>LR989965.1:2596252-5192504 GCA_905147015.1 Laspeyria flexula
TTTAGTTTCACTTGATTTATATTCATTTTTTTTATATTAATTAAATAATTATTTTATTTTATACATGACACAATTTTAATATTATATTTGTATGTCGATAAGACAAAACATAGTGCACTATTGTTTGAACTCAAGACCTATTATGTAAACCATACCTATGTTTAACAAATAAATTTTCTTATTTCTTATTTACCTAATATACAATATTTTAAACAAAATTTAAACAATAAGTAATATTTACAAATAAAAATAAAATATAAAAAGGGAGAAAATTACAAATTAAAATACGGAAAATAAAAATTCAAAATAAAGTAGCTATACAGAATGAGAACCAAACCAAGAGTCTGATAGTGTTTTACTGAAAACATGTGGCTTTGAGATAAAATAAAATCTAGTTCCAGGGAGCTAACTAATTTTTGATGTATTGTATCATCATCATCATCATCATATCAGCCCAATGACGTCCACTGCTGTATACTATCATACAATAAACGGAACGAATGAAATGCTTATTAGCCTCATAACGGTGAACGGTAAACATAAAATGTGGTTGAAATTCAATAACAACATTGTTTATTTGTATTTTTTTATCCGAATACAATAGACAATTCTGAACTGAAAATTCATAAATTAAAATCGGTGTTTTCAGAAACCACGTTCTGAAATGTAATCGCCAGTTAGGGCTTTTGTAGACAAGGATACGCAAATCTCCGATACCTGACGATTTTAGTCACTTTACGTCTATCGCAATACAAACACATAGAAGTTCACACACATGATCATTTTTCCACCACCGAGGCAGTCATACTTACGACACTTTTTATTCCGCTAACGTGAGTCCTATTGGCATTGCGGGCAGAGTCACGGATGGGTGCTAATAGCCAATATTGGATGTCTACATAGAATGTATTGGGTATTTCCTCTGAGGTAAACAATAGTAATGGTACATTCGTTATGGACTAACTATGGCACTAAAGAATCACACAACAACGACGGATATAGCCTCACTGTTGCTATTGAATTATTATTCTAATAGCTAGGGTTGCTAAATGTAATCTAAACTGGGCGTTTTTTTTAATTATATATTTATATTTCCTTACTATTTACTCTGACAGCTTTTGCCTGCGGTTTCGCTCGCATGTAATGTATTTATAATACTCATATAATACTCATATAAAACTCAAAGCATAGCTAACTATTGGCAAGGATAACAGAGATGGCTACCTAAATTTAAATATGATATTATTTTTGTACCTACGCCATCATCATCATCATCATCACTTCAACCCATAAACGTCCCACTGCTGGGCAGGGTCTTCTCCAAACAGTTTTAAGGGAATTTAGCGTACTATACCACGCTGGTGAGACGGGTTGGTTTGTTTCGAATTGTCTTTTTCCTGCAGTGCTCTTGTCTGCATAAGTTACTCCCTTTGTCGTCTTTTACGACACATTTTGGATTGAGATCGGGTCGTGACATTATGTATTTAATGCATTTTTCCGTTTTTGGCGTACTTAATTATGTACGTACTTTACGTATTTAATCTTAAATAAGTTATTAAATTTTTAGCCATTATTCTTTGACGGCACTTCACGTAAAATCTCGCCAGATTTTATTTATAGCCTAATTCTATTCTAATTTTATTGGAACCCGTAACAAATTTAAATAATAAAAAGTTGGTAACCCTAATATAGCGCAACTAACAAAAATGTTTCGCTTGTTTTGCCAAACCATTGTCTCTTACGTCACTAAAGCTTCGTCCTCAAATTGCATTTTATAAAAAAAATCTCTCTGCATAGTGGGTGACCCCCGCTTAATCTGAGCCGCCCCCGCTTGAGTAAGTACCTACCACAGTATCCGCTTACTATAAGGCGGTCAGTACGCCTGTTTGCTACCGTCGTGGTATAGGTACTTTACAGCAACCTATTTTTCATTGGGATACCACTCATCAGATTCTCCTATATGCAGTTCGGGCACATGGCAAGATATAATGCCATGCATGATATGAGGTGTACAATTTCCCACCTTATATCATGCATGGCAAGGTGAGAATTTGCTGATTGTGGAAACCATAGTTTGAGGGTTAGTACAACACTTGCACTTCAAGTCGGATCAGAAAATCTCCACCCTTCCAAATTATCCTTAGTTCAGCCGACTTGTGTCCGAAGTCTATTTATGGCCGTTTTCAATAATCTATTATATAAAAAGAATTTTGACATAAACTCCATACAAAATATGTCAAAATTCTAACATTAGTAACCAAATCCATAGATAGATTATTGAAAACGGCCGTTAAAGACTTCCAGGTAAGCCATGATAAATCATAAAGAAGCTAATTATAGAAAGAGACTTAATTAGACTTACCTCTTTCACAATAGAATGTTCTTCCAAATAAACGTAAGAATCGCACTCAATCTCCGTCGAGGTATCGAACAAGTGTGGCAAACATTGGCTAGAGTTGGCCAACAGTGTAATGTTGGTGAAAGGCGCGTATCTTACGCACTTGGCCGGCTCACCGTTGTGGTCGTGTGGTATCGTGAAGTTTAGATCGAATGGTTCGTTTTCGCATTCCGGGATTGCACATCTGGAAAGAGATTTTATTTATATGTATTTATATGTGATGATTTTATTTTGACTGGCCTGTTGGTCTAGTGGTTAGTGACCCTGACTGCTAAGCCGGAGGTCGTGGGTTCGATCCCCACCCGGGACAAAACTTTGTGTTATGAGCATAAAGGTTTGTTCTGTGTCTGGGTGTAATTTATCTATAATATGTATGTATTTACAAAAAAAATGTATTTAAGTAGTATATAAGTTGTTTAGTACCCATAACACAAGCAAATATAATTGCTTACTTTGGGACTAGATGGCGCTGTGTGAATGTGGTAGAATATTATTATATGTAATGAAATGAAATGAAATCTCGTTTATTCATCTAGGTTACAAGGTAACACTTATGAAAGTCGCAAGATAAGAATGTAACAGGTTATCCGAAAAGTAGTGTCAGCAAATATTTTAGAATTTGATCTTCAGGGCTGGTACTTCTGTAGTTCAGACAACATGACAAGAGCACTAAATACGGATAAGCACGAGCACAAGTTGTGGGTTCGCATCCCACTGAAGTAAAAAAGATTTCATTCTTGTTAACATTTACTCAAAGAAATTTAGATAAAGTTAAGTTTAATTACTTCTTACGAGTATATTATTTAATGATGAGAGAATAGTATAAATCATTATACATATTTGTTTTAATGACAGTCAAGTTTTTATCTATAAAATATGGAGTCATTCAATGTTTTTTATAGAAAACTTCAAAAGACCAATTGAATTTAAAGACATGTCTTTGAGCTTGATAACGTGTTTTTGTGGAAGGATGAATCATACTTAGCAGTAATGTTTATGTGCTTATTAATAGTGAAGTATTGGGGCATAGCTAGTTAGGTAATTATATTCGTACACACATTGCAAAAAGGCATTAAGTCAAAATGAGTCCTTTCCAATTTCAATGTTGCATTAATTAAATTAAGGTAGTTAATTGATTATCTTACGCCTTTTTTCAGATGGAACGACGTAATCTTTCTCTTAGTCTTAACGATAACCTAACAGAACAATAGCATTATTAGCACAGATGTTCTATTTGTGAGCAGAACAAACGTATCTTCACATTTCGATGACGTTGCGACCCCAAGAGGTGAAGAACTTTTGATACTTTAAGGGCATTTAAAAAAAGCGATTAAGAACATGTCGGACCATGCTCAATGTAGGGTTCCGTAGCCATAATGGCCATGATGCATACAAAGTACACCCAAACTCGAATGAAATATCTATATATCACACAAATATTTGCCTCGTGTAGGATTCGAACCCACGTCACTCGGTACGGTGATGTTAGTGACGAGTGAGTGTAACCTCTACGCCACAGTTGGACACTGCCATTACACCATCGAATTCGCTGATTGAAGACGACTAAGGGTAGTAGTCAGTCCTCAGTTATCCGTGTAGTGACGGATTAAGAATACATAATGTCACTACCCCATCTCAACCCGTGGGTGTTGTAAAAGGCGACTATGGGAGTTACCTTAAGTAGATAAGAGCACTGCGAGAAAAGGAAAATTCGAAACAAACCCTATACCAACCCGTCTGGCCAAGTGACAAGCGTGGTATAGTAGGCTAAATACCTTCCATACAATTTTTGGATGAGACCCATGACCAGCATTGGAACGTTTATGGGTTGAAATGATGAAGGGTAGTAACCTTATGCAGACAAGAGCACTGTAAGATAAGGAAAATTCGAAACAAACCCTATACCAACCTGCCTGGCCTGGTATAGTGGGCTAAATTCCCTCCACAATCTTTGGAGGAGATCCATGCCCAGCAGTGAGACGTATGGCACCCGCAGCTGAGTCCGCGTGGTATGTCAATATAAAGTAGCCTATATGCTATTCCAAACTATAGTCTATCGTTGTGCCAAATTTCATACAAATACTTCCAGCAGTTTTTGCGAGATAACAAATACCAATCTATCAACCATCCATCCTAACTTTCGCATCTATACTAATATTATATCTATACTAATATATTAGTGGAGAGACAAGAAAGACTTCTAATTTATATTAAAGATAAGACACGTAAGAAGCAACTAAGCTAAACAAAAATTTTGATCATTATATCAACAACTAGAAGTCACGCGGGGCTTCGTCGTTTTTATTTTGCCACTGCTCATCTCCTATTACCTGTAGCGTGATGATAAATACCTTATAACCTTCCTCAATAAATGGGCTATCAAACACTAAAAGAATTTTTCAAATCCGTCCAGTAGTTCCTGAGATCTTAGCCTTCAACCAAACAAAAAAACTACAGCTATTTAATATTGTATAGATATTTTACAAACTGAGCGTGTCTATAATCTTCATGTACCACTATCCTTATTAGGACGGCTGCAGACTACACAAGCCCTTATAACTAGTCGTTAACTTAAACAGGCACCTGTTTGCTCGACTAACAAGAACCCCATAGTTAGTACTAGTTATCGGATGTTTATAAATAAAGACATATCTGGGGGACCAAGATCTAGCTAGAACTTAACAAGCCCAGCCCACGAGCAATTATGAGATTTTGATCATCATTTCATCATTTCAGCCTATTGCAGTCCACTGCTGGACGTAGGCCTTTCCTAAAACGCGCCATAGCACTCTGTCCTCCGACTTTCGCATTCAGTCAGACCCAGCGACCTTTTTTAGGTCGTTGGACCATCTAGCTGGAGGGCGTCCTACTCTACGCTTGCCGAGTCGCGGTCTCCACTCTAGGACATGCTTGCTCCACCGTCCATCAGTCCTTCTGCAGATATGACCAGCCCACTGCCACTTCAACTTGAAGCTCGCTGAGTGACTTTCAGTTTGTGGGCTAGTCCTACAGTGAGTGTCCACGTCTCGACACCGTAAGTCATGACAGGTAGGACGCATTGGTCGAAGACTTTGGTCTTCAGGCATTGCGGTAAAGGCGAAGAGAAAACCAGACGTAGTTTTGATATCGTTGTCAAATCTATACTGCCAGCATAAAGTTATTCCTTTAGTCACCTTTTACGACACCCACGGGTTGTGATGGGGTAGTGACACCATTTTTTTTTACCACATTCACACAGCACCATCTAGTCCCATATTAAGCAATTACATTTGCTTGTGTTATGGGTACTAAACAATTAATATACTTAAATACATCTTTTTTTGTAAATACATCCATATTATAGATAAATTACACCCAGACACTGAACAAACAATCATGCTCATCACTCAAAGATTTGTTCTGGGTGGGTATCGAACCCACGACATCCGGGCTCCGGCTTAGGAGTCAGGGTTACTAACCACAAGACCAACAGGCCAGTCATTATGTATTCTTAATCCGTCACTACACGGAGAGAAGATAAGATGCTCTATTTAAAATACCTAGGTAGAGGTTTATTTAAATAATTCTAATCTAACAACGCCAAGCCACAAATTTATTGCAAATTGCGGCATTCAAACCGTGGGAATAATAATGTATTTTCCTAATAAAAGTATATTATATTCCTAATAAAGATATTTTTTACGACTATGTATACAATATATACTAATACTAGAAGTCGCGCAGGGCTTCGCTCCCATCGCTTTTGTTTGGCCACTGCTCAGCTCCTATTGGCTGTAGCGTGATGTTATATAGCCTATAACCTTTCTCGATAAATGGGCTATCCAACATTAAAATAATTTTTCAAATCGGACCAGTAGTTCCTGAGATTAGCGCGTTCAAACAAACAAACTCTTTAGCTTTATAATATTAGTATAAATTATAAAGCTGTAGAGTTTGTTTGAACGCTATGATTTCAGGAACTACTGGTCCGATTTGAAAAATTCTTTGAGTGTTCGATAGCCTATTTATCGAGAAAGGTAAAGGCTAAATAATACCACGCTACAGCCAATAGAAGCTGAGCAGTGGCCAAATAAAGAACGACGGGAGCGAAGCCCCACGCGTGTCTTAGTGTTTTATGTAATTGTACAAGTAAGAACGTGTACCCAGGCACTAGACTTCATGTCAATGATTTAAAACAAATTAATACATGTTATATATCACGTGTTTAAAGGTGTGTTGTATTGGAACGAAATAGTAAAAATTCCTTTCATTATTTACCTTTTTCCTCGACTGTGGGGAAGCCTAAAAGGAGAGTCACGTGGGTATATTTGATTTATTTGTTCATAAACTAACGTAACTATTGAACTACTGAGGAAAAAGAAGGAAAAATTTGATGCTTTTCGCTCAATTTTTTTTTCACCATGGTCAGATCTCTGCATGATTTTTGAAACCTAAAAGGTCAGTCACGTGGGTATTTATGACCGATTTATTTGTTTCTACTAAACATTACGTAACTACTGAGGAATAAAATGGATTCTCGTTCAAATTTTTTTTACGATGGTTCACAGATTTTTTCAAAATTGTTCTCATGGGATTCAGTGGTGGTTTATCATGGAAAGAAGTTATATTACATTTATAATATGTTGCCACAATTATAGTTCTATACCAAAATATTTATATTTCCATTATAAACAATCATCATCATCATTATATCAGCCCAATGACGTCCACTGATGAACCTAGGTTTCACCTATAGCGTATATTCCGCCACAGCGAGCGATTTTGTGCCGCCGATTATAAACAATAAAATATTAAAATTATAACTCGCCTTGCTTTATCACATATCTGAATAATTAAAGAAATTTATTATTATAAAAAAAATGATTTATATAGTTATTGTAAATAATTTTCTTATAATTTTATTAAATACTTTGACGTAAAACTCTTTGTTTTCTGTGTGAAATTTGTTGAACAATTGTACGAGTAATGAACGTTGGTATTTAGGCACTTTGTTATAAAAGTATAAATCAAGTTACTTAGTGATTCTAATATTACAAATAATATTAACAATAACTGGATATAAAAAACCAGGTGCAGAGATGGTCGCAGGGTGATGGACATTTAAACAAAAACAAACAAATACATTAGCGATGCTGTCTGGCCTTTTCATCGATACAGGCGCGATGCTGTCACTGTTTCATTATAATTAATTTCTTTTTGGCCACTGCTCTGCTCCTGTTGGTCGCAGCGTGTTATTATATAGCCTATAAGTCTTCCACGATAAATGGGCTATCCAACACTAAAAAAAAATTCGATTCCGTTTAGTAGTTCCTAAGATTAGTTCAACCAACAAATCAAATAAACTCTTCAGCTTTATAGTTTAATATATAGTTAATTGTGATTAGCGGTTAGCGCGAAAATGAGTAAACACAATAACAAAGTTCAAATTTAAACTCAATTGTTATTGTTTTTAGCGTTCCGTAACCCAAAAGGAAAAAAACTGGCCAAGTGCGTGTCGGGCCACGCACAGTGTAGGGTTCCGTAGTAGCCCGTTATCACAATATAGTACAATTCTGTTGGGATACTCGAATGAAAACTATATATATATATAAAAAAATAACCCGTTTGTACAGCGCCATCTAGCGGCAGTATTGAAAAACTTATGATTTATTATATACTTGATATTTTGTTTTTAAGAGTGTTCATACATTTTCAAGTTGCCACGCAAATAGGTTTTAGTTTAGTTTAATATATAGTTAATTGTGATTAGCGGTTAGAGCGAAAATGAGTAAACACAATAACAAATTTCAAATTTAATCTCAATTGTTATTGTTTTTAGCGTTCCGTAACCCAAAAGGAAAAACGGAACCTTTATAGGATCACTCCATTGCCTGTCTGTCTGTCCGACTGTTACATGTATGGAGTCATCATCATCCTCATTCATCCACTGCTGGACGTAGGCCTCTCCTAACATGAATAATGTATGGAGTGCTCACCAAAAAATATTTATTTTTATTATTTAACTACCAAATCAAGTAGTGGTCAAACAAGACACCTATTCTCCAAATTTAATCAATATTATATCAAGTAGTGTTTGAACTGCCTCGGTGGCGCAGCGGGGTTCAATTCCCGGGTCGGGTGAAAATGGTATTGGGTTTTTCTCCTTGGTGACGCAGCGGGGTTCAATTCCCGGGTCGGGTGAAAATGGGATTGGGTTTTTTTATCATGTAGTATTTAGTTCAACTGCGCAGTGGGAAGTGTATACAACTGCTGTGCAAGAGGTCCCGGGTTCGATTCCCGGATCGGGTGAAAATGGTATTGGACTTTTCTAACTTGAAATTCCATTATTAAGATTTTCCCGGAGTTTGTTAAACAAATGTTCCCGGTTGATGACAATAGGCTCACCTCCTATTACATGGGACCAAACATAGCTGGCGAAATGTGGGTGTGCAACACTTCTGTCTACCCCTTCGGGGATAAAGGCGTGATGCTTTGTATGTATGTATAATATAATAATATAATATATTCTACCACATTCACACAGCGCCATCTAGTCCCAAAGTAAGCAATTATATTTGCTTGTGTTATGGGTACTAAACAACTGATATACTACTTAAGTAAATACATTTTTTTTGTGAATACATTCATTTTTAGATAAATTACACCCAGACACAGAACAAACCTTTATGCTCATCACACAAAGATTTGTCTGGGTGGGGATCGAACCCACGACCTCCGACTTAGCAGTCAGGGTCACTAACCACTAGACCAACAGGCCAGTATGTATGTGTTTGAATAAAATCCCTGTGACTTAGGGATAGACATGACGAAACTATAAGGTTTCCGTTTGTACATTTTGGCTACGGAACCCTAAAAAAATTCAAATAATAGTAGCATTGTTTGTAACACAATGTGTATCGAGTGTCTATCGTAAAGTTAGAATGACGTGTACACACACAGGCTATTTGATACCTTTACTAACAAAATGAATACTGCACGTGACCTATGTTCTCATATGTTTTGTATTAGACGAAAGGTCAACCAGTTTAATATTTACCAGTCTGCGAATATGGATATAGTAGAAGTCACACGGGGTTTTTTCCCGTCTTTCTTTATTTTGCCACTGCTCATCTCCTATTACCTGTAGCGTGATGATAAATACCCTATAACCTTCCTCAATAAATGGGCTATCCAACACTAAAAAAAATTTTCAAATCAGACTAGTAGTTCCTGAGATAGTAGCATTCAACCAAACAAACTCTACAGCTTTATAATATAGATATAGTGTTACGTGTTTTGTTCAAAATAAGCCCCACCATCTGTAGGCAATACCATCTGTTTGTACCTATCACCTAGTATACAAAATAAACTACAATTATGAATATGAAAAAAAAAAGACAGTCAATTGAATTGGCATGGACTTATCATAGTTTAAGGGGAAAAGAAAAAAGAAGATTTGCTTCATCATCATCATCATATCAGCCCAACGACAGACGTCCACTGTTGAACATGGCCTTTGTACAACAGTGACAGACGTCACCTAATTTCCGCCACAGCGAGACTTCATTACTTACTTTATTACTTATTGTTAATAAAATCAATAGAATTTAAATATTTACAAACATATTAACATAATCATGACGACTCACATTTCAAAACTGTGCATGGGCTTATACTTAGAAATTCATGACAGAAAATGTAAATACTGTTTTTACTCGACCTGGATATCGAACTCAGAATCTACGCAGCATTCGTATACACTCTCGTTGCGTCACCGATGTTTAGCTATAGCCTATAAATCAATATTATAAATTCGAAGAGTTTTTTGTTTTGTTGAACTCGCTAATCTTTGGAGAGTCAATAGAATCTTTATATCGAATTGGATATAATTTCAGTATCATAATGTCACTACCCCATCTCAACCCGTGGGTGCGGTCCGTGGGTTTTTATCTAATCTAATGAATCACTATTTAAAATTCACTATTGTATTCGGTTGTATGCCTGTAAAAATAGTTGTAAGTAATTTTTTATTTATTTATTTATATAATCATAAATAAATAAAAAAATATAATATTGAATAGAATATAGATCAATTTTGCTATTGTAGGTATATATACTGTAATGTTTGTATGTTCTAGTGATACATACTTAGTTTGTGAAAATCTATATTTAAGACCACAATTGTATTGTAATTACCTGGTTATGCTTGACAAAAAAAAGACTATTCTTATTCTGAAGATTTAAGGAGACTTTGTTTTACACTATGTCTGAATATAATATAACATTTCATGCATAAGAAATCTGCGTAATAAGTTTTTCCATACTAAATTATTTAGACATATTAATAAATACATATAATCAGTGCCAAAATTTACTAAGTTGCAGAATGGTTCATAGACGTAAAATTTTGATTCAATCTTATGAAATTTGATTTGATTTAAATTATTCAATTTACTACCTACCATAAAGGTTGGGTTCCGATACGCCTCATTTTACTCCTCCATACAATTTATTGGCGCTATTGTCTCTGAACATAGGCACTTTTTTACATAGAAAAATTATTCATTTTATCATATTTCTAAAATAAATATGCCCGCGAATTGATTTTTTGGTAATAACTTTCCTAATTTATTGAAAACTAGCTTCCCGCTGCTTCGCCCGCGTGTTATGTATTTTATACCTATAAACCTTTCTTTCTTGAATCAGTCTATCTATTAAAAACAAACCGCATAAAAATCCGTTGCGTAGTTTTAAAGATTTAAGCATACATTGGGATATAGGGACAGAAAGCGACTTTGTTTTATACTAAGTAGTGAAGAAGAACTAGAAAAAATTGGCGCTGTCAAAATACGCGAGCCTATTTATTGTAGAAAATTCATAAAATCAATAATTATTCTATGTAAAAATAGGGTCTATATTCAGAGATTTAAATTTAGTTTAATTTATTTAATTAAATTTTAATTGTCGCTTAGATCTAAATGTTAAGTTGCATAAGTAGATACAATATTTTAGATTTTAACCTACTATACCACGCTGGCCAGACGATGTTATTATTATTTAGTATTTTAATAAAAAAAAATAAAAGAGGTCGCTGGGTCTGACTGGATCCGGAAGGCGGAGGCCAGAGTGCTATGGCGCGTGTTAGGAGAGGCCTACGTCCAGCAGTGGACTGCAATAAACTGAAATGATGATGATGATGATTTTAATAATGCTCAAATTACAAACATGTCTTCTGAAATGTGTAGTTTTTTTGCCCGGTTCTAGGTAAATGTGTAAATTAAAATGGATGGAATGGAACTAGGTAAGTAAACGTTCGTCTTTATTATCAACGAAATTTAGCTCCTGAGGGAAAAAGTTGCTGAGCACAGGAAACGAATATAATATATATGCGAACGTAAATGAAAAATATTTTTCTTGTAAAATAAAAGTTAATTTCAACAAACTCACCGATATTTAAGATCCATAACTTCAAAATTATATACAGATGAGTACATTCCCACTAAAAACACAGGAATCAAAATTAACATATAACTATAAACATTAAACCTCCCAAATGGTCCTAAAATCGCTAAAATATCATCCACTGTCACTTCAGTATTCTGTTTCTTTTCTAGATCCATTTTGAACACAAGTATCCAAACACTATTCAAATAAAATTAATTAAAACTATTTTTTTAATAAATTCTGGCACAAAATTATTCGTACTGAATTAAAGTTTGATTATAGAACGGTGCGCGCACGTCGCGGCTTCGGTTACCGGTGCGACAGTGCGCCCGCGCAAAGCGATTTATCGGTTTTATTGTTCACATAATATCACCTATCGATGCCAAGTTTACTTACGATAACATTGACTTCGGAACTATGTAATACTGTACTAACAAACAATAATGAGCTTATAATAATCACGTGTTAATTTATTAATTTAACACCGGTAGTGACATTATCCATACCATTAATCGTATGGATAGATGGTTGGATGTTTGATACGCCAAAACGAGTTAGTATTTGTAGATATGTGACGCGAGTTAGGCTAAATGCAAAATAAAACCAATTAAAATGTCGTAACTACTTCAGTAACACACAAATAGCTTCAATAACATAACTTACCTACGTATCTAGCTAAATCTAGATATATTTTTATGGAAAAAAAAATATGGTTCTGAAACCGAGAGAAATATTGCAGCTACCAACTAACAACATGGGTCTCTCGTATTGAAACACGTTCCTCACATTTTGTTACAATACTAGGGACGCAGTAGTTATCGCCCTAAATATGGTATTGTCATTCTGATATTCAAATATTTTATTTTGTCTTTCTACTGACACCGTATCATGCTCCAGGGCCTACCCGACAAGGCAAAGCGACGGTGCACAGGGGGGTTTTAGTGGGTATTCCGGTTCTTTGGAATTCTTTGGGTATCCTTAGGTGTCTTTGGGCCAGCGAGTCCCACATAACCGTCTCGTATCCCCGCATCAGGCGGTATGCGTATAGCATTTCCTACCCAAAAAAAGGCTTTTTGTCCTTTTTCGATATCTTCTTTAACTTTTTTGGATCAATTTGTTGGTGTCAAATTATACGAAGGAGGCATTTCTTCCATCCATTCATATTTTTACAGTTTTGGACAGCGAGATGCTAATTGTTTCTAGGAGTGTCCTTCCAACTCATTTGTGGTCCTCCTGCAGGCCCTTTCTGACCGCATATGGTTAAATCAGCAGCACTTTATAACTATGATATGTGTCTAGGCATGTCTTGTCTTCTCTCATTTGAGTTTAACTATTCTTTTAGTATAGCTACATCACAGACTAATGTTGTGTCTAATTCATTCGTATGTTTTTATTTCTTTGATATTTTTAATTGCGTATGAATATGTTATACAAACAGTGACCTTCTTCACGGTCCAGACTACTCTAGACTATCTGTGTGCCAAATTTCATTAATACTTGCTCGGTGGTTTAGCAGTTTAGGAAGTATAAAAACCACAAAAAACATGAAATTCCAAAAACTAACGTCCATCAGGTCCCATGTACGAAGTGTGTAAAATTTTATTTATTTATTTATAACGTTTATGCCAATCACATATACCAAATTTGTAAATTTAAAACATACATACATATCACGCCTCTTTCCCAACAGAGGGGTAGGCAGAGACTATTTTCTTCCACTTGCTACGAATCTTACATACATCTTTGGCTTCTTCAACATTCATCATTCTTTTCATGCATTCTCGCCGGTTGAGGGTACTCCTGGTCTGTTCCTTATACAAAAACATATATTTACTGCCTACTACATATATACACTGCCACTTCAGCGATGCGATTCGGTGAGCTATGTCGGCAACTTTAGTTCTCCTGCGGATCTCCTCATTTCTGATTCGATCACGCTGGGAAACTCCAAGCATAGCCCTTTCCATGGCTCGCTGAGCAACAGTGAGATTTCTAATGAGCCCCATAGTTAGCGGCCACGTCATTCAGACAATATCAGCTTCAATTCTTCTACAAACATATCACAATTTTCCGGTGTTTGGTCCAGGAAAAAATGCCGGTGTTGTTCTCCAAGATGTTCAGCTCTCTATTTTTTTCCAGCGAAGCCGCATTCAGTACCCAGTTATTTATAAGGTAATTTAAAAACCTTGAGTTACACAAGCCTTGAGTAATCCTTGCAGCGCGTTCCCTTTAAACCTTGGTTAGTAAATTACGTACTTTCACTTGTTGCTTTTTCTTATACTCTAAGAACACTATAGAATTTTATGAGCTTGTTTGTTGAAATGTTCGTATCTCAGAAATTACAACCTACATTTTGGGCATACAAACTTTGTCTAGTTAGGTCATAGTAACGAGTAGAATCCTCCGTTTAGTGACGAATTAAGAATATATAATGTCACTACCCTATTTAAACTTGAGGGTGTCATACAAGGCGACTAAGGGAGTAACCATAAGCAGATAAGAGCACTGAAAGAAAAGGAAAATTCGACGGGGCTTTTTTGCTCTTCGAACGTCTGATAGTTTTGGAAATAGATCATATTTTACATTTTACTATGTGATGGCGTCTAGTGCCCATTGGGGTGGTAAGAGTAGACGTATGACAACATTGTCCAAGAACAATACGTCAATGCCACGAAGAGAAAGTCTTAAATTTCAAAATAAGTAAAATTTTCATAATCATCGTTCCTGAAAGCCTAACGGCTGCTATGCTATGTCTGTCAATCAGCGTACAGCTGTTTTGCATATTTAGAAATTTTAGGTTTCTAAGTCAAACAATTTAGGCTTTGTGTTGTCTGTGAGTCAGTCAGTCAGTTAGTCACGGTACTGTTTTATACATATGTAGGTATGTTTATTCAGATTACACCACTGCCGACTAGTAATGTGTTGCATGTCGTACAAATCTTTTACAATATTTTTAGGATGAGTTTGTAAGTTTGAATGTCAGAGGTAATCTTTAAATATGAATGAAATATAAAATTTAGAATGAATGAGAACTGCTATTGAGATCCAATTATGATTCAATTGATTCGTGAATTAGCAGCCTTGTGAGTGGCCCGTAATTCAATATTTCAAATATGTCATATCTCACATTAGTTTTAATAATATAGTTTAATAATAGTCTTAGTGATATATTTTTTTTTATTCATCAAGCAAATATAATTGCTTAATTAGGGACTAGATGGCGCTGTGTAAATGTGGTAGAATATTATTATTATTATTTAGGTCACTGGGTCTGACTGGATGCGGAGGACCGAGTGTTATGGCGCGTGTTAGGAGCATAATATATCGCTTGAGCGCATACTAGTGCGTTCTATTATACTTCTATAAGCAAAAAAGTAATACAACACTTTTTTTAAATTGCTCTATTACTTTTTTATCCGTGTAGTGACGGATTAAGAATACATAATGTCACTACCCCATCTCAACCCGTGGGCGTCGTAAAAGGCAATCAAGGGAGTAAACTTATGCAGAAAAGAGTATTGCAAGAAAAGGAAAATTCGAAATAAACCCTATACCAACCTGTCTGGCCAGCGTGGTATAGTAGGCTAAATTCCCTCCTTCTTTGGAGGAGACCCGAGCCCAGCAGTGTTACATATATGGGATGAAATGATGAAAAAAAATTATGATGATTACTTTTTTGCTTATAGAATATACGCTTTTCACTCCAGAACAATATATATATCTAATTATAGACTTATCACTATTACAAACAGCCTATCTATTTTTCGAAACGTTTCACAGTAAGTATTACATGCTCACGACATATTATGTAAATAGTTATGTTTTGTGTTCGTTTGGTTATCAAATCACGTAGTAATTTAACATGAGATATGCAACGTAATGGAAGGATAGAAGTTGTTTGATAACAATACTACTAGGTTAAAGGCTCTATCTCTTCTATCTCTTTATACATTTTACATTACATTTGACTGGCCTGTTGGTCTAGTGGTTAGTGACCCTGACTGCTAAGCCAGAGGTCGTGGGTTCGATCCCCACCCAGTATAAATGTTTGTGTGATGAACATAAAGGTTTGTTCTGTGTCTGGGTGTAATTTAACTATAATATGTATGTATTTACAAAAAAAAAATGTTTTTAAGTAGTATATCAGTTGTTTAGTACCCATAACACAAGCAAATATAATTGCTTACTGTGGGACTAGATGGCGCTGTGTGAATGTGGTAGAATATTATTATTATTATACATGCTCTCCGTGTAGTGAAGGATTTAGAATACATAATGTCACTACCCCATCTCAACCCGAGCGTGACGTAAAAGGCGACTAAAAGAGTAACTTTATACAGACAAGAGGACTGCAAGAAAAGGAAAATTCGAAACAAACCCTACACCAACCCGTCTGGCCAGCGTGGTATAGTAGGCTTAACTCCCTCCAAGTTATTTGGAGGAGACTCGTGCCCAGCAGTGGGACGTTTATGAATTGAAATGATACATGCTAAAGAGATCCATTGAACGTCACCGTTATCATACTTTTATCTATAATAGTGACGGTGGCCGAATGGGTATTTGCATATTGTCGATAACCAAAATCAGCTTTGACAATTTCGAAAATCGAAGCTACGGCATTTTGCTTAGTAGCCATACATACTAAGCACTAAGCAGTCTTTATTTAAAGTTTCAAAATCACTCTGGAGTCTAGAATTATCTTCCATTAATGGCAACACGCTGCGTCTTCCAATATTCAATTCCTTCGATCCTTTTTGGTTGCGGGCGGCTCAGGATCGCTCGCGGTGTCATTCAAAAACCACCACCGGACAGCTCTGTGATCGGCATTATGCTGAAATGGTGCCATTTGGTGCATCCATGAGACTACTGTATAATATTGTATTTTGTGTATTGTTTTGTTTTAATTCTATATTATGAATCAGTATGTCTCATTTGTGGAGAGACAATCTGATCCGAATAGCAGGATCGCGCTGGATGCAGGCCGCATACAACCGGCCCTATTGGAAATCTCTTAAGGAGGCCTATGTCCTGCAGTGGACTTCCTGCGGCTGATATGATGATGATAATGTCTTATTTATGTACTGAATAAACTTTATCTATTTCTATTATGTTTGAAAACAACCTTGTTATAACGGCTCTAAGTAGTTTGTAAGTAGGAAAGTAAATAAATAATGTATAAGTACCTTGGCAGTTCAATTATTTGTTTATCCAATAAGTAATGTCCTTCATATTCGCATGCTTTCTAAAATGATCATAACTATACTGCCGTGCCATACAAGAACGACATAATTCTATTGCACAAGTCTGGCAAAAATGTTATCTACGATTGAAGATTTAAAACACATTTTTCTCTAAAGTTGGACATGCAGTTGACCTGTTCTTCATTAGTAGGGCAGTATAGTTAAAAGTCCTTAGCAATCCTTTTTAGATGTAGTATGTATTAGCTTGACCTACAAATCCAAAAATTGATACTATATTATATAGTTACAAAGGGGCAAAGGGCACATAGAATTGATGGCTAATGGGGAAAAATGGTTCTCGAGTGGCGGCCACGTATTGGAAGGCGTAGCGTAGGACGGCCCCCCACAAGATGGACCGATGACGATGGATGGTCAAGGTTGCGGCCGTTGGTTGTCCAGCAGTGGACATCGTTGGGCTGATTATAATGATGATTTATGGTGATACAAAGTCACATCGCACCACGACTAATATCTTCTAGGGATGGACAGAGGTGAAACCTATTCCGATCACAATATTCGACTTCAAAAGTGCTGTCAAATTTTGGAAAGTTAAATATGGGCGCATCCATTTTCAAATATTTGGCAGCAGTATCAAAATCGAATAGTCGAATGTCGAGATTTCAAATAGACCCTCAGTTCAGCTCATCTGTTAGAAATAATCCTCTCAGAATTATTAAATTTAATTCCCAATAAGTATATTTACTTGGCACAATTAAAAATTATAAGCTTTTGTAACAATTTGGGAATGTTGAGCCGACTTTTTTGAACTAATCATGGTTAAGTGCTACTATTGTTCGTTTTTGTGAGAAAAAGGCAACTTGGTAATTATGAAATGAAAACTTGTTATTGGCTGGAGGCTCAGGGCTCCCACAACAATCGTATTTCACATTTCTTTAGCCAGGATCCGTTTTCTAAGCATTTCGAATAATATAAACTGTTCTTTTCTTAATAACATTTTTAACTAATTTGCGATGCACCTCTGTCTGCCCCTTCGGGGAAAAAGGCGTAATGCTATGTATGTATCTCTGTATTTGTGACTATAATAATAATCTTTATTGAGTTTTACAATATATGCATCACACATTGGTATGTGTGTGTGTGTATGTCATCGATATGTATATAAAGAATCTTGAATAAATTATTCAAGATTGTTTTGTTCGTAACTATTTTGTAATCTGTGGTTTCTTCACTTTAGTAATTTAATTTTAGCTTGATGATTATTTACAGCAGGGCACTAGCTCGTAGAACTGATGGCCGATAGGGGAAAAAGGTTCTCGAGTGGCGGCCACGTATTGGAAGGCGCATCGTGGGACGGCCTCCCACCAGATAGACCGACGACCTGGTCAGGGTAGCCGGTGGCCGTTGGTTGCAGGCGACACAGGACCGTTCGCAGTGGTGTAAATTAGGTGAGGCCTATGTTCAGCTGTGGACGTCGTTGGGCTGATATGATGATGATGATGATGATTATTTAGCCAACTGATATAAGAATTCCAATTTTGCCTTTACATACATCATCAGAATAGAAGTTGATCTTCCATAAGCAGTAGCTTATATAAGTTCACTGTTAGGCTTTTTTCTTTAATGAGCGACATCACATCCTGTCGTTAACACATTCAACATCATTTCTCCATAGAAATATTAATTTATAAGGGTTATTGGTAGCCCTGCAGCGACCCTAAGGACGAATGGTAATTCTCTTTAATAACTTCTGAATTATGAATACAGAAAATCTGACCCGAGAGTCTTGGTGGAAAGTTTTGACGAAATTCTAAGTACTTTGGAGGGTAAACAGATTACTCGCGTTATTTGGGGCTAGGATAGGAAAGTAATGATTTATATATCTCTAATAGCTCTGTGTTGTGAAATGGTTAGAAATTGCCCTGAATTAATGCATTTGTGGCTCTGCGGCAGTACCTATGAATGAATGGCGTGGAATATGGCTTTGGTGTGACGCTAGGTATGGCAAAATTGAATTTTTTTGGAATTTTATAATTTTATTAGCCCGTTGTCTGAAAATGTTTTTTTTTATAGTGGCTTATGAAATTGTCTTAAAATTTTTGTCGTCTATAGATGCGTCAGGCGAGTTTGTTCAGGCTTCACATTGTTTCAACCAGGAATGGCGAACGTTTAGTGATTAACGTGCCATATTTTATTAAACAAATAACAAATTGGCACCAAATTGTTGACAATCATTACTTAATAATAATAATAATATTCTACTACATTCACACAGCGCCATCTAGTCCCAAATTAAGCAATTATATTTGCTTGTGTTATGGGTACTAAACAACTGATATACTACTTAAATACATGTTTTTTTGTAAATACATACATATTATAGATAAATTACACCCAGACACAGAACAAACCTTTATGCTCATCACACAAAGATTTGTCCTGGGTGGGGATCGAACCCACGACCTCCGGCTTAGCAGTCAGGGTCACTAACCACTAGACCAACAGACCAGTCAAATGTCAAGTCAAATAATGATGTAATACACAAAAAATAAACTTATCTATGCTATCTGACACGGCTTTCTATGCAGTAATGACGTCACAAGGGCTATTAAATACAACATTATAACAATAGGATAGTATTTAGTTAAACTGCGCAGTGGGAAGTGTATACGACTGCTGTGCAAGAGGTCCCGGGTTCGAAGCCCGGGTCGGGTGAAAATGGTATTGGACTTTTCTAACTTGAAATTCCAGTATTGAGATTTTCCCGGAGTTTGGTAAACAAATGTTCCCGGTAGATAACAATAGGCTCGCTCTCTATTTCATGGGATCAAACATAGCCGGTGAAATGTGGGTGTGAAACACCTCTGCCTACCCCTTCGGGTAAAAAGGCGTGATGCTATGTTATGATGATGCTATGCGCATTCGTCTTAGACTATAGTAGGTATTCAAATTCGTGTTCGTGTAGGTGTACAATGTATGATCTTAAATTCTAAAATGACCCATTTACATTCTACCATATTCATATAAATGTACATAATTATGAATATGATATATATATATATACTTATATATTAGGTAACTTTAGAAGTGAAACGTCTTTCATTTAGATACACAGAGGATCACATGTAATCATCATCATGATATCAGTCCAATGACGTCTGCTGGATATAGACCTAACCTAATTTCCGCCACTGCGAGGCTGTGCCGCGCAACCATATTGCCAAACTGAAACACTCGCAGGCACCATTTAAGAACGTATTTACAAACAGAGTGTCAATGTCGCAATTTAGTGTCATATTTCGTGGTTTAAAATTTATATTATAATATCGGAGCTATATTTAAATCAATCAAATCAAATCAAAATCATTTATTTGTCTGAATATGAGTATACAAAGGTAGGTAGGTAGGTGTTTACATATCCGGTGCTGGCCATATTCTACCATTTGCTGGTGTAAAATTTTTTTATTAAATTATTTACCGAATATTATTCTATATAATTCCAAAAAAAGAAAATCAAAATATTAGGTGCAAAGTTAAAAAATATTTATTTATTTTTTTATTTTATTTATTAGGTATAGTAACAGGTTACAGATAAATTTGTGTACAACTTATAAATTCCAAATAATACATTTTATAAATCTGAAGCCCAGTTACTACATACACAGCATTTCTTAATAAATTGTTGAGATTAAACTAATGCAGAATACAGAATGACAACTAATATAACTAAATTAATTAATTATATGTTTGCTACATTTTTTAGAATTAGGTGAAAAGTGTATAAAAGGTATTGTTTCAAATTTTTCTTCTCTCGCAGTGCTCTTGTCTGTATGAGGTTACTCCCTTAGTCGCCCTTTACGACACCCACGTGTTGAGATGGGGTAGTGACATTATGTATTCTTAATCCGTCACTACACGGATATACACACTGTCTGGCACGAATAAGATATCTGACGTACTCCACTAAAATAAAGACCTTCCTTTTTCTTTTCGATCAAAATATGTAATTTGATAAATTAGTGAGCTAATTATTTTATGATTCGTGCCATTTGACGCAAGCACACCAATTGTTCTCCATACCTACTTCTTAGTGAGCTAATTGTGTTTTTGACCACACCACGTAAGCGAAGACACACGACAAACGTCACGATTACCTATGTCATCATTTATATAAATACAGCTGTTGTTATGTACTGAAGTCAAATATTAAAACTTAGTCTGGGGCGCTTACGTCATACGGGTTCCAGCAGCCTACTCCAAAGCGAGGTGTCTTGTTATAGTGGGTATACCGGCCTTCTCCTATCTTAGGGCTAGTAAGCCTCACATAGCCCGTCCCGTTTATGAACTCAAAAGTCAAATCTTTTTATTTCATTTAGATCACGTGCATGATACTTATGAACGTCATACAAAGCCAAAAAAAAGGTGTCAGTAAATTTGCCTACGGCCAGTTCACTGACAAGAGAACACTCCTAAAGAAAAGTGGCTTCAAAATGCGACTCTTATCTTATTCCGTGGTATTTCATTTTACCTGCTCATTACACGTATAATTATTCCCTTTCACATAACACGGTAAGGCGAAATTTGGTTCGACACTAACAGAAAAATAATAACATAGAAGATACTTAAATATCCCAATGACGCCCACTGCTGGACATCGGTCTCACCTAATTTCCGTTACTGCGAGCGATCTTGTACCGCCTGCAACCAACGGCCATCGCAACCTTACATGGTCGTCGGTCTATCAGGCATGGGGCCGTCCCACGCTGTGTTCTCAATACGTGGCCGCCACTCAAGAACCAAGGTCTACATACTGCCACTTAAGCGATGCGATTCGGTGAACTATGTCGGTAGTTATACGAGAACAATAGATTTAAGTCAAATTTCATCGCACCACGCTCTATGTAAAGGGCTATAGAATCATAATCAGGTATACGTCGCATGTTTCATTCTCATTCTCACACTACTAAAGCTTATTACACTATCCAAGACATTGCAAATTAGTTATTATTTAAGCGGCAAACATTGTAATCCCTGTGGGGATATAAATTGTACGCAGCTAAGTGCGGCTTTATGTCGAGAGTGAGTTCCACAATACACACGTATAATGTGTAATTTTAACATATACAACCTCTAACAGCCCTCCAATGAGCTACTTATTTTCGACAAAACATGCCCTTTTTGCGGTGAAAGTACTAGGTTACGTATTGCCTAAATAATTGCTTGTTTGGCAATTCAGTTTGGGTTTCTAAAGAAGAATTTTCGTATTAATTGGTCATTTATTACCACAAATGACAATGATGATGAATGAATGAGTAGTATTGGAACATACCTACTAACACAAATTACGTAAAAAAATTACTTAATTATCTGTGAATGCAAACTTTATTTGTTAGACTATCCGTGTAGAGGTTTATAAGAAATTTTTTCACATCAATGAAAATAGTAATGTATACGTCTACTTTTTCCATTCATGATATTATAATTTACTACTGATATAAATTAATTTAAAAACACCTGCACTAAGTAGTGATTTAGAAAGAGATTTTACAAATATACAAATTCATTGATTAATTAGTATACCCAGACTTGCGAACAAATATTTGTTTTGATGTCACACAAATGTTTTATCACACCATTCGTTTATAACTTTAAATGGACTGGCTCAGTGAGGTGAGATAATTTTATATAAGCTTTAGGTAATTGAATGAAGATATGTGTGTAAAAATAGATCGTAATTCAGTGTACTGAAGCATTATATTCAAGTTGGTTCAAATATGGTATCTGTAAATATGATACGTAAATACGAAAATAACTTTTGATTAAATTTTGATACGTAGTAAATGAGGATATTTAATTATTCTGATTTCAAGAGAACGAAGCCGCAGTTCAGGTAAAAAAAATAGCTATGACTTTTACCTCTGAAGGGGTAGGTAGAGATGAATTGCACGGATATTTCTTGAATCTATTACCCTTAATCGGGCATAAAGTCGTTAGTGACCCTGATTGCTAACCCGGAGGTCATGGGTTCGATTCTCACCCAATTTATTATCAAAAAATCAATCAACCAAGGCACAATAAGTAATTCTTACCCCGTTAAATAATAAATAATATTTTACCACATTCACACGGCGCCATCTAGTCCCAAAATAAGCAATTATATTTGCTTGTGTTTTGGGTACTAAACAACTGTTATATTACTTAAATACATTTATTTTGTAAATACGTACATATTATAGATAAATTACACCCAATCATGGTAAAGAACAAACAATCATGCTTATTACACAAAGATTTGTCCTGGGTGGGAATCGAACCCACGACCTCCAGCTTAACAGTCAGGTTCACTAACCACTAGACAGGTCAGTCAATTCCTCTGTTAGTTAATTTGTAAACTTACTAAATATATGTAACTTACTAGTGTTGTTAGTAAACACCAAGTTCTTGAAACTGCAATATACTGAGCAAGTTTCTTGCAAGCGAGCTCTAAACTGCTTTCCGATGATATTAGAAATAGATTTACTTGATACAAGTTTTATGAAGAAGAGTATTTTTATTAGAATAGAAAATCGATTAAGTTTTTCGAAATGGCTTACGAAGCCATTTATTTAACAATCTGTTTTCTGTTACCAAGTGATTACTGATTTCTTCTGATGGCTTTTTACCCGACTGACAGGAAGGGTAGCAAGTGTCCTTAGATAGGTATTATAAGAAAAAAAAAAGACAAAATGGCGTACTGTTGGCGCTTTTTTGTAAGAAGTTAAATTGTTTTTTTAACCAATCCTATCGAGTCAAATAGAGATTACAGATATATACATAATATATGTTATGTATTTAAATTTAATCACGAGTAATAATTACAACAATTTTTCGGTATTTTTAGTGTGTTATTTATCTGTTGTTTTTTTTTTATTTTTACCTACTTGTTACTTCGTGTAAAATCTAGCGATTGTATTTTCTTTCTATAAAAGTAGCACTCTTCTTAAAATAGAGATCAATCTTGAAATACCTACATTGCATTGTCAAATATCTACCTGTCCTATGATCTGGCTGAGTGAGGCTACCAGAGTGCTTCAATCACACAAAGAGCCTTAATACCGGTGTCAACTTTTAGTGATGCCCGTTTGTAATATCGATATAATTTTCAATTTTGTGGTGATTTAAAAAGGCCATTTTTTTTTAATGTGACGTAACGCTAGTGTGTCACACACTTATCCACAATTTATTAACAAGTTATAGTATTATGTTAATAGTACACGTTGTCTTACTGTTAGGGCTCATTGTCTACTACGTATATACGAGTACCTACATCCAGATAATGTTGTATAGGTTAAGAAAAATGTACTATCCTCTCTTATATCACAATAAACTTATTATTATTATAAAGACAGTTCTATATAGACGCACTTTGTAAACGTATATATATAAAATTAAAAATAAAATTCATTATAGTACCGATATCTTTTTTTATTTATTCATTAAACTATGGTTTTAGGCTGAATATGCAAAAAAAGGCGCACGCATGCGCAGTTCGAACTGTGAATAAAATTGCGCATACATGCGTACTAATAAATTACTTCCTTGTAACCTATACCTACTTTGTTTAATTTCAATTTTTCGTATGAGTGAAGATAAAGTAGTGGTGTATGAAACTGCATATAACTTAGGTATTAAAACACTAGAGTCAACCTATTATCGATATATCGATAAACAGACTCTCGTGTTTTAATACCCCTTCTTATATGACAGTTGCATAAAACTACTATTACGTTAGCCTAAATTTCTAATGAATACTTATTCTAAGAAAATATCCACTGATTTTTACTTAGAGTCTGTTAAACTGTACACTTTGTTCTTGTGTTCTAAAAATATCACTTATTGTTTTGTTAATCAGCACTAGCTCAAACTGTTTAGTTCTTTTGAGTTTTATTTTTAAGTCCGTAATCGAGGAGTTAGATGGCCTCAAGATTGTTATGGTAATGAAATCTCTTTTCGTAAGCTTCAGGGCATTTGTAAATGTAGGTAATCTTCATTATCATTAGCGAAACGCATTTCACGGCTGGAAATAGGCTTCTTTACAAGGTCTTCACGTATTCAGTTACTCTCAGCAACTTTACATCATCACTCTATATATATATAGGTATATATGTGCTATGTTTTATTTGAACATATGTGAAGAGATCAAAATATATCGTTCATTACGTAGTTATTCTAATAATCACGTATGATATGATATATTTTATAATACGCATTAAGATTCGCAGCTAAACAAATAAACATTAATTGCCTTATAAATTAACTTGTGAATTAATTAACATTATTATGAATTAATTTACAATTAAGTATATTAAACTAGAAGTCACGTGGGACTTCGTTCCCCTTGTTAGACAAAAAAATGGACTATCCAAAACAAAAAAAAAATCAAATTGGACCATTACTTTCAGACAATTATTTTAGTGTTGGATAGCCTATTTATCGAGGAAGGTTTTAGGCTATATTACATCACGCTACAGCCAATAGGAGCTGAGCAGTGGCCAAATAAAGAACAACGGGAGCGAAACCGCATGCAAATTCTAGTAATTACATACAAATCTCCTGTTACGATGTTCGTATACGCTAATAACTAGAACATAGCGTGAGTTTCTTGCTAGTTTTCCTCTTAACTCTAGCGAACTGATCGTAGGCAAATTTCATCACCATCATCATCATCATATCAGCCCAATGACGTCCACTGTTGAACATAGGCCTCACCTAATTTCCACCACAGCGAGTGATTTTGTAAATTGCTAAAAAAGAGGCAAATTTGCTGACACTATATTTCGGATAACCTGTTACATTCTTAACTTGTGCCTTTTAGAGTTACTCAGTAACTATACAAATAAAATGCGATGGTGGCTGAATGGATAAGGGACCGGCGTTCAAATCACGCGGTCCGAGTTCGATCCCGACCGGCAGTACCAATGTGGATTCCACTTTGTGGAATTTATATGTACTAGTCAAGTGACTTACCATCTGCTAACGGTGAAGGAAAACATCGTGAGGAAACCCACATACCCTAGAAGAAATTCTATGTGTATGTCTGATCCACCAACACTAGGCCAGCGTGAGTGGATTATGGCCTAAACCCTCTCAGCTCTCTAGTGAGAGGAGAGGAGACCCGAGCCCAGCAGTGGGACTTAATGGGTTGCTGATGATGCTGATGATGATATACAAATAAACGAAATTTCACTTCAGTAAAAAAACGAAACCGTTTGATAAAATTTTTGGTGCTAATTTTTGAACCTGACAGACGGCATTGTTGGTAGTAGAACGTCTGCTAAGCTCAATAGTATTACATAAAACTTATTTATACAAACGTATAAACTGCTTTATGCTACTTAAATTCCAACCGTCATAATAGTTTTATGTAGTGTAACTAATTGACATCGGACATTTAACAAGCAGACACTTGTATTCTATTGTGTACGACGTCAATCTAAAATAATTATGTATGAACATGTGTTCACATATTATGGTCATGTTTTCACGAATTACATAAATGATGCTTTTATGTTTATTAATCGTTTGTGGATGTGCCGTGTTAAATCTTTACATTATTCGTGCCTACAATAGAATACACTCGTATTTAATTTTTAGAGTCCTTGTTTCATTTTCTTTATCACAAAATGCGCCCAGAATTGATGGCGTGACGATCTTCGCAAGGGGCTGGTAAATGCTAGTTGAGATGTGTCGCAAATTGTTCTCAGTTTGGAGAGGTCTATGTCCAGCAGTGGATTAGTACGGGCTAATGATGATGATGATGATGAATTTACTTACCTATATAGTTGGTCTAATGGTTAGTGACCCTGAGTGCTAATCCCCACTCAGGACAAATTTAATCTTTGTGTAATGAGCTTGATTGTTTGTTCGGTGTCTGGGTTTAATTTATCTATAAAAGAATTTATGAAAAAAAAAATGTATTTAAGTAGTATATCAGTTGTTTAGTACCCACAACACAAGAAAATATAATTGCTTAATTTGGGACTAGATGGCGCTGTGTAAATGTATTAAAAATATAAATATATATTTGAACATAATTATTGTTTATTATAATTATAATTTCTTTATTTAAAATTTAAATTATTTTTAATTTCATTTTAAGTTTACAGTCCTCAAGACTCTAAAACTAAAACAAAAGAATCAAAGTTTATATCGATATCCATAAAAAGTATTGTGGTGACAACACTGGGTGGCGATTTAGAGGAGTGCAATATTTTGGGCGGCGTCACGACCCGAGTGGTGGGGTTGTGGCACAAAAGGGATGAACGGTATCGCTGCTTTGTTGCATACAGATACTACTTCGTCTCAGACTTGAACCAAAGAAGTATGAAGATAGTATTTCCTAGTAAAAATCATTTTTATGACTAACTGGAGAGAGGAAATAGAGAGACTGGCAGGAAAAGACTGGGTAACAAAGTTAATAAGATAAATTTATAGAGGAAAATGAAGGAGGCCTAGATTCGTCGAGATATATTTTTATAAAAAATATTTATAGTTTAAATTCTTTTGTTTTTATTTTCTGTCACTGTCAAGAAAAATCATCTTAATTTTTTTTTAAAAACTAAGTAAATACATATTTAAAAAATATAAACAAGCAGTATTTATAAAAAACTAAAAAAAAACTTTGGTAGCGGTCGCTACTTAAGTTAAAGAAAATGTCATATCCAAATCGAGCACTGTGTTTTACGTTTCCTAGTTCTTAGCTGCATTGTTACAAAGAGCACTAAGGTTTGCCACATATAGGCCGCTTTCACACTCCAAAAAACAGTTTGTGGGCACATGTCTACGTTTAAATGAGAAACAAGAGATATAAATCCTTCTTTTTCTAGGGAGCTATTTTTGTGAAATTAAAAATTCTTTGTTCAACGCGTTGGAGTTTTCTGTTTTTATTGTTGTTTCTACATAACAATGCAAGCGTTTCTCATTTAAATTTGTAGGCACTTATTGTATGGTTAGGACGAAAATTTTTAAACTAGCTAAGTATTAGCTTTATTTTCGCATCAATGTTATGATGCGAAAACAAGCGAATCACTAGTTTAAAATTTTTCCTGTCTACAGAACAAATAGAATGTTCTGGGGGATTACTCTGAATTTCGACATTTAATTAGTTGCTGTTGTAGTAAATGTTTGAAAGTGACAGCGACCATATCTAAATTTCCTTACATTTGACAGCACATCAAAACCGACCAATCGAATGTCGAAATTCAGAGTAAGCCCCGAGACGTGAAGAAAATCTGATAATTAGAATCAGCACCAACACGTGCCTACCAAACTACCCAAAGACTTACGGGTAGGTGGACTGATGACCTGAAAACGCTGAAAGGATCGGTATGAAAATTTGGCACATAGACAGATTATAGTCTTGAATAGTACATAGGCATCTATTTACTGACATAAGACGCTGGCGGAGCCGTGACCAGAAGCTAGTAGAGAATAAAAAATCCAATATCATTTTTGCTTGATCCGGAAATCGAATCCAGGACATCATGCATAGCAGCCCTACATACTCTGTGCCATCAACGCAGTCACTCAAACAGCCACCTGAATAAATGGTACAGCCCCCTGATTCTGACTCGTCGGATGGCTCCCGGATCGTAAATTTTTGTGTAGGTACTTTTACGGCTTAAGTTTTTTGATGTTAGCAAATAGTCTACCATATAGATAATTAAAAACTGATTAATTTAAGATTTTTTCCTACAACCATCTATTTCTTTTACATTATGATTTTTACCTTTAATTAACCCGACATTTCCGGCCGAAATGTTTCCGACAGCTCAGAATCAGGGGGCGGGTATACCTACCTAATAATAACGTCAAACACCGGCGTAATTTAAATAATAATTAACATAGTAATAGTTGAATTGCAAACGTACCGCCAGTCTCATTTAAGTTTCCCTCGCCCGGAACTTACTTTAAATATTTAACTAAGCTTAAGTAATTACTTAAGTATGCAAAGGGCGAGATGACGTCACGCAGTAGATGCTTATGATTAATCACTTTAACGTAGATGAGGTCGTGCAGTAATGGCTCACAATATGTCAATTTTGACATATCATTTGAGTGGTGGTAATGTTTGACATAAAGTAAATTACTTAATGCCGTACTCAGACTTAATTTAACTTAGTAAAGTTTATTTAGTAAAAACGTGTAATACTTAAGTCTATAAGCCTAAAGACGATTATTCATGACTGGCCTGTTGGTCTAGTGGTTAGTGACCCTGACTGCTAAACCGGAGGTCGTGAGTTCGATCCCCACCCAGGACAAATCTTTGTGTGATGAGCATAAAGGTTTGTTCTGTGTCTGGTTGTAATTTATCTATAATATGTATGTATTTACAAAAAAAAAATGTATTTAAGTAGTATATCAGTTGTTTAGTACCTACCCATAACACAAGCAAATATAATTGCTTACTTTGGGACTAGATGGCGCTGTGTAAATGTGGTAGAATATTATTATTATTATTATTCAATGAAAAAAAATTTGTTAATGACAGATTACTGTTAAATGTCTCTGAGTGCGGGAGTTATACTCATAATATATTTTAGCTATGGTGTGGCGGACATTAGGTGAGGCCTATGTTCAACAGTGGATGTCATTGGGCTGATATGATGATGATGATGAAGGTGTAGAGCTTGTGAAGTAAGGCCTTGTAGAATTAGGGCGTGTAGAGTTAGAAGCTTGGCTCTACATGAGATTTAATAACTTATTGTCAGTGTGAGTCTGGTCTCGTCTTGGCAACATTTTACATGAAAATATTTTTGAGATTACAACTTGCAGATAAATAAAATGTTTGATTTAAGTCTGTTTACAAATAGCGTTACGTATTTTTCCGAAGAGGCTATGGTACATCACAACATTCACAACAACCAGATTTCGTTAGTTATGTTTAGTCCAATAGAGCTTATCGGGGCCATTAATCAAAAATCCAACTCGATCTCAACCAATCGATAGTCAAGATGACGAGTATCCCATTCGTCATCTTGACAATCGATTCTGACATAATCGATCGATAAAAAACACAGAAATAAAACAAAAAATATTTATAAAAATGTTTATTATTCAAATCGTCTGTATAACAATGTATTTGTACCAAATACAAATTAATAAATAATAAGGTGCGTAACACAATTACTGACAATACAATGTTGCAAACTACAAACTAAAACTATTATTTAATTAAATACCAAAATGTATTTTTTTTTATTAATATTTTATAATATAATATAACGTAATAAAATGCTGGGCTTGTAATTGACTAATACTAATTAGTCGCTTTACTGCAAGGGATTGTCCATAAACTACGCGAAGGATAGTGTAAAAAGAATAGCATGTATTATAACCGACGATAAAATAGTTATCGAACGGATCCATCAAATTCAATCGCTTATTTTTTTTATCATTTTTATATAATTTTACAGTGATTTTTTTGATGGTAGACAGCGGCTTGGCTAATTTTTTGTGATAAAAAAAATTGATGATATTTTTGTATTTAATAAGATAAATGGATCCTTGTTTTCAAAGTTGTCTAATATTAATCTGCAGGTATTAAGACAACAAGGCCAAGGAAATTAATGATTATAATCACATAGGGTAATTTAACTGTCAAGTCGATGTTTATAATTTACTTTAAAAGCTACATTGCATTTATATTTATACTTAAAGATACATTAAATATAATAAATGATTATATTTCATAGAAATAGTAATAAGTAATTATAAATTATTATAATAAACAAACCTTTTATTTATATAAATTTATGTATGATGACAAATGACTGATAATTCCAGTTTTTATTATTATTTCGTAATGTAATTAATCATTCATCATAATAATATATAATTATAATGTGCACAGGCGATGATAAAAAATAAACAATATGCTTTATTATTATGATTAATATAAAGATGATACAGCAAAGAGCTGGTCATAATAAGTACAGTATGAAGCAAAGAGTGATAAGCCCACATGAAAGAAATTAAAGTCCACGATGAACGATTTCAGGCATCTCATGTGTGGTTGGATAAATATCTACGATGATCGTTGGTGCGATTTGCGATGTGTTGGAATTAAATTGAATTCTGTACTAGGCTACCATCTTGGCCCATTATAGCGAGGAGTTTATTTAAGGCGTAGAACAGATGACGGGGTGGATTGTTCTAATCGCTAAAATTTTTGTCTTTTTGCTTATTTTTACACGACTGCCCAAAAAAGGAGTGTTATGTGTTTTGACTTATTAATGGTACTGTTTGGTGTTTAGTTTGTTATATGACGCTTTGATGTACACATTTTACTTATGTGTGTCATTGCCCATGGATGAAGAATATGATAGAATAAAACACAAAATTAATTAGTTATTTACGAAATACAAACGTAGTTTATGGACGACCGACGGTTATCGTTTATTGGTCCCACACTATTCTTACTTATCACTTAATGTGGACACTTATTAACGAAAATACTGTTATATACTAAAGTAAATTATAAAAGCTGTTGATATACCAATATTTCGTCCAATTAGTAGAATAACGTTACTACTTTGACATAATTATTGTGAATATTTTTAAGTTACTTGTGACTTTTTAAATACAATTTAACTCTTTAACCGTTTGCACGTCCACCGTTCCTAACGGGTCTTTCCCCTTTGGGACCACGACATTGGCTGTTTCACACCAAAACCAAACGGACCACGGTTTGGTCTCGGTGTGAAACAGCCAATTCAAAAAAGGCCGTTCCGCGATTGACACCATAGTCCCAAAGTGTCGTGGTCCCAAAGGGGAAAGACCCTTCCTAACGGAGGGCCAACTGTCAATGTCTTGGACAGTTTAAGAGTTAATAAATAATAATTTAAAGGCCTGATTCGAAGCAACGCTGCAGCACATGGTTGGTTATTCAAGGCTGACGCAGACAGCGACGGAACAAGAGACCATTTTCGACGTTTTTCATTGATTATATTATGCGTACTGCAGCGTTATACGTTGATTTATTATCACCGAACCAAACCTTAATACCTATTGCTAAAAATGTTTAATAATATAGGTATAGGTATAGTCGACCACATATCTGCTATACCACTTTTGACAAAAAAATCCATCAAAATTAAAATTCAATAAGATTCTCTTGACGTCGCGGCATTGATGACAACTGTCACTGTACTGATGAAACTTGCAAGCAAAAATAGACTTTATTGTTTTGTAATATTCAAACGATATTTACTTTAAGGGCGGTAAAGCAAATTTTATTGTCGACTATACATACATGTGAAAAATATACGTTATTCTACTAATGGAACAAATCGTTAAGGCTTTTGCCATTATACTCGAAAATTATTCACTTAATTAGAAAAAAATATTTTAGCTTATTCATAGTCAACTTAGCTTATTAAATTAAGTAGTAATTAATTATTTATTAATCAATAATTACCTCAGTTAGTTGTTATGTGTCATCTTAGTAGGTACATAGCCTAAAATAAAACGTAAATTGTTCTTTCTTTAGCCGAAATTAAGTTATAATTATATTCGAGGAATAAATAATTCGGTAATTAAGTTGTAATGTTTCATATTTATAAAATAAAAGCGGTTTCATATTAGCGTTTAAAACTGCTCGCATGTAAAATTACGCATGTCCATTCGTGATGAATGCTTTCAATACATTGAACATAAAAATATAGCGCCTCACGCCTTTTTTCCCTGAAGGGGTAGGCAGAATTGTATCACACCCACATTTCGTCAGCTATGTTTTGTCCCCTGAAATAGGCGAGCTTATTGCCATCAACTGCTCATTTGTTACCAAATCGGGGCTGAAATTGAGATTTTATTATATAAATACCCAATACTATTTTTACCCGACCCCGGAATCGAACCGGGGACTTCTAGCACAGCAGTCGTTTACATTTCCCGGTACGCTACCGAAGCAAAATACTAAATGATGATGCGTAATTAAAAATATGATTGGAAATCAATTTGGAAATAATTAGTCGGAAAGGCCAACAAAGAAAATATTTGCAAGGCAACATGATTAACAATGGTTTGGTTTCAACATAATAACATACTATGTTGAAACTGAACCAGTTTAGATTGGGTTTAAGCTACGATTCAGACCAACCGGCTCGCATCGGCCCGCGCCGGGCGGCATTTTACAATGCGTTAAAGAACATTGAAATGTATCAACAGTAATTACAGTTCATATTTGCATGCAACTTACGGTCGGAGCCGGTCGGCCGTCGCGACGCGTCGCGGGATGCCGACGGAGGTAACTATGCGTAAGTTGCATGCAAATATGAACTGTAATTACTGTTGATACATTTCAATGTTCTTTAACGCATTGTAAAATGCCGCCCGGCGCGGGTCGATGCGAGCCGGTTGGTCTGAATCGTAGCTAATAGAACACTTATAATTAGAAATATAGGTACAAAAGCTGTTAATGTCTATATAGGTAACGCACAACATTTTAGATTAAAATATATGTGATATATGTATTCGTTTAATATAATGTTTAATTATTATTGAAATACAGTTCTAAATTATTTTGTGCTATTTAGGCCTACATGTTCCTTATTTCCAATAAATAGGCAGTTAAGGGACAATTCATTCATAATAAGGCTCAGCGCACACCGCTTGAGCCGTGGCGGAGTTTATTCCAAGATAATAATTCAATATCTTTGACTGTCACCGTGGCGCAGTGGTTAAGGTGGTCGCCTCGCCACTACATCGCCGTGCTGGGTGACGTGGGTTCGATTCCCACACGAGACAAATATTTGTGTGATTCATAGATATTTGTTTCTAGTCTGGGTGTACTTTGTGTCCGTTAGTTTCATGTTTGTAAAGCTCCCCGCGACACAGGGCTTGTTCCCTAGTGCGGGCGTTGTCTTTTAAACAAAAAAAAAAAAAAAAAAAAATATAAACCTTAACAATTTTGACAAAGGGTTAATTATTGTATACTGAGAATAAATACGTATGGAGCGCTCGTAGCGTCCTCAAGCTACTACGCAGCAACTAGAGAATGCGCGCGACTGCTTCGCTTGAAAGTACTCAAGGGCTTCTGCTTGGCGCCATTTAAGGTAGCATGTCCCTGCGCTCGAACTCAGCCGCGCCTCCGGTGGTGTGCGCTGGGCTTTATGCGTTAACACCTCATAAAAACAAACTAATGCAAATGCTAATCTTATTTCATTAAGTAAAGAATCTGAGACAAGATGAGACTTGTTTCCAAGTATTTTATGCGGATTCGTAAAAATCAGTTTAAAAAATTAAACAGGTAGTTCCGAGAAGGTTTTTGAAATAGACTCTTTTTTCTTTCGTAAGTTTAAAGTAATCGTAATCAGCGGAGAGGTTCAGAAACTCAATATTTGATTTCTTAATTTTGATATCGTTGTCATACGTTTTAAAATTACGGCGACATATTTTCAAATATTTGTCAAACAATGAAATTGAGAGCCCAATATTGAAATTTACCAATATAAATTTAAACCTATATTTACACAGAAATGTTAAGTAATTTGTGTAAGTACTTAGTATTGTAAGATTAAAGTACGACTAATGGAAAATTAAAAATACAATGTAAATATTACAAAAGATTCGGATCGGAACTGTATCACTGTTCAGCTACGTCGATTATTTATTTCCAGAGCCTTTATACACAACGATTTGTAGCAATACCCTTTGCCTAGTGTTTTATTTATTAATATTAACTCGTTAATGTCCCACTGCTGGGCAAGGTGTTTTGTTCACCTCTATCTAGAGAGCTGAGAGTTTGTGTGGTGCAATGCGAGTTGGTGTATCAGACATATCAGACAAGGGATCATGTTTTATTATCAGATCAGATGTAAGTCATATGAATATTACGAACTAAATACCAATAAATGCCACAAAGTGAAATCCACATCGTTTGGTTGGCATTGAATTCGAACAGATCACAAATCGTATATGAAATCTGAATCGTATTTAAAATTGAAAAATTTCAATTACTTTAAAATTCAGTTGTTAATTCATTTAATGATTCATAGTTTGAAAACTAAATTTTAGCATTAAGGTATCGTTCCAAAAAGTAGTTGTGTATAAATGCCCAAAATTGCATAAAAACTTATCTAAGTACTGCTTGGTCTGACCACAATTCTGCCAACAAAGAACAACATAACTACATATAGTAGCTCCAGCAAAAATGTATCTTAAATTTGATCACTTAAAACTTATTTTAGCATGGCATTTATTATGCAATTGTGACGTTCTTTCTTGGCAAGATTTTTCTTACCAAAAATGTCTTTCATATTACATATATGTATAAAAAGTTAAAAAATAGGGTCTCAGTTTTTGATTCTTCTTTTGGATAGAGCTTCTGCTTCTTCGATGGTGTCTGGTAGTCTCATGTTCCTGGTTTCTGGTAGCATAAGGACCAGCGTGCTAGAGACCATGCACATCGCAGCAAAGATTACTGTCGGCATCGATTTGTGGTACTGTGACTGTAAAAAAAGGTTAATATCAGTTTATTTTCTAATACAAAACAACTAACCGCGTCTGTACATCCTCGGAGAAGCAATGCAAGGTTAGATGGGTGTGAGATTGTTTTTTTTATACGAGGATGCTGGTAAACAGACGCACGGCCCGCCTGATGGTAAGAGGTAACCGGTACCTGCCTATACATACTGCACTTGCTTTGTCTCTTCTTGTCGCGCCTCATTTCGTCTGCTCTGTCGCCTACTCAAAGTAATTAAACGGGAGTTGCCTTTGCCAGCGTTTGTTGTGTAAAGAGCTAAATTTTCCTGCCATTTTGTTGAGGGTGGTGAGGTATATACGCGCAGCACACAATCTACGCACTACCGCACACACATAAAAACTATACACGCATAATTGCTCTGAGGTCGTCTGAATCCGCGAGCGATCCTCAAGGAAATAAGCTCGCCCGCGCCTCCAGCGGTGTGCGCTGGGCCTTAAACACAATAAACAACCTTAAACACTCACCAATAGAGGTGTCATTGGTGCGACCAGTGACCCGATCCTACCAGCCATGGAGCACATGCTGATGAGTGTCTGCCTCATGTTGGTGGGGAAGACTTCCGACACGTAGATGTACACGGAGCTGTAGGCTAGTGTCACCGCCCACTTGCCGATCAAGTAGAGTGGAATGGACCAGTAGTCCGCTGGAAAGAAACGGATTTTTACTTTGTTTATCTATAGTTACTAGCTGGCCTCCTCTTTTTTTTGCGAATATGGGTACAAAATAAAAGATCTTAGCATAAACATTTGTGTCCATTAGCCATATCCTACTATTGGCATGCAAATTTACAAATCTACAGTAATCTTTGAAACTACATTAATAAACCACACCAATAAACAATTATCATATGGACTTTAACATTATATAAGTTTATCCTGTAAATATTGAGTCACAGACTAATATGCTTTTTTCAGTAACAGTGTTTTGGTATTTTTTTTTTTTTTTTTAAATAATTCTGTCAAACACCCAGAAACAGAACAAATAATTCTGCTCATCACACAAAGATTTGTCCTGCGTGGGAATCGAATCCACGACCTCTGTGTCAGCAGTCAGGGTCACTAACCACTGAGCCACGGAGGCTTCGAAGCTTCAAGTATTATATCACGTACTACTTCCGCATTTCTCAAGTTTATTCTGTTTAGTTCGAGACGCAATAAATTATGACACAATTGCCCTTAGGGGCTCGTTGACATTGACTTGTGTAGGTACTTAGTTTATTATGTCCCTTTCCGGTCCGACTCTAGGAAATATTATAACTGCAATAGTATATCGATAATAAGGTTAAAACTGCAATAATTGCATTGGTTTAATAATAAATAATGTAATTAAATTAATGAAGACTGGCCCGTTGGTCTAGTTAGTGAGCCTGACTGCTAAGCCGGAGGTCGTGGGTTCGATTCCCACCAAGGATAAATCTTTGTGTGACGAGCATGATTGTTTGTTCTGTGTCTGGGTATAATTTATCTATAATATGTATGTATTTATAAAAGCAAAATTGTATTTAAGTAGTTTATCAGTTGTTTAGTACCCATAACACAAGCAAATATAATTGCTTAATTTGGGACTAGATGGCGCTGTGTGAATGTGGTAAATATATTATATTAAATACCTAATTAATCTAATTATTTTGCAATTCATGCGGTTCGAGTTCGATTCCGACAAGCAGATTGGATTTCACTTTGTGGAATTATTTGTACTAATCAAGTGACTTACCATCTGATAACGGTGAAGGAAAACATTATGAGGAAACCCATATACCCTAGAAGTGATTCGAAGTGTATGTCTGATCCAACAACTCGCACTAGGCCAGCGTGTGTGGATTATGGGCTAAACCCTCTCGGCTCTCTAAAAAGAGGAGATCAAAGCCATTAATGGGTTGCTAATGCTGATGATGTAGTTTAAATTACATCTATGTTATCAAATGTCTACTACGAGTGCTCAGCACTAAACAATAATTTGTGTTCGATTATCACCGTGTGTCTTAGACAATGCTATGTTGTTTTGAAACAAAACAAACACATGTATACAGTTTCACAACATTCGCAAGGTCGATGTACTCGATTGATGAGCATTAGGCGCGTTACACACTTGCGATGTGGAATCGCATTTCACATTAAACTGATAAAAATGTAAGCTATTTAAAATTAATAACCTAGTATCTAAATAAGATGGATTATGGCCTAAACCTTCTCAGATCTCTAGATAAAGGAGAGGAGACCCGAGCCCAGCAGTGGGATATGGGTTGATGATGATGATGATCTAAATAAGATTTATGTATATTATGTTCATTTATCATTAACATAAATCAAATCACACTAGTAACATTCATTTACAAATTGACTATTCTAGCTTTGCTTAAAATTCTAGCCTTAATCATATTGCCTGTTAAGCTAGATTAAAGCTAGCAAGAACCTGTCTCTAGTTTACGACGAAAGGCAACTATATAAAGGATGGGAACGAAGTAAACTTATGCATATCAGGTTCGTTGGCCAGAGGAGTAATTTAGCCAACATAATAATACTAATCTTAAGATGTTGGCCAACACAAGCTCTCGTTAAAAGATAGTTGTCTGACTCAACTGACATGCAATGTCGTGTTGGGAATGTCTAGGTAATTTATACAAGTTACTGTAAAACTTGATTGCAAAATACGTAATAGACATATTAAAATAGAGTGGAGACCGCGACTTGGCAAACGTAGAGTAGAATGCCCTCTATCTAGATGATATAAGGACCTAAAAAAGGTCGCTGGGTCTGACTAGATGCGGAAAGCGGAGGACAGTGTCATGGCGCGTGTTAAGAGAGGCCTACGTCCAGCTGTGGACTGCAATAGGCTGAAATGATGATGATGATATTAAAATAAAAATGAAAATCCTATATTAATATGTGATAGTTAGCATGGATGAATGTATGGATAGATGTTACTCAATCACGTCAGAAGGGCTCAAAGATGAAATTTAGCACACAGATAGATAATCTATCCGTGTAGTGACGGATTAAGAATACATAATGTCACTACCCCTAAATTCGAAACCAACCCTAGACCAACCCGTCTGGCCAGCGTGGTATGGTGGGCTAAATTCCCTCCACATTATTTAAAGTTAGTCATCCATGTAATACAAACGTTTTTTTATTTTAGCTGGATATTTACATATTTTATAGAATAAATTGTATTTTTTTACAATTGTATCTATAATATTTTTTTCATTCTCATCCACTCACCCTGGCCTAGTGCGGGTTGATGGATCAGACATACCTACTCATAGAATTTCTTCTAGGGTATGTGGGTTTCCTCACGATGTTTTCCTTCACCGTAAGCAGATAGTAAGCCACTTAACTAGTACATATAAATTCCACGAAGTGGAATCCAAATTGCTACTGTCGGTCGGGATCGAACTCGGACCGCGTGATTTGCACGCCGGTTCCTTATCCATTCAGCCACCATCGCTTATATAATATTTATTTAAAATAAAAACAAATATTTTAAAATCGCAAATATATAATCACCCTAATGAATAGATACTCATAAATAATTATACATTCAACTAAATCAATCACTAGAACTTAATAGTAAACAGAACGTGTTTGTAAACGTATAATTATAAATGTTTACTATAATATATTTATTTTTAGAGTAACGCGTGTCTATCGCTTTATTGAGAAAACCTCCTAGTGTCGTAATGGTGTTTTTATCGTTTTGTGAACTTATTGAACTATCCTTCAGAATAGTAAATAAGTTATAGTTTATGTATGAGTTTGTCTGTGAATGTCAAATAGATGTTTTTTTACAAAACGCGCTGGGTTTTTGTTAGAATTTTACGTTTGATGTCTGAGAATAAAGACTCCGCATTTATTTTATAGAACGTACGTATATACGACATTTAAATAAAAAACTTAAATTTACTTATAAGTTTTTAGGTAAAATCTCAGTAAATACAATGAGATATTATAATACCTATCACAACTCTTCAATTGAAATACAAAGAGGGAGATAGAGGTAAAAGAAGTCATTCATAAAAATACTTACATCTCGGCAAGAAAGCGAAGAGCAGACTGGTGACAGAACACGTGATGTAAGTAGCCACTAAAGTCTTCTTTCTTCCATATTTATCCAGAACTATCACAACCACTATATAAGCAGGGATCTCCACTAAAGTCACCAACATAAAACTAACGTATCTATTACTACTCAACGACACAGAGTTGATTGACAGTCCATAATACACCAAAGAACACGTCATCCACAAAAACGAGCAGATTAACAATCTCTTCCAAATTATACTGGAACGTATAGCTTTCTGTAACTGTGTCTTCTTATCTGTAGTTTGATTTTCTGCTTTCAGTAAAGGATCTCCTAAAGCATCTAAATCAAGTTTCCGTGGATCCAAATTGTTTATTTTAGCTGCTTTTTTGAGTACAGTGATTGCTTCGTCTTTTCTTCCTTTGCTGAGTAACCATCTTGCGCTTTCGTTCATGAACCAAATGTAAAGGAAAACGATTGTGGCTGGGGTGTAGAGGACGAGAATGTAGGTCCTCCAATTGTCGATACACCAAGCGAGTAACGCGATGAGTACCACGCCGATCACGAAGGACATGTTGCACATAGCCGAGACGATAACTCGTTGCTTAAGGCCGACCAGCTCGACAACTGGAAGAAATAATTCACGATTGATATGGCTGTTTTGGTTTGTCTACAATGATTTGTTTATATATTAAGATGTCATCAAACCAAGAAGACTGTTACTAAAGAACCTAAAAACTACTTGTATCAAACAACTTTATAAACAATTCGTACAAAAGATTTGTAGAATAAATTAATTTTATAGAGACAACTTTGTGTAATATATAACTTATTTCGTGGAAGATAACCTAAAAAATATCGTGTTTTGTTCGTCTTTTATGAATAATATTATCCTTAAACTGAAACATTATATACTAATTTGTTTTGACAAACCTGATTAAAAATATATTATGCTGAAAAATACTGATGTTCGATTTGTTTTGTAATTTGGATAACTTTTATTTGGAACTCCTCACATAAAAATTGCTGTATTTTTATATTCCAAAAAGTGTTTCTAAAATAACAAATGTTTTCCTATAGGACTACAGAATTTTCCAAAAGCGGATAAATTAGCTTTTCTAAAGGGTTACAGGACAATCCCACCCTCATGCCCACCATTGCAGCTACTGTGAGCCAAGATTAACAGCGATGACCCTTGCGAACACCAAGTTTTGACACTCGGGAGTCACAGGGAATGCCTAACCTACTGTCTTCGAACCCGCAACGAAATTAATCTAAAGGGTTAGCAAAAATATGATACCCATAGTGTAGCGTGTAATCACTGTCGTATTTTAAATATAGTATAAATAAACTTACTGAATACGTATGCCGAAGGATAAAGTCCTCCACCAAAAGCGGCTTCCACGAAATGCAGCGCCACATACGTGAAGTAATTTGGTGAGAATGATCTTGAAAAGCCAAATATAAGACTTGTAGTTGCAGCGAAGCCGACTGCCACCTTCCTCCCGAAGCGATCTGAAACCGCCCCAGTGAACAACATGGCTACGAACATGCCACAATTGTGGATGGTACCCACCAAGGCTCTTTTCCATTCCTGGCAACCTAGATTAAACTGAAAGATTGACAGTTGTTAGATGGTGTTCTTGTTGCCTTGCTGCCGTATGTATTGAGTGCGAAGTGATGTCCCACTGTATGATTTCCCCTACATATCATTATCATATCAGCCCAATGACGTCCACTGCTGAACATAAGCCTCACCAACTACTCCTACCTCACCGACTACATAGCTCGTAGAACTGATAGGTGATGGGGGAAAAATGTTCTCGAGTGGCGGCCATGTATTGAAAAGCGCGGCGTAAGACGCACGACGAAAATCTTCGTCGTCGACGTCTTTAAACGTCATGGGAGTTACCAGGTGACCGCAAAATAATACATTTCCCATGCATGAAAGTTTGATGTTTAAGTGTTAAAGACTATCGCTGAGTTTGTTTCTAGGTTGCAAAATTACAAATAACATTGTAGACACCATACATTTTGGACCTTTTGTGCTTCTGACTACGCAAGTATTATTATGGTAATGCTCGTGTATAGAAGTTGTAAAAGTAAGCATTTTTTTTAATAACGTCAATCAGAAAACGGTGTCAATACCTATATTGTCTTCATTGTAGAAGTGTGTGAATCTTGACACTTGTTGAGAGCTGACTGCGTGAAAGTGGGACAGACAAACAGACTTTCGGATTTGTCATATTTTCAAGATTACGTCATATTCTGCTTTTTAGTGATAGTGACGTTAGTAGGAATCTTAATTATTGCTACATTATGCATAAATACGTATATATATAATTAATAAAAAAATAATAATTTAAAAAATGTATGTAAGGCGACACTAACCTCTTTAACAAGTGAGCGATTATTCTCGTAAATGTAGCTATCACAGAAAACTGTTTTGTTTGTAGAGAAGTCTTCAGGCAGGCATTGGAACTCGGTGTTATTGTATGGCTGGTAAGTCGTGCAGGACTCCAACCTGCCTAATTTTTCATTGTAGGGAATGGCGTATTTAACCCAAGATGTGTCGCTGAAGCGTTCTTCACAGCCATTAATCTCGCATCTGTTGAAGAAAAGGAAATTGGTGATTCAGCTGAAAATATTAACAGAAATATAAATGCATCATGCCTTTTTTCTCAAAGGGCGACAAATGCATATATGTAACAATCATTGATGTATAAAAAATTGGCGCTAAACGCTCAAAACTGTAGTCGATATACGGGCAAATTTTAATTTTATTTTGATAAATAGTTTTATTAAGATGTGGCTTAGTTTCAAGACTATTAGACATAATGACTTTAATAAGTTTATTATGTTTGAAAATAAGGCTACTTAAATCATTTGCATCAAAGGACGTAGAGACGAGAACAAGGATGATATTTATAGCTTAAAAAGGATAAAACTATAATTTTGCTATTTATCTACTCATTCAAAAGGTTTTAAGTTAACAGTTTTTTTCCTTCAACAGACAAGTTATTATCCTATAGCTTTCCTTGGATGGCTGTAAATTTTCATTTGATCTTTAATGACGCATTTCCTTATTGTGGTGATTACGCTCTATTGAACTATTTTAATCTTGCAGTAATAAACTGTTTTATTGCACATTAATCTTTGGTTTTGATAAATTAATTTGCTCCATGACTATTAAGATTTTATCAACTTAATCTACGATTTTCTTTGGTAGATTTATAGCGTGAAGGTCATGCTGAATCAAAACGTTTCGGTAAGTTAGTAAGCTAAGATGTTTTTAGCCCGTTGCGTGCAGTTTACAATTACGACGGCACTAATATTCAGAATGATTATAATTTGAGTGTTTTGTATGTCTGTTGTAACACTCATCAGTCATCATCAGAACCCATTATGTCCGACTAAGGGGCACAGGTCTTCCTTCTTAAGTGGAGTTATTGGTAGTACTGTAGTACTAGGGAACTCTAGAAATACAGTACTTCGATGGGATGGTTTTAGGTCATCATCAGCAACCCATTAAGTTCCACTGCTGGGCTCGGGTCTCCTCTCCTCTAACTAGAGAGCTCAGAGGGTTTTTAGGCCATAATCCACTCACGCTGGCCTAGTGCGGGTTGGTGGATCAGACATACTCATAGAATTTCTTCTAGGGTATGTGGGTTTCCTCACGATGTTTTCCTTCACCGTTAGCAGATGGCTTACCATCTGCTAACGGTGAAGGAAAACATCGTGAGGAAACCCGTGACTTATCACATGACTAGTACATATAAATTCCACAAATTGGAATTCAAATTGGGACTGCCAGTCGGGATCGAACTCGGACCGCGTGATTTGGATGCCAGTACCTTATCCATTCAGCCACCATCGCTTGGTTTTAGGTACATGTTAATTAATAATGGATTAATATGATCCTAGTGATAGTGATAGTGTCCATTTCAATTTATAGCCATCGTGTTGCAGTCCGTTTCGGAATAAAGGCCTCTCTGTTCATAAGCGCATCAATACTCAGTGTTTCGTCTTCCGCATTCACTTTGTTATTATCTACACGACCTATATCAGCTTGTATAAAAGCATTTTTACGATAATATTCAGATAAAAGAAACATAATTTTCATATTAATTCGAGTTTCACTGATCTCGAATATTTAGTTTAAATTTTGTTTCGTTTAGCTACAATATTAGTGTTTTCATTTTTATTTACGGAACATGGACTTATGTTTTTTTTACTTGTGATGACAGACGACATTGCGTACAAAAGATAACGTCCGCCCAGGTGATTAAAAATAGACTGATATTATATATATTCATCCAAAGAAGCAAATGTAAACGTTTTATTATAATAAAACGATATATAGAGGTTATTTCAATGTCCTGTTTCTAAGCAAGTCTTATAAAAAAGATTGATCGTTAATCCTACTAAGTTAAGCTAACAGATACAGTCAAGGACTTGCTTTGTTCACTGTCGGTGTTCCTTCGAGTTCAATGACCGTGTACGTGAATCTAATTTTGGACGTCTTTTATTAGTTTCCTTAAACGTTCGTAAATCATATGACAGTACATTAGAGATGTAAAGTAATATGAATAATTTACGTCTATTATTCAGATAACAGATCAGTGACGGGACAAGATGTTAAGTGAAGTGTACTAAACTACCAACAGAAGTTATAATACGTCGCTCACAATGCGCGGCGTATTATACGAATATAACAAAGCATCAAGACTGGCCTGTTGGTCTAGTGGTTAGTGACCCTGACTGCTAAACTGGAGGTCGTGGGTTCGATCCCCATCCAGGAAAAATCTCTGTGTGATGAGTATAAAGGTTTGTTCTGTGTCTGGCTGTAATTTATCTATAATGTGTATGTATTTACAAAAAAAAATGTATTTAAGTAGTATATCAGTTGTTTAGTACCCATAACACAAGCAAATATTATAATAGCTTGATTTGGGACTAGATGGCGCTGTGTAAATGTGGTAGAATATTATCAAGCTTTTTTTCTTCTAAATATTTTGTCAAATTTGGTAATAAGCGAGCCTGTTACCATTACTAGGGCCTATTTCCAGACTTCAGACTGATATCTAAATCTAATACCAGTTTGAGCTCGGAAACGAACCCGGGTCGTCTTGCACAACACTCCTGATGAGCCATTGACTAGGAACTACTAGGAAGTAGATTGTATTATTTCCATCTCATCTCGTCTTTGGTGGAGTCCAGACCAGAGTCAAGTCTTTTGAGGTAACGACAAGATACACATAAACTTCACTGCTACATGCACAGGGCACATGTCTCCTCCAAAGATTGTGGAGGGAATTGAACCTACTATACCACGCTGGCTAGACGGGTTGGTAAAGGGTTTTGTTTCAAATTTTACTCCCTTAGTCGCCTTTTACATTACCCACGAGTTCAAATGGGGTAGTGACATTAATGACAAAGTTGCTGGAAAGAAATTTCTAAATAAATTTCGTTTAATGACTTTACCGTTTTCAATGTTTGTTATTTCTGTATACAAATCAATTTGCAACAACAGTAGTTATAGTAATACTAAACGGTCTAGCTATAATTTAAACGTGTTTTTCACATTCTAACGTATAATTAACTCGATTATTGTATTGTTTCAAATATCAAATTTCAGAAAAACGGTACTTGTACACATATTAAATTATTATAGACCCGTTTTATAATCTATACATCTATACATATAATAAAACTGTAGAAAAGTCGTTTTGGGACATCAAAAAATATTCCAAAAAAATAGCCAGGTTGTTAAAGGACAACCGATAGAACCAATTTCCAGCATTTTTCGAATTTTTGTCTGTTTGTCTGTTTATTTGTTCGGGCATCACGTAAAATATACGAAAGCAATGTAGATAACTTTTATACACAACGATTGAGCGTAACTATTTAGTTTTTGTTTCATTGCAATCGGTTCAGTCTATCAAAAGATATTTGAATCTAAAGTATTGCAAAAGTAAAATTAGGGTTATGTGCATATGTACGTTAATTGAATTAACATTTAGTTTTTTGTTTCATCGTAATCAGTTCACACCTTATAAAAAAATGAAAATTAATAAAATTATAATAGTGTTTCCGAAGTAAAATATTAAAACAGCGCTATCTATCAAACTTAGACTGGCCTATATCTAGAGATCAACTTCGTGCAGTATTGAATAAAATTATAATTATGTTTTCGAAGTAAAATATATTGCGGGGGTGGACTATACGTAACTATTTCACGCGTAAACAACCCTAATAACCTTTTTGTGTGCGCTTCAGATGGTTTCACAGCTAATGTTGTTTATAGAGAAGCGCTAGCATAAATTAAAAAAAATGATTTGTAACCTCCAACAGCGCTTCGCACTAAAAAATACATTTTTAAGTTACGACATCCACGCAAACAAAGTCACGAGCACAGCTAGTAATTTAATAAGCTTATAGCGGTCTGAAACATTTTTTTAAATAAGGCTATATTTATGAGTCCAAGGCTCATTTTTGTTTAGAAAAATAATATTTTTAATCAAGCACCACCGTATAATTTTGTATTCAAAAGTTGACAGAGTGTTATCGAATTTGTTTTACTATGCAATAATCAATTTTAAAGGTGTGTCCGATAATTCGCGAGAGCTACGCGTGACATTTTCAAGGTACAAGACGAATGAATCAATACACCATTCGTGAGCGACAATTGTCCTATCAAAGCGTAGCCGTCGGCGTCGCGTCGCCACGTTTGCCGCGCTGTTTCTATTTATGTATACCTACAGTCTCATTCCTACTTAATGCGAAACCTGAAAGTAGTTTGTTTAGAATGAGTAGCAGAATCGATTCCAATAGTTTTTATACCTTGTTATAATTTTTTTAAAGCTGGAAACCGTTGTTTGAATTGTGTCAATGGCTACTTAACGTCTTATGCCGCACCGTCTACTTGTATCTATAAATAAATAAGTACTAAATAGGTACATAAACTACTGATATTCGGCAAAATTAGGCCGGCGCGGCGTAGCAGCAATAAGCATGAAAAATGCTAATTACTTTAAATTTAGATATTTTATTCTGATTCTGCAAATAACAAGACGTTTGGGATATTTCACCTGTAGTATAAACAAAGAATAAAGGTGTATATATTATTATTTTTGGGTTAGATGCAATGAAAGGCTTTTTTGCTACGTCGACCAATTACTAATATACTGTAGCGCCCACACATACACTTCCATTACTTCTAGGGTATGTGGGTTTCCTTACGATGTTTTCCTTCACCGTCAGCAGATGATAAGTCACTTGACTAATACATATAAATTCCACAAAGTGAAATCTACATTAGTACTGGCGCTCGGGATCGAACTCGGACCGCATGACTTGCACGCCGCTCACTTATCCGTTCGGCTACCATCGGTTAGTACTTAGTATAATAATATAATATTCTACCACATTCACACAGCGCCATCTAGTCCCAAATTAAGCAATTATATTTGCTTGTGTTATTTCCATGGGTTCCATTGCATGGGTACTAAATAACTGATATACTACTTAAATACATTTTTTTTGTAAATACATCCATATTATAGATAAATTACACCCAGACACAGAACAAACCTTTATGCTCAACACACAAAGATTTGTCCTGGGTGGGGATCGAAACCACGACCTCCGGCTTAGCAGTCAGGGTCACTAACCACTAGACCAACAGGCCAGTCTACTTAGTACTTAGTAGTGTTTAGATACATCTATAAGAAGTTTAAAGTCTTACCTATACATTTGTTCTTGGGCCTCAAAGATGAACCCGCATTCGAAGAAGCTGCTGAGCAGGATAGGGTACAGAAGCAAGACATAGTTCAATAGGTTGTATCTGCCGTAAGGACCCAAGCTCTCGAGAATCGAGTCCAAGTTGATTTCCTTCTTCATTTCTTCCATGATTTAAATGTAGTACTGGATTACCTGTAAAGATAAAATATTTGAATTAGATATTTGTAAAAAGATTCTCAACCACGGTGTTTGTGGTCGCAGTCCTCCGAAATGACTCGATCGATTTTAACGAATTAATTTCCTTTTATTGTGACGCCACAAAATATTACAGAGTTATTCATAGACTTATTAATAGTTCATATAAAATCACTATTCAAAATTATTCATGTTTAATCCTCCCCTCATTAATATAATGAATCATTGTTAATATTCGAATAGTTTAGGCCTAGTGTAATGCTGTTCCAAAAGTTGTACATGAACAGAGACATGATATTATTATGTTTAATATAATATTAAACTACTAGCTTAGTTAAACTGTACATAGTACTGTACACTGTTTTTAATAAATATAATTTCAAAAATTTTATAACCTGACTGCAAAAAATCAACACGCACTAAAAAGACCGTAAAATTATTGTAATATTATTATATATATTAAATTTAAATACATAACATATGTATATATTTGTAATCTCCATTTGAGTCCCTTTATTTTGATACTCTACTCGATAGGTTTAGTTAAAAAAAAAAATAGAACTACTTACAATTTGGAACCATTCAATTATGTATAATCTCTTTTTGAATATATACAATCTTCTTTTGATTCTCTTTATTTTGATACCGAACTAAATAGGTTTGGTTAAAAAAAAAATTGAACTTCTTACAATTTGGCGTCAAAAGCCCGCCGTTTAAGTCTTTTTATTCTTAAAACCTATCTAAGGACACTTAGGTTTTCTACACGAATCTAAAGATACCCTAATTGTCAAAATTCATCCAGCCGTTTGGAAGATTCGTGGGAATAAAGAAATTTACAAACATACAAGATACGCGCGAAAAACAATACCCGTCCTGACAGTCGGGTAAAAAAACAACAACAAATCGATACTCAATTAGTAATTATATACCTTTATTTCTTGTGCCTCAGTTTCTTTGTTGTATAGGTCCGTTTATATCTTGACAGACAGACATTGAGCGTGTCATAAAATAATATTTTTCTATTAAATTTGACAGTCCGTGTCTGTCTGTAGATGTATGTTTTATATCTTATCTTAGACAGACACGAGACGTTTCAGACGCGTGCCGTATCAGATAAAAAGTATTCTTCTATACAATTTGTATTAACCCATTATTATCTTTTGTACCGTGGCTGCAAGACGTGGACCAATAAGAGCTGTAAAATCAATAGAAAACCTAATATTTTGTCTGAAACGGTACTTTCCGTATCTGTATATAAACGCTACTTAAATGACAATTAACACACAATTTTTTTTTGTCAGCCACGGCATGTGTCTGATACGCTCAATATCTATACAAATAAATAAAATTGGAGTGTCTGTTTGTAATATTAAAATAACCGCTTTCTACTACATGTATAAGAATGTATATACGGTACATAAACCAAAACAATTTTTTTTTCAATTTTTGACTGTCTGTATGTTTGTTCCGGCTAACCTCTGGAACGGCCGAACCGATTTCGACGGGACTTTCACTGGCGGATAGCTAATGTCACAAGGAGTAACTTAGACTATATTGATTTTGGAAAAAATATCAGGGTTCCGTAAAAAAAAAGAACTACACGAGTACGGGATTAGTTGTCCAAGCGAACAACGTCGCAGGCACAGCTATTCTGTAAATATAAACGAACCTTTATAAGTGCTACGTTCACAATAATGTCACGAACATCAATATGCCGGCACAAATGACTCATTCTTCTACATACGGCATTGTGGCGCCTCCTACATTCAAATGAGATAACCCAATTATATTACGTACCGTACGATTATTATTGTTTCAAACAAATTGTAACTTTATTTATTGAATAATGTGGTCTATTTTTAACCGTAGAAACTTAGTATTAGTTATTTATGAAGTCGTCATTGTAACCGAGCATATTTTACACTCAGACTAATATATCAGCAAAGTGCTTGTATTAGTGAGATTTCGGACTGTATCTGAGGGGCCTAATACGAGTTTTCCTTCCTCAGAATTAGTGAAAATACGAATCTAGAAAACTCTGATCGAATTCGGATATTGGTCTATCTTTTTCATCCAAATCAAAATTTTATGCAGAGCAACAGCGTTCAAACATCGTTGTTGTCGCCCAATCTATACTTATAATATTATTATTACTAGAAGTTGCGCGGGGCTTCACTCCCGTCGTTCTTTATTTGGCCAATGCTCAGCTCCTATTGGCCGTAGCGTGGTGTTGTATAGCCTATAACCTTCCTCGATAAATGAGCTATCCAACACTTAAATAACTTTCAAATCGAACCAGTACTTCCTGAGATCCTAGCGTTCAACCAAAAAAACAAATAGTATTTTAAAATATAGTGAATCTATATTTTAAAATACCATTGGACTTATTGCAACTTTGTAAAGTTGAAAATGTTTCATACAATGTTACTACTTAACAACTTTGTTACTTTATAAAAATTTAGTTACATTGTTCCTCTAAATTTTCCTTGTAATATGAGGTTAATGTGCTCTAAAGACTATTTTTAACACGTACAGTTGTTGTTAATTAATAAGTGTTACAGAGAATTAGGTATAATAATTTGTACTTTTTATGAGAGGTAGAGCATACAAACGGTTTTCGCTTTAATTGTGCAGGTTAAATCTATGTAGCAATATCGTACAAAAAGGATTTGTAACTACCATAACTTAATAGCGACATAAATAATAGAAGCGATGGTGGCTGAATGGATAAGGGACCGGGGCGGCGTGCAAATCACGCGTTCCGAGTTCGATCCCGCCCGGCAGTATCAATGTGAATTCCACTTTGTGAAATTTATATGTACTAGTCAAGTGACTTACCATCTGCTAACGGTGAAGGAAAACATCGTGAGGAAACCCACATACCCTATAAGAAATTCTATGAGTAAATATGTCTGATCCACCAACCCGCACTAGGCCAGCGTGAGTGGATTATTGCCAAAACCCTTTCAGCTTTCTAGTTAGAGGAAAGGAGACACGAGCCCAGCAGTGGGAATTAATGGGTTGCTGATGAATAACTAAATAAGTGGCCGAATGAATAAATGGATAAATCATGCGGTCCCGCATGGCTGTACCATATTGGCACCTATTGGTGAAGGATAAACATCGTAAGGCAACCCACATGCCTAATTGCCTACCCTCGAAGCAAATCAAAGGGTAATATATCTGATTTTTTAAAATGACGTAAAAATATTGTTTCGGTATATTTATATTAAAAAAAAACATTGTGTATTTCTTCAGCTTTCCCACGATATATATGCATGTTAAATACCTCATTCATCAAAATCCATCAAGCCGTTTAACGATAAAATTACGCCAAAATATTGTAACACACGTTAAAATATTACTTACGCCAGCTTTTACTTGAAGGATGTAAGTACCTTAAATATACCGGTATATTAAATTAAAAAAAAAGCAGAACAAATGTAATTTTAGTGAAGAGAAAAGTTTTTGGAAAAAGTTGGCTGTGACAGATACAGTAAAAAAGACATACGAGATTTTTTATAATAATTTCTTTATGAAATTAGACACAATTATAGACTAGTTTTAGTTTTTTTTTTACTGGAGATAGTGTAAAAGCCTGTAAAAGGTCTTTTTATCGGTACTTATACCACGTGGACGATGTCGAGTTAGTAATAATTACAATTATTCGGTTTTAAAACCAATTATATCAAATAAACTGAATTAGCACACGCATAGGTAATCCGTTCTTATCTTAATTGTATAAATTAATCGTCCAATTGGTCGTTAAGACGGTTACTAGCTGGCTATCTCTAATTGACCTTTTAATTTATGAATAGGAGTCGTTTCATAAAACTAATGAGTCAAGTACAGAAGGATGGTTTGTTCCTTATCGTCTGGATACAATGTTTCCATTTGTACTTTAATTGGTAGATGTAATTAAATGAAAGTAATCATTATATATTCATTACATTTTTACGTCGTTTTTGAATCGGTGAGACGTTTGACAACTCAACAGAGAATCTTCTGGGGGACTGTTAAAGATTTTTTTATTGCTCGACGTGTTGCACGACGTGGCAGACGAGTATGTGGCCCACTTAATGGTAACTGGTAACCTGGTAATGGTATTGATTGCGAAGATAATACAGCTAACTGCCGTACTCAGAGACTTTACTTAACTTTAAAGTATATTAAGTAAAAACGTGTAATACTTAAGTCTATACACCTAAAGACGATTATTCAATCTAAAATCTGCTAATTGACGTCTCTGAGTGCGGCAGTAAGATGCTAACTACATAAAAGAAAATAAAGAGTAAGATAAGGGAGATTGGAAGAGGGAATTGGACTTACGGCGCCCTACACACACCAGACGTAACGCAATAGTATTTCAATATAGTATGTAATTATGAATAAATATATGTTACGTTATTTTTAAACGACTTCAAAAAAGGAGGAGGTTATATGTTCGACTGTATGTATTTTTTTTTTTTTTTATGTATGTTCACCGATTTCTCGGAGATGCCTGAACCGATTTGAAAAATTCTTTTTTTGTTCGAAAGGGTATACTTCCGAATTGGTCCCCTATTCACCACGTTAAGTTCTGATGATGGAATCTCAGGGAAATCGAGGGCAACCCTCAAATTTTATAGGCACATGTTACCTGTTTCATCTATTTTCTGAAGTTATTTAAGTATTTACGTCTGATAATCATCATCTCATGTTGATGAGCTGATGATGGAAGGCATAACTTCTTAACTGTTAGGAGTTGGAGGATAATTCTTTCAACATTATATGTACATATAAACCGATAGTTGTACTCTTGTAGGTTATTCAGGTGAGCTGTCACTGGAAGGTAAACTCCTTAACGGTTAGGAGTAAGAAGATTATTTCTTTAAATATCACATCCATGTGTAAACTGTAAGTTGTATTCTTTCAAGTGACTGAGACGGGGGCTCTTGATGGAAGGTAAAGTTGCATAGTCCAAAGGAGTTGTTACTTAGATGATATTTTAAGTTTCTATTATCTAATATTAATACTCAATATCTATTTTCTAAAGTCATACAAGTATTTACGTCTGATAGTCATCATCTCATGTTGATGAGCTGATGACGGAAGGTATAACTCCTTAACTGTTAGGAGTTGGAGGATAATTCTTTCAATATTATAGGTACTTATAAACCTATAGTTGTATTTTTGTAGGTTATTCAGGTAAGCTGTCAGTGGAAGGTATAACTCCTTGACTCTTAGGAGTTGGAGGATAATTCTTTCGACATTATAGGTACTTATAAACCTATAGTTGTATTCTTGTAGGTTATTTAGGTGAGCTGTCACTGGAAGGGCAACTTCTTAATGTTTGGGAGTAAGAAGATGATTTCTTTAAATATCACATCCATGTATAAACCTTAAGTTGTGTTATTTCAAGTGTCTGAGGTGAGAGCTCTTGATGGAAGATAAAGTTGTATAATTCAAAGGAATTCTTAGATGATATTTTAAGTTTTCGATATAGTATCTAACCTGCATTGTATACCTATACTTGTTACCTGTCGCATTTTATAGGAAAAAAAAAGATATAAAAAGTTTTGAGATTCCTCTATTCCACAATCAGGTTGTGTTGTTAGAATATTTAAATAGACGTTCCCTTTTATCGAAGATTCTTTATTTCGGTTTTCCGTCTTAGTTTGCCATTCAGTATTATTAAATCTTCTAGATAAAAAGTACACTAAAAATGGAGAAATAAACTATTTTTAACAAAAAAATATTAAAACGACTTCAAATCAGTACTAAAAAGCGAAAAATAAACTGAATTAGATATTTAATTCCAAGCTAAAAAATACCTACCTACCTGTTTAAAGTATAATACCCTATTACTAATTTGTTTGAAGTCGGTGCCAGCCTAATGAGTTTGTATCACTCAGTTTGAGCCGTCCACTAGGTACGATCACGCAAGTGCGAGGTGGTGTGAAGTAGCGAGCGGTGACAGATGTACGTATTAAGTAGTACGTAGCTTAACAAACTCTTTAGGCTTGGCACCGACTTCAAACAGATTAGTAATAGGGTATTATACTTTAAACAGGTAGGTAGGTATTTTTTAGCTTGGAATTAAATATCTAATTCAGTTTATTTTTCGCTTTTTAGTACTGATTTGAAGTCGTTTTAATATTTTTTTGTTAAAAATAGTTTATTAATTTCAGTAATGTATTAGTATTGTTTAAGTCAATAAACTATCTTTCTATCGTTTTAATTAACGCCAAACCTTACTAATATTATGAAGCCAAACATAAATTTTTTGGATCTTTGGAGGTTGTTTGATTGTCTGTTACTTAAACTGAATAATGAAACTTGGAAGTAGAGATTATGTCTTGAATTACATATAGGATACTTTTTATACAAGAATACATCATCATCATCATCATCATCATATCAGCCCAACGACGTCCACTGCTGAACATAGGCCTCACCTAATTTACGCCACTGCAAACGGTCCTGTGCCGCCTGCAACCAACGGCCGCCCGCCACCCTGACCAGGTCGTCGGTCGGTCGAATACATCATACATACTATAATATAATTTGTTTAGCATTCGTTGCATAGATTCAGTTTTACATTGAAGTTGTTACTATTGTGTATAGTGTCGACTATTGCCCAAGTTCAAAGAATGTATCTAAATTGGAGAAACTAGAATCCAGAATCACAGGATATTCACAAAATTGATTCAGATAGTGTTTTGCATGCCATTCATGAATGATGAATACTGCGCAGTCGAGCGCGATTCCTTTGCCTCACCGCTAGCCAAGGCCGGTATCGGATAACCTTTATTCAATACCAACTTGTGTATGCGACTTCACCTGCGTGGCTCAACGGATCTCCCTGTACGGCGGGATAAATACTAACATAAGTCAATCTCTAAACCTTTTAAAATTTAATAATAGGAAAAAAATATGTAGATCAGTTCTTAAATTGCAACTTAAATAAGGAAAAATAAATACATAGTACATTGTATCATGCTATTTTAAATAGTAGTCTGCCAAATGTTTTTTCCTTAGTTATAAAAAATACTAATAAAATCAGTGCTTTATCAGTAAAAAAATAGTTATTTTTAGTTTTGCTAACTGTATTTTAAATACAGGAATTCGGGATGAACGAGGAACGTAATATTCATGTGGGCTAAAGTAGGAATTTTATGAAATGCAGGACAAACGAGGCATGAATCAACTCGAGAGCTCTCTCGCAGCAGTCGTACACACGCCCTATACGAGCTACACTCATGTTATACAGAAAGAAACATCAACAACAACAACACATACATACATACATAATTATGTCACCAGTGATGAACATACAAAACAGTGACAACAATGAAAATCATACAATATTAGCTTTTAACACGATTTATATATCCGTGGTCGTGACAAAAAGGATTTTATCTACACTCAAATCGAAACATTCGAATTACGAATTCAAAGACGGTTCTATACAGACGCACTTTATAAACGCATATACATAAAATTAAAAAAAAAACTCATTATAGTACCGCTATCTTTTTTTTTATTAATTCATTAAACTATGGTTTTAGGCTGAATATGAAAAAAATGGCGCACGTATGCCTACAAATAAATTACTTCCGTGTTTAATTTCAAATTATCCTATGAGTAAAGATGAAGTAGTGTATGAAACTGCATATAACTTAGGTATTAAAACACTCGAGTCAACCTATTATCGCATTCGGCTTCGGATAAACAGACTCTCGTGTTTTAATACCCCTTCTTATATGACATTTGCATAAACTACTAATACAGAATCGCATAAAATTGATACTATTACAGAAACCAGCTTCTTCTAATGCAATACACTTTATTCTGTTCAAAAATAGAAAACATGGTCTATCTTTTCCCCATGATCTATTTGCTTCTTTTTGTGTGAAAGAGGAAGAAACATCTTCTCTGAACAGCGGTATCAAGATTATATAAACTTATTTAAAGCCAATTGATTGTTTGAGAAATGAGGTTTTGATTGAAGATGATGAAGTTTAATTTGCAGTTGAATTTCGCTCAATCAATTGAATGATTTGCCTATTGAAGTGTTGATAATAGTAGCAATTGTGTGGATGTTTGCACGAGTAGGTTGGTTGTTTTTATATTAAATTTTCTTTATTTTTGTTTTGTATTGTTTTTTTTTAAATACAATGGACACAAGAGAAAAAGCATTGTGTTCTCAAAAATTCTAGACATACCTATTATACTGCGGGGTCAGTGACTCACGTGGTACGTAAATACAAGTGCAAATTTGTAACGTCTCATTTTTGGAATAATTATAATATCTTCATTGTCTACTGTTTTCGTCACATTATGGTATTAAGATATTCGTTTCGATAATCGAAGTTAAATAATGTTCGACAAGATCAGTCCATAAATGGATGACCGTTTAAGTTATTATCAATCTCCGTACTTCAGAAGTTACGTGTTGTAAAGCCGTTGAAACTGGTCTCCATTTTATAGTACCTAGGCATTCAGTAAAGTTGGAAGTTTTCTGGACGACTTCATAAAACCACAAGCTTAATATAAATCATACCCCAATAATGTTAAAGTATATTTTAATTTGCAAGCAGTGAGGCTTGGAGTTTCCAATGTGATTGATTGCGGATAGCATGTTAAACTAATTAAATAAGGCTTACTAAGAATTAGATCTGGCAGAAAGCCAAGCTAACGGCAATCCCGCCGGGCAATCGACCGATCGTAACGGATTCATCGAAGGAATTTAGAACATGAAAGAATTAAAAGTACGAGACAACGAGACAAATTATGTCTATGTTGCGAGAAGATAAAAAAGCTGAAAAGGACTTTAAGTAGCATAATTAGAGATCATTTTGAAATAGCCTTGCTTAGGATATTGATGGCTACTGTAACTTTAGAACTGCATAATCGTATAATACTAACCACCCACCGGCTACTATTCGCAAGATAGAGTTAATTAATAACGGTGGATGACAGACGAAATTTAAGACATGTTTTTCATACAAAAAATACCAGCAGTTTACCAGTGAGATTTTCAATATTAATTTAAATCAAATAGTTTCATTCAATCCTTATTCTATGACTGGCCTCTTGGTCTAGTGGTTAGTGACCCTGACTGCTAAGCCGGAGGTCGTGGGTTCGATCATCACCCAGGACAAATCTTTGTGTGATGAGCATAAAGGTTTGTTCTGTGTCTGGGTGTAATTTATCTATATTAAGTATGTATACAAAAAACAAGTATTTAAGTAGTATATCAGTTGTTTAGTACCCTTAACACAAGCCAATATAATTGCTTAATTTGGAACTAGATGGCGCTGTGTGAATGTGGTAGAATATTATTATTATTATATTATTATTCTGTTTTCTACAAGATCAACAAATGTAATGATCTGCCTCATTTTTGTTTAACGTTTGTACAATCACGTAGTCTGATTTAATTCATATTTAAATGCATTTGTACTCTACAATTTATGAGCAACTAATTTTATTGTTTAAAAAAGTAGTGTACAGCATTTTAATTTAAATAATCAGAATCCCACAGAAGATCCGGAACCTAATAAAAAAATAATTAAATATCTTACATTCAAGAAATGTGTATATCTGATGATAGAAGAATTCTAATGCCTTTATCAATTAGATGTCAATCATAAAAAGGTATCTTTTCCGTCTAGACAGATAAAATTAAATTGTAACCTTAACCAACAGATAAACACCATTTGGAGACAAAAAAAAATTCTACGTGTTTCCACTTCTCTATATGTACATATCAAATGATGCTATTTACAACCTTATTTAAATTTGTACAAGGTCGAAATAACAGATCGTGTCTCTTACAGCATTTCATCATAGAATTTGTGATAGAGTTTAGAGAAAATCTTCATAAATTCGACACCTGTGTTAGAATAAACAAGAACTTTGCGTTATAGTATTTTCATGGTCATGGGTAAGTACTTTTTGTTTTGTTGGGGCATTTCTTTGTGGTTAAACTTACATAAGTAAATATCATGTAAATCTCATTTAAGTGAATTGTAGTTTTTGTGAGAAATAAAGTACATTTAAACCAGAGTGCGATCACACGAGGCGATATTGACGGCATGCTCGGCTCTCACTCTTTATCTCGCTCTAGCAAATGGCAGTTTTAAGTTACGCAAAAGGATAGAAAGAGAAAAGTGCGATTCCTAAATGTGTTGCAACCCTAAGTGTAGCTACTACTCACGTGAATAAATGACTCACGAACGCTAATTAGCACTACTGTCATAAGTAGATGGTAGATGAACTTTAACGGAACTAAATTGTGAATTGCTGTTGTCAACCAGTGAAGTTAGACTTATGCCAGAACAGCTGAAATCATCTGTATGAAATTTCGCAGACAGAAAGACAATTTCAATTTCAAATCGTTTATTGCGAATATAGGTATAAACAGGTGTTTACATTTATATTTGTTATTGAACAAATATTTGGTTCAGCTACATTCTGCTATTAAGCATGCAATACATTAGAGACATAAAAGTATTTTAAAACTTAAATACCTATATCAAATATGGCTTATTCCCACCCGCTCCACGATTTATTCCCAAGGGCTCCATAACTAAAATTTAGGCTTTATTTATTATTTTAAAATAAAAATCCTTGGAGCTCCTGGGAATGAATGTATGGAGAAATGAGTTTAAGAGAACAATAGATTTGGAGCGCGTGGGAATAAGCCTCAAATATAATATCAATATTAATAGTAAAGATAGTAGTAAAATGAGTATGTCAAGGTCAAAAATTAAGCGTAATAAATAAATAGTAATTGATATAATATTTAGTAAAACAATCAATGTCATATTTTAAAAACTAGATGTTAGACAGATTACTTTTAACAGACATACCACAGGGCGAAACCGCGGGTGGAAACTAGTATTATAGAAGTGAAAAAGTTAGGATTGTGTGATGAGTGAAAAGGTTGGATAAATGCAATACAGATTGTTTATGCTTGAAATAAAATGTACCTTATAGACTAAGACGTCGTGTCCTAAGACCTTAGGCAGACAAGAGTACTGCAAGAAAAGGAAAATTTGGAACAAACTCTAATACCAATCCGTCTGGCCATCGTGGTATAGTAGCCTAAATTCCCTCCTCATTCTTTGGAGGAGACCCGTGCACAGCAGTAGGACATTTATGGGTTGAGATGATGATAATGAGACTAAGACAAAGAGAGAGACAGAGTAAAATACGTTCTCTGATTCAAATTAATAAACACGTGTTAAATTGCTAGTGTGTGTGTTCGATTTGTTTAATTGAAAAGCGTTCGGTGTCGACTGTGACGCTGCCAACACTAGCGCAACAATTCACAATGGTACGAATCAACCGTGAATACTTTATTTAGGCGCAGCAACTATCAGCACTTTTATTTATAGTTAAATAAAATGTATTTTTAAACTCGGCTTTTTAAGCGAAAGGTACTTTAAATAGATGCTGAAAAAGGACCATGCATTTGGATCGGAGCTATTGGCGTCTATGAAACCTCTATGGGAGACGGAGATGAATATACGTATAGAAACACACACTTAACCTCATACACACACACAGATAAACCCACATACACAATCACAGGTCCATAGGCTACTTCGCTACGAACAACACATCGGGCGGCGCCGGCTTGCGTCGCGTCGCGTCTGAATATAAAATACACACACACACACACACACATATTTACATGCACTTTTCTATGGCCTTTTTCTAGAAAAAAATATGCATATACCTAAATTATTGTGTAACATCTATAAATAATCATAAATATGAACAAAGATTTTGAATTTAAAATTAGGAAGGTCAGGGGATTGTCTTCTTACTTCTATTTTTTTTTAATTATTATTAGCTATTCATATTAACGTCAAGTCATCATCATCATGCCATAGTCCGCCAAACGCGTAATGCGTCACGTAATGCACACGTAATAGGTCAGACATTTAATTACAAAACTGTACAGTTTAACAGTGATTTAAAAAATACAGATATGTAATTTAATATGATAGATAGCATATTTATTTTATTTTCTACCTTATCAATTCTTTGACATACATATATCAAAATGTGAATAAATTAAACCACGTTCTAATAAAATTATCCTTGGCCTGTGGAGAAGCGGTTATATATTCTATTCGTATGTTAATTGTGCACAGTGTAAGTCGTGATCCATTCATTTATTCAATTTATGTTTCTCATTGGCTTTTATGTGAGCATCTTGATAGTTCTTACATGAAATTCTGCAGTAAAGGTGGGAAGGGGATACTGACACACGCGATTTGCTCGACGCATCCCGGGATTAAGGTTTTCAAAAAAAAAATCTGTTCTTTAACAAAGGAGTAAATAGTCGCCAACGCGCTCGTGATGCTCCTGGTGTTGCAGGCGCCCATAGGCTATGGTAACCACTTACCATCAGGCGGACCGTATGTCGATTTTCCACCGTGATGGTATAAAAAAAAATAACTAAGGCCCAGATTCATAGACCGCACTTTGACTTTACTTTGATGACAGAAACAGATACAGGAATATTTATTTGTCAATGTAGGTCATACAGCGGTGTTTCCTGAGCCTTACAAAGACAATATGTGATGTATATGACAATATGACTGGCCTGTTGGTCTAGTGGTTAGTGACCCTGACTGCTAAGCCGGAGGTCGTGGGTTCGATCCCCACCCAGGACAAATCTTTGTGTGATGAGCATAAAGGTTCGTTCTGTGTCTGGGTGTAATTTATCTATAATATGTATGTATTTACAAAAAAAAATGTATTTAAGTAATATATCAGTTGTTCAGTACCCATAACACAAGCAAATATAATTGCTTACTTTAGGACTAGATGGCGCTGTGTGAATGGGTTGAATATTAATATTATTAATATTAATATGTCCTTCTTCAAACGAGGTTTAAAGAGAGCTATTCTCCAAAGGTGGGCATTGGCTTGGCTGTGCCCCTAACATTGCCATCGTCCATGAGCGGCGGTAATCACTTACCATCAGGTGAGCCGCTAGCTCGTCTGCCATTTCAGGCAATAAAAAAAGGTAGGTTCAATTTACAGATCTTGCGTTATTAATTTAGGGAGGGCTACATTGTACCCATAGGTAAACAAATATTATTTTAATATAAAAAAAAAAAGAAATATGTTTACAAAAGTCATGTTTAAGTTAAAAATTAAAGTTAAGACTACAATTAACTATTTAAATTTAAAAATTCTGACAATCTATAAAACATTTTTCTATTAAAACTTTACTATCATGAAACTATCGTCCGTATGTCAGTAAAAACTAGCCTATGTAATATTTTAGACTATAATTTAATCTATCTGTACGTCAAGTTTTATACAGATCGTTTCAGCCGTTCTGGCGTGTTTAAGTAACAAAAATACATCAATTCATCCATCCTAACTTTCGTATTTATAATTTATGTAAGATATCCGATTATAAATGACTATAAAAAGTAAATAATATTAACACAAACAGAAATATAAACTTTACACAGATGTAATTTAGAGGAAAGCAAATAAAACGTTAATGAGGTTTCTAACAAAGTTTGTGAGCGCAAACACGGAATAATTACGAAGTTAATAAATAATATAATCGATTATAAACTGTAATGGCGCAGTCAACTTTATTTTTATGTGTTTGTTATTTTCATGGAAAGCGCATGTATAGATAAAACTAACATCTTTACGGGTAACTTTATCCTACAAGATTAAAGATCAATTTTTCCATCGTCAGAAAATTTTATCCGAGGAATAAATAAATTTTTGATAGTATTTATATTTTATTCTTTTCATGAGTTTTTCCCGAAGGGGTATATACCTACAGCCACATTTCATCGGCTATGATAATAGAAGACTTCAAAAAAGATTCTTCCCGATTTACATTTATTTAGGAGTCGGGCAAGCAGCTTGTAGCGATGAAAAACCCGGCAATCCATACATCTTTTATCAAAACCTTGTCCTAACAATTACATTGCAACAAAAAAAGAATTAGCCAAACAGGTGCAGCCACTTTCAAGTGAGGAAGACACTGAGACGTAATATTTTTTATATATTTTAGAACAAAACATAAAGGTTTAAATAGACTAAACTACTGATTTTAAGCAAATGATTTACAACTTTCGTTAATAAATATAAGGTAGAAAATTTTATAACATAATGTTTAATATAAACAATAATAAAAAGGCATATAATACCATGACCACTTGTAACGTGATTCTAACTCTGTGACGTCAAACCTTTGTTGTTTGTAGCATATTATATTACAGACTATAACATACATAATTATGTTTTTTTTTATAATAGAGGGGCAAACGAACAAGCAGATTACTGTCTCCATGGTAAGTAATTTTCTCCACCCATGGGCCGCTACAATATCGCAAGTCACAGATGCGTTACCGGCCTTTTAAAAAGAAATATGCTCGTTAATGATTGTTTCTAAAGCCAGCTCTACATATCGGGAGATGCATCTGCGGGTGTCATTTAAAAAATGAATTTTGAGGTCTCAAGATCCATTTTTAAAATGTTGCGTGCGTGCAATTTGCTTCTGTCTGGCATCAACACAGACTGAATGTCTGCTCGTGGTGGAGAAACATCCACATATGACACGATTCGTTTCTAAATAAAAACATCACAGAAAGAAAGAGAGGAAGAGTCTCCTTTTCCTCTCCTCCGAGGAGGACATTTATGGAACAAATCAAGAAGAAGGTACCGCTCCAAGAGGTAAATGAATAAGCGGAAGCAAGAAGGGTTTGATATTTATTACACGGACAAGCTTTAAGAATTAGAATCAAGGAGATCTGCAGGAGAACTAAAGTTGTCGACATAGCTCACCGAATCGCATCGCTAAAGTGGCAGTGGGCAGGGCCACATAGCTCGCAGAACTGATGGCCGATGGGGAAAAAATATTCTCGAGTGGATGTGTGATTGGAAGGCGCAGCTTACCCCCCATCAGATGGAAATACGACCCGAGCAAGGTTGCGGGCGGCCGATGGTTTATATTTACTAATTTAATATTGTACTATCTCCTGCCGGTGGCTTCGCCAAGTGATATTTAGGTAATAAAATTATCCTTTCTCCTAATTCACTCTATCTATTGGTGAAAACTTCATCAAAATCCGTTGCGTAATTTAGATTTAAGCACACATAAAGCGGAAGTGACTTTGTTTATACTTTGAAAGGATTTGTTTTATACCACAAATGAAGAAGTCATTCTTCTATTTTACTACGAAGTATTATAAAGTAACATAAGTCGATTGTCCTTCAACTTATTTATAGATATTGCCATAGAGATTAACCTGTAGTAAGCATATGGTACACGTGTAAGAAAACAACAATTGCTTAGCATAAGCTTTGAGTGTTCATTTATTATGTAGGTACGTAGATGTTTATGATTCGCCGCAGGATTATTACAAGGCTCAAAATAATCTATTGTTATTTAGTTTTTAGTCGACCCATCATCATCATCATTTCAACCCATAAACGACCTGGCCCGGGCACGGGTCTCCTACAAAGAATGTGGGCGGAATTAAGCCTATTATACAACGCTGCCCCGATGGGTTGGTATTCGCTGGGTGGAAGAGTCGGTGCACAGAGGGGTTTAGTGGGTATTCCGGCCTCGACCAGCGAGTCCCACATAACCGTCCCGTGTTCCCGCACGGGGCGGAATGAGTAAACGCATTCGCCTCTTAAAAAAATGGGTTTGTTTCGAATTTTACTTTACTCGCAATGCTCTTGTCTACTTAAGGTTACTTCTTTTATGGCCGTTTTCAATAATCTATCTATCTATGGATTTGGCTACTAAAGTTAGAATTTTGACATAAGCTCCATACAAAATATGTCAAAATTCTAACTTTAGTAGCCAAATCCATAGATAGATTATTGAAATCGGCCGTTAGTCGCCTTTTACGACACCTACTGTTTGAGATGGGGTTAAATTATGTATTTTAATCCGTCACTACACGGATTATATTATTATTCGACTGCTGAAGAAAAAAGAGCAGTGTTTTTTGTTGCAGCAAGAAGCCGAGATGGATTTTCTAAATTAAGTTCTTCTGTCTTTATCTTAGGTACTAAATTTGTGTAACATTTTAGTTATAAATAACATGACGTAAACAGTGTTTTTGTGACAAACATGTAACAGACACCAACTTTAGCCATACTCAGAAAATCATTAGCTATTAGTTCAATAAATTTGAGTTTAGTTACTAGCCAATAAGATGACTACATCGTGGTATAAAGTTCTTTAAGCTTTTATATAAACAAGTGAAGGTTTTTTTAGGTGGGAAAATTTCGTTATACCATCTAAAAATAGAGAGTTGAAAATGCTTACACTTTTAAAATGCATTTTAAAGGCTAAAAGTAAAAGTTGAGCTATACATGGTCTATCAGTAAGGATAACCTATAGATTGATAAATGAATTATATTAGTGACGCTCTCACACAGCATATACTATAAAAAAGTAATAGACTTATTTAAAAAAATACAGTTTGTTCAAGCTATTCTACCTTTGCATGTGGTGGTATAGAGATAGCTGACACCCTGAGGCGCAAATTAATAAATGGTTATGTACCTAACTATCAAAAAGAGGCCACAATTTCTTTGCGATTCTTGCCTCACAGTTCCACATCTGTGTGATCAGTCAGCGAGTTTCAAATTTGCTTACTCATTTGACATTTTCATTCATACGTGCTTATACGAAACCACGTGAATTTCTAGTTGAAGATGCAAAATATAAAAACAACCAAAATAAAATATTGCTACTATTAACAAGCTAAAAATAACTCATCTTTTGGTATGAAACGAAATTGGATATAAAATTATAATTAAGTAATTCTGTGGCAATTTTATCATACTAGATTTCCAAAGACGCCATTACAACAAAAAATATGTTGACATATTCGTGCCTCAATAAAATCTTTATTATCGAACCGGTTATCTTTTTCATCAATACTCGTATTGTTGCATGTGATAATATATGTTTTATCTTCCATTATCTTTATTACTCAAGTTATTGAACTTGCAAGCTATAAAATCGATACGATCACTGCGATCTAATTATTGACTTGTCCATTAATTTTGTTTGTAAACAGTTAGAGCCAGTAAATTATTTGTAACGTAATAGGTTTATATTTAACCGACGTTTTTACTCCTTATCTACGACAGTTCCTGTTGTTTTGGACGTGGATATCAAATTCACTGAAGTAGATATAATGTTATTAATATAATAATAATATTCTACTACATTCACACAGCGCCATCTAGTCCCAAAGTAAGCAATTATACTTGCTTGTGTCATGGGTACTAAACAACTGATATACTACTTAAATACATTTTTTTTTTGTAAATACATACATATTATAGATAAATTACACCCCGACACAGAACAAACCTTTATGCTCATCACACAAAGATTTGTCCTGGGTGGGGATCGAACCCACGACCTCCGGCTTAGCAGTCAGGGTCACTAACCACTAGACCAACAGGCCAGTCGAAAATATATTAGTAAAATATATTAGTTCACTTTGAGTTCCACACAGAACGAACGCACAAATAAAACAAGAATTAGTTTAAAAAACTAAAAAACCCAACTGCCTAAAAGTAGCCTTCGACAGTCAGTTTAAAGCAATGATTCAAAGAAAACACTGGCAAAAGGCTTAGATATAGAGATTCGGTGATGAATACGAATATAACAATATCTTGCACTTCAAAATCGGTCAAGCTAATTAGGTTACAAGAGACAAGTGGAGCCGCGGGCAATAGTTAGTGCATATATAATTGTATTAGGCTATTAATTAGCTTTCATATGATACCCATACTGCGATAGCACTAAAAAAAAACGTCTGTTTTGAACTTTTCACAGTTTACGTCTGCTATGTTGTTTTTTGGTGACGTCACATAGCCTATGACACTCGGGGGAAAAATACAAATCTAATGACACCTCACACTTTAAAATCAGCCAAGCTTTTTAGGCTATAGGAGGTTACAATGGAACAGACATGCCCATATACATACATACCTACATACATACGCGCGAAAAACATTACCCTCCTTTTTGGCAGTCGGGTAATAAACTTTCAATCATGTAAAACTTGTTTGTCATCAGGGCGATCACCAGAACCAACTTTTTGCTACTTCAAAATCAACAAAATTGAAGGCAGTATTGACTTACTGATATTTGCTTGCAATATAATAGTCTTGCAGCAATAAAACCCCCAGTGTCTTCATTTCAGATATAAGATTGACCTTTTTCAACTGATGTCTTTTAATTGCAAAACATATTCACATTCACTTTAATCTTGTGATGATGAATGTAAGCTCTACAATTTTTTCAATATATTACATCAGTATCACTAAAGCTGTGTAATGTCTATTGCCCCGTATTTTATTTATATATAAAAAATAATATAAAATAAAGTAGTATTATAAAACGTAGTTCTCAGTTATTATCAGGTAATGGTCAATTTTAAATTTCACCCCCATTTGGAACGCTTTTGCAGAAAAAAAAAATCTTGATTTTTTAATTTTAATAAGATTGGATCGAACTGTTCCAAATTTCACTAAATTCACGCCACCGCGAGCAGTCCTTTGCCGCCTGCAATCAAAGGCCACCCGCAACCTTGATCAAGTCGTCGGTCCACCTGGTGGGGGGCTGTCTCACGCTGCGCCTTCCAATACGTGGCCGCCACTAGAGAACCTTTGGATTAGGTGAGGCCTATGTCCAGCAGTGGACGTCGTTGGGCTGATATGATGATGATGATTCAAATTTCATGTTGACAGCATATTATTATGTAGATTCCGAGATATAAAGCTCTGACAGGCGGATAGACGGACAGACAAAGTGAGATCATAAGACTGTTTCCACCAGCGATATGCGAGGATGCGATTTTTATTATGAACTAATAGAACCGCTTCATTTACCTGACCTCAGGATTCCTTTTGTAACTTTTAGTTACAGAACCCTAAAAATTGACACCCAAAATCAAGCAAGCATTGTTTGTTCAAGTGCTTAGCACAATAATTCGACGCATTTAACTGGTAATTATTTGGTTTTGGTTGCTAGGTATATATGTCAATCAATATAACTGCGTCACAGAGCAAATACAGCTGCTTTTCTATTCACGCTCGTACCGATGCAAAAACTTCTTAGCATGTAATCAGTACCGTCGCGTTGCAGTCTAGTATTTGTATCGTTGCCAATAGTCACAATAGATAACGGATTTAAAACTTTATCTGGAACATATTATCTAGGAGCTATTTTTTGAGCCTGACATCGATGCTTCAGACAAGACAAACATAAAAGAAACAGGAAGTATTTGTATTTGAAAATATAGGACGGGAGTTTGCAAACAAGAATATAGTTTTTAGGTACTTATTTTTTCGACCAGGACCTTTTTTTAGCGACTGACGAAAAAAAGGAGGATTGTTATAAGTTTGACGTGTGTCTGTAGCATCGTAGTTCGTATACGAATAGCGCAATTTTGATACAGTTTTTTACAGTAAGTATTGAGGAAAGCTGACATGATCTTGATGGTTCTAACAATGTTTTATTAAAATCAAAACTGTTTCAAAGTTATCAGCGCTTGTCGGGAGTTACGAGCTACGTCAATTTTGGGATGGCTACTCTTGTGTGATCGCTCAAACCAGAGATGCGTAGCGACTTAGCGAGAGTAGTCACATCCCTCGCCCCGCATCTCTGGTTTTTACCACAGATGTGCAAGGATGTGTATATATGCGATACGTAGTGTGATGATTTTAAGAATATATAATCATCATTAACTATAACCTCATAAGGTTATAGTTAATGATGATAGACAGGACGGTAAAAATTATTTGAGTTCATCGTCATCCTACATTCAGAGGCTGAGATGGTATGGAAAATAGAAAGGCAGCGGATCTATTGCAAATAAAGATGTTAAAAAAAAATTAGTTGAATATACCAAACAAAAAAAAACACAATCGCACAATATAGCTCGCTGTTGCTAAAATTAGGTAAGATAGACCTCACCTAATTGATGGATGGATTTTATTGGGTTGATATGATGATGATGATACCAAATAAAGAATCTTTTTCTTTTTTATGGCATTCCGGTGATCATCACGAACTAAAAAATAGACGTCAATATATTTATTGGATGATGAATTAGTGTGTGTGAAAATGTGAAAAATGTGATATACACACACACAACTGGTAGTGAGTATGATTACTCACTACCTAATGCTCAGCAGTACCAAACATTTTTTTTCAAACTATGACAATATAATCCTTTACAGCATTCCTATATTATCTATAACGTGACATTGGGTATAATGTATGACGTCTATGTAAAAATACGATAAGACTTGCTAAACATATTCATATGAATAATGGATAGGAAACAGAATATTGTATAGCACTAGCAGCATCCAGAAAGTCATTATTTATTCTAATTTATTTATTAAACTCAACAGTTTTGTTTGTTTGTTGAATGTCTGCTTTAAAGCAAAAAAATGAGTCTAAAGAATGTACAAACTAGTTAGTCCTCCCTTAATTTCCGCCACAGTGAGCATTTTTGTGCCGCCTTTGGCAACCTTTACCAGATCATCGGTCCATTTGGTGAAGCGTCATTCCACGCTCCGCTTTCCAATACATCCATCTATCCATCCATTTATTTATCCATTTCATTCCCTCGTATTGGAAAATGTAACAATGACTGTTAATACATTATACAGTCAAAATAATATGAGCTAAGTGTAATCAAAAGCTTTTTAATAGTTTTTGTGTTAAAGAGAACTTCACAAACTCGCATTTATAATATTAGAAGGATAGATATAATTCACGTTACACTCTAGATTATATTTTTTAGCCTGATCCACCTTAGAATATATGTTTCAAGGTAGTTACTTACGTTACGATTAGATAACACTGCTAGGTAAGTATTATTATAAGTAAAGATTTGTAGTACAAACTGAGGTTTATGATAAAATTTATTAATTATTATCTTTGATTAAGACACGTGTTACGAAGATATCAATTTGGGTCATCTTTTCTTCCTCTTTTTCTCTATTACAGTTTTGTTTTAAAATTTTAGTATTGGATTTGTTTATTTAATGAACAGGAATGAATACTTTACGCTAGTAGTATTATATTATTCAGGTCTACTATAAGGTTGCAGCTCTTTTCTGTAGTCACTATATTATATTTTGGTTCTTTTCAAGCTGCAATAATGTTTAACAATTCTAAACAATCTGAAAAAAAATGGTTCAAAATGTATATAGGTACTTACATAATACGTCAATTTTGAATTCAACCAACCGAGTATCCGATGATTTGCCCATGATGTCACTCTTTGCAAGATAATATAAAATATGCTAGAATATTCTGACGTAACGACGTTTTGGTTTATATGAGCTTCCGATACATGATCCTCAGCTGTAAATTATTGTTTCCGACATCATCATCATCATCATATCAGCCCAACTGCTGAACATAGGCTTCACCTAATTTCCGCCATACAAGTATATAAATTTTTCAGCTTTCAACCTTTTCATTTTGTGTTTCAAGTGCTAGCATTGCAATTAATTCAAATGATGATGAATGAAAAGAAGACGAAAATAGCTGCAGATATAATTAGAGACACAGTCGTTTTCTAAACTTTAATAATGGAATTTAATAGCGTAGATACACAATATAATAACCAAACCACCAATTAGTCACAGACGAGTGTTCTAAAAATTTAATTCACACACATTATTAATGTGTGCTGTTTTTGCTAATATACCTTTCAAGGTTATGTCTGGACGATCCGTTAAACCAGATATATTTTGTGCTCCAAAGGTATGCTTCATCGAATGTTCTAGTTTCAAAGGAAGAATAATGTTTTTAGAGAGTATATTTCGATCATTTACATTAAATATTAAGCAATTTCCATCGCTTTGGTTTAACATTTTATATCACACACATTACACATAATTATTATTTATTCAGCACTGCACACGGAATGGCAGGGTCGCGGGTTCAAGTCCCGTCGTGGGTTTGAATTTTTCCATTACTTGTTTAGCATTTATATATTTCGATTAGTTATATCTACATTATCTTTTTAAAAATTGTTACGATTAATGGATTCAGATGTACATATATGAATGAAATACAGTAGACAATAAGATTACAAGTCGACAAGACTATAGTTATGCCAATAACTTTGATTCAAGCCTTCTTTTACAGTACTTCGAGTAGTTTCCAAAAAATAACTGTTCAAATACGTATATATATACTGTTATAGTATACGCACGAGTCCAATTAGCAATAGTAAATTGTGAAACGTCACTAGTAGTGACGCTTATTCAATAAAAGCACATAACAGCCGATCTATTTGGTCAAATTAACATTGTTAAAGACAATTATATACTATTGAACACGATTTATTCTTTCGTGATTGGAGAGTTACTTGGAACTAAATTAGAAGTTATTCACACTGAAATTTTGATGAGTAATAATCAAACACGCTTCATATAATGACTATTGTGAAGCAATGGACGCCGCAAAACAGATAACAACAATGAAATACAAGTATTGATTGGATAACCCAGGGGTATTTCCAAAGAGGGTGGTTTCAAACGATACGGTTATAGTTAATTTGATTAATGTACACTTACATATAGAACAATGTGACAAAGAGATGGTATGACATTGGAACTCCGAAAACTTACAAGGATTTCGAGGTCTGTGATAGTTGGGGATGCCACAGGGTAGTGGTCTTGGCCCCAACATTAGACAAAACAGACTGAGTTAATTAATTGAGACTTCCTAATATTAAATTGCGTTATCTGGTTACTGTGTACATAAAACCAGTTTTATTTCGCAATTCAACAGCGTTGTCCGCTTCGATAGCAATGACTTTGATACATATTCGTTATTGATAACTAAATAATGATATGGCTCATATCATTAGTGCATTTGTGAATAAAATAAATTTAACTGGTTTGTAAAAGGTATCTGATGTAAAATTTCATATTACATAGTATTTTATTTAGTTACAAAGTTATATTTCGGTGACCTAAATGACTTTGTTTGAAGATGAAATTTTGAAACGATTATTACAAATATTTGTATGGCTTGCAACTGTTTGTACCGTATCTGATTACTTTATGTATTACAGGTATGTTTGAATGAGACTTTTACTTTTATTATCTCTTTTGTGGCAATGTAAGTATGATTGAATTATTTAAAATCTTTTTCATGTCATAAAATAACGGAGTATTAAATGAATAATATAAAAAATAATGATACCCATTCTATATGCCTATACTCAGAACTAGGAACAAAATACTGCTACTAGATATAGTTTGATGATAAAATAAAGAAATTATCAGTTGAAACTGTCACATTAATATAGTACAAGCACAGTAGTATAGCACTCTAAATAAAAGCAAAAGTGTAATAAAAATATCTGCACTAATGTCAGACTATCTAATCAACCAATATTATGTGCAATTTAAACTGTACTATAGTACATACATAACTACAGTACCCACTAACGTTCAAGTGGTTAATAAAGTTTATTTGTAAAGGGCAAAGCTTAGCGCCTTGTGGTATCCTCTAAAGTGCACATGATATAAACTATTTATAGAATGAAACTACGTCATGACAACACATTTGATAATTGTATAGCAATCAAGCTCATGGTGGTTACTTGGAGTAGATATTTATATAGATAAAATTATATGAGATTTTACCGCAAGGCCGTTCGCACGTTTAATTAAAGTCGATACTTCTAGAAAATATTAAAGTAATAGAAAATCGATTTATGGTAATAGAAAATGTTATTTATTGTTAATATAATAGGGTTGGTTTTTGAAATGTTAAAAAAATATGAGGTTATGAAGATTCATATAAAATCAGTTGTCATTAAGTCAAAGTCAAATCTTTTTATTTCATTTGGATCACATACATGATACTTATGAACGTCATAAAAATCCAAAAAAAAGGTGTCAGTAAATTTGCCTACGGCCAGTTCACTTCTTCTTCTTCTTATCGTGTGGGCTTGAGGCAGACCCTGGTGTTGGAATTTATCAAGTCGCCCAGAAGACTTCCAACTTGACTTAACGACTACCACATTAACTGATAACCGGGACCAACGGTTTTACGTGCCTTCCGAAGCACGGAGACGATCGAGAATGAAATTGCCACAAAGGTTCACCCATCATGGACTGACCTTGCCGAGTGTTGCTTAACCTCGATGATCGTAACGAACATCTCAGTACCACAACGCTACAAGCGCCTCGCCAGTTCACTGACAAGATTGACAAAGTAATTCAATTTTATTGTCCTTACATTTTAACTTGATTGTGTACTTTATGGCTCAATAAACCATAAAAGACACCTTCAACTTATAGTTAGTTAGTTCTACAAGATGAACTTTTCAAATAATTTTAATTTGGAATAGACATTCATAGCAACAATGTGTAACGGTTTTGAAAATTTCATTTTGAAGAAATTTTATTGAATAGATATTTATATTTTTGGCTTTAAACTTAATGTAGAAACTTTACAGAATGTGCAACCGAACTCCCACAACGAATTGTATTGTTGAGACTATCGGTTAAAACGTGTCAGGTAATTTTTAACAATACCACGAAACGCTTACGAAGACAATGAAGTGTAAAGGCGCAAAACAATAAATAATTCAAATTGATTGTTATCTGAATGTCCAATTAATTAAGTAACGTACAATAATTGAATAGATTGATGAACCAATTCATGAATAACTATTATATTCAAAAATAAACTTGACTATTCCTGAATTGGTTGTTAGGTCCACCATGAAGTCATCAAGAATACTAATAATTAATTATTTATTTATAAACAAGTGAAGATTACAAAACTGTCAGTTACATTAATTCAATATAGGCCCCAAGTTAGTTACAATTTATTTTGACTTTAAAACAAAACAGACTAGTTACGTTTAAGTAAATATTTGCATTAACCGTAAATCTAATGAATTTCATATAATGTGTGTAGTATAATCCAATTTATGTACTTAACTTGCCGTAACATCCACATTATTATCGAAAATCAATATAAAAATAGCAACGAATATTCACTCAGGTATCGACTAAAAATAATCGATTTAGTTTAGATGAACTAAATGAAGATATAGCGCTTCTTCGATTTTAAGTTCGATTGTTATGTGTAAATAAAATAAATTTCGATACTTACAAATAAAGGTTTATAATAAACACCATGACCTAATTCACAGAAACACCACGTTGGAATGTGCAGTCTCTAACCTTAAAATAATCACATGGAAACACAAAAATGCACTTGTTTCGTAAAATAAAATGATAAATACAGTTCAGAAATATCGCTGTTGTAAATTGACACGGATTTTTGTACGTTATTTGGGTAAGAATGGCCGGCCGGCGAGGCGTACGCGTTGAACTGAGCGAAACGTCTAGCGGCGCGGCTGCATAGACTCCGAGCGGTTCCAACCGAGTGGCTTCGTCATACAGACGTCATTATCGCGCGACGCTTACGCTGCTTTCATAAACTGATTCAACGTTTGTTCACTCTACATCTCTGCTATTAATAGGAACACTTGTGAAATTACATATAACAATGCAGCAATAGATAGCAAATCAAACAAACGTACGCAGAATACAATCTAAGTTTTTGGTAGCTGTTGAATAGAATGCATAATATAAGATATTTCGTTAATTTGACATGCGATTAGAAAAAAAAGCGGCACTCTTGTAAAACATTGCTATCGATTAGCTATCTCCCTAACCAAATGGCGATGAAACGATGACCCCATATTTTTAGGTGAGGCCTACAATGGCGTGATAGTCACGTGATCGTATTGTGTACACCGAAATACCACATGTTCACACGTGTCAAGCAATAGTAAACTTTGAACAGGTCGTATATAGTTCATATTACTGTAACCTAATTAATCAGCTGTTATAACTGTAAAAGTTAATGTTCACGAATTAAACACAGTTTCTGAAAAAGACGTAACTAAAATGTATTCGACATCTACAATGTTTCAAAGATGTTTATAAATAACTCAAGTTGATGAAGGATGCGTTATTGATTGTATGTGCTACAAATGCGGAATCCTTAATTCCTTTGCCGTTATAAAAAGCAAGCATTTGGCGGCAAGTTATAAAAAACTTATTTTTTATTTTTGTCTGGCTCAGTCCAGTTTACCTCGTTTTCACTATAAACTGAGTTTACTGGATATGTTTGTGACCGTTATTTTAAAAAGCTCCCTAACCAAATTATCAAGATATTCTTACATCGTATATTTGTATTGTCAATTTTTTACTTTGAGCCACTGTTAGGGTATTCTTTTGTTATACATGCTTGGGAACAGATCAAGTATATATTTCCTCAACAATGGTTAAATAGGTAGGTACAAAAGCCATTGATCAAAGCCAACGATGTAAAAAGTGCAAAAAGATGAATTATTATGACGAGATGACGAGAGCTAAGGATAGAATCTTAAAAAGACAATGATACCAGCCCCTGATTCTGAGCCGTCGATATGCTCCCACATCGTAAACCTTTTCGAATCATAAAACGAAGTATGTTTACTTTTGGTAGAGAAAATAGGTTTTCCAACTTTAAATATACCTACTTTCCGACAGCTCAGGTCCAGATTATGGAAATTATAGGTTATAGGAGTAAACCAAAATATACAGTAAGTATAAGTTGGAGGCGAATACTAAAGTGAACTACTTGAAGAGTAAGTTTCAATCCCATGGCAGTATAATTAATGTTAAAATAACCTTGTCGAATTGAAAGTTATCAAATGAGTTGCCATGATGACTGAACAAAATGCAAGAACGCCAAGCCGTGTGAAGATATTGCGAGATTATGTCTGATTCAAACTGCAAACAATTTAGGATGCAATTATAATAATCCACAATTTTTACTTTTAAACTTTAGCGTTGCATGATAATATTTATTGATTTAAAACGGGAATTTAGGTATTTACATACCTTATGGTACTTGACGTTTCGACCAGGTTACATCGGCCGTGGTCACAACGTGGTTTTAAATAAAAAAATATAATCCACAATTGTATCCTAAATTGTTTGCAGTGTACGAGAAAAGAATAACAAACTAAGATCTAGTTTCAAGTAATAGCGATCATTAAATTAATTTGTGATGATCAAAGTTTCTTGCCATAGAATACATGTGTGATACTCTCATCATACTCTGCCACCGAACCGGTGTTTCTTGCAAGAAACACCAAACGAGTAAAAAAATCCTAAAATTGATTTAATAAAATATTTAGAGCATTTTTAAAACGTAATAAAGCGGTTATAATAAAATTGGTACATTGTGGAACAGGAAAAATAGTTTAACTATTTGTTAAATGTTATGCCTTAAAATATCTGAGGATAATTTTATTGTTATGATAGTCACAAAACAAAGAAGACGTCTCTTTAGATTAAAACAGGATTTCTTATTGTTTTAAGTTACCCTCGAGAGAAGATTTCAATTAAAGATAACTGAGCACGCAGTAACTTCTAGTATTATTGTTGAATTTAACAAAAAAATAACCATTCAAGCCTTTATTTTTGCCAATAGATGAGACAAAGACAAAATCTAATTAATACAACATACATAATTCCGCCTGTACAAAAATTCTTTGTCGCGTTTATCCGCGTAGTGACGGATTAAGAATACATAATGTCACTATCCCATCTCTACCTGTGGTTTTCGTAAAAGGCGACTAAGGGAGTAACCTTAAGCAGACAAGAGCACTGCGAGAAAAGGAAATTTCGAAACAAACCCTATACCAACCCGTCTGGCCAGTGTGGTATAGCAGGCTAAATTCCCTCCACATTCTTTGGAGGAGGCCCGTGCCCAGCAGTGGGACATTTATGGATTGAAATGATGATGATGATGACATAATTATCATCATCATCATCTCAGCCTATTGCAGTCCACTGTTGGACATAGGCCTCTCCCAACACGCGCCATAATACTCGAACCTTCGCCTTCCGCATCCAGTCAGACCCGATGACCTTTTTCAGGTCATCGGTCCACCTAGCTGGAGGGCGTCCTACTCTACGTTTGCCGAGTCGTGGTCTCCACTCTAGGACACATTTGCTCCATGTAACCTTTTCGAAACCCGGCTTGTTCTGGTGACTGGAACTCGTCGAGTTTTCCGGTGAGGCGGTTTGTGAGCACTCTCGAAAACAACTTGTAGATGTGGCTCAGGAGTGAGATGGGTCTATAGTTCTTCAACAAGGTTTTGTCACCTTTTTTGAAGAACAGAACCACCGCACTCCCACTCCACGCCTGAAGTGTTAGGCCCTGGTGGATGACAGAATTAAAGAGACTCACTAGCTCATTCAGGATTGGTGTCCCGCCTGCTTTTAGAAGCGTCATCCTCTGGGCACTTATTGTTCTTAAGTTATATAATAATATTCTACCACATTTACACAGCGCCATCTAGTCCCAAAGTAAGCAATTATATTTGTGTGGTATGGGTACTAAACTACTGATATACTACTTAAATACAATTTCTTTTGTAAATACATACATATTATAGATAAATTACAACCAGACACAGAACAAACCTTTATGCTCATCACACAAGGATTTGTCCTGGGTGGGGATCGAACCTCTGGCTTAGCAGTCAGGGTCACTAACCACTAGACCAACAGGCCAGTCTTGTTGCTCGAGAGCAGCTCTGTCCTCGTCCCGGTTGACATCAGGGATGTGTAATGGCGCGTGAGTGGGGCTCTGTGGTCATCATCCATCATGGGTTTGGTCGTCCGTGATGCGTAAAGGCGTTTGTAGAAACTCTCAATTTCCTTGAGAATCTCAAACTTGGAGGTCACGGTTTTGCCATCCGCAGTTTTAAGTTTCGTCAGATGGGATCTACCTAGCTGCCGCGCGAAAACTTTAGTGCTTCTATTTTGTTTAATCGCAGCTGAAACATCGAAGGTCACGTCGCACCAGCTTCCGGATCTTCCGGTTGAGGTTTCTCCCATCCAACGAAGACGTCTGCGTGGAAGACATTTCACGTCTCTCCCTCATAAGTTCGAGTCTCGATTGAGAGTTTAGACTGCCTTTTTACGCTTTTTCCGGGAAACACCCTTTGAGACACCTCCTGTAGCGTTTTGACCACTGTGTCGGTTCGCTCATCAACATTGGGTTTCCAGCAGGTCGAAACGATTTTGAAGCTCCAGTTGGAACTTTCCAGATCCTATTGCAATTTGAGGCGCAGTAGGTCGGAGGGTAGACTTCACCATGCGACGCCTTTCAGCTCTGAAGTCTATATTTAGAGCGCCTCGGACAAGTCGGTGATCACTCGGTAGTGATCATATACATACCGGTGTATTAAACCTATTGATCACTGAGATGTCTCTAAATATATGTCTCTTGTCAGTCATGACAGTCTGAAGAGTCAGAGTAGACTGAAGTCGATCTCGTTCCTCGTCACAGTATCGGGGCTTCGCCAGGTCCACTTTCTATGAGGCTTCTTCTTATAGAAGGAATTCATTAAGAAGAGCCCCTGTGACTCCAGAAAGTTGATCAGTATCTGCCCCCTGTGATTTCGGCGCCCCACACCATGGGATCCGATTTTAGTTTCGCCGCGTTCGAGTACAAGTCTCTCACTTTGGCATTGAAATCCCCCATAACAAAGTTGTAGTGAGCCTTGGTGGTACCATGTAATGCCTTAGCTATGTCTTCGTACGTGGCTTCGTCAATGTCATCACTATATGTGGAGGTCGGCGCATATACCTGTACAACCTTCAGGAAGTACCTGTCGGTGATTTTCAATATGAGGTAAGTACACTACCCTGGTCGACACACTACTGATTTCCACAACGTTGTTAGCAAGGATTTTGTTAACGAGGAAACCGACACCGCCCTGAGAGGACCGATCACCTTCTCGAAAGTAGATTAGGTTGCCTCACTCAAGGGTTATCGTGTCCTACCCCTGTCCTCGGACTTCAGATAACCCCAATATGTGCCAGTTTATGCGACCTAGTTCTACCTCGAGCTCGGTGAGGTTGTTGGTCCAGCCATAGAGAGCGTCCGTTATAGGTACGTAGTTGTTTTTAGTAGCCATTTCCCGTAGTCCGGAGATTCTTAGCACCCCCTGTCCCGCTGTTACCGCGACCGCTACCGTGGCTGCGTACAGCGGAACTAACGGGAACTAGGGCCCTATTTTTAGGTGTATGATGCATAGGAGGTAATTGGCCCTACTATACCACGCTGACCAGACAGGGTTGATATAGGGTTTTGTATCGAATTTTCCTTTTCTGGTACTGATGGTCTCTACTTTACTTTTTCCCTTAGTCGGCTTGTACGACACCCACGGGATAAGATGGGGTAAAGACATATGTATTTTACAGTGAGTTACAGTTTAGGAATTATTGGGTACCTTTCACCTTACATCTTTTAATATTTCAAAATTAAGTTTCGAATCAGTATTTTCAAAATATATAATATTTTCAAAACAGGAAAAAGTTGAACTGATTAATAGATTAACACAATAAGAAACCAACTTAGATGCAGAATCAGCTAGAAATCTCACCAAATAAGGCTGTGAGAATTACTCAACACGGCCCATGCATTCGATTGACCATACTATGGGCATATACGGCCATATAGAATTTATTACTATGACCCTGTCGAGACAAGGTTTAACAGCAGACAGGATTACAGATATGAAATAAACTATTTTTACAAAAAAATATTAAAACGACTTCAAATCAGTACTAAAAAGCGAAAAATAAACTGAATTAGATATTTAATTCCAAGAATAAAATACCTACCTACCTGTTTAAAGTATAATACTCTAATACTAATCAGTTTGAAGTCGGTGCCAAGCCTAAGGAGTTTGTTAAGCTACGTACTACTTAGTACGTACATCTGTTGCCGCTCGCTACTTCACACCACCTCGCACTTGCATGTGATCGTACCAAGCGGACGGCTCGTACTTAGTGATATGACGCATTAGGCTGGCACCGACTTCAAACAGATTAGTAATAGAGTATTATACTTTAAACAGGTAGGTAGGTATTTTATTCTTGGAATTAAATATCTAATTCAGTTTATTTTTCGCTTTTTAGTACTGATTTGAAGTCGTTTTAATATTTTTTTGTAAAAATAGTTTATTTTTCCATTTTTAGTGTACTTGGCTGGCAAACTAAGACGGAAAACCGAAATAAAGAATCTCCGATAGAAGGGAACGTCTATTTAAATATTCTAACAACACAACCTGATTATAGAATAGAGGAATCTAACTCTTAGCTTTGTATGTCTTTCTTTTTTCCTATAAAATTCGACAGGTAACAAGTATACATGTATAGAATGCAGGTTAGATATAGATACTATATCGAAAACTTAAAATATCATCTAACAATTCCTTTGAATTATACAACTTTATCTTCCATAAAGAGCTTCCACCTCAGACACTTGAAATAATACATTTTAAGGTTTATACATGGATGTGATATTTAAAGAAATCATCTTCTTACTCCTAAACGCTAAGAAGTTTACCTTCCAGTGACAGCTCATCTGAATAACTTACAAGAATACAACTATTGGTTTATAAGAACCAATAATGTTGAAAGAGTTATCCTCCAACTCCTAACAGTTAAGCAGTTATACCTTCCAGTGACAGCTCACCTGAATAACTTACAAGAATACAACTATTGGTTTATAAGAACCTATAATGTTGAAAGAGTTATCCTCCAACTCCTAACAGTTAAGGAGTTATACCTTCCAGTGACAGCTCACCTGAATAACTTACAAGAATACAACTATTGGTTTATAAGAACCTATAATGTTGAAAGAATTATCCTCCAACTCCTAATAGTTAAGGAGTTATACCTTCCAGGGACAGCTCACCTGAATAACTTACAAGAATACAACTATTGGTTTATAAGAACCTATAATGTTGAAAGAATTATCCTCCTACTCCTAACAGTTAAGGAGTTATACCTTCCAGTGACAGCTCACCTGAATAACCTACAAGAATACAACTATTGGTTTATAAGAACCTATAATGTTGAAAAAATTTTCCTCCAACTCCTAATAGTTAAGGAGTTATACCTTCCATCACCAGCTCATCAACATGAGATGATGACTATCAGACGTAAATACTTGAATAACTTTAAAAAATATATGAAACACGTAACATGTGCCTATAAAATTTGAGGGTTGCCTTCGATTTCCCTAAGATTCCATCATCAGAACTTAACGTGGTGAATAGGGGACCAATTCGAAAGTATACCCTTTCAAACAAAAAAAGAATTTTTTAAATCGGCTCAGGCATCTCCGAGAAATCGGTGAACATACATAAAAAAAAAAAAAAATACATACAGTCGAACATATAACCTCCTCCTTTTTCGAAGTCGTTTAATAAGTCATATTGATAATAAATATAAATATCTTGCCTAAAAACAAGTGATGACAATATGACAAAATAAAGGATAGGATTCAAACTCGTTAACATTAACATACTTGTTTTTATAGCCAAATATCTATATTTTTTTTTCATTCAATCTTTCGATCAGACTTGAGTTTTGAACCTAAATTTATGAAATAGTACACAATTCTCATTTTATACCTGTTTTACGCACTCCGAACACACATTCAGCTTTAGCGCGTAACTAAAACGCTCGTATTTTCGTTTTTTTCGTTCGTATTACGCATGTGTGAATTCGGTATAACATATTCATACTCATCCGTAATTATTATAATGTACAAGCCTTTTGTATTATTAACAATATGAAATTGCACTTACATTGGTTCGTTGGACATTATCGCCAATGTTCTAAAATGAGGTTTTAGTGTGAAGGTCACCACTAATTATTCTTTTCCTAAGTAATTAAGATACATACATATCCAATACCACGTGCTTAATTTCGTGCCATAATTATCTTGTACAAATGAGCGATGAATTCCCCGTCCATCTGACGATTCTAATAAACTAGTTTATACTCGTAAACGAGATAAGACAATAACAGCCTGTCCACACAGCGGCGCGGCGAGGCCGGTTTGGCGTGGTGCGGCGTAGCCTGAATACCGGAGTGGTGCATATAAAAATCCATGGGCTTCCATAGTGTGCGGTACCGCATCGCATGCACAAAACGCTTGCAACGCACAACATGAGATGAACATTTTTAATAATCCAATTATATTTAATTTTACATTCATTAAGTAAATAAACTTATGAATAAAAAATAAGTTAGGATCTTTCACAAAGTAAAAAATTATACATTTGGCTATGTTGATTGACAAATGGCTTATTTAATGTAAAAGGTACAGCAATCAGTTTCAAATAATATTGTTGCTATTAATAATTTGACAGGCATTAAATATTTTAGCGCCTGATAAAAATGTATAGCAATGTTATTAAACGAGCTGTAATTTTTATTAAACGAGTATAAATTAAATACTTTTTAAATTTGTGTGGTGACGAAATAACATAAAATGTAAAGAGTTGATCACTCTGTTTTACCCGACTGCTAAGAAGGAGGGTAATATTTTATGCCCGGAATAGGTAAGAGGCGATAAGGAAACAAATTAAAAATAAGTAGTTAAAGATAATTGTAATTAAAATTCTATTTTATTGGAAACCTAAATACAAGCACTTGTTAAAATATTTACTTATATTGTTTATCTCCTAAATATATGAAACATTGCATGGGGTTGTGCAATGTTTCAAGTGCGATGAATATTGAATGCTTGTCCTGCTTGCTCTTACACTATAAACTATATGGCTATCTATTTTATGGATAGTTTCTTTTATTCTATTTTTTTATTTTACAAATATCTTGCCATGTTTCTGTTAACGTGTTCTTATTGTTATTTTTATCTCAAATGTCTGTCGTAACTGTATGTGTGGGCGAAGTTCACTCATTCGTGTCTTAGTTTCAGCGACGCTGGAAAACGTGTGTATTTTCCTACGTTTTTTTCGGTTAAATTTGTCTGTCTTTGAACCTCAAACTTTAAAGAGTTTAATTTGTATTTATAAAGATAATATTAAAATTGTAATGTCTAAAGAAAAGACTACTGGTTTAGACGTAATTTTGAAGGAACTTGGATTTTTCCGCAAATTTCACATTGTGAACTATGCTTTGCTGTTATTTCCAAACTTTTTGACTGGAATGTATGGATCTGTGTTTGTATTTGAAGCCCCAGATATTGATTACAGGTGAGTTTCTTTAAAATTTCTAGGTTTTAAAGACTCTTTTCCCTTGAATTGGATATTACCTAAACATGGTAATTTCGTAAGACATTTTTGAGTATGAATATTGAATTTTTAGGTTCTATTTTCCATTGGATTCTGCAAGTCTATTGATTGTTTCTAGTAAAAATCTTTGTATTTGAATATTACACGTGCAAGTCGCTGTACAATCAGTACACTGTGACAGAGAGGACAGTATCAAATTATCTTAATATTTCCTAAGCACATAGATATTATTATGTCAACACGCGCTGTGTAAATGGTCTTGAGTTGAGGCACCAACATCAGATACGTGCCTATCACTTGGCTTCAGACCCAAACAACGTGATAGATAGATAGTTAGTTTATTAGGTTATGAACTTATGACCGACAATGATAAAATTTTTGACCAGTATTTCAAAACATGTTTTTCAAATTGAACCATTGCTTAACAACGTGTAGGTATCTTATAAGTTAGTTTAAATTGTTATATAACTTGAAACCAGCCTACAAACGCTATTTTCGAACAACCTAAATTGGTTTAGATTTCTTGCATACTCAAGTCATACTAATCTGATTGGTAAGAGTCCACTACGACTATAACTGCCGACCTGTTAAAGGTTGCGGGTGATCGTTGTATGCAGGCGGCACAAAGTCACTCGCAGTGGCAGATGTTATATTATTATAATTTGAGTTAGATCCATAGAGGCTTCTTTGCTACGTCGACCAGTTACTACTGATGTAGTAGCGCCCACACATACACAAATGATTACTTCTACTAGTATGTGGGTTTCAGATGGTAAGTCACGTGACTAGTACATATAAATGCCACAAACTGAAACCCACATTGGTATTGCCGGTCGGAATCGAACTCGAGCCGCATTACTTGCACGCCGATCACTTATCCGTTTGGCTACCATCGTTTGTAGTGGCGGAGGTTAGGTGAGGCTTATGTTTAGTAGAGGACGTCATTCTGATATGATGATGATGAAGAGTCCACTAATATATAGTCGAGTATGGGGCTCTCCTCAGGAGTACTGTGACGTCAGACCCATACCCAACAATAAGACGATACCTTCTTCGAATTCCAAAGCAGAAAATATTCTGTATAAATAGGACGTTTTGTCTCTATATTTACTTACCGTTTACTGACGCACTGAAGCCTTATATGTATGTCTTTGATGTTATTTAAGTTAAACTGGTGGCAAGCTCAGTATTTACATAAAACCATTTAAAATATAGCTTCAAGACAAAAACTGAATTCGCCTTTTACACTATTAATTATTACTAAATTTGTTTCAGATGCGAAATATCCGAATGCGAAGGTTTAGGTAATAATAGCTCATGGTTGCATCTTGCCATTCCACAAGACAGAAATGGCCTCTCGAAATGTTACAGATATGGATTTTCAAGTAACTTTACTAATAACAATAGTACTTGTAGTCTTGACAATGTGTATGATGTCTTCGATAGTGCAGTACAACAGGAGTGTGATTCGTATGTCTACAGCGATGAACATTCTTCTGCAGTTAAAGATGTAAGTATAGAGATAAAGACTGACTAGTGTTAGTGTATAATTTTTACTCGTTTTGATATTGTTCTTTTATGAACGATGGTTCCATGAAGTCATCATTATCATTTCAACCCATTAACATCCCACTGCTAGGCACGAGTCTCCTCCAAAGATTGTGGAGGGAATGTAGCCTACTATACCACGCTGGCCAGAGGGGTTGGTATAGGGTTTGTTTCGAATTTTCCTTTTCTTGCAGTGCTCTTGTCTGCATAAGATTACTTCCTTAGTCGCCTTTTACGACACCCATGGGTTGAGATGGGGTAGTGACATTATGTATTCTAAATCTGTCACTACATGGATTGAAGTTACGAGTATCATTCTAGTCTTACCTACTTACATGTATTTTTTATATACTTACTAATGTAATTTTGGCGATTAAAACGAGTAGCCAGAGTTTCTTGTTAGTTCTTCTTAAGCTCTAAACTGTCAGCAAATTGTCATAAATTGACTCATATTTATCGAATTTTCTGTTACAGTCTTAACTTTTGCATTTCTCATGAGTTTTGAGTTTGAATTTGAATGCACATTAGAAACTTAAAGACAAAAGTCATTGTGAACCATCAGGATTTGCTATGAAAACGGCTATGTATAAATACTAGGATAGCTTCATTAATCATCATCATCATCTCAATCCATAAACGTCCAACTGTTTGGCACGGGTTTCCTCCAAAGAATGTGGAGGGAATTTAGCCTACTATACCACGCTGGCCAGACGGGCGGAGATGGGGTAGTGTCATTATGTATTTTTAATTTGTCTCTACACGGAAATACGAGTAGTACTTATAACATTGTTATCTAATGAAATTGTAATCTATCACGCAATGATGCGTGAACGTAAATATTTATCTGGTTAGCTGTCAGGCTTGACATTGTTGCTCGATACTTTTGACAGCCAGTTATCTTGTCAATTGACGGATTGAACGATAGAACACGCACGTGTTAAGCTAAGGATAATCCTACTAATATTATAAATGCGAAAGTTTGTAAGAATGTTTGGATGTTTGGATGTTTGTTACCAGTAAACGAAAAAACCACTGAATAGATTTCAATGAAACTTTGCAGTAATGTACCTTATACATCAGAATAACATATAGGCTATATTTTATATAGATATCGCGTAAATTGGCTAAACCATGAGAACAAATGTAAAGTAAGTCGGAGAAAAATCTGCCATCTTATAGCTATTTCTGCTTCCTCTACCTAAACCGTTAGTTTTATATGAGGACAATGTATGGAGGAATTGTTACTCTTAAATAGTTATAAAAAAAAGTCCGCGACAGCATATGCCTATCTTTTATGTGGAAGTCGATATAGAGAGAATAGTGAGCAAGAAATACATTTAAATCGGATACTGCACTTAAAGTGAAAAATTTCATGGTATTAAACTAATTCCTAGGAATGTAAATACCTTTATCACTTTTGTCATTTAATATAGATATTTTTTGTCGTTTACACTAAGTTATTTCGACATATAGTTTAAAAGTTATTACGATATTAAATGAAATGTATATAATCCCAAAAATCTTATAATAATACTGTATGTCACCCGTGACTTCGCTTACCTGTTATTTTGTTCCTGTGACCACAGCAACTTTTCACTTTTAGAGGGGAAATTTCGGCCAATATTTTCTAAGCACAGATAATTACTTCAGATTAAACATAACCAATATTACGTGATTGATTAGAATAGTACTTATCTTTGTAAACATCCATCCCGTGTCTTTTTGGTTAAAATTATCAAATATACAAACAAACATTCATCCTTTCAACTTTGTTTATGTATATTACTATATTTATCAACGTCAGCCCTAATGACAATTCAGTATGACAGATTAAAAAGTAATCTCTTTTTTCTTTTTGCTTACTATACAACCTCATTACTTGAATATATTACTAATCATGCACCAGTAAATTCAAAGAATATATTATGACAATTGTGTAGGAAAATTATCAAATAAAGTAAAATATGAAATAAAATATTTTTTGTAGAAAAGTAAATACATATATTGCAGTATCAAGGTAGTATAGTAGAAGAATACAAATACCATAGACCTAGGATCCGCGCGCCATTTTTATGTATTCGCGCCATTTATTTTCGGTCTAAAATTTGACATTTGACAGTGAATTATCATTGTATGTATTTATGGTCGCTAAAGTCATAAACTAATAAAAATAAAACAATTGTGGATATTGTAAAATATGAAATAAAGTAAAATATGAAATAAAATATTTTTCGTAGAAAAGTAAATACATTGCAGTATCAAGGTAGTATAGTAGCAGAATACAAATACCATAGACCTAGGATCCGCGCGCTTTTTTTTTTTATAACGATTTTTTTTATTTATGGCGGTACGAAGTACGCCGGGTCAGCTAGTGTTATATAAGCTGGGCCTATTTATGGTTGTAGAAGACTAGCTGTCGCGCGAAGCTTCGCTACCGTCCTTCTTTTATTTAGCCACTGATCAGCTAAATTTACAGGCTATCCAACACAAAAATATTTTTTTCAAATCGGACCTACGTTCCTCAGATTATTGCGTTCAACCAACCAAACAAATAAAATGTTCAGCTTTATGATACCTATTACTATAAATTTCACATCAGCAACCCATTTAGTCCCACTACTGGGATCGGGTCTCCTCTCCTCTAACTAGAGAGCTGAGATGTTTTAGATCACAATCCACTCATGCTGGCCTAGTGCGGCTTGGTGGATCAGACATACTCATAGAATTTCTTCTAGGGTATGTGGGTTTTCTCACGATGTTTTCCTTCACCGTTAGCAGATAGTAAGTCACTTGACTAGTACATAAAAATTCCACAAAGTGGAATTCGTGATTTGCACCATCGCGCTATAGATTTAGATGACTTTATTTACATGTTCACGATGATAATGCAAAGATAGTGAAAGTAAATGTACTTGATAAACTTTTTTAGATGCAGCGATGATCTGCGTTGATTTGCAAAATTGCTGGGTACTATTGGATATAGAGGGTGCATGACCGTGCAAAACGTTCCAATTTAGGAGAGGTCTCACTCAGAGACGTCAGTTAGCAGTAATCTGTCATTAACACAATTTTTTCATTGAATAATCGTCTTTAGGCGTATCGACTTAAGTATTACCGTTTTTACTAAATAAACTTGAACGTTAAGTAACGTCTCTGAGTACCTAAGGCAGTAAGCCAAGCAATATTTAATTCATCTACTTATACTTAATATTGTAAAGAGGTAAAGTTTGTGTGTTTGTGACGTTGTATCATCATCATCTCAGGATGGTTGCCATGGTCATCTCAGGATCTACAGAACCGATTTTCAAAATTCTTTTAATGTTGGATAGCCCATTTATCGATGAAGGTTATAGGCTTAACATCACGCTACGCCTAATAGGAGCTGAGCTAAATAAAGAACGACGGGAGCGAAGCCCTGCGCGACGTCTAGTGAACTATATAAATATTACTATAGATAAACGTAAATATTATTGATACTATGCATTTGAATCTCCAATTTTCTACAATTAGAATCATCAAGATTTTTATTTCAGTTTGATCTTGGTTGCCAAAACTGGAAGAGAACTCTCATTGGAACAGTACACAATTCGGGCTTTATCCTTTCTTTAACCCTATCAGGAATAATATCGGATAGGTATGGCAGAAAGGTAGCAATGTCTATTGGAGCTCTTTGCAACTGCGTATTTGGGTTGCTGAGATCTTTTTCAGTCAATTATTACATGATGGTTGTGTTTGAATTTTTGGAAACTAGTACAGGAGGAGGAACCTATCTGTCTGCTTTTGTGTTAGGTAAGAAAATTGTGTTATAGAAGTAATAATTTATATTATATTTAATAGTAGGTGGAACCCATTAATTTTCATATGATTTATAATTTGCAAAGTCTGTTAAACCAAAGTAGAGTTTATTAGGCTATAGTAGTTTGTTTTCTCTTCTTCTTATCTTCATCCGGTCTTTTTACTGCGTTTCTTATCTGTTGATTTTTCGTAGTCGGGTATTCATTTTTTTTTTCTTTGAGTAGAAATGGAATGCTTTAGCAAAAGATTATTGTTGTTGTTCGCTTCATTAACAAAGTTATATTTAATTGATTACTATTTTTTATATTATTTCTAATTATTTTATTAAAGAGAGATGTAGGCCCCGCTTTAACTGAGCCACCTACCTGAGTGAGTACCTCGGTCCTGCAGAAAATCTGAGCTACAACATTTTTGTGTTTTAAGATAGCTAGGAAGAGTGTAATATATCACAATAATTTCTTTATCTTTCAGCTATGGAAATTGTGACTCCAAAATACAGGGTATTTGGGCATACAGTAATTAGTATAGCATATGTACTTGGAATAATGTCCCTGGCTGCTCTCTCTTGGGCACTTCAAGATTGGCGAACACTGCTTCGAGTAATGTATGGGCCATCTTGCCTTATATGCTCATACTTGTGGATCCTTAATGAAAGTGTTCGCTGGCTTATCAGCAAAGGCAGGAATAATGAAGCTGTAGCAATTCTTAGAAGGGCAGGAAATATGAACAAAATACAGTTCTCAGAAGAATCTATAATCACGCTTGATGAATTGGAGAAAAAGAATCTAAACAAAGCAAAAGATGATGTAAATCAAGATAATGCTGTAGATAACAGAGATGAAACAAAATCGTCTCTTTTCATGCAAGTGATTCAATCTAAAACAATTAGAACAAGGGTGGTGTCGTGTTCTTATCTATGGATTACCTGTTCATTTGTTTACTACGGCTTGTCCATAAACTCAGTTTCCTTAGCTGGAAATATGTATTTAAATTTCATGCTGGTAGCTTTTGTTGAGATTCCGGCAAATTTATGCTGTCTATCTGTACTAGATAGATTTGGAAGAAAAAAAGTGTTGGTTGTTACATATGTTTCAAGTGCAATCTTCTGCATCAGCTTGTCCTTTTTACCTAAACGTAAGTGTATCAAATTCATATCAGATACCATTTTTTCTAATTGTGCTTAATTTAAGAACACTTTATTATTATTTTATATATTCTTGCGGTCACTGGATTTCAGAGATTTAATAAATCACATAAAGTTTAACAAGAGGTATGATATCTCTATAATGCAAGAAAATCACTGTTAGTCAGTAAATATCTGTCTGTCGTAGTCATCAAGTAAATGAAAAAGATATTTTTTTACATTCTTTTTATATATAGGTGATTCTAAATTACGTAATATTCTTTAACAGAGTTAAGCTGGTGGCCTCTAGTCATATACTTACTAGGAAAGTTCGCTATCACTGTTGCGTACTGTTCATTGTATGTCTACGTGTCTGAAGTGTTCCCAACTAACGTCAGGCAGTCTTTGTTAGCCATCTGTTCTTCTACTGGCAGAGTTGGATCTACCTTGGCACCATTGACACCTTTGTTGGTAAGTTCTGATGAAATCTGTTGTGTAATCTGTACTTATATTTTGTTTTATTCATGAAAGTAGGATTAACCTCTGAAACATAGCTGATCAAAATAATTTTCCCCTGTTACGAAATATGTAATTTGATGATGCTACTTAGGATTATAGGAATCTTTTACTCTCAGTACTACCCAGAGGCTAGTATTACTAAGGGCTATCTCACTATGAATGAATAAAAATAATATAGATAAGTTGTAAACTTTTTGAATGAATGGAAATAACAAAATGTTGTTTAATTAAATTGATGCTTTGAGTTAACAATAAGAAAAGCAATTAAGTAAAAAATGACAATGTCCTAAGAATGTGATAATTATAAATAATAATCGGTAGAAAATTAAACGTTTATTTTTAGAAAAATTTAAGTATTGTGGTGAATTGTTTTATACTCAGTGTTGCTCGACTACATCAGTCTACTAAGCATATTGCTTTTATATAAAAAGTATTAACCATAAAACTATATTTTCAGGCTTTGTATTACGTCAATCTACCGTCAATATTCTTCGGCATCTTGGCTGTAGTAGCTAGTCTTCTGGTTTTTACTATGCCGGAGACTGTAAACCAGCCATTACCTGACTCAATAGAAGAAGTTGAGAGACTATCCAGGGAGAAGAAAAAAAAAACTGTTGTGTAACCTTTTCGTGGTATTCCATCTTGTATTGCCTCCCACTTTGCTATGGAGGGAAGTGGATAATTTCTTTATAACGCTTCCAGTTACTTATGTAGGTTACTTACGCATTCACTAGGACCCCTCGAGTAGGTATCATAAGTCAATGATTGCAAGGGTGCATCGCTGTTAATCCTGGCTTGCAGGAGTTGCAATGGTGGGTGTGAGGGTGGAACTATTCCGTCTTTAAAATCTTGTCGCATCTGATTATTTTCTTTTTTGTTTAATTAATTTTACGTCATAAAATTCTTACGTACATTTATTTGAAGAAACTGTGCCAAGATCCAGATTAATTATGTAAGTCTTAGAAATACTTATTTCGTTTAGGGGACGAATCCATATAACTAAACCAAACTAATACGAGTTTGTTTGCTGCTATTTCGTCATTTTGGATCCAAAAAGTTGTTTATGTAATAATTTATTAATAAAATACTATAAATATCAGATTTTGTTTATTTTATCGGTGTTATCACCCTCTTACCTTTACACTCTAAATATGTGAAGTTGTTGAATTTTATTCAAAGGCCTATTTAATTTTATATAGCAATCTGTGACTGTGTGAAATTTAGTTGCTATGTAATTTTTTAGGCGCTAAATGGTAATCTAGTTTTATTAACAGCTAAACAAAGAGTGAATTAATGTTATGAGTAAATGTATATAAGTACGCAAGAGGTAAAAAAAAAATGGTGATGTAGAGTAAATTAGTTGTTGCGCTTGGCTCCGCCCTCATGGAAAAATATATTCCTGTGAGTTTCAGTTTTGTTTTTTCAATTAGCCGAATTAGTCCGGTCGTTCTCAAGTTATGGCGTGTCTGAGGGAAATAGGGATTAATTTCTTTATAAATAATATAGATTTTAAAATGTATCCGCTAACCTGAAGTTAGGTCATAGTGACCCTGTTTTAGTATATCTTCGAGGTTGAACAGGTTCACAGAACTTTCCGATAAGCACATACAAGTACACAGCAGGTACGCATTTTTTCTAGATAATTATATTAGATTCTCATTGGAGGATGATAACCGCAGCCTTGACGTAGATGATTCTATCAGCGGCCATTTTTCTGTAGAAAATAATTTTTGTGATGAAGGAGGTAATGTTATTGAAAGTTAAGCGGGTGATCAGATATCGTACTAACAGTCATAAACTGTCATAAATTAGTATCAATATTAGGCAATTTTAACCTTAGATTAATAGATACAAGATGCAAATTGCCAGTCAGAGAATTCTCACTAATGCCTGTTTTACACTAATTATGCGATCTAGACTATCCTTTTTTCGTTCTTAAACATTCTTTAGTACAAAAATACAGTCGAATTGATAACCTCCTCCTTTTTTTGAAGTCGGTTAAAAAGTAAGGAAATACGCTATGAAAGTAAATTAAACAATGACCAAAAAAGCTTCACTTTTATTATATTTCTCAAAAATTGTAAAGAAATTTAATCATAAAGTTACATCACTCATAATAATATCTCATAAAAGCATATTTTACAATGTAATAATAGGTTGATAAAAACAATCACTTTACAAAAGAATCTTATAAAGTATCTTAAACTAAACTAAAAACTTAAAGTATTGGCACATTTTTTTTCATATTGCAATATTTACTGCAATAAGCATAAATAATTACAAAATTGTGTTCTTTAAACATTATTATTTAACCTTGTGTACAAAAGTAAAAATATTTGCTATAGTCCATTCCAAATGTATTTGCCATTGTTTAGTTTCAAGTTTATACAGTCGTTCAATCAAGAATATTGTAGATTCGTTCTTTCGTTCGCAATTAACAGGTTACAGGGGGTTTAATCTGAATTTCGACATTCGATTAGTCGGTTTTGATGTCGTTGTCAAATTTTTGAAAGTGGCAGCGATCATAATCTAAATTTCCTTACCCTTTACCAGGTGGTCGATTCTGCTAATTTACACACGTCGATAGCAGACCGATGGACCAATCACACACGACTCGATTGACTTAGTAAACCAATCACAGCTGTCGAATGAGACCATCGGCTTAATTGTGTTGGTAAACTTGGCCCCCGGGGCTCTGTGTAAAGTTTTTGTCCAATCTAGCAGTTGAACCCTGGACTTCTGGTGTAGCAAGAGGTTCGGCAGTCAACTTATCACTAAATACTTCTCACAGTTGACACTAAATAATATTTACAAAGATTATGTTAATTAATATGTTCACAGATTATGGACTGAAGTTCTGAAAAAGGATCTGAATTAATTTATACTCTCAGATGTTTTTTCTCTATCACTTTAAGGTTTGCTATTAGAGAACTCAAGTTTCAAGTGTATTTGTTTATAATGTAAGATATTAATGTATTTTTATTTTGTTTGCATTAAAGTAAATACAAAGTAACTTAAGTAATACGACATAAAGGTGATTATAATGCCATAAAAACTAGTATTACATAATAATAAAAACTGATTTCTTAGACTATAATTTGTACACAGAACCTTACAGTACCTAGAGTAAAAATAATTAATATAACCTTATTATTCACTTAATAAACTTTGTGCCTAAAGATGATTCTAAAATTTATATAACACAGCACAAAACGATGAAAGAAATAATATTATATACAATTAAAATATCCGTACAAAGACGGTAAAAATCACTTTCAGAATATTTCCCGAGGCAAGGACTAACATTGATTTACAATAGACATATTTTTATAATAACAGCAGTATATAGTTTGAATGGAAACATTTGTAAAAACCCCGAACAAATTTATGACGAAATGTAAAAGAAATTAAAGGCTCAAAAAGATAACCTAGCACAAAATTTATATTCATCTTAAATATAAATTGAATCTATTTATTTTTACCCGACTGTCAGGACGGGTATTGTTTTTCGCGCGTATCTTGTATGAAAATTTCTTTATTCTCACGTTTCTTCCAAACGGCTGGATGGATTTCGACAATTAAGGTATCGTTAGATTCTTCTCATGATTCCAAGTGTCCTTAGATAGGTATTAATAAAAAAAAAACAAAATGGCAGACTTTTGGCGCCAAATTGTAAGTAGTTAACATTTTTTTTTAACCAATCATATCGAGTAGGGTATCAAAACAAAGAGAATCAAATGGAGATTACAAATATATAAATTTAATTTAATTTAAATACATAATTATGTTATGTATTTAAATTTAATCAGGAGTAATAATTAAAACAATTTTTCGGTCTTTTTAGTGCGTTGCTTATCTGTTGATTTTTTGCAGTCGGGTTATTTTATTTTTTTAATTATTTACTTGTTAGCTTAAATATCTTGGTCATGATTTCACGAAGTTGAAGAAGAAAAAAGTAATATTCACGACTTAGCAAAATATATAAAGTTCTATCGCTTCAATACACGCATTACATCTATAACTAAAAAAAATATACCTCAAGAAAGTATCCTGTATAGATATTAGTCTCACACTTTCTGGTTCTTTTGTCTAGATATTTTCTCAGCTTCTTCTATAGAATCAGGTAGCGGCCGGTTGAGGGTCTCGGGTAGGGTGAAGACTAGCAGACCAGCTATGATGGCTAAGAAGCCGAAGAATATTGACGGCAGATTATCGTAGTACAAAGCCTGCGCAAATGAAGCAATTTGAATTAGGTAAATATGGTAAGTGCTATTGCTAATGACGCTTGATTTCTATTTGAGTTATGGGGGGAGAAATTTGAATAATTATAATTTGACAATTTGGATTCATGAAACGTTTATTTTTGGTTTTTAAATTATAATTTTTTTCTAATATTTATCCACTTTGCAGAATATAGTTGGATATAGTTGACAAATTAAACATACTATATATATATATATATATATATATAGACATTTTATGAAAAAATATACGCTACCTAAGACAATGTACTCTCATAGGTATAATTTAAAAATTCTTTTAATGTTGGATAGCCTATTTATCAAGGAAGGCAATTATCTATATAAAATCACGCTACGGCCAATAGGAGCTGAGCAGTGGCCAAACAAAAACGACGGGAGTGAAGCCCTGCGCGACGTCTAGTAGTTAGTTATAGTAAGTGGTGGTGGATAATATAATTTACAGCAGAACTTACCAACAAAGGTGTCAATGGTGCCAAAGTAGATCCAACTCTGCCAGTAGAAGAACAGATGGCTAACAAAGACTGCCTGACGTTAGTTGGGAACACTTCAGACACGTAGATATACACTGAGCTGTATGCGACAGTGATTGAGAACTTGCCGGATAGGTAGAGGAATAGAGACCACCAGCCGGCACCTGTTAAAGAATATTATTATTTATTATCCTATTTACCCTTTGGGTACGGAACTTTAAAAATAACTTTATCTTATAAATTAATTTCAATATCATAATTTATTAGAGAAACTGTTTCACAAACAAATGTCTCTTGACTTAATTTAAATTAACGTTCTTAATCTTTGAAGATTTTAAAGTAAATTTACGAGGTTTCAAAGCAACTTCTAAAATCAACAAAAGATAATCAAACCTCGAAAATCTCAAATAAAAGATAATCACGATAAGTACTTTTGATTCCTCAAAATCTAAAATCCCATTTCATTTATAATTCATCTGAATGTTGACGGAACAAACGATTTTGAAACGTTAAGTTTGTTAAAACCGCGAAAATTTATTTATGTTTTACTATTGCCGCCTACGAAAGCTTTAGAATCGGTTTAACTTGAATATTCCATTAATTCAGCCAGTTATACAAACAGTGATTACTAAATAAACAGTACCGGAGCAAAATTTTCGCAAAACTCGAGTTAGCGCTTGTTTCCATTACTTGAGATGTCGAAACGACAAAATTACGTACATAGTTACATACTAATAAATATTTTCTCTATCTCTATCCTTCCTGTAAGTGTTGTTCTTTTTTTAGGAGGGTAATGTTTTTCTAGTTTCACTTCATAATCTTGTTTCAGTAATACAATGTTTTGTTTTTGCATTAGACACTTCTAAAATGACTCCGACGCAAAAGCTACGAGGAGTTTATATTCAAAATATTTTCTACAAATCCACTTCAAAGGGCTTAATTTGTTTGATCGCATGCTAATTGATGGTAAGTACTATCAACTGTTGATCAAAGCGTACAACAATGTTTTTACCCTAATTATTTTCCTTTTATATAATGGGAACAAGATCTTTAGAAACATAAACATTTTCAGGATTATCTAACTTGCCTTTTCGTTAACGTCAAGTTATGTCTGTTTGCCAGATTTTATACATTGTAATAATTGCGAATACAAACTATAGCTTGTTTTTTTGCATAGTTAGATTTTAGTTCGTTGTATATTGGTATTGTTTACTGTGTAAATACATATTTTCATAAATAAATTTAAGTAACGCACATACCGAAGGTTCATCCTAGGTTGATATTATTATTTCGATTAAAAAGAAGAAACTAGTTTAATTAAAATAATTGAAATCATACTTACTTTTAGGTAGGAAGGACAAGCCGATGCAGAGAAGTGCGCTTAAATTATAAGTAATTATCAACACTTTTTTTCTTCCATATCTATCGAGCACAAATAGGCAGCATAAATTTGCTGGAATCTCAATAAAGGCTACCAGCATAAAATTAGTATACATATTTCCAGCTAAAGAAACTGAGTTTATTGACAACCCATAGTATACAAATGTACAGGCAATCCATAAATAGGAACACGTGATCACTCTGTTTCTAATAATGCTGGAACTAATCACTTGCATGAAAATAGAGGGCTTTGTTTCATTATTGCTATCTGGAATATGTTCTTCTCTTTCCAAATTATCTGTCTCTGGATTATGTTTATCTATCCTTAGCTTTTCTTTTTCTAATTCAGAAAACGGACCTAAAGATTCTTCTGATAGTACTACTTTATTCATTTTTGCTGCCTTTTTTATTATTGCTGAAGCTTCTTCATGCCTGCCTTTGCTTATAAGCCACCGAATACTTTCATTTAGGATCCACAAGTATGAAAATACAAAGCAAGCTGGAGTGTATATTATTCTTAGGAGTTGTCGCCAATCTTGAAGTGCCCAAGATAGACCGGCTAGTGTCATTAATCCGAATACGTACACTACATTAATTAACGTATTTCCAAATACTCTGCCTTTAGGACAAACAAGCTCCATAGCTGCAAGATAAAAATAAGATAAAATAATTGCTTAAAAAAATTTCAAGTGACGAGAAGTAACATTTGTTAATGATGCTGTTTTAGAAGAAACATTATTAAATTTCATAATAATAATATTATTATTCCAGTATTATGATTTTCCCGGAGTTTGGTAGGCAAATGTTCCCGGTTGATGATAATAGGCTTGCCACCTATTTCATGGGACCAAACATAGTTGGCGAAATGTGGGTGTGAAACACCTCTGCCTACTTCTTCGGGGAAAAAGGCGTGATGGTATGCTATTATTATATAATTTAAGCTATTTACTACCTACCTAGTTAGTTAGTTATGTCAATGGATACACAAATTGGAATAAGTAGTGTAAATGTCGCAGCTAACTGGTTAAATCAGCCATTCAATTAACTGCCTAGCCGTTTAACTAAACGGCGGCGTTCAACTAACGGCCTAAATGAAATTCAACCGGTTAATTAAATGCAACATTTAATGAACTGACTGCCTATGCTGAGGCCGTTCATTTAACAGAGTGAAGAGTGTTTTCCCTGGCCTTCCAACTTATCCAATCCATGTCCGATTTGCCCAAAAGGTATTTCAAGCCTAAAAAAAAATATAACCACAAATACTGAGGACTCAGTCTTCTAACCTTACTTATCCATTTCACATCCGCCCAAAACATTGTTTGGTGACAGATCTATTATTTTGGTGACAAATCTACTATTTTGGGTACGAATCGATTTATTAAGATACACATTAATTTAAATTAATTTAATAACATTTTAATGACTAGGCTAGGCAAGTGGTTGAATGTTGTCGATTGAAGTCAGTTGCCTAGCCGTTTAATTTAATGGCTAATATAGTTCAGGCAGTTAGTTGAATACCGCCATTTAATGAAACGGCTAGGCAGTTAATTGAATGGCTTATTTAACCAGTTGGCGGCGACATAAACACAACAGTTCTAACAGGCCATAAGTTATTCTGATATTGCTATTTTTCTAATAATTGATGACTATAAAACACCACAAGAAAATTTCTACGAGCAACTCAGTTTAAGTGTCGCCTTGGGTATCAGACATATAATGATTCTTTGAAAAAAATTAATCTGCTTACCCTGCACTCACGGCGACTGTTACTGCAGGCTATGATGCTCTATGATCTTATTAGCAATAAGTATGATTGTTCAGAACTTGTTAACGCTTTATATTATATAGTGCCCCGGACTGTTATAAGACGTGAGGCGCGCGCTTACCCGTTATTTGCTACAACTGCTAGTCGTACGAATGCGGGTGAACGAGCTCCCCTCCATGGGATGGTTAAGGATTTCAATACATTCTTTAATAATCTTTTTTTTTTTTTTTTCTTTTTAACAAAAAAAAGACAACGCCCGCACTAGGGAACGAGCCCTGTGTCGCGGGGAGCTTTACAAACATGAAACTAACGGACACAAAGTACACCCAGACTAGAACTAGACTACAATGTCGATATGTTTGCCTCTACACGTAATGAATTTAAAAATAATATACAAACACTTCTTCAACTTCAATAGTAACTGTATTATAAACGCTTCTACTTTGACTTAGGTGTATAGATGACTAGAGCTTCAGGTTTAAACTGTACTTCTCTTAGTAATATGTGGAAACGCCGTGGGTTGTACGTTAATTTATTCTATTATGTACCTAGCCAGTAAGATACAACGTACAGTTAAAATAAAGAAGTCTTACCCATAACAAACGCAGTTGAATAAGCACCTGCTCCCAAGCCGGGTTCCAAAAATTCCAACACTACCAGCATATAATAGTTAACAGAAAAAGACCTCAGTACTCCAAATATACAGTTCATAAGAGATGCTATAGACAGAGCTATTTTTCTGCCGTATCTATCTGAAACTATTCCTGTTAAAGGCAACGAGACAAACATGGCTGCGTTGTGCATTGTTCCTATGAGGGTCCTCTTTCCATTTTGACATCCAAGATCAAACTGAAATAAACGTTCTGAATCAATGCAAAAAAAAAAAACTAAAATCCCGACTGCTTTGTCTAGTCTAGTAGAAAAGTAGCATTTGTCAGTCAATATTTTTAATATGTATATATATACTATAACTTTGAGAATTTTTATAGTGAAACCCCGCACGCCATAGCATGATGTTGTATAGCTTACAAAAAATACACTCTTCAGCTTTGTAATATTAGTATAGATATAGAGATTCAGGGATGAATGCGAATATTATAACACCTTGCACTTCAAAATCGGTCAAGCTATTTAGGCTACAAGAGACAAGTGGAGCCGCGGGCAATAGTTAGTGCATATATAATTGAATTAGGCTATTAATTAGCTTTCATCTGATACCCATATTGCGATAGCATTAAAAAAACGTCTGTTTGACAGTTTACGGCCGCCATATTGATTTTTTGTTGACGTCACATAGCCTATGACACTCGGGGGGAAAATACAAATCTAATGACATCTCACACTTTAAATGCAGCCAAGCCATTTAGGCTACAGAAGGTCACAATGGAACAGAAATGCATACATACATACATTTTTGGCAGTCGGGTAAAAAAGACGTCTCGTATTTTGCCACTTACGTAAACTAAGCTCAAGATTCCCTCATTCCAATTAACAAATTTTTTGGCTTTCACTTTGGATGCTTTGAGGGATTTATTAAAGTTATCAAGTGTGCTTTGAATATCAGAATCTCATCATCATCATTTCAACCCATAAACGTCATCTTATACAAGGCCTGGTTCAAGGTGGAAATGAGACGAGAGGAAGAGAGATCTGATAACAATAATTAATAGAATTTTGATTTACGGCAAATTTTTTAATTTCAATGATCCAGATATTGTCTTGTTTGTACAAAAGACACAAACTTCAGTGGGTGTTTAGATTATATTATGTTCCAATCAAAAGTGGGCAGCCAGTACTTACATCTTTAACAGCAGAATCGTTATCACTATATACAAACGAAGAACACGGCTTTTGTACTGAAGTATTGAATGTACTGTCCAAATTATCTAAACTACAAGTACTATTACTATTTTTAAACTCATTTGAATAATCATATCTGTAACATTTTGATAGTCTGTTTTTGTCTTTTGGTATCGCGAGGTGTATCCATGAGCTGTGGTTGCCTAATGCTTCACATTCGCTTATTTCACATCTGTAACAAAAAAAAAATGGATGTAGACATACCGATATTATTGACTTTTTGGTTGCGTCTATAAATTTGAATACCTTGAGTGTCACTAACTATTTGACGCTGACTGTACCATTCATAAGACGCTATCACAAACAGGCGGCGAATACACCCGATCAATCACTCCTACGAACTAATATTAATTATAATAACGTGTATCAAAACATCGACAAGTTATACGTTTTACACGTAGTCATGTTAAAGATTTAGAATTTCAGTATGAGCTGCTGTATTGAGGTCTTAAGGCCTTGAATCAGGATTGGGAATTTTTGTTTTGGGACATTCCCACTCTCATGCCCATCACTGCATCTTCTGTGAGCCAGGATTAACAGCGATGAGATGACCCTTACGAACGTAGAGTTTTGACATTCGGGAGTCGCAGGGAATGCCTAACCTACAGTCTTGGAGACCTCAATGAAATTAATCAGAAGTAAATTTGGGAGTTGGAAAGAAATTATCAACTTCCCAAAGCGGGATTGGGAAAACAATTTTTTGTGTTCCACTATTCAAATAAAAAAGAAGTAATAAAAGATCACGTCGTTGTCCAATATTTCTGTCTATCTGTTATGTATGATAAAATCAAAACCTATTTATTACTTTCCGATGACTTTGGAATCAATAAAAATTTGCGTTGCAATGATTAGTTTGTTATTTGGAAAACATGGCACATAACATTACTCATCGTATCATCTATTTGTGGGTTCAACTACCGCTTAATATCTGTATGTCATTGTTATCTAGTTAGTTATATTTTTAATTTCCAGGCAAGATAACTTGAGAGTTTAGGTCTAGTCTATGTCGGTTTGCAAAGGCACACCTTTTATTATGTTACTTGTAATATAAACCGATATGGAAGAGCGGAGTCACCTGACACAGGCATAAATTGCTTAAAAGGTGGCTCCAATCACTAACTTATACTTGCACCAACTATGTTAGGTACTATGTAATAAGATGGCAAACCTATCGCCATTAACTGAGTCTATTTCAAAAGTCCTGTAATTAGTTTTTGGAAGACTTTTTGTTTATAATGTTTTATGTATGTATGCTGTTATCAGCATCACATATTTCTTCATTAGTCGCCTTACATATTTTCTCCAGGTCACATAATATTATTGCTACTACTAACTAAAAGTGCTTGGTGTATATCGCGCGACCTGGTGTGATACTCAAGCTTTTGATAAACGTTCATTGACCTACATTTAGTTCCGTGATATGTTATCGTTTGTATAATCTTCTATGATGTTTGTTTTTAAGTAAATAATTACATCAGTTACAAGCATGTGTATATCATCACTTTTTAGTATGTCTGGGTCAAATGTGAGTCTGTTTTACCACGTCCGTATTACCAAATTAGATGATACTGTCGTAATTGCTTAGGATAAGGGGCTTACTCTGAATTTTTGATGTCGCTGTCAAATGTAAGGAAATTTAGATGTGGTCGCTGTCACTTTCAAACATTTCACAACGACATCAAACCGATTAATTGAATGTCGAAATTTTTCTTTCAGTATACGGAGAATGAAAGAGATTATTAATAACGGATGCTGATACATTATTTTTTTTAACAAAGCAATCTAGTAAGCAACAAGCTCTCAACAAATAATTTCAACTGTAACTTTGAAACTAAATGAGTAAGTTATGAAGCGCCGTCAAACTGGGACAAATCCGCATAAGCCCGGGCTGGTTCTAATCTTAGCTAACGTTCTGATGAACATTTACATATACACGAGTACCTAAAATATAGAGAGCTTTAATATCTTTCCCTACGTTTTACTTAAAAAAAAAAAGCATATTCGTTCATTTCATCAATCAACTAGCAACTAGTGGTAATAATCTTTTTATCAGCCTTTTGAAAACAATAAGGTTTAAGTCTCATCCCTTTTACGACTATGTTTCATTTTATATGTTTCATTGCTATTATGAACCATCCAAAATGATTTGAACCAAAATTTGGGCCGTTGTAGAAGCAAAAGAGGGAAGCCATAAGCAGTCAAAGTATATGATGGTTTTAACCCTCTACTGCATGAATTATTAAGGAGATGAAAAAAAAAATTTTTCATTGTAGATATTGCTTTATTTAAGTAATATTAAGACAAATAAATCGAAAAAAAATTAAAAAGTTGTTTAATGTAGAAAAAAAACTACGATACCATATATGGGCTCATATGCACTTAGACAAAAACTCGTTTGGACATATATGGTATCGTATGCAGTCAAACAAAAAAATAACAAAGTAGAAAAGGAACATTATCTGAGATAAACAGAAGTAATATTTATTATTATTAGTCAGACAGTTTCTTTTCTCATTGTAGCATAAAAAAACTTTGCATTTTGAACATTTAGTGTATGTCTTCATAGAACATACTATGCAATGTTGACGTTTTTTCTGCCACGTAGGCCACGTTTTGTCGTGTCGTCAAGGAAGTCCTTTGTTGTCCAATCCTGGTACCCCGGTATCTTCTAAAAGGATGAAAAAAATTCCAGAGAGGCGTCAAGACATTCCTTTGAACTGTGTCAATATTGGACATTGGCCTACGTGGCAGAAAAAACGTCAACATTGCATAGTATGTTCTATGAAGACATACACTAAATGTTCAAAATGCAAAGTTTTTTTATGCTACAATGAGAAAAGAAACTGTCTGACTAATAATAATAAATATTACTTCTGTTTATCTCAGATAATGTTCCTTTTCTACTTTGTTATTTTTTTGTTTGACTGCATACGATACCATATATGTTCAAATGTATTTTCGTCGTACTGCATATGAGCCCATATATGGTATCGACATAAAAGTGGATGAAATGAATAGTAAATACGTAAAAATTGAGAAAATTATTGTTGATAGGTAAAGAAGGCGGTATTCACTTTATAAATATATAAATATTTTTTATAAATAATTACGTTTTGTTGTTGTTTTCGATACTCAAAAATGTCTCTCAGGCACTCGCCTTTTGTTTCACTGAATACCCGCGGAAAAGTTAAGTTTTTTCTAAATGTCATCAAACCATTGACAAAGTTATTGCGTTTTTATATTGCTGATTAGCCATTACATGGATTTAAGAATGTGGAATGGCTCAATTATTATTTTTTTGGAAATAAAACAACAATAAAATCGCCATACGATATATGGGCTCATATGCAGTAGAGGGTTAATGATTTATTTAAGACATAATATCAAGATTAAAAATAACTAACCGCACTCTGAACTAATCAATCAATTCACTAACTAAAGATAGGCGTCAACATTTCCACAACGTTGACATGTTCGTGGTAGATATACGTCTAATGGATCTCTCTCTTATTTAAGATTTTTGCTCTTATCGGTGAAGCAATCGCCATTCTTCTCTTTTTTTTTCATCTAATGAATAACCGCCCAAAAATGCATATATTATAGTTTTATGTAACCTTAGCTAATTATTCAGCCATTGTATTTGTTTTATTGCAAAGTATAAATTTTTCAGTGTTTCTCTTAAGTGCACTGTACACTGTACAGACACGCATTATAACTAAGAAGTTGTTATGTGTGAATGTGAAGGGTTTAGCAGCTGTAATACAGGTTTTTTAACTTAGCACAGCTGCTAGACATTGTTTCACGTATGTATTATAATGTTGTTGAGTATATAAATTATCTTCTATCTATAGCCATATAATATTGTAGTTTTGTATCCTTAGTGCTAATAAATATTTACTTTACATATTTATTTTGCTCATACAATGTCAGATGCAAATAGTTTGTTGCCGATTGGTCCTGAATAAATATATCTTTGTAATTACAATGTCATTGTATCTATTGTTTCATAAGAAAGTATTGGCAAGATTATTTTTTATTACTGTGCTATTAACATGGTAATTTAACAAATATAATTCGTATTAATAACTGCTTTAATAAACGTGTCTTTGAACGAGGAATTTGTCATGGAAGTAGTGACGCCTACTGATTGGCTAGGTACACACGTTGACATCCGATCTCTGGGCCAAGCAGAAACGTTACTTTTGGTTATTCTAGAGTGGAATTCAGTGGAATTCTTAAAATTAGTCCAGAGTCTAGTTTAGTATGTAGCAATAGCATCTCCAGACTTGATAAGATTGGAAAAATGTAGCCGTGATACTAAATTATTTATAACAAAAGTACTGAAATATACAATGAATTTCATTTAACCCTTCTTACTAGATGCTCCTTCTAATTTCCTAAATGTAACATTGTATTTCCGTGTAGTGACGGATTAAGAATAAATAATGTCACTACCCCATCTCAACCCCTGGGTGTCGTTACCCTTATGTAGACAAGAGCACTGCGAGAAAAAGAAAATTCGAAACAAACCCTATACCAACCCGTCTAGCCAGCGTGCCACATTCTTTGGAGGATCCCTGTGCCCAGCAATGGGAGGTTTATGGGTTGAAAGGGCAAAAATACTGAAATATACAATTAATTTCATTGAACTCAAGATGCTCCTTCTTTTTTCCTATATATAATACATTGCTTACAACAAACATAAGGTCTTACTATTTAGAATGTAATTCCAAATGACACAAAGCGAGATGAGCTGTACAAGTGACAGCTAAGCCTGTAGACACGAATGATTTCAGTCATGCAAATATATGTAAATCTTGTGCATCGGGTGTTGGGGATGTTCTTGTATACGCTGTGCCTTTTGATATACGTGCCTTGACAATTCTACTCCAAGATTACGAAGCTACTACAACTAAATAGAATACAAATGATGAAGCTTCAGTAATAAGCTGTTTCAACTTGAAGTTGAAACCGAAAATGAGTACAAATTCAGTAGATCCTGAGATTAAAGTAAAGTTTGTGAAGTGGTAGGGGGACCACTTCACAAACTTTACTTTTCTATAATATAAAATGAATCGGTAAATTTGTTGGTAAGCGCATAACTCAACAACGCCTGGACCAATTTGGCCAATTCTTTTTTTTAAATGTTCGTTGAAGTTCAAGGATGGTTTTTTTTTTTACTTCTTTATAATATTAGTATTAATATTAATTATTAGATGTAGTAGGCCTTTAAAAACTGTCACTGATATGTCAACGGCGTTAATATCGTATCAAAGGATCACTAAGTACTATACTTGGTACTGGACCTACAGTACAGCATACTTGAAAATACATTTTATCATCATTGTCATTCTTATGACAGACATTCAATAATCCATCTTTGGTGTGGCGTCTGTCTATTAAGATCATCAAACGCATTGTTCAAGTCAATATCATTGTAGAATAAATTAATTCAAGTTTATTAAACTAATCATTATGCCTTTTATTCATTTTATTGTCTCCAATTAGGTGAGGCTTAAGTCCATCAGTAGACGTTATAATTGGTCTGATATAATGATGATGATTATTGTCTCCAATCATCAAGATTAAATTACCTTCCATTACTAAACACTGAAAAGACACGCGCGTGCCGTATCAGACAAAAAATATTCTCCAACAGTTTATATTTATCGGATCGATAAGAGCTATGAAATTCTATACAAAATAATACTATTTAGTTCGAAACGGTACGTTCGATCTCTGTAGATATATTTATTTAATTAATCTTAATACATATTGTCCTTACAGGAAACTTAATGTGACAATACGATACTTAAATAAATGTAAAAATAAATTAAATTAAATAATAAAATAAATAGAAAAAATACTTAAATAAATTAATTAATTTTATTACTTACTTAAATCTAAGGTACAAATATTACATCTATGCTTAAATCTAATAATTTTTACTTAAGGTAATGCGTAAATCTAATATTTACACACAATCTTCATAGTCACTTCTGCGAATATGCAAACGTTACTTTACTAGTTTTTTATTTTTTTTTTCTAAATACACTCGTATGTATAAATATAGTCCTCCTTGAATATCTAGCTTGTTTACCTTCCGCAAACCTAGGATATAAAGTACTCGTTATCGGATGATCTACAATATTGTGTTTGATAAGTTACTGCCCTTGCAGTACAATGTATCTATTGAGGAAAATAGAAGCATGTTCAACAAAGGCCACGTATCATACTAGTATCTCAGAATCAGCCCCTCTAAACAAGTGGCAATCGATTCGATCTGTCTATTTGACTGGCCTGTTGGTCAAGTGGTTAGTGACCCTGACTGCTAAGCCGGAGGTCGTGGGTTCGATCCCCACTCAGGACAAGTCTTTGTGTGATGAGCATAAAGGTTTGTTCTGTGTCTGGGTGTAATTTATCTATAATATGTATGTATTTACAAAAAAAATGTATGTAAGTAGTATATCAGTTGTTTATTACCCATAACACAAGCAAATATAATTACTTAATTTGGGACTAGATGGCGCTATGTGAATGTGGTAGAGTATTATTATTATTATTATTTTATCGACATGTCAAATTAGTACATTGATCATGTGACATGTCGATAGCTTATGTCCAGGATGTGTTCAAATATATTGAAGTGAGATGTTGTTTAGAATAGATAGATAAAAGCGATTGCCACTTGTCTAGAAGGGCTGATTTGTTAAAAATGTATTATTGTCAAATCAGATTCTAATTCATGATCTTAATTGTGGTACTGAGATGTTTGTTACGACCTTCGAGGTTAAGCAACACTCGGCAAGGTCAGTCCATGATGGGTGACCGATCGTCTCCGTGCTTCAGAAGGCACGTAGAGCCGTTGGTCCCGGTTATCACTTAATGTGGTATCGTTAAGTCAAGTTGAAAGCCTTCTCGGCGACTTGATAAATTCTAACACCAGGGTCTGCCTCAAGCCCACACGATAAGACAAGAAGAAAAAGAAGATCTTGATAAAACATTGTATATTAGTTTCACGTTTTTATCCCTGTATATAAAATTGAAGTGTCTGTTTGTAATATCAAAATAGCTTTTTAGAGAAGGCTATATAATTATGTACGTAAGTTACTTATAACAAAAACACACTATAAAATTTTTAAGAACTAAAGCGATTTCGGTCCATCTGGCGGGGGGCCACGTATTGGAAAGCGCAGCGTGGGGCGACCTGGTAAAGATTGCGGGGGCCGTTGGATGCGGGCGGCACAAAATCGCTCGCTGTGGCGGAAATTAGGTGAGGCCTATGTTGAACAGTGGACGTCGTTGGGCTGATATGATGATGATGATGAAAGCGATTTCGACGGAACTTTTACTGGCGGATAGCTAATGTCACAAGTAGTAACTTAGGCTACTTTGATTCTGAAAAAATGTCAGGGTTCCGTGCCAAAATAAAAAAAAACTATGAAATCACACGCGAATGAAGTCACAGGCACAGCTTATGTTTAAATAAATAAATTCTTCAGTTTAATAATTTGACTGGCCTGTTGGTCTAGTGGTTAGTGACCCTGACTGCTAAACTGGAGGTCGTGGGTTCCATCCCCACCCAGGACAAATCTTTGTGTGATGAGCATAAAGGTTTGTTCTGTGTCTGGGTGTTATAATATGTATGTATTTACAAAAAAAAAAGTATTAAAGTAGTATATCAGTTGTTTAGTACCCATAACACAAGCAAATATAATTGTTTACTTTGGGACTAGATGGCGTTGTGTCAATGTGATAAAAAAACATATTATTATTAACTAGGTATTATTAGTAACTATTTGGTAGATTTACATATTATGGATATTATTAAGTACTGCATTGTTTTGTTAATTGTTTATTCGTTAATATAATTGGACATGTTAAATTAACACCAACACTCGTAAGTCAAATGTAAGACGAGCTGGCTGATAGAGCGTTGACAGTATGACGAATTAGTCGATACGAATATAATTATTATTCTAACTTAGTAACGTTAGAGAGAATGCAATTTTCTTACTTTAGTATTGATTGGGTGAAAGAGCGCTTTAAATACAATCATCATCAGCAACCCATTAATGTCCCACTGCTGGGCTCGGGTCTCCTCTCCTCCTCTAACTAGAGAGCTGAGAGGGTTTAGGCCATAATCCACTCACGCTGGCTTAGTGCGGGTTGGTGGATCAGACATACCCAAAGAATTTCTTCTAGAGTATGTGTGGGTTTCCTCACGATGTTTTCCTTCACCGTTAGCAGATGGTAAGTCACTTGACTAGTACATATAAATTCCACAAAGTGGAATCCACATTGGTACTGCGGGTCGGGATCGAACTCGGACCGCGTGATTTGCACGCCGGTCTCTTATCCATTCAGCCACCATCGCTTCATTAAATACAATACCATATGACTTTCTTTAAATTGGTTACCCAGGAATATATCATCGTGATATTAGATCAACATCGCTCATCGAGGTTTAGCAATACTCAGCAAGGTCAGTCCATGATGGGTCATCGTTTGTGGCAATTTCCTTCTCGAGCGTCTCCGTATTTTTGTAGGCATGTGAGCTCATTGGTCCCAGTTGGAAGCCTTCTGGGCGACTTGATAAATTCCAACACCAGGGTCTGCCTCAAGTCTAAACCATAAGAAGAGGAAGAAGATTGCCTTTGAGAATTAATGACCTCGTTAAAATTCACCTCTAAATATCAAAAGTAAAGTTTATAATAATTAATTAACATAACTGGTTAACATCATGAATTGTTTAGGAAATATTGTGATAGAAACAGCATTATTTTTATATAATAATAATAATATAATATTCTCCCACATTCACACAGCGCCATCTAGTCCCAAAGTAAGGAATTATATTTGCTTGTGTAAACAACTGATATACTACTTGAATATTTTTTTTTGTAAATAGATACATATTATAGATAAATTACACCCAGACACAGAACAAACCTTTATGCTCATCACACAAAGATTTGTCCTGGGTCGGAATCGAACCCACGACCTCTGACTTAGCAGTCAGGGTCACTAACCACTAGACCAACAGGCCAGTCGACGATATATTATATATAATTCTTCTGTACGTGTGTTGACAGTGAACTCCTTCTAAACGGCTGAACCGATTTGAATGAATTTTTGTGTATGTGTTCAAGTGGATTTGAGGATAGTTTAGATTCACAAATAACCCAGCAGATGGCGCTGCAATCGATTGGTTTATCATGCAGGACAACGTCTGTCGGGTCCGCTAGTTTAATTTATACATACGTACGTTCTGTGCATTGTATATTAAAAAAACTAAATGTTAATATATTCAGTTTTACACGTGAGTTTAACAAATAAAACAGGTTTTTTGGTACATTGATTACAACGTAAAGAATTGACGTGGGTCATAGTCATAAAAAGCTGTTTTTATTCCATATTTCTAAATACCAGGTTAGGTTAGCCTATCTGTGAAAAAGTAATTGGTACGCCAGTGGATAGACAATTAAGTAACTAAATATATTTTAAAAACGGTTCTTTGACTTCCGTGGGAATTAGTATTTTGAAAAAGAGTTGCTATCGATAATGGTGTTTGAAAAATTTAGGTTTTTGTTAAAAGTTAAACATTTTCCACAATGTTAGAATTTCGGGGTGAATGAGCATACAATATATGTACATCCGTTACTTCTAGAGCAAAGCTCTGCTCTTTTATATATAACTTACGTGTGTTTTCTATTAAGTTTTTTTTCCCTACTAATATTATAAATGCGAAAGTAAAGGATGTTTGAATGGATGTATGGTTGGATGTTTTGTTACTCAATCACAGAAAGATTTGAAGCAAATGGTGAAATGAAATCTCGTTTATTCATCTAGGTTACAAAGTAACACTTATGAAAGTCACCAGTTAAGAATGTAATAGGTTATCCGAAAAGTAGTGCCGGCAAATTACCTACATCGGATCTGATGGTGGATTTGTCTTAACCTGTTTCTTAAAACAGGCATGCATGCAATCATGCGGTCTGAGTTCGAGAGAGCAGTACGGCATCTAACCCAAAAATATTAATCAATATTAAAAATACTCAATCATGCCACAACGGCTGAAAAGATCTGATTCTCATTTGGTACACAGATAAATTATAGTCTGGAATTATAATAATATTTATTATAATAATGTTTGGACATTCTCACAAAGCGCCATCTAGTCCCAAACTAAGCTAATGCTTGTAATATGGATACTAGACAACTGTTTTAGTACTTAAATTACTTTTTTTTGTATAGTCTACTTTTTACTGATAATATTTTGGATTTGCGAAGCCGCCGGGGGCGAAAGCTAGTTAATAATATTTGTTTATGTGAGTGTTTTCTTCCACTGTATTTAAGTAAAAACATGAATAAGATAGCACGTGCAAATAAAACAAAGATAGTTTACAATGTTGTTCGTAACTCGTTGATAATAAGTTCAAGTGTAGTTTATCTTATTTAAGTTCTTATTAACAGAGATGGATAAGATAAGATGTTTATTTTCTCATCACAATATTATGAACATGACACTTTATAGGTACAATCATCAAGTATCTGAACATATCCATAATTCGAAAACACATGTATACCGTTGAATATATAATTATAAACTACTTAAAAACACTAGTGCCAGAATTGATTTGACAATAATAAAATTCATGCGTTTTGAAATTATGTACTGTTTCTGAACTTTTATTGCTGACTGTACATAATTTTGAGCATTAATTTTGTGGGAGACTGCTGCTTATTCTCTCCACCTCTTTCAATTATTAATTTAATATACTAAGCAGTGCTGTATCACATTGCTTGAAAAAGGACGCAGGGGTGAATTCGTTGAATGGAGAACAAACAATTTGCCAATACGTAGGATGTGTACCACTGCTATGCTGCTAAGCCAAAATCATGCTAGAAACCTTAATAAAATTCTCAATGCAATATTATTGGTCGATAGAAATTTCGTAATCATTAGCATCATCTTCATCAGCAATCCATTATTGTCCCACTGCTGGGCTCGAGTATCGAGCCACTATCTAGAGAGCTAAAATGGTTTAAGCCGTTATCCACACACGCTGGCCTAGTGCTGGTGCATCAGACATACACTAAAATTACTTCTAGGGTATGTGGGTTTCCTTACACTGTTTTTCTTCACAGTTAGCAGATGGTAAGTCACTTGACTAGTACATATAAATTCCACAAACTGAACTCCACATTGATACTGTCGGTTGGAATCGAACTCGGATCGCATGATTTGCATGCCGGACACTTATCCATTCTTCCATCGCTTTTACATAACAACGCTTGAAAATTTAAATTTGGATGTCATATTCATTCGTGGTGGAAATTAGGTGAGGCCTATGTTCAGCAGAGGACGTAATTAGGCAGATATGATGATGATGATGTCATTTTTAAATATTTGAGAACGATATCGAAGAGAAGAAGCCTCTAGTGCCCTATTATTGTTTAAGTAACTCACTTGCCTGCCAACATCGGTCAGTAAACATTTAACAATGTTAAACGTAATTCTCTATTATGTACTTTAAATTGCTTTAATAAGCTTTAATTGAAGAATAGCTGGCTATCGTGGCATTCCATCCGCTGGAATATTACGCTAAATTACATAATGATGTGTAATGTATCAAACGTCTTAAGTTACGGTTAAAGTGGTCGCCTCGACATTAACATCGCTGTGCCGAGTGGCATAAGTTCGATTGCCATACGAGACAAAATATTTGTGTGATTGAATTTTTTTTTTGAGTCTGGGTGTGCTTTGTATTTGTCAATTATAAGTTTTCCGTGTCACAGGGAAAGATCATAGAGCAGGCGTAGTCTTTTAAAAAAAGTTCAATAAGATGTAGGTACTTCTTATTGAACTTTTTTTTTAATACTTATCACAATTAACTATTATTATTTATTTATATTAATTAACTATTATTATAACATTGATTACTCTGGTATGAAGGTTAATTATTTCTTTCATAATGTTGTTACAGTTAGGATAGTTAAGTTTTAAAATCAGTGACTACGAACTAGGCTAATGGAGTTGACATTATCTCAATGGAATGTAGGTAAATTTATCAGGCCCTACCTTGATACTCCGGTTTTATATGCCAAGTTATTTCAAATGATATACCCGTTCAAAGCTAGGACTGCCAGCATCGATATACAAGAATAAGGCGATAAGTGGGTACTTCTCCGTACCCCTTTGGTGAAAAAGGATGTTATGTGTAAAAATATCACCTTGCCAATATTAAACATTATAATATATGGGTAACAAAATTGAGTTGCTTCAGCAACACGCATAATGGTACGCCACGAATGGTGACCTCGCCTGTTTACGTTTTTTATTTCTAAAATTAAATGCGATAAGGTCGATATATTATATGAACGTAGGAAATTAAATATTAGAGATAGGTAAAAATAAAACATATTTACACATAGGTAGGTACTTGAAACTTGTTACGTTATACATATTATATTTGACAAGACTGAAGAATATAACCAATATAAGGATGAAAGAAGTTATTGCTATTTAATTAAGTAATTTTATTAAATGAAACAAACGTTTAAAAAAATCTATCAGATTTTTTTTTCAAGTCCTTTTTGTGTTATATTCTAATAAAATTACATAATAATTATGTAATAAATAATTAAACAATAAATATTTTATTTTGAAATAATCCAAACTTTTTCGGGTTCCGCACTCAAACGATCTTTAAGGTTCCGATTCCGACAGAAACGGATAGACAGTCAAACAACGGAGGGCCGTTATTCGACCGTCTGTCTATTTCAGGAACGTGTAAAAATTATTATTAAATTAATATGAAATAGTTCGGATCGGTGAAAGTTCAGAGTTTTAAGTAAACGCAAACAAAAGATTTAGCATATAAATGGTCCATATTTGACGCATATTTTGACGATCGCTCTAAACCTATTTACATTCCGTTGATCTAGAATCATGAGATTTGGCAAAAAGCAATGTCAAGATGCACAAGTAAAGGATTTAAAGTCTACCAACCTACTCATACGTGAATACGAGTATCTATTCCAACTTATAGCTATCCCGTTACCTACTAGTATCTTACATTTCAATCACAAGAAAAATATTAAATACTATCTGTCCCGGCGAATTTCGTACCACCTACTTAATTTATGATTTTATGAAAGTATACCTACCTTCCCTACCTACCCTACCAACCTACCCTACCTACATAAAAACTAAAAAAAAAATAAACGTAAATACTATCCTTTAACTTCAACGATCATTTAAAAAAAGAATTGGCCAAATTGTTCGAGGCGTTGTTGAGTTATGCGCTTACCAACACATTTAGCGATTAATTTTTATATTATAGATATTCGTACGGAACTCTCGGAGTCCGACTCGTACTTAACCGGTTTTTTATTATTAATCCAACTTTAGCAACCGACCTACTCTGATAGAATAATCTAATGACCGACACACAACTTCAAGTTATTTGCACAAACTCAGATATTATGCGCAAGTCAACTGTATCGCGAGCGAGTTTGCATAATTTTGTATTGCTTTATACTTATCCATCTCTGTGTTTGTGCAAGTAGTAGTACTTAAAAGCATGTTGCAGGTACGGGACACTGCCCCCAATATTTTTTGGACAGCTATCGGTTAGCATTCATTACGCATGCGCCTGTATGTGGCGTGAGGATGGCGTGATTGTCAAAATCCAATATAACCAAAACAGTAAGATTGAACCACTGATGTTATTTTATTTAACAAACATATCTTAGAAAATTTATATTACGAGTATTGCGACAGTTAAATAATGAAATTTTCAATTTATCTTATGAATAAAGTATATTTTAGAACAACATAGCAAGAGTCTCTTAGGACCGGTATGTATTATTGGTAAATTAAATAAGGAAAACTCACCTGTAATCAATGTCTATAGCTTCAAATACGAACACAGATCCATACATTCCCGCCAAAAAGCATGGGAATAACAATAAAGCATAATTCACTATGTTATATGTACCAAAAGGGCCAAGTTCCTTCAAAATCACGTCCAAATGAATAGCTGTTTTGTCTTGCGACATTGTTATAGCCTTGTAGGGAACACTTTGAGTACTTTTAATATCACTATCTTACAAATAATTAGTATTTTAATTTATAAAAATATAATTTTGTACATGCGGCCTCTGATGTACAATTTGACGTTTAAATTTTGACAGCAATACACGCATGCGCATAGAAACAGCGCAAAGTTCATCGCGCAAAAAGTTTCTTTATAACTTCACTAACACATGCAGCTGTGGCAGATGTCTAAGCTTGAATGCGTCGGAAAAAAAAAATAAACAAGAAAAACCGGCCAAAGAGATGTACCCGGCAAGATATCGGTGTGATTTATAAAAAATAGACAGTCGTATACGTTATCATGTTAGTGCAAACGAGACGGGTATAGCTCCGTCGTACCGTTTCAAATACAATGTGTTGCAACCGTTGTAGAATTAGTAGTATAGTATTTTTAATATGTTGATTAGTTATGTTAACAATCGTTTGAATCATTGAAGTGTTATTTGAATTGGTTGCGCTAGGTCAATGGATTTCATTGCTCTATTTATAAATATTGCTTTAGGACTAGGAGTATAAACAAATTATTTTTATTTTATTTTATATCACGAAAGCAGAATAGTTTAAAATAGTTTAAAATTTAGGATTCTCTCTAAAAGCATGCTATAGATTGAAACAAGGTGATAGCCTTGATTAGTTTAATCACCCTAGTTACAAGTACAATTAAATTATCTATTTACATTATTGTGTAGAGTTTATCGAAGGTTTATCGCGTTGAATTCATAATTATAAAGTAGCCAATCCAATTTGAAATAAACAATCATTCTGGGCTTTTGTGGTGATACTGTAAAGTGGCTGAGATAATTATGTTACTGTATGTACAGCAGTCTTTCATAATCATCATCATCATTTCAATCCACAAATGTCCCACTGCTGGGCACGGGTCTCCTACAAAGTATGTGGAGGGAATTTAGCCTACTATACCACGCTGGCCAGACGGGTTGGTATAGGGTTTGTTTCGAATTTTCTTTTTCTTGCAGTGCTCTTGTCTGCATTAGGTTACTCCCTTAGTCTCCTTTTACGACACCCACGAGTTGAGATGGGCCATGGAGTGGTGACATTATGTATTCTTAATCCGTCGCTACACGGACTCGCCTAAGTACTTTCGCTTTTATTCATTGATAAACCAGATTTAACAAAAGGTATTACGGTATTCATCGAGTTATTAATAAGAGTATTTTACTACAGAAGTAAGCGGGACGCAATCATTCAATTTGTATTCATAGCCTTAGTTTGTGTTGGAAACTGAATTGTCCTTATATACGTCCAGTTCCACTATTAGGTAATAAAAAACCTTTATTCAATAAAATATTTACACATAACTAAAAAACATACACAGCTAACGTATTAAAAGAAAAAAGAACCAGATACTCTATTTACAGGAAATTCCTATAAATAGAATATCTGATTAAGATCGGATTCCTGAGGAAACGTACCCAAAAGGCTAGCCAAATTACCGCGTTGGATACGAGAGCAAGGCTAATGCGTTGGCCCAGGTAGAGGCCAGCCCTTGGGTCATGTCATCATGTGATACCTCAGAAACACGCTTACAAATTTCACGATAAAATTTGTGAACGTTTGGCCCCCAAGGTCCAAGAGTTTCCACCCCAAAAGGCTCAAAAATGTAAGTCTCACCAAGAATTTCATATTTACGCCTCTTGAGGCACTCTGCAGAATTGGCAGCAGAACCCGCTTTAATACCAGTCCGTGAAAGATGAGATGCCAGTGTGTCAACGCAAGTAGCAACCGTGTGGGTTGTTCGCTACGCACTAGGCCGTTAGGCTCCAAAACGGACGGTATACGGTATGAGTTGACACACAAAAGTGTGTAGCCACTGCACATAATGGCCGTTTTAATTTACATATAAATTATCTTCGCTTTCATGTTTGTCTAAGGACTTACATGGAATCTTGTCATTCGTCTTCATTTGTGGCATATCTTGACGATCAAAAAACTCAAAACCTATAGGCTACTTCCCGTTGACCTAGAATCATGAAATTTGGTATGAAGCAATATCAACTTGAACAAGTAAAGGTCAAAAAAAATCCAAAACCGTACCCATGTAGTTATATCACTGAATACTGCATTGGAAGGGGTATAAAGTGATGAGCCAAAAAAAGAGAGGATTGAGAGTTTGACCGGACGTCTTTGACGACACCCACGGGTTGAGATGGGGTAGTGACATTATGTATTCTTAATCCGTCACTACACGGAAGTACTATATCTTACGTGTCACTCAAAAGATTATAATCTTTTGAGTGGCTAGACGCGAAAAGCCGAGATCAAGTGGTTTGCACCTGAATAGGTGTCTAGATTGCGGTGATATAAAATAGATCTGTATCTATTTTATAAACAAAGATAAAAAGTATTTATCTGTATAAATACTTTTTATCTTTGTTTATGTCATCGTGACAAGCAGGAGTTAGTAGGTATTTAGCATTACTATGCAGTTGTCAGCTTCCATCTGTAGCTTCAATATGATCACCACCAGTCACCATCATCACCAGTGATCGGAATAGGTAGAGAATTTTATAAAAAAATATGTAATTTTGAATTCAAGTGTTAAAATAAACTAAACAAGAGACAAAATCATCGTTGTGTTTTATGTTAAAATGTTACCATATTCTCTATCTATTAACAGCTTTAATAAAACTATGAGATTATAAAGAGTAACAAGCTTCTTACCAGTTCTTCTCATAGCTCTATTAAGTGAACTATTCGTAAGCAAATTGACTTAAACTATCTTTCGGATTACCTGTTACATTCTTAACTGATGACTTTCATAAGTGTTACTTTGATACCAAAGTTAAATTACGTGAATATTTTTTCAAAATTACTAACTCTCCGTTTGACTTTGCCGTAATCGAGTAAAAATATCATTGAATGAAGATGTATAAAAACAAAATTGAAAATTTCAAGTCACTCCCGACAAGAGTTGTACCTGGAAATGGCTGCACAAATTTTGATAAAACGTGTCTAAAACCATAATTACAAACAAGAACTTGACTTGACTGGCCTATTGGTTATTGACCTTGACTGCTAAGCTGGAGGTCGTGGGTTCGATTCCCACCCAGGACAAATCTTTGCGTGATGAGCATGATGATGTTTATAATTTAATGTGTATGTATTTACAAAAAAATGTATTATAAGTAGTATTTCAGTTGTTTAGTAACCATATCACAAGTAAATGTAATTGCTTAATTTGGGACTAGATGGCGGTGTTTAAATGTGGTAAAATATTAAATCGTCTGATTCATTTAAAGCTACGATACCACAGACACACACAGAAACCCCTCTATTTTCATCGGGTGTTAATAGTACATTATGATATAAGTGCGGTAAGTTGATAATTACAGCCGAGGCGATATTGCTACAATACAAGAAAGCAGAGGCTGTAATTATCAAAGCGCACGAATGTCATACGACGTTTTATAACATATTTGCGAGGAAATAAATAAAATTCGGACTTTCTTAGAAAAAAACAAATACAGCGAAAAGAAAAAGCGCGCGGAATAATTTTTACTTGTCACAAATTATCGATGCGCGCGCATCAGCGCTTTTTTTTAAGGCAAAAACACAAAAACAGCCAGTATTACTAATAAAGTAAATTAATATGTTTGTGTTTTATTACAGATAAATGGTTGTAATTTATGGTCTAAATTAATTAAGTTAAAGAATTAAATGTTTATTTTATACATAATTATCATAATTATTTTATCTCCCAAAGTTAATTTTATTTATAAAATGTTGACCACTTTTCTGACATAAAAACTCTTTGCTAAGATTTAAAAAAATAGGTACCGTTCGTGTACGGAGCCCCTTGATTATTAGTATGTGAGCATGAGAAGCCGTGCACTTTACTTTACATTACCGCACTAGTGCGTAATGAGATACAGTACGACACTGAAATTGGTGTACTGAAAAACGAGCAAATATGTTATAAAAAACATTACACTCTATTCAGAGCAACATTGTAAAAAGATCAGCCACAACAAAGTCCTCTAACTAGTAAGATTGACAGCTTAACTTACCCGCTGAGGCACGAAAGGGTTTCTAATATGTGAACAGTGGTTACACGGACTAACCGATGTACAAAGGTTAACCACATACACCAATCAATTCGGAGTAGCTGTTTGGATTAGAGCCTTCGAACTTTACTTGTAACGTGTATTGTTGACGTGGATTAATTGGTTATTATGCGTTTGTTTGTGACTGAATATTTCTTGTTCTATTAATGTTATAATAAACAAGTAAATATAATTTAAAAAAATTAATAAACCTACTGAAAAAAATCAACTGAGAGCAACGCACTAAAAAGATCGTAAAATTATTGTAATATTATTGTACCTGATATATATTTGTAATCTCCATTTGATTCCCTTTATTTTGATACTCTACTCGATAGGTTTGATAAAAAAAAAATAGAACTTCTTACAATTTGGAACCATTCAATTATGTATAATCTCTTTTTGAATATATGTAATGTCCTTTTGATTCTCTTTATTTTGATACCCAACTCGACAGGCTTGGTTAAAAAAAAATTTAACTTCTTACAATTTGGCGTCAAAAGCCCGCCGTTTAAGACTTTTTATTCTTAAAACCTATCTAATGGACACTTGGGTTTTCTAGACGAATCTAACGATACCCTAATTGTCAAAATCCATCCAGCCGTTTGGAAGATTCGTGGGAATAAAGAAATTTACAAACATACAAGATACGCGCGAAAAACAATACCCGTCCTGACAGACGGGTAAAAACACAACAAGAGATATTGAAACACATTTTGCTCTTTAATTTTAAACAAGTTTCAAAAAAATCTAATAAGCTGCATTATAAAGCTGTAACGTGGTCGCTAACTATTGGCCTTATTAGAAAGCTCACTGTCGCTCAGCGAGCCATGGAAAGAGCTATGCTTGGAGTTTCCCTGCGTGATCGAATCAGAAATGAGGAGATCCGCAGGAGAATTAAAGTTGTCGACATAGCTCACCGAATCGCATGGCTAAAGTAACAGTGGGCGGGGCACATAGCTCGTAGAACTGATGGCCGATGGGGGAAAAAGGTTCTCGAGTGGCGGCCACGTATTGGAAGGCGCAGCGTGGGACGGCCCCCCACCAGATGGACCGACGACCTGGTCAGGATGGCGGGTGGCCGTATGTTGCAGGCCGCACAGGACCGTTCGCAGTGGCGTAAATTAGGTGAGGCCTATGTTCAGCAGTGGACGTCGTTGGGCTGATATGATGATGATGATGATGATGATAAAGCTGCAGAGTTTGTTTGGTTGAACGCTAGGATCTCAGGAACTACTGGTACGATTTGAAAAATTATATCAGTGTTGGATAGCCCATACGCTACGGCCAATAAGAGCTGAGCAGTGGTCAAATACAGAAAGACGGGAGCGAAGCCACCCGTGTCGTCTAGTGTTTTAGTGGCCAAACAAAAACACTTTCAAATTTAGCACTAACTTCACACGCGTCTTCATTCACTTGTTTATTATGTAAATAAAAATAATTTAATATTATTGTTTTTCAGATCCTAAATTTTATTACCTACCCTAATTTAAATATACCTACTACCTAATTTAAATTTCATGTAGCTATCATTATCAGCAACCCATTAAGTCCCACTGCTGGGCTCGGGTCTCCTCTCCTCTAACTAGAGAGCTGAGAGGGTTTTAGGCCATAATCCACTCACGCTGGCCTAGTGCGGGTTGGTGGATCAGACATACTCATAGAAAAGCGATGGTGGCTGAATGGATAAGGGACCGGGGTGCAAATCACGCGGTCCGAGTTCGAACCCGACCTTCAGTACCAATGTGGATTCCACTTTGTGGAATTTATATGTACTAGTCAAGTGACTTACCATCTGCTAACGGTGAAGGAAAACATCGTGAGGAAACCCACATACCCTAGATGTAGCTATAAATAAATAAAAATAAAATAAATAAAATATCTTTATTTCAGATCTTTCGATCCATAAAATTATAGGTACTAAATATAAAACAGAATAAATTATTAATAATTTTGTTTAGTATTGGGTTAGTAACAAGATAGCACTTATAGTCTATATTAGTATTGTTAGTAACAAATACAAGATTATAATAAATAAAAACATACACATACACAGACAAGGCTTATTTAATTGTGGCAGCACTATAGGTATGTGTTCAATTATGTACACATACCCATAGATAGCTCCACCCAGTGCCTCTGTATAGGACAGTCCGGCCTGTTAGCAATCATTTTCAGGATGCCATTCCGACTGTTACGCAAGCGCTGTAGCAATGAAGTCGCTTTTTTACGCATGATGGCGTGAAAGCCATCTGTGCGAGCTTCGGCGAACATTCCCGATGCGCTACAACGCCGCGGCAGCCGCAACAGCATCCTGAAAGCGTTGTTATATTGCACGCGCAGGACGTTGTAGGCTCGGCTCGTATATGACACCCACAGGCCGCTCGAATAAAACGACTGACAGAACGCTTTAAACAGCGTAATTTTGACGTCTGTCGTGCAGCGAGCAAACCTGCGAGCGAGCATATTACTCCTCACCGCCAACGCCCTGCGCTCCCGCTCTATATCGCTATCATCACGTAGGTCACTGGTGACAATGTGGCCTAAATACTTAAACGTATCAACCATGTTTAGTACTACGCCTTTGAGATATACTGGAGGTACATGGCGGCGCTGTTGTTTTGGGGTCTTAAACACCATAATCTCACTCTTTTTTGAGTTGTACTTAAGGCCATGCACCTCAGCGTACGTCTCGCAGATCGATAGCAGCTCTCTCAACCCACCTATCGATGGACTAAGCAGCACCATGTCGTCCGCGTAACTTAAATTATTGACACATGTACCGTCTATGTGACAGCCCACATGTGTGCTGCCCAGTCGCTCGATAAGCTGGTTCATATATAAGTTAAATAACAGAGGTGAGCTTAACCCCCCCTGCCTTACACCACACTCCATTCTGTATTCATCCGATAGAGTACCCACCCATCTCACCCGGTTTGTCTGGTGAGCATACCAGTATCTGAGGAGTGCTGTGTATTCTTCCGGCACGCCCGCGCCCCTCAACCTATCCCACAGCACATCATATTGAACAAGATCGAAAGCTTTCGATAGGTCGAGGAAACACGCGTATACCGGAGTCCGCCTCGAGGTATAGTACTTGACTGTGTGTTTCAGGCTAAGTATGGCACTCTCCGTGGACAGGCCCGCCCTAAAACCAAACTGGGCGTCATGCACTTCGACGTGTTCCGAGAGACAGCCGTTCAACACACCGTCAAGCACCTTAGCCATGGTGGTGGCGAGTGAAATGGGTCTATAATTATTAATATCGGATGTATCCCCTGTCTTGTTCTTAACAATGGGTACTACTGTCGTTCGCATAAGCGGCTCGGGTAAATATGAATGACCGAGGCATAAACTAAAAAACAGAGAGAGCACCCCAGGCAGATGAACACCCGCATGTTTAAAATGTTCTATACTAAGGCCATCGTGACCCGGCGATTTACCATGTTGCATTCCTGAAATAATTTTAGCAATTGACTTAGCTGGTATTTTAGCAATTCGCTCGGTCACAATAGCCTCATTACATCCCTTATTATAAGACCCCAAGTTCAAAGGTGATCGCACAGAAAAGTGGTCCTTAAAAGCATCGGCAATATGCTTGTGATCAGTCACACCGCCGACGCTCACAGGGAGACTCTGCCTCACATTCATTTTGTTTGTGTTTTTCCAAAACTCTTTAAAGTTTTTACTGTTGTGGTTAGAAGCAAGTAGATCCATTTTAAGCTGATCTTGCCTGTTCTGACACCACTTAAGCTTGGCCTTGAAAATTCGCCTTGCTTCCACCATTTCACAATATAAAGGGCCGCTGGTTGGGCGACCAGCCAAAGTCCAAACTTGGAACCGAAGCCGTGCCTCGCTGTGAGAATCCGCGACATACTTGTTCCACCCAGTTACGTAACCACCTTTTCTCCGACACTTGCCCTTATGGGTACTTTCGGCGGCATGTTTTAGGGTGTCTACAATATCCTGGTACATTTTCTCAAGAACAGAGTGATGTTCCACATTATTACAAAACCTGTCACAACAAGCACTCAGTTCACGAGGAAAGTCCAGCCGTCTAAGACCAGCGTGACAGAGGTTGTGATACTGGCTAACTTGTTCTAGGGTTCTCTCACCCCATATAACACAATTTACAGGTTTTTCATACTGATTTTTATTTACACGTTTAATCTTGAGTTTATGTAGATCACACGTGACCACAATCGGATAATGATCGGACCAATACATGTCGTACAGTACCTTTACAGTAATGACTGATTGTAGTGCGGACTCAGTGACGATGCAGTGGTCCAACCATCTATTACAGCCGTGCGATTCACTTGTAAAGGTATACGTATTACTGTCACACATTTTTATATCTACACATGACCATCGTTGGTCCTCACAGAAGTTTATCATTTCGTTATAAAATAACTCAGTCGGATGTGCATTATAGTCAATATAGCTACAATGTCAATATAGCTACATGAAATTTAAATGAGATCCATTTTGTATTGTAGCCTTAAAAGATGGAAACACATTCTAAAACGCTCATCTCAAATTTCACATGGTACTATATACCTATATACCTACCGTATGTACCTAGGAGATACCACAAAAAGCTTTGTACCACGTGACATGTATTTATTTGCTATCTGACGTCACAATATAAGAAAATGTACCGTAGCCGTTATCTATTCCACGTGGCAGGCGCTATTGTATGATAATCTCAGCGGCTCGCCTGACTCATTGTGAGCCTGAGATTGCACGTCAGATTCCCACTGTTTTAGTTAAGTCAGCCATAACAATAGGGTTTTGTAGGTAAGTTCTCTATGATTTTGGTCATTGTGCGACTTCGGTGATTAAATAGTAATGATTTTGAGTAGTGTGTTGATAGATTCAATTAACTGTTAAATAAGTCCTGTTTAACAACTGATAAGTGTCTGATAAAATATCTGAAACTTATGTGTCAGATATTATATGAAAAATGTGTCAAATATCTGTCATTACCATTTTATATATACCATACCTTACCATTTTTTACGCCGCCCACATTTTATACAAACATACCTACATTATTGATTGTTTTGCTGTGAAAGCTTATTACATCAACGAATAGATATAAAAAGACTGCAATTTTATTACTAAAAGTCCTTTTGAAGTGACATCTGTAGTAAAAGTTGTTAGGTTAAGTAATTTTAATAAAGGGTAAATTGATGATAAATTTGGACATTAAATTTCGACTCAGATGTTTTTGATATGGCTGTGAAATGTTGGGAAATCTAAATGGTCCTGTAAATCCTGTCATGTTCAAACATTTAAAAACGATACCAAAATCGATTAGTTTAAACTTTGATATAACGATTCACGCTGCAGTTCAATTTATAACCAAACTAGAAGTCGTGTGGGGCTTCGCTCTCGTCGTTCTTTACCAGTGCTCAGTTTCTTTACTCAGTAGTTTTCTAACGGCAAAAGAATTTTTGAAATCGGTCCAGTAGTTTTTAAGATTATTCGTTACATACAAAAATACAAGTCTTTCCTCTTTATAATATTATTTTAATCAGGTTGATCACTATTTACTGTTTTATGTAAATCATTGAACGAGAGGTTAGAAATAAAAAATAATGAAGGTACTCTTTAAACTATATAAGAAGAGTATCTTAGGGTGGTACAAATAAATGGTGAAACTTTATGATCGGTCTGCAAGCTCTTATGAACGTAGTGTTGCTTGTTAAGACTTGTTAGGGATGTTCATCTTATTCGATAATTTTTAATTTTCTTTTTATTTTCAACCTCACGTCCACTGCTGAGCAAAGGTCGTGCCCAAACTTTCCTCTCCTGTTTTCCTCAACCTTATTCCACCAGTCTATAAGCATTTAATTCATCAGTGTTGCCTGCCTCGGCGACGATGCCTATTTTCAGGCACCCACTGGGTCGTCGTGCCATTTATCTGAATGCATGCAATGTTAGCCGATTACTCGATAAATAATATTTTTCTAAACTTCACATTTTGTTGGATATAATATGGATTTTCTTACTAATACACTCATCATCATCGTATTAAAATCCATAAACGTCCTACTGCTGAGCACGGGTCTCCTCCAAATATTTTGGAGGGTATTTAGCCTATTATACTACGCTGGCTAGACGGGTTAGTATAGGGTTTTGTTTCGTGCCGCTGATGTCATATCAAGTTCCGGCGGCCCACCCGCTACAGCGAAGAGTCGGTGCACAGAGGGGTTTAGTGGTTATTCCGGCCTCTGCCGGTGAGTCCCACATAACCACCCCGTGTCCCCGCACGGGACGGTATGCGTAAACGCATTCTTCTCTTAAAAAAAAAAAGGGTTTTGTTTCGTACTTCCCTACTGTTCTCTTGTCTGTTTAAAATTTCTCCCTTTTACGACACCCACGGGTTGAGATGGGTTAGTGACATAACGTATTCTTAATCCTTCACTATACGGACAATTACTATTAATACACAATTTTACAAAACAATTTTTCTTGGTTTATTTAAAAATAACAGCCAGTTGTATAAGAGGCATCTAAAAAAGTTAATGATGTTTTAGAACTGCGGTTGTTAATTAACATAAGCCTCTTTATTCCTTGAAGCAGCCTTGGATTTTATCTTTAGCCTATCACTGTTGGGCAAAAGCCTTCCTTTTACTTCCATACTTTTCAGTCCATAGTCAATGTGCACTATTTGTACATAGTTTCGTGAAATTTTCATCGCCATTACATGATTCCCAACACTAGCTTGTTACGGAAGCTATGATAATGAGCTATCTATATTTTATAGAAGCACGAAGCTCAGGTTTTACGATGACACACACAAAAGCATACAATTCAGATGAACGCCCTGCGTTCACTTTATGACCGAATTTGTGAAAAATAACCTTGTTTCATTATGTTTGTTTCATAAAAAATGTAGGAATATTTTTATATTTTGATTGGAGAAAGAACATGTTTTTATTTTACCATTATTAAATCGTTGAACTTATAACGTTCAATTTAAAAGTGTAATTTCTAGAGTGATGACTAAGTAAAATGTGCTATCACTTTTCTTTTTATCACCCTCGTAAAAGGGATTAAATTACACTTTGGAATGAAGTAAATATAAACAGTAATAATAAACAGTAGACTAGTAGGTATCCTACTCTTTAAAAAAATCAGCACATAAAAGTTTCTTTCCCTATTTTTCACCCTTAGAGTTGGTATTTTTTCTTCAAATTTATATGGAACAAAACGGGAAGCATGCCTTTCCAAAAAAATTCTCCAAATCGGTTCAAAACAGAGTTTTGAGGTAACAAAAAATACAATCGAATTGACAACCTCCTCCTTTGCCCCTCCTTGAAGTAGGTTAAAAAAAGACCAATGCCCAGCCTAGTGTTAGATTTTGTTTTTTTTTTTTGACATTTAAATGTTCATAAATATTTTTTTGCGTAAGATTACAAAGTACACGATAAGCAGTTACAAATTGTTTTATACACATTTTGTTTTAATAACATGCAAAATATAAATATGATAAATATAAAATCAATTATTCTTAAATCAAATTAATCTTTATAATTCTTACTTACAATTTGTTATAGTGCCATATATTCCTGTGTCCATATATAATTAAATCTCTTTAATATAATATCAGTATGTCAATGCTTAAAATGTATTTTTCTTCCAACACAGTGGTTATAAACCTAACACTTATATAGGTTTTCTTGGTTTTGTAAAACCCTAAACTGTGGCATAGCCAGGGGCGGACTGTGAGTTTGTGGGGCCTTGGGCTGATACTACTCGGGGACCCCTAGGGGGCCTGTCTATATTATCATTTAACTGCCTTTAAAAAAACGGCCAACGGTATATAATTAAAAAAAGGAAATTAAATAAATATTTTATAAACTTAACCATACGTATGATTTTTTTAATTCACAATGTTTTCTATTGGGACTGGGAGCCCCTTATATCGGGGACTTCGGGCTACAGCCCCTATAGCTCCTACATAGATCCGGCCCTGGGCATAGCCATACGATCAATCAAATCATAATCACACGTTAACAAGGCTGGCGTATACCAGACAGGGATAAGTAATGATTATGGAAGGACATTAGCATACGATGTATAATACACGTTTGGTGACTAATGACAACTGATTTTAAGCCAATTTAGACGAGAAGAGACGTACAAACACATTAAGTGTCAATATTTATCATAACTATAGCATATATAAATTAAAAATACATAATGACACTACCCTATTTCAACCCGTGGCTATAGTAAAAGGTGACTAAGGGAGTAACCTTAAGCAGACAAGAGCACTGCAAGTAAAGGAAAATTCGAAACAAACCCTATACCAACCCGTCTGGCCAGCAGCGTGGTGTAGTAGGCTAAATTCCTTCCACATTCTTAAGGAGATCCGAGCTGTAATGGGAGGTTTATGGGTTGAGATGATGAGCATATTTATTTACCCCGAAACAGTAAAACAGTTAGGCAGAGATGCATGTGCAATGCCTATCCGCCAACAATTTACCAGCTATATTAAATCCTGTAATAGTCACACACAATAGAAACATTTAATATTTTCAATACAGAAAAAGCCAATACCTATTTTTTGTCGATTAAAGAGTGAAGATTTATAAGTCTTATACACTCCTGCTTTTTATACCATGACCGTGGTAAACAGACGTATAGCCTGGCTGATTGTCCTATTACGTATCCATAATTATACTAATAACAGGTAAACAAATATTTTGGTATTGCACAAATGAAATGAAATAAAATCTCTTTTATTCATCTAGGTTACAAGTTAACAAGTATGAAAGTCACAAAATAAGAATGTAACAGGTTATCCGAAAAGTAGTGTCAGCAAATTTGCCTACGACCAGTTCGCTGACGGGGTGCTGTGATGTGATGAGAAGAACTGGCAAGAAACTCACGCCACTCTTTTTAAAATAATAGATAGTTACAATCTTTTGTAATTTACAATTTGGGTAGCGTGTAAAGTGATGCAGCAGAGCACTGCACCGTTAGATTAACGAATTATAATGAATGTTTACAAACTAAATAATGAACAAAAAGTAAAAAGTCAGTCTCTGCGGTTGCATCACTTTACACATTGCTATCTATGCAGCCGTTAGTAGTCTGTGAATAAATATAGTTTTGTAAACACAAATTATTATTATAAGTTGCGGTAAATATTTCATTAATGGTTTCGATTTTAAAACAGTAACTTTGTGATGAAAATCTCTTCTCCCATTACATTTCAGTACAAACGGACACCGGCCACAACAATTTCACCTGTAAAGCCCAACTAGGATCTCTGCCAAGCTCCTATTAATCAAAGTCGGTTACATATAGCACTAATAACGTATGTTATCGACGCGCGTGTCCCAAGCAGATAACAGGCTTGTATAATTTACTGCCTCAACCCAATTATAAACTGACATAATACAACTATTTGCCATAGTTATGGTTTAATATACGAGCTATTAAAATACTTTAAATCACCTGAATTAATTGTTAAATTTATTTAGCAGCGACAGTAGCCCAAAAGGTTTCCGGATTTACGATTAAGGTCGGCTTAGTAGGCGATTCGGCCGCTGAGGTTCGTCCGATCCGGTCGAAACAGGCAATTCATTATTAATAATGTTTTTCAGTGGTGTTTCGGACGAATCCTTTTTTAGAGCCAAAGTCACGTCAGAAAATTTATTAAATAATAACTATTTTACTTTTCGACCATAGATAAATTACAACTTTACCTTAAGTTTTTTATTCTGACTGTACAAAATATACCTAAAAGTACGATTCGTCCGAAACACTACTCAAAAATGTAATAATAATGAATTTCCTGTTTCGACCGGATCGGACGAACCTCAGCGGCCGAATCGCCTACTAAGCCAAAAGGTCTAAGGTTTTAACTATAAATATGTATTTTAATTGTTACCCACGGCTCTGCCGGTATTTTATTCGGTTAAATTTTTATCTGTACATTAGATTTTTTCGTTTTTCAGTGCAATTTTTCTCCTCATAGGAACTTTCCTTGGACTTCAGCAAATATCAAAGAATTAATCCAATAAAATTGGTCCAAGGTTGCCGTCAACTCGGGATCTCAATTATCACGGACCAAGGATCCATTTGCTGGATCTATTTAATTTATTATTTTTCGTCTGGTGACTGGGAACAGTCATAAATGAATGAAAAAACCTATTATGTTCATTTATGATGGTTATAATGTCATTATCCTGAATCAAATACCTTAGATGCTTACAAAGTCAACTATTGTATAATTATATTAATTATACATATTACATATTATTATAATTTATTAATTATACATACATCAACAACCAGTAATTATCTTTGTTGCTCAGCCTAATCTGAGCCAAAGCATTGGTTTGGAATCTATAGGCAATATCATTCCTTAGCCCGCGTACGAGTAGATGTTTCATTTCATGCATCATCTTCTGCTGAATTCTTAGTAAAATAAAAGATAAAACGAATGATACAATACTTTTTGTAATTTATAATAGTCCAAAAACTCCGTTTTCTTAAAATTACTAAATTATTTTTAAATTTTATTGTCTAATATTGGTTATATGTAATAAATATTAAGTTATGAAAGAAATTGAGTAAAGGATCGCTAATGACAGCTGTTCAATGTTGAAATTAATGTTATGCGACAAAGTTCAATAGTCATTTTAAAATTATGACATTTGTACACCATTATTTTTTACAGTATAATAGCCAAAGATTTTCGTAAGTTGTCGATTTTGAGAACTCTGACTTTGCTTAGCTTGGGCTTGGATAAAGTCAAAGTTTGCACTATAAATACCGATTTTGTCTTATCTCGAAAGTTTAGTCAGAGCAAAGTCCAAGTACGTTCTATAGATCTCAGCCTCAGAGGTAACCTGGTTAAGTTAAAATTAACAACCGATTAACCGCTAATTAAATGTGTTGTTTAAACACAGATGTGGAGTTTGTATATAGATTTTAATTGTGGATATATCCAAAGTTATTTGAAGAATTAATTAAGAAGACTTCCTCAATGACGCAGCGGCAAGAGGTCGTGGGTTCGATTCCCGAGACCACGCAGCGCAGGAGTTTTTAATAAACGAATTATAAAGCTTTTTCACTTGTAGAACTGATGGCCGATGGGAGAAAAAGGTTCTCGAGTGGTGGCCATGTATTGGAAGGCGCAGCGTAGGACGGCCCCCCACCAGATGGACTGATGACCTGGAAATGATTGCGGGCGGCCGTTGGTTGCAGACGGCACAGGACCGCTCGCTGTGGCGTAAATTAGGTCAGGCATATGTCCAGCAGTGGATGTCGTTAGGCTGATATGATGATAATAGCAAAAAAGTTGCTTGTAGGGACACAAACACATGCATATTATGTAAATGCACGTGCATAGTGTGAATGTGTGAAATGTCATCTTACACGATTCTCTACCGTTTCGTTTTAACACTAACTGCCGCACTCAGAGAGGTCAATTAACAGTAATCTGTCATTAACACAATTTTTTCATTGAATAATCGTCTTTATGCGCATAGACTTAAGTGTTACATGTTTTTACTAAATAAACTTTAAAGTTAAGTAACGTCTCTGAGTATGATCATTAAATGTTACAAACATGTTATAATTACATTAAAATTGTATGTATTTTAAATTAACTTTACAATTCATCTCCAACCGGGCTCACCCAAAGACACTATCCCCCTTATTACAAAATGAGAGAGAGAGAGAGAGAGAGAGAGAAAAACAATGGCTTATGTCAATTTAAACCTGGTTTAATTCTTTGTCCATATTTTGTAATAAATACAATTACAATGATTGGCAATCATCCCCATTGTTCCCGATGCAATATTTCATATTTGGATTTACTATACATCATTCACTGGTCGGATTATAATGACGGAATATAGCGCAAGAGAGGGACAATCGTATCGGAATAATAGAATACCGATACCGTTAGTTCTGGGTTTGTGCTTATTGAATTTGTGTTTTGGGATACCACATAATATGTGGAGTTTGGACGATTTTTAAGTGCTTTTGCACAAATTATATGTTATTTACAGCATAATAAGTATCTATAATTCAAATTTTTAGGAAAAAAATTAGAAACCTACTTCATGCCTTTCCTTTTCCCTTTTGGCTCCCGAGATGCCCGATCCAGCCCTTTTAGACAAGTGGCAATCGATTCGACCTATTTATTCTAACGAAATGTTTAATTAGTATATATGACATATCGATAGCTTATGTCAGATATGTGTTCAATTTTTTATGTATGAATAGAATTAGCGATTTAACACTTGTCTAGGGGGCTTTAGAAGACCACAAGTCTCATGATAAGGATATTATTTTGAAGCGATCTTATAAGACTCTGTTCGAAAGCGAATTGTTGTACTTAGAGTATAGAGAACTTTAAAGGCAAAGGATTAAATGTGTCCGTGTAGTGAAGGATTTAGAATACATAACGTCACTACCCAATTTCAGGTACAAGAGCACTACGAGTAAAAGAAAATTGGAAAAAGAAACCCAATACCCATCCGTTTGGCTGGTATAGTAGGCTAAATTCCCTTCAAAATGTTTAGAGGAGACCCGTGTCCAGCAGTGGGATATTTATGGGTTGTAATGATAATTAAAATAATGTGTTTGTGTGATAAGTGTTATCATATACTTCTAAATATTTTACATTCAGAGTTAACTTATCTTACGCTTTCATAAAATTTTATAATTTTAAAATTTTTAATAAATTTTCGGCCTCATTCCACAGGGTACAGAGTCAGAGCACGCTCCATTTTCGCCTCAAGTACAATCGAAGACCATGATTGTTGAACCAGACACCTATTGTCTGTGATATCTCCATCGATACTGGTGTACCTTCGTGTATAGTCCTTACAGGTGAGGTGAATGAGTATTATAGGTGCCCGAGTTTCATGTGAAGAAGAAAGGGTGGCGTGAGTTTACTGGGCTTTTCAGTCACTTAAATATATATTAATAATAATAATAGTAAAATAAGTGTGGGTCTGGTGTAATGTAAGAAACTACTTTACGAAAAATTAAATTGAACTCACTCAAACTGAAAAAAATATTTTCCTTAATTTTTATTTTTGTCTAAATTGTAGTTCAAGGACTTGCCATTTTAAATTTATTTCCACATTTACCTGTGTTGGTGTGATGGGAAAATAGTTCCCTATGCCCGTTAAAGGGTTATCACCGTGGCGTAGTGGTTAAGGTGGTCGTACTGAGTCGTGTATTCGATTCTCACACACGACTAATTTAATATTTGTGTGATTCATAGATATTTGTTTCAAGTCTGGTTTAAGTTTATATCCATTAAAATGTATGTTTGTAAAGTTCTTTGTGACACACACAGCTATTGCAATAGCGCGTGTTTTGTTTTAAACAGACAGCCCGTGATCCAGAACAACGCAATTCAATGTTTTGTTCAAATGTAGGAAAGAATAAATGTGGTATTAAATGATTTCAAAGTCAAAGTCAAATCTTTTTATTCATTTGGATCACATGCATGATACTTATGAATTTCGAATTTCATTATTTTCATTTAAAATAACATAATTATTATCATACATGACGTAGACTAGTTTCAAAACAATTACATTTGTAGAAATCACGTACCTAATTAATAAATTATTAAAAAGAAAAACTCAAATATCTATTTAGGGAAAACCTTTTCTATTATTTCAAAACTGTCTGGGATACTTCAAATTAAATGCAAAAAAAAAATTTGAAGCTGAAAAGCTTTGAAGAAACCTTAAAGCTAATGGATACTGGTACTATGCCCAGCATATACTAACTAGTAACTAGATAGTTAATTATTAATATTTAACTTTCGCTTTTCAAGTAAACATTTTAACTATATTGTAAAATCAGTTAAATAACATTTGAAAACTCGGTGACACTTCGTTATCTATCTGTCAATTTTGGTTGCCTGCGGCAAAATTGTCAGCGATTCATAAAAATAATAAATTACATTACGTTTGATACAGGCTGTCGTGTTAAGCAAATATTGATATATGTGTATTTTAAACATTAATAAATAGTACAGGATAGCGAGGTTAAAATGACCATAAATTAATTCGAGAGAAGAAGGCAGTACGTTATTCATCATCATCATCATCATCGGCAACCCCCCAGTATGGACTAAGTATTCAACCAGGTCTCAATTGACATTTAAGCTATTGTTTTAGTGTCAAAGTTGTCATTTTAGACCTGGTTTAATGCTTAGTCCGTATTTTGTAATAAAGGGAATTAGGTCCAACTGCTGGGCTCGGGACTCCTCTCCTCTAACTAGAGAGCTAAGAGGATTTAGGCTAGTGGACTAGGCCAGCGTGTGTGGGCCACGCTGGCCTAGTGCGGGTTGATGGTCAGACATACACATAGAATTTCTTCTAGGGTATGTGGGTTTCCTCGCGGTGTTTTCCTTCACCATTAGCAGACTAGTAAATACTATACTAGTACATACATATAAATTCTACAAAGTGGAATCCACATTGGTACTGGTCGGGATCGAACTCGGACCGCGTGATTTGCACGCCGGTCCCTTATCCTTAGGCTTATAATAGGTTGATCATATACGTGAAAAAAAAAAGTTATTTTCTATAAATAAAATACACAACAATTGACATACATTTTACAACAAAACAATTAATTTGTCTTATTCTACATTATCTCTAATGGTTTGGTAAGAAAAACAACATTCGCGTAGTCATCAATATAATAAGGGCAGAAGAATTTCTGACGACGCAATAAAGCAAATTGTCCGTAAAATTAAGCTTAGCATCTGGTGAAATATCGCTTCGTAAGGAAAATAGGGGCCAAACCCAGCGATGTAATGTTATTACGATTATTTTTATTTATTAAGGAGATTTGTCGATCGAGTATTTAATTGTTGTAGTTAATTTGTTTCGAGTGTGGAATATAAAGGCGAAAATATTTTGGTTACAGTTTTGTGTTTTTATATTCTTTGAATCATACACAGTGTGTCTTAAAAATACGAAAATATTTCACTGAATGTTTATGTATTTTCAATACAGAAACTTGTGTAACAGTGGTATTGTTTGTAAGACTGATACCCAAGAGGTCTCAGGTTTTGGTCCTCAGGTCTTTGAAGGTGAATTATTTCTAATATTATTATGTGTTTAGTTCAGGCACTATGTTGAAAAGTAGTTCTACATACCATAATATAGATATGTATAAGTACAATTACTCATTTTAGTATTTAGAAAACTAAAATTAATTACAAAATTAAAATAAAAATAAACCATTAAAATCAACTGGTTCATACGTTGAAATAATTAAATAAATTTTAATCTTAATTGTTATAAATGTGAAAGTAGGAATCGAATATATTGAAGGATTGATGGATGTATAGATAAACGTTTGTTATTTTATCACACCGGAACGGCTGAAAGGAACTGTATGAAATTTGGCATAGAGATAGATAGATATCTATCTGAATTATAACATTTACTACTCTTTTTTCAGACATACAACACGGTGACAAATATTGAACGGAAAACTTATATTCCGTAAAATATTTGAAGAAAATATAGGATTCAGAATTTAACAGGGACAGTAACAAGCAGACTAGAGTAGTGAAGCAACGTCAGCGAAGTTAAATTTAATGCTCGACTACACTTGCGGCCAGAGACGGCTCTCTGCTCTAATGGAAATCGATGGGCAGATAAAGAAAAAAATATGGTGAACATAAATTGTATCTGACATCGCATCGATGCTTTAGTATTAAAACTAGTATTATAGATGGCTCATAAAATGAACTATGTCAATATAACTTTTGGATTTATGACAGCAAACTATAGTATACATAATAAGGAGTATGTAAAAAAAAACCTTGGCAAAATCAGGCATTACGTCATAGCAGTACCTAAAAATGTCATTAGGGGCGTCGAATTTCATCATTTTCCAAGCGATATGGATTTTTTTAAATATTTTTTTTCAGAACAGGCCCAGCCTACACCATTGCCCGGTAGCCGCTTGGCGTTAAGTTTCGGGACACCCTGTGTATCTCTTGTATAGATAAGTGAATTGTGATTTGATGTTTTAATCGTCTCTTACGTCATCTTAGGCATTGAAAGAATTGTTTAAACATAAGATTCCGTTTGATTTCTCCATCCGTCACCGAAACCCTATGAATTTATTTTGGTAAAACTAAATTAAATACGAGAACTTTGAGCTTAGCGTTCTCTAAAAGCAATCTATCTTTTTCAATTTAAATTAGTTACCTCAAAATATAAGCAAACAGAAACATCAAATAATCTTTCCAAAAACATAAATAATCGGTACACTTGAAAATTCTTGAACATAATCGCATTCACTTCGGTTGTTGTATAATTTCGTTTTATCTTAGCAAGCCGGTCCGCTGCGAGTTTCGATTAAAGCTTCAAAGGTTTCTGGTACATTTATTCGGGAAAGTTAGCTTCGGAACGAGTTCGGAAGTTTATCAGCCGCCCCTACTATTAGATTCTATTTAGTGTTTGTAAAGTATTATTTTTTGTCTGTTAGTGAAGACAGATTTAGAGTTCCCACAAACATATATAATGTAAGTTAAACGACTAAACCGCAGAGTATATTAATAAATATAGTAATATGCTAGCCCGCACCTTTTCTCCAATTAAATCGTCTAACTAATTAATACATCGGAAGTATCAAAATCGAAATTAACTACTGATTACTCTCAACTAAAAAGTTGGTCAACTAAATTTTAAGGGTACGCAATTTAGTCGTACCCTCTCAGCAAATGGCAGAATTATGTGTGCAAATATACTTATTATAAATAAATATGACAGAGAAAGAGGTACAGTATTTATAGCGGTGTATTCTGTGTTTGTTAGTTTTAACCCCGAAAGGTGTGTAATTTTTTTTTTCACCATATTCACACAGTGCCGAAGCCTAGTCTCAAATTAAGCAATTATATTTGCTTGAGTTATGGGTACTAAACAACTGATAAACTACTTAAATATATTTTTATTATAAATAAAAATGTGTCAGCAATCCATTAATGTCCCAACGCTGGGCTTGGGTCTCCTCTCCTCTATCTAGAGAGCTGAATACATAATATTATAGATAAATTACACCCAGACACAGAAAAAACAATCATGCTCATCACACAAAGATTTGTCCTGGATGGGGATCGAACCCACGTCCTCCGGCTTAGCAGTCAGAGTCACTAACCACTAGACCAACAGGCCAGTCGAAATATTAGCTGTACACACTCATTTTACCAGCTATATCAGACTCCATTAACCAAACGGTAATATTACAAATTTAAATAACTTAATTACTATTAACTAAACTCCGATTTGATACTGAGAAAATAAAATAGGTACCTGTTTTTGCGCAACCGGAAAATGGGTCCTTTTCCTAAGTATTTGTGCACTCTCCACAGCAAAACGAAGACAGTCTCATCATTGTACTTTTAAAGTACTGGTGTGTTTGTTTTGAGTCCAGTAAAGTGAGATAATGAAGTGAGAATGCATAACAATAGTAGTAGCCACGTCAACCTCCCAGCCGTCCTGAGACGAGTCGCGATCCTTGGACGTGACGCATTTAAATGTTTAAGATCTCGATTACGTGTCGATCGATGTTGTTTCTTGAGAATGTGCCACACCATTACTTCAGGGCCCTTTTATTTGTTGTTAACTCCTTCGATGGGAAACGAGTTCTGTGTCGTAGGAAAGTTTGCGAAGATAAGAAGGTACCTATCATTTGTTGAAGCAAATATTAGTTGTCGTTTGGGTAACATAAATTGTTTGTCTTTAAACTAGTATCAATGTGTCCTTTTAGTATTTCTCTACTTATTACACGCTAGTAGGTATAATATAGATTACCGTATTATACCAAAAAACGCCTTCAATTAAGCAACAACCGAAATTAGTTATTGATTCAGGTCGATTGTGTGTCATTTTAAGTATGTTAAAAAAGGATTTTCTTTTAAAATCGCTCTTAGGGGTGAAACAAAGAGACAGCTTAGAATTTGAAAGAGTTTTCATACTTTATGGATTTTGAGATATATTAAAAAAAAAAAAAAACAAATTATTGTTGTTTAAAATGACGATAATATATTTGCTGTATGGAGACAAGTTGCTATTTTAAAATAGTAGGCAAAGGCAGTTGCTTTTTCAAAACTTTTTTTACGATTCTGGACTATTTTTAAGTCTGTCCTGGACTTAATGGGGCTGTGAGAATGTGGTAGATTTTTTAAAAATTATTTAATACATATAGTTCCATCGTCGTCCATCGTTATTTTCAACCAATAAATCGTACTTGTTGTTTGTTGTGTGTGTGTGTGTGGTATTGGCTTATCCTGGATCTCAAATCCGTACCTAACTCTGGATAATTATCTAAAAAAAATTAATATAATTAAAAACAGTATACAAATAGTATCCACCTGCGGTTACGCCATCGTGGTTTGTCAGTAGAAAGATGCCTACGTGATTTAGGTTATAGCGTGCGGATTCTAAGTGTATGGCCGTGCTTTTTTTTTTCATTGCCTAACGTGCAAGCAGATGGCCCACCTGATGGTAAGTGGTTACCGCCGCTCATGGACGTTGGCAATGCTAGGGGCAATGCCAACCTCCAGATCAGCCTAGCTTGAGAGGGTAGTTCTCTTTAAACCTCGTTTGAAGAAGGACATGTCATAGCGCTCAAGAAACACCTGTAGGAAGTTCACCCCAGAGCCGGCACGTACGTAAAAAACATCCATTTATTCTTTCACATTTTTATTAGGATTTGTTTGTTTTAAAATTAACCATTCTCAAATGTTTGTACTTAATATATATTAATGAGGTATTCTGATAGTTTGATTTAACATTCACGGATCTACTCGCTATCCTATTAGATATTTATGAATTAAAAGATCTACGTCGTCTGAAAACTTTTGAAATATATACATAAATTTATAGCTTTATAGTACTAGCTAGTGACCTGGTTACTAGGATAACATTTTTAAGTTAGTTTTGTACATCATCATCTTCATCAGCAACCCATTAAGCCCCATTACTGGGCTCGGGTCTCACCTGAAACCGTTGATCATGCAAAGTAAGTTTGTTTAAAATAATAGAAAGACTGTGGTTTCTGTATTAATAAAATAACTTTTATTGATAATAAAATGGATATGACTATATGGATTGTACATAATATTTGATGAAATGATTATATTTTATAATGAGTTGAGGTGAACAACTTTGAATAATAATAATATAATAATATTTATTTTATAAAAAGGAGATTGCAGTACATGGGCTTAAAACAATAATGTTCAGAGTACAATATGTGAAGTTATACAATCTTAATTGGTGAAGTACTGTTACCTTTGATAGGTTAGTTAATAACCTGTGGTAAGTTGTAGCAGGCCCTTTCCCTATTTAAATGACTAAGGATACAAATTGTTTTTCTAGAGTAAATCACGATGTTCGTTATACTACAATCAGCAGACAAAATTAACTAAATCTATTATTTAATAATAATAAAAATTAATAATAAATAATAAAAGAAGTTTATGAGGATGGATATCTGAATGTGAATGGATTTTAATAATACGGCATATAAACTACATATTATTTTTATATAAATAAACATAAATTACTAAAAGTAATGTTAATGCTCAGTTCGGAAACGCATGCACGCATTTTTTTTTTTGAAGTCTGAGGATGGTTTTGATGTGTTGTAATAATTTCTGATAAATTCCATGCCGGCAGAGCTACGGTCAACATCAAAGTTTATTTATATATACCTAATAGTTCAAGTAGGCGAAGCCGCAGGTGGAAGTGCAAAAAATAAAAAATACCCTCTCAGGAAGATGTTTAAAAAAAAAAAATCTCATTGATTTGATAAAACCATACGTCAACATAATCTTGGCGCGAAGCTATTGCCAGTGTACCAATATGGCGTCGAAAATGGCGACCGGTCGCTAACGAACCTCTTTGTTACACCTGTTAGCCCGTGAATATAGAAACTGAGAGACATTTTGACTTTTATGCATCATTTAAGTCAAAGCATGGAAGTGCGAGGAATAGATAGGATATTGATATTATTAGCTTTTTCTTTTATTTCTAAAATTTCATTAAGATTTTCGCGTTAGCCGAAACCTCGTCACGGTGGCAAATTCATCATATAGAAAGATAGAAAGAGGCTTTCTCTTTTCTTTATAATATGCAATGATAGCCTAATCCGTGTAGTAACGAATTAATATGTCTGTGGATGTCGTAGTAAAAGGCGACTAAGCGAGTCATCTTATGCAGACAAGAGCACTACAAGAAAAGAAAAATTCGAAACAAACTCTATACCAACCTGTCTGGCCAGCGTGGTATAGTAGGCTAAATTCCCACCATATTCTTTGGAGGAGACCCATACCCAGTACTGGGACGTTTAGGGCTTGAAATGACGATGATCACCAACAGCGATCGCCTTTCAAAAACGAATGTTTTTTAGATACCTCACCTGAAACCGTTGATCATGCAAAGTAAGTTTGGTTAAGTAATAGAAAGACGGCGGTATTCTTTCATCATTCATCATCATCATCATCATCATTTCAGCCTATTACAGTCCACTGCTGGACGTAGGCCTCTCCTAACACGCGCCATAGCACTCTGTCCTCCGCCTTCCGCATCCAGTCAGACCCAGCGACCTTTTTTAGGTCGTCGGACCATCTAGCTGGAGGGCGTCCTACTCTACGCTTGCCGAGTCGCGGTCTCCACTCTAGGACACGTTTGCTCCACCGTCCATCGGTCCTTCTGCAGATATGACCAGCCCACTGCCACTTCAACTTGCTTATTCTACGAGCTATGTCGGTAACTTTGGTCCTTTGTCGGATTACCTCGTTACGAAGTTTGTCCTTCAAAGAGACGCCGAGCATAGCTCGTTCCATAGCTCGTTGAGCGACTTTAAGTTTGTGGGCTAGTCCTACAGTGAGTGTCCACGTCTCGGCACCGTAAGTCATGACAGGTAGGACGCATTGGTCGAAGACTTTGGTCTTCAGGCATTGCGGTAAAGGCGAAGAGAAAACCCGACGTAGTTTGCCAAACGCTGCCCAACCCAGTTGGATCCTGCGGTCGATTTCCTTCTCGAAGTTGTTTCTACCGAGCTGGATAACTTGTCCAAGGTAGACATACTCTTGAACAACTTCGAGAACCGATCCGTCGACATAAATCGGCCCCGGCATGACATGTTTGTTGAACATAATCTTGGTTTTATCCAAGTTCATGCCGAGACCAACACGTCGAGAGGCTCCATCTAGGCTGCGCAACATTTCGCTTAACTGTTCCAGTGACTCTGCCACGATGACGATATCGTCGGCAAACCGAAGGTGTGAGATGTACTCGCCATTGATGTTAATGCCCCGTCCAGTCCAGTCCAGCGTCTTGAAGACGTCTTCGAGCGCGTTGGTGAAGAGCTTGGGGGAAATAACATCCCCCTGCCTCACCCCTCGACGCAACTCGATAGGGTTGGTCTTTTGGTCCTGGAGCTGGACGGTCATGGTGGCGGTTTCATAAAGACATCTCAACACCTCGATATAGCGCCAATCGATGCGACATCGCTGCAGAGCATCCAGAACCGCCCAGGTTTCGATGGAGTCGAAGGCTTTCTCGTAGTCCACAAACGCCATACACAGCGGCTGATTGTACTCCTCGGTCTTCTGCACAATCTGCCGAACAGTATGGATGTGGTCTACGGTACTGTAGCCTTTTCGAAACCCGGCTTGTTCCGGTGGCTGGAACTCGTCGAGTTTTCTGGCGAGGCGGTTGGTGAGCACTCTCGAGAACAACTTGTAGATGTGGCTCAGGAGTGAGATGGGTCTATAGTTCTTCAGCAAGGTTTTATCACCTTTTTTGAAGAACAGAACCACCGCACTCCCGCTCCACGCCCGAGGTGTTAAGCCCTGGTGAATGACGGAATTAAAGAGGCTCGCTAGCTCCTTCAGGATAGGTGTCCCGCCTGCTTTTAAGAGCTCTGTTGTAATTCCGTCATCCCCTGGGGACTTGTTGTTCTTAAGTTGCTCGAGAGCAACTCTGACCTCGCCCTGGTTGACATCAGGGATGTCCTCCGTGTAATGGCGCGTGAGTGGGGCTCTGTGGTCATCATCGCTGGGTCTCATGGGTTTGGTCATCCGTGATGCGTAAAGGCGTTTATAGAAACTCTCTATTTCCTCTAGAATCTCGAACTTGGAGGCTACGGTTTTGCCATCCGCAGTATTAAGTTTCGTCAGATGAGTTCTACCAAGCTGGCGAGCGAAAACTTTGGTGCCTCTGTTTTGTTCAATCACATCCGCGATGGCGCGTGTATTGAAACATCGGAGGTCACGTCGCACCAGCTTCCGGATCTTCCGGTTGAGGTTTCTCCCATCTGACGAAGACGACTGCGTGGATGACATTTCCCGTCGCTGCCTCATAAGTTCGAGAGTCTCGAGTGAGAGTTTAGACTGCCTTTTTACGCTTTTACCGGGAAACACCCTTCGAGACACCTCCTGTAGCGTTTTGACCACTGTGTCGGTTTTCTCGTCAACATTGCCAAGGGTTTCCAGCAGGTCGAAACGATTTTGAAGTTCCAGTTGGAACTTTTCAGACCCCATTGCCATTTGAGGCGCAGTAGGTCGGAGAGTAGACTTCATCATGCGACGCCTTTCAGCTTTGAAGTCTATATTTAGAGAGCCTCGGACAAGTCGGTGATCACTTCCGGTATTAAACCTATTGATCACTGAGACGTCTCTAAATACATGCCTCTTGTCAGTCATAATGAAGTCTATCTCGTTCCTCGTCACAGTATCGGGGCTTCGCCAGGTCCACTTTCTATGAGGCTTCTTCTTAAAGAAGGAATTCATTAAGAAGAGCCCCTGCGACTCCAGAAAGTTGACCAGCATCTGCCCCCTGTGATTTCGGCGCCCCACACCATGGGATCAAATTTTCGTTTCGCCGCGTTCTTGTACTCCCACTTTGGCATTGAAATCCCCCATAACAACGCTGCAGTGAGCCTTGGTGGTACCATGTAATGCCTTAGCTATGTCTTCGTACATGGCTTCGGCAATGTCATCGCAGTATGTCGAGGTCGGCGCATATACCTGTACCACCTTCAGGAAGTACCTGTCGGTGATTTTCAATATGAGGTACGCTACCCTGGTCGACACACTGCTGACCTCCACAACGTTGTTAGCAAGGATTTTGTTAACGAGGAAACCGACACCGCCCTGAGAGGGCCGATCACCTTCCCGAAAGTAGAATAGGTCGCCTGACTCAAGGGTTATCGTGTCCTCCCCCTGTCTTCGGACTTCAGATAGCCGCAATATGTGCCAGTTTATGCGACCCAATTCTACCTCGAGTTCGGTGAGGTGTTGGTCCAGCCGTAGAGAGCGTCCGTTATACGTAGCCAGGGTCAGTTGGTTTTGGTAGCCTTTTCTCGTAGCCCGGAGATTCTTAGCACCCCCTGTCCCGCCGTTACCGCGACCGCTACCGTGGCTGCGAACAGCGGGACTACCGGGAACAAGGGGCCTATTTTGAGGTGTACGGTGCATATTAGAGGTATTTGGCCTTACTATACCACGCTGGCCAGACGGGTTGGTATAGGGTTTTGTTTCGAATTTTCCTTTTCTGGTAGTGGTCTTCTCTACCTTAGTCCTTTAGTCGACTTGTAACGACACCCACGGGATGAGACGGGGTAGCGACATATGTATTCTAACGCCGTCGCTACACGGCGGTATTCTTTAGGATTAATAAAATAACTTTTATTGACAATAAAACGGGTATTATATATATTATATATATATTATTAAACAACTTTAAAATTAATATAAATTTTGAAAACTTTATAAATAAAACTAAATAATGAGTTTGAGGTCTTTGGTTTCTGCCTACCTCAATGGGCAACATTATCATCATCATCATTTCAACCAATAAATATCCCTATGGTGGGAACGGGTCTCCTCCAAAGAATGTAGAGGGAATTTAATGGGCAACATACTCGATGATAATTATGTAAAATCTGTCTCAAATAGTACCAGCTCCATAGTTTTCTATATCAAAGGTTAAAAGCCTGGAGCTGGAACGAGACCATTATTTTAGGCTTTGCTGACCATTCGGCCGCGTTACCTGCCGAGATTTATAAAAAAGGTCTGACATGAAACCGCGACCGAATTTTTTACGAATCTCACTGAATTTTTGTGCGAAGAAGTATTGTGGTTGTAATATTTCGTGTGTGATCTGTGAGAAAAATGTTTGCAGACTCTGATTGTCTGATGGATATAACGATGAATGTTAGTGAAGGTTTTCGACTTTAGGTCTCGTTATTAGAAATAATATTACATGCTATTCCAAATCGTCAACTAAGAATCTTCTTTAGATAAATATTTCTGGAAAGAAGAGGATAAGAAAGAGGTTGTACTGGCTCTTTAAAAATGTAAGAAGTTCAATTTGACTAGAGGTAGGATGTACTGGTGGAAGAACAGACCTCAGCGGTCATAAAAATGGCGGCTTCCACAGTAAAAATTGCTTTGATGCTGCTTTCAAATATTCAATACGAGTTCAAGCAGATATAAGATTAGCTTCTGATTCTTCAAAGCCATTCTATCGTTGGTCAAACGGGTGTATGATACGGCTAAACAACAAGGTCTTTTTTAAAGGATGGACGTATTTTTTTTCTTTAAATTCTCTAAAAGAAAATTCAATAAAACCGTTAACCGTTCGCAGTGGTAAATTAGGTGAGGCCTAGGTTTAATAGTGGACATCGTTGGGCTGATATGATGATTCAATAAAATTTAATAGAAACAGAAAAATCTTACTGATCTCAATTTTTGGTTAGAACCGTCGACTGATTAAATCTTTTGGTGATCTTCCTTTTAGAATTTTCTTAAAAATTCCAGCAGTATTCGGTTCAAAGTTTTTAAAACGAGGCATCAAAAATTGCAAATGATTTTCCTTAAAGTTACTTTAAATGTATGTTCAACGCCGACGCACCATTGCAAAGAAGATTATTAAAAATAAAATACAACTGCTGCTTCCCTGTAGCACTCATTAGATATTTTATAAGTGCTCGTTTCCTTTTGATAATATATGACGTATTATCATCAAAGAGAAATTTTAATAAGGCACCTACGAGAACATCCAGCAAAGTCGATTTTAACGATTCCATCATCGTTTTGATTTCGCATCCAGCATCGTTATGTTACTTGTGACGTGTGGTACAAGTGCTATTTTTTAATTAAGATATTTGATTTTATTACTGCTATTGATACGCACTTATTATAAAAAATGTGTCGCTAACAAATCAGTTTCATAATACAACTATTAATTGTTATTATATTATTTATTAAAATCAAATATACTAGTTTTACTGACTGTCCCAGTGTGAATGTGTAAATAATTTGGTCTCAATTCGTTAGTGACTTTGTTATTCCTGCCAAGAATCACTAGCAATTATTTCCACTGACTCATATGAAAGCGGTTCTATACTTCCCTATAATTTCCATGTCTATTCAATGTTCCATGTAATAGGGAATGAACCAATTGTTATTAACCGGGCGGCTCCTATAATATTGCTGATATTAAGAATTTCAATACACACAAACTCAAACTCCTTATTACAAAATATGGACTTAGTATGAAATCAGGTTTAAATTGACATAAGCCATTGTTTTAGTGTCAAAGTTGTCAATTTAAACCTGGTTTAATGCTTAGTCCGTATTTTGTAATAAGGGGGAATTCGTTTTATATCTGACTTGGGAATTGAACTGTGACCTCTTGCGCAGCAATCGTACTATCTCGTACCATGGAAGCCGTCTTCTTCTGTTTACATTTATGTAGAACTTTATTGGAAGGAAAATAGTATAATAGAAAACAAATACAAATAATAATCTACGAGTTGAATATAATATGACTGGCCTGTTGGTCTAGTGGTTAGTGACCCTGACTGCTAAGCCAGAGGTTGTGGGTTCGATCCCCACCCAGGACAAATCTTTGTGTGATGAGCATAAAGGTTTGTTCTGTGTCTGGGTGTAATTTATCTATAATGTGTATGTATTTACAAAAAAAAAAAATGTATTTAAGTAGTATATCAGTTGTTTAGTACCCATAACACAAGCAAATATAATTGCTTACTTTGGGACTAGATGGCGCTGTGTGAATGTGGTAGAAAAAAAAAAAAAATCGCTATTCGCTTGTACCTTGGTCCAACAACATTCAATTGCAAATATTTTAGAAGACTGCTTTAACGTATAAAATATTTGAGGCAAAATATTTATTAAATGTCAGTCAATAGAAGGATTACTTGATATTTACATTTTAATATAATGCTGTGCATGCCGTAAATTTAATACATCAATCATTATTTAGAAAGTTGCGAAATTAAATTCATATACAATTCTGTTTTAAATCTATAAACAGAAAAAAAAAATTACAAATTTTTTATCAGAAAGGCTGTATCGTAAATTGACCACACCAAAACGAGGCATTTCGACAGCTTTTGGGGTTCAGTACCTCAAAAGAAAAAAAGGGACTTCTTATTTAGGATCACTCTGTAGAGGGAATTCAGACTACTATATCACGCTGGCCAGACGGGTTGGTATAGGGTTTGTTTCGAATTTTCCTTATTCGCCTTTTACGACACCCACGGGTTGAGATTGGGTAGTGACATTATGTATTCTGAATCCGTCACTATATAGATTAATTGAGTGGCTAGGCAGGCTAACTGCCTCGGTGGCGCAGCGGGAAGTGTGCGACTGCTGTGCAAGAAGTCCCGGGTTCGATTCCCGGGTCGGGTGAAAATGGTATTGGGTTTTTCTATCATGAAATTCCAGTATTAAGATTTTCCCGGAGTTTGGTAAACAAATGTTTCCCGGTTGATGACAATAGGCTCGCCCCCTATTTCATGGGACCAAACATAGCTAGCGAAATGTGGATGTGAAACAGCTCTGCCTACCCCTTCGGGGAAAAAGGCGTGTGCTATGTGCTATTAACCAGGTATGTCAAATCTCACAATTCTACATAAAAATAATAACCAACTCAAACCCAACTTCACCCATAATTTAAAAAACAAGAATCCAAAGCATTGACACTCGATATCTAAACTAACTCAAGGATTCTGCTCAAAGATTCAGCGAATCTCCAAACTGATATGGAATTCCCCTTTAGAAAGTTTAAAAGTTAGCCGATGGTACGTTAGATAGATGTAATGCCCAAAGTTGGGATAAGGTGGACCCTCTTGGGACCCCATCGATATGTTTCAACTAGTGTTGTCCTTCGATAATCCATTATCGATATCTAAATGCAAACCATAGTATCGATACCATAACGATACAATTTCAATAGTAGAGCCAAATTATTGGTGACCGCAATATACACATAGCGCCTGTTTCACCACTGGCAACTAAGAGCTACATCATCAGCAACCCATTAATGCCCTACTGCTGGGCTCGAGTCTCCTCTCTTATATCTAGAGAGCTGAGAGGGTTTAGACCATAATCCACACACGCTGGCCTAATGTGAGTTGATGAATCAGACATACGCTTAGAATTTTCTTCTAGTGTATGTGGATTTCCTCACGATGTTTTTCCTTCACCGTTAGCAGATGGTAAGTCGCATGAGTAGTACATGTAAATTCAACAAAGTGAAATCCACATTGGTACTTTTTTTTTTATAGAATCTAAGCATAGTGGCTCCTTTTCGCCTGATGGAAAGCTGAAAGAGGAGCCCAAATTGCTTTGCTAGCTGACAGGAGACCCAAGTGTCCTGTCAGCCGGCATAGCCATGCTGGCCCGCAAGGTACAAGGTACTGGTACTGCTGGTCGGAATCGAACTCAGACTGAGTGTTTAGGCACGCCGGTCTCTTATCTTTTAAGCCACTATCGCTAGATAAGAGCTATATAGTCTATATGAAACTTAATTGGCAGACTTTTGACGTATTTTTCATATAAAATCTGTCAAAAAAGTCTCAGGTAGTTTATTAGATACTTATTTGAAGGTGGTGTAACAGGCACTTAGAGTCGGTGCTTTTGATAGTATATTCACGTTGCACTATTGACACTGTCAAAAGCAGTTCCACTTTCAGACATATCTATACTATTGTAGTAAATAAATGCTACTATGACATTAACGAGTACTTAAACGACATTTTAAAAACTAATTGACTAAGTATTTTCTTTTTCTTTCTTTTTTTAATTTTTAATCTATTTTTTTTATTATAATGACTTTTTATGCATGAAAACAATTGTAATTAATATTTTATTTGTCTCAGTTAATAAAGCCACCATATTTTGTACGCCGTTTATGGCAAAGCATGTTGAGACTACAAAGAAAACCAACCAAGAACTTATTATAGGTTATAAGCATTTCCTGTAATTTACACATGTTTGGAACAAATAAATATATCATTTATATTGATAGTATCGATAGGCTTATCGATTAAATAGATGATTTTGACATTTCACTATCGATTGTAATCAGCAATTTTTCGGCAACACTAATTCCAACGTGTTTGTACTCCAACCCTTATTTATATGAATGAATGGAACTTGGTGTGTGATTCCGAATTAAATATTAAGAGGGATTTGATTATTTTGTTGCCAATTTCGGGTAAATGGATGTTGGGTCTATCGATTGGTTTGGAAATGGAAGCAACTCGTAATATACTTTTTGAGGTTGAATTGTTGCTTCATAATGTATCGATATTAAAGAAATCAGGATTTTGTGTTTTGGTTTGAGGAAGCACGGGAGGTTAACCTTTGAGTGAGGCAGAGGAGGATAAACTTAAAGTAAACTAAGATAATTAATTGACTTGGTGGCAGAACGGGAATTTGTACAACTGCAAAAGAGGCCCTTTACCTTTAGAGGGTTCGATTCCCAGACCGGGCAGAAATAATTTCGTTAGTGTGATGAACTTTTCCCCATTCCTACATAGATGAAAAGCGCCATACATGCTGTTTTATATTACAACTTACAATAAAAAATACATATTAATATTGATAGCTTTCACATTTATCCAAATTAACTAGCATTGAAACTACACTTCAAATAGCTAGAACAAATACACACGTTAAAAATAGCCTCACATATTGATGCAATTCAACAATAAATACATCTTTCTCTTCAAATAAACCACAATCGAATCCAATCACGATCCGCAAACTGTTCTAAAACATACAATGTATAACAGTACATCCGCACTTCATTTCGTTCAAAAAGTAATATTTGAACTAAAGTTTTATATTCTAGAAACAGCTGACCTCCTTTATATTACCACCTACTTTGAAACTGCACGCGTAATTACCCACCCTACCCACAGATGGCGCTACTTGTTCAAAAACAATTGACATCTATTCCACCCCAAAATTCTTTCGCAAACTTCCTTCACTTTACTATACAAAAATTTCAACACTTATCAATGTTTTACTATATTACACTAAGGTCTACGTACTATCAATTCATACTCGTAGCCACCAGTCCGCTACGAGCCGTCGTAGCGTTGCTACGGATTTGAGGCACCTCTACGCCACGTTATGTAAACTTAAAACAATGTGACAGTACCGGTAAATTGTAAATATGTGTGAAAACTGTTATTGTTTAATGGAATTATGATGTTTTAAAACTGTTCTGTTTATATTTTGAAGACAATTTTGTGGGGAAACAGTGTTTGACTGTTTTATTAACAATTAGCTGACGGCTGTTCATTTCGATTTTTCTATTAAGGTAAGGTTTTTTTTATATATTTATTAGTTTTAATCTATTTCATTAAATTAGTATAATGCTGAACGAATTGTTAAAGTATGCTGTTTTAATTTTTTTTTTTTGCATTTCAGTTTCTTCTTTGAATTTACATTATTTTGATTTCATATAAGTACATATTACTAATATTATTATATAAAAGTACTAACAGACACGACAGACGTTGTCCTGCATGATATACCAATAGATTGTGTTTTTGTTATTTTTTATTTGTCAATCTAATCGAATCCACTTGAACATATACACAAAAATTCATTCAAATCGGTTCAACCGTTTAGGAGGAGTTCACTGTCAACACACGTACAGAAGAATTATATATATAAAGATAATTATATAATACTATAGTTCCAATTTCTTAAATGTATTTTAACGTAAATAATAATGTATATGAAACCCAAGAACAGCTGAAACAATTCCGATATTTTTTTATTCATTTAAGTCTGAGGAAGGTTCTTTTGAGAAGAAAAATCGAAATGGTAAGACACTTTTGTATAAAAAAGTAGTAACCTTATGCAGACACTGCGACACTGCACAGAGCACTGCGAGAAAAGGAAAATTCGAAACAAACCCTATGGAGAAGAATGAAGAATGTGGAATTCAGCCTACTATACCAACCCGTCTGGCCAGCGGAGTATAGTAGGCTGAATTCTACATTCTTTGGAGGAGACCCATGCCCAGCAGTGGGACGTTTATGGTTTGAAATGATAATGATGATGAGATGTACTAGATGTCACGTGGGGCGTCGCTCTCGTCGTTCTTTATTTGGTGACTGCCCAGTTTCTATTTGTCGTAGCGTAATGTTATATAGTCTATAGCTTTCCTCGATAAATGGGCTATCCAACACTGAAAGATTTTTTCAAAGCCGACAAGTAGTTCCTGAGATCCTAGCGTTTAGCCAAATAAACAAGAACTTCTTCAGATTATTAAGTAAAGTCAAATATATTACCACAAACGGTCACCCATCATTGACTGACCTTGTCGAACGTTGCTTAACCTCGATCCAAACATCAGTACAGAAATACTACGAGCGAATAGATTATTAGAAACTATGAAAGACGTTTGGAAACGTTGATCCAAACACACTTCTTTCCAAACTCTTTCAAAACTAAAACAAAAAGTCAGAATTCATGACTACCTATCGTTTTTCATTTCGAAACGGAAAAGTTGGTAAATTGATTAAACAACCTGTATTAAGGTAGGCACGTGGAGTTATTTTGAGAAAATACACGTGGAAGGCTTACAAATATCAGAAATATTCAAGGCTCAGAGAATAACGCATACCACACAATAATCCTACGCTTCAACAAAAATATCGAAATCATGTTAAGTGCGAGTCGTACTCGTGTGCTGAGGGTTTCGTACAAACATGCATTTTTACCCGTCTGTCAGGACGGGTATTGTTTTTCGCGCGTATCTTGTATGTTTGTAAATTTCTTTATTCCCACGAATCTTCCAAACGGCTGGATGGATTTTGACAATTAGTGTCTCTTTAGATTCGTCTACAAAACCCAAGTGTCCTTAGATAGGTTTTAAGAATAAAAATACTTAAACGGTGGGACTTTTACGCCAAATTGTAAGAAGTTCTTTTTTTTTTTAACCAAATCAATCGAGTTGAGTATCAAAATAATACATATATACATATAGATCACGCCTCTTTCCCAACAGAGGGGTAGGCAGAGACCATTTCCTTCCACTTGCTACGATTCTGACATACATCTTTGGCTTCTTCAACATTCATCAGTCTTTTCATGCATTCTTCATTCAGTATCAAAATAAAGAGAATCAAAAGGAGATTACATATATTCAAAAAGAGATTATACATAATTAAATGGTTCCAAATTGTAAGTGGTTCTATTTTTTTTTAACCTAACCTATCGAGTAGAGTATCACAATAAAGGGAATCAAGAAAAGATTACAAATATATACATAATTATGTTATGTATTTAAATTTAATCAGATATAATAATATTACAATCATTTTACGGTCTTTTTAGTGCGTTGCTCTCTGTTGATTTTTTGCAGTCGGGTTATTACATTTTTTAAATTATATTTACTTGTTTTAATATTTCCTTTTTTATTATTGTAATGTAAGATATTAGTAGATAACTACTTCATGTAGGTATTATATCATAATCATCATCATCATCATCTCAGCCTATTGCAGTCCACTGCTGGACATAGGTATTATATAGGTAGATGCTATTGTTACGAGACTTCGCGTGTCATTTGAAAACCCCTTCAATTTATTTCAGTGAAGTATCAAATTTACGGATTTTTCCTTTATTTGTGATACTTGACATTGCTTCTTGCCAAATTTTATGATTCTTGATTAAAGGGAAGTACCGTATAGGTTTCGATTCTCTTGCGAATTTCAAACTGCTATAAAAACCGCGAATACGGCTGTATTTTTTTATGGTATTTACATAAAACTGTGATTTTTTCACCAATCCAAGGGAGAACTGATTTGATATTTTCCTGCTAAATTCCTGTGAAAACCGTCTTGAAAGACGCACAGACAAACAGACGGACAACGGAGTGATTGTACAAGTGTGCCGTTTTTCCTTTTTAAGACACGGTACCCTAAACAGATTAATTATAAAATAAAATTACGTTGGTGTACAAATAACAAAGCGGATATTTATTATTAAAAATACATACATACGTCACACTCGTACGAATCCCCAAATGAGTAGGCAGAAGTGTATGACACCTACACTTTTGCCAGCTACGTTTAATATGAACATGTCACAATATAAGGGAATGAGCCTGGGAGCCTATTCCAATGATATTGTATGTTAAAAAAGGTGTAGATAGGTTATAAGCGCTCGAAAAGTGGCACACTATAAATAGTCTTATTAGCAAACTTCATCTCAATGTCCCGTTGTTGACGGCGAAGGTATTTTGACATTGCATTATTACGATATCTATGTGTGCGTTTGTGTGCCATTTCCAAAGATCGAACGCTATGTAGGTAACCTATCTACACCTTTTTTAACATACAATATCATTGGCCTATTCGAAATCTTAATATCAAGCCGGAGTAAACATTGTTGTCAAATATTTGAGAATAACAGGACCAATGACATTGAAATCAACCATTCGTGTGCCGTGATGCGTTTAAAGTCCTAATCCTAATTGCCTGTATTATTTCGCTATTCATAAATATTGTATAAACATAATAATAATATTTCACCACATTGATACAGGCCATCTAGTCCCAAATTAAGCAATTATATTTGCTTGTGTTATGGGTACTAAACAACTGATACTACTTATTTATATTTTTTTGTAAATACATACATATTATAGATAAATAACACCCAGATACAGAACAAACAATCATGCTCATCACACAAAGATTTGTCCTGGGTGGGAATCGAACCCACGACCTCCGGCTTACCAGTCAGGTTCACTAACCACTAGACCAACAGGCCAATCAACATAGTTAAATTACTTTACAATTCAACTATTCAACCATAGAAAATGAATAATTGAATATTGAATAATGAGGTCATAAGTCAAACTGTTACTACATTAGGTACGAATGCAATGCAGTTTGTTTTATTTATAACACTTATTGCATTGACATTAAATATTAAGCAATTTCCATCGCTTTGGTTTAACATTTTATATAAATGCTAAACAAGTAATGGAAAAATTCAAACCCACGACGGTACTTGAACCCGCGACGATAGCTCAGATGGAAGAGCACTGCACACGGAATGGCAGGGTCGCGGGTTCAAGTCCCGTTTGGGATTTAATTTTTCCATTACTTGTTTAGCATTTATATAAAAACTTATTGCATTGGTTTGGATTTATTTTATTTCTTTACTAGCTTCTGTCGATGGCTCCGCCCGCGTGGTATGTTAGTCAAAAGTAGCCTATGTGCTATTTAAGAGTATAGTTTATCGGTGTACAGATTATTTCAGCCGTTCTGCCTATACGGTACATATACCAAAATAACATTTTTAAAATTTTTGTCTGTCTTTTTGTTCTGGCTAATCTCTGAAACGGCTGGACCGATTTTGACGGGACTTTCACTGGCAGATAGCTGACGTAATAATGAGTAACTTAGGCTACTTTTGCTTTTGTAAAATTATACGTTGACGAAGTCGCGGGACAGCTAGTGCTATGTAAAATTGGTATGATTAATGTATGTATGTAATTATGTAACAGTGGATGTTGGAACATCGTGAGGAAATCCACATACCCTAGAAGAAATTCTATGAGTATGTCTGATCCACCGACCCGCATTAGGCCAGCGTGTGTGAATTATGGCCTAAAAACCGAGGAGAGGAGACCCGAGCCCAGTAGTGGGACATTAATGGGTTGCTGATGATGATGATGATGAAGAATAATATATTATAAAGCTGAAGAGTTTATTTGTTTGGGTTCAACCACAAAAAAACTCTTAAGCTAGGATGAAACTTGGCAAGATCAATAAAAAGTTGCTAAATCATGTCACATTAATAATTTCAACCCATAAACGTCATCCACAAAGTTTCTTATCGTTACATGCTGTTACTTTCTAGCGGTCTCCACTGTCCCCTCCAGTGGGCGCTAGGCAAGAGTATAGGAGTAGATCCGGCTAAGTATATGGGGAAGGGCGTGGGGCCCGTAAAATAAGTCTTCTTCTTTTGTATTCATGTTGGGCAGTAAATATTATGTAATAGTTGTAAATTAAATACGATAAAATTATAGTCACTGACTGTTGTAAATTTATTAGATAAAAATATTAAAAATAATAACAATAAGTGCGCGCGGCACTAGAATAACTATGGTAATGAGCCCCGAGCCTTCGGAGGATGCTCCGACGAAGACTCGGTTGGAATTTAGGAATTAGGATTTTGAATTTTAAATAATTAAAAGTAAATTAAAAAGAAATCACAAGAGATCCAAAAGGTGGTAAAAGGAGGTGCATTCGTGAAGGACGTAGCCTTCCACGGGTGCAACCGTTACAACTTGTTTTATCCATTCATGGTCCAAGTCTTTCATTATTACCAACATTGATAGAGCGGTAAAACGGAATATCTTGCTAGCCTAACTTCTGGTAACCACTTCGGATAGATCTTAAGTGAATTACTCGAACAAAGTTACGCTTTTCACAGTTAGAACTGTAGTACAACGGTTTGGTCCAACTCAGCGGTGGGTAGATACGAAGAGAATTCTCCTGATTTCGAATTCAGATTAACGGCCCTCCTCTACAATGGACCACAATGACCAATATCAGCGACATAAAAGCCTTACATGTGTGATCGTTTGTCCATAACGGGCTATTAAAGAGAGGGACTATAAAGTAATTCTTTAGAGAAACTTTATCCCATTAAAGTACATTTATTACAGACTTTAAAAAAAATGTTAATATTTCCCTCTGAGGGGGAAGGAGTGCGAGTGTGAACAACTATTACGTAAGAGGTTCCAGGTTCAATCCCCCGGTCAGACAAAAAAGGTATACGGTTTTTTTGTCTTAGAATTTTCAGTAACAGCTCAGAGTCCATGAACGTGCCCGGTTAATGGCAAAAATCTCGCCTTTTATTAGATGGAACCAAACAGATCGCAAAATGGGATGCTCGTGCGGCTATTTCTTGGAAAAAAAAGCGTCATACTGTTTTATGTATCACAAAATCATATCGCTTTTGTTCAATTGAAAATATATTTGATCAGTACACGAGTTTGTCAAGTATAAACGGCATTTTCTACTTTGAATAAGTTTCGTTAAAACAAAATTTAAGACGTAAAATTAAATGACTGGTATAAAATAAAATGACTAAAATAACACCCAAAGAAAGAAAAGAAATAAAGACGTACTCCTATATAAGGAAAGTACACACAATTGTCTTTTAAAAGAAACATTTGTATTATTCACCTAATATTTAGCCACGTTCATTCAAGTACTCGTACCGTCCAAATATTTAAGGTAACGCAGAAAAATACAGCAATTTGATTAAAATGTTTGCTTAGGAGCAACAAATGGATGCTGGGGCATCTTGCTAAGTATTTTTCATTGGTCGAAATTAGGGTTTTTCACCGGGTACCCTTCAAATGTAATTACTCTATTGGGCTTCATGAAAAGGCTCCCTTTTAGGCCCCAGCTTGCCCTGAAAGGCCCATAGAGTATAGTTACGTGTGTGGAATATGTTAAATTCCAATGAATATTGGGTATAGGCAGCATAATCTAAGAAAGTGAGCTTTTTCATGGAATGAGACGTACTCCTCGATTTCATTTACTGATATGCCAAACAGTATGCGTGTGGCTTGAGGCATGAATTACATTATTTAGCCGAGTTTATATTAACTAACATAAGTTGAATATATTGGGTACTGAAAAAGTATATTAAAAGGGAACATTCTTCGTACAAACGTATTCCCTTGTTTTCTCCCAGAATAATGCCTATATTTTTTTTTTGGTGACACTGATGACTACACTGGTGACCCGTAATACAGGTGGTATTTTTTAAAACCAACCTACCACAGGCACCAGACTCTCACAAAGTTGGTTCTGACTGTAATAGTTTAAATATACTTAGTGTAAGAAATCTTTGTGATGAGTAAATAAACATTTTTATTATATTATTTATTATTATTTTTCACGAAAATTCAAGGCTAGCTTTAGTGCTTGGTAGACACGTCCCTATCATTTTCTTTTTTTCAACAACTAATTAAATTAAAGAAAATATAAAATGAAATATTATTTAAAAAAACCGGCCAAGAGCGTGTCGGGCCACGCTCAGTGTAGGGTTCCGTAGTTTCCCGTCCGTTAGACGTGCCAGAAGTTTTCGATGGTAATTTTGAATTGCGAGAACCTATTTTAATAATTATTTTTTTGTTTGAAAAAAGATACGTTCAGGATAATAAAATATTATGTAAACGAAGTTAAAAAAAAAATACGGGCAAATGAAACTTGACCTCTGGATTGTATAGGCGCTCATACGATTCAGGGACCAAATTATATTGGTTAACTGCAGTTTCCATCTGTTGTTTCCATCCAAGTTCAAAATAATTTTCCTAGAAAGTCCTTATAAAGTTCTACTTTTCAGATTTTTTTCGTATTTTCTAAACTTATGGTTCAAAAGTTAGAGGGGGGGGGACGCTTTGTTTTTTACTTTTGGAGCGATTATTTCCGAAATTATTGACATTATCAAAAAATGATTTTAGTAAACCCCTATTCATTTTTAAATACCTTTCCAACAATATATCACACATTAGGGTTAAAATAAAAAAAAAAAACACTTCCCACTTTACATATAGGGGGGCTACCCTAATAAAACATTTTTTTCCAATTTTTATTTTAGCACTTTGTCGGCGTGATTGATACACATATTGGTCCCAAATTTCAGCTTTCTAGTGCTAACGGTCACAGAGATTAAGCGAGGACGGACAGACAGACAGACAGACATGGCGAAACTATAAGGGTTCCTAGTTGACTACGGAACCCTAAAAACAATAACGTGTGTAACGATATTGTGTGTAAGTACCACTGGCATAATAATTATACTAAGTAACAAAATTGTATATAAAATTTAATTTTAAGAAAGCTGTAAAGTTTTTATGAGATAAATAAATTTCTCTCTTTAAACCGATAACGTAGTAATTCTAATGATATTTGATGAAATAAATCAACAAAAGATGTTTACCATTCGTTTCTTATTTAACAAATCAGCAAAGCAAACTCCGTTGTCATTGCGCTCACAGATAAATAAATTTGTATATTACTTTTCTGTTTTTGTGAATATTTTAAACCAAAAATGCTGAAAAGCTGAATGAGAAAGTATCTGATTTACAAAATTTTAAGTTTTAGTGAAATTTTGATAGGCAATACCAAAATGAAAGCCATAAAAAACTAGAAAAATATACTACTTGCTTAATATAGGAGATATTTTGAGAAAAACACACTAATGATGATGTCTGATCCACTAACCATACAATCATAATGATGACATTTTTTTTCACACTTTAACACAGCTCCATCTAGTCCCAAATTAAACAATTATATTAAAATTTGCTTGTGTTTTGGGTATTAAACAACTGATATACTACTTAAATACATTTTTTTGATAAATACATACATATTATAGATCAATTACACCCAGACACAGAACAAACAATCATTCTCATCACACAAAGAATTATCCTGGGTGGGAATCGAACCCAACCTTCGGCTTAATAGTCAGGGTCACTAACCACTAGAGCAACAGGCCAATCAAAGTCAGTGTTTGGCTATTGTGTTTATATCATGGCCTAACTTTGCAGCTTCTATCAAGAGCCTCTGATTTATAAGGCTTTTAATAAACGTTCTTAAATTAAAATATAGTCACATTATTTCATAAAATGTATACATATAAATATATATAGGTATTATATATTTATTTACAACGTATTTACTTATAAGTAAAATATTTTTCTCAATTTATTTAGTTATAATTTGATGGCATACATTATGGTATACCTAACCTTTCTTCAATTTTCTTTATTTTATATTTCTTCAGTTCCTTAAATCTCTTCCTTTTCTCGTTGTACACTTCTTTTGCTCCCATGCTATACATTTTGTATTTCCTCTGCACTCCTGGGTTTGCTGGTAAAACACTCATATTTGAGTTAAGCTCGCCTATGTACATTTTGTTTTCTTTTGTTAATTGTAATTTGTGTTTTTGTGTGTACATTAAAGAATTAAAGAATTAATATTTTGAACAAAACCGTTGCTGAAGACTTGTACAACCTATAGATAGATTAATACTAAATATACTGAAAGCAGTCAAGACTATTGACGTACTCATGGACTTCGATCTCTCATCAGCAGCAAGTTTACTCTAACATCGCAATAGCACACGTTATACGTTCAAAACTTCTACATGGTTCTTAGAATCAAATAGCTAGTAGCTACCTCGGTGATACGAAGACGACTAAGTAAATTTAACTGTGTTCTGTATACGTATGAGAATTGGGAATAGGGGAATAGAAGCGAGCTCGGTTTGATAATATATGTATGTTATTTATAATTGTAATGGTTTTGTTCTGTGTTTAGTGTTGGTCTTGTTCTTGGTTAAGGTTTAATTGCTTTTAGATAGTGCTGGCAAGAAAGGGATTTGGTTTCTCATAAAAGTGAAGGGTTTGTTTGTTAGAACGTGCTTATCTCAGGAAATAGAAACTGATTCGAATTAAGCGAGAGCGACTGGCCTGTTGGTCTAGTGGTTAGTGACCTTGACTGCTAAGCCGGAGGTCGTGGGTTCGATCCCCACCCAGGACAAATGTTTGTGTGATGAGCATGAACGGGTGTTATTTATCTATATATAATATGTATGTATTTAAAATAAAAAATTAAGTAGTATATCAGTTGTTTAGTACCCATAACACAAGCAAATATAATTGCTTAATTTAACTAGATGGCGCTGTGTAAATGTGGTATAATATTATTATTATATTATAATAAAAAATCTTTTAGTGTTGGATAGCCTCTTGTTAGAAGAAGCTATATAACACGCTGCAACAAATAGGAGCTGAGTAGTGGCCAATATAGTTGGTCTAATAATTTTTTTTCGTAATAAATTAGGCAAGTAAGGACCAAAAACTCAATACGCGGGATTATTTAGTGTGATAAAAGTGATAAAATGAATTTATTGTTCTATGTAAAAAAGTGTCTATGTTCAGAGACAATAGCGCTAGTAAAAAGTATGGAGGAGGCGTATCGGAACATCCACCTTAAGCAGTTGATTGAAAAGTAAATATAATTAAAAAATTATAATAACACGGCTGCAAAAAATCAACAGATAAGCAACGCACGCTCTCTCTCTCTCTTTAAGACCTGTGCTCTTGTCGGTGGAGTAATTTCCAATTCTCTTCATTTCCTGCCATTTCTCTCACCTCCTGATACGACACCACCCGTACCTTCTCCTTGATCTGTTTAATAAATGTCCTCCTTGGTCTACCTCTTCGTCTCTTGCCTTCTATCTTTCCTTCTATGATGTTTTTTATAAACGGACCGTGTCGTATATTCTTATTCCTGACAAAATTTAAATACATAACATAATTATGTACATATTTGTAATCTTCATTTGATTACCTTACACAATACATTTGGTTAAAAAAAAATGTTAACTACTAATATTTTGGCACCAAAGGTCCGTCGTTTTGGTTCTTTTTTAGGGTTCCGTATTTCTGACTAGGAACCCTTATAGTTTCGTTATGTCCGTCTGTCTGTCTGTCTGTCCGAGAATTTGCTAAGAGACCGTTAGTACTAGAAAGCTGTAATTTTGTAGGAGTATGTATATCAATTACGTCGACAAAGTGGTAAAATAAAATTTTGGAAAAAAAATTTTTTTAGGGTGGTTCCCATACATGTGAAGTGGGATGAATATTTTTTTTTGTCGTCTACCCCATTGTGTGGGATATCGTTGAATAGGTCTTCTAAAATGACTTGGGGGTTACTAACATTGTTTTTCGATTTAATGGTCCATTTACGAAATATTAGACTTTAAAGAGCAAATTTTTGTTCCAGTAGGGCGTCCCCCCCTCTAAAAGCTGAACTGCTGGCTTGAAAAATCTGAAAAAATTCATGATGATAGTGCATTTTATGAACTTTAAATGAAAATTATAGCGGTTAGGATAACTTTATTAGTTTAGCAGTAATAGTCGTTGAACTTGGGTGTCGGATAATTTTGTACCAAATACAAAATCCTTAGCATTAATCCTTTATAGTGACTAAGATAAAGTAGTTGCTTGTTTATAACGGGTAAAGACTTGCATTTAAAAACAAAATATCAAATAAATAATTAAAAAAAAAAAATATTAAAGATCGGATATTCCAGTGCATATTTACCTAAACTGTGCGGAAGTAAGTAATATAGAGTGGATAATACCACCTCTGAAATACCGGATCGGTATTTTACCGGCATTACCAGTATACCGGTTTTATTTTATTATTGAATTTTATAGAATTAATATGTTGTTAGGTAAAAATTATTGATTTGAAGAATGTTACCTATTCCAAATGTTACTAAAATTGTGTCAAATTAAAATATTTTGTTCTAATTACGTAAAATAAAAATAAGTTGGTGTTATTTAAGTGAATAAAACCACAGGTCAGAGACACAGAGAACTGAGCCAGAGGTCGCACACTTAAAAAATATTTAGTATGGAAATTGGACTTTTCAAGAAAAATCATCAAAACATCGACTTTTTGCACTTTATAAATTAGTAATTAGTGGTGAATTTTTTAATTTGAGGGTAGCAGAGGGGGACGAAAAAAACGTTATTTTTACGCTCAGATGCACCGTTTCAGAGATATAAAGGTTTTATAATTATTATTTTTGATGCACATTTTTGAGCACAATACGAAAAACACGGGCGAGGCTGGGGCCGGACAGCTTGTATTTCTACAAATTCTAATAACAATTAATGACTTTTTAATCCCGGTATTAAAATCGGTATACCGGTACTTTAGAGGTGGTATTATCCACTCTATGTTACTTACTTCCGCACAGTTTAGGTAAATATGCACTGGAATATCCGATCTCTAATAATAATATATAAATTTGCTTACTCAGCAATTGAATAACTCACTTATCTAAAATTAAAAAAAAAAATAACACCCTGTACTTTTATGGCATAGATCTATAGATTCAATCATAAGGATTGAATTATCTAACAAAAATAACTGTATAATATTACTATATATTATGTGTTGAAATAAATAAGAACAAAACCAAAATTCCACTCTGTATGTGGTCGTTATCCTACCAACAGCGCCACGTATCTCTCTCGAAATGATCCAATCTTTCAAGCTGAAACAATTTAACAGACTCATGAAATTTCATTAAAATCGGTTGGATTATTTTCAAATACTAGTGTATATGAACACCGTAGCTCTTTTGCTGCGGAACCCTACATTGAGCATGATCCGACATAATCTTAACCGGTTTTTTTTTTTAATACCTATTGGACACTTGGGTTTTTGAGAAGAATCTAACGATAGTTTAATTGTCCAAAACCATCCAGCCGCTAGGAATAAATGTAGGAATAAAGAAATTTACAAACATACAAGATACGCGCGAAAAACAATGCCCTTCCTGACAATCGGGTAAAAATAAGACACCATCGGAAACTGTATATACCTCGGCAACCTTGAAACATTTGCAATTCACAAAGAGAAACAGCCCTAGGCTAGTTAAAACCAGTTTCCCAAGTCTTTCAAATAGCAAAATTTTACTTTATCAATATAAATTAGTTTTAAAACTGATAGAATAAGTAATAAATCACGACTGGGGTAGTCGAAGCGCACGTCCCTAGATATAACACAAAAGCGGATTTACAAAGTTAATAGGGCTTAAGTCGTTGATTGAAGTTTAACTTTTAGTTACCAACAAGTTTCAGTAAGCCTCGCGTATGCAGATTAAAATTTTATCTGTGTTTTTTGTTGTTACATTTGTGTGTTGTTTGATATTGTTTTGTTAAATAGTTTAAGTTTTGCTTTTATTTGGAGTGAAATCTTTGATTATTTAAATGTTAGAAGCCGAAATTGAGGTAACAAATGAGTTTTGTGTTGTGAGTCAGCAATAGATGGGAAAAGTGGTGATAAGAAGGAAAAAAAATATAAATAAGTACAATAATAAAATAAAATATATACACTACTGGGGTAAAGACATCTCAATCCGTGGGTGTTGTAAAAAGCGTCGTAAAAAGCACTGTAAGAAAAGGAAAATTCGAAACAAACCCTATAGCAACCCGTCTGGTCAGCGTGGTATAGTAGGCTGAATTCCCTCCACATTCTTTGGAGGAGACCCATGCCTAGTAGTGGGACGTTTATGGGTTGGTTAGGTTGTATAGGGTTGGTTTCGAATTTTACTTTTCTCGCAGTGCTCTTGTCTGCACCTTTTTCGACATCCATTGTATTGTAACCTTTACTATACAATGGATGTCGAAAAAGGTGGCTTAGGGAGTTGTAGTGACAGTATGTATTTTTAATCCGTCACTAAACAGATAAATTTGCAACCGACTTTTTTTTAAAACGTGTTAGTTTTAAGAGAAGTTCATTTACAGAAAAGGATCTTTTTAAAATAAATATTAAAGCACCACAGCCCAAAATATCTGAACTAAATAATTTCAATTTATTACGTAACAATTTTTCATATGTCACCACTGGGTTCCGTTTCCGCCGCATCACGTGCGAACGATTTATCTCTTCCGGAATATTCAGTCATGGAAATTGTGAAAAAAAAAGTATTCTGCTACTCAGTAATACCCTGTTATATTAAAAAAAAGTTCCAACTCAATATCGAAGGCGTAAATGTGATGAATGGGATGTGATTTCAACGAAGTAAAGCTTTTGGAAAAGTTTACGGGTATTGAGACACGTTTGTTCTCCACAAATTAAATCTGCGTCAATACCAAATGCTGTAAAGGGCGATGACGACAGAAAATGTTGGTCAAATATTTCAGGTTTTTTTGACATTCCCATTCCGCCTAACATTTACATTAGTTTTACCTGCGGCTATTTTTAACTTTGTCATAACATAACATAGCATCACGCCTTTTTCCCTGAAGGGGTCGGTAGAGATGTATGCCACCCACATTTCGCATGAAATAGTGGGCGAGCCTGTTGTCTTCAACCGGGAATTTTGTTTACCAAACTCCGGGAAAATCTGAATACTGGAATGATAGAAAAACACAAAACTATTTTCACCCGTCCCGGGAATTGAACCCGGGACCTCTTGCATAACAATCATATACACTTCCCGCTGATAGCTCTGTCAGCAAGCTATAACGATTATATTATTCAATAACTGTTGGTCTATTGGTCGTAGGGTGATGTTATATAGCTTATAGCCTTCCCCAATAAATTGACTATCCAATAGTAAAATAATTTTTCAAATATTACCAGTAGTTCCCAACCAAACATCGAACGACATTAGGCCTCCGTGGCTCAGTGGTTAGTAACCCTGACTGCTGAAACAGACGTTGTGGGTTCGATTCCCACACCACACAAATTTTAATCTTTGTAGCAGCCAGTTCTTTGTTTCAGCAACCCATTATTATCCCACAGCTGGGCTCGGGTCTCCTCTCCTCTATTCTAAGAGCTGAGAGGGTTTATGTGCTTGTGCTTTGTGTTATGAGTACAATTATTTGTTATTTTTTGTGGTTGTAATACAGTAGTAATATCAGTTATCTTAAATCCATATTACAAGCATTAGCTTAGTGTATTATATTATAACCTACTTGTAAGTGTGTGGTGAATTAGTAACCATTTGTAAAATATACAAAATAAATGAGCAAGCAAAAAAATGCCCCGTCTCGTTCAGATTCAATTTCAAGACATCAAGAGATTACGACACACATGATTTAAAAAAGTTTCCTATCAGAATACAGCCTTCAACGTAACGATCGTTTGATGGGACGATTCCGATCTAAATAAAAAACCGCCAAACTCGAATATAAAAAGTGTACAACCATAAAAATGTAGGTATTAAACCTTCCGGTAATAAATAATTTATGGTTCAAACCGTTTCCTCTGACTCCCTTGATAAAAGTTTCATGAAAATACTCAGCGTATGGGTTTTTCTAACATAATACGTGTAAGCACGTATTGCTTATCAATATGTGAGATATATACTTTTTAGAGGCAATTTTTTATTGAATTTGATTATTTTGGGGTTGAGAGCCTCGTTGGAATAAAGTGGGATATGAAGTGGTTGTGGAGGTGTTCATATAATATTTATATTATAATTTGAGAGAATTGTAGCTGAAGAAATAAAAGGCCGGCGTTCAATGGAGCAAAAAAAAAATAGAACTCTTTATTCGGTTTACGAAAAACTAAAGAAAAGAATTTGTACTCGTAAAGTATCAGTAAAATATCAAGTATGTCTTCAAGTCAGACATACTTGATATTTCATTGAAATACAATTTAAAGAAAAATAATGCAATATGTATAAAATAAGTACAATAAATAGGTTTCTATTAGGATCGAGAACAAAATTTTAAGTCTAACAGGGCACGTGTCTGACGACATGGGACAATCCCACCCTCATGCCCACCACTGCAACTCCTGTGAGCCAGGATTAACAGCAATGACCCTTACAAACACCTAGTTTTGACACTCGGGAGTCCCAGGGATTGCCTAACCTACTGTCTTGGAACCCGCAACGAAACTAATCAGAAGTAAATGGAGGAGTTAATGAGAAGGCACTTGTCTGACGACTTTAATTTTTCTATATATAAAGCACGATCCTTCCAAACACAATGCCTCTTGTCGTAGACCTGCTATCCGTCAGATAAACCCTGTGAACACATCCGCTGCGCAACGTTGTTCCCATTTCTTAGGTGGCTACGTCTATAGTAAAGTTAACAAAATATTAAATATCTATTCCCTGAGTAAATTTGAATGCAAACAGACAGTAACAAAATGGCTACTGTCTCTAGACTATACTGAAACAGAAAATATCCTGACCATACTAAAATAATTTCAAATTGCGATTACCTATATATTCACACACGCGCTCACACTCTCCACATACACAAACACACACACACACACACGCACACTTACGCACATTTACACCCAGAATTATGCATGTATATTAAATAATGTTAACGTCTCAAATAACTCTGAACAATGTACGCATTAGCTTTTAAAATAATTGTGATTAAAGGAGAGAGCCTGGAGATTCGTCACACAGGTCTTTGAACCTACTACGGACTCCAGCTCTCACAAGGTTTAGAACTTATACTTAAGCTATTCTATTTTTGTACCCAAAATGTAACCTTTTGAGAGAAAATAAAAATATATAATATTATTATAGTTTTAATCATCGGATATTTTTTCACTTCCAGGCTTGATTTTGGCTAAAATATTCGTGAACATTACCTTACAATCAACATCAAACATATCAGTACCCATAAACACGGCGTACAAATCTGAACGCTGTTCCATTCAATCGCGCTCGCAAATATATGCGCATACATCCAACCTCGTTAGAGTTCCACTTTGAATGGCGCAGCTCTCTCGCTACTAGATGAGATACTGCTATTGTTTGTGATACCTAATGGACCTATGGAAACTGTTTTGACTTGTTGAAAAATATGGCGTTTCTTTTGAAGAAGGCTAGTTTTTATTTTTTGCATATTTTGTTGGTATTGTCCATCGCAAACGTTTTTATACGGACAATTTTCAGCCGTTTGGTCTACATTGATTCTATCATTCCATTCATGAACTTTGTTAGTATCAGAAAACGCATTGGTCCTTACAAAGTTAGGAACATAAAATTTCAACCAAAACGAACCAACGCACCATTTGACGTGAAAATTCTGCTTGCAGCTTTTTGTAGATACAGAGAAGCGTCCTATATCATTATTGTTTTCATTATAGATTGTTGTTTTTCTGATTGTCTTTGCCAGAAATCTTATATCTTTTACTTCTTGTCTTTCACTGTAACCTAAGGGTTTGTTTCTGCAATAGACATTACCGTTATTTTGTACAAAGTTATCTTACGACTACAATATTTTATTGAATTTTCGGATGTTTGATACTCTCTCGCGCAAGACTTACTAAACGGAATGTGTTGGAACTTTTGTACATAATATCAAGAAAACTTTTTATCTTAGTATAGATTATAATTTCAGTGAGTAACGCAGACAGAGTCACAAATAGAAACTAGTTATTTTGCTAGTATAATAATAATTGGTTATCAGTATGAAATTTATTCAAGAAACCGAAGAATTGAAGTCACGTACATTCTTATCGAATTTGTCTAAAAGTAAAATCTGGACCAAATGAAAACGAGTCGCTTCCAGCAACCAATATTCTTTCAGCTTGGATTATTCCAAAGAATATCAGGAATTTATATTCTAACGATGGCCAGTAATTGGAATTTTATATTGGATCGTGTTCGCTTGCGTCAAGCCCCATTCTGTATAATTAGAAAAACAAATTTTTGTTTCCAGATTATTACGTCTCTAAAAATATGAGTTCTTTAAAAGGATATATTTATGTTTGTGCTGTGTCATCTTACTAATATCATTTTCCAAGCGACTACAGTATGGAGAACTTCAAAAAAGGAGTGAATAGGTTTCATAAGGGTCGGCAATGCGTTCGAAATGCCCCTGATGGTAAGCGGTTACCGTAGCCTTTGGCAACACAAGAGCATTGCCTGTTTGTTTGCCACCATCATCGTATAAAATGATGGTTGGATGACGCCAAAACAGTAGAAGGGTCTCTATAGAATTTACCACAACAGATAAATTTGTTAAGGGTCGGCAACACGCTCGTGATGCTCCTGGTGTTGTAGGCGTTTAAAGATAAAGACAAAGGTATTTTATTTGTCAGAATACAGTAAAATTTAGATGTTAACATTATTCCAGGTGCTTATATTCTACCATTTCTGGTGTACAGATATTTTTTCATGTTAAATTATATTCCTTCCTTAATTAAAATCCAAATTCAATTTTAATAAATTAAGTTTACATTAGTCATAAGTTTAACAACATTACATTACACAACAACAAGGACGGATTAAAGCGTCATTCAATAACTTGATCGAGATGCCAATGACGTCTTAAAGCGTCCAATGCACTTCAACTTTTACTGACGGATAAAAGTTGAGTAATGTTGATTTTCAGAATCAGGAATATTTATTACTGTTCATATATTTTTATTGCTTGGCGTAGGGAACACAGTTTTTATTTATTAGCGAAACAAATTATCATAATTAAAAAAAATTAAAGGCTGCGGTATCCGCTTACCATAAGGCGGACTGTAGATCTGTATGGCACCGTCATGGAAAAAAAAAACTAGTTCTGAACGTTAAAAAAATTGATACCTTTATTTATGGTCATCAACAATATATTTTTCACCAACTCTAATGAAACATTAAAAATGTGTTTAACGAGATTCTGCTCTGAACGCAATACTTCATCATTATATCCTTTGTCAGTTATTATCGCAGTCTGCAAAATTAGGTTAGTTTTAGCTTTGAAAATATAGATAGGATATTAAACTTTGTTGAAGCTGAAACTAAACTTTACTGCTAGTCAGCGACTGCAGAAAATTATCTGAAAGTTAAGGCTGTCTTCAGTAAAAATAGTATAATACAATTTAATAAAAATTATTTATTAATTTTTTTTTTCTTTTTGATAAATCATTATTGATACAAAGGATACTTCGAAAACAAGGTGTTGTTGTTAATTGTGCCCGGAGGTTATTTGTGCATCTTCCAAATAGAGAATTTAATATTGCGGGCTATTTTTATTATCATTTTAAATACCTACTATAGGTATTTAAAGTAATATAGTAAAAAGTACAGTTAAGTTGATTTATTTATTTTTATTACGTTCAAGTAATAATAATACCTTCTTAGCATATTCATTTAACTTTTAGTTTGGTTTATCCACTCATAATGATGTAGCCTTAACTAAAAGTTCAAAAGCTATGGTAAGGTTTTCCTTTCTTCACAATATTTTCCCACTTTAATATTACATTATACAAAATATTATGCATTCTTCGAACAGCATCCAGTCGAATAGCACCTGCGCTAATCGCATCTAACATATTCCTCGAAGAGCACCTACCAATACATTTGCAAGGTGCTGTTTGTTAAAAATATCTCTAAACCAAATTTACAAACAAAAATATTGGTTGGTGCTGTTTGAGGAATACGTAAGGTGCGATTCGCGTAGATGCTGTTCGACTGGGTGCTGTTCGAGGAATACATCAATTTAATGAACATAATTTTGTTGGTTTTATTAAAATTTGTAATCAAACCAAGTTCAAATGCTATTTTTAATTTTTGTATTGCAAATGCCTTAAAGCAGCTTTTTCTTTGAATCTATTGACCGCCAAATTTGCCAAATAATAATGCACCCTAATACCATAACCTTAAGATCATATTTTGAGTTGTCGCATTTTTATGTCAGAAGTAGCACAAAGCTAAATAAAACTAGCCCAAAGCAAAACTACCCACAGACCCTAGTGAACTAGAAACACTAACCACAAAACATGTAAGAGCAACCAAAGCAACAACAGTTTCTACAGTATTTGAATCAATTTGTTTGGCCAATACTGTGTTGCCATTCGCATAAATCACATATCGCGGCCATACATTACTATAACGTCGTGTTGTACGTATGACAGTTGAAATCGTTGCGATCCCGAAACACGTAATTTAGTGAATTTTATGCATTGCGTGTACTATTGGATGATGTGATATGAAAATACTGGCGTATTCCTGTGTATCAGAACGTGTGATCGTATTGTGCCAATCTATTGTATTTTAATATGATTATAAATTGTTGTTGTTAGTCGTTGGATGTTTTGGTGTTACGTTTTATAGTTTATTAGTATTATATTGTTTGTTAGTAGTTGAAATATTGACAGGGATATTATAAATGTGAATTGTGTGCTTGTAAACTTGCTGACAGAGTGGTGTCTAAAGTTAAACTACATAAGTATTTATTATTTAGGGAAGTTGTGCTGTAATTTAATTTCGTATTTGGTGACTTGTTATATAGAATCAACATCATCATCATTTCAATCCACAAATGTCACTCGGCTGGACACGGGTCTCCTCCAAAGAATGTGGAGGAAATTTAGCCTACTATACCACGCTGGCTAGACGGGTTGGTATAGGGTTTGTTTCGAGTTTTCCTTATATAGAATAGTTATTGAAAATACTTCATTCATATTTGCGTGCCCTCTATGGGTAGATATGTATGCATCACAAACAAATTTTGTAACAACCATGTACTAACATATCTTTGGCGAATTATAAAGAATCTTCATCTTTATCTAAACAAAATTATAAATAGATTAAATTTGATAAAAGGAGACTGATTATAATATGTATGTAACAAAAAAAATGTAGTCTAGTATGTCAGTATTATATCAGTCGTTAATACATATTATAACACAAGCAAATTTAAGTGCTTAATTTGGGACTAGATGGCGCTGTGTGAATGTGTGAAAAATCAAGTTTATCTAGTACATATCCAAATACTTCTAACACTGATTCACATTCTTCTCAAACATAAATGAAGTGGTCAATGTTTCAAATAATAAATCCATGCCCAATGAGCTAGTCACCAACACCAACTGTCCAATATAAGAATCGCTGATAAGAATTTTGAATAGGACTCTAGACAAAGACTGAACCAGATAATTGTCTCAATAAGAAGTTGTAAACTTGAATTTACCCACAACTTAATTGAAGCAAAGGCGAAATATCTAAAATTACAATTTAAAGCTATGACCGACTTATTCGAAAGTTTATAACTAAAGACACCAATAGACTTATTAGTTAAACTAAAACTTTGTCTATTGAAGATTCATTATTTAAAACTTACACATTGAATACAGATTTAGTTTGTAAAATTAGGTACTGAAGCAATTGATCGTGAACGAACAGACGATAGTAAAGTGATGGATTATGAAAATTCCTTTAATATTCTTAGTTCGAATAGCCAAAGTTTGTACTCGGCTATCTGCTCCGAGGAAATGAATTTCACTTTAGTCTAATGAAAATACTTTGATACGCGGATAAGCGTCAAAATTTTCGCTTTTGAATATTTAAAAAGTCCAATCCTCTATTTATTAGGCTTTAAACCGTTAAGGACTTGGATGTTCGGAGAATATCTTAGTAGTTTTAATAAGTCAAAGATTTTCTTTCACATTTATATTTTGGAGTTCAAATGATTTATATCATAATTTAAGAGTAAATAAGAAATAAAAGACTATTCAGATAGTAAAACTTAGCAAAACACTTTATTTGGCTTGCCGTTTCAACCGAGTTAGATCGGCCGTGGTCACAGCTGACTGCTGAGGCGATGTCAAGACTCTATGCAAAGTAGATTCTAGATTTCCGCTCACGCGTGTAAAAACATTAATAAATTGGTACGTAATAATAAATTATTGTTTTTCTATGCATCGCAAATAATTAGAAGAAAAATAAAAATAAAATAATAAAAATACAGCAATAAAAATACAATTAAAAGCATATTATTATATACAGTCAGATTTTTCCCCCGAAGGTTAGGAAGACGTATATCACACTTAAATTTCATTAGCTCTGCTGCGTTAGATACTCTATACGCGTCCATCCACCTATTGCAAATAACTAGGCAGATTTTCAAAGTTTGAACTGATTGATACTCGCAACCCCAATACCATATTTGCCCAACCCGGGAATCGAATCCTGGATCTCTTGCACAGTAGTCGTATATACTAATGCTCATCCGAAACAGTTATAAAGTATAAAAAGAATACTAAAAATAGATGCAATCATATGTTCGCCAACTAAACAGACAGAACACACTAAACTTCGCTAAAGTACATTTACAGTAGCCTGCTAAAACAGTCCAATTCCCAAACACAAACAATAACAGTCTAAAGTCCAGCTTGATTACATTAATCCTTAGTAATTTTGAGAAGACCCTAACATTCACTTAACAATACAATAATAAATTCATAATATCTTAGGCGGTTCTTTGGTTAGTGACCCTAGTTTAACTCAAAAGGGGCGGCTGAAGGTCATGCTCATTTGAATAATGGAAATTTACGTAATGTCAAGCTGCTAATTATTTAACGAATTTATAGAAATGTGTGATGATATTTTATGGAAAGATTTGTTTTGTCTGCTCTTGCTATGCCTATTAAGGTGGATGTTCCGACACGTCACTTCCATACCTTTTACTGAGCGTATTTTCTCTGAATATAGACCTTTTTTACATTTATCAAATAATTTTATTAATTTTCTACAATAAATAGGTCTGCGTATTGAGTTAACGTCCGAGTCCAATTTTTCTCTGTTAGTTTCTTAATAAATTAGGCAAGTTATTATTAAAATTCAATACGTGGGCCTATTTATTGTAGAAAAAATTATAAAATTAATTGTTCCTATTAAAAAGTGTCTATATTTAGAGAAAATACGCTTATTAAAATGTATGGAAGAGGTGTTTAGGAATATCCACCTTAATGATACCTTTTAACAAACAATAAAAAAATTCTATATTACATTTACGTAAGAAGAAAGCCCTTAAAGTTACAGGTTCTGTGTCCTTTTACAAACGTTTAATATCATTATTACTATTGCTCAATTATCAAATCCTTACTATAGACTTTTTGACTGGCCTGTTGGTCTAGTGGTTAGTAACCCTGACTGCTATGCCAGAGGCCGTGGGTTCGATCCCCACCCAGGACAATTCTTTGTGTGATGAGCATGATAATTTGTTTTGTGTCTGGGTGTAATTTATCTATAAAATGTATGTATTTACAAAAAAAAAAAAGTAATATATCAGTTGTAGTGTTAGTACCCATAAGCAAATATAATTGCTTAATTTGGGACTAGATGGCGCTATGTGAATGTGGTAAAATATTATTATATTATAGACCCAATTACACCCTCTACGAGTAAAACAGAATCTAGTTAGTGCTTCAAGTGTTTCAAGAGCTGGTTGATATTTTTGGGTAGATATTTGAGGCACGCTGAAATCGCTCTAACACTTCTCATTTAATACACCTACACAAAACCGCAGACCTGAATATCGGGTAGCTGAGCGGTGTAATTTACCCTTATAATATATTTAAAGATATGATTTTTGACATAATATGGATACTAAGACGACCTGGTAAGGGTTGCGGGTGGCCGTTGGATACGGGCGGCACAAAATCGCTCGTTGTGGCGGAAATTAGGTGAGGCCTATGTTCAGCAGTGGACGTCATTGGGCTGATATGAAGATGATGGATACTAAGGTGTAAATGACGCTTTACAGAAGCTTATTACTTATTATAAACATGATTGACATTTTAAAGATGCAAAGAAGTAAAAGCAATGGTGGCTGAATGGATAAGGAACCAGCATGCAAATTACGCGGTCCGAGTTCGATCCCGACCGGCAGTAACAATGTGGATTCCACTTTGTGGAATTTATATGTACTAGTCAAGTGACTTACCATCTGCTAACGGTGAAGGAAAACATCGTGAGGAAACCCACATACCCTAGAAGAAATTCTATGAGTATATCTGATCCACCAAACCGCATTAAGCCAGCGCGAGTGGATTATGGCTTAAAACCCTCTCAGCTCTCTAGATAGAGGAGAGGAGACCCGAGCCCAGCAGTGGGACTAAATAGATTGCTGAATGATGAAAGAAGTAAAAAGAAAAATGCTTGAGCCTCGTATATTTATATATTTTTTATTCCTCAAAACTTGTTACGAGCAAGATTGGACTTAAATAATAAATTGGAGAGTGTTATGCAACATGCAATACAACGCTTAAAATGTAAAGTGTATGTGTGAAAAGTAATGTTTTGTATAGTAGTGACGAGACAGCCAAGCTTAAGTGGGTGAGACTTGTGAACGTTTACAAAAGACTCTTAAAATATTCATATTTGTCGAGCATCACCCCTAAAAGCTAGGGTTGGTTCATATGTCATAAAGCTATGCAGCTAAGTATACAAATTAGCTCCCTATTTTTAAATTTTATGCATTATTTATATTTAAGATATAAGCTATGTTATGTATTAAATGATATCAAATTCAAATTCATTTCAAAATTCAAATTCATTTATTCATAATCCTAAAGAACAAATAATATTAAAAATAAGAGGATTTACTTATACTCTATATTAAGTAAAATGGGGAAAGATTTGTATTTTTGTATGTAAATAATAAATTTAAAAACTACTGAACCGATTTCAAAAATTCTTTTGCCATACCAAAAGCTACATTATCACTTAGTACTTAACATACGATATATAACACAAGCTACGGGCAATAGGAGCTGAGCAGTGGTCAAATAAAGAACGACAGGAGAAAAGCCCCGGGCGTCTTCTTGTTGCTACTAAAGTAACAAGTAATAAAGTAACTGGCCTGTTGGTCTAGTGGTTAGTGACCCTGAGTGCTAAACCGGAGGTCGTGGGTTCGATCCCCACCCAGGACAAATCTTTGTGTGATGAGCATAAAGGTTTGTTCTGTGTCTGGGTGTAATTTATCTATAATATGTATTTAAAAAAAAAGGAATTTAAGTAATATATCAGTTAGCAAAGCAAATATAATTGCTTACTTTGGGACTAGATGGCGCTGTGTGAATGTGGTAGAATATTATTATTATTATTATAAGTATATAAAACCCGAAAACAATTATAGTCATTTTCTGGTCCTTTAACTATATTTATGCAAAAATCACGTAATCCGTTTCGTTGCATGTTAAAGAACAAACGAACGTATGACGATGTGATATTATACTATCCATAATCATTATACAGCAAGTGATTTATCAGTTCAACGCACACAAGAGAGTGAACTAAATGGCGCATGCCACAGGAAAACATAAAGATATATTTCTACTAAGCTCTCGTGAAAGACATTTTTCTGCTGAATTTATTCATAAGGAAGTTTTTGAAAAATATGGGTGGGCTTAACGTACCGTAATATAGCTAAAATGAACTAGATTTTAGTTTCGTTATAAAGTTAATTACTATTCAATTATTCTTTGAAATTGTAAGGCTGCAATTATAATCAAAAATAGAAAGGGCAACTAAGCAATTCAAAATCTAATCAAGTGAGTTTTAGCTACCCCAATTTAATTAGAACAAACTTGCTAGTCAAACCAAGTCCACAATCGAATTCAAAACAATAACATACAAACAAACAAACAACTATGAATGAAAACAATGGAAAAGTCAAGTTTGATGTAAACTAAAACAATGTAACAATGATGTTCAGAGTGGTTTGACAGTCCAATTATCTTCGTCTCGATGTCTCCTGTTCGCGATGTCTGACTTTTTACCAGGGAAATGAGAGATGAACTCAGGGAAATAATTGACCCGCCTCAATAGATATCGAGGTAGTTTTTTTCCTTGAATTCGTTGTATTGGTAACTTTTTTATCAACCGTATTGGCAGCCCGCGAAAGCTTTCATAATGTGAATAAAATATACAATACTTCTATGATATAGGAAATGTAAAAACCTACTCAATAGTTTAAGATTTAAGAGATAAAGAAACGAAATCATATTACGAAATAAATTACCGTCACGGACTTCTAGAGCGATACAGTCAATAACTTCGTTTCAGTCAATAAAGTCGTTTACATAAAAAATCATCATCATCATTAGCTGGACTCTTCTCTTCTCTATTTAGAGAGCTAAAAAGTAAACCCTCTCAGTTCTAGGCCATAATCCAAACACGCTGGCCTGGTGCGGTTTGGTGGATGATAGATTAGATACATGTTACTTTTTATATACAAAGCCAAACAAGGTGTCTAAATCTTCTATACTAGTATGACATGTTCAGCAGTGGAAGCATTAGGTCTGAGGATGATGATGTTCTTTTTCTTCTTTATTTATTTAGGAGTTCAATTCTTATCGGTTGAGCAATAATTAGTGTTCTTTATCCCCTGTCTTCCTTTTGAACTCTGATACGAGTAAGCTCTGCTTTTTGCTTAGACCTATTGTGTTGTATGACAATTCTCTTCAATAGTCTGCTTCAATTTCATCCTTCCTTTTTTCTTTCAGATGGTCTGCCAAAATTGTATAGCATTTATGATTTTTTTAACACAAAATTGTAATACTAGGTTCTGGGCTAATATAATAAGTTAACTAAGAAACTAATGTAGCGAAATAATTATCTTGTCCGTGTCTTATTACTTTTTATTATTATTAAATGGATCTAATGCGCAAGGCAGTCCCAGTTAATAACAATTACGTCGCCTTAGGTTAAATAATTATGATATTTAACTACTAAAGGAAACTTAAGAAAATTAGTCAATTCTATAGACTTGTTTTACAACCTTTAAAAGATTAAAGGTTGTAAAACAAGTCTATAGAATTGAGTTAAGTTTCGTTTAGAAAAACAAAACTTAGTCATTCTATATAAGAATATAGAATGACTAAGTTTTGCTGTTAAAGTAAGGTTTATGTTACACTAAAGTTTAATTACTCTTTGAACTTGGGAATGTTCAGGTATATTTGATAAATGATAAGTTATTTTTAAAATATAATTAACGAATTTCTTTAGAATAATAAGACTTTATAATATTTCATCATCAGCATATTAAGTAGTCTACTGCTAATGTTTAATTAGAACAACAAATCTTACTATGAGGGTATATCATAATACAATCTTCTGCATATTTAACACCATAACAGTGCTTAGAAGCTTTGGGGTTTTTTATTAGCTAAATCTATGTTGAACGAGTAACATTGCCATGCCTTCTCTTAAAATTACAAATTGTTATGAAACGTCATTTAAAGGGAGGTTTACGATTATTTTAACTTCATAAATAACGATTATTATAACATAGCTTTTAGGGCCCACAAGCTAAGAAGGTCTTTATGCCAGATTACTAGTTAAATGGCTACGTTTTGAAAGCACGTACAATAATAACGTGCTCGTAAAACCTAATAGGCATAGGAGTTAAGCTTTAATAGATCCTCTTATTTGTATTAAATGGCATTTAAAAAAGGAACGTTAAGAGAACATTGTTGGAGAGATAATGAATACTATGGCTCAAGATTTTCTTCCGCGTTTAAAATAAGACTACTAGCGACAATACGGCGTCTAGCGGAACTACTCATGACATTAATGGCAGTTATAAACGAATTAAAATTTAAGGTGTTTATCACGTTGCTAACTAATCAAATATTTAATTTTCTTCTTTAACTTGTTAGTAGATGGGATATGAACTAGATACGTAACTATTATCTAATTTATATTAGTAGATTGTATCTATGAAACAAAAACATTAACACTAAACAACCCTATCCTATTTTGTTATGGCATCTTCCTTAATATAGTCCTATAGTAGTTCTATTTAGGTCGTCAAACTAACTGAGTTATAGCCCAAGATACTTACTCGTAACTTAAGTTTAATCGACCACTGGGGCTTCCATTTTATTGATTTAAGAGACATTAGCACTTCATAACTACTTGTTTTACAATAAAGGTGCGGAATATTTAGAAATAATTGGACTTGAATAATGTATTTCGGGTCTATACAATATTTAGGCTCTGTACATTATTATGTATGTGTCATAATTGATCTACACTGTGTATAAATTATCTGTGTATATTAATAGATGGGTCAAAATAAAATTATCATCATAAACTACATTACTACTACCGAATATATTCTTTAAATTGTTATATTATATTTAGTACTTTATTATCTGAAATTAACTGTAATAGGTATGTACTTATGTCATAAATTTATTTATTATAATAATGTTATTACATATTTTTAAATTTTAAAGAACGAGTTTGGTACTAGCTTTAGTAACCAGTACTGCCTTGCTAAGAAAAAACGAGGCAATCGCATTATATAAATTACGGGAAAAAGGCATGTGAAGAAACTGCGCCCATAAATCTTTAGATCCAATTTCCCTTGAGCTCGACATAGAGTTAAGCCGTTTCTTTTTCGCAGGGCAGAGTAGGTTTAAGAAGAAGTACGTGTTGTAGACCCTCATATCATAAAAATGTAACAAACCGTATACCAAGCCGTCTGGCCAGCATGATACAGTAGGCTAAATTCCCTTCACAACATTTGGAGGAGACCCGTGCTCAGCATTGGAAATTTTATAGGTTGAAAATTAAATAATGATGATGATGATTTTTATTTATAAACTTATAAAAGTAGGCTTAAGCCAAAGGCTTTAACTACCACCCAACCGTAGTACAAAATAGTGACCTTATCTCAGCTATAAAAAAAAATCTCAAACCCAATAAAATGCAGAAGCAAATATAATCACAAAATCCCGGGAAAAAGTAAATTCCGGACTTAAAAAAACGTTCACTAGCGAACTTAAAAACAGCATCGATTAAGCGGTAAGTCCTATTTAAGCCCACATGACGCCGATGACATGACTGAATTTACTAGTAACTAAAGATACATATAGCATGCACCACAGTTTAAAAAAAACAGTGCGACAACGTACAACTATTCTAAAAAGTACTTTTTTAAGACAGGAAAATTAAAACAATATTTTTTTCTCAAATAGGAGCATACAACGAAGAGCCTTGACAAAAGTTTTGGGAATATGGATTTCATTTTGAATGTTTAGAGATATATTTTGGCTGTTGTTTACGAGGCAAAGTGGCTATAGAATATTGTAATTGTTTAATATACTTAGCCAGATTAACTACTGAAAACTAACTACAACTGAGAAACGTTTTTATACATTAAAATAATTCTTGACATGTAAAGAAAAATAATTTAAATTCAATTTTATTATGTAAGTACATGCTTCAATTGCTTTAGTTCCTAATTTAGTTTGATATTATTATAGTACTTTACTATGTAATGGAATTTATGTGCCATAAAACTGTAACTTTTTTTTATTGTAAATATTTTTATTTTGTAATTTTATACATATTTTTTATTTTTTAGTCCTATATAATTTTAATTTTGTCATATGTTGCAATCGTCAAGTACCTACACACTAGATAATAAAAACAATGATCTCTTTATTGATAATTATGGTAGTTCTAAGGTTCATAATAATATAATATTCTACCACATTCACACAGCGCCATCTAGTCCCAAAGTAAGCAATTATATTTGCTTGTATTATGAATACTAAACAACTGATATACTACTTAAATACATTTTTTTTTGTAAATACATACATATTATATATAAATTACACCCAGACACAGAAAAAACCTTTATGCTCATCACACAAAGATTTGTCCTGAGTGGGGATCGAACCCACGACCTCCGGCTTAGCAGTCAGGGTCACTAACCACTAGACCAACAGGCCAGTCATTCATAGTTTTTCTATATTTTATTGATAAATACAACTAAATGTTGTGTATTTTTGCATACCATAAAACATGATGTACTATTTACAAATATATAAGAGCCTGTAACCATGTTTTTAGCAACAATAAATATTCTTTATTCTGTATAACAACAAATTTCTTTACTTGTATAAACTTCTGTAAAGTCAGTATTGCTGAAAGAGCAAAGAAATTGTTAAAAAATAGGTACTCATATAGGCAGCACACACAAGCAAATAATTCTAATTACCTATCAATTGAAGCTATTTCAAATCTTAACATCATCATCTTTAGAATTAGACTATTAAATTAAATACCTTTTTAAATGTCCATAATATCATCTATACTGGGGTATACGAGCCAATTACAGGCACGCGACTCACCATTTGCGTTAATCCATGTGATTAACCTTTTTGCTAAAAGCTAATGGTGGATTTTTTGCGGCCACCCCTGTCACTCTAAATTTCTTTTTATGTTATTGGTATATTTTTTTTGTGAAGCCTGTTGCTTACTAATTGCTGGGGTAATTGAATACCTTGATTTTTCATGTCTGCTAATTAGTGTCTCTTTGAACGATGAAGATTTTATTTGGGTTAAATTTATTGCGTTATATCTCTGGTTTATTTTATATTACAGCGTTTCACGATGAATAATATTTAATTTAAGGCGTTTTCGTGTTTATTTTATTTATTGGCTTTAAATGTTTTTATTTTATTATTCAATAAATTATTATTCATATTTTACATCGCTGCGAATTCTGTAAGCTGAAGCTACTTTTCCAGGGGGAGTGTTCTGCCCTCTTAAAATAATAAAAATTAAGTAATATAATTTTTCAACTTCAAAATTGGTCTTTAGAAATTGCAATATGGCCAACCATTGAGCCAAAAATAGTCAAGAATAATGATTTCATTTGTTTCATGGCAATAAAAGCACATAAAAATTACAAACAAAATTTATAAAGGAGAAATATTTTGTCGTAATTAAAAGTGACCGTAATGAAATAGTGCCATTAATTCTTTTTTAAGCAAAGGCGTTCTCATTCTGCCTGTTTTGGCGTTAAATTAACAAGATTATTTCCTTCGTTTATTTTAGAGATAGGCTGTCTAACCGATGTTGCCACTTTGTTTTGCGCAATCACACTAGATTGTTGTAGATGTTTAGATCTATTTTCGTCCTCGAAAAAGCTTGGTAAATTTATTTTCTAACAACGCGCAGTCATTAGAGAAGGTTAAATTGAAACAGTATTAGCTTCAGTTTCATGATTCAAATACTAGATTTAGCTGTAGAGCTAAAACAGGCTGCCACTGAAATTTGAAAAGCATGTTTTACCACAAACGTTTCGTTAAATTATCATAGTGATATTATTAATTTTGTTTTTATATTTAGATAGATGTGACTGATTGCCTGTTTTGTTGGTATGGCAGAAGCTTTCAACATTGAATTTTCTTCCGAGAGCTCTCAAGATGAGAAATTAACTCTTTAACAAGATTTTTTTAGTTTTTAACCTAACGTAACCCATCAGACGAGCCATAGACTTGTTTTCCACTGTCAAGGTATTAAAACACACATAATATGGCAGTCGATCAGTTCTCATCTTTATGCCGTCTTTCTGTCAATAAATTGTGTATTAAATTTCTAAGCTTGTACTTAGCATTTATTATCGTTGCTTAATCGTTCATTAAATTCAATTCATAAATATATAGTAAGAATAGTTCTACAAACAAAATTATAACTTATTTTAGAACTAAACGTCCATGAAGTAGCATCACCAGTTGTTCACCCTAGTCGAAGTTTTATTGTTCTACAAACAGACAATTAAACTAGTACTTTAATTAGTAGAAAAGGCAATAAAATAGCATATAAACAGAAGCAATTAACGTAGCCAGTGTAATAAATAAGTAACACTTTAATCTTGAACTGTGATGTCATTTAAATACGTTTTAAAGTGTTACAAAGATACAAATAAAACAAACGACGTCCGCTTCAGACAAAATCTGAAACACTAAAACACCTCAAATCTAAATACGATCAACCTTTAACAAGTTTCTCGTATTTCTATAAAATGTATGTAAGTGTATCTTAACGAAATAAATTACATTGTCAGTACCTACCCATGCCTACGTGTAATCGTTAGCAAACATCCTGATTTCGAAACAAAACTCACCTTGATACGAATCGTAACGAACTTAAAAACTTTACCATTGTAATTCAAATCTTAATTTCGAAAAGACAAAGTTCAGAATCGTTTGCTAACTCATTAATAAGATTGTTAACCTCACGCGAGTGTTTTCCGGGGCGTGATTTGTAGCGTCAAGCGATTCTGGCCGAGGAATAAATTTGTCTATTCGAGGAAGGCTTCAAAGTTCCCGAAACACTGAATAATTGTTGAAGAGTCGGTTTTGGTTTTTCTTTGCATTGTTTTTATTGGTTCTTTGTATAATTACTTCCTCGTTTCAGTTAGAGTATACAATTTTAAAGCGTTGTCAGGTTGGAACACGATATGGTCAAATATCGTAGTATGAATTCATCATCAAATTTGAGGCTTTGAACTCAGCGTCTCTCTTCCAGTGACTTCAAATAATAGATTCTTACTGGGTTTGCTGCGTAACCTTTAGCGCAGTTTGAATATTTCTATTTTACTTGAATGGTTCCTCTAAATTACAAAAATCTGTAATCATGTTAATACTATCTATTATGCTATTTTTGTGCTTCTGGCCTTCTGCGGAGTGATCTCCAAAATTATGGAGCAAAAACTGATGTCCTTGCAGTTGATACTTTTGTCTTATAGGCAATCATGGTACACAGTTTTAAGGTTGCTGCGTATTGCTGGTATACAAGAAAGGCCTTAGCCACCAGATACTTGCTCCGCTTGCTTGGTCATATTATTTATTGTATTTTAGTAATAAACAAATAACTTAATCTCATGTTGATAATTCTAATTGGATGGAAACTTAATTAGTAAGAAAACTTTGTGAGAAAAAAGATTCTTACAGACCCGGTTTGATTTATTTTTAGACCTTTTGATGTGGCGTGACCTTTTGAATCTTAATTATTCTCTGTTCACGAATACTAATTATTTCCTGTGAGGTTAAGAAATAATAAAAAAAAACATCGTTAAAACTAGAAAAAAAGCTAGCAAAATATTTTGTTGTTTAGTGAACATTTATTATGGACATAATGTATGCCTTTTCAGTCAGTTTGTGTTTGTTAAATAATTATGTTTTATAAAATTTGTCAAAATCAAACAGTTTTAATGACAGATTATTTTGTAAAACTATTTAGCGCATGGGGACTGAGCACTGAGCACGCTGGCTGCGCTAGAAGTTCCGGGTTGAATCCCCGGCTCATACAAAAACGGCTTGGGGTTATTTTATCTTAAAATTTGCCCGAAGTTTGGAAGTGTGATCGATTTGGCTCATCACTAACACATGGACTTCTATCTCTTGGGGAAAAAAGCGTGATGCGACACCACAACACAATATGCGGTTGCCAAACTGAAAACCAGCGCTGTGTATTCTTTGCCCAGCCCATGCTGAGATGGCGGCCTTTTTCGGATGGGGCTTGCAGAGCAGCATATATTATCATATATGCCTCAACTCATTTATTTATTAAAATATTTTTTACCGTACCGTATATTTATTATTTATTATATTTTTTATTATATTTTTATACCGTACGTACTTTTTTGTTTAGGCCAATTTAAAATCCCACACTGCCCTTTGAAAAGAACAATACACGCTTGATAACCAATCTAAAGTTTATTGCTGCTATTCATAAATTCTCTTCAATGTCGTCATTAACCAAGATATACGCATCACGTGGTGTGGAACAAGTCCGTTCAATTACGTGTAACAAATGCACAGGAATAAAGGGGTGTTGGTCGCAACGCTTCGGGATAAAGAGATTAATCATAGGCCATGAACGTGGTTAACCCGTAGTTTGTGCGTTTCGCGAGCGAGAATGAAACGGGAACGCTGCGAGAGAATTTTATTCGAGTTTGTTATATTGTTCGCGCTTTTGTTCAGCTTTGTGTTTACGATGTTAGGCTTTGTAGGCTTGTCTAGTGTGAACATTGAAAAGATTATAGCAACAGTTGCATTTTTATTTTTTATTTAAAGCGTGGCAATGCGTTTGTTTGCTTCTGGGGATGTAATACTTTCCATCAGGTGGGCCGTTCGCTTGTTCTGCCATCATGATGTAAAAAATGTAGCTACAATATTGAGCTATATTTCACTTATTATTTAAGCATATTATCAAATTTTTCAAAATGGCCTCATGAAGCCTCCGTGTAGTGAGGGATTAAGAATACATAATGTCAATACCTCATCTCAACCCATTGGTGTCGTAAAAGGCGACAAGAAAAGGAAAATTCGAAACAAACCCTATACCAACCCGTCTGGCCAGCGTGGTAAAGTAAGCTAAATCTTTGGAAGAGACCAGCAGTAGGACGTTAATGAGTTGAAATGATGATGATGAAGATTTTAAGTAATATCTAGAAATAGATGTTTTTTCTTTTTCATATGTGTAAAGTTGTTAATTTCCTCCCAAGGAAAACATAACAGCTTTCTAAACTGGTAATGGCTCATTGAGCTGCGAAAAAGTTGTGAATTTTTATTCCATTTCTCATAGGCAGCAAACGCTAACCTTGAAGTTTGTGTGAACAGTGTGGCGTGACCACAGCGTGGCAAATGCGTGGAACGTGCGGGGAAAACACGCAGTATAAAGTGAGGTCGGGAATTTTATATGGTGTGGTTTTAGCTGCAAATAGAAATAGGCCACGATTTACTGTGCGTTTGTGTTTAAGATTATGGTGTTGTTTTATAGTGTCGTTTATTATGCTTTTTTTGTTTAGTTATGTAATTACGTATAAAGATTTAATATTTTTTGGTACCTACGTCAAATTGTGGTAAAAATACGATGTCGCAATAAAAACTGCACCATGTGTTTGATATTCACACGGAAAAAATTAAAATATACATAATTACCACATTATTTTAAGGACCTTGTGTAGCACAGGCTTTTTTCTTATTCTGGGACTTGATTAATAAAGATACTGTTTAGCAAGAAACATTTTTAATATCATAAATGCGAAAGTTAGAATGGATAGATAGATTGATGGATGGGTGTCTATTACGCAATCACGCCAGAACGGCTGAAAGAGTATAAATGAAATGAAATGAAATGAAATCTCGTTTATTCATCTAGGTTACAAGGTAACACTTATGAAAGTCACAAGAATATAACAGGTTATCCGAAAAGTAGTGTCAGCAAATTTGCCTACGACCAGTTCGCTGACGGGGTGGAGCTATGAGAAGAACTGGCAAGAAACTCATGCCACTCTTTTTAAAAAAATGGATAGTTACAATCTTTTGTAATTTACAATTTGGGTAGCGTGTAAAGTGATGCAGCAGAGCACTACACCGTTAGATAATATATATGAAATATATTATAGTCTGGGCTGTATCTATACCACGCAGGCAAAGCCACGGGTTAAAGCTAGTAGTTAATATGATAAATATGACAGTATAATATATGTCAACTACATTGTATTATTTTTTTTTTTAATACCACGACGGTGGCAAACAGACGTACGGTCCGCCTGATGGTAAGCAGTTACCGTAGCCTATGGGCGCCTGCAACACCAGGGGCATCACGACATTTTAAAGCTATTAAACAGATTTCAATATAATTAAACATAGATTCAATATTAAATTGAAAGAAGAACTAAAGGTAATTTTTTTAGCTTGTTTATAATAACTTTCTTCATTGTTACAGGTTATTCAGTGCAAGATAACAGTGAAGTGTGAATTGTTGAAATTAAGACTGGTGTAAAAATATGTGTCAATTATGATACAAACATGAAGATGTACAGAAAGCTATTCTGGACGTTGCTACAAGGTTTTGTTTTTCTACCTTCGATTGCAGTAAGAGGTAAGTGTGATTAGTTTTATTTGAATATAATTCATGTTAAAATGCAGCAGAAACTAGCTAAATGTCGGTAAATTATAAAAACTAAACTAATTCATATTAAATTAAATCTAAATCTAAATATAATATTTTTAACAAAATTTAACTAAATATTAATATCAGATTAAAAAAATCTCAAACTAACTCAACCTGAAAATTGAACCTATATATTCCTGCGGAGCCACAAAGACGGTATTTTTATTTATCACTAAATTTCTCAAAACAATCTTCATAAATGACTTTAAAGAAGCAGTTCTTTTATTTTTTGTGATAATATTAACATAACATAGCATCACGCCTTTTTCCCCGAAGGGGTAGGCAGAGGTGTTTCACACCAACACTTCGCCAGCTATGTTTGGTCCCGTGAAATAGGGAGCGAGCCTATTGTCATCAACCGGGAAGATTTGTTTACCAGACTCCGGGAAAATCTCAATACTGAAATTTCATGATAGAAAAAACCCAATACCATTTTCACCCGACCCGGGAATCGAACCCGGGACCTCTGGTGGCAGTTGATAATATAATGTTAGATTAGTATAAGATACGTTTCATAACAAATTTAATTGCAAGCCGTTTACTTTACATCTAAATACGCAGCTAATCACCAGATCCTAAAGATACAACAGACTCATTTGATAAATAACATAAAAGGTAGTTAACTGCCTCAATCCAAATCATGATACTTATCACAATTGCCGAATCAATCTTGATTCAACTTTAGTCGAAATTACGAAGCTTTTTCAGACATGCAAATCCATTTACGCAATCGGCGCGGCGGTGTACGTACAGTTGGCACTTAACTTGCAACAATTTGTGTCTATCCAACCGCAGAACTTCATTCATATTTAACCAGCTCCAATGATTTGAACTTAATCAATATTAATATCATTCAAAGGCCCTTTAAATTTAATTTGAATTCTAAATCAGCGTTTGCATTTGGCTTGTATTTTGCTGCGAACTATTTGTTTATATTCTATCCAGCACCCCACAAAGACTGGTTACATTTCTGGCACTGCTACGAGGATCGGCTAATCGTATGCCACAATTAATTTGCAGCAAACTATATGCTGCAAATTATTTGTATACTGAGAACGACTCCCAAAATTTTGCATTAAATAATTAACATAGTAAATCCCTATTATGTAGATCGGTGAGAGCCTAGTGTTGGCGTGGGGCCAGCGTTGGTGTTAGTACGTTAGGGACCACTTACTGTCAATCAGTATCACTTAGTATACTTTAAGTTAATGACCTGTGAATGTTCAGTGGATGACCTCCTTTTTGGCTAAGCTATAGCGTTTCCAGACTAACGTTTTTTAAAGCTAGTATTAGATTAACGCAAGCGTATTCATTAATTCAAATAAAATTACAAATAATGATAAAACATTTCTTAATACTGATTTTTTATATGTTACTGTTTGGAGGACACCCGTGTCCAGCAGTGGGACATTAATTTATGGGTTGAGGATGATAATAATTATGTTAAATATTTTTTAAAATCATCACTTAATATTTGAAACTTAATATAATATAATTTCCTCCCAAGAACCATCAGGTTGTGGAATGAACTCCCTAACGAGGTTTTCCCAAGGGACTATAGTATGGGGTTCTTCAAAAAAGGAGTGAATAGGTTTCTTAAGGGTCGGCAACGCGCTCGTGATGCCCCTGGTGTTGCAGGCGCCCATAGGCTACGGTAACCGCTTACCATCAGGCGGATCGTATGTCTGTTTGCCACCGTCGTGTTATAAAAAAAAAACTAACCACTCAGATATCATACAAAAGTATTACTTATAAGAATCAAACAAACCATTTAAGGAAAATTCAATATCATACACATTTACCCTCAATATATTCCTCACATTTACCAAAAAATTCCTTTGAAATCATAAAAACGTCACAAAGCATTCCAAAAAGTAGCGAAATATTTCAGAATCCGTCCGCGTTACGAATGATTGCATTGATTCTAACCCTTTTACTAACTGAACATGTGAAGTGACAGCCAAATCTGGCGTCAATTTACACCGATACACTCACACATCTTTCTCCCTTTCTTTATCTCACACACACAAATACAAACCTTTAACATCATTACGTAATCGAACTTTTTACAGGTACACTTAAGCTTCTGTGAGCTACGTTTAAACGTCAATCCACCTTTTACTTTACCGTACTATGTGGAGGAAAATTGCTACTGACACTTCGGAAAATTGTAGCTGGCTACCGACAAACATTTGCATGTTTCAAACTGTTTACACCTTCGAATATCACCCTTATTTCTATAAACATAAAATTGATTGCTTTGGCAACATGAGTTTTACAATAAATTTTATAGCTCGCATGTAGTTTGTCAGGCTGAAATATTTTGTTAGGTTAATTGTTTCATATGGATATTCTTCGTATAATTAAATGTTATTATTCTCTTCTATTTTAATTGCTTGTGACTTATTATATTTTATCATTACCTGGGACTTAGCTATGGAAATACAGCTGTTTTCACATGTTTTCAATTCTGAATCAATTTTCTGTTTTCATGACTCTTTACAATCTACTTATTATTCAACGTTATGACGTGGATTAACTAGAAAGTCTGGCTAGTACTTAGTTTAAATTAGAAGATATCTTCTCAAATTGTTTTCCAATTGAAGTAAAATATTCAGTTTTCCTTCCACAAAACAGACTATAAAGTTAATCAGTGAATCGATGAAAACAGACCGTGAATTTTCGTTTGTCCCCAGGCAGACACAATCAACGATTCGAGCTCGATATTGCCACAATCACTCATGCTTTGCAGACAGATTATTGCGATCAGACCACTGGAAAAGTGTATTTTCAAAATTTAAGTTTCAATTTTGGTCTTTCTGTTATTATATTATCATTTCAACCCATAAGCGTCCCACTGCTGGGCACGGGTCTCCTCTAAAGAATATGGAGAGAATTAAGCCTACTTCTACCCTTCTGGCCAGCGTGGTATACGCGTTTCCAATTTTCCTTTCCTTACCTGCATGGTTACTACTCCCTTAGTCGCCTTTTACGACACCCACGGATTTAGAGAGGGTAGCGATATTATGTACTCTTAATCTGTCATCACACAGATTCTGTTATTTGCTGGTTTTTCAGTAAAACGGTTTGTGTTCACCGTAATGCAATACATAATTGCATTAATAATGCAATTTAGAACAATAATCACTTTTTACAGTCACACCACGTTATGTGATGCTCTATAAATTTATAGATCTAATGTTTTTCAATTACGTAGGATTAATTAGACAGATTAATAAGACAGCTTTTTGCAAATATACAAGCTACTAAGATTAAACATTCAATAAGTCGTCTCCTTCCGATCAAGCTTTATTTTCTACAAACCGATATCGCTCCATCGCTCATTTATCAACGATAACGAATCACACCAGACAGCCAGACATTAGCGACCCCAAATTGCGCAATAATAATAATTACAAACGTAAAACCTTCTGATTGAATTGACGCAATTATTAAATTGAGGTTTTTAATCATCTACATAATATAACAAACTAATAATCAAATTTATTAAAATAGTATCATGTATATAGAAAGTTCGTCTTAGACTTATAACAAGCGCAAACGAACCAAAGACACCTCGACCAAGAGCCTTAAAACTGGAGTCTCATTAAAATGGCGAATAAGAATATTAGAAATAATCGGAACAGCAATTTAACTTTGTCTGAGGATACCGGTTACGTTTACTGGCGTAATTATAACGAAGTTTTATTCCAATTAATTCGAAAGAAGTTTTAAAATTCAAAATGAGTTTTATATTTTTGAAGGATAATAACAAGTTGTTGAATATGTTTTTAATAGTATTGACGACATGAATAGAAACCAATAGGAAAATTAAATAATTAAGCAAAAGATGTCAGCCAATTTTCCTACCATGACCTAAGATAATTTATTACTCCATTATGAGAATCGTGTGTAATATTTGCAACTGCATTGATGCTGCATCGCATTTTGGCGACTCTCTGCATTCTATCTCAGTATTAAAACCATGCGTTTTAGAGATTCTGTCGCTGCATTAAGCTTCGAAAAAGCGACTAAATAGCCGATTGCCAATGTTAAAAGTAGCGGGTATGCTATGACCCTTATGAGAGTAGTTAATGCTAGGAAAATTAGCTGAGAATCTTTTTCCTATTATCACTTAAGACGAAAATCTTCTCAGCTAATTTTCCTACCATTATCCATTAAAATGAAATATCTCTTTTGTTTTCTTATTGGTTTTTCAATATCGAATCGAAATAGTCTCCGAAAGCTCCGAAGCGAAGTCTATATCGAAAAGTAGACTGCTAGAATTTAATGATGAAAAGGTTGATGAGTCAGTTGATAAAAAACGATAAGAATTAATCCTCAAATAATCACAATTATACCTTCAATTTTAGATAGTTCAAGAACTAAACACTGCCACGTTTATAACTATTAAAAGATATCAAAATTACACTATTTTTGTTTACCTTCGTGACCCCGAACACGTTATGTTGTTTCACCTTTGTATGTCAGAGGGTAGTCAGAAAACAGATCGATGTTGTAGTTCGTGACTAAATTGTTATAAATAACATAAAGAGCCTAGCTTGTTTAGAAGCTAATGAGTCTAATCGGCGGCTTTTAACTCCTGGTCTTGATCTAAATAGATAAGAAAAAGAAATTGGTTTGATAGTTTTTACAGAAAACCAAATGTTTATGGGTTGAAGTGATGAAAAATGCTATTGAATGTTTTAGTTGTGAATTTCTCAATCTCAGACTGGACTTTTGAACTATTTCTTGGTAATGGTAATAGTCTTGCCTTCTATTAAACTGGATTTAACATTGCTGGTGAAAGATGTGATGTAGGTATTGCAGTAAAAAAAACTTCAAATAAAAAAAAATTGCGCAAAAATACAAGATTTATTTTCATATTTTAAAATAATCAAATATCAAAGCAAAATACTAAAAAAACTTAATACTCCTTAGCCTTTTGAAATAACAAGAAAATGTTATAAACTTGTTTATCCAGTACCGAGGCAGCCTTGATTAAGGCCATTTTATACGAACATTTTTATTTAGTTTTATTAACACAGATTTCTACTTGTTTTTGTAGCTCAGCAAATATTGAAAGCAGATTTTCTTACGTAAATATTTTTGTCAATAGGTTTTTTGTATTCATAGTATGTTTTCTTTCGAAAATATTATGTTGTTTTCTCTATTTCAATAGGAAAAAACTTCTCTATTAAATATTTAATATGAATATGAATATTTAATATTAAACATGTCTAACGTCTGTGGACATAGGGGGAAAAATAAATCAGAGCAATTATAACATTACAAATGCATTTAACGACTGCGGTGATGAGCGCACATTTTGCTGGACTCAGGGGGCTCATTCGATTAGTCGGTTTTGATGTCGCTGTCAAAGTTTGAAAGTGACAGCAACCATAATCTAAATTTTTTTACATTTGACAGCGACATTAAAACCGACCAATCGAATGTCAAAATTCAGAGTAAACCCCCTGGGTTGGAAGTTGTTCTTTTGCAGATACTAGATAACATTCAAATCTAGACAACTCATTGAAAGACCTATCTAAAATTGAGGATATACACAAGTCAGTATCGTTGAAGCTTCTGAACAAGGAAGTTCTCTAGAGAAATCTAAAATGAATAATGTACAAGAAAATCATCAGATTCTTTCCAATTAGAGTTCCGTCAGAAAGGCACTTCCAGTTAACGAACAAAGGGAAAAAAATAAAAAACACTCATTAGACACTTGATTGTGTTTAAAAAAGGGCCTTTCTTAATTAATTAAAGACGTAAGTCTTTATTTCTGAGGAAATTAAAAACAAACTTTTTCTTCTACGTGTAATTTATTCTCGCAGATTCCTTCGGATTAGAAAAATAAATAGGATACAATTTTACGGTGGGATCTTAAGATTGGAGTGACAGTGAAGATTATAATTATTTATTGGTTTTACTTTGATGTATTTGGTCGGTGCTCTGTTCCATTTCGTTTATCATAGAGATCTTAGATTATTATTTTTTTATTGAAAGATATTAGAGTATTTCGAAATAGTAATTACAATAGAATCTAACTAGTGTATATATGTAGATATCCCTTAACGTGTGAATGGTCTTCGAAGATCTTTTAAGAATCGTTGTTACTAGTAAAAAGTATTTTTTTCATTATCAAAAGCCACCGTATCTGCACAAGTATTTTAATATTCTAAATACTGCTGTTTCTATCAGATACATACTTTTTTTATTACTAGAAAGAGACGGTTATTACCAGTAGTGAGCTGTATTAAGCCTAAAGAATAAATGTAACATGCAGAAACAATATGATTGCAACTCTTTTGTATCTTTGTATTAGATTCACTTTGCTTTGCAACTTTTATTGATATAATGTCATAGAGGGAATATAATATTCCTATTATAAGTCTCAGTGAGCAAGCTGCTTGACATAGAGTGCTGTGTATTCTTTGTTTGGTAACATAATAGAAGTTACCAAATATCTTGAAAAGGAAAAAGATTTGTGTTTAAAAACGTACACGACCGTCAGATTTTTTTAAACTGTTTTTTTTATAGAGCGGAAATGCAGTTTTCGCTTCCCGTTCGGGAAACTGTGTTAGGGATCGCTAGCCTGAAGATGGTAGATGTCCTGCAAAGCCACTAAACGTCTCTGTGTACCCTACGGGGTAGGTTGCCAGTACCTGATACGACTTCGACAATCCACCCAGTGTCAGCCTCCAACGGAGCACCAGCACCAAGTGACAGCGTTCTGACACACCGGGAACCTACGCGGAAGGGTGTGGGATTGAACCCCGATCCCCCACACGCAGCCTCACTATTTCTATATATTTTAACCTAACCTAATCAAAACCTCCTTGGAAATGCTATTGTTTGTGGCTTTTCACTACTTCAGTTAACCTAAGATGTTTTTTAAATGCACTAATGTCATATTTTCACAGCTGCATATTCAGATGAGGTTCACCCTTTCTCCGAAACTACACGATAAGTGAGATGTTGAAAGTTATATTATCAAACGTTTACGGAGCACTGATTCACTCCAAACTAGAGACACGCAAATCACATTGAAGAAGGTACTTAGTCTTGTCAAAGTACGTCTAATTGGAAACTGGTAACACAAAAACGAATGCCAGGGTCAAAGGCATTAAAATGAATGTTCAACAGAAATTAATTACGATTTATTTGTAAAGTAAAGAGACACTGATGAACAAATTTTATTAATTAACGCAATCAATCAAAATTTACTTTTATCATTTAATTTGCGTTGATGAAACGTTATTGGGGTACGATTAACAAGTGATCAATAGTTAAGTACCTACTAGTGTATCGTCATAGTATTACATAATATTTTAATTATTCCAAGAGCACTAAAATAGCTTAAATTGTTTGTTTGGTTGAATGCTAGGATATCTGCACAAAACGATTTATAGTTATAATTTTTAATTAAGTAAAAAGATATAGTTATGTTTTTATTTAATAAAAAATAATTACTTCATAAGAGATTTTCGATGAGAAAACAACTATCGTTCGGTTCGTATCAAGTTAGCTTCACAGTTCAAACGGCAGATGCAACATAATCTAGCACCAATTTCTGTCGTCTATCCCAGCTGTATACATTATTAATAATAGATATAATAAATATAGAATACGGTGGACCAGCTGTGAGAGCCTTTGGCCCATTGCCACTAGGTTGTACCGCGGTGAAGCTCATGTTTCCGATATTCTGTGAAATGCGTCTCAGAAATTGCTACTAATAAATATTGAGACGATTTGTTATTCCTTTCAATATGCAGGTAAATATTTATCTATATTATATTGGGTTAAAATTATGGTGGAATAAAGAAACGCACACACACATAATAATACTATTTTACTATATTCACACAGCGCCCTCTAGTCCCAAATTCAGCAATTATATTTGCTTGTGTTATGCGTACTAAACAACTGATTTACTACTTAAATACATTTTTTTTGTAAAAACGTACATATTATTATTATTATAGATAACAAAAAAATTACACCCAGACACAGAACAAACAATCATGCTCATCACACAACGATTTGTCCTAGGTGGGAATCGGCTCCAAGAATCGAATCGGCTCTGGGAATCCGGCTAAATTAGCGGCTAAATCCGGATAAATATCCGGCTTAGCAGTCAGGGACAGTGGTTTTGAGCCGCCTGCAACCAACGGCTAACCGCAACAAGATACGTCACAGAATCGCTCGCTGTGGCGGAAATTAGGTAAGGACATATCCAGAAGTGGACATCATTAGGCTGATAAAATATTATGATGATAGTTAAAAGAAAGAGCATTTAAAAAAATCTATTTTGTTGAAGATTAAAATAGAGTGTAATTCATATTTGCGAAGTTCAATATCGCGATGTACGTTACAGCGAAAGTTTACTACTGCGACGAACGTTGTCGCGAAAGTTCTATACTGCGATGTACGTTACAGAGAAAGTTTACTATTGTGACGGACGTTGTCGCGATGTACGTTTTCGCGAAAATGACGATATAACGATAGGTCGACGGAGCCCCGCTTCGCTGGGCTCCTATTTCTAGGTGGTTTAAAAAAAACCACGAGGGTTAAGCCTTCTAACCTAACCTATCTGAGTCGGGGTACTCTGAGTTGGAGTGTTAACCATAATGACGTTTTTTATATATATGAAACGTTAGACCTAATGATTTTCGATTAAATAAACAATATACATATTAAACGTTAGACAGTTTAGAATTTTCCCAAGAACGTACGTCGCTATAGTAAACTTTCGCTGTAACGTACATCGCAGTATAGAACTTTTGCGACAACGTCCGTCGCAGTAGTAAACTTTCGCTGTAACGTACATCGCGATAATGAACTTTCGCGACAACGTCCGTCGCAGTAGTAAACTTTCGCTGTAACGTACATCGCAGTATAGAACTTTTGCGACAACGTCCGTCGCAGTAGTAAACTTTCGCTGTAACGTACATCGCGATAATGAACTTTCGCGACAACGTCCGTCGCAATAGTAAACTTTCGCTGTAACGTACATCGCGATAATGAACTTTCGCGACAACGTCCGTCGCAGTAGTAAACTTTCGCTGTAACGTACATCGCGATAATGAACTTTCGCGACAACGTCCGTCGCAGTAGTAAACTTTCGCTGTAACGTACATCGCGATATTGAACTTCGCAACTACGAATTACACTGATTAAAACACCATGAATATAAATTTTAAACATGAAAACACAATAACATATTATGTTTGCATACGAACAGCAAATTTTAATCGCCTGATCATTTAAGAGCATCCATAGTTTTTCGTTGTACGATAATAAAGTCCATTATGTGGAATGAGTCGACACGAAATATGTCAATTAACTTATGCAAATTTGAATGGATACGGCGAATGGAAGAAATATTAAATAAACACAAAATAAAGTGTTAATATGTAGAATAGTAAATATATTATATTTTCTTGATGATTTGCAATCAACTGTATGATTCTGTTTTTAAATTCGCTTTTGACGAAAAAAGTGCTGCTGAAACGCTTGCTAGAAAACTCATTCTATCACAAGGGTAGGCAGAGATCACAAAGTGCCAATTGCTACAATTTAAATGCTTTATACCGCTTACTTGCCACTACTGCCTTATCTTCATTATCTTTATCCTGCCCACCTTTGAAGACAAACCTTTCTCTAAATACGAATAAATATATAAACACAAAAGAACCTTTTCCTGTTAACTGTTCCTGTATAAATATTATATTCGTATTATTATTTCTTAGACAATTTTCTACATACAAACACCAAATCTTTTTACAACTTTATAATAAACATAATTATGAGGTACAAAATGTTTTGGAAATTTTTTGATATTACTGCGTATGACCTCGGCCAAAAGTATCGTAATACGTGGTTAAGGGACTAATTACATTTATATTAGGCAGATAATTATATTAGGAGGACGGGTCGGCCTTGTCATTATCTTGGCCATGGGCGAGCCTTTTCCCAGGTGTGTTGAGACCGTTGTTTCGTTTAATCCGATAAGGTTGGATATTGGTATCTATACGGTCTGGCCTCGACCTAGTCAATGTTAGTGCTTTGGGTTTCATTTGGAAATAATACTTTCTTTAAGCTTTTTTAGGCCACGCATCATTAAAACAGAGACAGGTAAAAGAAACAACTAAATAGCATTTCAATATTTACAATTTAAATCGTTCATTCAAAGGGATTAACCACAAGCAGACAAGAGCACTGTGACCCTGCGACCAAAGAAAAATTCGAAACAAACCCTATACCAACCCGTCTGGTTAGAGTGTTATAGTAGGCTAAATTTCATCCACATTCTTTGAAGGAGACCCGTACCTAGCAGTGGCAAGACTATGGGTTGAAATGATAAAATGTTATTAACAACAGTCATTGCTACTGCAGTGGTATTCTGGTCAGTTGGTTAAGAAGTAACTATATGACCTTATAGAAAGAATGCACCATCGCTCAAAATTGTATTTACAACTACATCATTAACAGTAACTGCCTGAAAAAAGCAACGCAGAACTAGGGAACCTCTAGTAATTTTAAGAATAATGTCAAAAAAGCCTTTATGACATTAAACAAACTATTCTACTACTATTACAGTTAGCCTATTTCATCCAAAGGCAAATTTCTTCCCCTATGACTTCCAGCTTATGGTTATATACTTTTTTATACCACCAAGCCAACGTGGTTTGCAAACAAACGGCTTGCCTGATTTGTCTGCCTGCCTGATTGCCACCGTATATGGTGACTTTAGCTTATGGACGTCTGTACCAGCAGCGGTATTATAAGTGTGTTGCCGACCTTTAAATTGTAATGAATATAATTTTCATTAATAGAGATACTAATTGTCGGTTAGTGTTAGTTAATTTATCATTTTTAAAGCAATAGAAATATATATTTGAAACCAAATAAATACAGGTACCAATTAAATCTTCCCTTGGATCATAGTTGAACTTAATCGGTTTTCTGTTTGAGAGTGGTTTGTATAGGCTTTCGGTAGATCAAATAGTTTCACACCTCAGAGTATGTATCTAATTTCAGCTTTGAATTCAAATCCGTTGAGGCTACGATTTTCGGCTGTATGAGTCTCAATATTGGACCAACAATATTCACCAGTGCAATATTTGCTCAAGTCAATTTGCTTACTTGCACATGCATACGATGCTATTTTCCCATCACGTCTTTAAAACGATTCATTTATAATTACTTTAACCAAAAAGTACACTTTTTTTCTTCTACAACGGCCAGCCTTGCCAAATAGTAGCAAAGTCCAAACATTCTTAAACACCTAAAAATATTTGGCTGTATATGACTCTTATTTTGTGGTATTAAGGTTGAAAATAGACGGAATACTTTCATAATGTGGTAGCAGCTCATTTGACTAAATGAACTGAGTGTCTGCTACCCACTTTTGAAACAATTCTTGGAACTTGGTGCGGCACCTTTACAAACCGATTTAATTCAAAAGCGGCACGTTGTCTGTTTTCTTAGGTTGTACTAAAAATTGAAAGTTCCCTGATTTTATAATACATACTATATTAATAATATTACATTCCAATAATGGACATTGCACAAGAGACGCCCGTCACATCTATGGAGTTGGAGGATCAGTCATTTAGAATACTGCAAATTCCTGATAGAAAATGCTGGTAGATTTTTAGTCAACAATCCAGTTAACACAAACATTTTATATTTACAAGCCTAACCTAAAAAAAAAAACTCAAACTCAAGCAAAAATAAAATCCAGATTAAAATTTACTGAAACGAAAAGTTGTTTATTTTATGTTTCATTGCGTCTGTAGTTTAAAACTAATTTTTAAAGTCAAACATTTCTGAAGTTACACATAAAGTTGGGAACATTAAAATGTATAAACACCAAAAATGTTACCTACTAATAAACAGTTATTTTAAAAACGAAATAAAATTTGTGTTGATTGAAATAACAGGGAATAATAGACGAGGCGACGAGAATGGTAATAACAAAATCATCCATACCAAACACTTAATATCAACTTCATTATTGTATTTGCTGAAGCAACCTATAATTAAGTCTACTTTAAGTTTTGTATTTCTTTTCCCATTTTTTGAATGTAATTGATGTAAGATTTCTTACTTGTCCTAAAATACATAAACCATCTGCAAGTCATTGGCCTACTCTTTTTTACTTCTTCTTACTGATTTCTATTACTTCTAGCCTCGCTGAATCAAGTTTTTACAGTGAATTTGATAATTATGTCAATTCGGCTTACAATAATTGGTCTTCCCACGCTCCGACCGTCCGGTCATAATCTTTATCCTTTCTCCGTTAGGGATCTATCATCATCACGAGATTTTACCATCTTATTACTGAACAAAAATCATATTTTATACTTTTACTTTTTTTCAAAGAAAATAATACAGTTTGAATCTTAATGTGGCTCTTTATGTTTCATAATAAGATAAGCAACATCAATTGGCTTTAACAGCACAATAAAACTTAATTAATAATATCACAATGAAAACGGAGCCAAAAACAAAAGCAACACACGGAAACATAATAAACAGATGTTGTATAATTAAATAACCGAATATACGTCGCGAAACGGCGAAAAGCGTTCATCGTTCAGCTTAATAGTGTTCTGAAATTAGCATACTTGAATTTTGATTAGCAGTAAAACACAGTTGAACTTTGTAACATTGCAGTGAGCGGCCTCCCATTAACGCTGGGATAATGGACAAAACCTCTGTCATTATGGCTGGTGTCCTCATAAATTGTAACTACGGACAGATTTAATGTTTGAATTTGGTTATTGTTAAATGACACAGATTTTTTTGTGGTGAAAAGTTTGGTTATATTTTTGGATTGTTTACTGGCTTCTCTCTGCAAGAGCTGTATATTATTAAGGCAAGTTCGTACGACAGACTTTGGAGGGGAACTGCACACAAATATTATTTTGTTAGGGTCACCAAAGTTTGCTTGGCATACATCAATATATTATACTCGTAGTGTTAGGCGATACATATTAAATTGTACGTCATGGTACTAACAGAGTTTAGTTTTTTCTGTAAACGTGTATTTAGCCACTGATGTCTTTCATACAAGAAACAATTTTCGAAATCCGATTAAATCCGGTTCCTTTAAATAAGTAGACTGACTTTGAAATCTTTGTCAAACTTTTGAAAAAGACAGCAGCCTTATTAAAATTTTCTAACATTTGATCACGATATCGAAATCCCTTAATCGAATATTGAGATATCGAATTAGTCCTGTGTTTATGTCATTTCTTACTTCTTCCAAGCACCTCACTAAATAGACTGTTGGCTTAATTATAACATGTTCTTAGTCTCGTAAAATTTAATTCTTTAAAACATACATTAGTATCTTCGCTGGCAGACAGTGAGATGTTTCTAATAATTTCAACGAGCGTCTTAATTTGGCGCGGCTCGTAATTAACGGGCAGGCGAGCCAAATTAATGACATCTATTCCAGATAATCACAGTGGAAACTCTACAAGGGTGATTTTTTCCTCTTTATTTATTCACCCTTTAAAAGTTTTACCTTTTGAGATTTGGATTAAAGGATTAAGGACGTAGGACTGTTATTTGTGATTATTAGAATAAAGAAAGAAATTTACTGAAGACTGAGGATTGTGTTTAGGTTCATAACACAATATGTAGTTCATTGAAGACAATAGTGCATTTCTTCTGTGGGTTTTTGACCTTTCAACTTATAAATTAGCTGAGTTCTATGATTTTTCATTGCTAATGTAAAGAATAAAATGAAAGAACTGTGTTATTCTCTTTTTTTTTTAAGAAATAAAAGCACTTCAAAAAGTCAAGATACGTAAATGTTATATTGCTGATGTTGGACAGATAAATAAAGTATATAATAATACATAAATTAGTCCTGTTTTATAATTATTACATTTTCTTCTGATTGATTTGATTTCTTTGTCCAATGTTTGACAACAGCAGCAATAATTGACGGCCTCATTTAAATTTTGAAACATTTGACAACGATATCTAAATCAACCAATCGAATGTCTAGATTGCGAGTAGCAGACATAGTCTTTCTGAAGAAACTACTTATATTTTAAGTACAAATACACTTCCACTATGTATCTAAAGTAATGCAGCAAACATTATAGCCAAAACAAACCATCAAACAAAACTTGTTAAAGAAAAACAATCTCATCACACACGCAATAAAATTCAAAAATTCATCAAAGCATACGGAACCAAAAAAAAAAATTCGTTGAATTTAACACTGTTCAGTTACGAGGCAGGAACGTAACGACATACGGAAATACACCATTTTATCCTTTTCAACGTTGTTATGAAAACAGGAGTTTCCGACGTTCCGTCGCCATTCAACGCTTGTAGGAAACATAGGAAAGATTTATTTAATTCAACCGCCCCGGAAAGTTCCCCTAAGGGTACAGTGTATTGTAAAGGGCTATGTGGAAAATGGAAAGCTAAGGGTAAGGTTCTATTGAAGAGGACTTTAAATAACCAACTGGATTGTTGATTCGTCTCGACATTTCCCTTTCACCGTATTTTACTTTCTTATTTAATGAACCTATACGATTTGATTTTTTCGGTAGGTACCTTAACTTGACTTACTTTGAATTAATATTCGAAGTCCCCTGGTTGCGGCAGAGGGCGTCCACAGTGATCCTCCATGGCGTTCTGTTTTGGGCTTCACGTTTTATCTTACTCCAGGTTTCTTATCTACAGACTCTAAAACATTTCGCTGTTCTGTGACCTTAACCCCTAATATTAATTTATTTTATTGGAAAATATTGCTTTCAAACTCACTTTTGTAGATCATATTACAACAGAAAAAACAATACCCTTTCTGTCAGTCGGGTAAAAACTAAGAATAGTTTTTAAGCTTTGACAAGAAAATCACGGGTTACATGGGGACTCACTTAAATCACATTAAAGACCTTTATATTTTTGTGCAAGGCATATTGGACGGTTAGCACTGAAGCTTTGCCTGTATTAGCAGGTGTTCTTTAGGCAATTCGATCGAAACTTCGGGCAAATGGCTTCCTTATAATATAATACGTGACGTAAAACCATTTTATAATAATTTATAATTTATTATATAGCATGTATTATGGTTTATTTGAAAGCGCAGTGTGGGGCGGCTACCAGCCCGATGGACCGACGACCTAGTAAAGGTTGCGGGTGGCCGTTGGATGCGGGCGGCACAAAATACTCGCTGTGGCGGAAATTAGGTGAGACCTATGTTCAACAGTGGACGTCATTGGGCTGATATGATGATGATGTCAAAAACTGTTTTGGTACAAAAATTGTTTTATACATAAGCATATAATTAATTCCCAACATCACGTAAGTTCAATTTTAGTTCTATTACGTTACCGTAATGTTAGTTGCAAAGTCTTATGTGCAATCGATAGTGGGTACCCGCAAATGTACCTTCTCCTCACAGAATGGCAGTCGCACCTGGTTACCTACGAATGACGCCATAAATTGTACATAAGTGTACCATAACCTTAGTGGCAGTACCTAATTAATTTTAAGTGTGTTTATGTTTTGGGTTATAAGAGCCGTGTTGATGGTTGCTAAATAAAATTGATATTGTTGTTATGAATTCTGTGGAATTTGTTATAAATAATTATAATAATTAAAACCATTTACCATTAAATATACTAAATTGCCAAAATAAAGACAAACTCAAATATCTATTAAAACAATTTCTTTTAAATAAAGCATACTATATAATAATAATATAATATTTCACCACATTCACACAGCGCCATCTAGTTCCAAATTAAGCAATTATATTTGCTTGTGTTATGGGTACTAAACAACTGATATACTACTTAAATACTATTTTTTTTTTGTAAATACATACATATTATAGATAAACTATACCCAGACACAGAACAAACCTTCATGCTCATCACACAAAGATATGTTCTGGGTGGGGATCGAACCCACGACCTCCGGATTAGCAGTCAGGGTCACTAACCACTAGACCAACAGGCCAGTCTATTTACTATACTGTTATTATGACATGCATTGATTGTTTTACTAAATATTATATAAATTACTATTTATTAAATACGCTTAATTTCCTTTGACCTTGACATACTCATTTTACTATTAATAATGACATTGTATTTGATATAGGTATTTAAGTTTCTTTGTTTTACATTATATTCTTAATTAAAATACTTTTATGTTCCCAAATGTATTGCATGCTTAATAGCAGAATGTAGCTGCACCAAATATTTGTTTAACAACAAATATAAATGTAAACACCTGCTATACCTATATTCGCAATAAACGATTTGATTTGATTTGAAAAATATAATTTTTAAAATATAAAGTGACCAAGTGTGTATTAACAATTACTTTTTTTTTATAATTTTAAGTCTTAAGGTTTAGAAGATAAAGGGGGGCGGACAATTTATGCCACGTTCGGAGCGATTATATCCGAAAATATGCACCTAATCAAAAAACTTGCTTAGAAACCTTAATACACCTATTCTCTAAATTTCATTAACATACATCGAGTAGTTACTGAGTAAAATGGCGTTGACGTACAGACGGACGGCCGGACAGAACGAAACTGTAAGGATTCCGTTTTTGCCATTCTGACTACGGAATCCTTAAAAGAAACGTAAATTAAATATAAAGTCATGTTTGAATTTACAAAATGTAAACGGAAGCCAACTTGAGAAAAATATTCACAATAACTGTTTAAAACAATTTGACATAGCAACATTAGTCTGCAGTGGTTTTTTGCCATAAGCTGAAAACTTGTGGTGAGTACCTAATAAGTTATCTAACATTTTTAAAATGATATCTAAATATATGACTGGCCTGTTGGTCTAGTGGTTAGTGACCCTGACTGCTAAACCGGAGGTCGTGGGTTCGATCCCCACCCAGGACAAATCTTTGTGTGATGAGCATGAAAGTTTGTTCTGTGTCTGGGTGTAATTTATCTATAATATGTGTGTATTGTAGTAGCGTGCAATTGGAGAGGCCTATGTCCAGCAGTGGACTAGTACAGACTGATTATGATATATTTACAAAAAAAAAATGTATTTAAGTAGTATATCAGTTGTTTAGTACCCACAACACAAGCAAATATAATTGCTTAATTTGGGACTAGATGGCGCTGTGTAAATGTGGTAGAATATTTTTATTATATATTATAATCGTGAACTACAAAGATCAAACCTAATTTATTTCTTAAAGAACTACTGCATATAAATACATCTCTCCCGTCGTGCTACTAACCTATACCGCCATTAACTACTGTGTGTGGATTTAAAATTCCATTTCCGTGAACGTGATCCCGTAAGTTTCGATCCGGAACTATGTACAGTTCTGTTTGCAGTTCCTCCACGTGTATAAAGGCCGGCGTACAATAATGGCGAATAACAGTCGAGAGCATGTCTTCTTTTCATTGCTTGAATTGTCAAATGAGCAAGTGGTCCACCTGATAGTAAATGGTTACCGCTGCTCATAGACGTTGGCAATTTTAAGGGCACAGCCAAGCCAGTGCCTATCTTGAAAGAGTAACTCTTTTTTAGCCTCGTTTAAAGAGGGACATGTTATAGCGCTCAGGAATTATGTAGGAGGAATGATCGCTTGAGCCGTTCCATACTAGACGTAATCAGTTCCAGGTAATATGGATGAAACCTCCATTTGTTTCTGATTGATGCGGGTTCCAAGCAAGGTTGAAAATATAATATTTTACCACATTCACACAGCGCCATCTAGTCCCAAATTAAGCAAATATATTTGCTTGTGTTATGGGTACTAAACTACTGATACACTACTTAATTTTATTTTTTTTGTAAATACATATAATATTTTAGATAAATTTCACCCAAACACAGAACTAATAAGGTTGAAAATATAATATTAGTAGTGAAAATAATATGAATATTATCTCAATCATTGTATGTGCTAGCTTAAGGGAAGCAGCGAGATAGCTCCGACACAAGTGTTTCGGTAACTTAATGGAGCTGTCTCAATTATTGTATGTTAACGATGTTTGAGTTATTTATATCAAGACTGTTATTAAAAAAAAAAATTGAAAAAAATTTTGTCATCTGTGCACCGGCCCTAAATATTCCGCTTTTGTTCCGTTCCGTGGTCACGTCATTGTATTGTTGCATTAATTGTTCGTAGTGGCATCGATTTGACAAAGACAGGAGGAACAAAGCATCAAATAGAAAAGTACGGGAGAGCTTGGGAGAGACCTTTGACCAGCAGTGGGCGAAGATTAACACACATAGGTTTTAAAAAAAGTGGCATCGAGATTCCAAAGTTTTCGTTAGTCTTACTTTACGTATTGCCGTGCTGGTCTAGTGGTCATAGTGTACGGCTATTGAAAATGCCTGGTCTGAGGTCACGTGAGGCTTAGAAAGAAACAAAGACTTAGCCACGGATCACAGCGGGGTTTTACATTCACATCACGGTATCTTTAGCTATAAGAAATAAAGCATATTGGAGAAGGTATAACGGAAGAGATCAGCCTCTCTGATGCAAAGAGTTTGCCGGAGCAACAACAGCATCCTGAAGATAATTGGAGGTAGACCAGACTGTCCCTTTCAGTGGCACTGGAACCGCAGGCATAGCGGCGGTGAGGCTGACAGATACTTAAATTAATGTTTGTATTTTTATTTATTTATTGTATTTTATGAAATTTTAATAATAATTATTGGGATTTTATGTGTTTTATATAATATGTAAATTTAATTTTAATTGTGTTGATATTTGTATGATTTTATATTATTTTATTTTATTAAATAGTATTTTAAGGAAAATTGTTACTAACAAATATGGATGACAATCTGAATTAAATGTTTATTATTATTATAACTAAAAATAAAATATGAATATCAAAAACTCACAACAAATTGCAAAGACATAGGGTATTTCTTTTTTTAAATAGCATGAAACACAAGCTTAGGTTTAAGTCGGATTATTACAGTTATTTTGAAAATCCTTTTTCAATTTACTACTTTCGAGAATTTTATATATACGAGCATACGCACATTATAACAATAAACCTTAGATATTAATACGGTAAATAACACTGCAACTAATTTCCAACAGTAACTATTATGTTCTAGAAGCGCATTAGCTCCGAAACGTTAATTGAAACCACGTTGTGTTGACAGGTTGCTAGGCTTGCCAACAGACCTCAGTCTTAGTTTAGTTTCCAATTTCAGTATGAACATACCTCGTGCAAACTTAAATACTCATTATGGAAATTACGTTTACTATTCAAAAAGAGCTTATGAGGATAAAACTGCCTTGGTTCCAGCGACGGTTTATGAGTGTTAACTAAAAGTTCAGAGGCTTATGTTGAAACTGCGAGCAGGCTTAATTCGATTCGTAAATCGGTCAAAGGAGGATCTAATTTTTTTTTTCTTTTGGTTTTTTTAGTAAGTTATGCTTTTTTGTTTAGTTTTTAAAAACTAACTGACATTACTAACTTCGTGTAGTGACGGATTAAGAATACATATGTCACTACCCGATCTCAACCCGTGGGTGTCATAAACGGCGAATAGGGAGTAACCTTATGCAGACAATTTATACTGCGAGAAAAAAAAAATTCGAAACAAACCCTATACAAACCAGTCTGGCCAGCGTAGTATAGTAGGCTAAATTCCCTTTACATTCTTGGAGGAGACCCATGCCCAACAGTGGGACGATGATGATGATAAACTGACATTACTAAGCAACAATACTTGTATATCACTTTAATTTATACTTACTGTTTAACTACGTAAAATAAGGCATCTTGTGGATTCAGACTAGTGTTTTTTATTGCTTTAGAATTCTTTTTTCTGTAATTCAAACAATCAATCAATAACAAAAACATCTAAATGTGAATAAAAAATCAACTCACATTCTTGGAATGAATATTTAATTCAGAAACGCTCGCATTGCGTGGCCTAAACTCTAATACTTGAAGCTACTAGACAAAAGAAAGTTCTGAACAGTAAAAGTAAGGTACTAAAACCAACAGTATACCTACCTTCTCTAAAATTCTAACCTAAAGGGGCGTGTTCACTGTACCGTTTCGTACAACAACAGAACTGTTCTATGAATTTATCAGGTGTAATCGCACTACTTTGCCCAATAGAACTTATTGTCTAATCGGTTCAATACTCAATACTTAATACCTTTATTGCACGCCATAAAGTATTTTAGATGTTATTTAATGTTATTTAAGAAACATATTATGGACCCTGTCGGGTAAGGCAAACGTAGGAAAGAGGAGAGATCTATCTATCATGCATTAATTTTTTTTATTAAGTAGGTTGTTTTAAGTTGTGCATAAAATTTAAATGTAATATTGCAAGAAAAAATAAAATATAATATTTTTTGGATATTTTTTTATTATTTATTAAGCGATATATTATTTTTATTTTTTTATATGTTAATTAAGATTCTTCATTTTAGGTTTTATCATCGATGTATTCCTTTAAACTGTAATATGTTTTATTTATCAATATATTTTTTAGTTCATGTATAAATTTTGGATTACTTTATTCGTTTTTGATATATTCTGGAAGTTTCTTGTATCTTTTAATTGACATAGCATTCGTTGATATTACGTTGCAGTATGCGGTCTGTCGCATACAATGAATGTTATTTACCGTTGACGCAGACTGCGACGGAACAAGAGAACATTCTAGAATTTTTTCATACAATTAAGAGTCCAACACCGCATTCTGCATATCACTACGTTGTGTGTTGATATCGTGAAACCAAACTAAGTTTACTTTTGGTTTGTCTCATCGTAGGCACAAAACTTATTTCTATTCTGTGGTAGGTACAATCAGCGTCGGAATTAAGTATGTACGGCATAGTATTTAAGTTTAAGTTAAAAGGTTTTAAGATTATAATTTGAATAATAAATAATTATAGACACGCACATTCTTTTTCTTCTTATCGTGTGGACTTGAGGCAGACCCTGGTGTTGGAATTTATCAAGTCGCCCAGAAGGCTTCCAACTTGACTTGACGACTACCACATTTACGTGCCTTCCGAAGCACGGAGACGCTCGAGAATGAAATTGCCACAAATGGTCACCCATCATGGACTGACCTTGCCGAGGGTTGCTTAACCTTGATGATCGTAAAGACCATCTCAGTATAACAACGCTACGAGCGCCTCACATTAACACGCACATTTAAGGCGGTTACACATTAGCGTTGACTGGCCTGTTGGTCTAGTGGTTAGTGACCCTGACTGCTAAACCGGAGGTCGTGGGTTCGATTCCCACCCAGAACAAATCTTTGTGTGATGAGCATAAAGGTTTGTTCTGTGTCTGGGTGTAATTTATCTATAATATGTATGTATTTACAAAAAAAAAATGTATTTAAGTAGTATATCAGTTGTTTAGTACCCATAACACAAGCAAAATATAATTGCTTACTTTGGGACTAGATGGCGCTGTGTAAATGTGGTAGAATATTATTATTATTATTATATTAAATACGTTCGAATTACACATAAATGGTATGAATGCTTTATTTCCACAAGAGTGTGTGCGTAATTACAAATACGAGAGTTTCCAACGCCGAACACGACTCGTTGACATCATGTACACCATTCTTGTTTGTTGGTGCCGCCTGCATACTTAACTTTGTTGCCGTGTGTACGTCACGGTTCTGGGTGACGTAACGGTCGAGTGGGCTTAGTTAGACCTAGTTCAATATTCAAACCCTACTCGGGAGGACGGGGGGGTCGTTGGCAAAATTAAAATCCGATTGTTTCATGGGTTCTACACAGGGTTTAGGCCATCATCCACTTACGCTAGCCTAGTGCGGATTGGTGGATCAGACATACTCAATATACTCATAGAATTTCTCCTAGAGTATGTGGGTTTCCTCACGACGTTTTCCTTCACCGTTAGCAGATGGTAAGTCACTTGACTAGTACATATAAATTCCACAAAGTGGAATCCACATTGGTACTGCCGGTGGGATCGAACTCGGACCGCGTGATTTGCACGCCGGTCACTTATCCATTCAGCCACCATCGCATTGAATCGCAAACATCGCAGTGAACATGTACCTAATCAAATATAACTCTGATATAATTTTAAATAAGTCGCCTTAAAATAAGCATGTTGGTTAATAATTGGCAAATGTATAAGCCAAACAACACCTTTCATTATTTTTTGAACATGTATTATATTTTTGAAAGTAAACGTTGGAAGGGGAAGACCTAGAAGAACGTACCATGACCAAATAATTGACGTTCTAAAGAAGAGTCATGGCATGAAAAGACTGATGAATGTATTGAAGAAGCCAAAGATGTATATGAGAATCGTAGCAAGTGGAAGGAAATGGTCTCTGCCTACCCCTCTGTTGGGAAAGAAGCGTGATCTATATGTATGTATGTATTATATTTTTACTGTTGATAAACCCTAATAAATAAATAAATAAATCGTTGTCGTCGTTCGTTAGTTAGGAAGTGATTGAAATTTTCAAATCAAATCAAATCAAATCGATATCTATCGATATTTGTTCAAGGTTTTCGAAGGTCACCAGATTATGCTACATAAACACTGAACTAGTTTATTTGATTTTGAACCTAATGCGGTCATAGAAGTCAAGGTAAACTGAGAAATAGCCTTAACATCTTGAGACCTTACAAAAGCTTTCGCACTATTTCCTCGGCTATTTGTCATCAGGCATTATCCTTACCGGGTTGGGCCCAGACCATCACTTATTAGAATTAATTGCTGTCCCGGATCAAAACATAGGTACAGAGAAACTAGACATTTTTGCCTAAAAGTAATTTGTCTTAGTCAGGATCAAAATGTCTCAAGGAGGATTAAATAGTTTTGAGCTCATTAGGCAAATCTTGTAACATGCTTCGGTTTTATCTTAACAAGGATGAATTTATTTGGAGGATTACTTAGAATTAGACAAAATAAAACGCACTTAACAATACTTAATCATATTATATATTTTGTTTTATAATACGACGGTGGCAAACAGACGAACGGTCCGCCTGATGGTAAGCGGTTACCGTAGCCTATGGGCGCGGGCGCCTGCAACACCAGGGGTATCACGAACGCGTTGCCGACCCTTAAGAAACCTATTCACTCCTTTTTTTAAGAACCTCATACTGTAGTCCCTTGGGAAAACCTCGTTAGGGAGTTCATTTCTCTTCTTGTACATTCATTTCTCTGCATCACATATTTTACACATCATATTTTGGTTGCCTGGTAGAAAATGCCTAAAGGCATTATATCCACATGTACAAAATTGTTTGTATGAAGTTATAAATTAATAAATAATCTAGCCTTGTACCCCGAAGGGTTGGCAGGTGTATCACACCCACCCGATATGTTTGATCTCATAAATTAGGGGACAAGCCTATTATCATCAACCGAGAGCATTTTGTTTTCCAAACTCTAGAATAATCTCATGATGATCAGATTCCTAAGGAGACGTACCCAAAAGGCTAGCCGCATTACCACGTTGGATAGCAAGGCTAATGCGTTGCTCCAGGTCAGAGGCCAGCCCTAATAATGCCCTATGCATTTAATATATATTATTAATAATATTTTTAAAATGTATGTACTCATAATATATTCCGCGTCTTAAGACTAAAAATCTCAGATTAATTAAAAATAACATTACGGCTATTTAAAAATACACCCACAGAGTAACTGAACTCAATCTAAGGAATGTCTTCTAAGCATTGGCAACAACCACTTGATTAAGAGAATGTAAATAATTCCTTATTCTTATACCTTAAAGTATAGAATCAAGCGGATTTAGAATTTAAATCATTACCAAATCACATTCCGTTAATTATATAACAAGAGACTTTAAATTATTTCATCATCATCATCATCAGCAACCCATTTAGTCCCACTGCTGGGCTCGGGTCTCCTCTCTTCTAACTAGAGAGCTGAGAGGGTTTTAGGCCATAATCCATTCACGCTGGCCGCGTGCGGGTTGGTGGATCAGACATGTGGAATTTATATGTACTAGTCAAGTGACTTACCATCTGCTGACAGTAAAAGAAAACATCGTGAGGAAACTCACAAACCCTAGAAGCGCAACAATAGATAAGAAACTGGTCGTTGTAGGAAAGAAGTTTCTCATGGCATCTAATCTAAAAAGACTGAAGCCATTGGCGGCAGCTAGTTGAACACAAAACTACCAATTTCCATAGAATTGATGATAAAATAATAAAAATATTCCAAGAAAATAAGACAATACATAAAGTTATCCTTATTCTATGTTTCCTCTAGATATATTTTCTGAGTGTAGGTAAATTTCGTTTCTATTTATTTTCTATTTAATATTAACTTGCAGGTAGCTAAACGCCGTGTGTATGCCCCAACAATTTCTACGAAACATTATCTGCACAAACATATCTTGTTGGAAGAACCTCGGATTTTACTATGAAATTGTATATTCTGAAGTCAAATTCTAGTGCAATATTAATTCATTACTGTTATAACTTACCTAGGAGAAGTTTATAACAAGCATATCACTTGAGCACACACTACAGAATTTATCGCTCAATAAAACAGCATTTCCTCACTGAAGATCACATTTATAATAACCTAAATAAAGTAGCATATAGTATGGGGTTCTTCAAGAAAGGAGTGAATAAGGTTAAGGGTCGACAACGCGCTTGTAATACCCCTGGCGTTGGAGGCGTAACTATAAACTCCTCCAACGATACGGTAGCCTAAGCTACCGTAAACGCCTACCACCAGGCGGACCGCAACTGCTTTTGCCACCAGCTTGTTAAAAAAAAATCATAGTATCACGACTTTTCCCCAAGGAGTAAGCAAAAATCACACTGAAATTTCAACAGAACTATTAGGCCTTGTACCAGAAAGTTCCAAACCCCGAACTGATGATTGAGATTTCATGATAGAAAAACCCTATGCTATTTTCGTTCGACCCGTTCGGTTTATACATCCTCGCTGCGACACCATGTCAGTTCATTATGATTTAAACAGAAACATTGAAAATTAAAGAACAGATACATTCAAAAAGAACCAAATAAAATTAATTACCATGCTAAATGAAGTAACAACTTGTGGGGGATCCCTACTTGGTCTTTGAGAAATAAAAGATTGGTTTGATGATAAGGCACCAGCCACGTATATTAGTGATATAGTGCCGGCGTTGTCTTCTAACTTGCTTGAAGTCTTCTTTATTCCGTGGAGTCTTCGCAGGGCTCCCAGCGCCTTCTCTATCCGGCTTCTCCTGTGGTCCCGGCGGCTCCCCGCTCCTGGTACAGGTCCCGGCTTCACAGGCGTTCTGGTTCTTGATTGTTTGAAGTCTTCCACGTCCAATCTTCTATCCACCAAGTGCTGGAGGTAAATCACCCCACGTCCATAAATTTTCTGTAGTTAGTTCTTGATTGGCTTCTCCCCGATGTTGTTTGAAGAGCGGAGTATGAGTGTGAAGTGCGGATGTGAAGTGCGTGCGGCGACGATAATCGTCACCTCTTATATAGTTTTTTACAATGGCTAATGACGGTACTTATAAAATGTTCGGCCGCACGTTGCTCGACACAGTTTTTTCTCATGTACCGTCATTAGCCATTATTATCGACGAACTGCGTACATCACGCCTCACTCGTACGGGCGTAGGCAGGGCTTGCTGTCCGCAACAGTTCTCCCCCCGGCGAAGCACTGCAAGCCTCCACTTCTCCGTCGAGGACGACAAGCCTTCTCGTCGGTCTTCTAAATACGCCCCCTCGCGTACGCACGTTCGCGCTCCTTATTATTCCGTCGGGACCTGTGATCACACTTTCTATTTGGCCCCGCGGCCAAACGTTACGCGGTAGCAATCCGTCTGCTATGATTACTACGTCACCTTGTTTCAACTGCGGTTTATTTAGTCTAGTATCGCCGCGCGGTGTTATAGTAGGTAGATACTCGTCGAGCCACCTCCTCCAGTAACTGTCCGCCAGTGCCTGGACCGCTCGCCAGGCTCGCCTGTCAGCCACGTCACATAGTCCGGTGACGGGCATTCCTGTTGCTGATCCTAACAAGAAGTGATTCGGGGTTAGCGCCTCGTCTTCGTCTGGGCTAACCGACACGTGAGTTAGCGGTCGAGAGTTGACCGTGTGTTCCACTTCCGATAACAGCGTAATCAGTACTTCTTCTTTTGGCGCTCGTTCTTTCAATACAACAGCGAGCGCCGACTTAACACTCCTTATAAGACGCTCCCATGCTCCGCCTTGGTTCGGTGCGCCGGGGTCGATGAATCGCCACTCTGTTTGCTTATTTAGCGCATAATCTTTGAGCGCTGGGGCCCACTCTCGGTACGCCCTCTTCAGATCGACGTCGGCGCCGCGAAAGTTCGTTCCGTTGTCACTGATGACTGTAGCCGGCCAACCGCGACGCGCGGCCATTCTGCGCAATGCCATGATAGCCGAGTCCGTGCTGAGACTCGCTACCAATTCTATGTGAATAGCTCGTGTAACGAGACAGGTGAATAGCATGCCCCATCTTTTTTCTCGCCTTCTTCCGATTGTCACGGTCATCGGGCCGAAGCAGTCCACTCCACAGCGGGTAAATGGTCGTGAATAGGCATCTAAACGTTCTTTCGGGAGGTTACCCTTGATGGGTACAGTGGGTGCGGCGCGCCTCATGCGACAGACGGTGCATGCTGCTAGTATCGAACGTACAACTGTTCGTAGTTTTAACATCCAATAGCGCTGTCTAATGTTGTTTACGACTTGCTCTCGACCGGCGTGTCCGTTCTTCACGTGTTCTTGTCTAATTATTAAACGCGCCAAGTCGTGTCTAGCGTCTAATATAGGCGGCCGTTTCCTTTCTTCAGGTACATTCGCCCTGTCGATACGTCCGTTAAGTCGTACTATTCCGTCTGTTCCGTACGTAGGGTCAAGTTTATTCAGTCGACTCGCCCGTTCCACGCATCTCCCAGTCGAGAGTCGTTCTATCTCGCTAGGATAGCAATCGCGCTGTGCCTGTTTCAACAGCGTTCTTTCGGCTTCTCTTAAGTGTCGTACTTCCATACACGTAGCCCGTTTGCGACATTTATCAATGAACAGCAGCACGTTTGCTGTAGCGCGCAATAATCGCTCGTACGACGAAAATCGTTTTATATGTACAATATGTTCTATCGCGATCACGTGAGCCACTGTTTCTATGGATCCCACGTTGTTGTTCACCTCTTCCTGGGGCCAGAATTCCTCCGATTCGTGTAGGAAATTTGGTCCAGTGAACCATCTATCTGTCATAGACATTCTCATTTTGTGATGTCGCGTAGCGTCATCCGCGACGTTCAATGCCGTAGGTACCCAGCGCCATTGTCCGGCTGAGGTAAGTTCGGCTATCTCGCCTACTCTGTGCGCAACGAATGGTGTGTACTTTGCACTATCGTTCCTTATCCAGTGTAATGCAGTCTTCGAATCGCTCCAGTACGTGACGTCACCCGTCATTCTGTGTTCACGTATTATCTCGGCGGCGAGTCTAGCGCCTATAAGACACGCTTGTAACTCCATGCGCGGGATACTTTGCGCTTTCAGTGGTGCTACCTTCGCCTTTCCGGCCACTAACACGACGTGTATCGTTCCATCGATACGCTTCAGGCGCCAGTATGCGACAGCCGCGTAAGCTCGTTCGCTGGCGTCCACATACACATGCAACGATCTCCGTGTTGCCCAGTGATCCGCGTAGTATCGGGGGATGCGCAGGCCCGCCACGCTCGTCAGACCATTTATCCAATTGAGAAACGCGATAGCTTGTTCGGCGGGTAGCTGCTCATCCCAGCCGATCTGTTCTCGCCATAGGTCTTGAAGGATGATCTTTGCTGTCACTGTGTATGGGCTGAGTAGGCCCAACGGGTCAAAGATTGACATGACAGCTGCGAGCGTCTCTCTTTTCGTCGGCGTGCGTGTTCCTTCGCGCACATCAGTCGGTACGCGAGGCATATTAGTGTTAAACGTAAATTCATCACTTTGCGGTATCCATATTAATCCCAATGTTTTCTCGAACGTGTATATGTTAGCACCGAGCTCCTTTGGTGAGTTTGTCGTGTTGTCGTTTGGCATATGATTCAACAACCGTGAACGATTCGTGTTCCAACTGGCCAGTTCGAACCCGGCACGTCTGTGTACACTGTTTACTTCTTTTATAGCCTGTAACGCTACATCTTCACTATCGAAGCTGTCGACCCAGTCGTCCATATAATGACTGTGCGTTATCGCTTCTAACGCGAGCGGGTACTTCTCTTGGCACTCCTCAGCGCTTCTGTTTCTAACGCTGTGTGCTAAAAACGGTGAACTACGTGCTCCGAATATCATAGAGTTCATTACATATTTCTTGGGCGGGTGGCGACGATCATCACCGCGCCAAACAAATTTCTGTGCGACCCGATCCTCTGGCCGAATCTTGATACGTAGAAACATTTCCTTTATGTCGGCCGTGACAGCGACGGGTTTTTCTCTAAATCGAAACAGTATTCCGTACAGCGGTTGTAGCATGTCAGGGCCGGCAAGCAAAACGTCGTTCAAACACATCCCATTTGTAACAGCTGCGGCGTCGAACACAAGCCGTATTTTGCCTGGCTTGTTGGGGTTCGTTACTGCGAAGTGTGGCAGGAACCATTCCCTCGGGTTGTTATCCCGCTTATCCTCGACAGACGCTGCGTATCCTTTCGTAATAAGGTTGTCAATTTGCTGTGTGTACGCTTGCTTGAACTGTATGTTTTGATCCATTTTACGTTCTATCGATCGCAGTCTACGTACTGCCATATCATAACTCGGTGGCAGACAAACGTCGTCCTTGGTCCATGGCAGTCCGACCTCATAATGATCGCCTACAAGGCGTGCGGTTTCTTTGAAAATACGTATCGCACGTTCATCTTCCTTGACTGGCTTACATCGATTCGCGATGCCTAGGTCGTCTATCGCGTAATGTTCTATCACGAGTTCTCTTAATTCTTGATCCGAACTATCATAGGTGCTATGTTGAGGCGCACGTATGTGCAATATAGTGGCGCCATCACCCGGCTCTTCGTTAGCCATTATAGTTCGTGGTACTGTGCCGTGTATCACCCACCCTAGGTTCGTGAGTGAGGCGGCCGGTTCGCTCCTTTTTCCTGTTAGAAGCTTTATTGATACTATGAGGTGCCAATTATCTGCTCCCACTAGTATGCGCGGCTGTGCATTAGCATAACACACCTCGTTCGGAGGCAGCCGCTTCAAGTGCCCGTGTTGTAAGCAACTTGCCTTGATTGTTTGTCGAGTGATGTCGAGACTCTTGACGGTTCGCGCCACGATCCGATGGAAGTTCGTTCGTACTCCCCTTATTCTCAGATCGACGCTCTCACTATTTTTCTCGAGTGACGTTGCTGTCAATCCTTGCAAACGTAACTCACGCCCTTTTCCTTGAGCTTTCACTGCTCTCGCGATCTCTTCATCAATCAGAGTAATCGTAGAGCCCTCATCTAGTAGAGCGTAGGTCTCAACTTCATTCCCATGGGGCCCCTGAATCGTTACGGGGCATATCTTGAGCAACACATTGTTAGTTGCGCAAACTGTGTTGGTTGACGCCGCTGCCGCTTCCACAGGCGCTGTCTGCGGACTTATATCCTCAGGGGCGGCGGCGCTCGGTGCCGTATGTAACATAGCATGGTGCGCGCGGCGACATTCTTCCACTCCGCACGCCTTGGCGGCACATCTAACTCGTCGGTGTCGGCTATTCATGCATTTAAAGCATACCTTCGCTTCTTTGACCCATTCCCATCGTTCGGGGACTGCCATTTTCTTCAATTTCTCACAGTCGGGCGTTCGATGCCCGGCCCCACAACAGATACATGTTAAATCCTTCTCTGTTGTCGCTGTATACGTAGTGCCGCGGCCCCGAGCTAGAGGGCGCTTCGGTGACTTGTTCGGTCCAGCGGCTGTAGTATTGCGTGTCGACTCCCGTGTCGTGACGTCCGCGGTCGTAGTATAAGCGAACTTCATGGCGCGGTCTGCTTCCCTCATTAGGAATTGTGACAGGGTGACAATCTCGGGCTCGCTGCGGGACGCATATTCCACCGCGTAGTCGCACCATCTCGCTCGTAGGTGTGGACTCAGCTTCTCCGTGACGTGTCTAGCCAACATGGGGTTCTGTAAGTATCCTCTTTCGTCTATACATGTTAAGACACCGACGATGTTTTGAATTTTAATCGCGAACGCATTTAATTCATTTGCTTGCGTTCCGGGGCGCTGTACTTTTCTTAAATCGTTCAGTACTTTATCGATAATGATCTCCGGGCGCCCGTAACACTGTTCTAGTGTTTGCATTATAACCGCAGGATCGGTGGCGGTATATAACAGCGCGGCAACCGTCTCACGCGCTTCTCCTTTTATACACGCCCTTAGTCTAGCTAAGTTTTCAGCTGGCGTGTACTTATACATCCTTGTAGACTCTTTCATTGCGGTTTTAAACAATAACCACTCACTCGGCGCGCCGTTAAAGTGAGGCAACTCCTGAGCTTGCTTCGGTGGCGGGCGTCTGTAAGCCATCTTCTCCAGGGCTTCCGCGAGTCTATCTATCCCTTTCTCTCGCACTCTCGGCGGAGTTGGCGATCGAGCGCGTCTTGGGCTGTCTATGGCCAAACCCTCAGGCTCGGTCGGCTTCGGGGCATATCTATAAAAAGACCGTTGAGATCTGAGCCTCTCGTCTTCCTCCTGCTCCCCCCGTGGTTCGCACGGGTTCCTATCGAGAGTAAGCCTCTCTTCGAATGGCGTAGGGCGAGGTAAGTCCGGCATTCGGCGCGAGCTATTCAACCAATCGGAGATTCTGTTCTCAGTATCTATCAACTCTTGTGGAACAACAGTATCGGGATCGGTTTCCTCCCGTATGGTTGCCACTTCCGCGGCTAATCTCTTTTTGATAAGATCGGCTTCCAGTTGTAACTCCCTCCTGGTTATTTCAGCTAACCTCTCGTGAGCCTCTAGCTCCGCTTGCCTTATTCTGGTTGTGATGCTCGTATTTGATCTCACGCTTTGTTCTGAAGGTGCTCTCGTTCTGTGAGTAACCATCTGTACGGTCCTAGCGGCGGCGGTCGTGGCGGCGGTCGCGGCGGCGGCGGCGGTGGCAATCGCGGCGCGGTTATCGGCGCTCGCGGTAGCGGCGGCCGCGGCGGCAGCGGCGGCGGCGTCGGTGCGCGACGTACTTGTGCCTGCTTGTTCTCGTATTGTCTCTAATTGTAACGCGGGCGCGCGGGGGTTCGGTTCGATCGCGCGTGTGATCACGGACGCAGGAGCGGACGGCGACGCGGGGGGGTTGTCGTATCTACGCGGCGTCTTCTCGTCGGCTGCTTGGCTCCTTGTAGTAGGCATCTTCGGTACTTGATACCTCTTCGGCACTGAACGCCTCTTCGTTCCCTATCAATCCTTTTGGATGGCCCGGGTTTAACCGGGATATGATCCGCCAGGGATGGAATGCGTGCGGGAATGGAAAGGATGTATGGGTCCACCCAGCAGAGGACAGTGTGTGCTGCGAGGCGCTCGGCAACCGATAGGAACGATCGGCTGCGTCGGCAGTGCCTACAGTCCGGCCCCCGTATCACACACTGACTTACCGGCGAGGAAGTGCTATTACGGCACGCTCTGATAAGAGCGTTCTTGATCGCCGGTGGTATCGCACAACAGTACCAACACCGCCCTACAGGCGTTAAACTTAGTGCCCAGCCGTTTGACACCGTTAGGTGGCTGAACACGTAAGCCGCGGATCCTTCCGCTAAAGAGAAACAATAGACTATCTTGTGAGAGGGCCCAGCGAGCGCGAGCCTGGATGCACGACGTCTGCAGGCGTCCTTCGCTCCCAGCAGCCCGGCTTCCCACCTCCCACGGCTTGACGCTTGACTCTTCACGCGGCTTGACGCTTCACTCTTCACTCCCGGCTCCGTCCCGGGCTTGATTAAGTTCCAGTGATGAGTGATGTCTTCAATCGACGATAACCAATCAATCCTGCTCAAAGGACCAAGGGATCTGTGGGGGATCCCTACTTGGTCTTTGAGAAATAAAAGATTGGTTTGATGATAAGGCACCAGCCACGTATATTAGTGATATAGTGCCGGCGTTGTCTTCTAACTTGCTTGAAGTCTTCTTTATTCCGTGGAGTCTTCGCAGGGCTCCCAGCGCCTTCTCTATCCGGCTTCTCCTGTGGTCCCGGCGGCTCCCCGCTCCTGGTACAGGTCCCGGCTTCACAGGCGTTCTGGTTCTTGATTGTTTGAAGTCTTCCACGTCCAATCTTCTATCCACCAAGTGCTGGAGGTAAATCACCCCACGTCCATAAATTTTCTGTAGTTAGTTCTTGATTGGCTTCTCCCCGATGTTGTTTGAAGAGCGGAGTATGAGTGTGAAGTGCGGATGTGAAGTGCGTGCGGCGACGATAATCGTCACCTCTTATATAGTTTTTTACAATGGCTAATGACGGTACTTATAAAATGTTCGGCCGCACGTTGCTCGACACAGTTTTTTCTCATGTACCGTCATTAGCCATTATTATCGACGAACTGCGTACATCACGCCTCACTCGTACGGGCGTAGGCAGGGCTTGCTGTCCGCAACACAACTGTAATTGTATAATTATGTTACGTATGAAAAAAATTTGTAAATAAAATTTTAAACAGATGTGTTTCAGATTAGTATAGGTATGTATAGGTATATAAAAATATTGAAAAATTTGAATAATTTTCATGTACCACCCTCATATGCTCAGCAAAGTTTATCATTGTCGTTTCATAGACAAATGTTGCCTACATTTGATTAAAATATTTTTACAATTTAACTCTCAATAACAACTTGGAATACGATAATTCATTGGGCGTCTAATGTAACTACTATACCAGAACAAACAATTGCAATTATTAAGACGGTTCCTTCGCTTTTCTTATAAACTCACACCACGTTACAAACAATTCTCAGTATCTACGAATATCGCGCCAGAATTGGATTAAGCGGTGTTTAGTTAGAACCGATGAAAGGGTAAGCTCCACTGATTATTCCACCGTATTGTCTAATTTACTCTGTGTAGGTGTTACTTGTAATTTGATTGGAATGCCTCTATAGTCTGTTAAGTTAGATCGTCAAACTTAATTTGTAATAGTTCTAACTGTTCATTAAAATCTTTTGAATTGTAATTGGTTGTATTTAATATGAAACATATTTAAAAACCATTAAGTATTATTATGTACACATCGTCTCAACTAAGAAAGTTTAATAAATTATAGCCAGTTAACGTAAAAGCTCCTATTACCGCCAGTTTAAGCTGTCTTAGGATTCACTTTAAAAAAATAGATATAAGCTGTTATGTTAGGAAAGATGTTATAATTTATAATTAATCTCAACGAAGTATTCTTTGCAATTCAGTACTTAAATTCAATATTCAATAACACAATAATTACTAAATAATTATTTAATCCAAAAGAGTAGTTGATTCTATTACCGACCCATAGAATGCGGCAAGATTCTATTAACGATTTTTCTACTTCTTTTACCGACCGGTACGAAGTTGTCATTTCTTCTATACTATTAAATAAAAAAAAATAGATTTTAAGGCATTTATTATATAACAACAATAGTTATGAGATCAACATTATCACAATATGAACATAATTATTTATTGCAACGCTTAGAGCACTTATTTTTTGTTATTTTAGTGATATATATATATAATTAAAATATAATATATATATATAATAATATATATTTATTATTTCTCTTGGCACGCAGAGTTATCCTCGGTATGCCATAGGTTTTTGAAGCTTCGTATATGCTGGTCCCTTCATTTATAGCTAGAAGCGCAGTTTCTAGTTGAGCAGAGGCGTACTGCTTGCGCTTCTACGGCTCCATGATTCTATAAAAGAACACAATCTTTAAAGAGATATAGATAGAGATATAAGTTACACGGCCCGCATTCCGTCCCGCCATTTTTATTTGATTTGAAAACAAATGAAATATAGCCAATGCCATGAAGCATGACTGAAACTGGATAGCAAATATTATTTTACATTAATAATATGTCCTGTGACAAAATCTCTCAAAACGTCACGTATGCAAGAAATAAGTCAAATTGTTCAAAAATATACATTTTATTTTTGTGTACTATATCACCAAAAATATCGTCACAGTTGTGAGTCGGTAATAGAATCAAGTATGAAGGTCTATTAGCGACCCATTATAATAATAGGGATATTGTCTAACGTTGAATCGAGTTTTACAAAAATCTTTAAGAAATAGCTTTGTCGTTAATAGATCTAACGATGTAAAATAATTTTAAGAACTGAACAAGAAAACAATAAAATCAAATAAGGTAGTTTATAATTGATATTATTTTAAAATACTAAATGTTCTCAAAATTTTTAACAACGCCATGGGTCGTTATTAGAATCAAGTTTTGAAATTTGGATTGTATTACCGCCTTAAATTAAAACATGATTTTATAACACAAAAACCAATAAAAAGTATTATATTAAGAGTTAGTTTAGAAAAAGAATATATACGTTACAGTTGTAATGTGATAACAAGAAGACAAATCCATTTTTAGTGTGTTATTTTCCTTAAGTAATATTTAGGTGTACTTACGTGGCTGGAGACGCGACACTATGAAATGTGCGTCCGCTTCGGGCGCGTCCTATTAACATTCAAATTATTTCTTTCACTGGCTATTTAAACACACAAACTTTACTCTTTTTGGTGGCCAACAAAAATACGTAACTAATTTTTATGGTATGACATTTCTGAAACTCTATTTTATGTCCAATATGAGTGATTTAAAAATTGGATCGTTAATAGAGTCACATTTTAGGGGGTCGTTAATAGGAGCTTTTACGTTATTTGCTGGATTTTCATCTGTCTTATCAAAAACTCACATTCAGCTTCCACTCTATCATGCACATGCGTAATTCAAACGACGAATTTGAAACTGGCCTTTTACCAATCAACAAAAAAACCTCAAAAAAAAAACAAAAAACTAACTGCAAATTTAAAAAGAAATCATACTCAAGCCGAGTTTACACCTATATAAATCGTCTTGATACTTGAAACATTTTTCCAAATAGCAAACCGCAGTCCAATTACAGAAGTATGGGGAAGTGCTCAGTAAGTTAAATTAACCAAATAACTCGGAAGCAACATGTAAGATTCAATGGCGTTGCAATCCCATTACTAAGATTGGAACGGGCTTCGGTAATGGTAGTTTGGTAAACCATGAAATCGTAAGTTCTTGGTCTGAATTAAAATCGTATTTATATTTGTTTAATGTTTGTTATTTGAACGCTTTATAGTTATATTTTGTATTAGTTATCCCGTTTATAAAGGACGGTAGTAGGCTATAAACATCACGCTACAACTAATAGGAGCTGAGTACTGGACAAACAAAGATTCACTGGAGCGAAGCCTTGGGCAAAAACTTGTATAAAATATTCATCAACATAGTCATTATTACAACCTATAAATGTCTCACTGCTATGCACAGATCTGTTACAAACATTTTGAAGGGAATTTAACCTATTATACCTATGGGGTTTTATATCATTTTTTTCTTTTTCTCGCAGTGCTCTTACCTGCTTAAGGTTACTTCTTTTACGACACCCACAGGTTGAGATGGGTTAGTGACATTATGTATTCTTAATCCATCACTATACGGACATAAACCCTCAATCCTAAAATATCCGATTTTTATCTTTAATTTTATTCTTACATTAAATTTATATTGTCATATTACATTAATGATAGATGATAAGTCATGTTTTAGATAAAATATGATGTAGATTAAGTTTATTAATAAAAATTTTGAATAATAATTTTGATTATTAGATAAGAAAATGTATGGGATAGGTATAGTGTTCCTATAATTCATTACTATGTTTAGTAGTTAGTAATAGATAAGTACATAAGTTTTTATTTATATTATAATCCTCATTTTTGCAATGCCTGTCAACGGCGCTAAGTCATGAACTAATTTATTATATAAGACCTTGTACCACTTAGTTGCAAATAAATTTTTGAAGTTTGAAGAAGTTTAAAATATTGGCAGAAGGCAAATTCAAGCGAAAACTATCTCCACAAATAAACATTCATCAAAAACCCTCCAACAAAGCGTATATCACGAATCATTACCACATATCCATACATCGATAAATCCAACATTCAGGGAGCGTTTAACTATTGAATACGTCGTTCAGTAGTACGTGTTTGTTCTCGCCTCGATATCGCTTAGTAAATGGATATTCCCGACATCTGTGGGCGACAAATTACCTATTCTATCTGTCATCTTGTACCGTGCCATTGGGTCTGTTAGAGATCCTTATGCAAGTTGGAAAAAACGTTAATTTTTTATGTACATTATTAATTCAGGTTACGCAAATTAGCGCGAACAAGCGCACAGATAAACAGACAAATATTATAACAATCATTGTTTTAGGTTCTATAAAAACCCCCAGTTATTTTAGTCGTACCGACATCAAACGGTTGGAACTTTATTATGTAGAGATTTTGATAAATCTATTTCTGGCGAAATGTGGATGTAATGCACTTCTGCCTACTCTTTTTGGAACAAAGGCGTGATGCTTCATACAGTATCCTGCGACACAGAGTTTGTTTAAACAATAACATAACATAACATTAACATCATCAGCATTAGCAACTCATTAATGTCCCACTGCTGGGCTCGGGTCTCCTCTCTTCTATCTACAGAGCTGAGAGAGCCCATAATCTACACACGCTGGCCTAATGCGAGTTGATAGATCAGACAAATACTTAGAATTTCCTCTAGGGTATGTATATAGGTTATCTAATTTACTTATACATAGCTTAACGCTATATATTTATATATCTCACATCCACATTGTCATTAACCAGTAACTAACTCTCTTTTTTATAAAATATGCATAATTCTTAATAAACTGTTTTGTCAGAAAAGAACTTCCATTTATGCTATATTTGATATAATTGGCAGTTTTTACGTAAATAAATCAACAAATTGGACCTGACTGGGAAGGCTTTAAATTAATAACGACGTTACTCGACGATATTCTCCTGAAAATGATTGCAGTTTAAAAATATATGTACCTACGGAACCGTACGAGAAACCTCTACAACCGTTTCTTTCCTCACCTTGTTTTCGCAAAATATTTTCGAGATAGGGTGATTGATGTGCACTTGACGCGTCGCAGACTAATGTCTATCGTGAAGATTGATCTGTCCCTGCGGTAAACGCGACGTGTTTTGTATCCTCTATATTATTTAAATACGAGACGGTGGTATGGGATTATTTAGGCAGATGAATGTGTTTTATTGCTTTTAAACTTTCTTTAGTAATGTTTTTGTTTAATATTGTTGTTTTTGTTTGATGTTTTAATGTAAATTAATGCATAAAAAGACTGATGAATGTTGAAGAAGCCAAAGATGTATGTTAGAATCGTAGCAAGTGGTAGGAAATGGTCTCTGCCTACCCCTCTGTTGGGAAAGAGGCGTGATCTATATGTATGTATGTATTTTAATGTATCTTTTTTTGGATACAATAAAGAAGTAAATTTTGATGGAGATCAAACAACGTTGGGCTAGGTCAGACCATGATGGGTGATCATTTGTGTTAATTTTATTTAATATTGTAAGGATACTGTAAGACTGAAACCAATTAAACTTCTTCTAATCTATTCTAACTGGCCACAATACAATTTTAATTTTCGTACTGCCCCCCATAAACAAGTGAAAATTGCTTCAATTTGTCCATTCTAAACGACATGTAACTCCAATAAATTTGAACACATCTCCGACATAAACCATCGACATGTCAAGTGATCACTGACCTAATTTGACATGTCGATAGAATAGATAATATGTAGATCGAAAAGATTGCCAGTTGTCTAGGGGGGCTGATTACGAACTCACAAAATATTTTTTATGAAATAAAAACCAAAGTTTTAGATTGAACTTTGTATGTACTAGCGATGGTGAACGATGAAGCGATGGTGGCTGAATGGATAAGGAACCGGCGTACAAATCACGCGGTCCGAGTTCGATCCCAACCGGCAGTATCAATGTGGATTCCACTTTGTGGAATTTATAATGACTAGTCAAGTGACTTACCATATGTTAACGATGAAGGCAAACATCGTGAGGAAACCCACATACCCTAGAAGAAATTCTACGAGTATGTCTGATCCACCAACCCGCACTAGACCAGCGTGAGTGGATTATGGCCTAAACCCTCTCAGCTCTCTAGACAGAGGAGAGGAGACCCGAGCCCGAGCAGTGGGACATAATGGGTTGCTGATGATGATGATGATGATGAACTAACAGTCTTACACTTTACCTCTGCATCATTGAAACAGTCAATACAATCTATTAGATACATTCACATTAACTGTCAAATAAAATACTTTGCACGAATGCACACCTATCTAAATATTGCCCAATAAAATCATCTCGACGAACTGAACCATTTAAATAAATCCAAAAACAGCAGGCATCAACCCCACATTCCGTCGTAAAGTAAATCCTGAACATACTTACTAAGATTACATCTCGCTCTATCATATTTCAGGGTAGGCAGTAAACACAAACTCGTCCTAAAACGTTCATGGGCCATATTCATCTGAGGCTTTTATCTAGATTGCTTTACTGAACTGGCCAATTACCCAATTTTATAGTGAATAATTGAGAAATGTGTCTGCTTTTCTTATATATAGTTAGTAGCAGATAGAATAAAGCGGGCGAGAACTTCGTTGGCTTTTGTATAACTAAACAAAAAGTTTTTAATAAAAAATTTAACCAAACAAAAAAGAAACGAACTGTATATTTAGTGGGTGAATATCAATCACGCCCTATTTTTCTACCCTTACGGGTAAAATTATAATTGTTATTTCAAACGAGGTTTAAGAAGAGCTATCCTCTCCAGGCAGGCAGCGGCTTGGCTGTCCTCCTAACATTACCAACGTCCATGAGCGGCGGTAACCACTTATCATCAGGTGGTCCGTCTGCTCGTCTACCATTTTAGGCAATAAAAAGAAAAAAAAATATCCAAATTCAAAGTAATGAATAAAAATGAAAGTAAAAGTAAAAATTGTCCGATGTTAATAAATTATTTTTTTATTAGATATAAAAAAAGAATTATTAAAATCGGACAGTTCTGTAATAAATTGTGCGTGATCATACATAATTTATGATAAAATATATGGGTACTTGAGAACCCCCTTCTTTTGATTTAAAGCCACATGGTTAGTATACATACAATGAGGCGCTTAGAGCATTGTGTTACTAAGATGTTCGTAACGATCCTCGAGAATGAGTAACGTTCAGCAGGTTTCAGGTTTGTCCATGATGGGTGACCGTTTATGACAATTTTGAATAGTGAGGGTCTTCGGAAGGTACTTAAAGCCATTGGTCCTGTTTATCACTCAATGTTGTAGTTGTTATTTTCGGGCGTCTTCATTAATTCCAACAGTTGGGTGTTTCATGCCTATACGAAAAGATAAAAAAAGTATGAAATAAAAAAAAAAAGCGTAAATTTTGTATCATCATATCAACCCATAAACTGGGTCTGGGTGGGCTGGGCACGGGTCTCCTCCAAATAACGTGGAGGGAATCGAGCCTACTATACCACGCTGGTAAGACGAGTTGGTGCAGGGTTTGTTTCAAATTTTTCTTTTCTCACAGTACGACTCACACACGGGTTGAAATGGGGTAGTCACATTATGTATTCTAAATCCGTTACTACACGGTCAATGTTAAACAAAATATTTAACAATTGAATCCATGCAGTTCACAGCTATCAGAAAATGCTGGTTTGTGGGAAATACTATCCGTTTGACCATCAAATTAACCAACAAAAACAAATCGCAATCTAATTTATTATAGAAATTATCATCATTTATATTAATTTAGATGATATCTATACTAACATTATTAAAGGCTAAACATAACCATTGTTGATAAATTTGATTATTAAGAAAAAAAAATTCACCTGTGCTGAACAAATTAATTAGAAGATCACGAAACGCCGCTATTTAAAACAAAAACTAGCAATAAAAATAATAAATACACATATATACACACACACACACACACTTATAGAAAATAAAACCAAAAGAGCACAAAATGTTTACCTGAAAAACATCAATTCAATCCTTTATCTAGCCCATTTGGTGTTTGACAAACAAAAAAAAGAGTGCAATGACAATAACACGTTTTATTCAGCTGGAAACATTGGTAACAGACATTTTACAATTGATGCTCATCCGAAAATTGTCGGTACAGTAAACAAAATGAAACGCACACAAATAGTCGACGTTGCAGAGCCATTTAAAACAAAGCCAGTTTAGCTTCACAATAGATACGATTAAATTGCGTGTTAATATCATTTTTTGTGCTTTTTACTACCGTGAGTTTGTGTTGATAGAATACGATGACTGACCTTGTGGCTCAATCCAAATGAATTATTGTCAACATGTCATTTTTTTTTGTTTCCTGTAAGTGTATCGAACACATTTTTTAGAATTTCCAAGTAGACATACAGATTGGTAATTTTTTATGGTATACGCTCAAGTTGTCTTAGTTAAAAAAAATATGAATACTGCAATGAAGAAGCATTTTTGGAAAGCTATAAGAAACGCTTTTACTTAGCAATGGGACGCTGTTGGTTGTTAAAAATTAACTTATTTATATATTTTCCAAAAAAATACTGCTTAGTAGCTTGCAAACTTTTTAGATAAGCCTTAAGCCATTTCAAATCAAGCGACAAGATTAGGGAAAATTCCCATTAGAAACAATAAACATTTTTTATTATTCTTATCTGACCTCGTCAGTTGGGTAATTTAAGACAGATTTAAGGAAAACAAGCTTTAAATTTTCATTTAATTACTTTGTTTAGAGGCGGCGCACGATTTCCTGAACAATGAACATTTTAGATTTACATTACTAATTGGGTAATGGACGAACATTTTCTATAGAACGTGGATGTAAACTGGATATTTCCTCTGTTATCTTTCCCTTTGAATAGAGTTCACCAGTAGCCTCGTTTTATACTGTAAGTCCATTTTGGATAGGAAAATTGATCATTAATACAATAATGTTAAAGGTCAATTCAGATAAAGAAATGGGTAGCTGGCGGCAAATTGATTTGTAATTAACCTTTGAGCTACAATGTCTGATGATGCTACGATTTTATCGATAGATAAGGAATTGATAGCATCGATAGTCGAGCGAATTGAATGGTCACTGTGACTTAATTCTATATGGACTTGGGGCCAACTGAAAACGTATGATCACTATCGTAAAGCACAGCTCAGTCTCTGAATACGTGAACATATTTTTAGAGCCATAGCACACCACACTACTTTAAGCAGCGATGGCAATTTATGTTCTAGAGTGGAGACCACAACTCGGCAAACGTAGAGTAGGACGCCCTCCAGCTAGGTGAACCAACAACCTGAAAAAGGTCACCGGGTCTGACTGCATGCGGAGGACGGGGGACCGAGTGTTGTGGCGCATGTTGGGAGAGGCCTATGTCCAGCAGTAGACTGCAATATGCTGAGATAATGATTGATGCAGTATCGCACTATTAAAATAGCGCGCTTTAGCCATTCTGTCGCTACATTTCGTTTTTAAAAAACGACTAAATAGCGTGTTTTTTATGGTTCTTAATCTTATTAGTGACAATCAGTCTACAATTCTCCATTATAGACTTCACATGATATAAATTTTTGTAACAAAAATATTGTTTGCAAATGTATTGTTCCATTAAAGCTAAGCAGCTACGATAGTGAATTCTTTATTTATTATTATAATTTTAGGTACACACGTATTTCAACCTTAAACAGTAAGAATTAAAAGCTATTATCGAAAAGTTGCAACTACGTACTTAACCAGGCATGCCAAAAGTCAGTTATAACTAGTTGTAACTGACTCTACAGACCAATATCACATCTGATAACGGTTTGACTCTGCGCCAAACCGATGTCGATGGGGCCAATCGTTAAATGAATACCAGTAATACGAAATCATTACAAGTGATTTTTCTGAGGTGCAGCCAAGTTGAAAGAAATGCGAAAAATTATAGGCTTCGGTAACCACTTTCCATGAGACGGGCTATATGCCTATTTGCCACCGTAGTAGAAAATTATAATAAATATAATTTTTAAGTATGTTAACACTTTTTTCTGTACACCGATTTAGATCAATAAAAAAAAAAAAAATACTTTCTTGCCTACTACTTGCTACTTTTTTTTTCTACCACATTTACCCAGCGCCATCTAGTTACAAATTAAGCAATTATATTTGTTTGTGTTATGGATACTAAACAACTGATATACTACTTAAATATATTTTTTTTTGTAAATACATACATATTATAGATTAATTATACCCAGATACAGAACAAACCTTTATGCTCGTCACACAAAGATTTGTCCTAGGTGGGGATCGAACCCACGACCTCCGGCTTAGCAGTCAGGGTCACTAACCACTAGACCAACAACAGTCCAGTCAATGCGAATTTTCATTAAAAATCTCTAAATTATGACATAATTTTTTAGATTTAAAAGGTTTAATGAGACGTATATCGCCATTAGCAAACATCAAAAAATTAAAGTACGATTCAAGATTACATGCAATAATGAATTCAAGATATAGGTGATTAAATTGCTTCGGAACATAATTATTCATAGTGCTGTTAGTAAGATACAAATGTATTCAGCAGACAATCCCAAATGTAGTATTCTGAGTATCCATAGTCTCTAAAGTGCTGTCATTCGAAGGACGGCCTAACGCGATCCCAGGAGATCTGGATGTTGAGTAATGATGGCCAAGTAGTAGTGAGCACTCACCTTAATAACCATGTAATTTTAACTTAGATGTAAGCCTCTATTAGTTAGTTTAGTTAATTTCACTTATAATTTAATATAAGTTAGGATTAAATACACTTTTGCCTACTTATTGTGAAACTTGAAATTAGTTTGTTAAGAATTAGTAGCAGAATCGATTCCAATAGTTTTTATAGCACGTTATATTTGTTGACAAAAATGTAGTAAAATTTTCAAAGCTAGTCATAGTAATAAATAAATATGTACTAAATAGGGACATAATTGTTGAATAATAGTATAATATCACATCAGAATAGCGCTTCAAATTAACGGCTATTTATAAAGTTCTTGCAATAAACAGCACATTATACAGTAAAATATCTTAACTCCAATTGCTCGATGCTGTAGAACGGAGCCTCCTTAGTGCCGCGGTTTGGCTAGCGGTCAACTCGTTACCGTGTTCCCAGAATGAACGTTCTATCGTTTCCTAGAAAAGACGTTGGATACTGTCTATTATTTGCCTACTGCTATATTCAACTCTATTTTATAGGAACGTTAGACCCCATTTCAATCAGTGTTGTAAAAGGCGACTAAGGGAGTAATTTTATGCAGACAAAAGCACCAGACCAAAAGGATAATTCGAAACAAACCCTATACCAACCCGTCTGGCCAGTGTGGTATATAGTAGGCTAAATTTCCTCCACATTCTTGGAGGAGACCCATGCCCAGCAGTGGGACGTTTATGGGTTGACATGATGATGATCATGATGATAGATATGTCACTCGCTTTGGCGGAAATTATATGAGGCCTATGTCCAGCAGGGGAGGTTATTATGCTAATGTGATATAATAATAGTCTAAGAATGTAATAATCAGAATCTTATTTTCTGTAGAGGGTTTGGAAAGCAAAACTTAATTCTCTTAAACATCAAAAGAAAACACAAAATCGAAAATCTCAATTATGTCGCAAACAATCCTTAACATCATAACACAGACGTAGAAGTATGAAAAGACTTCAAAAACGTATAGATAGAAACGGTAAACCCTACTTGACCCACCAAGTGTGTTGGATGCAAACCTTATTACCGTGTTTAATCCTCTTATGAAGACTGCCTTTCACCCCCTCACCCTGTTTACCGTTCCACCCTCCCTCCCTCGAGATGTGATCTTGTATTTTTAATGCGCAGAGTGTTTTTGTTTAAATTTACATCAATTAGGGACTGTCGTAAATTGGCTAGAGGTGAGACACGATCGCTTGCAGCGTTCGGCCTTGATGTTTTCATTTATCTTTGTGGATAAAAATATAAAAAAATTAAAACATACCCCGTGCCCGTGACCACGATCGGTGTAATTCGATCGAAACGTCAGGCAAATAAATAAGGTATTTACTATTGCTCATAATACGTGACGTAGACCCGTTTTAAAGTAATTTAATAAATTAAAACATAGTTTATTTCTTCTTCTTTTTCCAACAACCGTGTAGTGACGGATTAAGAATACATAATGTCACTACCACATTTCTACCCGTGCGTGTCTTAAAAGGCGGCTAAGGGAGAAACCAATAGATAAGAGCACTAGGAGAAGAGGAAAATTCAAAATAAACCTTATATTAACCCGTCTGGCCAGCGTGGTATAGTAGGCTAAATTCCCTTCACAATATTTGGAGGAGACCTGTGCCCAGCAGTGGGACGATTGAAATGATGATAGCGCCTGAGCCCGGAGGTCGTCCGTACAATATACACCGCGGCCGTAGAGCCGGTGATACTGTACGCGGCGGCGGCCTGGGCACCGGCAGCCGGCAAGCTCGGAGTCCGCAAAAAACTGGCAGCGGTGCAGAGGGGGTTCTTGCAAAAGATGTGCAAGGCATACCGCACGGTGTCACTCAACTCTGCTCTCCTGCTCACGGGGACACTGCCTCTAGACCTCCGAGTCCGAGAGGCAGCCTCATTATATGAGGCCAAGAAGGGAGCGCCCAGACTGGAACTAAAAGATAGAGAAGTAGAGAGAGTGACGCCGGCGGTAGAAGCCCCGCATCCGGCGCGGTGCATAGGGCTGGAATTCCATAACCTGGGAGACGAGGAGCGGTATATGCAGCACAGCAATTATGCCGTGCGCATATTCACCGATGGGAGCAAGATTGAGGGCAAGGTCGGAGCGGCACTGTCCATTTGGGACGGGGACGCCGAGACCAGGGCCCTCAAGCTTGCTCTCTCGGGCTACTGCACTGTCTACCAGGCGGAGTTACTAGCCCTGTGCAAGGCGACGGAGGTAGCACATAAACATAGGGCACACACCATCGGAATCTTCAGCGACTCCAGGGCGGCACTCGAGACGGTGACAAATCCTGGCACCACTCATTCCCTGGCAGTCAAAGCTAGAAGCAATTTGCATAGTTGCATAATCCAAAATAAAGATGTAAAGTTGTTTTGGGTTAAAGCCCACATAGGACTGCCAGGGAATGAGAGGGCGGATGAGCTGGCTAAAGCGGCTGCCTTGGGGTCGAAGAAGAAACCGGATTACGACAGGTGCCCTGTCTCATTCGTCAAGCGTTGCATCCGGCAGGAGACGATTGACGAATGGGACAGGAGATACCGGTCGGAAGAAACGGCATCCGGCACCAAAATGTTCTTCCCGGTAGCTAAAGACGCGTACAGGATAGTGAGGAAGATCGATATAAACGGCCAGATAACGCAGGTCCTCACGGGGCACGGAGGGTTCTCCTCATACCTGAACCGCTTCAGGTGTAAGGGGAGCCCATCGTGCATCTGCGATCCTGCAGAAGAGGAGACTGTTGAGCACTTGTTGCTGAGTTGTCCTGTTTTCTCCAAAGACAGGTTTGAAATTGAACAAACCCTGCATATAAAATTAGACAAAAACAATCTACCGAACATAATAGCAAGCAACGTTCGTAACGAATTCCTAATATACTGTCAAAAAATTGTACAAATTGTAAACAATAGAAATAAGTAGCATAAGCAAAGAATGATGTCACCATATGTTGCTACATATGAGTGACATCATGCACATATGTAAAATAGCAGTTAAGCATACATAATGTAAAGTATATTATAAGATAGAATTAAGATAGGAATAAGAAACAAAAATAATGTATTGGGAGATTAAAGTGATGCTGCCCCGTGTACATTTAATGGCCTAAAAACCCAAGAAATTATGAAATAAAGATACAAAAGTATGTAGAAATAGAGAATAGGTGGGAGACCCACCCACAAAAGAGAGTATGAGGAAGGATGAAAGAAAGACCATGTATGAGGAATAAAAGTGCGAGAGGAATAATTGCGAGAACTGGTATGAAAGAGAAATAGTAGCAAGGACACCGACAATGTTGGTGGTGTTAGAAGAGAAAAAAAAAAAAAAAAAAAAAAAAAAAAAAAAAAAAAAAAAAAAAATATTATGATAGCAACAAGGATTACAAAAAAAGTATTTAATACTAGGAAGGCTAATTTGTATAGTATTTTAAATGACTAGCCTGTTGGTCTAGTGGTTAGTGACCCTGACTGCTAAGCCGGAGTTCGTGGGTTCGATCCCCACCCAGGACAAATCTTTGTGTGATGAGCATAAAGGTTTGTTCTGTGTCTGAGTGTAATTTATTTATAATATGTATGTATTTACAAACAAAAAAATGTATATAAGTAGTATAATCAGTTGTTTAGTACCCATAACACAAGCAAATTTAATTGCTTACTTTGGGACTAGATGGCGCTGTGTAAATGTGGTAGAATATTATTATTATGTCTCTTTTTCTCACAGTTATATTTCTCGCTATGGTGAGAAGTATACCCGGTCCTTTTGGAAGGCTTACGCGGGGACACAGGTCCAACACGCAGAGGCCCTTAAAGAATTTTAATTTAGAATGGGATGAGACACTTACCGCCGCCACATCACAGCTGCACTATTGTAGTACAGCTATGATTTGTCAACGGTAAGTGTAAAGCTATTGTATAATGCTATGGAATCAAATAAAGTTGGGTTATGGGTTTGGGTGTTCGGTGGAATTGTGATATCTGGTATACGGTAACAACGTCGCCTGCTTGCCTCCTCCAGCGGTGAATATATGATGATAAATGAGGATTTGGGCAGACGGTGACTCGCCTTACACTAGATGGGCCCCTTACACAACCGACATGGGCCGAAGCCCACGGGTCTCAGGGCAACACCGTAGTGCGCGGCTAGGGGTGTCGAGCGGTGCGGCGCCGATTTCGCCATCGCGGGTCCTAAACGGAGACCCGGAGCGGGTTTCCTCGTAATTATGCCATTGAAAAATGACACTTCCACCCCCGAGCATATAGCTCTGGCGACCCCTCTCTGATCAGCCGGTTAAGGCAAGCCAGAGTTGAGAGTCCTGTGGTCGCTCTTGGTGATCCACTCCAGTCAGCCAACAAAGACGTGCTGGAGACGAGGCCTAGACCGACTCTCTGGGGCATTCAGGACCGCAGTGTCGCCACTCACATTCAGCTCGCCACAAGCTGCCCTGCGGTTTGTGGGCTCTTCATTTAAACTTGCGGTACATTTTTTTGTTTATATGGCAAGTGTTTGAAAAGCCACACTAATCTGCCCTCCAAGTTTGCGTTAATCCTATGAGAAGATAACGACTGCCCCAGAGGGGGTTTATTATTATTATGTATGTCTTTCCTTTATCTCGAGCCAATGGTGACTCGGACTTTTGGAAGGCGTACATGGGGCCGAAGCCAACATGAAGAGGCCCTTTAGACAGTTTAATCTAAGTTGTTATTATTATTATTATTAGGGTTATTATTATTATTATTAAATTATTCATTCCATATTTTATTATCTTTTCCATGCATTTTTAAAATCCTACTTATCTATCTGTAGAGCTGTAGAGTTTTTTTGTTTGTTTGGTTGAACGCTAAGATCTCAGGAACTACTGGTCCGATTGGGCTAAGGAAAGTGGACCTCCTCCCACTAAATTCAATAGCAATCGATTCTTAGAGCCTACTTAGAATTTCGAAATTTGAGTTAGGTACTTATAGATAGTTGATTTCAATATCGATGTTTGAAAATTTTTTGTATACGAAAAGGCCTTCTTGGCGGCTTATTCTATTCAAGCATCATATTGACGAAATCCTTCCTTGAATTTAATGAACCCCTGCCAATTAAGATCATGCTTGAAACATTTACGGAGTATAAGGATTATGGTACTTCTGGGTATATTTTTGATAATTAGGTTGCATCAAATATTCAGTGTTGTTTCCGCTTCCTTTGTATTTTAACGTTGGTCTCGTGGGATATTACTTTTGATAACATGATACTAGTAAAGCTTGGCGGGCCTAATACCTTCTTTATTTATGTGTTAATCGTTTACAAGAAAAATCTGAAGCCTCCGTGGCTCAGTGGCTAGTCACCCTGACTGCTGAGATAGAGGTCGCGGTTTCAATTCCCACGCAGGACAAATCTTTGTGTGAGAGCACAATTATTTGTTCTGTTAAAAACTCGTCAAACTCAATTTTTTATCCTAAATGACTCACACTTCCATAGAAACGTACACACAGTAAGTACACTTATAAATCCATCTACTATGTACCTCATGATAAAATCATATTAATTTGGATCGTATCCATTTTATATTATATTAAGTAAGTATTTAATTAATATTAAAGTTATATTCCTCTTTTACTTTGTTCGTGCTTGTTTTCATCTCTACATCAAAGCTTGGCTGACAAAGAATCCTAAGGCATTAAGCCTTTGTTCACATATTGTTGATTAGAGAGTTTAAATATTATATAAATAGAACAAGTAAATAATTAAATAAAAAATAATAAAAAAAGATTTTTTAAGGACAAGCTTTCAGTAAACAAAAACGTGAACTAAAAGGTAAATTACAGAAAACCGCATCTAGATCGGTCAAACCGTTTCCGTGATATATGGCATTATGTTGGAACACACAAACACACAGCCTCTCACCCCAAACGCATATACCGTCTCCGTTCCGTCGTGGGTAAAAATAAATTTAAGGGCCGTATAAACATAGATCTTTTCAAAATGTAAAATCTATATAAATTTTAAAAGCTTGAGGCACTGATATTGTATGCCATCTGTTATGCAGGTATACTATCACATTTCGTACATTGCAAGTTAATAGAAAGCTTGTAAAAATTAAAATAACCCGACTGCAAAAAATCAACAGATAAGGAACGTACTAAAAAGACCGAAAAATGGTTGTAATTATTATTCCTGATTAAATTTAAATACATAACATATTATGTGTGTATTTGTAATCTCCATTGGATTCCCTTTATTTTGATACTTAAAAAAACAATTTAACTACTTAGGTACTTACAAATTTGGCGCCAAACGTCCGCTATTATGTTTTTTTTTAAATACCTATTACCCTACCCTACCTAAGGACACTGGGGTTTTTGAGAAGAATCTAACGATACCTTCATTGTCGAAATCCATCCAGCAATTTGGAAGAAACGTGGGAATAAAGAAATTTACATACAAGATACGCTCGAAAAATAATACCCTTTCTGGCGGTCGGGTAAAAAAGGGCATAAGTTATCGTATTATGATACTCGAAACCGAACCAAATGCAGCGTTCGACCGTACGTATATATACTTACCCCTAGTTGCTACAAAATCTTGAATATCATATTACCAACGAACTTAATTTTGCGGTCGATAAATTTAGCTACACACAGTAGTAGCTGTACTTGCCATAGATACCGCAGATATGGGTGAGGTTAACCGAGCCGAACTTGCAGTGCACAAGTCGAACCACAATTTAGGGCCTTAACCTTTCAATATAGGGTTCTATTTCAAGTTTTAGACTTGGACTATTTTGATTAATCAGTTGTGGTAGTATAGACTGCCTGGGTAGCCTAGCGGGAATTTTTACAACCCAATCATTATGTTAAAAGTGCAATTTACTATGTTAAGAATTAGTAAATAATATTATTAAAAGAAGGACATATTCTTTGAAGGACAAACTTCGCAACGAGGTAATCCGTCAAAGGACCAAAGCTATTGGCATAGCTCGTAGAATAAGTAAGTTGAAGTGGCAGTGGGCTGGTCATATCTGCAGAAGGACCGATGGACGGTGGAGCAAGCGTGTCCTAGAGTGGAGAGCGCGACTCGGCAAGCGTAGAGTAGGACGCCCTCCAGCTAGATGGGCCGAAGACCTAAAAAAGGTCGCAGGGTCTGACTGAATGCGGCAGGCGGAGGACAGAGTGCTATGGCGCGTGTTAGGAGAGGCCTACGTCCAGCAGTGGACTGCAATAGGCTGAAATGATGATGATGATTATTAAAAGTAGCGTGAGGTGTAGACATATTTTTAAAGTTTATATATATACTATATCAGTCATCAGCAACCCATTAAGGAACTCACGCTAGCCTAGTGCGGGTTGGTGGATCAGACATACATTTAGAATTTCGTCTAGGGTATGTGAGTTTCCTCACGATGGTTTCCTTCACCGCTAGCAGATGGTAAATCACATGACTAGTACATTAATATACTGTATTATATAACCTTTGTAAAGCGTATACTGTGTACCTCTTACACAAGATAAAAATGTTTATTTAATTTATTATCCTCGGGCATGGCAGTAACCTTTTCATTTACAATAATATTTCAAACGACTAGCAGACAACATTCAAGTGAAAATGTGAATTTATTAGGCGTGCTTGTTTAATTTAGTACCTACCTAAAATTTTAGCCCCAAAAATCTAGATTGATTTAGTGTCTATTTCATGTGAAATTTAAAATGACTGAAATTATGACGTAGATGCATTGAATTACTTGTGATGAAGAGTTTTGATTAAAGTAGACCTTTCAAATCTAAAGAATACGAATATCTATATTTTTTTATTGCCTAAAGTGGCAGACGAGCAGACGGCCTTCCTTGAGAGGATAGCTCTCTTTAAACCTCGTTTGAAGAAGGACATGAAGGCTGACTGGCCTGTTGGTCTAGTGGTTAGTGACCCTGACTGCTAAGCCTGAGGTCGTGGGTTCGATCCCCACCCAGGACAAATCTTTGTGTGATGAGCATGAAGGTTTGTTCTGTGTCTGGGTGTAATTTATCTATAATGTATTGTGTATGTATTTACAAAAAAAAATGTATTTAAGTAGTATATCAGTTGTTTAGTACCCATAACACAAGCAAATATAATTGCTTACTTTAGGACTAGATGGCGCTGTGTGAATGTGGTAGAATATTATAATATTCTAACATGTCATAGCGCTCTGGAAACACCACATTATGAAGTTCACAACAGAGCCAAGAATGCTTCTCTCATTCAGAATTTTACAAATTTATAAAGATGTGGGTCTTGATGTACACTTATTTTTATATTTTAAGCTAGTATTAGTCTGTGTGAGACTGGCTTCTGTACTAGGAGACCCGTATAAAAGATCGCCAGTCTTTCCAGGCTCTGGACAAGGGTTATAAATATATTACCTTATAAAGCTAATTAATAAACTAAATATGCGTGTATGTGGTGTGTGCGGGGTGTGTATTGGTGTGGATGTGTATGTGGATGTGCATAATTATGTGTGTGGCAGAGATTTGTGGGTGTGTGTTTGTTTGAATGTATGTATTGTATATATCTAGTAAAAGTGAAGTAGCCTAATAATTTATTAATTTTAATTGAGAAATCAATTACGACTTCTTGCTTTGTAAAAAACCTGACAAGGTTATCTCAACTCAAACAAAATATGTAATTCCTGAACCATTACGATATAATGGCCTTTATACAATTACATAATCAATGATCTTTTTACTCTATCTCAGAAGAATGCAAATAAGTCTTATAAAACTTTCGAAACACGTCTTGGCACGTAATTTCTTTTGCGGTTTTAAGGAATTCGTTTGGGTCAGTTGGCAACGTTGACCTTTTAGTATAAAAAAACTAAAATTAGGTGAAAATATTTTGTTTGAGTCCGGGTGAGAATGTTGGTAAAACAATCTCGGACCAAATTAGTCCCGGAGCTAGTTTGGACCCTTTTATTGTTTAAGTTGGATAATTATTTTCAAGGGACATTTATGTCAGGTTTAGGGTCAAGCTTTTATTAAACTTATTTTGGTTGTAGATAAACATGCGAGGATTTAATGAGTTAAGTGCCGAGTGTTATAAATTAAACGGATTTATATTAATGAGCGTGCGAAATTAATTTAATTAACATTTTCTATCGTTGGCATGCGATGGTGGCTGAATGGATTAGTGATCGGCGTGCTAAACACGCGGTCCGAGTTTGATTCCGACCAGCAGTTCCATATGGATTTCACTTTGTGGAATTTATATATATTATTCAAGTGACTAACCATCTGCTAACGGTAAAAGAATACATCTTGAAGATACCCACATACCCTAGAAAAAATTTGATGTGTATGTCTGATCCACCAACCCACATTTGGCCAGCGTGTGTGGATTATGGCCTAAAAACCCCCTCGGCTCTCTAGCTAGAGAGGAGACCCGTACCCAGCAGTGGGATATTAATGGGTTGCTATGATGATGAAGAATATGAACATTATATACCTATGGATTGTTCTAAAATATTATGGAAAAACATTAAAAATATCTTAGATTCTACTAAATATTCAAGGTTGGAATTTTCTCATATCTTCAGTTTCAGGCTACCTATTATTCCTCCTCGTTATGTAATAATTAGACTCAGAATCGGATCATGGCCAGTACTGTGTATGGTAAAAAAAACTGACATAGACAGGAGAGGTGTTTCACACCCACATTTCACCAGCTATGTTTGGTCCCATGAAATAGAGGGCGAGCCTATTGTCACCGGGAACATTTGTTTACCAAACTCCAGGAAAATCTTAATACTGGAATTTCATGATAGAAAAGCCCAATACCATTTTCAGGCGACCCGGGAATCGAACCCGGGACCTCTTGCACAGCAGCACACTTTCCGCTGCGCGACCGAGGCAGCAGAAAAAAACTGAATGTATCGATACCACAGAAACCGAAGCAGTTTGGACATCACTAGACTGCAGATTTTCTACATTAGCTAGCAAACAGCAATTAACATAAGATTCAGTCTAGCCAGCTCGTATATTACATCCAACGTTTAAAGTTTCAAATTTACAAGCAAATTTAGTTCGCTTCCGTACTCTTACGGAGTCTAAGTAATTACCGGTCACAGGCAAATTACTGAGGGTTCAGCCCTTGCTTGTTTAAGTTGGGTAATTGCCCTTTGGTGTCCAGCTGAGTTGTTTGTTGTGTATGATTTGGAGTTGATTTTTTAACTGAGCGCAAATTAAGGGATAGAAAAGCAGCTGGATAAATAGATCGCATTTTATAATAGGCGTTGTTCGTTACGATCATCGAGGTTAAGCAACACTCGGCAAGGTCAGTCATGATGGGTGACTGTTTGTGGCAATTTCATTCTCGAGCATCTCCGTGCTTCGTAATGCACGTAAAGCCGTTGACTAACATGATAGTCGTTAAGGCGTAACTAGTCGCCAATGACCTTGAGAGTATGGGTGGAGCTTAGCTTATTTCACTGCATATCCCCGCTCCTTTGCCAACTCGCGCACACTATAATACAATGGTCACAGAATAAGCGTAAACGCAGACATGCGCTTCTAGCTCGGCATTTTTACCTACGATTCCGGAATAACAGTTTTAAAATTGGTATTTTATTTTGTATAGAGAGTTTAAAGGACTCGTGTACACAATTATTTGTTTGCCAATATTTTTATGTAGGTATTGAGATTTTTTTAATTTCAATATTTTGCTTTCGGTATTTATGTAAGTACTTACATAGTTTTATTGGTACTTATTTATTATTAGTATCGAAGATAATTATTTTATCTTGTAAATTATAATTAAATAAATAACTATTTTAACTTACTTTTGTATTAAAAAAAATATTTACCTATTTTCATTGATGAATTTAATGTTTTGTTTACAACACTTACTTTGTAATTACGTTATAAACTACTATTATAAATTGTAAACCATTTTATTGGATCATTTGAAATATTTTGTTTGAGAATAAAGCTCGCAGAACTGATGGCCGATGGGGCAAAAAGATTACTCCTTCTAAACGGTTAGGAGGAGTAGTCGTCAGAAAATTCAAAAAAAAATATTAAAGTTCATAAATATTTGCACAAAAGGTTTCGGCACACAGCGAGAAAGACGTGACGGCTCTGCGTGACACCTTAGATTTATTTACTCGTCCCGCCGCGCTCGCTGTTTGTGTGTATATTATACCTGTAAGCACTATATTCAGTCGATAGTAAAAATGGAGCAACGAGCGACACAGCCTTCCCGTCTGAAGGCTAACGCCTGTCTGCCGCCCGCGCCCGCGCAGAGCACCTTTGAATTTCTAACGTACAGAAATCGTATTATGGCCTATTTTCTTAAGAAAATATTGATCGATTTACATATGCTATGTTCAGATTAAAGTAAATTTTACCACCAATTTATCAGTGTAAAAATAATTTCAAACTATAAAGCCGTTTTAAAGTTTTAGGGATTTTAAGATAAAATATATCTCAACTTAAAATATTTTTTAAGGCAAAAGTATTAGTCGTACGAAAATTTCATATGTTGAAAATGTAGTAGATAGATCAATTATCAAAATATATTTTTTTCAAATTTTTCGAACAAGTCGTTTAGGAGGAGTAGGCTTCAGAAAAAAGCCGTTTTTGGTGCAAAACCGAGGGAAGGCCCTTAAGTCAAGTTGGAAGTCTTCTGGGCGACTTGATAAATTCCAATTCATCAGCAACCCATTAATGTCCCACTGTTGGGCTCGGGTCTCCTCTCCTCTATCTAGAGAGCTGAGAGGGTTTAGGCCATAATCCACACACTGGCCTAGTGCGGGTTGGTGGATAGTGCGGGTTGGTGGATTTGTGTGAAATTCCAATACCAGGGTGTGTTTCAAGCCTATACGATACGAGTATGAGCCTATTTAGATCAAGGTTCATATTGTCTATCTATATTAATATTATAAAGAGGAAAGATTTGTACTTTTGTATGTAACGAATAAACTTAAAAACTATTGGACCGATTTCTTTCCGCTTTCTAACGGCAAAATTCTTTGCCGTTAGAAAACTACGTTATCACTGAGTAACATAGGTTGAATAACACGCTACGGCCAATTGGAGACCAGTGGCCAAATAAAGAATGACGGGAGCGAGGCCCCACGCGCCTTCTAGTGTAGTGGTTACATTATAGTGGTTTTCTTTTCATTTAAATAACACCTGCGCTTTACTATCTAGACGACATTTTACGACTAAAACAAAGACGTGTTTCTACAAGCTTTCCTCGGGAACAGTTGCCACAATCTAGACAAGACTATATTATTATTATTTTTTCATTACAAGTCGCCAAGAATAATATTATAACGGACGAGGGAAACATTTCTACAAAAACAGTGAAATATTTATACTAGTGGTCTGAACCAACAGTAAACAATTCGTTCAACATAAAAATGTTATTTAAATTCGCTTTTAAAGTACAGCGGTCATTAATCAGTGTGTGTCGCAGTGAATTTTGGTATTTGACCTGAACTGTGAGCGGTTCACCCGATTTTTGGACGGTTCAGAAACTTTATCTTTTTTACATAACGATTGTTGAACGAAATATTATGCGGATGATGTGTTCAATATTCATCATCAGCAACCTATTAAGTCCCACTGCTGGGCTCCGGTCTCCTCTCCTCTTACTAGAGAGCTGAGAGGGTTTTAGGCTATAATCCACTCACGCGGGCCTAGTGCGGGTTCGTGGATCCTAGTGCGGGTTGGTGTTCAAAATTATTAATTGTGTCCCACTGCTGGGCCTGGGTTTTCTCCAAACATTTTGGAGGGAATTCAGCCTACCATACCACGCTGGTCAAACGGGTTGTTATTTGTATAGGTGTACCTTTAATTTTCAAATGACTTAAGTTTAACCACTTTAATATTAATACTGAAAACCTCTCTTAAAATAACATTTCAGACCAATTTACATAATATTAACCACAAGTACATGGTATAACAGAGGCAAGTGCTTTAGTAATTTGGTTAGACCTAGATAACATAGATATCCCAGTCCTTCGGCCCTAGGTGTTCCATTATCCCTTCAAACTGACGCATTCTCAGCCGGCCCTTTTACCTTCGTTATCTTAAAACCCAATTTAGAAGTTGACACTGCGATTACCTTAGCTTAACCTGAGAAAGTTTTCAAAGTGTATTGTTTAATGGAAAATTTGGTATCAGGGTATTTTAGGAGAGTCGGAAATAGAAACTGGCGAAATATGATCGCATTATCGATAGATATTTTAAGATTTAGATGTGGGAGTATAAGAAAAAATAACACGTGCAAAATATACTTTATGTTCTTTCTCTCAAATTGTATATCAGCTACTGATTGAAAATATGTTTCTTTTTGCAAAATAATTTCTCAAATGTTCATCATCATCATCATCATTTCAGCCTATTGCAGTCCACTGCTGAACGTAGGCCTCTCTTAACACGCAAAAAAGAAAAAAAATCAAATGTTAAACCGAATAAATCCGGCTATATTTTTTAAGCTAATTAAGTGATATATTTCTAGCGAACACAAAATGACAGATCTAGCCGAAGCAATCACACGTGAAGTTTGCTTCGAGACAAAGCCCAATAAACCGTGTTAAACATCGCACATAAATCCTACACTCGGACAGCAGACAATAATATCTATTGAATGAACAGAGACTAGGGAAGTTGCAGATTATAGACTAACTAGATGTGCTACATTGTTATGTTTTATTTTTGGTTGCAATGTAGACACATAACAGAGTTTTTGATGTAGATTTTGAATTACTGACATAAGAAACTCTAGGTTGGAATTTAAAACCTTTTTAGTATGCCGAGCATACCGATAGTACCTACCTAATTACATTAAAATTTATAGCTACCTTTGAGTGTGTTATAATAATATGGTGACCTTTAGGATTTCTTCACAATTACATTTTATAAAATTTTTGTCCATAATATCAGAACTGTGTTTTCTGGTTTTTTTTTCAGCAACTGCGGAATTTGTTTCATAATAAGTTATACCTACTCTTATAGGTACTTGTTTTTTTATTCAGTTTCTATTTTCCTTACGGAGTCATTGCACTTAGAAAACCTTTATTTTCAATCATAAATATCAAAAATAAAAGTATTTTCTTTCTTTATTTTCATCAGACTGTTACTATTTTTTGGCATCATGTATTTTCTCCGCAATAACTTTTAATTTAAGTTTAGGTTTTTAGTTGTTGATATGTTTCTAAAAGAAGCTTGAACTCAATGATTTATTTTTTCTTTGACTATTTTGCTGCTTAGAATCTTAGCTTGTAGCGGTCATCTTGTACATCTTCGACGAGCTATATATCCTTGTAAGTCTACTCATCTATAAAGAACCCTTTATTTGTCGAGCTAGGAAATGAAACACTAGACAGTGGCTGAGACAAAAGTGGCTAACTAAGACGCAGTTAGATTTTCTATCATTAGTCGTGGCTTTATTTCAGAAAATGTTCGTAATACGGAGTAAAATAATAACATTACCTAAGTAATTCAGTTTTCCTTTTGCGCTAGTCCACACATGTAATTTGATTTCATGGTTTGCAGCACAGTAATTTCTTATTTTATTATGGCATTCTCTTCAAAGAACTATTACGAGTGGATTACGATTTCTCATGTTGAATTAGCCATCTTGCATGGCTTATAAAAGCTACACTTTTCGGCGTTAAGCAGTTATTTTTAGTATAATTTTATTATGTAATAACATGTTTATCCGTGTAGTGACGGATTAAGAATACATCATGTCACTAACCCATCTCAACTCTCCCGTCTCTCAACCCGTGGTTGTCATAAAAGGTGACTAAGGGAGAAACCCGTGCGCAAATGATGATGAATACATGTTTAGCATAAACTCATTTCAAATTAAAGGCAAAGTTTGTAATAAAGTCCAAAATCATCCAACATCACAATCTAATAAAAATAAATTCATAGCTACTACGCTTAGTAAATCTCCACTTTAATATCTCAAAGTCAAACATTCATTACCAGCAAAGGTACATCAACAAACACCAATCAACCTTCAGAAAATAACACGAAATTTCCAAAGAAAGATATGAAAATATCAAGCGTTGCAAAATCAGATACGTGCCTACGTTTTTCTCGTACTCAAACATCCAAAACGATTTTTCAATTAGGAGAACTTTTGATCTCGTAAGTGCTCCATTTGGTTCCAGATCACGTATGATGTGAAGATCCAAAGCTCATTTCCTCCACTCATGGCAAATGAAAGGGGTTGATTAAACAATTAAGAATAGTTTGTGGTAATTGCTTGTGTTTGTACTCTGGACGGATTCGGTAATTTATTAGTCTGTGAACTGATTGAGAATTATCTGGAGGCTTCATTACTCTGTTGTTTTGTTTTGTGGTTTTGTATTGTTTTAGGTTGGTTATTATTTGGTTACTCTTAGAATCGTACCTGAAAGCTAAAGATATTTTATAACTGCGTATGAATTGGTATTCTAATATTATTAATTTTGGACTCAACAGTTCATGTATTTTTTCATTAAAAAAAAAGAACGCAATCAAAAGCGAAAATAGCAAAAAATATAAAAATGCACTTAATAGCTAACATTCTTAACATAAATAACATTAAGTACACATTTTTGCTTACTAAATAAGAAATACTGCTAAAAAAACTACAGCTAAACTAAAATAGGGATTTACTCAATCTCCAAACAAACAGAAATAAATAAATATTTAATAACTTGTAGTAACATTTTTGGACAAGATAATTACGTAATAATAATAATATTTCACCATAATCACACAGCACCATCTAGTCCCAAATTAAGCAATTATATTTGCTTGTGTTATGGGCACTAAACAACTGATATAGGTACTACTTAAATAGTTTTTTTTCGTAAATACATACAATAGTTTGATTGCACCCAGACACAGAACATACAATCATGCCCATAATACAAAAATTTGTCCTGGGTGGGGATCGAACCCACGACCTCCGGCTTAGCAGTAAGGGTCACTAACCACTAGACCAACCAGTCTATGTGTCGTGTGTTTGACCAAATGGTTCATATTATGTTAAAAATCCACTGTGTCTAGTCAATGACTGCATGTAAACTTCAGCTGCCCTCACCCTTAACTAACTTCTTATTAAATATTCCAAGTCGAATTAAGTAATATTTACTCGTATAAATTTATGTTGTATAAATTCTACCATTAAACAGTAAGTCTCTCCATCAGAAATCAATCATAATGCTGTCATAACCATCATTTCCAACAAAATCGGACAAACTTCTGAAAGCGAAGTTTCAAATTGAAATACTTTGATGGATAATTAAAATGATATTCATAATGAAAATTGAAATGAATTTAACAATATTAAGCACATTAATTAATTGTTTTCTCGTGTAGATTTCGTGGATATAATAGATATTGTCTAACGCGTGTTGAAATAGGACTCACAGCCAAAAAATCAAGTCAAGAAACCATTACAGTACTAAAAGGATGTCTTCTGATTAAAATCGTTGCATTGATGTAGACAGTGATTACTTACACTAAAACACAAATAAAAAAATTAAATAGACATAATCAAATTAAAAACTCAAATAAAGAATGAATTCGGTGAAAAACGAAAATCAAATGTCATTAATCAAAGAATACAAAAGTACCAATAAATACTGAATCGTACCGAAACCGTGACGGTCCGTACTAAATTTTAATTTGCTAAATAACGTAAAAGTTGAATGTTTAGCGTTTACAACAATTATTTGTGCAAGGTTTTAATACAGGTGGCGTGGTGACAGGTAGTGGCAGTTACGGTTTAGTCCAGCGTGTTTCCGTTGTTCTAAATATAAAAAAATTCGTTTGCTCGCTAAAGGGTAGCCTAAACCTGTTTTAGACAAATGGATTTATCAGAAATGATTTTTAATACCTAAAAAAGTGTGTGTAGGATTTTTAGGACAAACTTTTTAGCATATAGGTAGTTTGAAGCACGTTAGTTGTATAGAGGGTGGGGAGTTTATTGCCATCAACTTTTCGAGTTTATGAGAACCTTGTTTTATGAACAGTGAACTAAAGATGGCTGATGATTTATTCTGCTGCGCGTCAGAAAAGATGCGTTATATTTTTCACGCGTATCTGAATATGTGGTGTGGTTCCTGAGTCAAGCCTCACCACAAAGCTTCGTACAGTGTCTGTCATAAAACACTTTTATCAAAGCTTTCCTCGTACGGAATACGCGGTAACGCTAATGATTGGATCAAGAGTTATCTAGAAGAGAGAGAACAATGTGTGGAAATTACCAGAACCATAAAACATGAACTAAAAATATTTAGATCTAACTTTAGACAAAATAATACTGGCACTCCACAAGGAAGTATATTAGCACCTTTACTTTTCCTTATTTATATCAATGATCTTCCTGACTCATTAAAACAAGATTGTATTTTATTCGCTGACGATACGACATTAATTATTAAAAGTAACAATAAGATTAATTTAGAATTTGAAATTAGCAATGCTCTGGACAGTGCCATCAACTGGTTAAAACAAAATAATTTAAATCTCAATATGACTAAAACAAATATTATACAATTTCAGACATATAATTCACACACGTCAAATCTAGACATCCACTACAAAGACTCTCAACTCAGTACAGTAAATGAATGTGTATTCTTGGGTATAACCGTAGACAAACATTGTAACTGGAAATCGCACGTCGATAAAATTGTCAACAAACTGGACCGCTTTATTTTTGCTCTAAAACGTATAAGACTAACTATTAACCAGAATACAGCAATGGTAGCCTATCATGCATATGTATCCTCAATACTCAGATATGGCATTGTAATTTGGGGCAATTCTGTAGACATAGAGAGAATCTTTAAAAGCCAAAAAAGATGTGTGCGAGCGTTATGTGGTGCCTCCTTCTTGGATAGCTGTAAGCCTCTATTTAAAAAACTAAGAATACTAACGTTACCGTGTTTATATATATACGAAATTTGTTTGTTTGTTAGAAAATATCCCTGTCTCTTTGAAAGATTATGTGATAATGTAAATAGCCGCTCCAGACATAAAAATAGACTACGTTTACCAAATATAAAATTAGACATATATAAACGAAATGTATATTGTATGTGTATCATAATATATAATCATCTACCTCAGAATTTAAGCGAATTGCCGATCATAATATTTAAAAAGGACTTATTTAAACTTCTATTAAACAAGGGATATTATAGCATTAAAGAATACTTAGAAGATAAAATATACAATAACTGAATAATATAAAAAATACTGTTGACATGTAAGTGAATAATAATTATCATGACATAATATATTTCGAATATGTAATAAATAATATAATTAAATTTTATAATTAAGTACTTACCTGAAACATTTGCACGCCGTATGTGGCAGAATATGCGAAAACATAAATTTTTGTAAAACCTATTGTACCATATTCTAGTAAATAAATTATTTGATTGATTGATTGATTGAGTGTTTAATGCGTCAGTTGATCTCAGATGTTATTCTCAGTAGCTTTTTAGTATTTTGAAGAGACGTGATTATTTTGTCATAATATACCTTATTACGTAGACAGTGTAATGGACACGAGCGCCATACATTCATGGCGTGACTTGGTAAGAGCGATATAATGTGGAGGAAGCTCGGACTCAATTATGTGCACGTTTTAATTTCTACAGCCATTTCTAATTTATCAACTTTGTATACTACAGACTAACATAGCTGGCAAAATCTGAGTGTTAAGCACCAATGCCTACCCCTTTGGGAAAAGGGTGTGATGCTATGATTATTAACATTTACACAACCAGTTTTCCGTGTAGTGGCGGATTAAGAATACATAATGTCATCAACCAAGGAAACACTGCAAGAAAAGGAAATTTGGAAACAAACACTATACCAACCCGTCTGGCCAGCGTAGTATAGTAGGTTAAATTCCCTCCATATTCTTTGGAGGAAACCCGTGCCCAGCAGTGGCCTGTTTATGGATTGAAATGATGATGATGATGATGATACAACCCGATGACGTAGGTATAAATCTACAGTTGAAGACATGTCTCCTCCAAGAAATTCCACAGCGTTTGTTAGTTCAACTATTGTAGTATTATACAGGGTGGAATTTTGTAATGCCACATGGTGGAAAAGTACTATAAATACTGGAGAAGCATCACAAAATTCCACCCTGAATATTATTCAATTCTCATAAAAACAAACAAAGATCATTCATAGCAATCCATTAAGACTAATGTAGCAACAGAGACGCTATTATCAAATTAAAGCACCCTCATTTCTTTAATTGCCTCTACGGTATTGATCCCTGACTAATAGCTTTAGTATTGCTATCGAAGCAATTGTTTCGATGGATTGCTACATCTATTTACTTATTAATAAGGTTTATTTTAATTTGAGATAATTGACTGTCTTGTAGGTCTATGGCTGCTGCTTTTATAGCTGTTGGTATACTTCTTGTCCTTGCATAGGATTCTTTTTATTTTAATTCTTGTTTCGAATCCGAGATTAATCTATAATCTGAATAGACTTTTGTGTCAGTTAACTTTGTATTTGTAAAGTCACTTGCAATAGAGGACTTATTTGCAATATCAACACTCGATTGGTTAATATAATAATAAAATTTAATGTTTGAAAATCGATAAATTAATTATTAAGTTTCGAGTAATGTCCCATGGTTTGTTATATTGAACAACCGTTGCTTTTCAAATAATAATTATATTACAGACAGAAACAAGAGATTCATGCTGTTGATAATTAAGTTGAGGTTGTGATACGGTGTGTGATATTGCAAACGGAGGTATAATTGTCCAAACCAAAAAACGATCAATTCCATCTAGTACATGCGAGTTCATGTTTTTATTAGCCAGCCATAATTACTTAAAGGCAAAACAAGCACGAAAGGATAACTATTGCATAATTATGCACTAACTCAATGATATTGTATGTTAAAATATCATTGCACTAACTCTTCTGGTCTGCATAGCTGTATCGATTCTCCACTTTTACAGCAACATAACTTACTCAGCTTGAAACGTAACGGCAATACAGCGCGGTAAAGAAATCCCATACTCAAATTTTAGGAGACTTATAATAGACACTGAATTAATTCTTCCAAAAATATTTTATTAATCGTAAGCTTTGTAACAACCAATAAACGAATTAAATATTAATCATATTAAAAGTTTTCCATGCTACATCGGTTTTCACGAGATTGCATTGTCCGACCATCCAAATTACGTGGATCTCTCCAGCCCCTGCCAGTGAAGCAAAATTAGGAGATAGAGAATAATATCTATTGAGAGCAGAGGTCTTATTATGTTGGTGATTGAAGTCGACCCGAGAGTAAACAATTAGTGAAAGTTAAACACAGATTGGACCCAAACTCGATGTATGGGCAGTTCCTCATTTGTTCGACGAGAACTTCTAGATTATAGATAAGTACCGAACTACTACACACGTATATCATAATGTACTTGTCGTACATATATCTGATAGTATATCTATATCTAAACTAATATAATAAAGAGGAAAGATTTGTATTTTTGTATGTAACGAATAAACTTAAAAACTACTGGACCGATTTCAAATATTCTTTTGCCGTTAGAAAGCTACATTATTACTGAGATAGAACTGTTATAGAACATCACGCTACGGCCAATAAGAGCTGTGCAGTGGCCAAATAAAAAAGACGGGAGCGAAGCCTCGTGCGACTTCTAGTGGTAGATAGATGGCTGTAAGAATGTTAGTATTACTGATAAGTCTTCTAACTGATTTCAATATTTTTATTGGTTCTAACCAAAAAAATAGTTTTGAATCCTCTAAGTATTAGTCCTAATCCTATAGGCTATTGATTAGATCTAAAAACGCAACATATAGAAAGAAAGAAAGAAAAATAAATTTATTTGGTACAACCATTACAAGAGATCCAAAAAAAATAATATAATAAGACTTACACATTAACATAGGAGACATAATTAAAAACGTAATAAAATTTATTTGTAATTATGTTTCTATGATGTCTGCTCAGACCAATTATGTTTCATCATTTCAACCCATAAACCATAAACGTCGCACTGATTGGTAAGGGTCTTCTCCAAAGAATGTGGTGGTAATTTAGCCTACTATACTATACTATACTATCAACCCGTGGGTGTGGACTCTATAGATAACTGGAAGAAGAAAGAAATATCATCTACTTCTCTTCTCAGTCGTTTTTCTAATGCCTGAAGGTCGTATTCGATGTTTCTATCATCTTCTTCATCATGGTCATTCATGTGGTTCTATCTTCGGCTGTTGGTAGGCATTAACGAGTAAGAAACGCTGGCAGAATAGGAAAGAAATATAATCTTTGTGAATACAAGTTTGGTAACAAAGATTCACAATAAGTTAAATTCGATACACCTTTGAGTCCTTTGACATGATTGTACCTACATAATATTATCAACAGTTGTAATAATAATCAAACGAGGCCACTATACGACCTCGATAGTACAACCGATCGATGAAAAACCACGCTAAGCGGTGCATTCTTACTTTCTTAAATATTCATGTATAGACACAGCTGGTGAGCCCGACCCATTAATATGGAGTAAAATATTTATGGCTGTATGTCTATGAATTACAGGGCACGTTCTATTTTTATTTAAAATTAATGGCGGTTATATAACTATACACTAAGCATATGGATGTTGTCCGAAATAAATGAATATTATTATTATTATAACGTGGCTGTGGGTTAATTGGTTCTGAAAAACTGTCCAGGACAATTATAAAAGTGTAAGGTAATTTTTGATTGGATGATTGCCTAATTGAGAAGTGAAGGCTTTGGTAAAAGTTGCTAATAAAAAACTACTGCATTTGGAATTCTTGAGCCGGCTTCAATAAAGAAGAATGATTTTAATTCAACTTTGTTATATATTTCTGGTCTAGGGTTTTCGTTTTGGTTAATTTTTAAACTACTTCGCTCTTTACTGTATATTTCAATCCTGTTGTATTAACCATTTTCCATTAATAAGACTCACAAAAATCAAAAATTATGAGTCCAATTTGGTACAGAACACTTTTAATTCATTTAAATTCGTCTGGTGCACAACAAGCAGAGAATAGTTGGCATATTTGGCACCAAAATGACACATTACGGGTACAAGTGCAAAAGTTTTGTGGGTGATTCGACCGTGTGATTGTTAAAACTTTACCGAATGCGCTGCTGTAGGGATACAAGTAAGGAAAAGGTTAGTGAAAAGCTGAGCTGAGCTAAAAGAGTATCACGTATTTTTGGAAATATTTTTTCAGCGAAAATGTTCTTAATCTAAAAATCTCTTTTTCGCGGACGCATCTATTTATATGTGCAGAGCGGGTATTAGATATATATTATATCCTGCAAGAATCTTATTCGTTTAAAAAATAGTTAATAAATATTCAAGTAACGCTCAAAAACCAAAAATATTTGAGTCTTTAAAAACAGCCGTAGGAGATTTTTAGCCAAAATCTTAATGATGATAATGATTTTCGTAAACTAAACTAAAATTTTATTTAAAACATACTTATTTATTATTCTGCTAAGTATAGGTACATATTTCCAATAAAATACACATTACAATAAAACATAAGAACAATCAAATTAAATTAAGTTAAAACTGAAATCTAAAATAAACATCGTCAGTCAAATAACCCGCCCCTGGTTGCTCCTGGCGCAAAGGTGCCCACAACGCTTGCCGCGTTCCCGCGCTGTATGGCAATGGCCAACCTTTGCACCAGGAAAGACCCGGAGCGGGAGTCACCACATATATTATTTAGTCGGCGCCCTAATGCTTGGATAAAATTCCTGGCGTCTTTGCCCCAACTGCCCATAGTCTCTACTGCAATGGGCACAAAATCGTACATTGGCTCCAGGGCAGCATACTTAAGCCTCTTCTTGGAAGCGGCGTCTTCCGAAGCCGCCGACGGAAAGCGCTCGGTGTGACTCAGGTGGCTGGTGGCAACTGTGCTGACGCACGTGACATCCCAGATTAGGCACTTGCCGTTCTTCCACGGCACCAGAGTCAACCCGTCCGGCCTCTTCCCGTCAGATCTACTCAGACCTGGGGGCTCGAGCATACACGGAACGTTGGCCGATACGAGAGCTCTGCGAACTATGTCGTTAAAAGCGTGATGGCGCGAAAACCTCCCTGAGCAGTGAGAACTTATTTAAAATAAACACAATATGCAAGCTCGTCTATAAAAGAATATCGTAAACAAACAGTAAGAACGTTGACATGAATGCACACAAAGTACATTACTAAGTTAACTTAAGTAAACTAAGTTAACAAAGACCCACGTATTGTACTTGTTTTGACTTGTTATTCATTTTCTGACTGCAGTAATAGTTCTGCCGTTTGAGGTATTCAAAGGAAATACAATGTTAAATAATGCGTTCAAGACAGCGCCATGATATAGAATATTAAAGTTCGCTTCACTTCAAATTGCTTGCAATATACTTTGATATTGTATTTAAATGTCGCTAGATTTTATTTTCGTTTTTTGGGTCTAGCGTATAATAAACTAAGTTGATCTAACAGGTGCTTGTTTTATTAAATTGGATTTAATTAAAACTTGAAATAGATAACTTATTCTTACTAAATAATAATATTACAAATGTGGATATGTTTGTTTGTTTATCCTACTCATACATTGCAAAGCAGTACCGGATTTTTGTGACTTTAAAACTGATAAATAGTTAGAGCCGGAACGTCAAAGAAAACCGTGGCCAAAAACTACTTTTATTTATTTTCTTTTTCTCCGCATGAGGAGATAATCTGATTTCATTTAACGGCCTGGATACCAGTAAAGACACTTTAGTTTTTCTGTTTGAAATCTGCTACTAGAATTCCAATATAATTATCTTATCTCGTTCTCTATAGTCTTTGTTTTAAAATACCATCAGTCCATAGCTTTTCTATTCTACAGACCAATTATTTGACTTTCCACTAGAACCTCACCCTTACACAGACCGGTCACAGTTATTTTTAGTTGCTAGTCCCTGAATGATACAGTTCCTCTATTGTGTCAAACTTGTGTCTAGCTTCCCGACTATTAAATGTAGTTGAAGAGCGACTGCCAAATATGACTTTTTGATTGTATTGTTAGGATGCCGGTAAATTGGTATCGCATTGATTTGTCACTATTTTGTTCGGGTTTTTGCGTTGATTTTCCGTATGTTGTGTATTGTATATTTCATGTTATTGTGTTGGTTGGTTTTCTAATGGAATAGATTTTTCGATGTTTGTGTTGTAAAAAGAAGGCAGATATTTTTTGTATATCTTAGGTTTAATAGTTATTGTGTGATAAAAAAGTCAACAAAAAATCAGACACGTGAAATTATTACTTAGTAAGTAGTTTAATTTTCTTTTATACGACTTATATTTGAAAGAGATCAATATTATTTTATGATCATTATCAACCAACCAGTTCAGTCTGTTATCCTAATAATTGTAATTCTAGTAATTCTATCTATAATGACATCGTTGTGTAAAAGTAGGATAAATGTTTTTTTTATTTAATTTCTACATTCTCTCCTAAACTGTGGCACAGTCTTTCAGTATAATTGATGTTACTTCTACCGAAGAAAACTATTTCATCGCACAATGATATTTCTATCAGAAGAGACCCCAGTATTATAGGTATTTTTATATTTCCCGTAATGAGCGGCTATAAAGTAACAAGAGTTGTTCTCTATCGATAATTGAATTGTTCTGTTCTAGGTTTACGGCTGACCTCTTTTAGCTATTACTGTCAGTATTTTATTTATTTCCTGTATATCATTTAACGACTAAACTAATGGGAAAAAATAACAGTAAGAAATATTTCAGTCGTGGGTTTCATACAAGGTATTTAAGAAATTATATTCTTATTCCTATCACTCTATGCCGTCACCCTTTTCATCTTTGGCTTTCGCAAGAGCTGACTAGGATAACAATTTACAATACACTCGTCCAACAGCCACAACTTCTATAATTTCTAAATATTTGTCAACGATATCTTCCGAGTACACTCTCACGCTAATTCTCAGACTGACACACTTATTATTTTATTTATTTAGTATTTCTTCTAAAGTCACAAAAATGTCAAGAAAGAGTTTATCCCAAACTTCGATGCAGCATTTTCGTCCTTATATCAATATATACAAAGTTGCTCGCTGTGGCGGAAGTAAGATGATGCCTATATCAAGCTATGGACGTCATTGGGCTGATATGATGACGATGATGATCATCCAATACGAATTCCTCGAAGAGCATCCAGTCGAATAGCACCTACGCGAATAGCACCTAACATATTCCTCGAAGAGCACCTACCAATATTTTTGCTAGGTGCTATTCGTACAAAAAATAAATTAATTTAAATTTTATTCTTCAAAGAGCACCTGTGACTAAGTAGCTGATAGAGATTTGGTGCAATGTATTATTTAGGTCGAATGTTGGTACCAAGTGATGATCCTACGCACACTGTTTGACGAAAACAAATTAAAGTTTGATAGAAATAAGTTATTATCAGAATTATGATATTTTTTAAATATCAAAATTTCATTTCAATTTTTATCAAAAAATGGTGTTTTAGTTCTGTAACATTCTGCGCTATTTAAAACTGTAACCAATTGAAATTTAGCTAATAATGATGATGTTAAAAAGAGTGGGCTGAGTTTCTTGCCAAGATCTTCTCAGAGCTCAACCTTGTCAGTGAACTGGGCTTAGGCAAATTTGCTGATACCTTTTTTGGCTTTGCATGACGTTTATTAGTATCATGTATTTTTTGATCTATATGAAATAAAGATTATGACTATGGCTAATATTAACAGGTTTTTTCCCTGTTGCCCACAGACTCGCTCGTAGTGAACCGCAAACTGCTTGATGTGCCACAATTTGAACGTCCAATCGGCAACCATACGTTCCACATCGGAAAGGAGGCGTTGCTGGGATGTTCTGTTATTAATTTAGGGAAACATAAGGTAAGTGCCAACAATTTATCTATGAGTAATGAATAATCAATACACAGTACAGAAAAGAATTGAGTGCTAAGAAGTGATATTTTGGTATTCGTGCCATAAAGAAAAAATATTGTAGTCAAGGGAATTCTACCACCCACGCGGGTGATATTATTTGTATTTATTAATAGATATAATTTGCAAATTATGGTAAGCGACGTCTTATTTTATGTGGTTTTGGCATTGATATCATATTATGAAACTTTCGGAAGTACTTAATAGATGAAAATGTTTTATGGTTAAATTTTGTCCTCTAAAATATATTAGTACCTAAATCGCTCAGAAGACGTCACTTTTCTAACTTACCCGTATAATTATGATCTCAAAATATTTTCTTGGTTATCAGCAAATCTTAAAAAAAATCTTAACGCTCACGTCTCAATTAACTTTGTATTAATTCGTGCACAATGTATCATTGTAACCTTTCTCAGGCATGTAGGTACATATGCACACAAGTAAAAACAAAAATAAAATCTTTCCCTCTACCATGAGATACTCATTGAATACCAGTCAATATCTATTTTAATCAGGTGTTAAGCGTATTTCATGCTTTTGGTATTTCCAAATTATTAAAAACACAAACTAAAAGAAATCAGCCAACAGAATGATCCATCCACACATCAGCAAACAGAATAATTCAGTCCATGAAATAACCCCAGCAGAGCGTTGAGTTCCTGTAACATAGATAATAGAGATAAGTCTAATATTCATCAAGTACATCAAGTAATATCAATATCAAGTAACAGAGCCTTTAAAAACTCAAACCATTTTATCCTTATAACATTAACAACTGTGGAACTTTTAAGTACCCCATTGTCGGACGACATTAATTCGTTCAAAGTAATTACAGCAACTTTATAGCCTTACTCGAGTTACGACCACCATTAGCTTCTGGTGTAGCTCACCTGAGCTAAGGATGAAGATGGAAATTACTATGACTACTTTATTATTTTTTGTGTAATGTAATATCTCGATTTTGTTGTATTTGGTATGACCATTTGCATATACGTAAGCAATATATCTATGAGTAATAATGACTGTCACCGTGGCGCAGTGGTTAAGGTGGTCGCCTCGCCACTACATCGCCGTGCTGGGTGACGTGGGTTCGATTCCCACACGAGACAAATATTTGTGTGATTCATAGATATTTGTTTCTAGTCTGGGTGTACTTTGTGTCCGTTAGTTTCATGTTTGTAAAGCTCCCCGCGACACAGGGCTTGTTCCCTAGTGCGGGCGTTGTTTTTAAAAAACAAAAAAAAAAAAAAAAAAAAAAAAAATATTTAAATACATTTTATGGTCGTCGCTGGGATCTATTTTATTAAAACCACCGTCATACAGGACACACACAGGTAAATTTAGGTCGTAGCTATATTTTTTAGACAGCTTCAAAGTTGTGTCGTTTTTATCCAAATAAGTTTCTGAACACACTTGATTTGAAACTACGTGTAAAAATAGCACCTTCTAGTTTTGGTAATGGTATATTTTTATTTTAAATTTTAGTTTTAAAACTATCCGTATTGTATTGTTGGTAAGTATACCAAGTAGGTAGTGTTTATCAGGAGTACCTCGAGGGATTTGTGCAATTTTCCTCTAGCGTTGAAAAGTGCAGTTTCTACTTTACATATTACAAACAACAATACGAGCTTAGAATATTTCAAATGTTGAATTTGAAATTTCAAAACTTTTTTGCCCTACTTTTGTTGTAAAATATTTGAAAAATTTTAAGAACATACAAAAAAGATCTTGGAATCGATTCGAATAAACATCTAATCTTATTAGTTCATTTGAAAAACTTCTATTTGTTTTTAATGTGTCATCAAATAGACACTCAGAATTTTTTCACAAAACAAACGCAACCAGTGCTGCAGAATTTCGACCCAATCGCATTAAACAATCCGTTCAAGCACAGAACAGAGATAGGATTTTTTCAAGGCATCGTCGAAGTCACTCTGCGATTACAAACAAAAAAACTATTTATCTATTCCCAAAGGAAGGTAAGTGAGCTCTAAAAGCTTACATTTGTTTGTTTCTTTTGTTACTTAGCCTTAATGAGCAGACACTATCTAAATAACTAACTTCGATAAACTTAAATGGCTACCGAATAGCAACTGAGTTTATTTCTTATAAAAATCTGATGTCAATAATTCATCATCATCATCTTCATCATCATATCAGCCCAACGATGTCCACTGCTGAACATAGGCCTCACCTAATTTACGCCACTGCGAACGGTCCTGTGCCCATGTCAATAATTGCGTAGTGGAAAAAATCGATTGTGAAAATAATAATTCTATTTATAATACAACTATGCTCGCGGTGGCGTAAATTAGAAGAAGCCTGTGTTCAGTAGTGGACGTCGTTGGGCTGATGTGCTGATGATGATGATGAATAAGTACGTGCAGTTAAAACAATATCTTATTACACTTTCATCAACATCATGCCTCATTGACTGCCTCGGTGACGCAGCGGGAAGTGTATACGACTGCTGTGCAAGAGGTCCTGGGTTCGATTCCCGGATCGGGTAAAAATGGTATTGGGTTTTTCTATCATGAAATTCCAGTATTAAGATTTTCCCGGAGTTTGGTAAACAAATGCTCCCGGTTGATGACAATAGGCTCGCCCCCTATTTCATGGGACCAAACATAGCTGGCGAAATGTGGGTGTGATACACCTCTGCCTACCCCTTCGGGGAAAAAGGCGTGATGCTATGTATGTATGTATGTATCAACATCATCATATCAATCCAATGACGTCTACAGCTAGTCATAGGCCTCACCTAACTTCTGCCACAGCACACTTTAGAATCCAAAATTAACCTATTTAGTAATTTCACCTATTACCGCCGCAAATGCCATAAAAGCCACCATGCTACAAGCTGATCATATAATACCATAACTTATCTTTAGCAATATAGCTTTCATCTACACAATGCGTGATCCATTGTACAAAGAGGTTATTAGAAAGGATACATCATAGACATTAACCCTTCAATACCTGTAAACAATGTAACAAAACAATTTACATTCAGAAATTTCACTCCATCTCGTTAAAGAAACAATGTTACAATTCTTCATGAATTCTAAAATCTTTCCAACATCTTTGTTTCTACTGAAACTGAAAACTTCCTTCTGGGACACAATCCTACCGCCTTAATTATAATAAAAGTAATTAACACTGAGAGCTATCCCCCTTAATTATATACAGCGGTTTTATAATTTAATTAATTGTATTTTCTTAGAAAAACAACGAAAATAAGGTGTATTATTTACGTGATTTTTAAATGTTTACCCTGTGCTGGAAAAGGGTTCGTTTGGATACGACATCGCTAACTTTGGATAATTTAAATTTAAGGTTTTCGAAATTAATTTGTGAGGTAAGGAAAGCACTTGAAGATCATTAACAACCCATTACGTTTTACTGTTGGGTCTTTACTCACAGGAGCACTGCTGTTGCTAAGCAGATTGTTTCGGTACAGGGTTTCATTTTAAGTTTCCCTCTTCTGCACTATGTCTGTTGATAAGTCTGATAAGCACAATTATTTATTCTGTTTCTGAAAAATATTCTCAGTCATTATATTGGACCAAAATTCTTTTTCTTTGGGATATGCCATGAGTTGCTACGTCGACCAGTTACTAATCTTATGTGTGACCAGCTATGGGATGTATGATCGAAAATACTGATTGAGTGCTTGCGGCTCTGTGAGCGTGTTGCATGAATTTGTTCATCATCATATATATATATCGTATCATATTTTTTCTTTTTTTATTAATGCTGTCATTGGTATTCTATCGTTGTATTAATTATTGTACAAATAAAATAAATGGATGTGATTCACCTCTACCTACTCCTTCAAGGAAAGAGGTGCTATATACACTATTGTCGCTATCGTAATTAGTGTCATTAGTCGCCTAGTTAAGATATTCTAGGTATGAAAAGGAATGATGACACATATCTTACTCCGTCAACACATGGTTGATTTCATGTCATCATCGTCATCGTCATCATCATTTCAAGCAGTCCACTGCTGGACGTAGGCCTGTCCTAACACGCGCCATAACACTCTGTCCTCCGCCTTCCGCATCGAGTCAGACCCAGCAATGTTTTTTAGGTCGTCGGATCATCCAGCTGGAGGGCGCCTCTTGCCGAGTCGCCTTGATTCCATGTGATAATGAATAAAGTTTTTCCATTTTATACAACATTTTTGTTCGAAATTTACTCGTAATACTAAGAATATTATAATATTACATCGGCTTTAGTTCTTTCTCAGCTTTACAAGCCACTTTGATGCGGTTTCTTTTGGAAATGGCGTATCCTGCATTTTATTTTATAGAGGTACCGCATACTCATATATAGACAGTTCAGACTATATGCAAGTAACAATATTGTGTTGTTTTACAAAAATAAGAACACCTGTAATATTTTATTACTTAGAACTTACTTTTGACTAACAATAGCCTGACTATAGCTTAGCGGTTAAAGAGGCCGCCTCGCCTTAACATTGTCACACGTGTGTGACTGTTGTGAGTTCGATTCCCACATGAGACATATAGACATTTAGTTTCAAGTCAGGTGTAGAAAGACGCATTTTCAGCAAAACTAACTTTTGCCAACAATGCGTGTACAGGTACTTTTGAACGACCTTTACGCGAATATAAATATGCATACGAAAAAGATTTAATTATAATATTATATAATAATATTCTACCACATTCACACAGCGCCATTAAGCAATTATATTCGCTTGTGTTCTTGGTACTAAACAACTAATATACTACTTAAATACTTTTTTTTTGTAAATACATACGTATTATAGATAAATTACACCCAGACACAGAACAAACCTTTATGTTCATCACACAAAGATTTGTCATGGGTGGGGATCGAACCCACGACCTCCGGCTTAGCAGTCAGGGTTACTAACCACTAGACCAACAGGCCAGTCAATATTTTTTTATTTTTAAACAAACTCATGAAACTTTTGCACATGCAAAAGTTTCATGATAGATACATATCTAACAGGTATTAATTTCATGAATTAGTAAATAAAAACAAAACTGCCAAAAAGCAGACAGAAATAGCTATAAAGTTCAAAACAATTACAAACTAAGTAACTTAAGTCTCACAAATAGTCCAGGTATTCTAAGACCTAGATTAACGCCAGCCACTTTTCAAATCCCACCCGAGCTTTATTTAAACCGACCGTATATATAAACTAACACAGTTGCGAACTTAAATACATTAAGCCACACTATTCACTTAAAAAGTCTGAATGTAAGAAAAATCTTAGACACTTAACCCTTACACGGTGGGCTAACTATTTGTGGCGTACAGCTAACTGTACGCCACAAATAGCCACAATATATATGAAATCTGGTTAGTCTTTGAAATATGGTTAGCCATATTTCAAAGATTTATAAACAAATTACGTACCAACAGTAAGTCTAGTTTGCCCTCTAAAATGTATTACATCGTGCTGAAATCAATCATCTAATATATTTAGAAACGATTCGTAATTTCGAATTACTAAAGCAAACCTACTTTCAATTTCTTTCACATAGCATTCTTAATTTGAATTTTGTTTTTATAGTCAGTGGTATGACAGATTATAAACGCTAAAAGAAGCTGATGGATTAGAAGAGATTAATAGTACAGTCGCGTTCGTAAGACTATAGGTATTATTTGATTATTATTTATTTGATCTTCATGATTTTGTAGATTTTGGCATAAAATACGCAATGAATGTCAGCTTTATATGATCAAGAATTTGGAGCACATTATTTACTCACTTGAAAACTAAGTCGAAAAGTTGAAAAAAGCTTTTCTCATTTATATTTATTCCAACGCGAGAGAACTTGCTCAATTAAAGGGCTCGCGTTAATCTCAATTGCTGGGCCAAATGCACATGGTTTATAATGCGTAGCTTCGTAAGTGGATAGTTAATAATAAATTTCGTTCCAGTCTCATTTCGGGGAACGAATGTTTCTCTTCGTGATACGTTCTTAATTCAAACAGAGGAATGAAGTTAATGGAATTTTGGATTTGTTGTAATTAAAAGAATGGAATAGCAGAATGGCGTGTTTCTTACTTACAATATTGATCTAAGTTTTCAGTTGATCATTAAAATTAAGTAAATAAATACAGTTTTGATTTGCGTACTAAGAAATTCTAGGCGTGCGCAACGATTTTCGACACTCGGTTTTTTACTATATTTCTTTCTTTTTTACATTTGCCTATACTGCCCTACTAAGCACAAAAGCGGTATCTCAGTGAAAGCTAGTTTCGAGATAATTGACGTTATGTAAAATTCATTTTTTTGTTAATTTATAGATTGTTATTTTTGGTTATTAAATGTAATTTATATATAATTTTAAAAAGATTTGGCGGTATTCAAATATACGGCTGGTTGCCTACGTTATATTGATATACCTCTAATATCCTTAAAAATTTAAGGTAAAACTGAGATAGAGAAAACTTTCTTAACGTTTTTTTATACCTTTTAAGTAACATACCGCTACAAGTCTTAGTTCAATAGACGCGTATTTTTCTAAGCTATCCGATGCCATAAAAATCAAATTTTCGGTTTTTTTTGAGATACCGCTTTTGCGCTTAGTAGGGCAGTATACAGGGTGTTTGGCGCATGGACCGACACAATTTTTCCCTGGATTTGGGGGGTTAACAGCTATGTTTTTCAAATACATCCTATGTCTTAAATGATGCGGTTGGTTAAATATGTTTTTATTTACATTTTTTTTTAAAATACCCAAATTCTTACCTTTAATACGAAATAACTTTTTTTTTTTGTGGGTGTAATGGTACAAAATAAATTTTATTGTATTCGCCAATGCCTTCTTAATTCAAACAAATCATTATTTTATACAACTGCTAAAAAAAAAAAAATGTTACGTGCTTCCAAAGTTTAAAAAAATGTTTAAATGTATGAAACATTGCAACTTTTAAATTCATTAAAAAAAAAAACTAATATCCCTTTGGAACTTAGTTTTATTTTTAAAAGTTCTTTAGTTTATATCCTTTCGAACAGTATACTACATCTCATAGAAAACATTCATTTCTTTGTAAAAAAAAGGGATACTAAAATTTGCAAGGGCCGAACCGCCTGTCTGACTTTGACTAAGACTACGACAAAATATGACAAAATATTAGAACAAAAAAATCATTAATATTTCCACTGAAGGACTAGTTTCCATTGTGATGAAAAATTAAAAAAAAAAGTTTACGATTTTGGGAGTTTTGGCGCCAACGCGGAAAAAGTTACATAGCGGCATTGTATTATTTTCTGAAAAATTGTGTTAGGCAGGTATCTACCTACACAATATTCCAGTTTTTATGTGCAAAAAGGGTGGATTTTTGGGCATAAAGTGTTCGATAACGTGCATGATAGCTGTAGGAAAGTGATAATAATGCTATGAAATGTGATTGGCATTATTTTGGCAGTTTGTGCATTGAGTTTGGCAGGATTTGTCAGTTTTCTGGCGTACGTGGGGCAGGATCGCTAATTTAAAGTTGGTCACACTGTAAAATGCCTAACTTCAGTAATGAAGAGTATGCCGACATGTTACTCGCGTATGGCAGTGCTAACTGCAATGCACGCCAAGCGCTAAGAATTTATCATGAGCGATATCCTGATCGACGTATACCACACCATGAAACCTTCTCTACAACTTATCGACGTTTGAGAGAGACAGGAAATCTCCATCATCAAGAACCTCGAGTGAATGCCAGGCAACATAATGTAGCCGTAGATGAAATCATACTTCAAGCTTTTGATGAGGATCCTACAACAAGCATACGAGTTATTGCTGAAAGATTTAACTTAACAGTATGGAAAGTTTGGGCCGTACTTCGAGCAGACGGGAGGCATGCATTTCATTACACCACTGTTCAAGGTAAATAACACACTACCTAATTACTTTTTATGTAACAAAAATTAGTTTTAACAGATTAATTTTCAATGACCAGTAATTTCGTTCATTAAAATACTAAAGTTCATTTTTAATTTATTATCTCTGTTCTAAAAGTTATTTTTATTTCAAATTCAGTTTTAAAAAAAATCTTTTGTGATTTTGTTAGAATCTCATAGTTTTTTTTTTGCTTTAGGTCTCGAAGATGGTGATAACGCTAGACGGCTGGAATTCTGTAGATTTCTACTACATGCAGATGTTGACGATGGCGACTTTTTGAAAAGAATTTTGTGGACCGATGAGTCCAATTTTAGCCGTGAAGGAATATTAAATCTCCACAATCTTCACCATTGGAGTAAAAAGGACCAAAATCCTCACATTAAAAGACAGAGATCTTTTCAAAGAAAATTTAGTGTTAATGTTTGGGGTGGGGTTATTGGACGCAATCTCATTGGCCCTTATTTTTTGCCAGAAAGATTAAATGGAGAAAATTATTTAGAATTTTTAATCAATGAGTTACCTGAACTTGTTCTACCAGTTTTGGGAGAAGGTGCGCTCATAGTATTTCAAAATGACGGCTGTCCGGCACACTACCAACGAATCGTGCGAGAGCATTTAAATAATGTCTTTCCAAACTCATGGATTGGTAGGGGTGGCCCTATACCTTGGCCGGCACGATCACCGGACCTGACACCTTTGGATTTTTACGTCTGGGGACGTGTCAAAGAATTAGTTTATCAGACAGAGGTGCCCACTAGGGAGATTCTGATTGAAAGAATATCCGGCGCGTTTAACATTATGAAAGAAGAAATGCGACTACATACGACGACTGTTGAAATAAGAAACAGATGTCGTGCATGTATAAGAAATGGAGGAGGTCAATTTGAACAAGATTTGTAACTTTAGTTTAATAAAAACACAAAAACGTTGATAAGTCTTTTCTTAACCCTGACTCGTCTAACTAGTATTTTGACTGCATAATCAATTGTATTCTATGACATGTAGTATACCGTTCGAAAGGATATAAACTAAAGAACTTTTTAAAATAAAACTAAGTTCCAAAGGGATATTAGTTTTTTTTTAATGAATTTAAAAGTTGCAATGTTTCATACATTTAAACATTTTTTTAAACTTTGGAAGCACGTAACTTTTTTTTTTGAAAGCAGTTGTATAAAATAATGATTTATTTAGATTAAGAAGGCATTGGCGAATACAATAAAATTTATTTTGTACCATTACACCCACAAAAAAAAAAGTTATTTCATATTAAAGGTAAGAATTTGGGTATTTTTTAAAAAAATGTAAATAAAAACATATTTAACCAACCGCATCATTTAAGACATAGGGTGTATTTGTAAAACATATCTGTTAACCCCCCAAATCCAGGGAAAAATTGTGTCGGTCCATGCGCCAAACACCCTGTATATATTTAATAAAAAGTAGTTGCTAAAAATTGCTAAAGCACTCGGTCGAAACAAGTGTAGGGAATTAGAGGAGATCTATGTCAAAAGACAACCTGACCTAGTAGCTGATATTTAATTTTACCTAGTTTATAGGTGTTTGGTTTTAAGTATTTCAACTTTAAAACAGCACGCAACAGGTTTAGGAAATTCATCATCATCTCAACCCATTAAACGTCATTTAACGCCCAGGAAACCCGTGCCCAGCAGTGGGCTGGGCACGGGTTTCCTCCAAAGAATGTGGAATTTAGCCTACTATACCACGCTGGCCAGACGGGTTGGTATAGGGTTTGTTTCAAATTTTCCTTTTCTCGCAGTGCTTTTGTCTGCATAAAATTACTACCTTAGTCACCTTTTACGACACCCATGGGAAGAGATGGGGTAGTGACATAATGTCACTACCCCATCTCAACCCGTGGGTGTCGTAAAACCCGTGCCCAGGAGTGGTACGTTTGGAATTCACTGCACGTTGCATTATGTGACATGATTCATCAACTCGGTTTATATTAAATACCTCGAAAAATATTCGTTCCCTTCACATATTTTATTAATTGGAGCCTTATTGTGTGGTGTTTAAACACATTGTGTCAAGGTGCTACCCTTCTGTTAATTTATTGTATGCTTTTCGTTAAGATATATCTTGTTGCTAAATTTAAATTTATTTTGCTTAGAAATTTAGGAGAGGTTTTGAGATGATAGAAGGGATGAGGTTTAGGTCTTTGATTATTTTTATTTTATTTACCACGATGATGGTGGACAAATAGATAGACAGACGGACAACGAACCGAGGTACGGAATGCTAAAAAATTGCACATAATAGAAAGTGACAAATAGACAAATAGAATAACAATAATGAATAAAGAACCAAATACAAACTAGGAGCTTGAAGGAAATAAATACATCGACGATAAACGTCCAAATTCAACAAATCATTTAGCTTAAACAAAACAATACGTACACTAAGCAGCCTTTACGAGCCAAACAATATAAAAAATATATGAGCATAACTATAAAATACATTTGTTGCTCCCACGAGCGTTATAAGCTCTATATAAACATCATAAATTTCAGCGCAAACATTTATAACATAAATGCTAAATGAAGAATTTGAATCACGCACAGCCTCCCAAATTGATTTGGTGCTCGTCAACAACCACATTTAAATCCTTGGTCACGTAGTGGTTTATTGTGAGCCAAAAGTTACAATGGCCCGGCGCGAATAGTAATCTCTTTGGGCAACGTTATGTAATTCTTGAAAATTGCCGGGCTACGAGCCGGTCTGAATGTGTAGAGGCAAAGTAGACTCTGCAACTATGATTATGAATCTGTTTTTGCATTGGACTTTATACTGGAGTTTCTGATCTTGTGTTGTTTTAGGTATGGAATTAAAAGATGCTATTTTAAAGTAACGGTCTATTATTGTTAAACGGTGTCGTAATGAAAATATGTAATGACCTCTAATCTAATCAAAAAGTTTATATTAATTCTAATAAATATCACTCAGTGAGCAAATTTTAATAGAGCTATTTTTTTTTGATAATACTTTAATAATAGTGTGTTGAGAGGACTTAATAAACTGTTGTAAATAACTGCAATACTCATTTTTTGTAGAAAAACCTGCAAGATAGTGTATAAAGTAGAAGAAAGAAAGAGTAACAATAATCTTGAAAGAAGAAATTAATTAATTTTATAATCTTCATTTCAACCCATAAACGTTCTACTGCTAGCATGGGTTTCCTCCAAAGATTGTGGAGGGAATATAGTCTACTATATCACGCTGGCTAGACGCGTTGGGATACGCGTTTGTTTCGAACTTTCGTTTTCTCGTAGTGCTCTTGTCTGTGTCAGGTTACTCTCCTAGTCGCCTTTTACTATAGCCATGGGTTGTGACAGGGTAGGTATTCTTAATCCGTCACTACACGGAGAGTTTTGTAAAGTATTAACTTTATATTATTATCTACTAGACGGTAATCTTCCAAGACGTAACCACAAAAATAAACAAGTTTTAGGTTAGGACGTCGAAAATTAATTAATTTATCAACCTAAAATATAAATAAGTGACAAAATACGATAAATAAAACACAAAAGCCATAACTTTTGTCATTTTCATTGACCTTTCTGTAAATACTATGTTTTCTTTCATCTTTTGCTTCTTATTTTTCATCTCGTAATGCCTTTAAGTTATTGGATTCAACAGCTAACATCACGATTATTGTAGACCTTTAGTGTTTTGAAATAGAATGTCACCTTTCTACAATTCTCATAAATAATATTTGTGGATGAAAAGCAATGCTGTAAACATTTTATTATTGTAAGGATTTCAGAACCAACAGTAATATATTCACAATATGAATTAATGATAAACAGATAAAAAAATATTTAGCCAATTTGTCTACTACCACTTCGGGGTCGATTCAGAATCAGCCCATGACCACGAGTGGTGCAATTCGATCGAAATTACAGGCAAATAAAAAGGTATTTAGTATTCCTTAAAATGTAATACGTCAGGTAGAACCATTTTACAATAATTTAATATAAAAATAAACAAAGGTTTAACATAATTTACTGTCATTGTGTATAGCACTTTTTTGACAAGTTTCGTATTGAAATTGTTCATATTATGTACTGCCATTAACTTTCAAAATTTATTCAAACGACAAAATCGAAACGACAGCTTTAAAAAGTATCATTCCCGATTCATACCACCTTTGTGCTAATTAATTATTTTGATGAATAATCTAAATCCGGACAAAGCCATATAGTTACAAGAATATCATTCGACACTCTAATTAATACCCTTTTATCCCACCGTAAACACAACATAAAACCTTTTAATGAAACGTAAATATTATCTAATAAAGTATAACACCATTTTCGCGGCACCTAATATATCTTTATGGGTTCATATAATCTTTAATATGCAGCCGGAAATATGATTATCATCTCATACAAACATACTGATATTATGTGTGCCTCGATACGTGTTAGTGTTGGGAATATTCTCTGCTCAATTAGTCGATTATAAGTGTAGTTAGTCGATTATAAATATTGTTGTTCTATGCTAAGGAGTTTGAATTGGTATTAAATATTTTGATAACCAACGGACGGATTAAGAATACATAGTGTCACTACTCCATTTCTACCTATGGGTGTCGTAAAAGGCGACTAAGGGAGTCATGACCTTAAGCTGACAAGAGTGCTGCAAGAAAAGGAAAATTCGAAACAAACCCTATACCAACCCGTCTGTCCAGCGTGGTATAATAGGCCAAATTCCCTCCACAATATTTGGAAGAGACCCGTGCCCAGCAGTGGGACGTTTATGGGTCGAAATGATGATGAAAAAAACTATAAAAATGTTATTTAGTAGTAGTGTTAGTTAGTTAGTGTGGTTTTTGATATATGGCTCCAATATGTTTGCAAATAAATAAAAGAATTTACTTTAAATATGTTGGAACTGTTGCAAGTATTGTATTTTTACTTAAAATAATATTATCTTTTATTGTTTGTCACGAACCCCACGAGGTATATCCGGATATAACACCGAATTTGTTAAATATTTTTAACTTTGAACTAAATTCAGAAGTTACAACCATGATTTATACGATAATTTGGAAAAATAAATACCTAAATACTTAATCTCGAGTCTTACTACTTAGTAAGACTACTAACTCGAGAGAAGAGTTCGACTTTTAATTAATTTTTTTAAATTTTGATGACATGAAGTACTAGAGAGCTGACAGGATTTAGACCATAATCCACTTACGCTGGCCCAGTGCGGATTGGTGGATCAGACATACTCATAGAATTTCTTCTAGGGTATGTGGGTTTCCTCACGATGTTTTCCTTCACCGTTAGCAGATGGTAAGTCACTTGTCATTCTAGACAGAGGAGAGGAGACTCGAGCCCAGCAGTGGGACTTAAAGAGTTGCTGATGATGATGATGATGATGACATGAAGTAATCGATTAAATAAGTCGATTATTTGTCGACAAATTCGAACAGAAACAACACTACGCACTCGTTAATTTTATACGTTTGCAAGGGACTTTCTTTATTAAATGCAGATATAATTAGGGCCATTAATGTCAACAGTGAAATAAGAGACAAAATTAATTTGGCCCCGTCTAGTGTACCTGCGTCGTGATAATTATGTTTTGTTAATGTTAAAAGGGAGGGAGACACTGATGGTATTGTGGTTGACGGTAACTGACTGGCTGTTTACTGAAAGGGTGACTTTTACCGTGAGATAAAATATTGGAGTTGATAAAGATGAATCTATGAATACTTTTATATGGATTAATAATATCGATGCTATGATAAATTGGATTACTATGAGCGTTTTTTGGGATACTTCAAACAATAATAAACATTGGCATAGTTATTATGGAGACGATTATTATGGAAAACGGCAGAATATTAATATTCATAGGTAAAAATTAAAATCAATGCGATCTAAATTCGGTCTATGACAGCTGGTTTTGTTTAGATAATTTAGATTGAATACGTATTTATATACGAGTAAATAATTAATAAAACTTTAATAATATGTATTACATATTGAAAGAAATATTATGTCTTAATGTAGGCTAACATAAATTTGATATTATATTCATTATAATAAACGTATTTAAATACCTCAATTTTTATAACTTTTAAGTAATAAACTAAGAAACAATATTTTCAATGAAATTCTATCAATGTTTTAAAACACAGTTATTGTTTTATTTTACGTATTTGCAAAAGAAACTTTATTTATTTGACGCAAAGTTGAAAATTTATTCAGTAGGGGACAATAGATCATCTTTAGCCGAACAGGAAATTAATTATTTTGCTGAGATTTTCAGTTTTAAGTGTACACGTCATTATGAATGATCGATTCAATAATTAATTTGAGTGATGTTATATTATGAAGAAAAATAGCTTTATTTCGATAACATTCTGTCTTATTTGAAAATTTTCTTGATTTACGTATTTTGATTTGTGACAATATATTATATAGCGATGGTGGCTGAATGGATAAGGGACCAGCTTGCAAATCTCGCGGTCCGAGTTCGATCCCGACCGGCAGTATCAATGTGGATTCTACTTTGTGGAATTTATATGTACTAGTCAAGTGACTTACCATCTGCTAACGGTGATGAATAGGACAGATAAAGAAAACTGCTGGCCTGTTGGTCTAGTTAAGTGGTTAGTGACCCTGACTGCTAAGCCAGAGGTCGTGGGTTCGATCCTCACCCAGGACAAATCTGTGTGTGATGAGCAAGAATCTATTGTACCTATGTGTCTGGGTGCAATTTATCTATTGTACCTATGTATTTATAAAAAAAATGTATTTAAGTAGTATATCAAGTGCTTAGTACCCATAACACAAGCAAATATAATTGCTTAATTTGGGACTAGATGACGCTGTGTGACTGTGGTAGAATATATATTTAAAAAAACTTAAACAAATATTCCTCAATATAATAGTTATCCAAACGTCGTTATTAAAGATTAGTTGACCTTCTAAAAGTCTCGATATTTTCCGAAAACTGATTAAGCATATCGATTTAAGCACAAAAGGAATTTGATAATCCGATTCATTAATCAATTCTGCAAATTAAACTTGAAATCTGATTATAAATCGTTGTAATAAATTAATTGTACAATATATATCTGTTATAATTCATCGCGAATGAAAGAAATGTTGTTGCACCGAAAAACAGCAGTCATCGTGTACGTTGGTCCAATTTAGAAGTGTTTAGCTTTAAACGATTTTGGTTAAGCTTTTGACTGAGTAATCACATTTCTAATTAAGTAATGGAATTTGTTTATATGCAAAAAGAATACGTAAATGTAGTAATTTATCTATACATAATTACTTATACTATAAAGTTGTAGAGTTTGTTTGCTTGTTTGTTTGAATGCTAGGAACTCAGGAACTACTGGTCCGATTTGAAAAATTATTTTAGTGTTGGATAGCCCACGTTACGGCCTATAGAGGCTGAGCAGTGGCCAAATAAAGAACGACGGAAGCGAAGCCCTGCGCGACTTCTAGTTAGTAAATTGTAAATTACAAAAGATTGTAACTATCCATTTTTTTAAAAAGAGTGTCGTGAGTTTCTTGCTAGTTCTTCGCTACACCCCGTCAGCGAACTGGTCGTAGGCAAATTTGCTGACACTACTTTTCGGATAACCTGTTACATTCTTAACTTGTGACTTTCATGAGTGTTACCTTGTAACCTAGATGAATAAACGAGATTTCATTTCATTTTGAAATAAAAGTGAATCAACAAAATACGACTCCAAATCATATTTATCTTGTAACAAGTCAGCAGTAACTGTCAGTTATTGAAATATCTGCTTAATTGGTCTAGTGATCGTGTTCGACTTCGGAAAACGAGGTTGTGGTTTAAATGCTTGTAAGTCCCTTATATAGTTATTCTGGTTTCTGATTCGTTACTTATATTATTATATCTCTCCACTTTTATAAAGGAGCCAATAAAATGTACAAGAACGAAGGGAAGTGTAGTCAGCAAATGTGCGATGTTTGATAACTGTTTTGATGTATACGTTTTTGGTGGAGATTCTTTTTGTTGTAGAAGAAACCTATTTGTTCTGTGAAATGTAGCGAAACAAGATACATTGTAGCGTTTAGTTGTTGGTATATTATCAACGTCAGATCACTATTCTAATAAAAAAGAAGTCATGAACAAATAAATTAAACTTCTTCTTCAAAAATATTATTTTTCTTCCAGATTTTAAGAATAATGTTGCGAATTCAAGTTGACTGGCATGTTGGTCTAGTGGTTAGTGACCCTGACTGCTAAGCCGGAGGTCGTGGGTTCGATCCCCACCCAGGACAAAACTTTGTGTGATGAGCATAAAGGTTTGTTCTGTGTCTGGGTGTAATTTATCTATAATATGTATGTATTTACAAAAAAAAATGTATTTAAGTAGTATATCAGTTGTTTAGTACCCATAACACTAGCAAATATAATTGCTTACTTTGGGACTAGATGGCGCTGTGTGAATGAGGGAGAATATTATATTATATTATTATTATATATTCGTTAGATAAAGTTCTATGAATTATATGAAAACCATCATTTTAAGCATTCACGTCATTTCTCATTTACGTAGTACCTATTAATATGTAAATACACATTTAGAGTCTTCCCCTAAGTATTCATCTTCATATTTCATTACTACTATATCAACGGGGGCTGAACCCTCCTCTAATCAAAATTGCTTCCTCTCAGGATTTTTACTTTTATCCAAGGTGTTAAAACTTGAAGTATTTCTTAGTTCAATTGCTATTTTAATTAATAAATAATTTCAGAAAATTTTAGGGATTCTATTTTTGTAAAGAGAACACAGTCGTATTCTTCAATCGCATTGTTTTTTTTTTTTAAGTATTAGGCTGTGATCCTCATTCATATTCATCATTAACACACTTAAATGTCGGTGCTGGGCACGGGTCTCCTCCAAACATTTCGGAAGAATTTAGCTTACTGTGCCACGCTGACCAGATGGGTTGGTATAGGATTTTATATCGAATTTTCCTTTTTTCTGTGCTCTTGTCTGCTTAAGGCTACCTAAATAAAAGTATCAAGATTATAATTGCACACTCAGTAGCTATCATTCACCCTTGAACATAAAAGCAACACATGAATCTTGAACAAAAATTTATGATCGTATTATCGTATCAAATGTACCAAACTCATCGTTCCGTTGAAAATGAGTAATTTCATCGCTTTTACAATCCTTCGTCATATCCTTTTCAAGTGTCATTTGACAGCCGCCATTAATTCCCCCCTCCCATCACGATGCTGTATCATATGATAAAGTGAGCTCGAATAAAGAGCTCTTGAATGTGTGTGCCGTCAGAGTAATGAAGATGGTTTTAGACACGGTACAATGTTATTTCTGGCTCTAAAATTTACGGAGTTTATGTTCAAATTTAAAACAAACTAAAATAAAACTTACTGAACAAATTACTTTTTGCAAATATTTAAGAATAAGTCGATTTTAATGTAAAAATAGTACTGTGTAACTTAGAAATAAATAAATTTACTGCAGCAACTGCTAATATCAATTTGAGAAAAAGCAGATAAATATAGCGTTTAAGTGAACATTATTATCCACGCATAACGATCGTTGGCCAGGCAGTGACTATTCTCACAAGTGGAGAAAATGAGTCTATTTTCTGGGTAGGTCTAAGTTTTCCTTCTCTAGTACTATGACATTTCATTGAAAGTGCCTCCTAAGTCATATTGAGGTTCAACTTGAAATTTCGATATTTGACTCAGTCGATTTTGATTTCGTTGTTTGTTTGAAAATTAAAATTGACTGTTATTTTCAAATACTCGACAAGTTGAAGTTTGGAGAAGAACCTCTGGAGTTGAAAAAAGTTGAGAAAATACATTGAGTTCTCCGCCACTATATAAATGTGGCGTTTATGCCTTGTTATATAAATAGTTATTTAAAAGCTATATTTAACATAATTTGTTTTATGTTATTTGTTCTAATTTAGACACAAATAAACTGACTGAAGCACGTCTTCAAAATCTACAACTAACTAAATAGATGATTGTGGAACAAAAAAGTACCTACTCCTTGTGAAAAAAAAGTTTAAGGATAAATATTAAAGAAAAAAGTTAATAGGAAAAAAGTTACAATATCCCTATCGATACCTAAAAAAAACGGTAAAACAAAATTACGTTCATTAAAGAAAAGATTAATTATAACTTAAATTATTATTTGTTACAGATAAAGGCCCCCATTCAGGCGAAATTAATTTGGAGTATCCATTAATTTTCTTTCAAAGTAACAATTTCAACCGAAAATTTGTTATTAGACATTGTTATATCAATTTTGGTAAATAAAAGGGACAGGGTTATTAATTTTATAGCCTTAGCCTTATTGAGGGCTGATAAATAGTGGTATAGAGATTTATGGGAACAACCACTGATCAAGGGGACCTTTGACAGGATTTAATGCCAGTTAGTTTTTATTGGTGCCTTTGATCTACGTATTTAATTTAAAATCGTTTTCAGTTTGGCCTAATTTTAGGAAGAATTTGACTGATGGTGATTACCTGATATTTGTCACTCATTAGTAGTGTGCTATAGGATATGGTCAGAGCCTCGAATTTGGAGTGTAACTATTCCAAGAGAAGAAATAAAATCCACATACAGCCTTCTATTAGTGTTACTGTTCTTTATGTAATAATCGTCATAAAGATTAATTTTCCATTGCGGATTCAGCTATTAGCTCAATTTACAAACACTAGGTATACCAAAATCAGAGCACTCAGAACACAAATAATTACTTAAATACAAGAAACAGAACGTGTAGAAATAGAAACACAACACAAACACTTTTAATAACGAAGTAGATAGAACATTATAAATGAATGCTATATTTGGTTATGAAAGCGTCATGCATTAAGGAGCAAACATTACAAGAGATAATGATGTTATACCAGAATTAATTTCCAACTAATACAAAGGGAATCCTAATGGTTTAGATTATTACACGTTTGTTTCGTAATCTTTTATTTGAATTACGTAATTGTTGTATGGGAGTGGAAGACATAAGTTTTTTTTGAATTAATAGTGCCTGAGCTGTAAATGTAGAATAATTTATTATTTGTTTTAAAATAAACAAAGAAGGTCAGGATATTTTTTCAATACTTCTCTATCAATCGTCACAATACATGATCATTCTTTCCTATCACTTCAAATACCTTATACTTTTCAGTTTTATTTTTACACCTATCGCATCCTACGCATACTTCCATCTCAACCTTATTTCGTATTTAATGACGCTCATTTGAATATTTTAAACAACAATACATTTACTTAGCACTTTATACAAGTATTCTGCGTCACCATTCCATATAAAGCCTTAAATAACGACACTTTCATAGAAATAATGTCGTTGATGAACCTTTGGTGTACGATATAACCCTTTTGTTTACCTGTACTGTAATTTCCGGTATGATGGCTAAGACTAATTTATGAAGGAAAGAGCTCCATTGTTAGTTGAAAATATAAAGCAAAACTTAAAAGCTGCTTATCATATTTCACCAGTTGTATACTTAGTTCAAAATTAAAAATGCTGTGTGCTTTACAGTACATGTTTTAAAGATATTATGAAAATATTTTAACAAATATTCAGTTCAAAAGAGAGAAAGAATGGGGAAGTTGCTTTGTAGCACAGGCATTACAGCTCTTATTTTGGCAATCACTTCAGCTTTGCACACGTGGGAGATTTCATGCCAAATCTCAAGAGAATAGAAACTGCTTCATACACTCTGGCTTTCCCCTCGTTTATAGTTGAATCAGCTAAATAATAATGGAAAAAACAGTTTTAAAAGCACCATTCAAAAAGTATGTTCGTTTTGTTACAATTCGTCAATGCGCCTTCCCGTTAATCCCTGTTTAAAATTCAAAGAGCTTGCGGCCTCACTGCAGTCTCGAGTAAACTAAATTAAATAGAAGAGCCGGTGACTCGGCGGGATGTTATGTAAATTTTGCACTGTTGCAACTATAGTAGAGCAAAAACGAATTTGTGCAATTTATAATGTCAGATGGGGTTGAATTTTTCGATTAATTAAAAAATTAAATGGTTGAATGTAACTTTTAGGAAATAATTTTTAATATAGCTACCCTGCTTGCAAAATCGTTAGATTTTATTCAATTTTCGTTTTATAGTAATTATTTGAGAATTGACAACTACTTCGATTTCGATAACTCGAATGTCGAGATTGCAAGTAAGCACTCTTGCAACAGCATTTTTGGCATAACATAAACCTAACATAGCATCACCACCCGGTGGGGTAAGCAGAAGCAGCCAGTTTGAAAAATAGCTGGCGAGCCTATTGTCATTGCCTAGGAGCATCTTTTTTTTTCAAACTCTGGGAAAATCTCAACGCTGGAATTGCATGATAGACAGACCCAATATTTTTTTCCCACGACCTTGGTATTAATCCCAGAACCTATTGCATAACAGTCTTTTACACGTCTCCCTGCGCCACACCGAAGCTTTATAAAACTATATTATTTTAAAACTGTGTTTTGTTTTTTCGTCAGGTGGGCTGGCTTAGAGCTGAAGACCAAACAGTGCTATCTCTCAACGATCGAGTGGTCCTGAGTCCGCGATATTCAGTAAACTTAGACACTCCTAGCACTTGGCAGTTAAGAATCAGACCTGTTCGCGCTGAGGACCGCGGCTGTTACATGTGCCAGATCAATACTCAGCCCAGTATGAAATGGCAGATTGGATGCATAGATGTATATGGTGAGTCCTTTAAAATGAAATTGTCCGTCGCAATGATACACTTTGTAAGAATATTGTGGCATTTTTATTGAGTAAACATTTGAAAGGTGTAACTTCAATCATAATATTTGTTTGCTTGTAAATCAATTGAAAGTTGAAGTTTAAAAAGGTTATAAATTTATAATGATACGAGTACAGTTTTGACACAAATGCTCACAAAATATTATTCTTCTAGTGATACAAAAAATATGGATATTTAAAACGTTAGCTAGGTATTCATAATTTTGAAATGTAAAATATGGAGCTCAAAAATCGAAAAGGTTTTCTTCGAAATAATGCTGTTAACTTATCACCAAGAAACACAACATTTTTAATTAAAAACGTTTTGAAATTTATTATAGTCCAAGGCGTAAATTAAATGGGGAAAATTGTGCTCCACTTGTTTAAGCAATATTGAAAAGGTGTAGCCGTAAAGAACTTAAGTAAATTACACAGAAACAAACAGCATCCAAAACTTTACAAACAAGAATTCGAGCGGGAGTATATTTTTAATAAAACCTCGAAACGAACGATCCCTCTAAACGTGTAATCGGTAAAATAAAAAGAGAGGAAGACTTAAGCTTATTAAGGATAGGGGACGGATCCGAAGCTTCAAAACATTTCAAAGTACTTACGTAGAACTTAGAACAAAACTCAATATCAATGAAACGTCTCGAATGAACGTTGGGAAAGTATTTTCTTCAGAAAAATAAATCACCTTAAGAGAAGTTAACGTTATTTCTCTGCGCCATTGAAGGTGGGCGCCAAGTTTTATCGCTCGCAGCTCAAATTAGTTCTGGGGGTTTATTCTTTTTTTCAATTCGCAAGTTTTGAAGTATGGATTTCAATATTGAATTTTTACTATGTCCCTGAGGTACCCGAGATGTAACTTTCTGGGGAGATGAGGAATTTAATATATAATCACGGCTGTTGAGACGAGGTTTTCTAAATTGTAAAAAAGGTCAGATTGAAATATTAAGAAGTAAGAACTCCAAATTTGATTTTTAACGGAGGGAAACTTTAAAAAGTAATAATTGTAATCTATATTTACACAAATACAAAAAAGTGTTCCTATATTCTTCTTTTACGTTGACACAAAGCAATGGATGAACATGATTCTGGTACCTATATAATAGTTGGGTAACTGGCGAGGCAATGAGTATAATGCTTTCTCGTGGTGCGTGAAACCGCGGCTGGATGATATTAAAATTTTATTTAATTACTTCGACGATACTAGTGTTTATATAGGCAAAGTCTTTTAGCTACTGATGCCGTTATAATGATCAAATAAACACAGATGCTTGCTACCAACATCTGGTAAGAAGAAAAGTCTCTGTTGTTCACCCAAGCAGAACTGTTAATTGTCCTGATTCCATTTCATAGAGCCTAAAACAACTTTTGCCCAGACGCCTTAAGTTTCATCATTTGAGTGCTCAACGGTCTCAACGACTATCGATTTTGGCTTACTTTTGTAATTAATGTAGATATTAAGCCTGGTGGCAAAATAATATGAACTTAATAACAAATAATGTGTAAATTTTTGAAGATATCGGATAATATAAAATGCGTAGTAATTAATTGTTCAATGACAAAGCTATTATTTTTTAAAGGGGCACTTTCATTTAAAATCTTATATTATGCGATGTAAATCCTTTGTCTATAATATATAAACACAGCTAAAAGTAAATACATTCAAAACCTATTTATTTTTCAAAGATCTTCCCCTCTCAATAAAAGAAGCATCACACAAAGAGTAAGTTAAATGTCTATAAAAAACAGTCGCTACCTCAGTTAGATTCAACACTACGTACGTTTATGTAAATAGGCAAGTGATTCGCGCAAACGACCCGGGCGATACACTAGAGAACTCATAAAAATACGTTCCTCTCCTGACTCAGGCAAAACTCTAAATGCGAGAAATATAGATGCTTGTACGAAATTGCTTGCATTCGCCTTGCATTTTACAGTGCCATTTTTACGACAAAATTTACGTGTTTATCGAGCACTGATTTGTTTTTGTTCAGTTTTATGTTTCATTGGACCACTGGGTTTTGTGGAGCCCCAACTGACATAAATATACTCGGAGCAAAATTTGTTATTCGGCTGTTTTTTATTTCGTGAAGTAAATTTCAGTTTTAGTCGGATATAAATAATATGGCGTTTGGAAAAATATTTCATAACAAATGTACCTACGAATGCTAAATATATTTATCCGAATAGGCTTCTAACTATGAGTTAAATCAAACAGAGCTTAGGAATAACTAAGCTATTTGAACTTGAACAGTTTAACCATAGACGACTGGCGTGTTGGTCTAGTGGTTAGTGAACCTGACTGCAAAGCCGGAGGTCGTGGGTTCGATCCCCACCCAGGACAAAACTTTGTGTGATAAACATAAAGGTTTGTTCTGTGTATGGGTGTAATTTATCTATAATAATAATTATGTATGTATTTAAAAAAAAAGCTTTATTTAAGTAGTATATCAGTTGTTTAGTACCCATAACACAAGCAAATATAATTGCTTACTTTGAGACCAGATGGCGCTGTGTGAATGAGGTAGAATAGTATTATTATTATAGAATTTGCAGATGTATGGATGGATGAATAATTAATTAAATCCATCATCATTCATCATTCAATTTGTAACTACTACGGCGATTAAAAGGAGTGGCTAGAGTTTCTTGCCAAGTTCTTCTCAGACTACCTTGTCAGTGAACTGGCCGTAGGCAAATTTGCTGACACCTTTTTTTTTGGCTTTGTATGACGTTCATAAGTATCATGTATGTAACCCAAATGAAATAAAAAGATTTGACTTTGACTTCATCATAATAATGTCATTAAAATAATTTCTATTATCTATCTTCTGTTTAGTGCCACCCGATATCATTAACGAAGAAACTTCAGCAGATGTGTCAGCTCAGGAATTGGATAACATCACACTGATCTGCAGAGCTTCTGGACACCCACCTCCAAAGATCACATGGAGACGTGAAGACCATGAACCTATGCTACTTAAGAAAGTTGGCAACAGGGATTTTTATAAAGGTAAATTATAAGTGTTATGCAACTCGGCTTCAGAGAAGAAGACGTGAAACGTAACGTTTGCAAATTTGTTTTATTTTTACAAATCGCAAAAGCAAAGTAAAGTCAAAATAGGCAAACCATAAAGTATTAAGTGCACAATTCCAGTCCCAGGTAACAAAACTCTTTCAAATGAAAGCACTGAACATTAAGTAGAATTTTGTGTTAAAAGGTAAGTGTACATGTACTTACTCTTAATGCGAAAATTCTTTGGAAATCTCACATCGTGCCTAATGTATTGAAATTCAATGGACTTATAAAAGGCTATTTAGAAAAAATACGTTCTATGAATTGTAAGAGGGAAATCTCGAAAGCCAATGGTTCGGAACATTGCATACTTGAGGGGCCTTCAAGTCACCAGAAATGGAAAACAAAAGGAATCATTTGTCACAATAGTATTGGGAAAACTTTTTGGTTGGATGTCTTTGATCATGCGGACATTTTCAATTGAAAGTTTTTTGTGGTACATTAAGATTCAATATTGTGAGGGATAGGGACTTGATTCAATACTTATTTTACAAAATTTAAAATAGTTATAGTAGCGTCTATCTTTTTTAAATGATAAATAGAAGCTCAAGAGTTAAATGTAACAATAAATACAGTTTTACTATCTACAAAATAATTTCAAGTTTTTATCGTGGTTTCATCATCATCAGCCCAATGACGTCCACTGCTGGACATAAGACTCACCTAATTTACGCCACAGGCTATTGCTCTATCATTAATAAATGATTAGATAAAAAAAATTGTGTCTTTAAACTGGTCTGCAAAATTTTGCCTATATAGTGTAATTGTACCCTGTAACACAGGTTTCGTACCTAGTACAAATTCCAGCTCTCACAAAGGTTTTCACAATATAATGTACCTACCCTATATTAAGAATATATACATTGTACTTACCTTGTGAGAGAAATAAAACAATATATTATAATTGTTAATTTCCACGTGTTGTGCAGTATTGTGAAGTCTTGTTCTGCTGGTTTTGTTTTGAGGTGTTCACTTTCTGTGCTATATCTGCTTTCAATAAACTTTTAAATTATTTGGAACTATATACATATTTGGATTTCAAACTAGCAAAAGGATTTAATATAAATTCAGCCTATCGCAGGAATATAAAGCATTTAATTTTCATTCCATAAATGTCTCACTGCTGGGCACGGGTCTCCTCCAAAAAAACTGCCAAAATTAAATTTTCATTTATATTATCATGAAATCATGTTGTATGAATTTTGTTATGAGTGATGAAGAAACGAAACCAACTGTTTAGCTAATGTTAAATCGAGTTCTAACCAACAAGGATCAGTCGGTAATTTAGCGTAACGATTACATTTCAGTTATTGTCTGTTAAAGCTCACGTTACATTTGAAAGGATCCTTTAATCACACGTTAAATTCTTGGTATCGTCTTCTTACATTATGGCTTGTGTTATAATGCGGTCTATTGTCTTTCATATCGCAGGATTAAGATTATCTTAGATTAAAAGATGTCTGTCTCAATGGTAGCAAGAGTAATCTCAAGTGCTCAAATAAATATTAACCTTTTACTTTATGCTTTGGTAGGTACAGTTCATTTTAATTTGATAATCATTTTTCTTTCTACAGTGGATAGTTACACGGGCAGTTCGCTGCCATTATGGCGAGTTGATCGCCGGCAAATGGGCTCGTTCCTGTGCATTGCAGCCAACGATGTTCCACCTGCCGTCAGTAAACGGATCACCCTTAATGTTAACTGTAAGTAACTTCTTATACTTTTTTTACAGCCAAGCCTTCTGTTTGATATTTTATAGTCTTGTAGAATTAGGTATGAACCTTGGAACAGAGTTTATACTATTTTAAATTTCAATTTTAAGAAGTTTCTTACTAATTTTTGTTGAAATTTTCTCTTTGTTATTTTTTATTTTCGGCATTGAGTGTTGATTGTGAGAAGTCAAATTAAAAGACAAATTCATAATGGCAAAGAACAATTTTGTATTTTTTTTTTTTTTTTTTTTTTATTGCCTAAAGTGGCAGACGAGCAGACGGCCCACCTTATGGTAAGTGGTTACCGCCGCTCATGGACGTTGGCAATGCTAGGGGCACAGCCAGGCCGCTGCCTACCTTGATAGGATAGCTCTCTTTAAACCTCGTTTGAAGAAGGACATGTCATAGCGCTCAGGAAACACCGCTGTAGGAAGTTCACCCCAGAGCCGGCACGTACGTGGGATGAATGACCGCTGAAACCTTACCGTTCTAGACGATAACGGCTCCAGGTAGTGCGGGTGAAGCCTACAGCGGCGTCGAGTGGTGCGATGATAAAAAGGCGACGATGGCACCAAATCAAGTAGTTCGTCGGAGCACTCCCCATGGAACAATCGATAGAGCACGCAGAGTGACCCAAAGTCTCTCCGTTGCCCTAACGATTCCAAGTTGTCCGTCAGATTGGGATCATCGACGATTCGAACAGCCCGCCTTTGGAGGGAGTCAAGTGGGTCGAGCTGGTACTTGGGAGCTCCCGCCCAGAGGTGAGAGCAGTACTCCAAATGCGGCCGAACCTGTGCTTTGTACAGCACAATTTGTATAAAATAAAGTCACATTCTCTAATTGGATAAATAATACTTCAGAAAGAAGATAACAAACATTTGTATATTAAAATCTTGTAATATTGAATAACAGAATAGAAATTATAGCGAATTTAACAAGAAGTTCTCCTCGTTTGTCAGTAAATAAGGTTGAAATGAAACAAATCGAGCGGCTCTCACCTTTGCTTCCAATACAATTAGACGATTATTCCTCCCGCCTACCTTCGTATAACTAAAGTGGTGGTACAAGTTATAAACGAATGCGAATATGGTTTTACTACTCATTATTATTTTTACTATTATTTTATTGTAGTAACTTATTGTTATCTATTGAAATCTGCGGGTTGTTGGTTATTAAAAAAAAGAGGATGGCTATATCTGAGCTAGCTGACCAAAATCTAAAATAGTTTTTTTTGAATCACGATGTCTTTAAAAGCAGCATCATCATCATCATATCAGCCTATTGCAGTCCACTGCTGGACATAGTCCTCTTCCGACACGCGCCATAACACTCGGTCCTCCGCTTTCCGTATCCAGTCCGACCCAGTGACATTTTTTGGTCGTGAGTCCACCTAGCTGGGCGCCGTCGCTTGCCAATTCGCGATCTAATATCCTAAGAAAGCACACGATTTTTTCCCGTAATAAGCACTCAATACACTCTTCATCTTATCGCTCGCTTCATCGCTTAATTTTCATATTTTCAAATCGATTTCGAGTCATTTTGTTTGTCATTTTTCGAGTTACTTTGCATGTCCTAATAACAATAAAAATTATATTTTCGTTATGTAAAAACATGAGTTATGCCCGGTTTCTGAGCCGTCAAATGGGGGAGGGGTTTTTAAAATATAACTTAAAAATAACAGTTCAATGAATAAACTAGTTCTATTGTTTTACTTTCATAATCAGTCAGATTATACTTTAATTTAATCGATAAATAACTTTAAACTGACGGCTCAAAAACCGGGTAGGTAATCAATTTCCAAAAATATACATCAATATAAGTTGCAAGTTATTGAATAAATACTAACCTGCAAAAAAATTAACAGTGGTCATAATAAAAATACTGAAGATTTCAAATCGCTTATCTCTTATAATTTAACCCACGTCTTCAGTCGTGATAAAGCCGAATTGATCTCTCTCTTGTAAGCCACCCTTGCGTATAATTGACTCTTCCCTGTCATTGGCTGCCAGGTCCCTCTAAGCCGATATACAGATCATATACTTGGAATATTTAGTGGTTCCACTAGGGAGTTATTTTATCTATATTTTTAATACCTGTTCTGATGATTTAGTGGTTGCAGCGACTGCTGTAAAGGAAAAGTTCGTTTGATCGTATCGATAAATATTTGTGTGTCTGTGTGATGCTCGTGTCCTATATATTTTCGTAAAATCTGCCGCGATATCGGATTTCATGCCCGGTGAGGTGACGTTTTATATAAAGCTACAAATTTTAGTTTAACAACGACGTTTGCTTATAAACTATTTAGTGGTGATGAACTTTTTTATCACGGACGGACACAAAGTACACCCAGACTCGAAACAAATTTTTATCAATCACACAAATATTTGTCTCGTGTGGGAATCGAACCCACGTCACTCTGCATGGCGATGTTAGGAGCGAGGCGACGTGGCGACGGGGAAAATTAACTAGTTAAAATTAATTTAGTTAATTAGAGTAATTTAAGTGAACTCTTTTTCGCGTATTTCTTCAACTACCTACGAGATGTCTAGTGATGAACATCAGCACGTCTCCGTTATATTAAAGCCTTATCTAGTTGAGGTCTTTTCAAGAAGCAATAACACCACAAAAGTCAAAAAATATCCCAGAATCATTATTTACTTTGCAACTAACTTAACCATGAAAAATCTAATACAGCATAAGGGTTTACGAGTGCCGCTGTCTCTAAACAACCTATACTTTAGGAGACTTTTTATAGTCTTTCTGTCTATTAAGTTGAGGATAAATTTTTAACAGACCGTTTTCTTTGTGATGAGGTGTAATAAGGGCTTAAGGTGCAATTTTGTCTCCAGTAATTGGAGAGGCCCGGGATGGGTTAAATGTGTTGTGTTAATAAGGCTTTTAATGATGTGAACACATAAAGGTTTTGCTAATGACAGAGTGTACAAAGGCTTTTCGATAAAGGCAAGTGATATTTAAAATCAATTTACATTTAAGAAGCTATAGGTACTAATATATTTTCTTTTTAACTGCTACACATTTGAATTCAAATTAATTCCCTTGCGGGTGTTATAATAGAAGAAATCTCTGTACTTCCCTAAAACTTACTGAAAGTCATGCGGTACGAGTTCGATTTCGACAGGCTGCACCAATATGAATTTCACTTTGTGGAATTTATATGTTGTACTAGTCACGTGACTTACCATCTGCTGAAGGTGAAGGAAAACATCGTGAGGAAACCCACATACCCTAGAAGTAATTCTAAGTTTATGTGGGGGCGCTACAACAGATGAGAAGTAACTGGTGGACGTAGCAAAGAAGCCTTTCATGGTACGAGTATCTAAGCCTAAAATAATAATTAATAAGAACACACTGAGCCACTCGTGTTTGCCTTTCCTCCTCACGCATTAGAATAAATAATTATTCTGGTCCTCTGTACTGATATTCACAGCCTATAATAATTATAATTGACCCCGACAACACATCCCATGGGACAAGCGAAAAAAACCGCGAGTGAACGTTATATCCCCACCCAGAACAAATCTTTGTGTGATGAGCATAAAGATTTGTTCTGTGTCTGGGTGTAATTTATCTATAATATGTATGTATTTACAAAAAAAAATGTATTTAAGTAGTATATCAGTTGTTTAATACCCATAACACAAGCAAATATAATTGCTTACTTTGGGACTAGATGGCGCTGTGTGAATGTGGTAGAATATTATTATTATTATTATATATATAATACTGCATATAATATTTTAATCTCTTTGATTTATTAATTCAAAACTAATCTCAAAACACATGGACTATCGTGAAACAATCGACTATAATCGGTATCAATGCTGGCAATGTAGACTGAATTTCACGGACCATCGGAGTTGAATCCCAACTCTCAGTACGAAGCTGGGATCAGTTCTCGTTTTATCTGAACATAGCCTTGTGCGCCAACCGCTAAGAAAATCCCTGCGTCTCAACGGTTGGATAACACTTGGATTTTTAATAAAATAGGTTTCGCTAGATATTTTCTTATATCCTTACAACTGGGGCACTGTTGTTTTACATATTTGAAGCTTAAATTATATATTATTTGTTCTTTTATTCAATTTGGTAAGTGATTCATATAGTCGTATTAGATTTATACTTTTATATGCATGTAGGTAATAGATAAATTTGAAACTTATAAGGTTGTGTATAGGGGTGATAATTGCTACCCAAAGTCAAAGGTAATACACAGCCTAACTGCTATGTAAGTACTACCTAAAATGAAAATTGTAGTGCAACTTCGGAAAGCTTAAGTAATAGACTCTACTATAGCCAGCAAACGAATTTCCCCTTCTCGTATATGAGTTTCAACACCATCACTCACCAGAACAAAGAACAGAATATCTCGCTGAGTTCTCCTTTAAAAAACATTTTTAGAAGGATCATAGGGTACAGCGGGTAGCCATAAGCCAGAGCTCATTAGAAGTTTTCTACCATAGTAGATTTAAAAATTATTCATCTACTAACCTGACACAAGAGATACAGCATTCATACTTACAATAACAATCAATTTGAACACAAAGCTAGCCAAAACAAACACCAGTTTACTACAAAAGGGAAGGTAGGAAGCATAAAGAGTAAGTACGCTATGCAAATAAAAATCTATATCAATTTCCTGAACAGTATTTCGTCCAAACATTCGCCTATATTAAGATTTCTATCATAAACGACCGAATGGTACAAGCTTATTTATTTTGTTTGACGGCGATTTGCATGAGAATGGCTGCTAATACCTTGTTAACACGAGAACGTTTCCTGCGAATTGCTATTTTCATAGCTATCGTATGAACGTAGTTCTATAATGGCTTATTTGAAGGTAATGGTTAAGTTGAAGTTAACTCATTGATGTACTTAGTACAACTCTAATAGTAGGCCTTTTTCATTCACATTTGCTTGAAATGATAATGGGCAAAATAGGCACGTTTGTTAAAAGACTAGAAGTCGTACGAGGCTTAGCTTCCGTCGTTCTTTTGGTCACTGCTCAGCTCCACTATTGGCCCAGGCGTGATGTTATTAGGCTTATAGCCTGCCTCGATAAATAGTTTATCCAACACTAAAAGTATTTTTCAAATTGGACCAGTAGTATAGATAATGCCTACACTAGCAAGCAAGCAATGTGTTGCGAGTACTTCGTAGACATAAACATTCAGATACAAAGTATATAGACTGAGAATATCCATTTAAGAACTAAGCAAATAGTCGTCCTATTGGAGGATCATATGCATGAGCTCTTGTTTAGCAGTCACTTATCACAAACTGTAGACCAAAAAAACAAGAAAATAAATAAAAAACATGTGTATTGAGTCATCATCATCATCATCATCATATCAGCCCAACGACGTCCATTGCTGAACATAGGCCTCACCTAATTTACGCCACTGCGAACGGTCCTGTGCCGAGTACCGATTGAGTACCGCCTTAAAAATATATTTTTATTCTTTAACTACCAAACTTATTAGCGGCCCACACAAGACACCTATTCTCTAAACTCCATCAATATACATCGAGTAATTTTTGAGTAAAATGCTGTGACATACGGACGGACAGACGGAGATTACGAAAAATGCAAATAGGCCCGCATCTATTATGGGGTGCTATCATAGCTGCTGAAATAATGTGGGTCTGGATTAACTCTGCCAAGGTGACTAATCTTACGCCAACAGTGCATAATGAGATTAGACGAGTATCGAATAGACGGAACTCGCAAATCAATAGTCGATTCCTAGAACTAAGCTGTTCTGCATCTGAACGATATTATTCGATAGCTAATAATGACATAGCCGTTCTCGATACTGTAAACGTTGAACACGTTTCGATTTATTTATAGTAGAGTATAAACACCAAATCTATGTTCCGAATGATGTTTGATTTACGGTAAGTTGGCGTTAATCTGATAGATAAATAATTCTAAGTTTATTTTATATAAACGGTATATATATAAACTTAGAACTATCGTCTTGTAAATAGTAAACGGTAGTAGATAGTAGGTACTGTTATGATTGAAATTCGATTACATTATAATTATATACATGTAGAGAGAACGAATGAAGGAAGTGTGACAAAACAAATATATGAGGCGAATGTGAAAGGAAACGTTGGAAGGGGAAGACTTAGAAGAACGTACCATGATCAAATAGGTGACGTTCTAAAGAAGGGACAGATCAGGAACCCTCAACAGGCGAGAATGCATGAAAAGACTGATGAATGTTGAAGAAGCCAAAGATGTATGTCAGAATCGTAGCAAGTGGAAGAAAATGGTCTCTGCCTACCCCTCTGTTGGGAAAGTGGCGTGATCTATCTGTATGTATGTATAATTGATTTTCTTAATATTTTAAATTTCTGTATGTTTAAACTTTAAGGCACAGATTAGATAATATTTAAGGCCTTTCCTAACACACGCCATAACACTCGCTCTCCGCAATAGGCTGAGATGATTATGATGATGAAACTTTTACTATTTAAATTCAGAATACATACATACATATAGATAACGCCTCTTTCCCAACAGAGGGGTAGGCAGAGACTATTTCCTTCCACCCGTAACGATTCTGACATATATCTTTGGCTTTCGGCATTCTCGGCGGTTAAATGTAAAGAATATAACATCTCATAAAATTAACGTGTAAAAATTTTTCTTCTTCCAACAGTTCCACCCACAGTAATAGTGCCAAACCAGCTCCTGGGAGCGCCGCTGGGAACTGACGTGATACTCGAGTGTACCGTGGAAGCGTATCCTAACACCATCAACTATTGGCTCAAGAATAGAGGCGAGATGCTTCTAGATGGGTAAGCTTTTTAGGGTTCCGTAGTCAACTAGGAACCCTTATAGTTTCGCCATGTCTGTCTGTCTGTCTGTCCGTCCTCGCTTAATCTCTGTGACCGTTAGCACTAGAAAGCTGAAATTTGGGACCAATATGTGTATCAATCACGCCGACAAAGTGCTAAAATAAAAATTGGAAAAAAATGTTTTATTAGGGTAGCCCCCCTATATGTAAAGTGGGAAGTGTTTTTTTTTTTAATTTTAACCCTAATGTGTGATATATTGTTGGAAAGGTATTTAAAAATGAATAGGGGTTTACTAAAATCATTTTTTGATAATGTCAATAATTTCGGAAATAATCGCTCCAAAAGTAAAAAACAAAGCGTCCCCCCCCCTCTAACTTTTGAACCATAAGTTTAGAAAATACGAAAAAAATCTGAAAAGTAGAACTTTATAAGGACTTTCTAGGAAAATTATTTTGAACTTGGATGGAAACAACAGATGGAAACTGCAGTTAACCAATATAATTTGGTCCCTGAATCGTATGAGCGCCTATACAATCCAGAGGTCAAGTTTCATTTGCCCGTATTTTTTTTTTAACTTCGTTTACATAATATTTTATTATTCTGAACGTATCTTTTTTCAAACAAAAAAATAATTATTAAAATAGGTTCTCGCAATTCAAAATTACCATCGAAAACTTCTGGCACGTCTAACGGACGGGAAACTACGGAACCCTACACTGAGCGTGGCCCGACACGCTCTTGGCCGGTTTTTTTATTTAAAGAAAGCCATTCAACAAACAAACTTATTATAAAGTTATATCCAGAGATTAACTAAGGAATTTTCTGGATTCTTTTTTAGTTTATTCTCGAGTATAACTTAATATTACATTTATTTATAATTATAAGCCTGTAAATTTATTTAAATAAAATAGATAAATATGTAACGAAATCAAATGTCTTCTTAGCTCAATTGGTAAGAGCATTACATACGGACCAGCAGTAGAATGATTTCTTCCCTTTGTTAAAAATGTGCATATTTTTTATTGATTACATTTATTAACAATTGCATATTTCTGTAAGTTCTTTGAAACTGAACTCTCACACCCCTTATTTAAATTCTCATTCATTCAGCCAGTTGTGGTTGCCATTTCATAGCTAACGAGAAGACTCACTTAACTGTACAACGCTGACTTTAAGTACCAATAACTGCTAAGGTTGTGGCCATAAAACTAGCGTGTAAATTTATAATGTTAATAATAAATGTCGAGTCGAGTTGGCAAAATACTCCAAAGAAAGAAAGAAATGTTTTTTGTTTTGTTCCCAATACATCGTTCTCTTTCTGTATATTTACAAAGTTTAACAGTTCACACATATCAACAAGTAATTATCCGAGAGGATGAGATTAGCTCATTGTTTTCACGTCGTTAGATTTGTAAAGTATAAAGCTACATGTAAATGTCTTAGATATGTTGTGTAAAGTTTCTTTTGTTTTTATTCAAGTTACTCAGTTTACGAGTTCACAACATATTGTTACTGCTCTTTTGGTATTACTGCTGTTGCTTTTCCGAAGAAAATAAAATTAAAAAAAGAAAAAATGTTAGCTGGAGATAAAACATTCTTGCGTCATTCTATGTTGCATTCACTTAGGTTGCCAATTGGAACATGAGCATCCTGTTGTTAGTGACATTACAAACTTCAAATAATCTTAAATTTCGTTAAAAAAAAGATTATATTCTTTTTTCGTAGAATTTACCAAACAATAAAAATGAAACGATGACGTCATAATTGTTTTAAACACTGCTGACGTATTTAAGGGCCCCAATTCAATGCTTAGATACCCAAGTCCATTGTATTGAACATTCAGTAATAAAGATGTTCATAGGATATGATTGATATGCCCCTTACCATTGTGAACAAGCACACTCAATGTGAGTGGTAAGCCTATTGTTGGGCAAATGATTTGTGTTGTACCGGTCAAGTAGAATTAATTGATAGACTTTTTTATGCTGAGCTGTATGAAGAAATAATATTGTCTGGGTAATGGCCTGACATTTTCCGTGTAGTGCCGGATTTAGAATACATAAAATGTCACCACCCTATTTTAACCCGTGGGTGTCGTAAAAGGCGACTAAGGGATAAACTAATGCAGACAAGAGCACTGCAAAAAAGGAAAATTCGAAACAAAACACTATACCAACCCGTGGCTAATGTGGCTAAATTCCCTCCACATTGTTTAGAGGAGACCTGTGCTCAGCAGGGGGACTTTTATGAGTTGAAATGATGATGATGATGATGAAAGAGTTTGTTTGTTACCTGGCATGTATAGAAATTTAAAAGATTGAGCATTGACCACCTTTATGTACACTTTATCTAAGAAGGGACGTGTATTAATTACTGTGTCCTCAACTCCAGGGTTTCTCTCCTTATTTAAGAGCTGCCCTCTTGTCACTAAAGTAAACGGTAAACCTATCTTGTTTCTTTTAATACTTTCACCTCAAATGAGTTGAGGGATAAGCAAGGTAATTTAGGTATATTTCTGGCGTTGTTATTTAATATAAAAAAACATGAATAGTTGGCCATTATGAAAAAATATCACACACATCACTATTTATATTCTTACTTTTATAACTTAAAAAAGGTCGCTGGGTCGACTGGATGTGGCAGGCGTGGGACAGAGTGCTATGGCGTGTGTTAGGAGAGGCCTACGTCCAGCAGTGGGCTGCAATAGGCTGAAATAATGATGATGATTTGTATTAAGAAAGTGTGATTCTTTATACAAATAGTGATGTTATTTTTTTTCCTAACAGGGCATTCTACTACTACACGAGTTTATTAACACTAGACGGCAACATAGAGATTTCAAAAAAGGATAAGATGTGAATAAATTAAAGGCACTAAATAATATGATTGTTACAGACCAAAATATTCAATATCGGAAGAAAGGTCGTCATATAAAGTTATGATGAAGTTGACAATAAGGTACTTCAATAGAAGCGACATTGGAACCTACAACTGTGTCAGCACTAACTCACTTGGAAAGAGTGAGGGTACTCTTAGATTATATGGTGAGTTATGAGTTTTTTTTAAGACAACGCCCACTCTACTGAACAAGCAAGTCGAGACGATTTTTTAAACAGACAATTGACAGACACTATAAGAACGCAGCCTTGAAGCAATATCTAGATATAAAATAATATAAAGTAAAGTAAAAGAGAAAGTAAAGTAACAGCCCATAGTTTTGTTATTAAGAAATTTATATTGGCCCGAACTAATTTGGGTCAGAAAACACCTTTAGTTCAAACAATAAAATTAATTAATGAGGTACATTGCAGAATTGATATTTTTTCGGGACAATTGAGTGAGCTTGCAAAAATGATATTGTATATAGCCACATATAATGTTTAAGTTTCTGTTGTTTTTCCTTTTCATTTATATAAAAATAAAGAAAAACATTTGAAGCCAGATCTCACACACATTTTAATCAAACAAACTAGCAACGAAAAACGTCAAACGAATCTCATATTTTAGATCGCATTAACTAAAAATCCCTGAAGATCTTATGATGATATATTTTTTTACAGAAATAAAACTATATCCCAGTTCGCAGTCGGCTGAAGTAAACATAGGCGGTGAGTAAAATAAATATGATTTTACTCCTTTGGGTATGTCGATATGAATAAATAGTGAATATAAGTAAGATATTTTGAGGGAGAAATTGAAACACGTATAGTAAGGATGCTATCTAGGGATTTGTTTTAGGCGCTCGGATTATATTTTTGATTTTTATTCTGTGGGTCATGGATAGACAGTTTTCGTATGCGTGGGACTGTTTTATTTATTTATTTGTTTATAAATGAATTACTAAGTTACTGGTTGGATTGTAACGTTTTTCCTGTAGGTACTCTGAATAATTACGCAAAACACTTGAAGACTTACTCGTAATTTCGACACAAACGAAAACGAAAAAATTTGACAACGAAATCAAAATCAACCAATCAAATGTCGAAATAACGAGTAAGGTATCCGTTTTGCGATTTAAAAGTACCGTTCTTACATCCGCGTTTTTATACGCTTGTATTTGATACGTGTACAAGCGTTTTAAAAATATTTTTTTTAATAACTTCTCAAGTAATTTTTTTTTTGCTAATTGTTAAGACAAGTGACTGACGAAAATTCATTCCGTTGTTTAAAAATAAAAAAAATTAAGAAATAATTTTCTTCAGTCTCTTAGTTATGTAAGAATTCCACCAAAGCAGAGACAAGACACCTTACTTTTAGAATATCAATATTTGCAACCATAAAAATATAATTTCGACTCCAAGTCCCTACTTGATCAATCAATCAATCAATCAAATCTTTATTTCGCATCAACAAAGAAACACAGAAAAGGTTGTCAATTAAAATAAATACACCGCTTTGTTCTACCTATTAGGCATGCAAAAAATCAAATTAATAAAAAAATTATAAAAAATAACTGAGTCTAATATAAATGGATACAATATGAAATGTCAATAATATAATATAAACCTATTCAATTAATAACAATAATAGTTAAATTAACAGAATAAATGTCATGTATTTATAAAATTAGTGAAATGGAGTAAATGACTTGGAGTCGAAATTAATATAAGGGACCCTTCCCTTATGTTGTTTCGTTCCGCCAACACTTTGTCAATTGTAAGGAAATTTAGATATGGTAGCTGTTACTTTCGAACATTTGACAGCGGCATCAAAACCGAACATTCGAATGTCGACATACAAAGTAAGCCCCCAGGGTCTAGACTGAATGTCTTTACTAATTCAAAATTATTTCCAGGTCTTACTGAAGGAGCCGTGAAACAAAAAACTGCCTACAATAACTCTTGTCGTTTACCAAGGACTTTCTATTTCCTAGTGTTGTTATACTTTATGCTGTTTTAAGTGTTTTACAAGCACTGTTACTAGATGTATTGGATATAAGCTCGTTTATTGATGGTCTAATATAACATTTAGTCTTGCATATGAGTGGTGATTGTGGCTCAATGGATAAATGACCGGTGTGCTAAACAAGTAGTCCGCATTTGATTCCGACCAGCAGTACCACTGTGGATTTGACTTTGTGGAATTTATATACAGGGTGTATACAACGATACGACATTAAATGATAAGGCAGCCAGTGTTAACCCTTATAAACATATTGTAATAAAAATTATTAAAAAAAAGAAGAAAAAAAAAATACTAGCTACACATTATTTAAAGTCGAAAAATTTAAGAATATAAAACTACACATTATGTTTATCATGACGTTTTCGACATGATGACGATAAAAGTGCGGAACAGAGTAAGAGATAAGATAATATGAAAGATATTTAAATGAATTGAATGACGTAATGACAACATACGATCAACGTAAATACCTACAGGTTGTTTAAAACTGTGAACAACTGTGACATAAAGAAAGTACATTTGCGTCTAAACTATTGCAAATTTCTGTTGAATTTTTTTGGTATAGCCTTCTAACATCACATGCGTCACTAACGTCGTATACACCCTGTATACTAGTCATGTGACTTACTATCTGCTAACGGTGAAGGAAAATATCGCGAGCAAACCCATATACCCTAGAAGAAATTCGATGTGTATGTCTGATCCACCAATCTGAATTAGGCTGTGTGTGGATTATGGCCTAAAAACTCTTTCAGCTCTCTAAATAGAGGATAAGAGATCCGAGCCAGGCAGTGGGACATTAATGGTGATGATGATGATAAGTGGTGATACGTCTGTGAATTGTTAGGTTCAAAGTCGCAAATCTTGTAAATGTTGCCAGTTATACTTAGTTCCATGTAATAATAGGCTCGCTATTGCCAATTATTGAGTACATTTTCAGACTGAGGGCTCATACTGCGAATTTCAATATGGAAACATCCAATACCGTTTTGCCTCACCCTGTGATCTAAACAGGGACCTCTTCAGCCGTAGACATTTCCGCTGCGACATCGTCGTAGTTGGTTCTTTAATAACAAGTGAACGTCAATGTACGAGCTTATATCTATTATGTTACAGTCAAAACTCTAAACCATTCAAAAGTAGTTTTGACTGGTTATATCAGTCAAAATTCTTAAGAAAGTAAGGAGGTCGGGACTGACTATTTAGGTTAGGTTATGTAAGAATACTTATATTCTTAACACCCAGTGCACACGGACGCTGTCGTTTAGTGTTGGGGCCCTAAAGGGCTCGGTGTCGGTGCCCCGTGAGTGGCTGTCGCTGGGTGGGTTATGCTGATGATCAAGTTCCAGGGCCCACCCATCACAGCGAAGAAAATAAAGTAATCTTAACACAACCAGTTTTGAAAACTCGTTCAGTACCGTCCTCTTACTTTTTTTAGAGATTTGAATGATATAGCCAGTCAAAACTACTTTTGACTGGTTAAAAGTTTTGACTGTAACATATACACCAATTTGTAAATACCCATATCAGGTGATATTGTAAATATGTACAAAAATAGTTCGTTTTACATCAATAATAAAACGTTTTTGTTGCCATATGTACGGAATATATTCAAAATAATGTTAAACAAAATTAAATACCGTAGGTATCCTTGTATCCATACCTAATAATGTTCCCTGAAGTTGTAAACAGATCTCCCAATAAACATTTTAGAACAATAATGTTGTTTTTTATTTTTAGCAAAAAAAAATTTATGAGTTATTTTAATGCTTATGATGCATGTACTATACTGGGAGGAAAGATCCTTCTAGATCCTTAAAACAGGTGCTAGTGATACCTAAATGCCACAAAATCAAAGTTCTGTCATATAATTGGTAAATCTTCAATACTTAAATAACATTCAAGTGTATGTTTGTAATATGAAAACAGCTATTTAGAGTATAAAAGTAATTGAATGTGAAAGTATGAACGTGTATATAGAAATATAACAGAACACACTTTTTAAAATTGTTGTCTATTTGCTTGTGTGTCTGTCTGTTTGTTTGAGGTAAAGTCCAATACGCCTGAACCGATTTTTACGGGAATAGAATAGAATACTAATACTATTGTAATTACTATTCTTATAAATGCGAAATTAAAGATGGATGGATAGATGTATATATGGATGTTAGTTACTCAATCATGCCAGAACGGCTGAAAGAATCTGTATGAAATTTGACACACAGATAGATTATAGTCCGGAATAACACATAGGTACCTACATTAGTTACTTTTTACCGATATACGAGTACCACGTGGATGGAGCCGCCTGCGGAATTTCATCATCATCATATAAGCCGCAGGAAGTCCACTGCTGGACATAGGTCTCCTCAAGAGATTTCCAACAGGTCCGGTTGTATGCGGCGTGCATCCAGCGCGATCCTGCTATTTGGATCAGATCATCTGTCTACCTGGTTGGTGTCCGGAATTTATTTTTAAATAATTATTTCTCACACCATAGTACTTAAATTACAACCATTTAACTAATATACTGACAACAAAAACATTATTTAGAGAAAATGGTTCAAATATATCACAGTACTTTCTCCGTTTGACAATTCGTTCTCTCAGCTAATGAAACGACTCAAGCTTAGAATTTTATCACCCTGTTTAAGCCCATAGCTTAAGGTGTTATAAAATACGGCTACAAAGAACAGATGGCGTTTTCCATTGTCTCATAACGCAGAGGCGGCTAATTTGATGGGCTCCGGCATTCTTTGATTACGATCCACGATTAATGAAAATATCATACTTGTATTACTGTGTAGACTCATCGTGAAACAAATTTCAAAGTTACACATAAAAGACGTATAATTTCGGTGTGTCGGTCATCGGTCAATTCGGCAACGCATCATAATATCATATATTGATGCTTCTAATATTGTAGGCATCGACATGCTTCAGTAAAAACTTACCAGGTGTAATAATGTGTATAACTATTCAATATTTCATTAAAGATACGCTTAATAAATTATCCTACTGGTAATGTTCCCGTGAATTACATGTATGAAGCCACGTGTGGATCTAATTATTATAATTGAGTTAATCCTTTAATATCATTCTATAAATATATCTAGTGTGAGCCAAGTTTTATCAAAATCTATACACTTGTTTTTGAGAAGATTCGTTCGTCACAAACTTTTTTACTTTATAATATTTGAAAAATGTAATGAAGATCTCTAAACCACTTTTTTTCTGGGCCGGGGTTCAAACCTGGGACTCTTTGCGTAGCATTCGTATACGCTTCAGCTGTGTCACAGAAGAAACTAAATAATAATTACATACTTTTTAAATTTAAGAGTAATACTTTTTGGGACTCACTCTTAATTTCGACATTCGAATGTTCGATTTTGATGTCACTGTCAAGGAAATTTAGATATCGGTCGCTGTCACTTTGAAACATTTGACAGCGACATGAAAATCGAACATTCGAATGTCGAATTTCAGAGTAAACCCGCTTGTCTCGTTTCAAACTGCCCCAATTTCTATTTTTCGTTTATATCATATAATGATCTCAATAAATCCATCACCCTTTATTCAACTACCTTTTGCAAAGGTACTTTAAATAAAGCTCTCTCATCCTCTATAAGAGCTATCAGTAAAAGTCCAATATATTTTCTGCTGATCAATATTGACCTCCGCTACCCAATAAACTGTTTGAGTTAACGCCGCGGCCCATCTGTAAATTGTTAGTGTTTAATGAAATCCAATAAGGGAGACTTAACTTCCTTAACGTATTGCCAATCTTATAACGGAAATGAATTCTTTGCTGATCAAACTGAAAGGTTTTTAGTGAAAGAACTTAGAAGGGTAAAAAGTGGCTTTGATGGGTTCGCATGCGTTGATCTTGAATTCGATTCCCGCCCAAGTGGTGCAAAAAAAAGTATTTGGTTTTTCTGTCATGAAATTTTTAATATCAACTACTTAAAAATATCTGTTAATGTACCCAGGGGGCTTACTCTGAATTTCGACATTGTGACGTGTTCGTGTTTATTGCTATAAATTGAGACATAGAGCAAAAAAAATGTATTAATAGAAATTGCATGACAGAAAGACCCACTGTTTATATCTGACAGACATACCAACGCCTTCATGCAACAGTGACACAGCAATGTGAGTACCTACAGAAATGCAAGCGAGAAAATTGCCGGTAAATAATTATAATAATATTCTACCACATTCACACCGCGCCATCTAGTCCCAAATTAAGCAATTATATTTGCTTGTGTTATGGGAACTAAACAACTAAATACATACATATTATAGATAAATTACAAACAATCATGCTCATCACACAAAAATTTGTCCTGGGTGGGGATCGAACCCACGACCTCTGGCTTAGCAGTCAGGGTTACTAACCACTAGACCAACAAGCCAGTCATGTGTAACTAAGAAAGACAATAATGTTAAAATAAAATACACAATTATCTAGGAATATTACTGCGCACTTAAGCTGGCGTATGTTAAACTTGAACGGTACTAATACACAGGGAACAAATAATTTATTGGAACAGGGGTTACTTAAGGAAGGCCATTGTAAAAATAATGGTTTAGGGGCAGACCCTTCGTCCCAACGATTACCAAATCAAACAAGTCAATTTAGAGTCGCTAAGGTTTCGGGCTTGATCTCGAACCGTTATTTGGGAAGAATATAGATTTTGATAGGACGTCTAAATGTTTTGGGAACGAATTATAGACTGAATTTAGATTCTGATAATATTTGCTGATCTGTGCAGATATTGGTAAGAAAATTTGATATTTTTTTTTATACCACGACGGTGGCAAACATACGTACGGTCCGCCTGATGGTAAGCGGTTACCGTAGCCTATGGGCGCCTGCAACACCAGGGGTATCACGAGCGCGTTGCCGACCCTTAAGAAACCTATTCACTCCTTTTTTGAAGAAGCCCATACTGTAGTCCCTTTACTTGAGAACTTTTCTTTCATCATCATCAGCCACCCATTAATGTTTCACTGCTGGACTCAGGTCTTCTAGAGAGCCGAGAGGGTTGGGGAAAACTTTTCTTTATATCAAGCAAAATAAATAACTCCCAGTCAATTTCAACTAAATACAAATCTGTTTGTTTAGGTCTAGCTTAACAGATTAGACGATCTTGGATCTGATAGGTGGAAAAGAGTACGAAAACAAAATCGGTGCTAAAACATTATTGACTGAACAGGCAGTGATATTTTTTTAATATCGTTGAGAAAAGAGGACGAGTTTGATACAGTTATAAAATCTCCTGAAGATACTGTTATGCTGCTGGTTAAACGAGACGAATCACCAATAATTTTTGCGCCTACAAAATTTTAAGGCTATGTGCACATAGGAATACCTACGAATATATCTTTAGAATAACATCAAAGTGACATTTCATCATTTTGGCAATTTAAAAGCAATTATGAAAAATTACATAATAGTTGTAGGTTATTTACAGAACTGGCAAAAAATTGCTTAAAGAAATAAACGTCATAACGTATGTATATTAATGTGTTCGTCAAAAGGCTATGGAATCTATTCATTCAGCTAGCATAAAAAACGCCCTAACAATTTGTGAGTAAAAAAAATGCTCTATTTCACAAAAATAACACTTTTTGGCGATATTTCTATTTTTATATTCATTATACGGTCTAATCACTTTCATTTATTTATTTATGTATTTTGTCACTTTTCGTTTTTTCACTTGTCTAAATTCTGTTTAAATTGAATATCAAAATGCGTGATGAATGTTCGAAAGTGCGCACCTAGCTTAAGGATAGCAGTAAAGTGGACACAATGCCACTAAGTTCTTTATCCGTCGAGATAATTCTTAAGTACCCATCCAGACACTTTACGACCTTGTAAAACCTAACCCGTTTTGGTTGTAAAAAGTTTAATAACGAAATAGGATACGACTTTCGTACAAAAGAGATTTTATCTGAAATTCACAATTTACCTAGTCTCGTATATTTTGCAGTCTGTTTTAGGAACAAATTCTTTGGTTAAAATGCTGTAGTCTGACAGGAATTGCTGTGCAGTAGAACTAAATGGTGTCCTATTTAGTTGTTATAATATCATGTTTGATAGCATTTAAAATACAGTAACGCTCTTCTTGTGACGTCATTACTGCATTGAAAGCCGTGTCAGACTTTACCTGAAATAACGATTGATTGAATGAATAATTGTGAAATTACTGAATGAACAATGATTGATTGAATTAAATTAAATTTTAATTTTAATTAACATCAATTTATCATCATATTATTTTATCACTTAGCCGTTCAATTCGAGTAATTCAACTAAATGCAAGAAGCTGAATGTATAACTATATATACAAACAATTCTGTCAGTACCTTTTTAACAATAGGCTTGAAGACGGGCTCCATAAACTATATTCTTTCTCATCCCGCATGTTCCAACAAAACGGTTACATGTAAAGATGTACAGTCTCTGAAATTTCGCCTTTTTATTGCATTCCCGGTCGCAAGAGAGCCTTAATTTAATATGGCCTGCTCGATTTGTTTACAAAGGAAAAATTTATTCATGAAATTTGTTTTGGAGGGTCCAGCGTAGCCCGGATAAAAATAAACTTTCTAAACGTGAGTTACTTTGACCCGAGATCCTTTTCCACTGACAATATTCTTCATATTTTTTACTAGACACGTCTTGTTTTTCGAAGACAGTTTGACTTTCATAAATATGGTAAAAATTAAATTACTTTTTGACAGTTTCTTTATTGTTTAAGAACGTTTTTGCGGCTTTTGTGTTGTTGGATAATTATATCGAATTTCGTAAAAGCTTTTTAGAATGGCCAAAAGATACTTAATTTTAATATTTTATTTCCTTTTCTACGTTTTTTAGCAAGAACAAACGTAAAAATTCTTAAAATAACCAAATTAAGACTCTATTTGTCTTCAGTTTAAAAGTACATAATATATTATATATTTTATTAAATAATTATAATTTTAATAAATTCAAAAAACAGAATCAATGAGATTATCAAAATGACAGGTAATTAGACTACAAGATTCCCTTCATAATCCAAATGTTGAAATCCAACGATAACATCCGAACACTCAATAAAACGAAACCTGTGAATAACCAAATGACAAAACCCTCTTTTGTAAAGTAAAGCGAATGAAAACATTGTACTGTTAAAAAGTCAACAAGCGGCTTAACAACAGAGGTACCAAAGTAAAACCGGGCATTACAAAAAGATCGTAAGCTTTTTCAACGTATTACGATTCAGGAAATATATAACAAAAGATTTCATAAATTACAACAGACTTGGATGTTGGGTTCCGCGCCTTTAGGTGTAGCAACAGTGAAAAGATCGGATGATGGGGTTTACAGTTTGCGAGAATATAATTTGTGACATTTTGAAACGGTAATAAACGAGTTGAGAAACTACGTTTTTATACCTATTTTATTTTACATTCTGTGAATTTTTCAGCAGTAAAATAAAGTTCCAAGAATTTTGAATATTTATTGATGATAACCGATTTAAGCGAGTTTGATTGCGACCGGCAGAACCAATGTGGATTTCCTTTTGTGAAATTTATAATTACTGGTCATGTCATTTGTCACCTGTTAACAGTGAAGGAAAAACAACGTTAAGAAACCATTCATTAGCCCAGCGTGTGTGGATTAAGGTCTAAACACTCTAAGCTCTCTAGATAGAGGAGAAAAGACACGAGTCCAATAGCATTAGAAGTTTACTGATGAAAATATATAAATGAACTTAGCGGACCTATTACCTTTTCATCATTTCAACACTTTTCATCATCATCATCATGTCAACCCATAAACGTCCCACTGCCTGGCACGGGTCTCCTCCAAAGATTTTGAAGGGCATTTAGCTGACTATACCACGCTGGCCAGACGGGTTGGTATAGGGTTTGTTTCGAATTTTCCACTCTCACTCTCTTTATCTCCTTTGCTCTTGTCAGCTTAAGATTGAACCATTTATCGATACTGACTCTGCATGGCTCAACAACAAAAATTCAACAATTTTTCAACTGCATTTTCCAGACAAATATCTTTTGTCACGTTCGTCTGCATCAGATAAAACAAAGGCAAAAACCAATTTGGGGTAATAAAATAAATGTACCCAGTTTGTATGAATCAAGATTTTAGTAGTGTTGTTTGCCAAATAGACATGTAGTCGTAGTCTCGCGTAATATCCTGTCTGTCTGGCGTCTAGATTACGTTCATGTTTCTATATTGTACTTGGAAATAGTTTTCAGCTTAGAAATTTAGTTAATTGTTTAGCCACAACTCGTATTCCATTGTACTGAGAGATAGTAATTACAGTACTAATACACTAATTTATTAATTTAGATGTGTCTGTTTTGAGTGACGTTAAAGTGTTATTAAATATACATGGAGCCACGCTTGTTTTCCCAAAGGAATAATAATACTATTATATACAGAGATACATCTTACCCACAAATTATCAGTTATGTAAAAAGTATTTGGTGACAAAGGAAGTAACCTAATGCAGACAAGAGCATTACGAGAAAATTCAAAATAAACACTATACCAACCCGTCTGGCCAGCGTGGTATAGTAGGTAGTCTCCACATTCTTTGGAGGAGACCCGTGCCCAGCAGTGGGACGTTTATGGGTTGAAATAATGATGATGATGAAAGAGTTTGTTTGTTTGCAGAACGCACTTATCTCAGAAACTATTTGTTTGAAATTATTTTGTTTTTGTGTTAGATAGCCAATTTATTAATGAACGCTATAGGTTATAACCACACTGCAACCGAAAGGAGCTGAGTAGTGCCCAAACAAATAAAGCTCCGGGCTAAAACAAAACAGCTAGTTGCTGATAAAATGGAATAAACTAATCTCGAACTGTGAATTAGAAATGCCCTTGTTGTATATAAAAGTATTTAACTTGACTTTGATTATAATGAAAATTTTGTAACTTTTTAATTTTTTTTTAATATACTACCACATTCACACAGCACCATCTAGTCCAAAATTAAGCAATTACATTTGCTTGTGTTTTGGGTATTAAACAACTGATATTCTACTAAAATACATTTTTTTTTATAAATACATACATATTATAGATAAATTACACCCAGACACAGAACAAACCTTGATGCTCATCACACAAAGATTTGTCCTGGGTGGGGATCGAACCCACGACCTCCGGCTTAGTAATCAGGGTCACTAACCACTAGAACAACAGGCCAGTCACTAGTAACTAGGTTAAAAACGTAGTCTAAAAACAAATTTTCATATAAATTGTTGTTTTTCATTACAGTTTTAGAATTAACGATATCGCACCCTTATTTTGATAATAACCTGGCCTAGAATAGGACGTATAGCCTAAATTGTGTTAGTTCATAAAGTATTTACACATAATTGCCGGACGTATTCGTTTTTATAGCTAAAAGGGTTGACATGTTGGCATTTAATGTTATGGCAACATAACGCTGCTTTGGACAATAATGTTTGGTTTATTAATTGGATTTACTTTATACGCTAGCTTTTGTTTGTGGCTTTGTACGTGTAGTAATTAGTGACCTATATCATTACTATAGATTGTTGGCAGAAGCCTCTCAACACTTGTAGTATGTATTTATATATGTTATAGGTATATGTAATAATATTATTTAAATATATATTTATAATATTTATTAGTAATATTTTGTTAGTATCCTTGATATATGTATGTATTTGTTTATGTAATAATATTAAGATTATAAAAGTTCTATTTGTTATTTTTATTCTTACATCTCTTCTTAATTTGCACCAACCTGTTCTCATTTCTGCATCACAAAAAAGGTTGGCTGGTAGAGAATACTTTTAGCATTAAGCCCTCCTTTTGTACATTTACTTTGTATTTTGTGCAATAAAGTTTTTTAAAATAAAAATAAATAATTCTATGGTCTTTCATCTATTTGTATGCAAAAAAATCACGTGAGAGCTACTGATGATCATTTTTCTGTTGCAAACAAATATACTTTTAAATCTTTACTACCTGTAAAGATTTAAAAGATAGACGTGAGTTTCTTGCCAATTCGTCTCACATACTCAACCCCGTCAATGTACTGGTCGTAGGCAAATTTGCTGACACTATTTTTTAGATAACCTGTTACATTCTTTACTTGTTACTTTCATAAGAGTTACTTTGTGACCTAGATGAATAAACGAGATTTCTTTTCAAATGCATTACTTTTATCAGACATCGGTGTTCGGTGCTTTTGTGACTGCATTGATTTTGCATCGCGTTTTCGCTGTGTTAAAATCGCGTTTTATAAAAATATTGTAGCTAATTTTCCTTCTAAATAGCGTATTCCACGAGGGGCTTAATAAATAACAGGACCACAAATAATGACAGGCAAGCGATACGTCATTTTATGGAATAGAAGGGGAGCCAAATAATAATTTATAAGATTCAGATTAGAGAATTTTATAACAGAAAAATTACTATTTCCACTGAGGTTCGAGAGGTTTTGGATTCAATAATCCAGAACTTCTCGAACCTCAGTGGCACACATATGCCCTGCACTACTAAAGTTGTCAATATTCCAGTATCTACTAATATTTATACTTAAATAGAAATATGATATAAAAGCAACTCACTGTGTTCTATAAAAATCAATTCATCTTCAATAAATATATTATTATTGATGAATACAAGGCCTATTCTTAAATTTGTCATTCAATTAGTCGAGCTGGATGTCGCTGAAACAAATTAACTTGGCTTTGTATCGACGACCGATACAATGGACAATCGATTTTTGAGAACCCTACCCTGAACAAATAATATTTAACCGACAATAATTATCAAGTAATTGTAAAATAAATTCATTATAAATTTATATTTAATCTACTAGTCCTACTGATATCATTATTTAAAGTCATCGTTCATTTTCATTCTCTGAACAAAATATTTCGATAGTCAGATACGCACGAGTATATCGATTTTAAATTGGCATTGTATTTATCCAATTTAAAAGTAGAACCAAAATACAGATAGCCTCAAATTTACGTTAATATTATTCCTGGAAATAACCATTAAAATATTCTATCAAATTTTTATCAGACACACTTGCATCTATTTTTATAAAAAAATATTAAAACATGAAGTGTATAACATGCGCGTGTAATCTAATTTCCAACGGGCTTGTCTTAGGGTTCCTTTAGTAAAATGGTTTTATAGTTAGAATAATGCATGGTATAGTATTGATGTTCAATTATATTAATATTAAAAAAACAGTTTCAAAAATTTGTTTTGATCATCCTGTAAAATTTATGAATTTCGATTTGTGTCAATTTGTATTCAAGGAGCAATATATAAATATTTATTAAAGCCAGTTTTCAATATTCTAAAGCCCAAATAAATTATTCATAAACAACAGTTACATCAATTTGTACTAAAATGTGAATATATTGGCTGAACCATCCATTTTGTTTGCTATCCGACAAATAGCACCATTCAATTATTTAGTAGAATATCGAGTGTCACTGATTGTTTAATTTGTACCCATGAGAGTACAAAATAGGGCAAATTTATATTTCTATCAAATTTCACGTTCAATCTACTAAATTAGATAAGGATTTATTTGCAGTGAGTTGACAACGTGGCACTTTTGGCATAATATTATTGATAAAGTGCTTTAAAAATGGAATATTCATTCAATTAACTTACAACAATTAGTTTACCAATAGTAATAATGGAAGGAAGTATCACAAATCAGGAATGTTCTCAACAAGAAATGTAAATATAGAGTTTTATTCACATATCACAAGATTTAATTATTCATGACTCATTACTGAGTAAGGCTTTCACTATTATGAGAGCTGGAAGGTTTTAGATCACATTCACGCTGGTTTAGATCAGACATAACCACAAAATTGCTCCTATAGCTTATGGACTCTCTTACAACGCTGTTCTTCACCGTTAGTAAGCAGTAAGTTATTTACTACTAGAAATAATCTCCACAAATTGAAATCTACAATAGTACTGTCAATCGAAATTGAACTTAGAATTTGTACTCGTAATCTCGCAAAATTTAAATTGGTCTGCTGTGGTTTTCAGACATTTGACGACGATACCAAAATCGACCGATCGAATTGTGAGTAGCTCTTCTGACCTCATGTGTGTCATGTCACTTTTCATTCAGCAACTACAATTTTAAAACGTAAGCACAAACACATTAATTCAATACGGAACCCATAATCCTACCGTTCCACTTACATGTTTTTATTTTCACGCGATGCAGCAGTCGCGAAAAGGTTTTTACAATGGCATTGCGAGCTGTCTGTTGTCCTATACGAAGATTGTATTCAGTACAACGTTTATAAAAGTTAACGTGAAAAAGCGCCTTTTACGGTCGATGTACGCGGTTTGTAACTGCCGTACGTAATTCTTTTACAGAATAATTGTTGTTAGTTTGATGGGAGTGGTTTTAGAGTGTTTTGCTTGGATAGTTTAGTATTTGAGTTTTGTTTTTTCTGTACTTGGTTGGTATAATTATCTTATATTTAGGTAAGAAATAGCAGGCTACAATAATTATATTATTATACATAATATCTCGTCAGTTAGAACTATATTAAGTGACTAAACTATAGTAAGCGATGGTGGCTGAATGGATAAGGGACCGGCGTGCAAAACACGCGGTCCGAGTTCGATCCCAACCGGCAGTACCAATGTGGATTCCACTTTGTGAAATTTATATGTACTAGTCAACTGACTTACCATCTGCTAACGGTGAAGGAAAATATCGTGAGGACCACAACCATAAACCGTAACCATAAACCATAACCGTAAACCCACATACCCTAGAAGAAATTCTATGAGTATGTCTGATCCACCAACCCGCACTAGGCCAGCGTGAGTGGATTATGGCCTAAACCCTCTCAGCTCTCTAGTTAGAAGAGAGGAGACCCGAGCCCAGAAGTGGGACTTAATAGGGTGCTGATTAGAACTACATTTAAGTACCGATTACAATTTACTGCCACCCTGTAATTAAAATTAATTCAATATTATTAATTTTTTTGAAACGAGAAGCTTTATCGCTGGATCATATTTTTTTATTGCGTTTGGTCACTGAACGCACAAAATGTCATACTTCGGTACATGTTTATATCATAAACAATATAGACATCGCCCGCGGCTTCGCCCGAGAGGTAAGTCTATAAAAATAAATTTATGTTCTTTTTCGGTATCAAATCTATTAAAATTTAGTATTTACGCTATAACCAGTCAATAGTTGAGTGGTTTTTTTGACTATTTGATATATTAGATTTTTCTATTTTTATTAATACATCATCAGTAACCCATTGATGTCCCACTGCTGGGCTAGGTCTCCTCTCTAGAGAGCCGAGAGGGTACACATACATTTAATTGAAAATAGAAAAACTAGTAACATTTAAACAATAAGTTCAGTCATCTACAAAGATTTGTAATAAAAACTCGTCTGCAGCTGCATGGCACAGTCTTCCCTTATGTTTACAATTGTCGTGAATCACTGAACATTGTCATAATTAAATTTATTTGGCGCGCATAAATGCCACATTCCATTATTTACGGCTTTTCATTTCCTATTCGCTTTTCAGTTTTCTGTTGCGTGCCTTTTGTAATGTGTTTGTTTCTTGTTTTCTCTTTTATGGTTTATTTTTTAGGTGTTTGTCACAATATGCATGCATTTGAATTTTTGGCAAAGTTTTTTGGCAATAAATTTTACAACGCGGATGGGAATAGATTTTTCTCAATGATAATTTTATCATTGATCGTTCTAGATTTTTTAAATTTTTTTAGTAATAAAAATGCAACAGAAAATTTAGGTATTAAGAATCAATCAATCGGGTCTCCACTCCTCTATCTAGAAAGCTGAGAGGGTTTAGACCATAATCCACACACGCTGTTCTAGTGCGAATTGGTGAATTAGCCATAAACTTATAATTTGGTATATGGGTTTCCTCGAGATGTTTTCCTTCACCGTTAGCAGATGGAACTCAGTACTAGTCGTACATATAAATTCTACAAAGTAAAATCCACTTTGGTATTGCCGGTTGGAATCGAAGCGTCACTGTATTAGTAAATTACCACAATAAACGGCGCACTTGTTACACGTATTAAAAATATATACAAACATACATTAGAATTAGAAGGCGGAGGACAGAGTGCTATGGCGCGTGTTAGAGGCTAACGTTTAGCAGTGGACTGCAATAGGCTGAGATGATGATACAAACATACAGATCACACCTCTTTCCCAACAGAATGGTAGGCAGAGCATATTTCCTTCCACCTGCTACGATTCTGACATACATCTTTGGCTTCTACAACATTCATCAGTCTTTTCATGCATTAAAAATAATAATAAGAGCGTAAAAATGAAAGCAACAAGCAATCAACACTTTTCTCGAAAACAAATAAAAAGGAAAATAAGAAACATTTCCCAATTCCATGATTAAACAAATACAAGAATAACGACTCAACATAACACGTTATTGTGCACAATCAGACCTCGACCAGTTATTACCTTTTCGATAACTTCCGATAGCGCAACGTAATACGATTTCATTAATGAATTTAACACCTACAGGACCGTTCGTAGTAATGATTCGACGATTTTTCCCCTACCATACAAAGGGAAAAAACGAAAAAAGGAAAAGAGAAACGAATTGAAAACAATTACGAAGAAGCAAGTTTCGCTTGATAACGACACTGAAGCGACTTTTGTCAAGAGAAACATTTTTAAGCGCTTCCCCGGCTATTGTGGCGGGCATTCGGACACGATTCTAAACAGAGATGTAATCAGTTTTTGAAACGAGAAAAGTAAATAAAATTGCGCAAAAATGTTGCAAAGATATGACTGTTGTTTTTGAACGGACACTTTGTACGATTTCACAGGGTCGTTCAAACTTATAGCTGCTGCAAACAATCTGTTTTAGTATTATGAAAAATTGTGTATGTATTTGTTTCATTCTCAAAGCCAACACTATTCACTACGAAAAAGCCTTATGTCATGAAATACTTATAATAAATACAAGGTAAATTCGGAATTGGTTATGTCTCTTTTACTATTTTGTAAGCCGCACAAACATTTTATCGCCTCGTGGTTATTACATTGCTTAATACATAAAAATAATTTACTATTGAATGGGCTATGTCACTACCATGGACATCACCAATGTCAGTAACACAGTGAACCTACTGCTCTCTTGAATAGAATTGTGAACTGTCTGCATCAATCATTCAATTATTTATCATTAGTATTTGATTGGTCGATAACGTTTTGTTCACTGTTTTGACTAACAGTGATTGTTATCTAATTTTCAAATACCTATTTGATAACGATATCGCAATGATGATAAGGGTCCCTGGTAAAAGTATTTCGCTAGAAAATTTGCCTATAAGAATATTTTAAGCGACTTAGTTTATAAATGACGGAGTTTTAATTTCTTTAAATTTAATTTCGGAACTAAATTATGGTATATTTTTGTAATTTTTTTTCACGTACATTTACCAACTGCCCCTCTAATATTATTAACACCTGAGGCTTTCACCGATAAATGACGTCACTCGATAAACGCTTTTAAGCTTGACGCTTAATTCGGTTTGCTTCGTTACAGCCGCAAGCATTTGCGAACGCGCTTCCAAAATGGACGCGTAAAACAATTTGCGTCTTCCATTACGTTTATAAAATGTGTGTTATAAAAACGTGATAACAGTGAGTTAATAATAACTAACTTAACATAATAATATCGTTCTATTGGTAAATAGAATTTTCTAATTAAGTATGGTCAAATCTGAAAGTAGGAAAATTCGATAAATATCTACTCAAAAGACTTACAGAACCAAACCAGAATCTGAATTGAGTTCTTGCTTAAAAAATCATGTTATTATTTTTTTATATTTTAACTTGGCCATAAGTTATATGAACGAATTTGATTTACCTTATCAAAGGTTAATTTACCAAGTCCCGGTGTCTGATTCGGCGAATTGCTCCTGGACTATAATTTTTATTCAACGATTTGTAACACCTACCTACCTACTTACACAGTTAGGTATTGTTAGTAACTAAGTTAAAGACCTTTATATATCTAATGCATGCCAAAATTTGTTAAATTTACTTAAGAAAATATCATGTAAATCTCATCTAAGCGAACTGTAGTTCTATTGAGAAATAAAGTATCTTTAAACCTAATTTAATACCAATGCTTTTGCTAAAAGCTCTTCAAATACTTCTGTTACTATTAGGCTTAGTCAGATCACTGCTAGGCAAAGGTTTCCTTCTGACTTCTAGGTTCTTCAGTCTATAGCTAATGTGTACTAGTCTTTGAAGAATTTTTTATAACAAATCAAAGTTCAACACAAATCGACAACGATTAAATTAATTAGTCAACATTTGATGTCATCGACCAGAGGGCTGGTTTTTATCTCGCACAGAGAATCAGCATTGCCATCCAGCGTGGCAATGCTGCTAGCCTTCTGGGCACTTTACCTTGTGACAGTGATGCCGACGAATACTTTGACGACTAGCCCACATTACCATTTGTATTATTATTTATTTATAGTATTGTAAATAGTAGTTGTAGATATATTATGTAAGTAGATAGTTTTTATTTAGTTTTAAAAATATGTAATAACATTATTCAAATAAATCTTATCTAATTAATAAGTTGAACATAAACTAAATACTTTACTTTTAAACTTTCGCGTTAAATGATAATATTTATTTATTTAAAACGGGTTTACGCAACCTCGCTTTTCTGCGCAGTCGGTTAACGCTCGGAATACGGACGGTGGCATGAATAGGGACACTGTGAGTGTAGTATGTGATAGTGCGATGATAAACAATAATGTGTGGGTAGATTTTAGTGAATCTACCTCACCGACGGAGTAATGACATCGCCTCACCAGTCAGCTCGTGACCACGGCCGGTGTAACCTGGTCGAAACGTCAAGCACCATAAGGTATGTAAATACCTAAATCATAATCGCGTAAATTCCCGTTTTAAATCAATAAATATAAACTAAGTAGGCTTCAAACAAAAGTCATAAACTAATATTCAAATCTGTTTGATGTAATAATGTCAGGGCAAACAAGAATCCACCTCATCTTTTAGTTGCGAACTTATTTTACGCTTGTAAGCGAAAAATACGTGAAAATAGAAGCCTTTGTAATAACTTTTATGACTTAACTTGAAATTCTTTTAGGCCCGGGTTTTGCTGGTTACTAGGTTCGCTCGGGTGAGGTGTTATATTTTTTATACGTAAAAGAAAATGTGATTTTGTCTTTTAGTCGTTATTGTGATGTAATAATGTAACCTTGTACCGTTTTGTTTTTAAATATTTTTGATGGAAAAATATAGGATAGAAGTCAAAGGTTTCTGATTTTCAAGTTTAAGTCGATATTTGAACATATATCTTAATATTTTATAGCTGAAGTGTTTGTATGGTTGAAAGCGTTTATCTTACGAACTACTGGTCCGATTTGAATAAAATATTTAAGGCTATATAACACCAGGAGCTAAGTAGTGGCGAAAAATTATCCACGGGAGCAAAGCCCCGCGCTAGATACAAAAACGCTAATAAGAATTAGAATTGGAAAAAAACATATTTTTTAAACGTTTGACGCTTATCTCCTTTTAGAAAATAATAGATTTAAACTTAAAATACTGGAGACGTAATAAATAATGACATTACTAAAAGTTAACTTTCATCGAGGTATTAATAAAGTAATGGTGAACTTTAGAATAAATATCTTAAGCTCCAATTATATACAATTTAAGACTGCTCGATAATAAAAGTACATACGCTTCAATAGACCAAATACAATGAATAAAAATCCTTACACATTTTATTTATCAGTGATTATTCACCTTAATGATGCACTTAACAAACGCAGCGTTCAAGTAAGCTATCGGATTGCAGTCCGTATTTTCCTCGTTACAGCTAAGTGGGTCCTTACCTTTATTCAGCATGGGGCAGCGATAACGATCTAGGGGCAAGCATTGTTCTTCGCCCTTAAATCTTTTACCTTTACACTCTGTGATATATTGCTAGCTAAAAGTGTTTTACTAAGGTACATTTCAACAATTATTTATCACCGGGACAGCATTGGAATTTTCTGTTTATTTATTAATGTACAAACAAAAATACTACGGTAATCCTTTTTATTTATATATTTTTTTATTTTTGTAGATAAACAAGTTCATAATACATCTTAACTATCTTATCGCTTTATCGCGAAATTTGTAGCGTGTTTCTGAGGTATCACATGACCCAAGGGCTGGCCTCTACCTGGGGCAACGCATTAGCCTTGCTCTCGTATCCAACGCGGTAATGTGGCTAGCGTTTTGGGTACGTTTCCTCAGGAATTTGATCTCAATCAGATATTCTATTTATAGGAATTTCCTGTAAATAGAGTATCTGGTTCTTTTTTTTTTAAATAGGTTAGCTGTGTATATTTTTAAGTTATGTGTAAATATTTTATTGAATAAATGTAATTTATCTTAACTAAACATAAACCAATTACAAGGTTAATATAGTATACTCACAAGTATGCCACAGTTTACTATGACAATATTTATTTTAGAGAGCTCAGTCTAAATCACACATACATGACTTAATACCAATTCCATGTTTAAGTCTTTGAGCGCCATGGGGGCCACCGGTGACCCCCAAACAATAGATTTTCTATTGTGTCTGGAATCTCGGCGTTAATGAAGGAATGAGAAGCAAAAAAACTTAATCATAATCAACAGTTGCAGTATCTTCACACACTACGAGACGACATCGACAACGACGTTCTGTGTTAAGTAAGCTTCAATCTGTTATTGCTTCATTACAAAAATACATTGAGGCGTTTTACAAACAGCATCAGCACTAAGAAGAGTCGCTAGGTCTACGTAAGAATTCGTGTAGGTTCTACATAATTATGAACTGTGTACATTATTCTGTCGCTTACTAAGAAAAAAATCGTATCTGTGTTAGACACGACACGTTGACGAAAAAAAACGCGTGGCTACCAAACATTGTGCTTAGGTCCTTCAGTGATTCTGCCATGACTTATCATAAATGAATTACCGCGAAATAACTGATTATACACATCATCCGAATTAGTTTATAATAATGAAAAATAAATAATAATTTTAATTATTATTTATTAAAATTATTATTTAATTTTATTATTTTTAATTATTATTATTATTTTATTTTTTATTTATTTATTATTTCACCTAATTTTTGCAGTGGCGTAAATTAGGTGAGGCCTATGTTCAGCAGTGGACGTCGTTGGGCTGATAATATGATGATGATGATGAATGAAAAATCTACTGTTTAAAAGAAATTCGTTAAACCACTGTACAGTCTGAAAATACTAAAAAAATAACCCACGCATTTGACTAAGAACTTAATTACTTTTTGAAACTACTCATGTCAAAAAAATAAAAATGATTAAATGAGTCACCATTTTCTTACGATCAAAACATGTATAATCACCTAACTAATTATTTGACATAAGCGTACAAAGAAAAACACCTGATAAGGTTATAGCGATAAATATTACATGAATTCCCAATATTGTTGCGTGTGAGTATAATCACACTGAAGAAAAACCTTTTAAAATGAAAACTGTATTTCTAATATTTTTTATCATAGTTACGACGGTCTGCGATGCAAGAGGTATATTTTATTATAATTTTAATTTCTTCTTGTTAACGATGAATAGAATTTTAATGAATGTTGAAACTAGGTTTTTTCAAAAAGTCGTAACCAGTTGGGCAAATATTAAAAAAAATATAGCTAGTCGTCTAAAATTTACTTGATAATTTTAAGCACTGACTTTCTAAAGTGGAAATGGGACTCAAAGTATCAAGATGTGTAAACAGCTAATTGAATTGTTATTATTTATAATAGGTACTTTAGTTTACACCCGCTAATTACAGCATAATCAGGCGCGTACTCCAGCATTATTTATTTATTATTATTTTGGAAGATAATCTAAACGAACAAATACCTCAAAAAATAGGTCTTCACGAACGAAATAATGATGCCCAATTTGCCGTTAAGTTCGTTTAAAATAATTTAAAACTATTTGTGAAAAAATTACAGCACGATCTTATACCGTGGCGCTTTTCCGCCAAGCAGTAAAAATCCCATCATCATCATCATCTTCATATCAGCCCAGTGATGTCCACTGTTGAACATAGGCCTCACCTAATTTTCGCCACAACGAGCGATTTTGTGCCGCCCGCATCCAACGGCCACCCGCAACCTTTACTAGGTCGTCGGTCCATCTGGCGGGGGGCCGCCCCACGCTGCGCTTTCCAATACGTGGCCGCAAAAATCCCATAGTGCTCTTATATTCACTTTGGGCCTGAAAGAGGTATTTCAAATTAAGTAGCTCGAATGACTGTCCTCAAATGAACTGATGAGTAGTGAAGGTATTTTTCGAGAAATAGTTACACTGATGTGAGAAGAAGAGACAAACTTGTTACCCCAGCTACATGCAGATCGAATTCATTTTAATTATTTTTTCAGTGTTGGATCATGACAGAGACGTATGCCTACAACCAATAGATTCTGGGCATTGCTTAGCACTAATGCCAAGGTAATCGATGAATTAAGATTAAAAAAATTGAACAGAGGTATCCATGATGCGCCAATTTGATTATAGAGTCCACCGAGACGATAGACTATAGACTCTATAATCAATTGTGTTAAAAAAAAAACATGTTGAAATATACACCTGACAATATATAGTGATTTCCGGCAACTGGAAATTTTTAAGTCAAATCATTTTTTACAGTTTTTACTGTTATAAATATGTACTTTTATAATTAATCTGCACTATTTTTGACTTGAACAATAGATTTTTTATCATTTATTTTTATGAGTGGTCTATTCACATCTAATAGTTCTTTACAAGCATGTCTTCTTTCAGTCTTGTCTACTCTATTTTCAAAACAAAACCTTAAGCCGTTATATTAAGAATGAAAACTTTTCTGTCTCGCCTTTTTTGGTCTTCTCTTTTGTTTCTTCTGTTTTAGTGAGTTCTCACCATCATGTGAACCGGTAGCTGGTGTTTGTTGTGTATTTACTTATTTTTTTCATCAATATTAATGAACTTATCTTTATTTATATTTACAGATTCGCCTACGATCCTGTAGGAAATAGATGCGTCACATTTATTTACGGAGGTTGTGGGGGCAACGAAAATCGGTTCGGTTTTAAAGAAAATTGCGAACTTTTATGTGTTTTAAACATGTATCATATCATTAGATAGTTAAAAGAACCTGTTAAGTGTTTTATTTCTTTATTGTCTCCCGTTCATCATCATAATCATTACATCCCTTAAACGTCCTATTGCTTGGCAGGGGTCTCCCCCAAAGAATGTTAAGAGAATTTAGCCAACTATACCACGCTGGCCAGACGGGTTGGGATGGGTTTTGTTTCAAATTTTCCTTTTCTCGCAGTACTCTTGTCTGCTTTACACCTTTAGTCGCCTTTTACGACATCTACAGGATGAAATGGGTTAGTGACATTATGTGTTGTTAATTCGTCACTACTCGGACATCTGATTGATCGTGACACAGATATTTAACTTGAATAAATTTAAAATTATCATCATCATTTGACTGGCCTGTTGGTCTAGCTAGTGGTTAGTGACCCTGACTGCTAAACCGGAGGTCGTGGGTTCCCCACACAGGACAAATCTTTGTGTGATGAGCATAAAGGTTTGTTCTGTGTCTGGGTGTAATTTATCTATAATATGTATGTATTTACAAAAAAAAAATGTATTTAAGTAGTATATCAGTTGTTTAGTACCCATAACACAAGCAAATATAATTGTTTAATTTGGGACTAGATGGCGCTGTGTTAATGTGGTAGAATATTATATTATTATCATTTCAGCCTGTCCACTGCTGGATGTAGGCCTCACCTAACACTTGCCATAGCACTCTGCCCTAAATTAAAATGAATTAATTTAATTTAAAATGTCTAAGATTATTTATATATTAAAAGTCATGATAAATTAGCTATCAATCACATTTATTTTAAATAATACAAAAATGAAATAATACATAAAACACATCTCCTTTCATGTTGGCATCGTTGACAATGACATGTAATTTATTATAATAAAAGTATTCACTCAAATACTGCGTTTGAAATTTTTCCTAAACTAATTTATATTTCAATTTCGTCGAATGTGGTTGGCAACTTTGTTGTTGGCAAAATGTTTACAGTTAGGTAAATACGTAAGCGGTGTTAGAATGAACGAGAGTTATACACAATAGTTGAGTAGAAGTTGATCATTTATCGTGAAGAAATATTTTTGAAGATACTAATTTAGGTATTTAGTGTCATCATCATTACGACACTTAAATATCCCACTGCTGGGCACAGGTCTCCTCCAAAGGATGTGGGGGGAATTTAGACTACTGTACCATGCTGGCCAGATGGCTTGGTATAGGATTGGTTTTGAATTTTCTTTTTCTTGCAGTGCTCTTGTCTGCCTTAGTCACCTTTTACGACACCCACGGGTTGTGATGGGGTAGTCATATTATGTATTTTTAATCCGTCACTACAAGGAGATATATAATCTTTCTACTAGTAAGTGATCACAGCAATTTTTCTACTAATGGTAAGGCTATACATATTATTATATCTTTAAAATCGTACCTACAACAAACCTACCCAGGTTGTGGAATGAACTCCCTAACGAGGTTTTCCCAAGGGACTACAGTATGGGGTTCTTCAAAAAAGGAGTGAATAGGTTTCTTAAGGGTCGGCAACGCGCTCGTGATAGCCCTGGTGTTGCAGGCGCTCGTAGGCTACGGTAACCGCTTACCATCAGGCGGACCGTACGTCTGTTTGCCACAGTCGTGGTATAAAAAAAAAATACCTAGACCTGTCATAGACGCCACGGAAACGCAGACTTAGTCCAGACGTTGATATGACGGCGTGATAGTTCAGCCCAAGGTTCTTAATCTGGGGAAATGAGTAGTAACGTTGTGTTCAATAATAGTATTTTTGTTAAAATCTTTGCTACACAGAGGACTTACTCGCTATTTATACATAATTATGATTAGTTAAATACAATACCGTTGTCAAATTTTTGGAGATAGAAATGTCGTTTTTAGGGTTCCGTAGTTCTGACTAGGAACCTTTATAGTTTCGTTATGTCCGTCTGTCTGTCTGTCTGTCTGTCCGAGGTTTTACTAAGAGACCGTTAGTACTAGTAAGCTGTAATTTTGTAGGAGTGTGTATATCAATTACGTTGACAGTGGTAAAATAAAATTTAGGAAAATATTTTTTTTTAGGGTAGCTCCCATACATGTGAAGTGGGGATGAATTTTTTTTTTTGTCGTCTAACCCACTTTTGGTTTATCGTTGAATAGATCTTCTAAAATGACTTGGGGGTTTTTAACATTATTTTTCAATTTAATGGTCCATTTACGAAATATTAAACTTTAAAGAGCAAATTTTATTTTTGTTCCAGTAGGGCGTCCCCCCCCCCTCTAAAAGCTAAACTGCTGGCTTGAAAAATCTGGAAAAATTCATGATGATAGTGCATTTCATGAACTTTAAATGAAAAGTATAGCAGTTAAGATAACTTTATTAGTTTAACAGTAATAGTCGTTGAACTTGGGTGTTGGATAATTTTGTACCAAATACAAAATTCTTTTCAGAATAAAGAACAACAGAATTGTACTATATTGTGATAACGGGCTACTACGGAACCCTACACTGTGCGTGGCCCGACACGCACTTGGCCAGTTTTTAAACATTTGAAAACGACTAGGGACCCTATTGTTTAGTAGCGTGCGTGTAGTCTTTTATAAAACAAAAATATTATAGCCCCAAAATCGTCTCAAAGGCAGCCAAACAATAAACAACTTTATGTAATTAGGTAATACATCACAGATTTCTATAGCTTGCTCATAATACTGATTTTGAATAGATCTCCCCTGGACATGGCAAATTGAATGTATTGTGATCAGTGCAATTACCCGTAGGTACATTCTATTCTTGACCATGTGTAATTGCATCAAGTTTATGGGCCTATCAGTCTGTTATTATCCATCTAAGGCTTATGAGATTCTATTATAATATATTTCATGTTACTCGTGTCGTGTGGTAGTGGGGAATGAGTCCCCATTGTGCAATAGAGAAATATAGTGGTGTAATAAATTAAAGCGATGGTGGTCGAAAAGATAAGTGACCGGCATGAAAATCATGCGGTCCGAGTTCGAGTCCGGTCGGCAGTACTAATGTGGATTTCATTATATGGAGTTTTATATTAGTCATATGTCTTACCATCTGGTAACGGTGAAGGAAAACATCGTGAGAAAACCCGCATATTCTAGAAGATACCCGCACTAGGCTAGCGTCTGTGGATCTTCTAGAGATCTATCTACCTAGATCTATCTAGAAAGCTGAGAGGGTTTAGGCCATAGCCTAAACAAAAATAATAGATAGAAGAGGGATGACCCAAGCCCAGCAGTGGGATATTTATTAAAGTCCCACTGCTGGACTAGGTGTTATTATATTATATATGATGATGATAACATACATGATACATGATTTTTCACATTTTTGGACAAAAATTGCTTAGTATTTAATATAAACAATTCAGTAAGGCGGCAGTAATTGTTAAGCATTATAGTTTTATTGTGCATAAAATTTCACGGATTGAAACACTAATTTGAAATTTAAATCAAATTTGCATATCAAATGCGATTAGTGGAACTATTTAGGCATTTAATTATATGTGTTACCAATGATATTGTATGTTAAAATATCATTGTGTGTTGCCATAAATAATTAATGATTCCTCAATAATAAAGTACATTTTCAATAAACAAATAGAAGCCATTTACTTAACTGGCCTGTTAGTCTAGTGGTTAGTGACCCTGACTAATCCGGAGGTCGTGGGTTCGATCCCCACTCAGGACAAAATAAATCTTTGTGTGTTGAGCACAATTATTTGTTCTGTTTCTGGGTGTAATGTATCTATAATATGTATGTATTTACGAAAAAAAAACAAGTTATAATATAAGTATTATATATCAGTTGTGTAGCCATATTACAAGCATTAGCTTAGTTTGGGACTAGATGGCGCTGTGTTTGAATGTCCAAACAATATTAAAATGTTATTATAAACTGACAATCGAATACTGGACGATTGAATAAAAACTATTGCTAATACAAAACCCATTTGAATAAAGAAGAATGTTTTTATGTGAATTTATGAAATAGTTGTACAAACTTTATTAAAGTTGTTGAGGGTTGCGTGAGAAAGGGCTACATTGCAACTTTAGGGCTGTCGACACGCTTTCAGTTTTGCTGACTCAACATTATAATGATTATTTCAAATTATACATAATATATTTTCACGTATTTACCCTGGTTACGTGGGTGTGTTGATTAGTTGAGGTCAATATCGGTGTTAATTTTTTTTTACGTCACTAATCCTCCATTTCCCCCCTCCCTTTTCATTAAACAAAGGCTTGGTTATGTTTATTTCGCATTGTTTTGTCAATACTAAATGAACACATTTATATCTAGAGGTTATTATGTAGTATATTATATTTATATTATAACTTGACTGGCCTGTTGGTCTAGTAGTTAGTGACCCTGACTGCTAAGCCGGAGGTCGTGGGTTCGATCCCCACGCTGGACAAATCTTTGTGTGATGAGCATAAAGGTTTGTTCTGTGTCTGGGTGTAATTTATCTATAATATGTATGTATTTACAAAAAAAAATATATTTAAGTAGTATATCAGTTGTTTAGTATCCATAACACAAGCGAATATAATTGCTTACTTTGGGACTAGATGGCGCTGTGTGAATGTGGTAGAATATTATTATTATTATATTATATTTATTAGTCTGAAATAAATGTTTTATTATTATTATTATATACATTTGTGGGCGGCACAAATATTTGTCCCATTTGGGTATGAGACGGTTGTCTCTACCACAAAATCAACAAGACAAGATGCATAAAATTATCAATTTTAATAAAAAAAACATCAAAAACAACCAGGCCAAGCTAAATAAAGCCTTTCAAAAAATTGCAAGCAAGCAAAACAAAGCGCCCTGTAAATGATCAAAGGATGTGTCAGGTGTACCTACCTACTATATTTTATTTATAAGTAATTAAAAAGAACATTATTTTGACAACCCTAAAAAGGCTCATCTTTTATGAAGGATTCTGTTACACTGTTCCGTAACATGTCATGTTGTGTTTAATTAAATTAATTAAGTTCAGTTTGGCCTTGGATTAAATCTATAATAGACAGCAATCTCTCGACAAGCTTTATTGATTGGTGATACGCGGTTACTATTGATTACAATGCTTTTACTTACAACCCTAATAAAGGTTTATTTAAAATATTATTATTATAATAGACGTTGCACAGGCCTTCACTCGCATGGATCTTTGTTTGGCTACTACTAAGCTCCTTTAGGACGTACCGTGAAAGAAAGAAAGAAAAAGCAAGAAAGAAAAGGAAAGAAAGAAAAAGAAAGAAAGAAAAAGAAAGAAAGAAAGAAAGAAAGAAAAACTTTTTATTTGCTACATAAATAACTTAAAACTAATACATAAACCAAAACTTGTAAGTTGGTAGCAAATAAAGGTCCCTGCATCAGCTCTAATGTTATGGTCTAGACCACAACGCTGGTATTCTTGCAGGTCCTTAATAAATACCTACTTGAGTGACGGCGTAATAACGGATTATTCCGCCGTCACTCAAGTGATGTTATATAGCCTCAGCCTTCCTTGATAAATGGGCTATCCAACATTAAAATATTTTTCCAATTCGATTCAGTAGTTACTGATATTAGCGCATCCAACGGACGTCAGATCACATAAAATAGAAAAAAAAAATTAAAGAAATTGTAAGTATTTTCTTGATAGACTTTTTACGTCATTACAAGCCTTTCTAACAAAAGTTCGACAAAAACACGTCTCGGCAAACCCATCCCGCAGCACTCAGTGGAAACGCTTCCCAAAACTTGTAAGAAGTTGTAAGTGGTATGAAATAAAACGTGGTCAGGACACGGCTCCACAAAAGGAAAAGGCCGTGAAATTCTTTAACGACATGAAGGTACGGAATTTGATGACGTTCTTTTTTTATCTATTTGGTTCAGCGTTTTAGAGCTTTGCTTACATCATATCAATAAAATGTACATAGTTAGCTTCTAGCTATGGTTTTTAGCAAAAAGAAGAAGGTATGCTAATATTGCGTGCGAAAAATATCAATTTTTGGCTGACAGATGTAATTTACACGGCGAGGCATAATGTAAGTAAGTCAAACTTTTCACCAGACATACATACATACATTTGTTTAGTGTCAATTGTGGCGTCAGATTTGAACAGAAACACATACTCACTTTTTGTCCATATTAGTTTTTTTATACAGAAGCCATAATCTGTGGTTGTTAAGTCGCTTGCGTACTGCAGTAATTTTATGTAATTTAGTGATGATAAAATGTCATAATTAGTATTCTTGTTTTGAATTTCGAATTGACTTCATAACAAGTATAATTTTTTTGTGAAAACGTCATCCTCACAAAATTCCACATTCTATAATTTATAAAACATGAAAATCATGTCAAAAATATTTGCCAACAACGGAAAAACTGTTATCAGGGAAGCGATCAGAATGCACATTGTAACTCTGCTTATCAAACAATTCCAACACTCGTTAGTTTTTATTAGCCTTTTTAGAATTCCACATTATAAGGCACAAACAGGACCTTTTCAGTCCTGTTACTAATACATGCGAAAGTTTGTGTGAATGGATGGATGTTTGGTTCTTTTACACGCAGATAAATGATTTTATTTTGAGTGAAGTTTTTAGCTTAAAATAATATTGTTCGTGTTCTTGTAGCAGTTGTAGTCGTCACGTACTAGATTTTTTTCTTTTTTTTTTAAAGAGAACACCCGCTCTATTAAACAAGCCCTGTGACACGGGGAGCTTTACAAACATGCAACTAATGGACACAAAGTACACCCAAGACAAATATTTGTCTCGTGTGGGAATTGAACCCACGTCACCCAGCACGACGATGTAGTGGCGAGGCGACCACCTTAACCACTGCGCCACGGTGACAGTCTAAAAGTTTATGTTGATGTGTATATGAAGCGCCTACCAACTTGTCACCACCTCTCTCTGCTGGCTGTCATTCTGCCGCGCTCAATCGGAAAGCTGCCCACATAGAGTTGATGTGGTTGATAACCCCGTGAGTGTCTCTAGATTAGTGTCATCTACCTTATTGGATGAGAAGATGTTAAATGCGTAGATTATACTCCCATCAAAACACATGGACTTTAGTTTTATCGTGATAATGCATTCTCGGATGTCAGACGGCTGCGGAAAAATATAGGTAAAATCAATTAGCACAGTATATAGATGGATAATTAGACTGTGAATTTAGGGGATGCTTATAATGACATACGTCATATTAATCATTTCTTTTACGCGTTTGAAAACAGATAAGGCTTTCTTGTCCTACGATGGGTCGTATTTAGAGAATTCAATGATTTACTAAGCAATACATTCTACATCAAAATAAATTAATATCCATTAAAAGTTAACAAAGTATATCACAGATAAAATTCATTACGTAACAAAGTAAATTATTTAACAATTGCATTTTACTACGAACTGAAATTAAGGCTTCGAAGCAAAACTTTGTTATTTATTCGCACAACAAAGTTTAAAAGTATTCAGCTATCTAGTGTGGTGAAAGTGACATAGTTTAATTAATTTACATTGTCTCTGGTGTCATTTGGATGCTTTTGATTACTTTGTTTTTAATTTATCATTGTATTAAGCGCAAAATGTTGTTATTATTGTGCTACATTTTTGTAAATACATACATATTATAGATAAATTACACCCAGACACAGAACAAACCTTTATGCTGATTACACAAAGATTTGTCCTGGGTGGGGATCGAACCCACGACCTCCGGCTTAGCAGTCAGGGTCACTAACCACTAGACCAACAGGTCAGTCAAAAAAAGGTGTAGATAGGTTATAAGCGCTCGAAAAGTGGCACACTATAAATAGTCTTATTAGCAAACTTCATCTCAATGTCCGTTTGACGGCAAAGATGTTTTGACATTGCATTATTACGATATCTATGTGTGCGTTTGTGTGCCATTTCCAAAGATCGAACGCTATGTAGGTAACCTATCTACACCTTTTTTAACATACAATATCATTGAATTAAACTGTGTATGTTAAATTTAAACCCTCTCAGCTCTCTAGTTAGACGAGAGGAGACCCGAGCCCAGTAGTGGGACTTATTGGGTTGCTGATGATGATGATGTTGAATTTTGTGGGTAGCTTAGTGGCCAGGGTTTCATTCTCATGGATTTTACTCACCTCTTTTGGTAGCGTGATGTTATGCTTCCTTGAAAAATAGACTATCCAACATTAAAAGAATTATTCAATTCGGTTCAGTAGTGCCTGAAATTAGAGAGTTTAACCAAAAATGTTATTGTTGAATTTTAGTGAGTGGTTGATTTGCCATCATCGTCATCATCATAATATCAGCCCAATTACGTCCACTGTTGAACATAGGCCTCACCTAATTTCTAATGTTTTGCCAATAAATTTTTATTTCTGCCTTCTCTGTTTTCTCTACAAGCGCAAAAAAATTCAGCCATTAGATAGAAAAATATTTATTTAAAACGTGCTACAGGATATAACATAATAACACATCCATTACTGTAGAATAACCAATATAAGAAATGTTGGTTATTCTACAGTATCGCAAGCTTTTAATCTTTACACTCAAGAATTACATAGGTATCCGAAGCTTTACTACAAATTTAAGGACCAACTAACTTCTGAAAGACACTATGTCGGAAACTTAAATTAAAATCGCTTTAATCACTTGAAACTGAATCAAAGCGCATGGCCAAGTTATTTATTCCCGTGAGTTCAGTGGATTTATAAAGCAAACTTGTGTGAGTTCACCTTCTTTGTGTCACAATGTATTCCTTAAATTCATTCGTCCAAGGCACATACAGTAGCGGAAAAGACCAGTAATAAGAAAGGTATTAGAAAAATTTAAAATAAAATTATAAAAAAATAATATAACTTTAAAGTTTATTTAGTAAAAACGTGTAATACTTAAGTCGATACGCCTAAAGACGATTATTCAATGAAAAAATTGTGTTAATGACAGATTACTAATTAACGTCTCTTGAGTGTGGCAGTTAGACTACTACTAACATCTTTACATGAAAAAGAGAAAAAGTAGAGTATATAATGTATCATTTTGTTACATAAAAATGCGTGTACTTTAGTTAGGAATATAAATTTTAATATGCTTTAGAGTTTAGACAATATTATAATCAATATCAGTTTTAATTAATAAGTGTTTTCTTACCATTGGCACATTAATTATATGAAAAATTAACAAAATTAAAATACTGTAAGTTAATACAATTCGTATTTAATTTTGGATATTAAAATTAATTATTATTGCCTTAAATAGGCCTGAGTTATAGTGGAAGAAATTTGATGTGATATGTATGATGACGACAGAATATTTTATTCAACTGTTAGTAACGTTTCTTAACATCAGGGGGCATAATCTGAATTTCGACATTCAAATGTTCGGTTATGATGTCTCTGTCAAATGTTTTAAAGTGACAGCGACCTTTCGATATTCGAATGTCGAAATTCAGAGTAAGCCGGTAACTTGCTTGCTCGTTTGTCACCTCTCTGAATAAAAAAACGCTCCTGTTTTATAACTTGGCCGTATATGTAGTTCCAGGAACAGTTTAAATTGCTTTTTCAGGCAGACTGCTTCTATTCTTCTGCCGACAATACTACCAAGTCTTAGATCAAGTTTGTTTCGTACAGCAATTCTCAGAAGATACTGCTAAAAGAAACCAGATTATCCAATTTGAATTTGCAAAACGCTTTGAATGACTTACGATCAGGCACTAAGCTATTATATGTTTAGATTTCGATTCTGTCTGCGTGACCCATAGGAACGTATTATCGGGATAAGTTATAACCTATGCAAGTGACATAGAGAGGACGGAGGGTTGGGAAGGGACGCAACCCTTCAACTATTTCTATGCAAAAAATTACGTTACCATGCTCCAATGCACCATGAAAGAAGAAAATGTTTGAACATACTTTCAAGCTAAACAAAGACATGGATTTGCTTGTATAGACTTATTCCTAGTGAATGCGTAACCTGGAAGTAGTTTATTCAGAATCAGTAGTAGAATCGACTCCAATAATATCATATTATTATTATTATTTACAGGAATACAAGATATTTTTTTTACAGTCCATGACTTTTTATTTCATAAGTCACATTTCAAACCCTAATCTATTTAAAATTCTAAACAAAGACTATGACTAGAATATTTTAGTAAAAATATTTTGTCCCATTAGAAGAATAATGTCTTATCTTCAGATAAAACAAAAATGAAATTACTATAAATTTGGCATTAAAAACCGTAAACTATCGATTGATAAATTTTTATTTTATTCTTTAGTCAGTATTTTACAAAATACAAATTTGATTAATTGATAGTTAACGGTTTTTAATGCCAAATTTATAATAATTTCATTTTTTTAATAATTTCATTTTTGTTTTATGTGAAGATAAAACATTATTCTTCTAATGGGAGGATTTGAAGGAAGTCCTTTGGCACAGCTATTCAACTAATCCTTTACATTACGAAAGAAAATATTCTATCCTCTAAACTGCACTTATACTTAGTCTTACCCATAAAACACAGCCTCCATTACAGTTGCTTCTTACTCCTAACTTAGCGAAACTAAACCGAGTGCCGGGTAAAACTTTAAAACGTTTCCCTAAAAAGTGGGAAAGGGCATTCACCCCAGGCGGCAGGTGTACAGTGGACGATTCATGAACGGAATTTCTTTCGTGACGTTGAAATAAATCCGGCCCTTACTATTTGTTTTGGTTCTTTATTTTGTGTATTTTTTTTACTTTATCATTTCAACCCATAAACGTCCCATTGCTGGGCACGGGTCTCCTCCAAAGAATGTGGTTGGAATTTAGCCTACTGTACCACACTGGCCACACGGGTTGGTATAGATAGGGTTTGTTTTGAATTTTCTTTTTCTCGCAGTCCTTTTGTCTGCATAATATTACTCCCTTAGCCTCTTACAGCACCCACCAGTTGAAATGGGGTAGTGACATTATATATTCTTAATCCGTCACTACAGGGTATAGTATAAAGGTTACATACATTCTTAAATTAAATATCGATCGATTGACTTATCATCATCCTGATGATGATGATAAGTTTTCAATAGTCAAGTATCTGTATATGATTATTATCAGCCCAATGACGTCCACTGCTGGATTTAAGCCCCACCTTATTTCCACCACAGCGAACGATTTTGTGCCGCCTACAACCAACGGCCACCCATAATCTCGAAAACCTATACACAATAAGAAGATATAAAATAAATCCAAAAATAACAAATTTAAATTTCGGATTCAGATGGCAGAGGAAATCTATTGTAATCAAAAACTGCAGATAATGTCAGTAAATCTGTTCAGGGTCAACGACCACAGCAGTGCATTCTTACATAGCTACAGGCGCCAAGTGTTATTGACCTTTTAACTCACGAAATACCAGAGTTACTTCACATTTCACTCCATCATTTTTATTTCATTGACATCTGATTTAGCAGGAAAAAACTAAATACAGCTACTATTATAAGTTTTAAGTGTGTACAGAAAGGGGTCTTTTTTGACGCAATATAATTTACTTCTTAATATCACACAATAAAGCACAATTTAGTTGACCAGTTACTTTGTAAAGCGAGATATAATTTCAAGTATAGTAAACTAGCAGAATAGTATCTGTCGAGTAATCTAACAGCTCCAAATAATTTCTCACTCGAGCTACATAGTAGTCACCCGCAACTGTGCACTTGAAACCTAATGTTCGCGAGCTTAGGACATGTTTATTCTCTTGAAAAGACCTGGATACACGTTTGTGTACAAAATAAAAATGCATTATTTCCTCCTTTTCCTTGGCGTTTCATTTTAAAATAACTTCTATGTATTGGGGCCTGGGGCTTACGTTGAAAGAATATAGCATTGTTATTGGATTATTTAAAGAATACGACAGAAACGGTCGAAGTTTTGTCATAACATGAAAATGGTTCGCATGAATGCAACTGCAGTTGAAGCTTGTTTCAGAAATTTTAACGACATTTATTCGTGTAAATACATAAGGTTTTGTTTGAGGTTTTATTTGTACTATGCACTTATAGTTAAGTGATACATAAATTGCTACGTTAGCTTAAGCAAAGACAAGCAATATAACTTCAGCTTTGTAAATAGCAAAGTCCTAATGTTTTATGTGTCTACTCTCTAAAAGCTCGAATGCACGTAAAACTCGAATAAAATTCTTATTACACCTCGATTTCTCATAATCTGATGCATGCAATGCAAAAATATTAAATTATATTTATAAACCGACGACGACGACGACGACCGACGACCTGGTCAGGGTGGCGGGCGGCCGTTGGTTGCAGGCGGCACAGGACCGTTCGCAGTGGCGTAAATTAGGTGAGGTCTATGTTCAGCAGTGGAGGTCGTTGGGCTGATATGATGATGATATTTATAAAAATGTACAATCAGCAAGTTCTTGCTCAACCAATTTCTAAACATTTGCTGTGTATTACTGGACTGCTGAATCTTCTTGTATAGACCTATGTTGTGTTATTCGGACTATTGGGCGCATTACTGTCGACTCGTGCATGTTAAATGGACTTGAATTTTCATCATCATGAACAAAAACATAGAAAAATATCAGGAAACTTAAGAAGGTCGAGCAGGAAGTTGACTGAACCTATATAATAAATATACAAATTCATTGATATGTATGAGAAAATTCATACAGAAAGTACTTTTGTATTCTCTAGTAAAATCAAAATAACATTTCCAAGAAGTTCTCCAAAGTAAAATTTCTCAACTCAAATTGAACTGAAATTTCTCAGAACATCATCATAGAGCCAGACATTATTACAGTAACTCTTTAACAACCTAATCGATTCCAAAAATCGTTTCCACCATGAACTCGGCACACAAACTTGTCGAATTACAAATCGATTAACCACCAATTAAGCGGGCCGACGGTAGCTCTTCACAGCACTGTGGTTGGATTGCGGTCTTAGTGAATGCGGTGTCTGTGGTTCAATTAAGAGTGCCTATATACTGCGAATCGATTCATTTGAATTGAATTCCAGAGTTGTCACGCAGTAATTTCTCTTTTAGTTGCGTTTTCTTGGTTATTGGCAAATGTAGGTAATGCTTACTTCTTTTCAAAGTAGATATTGTTAGGTCACAGTATCTTTCAGCATATGCAAAGGTTGTCTGTATGCTTAAATGGAAACGAACTGGAAAAGTTGAAAGAAAATATTTAAGACTTATAAAGCTCATTAGCTTTAACCAGTGGCTCCACTCACATGATGTGTTGTTAAAAAGTAGCCTGGAGCCTTACTCTGAAATTCAACATTCGATTAGTCCGTTTTGATGTCGCTGTCAAATGTAAGGAAATTTCATCACTCACATCAAAATTGACTAATCGAATTTTGAAATTTAGAGTAAAAGTCCAGTGTGCTATTCCAGACTATAATCTATCTGTGTACAATATTTCATACAGAGCCGTTCAGCCGTTCTCACGTGATAAACAAACATCCTCACGTTCATATTTAAAATATTAGTAGGATAATGATATAAAAATCGTATAAGTAAAAACTTATACCTTTGGGGATCAGTGACTTGTATCACCGAAGCCTTTGATACAAGTGGCTCAAAACAAGTCATATGAAAGCACAAAACTGAAACTTAATTGTTGCAGTGGACATCAGGTATCGGATGACATGATTCATACAACGCATAAACCATTATAGTGTAGTGTTGGATATCCGTAAAGTGACAGATTAAGAATACATAATGTCACCACCCAATTTCTATCCATGGGTGTCGTAAAAAGCGACTAAAAGACATAACCATAAGCCGACAAGAACACTGCGAGAAAAGGAAATTCGTAAGAAACCCTATACCAACCCGTCTAGCCAGCATGGTATAGTAGTGGGACGTTTGTAGGTTGAAATGATGAATGATGATAAAACATATAAGGCGGAAAGTAATACTTGTTAACTTAAAAAATAAATACATCAAGTTTTATTCAAAAGAAAGAGTAGATTTTGTAAATAATGGTGTAAGGAATCAATAAGTATATACTTAAGCCTGTCTTGAGAAGACGCCAATACACTTTGGAAGTTTCAAACGTATTGAATGCAGTCGATACATTTGTAGATTTCAGTTTGTCGTCGTTCAATCACTTATGGGATTTGTTCTTTGGAATACTTACTAGAATTTAAAGGGAAACCTATTTCTTCACCCAGTTTATAGAAACACATAACTAACTTCAAATTTAGATATAAATTGACTTAAAATATATTAGTAATTTTTTTTCTACATCTTTTTACCGTGTTCAAAATATCTATGACGTCATGGGAAATTTTGGAACATATCTATAGATACGTAGTATCTAAACTAATCCATACATATTATAAAAGGCTTTATCCTGACTGACTGACTGACACGCACAGCCTATATAACATCACGCTACGGCTAAAAGGAGCTGAGCAGTAGCCAAATAAAGAACGACGAGCGCGAAGTTCCACGCAACTTTTAGTTAAATGATAAAAATATTTGACCAAACGACCTAAAGCATAAAAAAAAACAAAGTGTAGACATATTACAAGCATGTTCACAATAAACTGTTAATGTATATGTTAATAAAACTGATACCTCAGTAATGCAAAATGCATGATGATAATATTGCCATAAATTTCACGTTGAGTTTGCTTGGACATGTTTTCAATGCGGTCAGCTTGTCAATTTTTACATTATTGCTTTCAACAGAGACCTGTTGTATTTTAATTTGCTTATTGATAATATCGGATGAAAAATTAAAAAGTCGTTTGAAATAAATAATACTTAGAATATTCATACTATCACACCAGACTTTCAGTGGTAAATTATAACGTGTCCTAATTTTTTTTTTTATATCTGACAAAAGTCTCGAAGATATTACAGAAGCCTGACAAAAGGGTCGCAGGGGTTTTGTAGAGGTGATAGAAAACTCTTAGAAGTCTTGTAGACACAGTGTACCTGTGTTGTACAGGTGACAGTCTCATAAAGGAGATAGATGTCTCGTAGAGGTCTCGTAGTGGTAATAGAAGTCTCGTAGAGGTGAAAAAACTGTCATAGAGGTGATAGAAGTATGTTAGAAAATTGTTTTTAATTAAATATTGTTATTTTATTTTACTATTTTAATTTTATTTTTTCATGAATATTACTTATGTAATTTTAAAAATGTTTATTGAATAATGTAATTGTAACAATATTAATCTAATAAATAAATAGTAGATAGCTCTTGTAGAGGTAATAGAAGTCACGAAAAGGTCTCGTAGGGTTAGAGATCTCGTTAAGGTGTCGTAAGATCTGGATTACAGTCACGCAATGATAATAAGGTTTAAAAATAAGATTTAAAGAAAGAGATAAAGAGACATAAATTCTCCGTTAATAATTTAAAAAAATATATAATTTTCTGTTTATCAAAAAGTAGGACGTCAAAAACACGGAAAGCGCCTGTAAAGGCTTACATCGAGTTTAGTAAGAAACTCAAACACACGGCAGCTCAATATATGATGACGAAAATGTCCGTCACACAACGTTATACCCAGTAATCGGATTATCCGGATAATCCGGTTTTAAATTTAAAATTCCTCGCCAAAGCCGTTTGTATCCGAGGTTCTGCGGTGTTTAATTATGTTTTACGTTAATTTTGCTATTGAGTTTCTATCGTGTTATTATGTTGTTCGGCTATAAGCCGATTTTGATGACGATGGGATGCAAACTGATGATTGTGGAGATTAACCGGTTTATGTGATCATATCTATGCGTTTTAAAATTAATGCGTTATAAATTATGGCAGTATTAAATTAAAACAAGCGATTAAAATCATTGATATACAATTTTTTGGAGTGTACTTGTTTAATAGCATATTGGTCCTTCCTTTAGTCGCTTTTTACGACACGTACGGGTTGAGATGGGGTAGAGACATTATGTACCGTCACTACATGGATTTAATCCAATAATACCTTTAACCAAATAACATAAAATTTATAAACCCAAAACGACAACTCGCAATTTTATTACCATCTCCAAGATTTCCAAAAAAAAAATAACACAGCTAAAATATCACAACTTCTGTTCACGAAGAACGACCGCTGGTTTATTACACCTGTCAGTGGCACATACATTTGAAAAAGTAACAAACCTCGCCACAATAGGCGTGAACGTCTAAAAAATATACAAGCCCTTGATATGAGAAAGGTCCATTTAAAAGAACAATACTCCGTTTTTGCACGAGATAAGTCCGGTCTTATTTAATGCTGTATTTTTTTTGCTTATAAAATATTTACACTGCCGTTTCTCTGATAAAAGGGAATTTGTAACAGGATAATTGTTCGCAATGGGACCTAATGGATTATTTATTTGTAATGGACGAATTTGAATAAAAGGAAGCGATGGAACTTTACCATAGCAACTATTTAAATACTGAAATTCCAATTATTATTTGTAATGTTTTTTAAAATACATATTATAAATAGACTGGCCTGTTGGTCTAGTGATTAGTGACCCTGACTGCTAAGCCGGAGGTCGTGGGTTCGATTCCCACCCAGGACAAATCTTTGCGTGATAAGCATGATAGTTTGTTCTGCGTTTGGATATAATTTATCTATAATATTATGTATGTATTTATAAAATATATATATATTTAAGTAGTATATTAGTTGTTTAGTTCCCATAACACAAGCAAATATAATTGCTTAATTTGGGACTAGATGGCACTGTGTGAATGTGGTAAAATATTATTATTATATTACCTATTATTATACTATGTATGCTCGCATATGTTTAATATATGGTCAATAGTATCTTCAGAACTGCCTGAACTGAACCTGGAAAAGTTGTCAAACGTTATTGTGATCTTATAATGGGCACCTGTAGTAGTTTCAGATTTAGTGCAGCATTTTGGGATCATATAATACAGATCTGAATTGCCAAAAGGGCATTTTGTCAATTTAGATCCGTCACAGAATGGAATCTAGTAGTCACAATTTGACTCTTCCACACTCCGTGCAAATACTGAAAGAGTCATGATATATACAAGTGTTTATTTAAAAAAAAACAAAAAACCCGACTGCCTTGCCTTGCCAAAAAGTAGTATTCGTCAGTCAATATTATTAATTATTATGTAAATATATTATTACTTTATGAATTTCTATAGTGCTATACTGCAAAAAAGGAGGGTAATGTTTTTCGCGTGTATGTATGTATGTATGTGGGCTAGAATGTTCCATTGTGACCTTCTGTAGCTTAAACGGCTTGGCTGATTTTATAATATAATGCAAGTATTAAACCAGGTTTAAATTGACAACTTTGACACAAAAACGATGGCTTATGTCAATTTAAACCTCGTTTAATACTCAGTCCATATTTTTGTAATAAGGGGGTAATTGTTTAACATTTTCAATGCATATCTTGCAGAGTAAAATATTCCAATGACCCGATTCACATTGCAGATGAATTTTTATATATGGCAATACTCGTATCGCCTTTATCCGTATACAGTTTAATAGGCAATTATTTCACAATGGTCTGTACGTTTCTGTAAAGATGAGTTAAAGTTTTTTTTAAATTCCATTTATTGAGGAAGGCTATAAGTTATATACGCTACGACCAATAGAAGCTGAGCAGTGGACAAACTAAGAAGGACCTGAGCGAAGCCCAACGCGATTTCTAGGCTTATTATAAAGTTTTACAACGAAGCTTTGAAAAGGAAAATATCTTTTCTGTTACAACCCATCGTGTAGAATAGGCATAACATAATGATAATAAGACTTGAACACTCTTTTATTCTTAAAAAAAAATAACAAGCTCAAATAAAAGTCTAAGATTCAGTTCAAATTTGTAATCTGAAGATCCATTTATCAACAGCTATTGTTACATCTTTTCTTTACGAGTATATGTTATCTTAGTACGTTGGTACGTACATTCAGTAATGATATCCATTTGGACAAGAACCATAAAGGCGTATGAGTTCGGCTTGGAAAACTTTATATAAATTGTTGTTATTATAGTGTTCTCTCATTTATCTTGAAGTTATTTTCTCGGATAAATATTTTTCAATGTACAAATAGTTTACAACTGTTCCCTTACAAGATCTTGTTTCAATATAATGGTTTTAAAAAAGTTTTTATATCTTATTCATCTTTATTTGAAATAAGAATAAGGATGATTGATTCACAGAATTCGTGGCGATTTGCGACGTTTGTGGTTATTATTATTGTATGATCTGCAAATGTTTATTTCGGAGTTTGGGTTTTTACTATTTATTACTCGTATATGTTCGCAGTGGCGTAAATTAGGTGAGGCCTATGTTCAGCAGTGGACGTCGTTGGGCTGATATGATGATGATGATGATGATATGTAAACTATTTATCATGTTTGTCAGTTGTATACATCTTATAACACAACTTATATTAGCTTACTTTGGGGTAGATGGCGCTGTCCAAAAAAATGCCACATAATTTATTTAAATTTATAGTACGAATAGGTACCTTATACGTGCCAGTGTAGTGACTGATTAAGAATAATTTCACTACTTCATCTCAACCCGTGCTATCTTATCTAGACAAGATCACTGCGAGAAAAGGAAAATACGAAAACCAACACCATGTTTTTTTATTGAAAATAAGTAATATCATTTTTTTAATTCTTTTCCATTTGCACCTACAACTCTCTTCTCTGCATAGCCCAAAGGTCTAAACTGATAGAGAATGCCTCTGGCATTAAGTCCGCCTTCGTACAGTTCTTTGTGTATATAGTTGAAATAAATAAATAAATAAATATACCAACCCGTCTGGCCAGCTTGGTATTGTAGGGAAAATTCCCCTCACATTCTTTGGAGGAGATCCGTGCCCAGCAGTGGAACATTTATGGGTTAAAATGATGGTAATAATAGTAAAACTTTATATCAACCTGCACAATAACTGCATTTACCTACTAGTACAAGCTGACCTATATACCAACTACGAGTAGTTCACGTAGGAATCTAAACAAAATATCTCATTACTGGCCTGTTGGTCTAGTGGTTAGTGACCCTGACTGCTAAGCCGGAGGTCGTGGGTTCGATCCCCACCCAGGACAAATCTTTGTGTGATGAGCATAAAGGTTTGTTCTGTGTCTGGGTGTAATTTATCTATAATGTGTATGTATTTACAAAAATAAAATGTATTTAAGTAGTATATCAGTTGTTTAGTACCCATAACACAAGCAAATATAATTACTTACTTTGGGACTAGATGGCGCTGTGTGAATGTGGTAGAATATTATTATTATCTCATTACACGTAAACGCTCAGCAAATAAACAGCTTGTGTTGTTATTTGTACCTGTTCCTTTACCATGTATCTACACTGTTATTCACTGTACTCTACAAAAGCTACACAAACCCTGTATTTTATTTTTTGTAATTATCCTAGTAACTTATAGATTGTAACGTGAAATGACTGATATACTACTTAAATACATTTTTTTTTCTTTTGTAAATACATACATATTATAGATAAATTAGACACAGAACAAACCTTTATGCTCATCACACAAAGATTTGTCTTGGGTGGGGATCGAACCCACGTCCTCCGGCTTAGCAGTCAGGGTCACTAACCACTAGACCAACAAGCCAGTCAATAGTTATGTCATTCAAATTACGTATTTCGAATGACACATTTATTCACAACTAGGCTCTTGAAGACTTCAATGTTTTCTAATGTGCTAAAAAAAACTGCAGAACAAATCCATCGTCCTCGTCCTCCGTAAAAAGAGTGGCGTGAGTTTCTTGCCAGTTCTTCTCATAGCTCCACCCCGTCAGCGAACTGGTCGTAGGCAAATTTGCTGACACTACTTTTCAGATAACCTGTTACATTCTTGTGACTTTCATAAGTGTTACCTTGTAACCTAGATGAATAAACGAGATTTCATTACACACGAGGGATCGAAACTGTAACGCCTTCATACAGGTTACTCCGTAACCTAGTTAGGAGTGCAGAACTGCACCCAATGCTATTGTAGGAAATCTGTAATTTCTATCTTTAAAACTTGTAACAAACCTATGTACTACAATATTTATAATGATGAATAAACGTTATTATTATTATTTTTATTTGCTATTTGTGTAGCTAGTAGAGTTAAAACTGTTAACTGTGATAATTAAAAAATATTTACTGTACCAACCGGTCTAGCCAGCGTGGTATAGTAGTGTAACGGTTGCAACCGTTGCAGGCTACGTCCTGCACGACTGCACCTCTTTTGACCAACTTTTGGATCTCTTTTGATTTCTTTTTAATTTACTTTTAATAATTTAAAATTCAAAATCCTAAATTAATTCAAATTCGAACCGAGTCTTCGTCGGAGCATCCGTCGAAGACTAAAGGCTCACTATTATTCTAATTTCTTGTGCAGTGCACGCACTTCTTGACATTTAAAATTAATACTATAACTTTATATAAGATCAGTTGTTTTATTGTGAGGGCCCCACGCCCTTCCCCATATATAGCCGGATCCTACTACCATATTCTTGCCTAGCGCCCGCTGGAGGGGACGGTGGACACGCTAGAGTAGGCTAAATTCCTTCCACATTCTTTAGAAGAGATCCATGCCCACAGTGGGACTTTTATGGCTTGAGATGACGAATTATAAAATACTAACTAAGCCTAACTTTCAATATCTTGCTTTGTAAAAAAACAAAACAATCTATCCAACGGAAACCATACATTTTGCCGGGACACAAACTAGGTATGTGATATCTAAAATCTATCAGTGTGTCAAAATTAATTTAGATATTCATCCATTCTTACTTTTACTTTTAAATGTTAGTAGGATTATCGTTTAATAATCTAATATACTCTAACAATGTCCGTATTCAGAGAATAGATACTTGAACCAAGTTCTATATTCATTTAACTCGAGTAACAGATCGATTGACACGTCTTAAGAATAGAGCGTTCCTATTAAATACAGGTCAGGTGTGGCATTCACTTGTTAATCTATTGCTGTGTAGATTTGAATTTCGAATGAAATGTTGTTGTTTTGTGTGTATAAAGCCAGTATTACTTGTGAACTTTCATCAAGGTATATCATGTATTCGAAATTAGAATGCGATATTGATGTTTTAAAATTAGAATTTTATCAATGATGAATATTAATTCCGTCTTATTTTATGAGAGATATAATGAATGCGATACATTTCTGCCTATACCTCTAATAGAAACGCGTTATTCTTATTTAAAACACACACACGAACATGAATTTCACACACACCAATCAATACAATTCTCTATAATTATTTCTATAATTTGGCAACTTGTGCCAGTCACAGCGAATCGCGGAACGTCAACAAGATTAATGCTTTCGCCTAATTAGAAAAGTTTTCCAACTGCTATTTAATGACCTCGGTAGGAGTAGGAACTGTAATGCGACAGTGGCACCGTGTTACACTGTGCATGTCTGTGTCTACGACTAGTTCGTTTGTTCTTAGTACTCTATTAGCTTTGTTTTGAATTTGCGTTAATAGCAAAGCGCTTGTACTTAGAAGGATTCATAAGGGAGAAACACTTGCCGTCTAATTCTGAGCTGTTGGAAAACAGCAACAAGCTGTTTTTAACCAGAAATATCACTTTATTTAAAGTTATAAAACATAATTAATATAAAACATACGTCATTATATATATACGACTAAGATTCGAAAGAGTTTACGATCAGGGAGTAATCCAAAAAGCCAGAATCAGGCCCAGTTTTATTATTTAATTGAAAGTAATAGTTTATGGCAAGATATTAAATGGTTAAACCAATAACAACAATATCAGTTTTACGTATAGTTTCATATACAACAATTTTGAACAAATCATCATATTATTATTATTGGGAACCGTAAATTTTGCGCTGACAGCCTGTAATAATGAGAGGCGACTATTTAATCAATTCTTATTAAGTCTAGTATTCTATTATATTTTAAGTTCCTCAGATTTATACGACAGTAGCGCAAGAGGTACTGAGTTCGTTTCCCGAGTCTGTCAAAAATGATATTAAGTTTTTCTGCCATGACATTTTATATTAGCAATTTGGAATTTACAAACGTTCCCAAATAATGAAAATTGTACACTTAGCTTGCATAATACACGTGTGATACATCTCTGCCTAAACTTTTTGGAAAAAAGGCGTGAAGCTATATTGATGCTGACGTCAGTAACTAACCACAAATAAAACAACCTATTTAGTATCTCTTACACCAATGCAATTATTTGACCTGCCTCGCTATAGACCTTAATGAGTTTCTGTCAACCTTTTGATGAAAACTTTTTCCTTTGTTCTAAGGCCAGGTACTTGTTTTATCAAAAATGAAAGGAAATATTTTTATTAAAGATCAGTATCATTTAATTTTCTTCAGCTTATTTGGTTTAGATTAGATTTATTAATTGTTTCATAACGGATTTTGTATTTCAAATTTATTTGTTCCACGTTCCATAAACCGCATTTGGCAAGCATGAAAGGCAGCTCTTTAGATGACTAGAAGATAGGAAACCCTTGCATGACTATTGTACGATCCTCGTCATACGATACTCGTACATTCATCAATTTAAATTGTATCATGTCAGCAATTCACTTCATTCATCACTTTTATTAATCGTATTAATTAGTTCGCAATAAACATATACCGACAACGGTCGTGTCGCGTACTCATCTAGCATTTTATCTATCTAAGCTATCTTTCAAGTATCAATATAGTTAATTAATTTATCTTTTAGTTTTATTGAGCTCTTATCCCAGGTTATACGGACCGTACAACTATCATGCAAGGGTTTCCTATCGTCTAGTCGTTCTATCTTCTAGTCCTTGCATGATAGTAGGACTACTAAGTCTACTATCATGCAAGGGTTATCACAGAACAGAGATAGCTGTTGATATTTATAATATATACTAATATAATAAAGCTGAAGAGTTTGTTTGGTTGCACGCGCTAATCTCAGGAACTACTGGTCCGATATGAATTATTTTTGTGTTGAATAGCCCATTTATCGAGGAAAGCTATAGACTGTATAACATCACGCTACGGCTAAAACGAGCTGAGCAGTAGCCAAACAAAAAACGACGGAGGCGAAGACCCGCGTGATTTCTAGTTATACGATAAAATGTTTTCAGTACCTACTTAGAAGTATTTTCTTCTTTATATTGAAGTAGCTGTTACAGAAAACTTAGTGAAAACGACAAAGTGTGTCGACAGAAAGAATTTAAACTTTTTTACGCTCTGCTGACGCGCGGTGGAGGCGGAGGGGCAGAGTTGTTTGTTCTCAAATAAACACCATTTAGTGACTGGTTTCTACTGTGTTTCTAGTGAACTATCTAGATGTTTCTTTGTTATATTTACTACTTACATCACTTTAACAAGTGGCGCTAGTGTCACTTTCAAACATTTGACAGCGATATCAAAACCGAATAAGTCGAATGTCAAAATTCAGAGTAAGCCCCCAGATATGGTAGGTAGTAGGTAGTTAAATTATCACTGTCTGCCATTTTAATGATAATTTTATTGCCAACCAAAATCAAAAAATTCTAACATTTTAACATCAGTATTTTGTTTCACAGAAATAATATATTTCATAGCTTACTATACAAAACCTTCAGTGAACTATCGAAGATTGATCTAGGTCAGTAACTTTCCATTTTCTCAATGACTGGTAGTACTTTCGTAATCAAACAAGAACTGAATGTTTTCGTAGATTTTTAATCTTTAAAATTGTAAAACAAACTCTGATGGTAAGCCGTTACCACAGGTGCTTTCAATATACTATTTTTATTATATAATAATAATATTCTACCACATTCACACAGCGCCATCTAGTCCCAAATTAAGCAATTATATTTGCTTGTGTTATGGGTACTAAATAACTGATATACTACTTAAATATATTTTTTTTTGTAAATACATACATATTATAGATAAATTACACCCAGACACAGAACAAACCTTTATGCTCATCACACAAAGATTTGTCCTGGGTGGGGATCGAACCCACGACCTCCGGTTTAGCAGTCAGGGTCACTAACCACTAGACCAACAGGCCAGTCAAATATAAATTACTAGAAGTCGCGTTCTTTAATTGGCCACTGCTCAGCTCCTATTGGACGTTATATTATATAGCCTATCATCATAGGCCGTTTATGGGTTGTAATGATGACATCATCATTATAACCCATAAACGTCCCACTGCCGAGCATGGGTCTCCTCCATTTATGTGAAAGTGAAAGGAATTTAGCCTACTTCCACGCCAGCCAGACGGGTTGGTATAGCGAATTTTCCTTTTCTCGCAGTGCTCTTGTCCTTTCTTTAGTTACCTTTTACGACACCCACAGGTTGAAATGGGGTAGTGACATTATGTATTCTTAATCCGTCACTACACGGATGAGCCACTCATATAGCCTATAGCCTTCCTCAATTCTATCCAACACTAAAATAATTTTTCAATTCAAACCAGACCAGTTGTCACTAGCCCATGCGGCACAAAGGTTCTCGACCTTTGTGCCGCATGGGCCATCAGTTCTGCAAGCTATGTAACCTCTCCACTGCAACTTTAGCGATGCGATTCGGTGTGCTATGTCGGCAAATTTAGTTCTCCTGTGGATCTCCTCATTTCTGATTCGATCATCATCCATAAAGTTAACTAGGCAAAAACATTTTTCAATAAAATCAGTAAACACTCATAACGTCTCTCATAACTCTTATCGAAATGTATTTTTCAAATAATCTTCATAATTTATTAGGACATCCTTGCAGCTTATTGATTATATACGTGATATTGTGACAATTCCACAAAAACCTATCGTTGATTCGCAAACTGAAAAAGTACCTACCATTGTATTCTATTGGCACTATAAGTATCAATAACCGAATTGTTATTGGCACTTGTATGCCCTTATCTGAGACCCAACTGACAGTCACTTGAGGTTAACACTCGATCGCAGGCTTCGTGGCATTAATCAATACAAATACTGTCGGGTCAATGAACTGTGTGGTTGTAAAAATCATATGTATCGACGTATAAAACGCCCCACACACAAATAAGTGAAGTGGGTGTGTACCTAGGGCTGAGAATTGTTATGCCTTTTGTTATTTTTCTACTTAAATCATTGACATTTTATGTATATAGGAGAATTATAAACACATGCATGAAGGAACACTATAATATTTATTATTATAGCCTTGTTAATATTTTTTAAGCAAATGTTAACTTATGACTCATTTACGACAGATCTTTTAAAAACACGTATAGGTTTTTAAGCAATTGAATCGTAAAGAAAATCGTAAGAGATATTAATATGTAAGAGTCAGAGATATTTAAATAAAAAATATATTTTATTGAACCATTCACATGAGGACATATTTGATCCATAGGTTCTACAAGTATTTATTGAGATTTTCAACGCTAATAATATTTAATATTTTGAATCCTTGATGGTGCCAATATATTGAGTAACTCGACTGTACCGGGTACTTTAAATGCTCATTGTTTTGAGAAAGGAAGAGGTTAATATTGTTTGATATTGTTAGTTATTTAGCTTATGTGTTTATTTAAGAGCGTACCTATTTACAAACAGACAAAAACGTTGCAATTAAGTTTCATATTTCGTGGTATTCATTTATTATTGTTTGATCGAAGCTATATTTTTAAAATATGTATGCTACACGTTTCATAAAACTTTCCTCTTTAAAAATTGTACACATAAGAAGCAATTAAAACGTTGATAAGTAGTTGTTAAACCCTGTAAAATCAATTAATCTCAATAATGTAACGTTACCCAAACACATATTTAAAAAAACTTTAAAATAAAAAAAATAAAAAATGAAATGAATGATGTAATGACAAAATATAAATGATCAACGAAAATACCTACAGGTTGTTTAAAACTGGAAAATAAAGAAAGTATTATTTGCGTCTAAACTATTGCAAATATCTATTTGATTTTTTTGTCAAAGTATTAACATCACATGCTACACGTGGTTTAATTTAAAGTCGTATCGTCGTATACACGCTGTGTGATTGAAATATGAAAATATAAAATATATAACTGAAATCTGGCATTTTGATCCAATTACGATTCAATTGATACATTCGTAAATTTTATTATGCGATTTGGGGGTTAAACACGCGGTCCGAGTTCGATTTCGACCAGCAGTACCAATGTGGATTTCACTTTGTGGAATTTATATGTACTAGTCATGTGACTTACCATCTGCTAACGGTGAAGGAAAACATCGTGAGGAAACCCACAAACTCTAGAAGAAATTCTATGGGTATGTCTGATCCACCAACCCGCACTAGGCCAACGTGTGTGGATTATGGCCTAAACCCTCTCAGCTCTCTAGATAGAGGAGAGGAGACCCGAGCCCAGCAGTGGGACATTAATGGGTTGCTGATGATGATGCTGATGAGTTGGGGCCCTGCTAATAGTTAAGTGCAATCATAACCATAGTAATTGCGAATAACCTGTGATCAAGGTGGCCAACAGCTTATTATGCAATAAGCAAAATATATTAAGTGTGAAATAATTTACATAAATAAGCATTTTCTGGCAAACTTCCCATGACTTTGGACGTGGAATTATTCAAATATAAGCAAATTTTAGCACTTGGGTGCAGGGTGGCCACTGTTTCTTCAAGTTTTTGTTGAATATTTGAGAATAAGTACTTTTACTTCGTTATAGTTGACTGAGTTATGGTATAAGGTAGTTGTTTGTGGCTTTGTTTAGATTTTGCCACAATTTATGTTTTTTTTTTAGTTTGACAAAGAATTTTTGTTTATCTTTATTTCACACGCCGCTTATAACACGGGCCATGAAATCAGAATAGACTAATTATTGTGGTACTTTTTCAAAATTTCCACTGCTAGGCACGGGTCTCCTCCAAAGAATGTGGAGGGAATTTAGCCTACTATACCACGATGGCCAGACGGGTTCGTACGTCGTTTGGAATTTTCCTTTTCTTGCAGTGCTTTTGTCTGCATAAGGTAGTGCCATAACTTAATAATTTTGAATTTTAAGCAAGTACCAACATATTTTAGTTTAAAAAAAAAAATCTTTCAACTTTCCAATTTCGTAACTGTACAACGCGTTGTGCTTATTAGTGAGGACGATGGATTTGTTCTGCAGTTTTTTTTAGCACATTAGAAAACATTGAAGTCTTCAAGAACCTAGTTGTGAATATATGTGTCATTCGAAATACGTAATTTGAATGACATAACTATTGACTGGCTTGTTGGTCTAGTGGTTAGTGACCCTGACTGCTAAGCTGGAGGTCGTGGGTTCGATCCCCACCCAAGACAAATCTTTGTGTGATGAGCATAAAGGTTTGTTCTGTGTCTGGGTGTAATTTATCTATAATTATAGATAAATTACACCCAGACACAGAACTGTGTGATGAGCATAAAGGTTTGTTCTGTGTCTGGGTGTAATTTATCTATAATAGAGATATATAAGACCAACAAGCCAGTCAATAGTTATGTCATTCAAATTACGTATTTCGAATGACACATATATTCACAACTAGGTTCTTGAAGACTTCAATGTTTTCTAATGTGCTAAAAAAAAACTTAAATACATTTTTTTTTTCTTTTGTAAATACATACATATTATAATATGTATGTATTTACAAAAGAAAAAAAAAATGTATTTAAGTATTATATCAGTTGTTTAGTACCCATAACACAAGCAAATATAATTGCTTACTTTGGGACTAGATGGCGCTGTATGAATGTGGTAGAATATTATTATATTATTGGCATTGTCTCTCTTTTTTCCTTCTCGTAGTCTCACTTTGGTTGAGTCCAAGTATCCAACGATTTCTACTTGACTGTTAGAATACTAATAAATGTAAAATTTGTGATAATATAGTATTAAACATTAATTAATATAGTAAGTAAAGCGAATATACGTAAACAAAGGCATTCAAAATGAAGTTAATAATTATATTCTGTAACAATGCATTGAATCCTTCTCTTGCACAAAACACTGCATTATTGTATTTAATATATTACTTTTAGATAATATGAAACAGTTTCAACTTTATGGATTTTGTCGCTGAAGTAGCCTTCTTGTATAATTGTTGATCGAACTGTCTAAATAGGTACTTAATATGTACAAACGCTGTTTTCAACTGACTTCTAAAAACGAGGTTCTCAATTTAACGTTATGTTTTTTTTTTGTATTTTGCGATTACTATGACAATTTTTAAAGGATTTTAATGGTTCTTTTTGATAGGTACTTCATATTCAAGAAATGGTTTCACACAAATGTTAATGAAATTAAATTCAGCGTTTATGAAAAAATCAATAAAAACTAAAGTTTGATATTTCACTGTATCCCTCAAGTTTTATTGAGGACGTAGGTACTTGTTTAATTTTGTAAATGCAAGCATAGCATATAGGTTCTTTGCTTTTTTTTATAAAAACAAATTATTTTATTGCAGTAAGTACTTGCTGTGGGGTGTAGCGGAAGTGTATATGACTGTTGCGTAAAAGATAGTGGTTTCGCTTCCTGGGTCTAACAAAAATGTTCGGCTCATGGTTAATGATCATAGGCTCGCTCCCTTTTACATAAGACTTAACTTAAATCTGGGTGTGTTACACTTCTGCGTAACCTATTTGGGAAAGAGAGTGAAATTATCTTGAGCTTAAGCAGTACTGCAAATATCTCGCTATCCAAGTTCAGACTATATAAATCCATGATAAAGCATTACCTATTGTGTTGAACTAAAACTTTCAAATACACTTTTATACTTCAAATAAATATAGTAAATCACACAACTTAGTACATTAAATGGCCAAAGTAGCCATCTCCACCAAACTTAATTTAAAAACAAAATTATAAGAAAAACTAATTCTCAACTTTTTTCTTACTCTTGTAGATTAACATGGAAACTTGTTTCGTTTATTATTAAATTAAATAATAACTTTGTAGACGGTCGTTATAACCACTTTGCCGTTTTCAGCAAGAAACTAAAAGCACACTTGCCGAATATAAACGCTCAGCTGTAAGAACTTTAAGTATTGAAAACATACGGAATTGTGTTTGAGGCAGGCACGACTTATGTTATCATGATTCATTTGAAAGTTCACTAAAATATTTTATTGTAGTTAAATGTACAATAAAATATTTCAAGAGAGAAAAACAAAATGTGATTTTTACCCAATCTCTCACTGTCATCATATAGTGACGGATTAAGAATACATAATGGCACTACCCCATCTGAACCCGTGGGTCTCGTAAAAGGCGACTAAAAACCTTATGCAGACAAAAGCACTGCAAGAAAAGGAAAATTCGAAACAAACTGTATACCTACCAACCCGTCGGACCGGCGTGGTATAGCAGGTAAAATTATAACAACTATGGCGATTAAAAAGAGTGGCCTGAGTTTCTTGCCAAGTTGATCTCAGAGCTCAACCTTGTCAGTGAACTGGCGGTAGGCAAATTTACTAACACCTTTTTTTGGCTTTGTATGACGTTCATAAGTATCATGTATGTGATCCAAATGAATAAAAAGATTTGACTTGACTTGACTTGAAATTCTCTCCACATTCTATGGAGGAAATACGTGCCCTGTAGTGGGACGTTTATGTGTTGAAATGATGATGATGATGCATAATCAACCTCATCAAAATCAATATTGTACTACATAGATTCATCTTAGCGAGTGACATAATTACGAAAAACAGCACAATCAAAAACACATCGCATATTATCTTAGTATAAAGATGTCATCACAAATTATGCCTAACCTGTAAATAATCACCTTAATCAATAACCATAAATCGCCTTCCCCACTTAATCCCCGTATGTCCTCTGTGTAAGAAGGTCTGGCGTGAACTGCGCCACACATTTGTATAATGCGCACATTCGTTTATACAGTACGTAGATCATTTACAAACGTCGTGTTGACTGCACAGGTTGTGTGCGAAGCGTGTAATAAGGAAAGGGGTCTGGCAGTGGACGTCAGTGTCTTGATGTTGATGTTGATAGAGATGATACGTGATAGTTTAAAAACAACCATTTTTATTTTTATTTATTTATAGTATTGTAAATAGTAGTTGTAGATATGTAAGCAGATAGTTTTTATTAAGTTTTAAAAATATGTAATAACATTATTATAATAAAATTTGGAATTATAAATAAAAAAAAATGTAAGTGGAAAAAACAAATCTTTCTTTCATACATTTTTTACTCACATTATCTTTATATATATAATTCTTCTGTAAGTGTGTTGACAGTGAGCTCCTCCTAAACGGCTGAACTTATTTATCAATGAAAACTAAAGTTATGCGTAGTATTATCTTAAAACCTATTAGTTTTGTGTTATGTTTTTTAGAGGACGTGCGATGTGTTCAAGTGGATTCGAGGATGGTTCAGATACACAAATAAAAAAAAAACAATGCAATCGATTGGTATATCATACAGTACAGCGTCTGTCGGGTCCGCTATTTATGTATATTATTCATACACGTCACGTATTTTTTTTTTTATTTACACGACGTTTCGATCAAACCGCACCGATCACTGTCACGTACATATTATATCGCTATTTTATAACTAAATAATGATGTGTATTAGTCGCAAAAGTCTAAATGTTTTAACTAGATACATACAGTATACAGGTACATACAATAATTATTTAAGTCTAATGAAAAAGATACTGCAGTTACCTTTAGATAAATCATCATCAGCATCTCAGCCTATTGCAGTCCATTGCAGGACATAGGTCTCTCCTAACACGCACCATAACACTATGTCATCATCATCAACATCATATCAGCCCAATGATTTCCACTGCTGAACATAAGCCTCAACTAATTTCTGCCACAGCGAGATATATCTACCTAAAAATATATAAACACAACTGACAATAATGCATTTATCGTATACATATATGGCATTTTAGATTGGTCTTTAAATCAAGAAAAATGCTAATTTGGAGACGCTTTATTTATTTATTTTAGGATATTTAACAGAAAATACACTTGACATTGGTAGAAATATAAAATTAAAACAGTTTTTGGCCTTGTGCTTTCCTAATTATAAAAGACCACAGCTTGCCATATTGGCGCTAGGTTTACATTATAGGATTATAATGGTAGGTAGGTGTTATATATGTATCTATAATTATCAAGTAAACAACTTAAAACGAAAACATAAAAGGAAAAAATAAAAGGAATCACTAAATCTAAAATAAAAATTTAAAAATACAAATTAACAATATGTGAAGTAATTGAATACATAACTTCTTCAAATTTTGTGGAAGGCCATCTTATGTCGATATCAGTACTTTGATATTAAGTAGTTAATACGAAAGTGGTCATCCTTATCGAATTATTTTATGTTAAGAATATTAAGTAATTATATTATTTTCGGTGTTGTACATTTCTTAAAAAAAAAACTAATTTTATTTTCTAAAGTAACATAATTACTAATTTAGCATCTACTGTCCTATTTGTAATTGAAGAGTGTTTACGCCATTCAATATAACGAGTTCGATGTTCATTATAACCATTCAATATAAGTAGTTTTTAACGTTAAAACAGTGCCACAATAAACGTATCAAACCAAACACGTCTTTTGTTATCACCCAAAACCGCTCAATATTGAACCTTGTAGCCTAGTTAACAAAGAGTTCAATCAGGACAACCGATTCTATATTAAGAAAAGACAGTTCAGTTCAGTTCACATCCCCTCTTCAGCCAGCTACATTCCAAATATATGTTACCTGCACTCCAAAACAAAGTCAATACCTCAAAAATAAACTCTCAATTCATTAAAATAGAAGTGAAATTGGATATTCGATCGACAGCAAACGTAAAAAATGGATATCGTAACAGAATCCACATTTGATTTGTAATCTAATAATATTAAGTTATTTACGGGCCGCGGGGCAATAAGTTCTTGTTTCCGATGAAATGTTGCCTGAGGACGGAGTCTGCGTATGGTGCAAGCCACCAATGATAAATATTTGCAGTTCCGATTTATTTTAAAAAAAATTGGTTTATATATTCATTTCCATTTTGATTTTTGAGGTACTCGTAGTATGTCGTACTGAGATGTTTGTAATGATCATCAAGGTTAAGCAAAGTTCGACAGGGTCAATCCGTAGATGGGTGACCGTTTGCTGCATTTTCATTCTCAAGTTTCTCCGTGCTTTAGAAGGCACGTTAAACTATTGGTCCTGGTTATCATTTAATTTGGTTGTATGGAATAATATTATGGAATCGTTATATTATGTAGTTCTAAATATAAAGTAGAAATTCCATTTACCAATGTTAATACTGCAATGATTGGAGTTGCTCATCTCGAAAAATACTTCAATTTTAATAGTATGTCATATAACTACAGCTGTTGCCCGGTGCTTTGCTCCCGTCGTTCTTTGTTTGGCCACTGCTCAGCTCCTATTGAAGTAGCGAGATGTTATATAGCCTGAAGCCTTCCCGGATAAATAGGCTATCTAAAATTAAAATATTTATTCAAATCGGTCCGGTAGTTTCTGAGAAGAGCATTCAACGAAACAATATTTCAAGTATGAATTAGTATTTTTGTAAATTGTGGAGACCAGAACTCCTTGGTGAGGTATCACAATGTTGACAGTTAAAATTGGTGTTCTAACTTTAAAATCACATAGATTTATTGATATAAATAGTAGCAATACATTAAACATAGAGTATGTAGTGAAATTTAAATAAAATACTTGAATTCGCTTATCCGTGTAGTGACGGATTCAGAATACACAATGTCTCTACCCCATTTCAACCCGTGGGTGTCGTAAAAGACGACTAAGCGACGAGCTAACCTTATGCAGACAAGAGCACTGCGAGAAAAGGAAAAATTGAAACAAACCCTATACCAACCCGTCTGGCCAGCGGCAGCGTGGTATAGTAGGATAAATACCTTCCACATTCTTTGGAGGAGACTCTCTAGTAGTAGGACGAGGTAGTAGGACTAGAGTAGGACGTTTATGGGTTGAAATGAGGACTTGAATTCGCTTACATTAAATACTCGTAATTAGTAAAGTGTAGTCTCAAGAATTGCTTCTTTAATCAAGTATTATATATTATAAAGAAGCCCTAAAAGATTCTTCCAACCGCTTAATTCTCATGACTTCACCCTAAAGTTGCACAGGGGGAAATTTATTCATAGAATTCAATTTACTCCAGGTGTGGCTTGACCCTTAACGGGGAATAAACGGGCCTTATTATGACTGACTTTTGCTTTTGTTTCTTTTTTTGTTTACCTCAATTTTTGGGCGCGAGCCTTTTTCTCGATGTTAGTGTTACAGTTTGGGTGAATGGTTTTCAATTTGTTAATCTGCGAGTGATTTGTTCTTTTGTGTTTTTGGAATTGGATTTCTTTCGATGTAAATGTGTTGCTGGAGAAATATAAATATATACATATATACTTTATACGCGCGTGTAGACTGTTCAACGAACTTTCAAATCAGCATAACCTAGATTTATTTAATACCAGTGTTTATAAACTTAGAAATATTTTAGCTAAGAACCTTTTCAATTAACTTTAGTTTGTATAGTTTTTCATAATTTGTTAACTCTTTCTTTATCGACCTTTAATCTTTAATACCAAAATATCTATAAGTGGAAACTTGTAAATGGCCATTATATTTTATAATTAAGTTTATCCTGCTGTAAGTATCCCAAATATAAGTCAAAGTATGTGGAGGGAATTTGGCCTACTATACCACGCTGGCCAGACTAGTTGTTATAGCGTTTTTTTTTCGAATGCTCCTTCTCTCGCAGTGCCCTTAGTCGCCTTTTTCGATACCCACGGGCTGAGATGGGTTAAGAAAAAGCTTTATTTCTTGCCAAGAATTAAAATACAGCCTGAATAATATACATTTCATTTCCCATTAGAAACATCATCAATTTTTTTATAACCAAATGAAGCCAACTTCCTACATACATTTGTCACGATGCGATAAACGCGCACAGTTCCTACATACATTTGTCTTTTTTGCTGACACTGCGTCTACATTATGCTAATCTCCGGAATCACTAATTGCTGAAACTTCTAACTTGGTAGCAGCAAAAACTAACCGCTTCTGTGATATACTGACATATTATACGATGTGAAAATGTAGCAAAAGTTTATTGTTACATTTTGAAATATTTAAATCTATGTTAATCAAAATATGACAAACATTTATAATCAAATCGTGTGCTACGGTTATCGGCTACGATAATGCTACGGTAGTGCTACGCCACCGTGCGTCGTAGCGTATTCAGAATGCCTTGAATTACCTTCAAACTATTAAATATTTTACTATAAAACTAATGCAATTACTTTTCTATCAACTGTTTAAAATATAATTGATTATTATCTCATACATACATTACATAGCATCACGCCTTTTTCCCCGAAGGGGTAGGCAGAGGTGTTTCACATCCACATTTCGCCAACTATGTTTGGTCCCATGAAATAGTGGGCGAGCCTATTGTCATCAACCGGGAACATTTTGTTTACCAAACTCCGGGAAAATCTTAATACTGGAATTTCATGATAGAAAAACCCAATACCATTTTCACCCGACCCGGGAATCGGGCCCGGGACCTCTTGCACAGCAGTCGTATACACTTCCCGCTGCGCCACCGAGGCAGCTTATCTCTTATCATTTTTTTTTAATTTTATGACGCCCGGTGGCATCAAGGCGTAGGCCTGCCTGACGGTAAGCGTTTATCGTAATCTGCAGGCGCCTGCAACACCAGAGGCATCACATACAAGTTGTCAACCCTCCAAACCTTTTCCTTCCCCAATGAACTCTGGAAACTTCTACTCACCAGAAGGAAGTAATATGAAATTTATTTATTGTTGCGATCTTCTGTAGAACCGAGGCTTTTACCCATCGTGTGGCTTATTTTCAGCGCAGGAAACTCTGCTCTGCCGTGCGAAACAAGCACGAAATAATTACATACCACAAGTCTTACAAAAATAGTATCTTAGATATATGATTTTAGACACATTTTTCTCTAAACTTTGGCATGCAGTTGAACTGTTCTTCGTTAATAAGGTAGAGCTGTGTTTTACTTCTTTTAAAATTCACAAAAAATATTTCTCTGAGTATAAGCGCAACGTGTACTGTAAGCTTAAGTATATTATACCACTGTTAGCTGAGAGCTCTCCCCATGACGTCACACTCTCCACTCAATAGCTAATTCAAAATGTATTAAAAAAAAATTACTCGCATAAAATTGACAAGACACATAAAAAACAAAACATCATCCATAAATTTTAATTTATAACTAAACAACAAAAAATTCCTCTCCGTTATTTTCTAAACATACTTTAAATCTATCCACGCAGTATGGTACAAAAAGTATTGTAATATTCAGGTAATTTGGATGATTCATGAGCCATTACGACGCGTTATTGAACTTTCTGGAAAAAAGGTGAGGAGGTTCTACCTCAGAGGGCAGAGGACAGCGAATAAAGTTGTTGCCTTCACTCTTTTTCCCCGAATGTTAAATATTTTACCATGTTTTTGCGTGGTTTTTATAAAAGTACGTGTATCTCACGAACAAGCCTTGATATTCGTGACTTAATACATTAATAATTTATATCTATGTTGAATATAAACAAAATAGAATACATAAGTTATCATAGTTTCACAATGATAGGTGGTATGCAGAAATTTGTCCATCAGTTATGATTATCACCAACAAAAAAACATTGCCACCAGCTATGATTCGACTGGCTTGTTGGTCTAGTGGTTAGTGACCCTGACTGCTAAACCGGAGGTCGTGGGTTCGATCCCCACCCAGGACAAATCTTTGTGTGATGAGCATAAAGGTTTGTTCTGTGTCTGGGTGTAATTTATCTATAAAATGTACGTTCTTGCAAAAAAAAAGTATTTAAGTAGTATATCAGTTGTTTAGTACCCATAACTCAAGCAAATATAATTGCTTAATTTGGGACTAGATGGCGCTGTGTAAATGTGGTAGAATATTATTATTATTATATTAATGATTAGTCACATGTTTCTTCTCACAAGTATAATATAATATAATATAATAATATATTTTCTTCTGTTGTGCCGCTAGCCAGGCAGGGGGTGTCTAAATTGAAATTGAAATTCTTTATTTCCAAATTAACCTTATTACAAAATCGTGGTTTTTATGTAAAATAGTGTTAAAAATAAAAATATCAGTGTCTCCACTTGAATTGCAGTATATCTTAGGTTATTTTTAGCATGTAGTTACGTACCTCCTGCACTAGTTAAGACTGTATCTCAGGAGGCAGCTGTTCATCAGTGCTAATAATATCCGAAGTCACATAATATGAGGAGTTAGTGTGTTACATGAGATTTTTTTTTTTTTACAATTTTAAATTTTTTTTTTCAGTCAGTCAAATTAGTGCCAGAAGTCTTTCATGACCAAATGCGCCATAGAAGCGCTACGTTGTTTTTGGTCCATTTGGTTCCATCTACTATCGTACGTTCACATTTAGGCTCATCGTTACAATAACTAGACTTATTATCATCATCATCAACAAGCCATTAATGTCCAACTGCTGAGGTCAGCTCGCCTCTCCTCTATCTAGAGAGCTGAGAAAATTTAGGCCATAATCCACACACGCTGGCCTAATGCGGGTTGGTGGATCAGACATACATTTAGAATTTCTTCTAGGGTATGTGGGTTTCCTCACGATGTTTTCCTTCACCGTTAGCAGATGGTAAGTCACAGGAGTAGTACATATAAATTCCACAAAGTGAAATACACAGTGTTTAGCACGCCGGTCACTTATCCATTCAGCCACCATCGCTTTAATAACTAGACTACCTACTGCATGTATACCGACTGTCTTATACCCGATTTTTGAAACATCAAATAGAAGTTATTCATCGATTAAGTATAACCTGACTGAATATAAAAGTAAAACAATAGAACTAGTTTATTCATAATAAGTATACATAGTACATAAGTAATATTTTATGCAATCAATAACTCCTATCTGACAGTACAAGTACAAGTTATGTATATTCTGATTATAAATAGGCAAGTTATGAGAGTACAGATGGCATCCAATCTACAGCTGTCTTCAATCATAGCGGGATTTTGTCGCGACGTCCCATTTCCGAATTCGTGACTTTCCTAATGTACGAGTATCTGTCTGAATCTATGTATAGACCAAATAGAACAGTTATTTTCACGTCGAGTTTTATGGTAGTTACAGTTTATTTTTAATAGTTATTATAAATAACGGGAATTAACTCAATTTTTGTCTCGCAAATACATATTTTAATATAAAATTGTATATATTATGTACTCGTAAGTAGTTTGTAGTTGTTTCTGTAAGTAATTATTTAGTTCCAGTAGCTATTATTTTTTTTTTATTATTTGCCATTTAAATAATTTATTTTTATTTTTTTTATTTTTAAAAAGACAACGCCCGCACTAGGGAACAAGCCCTGTGTCGCGGGGAGCTTTACAAACATGAAACTAACGGACACAAAGTACACCCAGACTAGAAACAAATATCTATGAATCACACAAATATTTGTCTCGTGTGGGAATCGAACCCACGTCACCCAGCACGGCGATGCAGTGGCGAGGCGACCACCTTAACCACTGCGCCACGGTGACAGTCGTATTGTGATATACTCGTATGTATTGTGAGAACAAAATAAATATTTTTCTTTCTTCCTTTCTTATCAGCAGATTATTCTATCAGCATAAGTTTCTTTAATGTTTATTTGGTATCCCGAAAACATAACAACCCTTTTCCGATTTAAAAATTTAGAACTGCCTCGGTAGTTAAAATTTAGAATTAGCGTTGCAGCTTTGGAAACAAAATTTAATATACTTACCATTGTCTTCTCTCTTGTGATTTTTCTAATAATTTTGTTCTTCAATATGACTATAATAAATATTCTCGGACACTCCTTATAAAATCCTCAACCAATGTTGTATAATAAATAATAAGTACACATAATAGAAAAACCGTCTCAACCCGTGGGTGTCGTAAAAGGCGACTAAGGGAGTAATCTTAAGCAGACAAGAGCACTGCAAGAAAGGGAAAATTCGAAACAAACCCTATACCAACCCGTCTGGCCAGCGTGGTACAGTAGGCTAAATTCCCTCCACATTCATTTTGGAGGAGACCCGTGCCCAGCAGTGGGACGTTTATGGGTTGAAATGATGATGATGATGATGAATAGAAAAAAAAAATACATACCTTGTAGCTATAGCAACAAATTTTTTAACCCATTAATGTCCCACTTCTGGGCTCGGGTTTCCTCTCCTCTATCTAGAGAAATGAAAGGGTTTAGGCCATAATCCACACCCACTGGTCTAATTCGGGTTGAAGATAATCCTAGTTCAAAACAATAGCAGCTTACACAGATTTTGAATCAAATTCGATTAAATAAATATGTCTATACAAATTCATATTAATTTTATATAAACCACGAAGGCTTTATATAGTCGAAAACAATTTCAATTCAACGAAAACATAATTTACGACATGGTTCATATGCGACGCGTGAAAATTAAAAGGCCGACGAATAATGTACAATTAATGTGCATATCTAAACGTGGAATATAGTCCGCCATGTTGCTTTTGTGAATATTCATGAGTTTATATATTCGTTTCCATGTTTGGACATGAATTTCCTATTTGTACGGTATCAGGAGTTTTTTTAAAGCTTGGTGGCTGAATGGATAAGGGACCGGCGTACAAATCACGTGGTCCGAGTTCGCTCCCGACCGGCAGTAGGTACCAATGTAAATTTATATTTACTAGTCAAGTGACATACCATCTCCTAACGGTGAAGGAAAACATCGTGGGGAAACTCACATATCGTAGAAGAAATTCTATGAGTATGTCTGATCTACCAACCTGCACTAGGCCAGCGTGAGTGGATTATGGCCTCAGCTCTCTAGATAGAGGAGAGGAGACCCGAGCCCAGCAGTGAGACTTAATGGGTTGCTGATAATTTGGGTTTTAAGTAAACACTTTATAAACGTGGTTGATGTTTGAACGAACAGGAAGGCTAAAACAAGTAGTATTTCAATGCAGAGCTAAGAATTTGGAATAATGAATTGCTAGTCGACGTGATTAATGGATAAGTAATGGTTATATGCTGACTGAATATTTGGTTAAAATTACTGAAATGCAAAGTAAATTTATCAAAAATGTATTAATAAGACTGTACTCGCTATTTCGTAATTCAATTGGTTGACTTGGGTATCGTTGTCAAATGTTTAAACACACCAAAAAACTCAATCGTTAATTGACCAATTGAAATTACGAAGGCCCTCAAAGATTTATTTATTTAATCTTAATATATACTGTCCTAACAGGAAACCTAATGCGAAAATACGATACTTAAATCTAAGGTACAAATAATAAATCTATGCTTAAATCTAATATTCGTAAATCTAATATTTACACACACACTTCATAGTCACTTCTGCGAATTCACTCAGAGGGCAACTGAAAATGTCTATGTCTAGTGATACCTCATTGGGTATACCTCAGTAAGGCACGCGTCAGATGTCATCTCCAAGAGTGAAAACCAGTCTATTATTACAACGTTTGGCCAGACGGTTTGGTTTAAAATTTTATTTCATCATTATCATCATATTCGCCCAATAACGTCCACTGTTGAACATAGGCCTCACCTAATTTCCGCCACAACGAGCGATTTTGTGCCGCCCGCATCCAACGGCCAATGACTGAATTTAAAATTTAATTTTTTTATTTACCCTGCAATAAAAAGGGGAAGGTGCATTGTTACCATTTAAAAAGAAAAACATTTTTTTTTAGATTAATCACTAATATTCAATACCGTTATTATAATATATATTTCCAAGATTTATTCATGTCTTTTTGGAGTTTTTAGTGATGATGTTTTTGTTTCGTTTTTTTTTTTGGATTGTAATTAATTGTTTATAGTTTGAATAGTCAATTATTAATATAATTAATTTCAATAACTGAAAAATTTATCATAGATCTCACATAGATCGTGTAAAGATGTAGGTATTTTAATTTTTTTTATCCAAAATTAAAATAATAATAAAATAAGTTAAAATAAGTTAAATAATATTAAAATAAGTTAGTTTAGAAGGTTAAGACGGGAACGAAGCGAAGCGAAGCTAATTAATTTTATTCCATAAATAGTGGTATAAACGAGTAACTATTAAATTATTTAAATTAATGAACCAACAATTTATTTACAGACCCCTATTTTACGTAACTCAAATCGTTTATTGCGGGTAAAATTACTGTATGCAAATCCTTTCGGTCTATCGAACGATGGCCGTATATCTGTCCCGTGCAAACTCATAAATTACAAATTTTATAACCATCCCCCTCCTTTTTCGAAAAGGTGTAAAAGTTTTATGTGCAATAAATTTGAAACTATGTAGGTATACTTGATACAGTTTCAGAATGCTAAACAAGTGATTTATGGTGAATTATAATTTAAGTATTTAGTGTGATTTATTATTTTATGAAAGTTTAACAGATAGCGTGAATGAAATATTCATTTATATTTGTACGTTGCATTTTATATGACCAATTTATTTTGTGTTGAGCTTTGAAATTATTTTATTAATATTTAATTTTAATGTCTGCGTATATCTATGTGTACAATTTAACATAATATATTATATTTACTAATCACATCAGTCAGTAATATTATAAAAGTGAAAGTTTGTATGCGTGTTTGTTAATTCTTTACGCTTAAACGGCTGGATCAATTTTGATAAAATTTGATAAGGAGGTAGCTGATACCGCGAGTAACACCACGGTACGCAAATAGTCAATATTCTATTTTATAAATGTTTATAAATTTTGTTTGTTTATAAACTACCTCGGTAGCGCAAGCGAGAAGTGTATACGACTGCTATGAAAGAGATCCCACGTTCGATTCCTGGGTCGGGTGAAAATGGTATTGGGTTTTTCTATCATGAAATTCATGAGATTTCCCCGGAGTTAGAAAAAAACAAATGTTCCCGGTTAATGACGTTTGGTCAATACTTTCGCCCCCTATTTCATGGATCCAAATATAGCTGGCAAAATGTGTGGCTGTGTTACACCCCTGCTTACCCCTTCGGGGAAAAAGGCAAGACAAATACTTTGACCCAACTCTGTATTACTCTATGATTTGACTTCTAGAGATTGTCGAACTAAAAATCAACGTATATTTTTAATTTTTCTTGTAACCCAGTTTGAGAGTCCGCTATAAAAAAAAATATATTTCAAAAATGTACAAAGTTTATCCGCCAGCTTTGCATCTGATAGTACCGTAATCTCAAAGGCTTCTTCCACGTTGGCATTCATGTCCACAACTCGGGCATAAGTCTCACATAATGAAATAACTTCGTCTACAGTTGAAACTTGAGATTTTTAATGCTTTAATATCCTGTCTCCTGCAAACTTCAGTACTTACTTTATTGAGATCATTGTTCGTAGTACCCACTTTGAAAAGAAAGTGCTCTGATTAAGTATCTTGCCTTGAGTTACTTTCGGAATAAGTTTCCGTGGGTAGTTGTGTACTTTTCTCATGAAAGTCAAATTTAAGAGATGTTTTTACTTGTTTCTTAGAAATATTCATATTTTGTTGTTGGGATGTATTTTTATATATTTAGTACTCGAAGTCGCGCGGGGCTTCACTCCCGTCATTCTTTTTTTGGCCACTGCTCATCTCTTATTGACCCTAGCGTGGTGTTATATAGCCTATATCATCATCATCAGCAATCCATTAAGTCCCACTGCTGGGATCGGGTCTCCTCTCCTCTTTCTAGAAAGCTGAGAGGGTTTTAGGCCATAATCCACACACGCTGGATTAGTGCGGGTTAGTGGATCAGACATACTCATAGAATTTCTTCTAGGGTATGTAGGTTTCCTCACGATGTTTTCCTGCACCGTCAGCAGATGGTAAGTCACTTGACTAGTACATATAAATTCCACAAAGTGGAATTTACATTGGTACTGCCGGTCGGGATCGAACTCGGATCGCGTGATTTGCCCGCCGGTCCCTTATCCATTCAGCCACCTTCGCTTTTGTGTCGCAATACGCTAAGCCTATATACTCAGTGATAATGTAGCTTTTTAACGGCAACAGAATTTCTGAAATTGGTCCAGTAGTTTTTAAGATTATAATATTAGTATAGATGTTGTGTTGATAAAATATAATATAGTAAAAACATCTTGAAGTAAAATAATAAGTTAGACTTTTATTTTAAACTATCTGTTGCCCGTGGCTTCGCTAACTTGGTTCTTTGTTTGGCCATTACTCAGCTCCAATTGGCCGTAGCGTGATGTTATATATAACCTATAACCTTCCTCGATAAATGGGCTATCCAACACTAAAAATTTTGGCCTGTTGGTCTAGTGCTTAGTGACCCTGACCGCTAAGCCGAAGGTCGTGGGTTCGATCCCCACCCAGGACAAATCATTGTGTGATGAGCATAAAGGTTTGTTCTGTGTCTGGGTGTAATTTATCTATAATATGTATGTATTTACAAAAAAATGTATTTAAGTAGTATATCAGTTGTTTAGTACTCATAACACAAGCAAATATAATTGCTTACTTTGGGACTAGATGGTACTGTGTGAATGTGGTAGAATATTATTATTATTGTAATAAAAAACAAAGTTCCTATTTACATAAACACAACTTTATTATTATTATCTGAAGATGTATTATCACAAATCAAATTTGCTAGCATCAAGTAAACTCAATCAAATAAACGTCATCACATCGACGAACCATTAAGCTCGGCTTGCAAAATATACTGTCAAATTTTCATGATGAAATTCCCAACAGGCTGTACTGATATTCTTTCTGAAATAAGGTTTTGTACCACTCAACGTAATGAAAATGTTATTTTCAATTGTCATGGGAGGATTACGTATCGGCGATACTCCGAATGTAGCAATAATATGAAATTATTTTTGTAAAATATTAGCGAAATGTCTCATTTGATTTCTCTGTTTGTATGTATACAAAATGAAATAAAAATGAAAATATTGATTCACTTATTGATATTTATATAGCCTATATTCAAAGATTGAAGTTGAAGAAGAAGTTTAGACTTTTTATATTAATCATATTATATTTATTTATAACATTTTTATAAGGTTACATGATAATTTATATTATTATAGTTATGTAGCATGTAAGAACTTCTCGCCTGAAGCACAGGTTTTACCTAATTCAGGCAATTATATATTTTGTATTACTATTTTATAATTTATGAATTTGTTAACATATTTGTACCTTTTACATAAATAAACAATTTATTATTATTATTATTTAATTGCCTCGGTGGCGCAGCGGGAAGTGTATACGACTGCTGTGCAAGAGGTCCCGGGTTCGATTCCCGGGTCAGGTGAAAATGGTATAGGGCTTTTCTAACATGAAAATACCAGTATTGAGATTTTCCCGGAGTTTGGTTTTTAAAATTTTAATGTATCCGGTTGATGACAATAGGCTCGCCCCCTATTTCATGGGACCAAACATAGCTGGCGAAATGTGGGTGTGAAACACCTCTACCTACCCCTTCGGGGAAAACGGTGTGATGTTATGTTATGTTACAACAACACATGCACAACCCAACGGTTGCGGTACCCAAATTGAATCTCACAAAAAGTTTGTATAGTCGAAAATAAAATTTCTTGTTGTTTGCATATCAGAAAACAGCGTGGTATAGTGGGCTAAAGTCCCTACACAATATTTGGAGGAGACCCGTGTCCAGCAGTGGAACATTCGTGGATGGTACTGATGATGATTATGACTGCTTACTATCTGGTAATTACGATGTACAATGAAGAAAACAGACATCAGTATAATATTCCGGATAGTTTCTTCCAGATTGGAGATCAGATGTTAACAATTTCTTATTATTCGCAATCAGTTAATTTACTAAACAGTAATTACCGAACTATAATCGCTTGGCTATCAAGACACTAATTGCCCATAGTAATTCCGTGCTGTTAATATCCCCATTCGTACTGATCTGCACATATTAATTTGTCGAAATTAATCGTTATTCATTTACACGACTGATTAGCTTTTATAGTTATTTGTTTAGATAGTTATGTTAATTGTAATAATATTTGAAGGCCTAACAATTTCGAAACAAATTTTGATGTTTCTAGTAAAATTTTGTATGTATATATATATATATATATATAACACAAAATCATCATCATCATAATATATAAGCCTAATGACTGCCACTGCTGGAGATAATACACCTAACCTCCGCCACAGCGAACTACTTTCTGCTGTCTGCATCCAACGACCATCGGCAACCTTCACCAGGTCGTCGGTCCATCTCTTTGGGTGTCACCATACACTGCGCTCTTCAATACGTGGCCGCTACTCAAGAACCTTTTTCTCCTCATCGGGCAGTTACGACCAATGTCGCCACAAAATATTTTTATTTAAATTATAACATTCAACCTAAAAAATGATTTATTCTTGCAAAATAGATCTATAATATATTTAGTGCATTATTTTAAATGACTTGAAACGACACTCTTCAGGTTAAAATTTTGTCATTGCATTATGGACTTAGCTTATTTTTCTTGACGTTTTGACCTGGTTAGTCATGGTTTGCGACCATGACTATAGCTGGTCAGTGTTAATTCTCGCCATACAAACCTACCTATTTCAATTCATTTAAAAAAAATACCAAGTGCAATTCCGCAGCGCCCGTAAATTGATTAATAACTGAGAGTAATATATCCATTTAATTTGCGTCTCATTAACAATTTTACCAACTGTTAAATAAGGTGTAAAATTCTTTTAAATTTGTTAAACACTTAAACTCTTACGTATAAGAGTACGGTTATCTTGAAGCACCATCAACGTAAGGCCGTAAAAGGTGTCTAGAGAAGTGGTTGCACCTTTAAAAAGGATTTATGTTGCGTTGTAGAACCCAAGTTTTGGCTTTACGTAAGTACTGTGGGTGTAAACTGCAAAGTGAAATACTTAATAGTCTACTATATTCACCAGATTACTAGAAGACTTAGTTAATTTAAAAAGGTATATTTAAATTTAATTTATCAAAATGGTAATAATATTATATTTTTTTAGACGCTATATTATCAGTTTTCAGTTATTGAATATTATGTTTTAAATATCACCGTTTGTCTGTCTGTTTATCCACTAATTCCTTCTAAACCACTCAACGGATTTGATGCAGGTTTTACCATCATCATCATCACCATAGGATCAACCATACTTTTCAGGCTTTCACTGTTGGGCATGGATCTCCCCAAGAGATTTCCAATAGAACCCAATTCCAATAGTTGAATGCGGCTCACATCCAGCGTGAACCTGCAGTTCAGATCAGATCGTAGGCAAATTTGCTGATAACATGTTACTTGTGACTTTCATAAGTTACTTTGTAACCTAAATGAATAAACGAGATTTCATTTTATTTTATATTTTTTCAGGAAATGTGAACCTACCACTCGGATGAAGGCAGGTACTAAGGGTAAAGTATATAACATAAAATCGCTGCACCTAACTAACAAATCTCCAGAACCAATAGTAAAGTGCTTCCCTAAGGAGCTCTTTAAAGTAAGTAGACCACAACTCAACTGCAGGAATGTTATGCTATGTACCTAGTTATTATATTGTTTAACTAATTCTTTGATGTACACTAATGTAGACAACTTTAACAGTAAATTAATATCTAAATTTATATATATTAATATATAAATTGTTTCGTGTGGGAATTGCAACCATGGTATACAGCCCAGTGTGACAAGTAGTGTTAGTGACAAGGCGATCCCTTAACCACTCCGCCATGGTGATAATATTAATTTATTATTATTGTAACTTAATATTCTAATAAAAATATATATATTTATGCATATATCTTTCAAAGTCAACCCGTAACCATGATTGGTGCAATTCGATCGAAACGTCGGGCAAATAAATAAGGTATTTACTATTCCTTATACCCGACGTGATGTAGACCCGTTTTATGATAATTTAATATATATTATGTTTTCCAATTCGGTCAAAATTGAAGTACGTAAAGAAATAAAAACAAAGAAAATTCTCACTCACTTTAATCCGTTTCTAAAATATAGAGCGCTCCTCTTCGTTAAGTCACCCAACTTATTTATGTCTTAGAGTTTAATAACAGTACTTTAAATGACCAAAATTCCGTTTTAACGATTAAAACGGTAAAGTTTTCCGAGTGAAATTTATCGCGAGGACGCTCAGTTATTTTTCAATTTGGTAGATCGCGGGAGCGACGATTACGGTACAGGCGAACTTTCTAGAAAATATTGCAAAACCCGAATTGTTGTACCAAGGATTATGAAATTCAGTTTTGTTGTTTGGAGATAATACGATTTAACCGCAGCGCAATGTCTTGGCTTGATCATTACGGGGGAATAGGCCTATGTTCAAGATTGTTCAGTTATATTTTCATGTTGTTTTACTTATGTTTTGTTTGGTTAGGTGCTGATAGGAGAAATTTTAGTATGATAACTCGTCAACACTCCATACATTTTCCGTATTATGTGGAATGCGTACCCTAAAACATCCTTATGCGTAAATGTGGCTCAAAATATTTGAATAATATAATGCTCTTGTTTGGATATTGATTGCTTGATTGTCAAGTTCTTCTCAGAGCTCAACCTTGTCAGTGAAAGGCCTTAGACAAATTTGCTGACACCTTTTTTGGCTTTGTATGACGTTCATAAGTTTAGTATCATGTATTTGATCTATATAAACTATATCTATATAACAAACAACTTCTGCTCAGCTGTCCGAACCGCCATGGATAGATGCCGGTGGAGGCAGATCGTCCAAAATAGGGGCAAACCATCCACATCAGATGATGACCACGATCCTCAGCCATGAGGGACCGACGAGAGAGAGATTTGATCTATATGAAAATAAGATTATGACTATGACTATGATAGCCTTCAACTAAATATTTACTGACGAAAAAAAAATTACTTTATCAAAAATATCACAAAGTATAATTTTTTTTTTATTAATTCTTACGTTACATTTCTTTTACGTATAAATACTGAAAAACGTAAATATTTATAAAAACGCAAACGCCATTGTTTGAATAACAAAACTTATTCATTTCTATTTGAGTTCATATTTCTGATTAAATTTCTTCAGTTCCAATATTACTGACACACCCCCGAGACAATGCTGAGTTTTCTTGTTTATATCTCGGTAGATTTTAGCTATTCTAGTCTCTTGCTGTCGTACTCACTCTTTATTAACTTTAAAGTTTATTTAGTAAAAACGTGTAATACTTAAGTCTATACGCCTAAAGACGATTATTCAATGAAAAATTGTGTTTATGACAGATTACTGCTAATTGATGTCTCTGAGTGCGGCAGTTTGTGTATGTACATCTAGGGGCCTACGTAAAATCCCGTTTTTCGACTTAGGTAGTTTTTTTTTTTACCACATTCACACAGCGCCATCTAGTCCCAAAGTAAGCAATTATATTTGCTTGTGTTATGGGTACTAAACAACTGATATACTACTTAAATAATTTTTTTTTTGTAAATACATACATATTATAGATAAATTACACCCAGACACAGTACAAACCTTTATGCTCATCACACAAAGATTTGTCCTGGGTGGGGATCGAACCCACGACCTCCGGCTTAGCAGTCAGGGTCACTAACCACTAGACCAACAGGCCAGTCAAAAGAGTTGATTTTCATATCGATGTCTGCGACTTAATTTCATTTATTATAATTATATTTTTGATCCGTTTGGGGTCGAGACTTTAGGTTCGTGGATCCGAGTGCTAGGTCTTTATTTAAAGACCTGGCAAAAAGGCTTATCGACGCTTCACGTGATCAGAGGGCTGGTGTGTTTCTCGCTCAGAGAATTAGCATTGCCATTCAACGTGGTAATGCCGCCAGCCTTTTGGATACGTTTCCGGTTGACAGTGATGCTGACGAATATTACGATGCCTAAACAAGATCTGGGATTTTTTTTTATGTTTTATTTTACGTTTTAGTTTCTTTTTTTGTTTGTAATTAATTGTATATATTTATTTATTTCAATTTATAAATTTGTCAATCTATTTGAGAAGAGTTTTTTTGTTTGATTGATGGCGCTAATCTCAAGAACTACTGAACCAAATTGAAAAATTCTTTTGGCGCGGCAGAAAGGCTATAGGCTAATATATCTGTGTACCTTCTACCACAAAACACATAAGTAACACGGGTAAACCTTTAATATTTTATTTTCTTGCATAAACTTGAGTCTTTTAATGCAATATCTCACCAAGTACAAGTGCACCTGCTCTTTTATGTCATGTTGGAAGCGCGGAACAATGCTAACTGAAATGGGCTGTACATCATCTTTTACTAACTGCTTCCAAACTGAGATATATGTTTTTGGAAAAAGATTCCCTTAAAAGTATTCGGTTTTTGTTTTCTTCCTAAAAGGATAGGTACTGAGACTTTTATATTCTAACTACTATGTATCTACTTATAATAATATATGTATTAATATTTGAGGTTTTTCTATCATGAAATTCTAGTATTAAGATTTTCCCGGAGTTTGGTAAACAAATGTTCCCGGTTGATGACAATAGGCTCGCCCCCTATTTCATGGGACCAAACATAGCTGGCGAAATGTGGGTGTGAAACACCTCTGCCTACCCCTTCGGGGAAAAAGGCGTGATGCTATGTTTTTTTTTTTGAGGATAATATATAACTGTCGCCTTAGAAAATGCCCCGCTTAATCATTACCGGTTTCCCGTTGCCACAGATAATAATAATAAAATGTTTATTTACCCATCACAAAGGTTTCTTACAATAGATTTACACTACAGTCAGAACCAACTTTTTAAGTGTCTGGTGCCGGCGGTATGTTGTTATAAAAACACCGGTATTACGGGTCACTAGCCCCCCCTGGTGGCTAGCCTGAGGTAGCAATAATATTACAGCGTAACAATACCATCGTGTTATGATGCTTACATTATTAACTACTTTTTCTGACCGAATAATCTTTGTCCAGTTTCTGAACTGTCAGATTTATAGTATATAACCTGTCTGAATATAAAAGTTAAGCAATATAACTAGTTTATTCATAAAACTGTCATTTTGATTAAGTTATATTTACCCGACTGTCAGGGCGGGTATTGTTTTTCGCGCGTATCTTGTATGTTTGTAAATTTCTTTATTCCCACGAATCTTCCAAACGGCTGGATGGATTTTGACAATTAGGGTATCGTTAGATTCGTCTAGAAAACCCAAGTGTCCTTAGATAGGTTTTAAGAATAAAAAGACTCAAACGGCGGGCTGTTGACGCCAAATATTGTAAGAAGTTAAATTTTTTTTTTAACCAAACCTATCGAGTTGGGCATCAAAATAAAGAGAATCAAAATGAGATTACATATATTCAAAAAGAGATTATAATAATTGAATGGTTCCAAATTGTAAGTAGTTCTATTTTTTTTTTAACCAAACCTAACGAGTAGACTTGAGTAGAGTATCAAAATAAAGGGAATCAAATCGAGATTACAAATAACATATGTTATGTATTTAAATTTAATCAGGTATAATAATATTACAATAATTTTACTGTATTTTTAGTACGTTGCTCTCTGTTGATTTTTTGCAGTCGGGTTATTAAATTTTTTAAATTATATTTACTTGTTTATCCTATCAATATAACTATAACATTTGACGACTCTAAAACCGGGCATAAATCGCTGGAGCTGAAATAAAACCTTGAAGTCAGTTTTAAAGTTAGAACTGTGGAATTTTTTGAAATTACGATTTATTTTCTATTGTTTTTGACAACGCCCTTCCTGGGGATAATTCGACTTTAGAAACAAAGAGTTATATTTGGCCGCGTAAATATGTATAATTTGTTTTTCGCTAATACCACTGGGCCGACGATGCAATTAATTTACTTTCATCTTTCAATTATTATTTTATAAAGCAAAATAACCCCATGTTTACGCTGTTTACGTTGTGTATAATTTAATAACTAAAATTAACCCACAAAGTCAAATAATGACCAGAAAGTTAAATTTAATTAAATTACAAAGGTATAATACAAAGGTATTATACCCTCGGTATAAAGGTACTGCCACATGTTTCCGTAATATTTTCCATCTTATGCGTAAACAACAAGCGGTCTATTTTTCTCTATAGCATTCCAATTATCTTGTTATAAAAACATGTTGGCGTCGTGTTCCGTTTTAACATTGTCAACAAACAAACAAATATATTTTATTTTAAAAATCATAACATGAAATATAGCGTCACACCTCGAGTCAAGTAAATTCTTTTATTTCATTTAGATCGCATACATGAAACTTATCATCGTATAAAGGCAAAAAATTGTCAGCAAATTATCGTAAGGCAAATGATAAATAATAACTAAATATAATTTATTATAAATATAAAATTAATAATACATTATTAATATAAAATTAATAATACATTATTAATTTGCTTAATTTTATTAGCAAACTGTTGCTAATAAGGTTTAGCCTTAAAAAGAGATAGCAAGAAACTTAGGCCACTCTTTTTTATAAAAATACTATTGTAAAAGCCCCAAAGGCGTAGATGCATGACACCAATATTTCAACAATTATGTTTGGTTTCATAAAATAGGGCAATGCTATTGCCATTTCAAGACCACGGAATTTCAAAATTCCGACTGATATTGCGTGTTTTGTTCCAGGAAAACGCAATATTGTTTTTGCCCAACTCGGAAATTGAACCATCAAACACAGCGTCATATAGAGGCCCGCTACGCCACCGGGGCATTCTATGTCGAAGACGAGTTTTATGTTCGATCGTAAACCAAATCTGACGGACCCTTAACACCCTTTCCCTAATTGTGTAGGAGATTGGCATTCATAATTATATGGCCTTTTATTTAATGTTGCGACCATGACCAGTTATTAGATTTATTCTGTTGTTACTTTTCAGAGATTTTTGTTGACAAACGGTTGTTTTGTGTGTATTTGTAATTGTGATGTATTCGAATTTGGACTTGGAGAGTTTAAGCAACTTTTGTAGGTCCAAAAATTTTAAATGATGATAGGAAGGAAAATAAAAATTTAAGTATGTATAAACAGTTTTTTGTATTTATTTTAAAGGTGTTAGGGAGACTATTTATTTGCTAGATTTTGAAATCAAATCTCACATGACATAAAATATTCAAACAATAAAAATATCCACAATAATCTTTTTGCAATATGGCTTTTTCAATTTAGCTTCATTTCCATTAACAAAAGTATCATATCCCACTGCTTGGCTATAATTAAGTATTAGTTTTATTTTTTGAAGCAACTCTTTTCAGGACACAAGAATAAGTTGTTCTTCAAAACTGTATTCATGACAATAAGCTTTAACCAGTGTCTACTACATCCAACGTATCATAAGCCACTTTATAGAAAAATAAATTTACATAAAAATTTAATAACAAGTTCTAGACAGATAAATTCCACAAAATTAATACACGAACTATCATGTCTCGTATGTAGTCAAACTAAAGTTGGATCGTTGCCCGAGTCTCATGTTTACTTCACTTTATGATAGCAAGCTGTTGCGCTTACGATATTTTTATTGGACAACAACGGCATTAACTTTAGATTGGATGGAGTGGAAAATGTGTATCGGTGTATCTTTGTGGTTACTTTCATAGTTTAAGATGTTATATTTTTCAAAGATGCAGTATTTTATAGAAACTTTTCACAAATTAACCTGCTAAGGATGCATTAAAGTGTCATTCAATAACTTGATCGAGACGCCAATGACGTCTTAAGCCTCACTTCAACTTTTAGTGACGGATAAAAGTTGAGTAATGTTGATTTTCAGTATCAGGAACATTATAAGTGTTCATATATTTTTATTGCTTGGCTTAGGGAACACAGTTTTTCTTTCTTTCAAAGGGTTAACCCTTTGAAAGAAAGAAAAACTATTTTAAAATCCTCATACTGCTGACGATTTGATACTTTTGTGGGACTCTATTAGTAATTTCGGTAGACTCCTCGATCGATGGATTTGGATAACTTTGTCAAAATTTTAAAACTGAAAACTACCTTATTTTCGATAATTTTGAAATATTTGACAGTGATAAGTCGTCTGAACGAAAGACAGAGATTTCGAGTTGGCTCTGCGGTTGTTCTACTACAATGGTTAATTTCAACGAAAAACTAACCTAATGTTCGGAACATAATAGTTCAAAAATGTGAGTGCAAAACTTCGTGGACCGTTATTGACCGTAGGTGGCTTTGTGAAAAAAATGTAATCAAATTATAATAATATGCTCTCCAAATTTCGTAATGTTTTTGGAATATTTCAACGGCAAATAACCACAATCCATAAATACAATACGCAGTCTAATCTATATGAAACTTAATAACCCTTTTTGATTTACCTTTTTCAATTTCCATCTGACGTCATCCATTGTTGGTTTTAAGTGTATATTTAGGTCACACTAAAGCGCATGAGGACGTACTGATCTCAAATTTGACCTAGTTTCCTCTGCCAGCACTATATCTTCATTTCTATGACAGAAGTTGTATTGCAATAAGACCCGGACTTTGGTGATGAGATGAGAAGACATTTATTGCAATATGTGCGCGTTATAATACAATTTTTAATCAAATAGCTGGTTTATATTTGTACAGTATTCAAAATAAAGCTTTAGGATAATATTTTATTACTGAATTACTGTCTATTTTTAATTGCATAACAATATTTAAAAAAGAATGAATCCTCTCTATATAATATAATCTCTTCTTTATTAAATATAAAATAGATCATATTATAACTCGATAAGGGGGCGAGCCTATTGCCATTTTTTGGGCCTGACTTGACTTCACAGAGAGGCCTATGTCGAGTAATGGTAATAGAATGGAATGATGATGATAATGATTTTTAGACTAAGAATTTCATCATAGAAAAACCGAATACTGTATATGCTCGACCCAGGATTCAAACCCAGGTCTTATTCCATGACAATTATACATACTCCTACTGCGCCAGTAATATTTAAATACAATGTGTTGAAATTCTATTCCTTGTTTATAAGCACAGCTCACAGAACACATTAAAACCTCTTTATCTGTTTTATGGCACAACTCCTGTCTCCCCATCTAGATTTCGATTCGACGGTTTCCAGACTTTAAAATAGGTTTGCTGTCACCCACACGGTACCTACTTTATGCGCAATTGAATATAACTAACTCCAGTTAGTAATTATTTCCGACTAGATCGTGCTTCGCGTTATCAATTAATGACTGTCACCGTGGCGCAGTGGTTAAGGTGGTCGCCTCGCCACTACATCGCCGTGCTGGCTGACGTGGGTTCGATTCCCACACGAGACAAATATTTGTGTGATTCATAGATATTTGTTTCTAGTCAAGGTGTACTTTGTGTCCGTTAGTTTCATGTTTGTAAAGCTCCCCGCGACACAGGGCTTGTTCCCTAGTGCGGGCGTTGTCTTTTAAAAAAAAAACAAAAAATAAAAAAATATAATTATTAAAGATAAATTAACGCTCGTATTTTCCCTAAAGGATTGTTCATTGGGAATTATTATACTTTAATATAAATTTGGTATAAACGTTACAATCTGTTACTAAGCGTCTGTTTTTCTTTTTTATTACAAATGTATTTCATTATGTACATATTTAAGTAATATATCAGTTGTTTACTACCCATAATACAAGCAAATAAAATTGCTTAATTTGGGACTAGGTGGTGCTGTGTGAATGTGGTGAAATATTATTATTATTATTATATTATTACCTTTCCAAGTTAAGAGCGGAAAATTGTGTAATGTAGCTGGTAACTTCGTGTCTTTTGCATTGTTGGTTATTTTTTATGTAATTTTATTTTTCTGACACAGCACGCTTCTGATACGTTTAATGTCTGATAGGTATAAATGCAGCTTTATTCGTATGTACCATAAAAACTGATTCCAAAATTTACATAAATTATATACATTTTTTTTCCAACTTAAACTTTGAGCTCAGAACTAAGATACATCAAACATTGTCACTATGCATACAGTATCTTGAAAATGTATACTACCTAGCAACCCATACAAAAATTATTACCAATTGGATCAACATTTTTATAGGCAAAAAGACGAAAGTTCCATAGACGAAATAGTTTTTCATTTCAGTAGAAGTGACGGTATATACAATACAAAAGTTTATTCAACCATAAATACATTCATCCCATATTCGTCGGTATAGGATATCGTAAAGTGTACGTTGTGTTACTAGACTGACGGTATTTTGTGGAAATTCAATATGGTGTTTTGGAACTAGACGGTCGTAGGATAAATTTTGTTATTGTTTGTTGGATGTAAAACTGAATGGTTTTTTTTTTTTAAAAGATAACGCCCGCACTAGACAGCATGCCCTGTGCTATGGAAAACTTTATAAACATACAAATAAGCACTTACCATCAGGCAGACCGTACGTCTGTTTGCGACCATCGTGGTATAAAAAAAAACTAAAACGTTAACCGGACGGTGTTATTGATGGCAAGTCGACCACCTTAACTGCTACGCCATCATCATCATCATTATATCAGACCAATAACGTCCACTGCTGCAAATAGCCCTCACCTAATTTCCGCCAAAGCGAACAATTTCGTGCCGCCTGGAACCAACGGCCACCCGCTACCATAGTAAGAGTTAATTGCGGATTAGATAGAATATTTGCGTCGGTGGCGTAACAGAAATGTGTATGTCGTCAGATAGAATGGTATTGGATTATAGGAGGTTGTAATTTTTAGTATCAACCCGGAATCTGAATATGTCATTGTGTCTAATTAATGTTAATATGTACGTTTCTCTCCTATTATATGGAATCAAACATCTTTGGCTAAATGTGTTTGTGATACAGCTCTCTTCAAGAATAAAAGCGTGATGTAAACTTATCATTTCAACCCATAAACGCCCACTGCTGGGCACGGATCTCCGCCAAAGAATGATTAAAAAGAGATTCGATTAAAAAGAGCGGCTTGAGTTTCTTGCCAAGTTCTTCTCTGAGCTCAACCTGCAAGCTCAATTCTTTTTTCGCAGTGCTCTTGTCTGCATAATGTTAACTCCCTCAGTAGCCTTTTACAACACTCACGATGTAAAATTATGGTATGTAAAATATATAGGCTATCGAGTTTCAGTTTTTTTACAAGAAATGGAGGCTCTTGTCATATACAATTACGTCATATTTCTACGCGTGACACTAAGCAAAGCTAGTCGTCTTTATGAGCCTATTACGTCGTTACTGGGCTCGATCTTCTTCTTACAAGAAGTGTCTGTCGGCTAAAATATTTCCAAGTGAGTGTCCTGAGCTTCTTACCAGTTCTTCTCATAGCTTCACCCCATTAGCGAACGCAAGAACACAGAGCAAAGCACAAAAGCATTCGTAGCCAAATTTGCTGATTCTATTTTTTTTGATAACCTGTTACATTCTTAACTTGAGACTTTCATGACTTGTGACTTGATGAATAAACGAGATTTTGTTTTAATTTCATTCCAATTTTGACTGGCGCAGCAGTGTAGAATAAAGTTGCGGTTCTGAGATCTCGGAATCGATTCCCGTGTTGGAACAAATATTTCTATGATCTGTAGATGTTTATTTCGGAGTTTGGGTGTTTTTTAATGTATAATGCATGCATGTGTTTAGAAATACATATGTATTTTTATCAGTTGTCCAGACTCTAGAGGGACCATTTACAACTGAAAAACCCCTCGTCACCAATAGAACAAAAATACCCGCCTTAGTTCAAATACCACCGAATAGCTATTCAAAGCTATCTGTACCCAATGAAGGCCATTTATTCTAACTTTTAACGAGCACTAGTTCGTTCCGTTGGCCTGTCCGTCACGGCAGCTGACTCTGTTTCACTACGCCACATAAATCTTACGTTGGACTTGTGAGCTTTTAGTCTAGGAATACTTTTGAATCTTTTTCTAACCAAAGTTTCTCACAAATATTGAAGTACCTACCAGTTTTTATAGCTTTTTTTATAGTTGTGTCAGACTTTCAGACTTTGACACAGTTTGAAAAGTGCTACGGTTGCTTGTCCAGTCACAGAAACCAGCTGTTATAATGGTACTAAGGCATTCGTAGTATTGTGTTACGATCATCGAGGTTAAGCAACGTTCAGCAAGGTCAGGCAATGATGGGTGACCGATTGTGGCAATTTATTTCTCGACGGTCTCCGTGCTTCAGATGGCACGTAAATCCTATGAAATTTGGCAAATCTATAGATTTTTGTCTGGAATTTCACAGAGGCTAGTTTTTACCGACTCACAACACAGGCAAAACCGCGGGTGGATTAGAGATTGGTGGTTAGAGAAGAGAACATAATATGCTAAGGATGAACTGACCTACTATAGAGCCCTGGCGCACATATCACGGACCTCTAAGGGTTCCGTGGAATCCACTTTAAATAACCCTGATCTAGGAAATAATTTGTCTTTTAACCTGTTAGCCCAATGAATCAATTTCGTATAGGTCGGAAACGTGTTTGCCATTTCTAACTTTTTTTTTGACCGCCAAAAGTACCGGCCATTTAAAATTCTACCTAAAGTTAAAATTATTAGAGCATATTTCCAACTGTAGATTTGAAGAAAGGCCGGGGGCATTGAATTTTTTAACAACAAGCTTTGTTTTGTCCGTCTATTAATGAAAAATTCTGTATCCAATAAAGTACTTATTTCTAAATAATTTACAAGACACTTACCTGTACAAAACCCTTTCTGTTCAAAGCCTTTCCACAGCTCGACGCATAAGGAAAAAAGAATAAAGTGATTCATGAAAATATTCTACCGCATTCCTGACGAAATTTGCGAGTTTTGACATACGAACAAAGGGAAAACATTGAATACGAAAGGTTGATAGCACCCCTAATAGACAGGATGTCATCAAAGGAACCAAACATCAGCTAAACGAGGTAGAACATTCGAAAAATAGCTTCGCCAAAGATGATAAGTTGTCGCATAAAATTGCGCGGGGTACTATGGGTTGTCGGTGTGAGCGTGAAATAAAGTTTGGTGAGAATAGAGGAATGGTGATCGAAATTGCAATATTTGGTATTTATACTAGTTATACATTTATTGCAACCGAGACAAACTACGAACTCAAACGAAAGCCAAAAAACATCCTAATATGTTTTTATCAATATTCAGTTGGTTGAATTTGTTATCATTGGCAAATTTTAGAAATCAAAGCGACCAAATTTTCATTTTAAAACATCTGACAGCGATATAAAAATCGACCAATATCGTAATCGATCGATTCAATAACTGATTCTAAACAATTTATATAATTTTCATTAATTAAAAAAAGACAATACGAGTAAGTGAGTATCATCATTTCAACCCATAAACTTCCCACTGCTGCACACGAGTCTCCTCCAAAGAATGTGGAGGGAATTAAGCCTACTATACCACGTTGGCCAGACGGGTTGGTATAGGCTTTGTTTCGAATTTTCCTTTTCTTGTAGTGCTATTATCTGCATAGGGTTACTCCCATAGTCGCTTTATACGACACCCACGGGTTGAGATGGGGTTATGTATGCTTATATTATGTAGGCTTAATCCGTCACTTCACGGATGAAGTATGATTAAGTGACTATGTCCAGTTGTAAATCTAGATCTTCACAGAATATGCAGAATTTATTTCTTCTATTAGTCAGTATATAATTATAATATATACAATAGCTTATAATTTGGTATTGCCTTTTCAATTCATAAATTGCATTCCGTATTTCTATGAAATTTAATATTATTTTAGAAATGAGTATATATTATATATTTTTATATATGTACCGTCCTTGTAAATTACCTTCCTCTAAAATATTTTATGTAAACATTTTCCACAAATGAAATTGTATGTATGAATATATTTTATCGAAGAATTAATTTAATTGTATTAATTAAAACATTAAGTTCCAGTTTGAAATAAACCTCAATATTTCATCCATAGATCTACGCAATGCACTTAAAATAGCAACTAAAATCCACATTAAAACAAAACATTTTTCAACCAAGCAGAACAATGACAAACAAAACGAACACCTCATGGTAGCGGCCATGCTATACGAAAATCGACCTTATGAATCAAGCAGGATCCGCGTTCATACATCAAGTGGTTGAAAGCGCCACTTAATCCACTTCACGGCTAAGTGTATGTGTGAAATATGACATCGTTCGTCACACAACTCTGTTCTATGTGATACTGCCTGTGACGATTCGCGTGTTACGTGTAATTTGGTATGAGCACCCATATTTCGTGGCTTGCTGTCGATAAAGTATATATTATATTAAGTATATGAGTGATTGCCTATTTCCTTTACTAGTTATCATCATTTGTCTTTGGAAGAATGTATTGTGCCTACATTTATTTGTTTTTTATCATCTACGCTATACCATAGAATCAATGTTGACGTAGTTTTTTTTTTATATAGTTTTAGTACATGAGTGCTTTGTATGACCTTTGACCGCCTGTAGCACAGGTTTTACTACATTACATACAGGATGTTCCCTACATTATTTTTAAGAGTTCTGCTTATTTATTCATATTTACCTTATTACTCGCCTTATGTCACAAGATAGATCCATCATCATTTAAAAATGTTTCAGATTTAACTTTAGTCTGGTAGCCAAAGTATGAAGTAAAATTGTAGTTATGGCTAGCTACTGATCGTTTTCGTATTTATATTTTATTCAAGGTAACATGTTAATTTATTTACCGATTAAATGTTTGCTTGCGTGCTAAAAGCAAAGCATTAGATGTGAACTATAGATAGGAATTGTTTTCAAATTGAGCTACGTATTACCTTCTAATTGTTAGCAAGCTTCCGCGTATCGTTTCACATGGTGTGTCGATTAAATGGTATTTTCCAGTCCCACACTATCTCTGTGTGAAATTTCATCAAAACCGCTAAAAATTAATACTATTGTTGGAAGCAGATCAACAAGAAGTCAATGAACACTATAACTATTACACAGCAAGATGAAATTACAATAAATTACAAACAACAAGGTATACGTTAAAATAACAAGAAGTATAGGACAGCGACTGATCCTTTTTGCGGTTTGCATCCATTAGTTAAATTTAGCTTAGTCACAAAACATAATTACATTGTTTTCTGGTGAAAATTACAAACAATTCTATTAAATATGTATTTAATAGAATTGTTTGTAATTTTCAAAAAAACTAATGTTTGTTTTGACAACCATCTAACAATTTCTAATTTCGTGATAAACTTCAGCATTTGTTTCATTCTGGGTCTACTGGTTCATGGAATTTCTAACGTAGTAAACAATTTTTGTCAAGGTCTATTTATAATATTTCTAAATAGCTAAATATAACGATATCATGCTTCATATCATTTATCACCTAGAAATTAAATAGCCTTCAAAGGCTACGAATAAATTGAAGGTTATTTTAACCTTAATTTTGATTTTAATAAATAAAAATTAGATTTTAATTATAAATAAAAACGTACTTAAAGAATTTAACGTTTTGCTTTTTTATTTCAATGCCTATTTGATAAAGTAATATTGTAAAAGGGCACTATTTTTATTTGCAGGTTCAGACCAGCAATCGGCAACATTGTTATATAAATTAAAAAAAAAGTTAATACATAGTTAAGTATATAATATATTTTGTTTTATAGTAGAATCACTTTTCCTCAATTCACAAAAAGTGATAATCTCTATAATTAGAATATATAAGTGAATATTATCATAGCGACCTCTTCTAATCACTTGAAGTTCAGTTATAATGGCTTTGGCAAGCCTTAGAAAGACCAAAAGGTCTTGAGGGACTTAATAATTACGGTCTGCCAACCCTTCAGTTGATACCAATTTTGGGCCGTCAAAATGTACAGACAGTTATTAATTTTTATGGGTCTATCTCCAAATTTCATCGGGAGATTATAGGAAATTATTTTCCGTTTAATTGCTTCTTGTTTTAATTTATTGGTTGCTTTTGATTTTCTGCAAGTTTCTTTTTCATTTCTTTCAAAATTGACTTTTTTATGAAAAGGTTCAGTTGGAGTTTTAAGTCTGGATACAAACATAAGTACATATACATAATATACATACATGTAACATGATTTTAACTTAGCTTTTATTAAATTAAATTAAATTAAATTATTTTTATTTCAGATTAAATATCCATATGTTGTTAGTAATATACATTCACACTTATAACTATTGTTAGTAATATAAAGAAAACATAAAATACATTTTTACAACAAAAACAACAAACACAAAACAGAAGGGACGGGGCTGTCCGACCCCAGGGACACCATCTACTTGACCGCATGCAGTCGTATCCAGCGCCCCAGGATCGGAGAGTCCCATCGATCCGCTAACGTCGTCAGGATGGTGTTGGGGCCAGTGCGCATTCGGCGCCATAGAGAGGTACATCGTTTCCGCATGATCGTTGAAAAACTGTCAACATTCGCGTCCGCAAACATACCCGAGGCACTACAAAAGCGCGGTAGCCCCAACAGCATCCTAAACGTGTTGTTGTACTGGACGCGCAGGTCGCTATATGCCTTCAGTGTAAAGTTCACCCATAGGCTGCATGTGTAGAAGGATTGACAGTAAGCTTTAAAAAGCGTAACCTTTACCTGTGTGTTACAACGTGCAAACCTACGGGCCAACATACCACATCGGACAGCCAGCGACCTGCGCTCCCGCTCCAAATCAACGTCATCCTTTAGATCCTCAGTGACCCAGTGGCCCAAATACTTAAATTTTGCAACTCTGTTTAGTGGTGTACCGCACAACATGACAGGTGGTACTCTAGAGTAGCATTTACTGCCGGCTTTAAAAACCATCAGCTCGCTTTTGAGTGCATTGTATTTGAGCCCATGAGCCACTGCATAGGATTCACACAGATGGAGTAGTCTCCTCAATGCTCCAACCGATGGGCTCAGCAGCACCATATCGTCAGCATAACTTATATTATTTATACATGTTCCGTCGATATGGCATCCGATTGTCGTGCTGCTGAGCCCATCGATCAGGCTGTTCATGTACAGATTAAAGAGTGAAGGTGAGGTCAACCCCCCCTGCCTCACCCCGCACTCCAATCTGTAGTCTTCCGAGAGTGAGTCACCCCACCTCACACGATTTAATTGATTACTATACCAGTACTGAAATAAACCTATGATTTCGGATGGTAATGTCGTTTCGCGCCTTAATTTGTTCCATAGAACGTTATATGACACTAAGTCAAAAGCACGTGACAGGTCTAGGTAACAGGCATATACTGGTGTTTTTCTTGCTGTATAGTAGTGCACAGTTTGCTTAAGACACAAGATAGCATTTTCCGTCGATAAGCCAGGTCTAAAGCCAAATTGGGCATCGTTTAGTGTCAGATGTTTGTCCAGCTGGCATCCAAGCAAACTGTCCAATACCTTAGCAATTACAGTCGCTAACGAAATAGGTCTATAATTCGATAACACCGATAAGTCACTCGTTTTATTCTTAATAATAGGTACAACAATTGTTCGCATTAATCTTTCAGGTAGGTAAGAATGACTTAAACAGAGATTGAAAAACATAGCCAAAACTCTGGACAAGTGTACCCCCGCATGCTGCAGATGCTCGATGCTGAGGCCGTCATGCCCTGGAGACTTACCTCTCACCATGTTTTTAATAGTGGTAGCAATTTGCTTCGCCGTAAATGTAACACTTCGGACAGGACATGCGGTCACACCACCGGGCACCTGCAGCATTGGCTCTTCAGTTAAAGGTGACCCAACTTTAAAATGCTGGCGAAACATGTCCGCAATACCACAAGGATCGTGTACACCCTCCACGCTCACGGGAAGACTCGGCTTATGATTAAGCTTGTTAGTAGTTTTCCAAAATTTACCAAAGTCTTTGTTTGAATGATGTTTTGCAATAATATCCATTTTAATTATATTTTGGTTAACCTGACACCACTTCAATTTGGATTTGAATATTTTTCTGGATTCAAACATGTCATTATAGACCCTGCCAGTGCTGGGTTTACCACACATCAACCAAACTTTGTAACACAGCCGCGCCCTCTCGTGAGCATCTCGAACATATTTGTTCCAGCCAGTTACATGTGTACCCTTTTTTATTGTCCTTTTATCAATATAACAAAACTCCGAGGCCTTCATAAGTATACATTCTATGTTACTATACATTTTATCCAATAATGGCAAATGACTACATTCAGTACACATGCCATCACAACACTGACTAAATTCTATTGGAAAGTCCGTTTCTCGGAGATATGAATGACAATAATTATGATATTTATGAATTTGCTCAGAATTACGATCACCCCAGATAACTTTATTTACCTGAATGTTTCTCTTAAACATCTTTGCATGAATAATATTGAAATTACATTCTATCATAATGGGTAAATGATCAGACCAGTATGAATCATATAGTACGGAAACATTTAAAACAGCGGGCAAAGCGGCACCTGTCACTATACAATGATCGAGCCAGCGCCGACACCCGTGTGCATCACTTACATATGTATACGTGTCCGATGGCAGCGCGTTCATATCAACACATGACCACGATAGTTCCGCACAGAATGAAAACAGCTCGTTCGCAAACATTTCACCGGGATGCGCATTAAAGTCCCCCACCATATAAACTGACTCCACACTGTTACTTTCAATTATAGCATTTATCTCGCTTAAACACTCCGTAAACTCTAGTAGGTTATCACTACAATCGGTAGGCATATATATCGAAAACACTATTAATGACCGATCATTAAGTATCACTTTTATAGCTACAAGACGTACATTGCTACAGCTGATTACCGTTACGTTGGGGAACGCACTCTTTCGCCAGAGAAGCGCTACGCCTCCGTGAGGTCGTCCTCGCACCACTCCCACCGACGTATCCACCGCCGAGGCGCCGGTGAAGGCGAAGTTGTCATCGATGGAGCCAAGAAACGGCAGATCATGCGGCAACAACCATGTCTCCTGCAGAGCTATGATATCCGCTTGTTGACAAAGTCGACGTATACATTCCACAGACCTTACAACGTTCTTGCAATTGAAAGTCACAATTCTTGTGTTCATCATGTTGAGTTTGTCTTAATATTCTCACTACCGTGTACGATACTCGCAGGTTTATCTTTGTAAACAAAATTAACAAAGCGCCGGTATGCTATTCCGACGGGCCAAAAGTCTTCTTGCATAAATAGATCGACACTATCTTTAGGCACAAATATTTTATACGAGTTATAATCTTTATCTAACTTCATACTCATTTTTTCCACGATAACTTTTAAACGAGACTTATCGGTAATATACTTAGTAATGTCACACACTGACACATCCTTCGCCACATTATAAATATAAATGGGTACCTTTATTTCTGCAGCTTTAAAGTTCAAACTTGCATCAACCACGGCTTTTCCCCTATTTACTGCAAAGCGGTTTCTATGTCTATACCTCTGAACTTTGACCCAAACATCACTTTGTGTCTTCGGCATCCATTCACCATCCTTCACAATATCCGCCATAGTCTTATTTTTATTCTCAGACGTAGTTGCATTAATCGCGAGACCCGTGTGTCGCGGTTCACATGTAGTCGGGCTTGCAATCAGCTGAGGCGACGGGCAAGCGAGCGCGGCAACTTCACTATTGTCACATTTATTAGTCATAAGGCTATTAGAACAAGATTTCAATTTACTAATGCCTTCCATGTTCACTTTGCTCTTTTTAACCGATGACGGTTGCGTATTTGATGCTAACAAGTTAGAAATACCCCCACCTGACAAATGATCGTGCACTTTTTCATGGTTAACGGTTTTCTCAGAAAATAACGTGTTTATCTGTATACTGCTTACACTAACATCGCCTAGCTGAAGTCCCGAAGTATCACTTAAAATTTCAGTATTCTCCAGCTGCTGACAACCTCCACGTTGAGTATTTACATTGTACTCGAAGTTACTAAGCGAAGAAGTGTGCTTCAATGTTTCCATCTCACATTTTAGTATATCCAGCTGCTCAGTTGTTACATACCGCTCTTTTACAAGGCTAAGATCTCGCTGTATTACCAATAAATCCTTCAAAATTTTCGTTACATCTACATGATCAAAAAGAATAGGGGGTAATTTTTGCAGCTCGCGAGCGACAAAAATTGGTATTTCCTCAGGATTGGTTTCCTTGAGGGTACAGATAATGTCCTCGATGTTCCTAAGAGTCTTCCCCTCGCGTTTTCTGACTTTTTTCATTTTTTTCAATGACGGCATAGATTCAAACAGCAGGTTCTTAGCCGTTAATATGTCACTTTCAGAAAAAGCACTGACACATATTCGGCTTAAACTGTCTTCATCCATTACATCTAACTTATTGTTCACAAATGCTAACAATTCATTTATCACGATGTTACACTTTGAACATTTCACCAAATTCGACGCCATAATCGCGACGCACGGAACGCGTGACCTTTCGCAAGCGATGCGCACGCGCGACTGACATTATTACATGCATATTTTTTTTTACCACATTCACACAGCGCCGTCTAGTCCCAAAGTAAGCAATTATATTTGCTTGTGTTATGGGTACTAAACAACTGATATACTACTTAAATACATTTTTTTTTTTTTTTTGTAAATACATACATAATATAGATAAATTACACCCAGACACAGAACAAACCTTTATGCTCATCACACAAAGATTTGTCCTGGGTGGGGATCGAACCCACGACCTCCGGCTTAGCAGTCAGGGTCACCAACCACTAGACCAACAGGCCAGTCATGTATCTACATATCTGTCCAAATTCTTATTATTATAATCATCAGCAACCCATTAAGTCCCACTGCTAGGCTCGGGTCTCCTCTCATCTAACTAGAGAGCTGAGGGGGTTTAGGCCATAATCCACTCACGCTGGCCTAGTGAGGGTTGGTAGATCAGACATACTAATAGAATTTCTTCTAGGATATGTGGGTTTCCTCACGATGTTTTCCTTCACCGTTAGCAGATGGTAAGTCAGTTGACTAGTACATATAAATTCCACAAAGTGGAATCCCCATTGGTACTGCCGGTCGGGATCTAACTCGGACCGCATGATTTGCACGCCGGTCCCTTATCCATTCAGCCACCATCGCTTTTTATTATAAACACCTTTTAAAAATAAAAAATGAGAATAATTTCAAGTGATTTATTTTCTTTAAAAAAGTACAACATTAAGTACATTTTATAGATATCTACATGCATGTGCTAGGTGAACTTCGCTCCTCTGAAAACTTCATATTATCAGTTTAATATATTTAGCATCTTATTGACGTACTCAATTCTGTGTCAGAGTTGAATATGTGATGTCTTGTCTGCTCAACTTAATTGATGCTGCTACGAATACGATGCCTTCGATTTAGTGGATCAGATCGAAATGAAAATGTCACCTAAGAATACATCCAGGAGGGATTACAAACCTTTAACGTGACCATTTTTATATAAAACAGTAAGGGAAAGATTGTGAAAAACCTTCACTTAGCAGTTGGATAATCTACATTTTACCCTCTTTTCAAAATATAAAAGTGGTCAAGTAAGTCTTGATTTTTTATAAAATAAACACAACAAAGGATTATTTCTAATAAATAATACATGGAAATTCTTAACAATGAATTACTCTTTAGAGAAATTTCCGTAGAATGCTTAAAGGAAAACGTCTATCCTCTTACGTAAGATGCCAGAATATTATTCCGGGAATAAGATAAGAAGCTAACGAATCTTCATGTTCGTAACCTCTTTTGATCTAATGATGTTCTACATTATTATGATGTTTTTTCTCGTAAACATGGCATTCTTTATACTATTAAAATGATGGATAATATATTTCCTAGAATGCCTGCGGCTTAAGACTTCATATTGAATTAGAGCTAGTCATCTAACATTAGTGTGTGCAAATGTGGGCAACGTTTGCTTTAAAGTCATACAATGCCCTCCGCGTCCAGTTTAATAATGCGTTCAGAGCGATGTTGGGGCTACCCCGCTACTGTAGCGCATCGGGGATGTTCGCCAAGGCGCGCACCAATTGCTTTTTCACCACCATGCGCAAACGCTGCCTATCCCTGGTGCGCAGAGTGCGGGCTAGTACCAACACCGTCCTAGCCATGATCGCGGGCAGGCTTGACTGCCCTTATATGCGTAGATGCTGTGACATACATGTCAGAGCATCTAAAATAATATAATTAAGTGACTTTTTAAGATTACTAACACGTAGAATAAGTTTTACTAACAAATATGAGTTGTAATACTTGAAATAAATAAATTATATATATTAGAATATTGATAATGATAGTTCATTAAATTGGAGCATTATTTTGGTCGCCATTTAATGTAGAGTCAACGTCGACGTATCATAACTTCATGCAGTCAATAAATAAACTATCTAATAAATTTGTAACTATAACATTCTGATAGTGGCAATCACTTAGATCTATCTATTCTATCGACATGTCAAATTAGTACATTATGATCACGTAACATGTCGATAGCTTATGTCAGGAATGTGTTCAAATGTATTGAAGTGACTTTTAAATATTTGGAATAGAATTAGTGATTTGCTATTTGTGGTATTGGTGCGGGGGGGGGGGGGGGGCAGTGACGGCTTACGTCATTTTGACATTGTCGCATTGCAGAGTCAGTAGATTCGAATAACAGCCAGTAATACTTAGGTATATACATTCAAACATCATACCACGAAATGCTAATACATAGACGATAATACAGTTTCATAAATCCCCAGATTCTATGAGAGATAATATGAACCTAATAGCGTATTAATAGTCAAATTATTGGGCAAAGGCCAGCCAATGACATAACTAACCAAATCAGTTACCTCGTAATTATGCTTAACACAATTTTGCGTCATTGTATTGGTTTTGATTTAGTTTTGTTCCAGTGTTATAAATTAGTCTCGATACACTAAAATAATTTATATGCACTTCAAATGAAACATGAGAGAACGTTTGATGCTGCCAAATCAAATTAAGCAGTTCCTGTTACGAATAATATTTAAAAGAAGTCAATGCAGTCGTTTCTAAAGGAACTATACTGTATCTACAGCGTCTATAATAAAATACTTGATTATGTCTCTGAAAGTCGAGTTTTAGGGGTCGTTTAGTAGGTATATATCAACTTTTTCTATCAAAAACCAATCAGTTAATCGATGAGTGTGACCAGCCCGTAGGACTACAAATAATTGAATTCTTGAATTTTGTAATTAGAACGAAGATTGAAATTTTATTATGGATGGTTTTTAAATTGGCATGACTTGATTTCGTATGAAGTTTTTATTGGAAGGCATTTGTACAACATTGAGATCGTGGTTATGGTAGGCGTTTTTAGGTAAAACTTAATTCATAAAAATCATTGATATTCGAAAATTCGGCATTTCCCCCTAGATGCACGATCACGTACCAAAGTCACGCTCAAAACTGTAAGTTGTCACCGATACACTGTCAAATTATAATAAAATATTTAGAACAAAGTTTTTGTAAAATTTATTTAATATCTACATGTTACAATTGCTTTTAAAAATATTACTTTTTACTTTTTTAAATAAAACTTTGTAACATTCACGTTTTTTGATCGGCGGGTTTTGGGTTTTTTATAAATATATCAATGATAAAAATACAGTTCAAAATTTAACAGTGACCTGAATCTTGTAAAATTTGTAACGAAATCACAACTACAATCCAAGTTCTTGCGGTTTCCACATACTCGTATATCGAAGCCACAGGGACAAGGGTCTTGGCAGAATACAACCGAAACAATCCATACATTAACAGTCAAGTGGCGAGTGTTTAAAGGAGTGGCGTCACGGGTCCCAGACTTACTGCTCCAGTAAACTACAATTTCTGAACTAACAATTCACGCCAAGTTTGGGCAGCGCTCAAGTTAGAAGCGGTTTGGGTTGTTTTTGTTTTGGTAACTGTTTTACATTGTCACCTCTTTTAAAGCTATTTTCATAGACTATAGAACACGACTCGCAACTTGATATTTGATTGGTCGATTTAAATGACTTGACCAAAAAAATTTAAAATCTCAATATCGGATCTTTAAATGTCGAGATTGCGAGTAGGCTCTCTATCTTGATAGGATTATTTTAAGAATAATCCTATCAAGATAGAGAGCCTACTACTAGGAGGAGAATTTAAGAATATTTTGTTCTCTTTCTTCGGGCCTCGGTGGCTAAAAGAAAACTTGAAGAAGAAAGCCTAAGAATGAAATTAAATAGAAATGATCGGAAAATAATAATCTAATGATAATGATCGGTAAAGAAAGCTTTGGAGTGTATAGAATGTCCTAAACCTCGAGAAACATAGTAAAATAAAAGCTATTAAAGTATAGAATGTCATTAAATCCATAAAAACTTAACATTTTAACGGCTATAAAGTTATTAATTTAAAAACCGATGTGGGCAAAAGAATTTGCGGAATTTGCTGACCATAAAGAATTTCCTAATAAAACTTCGTAACACCTTATTGGACAGGACTCAATTTATGATAACTTATGAAACTATACTCTCATTACTTGGCTTGGCATAAAATGGTAAGGAAACGTCTGAAATACGACAAACACTAGGTTTTATTTGGTAGCACATACATATATGACACAGAAACAGCTAATTATATAATATACTGATTGTATATATATATACAGTCAGTATATTATATAATTAGCGCCATCTAGTCCCAAATTAAGCAATTATATTTGCTTGTGTTATGGGTACTAAACAACTGATATACAACTTAAATACATTTTTTTTTGTAAATACATACATATTATAGATAAATTACACCCAGACACAGAACCAACCTTTATACTCATCACACAAAGATTTGTCCTGGGTGGGGATCGAACCCACGATCTCCAGCTTAGCAGTCAGGGTCACTAACCACCAGACCAACAGCCCAGTCAAATACCTCTTATAATTTCCAAGACCATATACATACATTTGTCACATTGTCAACCTAAACCTCTGACAGTATCCCCACAACCGCGGACAAAACTACCAAACACAAATAAGGCTAATGATACAAATCTGCTTTTACCACTAAACATTTAGAGGCAACAGCGAAAATTAATGCTACACAACAACAGATATCAAGAGAAATAATTAATGTTTGTAACGTTAATTTTGCTCAACAACAATTTATCAAGGGTGCAGAGATAGCGGCGGTCTCACGTCTCGCTAATAAACTTTGGAAGGCGATGATCAATGTTCCACTATTGTTTCAGATTACGATTTGAAAATGTGCGTATAGGCGTGAAGATTTGGATTTGGATGAGATTAGATTTGACGGATTGATCCGTGTAGTTACGGATTAAGAATACATACCTGGGCCCTGATTCTGACTCATCGGATTTCTCCCGGATCGTAAACTTTTTCGAATCTTAGAACGACATAGTTTTACAGATTAAGTTATTGAGTGTTACAAAATAGTTTACCGTATAGAAAATCAAAAGCTGATTAATTATACATCCATCTTTTTTTTAACATTATGTTTTTTAACTTTAAATAAACTGACATTTCTGGCCGAAAATATACCGACAGCTCAGAATCAGGGGGCTGATGTCACTACCCCATCTCAGCCTGTGGGTGTCGTAAAATCGGCTAAGAGAATCTTTTGTCTACATAAGGTTAGTACCTTATGTAACTTCTTGTCTACATAAGGTTAGTACCTTATGTAGACAAGAGCACTGCAAGAAAAGGAAAATTCGAATCAAGCGTTATACCAACCCGTCTGGCCAGGGTGGTATAGTAAGCTAAATTCTCCCCATGACCCATTTTTTAGAGGAGACCCGTGCCCAGCAGTGGGATACAAAGAAATCACCAAAACTCTGAAAAAATCATATTTTGCAGATCATACAAATATTTGATCCGACCCGGGGATCGAACCCAAGAACTCAGGAACCGCAACCGTATCTATACACTACCGCTGGGCGACTGAGGCAGTCGTCTCTAAACAATTATACTCCTCTTAACAACTGTTTGTATATGTTAGGTTTACTTTCTGGCAGACATCTAAATGCTTAATTAATATTGACCGTAAATTTTGTGGATAAGGTTCAAAATCAAAGAGCAAAACAAGCTTGACCATCTGAATGTAAGAAGTATAAAATATGATTCAACTTTCAATGCGCGAGAACTGTCGTGGAGTTTCTAAGCGATTGCCAAGCTGTCAAGCCTTCTTTATTGTGATATTCAACCCGGTTTATTTACGACTCTATGCTTATACACGCCTCCAATACTGCCCAGAATATTGGTTTATTTTATTTTGATTAAAACGGACAGTCAAGTGTTATAACATTTATTTGAAATAGCACGAAATTCACAAAAAAAGTGTTTAAATATAACAAATCTATATAATTTAATACGACCAGTAAGAATCAGAAGAAAACTAATTCCAACAAGTTTAAAGTACCATTAACATATTTTCCGTTTGGAACTTCATAGAAGTTAGTTTCAACACAATCTGTTTCTTAACCCTCCGTTAAACTCAACTCCTTGATTCCATTGTGAAGCCAGTTTAGCCAGTGAATGATGCTCTTACACAGTTGCAATTTTTGGAATTTCATATCGTTGAAAATGGAATTTCATTTTCGAAACTGTTTTACAGAACGAAACAGTATGCAATATAGATCCATAAAAGTTTATTTATTACTAGCTTCCAACCGCGGCTCCACTCACGTGGTATGTCAATAAAACATAGATAAGAAGAGAGACTATAATCTATCTGTATACCAAATTGCATATATATCCGTTCAGCCGTTCTGGCGTGAAAGAGTAACAAATATCCAACCCGTCTTCCACATTTATAATCTTCATCATTTCAATTCACAAACACCACACTCCACCGTTGGGCATGGGTACCTCCTCCAAAGAATGTGGAGGGAATTTAGCCTACTATACCACACTGGCCAGACGGTAATATGGTAATATTATAATCTTATTGTAGTATGATTTTTATTTATTTTATTTTATTAATTTAAATACCACGATACTCGTGCCCAGCAGTGGGACGTTTATGAGTTGAAATCATGAATGAACGAAAAAATATAGGTTTCTTTAAACCTCGTTTGAAAAAAGGCATCTTGGCGCTCGGAAAAACCGCTGCAGGCATTTCACCTCACATGTTAACGTTAATAACTCCATCTTGTTGAATTTAAAAACGTCTCAGTCAACCCCCTAACTGAAGCTTGCTCTGTTATAAACTTTTTTATTGCCAGAAAATCCACTACACACTCAATAACAGTTCCACAGAACCGTGTAAAGGGCAGTAAAAAATGGTGTTTTAAAGAAGAAAAGCGACTCAATCAGTGGTATTGCGTTCAAAATATAGGAATGGTGTACTTACACGGACGGATGGACATGCTTGCAATATCCGGGCGGGCACTGCTCGCGTGCACAGCCGGACAAGTCGACGTCTTATATATATTGCTACAAATATTTTTCTGTAGTAGTTTCATTTTGGTGAAGTTTTAAAATGGTGTTGTTGAAAATTGCAAAGAATTTTTGTGTGGTGGAATAAAACCATAAGATTTTTCAGTTGCGAAAATACATAATAATTATTTGGTAAATAGAACCGAATTATTACTGTCACATATACAAAGATAAGTACTAGAAAAATCAACGCGTTTTAGTAAAATTGATTATGACTGTGCTTCTCAATTTTATGATAGAAAAAAAAGTTCAGTGTTTCCAAATACCAGAAAAAAAAAAGTTTCAATAAAATGTAGTCACAAGAAAACTAATTTCTTAGTTACTAGAACTTTTTAAACGTAATAGTCTATTCGTAGTCAGAATAAACGTTGATATTATTAGATTCCCCTAAGAATAGGTGTTCCATCTAATATTTATGTTCGCCTCGTTCTGCAATCTGTTTTCTGTCATGATATTTGATGAATGGCCGCTGTAGGTGTACAATACCTACCGACGAAATTGTACAACACCTATGAAGTGTTATTTTCGTAGGTACTGGAAATAAAATTTATTGTACTATGAATAACTAACAAACAATTTTCTCTTTTTAGAACTAGCTTTCACGCGCGTCGTTGCCCGTATGACCTAGGGGGTCGATCTCTAGAAAATTGAAAATAATAAAATTAAAATGTTTTCTTTTTACTCTACATCATTATTATGTTTATGATGATGTTCTGTTTAAATCCGTTTAATAAAAAAAAACAAAGCCTGAATAAGTAACATTATCTAGTAAATTAGTAAGTTTTAGTTTAAAATTAACTTTAAGTTTTAGTGTCGACAAATTTATTCTAGTCGTGGTGTTTTTTAAAATTCATATCCAAATCAAAAATTGAGTATTACATTGAGTATTAAAAGCTTTAAACCTATTTATTTTGATATATAACTGCCTCGGTGGCGCAGTGGGAAGTGTATACGACTGCTGTGCAAGAGGTCCCGGGTTCGATTCCCGGGTCGCGTGAAAATTGTATTGGGCTTTTCTATCATGAAATTCCAGTATTAAGATTTTCCCGGAGTTTGGTAAACAAATGTTCCCGGTAGATGACAATAGACTCGCCCCCTATTTCATGGGACCAAACATAGCTGGCGAAATGTGGGTGTGAAACACCTCCGCCTACCCCTTCGAGGAAAAAGGCGTGATGCTATGTTTATTTTGATAAAAATAATGTTATTATTTTTATTTAAGTACTTAATTATTTTTTTTATCTTGAAATTTTTAATATCAGCCCAGAATCGGGAACTAAGTCTAGTTAATTAATTGCACTTTGACCCCTTATCACATAAGACCTAACATAGTTGTAGAAATTTAGGTGTATGCACAACTCCTTAAATCTTCGGGGAAAAACGAACGATGCTATGTTTTATGTACATAATTTATGTAATACTGGTCTTTATAAATGTCCAAGAAGACTGACCACTAGTTACTAAATAAAACTATCCACTAACAGGTCTTCTAAAACTGGTTATTTCAGCCCAAATTATATTTTAGTTACAACAAGCTATGTTATTTTCTGCAAGCTTTGCCTAGACTCTGTTCCGTCGTATCTATTTAATTTATCTACCAAAACACTTAGGTAACAAGATTACTTCGCATGAATTATTCTTACTCAGCGAGATGGGAATTATAACACGGTGTTTACTGGAAGACTGCATGTATGGTTTAGTGGATAAGATAGTTACGTCGCTGTACCTTGACTTGAATAAGAAAGAAAGAAGATACTTTTATTTTGTCCCGCACAGAGCTTATACAAATAAACTATATTAAGTAGGATAAAAACTAAATGGTTTAAAATATAGCTTGCCCTTGTTTCATATTTATTTAAAATTCTAAGAGGCAAGGTGCATAATGCGGATATTCTGGAGCAGCTGAACCTAGATGTTCCAGATAAACATGTGTGGCGAAGACGGACGCCCAATCTGTTATAACCTGTAATGATAGATGTAAGTTGAAATAAATAAATAGCTTGAAATAAGGTACCTAATTAAAAAATCTTGGTGGAGACAAAAATGGACATAGCTCAGCTTTTATGCTGTTTAACTAAACAGCGCTGTTTTCAGGTATGTCCGTAACGGCGTGTGTTGAATGGTACTCGCGTAATTGAGGTATCCATTGACTTCGCTGTGCGATGTATCTTGGGTTCGATTTCCGACAAATATTTGTATGAGTCATAAATATTTATTTCAAATCAGCACATTATTATCCTACTAATATCTAGTTTTTGCACCATCAAATAAAAGCTATTCCTCGATTAAATCATAACCTGACTAAATATAAAAGTAAAAAAATAGAATTTGTTCATTTTAATTTGTTCAAGTTGTATTTTATCCTATCAATAACTTATTTGATGGTTCAGAAACCGGGCATGAATTACGCTGGCTGGTGCATTATACTAACATGTCTCTACCTATGTTTGGTCCCATGAAAAACCCATTGCCTGGGCCCATTATCCGTGTAGTGACGGATTAAGAATATATAATTTTACTACCCCATCTCAACCTGTGGGTAAAAGGCGACTAAGGTACTTTTGCAGACAAGCGCACTGCAAGAAAAGGAAAATTCGAAACAAACCCTATACCCACCCGTTTCGTCAGCGTGGTATAGTAGGCTAAACTCTTTCCACATTCTTTTGAGAAGATCCGTGCCCAGCAGAAGGACCTTTATGGGTTTAAATGATGATTGACCGGGCATTCTTTTAATATTCCGGGCACACATTAACACTGATAATTTCATTAGAGAAAAACCCATACCGTTTTTGCCTGATTCGGAAATTCAGCCGTTACCGAAACAGTTGTATACACTCTTGTTGCACCATCGAGACAGTACCTGACATTGATAAATTCAGTCTCATGCTAAGTTTTCCTTACAACTTTGCTGCAGCAAAACTTATAATAACATTTGATTACACAACATTAAACGGAGACCCCACAATGAAAGTACAAGTCATCTCCAATTTCGCGCAGCACGTAAAACTTTTAGCTTTAAAGAGAAATTTCGTAAAAGTGGCATTCGCAAACGACTTATTGCTGAAGTTTCCATAATTGTTTTAATTCGTGTATAGTTTTTGTGCACTGCAGTGTACACTGACTCGACGTTTCATTTGCAAACATGTAGTTCATTTGCACTGTATTCAAAATGACCCAGTTCTATTTAGTTTTTAAAGGTAGCCTAACTTTCAGACTGCCAGAATTTTTAATGCTCCCTTTAAGTTAGCCGCTTACATCTGTTTCTAAATAAGCTTTTTAAAACTCTGCTAATATATTTAATTCTGCTACGCTCTCGTTGCGTTTTGTTTTCAATTTGGTTTATGTCTAAGTAACGTATTAGATGTTCGTTTTGTTTACTCGTCTTGCTATCAGAGATACGCTTTTGGATAGATGTTAATTTGCAGAACAGCAAATTGTAATCAAAGTTAGAACTAATACCAACTATATAATTATTATAATATATGGCATTTCTACATATCAAATCTCCAACGCAAATATTTACCTAACCTAAAATAAAAGAAAATAATAAAATAACTATATTACAATCAATCTGCTGCGTATATAGCTCGCGATAATCGAGAGTATAAATCAAAATAGCCCCCCACAAACAACACACACATGGGACCAAACATCATCATGACATCATTATCATAAAAAAAAACAAAAATCATATCAGCCCAACGACGTCCACTGTTGAACATAGCCTCACCTAATTTCACTCGCTATGGCAGAAATAAGGGGACTGTTTGGTCCCCTTATTGCCGCCGCCATTTACATGAGAAAATTTTAATGTGAATGTGATACACTTCTGCCTACCCCTTCAGGGAAAGGCATGCTACTATGTCCGTGCTACAAGAAAACTAAAAATATCGATTCTCCAGTAGATCCATTAAGTCTGTTTCTCTAAGCACATATTAAATGCAACACTATTTCTCATTAGGATCGTTTGCAGCAAATCGTTGGTCGAGTGTGTCTGCAATAAGCTTTTAAACCATTAGTGCAATGTAATGATGTTAGTGGGCTACTTTATTTCGCTTAGTTCTAAATAAAGGTTGATCTTGCTCACGTAATCCAGCAACTATAAATACGGTGCATTTACTTGGTTTTGTAGAGTATGAACGAAAGAAGAGTGCCAAAACATATATATGAAGTGAATGTGAAAGAAACGTTGGAAGGGGAAGTCCTAGAAGAACGTACCATGACCAAATAGGTGACATTCTAAAGAAGGGACAGATCAGGAGTACCCTCAACCGGCGAGAATATATGAAAAGACTGAAGATTGTTGAAGAAGCCAAGAATGTATGTTAGAATCATAGCAAGTGGAAGGAAATGGTCTCTGCCTACCCTACTGTTGAGAAAGAGGCATGATTGATATACAACAAATCGGTGTCTCCCCCTAGATACACAATCACGTACTAAAGTCACTCTCAAAACTGTCGCCGATATACTGATACTGTCAAATTTTATTTACATTTTTAGAAAATAGTTTTTGTAAAATCTATCTTATATATTACACATTACAATTGTTTTTAAAAACATTACTTATACAGCAAAAAAATGTTTACGTTCACACCAGCAAAACAGCATCTATTGTGTAACAATTGAACACTATTAAATTTGAGCTCTATTTTGAGGGAAGGCGCAGTGCTGCCGCCGATTTTTGATCACTGAGTGTGCGTCTTGAGTTTTGAGGAACCTAAACCCTCTCAGCTCTCTAGATAGAGGAGAGGAGACCCGAGCTCAGCAGTGGGACTTAATGCGTTGCTGATGAGCCCTATTATCGAAGCAAGTTACAGGCTATACAACATCACGCTACGGCGAATAGTAGCTGAGCAGAGTTCAAATAAAGAACGACGGGAGTGAAGCCTCACGTGTTATAAAATAATAATAATTTTGATTTTATTATGCAATAATAATTAATTTCATTACATTATAATTAAAATTAATTCAATAATTTATCTTACAAAACATCTATTGTTGATTTGATTGGCAAACACGTGTTGTTTGTACGTCACAACAGCAGGTGTTCTTTGAGAGATAAGAACATCTGTTACTAATGGTGGGGCGGTGACAAATAAATACGACAGAAACGCTTGGGACAGGGCCATTCTCGATTGTACCGTTGACTGGAGCAGACCTGACAACTGTTTAGGAGTTAAGTACTATTTTAAGTATTATTTATACGCTTTATGATATGATGATGATGATATATTATAATTCTAAATGTTAAATAATTATAATTATTTAACAAGTATTCAGTTGGTTTTATTATGTGCCATACTATGGTAAAATAATAGTTGGTATAAAAACAATATTGCTGTTTAGTTTATTATGAATATAAAAGTTAATAAATATACTACTACTTATTATCTATCTACTCTAGTTTTATTTTTAACGTAGTATAACAACAGTTATATAAGGCAACTTGATAAAGTTTATGTATTGCCGTACTAACCCTAAGTATAAATACATCTATTATCGCTATATAAATATACTGGTTTTATCTCTATATATATATACTGTTTTATTCTAAATCTAACATCAGAAGTGGGATACACTATGTCCATAAACTAATACATTGAATTGAAAGTTTTAGAATGGGTGGGAAAAAACAATCTTCGAAGATCTTCCTGAGGCGATCCGCGAGGGGAGCCATCATTGCTTTGATGACGACGTGACACTTCGGTCTTTGATCCGGCGTCAATCGACTTCAGCGCGAACGGCTGGTGCCTCAACATCGAGGAGCTGTTCGAAGAATACGAATGGAGCAGCTTCAAAACTGTAGCAAAAAATGGTAAGGCCCTAAGGGGCTCTGCTTTAATTTGCTTAGTCTTGGGACTACTGAATATAGAACTTGGAAGAATTTTCGTTTATATCTTAGATATTTTATAATACAAATGTTTTGTATACGGAATATAACTTAACTTAACTTAAATATTAGAATGGCCTCCATCAATATTATTTATGTGAAAAATTATTCATAAATCTTAAATTATATAAACAGAGCAAAAATAACATTAGTAAATACGTCGGTACAAACGTAGAATTCTGACGAAAGAAAATGTTATTGTTTGTCAAATCGGGACATGTAAAAATGAGGGTAATTTATTTGGGGAACCAAAATTCAATCGTATACTTATAACTTTCTTTTTTTCTTCTCTCTTTAACCTATACAAAAACTGTACTTAATAGATTTTTCATATTTCATCTGGACTATATACATAGAACCGTTTACTCAGTTCAGTGAAGGTTGTATATAAGTACTAATCGTTGCTCAAATCACTTTAAACTCATAAGTAAACAAAAGCTAATGAAAACATATTGGCTTTGCGAATTATTTGATGAAAACGTGAGTGTCAAAAATTATAGATAAATAGAAAAATATTGTTATTGATATTGTATTAAGAATAAACTAATGTTTAATTTATATAAGTTGTGATTGCAAGAATTTGAAATGTGTCAGATTGGCCAAGCGGATTGTGGAAAGTTCTATTAATTTTTTGGTACATTAGGGGCTGTTTTTACAAAAGACACACACACATAATTAATAGTTTTACCGCTGGTCGGCTTCTGATCGGATATTAACCTGAATATCATACTGCGGCGGGTGATAGGGTTAATATGTCATGGTCAGAAGTCACAAAAAGAAATACCGCTGGTCGATCTTTGCCCTGATACTTCACTGAAATTCACACTGCAGCGGGTGATAGGTGCTTGTATGCCAAAGCCAAAGATCAAAAAATATATATACTGCTGGTTAATTAAAGATTAATGCAGCAGGTAATACTGCTGGTTAACTAAACGTTAATGCAGCAGGTAACAATAAAAAATAATAATACTGCTGGTTAATTAAAAATTAATGCAGCAGGTAATACTGCTGGTTAACTAAACGTTAATGCAGCAGGTAACAAACAAAAAAAACAAAATACAGACTAGTATAAAAGGTAGGTACTTCGAGAGCGAAGTACTTGTCAGTCTGGCCGTGTTAGATTATTCGAAATATTTTGTCTAAATATTGAAACAAATATTCAAATAAGAGAAACAGAAACGTTTAAATATGTGTGTGTCATTTGTAAGTACCTATTTATTCCTGTAGTAAGTCTATTTACCTGTGTTATGAATCTGGCTAGATTCTAAATCATTGATAATTTATAGGTTAAATTTAAATATCAATTATTGTATAGCTAATTACTATAAATGGCAATTACTGAAATAAATAGTATTTAATTGTTGTCAACAAATTGAAATCTTCAAAAAGTCTTAGTCTTCTTTTAAAGTCTTCGTTTTATAACTGTCATTAGAATTTCTGATTGATCATTTTAGAAATTCTATAATTATTGTATTGTTAATTTAACTACTAATACTTTAAATATTTTTAGAATAGAAGTATTGTTTCCTGTTACTATGTTTGTAATTAATCAATCGTTTGACTTATGTCAGTACAATTTAAGGTATAAAAGACAAACACAGTGAGTGTTCGAACACTACTTGTTTGGCCGTGCCTATGGTTTCACCTGTGGCTGTGCCTGTGGTTTTACCTGTGGCTGTGCCTGTGGTTTCACCTGTGGCTGTGCCTGTGGTTTCACCTGTGGCTGTGCCTATGGTTTTACCTGTGGCTGTGCCTGTGGTTTCACCTGTGACTGTGCCTGTGGTTTCACCTGTGGCTGTGTCTGTGGTTTCACTTGTGGCTGTGCCTATGGTTTCGGCTGTGCCTGTGGTTTCGGCTGTGCTAGTGGTTCTACCAATGCCGGTCCCATTGATCATATGGCTGTGCCTGTGTTTATAGGCAACCAATAATTATCTGTCGCCACATGTATTAAATAAAATAAACAAACATCAATTATATTGTAAGTTCTGTAATGCCTAAACGTATTGGATATGGATGTATGTATATATATTTCCAAAAATCCAAGGTATTTATATTGTACTCCGAGAACGTAGTACATTTCAGAATGGCCGTGTTATAAAATAATAATAATTTTGATTTTATTATGCAATAATAATTAATTTCATTACATTATAATTAAAATTAATTCAATAATTTATCTTACAAAACATCTATTGTTGATTTGATTGGCAAACACGTGTTGTTTGTACGTCACAACAGCAGGTGTTCTTTGAGAGATAAGAACATCTGTTACTAATGGTGGGGCGGTGACAAATAAATACGACAGAAACGCTTGGGACAGGGCCATTCTCGATTGTACCGTTGACTGGAGCAGACCTGACAACTGTTTAGGAGTTAAGTACTATTTTAAGTATTATTTATACGCTTTATGATATGATGATGATGATATATTATAATTCTAAATGTTAAATAATTATAATTATTTAACAAGTATTCAGTTGGTTTTATTATGTGCCATACTATGGTAAAATAATAGTTGGTATAAAAACAATATTGCTGTTTTGTTTATTATGAATATAAAAGTTAATAAATATACTACTACTTATTATCTATCTACTCTAGTTTTATTTTTAACGTAGTATAACAACAGTTATATAAGGCAACTTGATAAAGTTTATGTATTGCCGTACTAACCCTAAGTATAAATACATCTATTATCGCTATATAAATATACTGGTTTTATCTCTATATATATATACTGTTTTATTCTAAATCTAACAACTTCTAGTTACTAATAAAACCACCTAGTACCACAAATAATAAACCACAACTGAACTATATAAATGTCAATGAAATCGTAGAAAAAAATACAAAGATAAGTAAAATGTAAGCTTTTCCATTAGTATGTTATGTAATTAGATAGCTTACAGTTTATTTTGTTCCGTTCTAAGACAGGTACGCGAGTGCAGGCGAGGTCTTAGCTCGAGAGCTGGCCACTGAAATTATAATGAATTCATTTAAAACACTATTATGATTTTCTTTTTAATTGTGTATTTATTTTATTAAAAAGCACTTTTGTTTACTAAGAACTATTAAGAACTGTAATTAACTAACCTATTCAAAATTAAAATAGATTTAAAACACTTTGATCAAACATTTAACTTAATTAATTTAAAAGTAAATTGTCTCAGGTTTACAAGTTTTTTAAATTTTTATTATGAAGACAAGATCAATGAAGTTAATTACATATCTAACAAAAAAAAGGAATTTATGTACTAATAATGAGGTAAATTTTGTGAGTTTATGACGTTAAAACCAATCTCAGAATCTACTGATACGATTTCCAAAATTATTTTGGTGTTGGATAGCTCATTTATCGAGGAAGGTTATGGGTTATATAAAATACACGCTACCGCCAATAGGAGCTGAACAGTGGCCAAATAAAGAACGAAGGGAGTGAAGCCCCGCGCGACGTCTGGAGTATTCATTAACGAGTATGTATAGTCGACAATAAAATTGCTTTGCCACCCTTAGAGTAAATGTCGTTTGTATATCACAAAACAGTAATATCTATTTTTGCTTGCAAGTGACATCAGTACAGTGACAGTTGTCATCAATAATGACTCTTATTGAGTTTTAATTTTGATTGGAATTTTTGTCAAAAGTGGTAAGGCAAATAAGGTCGACAATACATTATCTACGGCTCCTGTATTATAATCTGCTTGTAGTTGCACGTTTCCTTTGTCTTAGCGGTATGGTACCGTGCATACAACCCATAACAACTCCAATCGATCATGTTACGTTGCTGCCTCCACTCTTTACTAGATATCGCGAATTTACCCCCTTGTATTACTCTGAACATTGTGATATAGAGGACATTTTGTTTTTGTTACACACACATATACATGCTACTACATCTATTCCCAGGGAAATTGTAATTAATATTTCGATTTATTTTTGTGATATAACTGGCGTACTAGGAGTTACTACGTTAATTAACTTTAAAGTAAAAACGTGTAATATTTTATAATTCTTCGACCTGAACCAATCAAATATTAAGATTGTGGCTCTCAGCGGTGGAACGTAATAGGTTGTTGATGATTATGAGCTTTAAACATAAAATAGTGTCCTTCCCATTCCTTTGGATTTATACATACCTCTTTCGTTGTCCAAGCAATAGTTCTTTGGAACGCGCTTCCTCTCGATGTCAGGGGGGCTTGTAGTAGGTACATTTTTAAAAAGGAGGTCAGAGCTCTTCTCACGAATAAAACGTCGGAATTATCGCGTCTTACATTATAATAGACATATTTATATATTATATATTTAAAAAGGTATGTATTTATGTATATTATATATTCAGTTTATATATTGCATTTTTTTTATGTACTGATATTTATGTTATTTTGTATTTTCCTCTTTTTATTTTTTTTATTCTCCAATAAGTTGACCATTGTGCACCTACTTTGTTCTACTCTGCATCACCCAAGGTAGACTGGTAGAAAATGCCTACGGCATTAAGTCCGCCCATTTACCAATGTGCATAAAGTTTAAATAAATAAATAAAATAATAATGTCTCCATTTCAATAGCTCTTGTTATATAATCCTATACTTATACGGGTATGAGTATTATTCCTGTATGAGCAAGCTGCAGTGAAGTTATTATTTAAGCCAACGTTTGCCTCTGACGGGTTTAGTTTCTGTTCAAGTTACAAGCGAATTTATAAAGAAAATAAATATCAGTATATATCAGCAACCCATTATTAAGTCCCACTGCTGGGCTCGGGTCTCCTCTCCTCTAACTAGAGAGCTGAGAGGGTTTAGGCCATAATCCACTCACGCTGGCCTAGTGCGGGTTGGTGGATCAGACATACTCATAGAATTTCTTGTAGGCTATGTGGATTTCCTCACGATGTTTTCCTTCACCGTTAGCAGATGGTAAGTCACTTGACTAGTACATAATTATAAATGCCACAAAGTGGAATTCACATTGGTATTGCCGGTCGGGATCGAACTCGGACCGTGTGATTTGAACGCCAGTTCCTTATCCATTCAGCCACCATCGCTTGGAATGAATGTTTAAAAAGCAACAATATTTTATATTTACCACAAAATATAACATAACAAGACCAAATAACCTTAAGCAGACAAGAGTAGTGAATGAAAAGGAAAATTCGACACAAAACCCTGTACCAATCCGTTTAGCCAGTGTGGTATAGTAGGCTAAAATTCCTCTAAAATATTTGGAGGAGACTCGTGCCCAGCAGAGGTACGTCTATGGATTCTAATGATGATGAATAGCTGGCGAAATTAAGCTGTGATTCATACTACATACCAGTCCGGAAAAAGGCAGAATATTATTTTTAAGTATGTTTTATTTTATTGTAAGTCGAACGTCTTTTAATTTAAGAAGGAAAGAAAGAAGAAAGCAAATTAATTTATTTTGGTCTCACTTAAACATAATTACAGTAAAGTAGATGAAATTACTTATTACTATTTGTGAGAAACAAAAATGGTCCTAACTCAGCGATAGCTACCTTGAAATATAATAATATCAAGATAGCGCTGGTATTCTGTTAGGACCCTGTGTGGTTGGGACGGACATCATAGTTACGTCACAGTTACTAATTAAATTAAATAATATTTTAATAAATAGATATTTATAGTTTTAAGAAGAAAATACATAAAAATATACAGGGTGTATACGACGATACGACATTAAATGACAAGGTAGCCAGTGTTAACCCTTATAAACATATTCTAATATAAATAATAAAAAAAAAAAAGAAAAAAAAAAAAGAAAAAAAAAAAGAAAAAAAAAAGGAAAAAAAAAAATGCTACACATTATTTAAAGTCGAAAAATTTAAGAATATAAAACTACACCTTATATTTCTATCATGACGTTTTCGACATGACGACGACAACTGTGCGGAACAGAGTAAGAGATAAGATAATATGAAAGAGTCAGAGATATTTAAATGAATTGAATGACGTAATGACAACATACGATCAACGTAAATACCTACAGGTTGTTTAAAACTGTGAACAACTGTGACATAAAGAAAGTACATTTGCGTCTAAACTATTGCAAATTTCTGTTTAATTTTTTTGGTATAGCCTTCTAACATCACATGCTACACGTGGTTTCATTTAATGTCGTACCGTTGTATACACCCTGTATAAGTACAAGGTAAATAATAAATAGTTGTCTATGATAATATTGCCAAAATGACAGCTGACAAGTGAAGTGACATTAATTTGACACTTGATAATCTATAATTAAATAATGCTCTGTGGAAGTGTGGAACTATAATTAAAAAATATTATTAAATTAAATTATTGCAAATTTTCTATGCCATACGCCTACCCCTCGTACTCAACCTGGCTGTTTCTATTGTTGAAGTAGATATTGTTTAAGTTTTATAGTAAAAATATCATCATCATATCAGTCCAACGACGTCCTTTGTTGGATATTATAGGCCTCACCTAATTTCCGCCACAGTGACCGATTTAATGTCACCTGCAAACAACGGCCACCCTTTTATAACTTACACCATCCTAAACAACGACAAATCCGTTCAAAAAGCTACAGTATGATAAAATGCACTTTCCACACAACACGGTGTTGAAAATTACCAAATATAAAGCTAATGTTTGATATTTTCCACACAATCTGTCACGCCGGACGCTGTATGAAATTTTGTATAACGAAATTATACGTATAGGTTGTTACACGAAATCTATATCCTTTGGTTATTGGGAAATGGATGTGACTTTTAATAATATACTATTTATGTTGGTTGTTTATGGTACGTTGGCATATTATTATCATCATCATATCAGCCTAATGAGGCCCACTGCTGGACATAGGCCTCACATAATTTCCGCCACTGTGAGCGATTTTGTGCCGCCTGTACCGTTGATGTATACTAGGTGGACATTTTTTCTAGTGAACAAAAACTAAGCAGTAAGTAGTCCTCTCCCTAATCAGATTTAAAATCTGGAGAAAATTTACCTCCATACATTATAAACTCAATTTTGGTTATAAGAAAATAACATGTTGGTTGGTTACATTACGTTGGCGTAATATACTTTCTTCTCTTATAAAACTATAGTAACTCATTTTATGGTAGAACATTACTTACACATTGCAACACTTTAAAAAGATATTGCAGACAGTCTAAGACACAAATTTTGTTCATCTCGGTTGTGAAAAGACACAAAAGTTCCTCAGAGTGTATTGGTGAAGGTTCATACACCTTACAGAAGATTTATCTCAAAAACGACATAGCATCACGAATTTTTCATTTTGTCCATTGACTCTTATATTGCCATATTTTTGCTCCATTATAATAATAATAGAAGGTCAATTTATACGACCAAAACATGAAGGTCATATTGAATAATAGTTAGACAGTTACTAAGGTCGTATGTACGCTCTGGTAGATAACATAGAAGTAATCACTCGAAATTGGCCAGACAGACAGACAGATAGCCCAACCCAATTAGTTCTAAGAAATAACAATAAGATTTTGTTTGCTTTTGTGAACTTTCACAACGGAATCAGTTTATAGAATCTTGTTCTTAAATAAATCATTTCATTTGTGAATTTGTTAATATGAAACTAGAAATTGTCTGAAATTTAAATGTACTGTATGCGCTGTGGTACAGGTGGGAGATCGGGGCTCAATCTCTCATTCTCACCCTCACTCCCACCCTTCCGCGTAGGGACAGCATCCCCATTGCTGCCACATAGTGTCACCTGTTGTTAGAGCCTTGCTCTGAACTGTACCTGGGTTGATCACTGACATCTTCTGGTATCTTTGTGAGGCATGTGAGCTCCACATAATCGTGCTGCTTCCAGAAAGGAGCGCATATTACCCGTCTTCCGTTCGTCTTTTTTCTTAGAAGGGTACTTACACAGGTCTTTTAAACTTTCGCGAATTGTACACAATTAAATTAATGTCTGTGTAATTTGATCGAAACATCGGACAAATTAATAAGGTATTCCTTATATATAATACGTGACATAGACCCGTTGCACAAATCGCCTCAAACGACACTTACGAGATGTTGGAAATTAAACGTAGTTACGACACATCCTTCACCTGCCCCACGTAAGCATTGTAGTAATAGTTCCTACCAGATTACCTACACAATTATTGCATGCATTATCAAGTTATAAATAAACATAATACACATTACATCGTGTTGGTACAAAAAAATAAAATCAAATAATCTAATAGTATCACTTATTTAGTCCGTGAATCATGTTAAGAATTTGTGTCGGTACAAGACACAAGATATATCTACCAAGAAACCCTCCAATATCATCACTAGGCAACGCCCTATCCAAACAAAAGACGGCAAAAAAGACCCAAACTCCTCCATCCTACGAGAAATTATTCCTCTCTCTTTTACTACAATGAGAAATTCTAACTGTCATGACATTATTATAAATCTTTTAGATAAGTGCCTGTCGTCACATCTTTCATTGCTACACTAGTCATTCTAAAGAAAAAAAACTTAAAGATAAAATGGAATACTGGAAGTTAGGTACGACAATTTTAAGACACATTTTTAAGATTTAAAGAACATTTCAGATCCCTCAGGTTTGGAATGAAAGTTCTTTTTATGTAAATTCATTTTTGTAAGAAACAAAGCTTTTATTAGGTCTGACTTTTTAGGTGAAATTGTGGTCTGTTATTAATAATAATTTTTTTTTTTGTTTATTTTCAGTTTATTCCTATTTACACATGAAGTACAACTATGAAATAAACTTAAAAAACTCTAACTAAAGCTCATCATGGAATTAATTCTGATGTGTCGTATGAAATATGATGTATATTGTTGTCATGTCATTGTCTACGGGATTGATTTCGGTGGAAATTATATATTAACAGCTGCATTATTTTTTGACACAAAACATCGGAATCGTTCTTGTGACTAAATTGTGACAATAAACGCACAAAATCGCTCACAGTGGCGGAAATTAGGTGAGACTTAGTCTAGCAGTGGGCGTTATTGGGCTGATATGATGATGATCAGTCGTAGGATCTTGACTGTCGTATTTAAGCCAAACCATAGAAAAACTGTAGCAAAAAAAAATTTCATTCAAAACTAGAATTCATTAGCCTACAAAGCTATTGAAATGTACTCATAATTATTTTTTATCAAATTTAATGTCAACACCAACATTTGATTTATAGCTACAGCAGATAGACTCGCAAACTTTAAATTTGGCATAATTAAGTCTTGGAGTTGACGTCAAAAATAACCTAAAATGAGGTTTAACGATAAGGCAATATGAAGAAGGACTACTTTTGCATTTATAAAAATACTTTTGAAATAAATAAACGATATTATTTATCATCCAACGCATACTCTGTATTATCGTTCTCATATCCAATTCAATATGTTGATAAATTAATTATACTTCTTCATACCCACTCTCAAATTCTTACTTCTTTCCTCTATCACACTAAGGTTTGCTGTTAGAGAACTCAAATATGTGTTAAGCTCGCCTTTGTACATACTTGTTTAGATTTCAATATTGTTTAAATGTTTTCTTTGTGTGCAATAAAGTCTAAAATAAATACTCAAATCAATACACTGTTAACAATCAACCAAAAATAATTAATTACACGCAAATCCCCGGAAAAATATAATAATCGACATTTCATCTCGTAAATCCACCGTCAGCCTCAATACCTGCGCCATCTGTCAGGGCTTCGGGAGGAAGATTGATGAAATGATGAAACACCCACAAACATGTCTTTCGTTCATACAATTAACGTTTGAAGTATTAGTGAGCCTAGCGTAGAAATTGAGCGATAGACCGAAGCGGGTGATTTATGGAATGAATTTTTGCGGTTGATTGTACATCTTTGGTTAATTGGGGATTTGATTCATGTGTGTTTAGCACCTTTGTTTGGAAGGTCAGATACGGCGTTTGTTTTGTGCTCGATTTTGTCTAATTAAAAGAACAATTTTTGTTTAGTCCGGTGTTACTTCGGAAACTGTTGTAATTCTATCTACAGTAATATTATAAAGAGGTAAAAATTTATTAGTTTGTGTCGTTGTCGGGTGTAATCTCGGGATCTCCTGAACCGATTTTTAAAATTCTTTTTGTGTTGGATTTTTAAAATTCTTTTTGTTTTGGCTCATTTATCGAGGAAGGTTATAGGTTATATAATATTACGTTACGGAAAATAAGAGCTGAGCAGTGGCCAAATATTATACTAGACTTCTGAGACTTCTAGTATTATGGAAATTGATAAAATATCTATTACATTTATATGTATAAGATACTAAATCAATTTTTAAATGTATTGACATTTCAGGAAAATTACATAGCAAACTAAAAACAAAATAAGACTTTTTTTAAAATTATCTCGTAAAGTCTATTTATTGTACAAAAGTCTGAAAGAAAAACATACACTCAAAACACATAGGCCCATATTCTACTCCAATATTTATGTATTGATGTTAATTACTACAGGATATATTTATCCCAAAAAGCCACGCTTGTGAAAATGTAAAATTAATTACAAATGAAAAACAATATTGAAATATAAAAGCACAGGTAAATAAAATCATTTCATTATTGAATACATTTTATTAAGCTTCCCTGATCCCGTCACAGCTAAAATTAGAGGATGATTGATTACAAAAATATTCCCAAATATTTTAGCTTCACTAAGTACCTTTGGGGATATACAAAGTAATATTTCATTCTTGTTGACAAAATAATATAATTTTAAGTTGCTATATTTTCACGTTTCAACACATTGCTTAATGTTGCATATCTCTTGATAATTAGAGAGAAAATTTAAACTTAAAAGTAATTTATTCGTTTATATATAATAATATATATTATGACATTTTTTATTTGTTTTTTATACCACTATGTTCAACTGATAGTATGCGGTTACCATAGCTAAAAGGCGACTAAGGGCCGGTATTTCAATGTTACCTTATCTTATTGCTTAAGTTAAGTCCTACATTTAATCTAAGTGTCACTTTTGAAAGATGGAAGTGTATTTCAATCTGGATCTTCTTCTCCTTAACTAATCTGAGATAAATCGCAATATTGCAACATAATAAAAAGAATATGTCATTTGTTTATAATTTTTGTTGTCATTTGGTTGACATTGATGTTTGTTGACTGGCCTGTTGGTCTAGTGGTTAGTAACCCTGACTGCTAAACCGCAGGTCGTGGGTTCGATCCCCACCCAGGACAAATCTTTTTTTTTTATTTTTTTATTTATTATATTTTTTTATAAATTATTGAGTTTTAAAATTAAGTTTACGACATTTCTGATAAGTTTTTTTTCACCTTCCACGTACTAGCATCGCTTTTTTATTTTCTATTATATAATGCTTTTTTTAAAACTATATCTTTCAGCAGATTTATCTCCATTGCACTAAAGTTGGTGCACTAATATTGGCATATTTTTTATAGTGTTTTACGGCACTATCTGTTAGCCATTAACTTATCAATATACTCTGGTTTTAGCTATTTTTAGCTTTACTACAAAATTGGTGCTATTCAAGAAAACAAGAAAAACAAATTGGCACATAATAATAAAAAAAAAATACTATTTAGGCTTGGCTCCTATGAATTCGCGTACAAAAATAAATTATCATGAAGCAACTTTTTTCTTTAGTCACACGCAAATCTCAGATCGGCACTTAAGTGGCAAAAATCCTCCGCTTAGATTAAGGCTAGTTAGGATGGACTTTAGGTGCCGCTTAACTTTAATCCTATATTGAAATACACATAAGTCCTACTTATGTTCAAGCCTAGATCAATTCGAGATAAGGTGACATTGAAATACCGGCCCTTAGAGACTTAACTTTAAGTAGACAAGAGTACCTACTGCGAGAAAAGGAAAATTCGAAACAAAACCCTATACCAACCCATCTGGCCAACGTGGTATAGTAGGCCAAAATCCCTCCAAAATATTTAGAGGAAGCCTGTGCCCAGCAGTGAGTCCTTTCTATTTATAGGGTTTCAAGGTCAAGCATTTTGAAACGGCAATATTGTTACAATCGTGTATGAAGTTTCGATATTTCATAATTACATATTTTCGTTGGGCGCCGCGCCAGTACGGCGACGTACAGGTAGGCCATTATTAAGTAATATTTTATGTAATTTGTCACTATAAGTCACAAAATGTCACATCCAAGGTAACGAACCCATGCATTATTCAACTCAATGGCATTTAAAAAGTCAATATGTTTTCGGAAAGGTCATGGCTTTTAAATATTCATGATTACATTTTACTGACTGTCAGGATGGAGCAGGGGAATTGTGTACTATATACAACTGCTGTACCTTTGTACTAAGATATTATTTTGATCAGATAAAAACATTGTGAGCGATTGTGACTGAATGGATAAGTGACCGGCGTGCTAAACACGCGGTCTGAGTTCGATTCCGACCAGCAGTACTAATGTGGATTTCACTTTGTAGAATTTATAATGTATTAGTCATGTGACTTATCATCTGCTAACGGTGAAGGAAAACATCGTGAGGAAACCCCCCATACACTAGAAGAAATTCTAAGTGTATGTCTGATCCACCAACCCGCATTAGGCCAGCGTGTGTGGATTATGGCGTAAACCCTCTCAGCTCTCTAGATAGAGGAGAGAAGACCCGAGCCCAGCAGTGGGACATTAATGGGTTGCTGATGATGTTGATGAAAAACATTTTTGCAGTCTGCTGGACATAGGCGTCTCGTGACACGCGTCATATCTGCAGAAGGACTAATGCAAGATGTAGCAAGCGTGTCTTGAAGTGAAGAATGTGACTCAGCAAGAGTAGAGTAGGACGCCCTCCAGGTAGGTGGACCGACGACCTGGAAATCGTCATTTGGTCTGCATGGATGCGGAAGGTGGAGGACGGAGTGTTATTATTGTTTTATCGACTGTAATAATGTAATTATTTTAGCAGCTAATTTATGTTCCACTGCCGGGCAATAGTTATCTATTCTATATAACTATTGCCCGGCATTTGTATTCAATAGTTTAGTAGTAGTTTTCATTGTATTCAATAGTTTTCTATTCTCCAGCAAGAGAGATACATACCATTCATATGTGTTGAAACAATGCAGCAGACCATGCAGCATCAGACCATGCTCTAGCAATTGATCTCAAGTGTGTTTCGTCGCTATATTTTTTGTTTTCCCATTAGCAGATTGATACTACTGCTAATCGAAACCAAACTCCTGGTCACACCATGCTGTTGTTATTCGTATAAAATAAGAATCTATTTGTAATCGTTATCAGCAAAACTTACAATATTCCTCATGGTAATAGAAAAGGTATTCCCTTGCCGGGCAATAGTTATCTATAAAATAAGAATCTATTTGTAATCGTTATCAGCAAAACTTACAATATTCCTCATGGTAATAGAAAAGGTATTCCCTTGCCGGGCAATAGTTATCTATTCTAATATAGAAAAGGCCAATTTTCAACTGTAGGTAGTTTTAATATTGTACAAAAAATATAATAAGCCTGTACCTACCGAAAAAGTTTCATCCTATATTAACAGTATAGTAGTAAAAACAAAGAAAAATATATCTACACGTTTCCTTATCACGGTCACGTTCAAAAATTGTAAAGTATTTAAATATTTCGTGCAGAAATATTACTCGACGGACGTTTGTCGCCCCGTTTGGCATTTTATGACGACACGGTGTGTAACTGTGTAACTAAGGCTTTATATTCTTTAGTTTTTTTTGTTTGTATTAGGTATGTGACTGTTGCTTTATATTTTGTATATATTAATAAAGTTTAACTCTTGTTTCTAATAAGCTGAAAGAAAACCAGGATAAGTAATAAAATTTAAAAAATACTAAAATTATTGGTATTTACTTTTTTATACGAAAAACTATTGAACGGATTTTAATGCAATTTGAGACAGAGGTAGTTTATGGCATGGATTATTATTTATTAACCTATTACACGGGCGAAAACATGGAAAGAAATACTATTTAAAACAAATGGGAAGAGAGAGATTTAATTTCTATCGGATATGTTTTGCAAAATTTTATAATAAAAGAAAATCATTTTTCGAATACTTTTTATTTGTTGTAAACAGTCTTATAATCGAGCGTTCAGTTTACATTATTTATACGTAAACAATAATTTAAATTTCAATTTGGCTGGGTTTACTAAGCGAATACACAATCTAACCTCACAATAACTTTATCGTTGTCTTTACATTACAATTACTTACAATTAATATTTACAAAATTTAAACAATGTAATTGAATTACGTTTCATTTTTGTTACTTTAAAGCATCTCAGTTTGAGTGTGACTTAAAGGAAGGAGTAATTCGAAATGTATGTACACAGTGAAGGACAAAAAATTAGAACTGATAGTATTTTTTGTCAGATGGCAAAATATTGGTGTGATACTCTGTCTATCCCTTCGAGAAAAAAGCATAAGGCTATGCTGTCGTAGGTACTTGATTCAGGAATCACAAAATACATTGACATAAAAAACTATAGTTAAAAAAAAATATGATTAAATCGGCGACTTCACACTGGGGCTCTTATTTGGCTTGTATTTGACAAGGGATTTCTTTCGAACTTTCACACGTCACAAGCGCTGCAAAACCGCCAAGGTAGAAACATTCGTATTTATTCATAAATAAAGTTCAATTAAAAACTTCAATAGCTATTTTAAGGGTTCTGCCACACAGAACGCGTTCACGTGTTCATGCGGTCTGCCTTATGCGTTCCTTGTAATGTATTGCGTTGTATCGATTGACTGACGCGGTTGCCCTGTGTCTGTATAACGTTGCAAACGCAGAGCACGAACGTAAAACGCATGAACTCGTGAACGCTTTCTGTGTGACAGGGCCCTTAAACATAATCACCTTACGTCACACAGCAAACCGAACCTAACAATAAATTTGTACAATATAACAACTACGTAAACAAGTGTACAAAAGTAAAATAACATAACATTAAACATAACAATGTCCTCTCTCGATGTAGACCTGATGAACTGCCTTTAGCAGCTTCTGTTAGACCTGGTGAAGAAAATTCATTAGTTAATTAAATACATAATAAATCGGACAAAGAGATTTGAAAATGGCAACGACCAAAATCGACTAGTTATAGTATACTACATTTTAGTGGAGTCAGAGGATCAATTTATCTTATCTCTTTTATATATTATATTGAGAATTTAAACGTATTTATCAATTCCATGTGCAATATTCACAAAATTTTAATTTTATCACACAATAATTAAATTCATAATTAAGTAGTGTGTTATATATAAAAGGAACGACTTGATTGCAGTTAAAGAACTACCAATGAATTGTATCAGTAACATATTTAATAACAAATCTTATTTACAAAATAAATATTGTCTGCTATAATTTTGCCTTCTTATTTTCTATGGTATGAACATTACGTCAAACTGTCTTAGAAAGTGCAAAACTCGTAATTTTCAAGAAAACCAATAAATACTTCATAAGGATTGAGAATTTATACGAATCCATTTATGACCCATTTAAAATTACTGACACACCAAACGTAGTACGTGAGATGTCTCGTATTTCACCTAGCTTTATTACACATTCAAGTGTTTTAGCTAAGAGACAGGACAGCATTTTACGATCAAACAGAAATTCCAATACGTGAAAACTACCCCTTTACTTAGAAACAATCTAAGTAAAGGGGTAGTTTTCACGTATTGGAATTTCTGTTTGATCGTAAAATGCTGTCCTGTCTCTTAGCTATGAATACAAATAGTGCATCGGTTCTGCTTTAACTGCTTGTAGATAGACATGCATATAGACAATATTGTCATTTTCAAAAAAATACGTTCAAATTTATCTTTCTGTGAATGTAAGAATTCATTATTTAGCTAGAATAATATCGGTTTTATTTACTATTAATAAATACTAATTAATGATAACGTGAATTTTTAAGGAGCAGGCTCGGTCACGGATCTTATGTGGTTATAATCTACATCAGTAGGTATGTCTTGTCACACTAGTATTGCATCTACAACGTCCCTAGGGCCTAGTCAAATTTTTACACACTATTTTTAGGGTAGGTAGTAGGTTAAAAAAAAATATTGTGGCATATGAATATCGAATAAATCGAATATTGGTGTTGCAAATAGGATCCCACTTGTTATCTCGTCACGCTTAGTGTGGCTTGAGCTTTATTGAAATTATTTTCGGTTACCGTGACTTATTTGTACTGACGTAAAGCATACTTAACAATAATAATTAATTTTATCTGTCGTTTAAAGTTCTCATGATATTTTTTTGACAATGATCATCAGAATTGTTGCAATGTTTTACCCTTCAATGTTCTAAGTACTAATAACCCATTATATAAAATTCTATGCTAACACAAATGCTATAACATTATATATTATTATTCTACACCATTGCATAAGGTTAAGTACCTGTAATAATAGCTGTATGTACGGAAATAAATAAAAATAAAATACTCACCTCCAGCAATGCTGATTTGATTACCGAAATCTTCTGAATACGAGCTCAATTTTATTTCTGCAAAAAATAGTTTGAATTACTTCATCGTCCAGCCTTCAAAACTTTTCTTATTAGACTTCATAATAAAACAATGAACTTTTAAATAAGTTTACTTGAATTGAAAACTCAAAACGTCCTACTACTAGAAAAGGGACTCTGTTTATAAGAGAATAAATATTGGTTACTGTTACTATGCTAACCAATTGGAACAGTCATTTTTGTCAAGTCAATTTATTCTTGCAGATGAGCCCTAATTTTATTTTATTTTTACGACACTTATTATTTAATATTCTAGGGATGAAAAATACCTTGTCTGTGAACTGGATTTAGGCAATTTTGCTGACACTTTTTTTGGCTTTGTATGACGTTCATAAGTATAATGTATTTGATCTATATGAAATAAAGATTCTGACTATAAATATGATATTATATTCTGACTATTTTAATTCTGGTGATGCTTAAATTTAAGATTTTTCTAACTAAGAGCACCATAAAAAGTTTATCAAATCTTTGATACCAGACAGCAAGTAATATGCAAAATAGTGTATCTTCTAAAATAAAATTGGAAATGTCAGTCTCATTTACATTACTTACCATAAAGTCTGAGAGTTCCCTCACTCTTGCCAAGAGAGTTAGTACTAACACAGTTATAAGTTCCAATGTCGCTTCTAGAGAACTGTCTTATTGTCAGCCACATAGTGACCTGATAGCTGATTTTTTCTTCTGTTATTGTGTATTTTGGACTGAAACAAAAGAAAAATTTAAATTCTCGTTATATTGATATAGAATATTGCTTGATTGACCATACCTTATACCAAACTAGCTTTTGTCCGCGGCTTCGCTCGCGTAGATATAGTTTTATAGATAGATTCTTAGTTCTACTCGGGTTTTTGCCTTTTAGAGCCGACGCGCGACGGACGTCTGACGATGACGATTGCCCACTAATTAATTTTATTTTAAAATTAACTATGTGTCTACTACATCTTCGTCCGATAATAATTTTAACCAAAAAGCGAAATATAAACTATCTAAGTAAGTAAGTGCCTTTCACTATAAGTAGGTAATAATAAAAATAATAATTTAATGTTTCATTTCCATATATAGCACTCCTATAGGCATCTATCATCTAATTTACCTAAGCAAGTATGGATACAGGCAATAAGTGAAAGTAGGGATTCATAGCTGCAAAATTAATTGTCTAGTCAAAAATCAACTAAATTTTACTTAATTTATGATTTGAGCGAGATTAAAAGATTAAAGCAAATATGACTGTGGTCGACTATACGCTTATTGAAGTTTCGGATAGTAGAAAAGTAAGATTAAAATACAAAAAAAAAACACAACTCAGGGAGAAGAATAATTTTATTATGAATCCAATGAAGGATCATTGGATTCATAATAAAATTAACCACAGCAAGTAAGCGAGGTATAGTCAATTGATTTTCTAATGCTTACAATAATAAAATAATACACAGGTATGTTTTGCTCCATATTATCAGTCTAATATTTCGAATGTCTCAGAAATATATTACATCGGAAACAGCAATGCTTTATAAAATATTTGTATAAGTTAATTTGAAATACGACCATGTCGATAAGAGAAACATGAAACACAAGAGCGGGCTCAGTAAACATCCCGTGGGAGTATTTATATAACAGAAGCAGAAGAAGTGAACAAACATTCTCTCCGATGTAAAAGGAATGATAAACTTAATTTTTATGCTGATTTCTGACTAGAAGCGATACGTTCGTTTTTAGTCAGACTAGTACGTGCCACTCGTGTTTCAAAAATAAACATGGGATTAGAAATTACGCTATATTAAATAAAATAATATTAAACATATTACGAGAAATTAGATTGTGTATTGTAATCTAAATGTAAATTATGTGAGGCCTATGGCCAGCAGTGGACGTCGTTGTACTGATAATAATGATGATGATTGTAATCTAATGCTTTATTATAATCAGCGTCAAAAGCAGGGGATGTAGGGTATGCTAAAAATTTTAATCGATCTTAGTTTGCAATTTTATGAACATGCAAACTCACCCATCCAGAAGCATCTCCCCTCTGTTCTTTATCCAATAGTTGATGGTGTTAGGGTGAGCTTCCACGTAGCACTTCAGCTTAACGTCCGTGCCGAGCGGCGCACCCAGCAGTTGGTTTGGCACTTTCACTGTTGGTGCAACTGTTGACAATAGCATAAAGTAAGTAGGTATTGTTACCAATGGTGCATCTCAGGATAAGGCTGCTGCTGCAATAATGACGTAGTCAAAAAAGTAGTGTTTTTTATAATTTAAATATAGAAGCCATGGAGGCCTTGTACCAATGATGTGGAAACATTGTCAATCATTGAAGAGGTTTGGGATACTATTATCGTTTTAAAACTGTTATTTTTCCTGAATGACAAACACATAGGTATTGGTCCCAGGGTACCCATCACGTATTGTTAGGTAAACACTTTTAAATCCTTACTTACTTGAAGACCGTTATGTTATAAGATTTTCGGGTGAATCCCAAAAATCTAAATACTACAGCTGAAAATGACATTTTTTCTGTATTTTAAATATATTTCAAACGTGGCCATATATTTTCAGACTCACAAGTTTATACCCTATCAAAACCAACGGCTGTATAATAAAACAAAACTGTTGTTGGTCATTTCATACCATATTTACAAAAACACCCGAGATATGCAGCAAACATCCGACCATTGACTTTATTGACGTCTGGATACCTACACCCCGCAACGAAATAAAACATAAAAACATTTTTATCAGTCTTTACTCATTCTTCACATGAATTTAACAGGCAACAAAAAATATGTTTCATTTTCTTCGTATTCATGCTTTGGTAACACCCACCACGTTTTGTCAATCTGCACTTTTTATGAAGGAACAACGAGGAATTTATTGCGGTAACAGCTGGCAACATCAAGACGTTTCGTCCTAAATAAGGCCTTCGTCGAGTCAATATTCTAAGCGTTTATTTACGTTCATAGAATGTGATAATGCTTGGTTTTCTTCATGAATAGTAAAATACCTTTGTGGTTTAATGTGTGGCTTTAAGGTAAGATTTGGTGGAGACAATTTTAGAAGATGTAACACTTTTTTAAATCTAAGTAATTTTATTATAAGTATTAAGTAATCTTTCTGTGAGTACCATGGCTTTACTCACAACAAGATTACACAGGCTTTCCTGACCTAGTTTTTCGATGAATTGTAATCCATAATGTTCAGTTCCAGCTTCTAGTCCATTCAGTTCCAGTATGTCAAATTCTATTAATATTCTAAAGTAAGCCTTGAAAGGTGTTTTTATATTTGATGAAAATTTTTACTTTTAATTTATCTTATACCGTAAACAACTCTTTAAAAAATGTTCAAAATAATCTCATTTTTAAATAGTAACAGGACAAAGTCTTGTAAGTTAACACCACCAGTAATAAAGCTATAAACTTGTAAACGTCTTTAACTAAAAGATAATTCTTTTTAATTTTCATACTCTGTCTTAGCGTTATGACTCGTTAAAATTCATAGAATTTGATTAAATCTCCAGTTTTATAGTTCTTTGGGAATTTTTGCACTGACGCTTGGCAAGTAATGAGCGGTAACTTTAATCTGTGAAGTTCTTTCGCTTTAAGTTTTCAGTTGTTTTCAATGTGGATAAGGATTATCTTTCAAAGTTCTTTTTAATAACCGTTCAAGTATTACAGAATTGTTACTTATGAGAACATAAAGACTATCTTATTTTTCTATCAGATTTTTCTTCTAGCAATAGTTTGCAAACACACATTAAAGATGAAGTGTTCTTCAAGTTAATTGCAAGATAAATTTTTATCAATTATCATTATATTATATCATTTCTTTAAGTTAATTGCAAGATAAATTTTACAAATTAGAATCTACAAATTAAACTATAAAATTAATAAGATTATTGAAGATGGTTTTATATTAATCGCAATATTCAAACAGTGTATTTCAAAGAGTCTTATTTTGCAGTACAATGTTTTCAAACGTAGGTAAATCATTTTTACCCGATTGCCAAAAACCTCCTTTTTAAAGTTTTTATATTTATTTATTAATTTTTTTGCGTCAAGAATTTAATTTGCATCGTTCCCGTTTATATTTGACACAAATTTAAAAGCTATGTATTGTGTTCGTTCAATAAAAATATTGTGACAATTCCAATTCCAAATATTTCGAATTCCATAAACACAAAAATCTGAAATAGAAAAATAAAACTTGCATCCAACGTTTGCGAAGTCACGTAACTTTGGTTACTCGTACATAAAGATGAACTACTATCATTTTGGATACAATCCAAGCTCGTGACAGTTGCGGTCTTGCACAGATTATATTATTCAGTGACAAACAAAGTGATGGGGTGAATTTTATATTGTGTTTTTTTCCGAACTCTAAAAGCCGAGGATAAATATTTAAGATTAATCTTTGAGAATATTTCTAAACTGTGCTCGGTATATCGAGTGAATAAGATTCTTAATAAAGATAACAGAATGCTTTGTGTTGCATACGAGCATGTTGGATAATTAATTAAAATATCTTACATGCTTCATAAAGAAAATACTTTCGAAGGAAAGCTAATATGGAAAGACTTAAGAAGAACTTGCTTATTATGCTTTGAGTTACAATTTCTAGAGGAACTTCGGTATTTTGAGTATAGAGTTTTGAACACAATGAAATCTACCTCTGTTCTTTGGTTTTGAAGCACAAAGAGTTAAAACACAACGTAATTTAAAATTGAAATTGTTTTTACTTCCTATGGATGGATACAATAATTTTTGTTATAAAATTTATCGCTAAGTGCTTATTTCATGATGTCGTAGAATGATTTGATACAGTTTAGAAAACACGAATAATTAGACAATGGTGAAAACGTCTCAGAAAAAAACGAAGACTGAGGCGGGTTCACTTCGCTTCCACCTCAGCCTTCTTACTCAACTTATCCATCTAGGATCCACACTACAAAGTAAAATTCCCATCTTTTTCCAATAAGATGGAGATATGTTTTTTATTTTTTATTTTGTTTTTTATGTTTTTACGATCATCATCATCAATATCGTACAGTATCTCTAAATAACAATATACAATGATACTATCTTTTCTATTACAGTAAGTGATATACTTACAGTTAACATTAAGTATGATCCGTTTGCTGACGGCTGGGGGCACGTCGTTGGCTGCTATACACAGGAAAGCACCCATCTGCCGACGATCCACACGCCATAACGGTAGGGAGCTGCCCGTGTAACTTTCCACTAAACAAAAAAGAAAATTATTGACATTATTTTTAGAAGTTAAAGCACTATATTGGAGTTCCGAACTAATATTGTGGCCTTTTAGATCTTGTATTGAATACAATTATTCAAATTATGAAATGAGCTGAAACATAATAACTAAGTATTCATGTCTATAAAGCAGAGATTGCATCAAAACAAAGACCAAAATGAAATTTGAAAATGTGTTCCAAAATCAATTGACGAAGGGTGCGCGTCGTATGCATTAGATTATAATTATCATTATTGAAATTCTATTAGTTGTTGAAACTCTCGTCCCCGCCTTGTATTTTAGTTTTAGTGAAACATAAAGTTCCCAAATATATTATAGTTTCCCACAAGCTAAACCTCATCAATAACTAATACTATTAAATCTTCATTTCCAAACTTCCATCCATTCTAATAAGTCAACGCTATTCTCGATCAATATAACAGCAATTAATAATACGCTGTTATAATAATGTATATTCACGCGATTACGTGTAAAGCTAAAAAGCACGTTATTCTTAATTTATTTATAACATATTTGCTCGTAAAGGGTCTTTTATTTCACCAATTTCAGTGTTGTAATGTATCTCATTACGCACTAGTGCGGTAATGTAAAGTAAATTGCACGGCTTCTCATGCTCACATACTAATAATCAAGGGGCTCCGTACGTAACGAACGGTAGGTACCTACTTTTTTAAATCTTAGCAAAGAGTTTTTATGTCAGAAAAGTGGTCAACATTTTATGAATAAAATTAACTTTGGGAGATAATATAATTATGATATAATTATATAAAATAAACATTTAATTCTTTAATTTAATTAATTTAGACCATAAATTACAACCATTTATCTGTACTAAAACACAAAAATATTAATTTACTTTATTAGTAATACTGGCTGTTTTTGTGTTTTTGCCTTAAAAAAAAAGCGCTGATGCGCGCGCATCGATAATTTGTGACAAGTAAAAATAATTCCGCGCGCTATTTCTTTTCGCTGTATTTGTTTTTTTCTAAGAAAGTCCGAATTTTATTTATTTCCTCGCAAATATGTTATAAAACGTCGTATGACACACGTGCGGTTTGATAATTACAGCCTCTGCTTTCTTGTAGCCCTCGCCTGCGGCTCGGGCTAGCAATATCGCCTCGGCTGTAATTATCAACTTACCGCACTTGTATCATAATGTACTATTACAATGCTAATATTGTTGCGTTAAAGCTATCTTTGACGTGGAATAATAAAAGCGTAATAGATTGGTGAATTTAAATTTATTATGCAAAATACCCTGCCGAGTGCGGGTTAACTCAGATAAAAAAGGTGCCGCACAAACTTACGTTCGCACCTGTTATTAAATAGGTACAAGCTCTTTCATAGATTCCAACTGCAACTGTAAGTGAGAATCGATTATTACCCGACTACCAAAAACGAGGGTAATATTCTTATCGGAAATGACAACAAAGTTATTAATATTGTAATACAATGGAAAGTACCATAAAGGTTCTAATTAATCACGCTGCTCAATTTTTAAATGCCATAAATAGAAAGAACTTTTTTTTTGCTCGCACGTACGAGTATATGATTACGCAAGCATATTATTATAACCTTAAAAAACACATGAAGTTTTATTTATGAAATTAATATAATATAACAACTCCTTTAATTAGGATCGTTTCTGTCAAGTTACAGCAAAACTTTTCTACTTTTCTTTGAATTTTAAGCCCCAGTTTTCTTTTAGGCGTAGTTAGTAAAGCTAAGGAAATGGGTTAACACGGTCGCAGGCAGTTCGCGTGACTAAAACGAATAATTTACGTAATATACAGGCTCATTGCAAATACAAACATTTATGCCTACAGCTTAAGTTTCAATTCATTATTGTTGGTGAATCCATCGTATCAACAGAAATAACATGTTATTACAGTTATAAATGCTATTAAATAGCAGGCTATTGTTTAGTATACTTTCTCTGTTTTATCTATCTATTTAATAACTATTATTACGTCAGTAATTAATTTTTGTGTAGGTCACTTAGAAGGCAATTATATTATATATTTTTTTTAATAAGTGCCTTGGATTTTTTTACATTTAAAAGTATTTCGTTTCAAGTTTGACTATATTTATGACTGTGTTTAAAAAATCCAAATCAAAATAATGTAGTGTCATGGAGTGAAGTTTAGTGTTATAACTATCTTTAAAGTATCAAATAATTAATTTACTGCCTCGTCCAGCGAATCATCTAAAAAAATTAATGATAATCTAGAAAATTAATATCTGTCTGATTGTTTTATTGAGGTAAACTCTGAAACTACTGAACCGATTTCTACGGAACTTTTACTGGCGGATATCACAAAGAGTAACATAGATTACTTTGATTTTCGAATAACAATTTAGGGTACCGTGAAAAAATATTAGGGTTCTGTGATTTTCAGTCTTCTAACTAGTATGATAATAACTAGTATATTTTCAGATCAAATTTTATTGTAGGCTACAACTGTTCTAGTCTAGAATAAAATCTGGAAAATAATCATCAAAAACATTTTACTTCACATCATTTAGGATTTCATAAGATCGATACAGGTCTTTTGAATTCCCAGTGCGCCTTAAAACTTCGAAAATATCTCTTAACCAGAGCCTAAACACTGTTATCGTTGTCAACGACATTCGTCTCACGGGACCGAGTTCTAAACCATTATATTATGCCCTTTCAAAGTTCTTTTTATTTTCTTTGTTATTTTTGCAGACTTGTAAATGTTTAGGACATTAGAATTTTTATCAAAATCTTCGTAGTTACTGCTACTGCACTCGAAATACTTTACTGGGGGCTTACTCTGAATTACGGCATTTGATTGGTCGGTTTTAATGTCGCTGTCAAATGTAAGGAAATTTAGATTATGGTCGCTCTCACTCTCAAACATTTGACAGCGACATCAAAACAGACTAATCGAATGTCGAAATTCAGCGTAAGCCCCCTGTACAAAACTGTACTGCTTGCATTTACATTCCTCTTTCATCCTTCGAATCATCTCATTCACAGAATTATATTTTATATCAGATAATTATCAAGAATAAAATTATTAGAAATTTATTTGTTTATGTCAGCTATCGATAATTATTATTTTCATGTAAATATTTTTTAAGTTTAAACAAATTGTATAACATTTATTTCGTACTTAAAACTGTCACGCTTTTTCTCCAAAAGGGGTAGGCACACGTACATACGTCATTAACCCCCATTTCACTATGTTTAGCCCCATATTCCTAATAATAGGCGAGCTATTGCCATTAACCGGGCAAATTTCAAACTTCAGGCAGATTCAAAGAATTTTTTTTTGCTGACCGTGTTATGAAGAGACCCTTTGCGAATTTGTATATTTATTTATTTAACTTCATACAAAGAAATTTTATACAGGCGGACTTAATGCCTTAGGCATTTTCTACCAGTCAACCATGGGTGATGCAGAGAAATTGTAGAAATAGATGCATAAATATCCAATGTGTCACCAAGGCAGTCAACTAACCTCAAAAATTGACTTTTTGAGAATAAACCGAATTAAGCCCAGGTACCAGAGCCACCAGGTAACCGAATTAGGCCCGAATTAAGCACACGTACTATTGTGAACCTATTCAAGTGAACAGATGTTAGTTACGAATGTATTGACCACATTTCAATATGACAAAGAGGTCGATCGGTCTTTGATCGACATTTCACACGTAAGCCGTTGCATTAAAGCCTGACACGAGAGTGGAGACAACGACCTCTACAGGAATACATAGCTCTATGGTTGCAGTTTGATTGTGGAAGGCTGTGACGTCGACTGTTCTATATCTTGTAGGGCTTTATTGTTTATATGATTTTTTTGGATTAACAAAGCTTTAATTAGCAAAACTCGCGTATCACTAGTTTGTTAATAATATAATATAATAATATAATATTCTACCACATTCACACAGCGCCATCTAGTCCCAAATTAAGCAATTATATTTGCTTGTGTTATGGGTACTAAACAACTGATATACTACTTAAATACTTTTTTTTTTTGTAAATATATACATATTATAGATAAATTACACCCAGACACAGAACAAACCTTTATGCTTATAACACAAAGATTTGTCCTGGGTGGGCGACCTCCGGCTTAGCAGTCAGGGTCACCAACCACTAGACCAACAGGCCAGTCACACATGTTAATAAACAATGTTAATAAATGTAATGAGTACATAGAATACTTTGATAAAATCTGAAATATTTAGGTATATTGTTCACCTTACTACACTTAATTTAACCCGGAAAGATATGCTTTTGTATTGCAGAATATCAACTTAACAAAACTTTATGTTTAGTTGTAAAACTAACTCTGATAATCTTCATATGTATAGCTCTTATAACAACATACATAAGAGTCATTATAAATACGAAGGGTTTTACCACCTTACTCATTTTCTGCTTAGAATAAAGAGCAAGGCTGACACACAGAGCTAAGAATATAGTTTATAGGCAGCCGTTTCTGTAAATAAAGGTGTTAACACAATAATTTAATGCTGAAATGTCTTTAATCTGAGATTACTTGCAAGAAGATTTAATACAGAAAAAATACAAACATAACATCGCAAAGAAAATAAGGGGTGTTTCATTATCACGCGCTGTTCAAAAACAGGTCCACACAAGTCATCATTCAAGTCATCGTCAGATTTCAAATCAGTCCACAGTAAACAATAATAATAAATAAATATTATACCACATTCACATAGCGCCATCTAGTCCCAAATTAAGCAATTATATTTTCTTGTGTTAAGGGTACTAAACAACTGATATACTAAAATATTTTTTTTTTTGTAAATATTATAAAAAAATTACACCACCGGGTGTAATTTTCTTCTTGTTCTTTGTCCGCACAGAACAAACCTTCATGCTCATTACACAAAAATTTGTTCTGGGTGGGAATCGAACCCACGACCTCCGGCTTAGTAGTCAGGGTCACTGACCACTAGACCAACAGGCCAGTCTTGGACAATGGAATATGGTTCAAAACGACAACTTCATAAATTAAATCCTTCCCGATTTATACCGCAAGAACAGATGGCATCGGTAAAAGACCTATTATTTTCTTTCTTCAAGCAATCTTACAAAACATACCTACGCTGTTTCAGTTGACTAAACATTATTACAAAAACAGATCTTAGATACAGTTAAAAAAAGAAGACTGCCGCAAAAAACCTGAAGTGAACAAAAATAAGGTAAGGTAAAGAGTCTATTTTGCCTCATCTAGTATTTTAGATAGTCAGCGAAGCGGGTAATAAGAGCAGCCCGCTCGTGCTCCCAATTTGTTGGTACACCTGTGCCTGGTTATCCCATATATGTATAATCTTAAGATTAAACTTTAAGATAAGTGTAAACAAAGGTTGTCTCGTATGCAAATATTTTCTTACTTAAATTGGATTTAAAACGTAGCTCCGTTAGTTTTGTTTGAGTGGATTGTTATGAAAACATTTCGTGAAATAACTTTAGGATGCAACTGCGACTTTATTATATTCTTGTAAGAATAGATATGAATAAAGATTTTCTTATTTTAAAGTAGGTATGTGAAAAGCTTATAACTATTAAAATTAAAAAAATATCATAGAAAATAGTGACTATTTTCCTAATGTTTCATTCTCGAGTTATTATGCTTTCAAATTTGCTGCTTTGCCGATCATTGGCGGATCATTCAATTGAATGATCCTCTAATGATCGGCAAAGCAGCAAATTGTTAAATGACAAAACAACAGCAAATGTTATATGACATATTATAACGTGACTATGTAATTACATAGTCACGTTATAATATGTCATATAACAACTGTTAGGTGCACTCGAAAACGCCTACACCATTTACTCATCCAAATAGAGCTCTGAAAACCTTATCTCTGAGATTTAGCATTTCAAAATCCTACTCAAAAACAAACTCTGCATGAAACAGAACTACGTCTTACTACGTCGTGACGTTAAATCAAAACGAAGGCTTCTATCAAATGGAAGGCTCGCAAAACCACAAACCAAACAGGCTTTTTCGATTCACTGAACACGATTTCGTCAGTATTCGCCCCGTAGCGTAGACGTTTGAAAACCGTCGATCACGTGTAAACGCAGCAAAAAGTGCCTCGGCAGCTGTCACGACGACCAATCTCAACATTCGATCAACGAATTGGTTTAGTGGGAAAACATTCGTTCGGTGAGCGATTTACATCTCAAAATGTTTGATTTACATTTTCCACGAGAAAATATTTGAAAAAAAAAAAAAAAATGGATAAACGTTTTTTAATATCATATAACGTCCGCGTAGGGACGGATTAAGAAAACACAATGTCACTACCCCATTTCAACCCGTGGGTGTTGTACAAAGCGACAAAGGGACCTAACTTTAAGCAGACAAAATCACTGCAAGAATAAAAAGAAAATTCGAAACAAAACTCTATACCAAACCGTCTGGCCAGCGTGGTATAGTAGACCAAATTCCCTTCAAAATCTTTGGAGGAGACACGAACCCAGCAGTGGGACGTTTATAGATTGACATGATGATCATATAACACCACGGGTTTTCCCCCAAAGGGGTAGATAGGTATATCACACATACATTTCACAAGGCCTATGTTTTGGTCACATATAAAATTCAATTGAATATTATCTTTTATTTCATTCTATCACCGCTTTTTGAAATTCAATGCCAACTTTCTTTCCTATTCAATTATTTAGCATGCTTCATCCTAGTATTAAGTACAAGCAACACATTAAATATTTGCTCCAAATGGCGGCCAAAAATAAATACAGAGAATGCAACGCACATTTAATAATTTACATTCATTAACTGTTCACTGCAGTCCATTGGAGATTGCAAATGTGCCTCTCGAAATAATTAAAGCACATAATTCCATACAGTATTATGCTTTTATCTGGTAATTTTGTTATAATTTCATTATCATAAAACGGCTTGAATAATAATGATAATATATTCGATAAAGATTATCTCGAAAAAATTATAAAAGAATAAAAAAAATCGTTCAAATGTGAGTTGGACTCGCGCACTTTTTTAATTATTTTTTTTGTAATTGAAATGTATATATTAGTAGGCAACGGGATGACTTTAAATTAGAATAAATATTCACGGAACCTATACGGAATCCTTAAACTTTCCAAATAGAGGATCACAAATAAATACGAAAGAACTCACGAGAGAATGTTTGTTCTTTTTGCTATTTGACTAGTTATTGACAATTCGATGTCCATGAGCAGCAGTAACTATTCAATCCCTAAGCTCATGTAATTAGTAACTGTGTGTGACAATTTTCATCTTCTAGTTTATAATTATTATCATAAAGTTCAAAATTGCCCACTGGCAGTTCTCAATTTACAACTCTTTGTATCGTTAGTTTGCTATATTACTCACCTTTGTCAAAGTCTCTGGATTGTGGTTTTTTCAGCAGCACAGGTTCGTGGTCCTCTCTCCTCCAAGTAATCTTAGGAGTTGGATGCCCTGTTGCTTTGCATGTGAGGGTAGCATTCTCCAATTCTTGAACTGATACATCTCCTGATGTTTCATCACTCATAATATCGGGAGGTACTGCGGACAAAGGAAAGTTTCTAAGTTATTATTTAAATAATACTTAAAAGAAATAGCTTTTAGTGATAAGTTTGCCCACTGAAATTTCTTTGTTAAATTGTTTATAAAATATTTGGTGTAAGTACGTTATTGTGTATTTTATTTTTATTATGAATGAAGAAATTAATATATTTCATCAATATCAACTACTGAAAGGAAATTAAGTAATAAGACCAACATAGATATCGAAGGTCAGTCGAATATAACAGCCGAAAATAAGATATGCTTTCTAGAATGTTATAAATAAATAACCAAAAAAACAAAACTCAAGATCTAAAGTACAAGATTTAAAAATCAAACTATAACAGTAAAAACTTAAACGATTGTTCGTAAGCAGCTGCCAATTTTTAACGCAAAAAGTTTTTGTAGACCAACCAATATAAATAGTGGAGGAAGGTGCCAAATAGGTACGTTTTCATTTTTTTTATTTATCGTTAAATCTGAGCTACAAACTTTTTGGTACTTTTATCGTTTCACAGAAGCATTTTGCATTCAGCCAGATTCAAATTTCAGTTAAGTTATGCTTTATTCATATTTGGAATCTTTGTTGTCGGCGTTTGTTTAGATAATGAATGTGGATTCAACTCATTTGTTGATGCCTCAGTTATTTCTTCGTAGAAAGGTTTCATTAAAACCTTTCTATCACATAATAATTTTTTTTAGACTAGAGGTCGCGCAAGCCCGCCGCGCCGCCATCGTATTTTATTTGGCCACTGCTCAGCTTCTAGTGGCCGTAGCGTGGTGTTATGTAGCCTATATTACTCTGTGATAATGTAGCTTTCTAACGGCAAAAGAATTTTTGAAATCGGTTCAGTAGTTTTTAAGTTTACTCGTTACATACAAAAATACAAATCTATTCACTTTATCATATTATTATTCGTATAGATTATTATTTACCAGTTAGTTTCATTAATATAATTTAACTACCAACGTTGCGTGTCACAATATGATGTTATTTAAATAGTTCCAATTATCTCAATAAAACATAACGCATGAAAATGTTTTCAATTTTATAACTACCAAAAACTTCACCCAGCCTATTCAATTATAACTGTGCTATAAATCTAAAGATAAAGACCTAAATTCAGCTTCTAGTATATATTATTATAGACATACGTTAACCAAAACATAACCCTAGCCCAGTCATCATTAATGTCCCACTGCTGGGCTCGGGTCTCTTCTCCTCTATATAGAGATGCGATGGTGGCTCAATGGATAAAAGCCCGGCGTGCAAATCACGCGGTTCGAGTTCGATCCCGACTAGCAGTATCAATGTGGATTCCACTTTGTGGAATTTATATGTGCTAGTCAAGTGACTTACCATCTACTAACGGTGAAGGAAAACATCGTGAGGAAACCCACATGCCCTAGAAGAAATTCTATGAGTATGTCTGATCCACCAACCCGCACTAGGCCAGCGTGTGTGGATTATGGCCTAAACCCTCTCAGCTCTCTAGTTAGAGGAGAGGAGACCCGAACCCAGCAGTGGGACTAAATGGGTTGCTGATGTATATAGAGATCTGAAAGTGTTTAGGCCATAATCTACACACGCCTGCCTAATGCGGATTGGTGTATCAGACAGTCAGAAATACCCTTAGAATTTCTTTCTAGGGTATATATGTGGGTTTTCTCACGTTGTTTTGAATTCCACAAACTGAAATCTACATTGATACTGCTAATCGGAATATTACTTGGATCGCATGACTTGCATACCGGTCAATTATCCATTCTGCTACCGTCGCTTCTCAGCACTATTATAAACAAATTTAATCGGAGTTAAAACAACATTTAAATATTCAGTATAATGTTTTTTTTTTTTGTTTCACTGTAACGCTGTCCACCACCACTTTTTGTTTTAATGAGACACGAGTTTTCTGTGTCTCTACATCTGAACCAGAGACATCATCTTTGACCTTATCAATACTATTTTCTTTTTAAGCAGTTTATACATTAATTTGGGCTTTAATAAGAAGTTACTTTCTGTATTTGACATGTTTGTCTTGACCGTCTCCGCACCAGGGTGTGGGAGTTCATACCAAAGTTACCAAAAGCTCAGTTTTGCAATATAATTATGGTTGACCCGCTACCCTGGTCAGTATAATCTAGGCATCACCCTAGGTTGGCTGTTATAAAATGCTATAAAGCATTAAGTTTAACCTGTATATTATTTGTGCTAAATAAATAAATATAATGTATTATATAACAATAGTAAGTTTCTATTAATGTTGTTGCACCGAATAAATGTATCTTTCTTTCTTTCTTTCTCTTTCTATTAAGATTTACCCGGAGTTTGATAAACAAATGTTGCCGGTTGATGACAATAGGCTCGCCCCTATTTCATGAGACCAAACATAGCTGGCGAAATGTGGGTGTGAAACACCTCTGCCTACACCTTCGGGGAAAAAGGCGTGTTGCTATGTATGTAAGTATAACAATAATGTTGGGCATTTAAATTACAAGAACCTGCAAAACGTCAAGATATGGTCACGCTAACCACAAATAGGTCAGATTGATTAATGAAAGAATATCGAAAAGAGAGTTTCCTACATTTTTAATAAAAATAAAACTTTTGTGGAAGTTAATTAATGAGGGCTTTGAATTTTTGTTGTTATCTTAAGGCAATCAAAATTGATTAACGTATTGAAAGTCTATTGTAATTGTTCAATGATGTTTATTAAGATCTTTATTCAGATAAAGGTCCATTATTAAGTTTTTGGTCCTATACTAATATATACCGAAGGAAATCTTAAGAACAAGATAAGGAATGATAAACTTCAACATAAAAAGAGGCTTGATCTTAAACTGATCCCAAATCTTTCATAAGATTTAGATAAATCTTACAATCCCTCGTTATCTTCCAATCTCATCATCTTATAAAAGAAACTAGCTGACTAACTGATATAAGTACTTTCAAAATCTATGGACCAAAGACCATACTATTTTGCACAATAGTACAGGTCACCCATCTATGAACTGACCTTGCCGAACGTTGCTTAACCTCGATGATCGTAACGAATTTCTCTTTATTTGGACACTGCGCAGCTCCTATTGGGCGTAGAGTGCAGCGTGCGGCATTGTAATTAATTCTTAATATTCATTAAACAGTTCTGTATATACAAATGTTTAAACCAACACAGAAACGGAGAAAGATTACTTCAAGCTTCAGAACTTGGTCAAAAGAATAATCTACACGCAAAATCACATTTAAAATGAAAAGAATGACGACTACAGCTACGTCAAGAACGAGAAATAAATTAAATTCAAGAAACAATCAGACCGTAAAATTTCTCCCACACGATGTGAAAAGGGGACGCGCTTAAAGAGGCGCGACGAATGGAAACGCGAAAAGTTTTCGTGTTTAACATTTAGTGAAAAAATATTGTTCAGATTGAAAGCCTAGAGACGCCACATGGCTTTGATGAGAACATTGTTTAATATAGTAAAGATATTGAAATGAAATCGTCATCAGCATTGTCCTTTATAAAAAACTGCAACAGTTACTTAAACATGGCTTTCAATATATAAAACCTAAAGTTTGTGAGTTTGTAGGGATAATCTCGACATCTACGGAACCGATTTTCAAAATTCTTTCGTAGTGTTGGATATCCCAATTATCGAGGAAGGTTATAGGCTATATAACATCACGCTACGGTCAATAGGAGCTGAGCAGAGGCCAAATAAAGAACGACGGGACCGAAGCCCCGCTCAACTTCTAGTAACAAAATAAATCTGAATAAGTTTGGTCCTAAACTAAATTGAAACTTTTCTTTGAAGGTATATTCGGTACAAAATTAGTGAAACTTCAAATACTTTCTAAATCTACAACATAATTGCGTGTTCACAACAAAATTAACTATCTAGGACCAAGCCCTGAGGCTTTTCAAACTTTTCAGTTGTCTATTATTTATTACTCAATGTATTTCAGGGCGAGTTGAGCTCAATTAATTTTCCTACTTATTACATTAGAATTAATTAATTAATTCTAATGTAAAGTTCAATTAATTATTCAAAGAACAAAAATATTAATTTAAGTAAATCTCGAGCACTGTCGACAAGTATTAATAAAAGAAAAATATTATAAGCTTATAGAGAAGAGACGTTAAAACTCGTATTACCATACTTTATTAGAAAACCTTGAATTTTTAACCGATATCGGCTTAACTACTCTAACGTTTTCAACCACCAATCAAAAACCGACACGGATCGATCAGCGTTTGATCAATGCCCGGGCTCTAAAACTTTATTTTGTATCATCTACCAGTATTGTAACCAAAATTATAAATTTTACTAGGTCTTTCCATGATATTATTACTAACGTGAGATGCCGACATATTTTTAATATTATATTACGGGTCACTCAAGTGAGAAAGTCAGGACTACCGACCTGGTTTCAATTCTTTACTGAGGAACCATCTTCAGGGCAAAAAACTGAAATCCAGTTGGCAGTTCCGACTATCTTACATGAGTTACCCGTAATATATAATATAAAAAATAGATCGTTCCATTTTTGTAAATGGCTTTAATAATACGCGAACTATCTCTGAAAAACGAGGCAGACGAGAACCACATCCATATTTTCCCAGCTATGTTAGGCCTAGGGCTTTCCCTAAGACCTAAAGCTGGGAAAATGTGAGATAAAGAGCCAATGCTAAATTAAAATAATAAATTATTTTAATGAAAACGAATACAAATCTTCATAATTGCAGTATAATTTTCTCAATATTGTAAACAATGTCAACATTAATTGTTTTGAGTGCATCCAACTAGATTCCTCTTCAAATCATTTTTGGCAGCCGCTATATTATGATCATTCAAACCCCGTCCTTTCATTTCACTTCTCACAGAGTCCAGGGTCCATGGTCCTAGAAATGACGTATGGCTACTTGCGTCCATTTTTTCCAATGGACGTAAACCATGCCCAAATTCAGAAAACAATTGTCAGTCACATAAATTTAGAAATATCAAAGCAAGTCTCGGGCCAGACATGCCACAAAAATCCTAAAATTGTTTAAATCTGTAAATTTTATGAATAAATTCAGACTGAAAGCTATGTGACTAGTTCATTTAACATCCACGATATTTAAATTTTGTGGTCTCTTTACGTCGCTTATACTAGCATTTTTGCAACCATGAGTGCAAATACTCGTCCATCAATCATTACAGATTTAACTTTATGCAGAGGAGTTAAGTCTTTATTGACGGGCAACGGGACAGGACAATATTTTACCGAAATTTATTTAAAAGCTAGGTCTATTTTGGCTTAGCCTGAATTTGTAATGCGTGTCAGGATTTAAACGTGAGGGTTTTACGAGCGGCTGAATTAATAAAATTTTACTTGGAAGTTGAAATTATTGTTAGAAATATGTGTACGTTTTGAAAGCTTTATTTTTATTGTAGTAACTGGTGTAAATCATTTGAAATTATATTAAAAATATTCTGTTAATATTATTAGACAACATATCGACCATTCAATATGTTGTACTCTCGCACATCTAGAGATGACTGTCTCGTTTATCGTATAGTATTTCTGGTAAATTCATCGGGGTCAAAAAATGTTGTTGACTTTTCTAAACAGGTAATTAATTTTGTGTGTTTAAGTGAATAAATTTTCGTAACCCAAATACGTGCCCAACTGCTTTTCATTGAGAATGAGTAAGGTCACATTGAATAAGAAACAAGGTTCACGTACTCACGTGACCACGGCTTTTTCAATAAACGTCGACTACCAGTAAGTAATAAAAACTGAAAAATAACTCACAAATAAAACCCAGTACCGCAGAAAGCTAAGGATATTACAAATAAAAAAGGGCAAAAGAAACTAATCGAACAAATCGAAGTGGCTCCAATATGGTACAAGTTGGAAATTGGAAAGCGACATTTCTTTTTGAGTCATGCAAAGTGGAGGCGCGAATAAAAGTAAATTGCTAAACTTTAAGTATACTGCGAGTGCGGTCAGGGCACTGTTGGGCATTGGGATTTGACTGGTACTTGGCAACACTCGAGTTATATGAAAGACTCAGTATGCTTCTGTGACTTTTGCTTCTGTTATTTGATAGAAATTTGTGCTTTAAAAATTCTTAGTTCAAAAAGATTATTTTCTGTTGTTCCTACAATAAAAGTATTTCGATGGTTTGAATAAGTAGTTCTACTAACATGGAGGTTACGCTATATTTGATATGAATAATCATTTCTGTCATTTATCTTTATACTCTGTTGTAAATTTACATGTTTACAAAATAACCCAACTGAAAAGAATGCTTATTGTATGTTCTCTGTTACGCCATACATCGCACTCACAATGGAAAAGAGTTATAGGATAAGAAACGTTTTGCGTATAGACAGAAGATGCAAATTGTCGGACAGACAAAAACGCAACTTGTATCATTTTACATTATTTTATTACATTCAAACCCATAAACATCCAACTGCTGGACACGGGTCTCCTTTAAATTTTTTAGAGGGAATTCAGCCTACTATACCACGCTGGCCAGACGGGTTGGTAGGTTTTGTTTCGAATTTTCAGTTTCTCGCAGTGCTCTTGTCTGCATAAAGTTACTGCCTTAGTCGCCTTTTACGAAACCCACGGGTAGATATGGGGTATTGACAATATGTATTCTTAATCCGTCACTACACGGACAGACTAAATTATATGATTTTTTTTAACGTTTATATTTTATAGCAATAGATTTCATCAAAACAGAAACTTGTAATTACTAATACGGACTCCGTTCTACGGTTTTATAGCTGTGGAAGCTTTTGAACTGTATCGAAGTAATTAAATGGGGATTTAAAGTTAATAAAGGCATTTCACTAAGTATTTCGATCGTCGTAAATTGTAAGTGTCAAAGGCAGTAAAATCCTTTCATTTATTTCATATTGTGACAGTATGTCTAAATTTTCATTATAAATTATGAATGTATCTTCATCTTCTTCTTTCTTTTCTTCTTCTTTGTTATTATGAAGATGTATGTTAAATAATATTTGAGAATAGTGTGATTGAGTTTAATGAATTAATAATAATAATATTCTACCACATTTACACAGCGCCATCTAGTCCCAAATTAAGCAATTATATTTGCTTGTGTTATGGGTACTAAACAACTGATATACTACTTAAATATTTTTTTTTTTGTAAATACATACATATTATAGATAAACTACACCCAGACACAGAACAAACATTTATGCGTATCACACAAAGATTTGTCCTGGGTGGGGATCGAACCCACGACCTCCGGTTTAGCCATCAGGGTCACTAACCACTAGACCAACAGGCAAGTCAATGCCAGGTGTTCATGATCAAGCTTCAATATTTACATATTATTATGTTTTCAATAAAATGGTATTAGGGTCATAATTTTTATAAGAATTCCTCGTTTCAGAGTATCGAATATTAACAGTTATATTCATACTTTAATAAAAGTAACAATAAGTAAACAGTTTAAGAGCCACTTTATTAAACTACCGACTTAGAAAGTTTGTAACAAATCGTTGTGCCATCAGTGTTCTGTCACAAAAACTTTCGCTTCTGACACATTTCATTTTCTCTGTAAAAGCGTGTTTACAAGATGACACGAAAAGGCTTCTATGATGGATTTTATTGATAAGATTAAGATACTATAAGCCCCGTGGGGCCTTGCTCTCATCATTCTTTATTAGGCCACTGCTCAACTCCTATTAGCCGTAGCGTGATGTTATATAGCCTATAACCTTCGTCAATAAATGGGCTACTCAAAACTAAAAGAATTTTGAAAATCGTTTTAGTAGGTCCCTAGATGACCCCCTACACCATTACAAATTCACAAACTTCAGCTATCTATAATTTTAGTATAGAAGTATAGACTAGTAGCCAAACTTGCGTGGTGTCTGCCAAAGTCAAATCTTTTTATTTCATTTGGATCACATAAATGATACTTATGAACGTCATACAAAGCCAGAAAAGGTGTCAGTAAATTTGCCTACAGCCAGTTCACTGACAAGGTTGAGCTCTGAGAAGAACATGGCAAGAAACTCAGGCCATTCTTTTCAATCGCCATAGTTGTTACAATTTTAATTGGTTACAGTTTGAAATATCACAGAAAGTACAGAACCAAGACACCATACTACTACTATGCCAAAAAGTGTTATTCGCAGGTAATTCACTTCTTTTTTCTTAAAAATATAAGAACTTCATTATTACACCACGCCAAGGGTATTAGACTTAATTCCTATGCGGAGTAAAAACTTCCTAACAAATAAAAAGACAAAATTTAGAAGAACACAGACATAGTGTAACTAATGATCGAAGACCGGATTATGTGTTGAAATAATCTACGGTCTAAGAAATAATTTCCAATACCATCATCATCATCATATCAGCCCAATGACGTCCACTGTTGAACATAGGCCTCACCTAATTTCCGCCACAACGAGCGATTTTGTGCCGCTCGCTATATATTGAAATTCCAATATTTTGTTTCATAATTTAATTTTTGCAATTTTTTATGAAAAAAGACATTTTATTATTCAGAATTTATTCTCTGCCGTATGTTGCTAATGTAAACATACAACTTCAACTATATTATAAATACAACACGCGCTATTGGTTAAGAAAACTTTAAACAACAGTAAACAATAATGCACCCCAACAACCTTATCTCGTTTGAACAAAGTATACGTCTATCAAATACAGTCCATTCGATTTTCATTCTATACGAGTTTAAAGCGAAAGCAATCTTAAAGTTTTCACACTATTATGTTTCTATATATCAGAGTTACGTCCGCGTCTGTGTCCCCACTCGAAAGTGCACAGATGGAGTTCTAGACAAACTTTATTTATACCAAAGTTCGTAGGAAATGTTTAATGTTGAATTTTTATTCCCCTCCCTTTGAGACGGGCGTAGTGTGCCGTTTTGCTTAAGAATTTTTCATTTTAAAATGCAATATGTTTTCAGTGTTTGATGTGCCATTTACGTTATAAATATATGAATGTGGGACGTGTGTTTCAATGCCTTGGGCTCTTTATTAATCTGAATTGAATATTTAGGTCAGGTAAGTTTAACATGGTCGAATGTACCGTTTTTGAGTTATTGCCGGAAAAATGCGCTTTTCAACGAAAGGACGTAAATGCTATGAAGTTACGCTCTTTTGCTGTGGAACCGAGAGAGCGTATCTTTTCATTATCTCCGATGCTCTTAACCGATTTTTTTATTATGTTTAAGTTATTTTTTAACCTAACATTAACTTTTATTTGATGGCTCAAAAACCGGGCATTAGGAAGATAAGGTTGTGGATTCCCAATAGTTTTTACGAGTCCAGGTGTACTTAATTCTGTGTGTGTCTACACTGAAGACGTTGTGGACATCTACCATTCGATGAACCGACAACCTAAAAATTAACCTTGCATTAAGAATAAGAAAAGCCTCCAAAGAATGTCTATGGACACATAAAAGCTGATAATGATCAATTCAAATGTGAATTTCGTATGTCGTATAAATTTTACACCAAGTCCTTTAAGCAACGCATTTCACATAATCCAAACCCATTGGCCCTGTCTCTGATGGAACAAAAGGAAGCGCTTCGATTAAAACGCAAAATACCAAAAGACTTAGTCAAGTCACAGTAAAGTAACTGTTTAATGAATAGGATGTGATACAGATCGCATATCTCAACATTCCAAATGAAGCAACACCCAATATACTACTGAACGACTCACAGACTACAGATAGTAGAAAAATAAACAACAAAAAAAAATTAATTTTAAGATTAACGTTTCTCAAAGTATTTCTTTCACACGTCATACAATTCTAAAACATTCACATATATTGATGACATAACATAATATATTGATTCAATCGCCAACCAAATGGAATTGAAACCTAAACTTAATCAAACAATAAGCCAAGAACGTACCGATTACCATACGTTACCAAGCTTGTCAGGCCAAGTGACACCGTGGCCCAATAAAGCCTGAACAAGTACGAAATTGGAAAAGAAATTCGCCCACGGCCATGCAAATACCGGGAACACAAAATTGCTAAACTCAACCGTACACTTTCAAATTCTGCCATAAATTAGGCAGAATTTTGTAATGAAATATGATTTCAATAAAGTTTGAAAAATGGAAGTTATTTTTTAATTGTGAATTGGTAACTAGTTGAAGGGCCGGGACTTTAATAATAATAATCGTTTATTTCTCAACATAGTAGAAAACAGTTTGAAGTAAGTACACATATTTTTTTTTACAGCAAAGAAATATACTATTGTGGTGGGTTGTCACCTGAACTAGGATGGATGTTATCAACCCTCCACCCCTTTACTCCTTACATGTTCTTGAGAAAAATATTTTGGACAGACAGACAGACAGATATAAGAGTGACCCTTATGGATTCCGTGTTAGTCAAGGAACCCTAAAAAGCAGTTTTTTATACAATAGGTACTTCTTACAAAGAGTGCAATCAAAATATGGCAACTCTACATTGATTTAAGTGTCTATTATTCTCGTCTCTTGTCATCTAGTCTCTATTTTGTGGAGTTGGGTGTCAGTAACTATATACTAGATACAATTCTAATGTAAACAAACGGCCACACTAAACACCACCGCAGTGAAAAGATAAAAAATATAAATCTTAAAGACACTCCATCTAAATAATTCAGACGCCTTATCCATTATAAGTAGACCTTCACGTCACATAGTTTTCATTTCCAACATGTCACCGCGCCCATTTTATTTCTATTCCAGTTTCTGGGCCATGTGAGACCACGTGATCGATCGACCGAAGGGTCGAACCACACGGGTAGAATCCGATTTCCGTGCTCTATTATAATTTTAATATATCTCTTGACCCAACGGGATGACTATTAAAAAGGTCGGATACAATATTTTTTGGTTTCTAAAAGCATTTTTTGGTATTGAATTGATAAGCAAATTAGTTGGTTTGAAATTGTTGGATGAATATTTATGAAATGTCAAATGCTTGTGTTATTCAGACTGTAATAAAAAACGGATACTGATTTTTCAGGCTTCGTTGTTAAACAGAATAAAATAAATAAGTGAGAAGAGTTGTAAAATTGTAGAAATATTTTTGTAAATCTTTTCTTAAGCAAAGAACAAAAGAAAATACTCTAGGCTATTATAAGCTTAGCTCCAAATTATGGATTGTTTTTATATAACATATAATTTGATTATAAATATGATTGAAATATAATATATAATATTTCTACCACATTCACACAGCGCCATCTAGTCCCAAATTAATTATATTTGCTTGTGTTATGGGTACTAAACAACTGATATACTACTTAAATAATTTTTTTTGTAAATACATATTATAGATAAATTACCCCCAAAAAAGAACAAACAATCATGCTCATCACACAAAGATTTGTCCTGGTAGGGAATCGAACCCACAACCTCCGGCGTAGCAGTTAGGGCCACTAACCACTAGGCAATAAATGAATATGACATTTTCATCCAAACTTTCGAAATTGTGTTCTGATGTTGTTTCACAGGCAAAGGTGAAGAGTGACGATCTGCGTCGATAACAACCACCCATCCATCCATCGCTCCATAATTGCATCCAACACAGATCCACGTTTATATTATTATTTTCTATAGATGAATTTTCTTCCATCATATCAAAATTTGTAGCCTCTGCTTAAAACAATTCCATAAAATGTTTTCAACAAAATTACTTTGAAGTAACTCAACTAAATCGCCCCGTATAAAACTGCAGCACACGCGAAGAAAGAAGCCACACCTATCACTTAAAGTGAGTGACCCATATCTTGAAGAAGTTTCGTCTAATCTATTCTAAGTCGGATTAAGTAAGCTTAGTCACGCTGGCGAACACCATACCTCCTCCCTCCCCCTCTATTGTGGATAAGCTGGCTATCTGTCACTTAAGAAAGATAAAAAGACGTTTAAGTTGTTGCCTTCGCACTAATTGGTTGATCTATGAGTAAGGATTCTAATTTCGGAGGCGGTCACGGTCGAGATTAGGGTCTGCATTAGAATTATTAGATTACCTTCATTTGTTAAAAGAAATTATTATTAATTAGCATATGAGAATTAATTATTTGCGATGTAGTTGTTATAATCGTCACCTATTTTAGCAGAGCAAACTCACACTCTTTTAGCCAGTCAAAGGAGTTCATTGATCTTTCAACTAAAAAATCAGCTGATTTTTCTTTAAGTATAGCAATACTCATCATATGATATGATGATGATAGCAATACTTACTAATAAGAAAATAAAAATCAAATAAAGATCTATTTTTACATGTAGGCTGGAGAGGCCACACTCAATTTTACACAAGTTATTCGCTCAAGATAGTAAGTAAGTGATGACTTACCGTATACATCAATGCAGCCAATCTGCCACTTCATGGTGGGCTGCGTGTTGATTTGACACATGTAACACCCTCGGTCTTCAGCTCGTAGTGGTCTGATCTTCAGCTGCCAAGTTCTTGGTGCGTCCAGGTGGACTGAGTATCTCGAACTGAGGACTGCTCGGTCATGCATTGTCAGGACTGTTTGGTCCTCTGCTCTTAGCCATCCCACCTGTAAAAAATATATAGTTTTAGAATATAAAAGCAACAGAAAAATGAGGATATTATGAGAATATAATACTTAAAGAAAATGAAAATCGAAACAAACCCTATATTAGCTAATATAGGATTTGTTTCGATTTTCATTTTCTTTCTTCATCATCTTCATTTTCATCTTCTGTCTGGCCAGCGTGGTAAGTAGGCTAAACTCTCTCCACATTTTTTGGAGGAGACCCGTGCCCATCAGTGGGACTTTTGACGATGAATACTTAAAGAAGAGTCACAATTTTGAGCATTTAAAATAGGACGGAAAGATAGGAGAGCAGTTAAAATAAAAGTTAAGTATATCTAAACAATTAGACAAGTTCTCTAATAATTTCGCCTCCACTTTGGTGGCATTCAGATTTAATTGGCTAGTAATTATAACTAGATAACTACGTCACAAGAATGACCAATGCCCTAATTATACATATTCTTCGGTGGCCCAGTAGAAATGTGAACGACTGCAGTGCAGGAAGTCCCGAGTTTGTTCCCCAGTTCAAGCAAAAATGGTATTGGTTTATTTTTAGTCTTTTGTCAAGACTGCAATGTAGGTGTAACTCTGCTTACTCTGACAGGAAAAAGGCATGATACTATGTCATGTTATGATAAATCAAGCTGATACATGCCATAAATTGGACCAATTCAAGATTCAGTCAACTTTAGTATTCAGTAACTGATAAAATATATTATTATCTTTAGGAAAAAAGCGTTTCAAATATTATACTTTTCAGCCGCCCGCAGTGAGATTTGTGCGAAAAACATTTTTGTCACCCCAGGCTAGGGGTAATACGAAGAGATTTTTAGAGAATCCTCTTAGAAAAGGTAGAGCTGGGTATTGTTTGTAAAGCCTTTTAAACAACGACGGTTCTTATCACTTCGCTGCAGGTTTTATATTAGTAATAGTTCTTTCGTCATCGTGACTTTTAATCTGATGAACATTGAGAAATGTTTTTAGGCCTAATGAATAATTTAAGCTGACTGTCACCGTGGCGCAGTGGTTAAAGTGGTCGCCTCGCCATTACATCGCCGTGCTGGGTGACGTGGGTTCGATTCCAACACGAGACAAATATTTGTGTGATTCATAGATATTTGTTTCTAGTCTGGGTGTACTTTGTGTCCGTTATTTCCATGTTTGTACAGCTCCCCGCGACACAGAGATTGTTTTTAGAGCGGGCGTTGTCTTTCTAAAAAAAAAAAGCTAAAAAATCTTAAATAAAATTTCACAGATTTATAACACTAAGTACTTGCTCTCTTGATTGTTAAGTATAATTCATTACTTTAAACTAATAAAATAAAATATATACTTCATATGAATAGGCCTAAAATATCATTACTCTATCGATATCCATCACTACGAACTCCTTTATCAAGATCAGTTAGATTATCAGTAATAATTATAGTCCCAACTTTCATATATGAATGTGGTTATATAAAACCAGTTCCAAATCAAATGTCAACGGTTTGATGACGATCCCTTTGTAGGTCAGGGACCGGTTAAGTCTTCAACCCTTCGAATCCTTACATTTAGCCCTTATCTTTCATTGTGATACATTTCTTGGCTGTCAAAATCCTTCTGAAGGACGACAATGCTTATCGGAAATATATCGTCAGGGCTTGATTTCTTTTTGGGTAAGTCCATTTATTATTTGCTTCGAGTAAAATAGCTTTTTGGTGAAAGTTATTTAGTAGTATCAATATTAGTAAATTTTTATAACTAAAAATGTTATGCACTTTTTCTTTAATCTAATAAATTACCTACTTATTAGATTTCCATTAAAGAAAAAGTAAAAAAATGTTTAAGAGATTGGTTTATCCGTTATCTTCTTTGGACTATCCTTTATAGACTAATTTTAAATAAATACATTTTAATCGACTTTGAATCCACACTTATTACACTTACTAGCATTAAAAATACCGCACAATAACAGAATCATCATCATCATCATCGGCAAACGATTAATGTCTCACTGCTGGGCTCGAGTCTCCTCTCCTCAATCCAGAGGAATTAAATAATAGAATAAACAACCAATTATTTCATTATTTTGGTGTCGCGTTAAACCAAACAATAAATTTAATACCGTAACTCAACAACACTAACGCCAAGCTTAACTTAAATCCCATCGCCTTAAAAACAAAAACGCGCGCCAAAAATAAAAAAAAAGCAGCACAGAAATAGCCGTGTTCTTTTACGGAAAACGGACACTGGAAACAAAATCATTCTGCCTTTGTCCGTAGCAATTAGAGCCACAAATTTTTACCGATTATCCTTCATTAAGAGTAGTTACATCTCTACGGTAGATGCCTAGAATAACAATGCACAAAAATAGTGCTGCACCTTTTACACCGTGAATTTTAATACTCGGTACATACGGAGAATGAATGCTAGTGCTATAGCACTATTCTTTGTTTCCTTTGCCACTGTTTGTTCTCTTTTGTCTTTGTAGTGATTTTATCTCATTTTGTGTAATGAAATCTAATTCTTTTGATCGTGGATGAATGTTTTATGTTTGTTTATGTTCGCATTTATTTTGTTGTTCATTGTAATTTTGTTCTAGAAGATCTCGTCTGTGTTTATTATAAAATTTGTATACTGCTGATAAAAACATGCGTTTTCATGGGTAGACAGGAGTGCATCATATCTATATTTCGCCAGCTATTTCTTTTTTTTAAACAAAGACGGTGGCAAACAGATGGCCAGTCCGCCTAAAGGTAAGCTATGAACCTGGAACACCAGGGGCATCACGAGCTCGTTGCCGACCCTTTAACACTATTCACTTCTTTTTCGAAAAATCCCATAGTAATTACTTATAGTCCCATGTTTGGTCTCATGCAAGCCTATTTCTATTTCTATTCTATTATATTAACTGGACACTTTTCCAGACGCAGAGCTGATACTAAGAATTTCAAGACAGAAAAATTCAAACGCTTTTGCGCAATCAAGCGACCAAACGTTGAACCTCTTACGCAACAGTTGTACACTGCCACGGTGCCATTCACCACAAATATACCAACTGCTTAGTAAGAGGTTACCGCAACTTGAAATAGTATTAACTCCTGCCGATGGAGTATACAGATTCCTAGTTCCTCCCTATTTCATTCTTAATCACTATAGTAACCGTGATCTTTATTTTTTAGGATGTTCCATTTTGTGAGTCTGTAAAAATCCTAACAGCTATCAACAACTTGATATTGATTATTACTTCACTTTTCCTGACAACCTTTGAAGAGATAGGTAGGCTAATTCACTGTATTTAGTGGTACTACTGCAATCCAGTAAGCATCCCAAATATTTAGGCAAAACTAACTTTCTTTTGATGAAGATGCGATGGCGGCTGAGTGGATAAGAGACCGGCGTGCAAATCACGCGGTCCGAGTTCGATCCCAACCGGCAGTACCAATGTGGATTCCACTTTGTGGAATTGCTATGTACTAGTCAAGTGACTTACCATCGGCTAACTGGTGAAGGAAAACATCGTGAGGAAACCCACATACCCTAGAAGAAATTCTATGGGCACGTCTGATCCACCAACCCGCACTAGGCCAGCGTGAATGGCCTATTATATATATATGGCTTATGGCCTAAACCCTCTCAGCTCTCTAGTTAGAGGAGAGGAGACCCGATCCCGGCAGTGGGACTTATTGGGTTGCTGATGAACTTTCTTTTGTAGTTTGACGTCAACCGTACTCTATTCTTTCATCATTCATCTATATAGCTATCATCATTCCAGCCTGTAGACGTCCACTGACGGCTGATTAATACGTTCAAACAAACTCTTCACGTTTGTAATATCAACATAGATTATTCTGCGTTCTACCCATCATTGTATCATAATAACTTATTGGCCGTATATTGAAGTGTAAGTTGCAAGTTTGAGAAGGCTTACGAGCTAAAGTAAGCTTAAGGTTGCTCAGTAATACGTGATATTTCAGTTCATAGTTAGTGCGGATGTTACGATCGATACATTCCGTTCTGGTATGTGAGTTGCTTGGGTAAAACTTATCTAAAGCGGCAATGAACTTTCATATTTTGTTTCATTTAGAAAAATATCATCTAGAAGAAATTTCGCTCGGCTTTTAGGTTGCGGCAAACGTATTATTACCCGAAAATTCATCAAAATATTTCTGTAATTTTTTTTCTTCGTCATCATCTGCTGGGCACGGGCCTCCTCTAAAGAATGTGGAGGGAATAATAAATTAAATTAATAATAAAAATAATATGTACTCTTTACATAAATAAAATGAAATGTACCCTTTCATTCACAACAGATACTAACATTAATTTCAAAATACACACATACATTAAGATTGATCCGTATTTAACAACTTAATTGTCGATATCGTGATGAGTGAACATTAACTCAAACGTTAATATTAGAAAACTATCTAACTTTAATCGTTAAATGTACATGGTGAGGAGTTAATTAAAGTTTCTCACATGCCAATCTGAGAGCCTATCGTTTGAACAATGGCTTGTGATTATCTTCTGATATGTAGGTTCATAAAAGCATCTGCTGACGGTAAAGGAAAACATCTTGAGGAAACCCACATACCCTAGAAGAAATTCTAAGTGTATGTTTGATTCACCAACCCGCATTTGGCTTGTGTGTGTGGATTATGGCCTTAAACCCTCTCAGCTCTATAGATAGAGGAGGGGAGACCCGAGCCCAGCAGTGGGACATTAATGGGTGTCTGATGAGGTTTATTTCACAACTTCACTTACTTTATGTTTGGCAAGATTAGTAACAGCACAGCCGAGGATAGCCTCTCTTCCTAGAAAAAACGTGTGGTTGCCTATTGGCCGCTCAAACTCGGGCTCTTCGGAAAATTTCTTTGTCGTCATTTGAGAATCTGAAACAATTGAATACCTTTTATTAAAATCTTTTAGCTTCCCCCGTTTAAATAAAGAGGGTACCTACTTAATATTTTTCGTGTTGCCATGTGAAAATAATACTTATTCTGGTAAATTTGGATGAAATTATATTCATATCAAGAACACGCTCTCCTAGCATGTGTAGAATACATAATATTTATTTTTAGTTACCAAAAAAATTTACTTTTAGTTTAAAAATTCTACTAAATATTAATAATGATAGCTCATTAATATTACACTGCTGATTATTATGTTTATTGTTTGTTATATTTAACGCACTAATCTCAGAAACTACTGGTTCGAATAATAAAATATTTTAGTATTGAATAGCCCATTTATCGAGAAAGGTTAGGTTATAACATTAAGCTATGACCAATAGGAGTTGGTTATTTAGTGGCTAAACAAAGACCTACGGTAGCAAAGCTCCGTACAACATCTATATAGTAGAAAAATAAAAGAATGTTTTTGTAATTTTTTTTTATTGAAATTTAGTGACAGACCAGCTGGCGGCCTACCTGAAGTCAAAATGTTATTTACATTTTTTTTTTAATTATATTAAATTTAACTAAATACTACTGGCTGTACTGGCTAAATTAGAAATCTAATTTAAGAAGAGTTTTTTCAGAATGAAAGGCGGCACCGAAATTTAAAAAAAACCTTATTATTTTGCCAACATTTTCGCACCTAGCATGGGTATAAATCATACTGGAGTGTTAATGCGTTTCGGGGTCGATGATTTTAATGTACCTACCATTTTAAGGGTAATATTTTATTATGTTTGTGAAATAATAATGTATGCAGACTTTTTATAAGGGAAGAAGAAACAAGGTATAGTCAAATTATCTGGTATAGATAGAGATACATAATTATTAACCTAGGTAATTCAATTGGTATTGCCAGGTATAAGAAAATTGACCTATATTGCCTGTTGAGAAGGAAAATAAAAACTTATTTTATTTTATTTCATTATTTCAACCCATAAACGTCCCACTGCTGGGCAGGGGTCTCCTCCAAAGAATGTGGAGAGAATTAAGCCACTATACCCCGCTGGCCAGACGGGTTGGTATATATAGGGTTTGTTTCAAAATTTCCTTTTATCGCAGTGCTCTTGTCTGCATAAAGTTACTCCTTAGTCACTATTTACGACACCCACGGGTTGAGATGGGGTAGTGACATTAAGTATTATTAATCCGTCACTACACGGGTGATATGTTGATTATGATGGACCGATGACATGGCAAAAGTTGCAGGTAGTCGTTTGTTGCGGGCGGCATATAGTCACTCGCTGACGTCAATGGGTTGATTTATAATGATGATTAAATTAAGGAAAAATGTAATTATGTATACCCTCTCAGCTCTAGATAGAGGAGAGGAGACCCGAGCCCAGAAGTGGGATTTTATGAGTTGCTGATGATGAATCTTCTTGCACTCTTCTTTGTTTATAGGTATTTCGCGTTTTTTACTTGATAAATGTACACGAGGAAGGGGTAATTTTTCCTTCTTCAGATAACTTTTAGCTGGAGGACTTTTAACCTGGAGAATAAAATTGACGTTTGACTGATTTTGTCTAGAAAAACTATAAAAATACAAATTTAGCTACTTAACTAACTTTTTAGGGACTTAATGGGTTGCTGGTGATGATGATGTAACTATGTAAGGTCATGATTCACAAATCAGATTAAACTGTTTCTTAGATTCAACATTGCAAAAGATGTTATTAAGATTATATTTGAAAAAATTAACGAAAAATTTCAAAATTTGAAAGTAATTAAAAACGTGTTTATTTTTGCTGAGTTTATATTTATAAAATGCATCCTTACGATCCCAAAGCGGGTTGCTTAAATATTTCAAAGTAAAATTTTACTATCCTAATACCTAAAAGTGAATTAAATGTACCCAAAATAAACCAGAAAAGTTTTATTCTAGCAAGATACTAACTTCCAATAAGAACTCATACTACGGCAACTTTTAACCTTCACTTGTCTATTATGTTTATTACCAGAGTGCAGTTAATTGAGTTCTAAAAATAGATAAAAGAAAATTTATATTATCCAGCCAGCACTGTATTAGCTAGCATTTAATTTAAAAATAAACTTCCATCGACTGCGAGGCGCCATCCACTTTGTTAGCGAACTAATTAACAAAAAAGTTTTTCAACAAAAAAGCTAGTTGACTTCAAAAGTCGCTATCGGGTCACACCGGTCCAATCAACTTATATACTAAATGTTTTTATGACGTCACGTCAAGAGCAGGTATAGTTACACAAAAGGAAGCTTTGTTTAAATGGAACGGCTATCGCTAAAATATTTCAGAGATTTTTTGCTAAAAAACCGTATAAAAAAACATATAAAAATAAAAGCGATTTTTCACTGTTGTGTTGGCAATTAAGCTAGCGGCGCTCTAGTCCTGATAAATGATAATTTTAAGAAAACAGCGACCCTATTATGTACCTTATAGAATTCCTTTTTAAACAGAGGTAGGGTACAACGGATAACTCCCGCTCACACTGAGCCTACATAATATGGATATGTATTACTAACTGTAGGGCTCATTATGCCTTCTCAAATAGCTGTTACTTTATTATTACAAACAGACAAATTTATTAATTTGTATGGATAAGTACAATAACTCTTTTGCCAAACCTAGAATCGACTCCGAGACCTCGTCTTGCCTTCGTACTACGAAATCTTACGAGGCAGTTAACCGAAATATTGGTTGCGAAACGACTAAACCATATACATAAATACAGCGTTTTACTTGCACTTAAATAGCATCGTTACAATTCTCAAACAGAAGTGGTAACTGTTATTTTGATAGTACAGACGTTCTTGCATAGATCAGTAAGTTCAAAGTTTCTTATTTGCCTGAGAAGTTTCTCATTTGGCCGTTCTTCTGCATTGCTACTGTTTCTTCGAGTTAGAGTAGTTTGTTCGTCGTATTTGACTTTTGTTTTGCTATTATGGACGTAATTTTGGTTTTATACGACTAGTATAGCACTTTTAAGAGCAGCGTAGGACGTTCACCCACAAGGTAAACATATAATCTGTTGCGATTGATGCAAGCTGCAATACAACCGTTCCCATTTGATATCTCTTAAGGAAACTTGCCAGTACAGTGGACGTTCTGCGTCTGATATGATGATGGTACTTAACACTATACAGCATATGAGATGTATTGATACATTTAGACATAATTATGGTAATTGTAATGAATTTTATCTTATTACATGAGACTTACATTACTAATAATAATTATTATTTTTTTCTCCACTTATGTCTTCAAACTGCACATACTTTGATCATCTCGTCATCACCATGGTTGACTGGTAGATAATACCTGTGGCATTAAGTCGCCCATTGTACATAAATGTGCATTAAGTTTTAAATAAAGAAATACTATGATACCAACAGAATTTTATAAAATTGAACATTCTTATCATTTTAGACGACATTAAGCGTAGGTCTTGTTCAACGATTTCGTATGTCTGCATCAAATGAAAGCCATTTTTATATTAACAAGACTTAAAATATTTCAAACTGTATGTCACTCCTCGTCAAAATATACATAGAAGTGCGTACAAAATTACAATTTAAACACCTAAATCATTCTAGACTTTGAAAACTTTATTTTAATTACATCAAATTAATATAGTAGTCTTTTAGACTGATCATCAACAAAGTATTCTAATTACTTATCAAACACGTCACCTCTCAGACACCTCTCAGACGAGGTCACAGTTACACAAACTAAACACTGAACAGCACTCATACAATTTTACCAACAAGTACTATCCAAAACTTCAAAAGCAAAGCAATCAATTCCATTCAGTAATGAATCTGCAAGCAGTTTTAAACTTTATAAAGTGAGATACAAAGTTGAGTTTCACCAATCACCTATAGTTAGTGAGGCGACGTATTATATTAGTAAGCTAATTCTGGAGTCCGTAATTTACAGGTAGTTTAAAAGTAGATTGGTATATTATTTTTTGTTCCTATTAATTTTGTAATTTAGTTTTGGAATAATGGTAAATGATGCTACTGAAAATACCCGCGTATATAATTTGAGGGTAAGTAATAATAGTGTCCCCATATTCCACAGACATTACTATATTTTTTACTTTTAATATAACTTTACATTTATTATTCCGTGTAGTGACGGATAAGAATACTAAATGTCACTACCCTATCTCAACCCGTGGGTGTCATAAAAGGCGACTAAAGGAACCATAAGCAGATAAGAGCATTGCTAGAAAAGGAAAATTCGAAGCAAACCCTATACCAACCCGTCTGGCCAGCGTGGTATAGTGGGCTAAACTCCCTCCATATTCTCTGGAGGAGACCCGTGCCCAGCAGTGGGACGTTTATGGGTTGAAATGATTACTTTACATTGAAGTAATCCCCACTCAAAGGAAGCCGTCTGTCTGCGGAAGTACCTCTATCATAAAGAAGCTTGCAATCTTAACAATTTTTTTTTGTTCCTGTTGATTATTGGTGGCTCATAAGAGATTTTAGTCTTAAGAAAATTTTTATTAACACAATATGCACATGTGACGCTTTTGGTATTGAAGGCTTCTATAGGCTACGGCACTGCTTATCAAAGCAAGCCATAAGCTTATTTGCCTACGTCGTGGTTTAAAAAAAAAAAATTAAATTACCATGATAACTCATTGGAATCAGGGCTTGATCATTAATTTATGGAATTATTATTTATGGAATTATTGTGCGTATTTTCAGACTACATGATGATATTGAGAAATACAAGACAGAAAACACAGCACCACTTGCGTTGCAGTCGAACACGTCGTTGTGTTACCGTGACACTCCAGTCATCAGAAAAATACAGTACCAGATAATGTGACATTTGAAACAATCACCATTATTTTCAAAATTCACTTCTTCAAATTTATTCAACAAAATCTTGACACGACTTAACCTTATCATATAAAAGTGTTCTGACTGAAACACTTATAAATCTGAGCAATAAAAAGAAAAGCTCTAAAACAACAATAAAATAACTTATATAAAAATGTTAGAGTACGTCGCGGCGACGGTTCGCACCTGTCACCAAATGCTAATGCATGGGGTTCACACAAAAACGCCTGCGGTGATGTTAGGAAGCTTACACGTTTGACAAAGTCAGGATAAAGTTAATCCGTTTTTTTTTTCATTTTTGCCTTCAATTTCTTCATGTAAATATGTTGTTTTATTTTGTAAATAATTCTGAGGTTTTTATTTTGTCCATTATATCGTTACTTTGTTTATTATTAAACATGCATAGCATCACGCCTTTTTCCCCGAAGGGGTAGGCAGAGGTGTTTCACACCCACATTTCGCCAGCTATGTTTAGTCCCATGAAGTAGGCAAGCCTATTGTCATCAACCGAAAACATTTGTTTACCAAACTCCGGGAAAATCTTAATACTGGAATTTCATGATAGAAAAACCCAATACCATTTTCACCCAACCCGGGAATTGAACCCGGGACCTCTTGCACAGCAGTCGTATACACTTCCCGCTGCGCCACCGAGGCAGTTGTTTATTATATTTAGATTTATCTGTGTAGTGACGAATATGCGTAAGAATACATCATAATTATTACTACCCCATTTCAAACCGTGGGTGTCTACAAAGCGACTAAGGGAGTAACTTAAAGCAAACAAGAGCACTGCGAAAAAAGGAAAATTCGAAACAAAACCCTATGCCAACCCGCCGTCTGGCCAGCCTAGTATAGTAGGCTAAATTCTTTTTTTTTTATTATTTATTCAAGAAACATACAGTCATTTACAAACCAAGTAAAATACAAAGAAATTTACAAAGAGACCAAAGAGTTCCATTAAATTAATTTTAACACATACATAAAAATACAACACAAAAGGTATAAATAATATCTACTTATTTTACATAAGAAATCATCTAAGATGACTATCTAAGATGACTACACAAATAATAATGAACAGAGACAAGATTTATATAATTATACTTAATATTAAATTCTCTCCACAATGTTAGGAGGAAACCCGTGCCCAGCAGTGGGACGTTTCTGAGTTGTGATGATGATGATTGTTTATTATACAACAATATATTTGAAGTAGATTGATGCAAAATTAGACTTGCGTGTCTTCTACTATGCTACGACAAGTATTTAACTTTTGGCTTTGTTTTATTGATTGGCCTGTTGGTCTAGTGGTTAGTGACCCCGACTGCTGAAGGTCGTGGGTTCGATCCCCACCCAAGACAAATCTTTATGTGATGAGCATGATTGTTTGTTCTGTGTCTGGGTGTAATTTATCTATAATATGTACATATGTATTTACGAAAAAAATGTATTTAAGTAGTATATCAGTTGTTTAGTACCCATAACACAAGCAAATATAATTGCTTAGTTTGGGACTAGATGGTGCTGTGTGAATGTAGTAAAATATTATATTATTATTATTATTTTTCGTTTACAAGTATCACCTAGAAATAAATTAATAAAATTCAAATATTAAATTCATTTCCTAGTTTAGTTAATTCATCTCGTGGTTAGCTATTAATTTAATAAGTGTCTTTCCTAGAATTATCCATTTTAACTTAATTCAACAAAGAGGCAATGTTATTAAATTTTCAACTGTAGATACCTACATAAGTTTTTAGATATTTCATAAAAAAAAATCGCACGAAATCCGCAAAAAATCACTTGATGTGGCGGTAATTAGGTGCGGCCTATGTCCAGCAGTGGAGGTGATGGGGCTGATAATGATGATGATAAAAATATTCCATCTTTTTTTTTTTAATTTTTTTATACCTCTACGGTGGCAAGCAGACGTACGGTCCGCCTGATGGTAAGCGGTTACCGTAGCCTATGCCTGCGCCTGCAACACCAGGGGCATCACGAGCGCGTTGCCGACCCTACAGTATTTAGTCCCTTGGGAAAACCTCGTTAGGGAGTTCATACAACAACCTGATAGTTCTTGACATATCTTCCTAAAGCACATTTTTTCAAAAGCAACAATAATATAAAACTACTTAGTTCGTGTAAATGTAACTTAATCTTCCACATTTTGCTATGGTTCGCACGATTTATTCCTGCGTACTATTTGCTCCGTCAACGCTGTCAGGCGTTTCGTCGCCTAACCGAGAATTGAACCATTTTGTTGTTTGTGTCACGTGCTTTTAAGGTTTATTGGGTAAACAGAACACGTTAGAAATATTTTATTTGTAAGAATATATTCAATTGTGACTCGCAGTAGGCGTATGTATTTACATACAGCCGATAAGGTACATTCCAATAATGTTTCTAAGTCGAAGATAATAATATATTGGATACAAATGCTTTTTGCGATTAAATTACCTCTAAGCTCAATTTAGACCACACATATTTCTATTATTTTGATAAATATTAACGCTAATTGATAAAAAAGATGTACAGAAAAATAAAAATAGATACCTAATTAGGTTTTGTAGTAGATTTGTCTGGATAGTCAATCGCGGCATATTGCCGGCCTGTGATTGGTCCATCGGTCTGCTATCGATATATTATGTGTAAATTTGCAAAATCGATCACCTGGTATATTGTAGCAACCAGTATCTATCCACAAATTGGCTCTCATGTTTGTATCTTTAAGTTAAAAATATAATAATAATAATATTCTACCACATTTACACAGAGCCATCTAGTCCCAAAGTAAGCAATTAAATTTGCTTGTGTTATGAATAGAATAGAATAGAAGTAGTTTATGTTATTTTATGTTTATGGGTACTAAACAACTGATCTACTACGTAAATACATTTTTTTATAGATAAATGATACCCAGACACAGAACAAATCTTTATGCTCAACACACAAAGATTTGTCCTAGATGGGGATCGAACCCACGACCTCCGACTTAGCAGTCAGGGTCACTAACCACTAGACCAACAGGCCTCTGAACAAGATCCGTTCAATGATTTAGTAATAAAAGCGATAGACAGAGATACCCAAGAGAATATAACCACTACGTTTTAAGAGCTACTTTGTCTTAGTACTATTACAAACACTGCTTCGGTGGCGCAGCAGGAGTGCACAATTGATAAGGTATCAGATTCGGCCCCGGGTCGGACATAAATGATTCTGTAACGAACCACCATGATAAGGAGCACACGACACTCGTCGTCATGACGTCAGCAAATTAACAGGTAATGAATAAATTCGATCTAAGGGACTTCCGCCTGCGTAGCTCAGTAAGAAGAGCAAGGGTCGCAAGTTCAAATACCGATGTGGGTTCAAAATTTTCCATCCATTCCAAATTCTGCACCATTTTATATAAACGATAGTGGCTGAATGCATAGGTAAGGGACCGGCGTGCAAATCACGCGGTCCAAGTTCGATCCCTACCGGCAGTACAAATGTGGATTCCACTTTGTGGAATTTATATGTTCTAGTCAAGTGACTTACCATCTGCTAACGGTGAAGGAAAACATCGTGAGGAAACCCACATACCCTAGAAGAAATTCTATGAGTATGTCTGATAGACCAACCCGCGCTAGGCCAGCGTGAGTGGATTATGTATGACCTAAACCCTTTCAGCTCTCTAGATAGAGAAGAGGAGACCCGACCCCAGCATTGGGACTTAATGCGTTGCTGATGATGATGACATATTTTTATATAAAATGGTATAGGATTTTTTTAATTTGATTTTTTTAATAGCGAATAGCAAAACAGGTGTTAATATTAACCTATAATACTAAATACTAATACTAAAAGACCTATTTTGACAAATGATGTAAATATCGATTTCTAAGTGCCTTGCGTGACACTAGCTACTTACCCTACTCCAGTTCCATGCCTATGTTTAGAATAAATGACATGTAAGTGTTACGAATTAATATGTCTATTTTTATCAGTTAAATTTATATATTTAGTCGAGTTTTTGGGGACTATGGTTAAGTCTGCTGTCAGCTTTAGTGATGCAGCAACAGTGTATACGACTGCAGATATCCCGGGTTTGATCACTTCATCATCATCATCATCATCACTTGGTCAGGTAAAATTGTTTTTTTTGTCTGGCAATGTGTAAAGTTAGTGACAATAGGCTCTCCACCTATAATAGCGGGTAAATGTGGATGTGATGCACCTCTGCCTACCTCTTTATGATGCTATCGTATTTTATGTTATTTTAAAATAATCTTAAAATATTGAAACAAATAAAAAAAATAGTTTTACAAAAGATCCTATTGGTCTTAGCGTGATTTTATATTAAAATCGAAAAATAGATTATCCAACATTATAAGAATTTTTCAATTCGATGCAGTAGTTGCCAAGATTAGCGCGCTCAACCATACAAACTCTTCAGCTTTATAATATTAGTATAAATTTGATGAGCTAGAAAGTTATAAAGAAAGTAAAAGTTATAAAGAAAGTTATAAAGAAGTTTTTCGACGGTAACACAAATATTTGTCCTTTAATGTGATCGAACCTACGACCTGTGAACAACAGTCACCTACAACGACCACTTACGAAGCAGTCAAGTCAAAATTCTAAGCATCCTCTCAAATTACTTGAAGCATATTTTTACTTTGATCTTTCGCAACAAATTGAAGTATTAAATCTGACGGTGTAGTGCTCTGCTGCATCACTTTACACGCTACCCAAATTGTAATTTACAAAAGATTGTAACTATCCATTTTTTTTAAAAGAGTGGCGTGAGTTTCATGCCAGTTCTTCTCATAGCTCCACCCTGTCAGCGAACTGGTCGTAGGCAAATTTGCTGACACTACTTTTCGGATAACCTGTTACATTCTTGTGACTTTGATGACTGTCACCGTGGCGCAGTGGTTAAGGTGGTCGCCTTCCCACTACATCGCCGTGCTGGGTGACGTGGGTTCGATTCCCACAAGAGACAAATATTTGTGTGATTCATAGATATTTGTTTCTAGTCTGGGTGTACTTTGTGTCCGTTAGTTTCATGTTTGTAAAGCTCCCCGCGACACAGGGCTTTCCCTAGTGCGGAGTTGTCTTTAAAAAAAAAAAAAAATCATTTCATTTCATAAATTCAACCAAAATAAATATAATTCTTATCAAAGCTCGTTATAAAAAAATATAATCCATTCAAAGCGCGGTTTATCTACTAATTAAGCCTTACTAAGTTTTAAGTAAGTTCGTAAGTGGTGCTTAGCTAAGTTAATAAGATATGAATTTTAACTGCCCGCCCAAAACCTTGGCGTTAATGAATAAGTTTAGTTTAGACCTCTGCTCGGCTTTTTGAGGCTTTCGTTGTGTTAAATTGTGAGTTTTCTTTCTCAAATTTTTGCTGTGAAAATTATTAACTGAGTTAAAAAAAAGGCGGTACTGTATTTAGCTTATATAATTATATTAATTATGTATTTGATCCGTGTTGTGACGGATTAAGAATACATAATGTCACTACCCCATCTCAACCCGTGAGAGTGTAAAAGGCGACTAAGAGTCTGCACCTTATGCAGACAAGACCACTGCGAGAAAAGGAAAATTCGAAACAAACACTATACCAACCCGTCTGGCCATCAGCGTGGTATAGTACGCTAAATTCCCTCTAAAAATGGGTTGAATTGATAATGATGATGAATTATGTATTTTATTTTGAAAACAAAATATATGTATTCAATGCACTATTTGTTTTACAATTTTCATATTTTTTCTCAAATTTATCCGATAGTTAACAGTTGTGGCATGTATTCGTAATATATTTATGCCAGTATAGTTTCAGATAGCGATTGTGGCTGAATGGATAAGAGACCGGTGTGTTAAACACGCGGTCCGTGTTCGATTTCGACCAGCAGTACCAATGTGAATTTCACTTTGTGGAATTTATATGTACTAGTCATGTGACTTAACATCTGCAAACGGTGAAGAAAAACATCGTGAGGAAACCCACACATACTCTAGAAGAAATTCTATGAGTATATCTGATCCACCAACCCGCACTAGGCCAGCGTGAGTGGATTATGGCCTAAACCCTCTCAGTTCTCTAGATAGAGGAGAGGAGACCAGAGCCCAGCAGTGGGACATTAATGGGTTGCTGATGATGATGATAGTTTCAGAATATAACGTATACACGTTAAAAGTTAAAGTTAGTTTATCAACTAGACGTGGTGTATAGGCGCATTTTAAAGTGTGTATTAATAAGAATATATACATACATACATAAAGATCACGTCTCTTTCCCAACAGAAGGGTAGGCAGAGACTTTTTCCTGGGGTAGAAGAATATCTAATATAAATAGTATAGACAGGGTATGTATACTGGTGCTGGTTTTATAGTCATATAGCAAACCCTGTCTCAAAATAATTTTATTAATTAGTAATTTCTCCATTTAATTAACAGATAGTTTCTCCAATTTAATTAACAGAAATCTGGTGCTTTCTTTCTTTTTAGGATAAACATTTAAAAAAGACTATTATAACTTCACAAAAAATGCCTAGCTCTAAATTAAAAACATTATTTTATCTACGAACCAATACCTGGTTTGTCAAATGTCAGACTACATAGCGATCATCAATCGACTCTGACCATCGGTATTTGTCAATCTCGTCCCACAATCATTACGACTCCCTTGGGAACCTCACGGAGAAGCCCATCTATAATGGACCCAGAGGACATTCATTACAACCTGTTTCGGATGCCTGGATAGAAATATTTTAGTGGTTTTGTTTATATATTTTTTATAAAGCGCAGAGGAGAACGTCAATAAATTCGCCACTGTCTACCTCTCCGGTAAAAAGGCACCATAGTGTATTTGTTTTTTTATTGTTGATATTTATAAACAACAAAGGAAAATATTAAAGGGGCGAAAAAAGAGATTAAAAGTTCTATATCAATCAAACAAAAAAATACGAATACTGAATGAAAAACCCGAAAAAACCCTGTCGGTGTTTGTAATTTTTTCTGCAAATTGTATGTCTATATCTTTAACGTTTTAGTATGAAACAAATAAAATCGTAAGTTTTAAATTGGAATGTAAAAATAATTTATACATGTAAAAAAACTAAAGTATATTAATACACTTCAGCTTTTTTAAATGTTTTTGTAATCATTACAAGAAAGAGCCGTTTCACAATTTCACAGAATTTCCGTAACCAACCAAGCCTTCTTGCAAGTGAAGTCAACAAGATAGAAGGATAACAAAGAATAAAGCAGCGTCGACAGAAGCGTTACTTCTAAGAAGCAGGAAAGCCGGTGTTGTCAGCTCTATGATATTTATTAAAAAGGAACAATTTCTTACCTTTGAGCGCCATAGTCGGTAATAAAGCTAGGGCCTGAAGCATCGACCAAAAATAAGTCTTTCCGTTCCTCATTCCGTCCTCATAAAGCATTCACACGTTTTTCACCCAAAACAGTTCATTTTCAACGTTACCACACTGTTATATGTGTTCATTTAAATGTTCATTAATTCCGGCCACGGTTCATTTAAACCGAACTCATTCATTTGTTTCTGACGCAGCGTGTGTTTACGCGGTGATTTTTAATAGTTTATCATGCGGCAAAACTGTTTGTTTTTCGTTAACACTTTTGAATTATACAATTCGTAATCATTCTACTTTAATTGAAAATAAACTACTCTTGTTGGGCATTGAACGACTAATATCAAATCAAGAACCTAAATAATAGTTTACATTAATGCTCCTAACAATAGCTCAAGAATTCATAAATTTTCAATACACTTTTTTTGGAAAAACCAAGACAAGTATTTCAATTATATACGTAAGTAATTGAAATATTTTCATCAAGATATTTTTAAACACTCAGATTAAAAAAAAATTAGTCTCTAATATAATAAGACAGTCATTACAAATAAATCAAATTCTGTTCAACAGTCTACTGAAGCATTGAGATTTTCATTCTAAGTAATGTTAATGTCCTATAAAAAAGAAACCCAAGTGCCCAATAACTAAAATCGTTTCAGGACCTATTTGAACGTAACCAGAATATAAGACGCCGTAACATAGTTACCAACTACGGTCCCCAGCAAACTGATTTGTCTACTTTAAGAAATAACGTTGCCCTTAGGATACATTTTTATTATTTCATTTACTGATATTACTCCCTATTTGTTATAGCAAACTGATTAAATGAAACTAATACTAAACATCACTATTCACAATCCACTTTTAGTTCAAAATCTTCATTTAAAAAATACGTGAGTTCATTTTAAATGAATACACAAGTTGTTGCACTCGGACATCGCTAAAGTATCGGCTACGAACTAAGCCGCGGCACGTCCGCACCGTAGCGGATCCCGTAGCAAACTGGAGCGTAGCGCGCTACGGCGTAGACTCGACGTCATGAAAAGGTTATCGTTCAAACCCTTATACATTGCGCCTTTTGCATGAATAGGAATACGAATGTGTCATTTTTTGCTTTTGCTCCGTTTTATGTCACAAAGAATGTTTGGATTTCTTGCGTAAAGCCTGAATGCTTGGTGCAGTAAAAGTGTCTCGTACAAAGGAATGCGACGCTGAATGCGAATGTACAAAGATTTTAGTACTGTTTATTTTCTCTTCAGACTAATAGGTGACTTCTCTTTTTTTTACTAATGGATTAATTTTTAGTACTGATTACGGTTTATGCCGGACAAGTAGTGTTTTAAAAATAATTTAAATAAAGAATAGTGGAGGGCTATGCTTTCTAATGTTTTTTTTGTTTGTTGCCACTGTTTGTTGTCACTGTTGGCCAGTAATTACTCCAGTAAGTACTGGCCGTATTTATAGATTTAATTAGATTAAGTTGAAGAAGCAGACTACATCTAAAATTTATTTAAGTTTCTCATTTGGGAAGGGAGGGACAGAAGAAGAGAGTAGAATTTTGTTGTCTTATTATATTTTGTTTGCAGATTTATATATATGTAACCGTTTTCAAAAAAGGGTCAATTTTGACCTCTTCCGACATTGTTTTTCTCTTTGAATGTAATGATATACTTAATTTTTTTTTTGTATTATGAAATTTGTGAAATTTCTCCTTAGTTGTGCTTCTTCTATTAAAATGGACTTAATGTTTTCCTAAATGTAAACTATTATGTAAGAGTCAAACTATTTGTTTTTCTAGGAATTTTAAACATAATATCACCTTGATATTGATCAAGGTGATATTATGTTTAGAATTCCTTAAATTATACCTTTGTTTTAATTAAGGAATTCCAAACATATCACGCTGATATTGTAAAACAGATATTAATTGAAATTTATTTATCTATAATGTATACTTAACGTTCATAATTGGATAACTTTTTCTTACTTATATGTAGGTCTTTTTCACAATACCATTGCACATACTTTCCTTATCTAAAACTATTTGTTTTTGCCTAATTAAACTCTTCCCAATACTGCACCCACATACTCGTAGTTATTTCAATCTTAATAATGGAGTTTTCTCATATATTATTTTAAGTAAAGCCTTTCAGACTATTGCATATTGCATGACCACAAGTCATATGCACGTACAAAATAAAAAGTTACAACCAAAGCAACGCCCTTACCGCTATTAAACGTGCCGGTAATATATTACTTGTAATTACTTACTTAGCAAAAATCGTTTTTATTTTCACACTAAGTATGTTCAATGGCTTCTGTTAAGTATTTAATTTATTCACTTTATTATTGAAGAGTGTAGTAGGTTTAATATTTGTTAATTAATTTGATAAGATTACGTACGATTAGACAAGATAAGTGATAATAATAAGCGATTGTGGCTGAATGAATAAGTGACCCGCTGGCTAAACACGCGGTCCGAGTTCGATTCTGACCAGCTACCAATGTGGATTTCACTTTGTCGACTTTATGTGTACTAGTCAAGTGACTTACCATCTGTTGTCGGTGAAGGAAAACATCATAAGGAAATCCACATACCCTAGAAAAAATTCGGTGTGTATGTCTCATCCATCAACCCACATTAGACCAGCGTGTGTGGATTATAGCCTAAACACTCTCAGCTCTCTAGATAGAGGAGAGGAGACCCGGGCCCAGCAGTGGGACATTGATAGGCTGCTGATGAATCACAATTCAGTCATGAACGTGACTATAAAAGACGTCACCTTAGAAAAGAAACTACACCATAAAGTATATTTCTCCAACACTTTGACATTTTGATAATAGGCACACGAATATTTTAGAATGTAATGACGTTAAAAATCGGTCTCCTAAAATGTAATTTCAACTTTAAACCCTAAGAAATATAGTTGAATTTTGTATAATAGTGTGTCATGATTAGTTTAGACCCTTCCTATGTTTTATCGCCTATGAAAGCACATGTTGTACGAGTTACAATGAATTTTTGATAAACGTACGCGGAGGGCAAAGGTTTTGTAGACGCGATAAAAGGTCTTATTTCAACTATATTATAGGTCATCACTATTTTATTTCGAAACCATCCTTTAAAAGAAATATAGTGTAATAAAAATCTTTTAGTTTTGGTTATTATAGATTTGTCTTTGTTAAGACTAATCAAATCCTACGAGCCCTAACACGAGGGTAAACTTTTGCTTTATTACGGTGTTCCCAGCACAAACCTCCAATTTCATCATCAGGTCAGCTCTATTTTACTATAATATTGCATTGTCATTCGATTAACATAATTATTAGCTTACCTAAAAATCGAAAATTTGTAAAAAATAAAGTTTGATAATATAATTTATTTCTCGTTTTAATAGATTTTGTTGGAATAAAGTATAGATAGAGCTGATTTTGTGTGCAGCCTAAACGCCTCCTATAACGGGACTTTCACATTCTTTTTGACTGACCTGTTGGTCTAGTGGTTAGTGACCCTGACGGCTAAGCCGGAGGTCGTGGGTTCGATCCCCACCCAGGACAAATCTTTGTGTATGAGCATAAAGGTTTGTTCTGTGTCTGGGTGTATTTATCTATAATATGTAAGTATTTACAAAAAAATATATATTTAAGTAGTATATCAGTTGTTTAGTACCCATAACACAAGCAAATATAATTGCTTACTTTGGGACTAGATGGTGCTGTGTGAATGTGGTAAAATATATTATTATTATTCTTGTAGCCGGCTATTTAAAACTCACCACCCCAATAAGCACTGTTTTTGTAGCTGTCTTCTGGGGATTACTCTGAATGTCGACATTTGATTAGTCGGTGTGATGTCGCTGCCAAATGTAAGGAAATTTAGATATGGTCGCTGTTACTTTCAAACGTAACAAAGTGTGTGCAGAGGCTACCCGTTGTGCTCCTCTTTTGATGAGATACATTTCATATCGTGTGACGCTGTTGGAGCTATACATACAAGCTAAATTATTACATACATACCGTTGCTTATACAAAAATACTGCGCAAGTCAATTTTGACTAATTTTAAGAAGAGACAAATAACTGTTTTTATTTCAAAACATCGTTAATGTTTAATGAATGCAAAAATAGATTTAAATTAGTTGTTAAAGAATAAAAAATATTTTTGCATTCATTAAAAATAGCACGATATATTTGATAAATTATAAACAGTTATTTGTCTCTCCTGAAAACTAGTCAAAATTGACTTGCGCGGTATTGTTTTCTTTTAACATTAGGGGTAATTATACATGATACATTACAGGCATACTGTTAATCGTCGTAATTAAAATTTTACCACTAATTACAGTAACTAATTGATACAATTATTTTAGTATAGTGGCTGTATATTCGAAATTCTTGTAATAAAAATAGATGTTGTAACTCGAATAGAGCAAGAAATGTTAAGCTGGTTTGGACATGTAGAGAGAATGAATGAAGGAAGAGTGACAAAACAAATATATGAGGCGAATGTGAAAGGAAACGTTGGAAGGGGAAGACCTAGAAGAACGTACCATGACCAAATAGGTGACGTTCGAAAGAAGGGACAGATCAGGAGTACCCTCAACCGGCGAGAATGCATGAAAAGACTGATGAATGTTGAAAAAGCCAAAGATGTATGTCAGAATGGTAGCAAGTGGAAGGAGATGGTCTCTGCCTACCCTTCTGTTTGAAAAGAGGCGTGATCTATATGTATGTATGTATATATTCGAAATTGAAACACAATAATGTTTGTCGCTGTCGTTTTATCTTTGTTTACATGTTTTGTCATAACACTAGTTTCATCACGCTATTTTTTTTTTTTCTGCGTGTCCAGTACAATAACGCACTCAGAATGTTATTGGGGCTGCCCCGATTTTGTAGTGCATCTGGCATGTTTGCGCAGGCGCATGTGGATGATTTCCATGCTATTATGCGCAAAAAAACAGCCTCTTTGCTCTGCAGATTAAGGGCTAGCTCCAACTCCATTCTGAGGGTAATAGCGGGACGCTATGACTCCCCTATCATAGCTCACTGTGTTCGGAGATGTATTACGTACACAAGGGTTGTGTCGAAGTAGACAAAATTATTGTATTTAATTCGACACAGCCTTTGTGTAAGTAAATGTTTGTGTATTTTTGTTTCTTGTTTATGTGTACCTACTAACATAGTTTATAAGTGCGTTGTTACTAACAAAATATGGATGTTTTGAAGTCCGAATTAAAACTTATTTTATTTTATTTTTATTTTATTTTTATTTCGTATGACCTCGTCTTCAAGATAAATTAAGGCACTTGTCACTCACAAGCTATACAAACTATTTCTATATAAAAAAATGCCTTGATCTGTAGTTCAGTGGCAACGTAAATATATAATATAATATTCTACCACATTCACACACTGCCATCTAGTCCCTAAGTAAGCAATTATATTTGCTTGTGTTATGGGTACTAAACCACTGATATACTACTTAAATACATTTTTTTTTGTAAATACATACATATTATAGGTAAATTACACCCAGACACAGAACAAACCTTTATGCTCATCACACAAAGATTTGTCCTGGGTGGGGATCGACCCCACGACCTCCGGCTTAGCAGTCAGGGTCACTAACCACTAGACATGTATAGATATATTATACATTATCTATAACCCCGCTGTCAACATTTTTATCAACGTTAAACAAACATAACCGTAATACATCGACAAATAATATTTACTCAGTAATACAGTACTAATAGATCACAAATGATATAACTTAATACAGAACAAAACAAATATTTTTTTCCGTTTGTACAAACAGTTTTATCCATCACTGAATCTACAGGTAAAATTGTATTTTCGTAAGTGACGTATTAACCTTTTTATATTTAATGACAGTGGGTTTAAGTAATATTTTTTTTACCGCCTACCTTCGGCATTCGTATCTTGAATTTTTAAAAATTGCCCATATCTTTTTTCAGAACTAGAAATCGCACATCATAAGACAGTGTGCTATCATTGCTGGGCTTCTAAAATGCTACAATAGGGCTGCTACTTAAAGTAATACTTATATTTTATTTAAGTACTTTGATAACTTATTTAGCTTTCTTTTTAATTGTAAGCTAGTTATTAAGTTTACTATGTGTTCTGTGTAGTGACGGATTAAGAATACATAATGTCACTACCCGATCTCAACCAGTGGGTTTCGTAAAAGGCGACTAAGGAGGACACAAGCACTGCAATTAAAGGAAAATTCGAAACTAACCAGCTGACCAGAGGAGTTAGACCAGATAATTTAGCTGGTAGGCTAAATTTCCTCACATTCTTTGCAGCAAATACGCTGTCAGAAAATTCGCAGGAGCAGCCCTAAGTTTAGGAATATGCGCGATTAATGAGAATACTTTCCTCTCATATTACCTACATGAGATATATTATAACTATAGCTGGTTAAAATATGTTGATGTGAAAAAAGGCGTGAAGCTGTTTTTATTTTATATATTTTATTATTTTTCATTCAATCTATAACATAAATTCGATTCGATAATCGATAATCTAGAAAGGAAACACTTTATCAAAAATCAAAGCCGTGTGCGAGATAACAATGTATGCAATATACATAAATTGTTCATTAGTTAGTTTAATCAGTAAGTTATTAATGTCCCACTGCTGGACTCGGGTCTCGTCTCCTCTATTTAGAGAGCTGAGAGGGTTTAGGTTACAATCCAAACATGATAGGCTAGTGCGGGTAGGTGGATCAGACATTTACTTAGAATTTCTTCTAGTGTTAGGATTTACTCATGATGTTCCTCATCGTTAGCAGAGTGAGTCACTTTAGTGTGCAATCCACATTATTACTGCTGGTCGAAATCTAATCCGGACCGCATGTTTTTCATGCCGGTCACTTATCCATTCAGCAACAATCGCTTCATTGTCAATAATAAATCCATTGGCCAGCGATACTCTCACATATACATCTCGTATAGGAAGTTAAGCCTCTAGTTAATAAGACGAGTACACATTAGCCCGGCACGACTAATGAGCAGGATTTACCGGAGTTGTGGTGCGTTTGAGTTATAGTTCTCCAGTGTGGATCAGCCCTAAGAACCGTAATGACGTCACTTTGATTAAATGTTAGACGTTTTGTCTCTGGCTTAAGATGTACGTATGTATGGTACGTGTGACAGAGTGATCTTTGAAGTGGTATATTTTGGTCAGATTGTGGTCTTAAGTTGAAATATGGGCTTAATGCTTTCAGGTAATGGTGTATTGTTAAGAGAATTGTTGTGAAGCAATTGGAGAGTACATTTTTTTTCGACCCAGATAGACCTTGTAGCATTACTTTTAAGGTAGATATCGGCTTGTCCCGATGTTCTTGGGTCGCTGACACGTTGTAATCTTTCTTCTTTTTAGTCGATGTCACTCTTAGCAGTTTGATCGTAGTCATTAATTCTGGTGATGACTCGTTTGACAATTGGTCACAGTTCTTCGCGTATCGAGACTTTCCTCACGCACGCATTTTGGTCGTTGCAACGTAACGTTGCGGCGAAAGACATACCTGTCATTCATCGACAACACCGATAAAATAAAAAATGCATTTTGTTATCACATTCGCCACAGGAATATAATTATGATTTAATTTTGATTTGTTTCTTTTGCATAGTTGTATTGTGATATTTTCACCTAAAATATCGTGGGACTGAAACAGTTTAGTGACACATAATCTTAGTATTCATGGTAACTTTTTACACGATGCAGTGGCGAGTTTCGTGCACTCGTGTCATCGCTACTGTTGGCCGTGCGTTGGTCACATTTGCAACACACGACTGTATCGATTCAGCTTTGTGACTACATAGCATACGTGTGACCACAGGACAATGAAAGTAAAACCCTATCTCTGTTTTGCGCGTGTGACTGTATCCATGCAAGCACGCGAATGTTTTAATTCAGTATCGCAGACAACATCAGGGAGCAACTAGAATTTTCGAATCGCGACTGTAATGATACATATATCGTTATTCGTGATACCGAATCTTAATTAGATACCTGGGTGATGCTATTCAACCTGTAGTAGCATAGAGACTGTATCGCGTTAACATTGCCATTCGTCACTTAAGAATGAAATAAATAGGTAATATGTATATTTGTGTGTGAGTGTGTGTTTGTATGTATGTGTCAAAATCACAAATATCAAGAGATTTATCTTTCTAATACATTGTTAAAACAAACATAGCACTAATCTTACATTACCTGTTTATTTATTTCAACTTTATGCACAAAGAACTGTACAAAGGCGGACTTAATGCCAGAGGCAATATCTACCAGTCGACCTTTGGGCGATGCTGTTTCGTGTAATTAAGATTTAACTTATTTTATGTCTCAATTTAGTAACGGTTTTCAGTTTAAATAGTTAGAAACAAATTTATACTACAACGAGTGCCTTCAAAGGAAGTTTTATTTAAATTTCATAATTTATTGTTCAACAACAACATTTCACGTCATTTCGAACAATTTTTCAGATAAACAATAACAGATTATCACCGTAGCGTAGCAGATAGCAGATAAGTCGTCGGTCGCCTCGATACTCGTACTAACATCGCGCGCTGTACCGAGTGACGTGGGCTCGATCCTTACACGAGACAAATAATGTGTAATTCATAGATATTTGCTTCGAGTCTAGGTATACTTGATGTTCGTTAATTGTATGTCTGTAAAGTACCTTGTGAATTTGATCTCTAGAAAGGCGTTGTGTATAAAAAAAAAACAAATAAAATTCCTTTAATGTCTCACTCATATTATGATGTTTTGTAACTTTTACTGCAGTCTTTTTGCAGTAAAAATCGGTCAGAACTAGCCCGGTATCACTTGAAACTTATAAGAATTTAAAGTTTCACAAGTTAGTTTTAATTAAATAATAATAATAATTTTCTAATCTAATATAATTGTCTCCAAATAATGCAACCTTTCGGAATTTAGTTACTTGAAGCCATTTGATACCGGCAGACTTTTTCATTTCGTTTTCCTATCTAAAGTTAGGTCTCTATTTTTCTTTTACCCCTCCATATTAAATAGTATAAAAACATTAATGTCTCATAGCTTCAAAAGTCTTAGTGTCTCCTTCTCTCTATCAATAAAACAAAGAGTGTTTAGGCCATAATTCAAATACCCTGGCCTAATGCAGGTTTTTGGATCAAACGAACCCGTAGAATAATTGGTATTACGAAATATGAGTTCCCTTACTATGTCTTGCAGATGGTAATTTTTTTGACTAATAAATGTAAAAACCACAAAGTTATTATATTAGTCATATTTTGAAGGGTCAGAAAGTACACATATAGAAAGTCGTTTCTGTGAGGTAGGTGCAGGAATAGAAGGAAGTTGGTTATTATCTGAGAGAGAAACTAAATCTATTTTCTACTATCACAGCCAAATAAAAATCCTCATTGTTTCTTAGAACACGAACTAAAAGTTTTACGTATATATTAGTGCGCAAGTAATAAAAGTCAAATGGTTAGTCTTACTCGTAAACTATGAACTGAGAAATACCGTCACTTTATGAGCTTTAAACCCAACACTTCTATCTTACAGCTATCTCACTATTTTGTTTATAACCTCCTATTTAGGTACTCTTTGGTAAGGCAATATGTCACTCTTAAACTCCAGAGCAAGAAGGTTAAAGATAAAACCTTACTTCAAAGCAATGACACTGACCTCTATAATAATATATGTTACTGGCCATTGCAAACTTTCAGTTTCTTTATTTGAAAATTAATTGAATTAGTTGGTTTGATGTTCGGTTCTATTTGAGTCTATTCCACAGAGTACAAAAGTAGTAGCCAAATCCATAGATAGATAGATTATTGAAATCGGCCGTTAGACAATGATATAATAGTTAGGTTGCAAGAAAATAGGTAAACTTCTTAATAAAATAAGATTACTAAGGTACATCATAACATGCCATATAAACTTCTGTGTTATTTTTTAATACAATTTATTTAATATTATTTTTACTATAAAGTTAGTTTGGCTGTAATACAATCATTAAATGACGTACATTTTATTCATTTGATCATGCAAATATGGCGTAGTGGTAAACCTTCCATTTACCACTATAATGCGTGTTGTGGTTTGGACCCGAGACAAAATTCCATGATTTATTTTATAATCCGGTTGTATTTTGTTGTCCACTAATTGCTCTAAACTAAATGTTCAAAAAATCTCCTTCGTCATAGGTCTAATTAAATGTCTAATAGCGGTGTTTAAAATAAATATAATCTTCTTGTAGAAGAAGGGGGCTTACTCTGAATTTTGGCATTCGAATGTTCGGTTTTGATGTCGCTATAAATGTTTGAAAGTGACAGCGAATAAATTTCTTTAGATTTGACAGTGACATCAAAATCGAAAGAGAAAATTCGAATGTCGAAATTTAGAGTAAGCTCAAAAACAAAAACATATATTAAATATAACAATACAAGACAATATAGATACAATAATACAGATAACCGAACACTTTTAGTAGAATTATCGTTAGTAAAACAACATTATGGCAACACAAAGCCAATTTGATACTAATATGCTTTTATCCTGGCACCATTAAACCACAATGTTATAGGTATGGTAATTTTGTATATATTAAGTTGGCAACACTGAAAACTTTGGTCATTAGAACAAGGCCAGTGTGTAAGTGCTTCGAGACTGTTATATGTACATACACACCGCGGCCAGGTGGGACCATGGTACAGCCCAAGTTAGATGCTTAAGCGGATATTATAATTCTGGATGAAAGAACACTCAGAGAGCCAACACTGTCACCGTGGCGTAGCTGTTAAGGTGGACTAAGATTGCTATGCCAAGTGTCGTGAGTTCGAATCCTACACAAGACATTTTTTGTTTTAGTTTAGCTGTTTTTTTTGTCCGTTAATTGTATGTTTCTAGTGACCCCGTGACACAGTGCTTATTACTTGGTACCAGCGTGGGCGTCGTCTTTAAAAAAAAACACTAAATCGATTTAGATAATACTGTAATATTTTTTTTTTAATAACAGCAACAATATTCGTTGACCTCAACGTCGACTCAAATGTCAAGATTCGGTAGGTAAATTAATACTAGTTGTAGTACTGGAGACACTGAACTAGATTATATTATCTACAGAAACATAAATTAAATATTTTTAAAAGCTTATTACTATTTCCCTATTATTTAATAGAAAAAATGAATGTTTTTGTCTCTCTCGCACATGTTTTCAAGTATGGTGACATGAGTTATTTAACAGACATAGTGCTATCATAGATTGTGGACATAATATGTGAAGACGCGTCACTTTTGTTAGCCAACTGCTTATCAACAATTTGGTAATCTTTGTAGACTGATAATACCTGATACAATGCAATTAAAAACAAAATAAATTACTAACCAAAACATTTATCCAAAAAAAATTTGCCAAGAAGAAATTTTCTAAGGAAAAATCATTGTGCAAAACATGGCCTAGCTGAAAGTCGGGATCAATGGATTTGGAAAACTTAGTGAGGCCCAAAACCAAATTCATATCCTGTCTAGTGGTTAGTGACCCTGACTGCTCAGGCCAGTCAAGTATGGAGTTAATAGTCTACACACAATTTATAAACTTAAACAGAAGCTATATCTATAAACTTAATAAAAGATTTGCACGTACACTGCAACAAAAAAGTAAAAATAATTCCTACTTGCATTTTAGTTTTTAGTACGCTTTAAAAACAATGGCAGATGGTTTTTTAATCTAAACTAAACTCAATTAATTGAATACTGATAACAAAACGCGTTCAGCTTATATCTTAAACTAACAAAAACATCTAGGCGCGCTAACTACCAAAGTTTTGGCTATTATATGTCAAAACAAGTTTCATTGAAGCCTTTTGTATCATGTATGCGGTATCTTTGTCAACCTTGTTACGACTTTGTGTACTTAGTATTAGAATACATTGTTGATTGAAATATTTAGTTGCATTTTATAATACGAGTAACCTGAACGCCATATCACGGTACTGAATACATCTTTTATAATTAATTGAGACTTGTTCGGTTTCTATTAATAGTTGTCGGTAAAACAAGGATCCATTCAAAATATCATCATCATTCAATTTCAACCCATAAATGTCCCACTGCTGGGCACAGGTCTTCTCCAAAGAATGTGGAGGGATTTTGGCCTACTATACCACGCTGGCCAGACGGGTTGGTATAGGGTTTGTTTCGAATTTTCCTTTTCTTGCAGTGCTCTTGCATAAAGTTACTTCCTTAGTCGCCTTTTACGACACCCACGGGTTGAGATAGGGAAGTGACATTATGTATTCTTAACCCGTCACTACACGGATTATATTTCCTATGTAATAGATTCTTAATATTATATCTGACTAGCTTTTGCCCGCGACTCCGTCCGCGTAGATTTCGATATTACATAGGTCTTTAAGTGCAATTCATTAATTCCACAACACCCCACTACAGGAGTTGAATTTCATTTTACGTCATTAAAGATAACATTTATATAATCAACGTCCCTTAAAACCTTGAAAATGACATCCATATCAATTTCTAATAATTTTCACAACTATTTCATCTCCCTATTTCATGGGACCAAACATAGCTGGCGAAATGTGGTTGCGAAAACTGTTTTCAATAAGACATTTTATGATCTTTTATGAATAGAATAATATGTAATAATAGAAACGTGTGAGATATTTTGACGAGAATGAGATACTTCAGAGTGTAGGTGTAAAGTGCACCCGTTTCCCTTGCTCATTACACTCTACCCACCCCTGTTCACGTCTTAATACCCTATGCTTACCAAAGTTCAACAACCCCAAGCATATCACGCATAACATTTTCTCAGAATATAATTTTATTTAAAATCATTCCAGTAACTTGAAGTCAATACTCTCTTCTTATAAGAAGGAATAGTGCCCGGTAGTGGGACGTATTTTGTTGTGTATATAATGTGATATAAAGACAATTATTTTAGATCATAATCGCTCCTTATTAAGAGGAAAAAATATTTTTACGCATGTCACACCATATGGAGAAACAGGACGGTTTCGTGGAGCTCGCTGTCTTGAAGATGGAAAAAAGTTAGTATACCCGCTGAAACTCTACCAACACTTCGTTCTATGGCACTCCACACAGCAAAGTGCTGGTGCACACAAATTGGGTCGCCAAAAGGTGGTAGGTTTATCTTTAAATACCGTAGGGTCTAAATCGCAATTCCAATTGTTTGTTTAAAAAATTTAATGTGTTCGTTGACGATCGATATAATTATCAAACAATTGACAAGATTTCAAAATCAACCAATCGGATATGATTGCAAGGAGGGATTTTTTAATTGAAATTCTGCACTAGTGTTAAATAGAAAAATTATATCTCAGCCATATTAGGTAGAGTTTATCTAGCTTTATTTAGCTTTATTTTAATTTAATATTTAGATTATGCTACTTCTCGTTGTTCACAATAGCTAAGTGAGTTAAATATAATCAGTTTCCTATAAGTACATAATAATTATGTACTAAGTATTTTGAACGAAAAATAAATATGAACTTGTTAATAAACAGCACTTATCGTATGTAAACAGTATTGTTCCTAGTTCAGGCACCACCAGTACTATCACGACTTTACCTATTCAGGTATAATATTATGTATAGAGATTCTCTCGTATGTGTGTCTAAAGTAAATAAATAACAAGAAGAAATACCTAATGAATCGAACCATAATTCAAAAGGCTCGTATTTCTTTTAACCCGAAAATTCAACGTTATTGAAATTGTATCCTTTGATTGACAATAACCTTATTCACATCAGAATGGTGATACAGAAAGGGGAGGCAAATTTCAAAGGAGCAAAATATCCAAAAATACAGACCACATTTTTTTTTATTTGATCAATTTTTGCAGCAACCAATTGATGGCTGTGAGGAAGGGAGGGAATTTTCGGATAGAAACGATCTCATTTGTACGCTCTCTTTGATGAGATGACTGACTTAGTATCGATGTATAAGAGTTTTGTGGCCCTATTCTGATGTTGGAAATATAAAGGTGTCAATATTGGTTCACGTTTTGTTATATAATAATTTCACAAAATGTTGCTTTACTTCTATAAAGATCAAAATATAATTTGGAAACAAATAGCCTGACGCTTTTAGGTATCATCCAGATGATCTAAATGAGTAAAATATTTGAATTTTTATTTGCCATAGACTTAACAATAAGAAAAAGAATATCAATTAAGTAAAAAAAATCGGCGTCTCACCTCTAGATTCACAATTACGTACTAAAGTCACTCTCAAAGCTGTCGCGCTTATATATTATACGGTCAAATTATAATTATATTTTTAGAAAATACTTATTTAATAGACATGTCATTACAATTTCTTTTAAGAAACATAAATACATACATTTACACGCGGTCCGAGTTCGATCCCGACCGGCAGTACCAATGTGGATTCCACTTTGTGGAATCTATATGACAACATAATTTATTATGAGAACAACTGACTTACCATATGCTAACGGTGAAGGAAAAAATCGTGAGGAAACCCACATTCCTAGAAGAAATTTTATGAGTATGTCTGATCCACCAACCCGCACTAGGCCAGCGTGAGTGGATTATGGCCTAAACCCTCTCAGCTCTCTAGTTAGAGGAGAGGAGATGCCAGCAGTGGGCCTAAATGGGTTGCTGATGATGATGTATGATGTGAATACATTACACACGTCACGACATTGAAACAACTGTGTGTCTTTTTGAGCTTTATTTTGAGCGCCTTTTCTTTTTCACTGAGCGTGTATCTTAAGTCAATAATAATTATCCGTAAAACATATACGTACAGCCACTTTCCCAGAATACACCCGTAGTCTTCCATCATAATATCGATGGAATCTTTCATTAGACTGTTGTAAAACTTATTTATATAAAAGAGGAGGCTTATCTTTATGTACGTTCGCGTTGGTGGATAACTATGTTGATCCACCACTCAAGCATGTACTGATGAAGATATATATTACATAATTTATGTGAAGTCTTTTATGAAGTTCGTTGTGATGAATTCGGAAGAAAATATGATGAGAATTATGAGGTCTATTCATCAGCAACCCATTAATGTCCCACTGCTGGGCTCAGGTCTCCTCTCCTCTATCTAGAGAGCTGAGAGGGTTTAGGCTATAATCTACACACGCTGGCCTAGTGCGGGTTGGTGGATCAGACATACCCATAGAATTTCTTCTAGAGTATGTGGGTTTCCTCACGATGTTTTCCTTCACCGTTAGCAGATGGCAAGTCACATGACTAGTACATATAAATTCCACAAAGTGAAATCCACATTGACTGTCACCGTGGCGCAGTGGTTAAGGTGGTCGCCTCGCCACTACATCGCCGTGCTGGGTGACGTGGGTTCGATTCCCACACGAGACAAATATTTGTGTGATTCATAGATATTTGTTTCTAGTCTGGATGTACTTTGTGTCCGTTAGTTTCATGTTTGTAAAGCTCCCCGCGACACAGGGCTTGTTCCCAAGTGCGGGCGTTGTCTTTCAAAAAAAAAAAACTAAGACATTGGTACTGCTGGTCGGAATCGAACTCGGACCGCGTGTTTAACACGCCGCACAGTGTCGTGTGCCTTTATCAAAAATCAGATTTTCTATATTTCTAATGGGTAAATTTTTGATATGGCAATACAATCCTTACTAAATTCCTTAACGAATGTGGGTAGTTTTAACTTTGTAACGCAAATACAGAAGAAATGGTGGGTATTCAAAGTTCAAGTTATTATTGATGCGTTGAAATCAGTAGCGTACACGAGTAAATTCATAACTTTATTTACATGTGATAAACAGTGTTTATTACTGCAAAAATGACTTTAAATTATTATATAACAATTGTAATTGCTAAATTGTCATACAAAACTAAGTGAAATGTCCGATATTGGTTAGTTATTGAACATATTACTGTTAATGGAAAATTATAAGTATGTTGAAAGTTTGACTAGAGTTTTAAAAAATATACATCAAAATACATCTTTAATTTTTTAATATGAGTGAGATAAATTAATGAACTTTGTATTTGAAAACTGTCAATGTGCTCTTTTTTGCGATTTACGAGATATTTGGTTTTAGGTTCAATTACCCGTCAAATAAAAAATTCTGAATGCTTCCAAAAATGGCTTTCAGCGAAGCCCCAAGATAAAATGAATACTGTTTTTAATTGTTTATTATTTTCTTATGGACTGGAACAGTCTCCTCAGTTTATTAAGCATAGTATGAGAAAAACTGCAGGTTTTTTTTTCAATGAGAGCAGGTAGTTATTGGAGAGCATGCAATAGAAAAAACCGTGGCTTAGTAACTATGTTGTCTTTGAAACCGTGGTAAAAGATTACATTTTGGGGAACCAATCAGTGGGCACATCTTCAAATACACAGATAAACAGAGGAAGACCAAAAACCAGTTTCAGTGATATGAATTTAGCTTCAAAAGAAAGACGCGTTTTGGACTTAATTAAAACTCAAGACACAGATATACTGCAATTTAAAGGAGACAAATGATTTGTATTTATACTCCTGGTACAATATATACCAACATCTATACATAAGGTAGTTATACATTCGACTGAACTGATCGAGTCATTTACTTTGCCGATTGGTCAGCTCTCTGAAGATGCTCTAGAAGGAAGGCATAAAGATGCACGAAATTTCAGAGAATCGCATACTCGCAAAAATCTAGATCACATACTACTTAACAAGGATTTAATAACCATCTTGTTGTTAACATCTGATCCATTAAATTAAACAGTAAGATCTAGAAATAAACAAAAAAAAGATATAGTAGACCCCATTTTAAATAAATATTTTAAATTTTTTTTTAAATGATTGTGATTGAAATCTATTATTTATTATTTACTTGTGCTTACGTAACCACTTTATACACAACACAACACAAAAAAATATCCGATTTAATGAAATCCGATTTTTGATAAAACGTTCTATGGAGTCGCGACACTGTGGCGCCGGTCTCTTATCCATTCAGCCACCATCGCTTTTTCATGAGGTCTATTATATAGAGAAAAACCGGTTAAGAGCATGTCGGATTATGCTCAATGTAAAGTTCCGCAGCAAAAGAGCGTATCTTCATAGCGCTTATGTCCTTTTGTAGAGAAGCGCAGCTTTTCGACAATTACTCAAAAACCATGCGATGGTGGCTGAATGGATAAGGGACCGGCCGTGCAAATCATGCGGTCCGAGTTCGATCCTGACCGGCAGTACCAGTGGGGATTCCACTTTGTGGAATTTATATGTACCTACTATTCAAGTGACTTACCAGCCCAGCAGTGGGACTTAATGGGTTGCGGATGACTCAAAAACGGTACATCCGCTTTTGTTCAAAATAATTTTAATTGAAAGTAGGTATTTATTAAGCTTTATTTTTGTGATCATCATCATCATCTCAACCCATAAAATTAAATATCCCACTGTTGGGCACGGGTCTCCTCCAAAGAATGTGGAGGATTGAATTTTTGTGATACTTTTCAGATTTTTTAGTTTGATGGTTTCGTCGTAAATAGATGGGGGACAAAATTTATGCTACTTTGGAAGTGATTATTTCTAATAACATCACGCTACGGGCAACAGGGGCTAAGTTACATTAATAGTCAAAAAAGATCGACGTACACGACAACAGGTAGTTTTAAATATAACTCAGTTCTCAAATCAATAAATAACGAAACTGCAAAAAAAATTATAATATATTTGTTCATGAAAGCACTCACATGCATTTAAGTCATATTCCCGAAGGAAATATAAATACAGAATTGAAATATCGTATAATGTGTATCGGAATCCCTTCCCTCGGTGAAGCGCAGATGACCAGACAAAAAGATCTTCCCTGCTCCTTGCCTTTAGTGAGGGATAAGAACTGTAAGGGGGTGTTGAAGTGAGGTTTAGGGGTCATCTTATACAGGTCAAGTAGTAAACGTTCGATAGGGTGGGAGCTACTTATGACTATGAATATTTATAACATATTAGCCGAACGTCTCGCGTTGCTACCGGTGGGTATTAAGGCCAGGTTTTAGATAAAAAATATTTTCTTTTTTCAATATTATAATTTATTTATGGTAGGTGAGGCAAAACGGTAAAAAGAATTGGTAATTTTGATGTGTGAATATTAAATTAATGTTGGTAATTGAATAATTATTGTATGTGTAGTATTTAACGCATAAGCACCTGTTTCACCACTGGAAATAAGTGCTAGATAGCCTATATGAAACTTACTTGACAGATTTAGTACGTATTTTTCATAATTATAAAATCTGTCAAAAATGTCTCAAGTAGTATGTTAGACACTTATATTTTGAAGGTGTCAATACCATGGCATTTAGCGACGACATAACACAATGACGCAATGCAATTAACTTTGATTGTCATTGTGGTGTAGCGATCAAAATTAGGAAGCGCTTGGGGTTCGATTCCCACACGAGACTATTCATATTATTTTGTGTTATTCATAGATATTTGTTTCGAGTGTACTTAGTGTCTAATAATATAATGATGATGAACCTATGACTATATTTTCAAAGTGCCGTTCAACAGAGCTTGCTAAAAATGAGTTCTCTTTGTCGCCAAATGGAGTATTCCTGGGTAGCCCAGAGATGTGGGAATCGAGAATCAGGAAACACTCTCGCTAGTGACATACAATGGACTGGTTTATTTAAATTATTTCTGTATGACGTTAACAAGCTAATGTAGTGGGTACATATTTATATATAAGAGTTTGTTTGTTCGGTTGAACGCGCTAATCTCAGAAACTACTGAACCGAACTGGAAAATTCATTTTGTGTGGGATAGCCCATTTATTTAGGAAGGCTATATAACATCATGCTACGATCAATAGGAGCTGAGTAAGTAAGTGGCCAAACAAAGATCCACGAAAGCTAGTAAAACGATACACCGGTAGAATATTATTATTATTATATTATTATAGAAGTATATCAGCAGTTACTACTAACTGCCTCGGTGGTGCAGTGGAAAGTATATACGACTGCTGTACAAGAGGTCCCGGGTTCGATTCCCGGGTCGGGTGAAAATTGTATTGGGCTTTTCTATCATGAAATTCCAGTATTGAGATTTTCCCGGTGTTTGATGACAATAGGCTCGCCCCCTATTTCATGGGACCAGACATAGCTGGCGAAATGTGGGTGTGAAACACCTCTGCCTACTCCTTCGGGAAAAAGGCGTGATGCTATGTTTTGTTATGTTATCAGCAGTTGCCTTTAAAAAATAAATATAAATGTCAATGTACAAATTTACGCCTTATACTAACCTTAAATGGTTGTTGATGTTAATTATAATATTTTATACTTCCAACAGTAATACTTGTCTAAAGAAATATTAAAAAATAATTATTACTAATAAGCTTTCATGAATGACCTATTTATAAACTTTAAAATACCATTAAATAAATATTACCCTTAAATGCAAATTATAAAATGTTTATATAAAGAGTTCAATTTATATTCTAATTCGATGGGTTCCCGCTAGAGGGCGAGGTGTCGTCGATGACGGCTCTTCACAAACTAAATAAAGCCTTTACGATAAAACTGTGGCTTAAACTGCACTATAAGAGATGCTATCTTTAGTTAAGATACTTTAAAGATACGAAGTACATTGCTTTTTCGTAGGTATTATAAAGCTATTTTCAAAGAAGAGCTTTTGGAAGGTTGCTCTTTGGAAAAAGGTGCATAGCGAGATCTTTTACCCAAATACTGCGTTGGTGACGGCCTCAGTGACACCTCGGTAGTGTATTGCGATTTCTGAGGTCTCGGGTTCGATCCCTAGGTTGAAACAAATACTGATATGATCTGCAAAAGTTTGTTTCGGAGTTTTGGTGTTTATCTATGTATTTAGAAATATATATGTATTATGTATATGCATATTCATCAGTCTAGCTAACTTTGAGCTTGATGGTGCTTTGTAAAAAAGGCCCAAAATATTTATTAAATTTATGCAAATAAATTGTTTATCGCCATAGTAGTTACAATTTCAATAGGTTACAGTTTGAAATAACACAGAATGGTACAGAACCAAAACACCATACTAAATTAAATTCAATAAATTTTAGATATAAAAAAGTATGTAAATAATTCTAGTAATAACAGGCAAACACAATTTCGTTCTTGCGCGACCCAGAAATCGAATTAGATCCTCTTTTGCAGTAGTTGCACAAACTTTCACTTTACAAACAAAACAGTAATCGTAGACCAACATCATTGTCATCATTTTCAGCCCACATTTTACCCACTGCTGGATACAGGTCTCTTCTTAACAGCGCCACTTGTCACTGTCCCGTTAAAATAAAAAATAAAATAAAAATCAATTTTTTCCACTTTTTTATTCAAACAAAAAAACAAGGACTGTAATATTTAATTGGTAATTATTACAATCGTATTATAAGAATCAGTCAAAATACTATATCGAAAATGACATACACACATACATAATATATTTTATACATAATAATATTAATCCGTTAAAATAAATTGAAACAAATATATACAATAGGTAGACATAAGTGCAACCATTTGATGATTATTTAATTAGGCCAAAAAAACAAAACCTTTTTAAATTGAAAATATTTATAGCACACCTGCGTAATACAAAAACTATCTTTCGTTCAGGAGTTTAAAAAGGAATCTAGGAAATCTTTCTTATTTGCCCTTTGGCCCTTCATATCTCTCTCCTGCACCACCATCTCCTTCATCTAAGCATCATATGATGATGATTCAGTTGTTGTTTGTTCAGGTGTTGTTGTTATAGTTGTCTCAGGTGTTTATTCACTGCCTGCTTCATCTGATGTAGTACCATCAGGTATTTTTTCACTGTCTGCTTCATCTGATGTAGTACCATCAGGTGTTTTTTCACTGTCTGCTTCATCTGATGTAGTACCATCAGGTATTTTTTCACTGTCTGCCTCATCTGATGTAGTACCATCAGGTGTTTTATCACTGTCTTCTTCATCTGATGTAGTACCATCAGGTGTTTTTTCACTGTCTGCTTCATCTGATGTAGTACCATCAGGTGTTTTTTCACTGTCTGCTTCGTCTGATGTAGTACCATCAGGTATTTTTTCACTGTCTTCTTCATCTGATGTAGTACCATCAGGTGTTTTATCACTGTCTTCTTCATCTGATGTAGTACTATCAGGTGTTTTATCTGTTGTTGATATTGTTGGTGATATTGATTCAGTTGTTGTTGGTTCAGTTGTTGTTGGTTCAGTTGTTGTTGGTTCAGTTGTTGTTGGTTCAGTTGTTGTTGGTTCAATTGTTGTTGGTTCAATTGTTGTTGATTGTTCAGTAGTTGGTGCTACACTTGTTGATGGTTCTACAGTTGTTGTTACTTTATTCTTTTCACATTCTTTTAATGAAGCCAGTGCTCTATTTCTTTGAGCAGACATTGCCAATGTCGACACGAACAGAGAAAACGTCAATAGGGAAAGGAACACTAACATTTTATTGTTTAATATCCATATTTTTGATCTCTGTGTATAATATGTGCTCCGATCCATTTTATATTTATATTAAATATTTTTCTGTGTAATACACAAGTTTCACTTTCCGTTTTAATTTATCGAATGCGTCATTTTCGGCAGTTTTATCGATATCAACTAAATTATCTATATTGTTATCGCTTCTCATCGGCCAGCGATTGAGTGACACGCATAAAAAAAGATATTTTCCCGAATTTTTTATCAAGAAAAACTTTCAGATAATAATGTCGTATATAATTTGCATCCGTTTCTAAAAGAATGCTGGTCATCTCTATCATGATGAAATATTTGATTTCATATTTGATTGCAATGTTAATGTAATTATTTATGCGTTTTGATTTATCTTAGACTGTATAAGTCACAATTCTATCTAGCAAGCTTTAATAAACATAAACAAAAAAGTCTATAAACATCATAAAAAACAACTCTGCATTGCTAAACTGCATTGACTGGCCTGTTGGTATAGTGGTTAGTGACTCTTACTGCTAAGCCGGAGGTCGGGTTCGATTCCCACCCAGGACAAATCTTTGTGTGGTGAGCATGATTGTTTTTTGTGTCTGGGTGTAAATTATCTTTAAAATATATGTATTTACAAAAAAAAGTATTTAAATAGTATATTAGTTGTTTAGTACCCATACCAGAAGCAAATATAATTGCTTAATTTAGGGCTAGATGACGCTGTGTGAATGTGGTAAAAATATTATACTTATTATTAAAAAATAATATTATTATTAGAACTAAAATTTGTATCGCAGTCGGGGGACTTATTAGTTATAAAAGTATTCCATTGAGTGGAAGTTGCTTACTTAGCTTATGTTACTTGGAAGGTTGCAAGGGTTGTAATGGTCCTCACCTCATACATCTAAATCGGTTCAGGCGTATCGAAGTTATGGTGGAATAAAGAAACGTATATACATACCTACGTTATGTACATAGAATACATACACGAATCCTGAAAACATTACACTCCTTTTTTGGGCAGTTGTATAAAAATACAACTGCTTTTTAATTGAATCGATGGTGGCTGAATGGATAAGTGACCAGCGTGGTATAAATGCGGTCCAAGTTCGATTCCAACCAGAAGTACCAATGTGGATTTCATTTTGTGAAATTTATATACACTAGCCATGTGACTTCTATATCTGCTAACAGTGAAGGAAAATATCGTGAGGATATATAGGGAATACCCTAGAAGTAATTCGATGTGTATGTCTGATCCACCTACCCTCATTAAGCCAGCGTGTGTAGATTATGGCCTAAAAAACCCTCTCAGCTCTCTAGATAGAGAAGAGGAGAGCAGAGTCAGATATTAGGACATTAATGGCTTGCTGATGATGATGATTTTTGAAAGGACCGTTAGGGAAAAGACACGTAGGCAGACCAGCTTGACCATGGGCTGACTGATGACTCTAGACAAAGAAAGAGAAGCAAAAGAAAGAGAGAAGAAGAAAGAAGAGGCCTTTACCTAGGCCAGGATCCACCTCTCATAAATATAACCCAAAACTAGATATATAAATTAAATATACTAGGTACTAAAACAATTAACAAAACATTTAAAATGTAAAATTATTGATGTGAAAATAAAAAGGCTTTTTTATTTTTTATTATTTATTCTTGTGTAATTAGCCATTATGTGTCATATGTTACACGTGGAAGGTCAATTGGACTTTGGCAATCACAATTATTATCACAGAAATTCAACTTTATCTATTGATGATAGCATATCATCTGTGGAAGTGAGTAATAAAACACTATCAAGTAAGAACGATGAATATTATATCGTAATCAATACTTAATTATAATAATATACATCGACGTTTCATCAGTTCGACTGTCACCGTGGCGCAGGCCGTGCTGGGTGACGTGGGTTCGATTCCCACACGAGACAAATATTTGTGTGATTCATAGATATTTGTTTCTAGTCTGGGTGTACTTTGTTTCCGTTAGTTTTATGTTTGTAAAGCTCCCCGCGACACAGGGTTTGTTCCCTAGTGCAGGCATTGTCTTTAAAAAAAAAACATAATTTCAAGTGAATGCTAAATTTGAATGGTAACGCTAATGCGTTAGCATTTCAAATTTGAACTTGGCAAATTTGATGTTTTTAGTAATAGTACAAGATCCCATTAAGGAATATAATTATACCGTCATCTGTTATTTATTAGTGATAAGAAATAAAATTAAATGATAGATAATATTCATATTGACTTATTGCAAATAGGTTGCCTAGTTAAATCGCGCCCGGATAATATAAATATCGTGCGCAAAGTTTTTAGTTGGAGAGACTTCCAGCATGGTGGAATGAGATTGGAGTCTATACCTTTTATTTTTTTCATAAAGTGCTCTCATCAATTATTTAGTCGAAAAATATCAAATGAAAGCCTATTTACAGGAGGGGGGGGACATACATTTTACCACTTTGGAAGTGTACCTTGCGCAAACTATTCAGTTTAAAAAAAAATGAACTTAGAAACCTTAATATCATTTTTGAAGACCTATCTATATAGATACCCCACAAGTATGGGTTTGAAGAAAAAAAAATTTTTGGGTTTCCTTTGTAAGTATGGGGAACCCAGGGATATCCGGGCGCGATTTAACTAGGCAATCTATTTGCAATAAGTCAATGTGAATATTATCTATCATTTATTTCATATTAATAACAGATGAGGGTATATATTTCTTATTGGGATCTTAGACCATAACCGTAGTTACGGTAATAGAGCCACTTTATAGCAAAAATAACATCATTATAACCCATAAATGTCGCACTGCTGGGCGCGGGTCTTCTACAAATATTTTGACGGGAATTTAGCCAACTAGGTATACCACGCTGACCATAAAGCCAATATTTATCCACATCTTCTATATTAAATATAGCTGAAACACTCCAAACGTCTTTTTATTTGCAGAATCAGAAAAAAAAAACTTTATTACTTAATATATTTTATATATTTTTTTACATTAATGCGTACACATTAAACCATAAAATGTTACATTAGTATTTCAATATATTAATCATCGTGCACTTTCAAAATTATATTAAAATACCGTTCTCAAATCATGACATTCAATTAGTCAAGATAGATATAATAGTCAAATGTTTTAAATCAAATCGAATCTTTAATCAAATCTTTTTGACCACATTAACATTTCAAATAAATTGACATCAATATCAAAATCGACCAATCGTATACCGGAATTGCTAGCAGACATTTTTTATTACCTTAATTACTACAAAACTATGATGTCATTGCAAACATACTTCACATATTGACACGTCATGTAAAAAGTGTAAAAAAAAATCAAATCACACAGGGAAAGCTCAAATAACAGATGGACAAAGCACCGAGTGGTGTAATATTTCTGACACACGAATTCTGACACGTTAATCAAATATTTTTAAAACAAAGATAACTTAAAAATACAATTAGTGTTATCTCTTTACAATAACAGATAATATAATACAGTAACCTTGTAAAACATAAATAGTACTAATCCCTTTTTATCAATAAGTATCTAGTTTTATTAAACACTTTTAATACAACTCAAATTCACTTACAAACTAATAACTCCACATCAAGTTTTGACTGAAAAAATTCTTCATTAAGTCTACGCATGTTCATGATTGGTGCAACACAGTACATAGAATTTATATTACCCAAACCGGGAAGAAGCAAGTAAGGATCTTATCATTCTGCTTGGCGATTCTTTATTTACTTCTGCAGGAGGCGCTTCTGAAGGTGGTAGAGTAGTAGTAGTAGTAGGTGCCACAGTAGTGGAATCAGATGCAGGAGTAGTAAATTTATTACACTCTTCTAAAGCAGCCCATGCTCTATTTCTCTGACCAGCTAAAGCCAACGTTGACACAAATAGGGAGAATGACAGCAGTGATAAAAACACTATCATTTTGTTGTTCAGAATCCAGCCAACCGTCAACTCTGTATAGTATTTGCAGTTCCCCATTTTATTTCTATTATTCCACTCACACGACTTTCACTTTTAGTTCTGTTATATCAAATACTCCATTTTCAAAGTTCTCTTCATCACTATCAGAATTATCAATACTATGTTTATCTTTAGATATGCTTTATCTACCATTGACAAGGTAATATGAATCGTATTCTGTGCCAATAAGTTTATTTTTAGCTTGGTTATATATGAATTAGTCACGAAGGAGATTAGATATAATTGCAATCGTTTTGATTAAGCAAGTGTATGGTAAATTCTGGGTGGAATAAAAACGCTGCCGCAGATGACGATTGGTATTATATTTCTGATTTATATTGTTAACAGTGTTTTACAAAAGATATATTGATATGTTAACCATTAACATATTTAAAATATATATCAAGAATGAAACACGTTTCCATAAAACATTAATATCTGATGAACATAATATAATTTCTAGTATTATATATTATAACATAGCGTTATAGAAAATTTGTTCCCCCACGTTTAAGGTTAATGATGTCATCGGTATAACAAATTGTACGAATTTATATGAAACCCTACGAACCTCCGCCCTATGTCTTCAAATGAAGTAATTTCTAAGAATTATCCGATGTAGTTTAAATTAGAATAGACGAGGACACTCAAAATTTTCATCTATTTTTTTACAATTTAGTGTCTGTGGAAATTGTTTAAACGATTTGGAATGAAAACTTCGATGACAAAGTTGATAAAATCTGGCTTTTCAAGTTTAGTCAACGAGTAGTTTTTTAGTAAAATGCCTGTGACATACGGACGGACAGACGGACATGATGAAACTATAAGGGCTACTTTTAAAAATCTTGCTAATATTATAAATGCGGGTCTAATTTGTCACACAGATCTTAATAAATGCACCTAACAAATGGGCAGACCCGTTAGCAGCAGTGTGTACAAAAAATAAGCGTGTCTCATGCCAATTCTAATCAACAATAGGTCTACTTTGAACGTGAGTGCGCCCCGTTCTCTTATCTAACAGGCTCATTCCTTACATCGAACGAACGACAGTGGGCCATTTGTCGGTGCACACACCCTTTGTGTTAGTTCTTCAGCTTTTGTTGTCTGCTTTGGTTTTGGTTGGCGATAGAAAGCGAAATACGAGTGGGAATTTATGAATGTTATTCTTGTATTAACTAAACTAATGCTATTATTGAAAGAAAGAAAGAAAGAAAGGAAAAAGGAAAGAAAAATAATTTATTTTGATCTCACTTAAACATAATTACAGTAAAGTAGATACAATTACTTATTACTATTTGTGAGAAACAAAAATGGTCCTAACTCAGCAATAGCTACCTTGAAATATAATAATATCAAGATAGCGCTGGTATTCTGTTAGGACCCTGTGGTTGGGATGGACATCATACGTCACATTTACTAATTAAATTAAATAATATTTTAATAAATAGATATATACATATAGTTTTAATAAGAAAATACATAAAAATATATACAAGGTAAATAATATTGGGTGTACTTTTCGTCCGGTAATTGTATGGGTTAAAGTCCGTAACACAGGGCTAGTTCTTTGTGCGGGCATTGTCTTTAAAAAAATGGTTTTGCTTGTGCCATGCCACCTTGTTTTGTTTTTTTGTATTACTATTCTATAATTTATAAATTTGTACTTTTTACATAAATAAACATTTTATTATTATATAACTATATATCTATTGATATAAATGTAGATAAATATTTGGCTGTTCGACCGTCCGACTGGCCTGTTGGTCTAGTGGTTAGTGACCCTGACTGCAAAGCCGGAGGTTCGATCCCCATCCAGGACAAATCTTTGTGTGATGAACATAAAGGTTTGTTCTGTGTCTGGGTGTAATTTATCTATAATATGTATGTATTTACAAAAAAAAATGTATTTTAGTAGTATATCAGTTGTTTATTACCCATAACACAAGCAAATATAATTGCTTACTTTGGGACTAGATGGCGCTGTGTGAATGTGGGTAGCAGTCAGGGTCACTAACCACTAGACCAACAGGCCAGTCTAAATAATAATATGGTATACTAAAAATATAACATTTTTATTATGTATGAAGTTTTAGAACGCGATGACATAAGCCAACTTGATTGCAATCCGTGTAGCGACAGATTAAGAATACATAATGTCACTAACCCATCTAAACCCATGGGTGTTGTAAAAGGTGACTACAGCAGTGAGACGTTTATGGGTTGAAATGATGAACTTTATTAAACCGAGCTGGTTTTTGCAGTAAACCGTTGATATGGAATCTTAAGTAAATTTTAGGATTAAAAATATATTTATCTGTTATAGATAGGTCTGTAGACTCCACTGTCATAATCTTTTTTTTTTTTCATATAGATCAAATACATGATACTTATGAACGTCAAACAAAGCAAAAAAAAAGAGTGTCAACAAATTTGCCCAAGGCCAGTTCACTGACAAGCTAGAGCTCTGAGAAGAACTTGGCAAGAAACTCAGGCCACTCTTCATTATACGAGTATATTAGTACTGTAGATCATGTCTATGATCTACAGTACTAATAATGAAGACTATCTTTCAAAGTAACCGAACGTGAACATACCAAATTGAAGCTATACATCACGTCACATCTCTAAATACGTGAATGACGAAAGAATGTCGATAAAATTCGCAGTCTTTTGTTTTAAATTTCCAAAATATACATAGAATATTACCGATGTCTTCACTAGGGCACAGTAGATAAGATAGCTCCTTTGTTTGCACCTGAATAATATATTACAATAGGATATCGAAATTAGGTGTTATCGCATCCTGCCTAAGTACATGATTATCTAAAATATTTAAATACTAAGATAATTTTTGTGTTAAAATGAACAAATATATTTTTCTAATAATTTATCTACGCAGCTATGAACCAATATTTTTATGATTACGCCCCTCATTTTAATATAATGATAACCACTATAGGTCAAAATTTACTGGACACAATTTCAAACTCAGTTAATTTTCGGTTTATTTAAATTGTATCATTTATTTCAAGTTTTACACTCATATTTTGTTAGTAAATACATTTGCTTAAAAATTATGTGTTAGTACTTACATGTAGCCTACAACTATTGTTTACATAGGTCACAATCTACCCGGTCAGCGATCATGAGGGAGTTGGAGCTTTCCCTGACTCTGTGCACGAGGGAGGCGGCGCGCTTTCGCTTTGTGGCATAAAAACAGTCTACTTTCGCCTGCGTGAACATACCTGATGCGCTACAGCGCCAGGGTAACCCCATCAACCTCCTGAATGCGTTAAATACTACAGGAAAAATCGAACGATGTTTCTAACTATTAGTAATCATCAAAAATTAGCCCGACCACATAACTAATTTTGAGTGCTAAATATTATGTTTGAAGAAGTTTTTTGCCATATTCACTGATAGTACGGAACCCTCAGCGCGCAAGTCTGACTCGTATTTGACCAGTTTTTTTAGAAAGAAAGAAAGATATATATTTTATTTGGTGACCAAAAAAACACATTATAATATTGTCATTAGATATTACCATGATTTACGTACCTACTGGTTTAGGTGGTTGCCACGCCAACAAAATAGCCATGGTGGATGTCGTGTGTCCAGTTCCCACAGGAGACTAATATTTGTAAGATCTGTGTATTAATTCTGTGTTTGAAAAGTCTCCTGTGACACATGAATTAAGAAATAAAAATGGTGATATCGAAAACGGCCAAAATTATATTAATATATATTATAATAGTTCTTTGTTACTAGTTGACATCACACACACGCACACACACACACACACACGCGCACGCACGCACGCACACACACACACAAACACACTGCTTTATAACGGGTGGCGCAAAAGTAAAGACCCTATTTGGTTCAGCTATAACATTTTTTCTAAATTAGAAAACTAGATTTAGATTTTTTTAAATGTATATTTGTGCCATTAAATTTCGTACCATTAGGATTTAAAGATGATGTCTTTTAAATGGTGACCTCCAGAGTTGATACACATTTGAGCCCTATTTATGACATTTTGCATAACTTGCCGTAACACTTCCTGCGATATGTTCGTTATTTCTTGACGAATGTTTTCTTTTAGAGCTGCGAGAGTCTGTGGCTTGTTCACATACACCCGAGATTTCAAAAAACCCCAAAGAAAAAAGTCTGGACTGGTCAGATCGGGTGATCTTGCAGGCCAAGGCAAATCGCCAAAACGAGAGATAACTCGGCCTGGAAAAGCGTCCCTCACTAAGTCCATAGTGTCGCGCGCTGTGTGTGCCGTAGCGCCGTCTTGTTGAAACCAGATGTGCTCCAGCCCCAATTCGTCCAAACTGGGTATCAAAAACTCACGTAACATGGTTCTGTAGCGTTCTCCAGTGACAGTTATCGCATTGCCTCCAGCGTCTTCGAAAAAATAGGGTCCGATCACTCTGTCAACACAGATGCCACACCATACAGTAACTTTTAGTGGGTGTGTGGCAAAGCGTCGAATTGTGCGACCAATCGGTGCCGGACGGTGGGGAAATCGTCGACGAAATTCACGTTGTGTTCTTATCACTGATATTCCACGTTCTTGGGGAGTAAAACGGTCCATGTTTATTTTCAGTGTATTTTACATTTGTTCACTACACAATTTTCAACAACAGAATGACAGAAAATGTATAATAAAAAAAAAAAAAGCATTTTCTTTAGTGCCACTACTTTTGCGCCACCCAGTATATAATAATAATAATAAAACGTTTATTTATTGGCAACAGGGGCCCAATGGTTAGTAATATCTTAATCTAAGTGTTAGTAGTAAATTTATAAATTAGAAAAGTACAAAGTATTTACATTTAATTTAACAAAATGCCTCCATACAGGTGCATCCTGTTTCACCGCCAATGTGTTAAGAATGCTGTTGGTGCTAACCCAGGCTCTGCTTAATAATGAGGCGGTCCTGTTGCGAATGATCGCATGGTAGTCGTTTGTTCGCGCTACCGCAAACATGCTCGACGCGCTGCAGAACCTGGGCTGCCTCAACAGCACTCTAAATCCATTATTGTATTGAACGCGCAGGGCATCTAGAGCCTTCCGCGTACCATTAACCCACAGACTACTCGTGTAGAACGTCTGGCAGTACGCCTTAAACAGGGTTATTTTGACTTCGTTACTACATCGAGCAAATCTGTGAGCCAACATGTTGCATCTAGCTGCTAGTGCCCTGCGCTCACGTTCAATATCCATCTGGTCCTTAAGGTCCTCAGTAACATAGTGCCCCAAGTATTTAAAATGAGTAACCCTTCTCAGGGGGCGTCCATTGAGGGTTATTAATGGCTCATACGTTAGATGTCTACCGGGGGCCTTAAAGACCAGATATTCACTTTTCAATACATTATAATTCAAGCCGTGGGTTATTATATGTTTGATTATCACATTTTACTGTTGTGGAAGAGTAGAGCCTCCTAACACAGCCCTTTTTTTGTCTAAAAGGAGACTCTAACGACTAGAATAAGAAACAATAATGATTGAACAAATACTTTTTTTTTCATTTTTCAATATGATGTTAGTTCAATATGATGTTAGTACGGAACCCTCGGTGCGCGAGTCGGACGCACACTTTACGGTAACAGTTTTTAATTAAAAATATTACTGATTTTATCGTGGAGTAAATATGTCAACATGTGATGAGGGATATCATCCGTATTGGAATTAATTTGTGCTGAGTACTCTGTGACACACGAACATACGAATTGTTAAAAGTTGTTTTAATGTTTGGTCTTCTTTGCAGAACTTTCTTTGCCCATGGTATTGCAGTCACCCATAGACTACGGTAACCACTTACCATCAGGCGGCCCGTACGTCTGTTTGCCAGCGCCGTGGTATAAAAAAAACCTACACCAGAATAGAACAGAACTTATAAAAGTGCTTATGTGGGTACTAACTACATAATTTCCTTGTAACAATACCTATACAGAATAGCTGTACATAGTGTACATAGCATATCGAGCTGTACGACAATTTTTTACTAAGTAATTTTAATAAAATTATAGCTCGTTCAAAACCCTGTACCAACCCGTCCGGCCAGTGTGGTATAGTAAGCTAAATTTCCTCCACAATTTTTGGAGGAAACCCGGGTCCAGCAGTGGGGCGTTTCTGAGTTTAAATGATGATAGCTCGTCATTATTGTTTGCCAAAGTCGTTGTATAAAAAAAATACATAATAATTTATAACACCAATAACTATTATTAAGACGGAAAAGAGCTATGTAATGTATTGACTATCATGCAGATCGAGTTCGATTCCAACCGGCAGTACCAATGTGGATTTTATTTTGTAGAATTTATATTAGTTTACTGACTTACCATCTGCTGATGGTCAATGAAAACATCGTGAGGAAACCCACATACTAATAGAAGTAATTCTAAGTGTATGTGTGGGTGCTACAATAGATCAATAACTGGCCGACATAAAAAAGAAGCCTCTATGGCATCTAACCCAGAAATAATAATAATAAAAAAAATGTATTGACTGTACCTACTATTTGAACATGACTGAATGCTAAAAAATTGCTCTATATGACCTGTTTTCCTCTGAAAAGTGAGTTTTTACAGATTAGCCGCCATCAGTCGTATATACCCGCTGAACCACTGAGGCAGTTAAAATAATAATTAATATCCACACCGATTACACAACAGGTATTAATTTAAAAAACCAAAAACCCGACTGTCTAAAAATGCATAATTATATAATTGAATTAGGCTATTAATTAGCTTTCATCTGATACCCATATTGCTTTAGCACTAAAAAACGTTTATTTTGACAGTTTACGTCCGCCATATTGGTTTTTTGTTGACGTCACATAGTCTATGACACTCGGGGGAAAAATACAAATCTAATGACACCTCACACTTTAAAATCAGCCAAGCCGTTTAGGCTACAGATGATCACAATGGAAAAGACATGCCCACATACATACATACATACGATTTATATCCATTTAATTTGTACATTAAAATTATTTCTTGCTGGAATGTAAGTTAAAAATTGATTTAGTAATAATAATTTAGATTTATAATAGTAATAATATAATTTTTAAACAAAACACGATGTATTTGAATGTTAATTGTTCAGTTGTCAAACGTGAGTCATACTTGTTTGTCGACGCCTATAAAAACGAAAGTTCTGACTCGATTAGATCACTTTTGCTTGAGACGTTGATCGGTGAGGAGCTCTCGGAGTAAAATAAGATAAGTATACTATGATAATTTTGTAAAAGGAATAGCCTTACTTTAAGATTTAAATAAACAATTATAATAATATAGTTGTGATTTAATATGTGAATACTGTTTCAAGTGTTTTCTTAAATAAAATAATAATATTCGTACAAAATATAAGTATATTCAGAGTATGACAAATATATTGTTTTATTTTAAAGTTTTCTTTCATTTCCTATTTCTAACACGCGAAAAACATTACCCTCCTTTTTGGCAGTCGGGTAAAAAGGCAGATACTTATTCCTACAAACAGTGTGTAATATAAATTGTCGAAGGTAGATATTATCTAAAGTAATCAACATTAAAACTTTACTGGGATCAAAAAGACCAATCATCAATAAAATATTTATTTTGCAAACGAAACACGAAATCAAGTCCTGACAAATGACGTCACTGATTTCCCCGAGGAAAAGCCGACCGATAGAAATTTGATTTCAATTTTATGTGTTTACTGTGTTTGATTTAGAGTGTTTATGTGTGATATATTTTTGTGTTTCTATTTACAATATAATTATTTATAAGTCTTCTTGTTGGGTTGCCGTGTAGTGACGGATTAGGAATACATAACATAACATAACATAGCATCACGCCTTTTTCCCCGAAGGGGTAGGCAGAGGTGTTTCACACCCACATTTCACCAGCTATGTTTGGTCCCATGCAATAGGGGGCGAGCCTATTGTCATCAACCGGGAACATTTGTTTACCAAACTCCGGGAAAATCTTATACTGGAATTTTATGATAGAAAAACCCAATACCATTTTCACCCGACCCTGGAATCGAACCCGGGACCTCTTGCACAGTAGTCGTATACACTTCCCGCTGCGCCACCGAGGCAGTAAATACATAATGTCACTACCCCATCTCAACCCGTGGGTGTCGTAAAAGGCGACTAAGGGAGTTAGTAACCTTATGTAGATAAGAGCACTGCGAGAAAAGGAAAATTCGAAACAAACTCTATACCAACCCGTCTGGCCATTGTGGTACAGTAGGCTACATTCCCTCCACATTCTTTGGAGTCCCGTGCCCAGCAATGGGATGCTTATGGTTTGAAATTATGATGATGAAGTCTTCTTCTATAGCGAGCATGCGTTTAAACCTGCCGAGTAGCTGCATTGCAGTAATTTGCACTGATTGAACGTATCTTGCGAGTGACTTAGCTGATATGCGAGTTATTATCATTGTACATGCACATGCCGGCAGCTTGGTTATCACTCGCATCGTTTGGATGCGTAGAGCAGTAGCTCTCCAGTGCCAGTCGGACAGTGTGTTTTTGTGTGCTGCACCTGCAAGCGTTTAGCGAATTCAAAATGGCTGCGGAAAGATGGTTTTCTCATTATTATTTTATTATTATTATTATTTATTTATTTATTAGTTACATTGTATGCCTTATAATTTAAAAATCTTGTTTCACAAAACTGTATTTTAGTACATTTTAACTATGAAATCAGAATGTATTTATCACATGATTATATAATTTACTTACTAAGTACTATTAAAAAACATCATACTATTTGATATGCAAAATTCTTTTATTTCTTTCTTTTTTTTTTTAAGTTTTTTATCTATAGCCATTTTCCTAAAAAATCAACCAAATTTTCACTAACATTTACTTATATGATATTACGTTCAAATTGGTCTCATGCCTAATACCTACAATTCGGAGCTCAATCCGTTGATCTGTTGATTCAGACACTTGCCAAGTACTTTATTCAGATTATGTGGAATCAAAAGATATCTTAATTTTACAGGGATCGTTCTCTCTCAAGAATCGTCTTCGCTCCTCATAGTTTCAAAGCGGCAATTAGAATTATAGAAATGTTTAGAACATATAATTATACTACCTACTAACTAGTTTGTAAAAGGCTAAAAGTCATAACCTGTGTTAACACATATGGTATGGAAGTCCATACCATATGTTAACATATATGGTATCCAAGTCCTTCCATACACATTTGGTATAGAAGTAGCTGACACCCAGTATTAACATCCTGGGTGTCAGCTAGTTCCATACGAAATTTTATCAAAATTGTTCCAGCCGTTTGAGCATGAAGGAATGACAAACATACACGCTTACGAACTTTCACCTTTATAATATAGTTGTTCCGTCATAGATGTTGAATTCCAGAGCTCATTGAAGATGTACCAATAAAATTGTATGAATCGAATAATCTAAATCAAAACTCATAACCAATACGTGAGCGTTTAAGTAATCCGATTTTAACAAGTTTCCACTTCTATGTCCGCCTTAAACACATAGTTCCGGACCACTGTAGGGTTGACACTACATTTCAGAGTAATATACACAATATAACTACTTTATTTACATAAAACCACTTTGTGTTTTTTTGTGATTTGAATCTGATTATTGTAATTTTAACCTTGTAGATATTTACAGGTGCTAATAAACTTAGGCATTTAAGTATTACATTAGAGCAAAATAAACGCGTGCTTTTTAGTAATGAATGTTCGATTTTAAGGTTTGAACGAACTTTGAAATCGAACATTCACTAGAATCGCTAAAATGCTCGTGAAAAAGGACGTAACTCTGTTTGACGTTCGTTTAAAATGGAGAATGCTTGATGTTCCGTATGTTCCGGGTCTATCAGCACCGTAATAAGATTTTAGGAAGTTTTATATATATCATTAAATTATTTTATTGACGTCAAGAATATGTCGAATACTTATAAAAATTACTAAAGATAAAAATAAGCCCCCAAGCAATAAAATTATAACAAATTAAATTTTAAAGTCTATATTTTAACTATGCAAAAATATCGAATACTAACAAAAAAACCAAATTTTAGTATATATATAAAATTATACCTAAGTATATAAAATAAAATTGCGTACAACCCTAGCTCACAGAGTGTAAAGCTTCGAACGCTTGCCTTTTCACTTGAGGAGTTAAGCCAACGTGCTATCAGGGCTGGCAGACCACGCGATTGTTGGCTCAAACGCTTAATTACTTTTGACTCGATTGAGCAATACAGTAGCTTAATTGAGCGGACGCCATATTTATTTTATTTGTTTTTTTTTTTAACTTTAAGCACAATGATAAGTATTTTATGCCAAGGACGTTATATACCAGCCGCAGCCAACCTTAGGGTGGTGCATAGAGGACCATAATGGGTACTATTTGAAAAGGGTCATGAAATATAGAATTGAATAACTTTATGCATTTAATTAACACGTAATTAATTAAAGTATACAATAAAATAACAAAGGTTAATGGATTTTAAATTACCTAGTTTATTTTATAGTGAACACTTAAAATTAAGGATGTCAGTTGATAGTAATATTATTATATTAACTATACTATTTACTTAGTACTTTCTTTTCTTTAAAATGTGGTAGGTCTATATAGAGGAGAGGAGATCCGAGCCCAGCAGTGGGACACTAAAGGGATAGGATGGATAAAATATAACAATATATAATATAAAAAATAAATCAATATAAAATATTGATATGGAAACACTATACCTAGTGTTTTGTATTTCGAATTTCCTTTTCTCGCAGTGCTCTTATCTGCTAAAGGTAGTGGTAGTGTAAGTGCTTAGTCTTTTCTTAATCTGTCACTACACGGACTTGTATTTGTTTAAGACAAACTTTTCAATCTATTATTAGAACTTTACAACTAACCATGATATCGGATTTGTTGCCAAGGGCAGTGATTATGGTAAGCCTTCCTGCGGGAATATAAGGGTTTGGGTCAGAGACATACTTAAGTTTTCAATCAATCAGTGCAGTGATTGAATCTCCCGTGCTGACATTTTGTAATAGAATATTAGGATTTATTATTTATGATTTATTGTATAAAAACTAGATTTAAAATACTTAAATTACAGTAAGCACTTTGCCTTTATAATTATGTAGATAATAATCACAAAAAAATCCGAAGGTTTAGTCAAAAATTCAAAATTCTGGATCAGTCAGCCTAAAACGAAACGAAACGAACTCATAAAATTAATTCACCTGTAGCTCCAGCCGAGTGACATGTCAATAATAAGTAGTTTGTGTACTATTCCATAATAAAATCTATCAGTATGCCTAATTTCATACGTATCCATTTAACCGTTCTGGTGTGATTGAGTCATAGATCCAACCATTCATCCATCCGTCTATCCTAATTTTCGTATTTATGATATTAAAAATTCAAAAAATAACCATAATAAATTCATGCAAAACTTCGGTATTTGTTACATAGTAGGCCAGCTGGCCCACAATATTTCTTTACTTATATCTACAATAATACCATTTAGGATTATTCAAGCATCCAATACAATTTTCCATCACTCAATCTTTTCGATATTTCAACAAAATGGATTCAAACAAATCCAATTGCAATATCCATTTAAAGAAGAAAAACAAAAACGCTAGACGTATAAATCGTTGTGTTCTAGGTAGCAAAAGGTAGCCCGTTTGGGCCCATAAAACCCTTGAAGGAGTTGTGACAAATGCCGCTTCGCGGTTGCAGTGACGTGAAAAATGATCCTTTCAGATAAGGGGAGCGACCAATTGTTATGTATAACTTGACCAGAAACTGTTGATCTCCCACATCCCTTTAAACGAACCACATTGACGGCCAAAGAGAGGTAAATGAAGGAAGTTTTACAGGTCAACGTATGTGGACGTTGGACACCCAAGGGATGTCCCTTTAGATCGACGAGCGTTCCTTAACTGGACTGTTTGATATAATTTTAAGGCCATGATCGCAATGCGAAAGGTTTTCACTAGTTTTATGAGTGCTGTTAATTTTGTTGCGAATTTGTTAATTTGGGGAACAAATTTGTTAGGTCTGAAATAAATTAACAAATTATTGTGGTAGTAATTGGATTTTGAATGAGAAAATTTGATTATTTTTGGAGCAATTACAGAGTTATAGTGAGTTCATTAATTGGCAATTTTTAAAATTAGAAGAGATCATGGATTGCAATCAGCAAAAAATCGCTCGCTGTGGCGGAAATTTGGTAAAGCCTGTGTCCAGCAGTGGACGTCATTGGGCAAATATGTCGATAATCATACATGAGCTGTATACTTATGAACTTTATTAAAAACCACGAATAGATTTTCTGTGTCAGAGTAAACTTTGGGTCTATTAATTGTATATTTTTGAAAAAAGCAGTTCATCATCATCAGCAACCCATTAAGTCCCACTGCTGGGCTCGGGGTCTCCTCTCCTCTATCTATAGAGCTGAGATAAAAAAGCTGTTGATTGTCTATAATTATGTTATGTTACGGATCCGATGGTTGGATGGATTATCCGTGTAGACAGCGTGGTATAGTAGGTTAAATTTCCTCCACATTCCTTGGAGGAGACTCATGCACAGCAGTGGGACGTTTATGGGTTGACATGATGATGATTGAGTTTTTGTCTTGAGATTCTCACGTTAATGGTAATAGACTCGCCCCGTATTTTCTGAGACCGGTCATAAGCATCTCTGCCTACCTCTGCATATAAAATACCCCAAAACATAGAAAATATTTCTTAAATAAAAAATAATGAAATGAATTTGAAAAGGAAACCAAAAACCGTTTTATTTCATCATGTAAATTAAATTACAGTTGAATTTTTCATCAGTAGTATTACCACAAAACCTTTTTATAAATTATCATAAGTAAGGCACTCATTTATTTCACCGGTGAGGACTGGCTGATAAATTCCTTTGGTGGTAAATGACGTCATAACGTTACTAGATTATATCTGTGGCATTTTACATTTTTGACGGGGTCATATTTTGTATTTTCCGATGTGATACTAGCGATGGTGGCTGAATGGTTAAGGGACCGGCGTGCAAATCACGCGGTCCGAGTTCGATCCCGACCGGCAGTACCAATGTGGATTCCACTTTGTGGAATTTATATGTACTAGTCAAGTGGCTTACCATCTGCTAACGGTGAAGGAAAACATTGTGAGGAAACCCACATATCCTAGAAGAAATTCTATGAGTGATCCACTAACCCGCACTAGGCCAGCGTGAGTGGATTATGGCCTAAACCCTCTCAGCTCTCTATGTAGAGGAGAGGAGACCCGAGCCTAGTAGTGGGACCTAATTGGTTGCTCATGTTGATGTGATACTAGCGTATCATCTTTTCGAAGCTTTACAAGACTTTGTTTAGTTATAAAGTATATTCCTTAACTAAATTAGCCACAAAGTTTATGATTATAAATATTGTTATCCTAATATCATGTTCATCCTATGTGCAGCACTGGACTGCAATAGGCTAAGATGATGATGATGATGAATATCATAAATGTGAAAGTTAGAATGGATGGATGGATGAGTGAATGTTTGTTACTAAATAACGCCAAAACTACTGAAATGATCAGTATGGAATTCGGTACACGGATAATTAAATTCAAGAACCAATAAACATTATCGACAATTAATTTATTAGCAAACATCAATATCAATATAAAAAGTATTTAAACTTTCTGAAAAGTTTTTTCCCAAGCATGAACCTAACTCCTTTCGACACCCATCTGTCCAAAAATACAATAATATCGCAAAAACCGTCTTACAATCTAATAAACATTGAGTCTAAATTAAATAAAGTGATATACCAGCATCTAATTCGGGAGTCAGCTCGTAGCGAACCTACTTTCGTACAGAAAAACTCGATAATATCGGTTGATACCAGTTTAATCTAGTAACGGGTAAATTACGCGCCCTAATCCGTATTCGGGAAAAGCAATCAGCATTAAATACGTAACAGGTATTGCGAGACCATGAAAAGACGTAGTATTTTCTTAGACGGAATAGCTACGGAGTGATTGATTATATTTATTTGGTGCCTACTATCTCGCTTTTATCTTTAAAGGAGTTGGTATTGGAGTATCATGTCTGTGGTATGTATAACACTGGTCAACAAATTTAAAAAAAAAATTTGGTGCCGCGATAGTGTTAATTGTTTTTCACTAAGTGCCCATTGGTAACACTCAAATTATTTTTATTTTATTTTTCCTACGTGTAGTTTTCAATCTAGCCTCAGTTTTGAATATTGGCTGTAATCATTACTTAATGCGCTCGGTTTGCTAACATATAGGTACATTTCTAAAATTAAATTGATTCTAACATCATGTCTTCATCACGAAGAAGTTGTCTCAATGAGCTAAATGTGTTTTGTTACATATGTGGTGAATACACAGTGAAAAAATATAGAAAATCTAGTACAGATTTTATAAAAAGTGCGTATTATTCATGCTATAAGTCAAAAATTGTTGATGAATACAAGCCGTAGATCTCTCAAATTGATTGTAAAATGTGCTGTGAACACTTGAGACAGTGGTTCAGCGGTCAAAGAAGCCGTATGAGGTTCAGAGTGCCTATGCAAAGGGAAGAGCAAAAAAATCACTTCGATGACTGTTACTTCTGTTTTGAGAATTTGCGTGGCATTAACGTTAAAAAATGGTATAACTAGACTTAGAATCGGCTAGAAGACCATTGCGACATTCAGAGGATGTACCTGTTCCAAGATTTTATCCTAAAATCATTAATGAAGTGACTAGCGACAGTGATTTCGAAGAACCGTCGTCTAAAGAACCAAAACCTTTCACTCAAGAAGAATAGAACGATTTGATAAGAGGTCTTGAGCTACCAAAAGAATCTGCTGAAGTATTCGCTGATGAAGCTTCGAGATTAAAAGAAAAATAACTTGTTGGCCACAGGTACAAAAGTGACGTTTTATCATACAAGAGAACAAGACCTGCTACCTTTTTTCTTTCGGAAAATTATATTGTTTTTTGTTCGGATGTGGAAGGCCTTATTTTCGGAATGGGTCTCCACCTCCACAGTCAACTTGATCAATTTCCAAAGAATCTTGGATCCTATAGCAAAGAACAAAGGGAGCGGTCTCACCAAGATCAGAGAAATGATGTAGAAGTAGTACCAAGGTCAATCGGATCGGCATATGATGGCTGATTTACTGCTGGGGTATGCAACGTGATTGTCCTTATGCATCTCATTCACGAAAGTTGCGAAAAATAAAGTTTTTATGTACATGATAAGTTAATAAATGCTGTTTTTCTTTGTAATTTTGATTTTATCCATACAAGTCAATATCTAGAAAACTACACGTAGGACGTTTAAAATTTTGGTATAAATGTGATCAGAATAAGGTCCTAAGTTAAAAAAAAAAAACAGTTTCTTGGCACCAAAAGTAGTGTTGACCAGTGTAATTACAGGAATGTCATTACAGAAATGATGATGTTTTCTTGAAATTACGAATGACTAAAAGCTATGCTACATGCTAACTAATATATCGTCCGTATAGTGATGGATTCATCAGCATGTCTCACTGCTTGGCTCGGGTCTCCTCTCCACTATTTAGAGAGCTGAGAGGGTTTAGGCCATAATCCACTCACGCTGGCCTAGTGCGAGTTGGTGGATCAGACATACTCATAGAATTTATTCCTTCACCGTTAACAGATGGTAAATCATATGACTAGTACATATAAATTCCATAAAGTGAAATCCACATTGGTACTGCCGGTCGGAATCGAACTCGGACCGCGTGATTTGCACGCCGGTCACATATCTTAATAATCTTTAATAATTTCCTGTCAACAAATTTTAATGTTGCCTATTAAAATTTGCATACATTGGATAAGCATTTCAACATGCGGAGAGAATTTATCTCTAATTTTAATTGTTTAAGTTTGAAAAATTTTACACTATATTTGGTTGTAACCCTTTTGACATATTATTATAACTTTTGTTTTCATATGGTGTTAATCTATAAATAGTGCGAATGTGCTAATTGACTCATTCAAATACTCTCAATGCATCGCTTGCGCCATCTGTGCGCCCTGATTGATTTAAAATACAAGATGGCAAAGTAAACGTACGTGACATAATTATTACCATTGAATTCAACAAAATCACTTCATTACTGTATGTTTAGAAATTGTCATTAGTCTTAACACATCTTCAATTGATTCCTTTACACAAAGATGGACAAAAACGTCATTACGCCACACCCTGTCACCGCTTTTCATTTCCGTGTTCGTTTCCTTGTGAATTACGAGTGTTTTCACAAGTAAAGGGTTATTGAGTGATCAATCAAATTGTGAACGTAATGGGGGTTAAGTCTTTTATGTGCTAGTTTAGGGTTGAAGGACAAAAGGGTGTGAAAGTTTCAGTCGATATATTTTCTTTAGAGTTGAAGAAATTGAGGAAGTAGTTAAGTGAATAAGGTGGCGGTCTAAGACAGGTAAATCTTGTCTTACGAATAATATAAATGTTATAATGAATAGATAGATATTGGTTATTCAATAACTCAAGGACGGCTGAAAGTATCTGTATCAAATTTAAATATATATAATTAAATAAATATTTGGGACTTTTTTTACACAGCGCCATCTAGCCTAAAGTAAGCTAATATAAACTTGTGTTATGGGATCTAGACAAGTGATAAACATACATATGTATTTCTAAATACATACATATTATACACCCAAACTCCGAAAGAAACATTTGCAGATCATACAAAAATATTTGTTCCCACCTGGGGATCGAACCCAAGACCTCAGCAACCGCAACTGTATAATTTAAATTGTCAGTAACCGCTTCGCCACCAAGACAGTTACAATTTGGCACATAGATTATAGACTGCGCCGCCCGCATCCAACGGCCACCCGCAACCTTCACTAGGTCGTCGGTCCATCTGGCGCGGGGCCGCCCCACGCTGCGCTTTCTAATACGTGGACGCCATTTGAGAACGTTTTTTTTTTGCCCCATCAGTTCTGTGGCGGAAATTAGGTGAGCCCTATGAGCAGTTGACGTCATTGGTCTGATATAATGATGATGATTCTAGCCTGAAGAAGCAAATATACTACGTTTTACTGACATACCATCAATGGATTTTGATCTTAGTGAGGCTTGAATTAACACCACGATTATATTAAAAAATTCAAAAACTTTTAATTAACTGTCCGGAAAATGTTTCCATGTTATAGAGAGCGAGTCTATTGCAGATTCGCCTCCTTTAACAGAGGACACACCTGGCGAAATATGGTTGAGATAATGGGTGAACTACTATTTAGTCCCACACAAAATTAAATACTGTCCTTTAACATATATATTACGACCATAGTACGCTAAAATAATAATAATAATTATATTCTACCACATTCACACAGTGTCATCTAGTTCCAAAGTAAGCCATTATATTTGCTGGTGTTATGGGTACTAAACAACTGATATATTACTTAAATACATTTTTTTTTTGTTAATACATACATATTATAGATAAATTTCACCCAGACACAGAACAAACCTTTATGCCAACAGGCCAGTCGAAAATACAGTCAGTATTTTAAAAATTCAACAATTTATCATTAAAAGTTTATAAAAAAACATCACCTTGGTAGACACAAAAAATGTAATCCCTTTCCGTTGTTTAATTGTTCTCAAAGCACAAAAGGGTTTATTTTTTCACACAAAATTTTCACTTGAACTCCCTAACACCTTAAACGAGCGCAAACAATTCTAAACATAACAAAGCTTTGAATCTGCAGTAATAATACTTTCATTATAAAAATCTAACTTTCTAATTAGCCCTTTGCGTAGGAGCGTAAAAACTGCGACCACGACGCTCTGGTTGGACAAAATGGTCGTTTTTCTAACACTTAAAGTGTGAACTTCGATTCTTCGTTAATAATAACAATATAATTAGACAACGGATCTACGCTACGTATTAAATTTTAAGGAATGTTAAATACCTTATTTATTTGCCTGACGCATGACGTTTGACGACTGTGATGGCCCCATTGGTAGACCTGTATGAATGTGCAACACATTTAATATGTGTACAAGTCGCGAAAATTTAAACATAAACATAACATAGCATCACGCCTTTTTCCCCGAAGGGGTAGGCAGAGGTGTTTCACACCCACATTTCGTCAGCTATGTTTGATCCCATGAAATAGGGGGTGAGCCTATTGTCATCTAGCGGGAACATTTGTTTACCAAACTCCGGGAAAATCTCAATCCTGGAATTTCATGATAGAAAAACCCAATACAATTTTCACGTGACCCGGGAATCGAACCCGGGACCTCTTGCACAGCAGTCGTATACACGTTAAACTGCGCCACCGAGGCAGTTTCGCGAAAGTTTAAATAAAATTAATAATAATTAAAAATTATAAATAAATAACTGACTGCTAATGGCCTTATACTGAAGATCCTCGACCAGAATCTGAAGAAGCTCGACTTAGGTGGGTGGTTAAAGGGCTTAATACAGAAAGTAGTGCTTCTCGACACGGCACGTATTATTAAACACTAGGTGGTTCAATTCTTTGTAGCCCTAACTATTAAGTCTACTATTAAATCGGTAACTTGGACTCTGTTCCCGATGTCGACGGATCCTCACATTTATTTTATATTTGTAAACCTCATGTTTAAGATCTTGACCATATAACCAGCTATGATCAAATTAGGCAACATCGTTTGGTGCGTAGTCGGATAATACTTGGAGTATGGATAGCCTCAACTTTAAAGATATTGTGTGAAGACTATGGTGAATGTTATAATATGGCTTTATAGTCAGCTTGTGACTACAGGTCTACTTTACAAGTTCGCAAACAAACTGGTATATACAAAGGATCATAAAATGTAACGAAACGGTTTTGAACTTTATAAATATAGACTTTTGTGCTTATTTAGTCAGAAAATTTCTGTTCATTTTCTCCGTACAAATAGAGCAACGACTTTAAATTATGTACCTAAGTTCATATGGTTCGTGGTGGCAGTATTTACTCAGCATACATTCTCTCGTCGACTCTCATTAAACGAAGCTGCAAAGAACTTTTTGCCAGTTTGCGGCCATAAAAATGGCAGGAAAATATAAGGCTTAGTGAGTTTCTTTTTATTTAAATCTGCCTTTACAGAGTAATTTAGGTGTGTACTGCCTCAGTATTATAATGATTTGTGGAAAGACTGGTAGATGCACTGTTGTTGTTTTTTACCGCGACGGTGGCAAACAAACGTACGGCCCGACCGATGGTAAGCGGTTACCGTAGCCTATGGACGCCTGCAACACTAGAGACATCACGAGCAGTTCCTATACCAGTTGCTCGACTCAGGAATCGAACCCAGGACTCTTTAGAAGCCGTCGTATATATATGCACATATTGTGCCGCTAAAGCAGTTTAAATAAATTTTTACCGTAAGTTCTTTTGCAAAAGACATAATATTCAAAAACAAACATACCTATATTACTGCTTATACGACATCTTTCAACAGCATTTTTTTATTAAAATGGATTTTAATGCAATACATCAATTGGAATTTCCAAGGGCTTACACGGAATCTTGACTTTCAACTTAGTCGATTTCAAAATCGCTGTTAAATACTTGCTTAAAAATTTAAAAGGTCGTTGTTATTTTAAACACACACACGCACAAAATTGACTGTCGAGAGGTACTCAGCGTCTATGATGGTAGATTTTGGATATAAACCAACAACATAAAAAATTACCAAATAAGAATAATTGTAGAAACAACTATATTCGTTTCGAATTTCATCTCATAACGTAGAAGTGGAGGCGACGTAGTGCGAAATTACAGGTTTTTAAATTCCAATTTTAATATGGAAATGTGAGAACATCTTGCTGTTTTTAAACGACTTCAAAAAAGGAGGAGGTTATATGTTCGACTGTATGTATTTTTTTTTTTTTTTATGTATGTTCATCGATTACTCGGAGATGCCTGAACCGATTTAAAAAATTCTTTTTTTGTTTGAAAGGGTATACTTCCGAATTGGTCCCCTATTCATCATGTCAAGTTCTGATGATGGAATCTCAGGGAAATCGAAGGCAACCCTCAAATTTTATAGGCACATGTTACGTGTTTCATATATTTTTTAAAGTTATTTAAGTATTTACGTCTGATAGTCAACATCTCATGTTGATGAGCTGGTGATGGAAGATATAACTCCTTAACTGTTAGGAGTTGGAGGATAATTCTTTCGACATTATAGGTTCTTATAAACCAATAGTTGTATTCTTGTAGGTTATTTAGGTGAGCTGATACTGGAAGGTATAACTCCTTAACTATTAGGAGTTGGAGGATAATTCTTTCAATATTATAGGGTCTTATAAACCTATAGTTGTATTCTTGTAGGTTATTCAGGTGAGCTGTCACTGGAAGGTGTAACTCCTTAACTTTTAGGAGTTAGAGGATAATTCTTTCAACATTCTAGGTACTTATAAACCTATAGTTGTATTCTTGTAGGTTATTCAGGTGAGCTGTCACTGGAAGGTATAACTCCTTAACTTTTAGGAGTTAGAGGATAATTCTTTCAACATTCTAGGTACTTATAAACCTATAGTTGTATTCTTGTAGGTTATTTAGGTGAGCTGTCACTGGAAGGGAAACTTCTTAATGTTTAGGAGTAAGAAGATGATTTCTTTAAATATCACATCCATGTATAAACCTTAAGTTGTGTTATTTCAAGTGTCTGAGGTGAGAGCTCTTGATGGAAGATAAAGTTGTATAATTCAAAGGAATTCTTAGATGACATTTTAAGTTTTCGATATAGTATCTAACCTGCATTGTATACCTATACTTGTTACCTGTCGCATTTTATAGGAAAAAAGAAAGACATAAAAAGCTGAGAGTTTTGAGATTCCTCTATTCTACAATCAGGTTGTGTTGTTAGAATATTTGAATAGATGTTTCCTTCTATCGAAGATTCTTTATTTCGGTTTTCCGTCTTAGTTTGCCAGCCAGTATTATAAAATCTGCTAGATAAAAAGCACACTAAAAATGGAAAAATAAACTATTTTTAACAAAAAAATATTAAAACGACTTCAAATCAGTACTAAAAAGCGAAAAATAAACTGAATTAGATATTTAATTCCAAGCTAAAAAATACCTACCTACATGTTTCAAGTATAATACCCTATTACTAATCTGTTTGAAGTCGGTGCCAGCCTAATGAGGTTGTATCACTCAGTTTGAGCCGTCCACTAGGTACGATCACACGCAAGTGCGAGGTGGTGTGAAGTAGCGAGCGGTAACATCTGTTAACATCATCTCATACGTACATCTGTACGTACTAAGTAGTACGTAGCTTAACAAACTCCTTAGGCTTGGCACCGACTTCAAACAGATTAGTAATAGGGTATTATACTTTAAACAGGTAGGTAGGTATTTTTTAGCTTGGAATTAAATATCTAATTCAGTTTATTTTTCGCTTTTTAGTACTGATTTGAAGTCGTTTTAATATTTTTTTGTTAAAAATAGTTTATTTGTTATTTTAACTTTAATTATAAATGTAGTTGTGATGAGAAAAACATATTTGCGGGGAAACGCCTGCAGCAGTTTTTGTTTTTGGTTATGTACAGTCCGTAGTATTTCAGGGAATTTTGATACTCGTAATTTCGATATTGCATTGTTTGTTTGGATAATATATTTACTATGATCGTTGTCAAGATTTTGAAAATAATAAATTCCATATTCAAATTTTCTAATACCTATTTGACAGCGATATCGAAGTCGACCAATCGAATGTCAAGATTGCAAGAAGCCTTAAGGTCCAAACATCTTGCAATCAAAAAGTTCGTTTGTTATTTTTCTCTAAATTCAAACATGGAGTTTTAAAGTCAGAAAAAAATACTTAAAGTGAATTTTAACGCAATTCTCATTTCAAATAACGCAAGAAAATTTATATAGAAAATACATACCTATAAAAGTTCAGCGACAAATAATTTTATTACTTTTAAATCTCGCGAAAGCGTACAGCCAGCAAAACTAATTAAAAGCAAGCCAAAACAAAAACTCTGTGAAGCTTAAACAACTAAGATAAATTGCTAAGTTTGTCTTTAAAACATATATAGGTACTCATTTATTTCTTTTTGTTAGCAGTGTTTGTAAGGAAGCGTTTTTTGCTTTTTTATTCGTTTTCCAATGTTCCTCAGCGCTGTTATAATGCAAGATTGTAAGGTTCTTATTTAAGGAAGAAAGTTTTTTATTGTCATTCCGTATTACAGTTGGAACAACGATAGCAGTCTGTCGGTCTCGGATTTTTCCGTATAAAATAGAACGTGTAACTGTAGAACTATGTTGTCGAGTTCTTAGTCTTTTAATCGTATGTTTGGGCAAATCCATTACCCTTAACCAAGCACTTTTGCCTGATTTCGGGCGGATACTGAGAATTCCACAAAAATACTCATTACTATTTTAGCTGGGAATCGAACGCAGTATCATCAGCGATAAGCGATGGTGGCTGAATGGATGAGTAACTGGCATGCAAATCCGAGTTATCCATTCCGACCAGCAGTAACAATGTGGATTTTATATGTACTAGTCAAGTGACTTACCATCTGCTAACGGTGAAGAGAATCATAATAAGGAAACTCACTTACATACCCTAGAAGAAATTCTAAGTGTATGTCTGATTCACCAACTCGCACTAGACCAGCGTGTGTGGATTATGGTTTAAACCCTCTCAGCTTTCTTGATAGAGGAGAGAAGCTCCGAGGCCAGCCGTGGGACATTAATGAGTTGCTGATGATAATGACGATCTTTAGCGCAGTGAAAGTGTGTATGAATGTTGAGTATAATATTTATTTTGTATCTGGGGATACTTTGTAAGCAGAGATCTTATTATGAATCTTTTTTTTTTTATACCATGACGGTGGCAAACAGACGTACGGTCCGCCTGATGGTAAGCGGTTACCGTAGCCTATGGGCGCCTGCAACACCAGGGGCATTACGAGCGCGTTGCCGACCCTTAAGAAACCTATTCACTCCTTTTTTTAAGAACCCCATGCTGTAGTCCCTTGGGAAAACCTCGTTAGGGAGTTCATTACACAACCTGATGGATAGATGATTTTATAGATATCTTTTCTTCTTTCTTCTTATCTTTCTTTCAAACATTTGACAGTATATCGACTTCGACTGAGTCGATATCAGGCCTTGTCTCATATCATGCATCCGACTAGAACATAAAAAAATATATACCTAAATCTATATTAACCCTTATAATGCACCGAAACCAAAAGCATACAACTTCCTTCGCAATATATTCAACATCATACGGTCTGTTTGTCCGTTTGTACAAAGAGACTGGAATTATCGCGTCCGGCCGGAACGTTGGGTACGGAACAACCCCTTTTGCAGAAAGACGGTTAAAAGCCGTTTCGTCGGTCCGTTTGGGTAATTGATATGTACATTGTCCTTAAGGTTCTGCAAAGTGTTATGTCGGTATATACAGTGTGTGTCTACAACCCTGGCTTTTTTAAAGGAGGTTAATATAACGTATATTTATAATGTAACCATTATATTAATTTAATTTATAAACGAAATTTCAGACTTTGTTAATTTTCTAACAAAATTTTAATTGCCAGCAATGTAAAGCACAGTAATTTGACCAATACCTAGGTGTGTGTGCATTGACAAGGACGACAATACATTCTACGCTAGCTATCACAGTTTTTCACCTCCGTACCACGACATGCCTTATACCAAGTGAATGAACGACATGAGTTACGATAATTACACAGTACATCTACTACATTTAAGTTGCGGATTTAGAAAATTTAATTGTGGCGTTAATTAACATAATTATGATTTACTAATACGTGCAAACAATTGTTAACGAAGCATATTATCATCAGTCTTTATAAAAGCCCAGGGCACACACTGTATATGACATGATGTTGACTAATAAAGGAAGTAATTCGATTTTTAAGGGGTTGAAACTGGTATACCATGGTCTGCACATACGTTAAGTTATGGAAGTTTAAATTTAACGGTTAATACCACAAGATTTTTCCCGAGCGCTTGTAGACCCGTAAACAAATGTGTTTAGTCATAGTCATAATACTTATATATAACTGTCTCGGTGGCACAGTGGGGAGTGTATACGACTGCTGTGCAAGAGATCCCGGGTTCGATTCCCGGGTCGGGTGAAAATGGTATTGGGCTTTTCTATCATGAAATTCTAGTATTAAGATTTTCCCGGAGTTTGCTAAACAAATGTTCCCGGTTGATGACAATAATCTCGCCCCCCATTTCATGTGCCAAACAGCTGGCGAAATGTGGGTGTAAAACACCTCTGCCTACCTATTCAAATAAATTTAATGCAAAAGTTAGAATGAATGGATGTATGGATGGACGTTTATTATTCAATCATGCTAAAAGTGTTGAAAGGAACTGCAAATAGCACATATAGGCTATTTTTTTGACATACAACGCAGACAGAAGCTATAATAGCTTCTGTCTGCGTTGTATAATTATTATTATTATAAAAATATTGTGCCGTTCATTTTATAATTAGGTGGTGGTTGGCCTACTGTTACCACGCTGGCCAGACGGGTTGGTACAGGGTTTTATTTCGAGTTTTCCTTCTCTAGAACAGTTGTTATGGTGCAATTTTTCCCCCTTAGTCGCCTCCTACGACATCCCATAAAAATATTAAAGTAATTAAATTTCTCTTAAGAAAACTCAAAGTAACTCTACCTGAGAATTGAATACACTTCCACATCACAAAGGCACTCCTCACAATAAACATGTCTTGTCTATTATGATATTCTACAATCCTTTGAGTAAATAAGTAGAATGAACGATACAGGGTGTTTCGCGGGTAGCCGGATAAAGTGCTGACCGTGGTAGTATGATCCGGGCGCAGATTTAGTGGGCCCGGGGAGGATTGTCGCGATTCACGTGAGATTGAGGGACACACGCATGGTTAGTTCAAATATATGGATAGTAGGGAGCTGAGAAATACGTTTGAATTGTGTTTTGATATTTTCTTGGATCTTACCGGTGCTTTTTGTATTCTTGATAGATATTGGCTATTAATCTAGTCTACCATGGAAAATATTATTCTAATATTATTATGGTATCTTGTATATACCTCCGCTGCGCGTCAGTGATAGATAGTTTTCCAAAAACTTTCAAATACTAGAAAATATGCAGAAAGGATCCTAACAAACTCTTTTTAAAAAGACCTTGACCTTGACATAGGCTTCAACTTTTTCATTATCACTCACGTTACGACACACGAAACTGCCAATCACCAGATTGATATAAAGGTGCATACACAATATCACTAAACACGGTGTTCCCGAGGGAAATCACGGTACAGCGACAAATCTTCCCCGCGATCGCATAAAAATACCGAGAGGTCTGATAATAAATTCCATTTATTGCGACCACCGGCGAATTCGGGGTTTTTTTTAAACAGAATAATGTGCACTCGGCTTTAGGATACAGATGGGCAAGGATTAATTGTCTTACTAGAGTACATTGCTTTTTTTCGTATAGTTATTTATTGGAGGTTGAGAAACATGTTGGAATAGTAATCGTATTAGTTTATGTAATTTTGTGTGGGTCGGGATTACGTAGGCGGGGGATTGTTAGCAATGTCTTTATGTACACGGTTTTATTTTATGTGATTCTTCCTTTGCGTGATTAGGGACCATTTGTTTAACCTTAGCTAAGGGTTTATTCACGGTGCGACGACATTTTGCTCTATCGAACTCGTGAGTATTACTAAGTTCTAAATACTTGTATTATGGTAAAGAAGCATTCAACTATAGGTACATCCATCAATCTACAGGATCTGAGACCTTACTCTGAAATTCGACATTCTAATATTCGGTTTCGTTGAAAATGTTTGAAAGTGACAGCGACCATTATCTAAATTTTCTTACATTTGACAGCAACATCAAAACCAAACATTCAAATGTCGAAATTCAGAGTAAACCCCCTGGTTAGTAAAAAAAAAGGTTTTGGCTCTAATCAAATTGGTAAACAAAAAAAATAGGTAAAATTAAACCACCTCAGTCAGCCCGTGACCACGATCGGTGTAATTCGATCGAAACTTCGGGCAAATAAATAAGGTATTTACTATTCCTTATAATATAATACGTGACCTAGACCCGTTTTATAATAATTTAATAAATTAAGAGGGAACGCGGCGCACGATTCTTCATACAAACGTATTCCCCTGTTTTCTCCCTGAATAATGTCTAAAAGGCAATTTTTTTTAGCTCAAAAATTCAAGTTCAGCTATAGGCATGTCCCTATCATTTCCTTTTTTTTCAAAAACTTATTAATAAAAAAAATATGAGCCTCCAAATACTGCTAAAATTGCCGTATTTTTACTGTCGTAATTAGAGGACTATCAGAGGAATTCTATTAGTTATTTACATAAAAAAAAATGATAGGAACCTAGTCATACTCTTTCTGGAATTTTTCATGTAAAAAAGAATTGAATCGGCTCAGTTTTCGAGGAGAAAACAGGGGAATACGAAACGTCCATTTCGTCAAAATTTTTGTCTTAAAATCTGTCAGAGCTGTAGATGTCTTTATCGCACTCTTCGGGGGTGACTTGAGGTATGAGGGGTCACTTACATGTATATGACAAGGGACGTGGTATCTGTCGATATTTTTTTTATCGATACTGTAGTGATGTCCATCAATGTCGATGTTGATGATTTACGGTTTCTATTTATGAAATTGTGAAACTGTAAGGTTAATTTCCGACTTTTTTATTAAGTTCATAAGATTATCAGATCAGGTAGCAACGATTTGATTTGGCTGCTCTAAAAGTAAGACTAGTCTTATCAATTATATTCATATACATGTATTATAATGGATGCAAGAGTGGTGTAGGTTGTGGGTATTTTATTTAAAATAGTTGGCAAAATGCGAGTTGGATTCGCGCACCGAGGGTTCCGTACGATTATACATTTTTTTATTATTTGTGATTAAAATGTTTCGTCCCAAAATTGATTGATACTCCTACGCATTCTTGCAAAAAATATTGTTGACAGACAGACGGACAACGGAGCGATCCTATAATGATTCTTTTTTCCTTTTGAAGTATGGATCATGGAACCCTAAAAAGAATTTAAAACAATAAATAGGACATTTATTCTATCGTCATTTCCGTCTTTTCGCTTACGGGTAAATTGTGTGATCCCGTCAATTATTTCAACAAAGGCCATTCGTAAAAGAAATATTTAGTTTAGATAAGTTCGATCATCATCATCATCATCATCAGCAACCCATTAAGTCCCACTGCTGGGCTCGGTTCGATATTTTGCCAAAATAAGTCATATTTTTTTAGTTTCTATTCCATGTTCTGGAGTTTTTCAGAAATTTTATACCAATATTTTATTTGTATATTTATTGAGCCATAACATTTTACAAGTTCATCAAGACTTGCAGCTTATAAACTTTTATTGTTGTTGACGAATAACCAAGTTGACGGATAATCTAATTTCTTCTGAAAATTGTTTTCATGCTACCTCTTCTTTCTTTTTATCATAATTATTCTCTTGCTGTATTAGGAGTGCTTATAATTTACAAGTACAACAATAATCTTAATTACCATTACAATGACATTAATAAAAACTAAAAATATATTATAATTCGAACAGAACCCTCAGGACATTTTATTCATATTATTATGTAGGTTAGCGATAAAATATTTTATAAATCTTAAATAGAGGTAAGGTAAGTACTACGATTTTTTCCATTATTTACATACACGTAAAAACAATAATAACAACATGTAGGTAACTAAGTAACACGATGACATCAAATGGACCGATTTAAGCAAAAATGATCCAATCAACACAAACCTCATTTTGACAGCCAGAGAAATACTGCACTGAATTTTAAAGCCAAATATCTCAAAATGACGTTTGTGTTGAATGGATCATTTTTGCTTAAATCGGTCCAAATTTCAAAAACCAAATAAATGCAAAATGTTGTATCGCCGACTCGCCGGTACACGGGCCCGGGGAAGATGCTAGTGGGGTGGAGGAGGGGGGGGGGGGGCTACTACGCATGTGGACCATCCACTCACACATTTAAATCTCAGGCTCAAGGCGACAGCAATAGCTACTTCAAATACCTACTTTTCAAATTTCTCGCAGACCGCGTCCCCTCTTAAATACTGTCTGAAATATTGTTGAGTTTAAAAAGCGAATATAGGCCATACATTTGCGATAGTATTGCAAGAGTTATATAGTTACACAGTTCACAAATCGTTTCCCAAACCATTTTAAACAAAATTAAAAAGCTGAAACCTCTTTATTATAAATAAAAATGATTTTCCAATTCAACGTAGAAAGGTGAATTAATAATATTAAGTAGGTACTTACTTAATTAAGATAATGATCATTAAACATCAAGCAGTTTCTTGTTTACTCGAGGGTTTGTTAACATCAAATTTATAAACGCTGGTAGCAGTACTTATGTATATTAAAAAACTGAAATGTTTGTTTGTTGGAACTCGTTTGTCTTTTTTTAAATCTACAACACCCACAAGAAAGACCAAAACTTTACAAAGACTCAATTAACGGAGTCTTAGTACTTTCAGACCCAGAACAGATATTTTTTTTTTAATTCTGACAAACATTAATTGGCCTAAGTCGCGATTAAGCCCATGACTTTACATTCGGCAGCCGCTTAAGTACATCCACTAAGGTAACAAGACAGTTAACTATACAGTTTAACTAAAACAAATAAGACCCCTAGACTATAGTTATTTAATATTAAGTTTATTAACATGAAGAAATACCAATTAACTAACACACACATACAGGATTTTTCACCTTTGATGAATTCATTACTGTGAAATTAAAAGGTATGAACCGAATGGTTTGGCACGTGACGATGGGAAGAGACCTGATGGTTTGACATTATTACCTTGGAAGATGGGTAGGCTTTTGGTGTGGGACGCAAGATGTGTCGACACCCTTGCGCCATCACATGTTCCAAGCTCAGCAGGTTGTGCTGGCACTGCTGCTGCAGCCGCAGAGACCCTCAAACTGCGAAAATACCATAATTTAATGGGTAATTATATTTTTGAGCCGTTTGGGGTCGAGACTTTAAGTACGTGGGGTCCGAGTGCTAGGTCTTTGTTTAAAGACCTGGCAAAAAGGCTTATAGACGCTTCACGTGATCAGAGGGCTGGTGTGTTTCTCGCTCAGAGAATTAGCATTGCCATTCAACGTGGCAATGCCACCAGCCTTTTGGGTACGTTTCCGGTTGACAGTGATGCTGACGAATATTACGATGCCTAAACAAGTTTTCCTTAGGGTATTTGTTTTTTTTTGTTTAAGTTTACGTTCTAGTTTCAATTTTTTTGTAATTAATTGTATATATAGTCTAGTATATATAGTAAGTAGATGTTTAATTTAATTATTTTCATTATTGTATAATAATTATTACTTTAAGGTATGTTAGATTACTAAATTTAAGAGGGTTCATACATAAATACACGAAATCACGAGAATTCCACGTTTGCTATATAATATGTTTTTATATTATGTAGCTAAGTAATTCTTGGCATACATGAACAACAGTTTTTTTAAACTAAATTAACCTAATTTTTTATCGCTAACGCGCGTTTCAACGCTTGATACAGAGGAAACCACGGCAAACAGCTAGTTGGTACTTATTAACAAATTTATCCTTAAGAGGCTCCGTTAAGAGGATTAATACCGTTCGTTTCTTAGTAGTTGGCTAATTACTCTTATATTTACTTCGTTAGAACGCTGTATTTTTTCCTTAAAAATTGTTTTTACTAACTTTTCAGAATACGGGTGATAGGAAATAGGCTGACAAAATTCTGTTTATAAAACAACAATTACTGGCTTGTTGGCCTAGTTAGTTTTAAAAAAGCGATGCTGGCTGAATGAATAAGGGACCGGAGTGCAAATCACGCGGTCCGAGTTCGATCCCAACCGGCAGTACCAATGTGGATTCCACTTTGTGGAATTTATTTGTACTAGTCATGTGACTTACCATCTGCTAACGGTCGGTAACATGATTGTTTGTTCTAGACAAAGTACAAACAATCATGCTCATCATACAATCAATGGGTGTAATGTGTGTGTACAATCAATGTGTGTACACGTGTATGTATTTACAAAAAAAATGTATTTAAGTAGTATATCACTTGTTTAGTACCCAAAACACAAGTAAATATAATTGCTTTTAGCGCTGTGTGAAAAAAAAATAATATAACGCAGAACTTTTCTCGACTGATGGCCGATGGGGCAGAAAAGTTCTGGAATGGAGACCGCGCAACGGCAAGCACAGCGTAGGATGCAGACCGCATACAACCAGTCCTATTGGAAATATCTTGAGGAGGCCTATGTCCAACAGTGGAATTCTACAGCTGATACGATGACTTACTCTTCTACAAAAACGTAAAAATAACAAAAAAAACACTTTTAATTTATTTTACTCCATTAAACAATTGTTTTCTTCATGAAACGTTTGCAATCAATAATTTATGATTGAAAAACAAGAAGAAAGTTCGTTCAAGTTGTTTTGTCGTTACTTTCCAAGTTCACAATTAAGTCGGCTGTCAACATTTCAGTTTGAAACAAAGTTGTTTGAATGTGTGTGGTTGTTGACGAAATATTTGGACAAAATAATAAATGAACAAACACCCGCTTGTGTATCAGACTTAAAAGGAAAAAATAAGTCTAGAATAATCCTAAATAGCCTACACAACAGGCCAGCCCAATCAAAAGTCTGTATCATTCATCATCATCAGCAACCCGTTAAAGTCCCACTGCTGGGATCGGGTCTCCTCTCCTCTAACTAGAGTGCTGAGAGAGTTTAGACCATAATCCACTCACGCTGGCTTAGTGCGGGTTGGTGGATCAGACATACTCATAGAATTTCTTCTAGGGTATGTGGGTTTCCTCACGATGTTTTCCTTCACCGTTAGCAGATGGTTAGTCACTTGACTAGTACATATAAATGCCACAAAGTGGAATCTACATTGGTACTGCCGGTCGGGATCGAACTTGGACCGCGTGATTTGCACGCCGGTTCCTTATCCATTCAGCCACCATCGCTTCTCAGCCACCATCGCTTCTCAGCCACCATCGCTTCGGCTAACTATAAGTAAATGAATTTAGTTGTAAAATATAATACCTAACACAAATCATCATCATCATTACAACACATAAATGCCCCATTACTGGGTACAGGTCTCCAAACATTTTGGAGGGAATTTAGCCTACTATAACCACAGCCAGGGTTGGTATAGGGTTTTGTGTCAAATTTTCCTTGTCTCGCAACGCTCTTGTCTGCTTACAGTCCCTTAGTCGCATTTTAGGACGAGTTGAAATGGAGTAGTGACATTATGTATTCTTAATCCGTCACTACACGGATCTAACACAAATACTATTGCCGAAATTTATAAAAACAATTAAACAATTATCTATAGTCCGTTCGCGTTCAGAAACTAGTAACTCACCAGTGCGATAGTAGAGTAAAGGCATATTATTTGGTTACATTATGATATATATTCAAAGGGCTATGTTCAAATGATCAATGTGAACAAGGCTTTCTAATTTAATAAGATCTAATTGGTCAAGGCCTAAGCTGAATGACAACGACGAGTTTCTAGTGAGTTACTACTTTCTTAACGTGAACGGAATATATAAGTACTTATATACAATTGTATGTATATATTATTATATTATTGTACCCATAGACCTAGGATCCGCGCGCTAAATCTATGATTATACTTATATTATAATATTTTGTTTATTTAGTTATGTGGGTGTACCTCTTTAAACAACTAAATTAATTTATGTGTATGAGGATCCTAATTTTGCTGCGAACTGATTAATATTTATGTTAAAGTGCTAAAGATGTTTTTACCTTAATTTCCCTTACTTTATTAGGATTTAATGCAAAAATGGAAAGGCGAGAGAAATACGTTAAAGAAAATTCACGTCGTAATTTCATTCTATTTTAACGTTTTTTGAAAGTACGCTAGCTATTAGATAAGTCCCGCATTAGGGTAGAGGCCTGTGTTACGGAGGTTTTTATTTTCAAAATACCTTAATTAATCTATGAATTACATATATTTCTCTTGTAGGAATAGAACTAAAAACACTCGGTATGGCAATAAAATCCAGTGAAAAAGCCCACCGGACCTAATACTTCAACATTTAAAGAAGCTTTACTTTACCACACCGCTTTAAAATTGAGCGAAATTTTTGCACAAGGCTATTAAAAACCACTAGACTGTAAATGGCTCATTAAATTATACCACAAATAACAGACTTCCATTACAATAATTTAAATCCACTTCAATTGAATAAGTAGTGAAAAACCATTTAAAATGTTGGTAACATTCCATCATTGTGGCGGCAACAATACGATATGAAATTAATGGTATATGTTTATAGTTGCATTTTGCTGATAATATTATGAAAATCCATTTAAATCAGTCCGCTTCTCTCTGCCTTTTAACTTTATATACATTTGATGAACTCTTTCATACGAATCAGTGATTTTAATTTGTTTTAACAGACAGATATTTAAAAGATAGAAGATTTTATTTTTATTTAGTTTTAAATAAGTAGCTTTATTTTAGTTTAAAGTATTTTACATGAGACTGTTATTTCATATTAAAATTAAGGAAGACATAGACAACATTTATTGTTATTTATAAAAAATAAAATGTGTCCGAAAAAAAATAAATCAAATGAACCATCATCATTATCATAATAATCATCATTGAAAGCGGTTAAGTGTGGGAGCAAATTCTGCTAAAATACCTACATATTTTGTTTCTGCATCATCTGGCATAAATGCACCTTATGTGGAATATACAAGTTGTTTATATAAATAAAAATTGTAACTGGCCATTTTTTGTAAATTTAGTGCACCAATACATGATCATAATTATATCATATAACATTCAACGGCTGGCCATAACCACGTGTGCCACTTCTTCAAACAGCCTTTCGCAGATCGCCACTTCTCAGACATCTTAATAAAATATGTACTTCAGTCAACACACAAAGCTAAAATATACTATAACAAGCCCGACTACATTGCGGCGTCGCAACTAAATGATCAGAGTTTCTATTTAGAGTTGGACAATCAAATTTACTGCTTGAATAATGTAGTGCCAACGAACATCGTACGCTATTTTGTTTCCAACACATACAAGTATATATTACGTGGAGTCGCGAAATGTTCGATGAGCTAGGAACTATATTTTAGGTCCTATTCATAATTATATATAATAAAAATTTAAAGCGATGTTGGCTCAACGGATAAGGGACCTGCGTGCAAATCACGCGGACCGAGTTCGATCCCGACCGGCAGTACCAATGTGGATTCCACTTTGTGGAATTTATATGTGCTGTTCAAGTGACATACCATCTGCTAACAGTGAAGGAAAACATCGTGAGGAAACTCACATACACTAGAAGAAATTATATGAGTATGTCTTATCCACCTCCACCAACCCCGCAGTGGAACTTAATGGGTTGCTGATGAAAATTATAAGTCTCCCCGGACAATAGCTTGACTTGCTTCGGAATCGTTGCTATGAATTTATCATCTGAAACATTGGAATTGTCATTAGTGTTAGTCTTATTATTGGTCTGAATTTAAATCCAGATTTTCGGCATTTGTCTTAAAGAAGGCCTGTTTTAGACTTATTACTGTAAGCGAATGTCATAGGTATTCGGCATAAATGTTGGGTCACATTGGCTGGGCTAGCATGGAATATTTTTTTGGTCACAATTCCACCTGTCCGCCTGAGGGCATCTTGAGGCATTATGGAATGGACGCGGTACTCGTTTTAAATAGTATATTACTTGGTTTTATATCTTCCTGTGTTTTTAAATAAGACTAACATCATCTATAAATAGTTTCCTTAAAAAATAGCATTTTTAAAACAATGCTTTTTTAAGTGTCTATAATAATTAGCTATTACCGAAATAATTACAAAACTGATCTTGTGCCACGATTCTGTATTATGTGATTTATTGCTTATAATCAAAACTGCCTCGGTGACGCAGTGGAAAGTGTACACGACTGCTGTGCAAGAGGTCCCGGGTTCGATTCCCGGGTCGGGTCAGTATTGAGATCTTCCCGGAGTTTGGTAAACAAATGTTCCCGGTTGATGACAATAGGCTCGCCCCCTATTTCATGGGACCAAACATAGCTGGCGAAATGTGGGTGTGAAACACCTCTGCCTACCTCTTCGGGGAAAAAGGCGTGATATAGCATCACGCCTTTTTCGCCGAAGGGATTATGTCATCATCATTTGCTTGCACTAGTGTCACTGTTGGACAAAGGCCTCTTCAATGGCATCGTCACGTCACGAAGCACTCCCTGGCCCTTGAACCCCTACAGCTACGCAGAGACATTGGTTCTTTGAGTGTCTTTTACCGCTTATACCATGGCGAGTGCTCTGAAGAACTATTTGAGGTCATTCCACCTTCCCCTTTCCGTAGGAAAACCACGCGTGCTGGCTTGCGTTGTCCAAAGAAGTTCGGCAATTCTTATATATGCCGAACCATCAAAATGTGGAACGCAATGCCGGCTCATGTCTTTCCTCCTTCCTACAATATGGGATCCTTCAAGCGAAGCGTGAAGAAGCACCTTGCGGGCCAGCATGGCGATGCCGGCTGACAGGACACTTGGGTCTTCTATCAGCTGACAAAGCAACTTGGGTTCCTCTTTCAGCTTTCCATCAGGCGAAAAGGAGCCACTCTTCTTGGCTACTATAAAAAAAAAACTCCATATCAACACTGCCTTGCTAAGAAAGAACGACGTATTGACCTTATATTGGTCACAGAAAAAACGCACGTAAGATAAAGCATTTACGATTTATTATTCTATGAACTTTAGGTGCATTTATATCGTTTTTCGTTAGCAAGGCAGAACAATACAACGGTTTTTATTAACAAAACAAGGAATCGTTTTACCTAGGAACCGTTAAATTGTAAGCAAACTTACAAGCCATTAACCAAACAGCCGTATCCAACCAACCCTACATCCCCGTAAACCAACGGAGGCAGCTGCGTATTTCGCTTGGTGGACCGTCAATTTACACAACGTTGATTTATACAGATAGCGTGTACGATACGTAACGCGTATGAGATACACATACAATACGGTATATAATACTACGTATATATCCGTACTATACAATACCACGTGTATATCCGTATTTTGCGCCATTATGACTCTGTTTGGATGGCAAATAAGCCTTGGCTCTTATATTCGTTTGGAATATTTTTATGGGTGATATATTTTTGTTTACTCAGGAGCTTGGATTGGCAGGACATAGCTGCAATTAGATGAATGGCAATTAATCCGGATCGAACGTGTTTCTGATTTGTTGAATATTTGAGAGGTGTACATTTGGGTGCCTTTAATCTTGTTGGTTTTACAAATTATAGGGAAGAAACGTCACAATATAATATCAACTTATTAGGGCTGGACGCCCATCAAAATCATTTATAAATAGGATGCATACGTTTCACTAACCAGAAAGCCACAAAATGTTGGTCTAGCAGACCAACAAGACGAAAACAGGATATATAAATATATCTCACAAGTATGTGTCTCTTCTCCACATTAGGCCAGGTTAGGTTCCATTCAATCACGCATGTGTGAAGACTGTTATATAATGTTCCGTATATTAATCGAACAAGTTTATCGTTGTATCAGGGATGATGGCAGTTGGACCCTTTTTTTCAGTCGGCTATCATGGACCAGTGTAGACGGGAGCCCTAAAAATTCTTAATTTAATTATCTGCAAACCTGGAACTGTATTAAATAAATGAAAGTCGCTAAACTTTTCGCTTAACTTAATAAAACTTAAATAAATTCGAGACATCTTCCAGACTAAAATAGCGTTTTCAAAGGGACTGTTGGTCTATAGATATATAGAATAGATGTCTTTATAGTTAACTGTTCCCAAATTCTAAACATCAAGTTTTTAAAGGTCACCATGGAAATACTAGCAAACCGAATAGTAACCATCACCTATGGATATGTAAAATATTAGAGACGAAACCCAGTCATATATACAACTAATATGTTTGCATCGAAAAACAAAGACTTAAAAATCAGTCCCTACTTAAAAATTAAAATAAATGTATTTTTAGAATATCGGTAACAGTATAAATGATTTGAGTGAAAATTAGTTTACTGATAAACTGTTGTTTTGAGTAAGTAACTGAGTAAGTAATTGTTTACACAATTACACACTGAAAAAAGCGCTTTTTTATTTTCACATAGAATTTAAGTCATGTTTATTTAACTAAATTAAACAGATTAATCATGAGCAACCCATTAAAGTCCCACTGCTGGACTCGGGTCTCCTTTATCTAGAGAACTGAGAGGGTTTCCACACACGCTGGTCTAGTGCGAGTAGAAACATTAAATTTTTTGATTTTTCTTCTGTCTTCAAGTAAGATCTTTTTTTCTTCTGGCTCTTTTCTGTTTATAATCTTGAATCCAAGATTCACCCACAGCTGTCATACCCTCACCTGCTAAGCCGAACTATGTTCAGTCGCTCATAAATTAAATCTTCAATTTTGTGTTACCTCTTTCTAATTATTTAATTTATTATACACTTAGTATTTAAACTAAATTTAAAAATAATATTTACAAATAAAAACTAACTAAATGTATCATTAAAATAAAAAAGGGGGGAGGAAATTACAAATTAAAATACGGCATCATAAAATTCCTCCGCATCGCTGCCATTGTCTGTGGGAAAAGTGCCCAACAGACTGGCAGCATTGCCACGCTGGATGGCAATGCTTATTCTAAGTTACCTCTTTTGTTTTGAATGTAAGGTTCCATACGAAGAGTCACCGGGTTTACGAAAGTATTCATGTACACGTAGAACCTTAGGTAAGTAAAGACGTCATCAATTAGTACGTTGATGGTATGATAATGATTCTGAATCTGTTCTGGTGATAATTGACATAGATAAGCATTGGAACAGGCGGTTAGCACAGCGGACAAACAAGCTACTAATTGCCGCAATAACCAAATACGGTAGGTGCGCTCAAAATACCAATTTATAGCATTGATTCGGTATGAATGTTCTGGAAAATTCGAGAATTTTCTAGGATTTTCTACATAACATTACATAGCATCACGCCTTTTTCCCCGAAGGGATAGGCAGAGGTACTTTACACCCACATTTCGCCAGCTATGTTTTTGGTCCCATGAAATAGGGGGCGAGCCTATTGTCATCAACCGGGGACATTTGCTTACCAAACTCTGGGTAAATCTCAATACTGGAATTTCATGATAGAAAAACCCAATACATTTTCGCCCGACCCGGGAATCGAACCCGGGACCTCTTGCACATCAGTCGTATACACTTCCTGTTGTGCCACCGAGGCAGTTCTTTAGAAATTTCTAGAGCTAAGCTATGCTCTAATTTTTCCATATAAATAAATTAATATAGTGATTACATAATATATAATATTTATTTATTTATATATTTTAGTTTTGATACTGAAATTTGGTAATTATAATCACGTTCTTGTGTATTAAATAGAGCCTGCTTTAACTGCCAGAATACAAATTATAATCGTTTGTTAGATTTTCACTAATAAAAAAGTTCCTGTGAGTAATAAGATATATTTCATAACTTTCACCACCGATAATTTGGCATGAATAATAAGGCTCAGCGCACACCAAGAGCAGAGCATTTTCGAAACCTACTAAAAAAATAATCTTATTGACTATACTATACATTGCAAAAACCCAAATTTGATGCTCGACTATACTTGAGTTTGCAGGTTGTGTGTTCGAGAGCGCCCGCCAGCTCTCTTCAGAATTGCTGCAACGAGAAAACTGTTTGGACGTGTGTTTACTACCTATAGCGTGGCTGATATCGTCAATTATATCATGGAAGAAACATCAAACTGGTCATGTACGCCCGCCTGGCAACCTAGAGCACTTTCAACGGAGCTTGTTCACGGTGGTGAACCTGCATGGTCAAGCAGTCAAAATTTTGGTCGACCATGCGCGGACATTTTGTAGTGCAATGTACGCTGCCGCTTATAATTGATAGTTAAATACCTAACTGCGCAATTCGAAACTCCAATTTATATAACTACCAATTAGTAACGCAAGATCTTACAAGCAATATATTGTTATGAAGCCTGCCTTACTCAGTAAACAAGACGGTCGATCGATCTTTAACTTCACCACACAAAAACGTAAAACGCAAAAATGTTTACGCTTTAGTAAAATATACAACAAAAAGATATTGGCTTCATATCTTCATCGATATCGTAAACCGAATCCCATTGGGCGACCGAAGCGGCCATGATTCCGCTATAAAATTAACAACACCATGTAGAATTTAGGTAGAATCCTTTGGCGCTGTTTTGTTTGTGTTTGTGACAAACGACAGCCCTTATTTATTCTGTAGTTCGTCGACGCTACGAGCAAATTCGCTCGCGGTGCGCTTTGCTCAGGATTAGGGTTACCACAACCAGTGATTATAATGTTTGGGTTTAAGAATTTCTTGTTTTATGTTTTATTTTGCCGGTAGGTTATAAGTGGGTGTTTTAATGAGCGTTCAAAGGTTTTGTTGATGTTAAAGAAGATATCATTTGTTTTCTTAATCTGCTTGTAGATATGCGGGTGGTTTGGGTAAACATGTATTTGTTACTTACACTTTTTTTTTTGTGTTAAACAAGCAAAAGTTATGATTTGAATCAGATTTGTTTTAACATTAGTATTAAAATCATAATATGTTATATGTGACAGTGATGCCGACGAATACTTTGACACCTAGCCCATATTACCTTTTGTATTATTATTTATTTATAGTATTGTAAATAGTATTTGTAGACATGTAAGTAGTTAGTTTTTATTTAGTTTTAAAATATGTAATAACATTATTATAAAAATACTTTGTAACCTAGATTCTGATTAAACATATGTTATATAAAAAGAATATTGTAAAAATATAGCTACAATAATTATTATTACAAATAACATTTTCTGTGTGTCAGTGAAACCAGAAACCGGCATGGTATGAAATGTATTTTTTTTGCACATGACTTTAAAAAGAAAAATTCTATTAAAAAATCACGTCCGAAACATGACGACATCAAAATTTGTCCTAAGTTAGAATACAAAATGGCGACCCTATTCTCTATAAATACAGACTGTTTGCCGACTAAGAAGACGGTATAGTAAGTTGGCAAAATACAATAGTTTGTATTGCACTGTTTTACAACCGATGGGGTGCCAATCCCATGGAGGGTGAATCGAAACCCTTCAATAATAAAACGTCATAAATCTCTATATAAAATAAGTATATTTGAAACGTTTTGTGTGTGACAGAATTATTTATGTTATACTCTCGTATCTTTACTTTTAGGAAAATTCAGATATTTGTCAGTAAAATAGTGTAAATCGAATGGAGTTTATTTCTAGTTTGAAGAAAACCATACTTATAATAACAATGCCGTGTATTTCAGTATTTTTGCCGGTGATAAATGCTTTACAACTTTTGTAGCAATAGTCCTGTTTGAAAATTTTACCGGACAAACCGTCAGCATATTAATTTATTTTTAAATACGGTGACAATACGAATTATAACTTAATGAATAACTATGCATGATGGATTATACGCCTGCAATTCACTACTAGGGTAGGAAAGAATAATTTCTGGGCAAGGGTTAATAGTGATAAATACGTTTTAGGGTAAGCTAGATAGAAAGCCAAGTAAAAAGTCGAGTGGCAATAAGATGATAAGCCTAGTTTTGCTTCGATTTGTTATAATTAAGTAAACCATAGAATTATTTATAAAATAAATTATTATTACACAAATATCGCATGCTAAACACGTTGAACGCCGAGATTCCAGACACAATAGAAAATCTATTGTTTGGGGGACACCGGTGACACCCATGGCGCTCAAAGACTTAATGGAATAATGACTTAACTTAAAATCGCAAAAGAGGATCTTGCTTGACGACTCATTCTACTTGTTGAAGCATATAATTAACACTGATATAATTAATCATGGATGCTTGTATTTTTAACGTATGGTACGTAAAGGTACCATCGTACCTTTACGTACCATACGTTAAAAGTAAAAAAAAAGTTTACGTACCATCGTAGATGGCGCTAACAGAAGCCTGTTTCTGTACGAATCTCAATTCTGACCTGTCTACCAATGGTTCAATTTTCCATTAAACATGCGATTATTGTATACATATTTTTTTATTATATAACATTAGGTATATTAATATAAACACAAATACAATATTATTTTACTTTCGTAAAAGAACATTCTCCTAAAATTTAACCAACTAGAAAACTTATAAAATCAAATTAATTCTCTTTAGTTTAATCGTTAATTTGTAAAACTGCAGTTTTCCTTATGAATGTAATTTTCTCTTTTGTGGTATGTGTGGTTTAATTAGATGGCGGCGAATGCTCAAAGGCTTGCTGTAAAAATTACAAGGAAAAGCTGTTTTAGTTTTGCTAGCTAAATGTTTAATATTACTATTTGTGAGCTTGGAAACTAATGGAATTTGAAAATGTATGCTTTTATTTAAGTTAAAACGGATAGCTTATGTTTTGAAATAGAATAAAGGTTGACTGCAAAAGGCTGAAATTATTACAATGATGAATAGAATTGCTTTTGGTAAAGTGTTATTTTTTAATGTATGTATTTAGACATGTATGTATATCTGTTTTCTAGCTCCCATAACACAAGCTTATATAAGTATATTTTGGGCTAGATGGCGCTGTGTAAAAAAACACATGTTCCAAAAATAAATAGCCGTCACGTAACGAAAAAATGTTTGTTTAAATTTAGTTTAAAATATTGTATATATTTATTATTTATTCAGAAAATAAAAATTTCAAAAACAAAATTTGTCGAAACAAGATTTCCACATTAATAATCTTAAGTAATGTCTTGTTCCACACACACTGCGCTAAAACCTTATATGTAAAAGGAAGTTCATGCCCGCTTTGGCTTCCAAAAACACCTTAATCTGGAACAATTACTCAGTAAGTGCACTAACTCTTCTAGCGAATTAATGGTTCATTATTCTGCAAGCTCCTCAGGTGAGGGTTCTACAAGAATCTTTACGATGGGTTTTACAACGAAGCCTTTGGAGTTATAGGTCTTCAAATGTTCTATGTAATTGTGTTTCTTGAAATATAATGTGTCGTAAGTACTGGCTCAATTGTTCGTGTGAGCTGTTTGTGGGGGCTGTTAAACACGCCAATTTAAGACAGAGGTTTAGAGTAAGTGCTTCTTAAGTGGAAAATTTTCGAAGAAGATTTTTATATCATGTGTGTAACTTTGTGGAAGTTTATTATTGCCACAGTGAATTGAAAGAGCCATAGTATTTTTATATAAATATATAATGTCAAATTAAAGGTTTTATGGTGCAATGGGTAAACTCTATATCATCATCAACAGCACACCCATTAATGTCCCACTGCTGCACTGCTCGGCTCGGGTCTCTTCTCCTCTATTTAGAGTGCTCAGAGGGTTAAGGCCATAAACCATACGCTGGTCTATTGCGGGTTGTTAAATCAATCACGCTCTTTGATTTTTTTTTGTTCATGTGGGTTTCATCACGATGTTTTCCTTCATCCTAAGCAGATGGTAAGGCACTTGACTAGTACATTTTTCATTTCTCGTCTGACCTAGCACGGCTTGGATTTTATAAAAAGAACATTACCACTGTTACTAACCTTATATGAAAAATGTGTTAACTACACTTATTCTGACCAGCCAGTTGTCAAAAAAAACCACTACAACTTAAAAGTTCCAAGTTTTATCTAATTCCTCTCAAACTGTGACACACCTTTACAATTCTAACGCTAACTACAATAGTAACACGACTTACACAAATCATTTGATATCATTTGGTCTCTAAAGTGCCTTGGGGAATCGGTCGTTGGTTGGAGACTTATTAGGCTACCACAGCGTTTTCATTGTATATGAAGTAGCAATGTGCAGTATAAGCCATCATATAGCTGAACTCAACTATAATAGTGTTTTACTTAGTGAATCAACTATAATAATACTTTGTTTACTTGTATAGTATTAACCCTTTGACCAACGCTAATAACGAAAAACCACGTTCCATATGCCAAGCAATAAATAATTATGAACAGTTATAAATGTTTCTGATACTGAAAATAAACATTGGCCAACTTTTATCTTTCACTAAAAGTTGAAGTGCGACGGACGTTATGAGACGTTGTTGGCGTCTCGGTTAAGTTACGGAAAGACGTTATAACACGTCCTTAGCGGTCAAAGAATTGTCTCCGATCTCTATGCTAACATGGCTCAAAATGTATCATGAAGTTAGGTACCTGAAGCCAAACACTTTGGGGAAAAATATTAATATTATTTATTTTATTATTTCTTATTAAAACGGCTATAAAACCACATGCAATAACTAAAGGATTTTCGCCTTCAATAATGTATAGTCGACCACAATTGTCATTTGCTAAAATTTCCATCAAAATTAAAATTCAATAGGACACTGTTGACGTCGCGGTATTGATGACAAACTGTTACTGTACTGCCTTTTTGCTGAAAAGTGAGATTTGTGTTTTGTAATATGCGAACGATACTGACTTACTCTAGGTTGGTAAAGCAATTTTATTGTGGACTAAACTTATAATGGTTTTTCTGATAGCTCTCCACAACTCCAAAGTCCGCATCAGCCAGAGTACATCTGAAAACGCTAGTTTTTCTTGTACTATTGCAAATATATAAAAAACCATAAAACTGAAGTATATTACGAAGAAAAACCGGGTTAATCGTGTCGTACGTCACAGCTTACCGAAGATATACCGCACGATAGATAAACACGGAAACAATGGCGTTCGCTTGACAAAAAGGTTGATTGATTGACCTAACAGTGGAGACGACACTGTGATCGATCAGCCATCATTACTGGTTATTATCCAGCGATATATTATCTCGTGTGTATTTACACTGAGGTGAGAAATAAATGACATATCAGTTATGTTGTTTATTGATTTAGAATGAGTTTATAATAGAGTTCATAGATATAGGTATAGTAGTCTGTGTCATTTTGTTGCCCTTCAGATAATCAACAAAAAAAACACTGCTCTTTTTTTTATTCAAAGATTATGCCAAATAAATTTACGGTGCGTTTGATGGAAAGTGGCTACCGTAGTCTAAGGACATCTAAGTCACCAGAAGCAATCGTATGCTCGTACTTTTATATTTGAAATGCAAATAGAGATTTTATATAACCTTGAATAAAAATTACGGTAAGAGATAAATTAATTATAGTAAAGTATCAAATTCATCTATTTCCAAACTGCTAGACAGATATTGCTTAGACCAAAGTTGTCTACAATACTAAATAGTTAGAACAAAATTCACCAATATCAAAAAACACAAAACAATTCTTGAAATCGACTTGATTCTTGAGTCTGACTTTTAATAAAACCACATTTTAGATAATAATTTTAATAAAAAAAATTCCAAGTAACAAATTCAAAATACAACAAAAATAAAAAACGAACACAAATCCACTTTGAACAAATAAACAAGAAATAGAAACCGGCAAAAAGTAGAAATCAAAAACGCATTAAGTGAATACGTTTGCAATAAGCACAATTATAATCAAATTCTTTCCCAAAATAATAAAAGTTAATAATAAAATACCAATAACGTTTATTAGGGACAGAATTCCTCTAGCAAAAATTACAAGTAGGTAGAATGTGGTTCCGACCGTGATATTAAATTTTATCATTCTAGTGGCCACGTCGAAATATCTTTGTTAAACAGAGCGTGAGGAAATCGCCAGCGTAGTTTTTCAGCCAGAATTTATTGCTTACGAGTATAGCAAGTGGCATGTATTACATTTTAATAATGAATGTTTTATTTGGATGTAAATGTTACGTTTTTCGGTTTAAATTTTAAGGTTTTATCCCCCCCCCCTGTCTGCAACTATAGGCAATAAAAAAAAGAAATTGTCCCAAAGAACTGTTATGAAATCACTATGACAATAACATCTATCCCGATTCCGACAACGTCACTGCTAATGCCTTTGAACGAAGATAATTATCCTAGTAAGGCCTTACTAGGATACTTAGTACGGCTATCAATTCAAATATCCTAATAACATGGTTAGATAAAAAGCCTTGACATATTATCGACTGGGACTTAAATAATATACTGTATTCTGTATTTTCTTTTAGTTTTTCTTTAGCAACATACATTTGTGTCACGCTCATGTAAGAAGATATATATACAGGGTGTATACGACGATACGACATTAAATGAAAAGGCAGCCAGTGTTAACCCTTATAAACATATTCTAATAAAAATTATTAAAAAAAAAAGAAAAAAAAAAAAAATAATAATAATAATAATCTACACATTATTTAAAGTCGAAAAATTTAAGAATATAAAACTACACATTATTTTTCTTTCATGACGTTTTCGACATGACGACGACAAAAGTGCGGAACAGAGTAAGAGATAAGATAATATGAAAGAGTTAGAGATAGTTAAATGAATTGAATGACATAATGACAACATACGATTAACGTAAATACCTACAGGTTGTTTAAAACTGTGAACAACTGTGACATAAAGAAAGTGCATGTGCAAATTTCTGTTTAATTTTTTTGGTATAGCCTTCTAACATCACATGCTACACGTGGTTTCATTTAATGTCGTATCGTCGTATACATCCTGTATAATTTTCATGTTAAAATTATATAATAAAGCGTTACAATCTTATTATTCACTAGTTACTTAATTTATCTTTAATTAAGGGGCTTCTGTGTTAGGCATATGATATTACTATTGAGGATTCGTAATTTAGTAATCTATTTCTGTTTTTAATAATGTAATTGTACACCTTGTTACTTCCATAAAAAAAACAATACTTCTGTAATAAAAATTATGATGAACTCAAAGTTGAGACATTATGTATAAAAATGTTTCAACTACTTAGAAAATGATATGTTTTGAGAAGAGCTTCGCGTCTAGAGGACTTACTCGGCATCTCAACAATTGGCAGCCACCACATTTATATTGAAATTTGACACATTTATTTTGACAGTAATATAAAAATCGATGTGATATTAAAATCATAGAAGTTTCTTATATAAGTAGTATCCATTTTACCATCTATACGTCCAGAAACAAATTATAATTTGTTTTTAATTATTAATTAATAATTATAACCTTAGTTTAATATAGTTTATATCGTTGTAATTAATAAATAAATAAGACTTTTGGTAGAAATTTAAAAAAATAAAAAAAATATTATTAATTGAGTATGAAATAATTTTAGGATAAAATCATAGAATCATGAAAGTATCTTTCGGTAAAAAAAGTAATAAAATAACTTTATTGATACTTATAAAAAATATATTAAACAAGAAAGTAATGAAATACTTTTTAACCATTTCAAATAATAACTTTAAGAAAGAAATAAAGAAATTTTTCACATAACAAAATGTTTAGAACAATTTTTATTTATTAGAAAACTTTTAACAATATGCACAAAGTTTGAACAGTTTCAACTATCTACTTGTTACGATAGACTATTGATTTATGGTATGTCGCTACACAAAGTTATGAAATTTATTTTTGGCAAATAAATCAAATTGCACTAGATTCTACCCGCGACTTGGCACCCATTGTATCTCAAAAAAAAATAATTTAGTTCATTTTGCAGGTCCTTATTAAATACTTAAGTCAAATTTCTTAATTTTTAACAATTATTCTTCATAATAATCATCATTATTACATTATTAACCCATAAACGTCCCACTGCTGGGCACGGATCTCCCCCAAAAGTTATAGAGGAAACTTTTTTTTTAATTTTTTTACTACTATTTAAATAAAACATTTAAAAAATTAATAGAATACAGGTAAGTAGGTATTTATTTTTCAAAAGTTTTATCAAATCGAGAAGAAAATGACAATTATTGTAGATTTTTTTTTTCTTTACATCAGCATTGAGAAATCTAAAGAAAATCATGTACCGGAATTTTCTGCGCTTGTATCTTTGTAGGCATTTATGGGCAATTATGGGGTCAAGAAGCACTAACAGCCATTCCACACGGCGCGGTGCTTCTTAAGTGTCGAAGAAATGGCAAGCAAAACATCTAACAAGTAATCACCCAAACTGATTACCGCGATTAGGACCACACTGTCAAGAGTGACAACGACTAAGAGAAATGAAACTGGCATGTAACATAATAAGCAGAACGAAACTGTACCTCCCAAGCAAGTTATTTTAAGCCAGAGACAGACATCAATTCAAAACCCGATGGTCTGTACCTGTCCTTATATCCGCAGGCTACTGCTGTAATTGCTCCAGATGGACTTACATTGCACAGAGCCTAGTAATTGGTTCTTGTGTATCTTGTACTGAGGTACAGTCGAGCAAAAATGTGGTCTACCACCCTACGATTATGTTTCATTTTAACGTCAGGAAATAATACGGTAGATGTTCCCTTGCCATAATATTATGACAGCAACCATGGCTTTTTTTTGTCATGTAGGTATTATATTTACGTCATGCCATATCATGATCATCATTTCATCCCATAAACGTCCCACTACTGGGCATTGTTCTCCTCCAGAAAATGTGAACGACATTTAGCCTTCTATAGGTACCACGTTGGCCAGACTGCAAGAAAAGGAAAATTCGAAATAAACGCAATACCAACCCGTCTGGTCATGCCATATATCAAGTTTGAATTAATCAATAGAAAAGTCAAGATTAGCGATAATTTTATTAGATCTCACGGAAACTTTTATCAAAACTGGTAGACTTGGCTGACTTTACTTTCTTGGCCGACTGTACTTCTGTAACCATGTAGATGCATTGGTTTGTATTTATAAGTATAATTGGGATAGAACTTAATTACCAACTGTCTCGGTGGTGAGTTGATTTGAAAGGCTCGACGAAAATTGTTTTAACCAAAATTGACACAGATTAAGTTAAAGCAATTTTATCATGAAAACATATTATGAATAACTAGGGCCAGTTGGATTTTATGTACGCGGCTGCTAAAACGACAAAAATTGTTCATCAATTCATCATTGTAAAGGATTTTAGGAAAAAAGTCTTTAATTACCAAATACAACTTCATTTAACAAACAATTAATCCGTTAAGACTATAATCACTGAAACATTTAGAACATGCTAATTTACTACATCAATAATTCTAGGCAATGAATTAGCACCGCGTAATTACCGCTGTGGTTCCACCCACCGCATTGCGCCACCACTAAAGTTTTTGTAATTCATGTATTCGAGAAATGAACATTGTGAACAAACTTTAAGAGAAGTAGGCGATATTTCTTGTTAAGTCCGACTCAACTTAACTCGACAACGTTGCGTCTCTGCTGGTGAGTCTTTAAAGGGACTACTTGCAATCACAAAATTATTGGTCTTGAAAATACATTTGATAACATGTTTAAAATTTCAACATAGTAGATGTCAGTCGCTACAATTTTTAATGAACCATTTGACAACGATGTCTAATTAAACCGATCAATCAAATATAGCTATTATGAGTATGGTTTCAAAGGTCTCAAAACCATATCAACAAAATCAACACTTATTAAATGTTAAACCAGACAAACACATTTCTGGTTTAACATTAATAAATGTTAAACCAGAAATCAACAACCAATAGAAATTCAATTTTCGAAAGAATTCCATTAAATATTCGAACAAATTCAATTAAATATTCTAACAAACTATTTTCAGATTCACTTTTCAAATGCTGTCTCTCTACATCGAAGTAATCAACACTGGGGTATGTTGCGCTCCGGTATAGAAATTTAGATTGCAATCCGGTATCAATTGCATAGAATAAACAGAATACTTTTCTGATCTGGTTATGACGTTGATATTTTGAAATGTATTGGATGAAAATATTTGAAAACAAACAAACAAGCTGTGAAGGTGCAAATATATCTAACTAAAGACTGATCAAAAGAAAGGGAGTGAATGAAAAACGATTGACACAAACTCCCATGGAATTGATCATTATTAAAATCATTCTAATATCGTTTACTGATTGATGATCAAAGTAGGTATAGTAATAATAGAAATCCAAGAAATTAAAAATGACGACATATCAGTATTGCTAGTGAAATAAATATCGAGGAAAACACATTTATCGAAATATTATATTTCAAAATTTTTGACCATTGACTATGTTTTTGAGAATAACTTTAAAATTACATTAAGCATTTATTAGATATCAAAATTGAATTAATGAAATTAGAAATAGAAGATTTATTACTTGAAATTCATACCACAGTAATGTCAGAACAATGTAAAGTATAATATTTACAGCAGCAAAAAATAAACAAAATCATAGTCTGCCATTAAAATCTACATTTCTTCCAACCACTTTAGATTTTTAACATAACAAAAATTTCACAAACCCAAAATCATCTTTTTAACTAATTTTTCAAAGGTTCATCGGAGTACTATTTACTGCGGTTCACGTTACCTTGAAAGCAGATAATATGCTTACTGAATGTCAAGATAGAATTCAATTACAATTCCCGTTACTAATAAGCTAGGGTATCAAGTTGTCACAACACGTCATTTTAGCGTAATAAGGCTTTAGTTTCACGTAATGGTAAACGTTCATCAGGAATTATGAATGAATAAAGGAGGTATGTCTGAAAGGACATAGTTTATTCACAAAGTAAGAATTACTTCGTCATTTAAGGGAGACTTACAGAGGACTGTAACCCTTTGTCTGTCCATTTGTCTGTCATGATAGACATGCACAGACACGGAGATAATTTTATTTTCATTATTAATTATCAATTTAATGTCTTAGTGGCATAGCGGGGTTCGTAGCTGGGCTAAACTGGTTTGTCTTTTTGGACATGTGTCATTATCAACATAGTGTTTGGAAATGGAAGTAGGCTCCCCTAATACGTGTAACTAATCATAGCTTGTGAAATTTTTTTAGGATGCAATTGTGCTTCAGGTAAAATGGTTAATGATTTGTTATTAAAAAGTAATGTAAACATAGTAAATACTTCGTTCCTGTTTGGCCACTGCTCAGCTTCTTTTGGCCGTAGCGTGATATTATATAGTCTATAATCTTTCTCTATAGTAGGTCCAGTAGTTCTTGAGAATAGCGCTTTGAAACACACTCTTCAGCTTTTTAATATTAGCATTATTAGATTCAAGCAATATTATCAATACATTGAGTCGTACTTTAAAACCTTCAACATCATCATCATCAGCGACCCATTAATGTCTCAATGCTGGACTCGGGTCTCCCCTCCTTTATTTAGAGAGCTGAAAGGGTATTGAAACTTTCAACATACCAAAGGAAAATAATTTTTCTTTGTACTTCTTAATGATGTTTCCTCTCCGTGGTCATTTATCCAGCTATCACGTAATAACAAAGAATGCCGGGACAAGTGAATATCCAGAAACATCGCGAGTTTGACTCAGACACAGCCATCATGAGGCTTAACGCCCAGCGCGCCGTGATCCATGATTTCCCCTGGGGTAACGATACTGCGCCGGTTTAAGAGCTAAGAGTATTTGGATGCGCTATTTTTTTCTTTTATTTTTCATTTTTTCCTGTAGTTCCACAGCAATTTTTGTAATGAAAATGACATATTTTATTTTTAAGTTTTTTTTTTCATTTTTCTAGCTTTTGCATATTTTATTTTTATTAAAGATTTACGTTTGTATCTTGTAAAAGACTAAGGAAGAAGACTAAGTAAAATAAATGAAAAACAATGTGTACCCAGACTCAAACTGACAAATACCATAAAAAGTAGGTAGTACTTAATGGATTTAAAAATACTTGGTAATATCAATTTTGTGATAATTGAAGCAAATACGTCATTGTGTTTTGATACTTCTACATAAAACTTTAAAATGTCAATATACTTAATGGACACTTAATTTTTAGCAAAATATATATTTTTCTTTCGTATCGACATAAAATTTTGCTTAAAAAAACTATAATATCAAATAATTTCATTTAAAGCTAAAAACAATTGCGTCACCTCTCTTCTAAGCTCTTTGTCATCATGAAATATTTAATTTCGTCGTGCATGACGAGGGCTCTCCTTATTGCACTTGACAAATTATATTAGAGTCAGAGTATTTTGATTTTTTTTTATTCACCTGTGTATATAGCAAATAAATACTTTGTTAGTTGTAACGATCGCGAGATGATGAAGTCTATCTCACGTTGGGCGCCACTGTAACGACAGCCTGGTGATGAGGTCCTCATGTGGTCGAGTCAACTCGGCGAGTCACTACCTCATCTCAACTCGTGGGTGTCGTAAAAGGCGACTAAGGGAGTACCTTAAGCACACAAGAGTACTGCAAGAAAAGGACAATACAAAACAAACCCTATACCAACCCGTCTAGCCAGCATGGCATAGTAGGCTAAATACCCTCCACATTCTTTGGAGGAGAGCTGTGGCCAGCAGTGGGACGTTTATGGGTTGAAATCTAAATAATGCAAACTGATAAGTGGACCCGCTACATTGTCGTTTATTTGCGCGAACAAACGATTGCCTCGAGTGATCGCGTTCTATAAGGACACTGCCTAACTTTCGCATTTATAGTTCTTTAACCAGTTCTTCTCATAGCTCCACCCCGTCAGTGAACTGTTCTTAGACAAATTTGCTGACTTTTCGGATAACCTGTTACATTCTTAACTTGTGACTTTCATAAGTGTTACTTTGTAACCTATTTGAATAAATGAAATTTCATTTCATTTCAAATAATACATATTAAATACCATTATTTTACCTTGACTCTGTATCGGTTGTTTGTCTATTTAATGGACATTTTATCGCTTTATCAGTAAGTAAGTGTTATTGACTGATAGTTTCGGATGACGTAGTTCATACAATTTTGATTTCATGTATTTGATTACACATTTGATTATTTTAAAATAATAATGATTTAATATTTTTGACGCTTTGTCCCTCCAAGTTTAAATATATTTTACAGTTTTCATCTTCGACAACAGTGAATCTGTTGTAGATTTACTCTGTTTTTTAATATTCTACACTAACACCTTCACATGTATTACAATTCTTTTCACTAACCCGACCAAATCTTCATAATTCTATTACCTTTGCCAGTGAAATTTAATCGCTAATAACGCAAAGGCTATTTAAATTATGCATCTGGGTTAACCATTTTTAAATGAGGCTAGAACATAGGACATGCATCTATCCTTTTCGCACTAAGCAAGGTCGAAATACATTTAAACATGTTGCTGTCCCGTTCGTCGTAATCGTATTTAAATTTGCAAATTTAAAAAGATGCCAGGGAGAGCTGCAATATCCTCTCATTTTGTATGCGTTTCCTATTTTAGATGGGGAAATATTTTTTGCAGCAAACCGAGGGGTGACGTTTGATCTCGGAATAGAGAAACGCGCGTTTTTTACTTGGCCTTTACCATTTCGCTATATTTTACGACGGATTTTGATGAAAATACGTGTGCTAGTTTTGGTTGGTTTGTAATTACATGATTTAGATTGATGTTAATGTTATTTTACAAAATTACTTCAAGTATTATTTTATCTATATCTTGTTATATAAAATAGACATAAGTCAAGATTTGTCTGTAACATAAATTTCGTCTACTATCAATATGTATAAAGTTCTAAATTACCCAGTGACTTTATTAATCTTATAACTCTTTTCCACTTTGAATGCGATATAGTCTGATCATCATCATATAGGGCATAGGCCTCTCCAAGAGATTTGCAGTAGAACTGTTCCTATATGGCTTTATCAGCGTGATCCTATTGTTCAGATAATCTAATATCATGCAACAATCCTTTTTCGACATCAGCTGCCTATTTTTTTGTATTTAAAAGTCAAAACCTGTTGAGTAATTGCTATCAATATTTGTTAGATAACACATTATTATTTTACAGTTTAAATCAATTCTAAACTTCATTTGAATCTATAATTTAAATAAATTTACATCTTAGTAATACCTAACAACTTTTATAATAAAAATGACTAATGTAAAAGAAAGTTGAAATATTAAAATTTAAAAGTAAGATCAAAGTTACCTGAGGAAAGTTGCATTTTCTTTTTTGCCAAATCAGGGTTGTGTAAGATATTTTTCAAGACTCAGTGAAAATCTCAAAGGTCCTTTATCTACCGAAATTATGAGAGAGCGTCATACAAATTATGGAATACCTGTGGGAGTGGGGAGAAGGAAAAACACCTGAGACACGGGAAAATTTACCTTTGTAGCAGTATTGATAAGTGTTTTTGAATATAGGATATGAGTGAGTGCTTTATCAAACTGTAATCTGTGTGTAATTTTCATCACTAATTTGGTTTCGTATATTTGCTTTTTACTTCAAGATTCACTTTTATTTTAAAGTTGGTATTGTTATGATGTGAAAAATATAATACGTAATGTAGTTATGACTAAGTTTTATTTTGTTTAAAGGGGAGGAAGTTTAAGGAGGCTTACTCTGAGTTTCGACATTTGATTAGGCGGTTTTGATGTCGCTGTCAAATATAAGGAAATTTAGTAATGGTCGCTGTGACATCAAAACCGACTAATCGTATGTTAAAATTCAGAGTAAGCCCCCAGGAGCTTTTATCCATTGCAAGCAAAAACACCATAAATTCTTCAAGATACTACCAAATATGTATTATATATGCTGAAATGGTGCCTATTTGGTACAGACACGGGACTGTTGTTTGTTCTATCTATATATATGTTATTTAGTATGTCTTGTGTTTGTACCAAATAAATGTTTTCTATTTCTAAATAAAACGAAGGAGTCCTACTCAACCTATAAGGTTATATTAGATGACAAAAAATAAACTAACTAAATACTATTTCGGAAAAGTTCTACAAGTTATTAGAGTTGCTAGAAGAACTGGTGGTTGTACGACGCTCGCCCGACCGTATAATGGAAGACAAAATGAAAACGACCTTGTAATTTCACAAATTGGGTACTCCGAATGTATTATCTACTCAACTTAGACTTCAGTCATTTCTCAGTAATGAGTCCACCGCAGAATTAGGAGAGAAACTCCCAAAAATGTAATGAGAAAATGTATTAAATTCATTCGGAACCCCGCAGATTTCTCGAGCTATATTTAAAAATTTGAACTCACCGAATTGAATGAAAAGATTTTATTATGTTAGGATATTATTTCGCTTCAATTTTAAAAGTTAGGTACTATATAGCTTTAAAAACGAAACAGGTAGATTTTATTTACAAATGTATTAAAACAGAAAACCAAAAAGAAATAAAATCTTACATAATGTCGACTCTTCAGAGGATAATTCTAAGTGGTAACAAAAATGGACACAAGATATCGAATAATAAGTACCTAAAACATCTGCAGAGGTCTGATCGACCCTTGATGATGTCTTTTAACGCCCGAAACCACTTAGTAACTTACCAATATTATAGCAACCTTCATAGTTAACGCCGACCCAAGGCTAATCTCTTATTAATTCTGACAAACTTACTGGAGACGCTTGCAATCTAAAACCGACCCTACGTTTTAATGTTAAGGTTCTTCACAAGTGTATTGATAAGTTAGTGTAAGAGTCACGAACTATAGAACTCTCATTGTTTTACCAGTCCCTTGAAAGCTGAAAGTTATGGACGAACGCATCATGGGAATGATCGAACTCAATACTTTGGTAATGGTTTTTTGGAAGTTAACAGGTTGTTAAGATTTATAGCGACATTTAAAGTTATTGTGCCGTTTCTGTGCTAATCTGGAAATGAGAAAATTATATAGCAGTACTACTTGTTAATGTTATTACTGAAATAAATATATAGCGCTATTAACGAAAGCTTAAATACTTTTACTGCATAGTAATCTTCTGAATTTGGATTTTAACTCTTTAGTGGTTATCTAAACCTTGTTTAATTGTGTTTGCACTACCCTTGGTTTGCCACGTATATGTATTTGAATAGTTTGTATTGACTAGGATACTTTTTTAAATAATTGTTTGATAGTTCTATTAATACGCGATAGAATTATCATGCATAGATTGAAAAAATCTTCGCACTATAATAGTTCAAAGTGATGGTAAATTATAATAATATTTAAATACATATCAAAAATATTAACATTATAGTTATTTATTACAAAGTTTACGCTTATAGCTTCTTTCACTAATTTGTTATCGAATAACTTTTCATAAATCATTCAAGATTTTAATAATCCAATGAAAGAAACATAAAAATAATAATACTTTTTAACTTATTTTTAATTATTTTGATCGCTGCTTTTTAGTTAATTAACTTTAAAATTATTGCAAGCGCTTAATGAGCTTCTAGTGATATAAAATAATTCATTATCCATAAGATAAATTTATTTGAATTATTGTAAGTAGTCTGTCTTTGAATGGTTAGATTATTATGTTGCTGTACCGATAAAGTAATATTTATATTATTCATGAGCCTTTGGGTACCTTTAAAGAACTAGTCATGAGCACTCGCAAATATGAATTTGTAATTGCAAACTGTTTTGAATGCTGAAAACAATTTCCAAAGAATGCATAACAACAGCGTAGCTATTTTCATTGTTACAAAGGAATATTGCAAAAAATCAATGCATTTCTCCTACAATTCCATTTTCATACAGACTTTGTTCAAACCTGATTTCGATTTCGTCACCATATTCAACCACAGAGCACGTCGAGCACGCTGTTGAATTTACTGTAGCTTGTAAAATTTGCAATAGTTTTTTGATGTAAAAGATTATTTAGTTTAAGTTGCATGTTCCGATTTTACTGGTGCTATTGTCTCTGAACATGGACACTTTTTCATCAGCAACCCATTAAGTCCCACTACTGGGCTCGTGTCTCCTCTCCTCTAACTATAGAGCTGAGAGGGTTTTAGCCAGACATACTCAAAGTTTTCTTCTAGGGTATGTGAGTTTCCTCACTATGTTTTCCTTCACCGGTAGCAGATGGTAAGTAACTTGACTAGTAATAAAAAAATCCTTAAAGTGAAATCCACATTGGTACTACCGGTCGGGATCGAACTCAGACCGCGTGATTTGCACGCCGCGCCGGTCCCTTATCCATTCAGCCACCATCGCTTTTTACATAGAAAAAAATTGTTAATCACTTTTCTACAATAATCTTTAGTTAATAGAATTTATTACGCAGGTATTGACAAACATTGCTTTAATATTATATATTGGTAAATGCGTAAGAACCTCATTCTCAGACGTCATCTTAAGAACCCTGATTAACACCAAGCTCCTGAACCAATTACGTCACAATACTCATCGAACCTCACGTCAATGGTCCCCATTCGAATTTCGAACTCAAGTAAGCTCAGCAATACGTCGTCACAGACGTCCTTATTCGACGGAATGACGTTTTCGACGGCCAACGCTAGCGGCGAGCGTTCGAGTGTAAATGATGTGCCAATGTTGGAATAAATGTCACTCGTCTACGATCCAACCAATGGGATATACGAAGAAGGATTCAAATTGTAATGGGGCTGTCGTTTACGGATTTAAGTCAATCTTTTGAATAAAATGTGTAAATAAATATGAAAATCCATTCAATTTGCAGCTTTTACTTTTTTTTTTTCAATATTTTGCAACTGATACTTATAAAGTAAAACCACTTTAAATTGAACATAGAATACCATTTAAAATGTTTTATTATTACACGCATAAGATATACAATAAGCCAAATTTTGAGATGATGGGAGATGGGGTAGTGATTATGTATTCTTGTATGGAGTATGTTTGTAATAGATATTATATTAATTACATAATAGAATTTTATGGTTTCATTGTCCAAAGAATTCTCAATTTATATGCAGAGCCGTGATTCCAATTACTTACTCATACGATTTGCACTGTCATATATGAAGATAATTATGTCACTTTTCCATCAATAACACCAAGTTATTGATGGAAATTGAATCAGCTGACGTCTGTTTTACCGACTGCGTGAAATTTAGTTTCCTTGATCACTTTAGGGATGATTTCATTGGGTCATATCTAAATATGGATATTGCATACGGGAGGCAGAAAATAGCTCGCTATGATAGAAATTAGGTGAGGCTTATGTTAAGCAGTGAACGTCGTTGGGCTGGTGTGATGTTGATGATGATATCTTAAATTTGCACCCAAATAAATCGACACTAATAGTCCCACAGTGAGTGATAAAAAATGGGCATCATCGCCTAGGCAGGCTTAAAAATGCTGCTGTAACGATTAAAACACTTAGGAGAAGAACTGATGGAATTATACTAAGAAGAGATAGGAGTCGTAATGTTCAATTTTGTTCAACAGTGGGAGAATATAGACTGACAAAAGGATTAATTTCAGACAACCTTCTTCTTCTTCTTTCTTCTTGGTGCTCACTTATGTAACTGAATGATCTAGGCAATTCATTATTTTTGGTCACTAATTTCAATACGTTTGTCAGTCATTCAGAATTTGTTTACAATTAGATAGCACATTTTCTACACGATTTTAATTTCAATCTAAATTTTGCCACAAAGTGGCACACTATTGCAACACTCTAAAAGCGTAACATCTAACAAATAAAAGGTATTTTCCAGCCATACCAGGCACAGTCGATTGAAAGGTGAACTCAATTTCGTTGCAGATTTCAATCATCGGTCAAACACCAGCTGCTCACCGGAAACCATTATGTGAACGTTACAAACATTTCATTCAGTTTCATTCAGTTCATTGACATTCAGTCAAAGCTATTGCAATATTGAAGTGTAACCTCTTTTTCTTTTTTTTTTATACATTTAGTCGTTTAACAGTCGCTTAAGTCATTGTAATCATGTTGGTAATTTAGGTAATTAAAACATTGTAATCAATCATGTAATCAGGTATACAATTCATCTAACCATATTAAAAAAAAATTCTTGCCTTTGCATGCTTTGACGGACGTGACGGATTATGAATACATAATGTCACTACCCCATATCAACCCGTGCGTGTCGAAGTCATTGTAATCATGTAGGACACATGTAAACATGTAGGTAAACATTGTAATCAATCATGTAATTATATAGGTATAATAATAATAATAATAATAATAATAATATTCTACCACATTCACACAGCGCCATCTAGTCCCAAAGTAAGCAATTATATTTGCTTGTGTTATGGGTACTAAACAACTGATATACTACTTAAATACATTTTTTTTTTTGTAAATACATACATATTATAGATAAATTACACCCAGACACAGAACAAACCTTAATGCTCATCACACAAAGATTTGTCCTGGGTGGGGATCGAACCCACGACCTCCGGCTTAGCAGTCAGGGTCACTAACCACTAGACCAACAGGCCAGTCATATAATAGATATATAATAGATATAGCCATAATTAAAAAAACTCTCGCCTTTGCATGCTTTAATGGACGTGACGGATTATGAATACATAATGTCACTACCCCATCTCAACCTGTGGGTGTCGTAAAAGGTGACTAAGGTAACCTTATGCAGACCAGAGTACTGCGAGAAAAGGAAAATTCGAAACAAACCCTTTACCAACCCGTCTGGCCAGCGTGGTATAGTAGGCTAAATTCCCTCGACATTCCTTTTAGGAGACCTGTGCCCAGTGGGACGTTTTGTGGGTTGAAATGATGATTGCCTTTGCACGTCTCGTGTTTCTATCTAGATTATAATAAAATATAAACGGAAGGTTTCGTTAAAATATTTAGCAATAGCAAAACATATTTATATAAATTATGTGATTCATTAATACATAATAACATAACATAGCATCACTTCTTTTTCCCCGAATGGGTAGGCAGAGGTGTTTCACAACCACATTTCGCCAGCTGTGTGGTACCATGAAATAGGGGGCGAGCCTATTGTCATCAACCAATACTGTAAATCTCAATACTGGAATTTCATGATAGAAAAGCCCAATACCATTTGGCACCCGACCCGGGAATCGAACCCGGGAGCTCTAGCACAGCAATCGTATACACTTCTCGCTGCGCCACCGAGGCAGTTTAAATATAATTCAATTTAAGTTTTTATCTAAGCTACATTAATCTAATTTAATCTATACTAATATTATAAAACTGAAGAGTTTGTTTGGTTCAACGCTAGTATCTCAGGAACTACTGGTCTGATTGGAAAAATTATTTTAGTGTTGGATAGTCATATGAGTTTTATACTTGAACTGAAATTATTTTATTTTATTTACTAATCAAAGAGCCGCGGTGGCTCTCAAAATGTGTGCCAGGTATCATAAAAATCCATTTAGCTATATTTTTCGTAAAATATATAGTTACAAATATCCAAATGAATACCACAAACTGACCAACGAATAATATAACTAAGTACATTGACGTTATAATCTCTATAGTTGAACTTAAAAAGAAAGACCAGCCGAGATTTAGCTACACTTCTGCAATGGTCTAGTTCATATAACTACATTCTCACGTTTCAAACTCACTTAACTTCGTACGTGGCTACCTTTACGCCAAGTATATACTTATTGAGAGTTCAGAACGTTCTCTTAATAATAATCTTATTAATATTTAAAGATAATATTTTATATAACTTGAGAGGTGATAAATAATGAAATAAATTGAAGGGCTTGTATTTTATTTTTTCAATCTTCTTATTAAAATCGTGGTAAGAATCTTTGCTTTTTTCATACTTTATTAGCTCAACAGTTGTAAAGTCTTTTGGAAAAATAAATGTTAAGAAGCAATTGAAAATTTTCATGTGATCAATGGTTAGAGGGCAAATAGACTCACAAGGAAGTTTCATACAATTATTGTGTGACAGAAAAGTTCCTACTTTTAAAAGAATCTGCAAAGCTTTACAAAGACTTTTACCTCAAGAACTACAAGACAATATTATTTAAATCATTATAATTACTGTCTTAAATTGAATGCAGGGGTATTAAAAATCAGCTTGCAATATTCTCCTCGTTATGGCTAAAAAAATCTAAATTTGGTATAAATATCTAAGTTATTATACCAAAAATCGAGCCGTACAAAGGAAAATTTGAATTTTTTAGTACTGGCTGGAAAATCATACCCTTATTTTTTACCCGACTGTCAGGACGGGTATTGTTTTTTATAAGATTTTGTACATTACTTTGTTTTTCTGACCTCATAGTCACCACGTTCATTGTCATAGAACATAATACACCTCTGAAACATCTCTAGGGATATAGATAGATTGCAGTAATGGGTGCATTGTTTCAGCGCGTGACCGTGCCAAGAACTTTCAAGCACAGCTCTTCAGTAATAAGCAAGATAATGGACAGAGTCTTTGAGTACTGCAGACATTCTTGGCGTAATTTTCTGATTTTCTTTATGCTACTTTATAACAGTTCTTATATAAATACAGTTACATGTTATTTTGTTTTGAAATAAAAATTGCACATATTTGTGTCACTTGTTAAATAAACAGAAACATTATCAAGAACTAGTTCTATGCAATTTTCATCTAGTGCAATCCCACGGTTCGGATCAGATCATAATACTAGTAAAAGGAAGATAATAACTTGACGATCAATTTTCCCCGTTATATATTTGAGTAAACAAGTTATCAAACTAAAGGTAAAATTCCTATGAAACTAAGCACATACAATTTTTAAAGATTTATTCATATAAATGCTATTGGCAATTTAGTAACAAACCGGATTATGATGATACACAAAAAGGAACCATCTGTCTTTGTCACTAAGTGTGTTTTCCATTTTCTAAAAGTAAAGTGAGACACATTGCATCGAGCATTACATCAGTGCCAGATTGTGTCAGGCTCCACGACTCAATTGATACAAATGCTAACGTCAGATTCGTTCTTGTTTCTGTTTGAAACAAACGACTTTATACTCTTTTTAAGGTGCTATTTTTTGTATAATATGCCATTTTCAATACGATTACGAACTAAATAAGAACTATATACTTTAAAATGATTCAACAGAATTGTAACTATCAGCAACCCTTTACGTACTCACTCTTATAAGAAAAAAATATTTCACGGACCAGCGCCGAGAGCCCTAAAACATACAAATATGTATTAGTTCTTGCATTGTGGGCGTAGCTCAGCCCCCTGATTCTGAGCTGTCGGAATATTTTCGGCCGGAAATGTCAGTTTAATTAGAGTTAAAAAACATTATGTTAAATAAATAGATAGTTGTAGGAAAATATCTTATATTAATCAGTTTTTAATTTTCTATACGGTAGACTATTTTGTAACATTAAATAACTGAAGCTGTAAAAATACGTCGACAGACGTACTAAGGTTCGAAAAAGGTTACGATCCGGGAGCATTCCAACGAGTCAGAATCAGGGGGCTGGTTCGTTATCGCAGCGGATGCAGAATTACATAATCTTTTGCAGCATGAAATACCACGAATTTATGCTCTCCGTCCAATATTCTGTAATTTTTTCTGTATTTAAAGGGAGCCCGGACCTTACTTACAAGGTTATATTTTGTCCTTTTTTTAAACTGATGAACTATGATTTGTTTCCCAACTTTCACAACATCCTTGCAATGCAAATTAGAAATTAAATATATGTGTTCTAATTTCATCATCATAAGATAGCAGTGGACGTCATTTAGCTGATATGAAGATATATTATGATGAAGCTAAAATAGTGAATATAGAAAATAACATAGCGTCACGCCTTTTTCTCCGAATGTGTAGGCAGAGTCAAACACATTTCACCAGCTATTTTAGGTTAATGTAGTAGGGTTTAGCCTATTGCCAGCTACTTAGGGCTGTTACTGAGAATTTCGTGATTGAAAAACTCAATAATTACCATTTTTATCCCGCACAGAAATCGAATCTGAAACCACTAACGCAGTCGTATAGACTTCCCGCTGCGCTACCGAGACAGTTAATTAATATGCGAATAGAATAATAGTTATGAAAATGAAATAAATAAACCTAACATGATTTTAATCCATAATATTATATTGAATTTCGCAGAAAACCTCGTCTAAGATCAAAAGCTCAAAGCTCCCCAAAATAAAATAAAAACAACTCGTAACGAATAATAAATTTATCGCCAACAAATAAATATGTCAGTCTCAGTTCACACTTCAATCGGGACTCGATACAAATTCCTCCATGTCAATGTTCTGTGTCTACACCCCTCATTTACCTTTTTTTATTAACTCAACCAGATTTCTTGGAATAACGGGATCTAAGGTTCTTGTCAGATATAGCGTTTATTCTTGTATAAACTACTGTAGTCGCGTGGAGCTTCGATGCCGTCGTTCTTTATTTGGTCATTGCTCAGCTCCTTTTGACCATAGCGTGATAATATATAACCTATAACCATCCTCGATAAATGGGCTATCTAACACTAAAATAATTTTGAAAATCGGATCAGTAGATGCCGAGATAATAATCATAAACTCACTAACTCACAAACTTTACCTCTTTAGACCTCTTTAGATCTTTAAGAATTCGATCCCAAGAATTATATACCTAAGTATTTATATAAAGAAATACTGCTCCTAATAGGATAAGATTGAATCTGTGTGTTGTAGGACAAAATTAATGTCCCTATATCAATGGAATCGCATTGCTAAAGTGGCAGTGGGCAGGGCACATAGCTCGTAGAACTGATGGCCGATGGGCGAAAAAGGTTCTCGAGTGGCGGCCACGTATTGGAAGGCGCAGCGTGGGACGGCCCCCCACCAGATGGACCGACGACCTGGTCAGGCTGGCGGGCGGCCGTTGGTTGCAGGTGGCACAGGACCGTTCGCAGTGGCGTTAATTAGGTGAGGCCTATGTTCAGCAGTGGACGTCGTTGGGCTAATATGATGATGATGATGATATCAATGGACAAACAATTTCTGCCGATATTTTCCCGTGAATAGGCTTCTACAAAATGTTAGCTTTATGAATACCTATTATTAGTTTTCGTTTACAAATATGTTTAGCTTTCAATATTATAGCACCTCATAAATTAAAACAACCAATAGTTTTACGAAACTCATTAAACTTTTTCTAAATTTAGAAAGTTAGAATAGTCTAATCCAGTTTTTGGTTTAGTAACTCGAAAACGTGAATTCATCACAAAGCTTCATGCATTTTGTAGTCGAACCAAAAATACGACCATATTTCTATTTGAAACGTTTATGAATTTATAACTAGGACGAACTGGTACTGCCCGTTTATTCGACGACATGAAATAAAATATAGGTACTTCGTAGTACATACGGGAGTTTATCGTGAATTTAAAATGACAGTTTCTATCGTTTTAATAATAAACTTAGTTTAAAATAACACTATTTGGTTCGTTATTAGATTTTATTCTATAGTGCCGACAAATATGTGACCAGACCATTAGGTGCATTACATTATGTTACGATATATTATATATCTAAGTCCCATAGTTCAAATATTCCTATTTCACTAAACACATTCATAGCGTAATAAGAATGAATGTTATTAATCGAAAGAAAATATTAGCATACAGGTAACAGTGATCCACAAACTAAGCTAAGATTGTATCAGAATCAGAATCAGAATGCTTTATTTGTAAACATAGGTCATACAACAGCGTGAGATGTTACAGACTAGGTAGATCCTCTATGGTTAGCCCAAAGGCGTACAAATATAAATAAATATTTTCGCATCAGTAATATGTTCAATCAAGTCATTAGACACAATACATGCTTAACAGTATAAATTTAAAATTGGTACAATTGATTTAAATAGAATAAGTTACATGTCATGAAAATGCTAATGTCAAACGAATATAAAAATGTCAAAGTAGGTGAGATAATGTAGTACAGTTTTCTGAATTGTCATCCAAATAGTCCTTTAATGAGTAATAGCACTTATTTATTAGAATTTTTAATAACTTCTTTTTGAAATTGTTGTAGATATCTTTGTCATCATATTAGCCCAATGACGTCCACTGCTGGACATAAGTAATCCAACGACCAAACTGGATGCAGCTTGTATCTTGTGAAACATAAATTAAGAATGCCTAATCACCTTAATTTAAGCGCGGCACGAATTCCACGTGTCACACCAAAACATCACACAGCAAAGCTAACAAATTGAAAATTAATCCGTCCAAATTACATCAGGAATTGGCAAATAAAATTGGGCGTTTTGCTGCTAAATCTATAACCGGACTAAACCAGTTTTGTCCCGTCACGCCCGTCGAAAACGGGACACAAAGGGGCACTCCGCAATCACGCTGTTTGTAAATCTTTCACGTACACACGTGAGTCGGAATATTGAGTATTGAGTCACACGGCTGAATACCAAATAATAATTGTGTAGCGCTAAATATAACGCTATGTGGAACTTTGATATAAGATGGTTCTATGTGGACGTAAACAGGATATTAAGTGAAGCAATATCTTGGAACTAAGGGTGAGAAAATAATAATAATAATAATATTATACCACATTCACACAGCGCCATCTAGTCCCAAATTAAGCAATTATATTTGCTTGTGTTATGGGTACTAAACAACTGATATACTACATAAATACATTTTTTTTTTGTAAATACATACATATTATAGATAAATTACACCCAGACACAGAACAAACCTTTATGCTCATCACACAAAGATTTGTCCTGGGTGGGGATCGAACCTACGACCTCCGGCTTAGCAGTCAGGGTCACTAACCACTAGACCAACAGGCCAGTCAAATATCTAATATAAATAATATATATCATAGGCGACGGATATTTACTATCGTATGCATACAAACTATCATCTGTTTCTTGTAACGTACGTTACTTAGATACTATGACTAATTAGATAACCTAAAATAACAATATTTCATCATCCAAGTGTACTAAATTGTAAAGAAGAGTTTTTTAGAGGGATTCTCAAATATATTTGTATTTTAAAGATAAGTTTTTAGTTATGTTATTCTCGACTCATGGGTTGAGTATTGCTAGTGTTACAACAAATACAGTTAGATACGGTTTAGATAAATGAATGATGTTTTGAAATCCCTGCCGAGCTGTGGGCTAAAATATTCTTCTTGAGAGAGCAAGTCGGTGGTGTGGCAGACAACGAAAAAGATGGCGCAATGAATTGGATAATAGTCACCATGTCCAGTCATGGTGACTATTATCCAATTCATTGCGCCATCTTTTTCGTTGTCTCTCACTCTGGCCACTATTAGAGAGACATGGAAATGTGGGGAGAAGCTTTCCCAGCAATGGAAGGAAATAGGCTGACTGATACTACTGTTGTGATATAGGATATTTCAAAGAGATAAGTGATACGAGATGCGGGATGATGCGGATGATGATGGATGCGGGCGGCACAAAACCGCTCGCTGTGGCGGAAATTAGGTGAGGCCTATGTTCAACAGTGGACGTCATTGGGCTGATATGATGATGATGGTGATGAAGTGATACGAGATGCAAAACAGCAAACGGAAAATAAGATAAAACTAGTTATGTGTGGACTTCTAAAGTTACTTTCAATATTGGTTTGTGCGTCTCAAGTGTTAAATAAAGAATGTCTTTGCTCCATCCAGTATGGACTTCTTGCAAGATGTGTCTGTAATTAATTCTAAATTTTCTTCTAATCTGAGCTATAAGTTCAACCTACTCATGTAGTCCAACTTAATTATGTAACTTCTGAAAAAAAAAATGTTCTAAATATGTTCGAAACAAACTGAAGTTAACTTTAAAAGCGACAGCTGCCTCTCTCTTCAGAGTTTTAATTATTAATGACTAACCCTCATTAAAATAAGTTTTAGGAGACAAATTTGTTCATCTTTTCATGCCGAGCTCTTTAAATATTTATAAGAATAAATTGTCTCTACTGTTTGAAAACTGTGATTACGTAATGGCTTTATAAATTGAATAAAGTTGAAAATAAAGAGGTGAATTAACGTAGCCTTGCTATCCAACGTGGTAATGTGGCTAGCCTTTTGGGTACATTTCCTCAGGAATCTGATCTTAATCAGGTATTCTATTTATAGGGATTTCCTGTAAACAGAGTATCTGGTTCTTTTTTATTTTAATAATTTAGGTGTGTATGTTTTTAAGTTATGTGTAAATATTTTATTGAACAAATATTAAATTAAAAAAAAAAAAGACGTAGGAAGTAAGTAATATAATAATTATTATCTTTGTTGATTCTTATATTTTGAAAATCCTTGGCTCAGCTTGGTACCTACCATTACTTAATCAAAGTTCTACTAGGTAAATTTGAAATATATTTTTTTGTAAATTTACGTATTCTTCGGAATATAACTTCAGAGCTAAACACTTGAAAAGTGAAATATTACCCATACACAAATTTCCTCAAATCATTTGAGGCGTTTTTTAGAATAAATTAATAGTGTATAGATAAATTAATATCCTGATTTATCAGATGATGTCTAAATAGGAAAGTGATCGACATACAAAACATAAGATCCCGGTTCGATTCCGACCAGCATCACTAATGTGTATTTGACTTACTAGACATAATGACTTAGGTACCATCTGTTAACGATGAAGGAAAAAATCTTCTTGAGAAAACGCACAAGCAATTCAATGGAGATCTCTGATCCACCAACCTGCGTTGGGTGTAGATTGTGTAACCCTCTCAGCTAGCCAGATAGAGAAGAGAAGAACCTTACTCAGCGATGGGACACTATTAAATTGATATTTCATCTCAAACAGCTAAATAATTGTATTTATAATGTATTATTTGATAATATGATTCCCAGTATCAAACCAGCGATCGAAGCACAATTAAAAACTCCCAAACACCTTTTAAATCCTAAACAAGTTACAAATTACAATCCACTAAATTGCGTAAATGGAAAACACTACGGTACGAACAATTTAATATCAAGCCTGTCCACCGCAAACCTTTTGAAACATAACCAAACACGAATAAACATTCCTGGACCCTTTCTGTAAACTTTCTGAATACAATTTTCTATATTCAAATTGTTTGAGTGTGTGCGTCAGTTTAATAGTTCACTACAGTTATTATTTGAACGAAGATATTGGTTGCTTTTAAAACCTCTTTATTGGGCATCGTGTCTTCTTTAAAAAACACGTAATTGCCTTAAAAAAATAAATGCTGTAAAGGGTTTTGTTACAGTTTCAGATGTCTGAGGGTCTCTTCGCAATGGTCGATTTTGAAAAGTTATCAGATGTTTGAAAATAATAGACTAAATTTAAAATTTTAAACATTTCACAACTATCGAAATCGGACAATGTAATGTCAAAATTGCGAGTATTTTCCCTGGCGATAAAAACCTCCCAAATAATTAAGTTCTTCTTTTGGTTCTAATCCTTTTGAGATGGAGCTGCAATGCTGTCAATTTTACCATAAATTCTAGCAAAAGCAAAATAGCTACACAGGTCCATCATCATTATCATCATCATATCAAGCTAATGTTGTCCACTTCTTTGGCTTTCTGGCTATATTTTCTTTCCACTTTGGGGTTTGGTGGTAGAAAACTCAAATTTGAATTAAGCTCGACTATGTGCTTGTCTTTTCTCTTGACTGTGTTATGATAATGTTTGTAATTTTTGTATATACAAGAGAGAATTAAGACAAAGGCCTCACCTAATCTGCGAGTGACCAGGTTTCAGGAATTTACCAGGTCATCGGTCCATCTTGTGGAAGAAGGGTCCGTCCCACGCCATATATGAAATCCCCACATTTATATAATCTCACCTAACATACTTATTCAGCTACATACGCTATTGTCGCCAAAAGCAATTTTCCCACAAAAATTACCATAATATTTTCAGTAAGAATATTTCTAGAAAGTTCCCCAATGTTGACGTACAATCCGCTCAAATGAAACGCAACTGCAGCTGCTGTTATTGAATGCTAACGTAAACGTATTACTTCGGTAAAGGAATCAAATCTCATTTGTTATTCCTGTAATATTTTTGTTCGTATATTGTGGGTAGGGGAACTCAATAGAATCCTATTGACGAAAATACGATGACGTCAAAATAGATGAATAGTCGGGTCCAATCTATTTTACAAATAGTGTCACAATTTTTCTTCGTTACCCGTGTTACTACCAGTCTTACTACTAGTAGTAACACGGGTAGTTTTTTTTGCCCGTGTTACCATTAACTGCTGTAGTAGTAACACGGGAAAATTTTGAATTCCCATATTACTACTGGCCAATGTCATTGTTAAAAACTTCTGCCTTTTTCCAAAATCATTGACATTTATGCCTTCAGGTAGGAGAAGGAAGGCCTTCAGAAGGTCTATAGTGTCAAAATGTCTATTTATTGAAAATGACCAGTTTAAAATAAATCAAAGTGACCATAGTCATTCAATCTATATCTAAACTAATATTATAAAGAGGAAAGATTTGTATTTTTGTATGTAACAAATAAACTTAAAAACTACTGGACCGATTTCAAAAATTATTTTGCCGTAAGAAAGCTACACTATCACTGAGTAATATAAGCTAACACCACGCTACGGCTAATAGGAGCTGAGCAGTGGTAGTCATGGTATATATAGATACCTAACAATCTGGTGGCACTATATTATTATCATATCAGCCCAATGACGTCCACTACTGGATATAGGTATCACCTAATTTCCGTCACAACAAGCGCTAGGTTCAGGTTCTCCTGGCGGCTACGTATTGGAAAACGCAGCGTAGGTTTCCCCCACGAGATGGACCAATGACCTGGTAAGGATTGCGGGTGGTCGTTGGATACAGGCGGCACAAAGTCGCTCGCTGTTACACCTACTTAATGTTAATGGCTTAGGTTTTAACCTTTCAGTAAAACTTTCATTTATTAATTACAGTAAAGATAAAAGTTCAGATCTCGTAAATTTGTTCACAGTACCAATAAGTTAAGGAAATAGCTACTTCTGTTGGAGCCAGGGGCATTACACTGGCCAGCCACATTATGACTGGCCTCTTGGTCTAGTGGTTAGTGACCCTGACTGCAAAGCCGGAGGTCGTGGGTTCGATCCCCACCCAGGACAAATCTTTGTGTGATGAGCATAAAGGTTTGTTCTGTGTCTGGGTGTAATTTATCTATAATATGTATATATTTACAAAAAAAAAATGTATTTAAGTAGTATATCAGTTGTTTAGTACACATAACACAAGCAATTGCTTACTTTGAGACTAGATGGTGCTGTGTGAATGTAGTAGAATATTATATATTATATTACTAAGTAGAATTTACTAAAGAAACACCATTACTTTCCAGTTTTCTAACTGTTAATGAATAAATTTTTTAATGAAATAAAGATTTTTTAAATTAAATTTTAAACTTTAATAGCCAGTTAGTAGTGAAGGGAATTTAGATGTCAACAATGTGTGTGTGTACAAAATCGAAAACTCTCAGGATAATATATAAATCTCTACTAATACTCATACATTTTCATATTTTTTACTCAAAACTTTTGTTCAAAGTAATCTTATTCAGTCTAGAGAAGTCTGGATTGTGCAATCGGTATAAAATACAAATAGAATTTAGATTCCAAGTACACTGCACAGTCTTCTCAGTCACGTACGTCTATACATTGCTAGAAAGTAGAAATATCGTTGATGTTTTTACTAGACAATAAATGAGTGAACTTTTTTGTTTTAAGTAATTACAAACTAAGGCGTGACGCTATGTTTTATTAACCTAATAAGCTTACTCTCTTCTCTGTCTTATCGCTCGTTGTATTGTGGTAATGAGATATTCGTTACGATCATCGAGGTTAAGCATCACTCAGTAAGGTCAGTTCATGATGGGTGACCGTTTGTGACAATTTCATTCTCGAGCGTCTCCGTGCTTCGGAAGGCACTTAACGCCATTGGTCCCGGTTATCACTTAATGTGGTAGTTGTTAAGTCAAGTTGGAAGCCTTCTGGGCGACTTGATAAATTTCAACACCAGGGTCTGCCTCAAGCCCACACGATAAGAGAGCTAACTAATATTATAAATGCGAAAGTTAGGATGGATGGATGTATGAATGGATGTTTGTTACTCAATCACACCAGAATGGCTGAAATGATTTGTTTGAAATTTAGCATACAGATAGATGATAGATTGGAATAGACATAGGCATAGGCATTTATCGACATACCACGCGGGCAGAGCCATAAATGGAAGCTAGTCATTAATGAGAATAAATCTTACTTCTTAGCATTAAGTCAACATTTACTTGCTTTAGTCGAATAAACAATAATTCTTGAAATAACTCCAAGCAACATTACATTCTATTATTGACATGTTACTTAGAATGAGTTAACACACAGGCCGACGGGAAATGGCGGAAACTGATGCATAATATATATTAATGGAATGGACCAAATGTGAAATTGTAGCAATACGCCGTATAACGCCTGGCTGGATGTGTGACTGGTCTGAGAAATGGACGGATTTATTAATATTACAGTCTTAGCTGTGAAATATATTGTAATATTATTATGACTTCTATAAAATTGTATCTTTTCTTTCTGTGTTCACTAGTAATATTATATATATATTATAAACGCGAAAGTTAGAATATATGAATGGATGGATTAGTTTCTCCATAACATCATAACTGTTATCCGTGTAGTTACGATTAAGAATACATAATGTCATTACCCCATTTCAACCCATGGGTGTCGTAAAAGGCGACTATCCCTTAGTAAAGGAAAAATCGAAAGAAATCCACTCCAAGCCGTCTGGCCAGCATGGTAAAGTAGGTTAAATTCTCTCCACATTATTTGCAGGAGATCCGTGCCCAGCAGTGAAACATTTATGGGTTGAAATGGTGATGAGATAGTTAGTTTCATAAGGTTTAAATCCCTTTAACAGCAGGCTGCCAGCATTTTAAGTTAACCTACAATGTCTAAACTAAACTGTATGAAACGAAACAATTTAAATAGTTACAAATAACAATGTACTAACTATTTTTATTCCAGTTCGTTGTGTGGAGTATTGCCAAATTTAACTCAGACTTACTTATTCCTACTTTCAGTTCAAGTATTTGGGAATGCGATGCACTGAATTATGTAAACATTATTTAAATCAATTGAACAATTACAATGTGTGAGTTTATTATTATTGGAATAGGTTGCTGAACAATACACACGTAAATTACTTAATCTACGTGTGTATTAAGTTTATTTAATAAGCAATGGAAAATTGATGTAGGTATTTAATTAATTCTGTGGTCTTCTGTCAGGATGAGTATATCATCATCATCATTTCAAGCCAGAAATATTTAGTGAAAAGTATTAACTGTATTAACCTAAACAAGGTCGCTGGGTCTGACTGGATGCGGAAGGCGGAGGACAGAGTTTTACGGCGCGTGTTAAGAGAGGCCTACGTCCAGCAGTGGACTGCAATAGTCTGAAATGATAACAAGAATTTTTTTTGACAACGCCCGCACTAGGGAACAAGCCCTGTGTCGCGGGGAGCTTTACAAACATGAAACTAACGGACACAAAGTACACCCAGACTAGAAACAAATATCTATGAATCACACAAATATTTGTCTCGTGTGGGAATCGAACCCACGTCACCCAGCACGGCGATGTAGTGGCGAGGCGGCCACCTTAACCACTGCGCCACGGTGACAGTCGAATGATGATGATGATGATGGATTAACTATATTCCGTCCGTGTAGTGACGGATTTAGAATACATAATGTCACTACCCTATTTCAACCCGTGGGTGTCATAAAAGGCGACCAAGGGACCTAACATTAAGCAGACAAGAGCACTGCGAGAAAAAGAAAATTTGAAACAAAACTCTATACCAACCCGTCTGCCCAGCGTGGTATAGTAGGCCAAATTCTCTCCAAAACCTTTGGATTGAAGGTGACCCGTGCCCAGCAGTAGGACGTTTATGGGTTGAATTGATGATGATGATTAACTGTATTCTTACTCCATCATCAACTGCTATAGATTGAAGGAAAAGTAGCAGCCATACGAATTTCGGATTAATTTCCACTTATCTCTGCCGACAGCTATCCTCCAATATTCAGTGATTCGTATAAATTTTTCCGCTATTCAAAATGTTTCATTCTCGCGAACATTTCCGCGTAGTCTTGAAAGACTCAACGCCGCGATACATCGGCGTATTGCCAAATCCCAAGAACTTTCTAACAGTTGTTTGCGACTCGATGTTCCGTATAATGAACCGTCTTCGAATACTGTCTGTTTGTCACAAAGTTTGCGCTTTTACGAGACTCCAGATTTGCGGCGAATAAGTTTTTATGTTATGTTCCTATTTATTGTCGGATTTTTTTTATTAACCCATTGTTCATTGTAAAACAATAGACAAAGATACAAAGGTCTGGGTTACACTTACAGAGACACTAATAGTAAGTACTTAGGCCTTTTTGCTACCGAAAAGACTTTTTGCTACCTAAAATGAGGTTTATTTCAAATTAGTTTTAGTGTATCATTGTGCTTTCTAATATACAGTCGTCTTAATCTAGACTATCATCTTCACGCACACTCCCTCACAAGGCTAAACTTTTAACTAATCTATTATTTTAAGCGCCAGTTTCACCACTGGCAAATAAGTGCTAGATAGCCTATACGTAACTTACTTGACAGATTTTTGACGTATTTCTCAATCTGTCAAAAAAAGTCTCAGGTAGTTTATAATACTTATTTGAAGGTGGTGAAACAGTGTAGGTTCGATTTACGTAATAAATACTAGAGTAATCTGCAGAGATTTGTTTTGAGTTTAAATGATTTTTAACTAAAATGGACGTTTTAAGTTAATAAACTAAGAGCAAATAGAAAAAATTGTGTATTATTTAAGCTTTTATGCTAACAAAAATATAACAAAGCCAGAGAAACTCGCTTCTGTACCTTTCTCTGACAAATAATGTCCTCTAAATAATAGTATCCACCATTTGTTTACAAGAGCAGTTAATAGCCACATTTGCGTCCTTTAAGTACGAAATAAATTAATAACATCGATAACCACTTACGAACAGTAAATTTATTAAAGGATAATATATGGCCAGCGATGGGAAAAGCTCCGAAAATTACAAAAGAAAATAATAACCGCCGCACACAAAAGCGATTGTATTTATTCCGGTATTACGTCTAAATAAATACATACGCATGCCGCAGTGAAAACATTGTTTATGGAGTTTCAAGAAATTGCTGTTTACTGCGAAAAATATATATTATATTACATTTTCAGATTGCCAACAGAAGGAAAAAAATACTTTTTATTTTGTAAGAATTCTATAATAAAATAAAATGTGGACTACAAAAATTAAAAAAATACGATACGAAAGATAGTTGTTTAGTTTATAATTCTACTACACATATCTTCATAAATACTTACTCTTTGTATCAAAACGCTCCAAAAATTTAAAATATAATGTGTCATATTCAAATGTTTTATTAAAGCTTTGACATAATACTTCTCTCAAAATATTATACTTAAGCATAATATTGTTCACGGACCGCTGCTTTCAAATAATACACTCTACGAGGGAAACTTAGACTTCAAAGTGCATAAGTACTAGAATTATTTTATGAGTAGTTTTCTTCTATTTATATATCATTTTTAAGAAGAGAAATATCATGGAAAAAGAGAATGGCTAAATTATTAATTCAGCAAATTATTATTTGACTGTTTTAAATACATCATTAATTTTTAATTTTCTATTCTGCCAATGAAAAGTCAGCGCCAGTCACTAGTTGGTAATAATAACAAAATTATTCTTTTTTATTTGATTGCATGGATGTATTGATAGAATTGTGTGGATTCCATAAACTTCTACTACATATTATGTATATTGTGTTTTACTACTGTACTTCTTTTTAGCTACTACTCTACTGAAAGACTAATAGTCTTCTCTGCATCACCCTACGGTCGGCTGGTGCCTTTAATCGTAGTAGTATGTGTTGTAACCTTAATCGTATATAAAAAAATAAAAATGTAAAACATCCAACAGAACCTTTCATCCCAATACAAAAATAATAACACCAACCTCATAACTTTTAATAAGAACCCGCAAAACAATAATCCGCTCACACGTAAACGCGGCCATTAAACCCTTCGCTTTGATAAAAACATATTCATCCACGACCAGCCATTTCACTAATGGTCTGAAATCACAACAACACTGCCACACGTACCTAATAACATTGGCTGGGGCAATAATAATGTCCAATAACGCCCTTTTATGATTTACTTTTGTGCCCGAACATACGAAATAAAATCGTATGTGTTATTTCCATGGTTATACCATAAACTATGGTGATCGAGAACGGTGATAACAGTAACGGTAAACAGTGTTTACTTGTGTATGGTTTGTTCTGTGCCAATATTGGTTAACTATAGAACGGTTTGCAAATGTCTTTGTTAGTGGAGTTTCATATTTATGGATTAATATTAAAACATAATAGGCACAGGGGGTTGTAAGCGCTCAGAGAGGTCTGAATCTCAAGATTCGATTTTATTAATTGATTTTGGTTATTATTGTCAAATGTTTACAAACATAACACTCCTTTATTTTGGGCAGTCGTGTAAAAATGACAGTCAATGAAATAATATTTTATTTCCTCTGAGTTGCTTTGAAAAAAGTGTGGCACATTGCCAACTAACAAAAATTGGTCGTATAATGATCGAGACAACGTTTTCAGCACAACCTTAGGTATGACCGTATTAGTCACATTACAGTCGTGTTTGCTAAAAAAATGTTGAGTTAATTATAATGTAGTATTCCTGTAAAGGTCGTGTTATGGTCTTTTGAATGACTACTAGGAATGTAACTATCATATAGCAGTTGTATAGCAATCATAAAAAAATTAAGATGAAATTGTGTCGTATAATAGTTGTGTGTCGAAAATACTATTATGTGACTGTATTTTCTTTGTACTATTTACCAATATTATATTATAAGTCCAATTTGATTCCATCTTTAGTAATAATAGTGAGATAGTTGGTTAATAGCACTATTCTATTAGATACAGCCTTTGTTTCATATTCGTTATACTTGTTCAAACCATTGTTCTAAGAATCTACGGTATAAATTTTAAGTGCCAAACACATTTTAACTAATGGAATATTAAATTTTAATCTGTTCATTACCGTGGTATAATTTAGTTTGGAATCATTATGAGTATTAAGGTTTTGTTTACCCCCTTAGTAATAAGAAACATTATTCGAAAATTTAGTGACAGCATCAAAAATCTGTAATTTAAATTTTTTTATTGTCTAATGTAGCAAACGGGAAAGACTGCTTTTAATTGTCAGCTTGTGACCACGGCCGGTGTAACCTGTCGAAACGTCAAGCACAATAAGGTATGTAAATACCTAAATCATAATCGCGTTAATACCCGTTTTAAATCAATAAATAAACCTCCTAAATACACTCACTCACTCAGTGTTCTGCGAGTTGAGATTAACAATGATGAACCTCTGCCAACACCGAGCAGTAGCCCTTGAATCCAAGGAAAAACAACATAATATAATAGCAAATTGGCGACAATACATTACGACAAATACGTTACTCAATAAAATAACATTTAAAACAAACAACCATAAAAATCCAATAACAGATATAACACGGCCAACATAAAACTTTAATCGGCTACCTAAACGAATAAAACGAATCGGCATGTAGCAAATCGACTTAATACACCTTTTATCGGATTAGACGCCGATATCTGCCGATTACAAACGAAAGGCTCCAGGGGTTTTGTCTTTGCCTCTCCCGCCCGTAATTCTTCGCATAGCATCGTTAATTTAAAACTAAATGCTTCGAGCTCGCAACAATAGATTGTCGCATAAATAACTTTAAAGGAAAAATGTAGGCGCAAGAAGGGAGAAGAAATTTATATTCGACGTAACTTTGGCAGAAATTGTAGGCCAAAAACTCGAATTTCGAGTGGAGTGCTCATCCTGATTGGTAATTCATGAGGATTATACAGCTTCCACGTAATTCGGGCATCTATGCGTAGATTAGTTGGAAAAGATCTGTATAGAAAAAAACTTGAATAATTCATTTAGGACGGCTACTTTAAGTAACGAGTAATCTTGAAATTGAAAGTAAATTAACGAATGTTCGATTTAGAAAAAAATGTCGTGAGTTTGTGCTTTAATAAATTACTTGTTGCCTGTAAGTGTTTTTTTTTTCTTTGTGTTTAAATTTAATAAAAGTACTTTTTCTGTTTTAAATAGAAACAGAGCAGAACTAACAGAGTACCTTGAAAAAAAATCAAAACACTGTTAGATTTATAATAAGAGAAAAATTAGGTGGGCAAATAAATAAGGTATTTAATATTATTATTATTTATTTATTTATTTATTTATTAGAGTACATTGTATGCCTTATAATTAAAAAATCTTGTTTCACAAAACTATATTTTAGTACAGTTTGACTGTGAAATCAGAATATATTTATCACATAATTATATAATTTACTTACCTACTAAGTTCTATTAAAAAACATGAAAAATTGAGTTTATTATATATTGTAAAAATATATAGACTTTTGATTAAAATTATTGAATAAAAATGTTTAAATTCTATTGTAGGTATAGATTCATTCATAAATACCTGTACCTGTTCTATAATAATATAAAATATGACTCATGATCATCATATAAAATGTTTTGAATCAATTTTATATTCTCTATGTGTAATATTTCAACTTATCAGACCCTAGTAAATTTACAGCACAATATCACTAACTGAATTTAAATATCATAATAATATTCCTTCATAAACTTATATAAATAACTAGAAGTCGCGCGGCATCGCTCCCGTCGCTTTTGATTGGCCACTGCTCAACTCCTATTGGCCGTAGCGTGATGTTATATAGCTTTCCTCGATAAACAGGCTATCTGACCCTAAAATAATTTTTCAAATCGGATCAGTAGTTTCTGAAATAAGCGCGTTCAAACAAACAAACTCTTCAGCTTTATAATATTATTAGTATAGATGTGAATGATACAATTGTAAGCCCAATAAATAAATCGGAGATATAATTTATAGCACAACGTGAAACTCTGGACTTAAAATGTAATTTTTCATCGCAACTGTCCCCTAAGCTAACAGCCAGGCATTGAATTAAAACAAAGCACTTTCGGAAAAGAAATTTCGGATCCATTATATCAATAATATTTGTAAATAAAAAGATATATAGTAAAATTATTATCAGAATTTATCAACAAAATACTACGAAGTTATTTTAAAGCAAAACTGCTTCAAAGTGCTATTTCCCGTAAATTAATACTTGACTTATAACAGTTATAACAATACAGTAACTTTGAGGGCTTAGAATACCTAGAACCTAAAATAAAGTTTATCTACTGTTCATTTGAGTTAAATTCGGAGAATTACTAACGGACGCCATCAAAACCACGAATAGGATTTCTTTATTTACAATTTCTCACACTCTCTCTCTCTTATAAGAGCTTTACTCTTGTCGGTGATGCAATCGTCATTCTTCTCTATTTTCTGCTTTTTTTCACTGCCTGTTACGACACAACTCCCACTTTTTCCATCACTTGCTGGATGAAACTTCTCCTAGGTCTACCCCTACTTCTCCTTCTTTCTATTTTTCTTTCAATTATTGTTTTAAAGAAGTCGTCGTGTCATATCAAGTGGCCAATTAACTTTCCTCTTCTTTACAATACTTACTAATATTCATGTTTTTGGAGACAACGCCCGCTCTAGCAAGTAGGTAGGTACGTATTGTGTCGCGTGGAAAACCATGATTATGATGAAAACCATATTATGAACCATGGTTTATACCTTCAATCCTGGATATCCGTGGTCTTACGCTAGAGTCGTTCATTAATACTGAAATACAATAATACGCATTAGGGCACCGGCCCACCATATTTGTAGTGCTCTCGTAAAACTCATTCTGAAGCGATATTACGATATATTGCGAGAGGTAAACCGGATCTTTGGAGATCCTTGCTAAGTAGAGTTATTAAAATTAGTATATTTTTTATCTTTTATCCGTGTAGTGAGCGATTAAAGCTGTGCTACATGGTTATAAACTTGCCTACACATAGGTGCCCTTGGTGGATTCCAACCGTGTAGCCGGCTGTTGTAAACCAAATTTCATACAAACTACGCGGATGGCAACCACGCTCCCACCAAGGTTACTCTGTTGAGACGCAAGTTTATAACCGTGTAGAACACCTATTAATGTTACTACCCCATCTCAACCCAAGGGTGTGGTAAAATGCGACTAAGGGAGTCAAGTTCATAAGTAGAAGAGCACTGGGAGAAATGGAAAATTCGAAACAAACCCTACACTAACCCATCTGGCCAGCGTAGTATACCTAGTAGGCTAAATTCCTTCACAATCTTTGGAGGAGACCAGAGACCACCCACTGCTGAGTGGGACGTTTATGGTTTTAAAATGATGAAACGATCTGATTTGATTAGATTTTATTCGATTTTTAGTTTTAGTAAAGTGAATGTATGTAATGCTCTGCTGAAAATCAGCGCTGTTGAGTGTCCAGCAGCTGTTAGTTGCTGGCGCCACAGCATTATGCTGAGCAGAGTCCAGATTCCCTCAGGTGTGACATGCAGTAGGTGCAATTGGTTATTTTTTTGTTGTATTATTATTATTTTTTTCTTTGTATTATTTAATTTTTATTTTTTATTCTTATCCCTACTTGTGTCACACAAATGTGGTGAATAAATGTATTTTTTTCTTTATTTCTTTCTAATGTACGTGATAATCCTAACAAATTTTAGTGTCATTTCAGCTACAAAATACTTTTTGTAATTAATAATAATAAGTTTTATAATACTTTTTTTTTCCAACATCTTACAAGCTAGATTACATCAGTGGTTGATTAAACAAATTAATTAAAATTACTTACGTAAACAAATTGTAATTAAAATTCATTCTTTTGTTTTTGAAGTTGGTATTTTTTGTATGAATTTGCAGTAAGCCATTTTTTTTTATCCCATTTTAGTGTTACCTACCTATACCTACAGAACCACATAACTATTCTTATTTTCCTCATCTCTTTCTGAGGCAAGTAATAAGTATTTATGTACTACACACAATAACCCATTAGAGCTGCCTGTTCCGAGCCATAGAACGTAATGGACGTTACTTATGTACTTCCTAATTACGTTAAGCTCGACTATTGTAATTGCGGAATTTATTCATGTTATAAAGGACTAAACCGTGTTATTACAGGGTTAAAGCGTTATAAAACAAAATAAGTGAGTTCTGTAATGACGGTGATGAAAGGCACATTATTTGTTTTTGAATGGCAATTTTGTAAGTTTATTTTAGTTATATAATTAGCTTATTAGTAAAGCTGTAAGTCACTGTTTCAAGTTCAATATAAACAATTTTTCAAGTCTCTATATATTTGAACTTGCCTTTGCACGCTACTTCGTGTGCATAGATTTCAGTAATTTATTATCACCGTATTATTTAGTTATGACCAAAATATTCACACGTCCTTTTTAGCTCCACAACAGTCAAGAATCTATAAATACAGTGAGAATATTAAATTTTTTATAAAATTTCTGTAGATCCTAAAAATGTTTGACTTAGGGCCGATTTTTCCATCACCAGATAACTTTATCCGAAGAATAAATCTGAATTTTTGACAGTTCTTTTATACAAAATGAGTATACATATATTTATTTATTTTTTTACTTTTTTTATATTTGTGGATATTATAAATCCACAAATAGGTATAAATATTATAACAAAATGTTTACTTGTTTTAAAAAATAAACAGTTTTCAGAGAACTCCATTCAAATGTTGACACACAAGACGTTTGTATGTAAATCTTAAACACCAAAGACCGAGATATAGCGATCAAAAGGCATCAGTCTGACAACTGCGGACGCAAACATGACACACGTTTCATACGAAAACACTCAGAATTTCACATCTCCACCGAGACGTGCTAAGCGACTATTTTACAAAGAACCCTATAACACTCCTTTTTCAAACAACAGAAACAACATGATGGGAGAAAAGGGGTCCTCTCAACTTGGTTGTGTAGCTTCAAGACATGTATCGCCTGCGGCGGACAAACCTCCTTTGTCCGTTGAAAGAAAGAAAAAGTGAGCGATTGTTTCTTCCGCGTTTTGATGTGTTCTATTTTCGAATTTATAATTTTTTTTTTGCTGCCTATAAATTCGAAAATCGATAGGCGAAGGCGAAAAGGCGTAAATGGCATAAACTGGACAAATAGGGCAAAAACTAATTTACGACCAAATAAACACCCAATTGCTGGGCGTAAACATTATATAGTGTGTTTACAGTAGAAATACTTGAAAAAGTATTTATCAATAAATAATATATTTTAATTATACTGAGAGCGTTGTTTTAGAGTTTTAGTGATTTATTTGTTTTTAATATAATAAAATTGGTAACAAATACCTACAGATAAATTTGTTATGAATTCGATTGATATACTTAGATTCAATATAGGTATCGTTTTCGGGGGCGGTGATTAACAATGTGACGTCTATTTTGGGATCCAAGATGATACCCACAATTTTTTTTGCTACTTAATATCAATAATTATGGCTACATTGTTCTCTGGGTTTTTTGGCGATTTTACATCTCTATCCTAGTCAGTTTTCATACAAATCGTGTTGCAAGTTATTTAAATGAAGTATATAGAGTATTTCTATAAGAAATTTGCATAAAGTTGAGGAATACTTTTATTATTTAAAAAAATTAATATAAATTAATAAAAATAGTGTTTTAAAGTAATCAGGTACTTATTAATGTTATTTTGTTAGAAAAAGTATAAAAATGTATATAATATAATAAAAAAGAAAAGTAAATGCCCTGTCGTTGGGCGTTTATTGGTCGGAAATGGTCGGTTATCGGGCGCTTATTTTTTCCGCCCTAAATGCCCGGGCGTAAACCCATCACTGTGCCTAGTATGTCAAATAAATAATTGCACAAAAGATAGGTTCAAAGCAGGAGAAATACATAGTACATATTTATCTACGATATTATGTAAATATTTTATTGAATAAAATAAATAAAATACAACTTTTCTTAGCGGTGGTGGCTGAATGGATAAGAATCGGCGTGCTAAACACGCTATCCGAGTTCGATTCCAACTAGCAGTACCAATGTGGATTTCACTTTGTGAAATTTATATGTACTAGTCATGTGACTTACCATCTGCTAACGGTGACGGAAAACATCGTGAGGAAACCCACATACCCTAGAAGAAATTCTAAGTGTATGTCTGATCCACCAACCCGCATTAGGCCAGCGTGTGTGGATTACTGCCTAAAACCCTCTCAGCTCTCAGAATAGAGGAGAGGAGACCCGAGCCCAGCAGTGGGACAATAATGGGTTGCTGATGATATCTTTTCTACTAATTAACATCTTTCTACAAGTTAAAGTGAATGACGAACCACGCAATTTCAAAGTCCAAAATATTTCAAGTCACTCTTCAACCGAACCGTTAATTAGTTGCTGAAGTATTGAACAAAATATTTTCCTAATGAGCGCAAGCTTCAGCAAACAGAGTGTAAGATCCACAGAACTAAAGTGTCTAGTAAAAACTTGTAAACTGCAAAGTGGGGGACGTCAAAACTTATACCATCTGTAGCTCGCGATAGTTGGCGACCATTTCTCACGTTTGATTTATAAATGCAGTGCGAAATGAAAGGGCTTGGAAAACAGCGAGTTATTTGCTTCAAGTATTTTTACTTCTTTATTTATTTTAAATTAGCTGTGCCCAAAACCTCGTCCACGTGAAAGTTAACGAAAGCAATATTACTTTTATATTATAATTTTAGATTTTTTCTAAAATTAAAGTAGCCTTAGATACTCCTTATTACATCATCTATCTACCAGTGAAAGTCCCGTCAAAATCAGTCTAACCGTTCCAAAGATTAGCCGAAACAAACAAACAGACAGACAGACAAAAAAAATTAAAATATGTTCCAGTATATAGGTACATTCATAATGCATGTACAAGCGGTTATATTATTACAAACAAACACTCTAATTTTATTTATTTGTATAAGTATAGATTAAATACCAAAAAGTGTTTCTTATTTTTTTTTATGATACCAAGACGTATGGTGTACAATGGCAATCTAAACTGCGCAACACACTAACGCAACACATTCGGTTTTTCTGTCTTAAAACCGAATGTGTTGCGCAGTTTAGATTATGGAGCTACTATGGAGTTGTTAATAAGTAAGTTAATGATAATACGCTCGCCTTCTATTCATCATCGTCATCATTTCAACCCACAAACGTACCACTGCTGGGCACGGGTGGAGACCCGTCCAAAAATGTGGAGGGAATTTAGCCTACTATACCACGCTAGCCAGACGGGTTGGTATAGGGTTAGTTTCAAATTTTCCTTTTCTTGCAGTGCTCTTGTCTGCATAAACTTACTCCCTTAGTCGCCTTTTATAACATTCACGGGTTGAGATGGGATAGTAAAATTATGTATTCTTAATCCGTCACTACACTGATCCGAAGTGGGTGTGATACCCTTCTGCCTACCCCTCCGAATGAAACGTGTGTGTAGATAGGTCATGTTATGAATAAAATATTAAATTCCCAACACAATCTTCAAAACTTATCCGCAAACATGATCGTTTCAATAGTTCACCAATTTCAACATTTCTATGTAAGCATGGTTCTTAACTATTCAACTAGAGTCAACAGGGGTTCAAATCTCAAGGTTCTTGTTAATTGATTGTTTGCACCAAATTTAATTTGTTTCTGTTGTAGATTGAATTCTGTTGCGAATTTTTAATCAAGACATTATATTTAACTAGCTATTGCGCGGGGCTGTGCTTTCCTCGAGAAATGGGCTATCCAAGTTTTTCCATCTTCAAAAGAATTTTCCGATTCAAATCAGTATTTGACTGGCCTGTTGATCTAGTGGTTAAAAAAAAAGTTAAAAAAAAAAAAGCTTTGTTATGGGACTAGATGGCGCTGTGTGAATGTGGTAGAATATTATATTATTATTATATTTAACAACAAATATTTTTTTGCATAATAATTTTTAACATGTTTAATAATATCAAGTTTATGTTAAAAAACGCTGCTCTAGTAGCCATACAACATTAAGACTTGAAGCAAGCGCCCAAAGCTACTCGTATGTGGACTACTCTTGACGCTGAACTAAGCGTTTCTATTCACTCATATTGATGACCTTCATCACCTCTTGCTGGTGCATGACATACTGAATGCGATATTTCTCTGGTTTAGTATTTTGAATCGTTCGTAGCATTGTGGTCCTGCTTTCGTTGGGTTTCTATTATCGTTATTATGGTGAAACAACTTTCAACCCAATGGATTTCTTGATAAGGTAACCAATTTTCGCACTTTCAAAAGTCAACTAAATTTATGTTAAAATCTAGACAGCTTTGTTTAAGTGAAAGAAAGAAAGAAAAAACGTTTATTTGAACACGCAAGACCCAAAATACAGTACACAAATTCAAACACATAAAATTAGAAAAACAGGTAATAATAATATGCGTCTCACGCTTCAAAAAGGTGTCCAGATCAGCATTTGTCAAGGACATAATATAGTATAATGTGCTTGACGCTGATTTTCATCTGGAACCGTCGTTCCGTGCCGATTAGATGAAATGCAAAGGAAAAGAATAATAATAAACTATACAGTAGGTAGGTACAAATTAGATTACACAAAACAGACTTGATAACGACATAATAATAAAGAAAAATAGAAATAGTTAAAGTTGAACTTGAACTGGTGTGTAGTGTTTATTACATTGTGCAAAGTGCAAGTGCTATATATATGCAAGTGATATAATTATTAGGTATTTTGCGCTTTTCCTATCCCAGTATTAAAATCGCGCAATTTAGAGATTCAATCGCTGCATTTAGCTTGTAAAAGCAGCTAGATCACCGATAGCCGATGCTAATAGCTAGTTTACGGGGACCTAAGACTGTCAGAATTCATAATAGGTATACTAATACACCCGAGCCCAGCAGTAGGATTTAATGGGTTGCTGATGATGATACAAATAATATAAAGTTAAATAATTTCTCTGTTTAGTTGAACGCGCTAATCTCAAGCACTACTGGTCCGAATTAAAAAAAACTTTTAGTTTTGGATAGCCCATTTATCGAGAAAGGATAAAGGCTTTGTAACATCACGCTACAGTTTATAGGAACTGAGCAGTGGCCAAACAAAGAACGACGGGAGCGAAGTAACTTATATAAGCATACTATATACTCGTACATACATAAATAATGTCTATGAAAATGCTTAGCATTAAAATTTCAGTAGAAATACGTATATGTTTAGGATAATTCGTATATCAAATGGATTAGAAATCTAGGCCTGGCCAAGCCAAGCCCTAAGGCAAATTAATTGTTCTATTAATTATAGTATTAATTATTTTACCCGTAGTTTTATAGCCTAAAGACCAACTTTGTAGTCAGAAATACAAATGAAGCAATTGCAAATGATAGGTACTGGTCCAATTTCAAAAATTGTTTATTACAAAACTTTGGTAATAAATCTATTCAAATAAAAAAAAATGAAATGTCTGTTTGTAATATCCAAATAACAGCTTTTTAGAGTAGGCATATGAAAAAGTAAAGTATGTACGGTACTTATAACAAAAAATTAAAAAAAAAACTTAAAGTACCCCATTTGTTGGATGGATGGCGGTGTAGTGTACATTTAAAATCATCAAGACGCACCCATAGTATCATAAACACAGGTTCTTTCTCAATTAATGAACACCTCACTAAATCTCTCTGATATCTACATATTTGAATGTTCCAAAGTAAGCACACAGCGAACCGTACCAAAAGGTTCTTGTAAGTAGGTACTTGACAAACTTTTAATATACGCGTCACTAATAGAACACGCGCCAACTTTTACACCAAGTTGAGCTTAACGTACATACGGTTAAGAAAATTTACCAACCTTTTTAACTTAGAGAATAATACAAATTTTCGATCACCTTGGAAATACATACATACATAGCATCACGGGGAAAAAGGCGTGATGTTATGTGTTTATCACACCCAAATTTCGCCAGCTATGTTTGGTCCCATGAAATAGGGAGCGAGCAATGATATTGTATGTTAAAAAAGGTGTAGATAGGTTACCTACATAGCGTTCGATTTTTGGAAATGGCACACAAACGCACACATAGATATCGTAATAATGCAATGTCAAAATACCTTCGCCGTCAACGGGACATTGAGATGAAGTTTGCTAGAACTTTTCAAATCGCTGGATTCACACTCTATGCAACCATAAAGAAAACAAGTACTCAGCAGTTAAAATTGACTGGTAGAGAATGCCTCTGGCATTAAATCGTCTTAATATAAGTTTTGTGTATTTGAAGTAAATAAATAAATAAATAAAAGTGAAACCTAGGTAGTCGGTCTACCACACTAACAATTGCTATATTATGTGAGTTATTTGCAACACAAATCACACCGGGATTCAGAATAACTATCAGTGGATTATACAGCTATTAAAATTCAGACAAAATACTAATAAAATACCAATATTGTATTTTATGTTAACAGTTCTATTTATTTATCTGACTGGCTATGTTACCCTCTGCCTACGCCTTCGAGGAAAAAAGCGTTATACTATGTTACGTTATGTTTTATTGAGTCTTTGCTCAACTCATCCCGCTCGATCTCATCCCGCGGGATGAGTTGCCTTGTGCAATTTTTGAATCGGACAACTCATCCCGCTGATATATTTTACGTCTTGTACAGACATGAAAAAAGGTATTTAACTGTGTTAGATTTACAAATACAACAACGCAACCACAAACGTACAAATTGCATTTAATCTATTGCTTGAGTAAAGGGCAGTTCAAGGTTTTTTATACCAGTCTAACCAAGCTATGGGTGTATAATTTTTTCCCCAACCCCTTTTGTTCACGAATGTACAAATATTTCAAATAATACAATACATTTTACCTTTTCTTTAAAGCGGGATGAGTTGACCGAAGAAAAATAATAAAAATATTAATGTGGACAACTTATCCTGCGGGATCAGTTTTAAGCGGGATGAGTTGACCAAAGACTCGTTTTATTCAGAATATTTTCAGCTTTTCAAATTAAGGGCTCGTATGTTTATACCGTTAGAAAAGAGGCTCAATTCCCCCACGTGCTCACTCGTTTGGAAATTAAAAACATGGCTTTTGAAGTTCCAAAGAGGGAAGTTAACTGCCTTTACCTACATCTTGAAGGGTTAACGTATAGCCTTGAAAAGTTATAACTCTATTCTATAAACATTGAAAGGGTTTTTAAAGTTTTGGTTCTTTAATAGCTCGTAAAACTGGTACAATATTGTTCGATGTAAACGTCACTTAAGGATTGGTGTTTGAGGTACCTACATTTAAATTATATTGAGATATCATCTAAAATGTTAATATACTTATTGTATTTTATAAACTTGCTATCACGCCTTTTTAAAGTAGGCAGAGGTAAAGGTAGTTAACTAGTTAAATTTTCAGACTACGGCGTAATCCTGAAAATTTTAAGACAAAAATTTATAACATATTTGCCAGACCTAGGTATCGAACCCAAAACCTTTTAAATAGCATATATATACAGTCCCGCTACCCTGCTACCAAGGTAATTTACCGCTAGTGAACAAAGCTATAGAAATTCATCATCAACATCATTTCATCGTCCATAGGCTACGGTAATCGCTTACCCCTTACCAACTTGTTTGCCACCCTATGTTAAATAAAAAAGATTTATTATTTGTGATATATTAATTTATTTCATAACAAAAAGTCACGCGGGTTTCACTCCCGTCGTTCTTTATTTGGCCACTGCTCAGCTCCCATTGGCTGTAGCGTGATGTTACATACCCTATAACCTTCCTCGATAAATGGGCTATCCAACAATAAAAGAATTATGAAAATCCGTTCTGTAGCTCCTGAGATTACCCCCTACAACGTCATAAACTCACAAACTTTACCTCTTTATAATATTAAGCATAGATCTATGGTTAAATACCGTTCATTATATCACATTAAGATTATCCGTTAAATTAATAATATTAATAAATAACTATTAGATGCTTAGAGAGGTCTAAGCATCTAATTTACCTCAAACACCCGATAACCTAAAAAATCAGGTGATCACATTATCGGAAATATATCCTGAAATCACAGTTACATCACAAAAAAGGCTTATTAGAAGAGCTACATTTCAACGCGGATTTGAGGAGGGAGCAGTAATTTGAGGAAAAACTCCGGTTCACGTTCAGTCCGGTGGGATCTCGGATGGGACACGGCGGGAGATTTGCTCCTGAACAGGTTGATGAATGACGCTCAATGGAAATGGCGTGATACTATTTTGGGAATATTTCGTTTGGGAAATGGATTATTCCTTTAGATAATAATTTAGATAAAGCTCTTAAATTCAAGAAAAATAAAATAAGAAAAATTTTCTAACACAGTTTACATTTAAATAAAAGCCAACTCGCCTGTCGTATGTCAACTCGTATGTCACTTTAAGGTTTTCTGTGGATTTTGAAACCAATTTATATAAAAACAAATAATAATATTATTATGAATAAATTTTTAGACAGTAAATTACTTTTTTATATGTCCCATTCTACTAAATTACATAGCTGATTATGAATAGTTTTGATCAGGAATAGTCCGAATTTATGGAATGATGAAAATGTACAAAATGGACGGTCTTGGCCTACTGATTCTGATGAATTGATGATGATATAAAATGTTCCATTAACTCTTTAGCGAAGTGTTTTCTTCCTACCAAGCAGTTAAATTCCACCAAAACCATATATTTCGAGGTCAAGGTAACAATTTTAAGCTCCATAAATAAACCAAAAGGTGACAGATAATATTTTGTTCAGCACTACATTTATATTGACACTAAAAGTATTGGCATTCATTCGCTAAGAGCTACTATAGTTTTATTTACGGATAGCTTATTTATAATGTTTCAAAACATTTAAAAAAATTATACTAAGTAGTATGATATACATATTTGTATTTCCAATTTTTTAATTATGTTTAATACATAACAAAACACATTTACTTAATAATCCACAGTTTAATAATAGTATATTCGTTACATAAACACGTCAAGACTACCAAAAAATTTATATTTAAGAAAAAATATAAAGCGTAAGCTACGCTTCTATAAATGGCTATATTATGAGATCATTATACTACATACAAATTAAGAAAATTTTTATCTATTTCAATTTTGAATCCATTATGTGGATTTAAAAAGTAAAGCTAAATTTTCTAACAGTTTTCATATAGTTTTACATACATTATATAATTTTATAATTTAAAACAAAAGATTAATCTTTAAAAACATTTTTAAGACCGACCAGAAACAGGAAAAATTTAGCTAATACCAAATTACCAAATCGGGTCGATACTTATGCCCAGTGGAGGTTTGGGAGCGTGACTTGAATAACTACGAATTCCTTTAAATCATGTAACATTAAACTGTAACGAACACTTAGCAAGGCTTACACGATTTTACTGAACTAATAATAAAGAAGGATTTGTTTGTCTGTACCCTGCATTTCAACCAACTGGTTTAGCCACTAAAGGTCAAGCCACATAAAACGTAAAGCGATGCCACATGTAAAAATTTAATGCCCTAGAAGTAGAAAAACTTCTATCTAGAACTGCATGAGACCTGAACTCTACCAAAGTGGAAACTATACGAGACAAATTATTACTTTGGTGTAGCCCCAGCCTAAAAGTAGACCATTTTCAAGACAGCAATTTCCTTTCTTTTTTGGTAACAATCAATAGAAACAATACTTCATGGTGATTTTATGGCTCGTAACACAGGTTTTTGATTTCAAACACAAATCTATACTAATATTATAAAGCTGTAAAGTTCGTTTGTTTGGTTGAACGCTAGGATCTTAGGAACTACTAATCCAATTTGAAAAAATATTTTAGTGTTGGGTAGCCCATTTATCGAGGAAGGTATATAACATCACGCTACGGGCAATAGGAGTTGAGCAGTGGCAAAATAAAGAACGATGGTTGTGAAGTGCCGCGCGTCTTCTAGTCATTCATAAAAGTGAAATTAATCAGTTAGTATTTAAAATAAATAAATAAATACAACAACTACAATAAATATAATACTACACAATAATGAATATTATATAATTAATAGGTACCATTACATAATTAATCTTGAAATAAACAAATACATGCAAAAATTACAATAAATAATAATATTACACAAAAATAAAAATTATTATTATTGATATGTGCAATTACATAATTTAGATAAATATAAATATCTAACAATATCCCATCCTCCTCTCTTCTACGTTGCCGTGCCCAACAGGGTCCATATTGTATCTATAATATTATGTAAGATCTTTATAACATATGGAGTGCAATAAAGACATTGAGTATTGAGCAGTAGAACTCACTTCTCCAATAGGCCCTGGTGATCAGTAACACAGATTTTTGTTTGCAGTCTCCGATCTTTCATAAAGATGAATAATAACAGTTAAGTATTATAAACGATTCCTTTGGTTCCATTCCTATAGAGATATTCTGCAAAATTTTGGAAATGTACATAAACAAGTGGCCACACCATGCGCCATGGTAAATTAATACAATTTGTGTACGCGCAGTAATTTGTTACCCCATAAACATCGGACGTGAGCTGAAAACAAGATTATTTATTTACCTGATAAAGCTTTTTCATAACATGGTGTTTTGGTTGTTGCTTCTAAGATTTTCTTCTTCTAGGAAAGGTATGGCATACCCAATTGCTATACTTAGTATTCTATACGAGCATGGTAAATTATATTGTAGACGTGTGTCCTCCTAATCTCTTTCCATCTCGTCTAAATATAAGTGGAATCCATAATGGTTATTTTTTTATGTAAAAAAATTTAGGTCAGGTAAAAAAAATATTCTTTATTGTCTAAAAACTTATCATCATCATCATATCAGACCCAATCACGTCCACTGTTGGACTTAGGCTTCACCTATTAACGCCATAGCTAGTGACTATGTACCGCCTGCATCCAACGACCACCCACAACCCTTACCAGGTTGTCGGTTCATCTCGATGGGGGGTCGCCCTACACTGCGCTTTCCAAAACGTGGCCGCCAGTCGATTTCCTCTTTCCGCCATCAGCTATCAGTTCTACGAGCTATGTGGCCTGCCCACTGCCAATTTAGCGATGCGATTCGGTGAGCGATATCGGCAACTTTAGTTCTCCTGCGGATCTCCTCATTTCTGATTCGATCAGGCAGGGAAACTCCAAGCATAGCCCTTTCCATGGCTCGCTGAGCGACAGTAAGCTTTCTAATGAGCCCCATAGTTGATGACCTATCTATAAACTATAACAGCAATAATAATAACGTTACCTAGCTAGTTTAAACCTTATATTACATACATACGCTTTTATCCTAAAGGTAGGATAGGCAGAATTCAGTAGTGCAGTAGTTTCTGCTACTAAGAAGTGGTGTCCTGACCTCATTCGGGAAGAAAGGGATTGCCTAGGAAATATAATTTATATCATAGTTCATATAACTACCCATAGATGGAGTTTACCATATTACGTCATTGCTTAAAAGGCAATATTAAGTTTCTCCACGAGCTATTGACCCCCAACTAGAATTTTGACAATAAACGAGATCTAGATGAATTCAGAAGCCAGTGTTTTCTTTTAAATACTAGTGTTCCCAAAATATTAGAGGTCATTGAGTAGTGTCAGTGTGAACTAGTGTGAAGTGCATTGCAATACTCAAACAGAAGGCTGGATCTTGTTCTATTATCAATCCCACATTTTGCTAGCCATCCTAAGTCTTTTATACCTAGTAATGAGTGAGTCTATTACTTTGTTTAGAATAATATATATTTAAAACATTTAATATTTTAGTTACTACCAGTTTTCAGTACGGCGATCTTCACCCAGCGTTACACAAAGAGTATAAACAACTATTCTATTATTAACGTTGTAGCCTTTGTTCGCAAATCGTACATTTTGTATTGAGGTTCTAACAGCGATGTTTGAATTGTAGTTTAAATTGTATTTAGCTGATCGAGTTCCTGTTTTGGTTAGTTTACACTATACGGAGTGTATACGATACTTTATTAAATGGTAAGGCAGCCAGTATTATTAACCCTTATAAACATAATAAAAAAATCATTAAATCGATTTATCGAAAAATTAAACAAACAAAAAAAGTTTTTTTCAAATTGGCTCAGGCATCTTCGAAAAATCGTTGAACATACATAAAAAAAATACATGCAGGCGAAATTTTTTGAAGTCGTTTAAAAATATCAAATTCTAATAATTTAAATACCTAGTATTTAATAAAACCATTGTTTTGATAATGAATGAATTCAATGAATGAATGACGTATTATTTTGATCAATATTTTTTCAACTCTTTTATTTAAAGCTGTTAAAATAAAGAAAATATATTTGCGTCTAAAGTTTTTTTTGGTACAGCCATGTTGTAATGTTACGATATTACAAAATTTCATGCCATAATGGCTGAAAGGACCAGCATGAAATTTAACCTAACTTTCGCATTCACAATATTTATAAGTAGTACATTGTACCTAATTCCCGTTCCTAGAACCAAGTCCTGGGGGCTTACTCTGGATTTCGACATTTGACTTAGTTGGTTTTGATGTCAAATGTAAGGAAATTTTGATATAGTCGATGTCACTTTCAAAAATTTGACAGCGACATCTAAACTGACTAACGGCCGATTTCAATAATCTATCTATCTATGATTTGGCTACTAAAGTTAGAATTTTGACGTATTTTGTATGGAGCTTATGTTCAAATTCTATCTTTAGTAGCCAAATCCATAGATAGATAGATTATTGAAATCGACCATAAGTTGAATGTCCAAATTCAGAGTGAGTGAGTCGCAGATGACACACTAGAAGTTAAACAAAACATTATACAAGGAACGTCGCTCCATCTAGTATTCTACACTAGGTACTATTTGATACAAACTACTACTTTCCCTAATATATCCAAGACCACAATAGTCTAATAGCATTCCAGTACCCTTATCCTAGATATACGGATGGGGGTGGTTAGCAATAATAAAATCGCGGCTAGGTAGCCCCATAGGGATTGTTTCGCCAAATTTGGACTAAGGAATTTAATATAAATCCGGGGTGAAAAGGGGTTGGACCTTATCCATGATTATTAGTCTGGGACGGCTAAGACGGCGCTTTTTTAAATTTTATAAAAGCAAAGATAAATCTATGGTAAAACTATTTTAAAAAATAACTAAATTCCGTCTGCGGTTCTTTCCCTGTGATATTTCGGTAAAAAGTAGCCAATATGCTATTCTAAACTATAATCTAATTGTGTATTAAATTTCATACAGATCCTTTCATTTGTTTTAGCGTGAATGAGTTACGAACATCCATCTATCCATCCATCCTAGCTATCGCTTAATAATATTATATATATAGGACTAACTGTTACTGCTGTCTTTCTCATAATTCGGTTTCCATGACCATAATAACTTTTCCACTTTAGGGGATGAATTTGCAAAAATCCTAAGCACCTTTGTGCAAAAAGTTATAAATTATGCCATAGTTTTCTTGGAGCGTTGTTGCGTTTATCAGAAAAAAATGTACCAATAAATTGGCAAATTTTATGCCTCGTAATTACGAAAATTTGTGTAACGATGAGAATAAAATTAAAAATGGTAAATTTAAAGTGTTTTTTTCAAAGTTTTTGATGCTTTTCAACATTGTCTGTATATATTATATCTAAGTGTGATTCTTGGCAAAACGAAAAAAAATTACAAAACATAGTATATCCAGCTCTATTTTGCAGTAATAAGAACCTGCCTTTTTCATATTTATTATTTTAATATTTAAATACTCACACACATACACAATAAATACCGAATATAACCTATGACTTAATAAAAACAGAATCAACAAACATTTTAGGCCCACCAGCAACTAAGTACCTACTAAATGTAGAAAATTACGAAGCAATTTCTAGCAAAGACTTCGGGGCAATTCGTTTTATTTGAAACATTAGCTGCGAAACATCCGCGCCATCTTACTCACTCAATATAAGACTTTACTTTTTGTAACACAAAATGACTTTTGCACGAGACTTTTGAAATGATTTAAATAAATATAAAACTAAAAGAGATTCCTTAGCTCACATGGAGTATTCAGAGTGGGTAAGTTCATCTTTCCCTTAAAATACTTTAGTCAAATTCCCCTTCGGCGATGCTTTTAGTTTCTGATGTTAATCTCCAGAATTAGTTGCAAGAAGATAGTTTTTGTACATGATGTCATCGTTCAGGTTGTTCTTCTTCTTAATTTTATTCGTTTCTACAATGGCCAAAAAGACATCTGACAAGATGTGATCAAAAACAAACACATTAAAGTTCAAGTTGTGTTTATTACACACAATGTTTTTATAACACTTTAAAGGTACAATTTGTTTTACGCTTACATTACTTTGTGAAACTTAATCTTAAAAAAAAGTTTGTTTAAGTTTTGACTTTAGTGCTTTAGCGAAATGAGGTGTCAAAAATAATAAAAGATGGAAAAGTTTTTAACAATCTTGTATTTTTGGAATTTTTATTTTGACATGAATTTTCTGAATAACTTTAGCCGAACTTTATCCAAACTTAAATTTTTAAAAGCACAGAATACAAATTAACTCCAGATTATTTATATTATTTTATTTTTTGGTATTATTTTAATTTCTTACATATTGAAAGAAATACCAAAGAAATACATAAAGTATAAGTCTAGTAAAATAAGAAAGTTATACCCAAATAATTATAATCCGAACAAACCCTTTTAGAATACAAGATAATTTTAATTAATTGATGGCTTAATGTGTATGATTTTTGTATATCCTAAAATTACTGTGTAACCATAAATCTAAAAAAAAAAGGTATAGCATACCTCTCCCAAGATTAGAGAAAAAGCATCACCGCCACAAATTTTATAAATGACAAAGGAAATCTTTATGAATATTTTCAAATATCATTCTAAATTATATAAACTTTGTTACGCGCAGATGAAATTCAACCATTAAACAAGAAAACAAGCAATTATTTGCATTGTGGTGCCATTATTTAAAATACTTCGTTGTATCGTTGTTCGTTGATCGCCTTTTCTATCGTTAAAAGTTATCGTTGTTGACTACAAAATGATTGTTTTGACACCCCACAATATTTAAAGTTTACTGATGTGAATATTGTACACTCTCTTGAACTTAATTCTGAATGGGTATCGTTTATTATTTGACTATTACAATTTTAAGATACCTACACAATCATATTATGTATATGTTACCTTGCATGCATAATATTGATTGAAAATATTGAAATGCTAGAAAATTTGAATGCTATGCTATAAATTTGTTTACAACACAATGTCATTTTTTTTTTCAACTGCCGTTTTGTTTCTCGTTTCAGTAGAACTCGGATCTTACTTCAAACGTAACCATTTCCATCTTCTCCTCATTAAACTCTTGAGACCACTACCAAAAACGTTAAGCTCTGTTAGAAATTCCGTTTAATAAAGAAATTAGACGGTTAAATAATCACAAGTGAACCCTTAAATACATGTAAAAGGTTCGCTGTACTTACGTAAACGAACCACAAGGGAAAACCAGGACTACACTAGCAGTATCTTGATAAATGTTAATCAAAATCTTTCGGTCGCATTTGCATAGTCCTTTAAATATCATGAAACCCTTGAATTTGCATTGAAATGAGCGTAAAATGACCGAAACTCTCATTAAAGGGACGGGAGGAGAGCCAGACCTTTATTCTTTTGTCTATGCTATTGTTACGCCGCCATTTTGTGAGGCAACCATTTTGTTTAGCTAAGATTTGTTTATGAAAAAACGGGTATTGTGTTGTGCTATTGTGTGTTTATTATTAAAATGTGTTTATGTGAATTCTGCGATTTATGTGGTCTTTATTCGGTAGTCGTAATTTGATCATATTTAAAACATATTTTTTAAGAATCCAGGCGTACCCTGCAACACAACACATAACTTTTATTTTGTAAACTTAATATCTGGGGACAAACTGACCTGTATTGAAAATTGTTATAAAGATACTATTAACGATTCCAAAATTTCGTATACTATTATAATTCTTATTATCATCATCATCCTTTCAACCCATAAATCTAATCTAATCCCACTACTGGGCACCGGTCTCCTCCAAAGAATGTGGAGGGAATTTAGCCTACTATACCTCACTAGCGAGATGGGTAGGTATAGGGTTCGTTTCGAATTTATATATATCGCCTTTTACGACACCCACGGGTTGAGATGGGGTAGTCACATGAATCCGTCACTACACGGAATAATTCTTATATAATACCATATTTCCATATTTCCCGATGCAATTTCTTTTGAAAACTGTTTATAAAGGCTCCAAATAGTTCGGAAATTTTCTCTTGTTAGTTGGTCATGCAAGCTAAGACGTTGTCATCAAGTTATAAGCGAACTAAATAATCATAATAGATCACGTAGATTTAAATCAGTAATACTTACGTGAAACTAAATATGAAAGTGTTTGAAAAGAACTGGATTTTACTGATTTACCTGATTGAATTATGACTCCTGTAAAAAATACCCATAACACAGGCAACATCATCAGTTGGCAGGCTGCTTAGAAATTGTGTGGTAAAATTTTTAGTTATGTAATCACCATTATTCTTCTTGTTCTTATCGTGTGGGCTTGAGGCAGACCCTGGTGTACGAATTCATTAGGTCGCCCAGAAGGCTTCCAACTTGACTTAACGACTACCACATTAAGTGGTAACCGGGACCAACAGTTTTACGTGCCTTCCGAAGCACGGAGACGCTCGAGAATGAAATTGCCACAAACGGTCACCCATCATGGACTGACCTTGCCAGGTGTTGCTTGACCTCGATGATCGTAACGAACATCTCAGTACCACAATGCTACGAGCGCCTCCACCATTATTGAATATCACCATTATTGAAGTTTCAACAAAAAAAATTAAAAATGAAAATCATGATTGTTTGAATAATTTTATTTTTTTCTATCACCGAACATGTAAGAAAAAATAATTATATTCTTCACAGCTCTTTACACGATTCTTCGTATGGTTCTGATTTGTCACCGAACAGGTAAGAAAACAATTAAGTAATTATTTATACCATGTAAGTTTTATTAAACTTACTTTCTATCTGAGATGAATATTTTTCCGCTGATACCTTGTGAGTTGAATCACAACGCAATAAAGCACGCGGTGGGACAACGTTCCGCATTCCAATGTCCCCTTCTAGTTTATTTTCACTGAATATTATACAGCACTAGCGCAGAATAATGCGTTGGGAATACCACCCACTTTAGTATTTTGACACACTGTGTAATATTCAAAATAGTTTTATATACATGAAAGATACGTTGAAGGTTGGTCTCCGCCGTGCAGGTTGGCCTACTCTGAACAGTGAAATCGATCAAACGATATCAAAATTGACCAATCAAATATCGAAATTCCGAGTGAGATCGCAGCAAAAGCTATGTTTTACAAAATTCATTTTTTATTACGCTATCAAAGTACGATTCATTAATCATATTTAATTGCTTCATTATTAACTAAAATGTCCATTTAAGGCGCCAGATGTTACAATAAATTTTTAAAGTAAGTATCATCTTCTTGACAAAATTATGTTATAAATAGTACCAGTTTTTATAATTAACTTGACTAAGGTATAAAGAAAACGATTTCAGTGTGTTGATGCTGTTACTTTTTATGCTTAAATAGTTAATCTTCATGCGTTTATTTTTTAATTCTACATAAAAGAATCAAGCGATCGTGACCGAATGGATAAGTGCATCGGCATGCAAATTACTTTGTGAAATTTATATGTACCAGTCAAGTGACTTACCATCCAACCCGCACCAGGCCAGCGTGTGTGGATTATGGCCTAAATTCTCTCAGCTCTCTTAATAGAAGAGAAGAGTCACGAGCCCAGAAGTGGGACTTTATGAGTTGCTGATTATGAATCTTCTTGCACTCTTCTTTGTTTATAGGTATTTCGCGTTTTTTACTTTTTTGTACACGAGAAAGGCAATTTTTCCTTCTTCAGATAACTTTTACCTGGAGAATAAAATTGACGTTTGATTGATTTTGTGTAGAAAAACTATCAAAAATGAAAAGAAATTGAAATATTGGTCCTAAATAGCATTTTTGTATAGCGTCTTATTAAATACCTATCAAGGGTGAATCTTGAAATTCGGCGTATACAGTTGATTCCACTGGCGCAATTAGTTTTAAATTTATTTGTAAAAAAAAAAATTAATGTAAACGTCAAACGTAAACCTCATACGATGTAGGTACTTATAGTTACCGCATCCAAATAAAGAAACCCTTTATCTTTAAAATATTAACACGGCTTGTTTTTAAACAAATGCTAGTTAAGCAATGTCAATCTTCGAATAATTTTGTAAGTGTCCCTAATCGTTTATTCATCCAATTCGTTTTAATATCGACATTTCTAACTGATACGGACATTTGTTGAGTCGGCTATTTCAAACAGCCAAGTTGTAAGGCGAAATCTATGTAATGAATTACTGCATAGATTTCAAAATGGTGTTGAAAAGTTAATAGTTAAACGAAATTACATTAATTATACCATCGCTCGTATTGCCGTATATCGTCGTGCCGTTATGATATGATATTATAGTCTCTCAAGAAGTGGATAAACAAACATCCACGGCATCGAAACCTTAAGACAACAGCTTATGATATATTAGTTGACACGTCGGGCGGGGTTTCGCTCCCGTCGTTTTTTGTTTGACCACTGCTCAGCTCCTATTAGCTGTAGCGTAATGTTCTATAGCCTATAACCTTCCTCGATAAATGGGCTATCCAACACTAAAAGATTTTTTCAAATCAGGCCAATAGTTCCTGAGATACTAGCGTTCAAATCCAATAAAAACATTACCTTCCTTTCTACAGTCGGGTTCTTACCCGACTATCTAAGCCGAAACTATACGTTGAATGAAATATTAAAGCACGACTACCCTCCCCCGCATAAAATATAGATTATGTGTTCAACCTCCACTCCTCACTATGATCCTGGGTTTATCACTCCATGAATTCTTATTGAAGATATTAATACCTGATATATGTGTCTGGGGTATTGAAAAACAGTATTTCATACTTAATAATATGTTTATTTTTTGTGTGGAGTTCAACGTTTCATGTTTTTTTGTTTTACTATCTACTTTGAATAATTTTTATTTTTTTGTTAGGAAAAAACAGTTACGACATACTATTTTTATGTCTACTTCACCGTCATCATATAATCAGCCATACAGCTGACATATGTCTCACCAAATTTCCTAATTTTAATTAGCACTTAATCATAAATTGAGTAATAATTTTACACTGGCAAAGATATAAGTAATAACTTTGGCTATTTTGTCTTTTGTTTTATCAAAAATAAGACGTCCGTTTTCACCACTTGCCTTTCGCATTGCTTTGCCTGGGTAATGATTGATGATGATTTCAGGTCAACGGGAAGTACCCTATAGGTTTTGATCGTCAAGATAATTGACAAAAATATAGCAAAAACGGATGTATCTTTTGATTGTGTTTAATTAGAACTCTTAACTCCTTATTATGCCAACGGATTGCATGCCGAGTAGATAATAAGTAATTTCAGCATGATTCCTCTACGTGTTTCCCTCGACAGCTTTATAATATTAGTAGAGATATCAACAAAGTTATAATTCCCATTCGAGTATTTCATTAAAACGTGCAAACATACCAAAAAACAAACATCGTCTTTTACGATGAAAACTTTTTGAAAGACTAGCGAACGACTTTTCAAAAGTGCAAACCACACACGGAAAGTTGAAGTCATAGCAGAAACGTCTCGACAAATTTGAGGACTTTTAACGAGGATCTGGTTAAAACTTTGTGCAATTAGAGCTGAACTGAACGCAATGTAACAATCTATGGTTCGCGATGTTCGCGTAATTAAAATGTATGAAGACGTTTTATCATTTAGACTGGCCTGTTGGTCTAGTGGTTAGTGACCCTGACTGCTAAGCCGGAGGTCGTGGGTTCGATCCCCACCCAGGACAAATCTTTGTATGATGAGCATAAAGGTGTGTTGTGTGTCTGGGTATAATTTATATATATTATGTAGGTATGTATTTATAAAAAAAGAAATGTATTTAAGTAATAATATATTAGTTGTTTAGTACCCATAATACAAGCAAATATAATTGCTTGCTTTGGGACTAGATGGCGCTGTGTGAATGAAGAGTAAAGAGAGTAAGAAGTAGAATATTATATTATTATTTTAATCCATCTTTAACGTACACAAACATGAGACACAAAACATATTTTATTATAAAATAGACCATTTTATTTGTAACACCGTAATCATAACCTATATGGAAATCCGAACCACGGACCCTTTTCGCAATTAAGATAATCCAGATATAATCAATACCTAGTAGATATTTTACACAAAACAACAAACAATACAAACGACTGGAGATACGTCACAAGTTGACGAAAGAGATAATTAACATCCGTTTGTTTCAAGTAAATATTCGATTGGTATATTTTAGTGTTGTTGACAAATTGAAAATAATAATCAAATCAAATCATTTATTCAGAATTTAAAATAGTACATACATAGTGTCAATAGTCTTATAAATTTATACATAAAATCTAGAATCTAAGATGCCTGTACTAGGAAAAATCCTGTGTTACAGGTGATATCTAGTTCTATCTGTTTATAATATTGGTATATAATTTACAGGAAAATAAAAGTCTAAAATTAAATTTAAAGTCAATAACAGCATTATTTGCTTACTTAACCTAATTTAAATTTATAAATATAGCCATATTATATATATTTAAGTATATAACCCATACATAAATTTTCAAATTTTTTTTATTGCCTAAAGTGGCAGACGAGCAGACGGCTCACCTGATGGTAAGTGGTTACCGCCGCTCATGGACGTTGGCAATGGCAGGGGCACAGCCGCTGCCTACATTGAGAGGATATAAAAATCGAATGTCAAAATTCCAAGTAGGCCTCCAGAACCTTCTAGCAGGCAGCCGAATAGGTGGCTAACCTGAAGGCAAGTGGTGACCGCCACTCACGAACGTTGGCAATGTTAGGGGCACAGCCAAGCCGCTGCCTGCTTAGAGAAGATAGCTCTCTTTAAACCTCGTTTGAAGAAGACCATGCCATAGTGCTCAGGAAATACTGAGGCAGGCAGTTCACCCTAGAGCCGGCACGTACGTACGTGGGACTTATCTAAATAAGTGATAAAAGTGTAAGGTCGGACCGAGACAGAGTCAGAACGCTTCCTTAGTTAAAATTCAAAAAGTCTCAGTTCAGTGTTTCCTTTTGGTTTTTCCATTGATGATTGTTCATTTGCCATGTGTTTAATAATTATATCTTTTATTATTATCAACCCATTAATGTCCCACTACTGGGCTCGAGCCTCCTCTCCTCTATCTAAGGGTTGAGAGTTTGTGTAGGTCATAATACCACACACACTGGCGTAATGCGGGTTGGTGGATCAGATATACTCATCAAATTTCTTCTAGGGTAGGCTTTTGTGTGTATATACCTACATTGTGTGTATAATATGTTTGTTACTACCAATTTTGCTAAAGTTTGGTTTGGAGATAGCTGTCATCCTAGATTGACATATAGGTATTTTTATAATTATTTCAGTAAATAAATTTAATATTTGAGTCTAACCCACATTCCTTTATACGAATGTTTCTTATGCAGAGTCAAGTGGCAGCGGAATTGTTTCGTAGCAAAAGTTAACGAACACCCAGAATTTAGATGAACCCATACTCGCCGAGTTATTTTTGTAATTATCAACTTTAATACAAGGCTAATGAGTTGTTATTAAGTTCATATTCAAGAGACTTTGCTTCTTTATATAAAGCTACATAATTTGAGTTCTGCCCCTGATTTTGAGCTGTTGGCAAAATGTTTGGCCACTGCTCAGCTTCTATTAGCCGTAGCATGATGTTATATAGCCAATAGCCTTCTTCGATAAATGGGCTAGTTCCTGAGACTAGCTTGTTCATTCAAACAAACAAACTCTTCAGCTTTATAATGTTTATATATATAAGTCTTCTGTACGTGTGTTGACAGTGAACTCCTCCTAAACGGCTGAACCGATTTAAATGAATTTTTGTGTATGTGTTCAAGTGGATTCGAGGATGGTTTAGATTCACAAATAAAAAAATGCAATCGATTGGTATATCATGCAGGACAACGTCTGTCGGGTCCGCTAGTATTAGTATAGATTGGTAGGTTGGTTGAATATGTTGGGTGCTGTCCGGGGAAAAATAAATGTAATCAATGTATTTTTTTTATTAACAATTGCTTTGTTTTTGTTGATGTTGCTTTGCGAAATGAATAATAGTATAATTTAACTTGTTGCCACACTTTTAATATTTTTTTCCCCTATAACCTTATAGGGGAAAAAAATATTAAAAGTGTAGGGAATACTGGACAAAATAATAAAGGTCGAATGAAGAAAGTTGTCGCTATAAAACATTTATAAGGCAGCCAAAATTAAGGCTATGGCTAAGGCTAACCTTTCAAATGATTTGAGAGGTTTCTTTAACTTTTCATCATGGAAAATAATTGTAAAGGAGAAAATTGGTTATACGAATAACTGTGTACGCGATTTTAGGTTCATGTTATAAGTCACATTTTTCTTCAATAATTGAATTAAGCTCGTCTTTGTAAATAATATGATTAAATCACTTGCCTACGTATTATCATATGGTGGTATTATGTATATTTATATGCTATGTATATGTATTTCTGTAATATTTATAATTCATTAAACAACTGGTAAATACACTAGTAAAGAAAACAAAAACAATTTTAGACGCAAAATAAATTGATTAGCCGAAAATCTTCTATAAAATCTAGTGCCCAATAAAAGCAAATTCAATTTCATGAGTAAACAATTCCGAAATCTTCGATAAAGATTTAAGGCGAACATCGCAATGTCTATCGACATTACCATGCATTAAAATTCGTCTTCGAAGCAAATTGTTATCGTCGAAAGCCTAATGATGTATTTGCATAGGAAAAGAGTTCCACTTGCCAGAGGAGTTGTTGTGAAAATAGCGTAAACGTTTTGTATCGGTACGTATTCGAGTGAATATCGGCTATTTGATTTGGATTTTGTTTTTAATTGAGCGGTTTTTGTTTTGGTTTCTTCACTTCATTACCGAGTCTATACTTATACTTATCTTGTAATAGATATAATTATTATTATAAAGGTGGAAGAGTCTGTTTGTTTGTTTGGTTAAACGCTAGGATTTCAAGAACTACTGGTCCGATTTGAAATATTTTTTGAGTGTTGGATAGCCCATTTATTGAAGAAGGTTATAGACTACATAACATCAAGCTACGGCAAATAGAAGCTGAGCAGTGGCCAAATAAAGAACGACGGGAGCGAAGCTCCGTGCGAGTTCTAGTGTGATTTTAACCTGAAATTTAATTTAGAATGAATAAAACTTTCGATGAATTGCGCGTACTGGTATAATACCTCGGTCTTTTGCATGATTAAACACAGTATATGAAGTTCCCACGATTCTGCCCACGTGTCTCACGGGAATAAAATTAACCGGCATTGTGAATTAACTCGGTTGCCCTATACGGATTGTTGTATTAACCTTTAGATTAACTGTAGCAACAGTTTCAAATTACATTAAGTAACAAAACCATTACCCGTAATATTCTGTAACATAACTAACAAAAGATAAGAGTAGATTTTGATATGTAACACAATTTCCTAACACTCCTACCTACATCTTCAGCAATGAGCGAAATGACACTATATTTCTTCAAGATTTATACACGTCTGCAAAAGCGTTCCTTGTTATTTTGCTGGATAAAGATACTTCACTTGTTAGGTAGAATGAAAAATCCTCTGAAATTCCGCTGTTATGCTAAATTTACAAACTTACACCGAGTTTTCGATTCCATAACATAGAAGCTACTTGGGATCTCAATATTTGATTCAAATAACATAACCAAATTCTAATTTTCAAATATAAGGTTATAATCTGACCTCAATCAGATATTCCTTATATGTATAGGGAATTCCTATGAATAGAGTATCTGGTTCTTTTTAGGGTTCCGTAGTTCTGACTAGGAACCCTTATAGTTTCGTTATGTCCGTCTGTCTGTCTGTCTGTCCGAGGTTTTGCTAAGAGACCGTTAGTACTAGAAAGCTGTAATTTTGTAGGAGTGTGTATATCAATAACGTCGACAAAGTGGTAAAATAAAATTTTAGAAAATATTTTTGTTTAGAGTAGCTCCCATACATGTGAATTGGGGATGAATATTTTTTTGTCGTCTACCCAATCGTGTGGAGTATCGTTGAATAGGTCTTCTAAAATGACTTGGGTGTTACTAACATTATTTTTCGATTTAATGGTCCATTTACGAAATATTAAACTTTAAAGAGCAAATTTTAGTTCCAGTAGGGCGTCCCCCCCCCCCTCTAAAAGCTAAACTGCTAGCTTGAAAAATTTGAAAAAATTCATGATGATAGTGCATTTCATAAACTTTAAATGAAAACTATAGCGGTTAAGATAATTTTATTAGTTTAGCAGTAATAGTCGTTGAACTCGGGTGTTGGATAATTTTGTACCAAATACAAAATCCTTAGCATTAATCCTTTATAATGACTAAGATAAAATAGTTGCTTGTTTATAACGGGTAAAAATTGCATTTAAAAACAAAATATCAAGTAAATAATCCATACATATTATAAAAGGCTTTGTCCTGACTGACTGACCTATAGACAACGCACAGCCTAAACCGCTGGTCGTAGCGACTTGGAGGGTGTGTTTGTCCTAATGTCTAGAGGAGTACTAAGAAAGGGTTTTTTAAAATCAACCCCTAAGGGGGTGAAAAGGGATAAAAACGATTGTATGAAACTTCTTTGTTTTTTAACTTATAGATTTGAAAATTTGTTTTGGGTTTACTACGGTACGGTTTGGTTACTACTATCAAAATAAAAAATACTCTCATCAATATTTTTGACAAGGGTGGCTTTGGAAGGGTAAAATTGGGGATGAAACGTTGTATGAAAAGATCTTTGTTTTGAAGTTAACGTTTTGCAAATTAGTATTGGGATAGGAACTTAAAATGTTGTTTTTAATAGGGATGAGTTCAGGGGGTGAAATATTAAATAGATAGTTCTTTGTTTTTCAAGTTATATGTTTGGTCTTACTTAGTCGTTATTTTTTAGGTTTTTATGGACAGATAATACGCAATAAGAAGTGAGTTGATGGGTTGTTTTTGGTGTTTGAAAAACTTGCCCTAAGGGATGAAATAGATGTAAAAGTTATTAGAAATTGATATGGATGTAGTTTTCAAGGTTTTCAGGGACGCTGATTACGAAAATGTTATCTATATTGACGTAAAATAAAATTAGAATTGGGATAGGAACTTAAAATGTTGTTTTTAATATTTTTGATAGGGATGGGTTCAGGGGATAAAATATTAAATAGACAGTTCTTTGTTTTTCAAGTTATATGTGAACATTATTTAAGAAGTGAGTTAGTTCACGAATTCCACTTAAAACAAAGATCTATGTTATATCGAAATCTACGCGGACGAGGTCGCGGGCACAAGCTATAATATAAATATATAAATTTGCTTACTCAGCAATTGAAAAACTTACTCATCTAAAATTAAAAAAAAATAACACCCTGTACTTTTATGGCATAGATCTATAGGTTCAATCATAAGGATTGAATTATCTAACAAATGTGTTGAAATAAATAAGAACAAAACCAAAATTCCACTCTGTATGTGGTCGTTATCCTACCAACAGCGCCACCTATCTCTCTCGAAATGATCCAATCTTTCAAGCTGAAACAATTTAACAGCCTCATGAAATTTCATTAAAATCGGTTGGATTATTTTTAAATACTAGTGTATATGAACATCGTAGCTCTTTTGCTGCGGAACCCTACATTGAGCATGATCCGTCATGCTCTTAACCCATTTTTTTTTTTAATAGGTTAGTTGTGTATAATTTTTAAGATATGATGCAAATATTTTATTGAATAAATATACCTAAAGTGCACCCAAAAAGCGATGGTGGCTGAATGGATAAGGGACCGGCGTGTAAATCACGCGGTCCGAGTTCGATCCCGACCGGCAGTACCAATGTGGATTTCACTTTGTGAAATTTATATGTATTAGTCAAGTGACTTACCATCTGCTAACGGTGAAGGAAAACATCGTGAGGAAACCCACATACCCTAGAAGAAATTGTACGGGTATGTCTGATCCATCAACCCGTACTAGGCCAGCGTGAGTGGATTATGGTCTAAACCCTCTCAGCTCTTTAGTTAGAGGAGAAAAGACGCGGGCCCAGCATTGGGACTTAATGGGTTGCTGATGATGCTGATGAAGGTGTAAACGATATTGGAAATTACCAATCAGATGTCGTAATTGCGAGTAATGTCCCTGACGGTAGAATCTATTTTAATTGTCGTACTTTTAATGATTCTTTCTAGGATTTCAGATATTTGAGGGGCTTCAGCTTTCGTATAAACTAGATATAACTTTACACACTTATACTTATTGGATGTAGGCAAGTTCCTTTTTGCAATGTAAGGGGCTGTAAAATTTGAAATACAATTTATATTCCTTCAACATTATTTGTACTTATACAAATATTCTTCTATCTACAATTTCCTTTCAAAATACGAATATTTATATTATATCTTTTGCTATTTGAATTAAGACTACTTTCTACAGTGCTTGGTTTTGCGAACGAATCCAGACAATTCTGCAGCGATGACGAAACTGAGTGCCATTTATAGAAGCTGCGCTTCTATACTGTGAAGACAAGTGGCGAGCGCTCCGTATCTATTTTATTTTACAAGTTTTAAAAGAGAACCTTAAACCTACACGCAGTTTACGATAATCAGTAAGTCTAATTCATTTCAAATGTTTGAAAACAACATAAATAAATACCGTCGCTATCATTTTCAAACATTTGCCAATGATTATAAAATCGACCAATCGAATTTAGAAATTGCAGGTAATTTTGATTACAGATAATTATTTCCATAATTATATCAGTCAGTAGTTAAGAGGGACACAAGCCAGTCACAGTGGTATACTATGCGTGGCTTTTCTGACAGTTTCGTACACTGTGGGTATTCGCCTTTATACATCGTAAAGTTGAATTATATTCGTGATTGAAGTTCAGACTGATATATCACTACACACAAGGCACAGGGTGCATAAATCAGCATTCATGATATGACTCTTGTTGCATTGAGCGGAAAAAGACTAAAGATACCTTTTCTTTAGCAATTTATTATGCTGCCATGGTTGTTTCGTTTTGTTAGAATATTTATAGGACTGTCTGTAATCGCTACGTCATCTTGGTGTTGTATTTTTAATTTTTTACTGCCTCGGTGGCGCAGCGGGAAGTGTATACGACTGCTGTGCAAGAGGTCCGGGTTCGATTCCCGGGTCGGGTGAAAATGGCATTGGACTTTTCTATCATGAAACACCAGTTTTAAGATTTTCCCGGCATTTGGTAAACAAATGTTCCCGGTTAATGACAATAAGCTCGCCATCTATCTCATGGGACCAAACATAGCTGGCGAAATGTGGGTGTGAAAACCTCTGCCTACCCTTTCGGGGAAAAGGGCGTGATGCTATGTTTATGTTTTATAATATTATGTACTATAGATATTTGACAAAATCAAGTTTGAGGTTTAAATATTGAAAAACAAATGTAGAAGAATGTTAGTGTTATTACATATCACTATGACACGCAGTTATTATGCTTTTAGGACAACTAGAAATCTAGAACGCTTTACCAATCCGTTTCTGAAAGCCTCTATTAACGAGGAGCTCTGCAAATTGATTTAGAATCAATTAATAATTAGAATTCGCGTGGGGCTTCACTCCCGTCGTTCTTTATTTGGCCACTGCTCTGGTCCAATTGGCCGTGATTTTAAGCTATAACCTTCCTCGATAAATGATCCTGTAGTTCCTGAGATCCTAGCGTACAACCAAACAAACAAACTCTACAGCTTTATAATATTTATTTATTTATTATATTATTTTTTTAAATAATAATAATAATAATAATATTCTACCACATTTACACAGCGCCATCTAGTCCCAAAGTAAGCAATTATATTTGCTTGTGTTATGGGTACTAAACAACTGATATACTACTTAAATACATTTTTTTTTGTAAATACATACATATTATAGATAAATTACAACCAGACACAGAACAAACCTTTATGCTCATCACACAAAGATTTGTCCTGGGTGGGGATCGAACCCACGACCTCCGGCTTAGCAGTCAGGGTCACTAACCACTAGGCCAACAGGCCAGTCTGAGAGAGAAATCAAAAGAAACATTTAATTTTATTTTTATAATTAATTGACTGGCTTGTTGGTCTAGTGGTTAGTGACCCTGACTGCTAAGCCGGAGGTCGTGGGTTCGATCCCCACCCAGGACAAATCTTTGTGTGATGAGCATAAAGGTTTTTTCTGTGTCTGGGTGTAATTTATTTATTTATAATTTGTATGTATTTACAAAAAAAAATGTATTTGAGTAGTATATCAGTTGTTTAGTACCCATAACACAAGCAAATATAATTGCTTACTTTGGAACTAGATGGCGCTATGTGAATGTGGTAGAATATTTTATTATATTATTATTATAATGCACAAAACCTAGCTCAGAATACTCCACAAATAGGTCCAAATTCAGTGTACGATGAACCAACAAAAGCATGGCACAGCAGCTAAATGATTGATAGTGTATGGTCACTAAAGTTCAAGGAGTGACGTCAACGGATATCAAAACAAATGGCCTGGTTAACACTTCTATGTAGCAACTGGATGCGGATTTCAATGGAGCGAAAAATATAGATAACTAGACTAGACTTCGAAGCGATGATGGCTGAATGGAGAAGTAAGCGGCATGCCCATCATGCGGTCTGAGTTCGATTCCAAATGGTACTACCTTTTGGTATATACAAGTCGAATTACCACCTGCTGACAATATAAAATAAAAGCGATGGTGGCTGAATGGATAAGGGACCGGCGCTGCGTGCAAATCACGCGGTCCGAGTTCGATTCCGACCAGCATTACCAATGTGGATTTCACTTTGTGGAATTTATATGTACTAGTCATGTGATGTTTTCCTTCACCGTTAGCAGATGGTAAGCATCTGCTAACGGTGAAGGAAAACATCGTGAGGAAACCCACATACTCTAGAAGAAATTCATAAAGTAACTCCCTTAGTCGCCTTTCACGACACCCACGGGTTGAGATGGGGTAGTGACATTATGTAATCTTAATCCGTCACTATACGAAAATCTCAAAGATTCGCTTTTCTACATCTTATTTTTGCATATTGTAAAATTATGAAAAGTATTATTTTGTTCCCAGACTTATAAAATACCCAAAGGCCAGAAAGTATGTATTAAGGCGGACATAATGCCAAAGACACCATCAGTTAACCTGCATAAGCTCCATATTGTACTAACTGACGTATCATTTACTATATCTTATTAGATTTAAATATATATTTAAAGCTCAGTAAACGATCTCCCTCAAGAGCTCCGTATGTTCAATAGAGACGAGACAGGTAATCATTATTTTGTTCTCGATTTGTTGAAAATCGAATGCTCAGATTCAATTAAACGTTTTCAACGATTACAGAATTCGAATTCTCAAAATTATTACAACTTTTCGATTAGAAACAGTTGAGGATTCCAAAATATAAAATGTATTATTAATACTTACTCGTCTCAAAAATCGTTGAAGTATAGAATTAGAGTCCTTTTAAAGTGACTGATAAATTTATTATATATAATATATGTATATAAGTAAATATTATTTTTATACCACTATAAGCAAAACTTACAGCCGCCTGACGGTAAGCGGTTCTTCTAGCCTATGGACACTGTAACACTAGAAACATGTGCTTTGCCGACCCTTTAAACCGTCTAAAATTTAACTCATTTGAATATAAACCAGCTCACACAACTTAAATCGATTAGACATTGACAGCTCGATTTATCGCATCCAACTGACAAGTGATCCCCTCACTAACCCATCTGTGTGTCCTGGGGGAGGTTGGAAGCGACACTGCATGTAAGCTGGCTTATTTTGCGTTCATGTTCTCTCGCTACCGTTTACGATACAACTACAGTTTGTATATAATCTATCTGGGAAAACACTGTAATCAATTAAGCAGTAATTTTGTTAAAGAATCGATCAGGGGGTTATTTTTTTTTTGTGTGGAGAGTTCATGTTGGAGTCTTAATATGTTTATTTCTTACATTTTATAACTCTTAAATTATGTTGTTCAGTAAATTTGTAGAAATAGATATCATCATCATCATCAGCAACCCATTTAGTCCCACTGATGGGATCGGGTCTCCTCTCCTCTAACTAGAGAGTATAAAAAGAAATTAAAAAAAGCTAATTATAATATTTAACTGTTTAAGACACGTGGGTCTACTCGGAATATGGACATTTCACTGTTTAATTTTAATATCGATAACAAAATATTATTACAACGACTATTTGAAGACCTATAGTGCGTGAGTCTATTATTAATTATGCTCTGGCAACCCAGAGTGGAATATACCGCGACAACGCGCATCAGTGCGTCACTCACTGTCAACTTTTTCACCCCCTTTTTTTTAAATATAAGTGATCAATACGACAAGTTGTGTTTCAGTGTTTCTATTCACACTCCGTTCGCTGGCTATAGACCACATTAAAATCTTCAAATACTTGTCAATTTAGCTTAGTCACCTCGATATACAAACTCGGTTGACAGTTATGTCGCAATTAATTTCTGCGACAAATTTTTCAGTTTTATTTAAATAAAATATTACATTGTTATAAATACTACAATGCATCGGCACTAAAGGTCATTGACGTACATATTTTAAAACAAAAAAGAAATAAACAACGACAACAATAATAGTAAAAACGTAAGAAATATGGCATGGCAACACTGTTGACGACTTTTTATACACGAATATACAGCTAACGGTTGTGTCCACAATTTTTACTCCATTAAATGTCTCTATGTACCTGGTGAATGTTGCAGGGAGCTGTATAGAGCTGTACGCTGTGGAAAAAGTTAGGTGAGGACTATGTAAAACAATTGACGGCTACATTCTAAAATGATGACAATGATATTGATGACAGATCTCGACTCAAATACACACTAACCCGCAGATATTGTGTTATCAAATGTCGTCGAGATTGTTATATGGCAGAAACACAACTAGACTTTTTTAAAAGCTATTTATTAATTAACTAAGAAATACAATGATTTAGAACTTGAGAATTAGGAGTAACTTGTTTCAGAGTATGGAATAGACTAACTAATAGAAGGATGGGATGGGGTATTTATACCAGGGAGAAAACACATTAGGGACTATTTACTATATAAACATAATCTTATTACAAAAACATCCTAGTGATGCCTGTGAACATTAAATATAATTAGTAACTACAAACATTAAGGTTCAAAATATCATAATTAGCAAATGTAAACTAAAACAATATAGATCGAATAACTAACATGGTATACTAAGAATATGGGGAACTATTACATAACAAGATGCACTCACTCGTCTTGTCAACATAATCTATACTAATATTAATATTCCACTACATTCACACAGCGCCATATTTTTTTTTGTAAATATATTATAGATAAATTACACCCAGACACAGAACAAACCTTTATGCTCATCACATAAAGATTTGTCCTGGGTTGGGATCGAACCCACGACCTCCGGCTTAGCAGTCAGGATCACTAACCACTAGACCAACAGGCCAGTCATTCATCATTATAAAGCTAGAGTTTGTTTGTTTGTTTGAACGCTAGAGTCTCAGAAACTACTAAGGAAATTTGACTGTTATAAAAACAGCCAATTCTAGTATTACATATATTTATTATTCTTATATCTTTTAACTATTCGTGATAACATTGTTGATCAGATAACATTGTTGTTTATTCTGTTAATTCCAATTTTATCACTATTTTGGCCACGAAAGTTTCTAGAAAAAGTTTATACATTTCTTAATTAATGGAGTAAGTTATACTTAGGGATTGTCTTCTTCTTTCTATAAACACACAATTGTACATTTTTTTAAAGTCTACTATAGTGGATTTTAATAATTTACGGATTCAACACAATTAATAACCCAAGAATGTATTTTTAATAGTTCCCAATTTTTACCCGACTGACAGGAAGGGTATTGTTTTTCGCGCGTATCTTGTATGTTTGTAAATTTCTTTATTTCCACGTTTCTTCCAAACGGCTGGATAGATTTCGACAATAAGGTATCGTCAGATTCTTCTCAAAAACCCAAGTGTCCTTAGATAGGTATTATAAAGAAAAAAGACAAAACGACGGACAAAGCGCCTAATTGTAAGTAATTGTATTTTTCGTAAGTAATTAAACGTATCGAGTAGGGTATCAAAATAAAGGGAATTAAAAAAATTTACATATATTCAAAAAGAGATTATACATAATTTAATGGTGGTAAAGAAGTTATTTTATTTTTTTACCAAACCTTTGAGACCAAAACTTTGAGTAGAGTATCAAAGAAGGAAGGGAAAGTACTCGAAAAAAATATTTAAATCATAAGATAACTCCTAAATTAAATGTGGGTGTTCACTGTGTGCAATATCAGTCGGTAAAATTGTTTAATTGTTTAACAAATGAATTGAAAATAGAAATATATAATACTTCTCTTTTTAAAAGAAAACTTAAGGCCTTTTTATTAGAACAAAATTACTACTCAGTGTCCGAATTCATCAATTCAAATGTAGGCAATTAAATTTAATGAATAGATAGTCTTATAAATTTAATTTAATTCATATTGTATTAATGTATTATTTGTATATGTATTGTACCTAGTTAATAATATATGTCTTATGTAATTAATATTCAAACACAATTATTATTGTTCATGAATAAATAAATAAAGTATAGAAATAAAATAAAGGGAATCAAATGGAGATTACAAATATATAGATATGTTATGTATTTAAATTGAATCAGGAATAATAATTACACTAATTTTTCGGTCTTCTTAGTGCGTTGCTTATCTGTTGATTTTTTGCAGTCGGGTTATTTTATTTTTTTAATTATATTTACTTGTTTATTCTATATTGCCAGTCCTCCAATATATGATTAAGGTTTTTGAAAATTCTTGTCCATCAGGCGCTCTTTATCAGACGCTTGTAGCTATGTGGTACTGAGATATTCGTTACAATCATAGAGGTTAAGCAACGTTCGGCAAGGTCAGTCCATGATGGGTGACCGTTTGTGGCAATTTCATTCTCGAGCGTCTCCGTGCTTGGGAAGGCCGTTGGTCCCGGTTATCACTATGTGGTGATCGTTAAGTCAAGTTGGAAGCCTTCTAGGCGACTTGATAAATTCCAACATTAGGGTCTGCCTCAAGTCCATACGATAAGAAGAAGAATCACCCGCTTTTGTAGTAGCCACAAGCTAAAATAAACAATTTGATATCGTTTTTATGGGAATACAACGAGCGTTTAAAAACGTTTATATTGTCAACTATAACACTTTACTGTTCTGTTGCGACAACCTGCAACTATCATGTTCTATTGCTTGGAACAGAGTTTATTGAAATGTGATATAAATAACTATACTCGGGCGTATTGGATGTCGAATAAACAATAACAGCATTTAAAAATAACATAACATAGCATAACGCTTTTTTCCCCGAAGGGGTAGGCAGAGGTGTTTCAGGTTTTCGCCAGCTATGTTTGGTCCCATGAAATAGGGCTGCCTATAATTGTCATCAATCGGGCACATTTCATTTTTGTGTTTGTCAAATTTTAGGTAGGTACTTATTTAACAACATTTAACTATGTTTCAATGTCTATTTATGATAAAACTACTTATGGATCATTTTGAAATGTATTTATTAAGAATTATCAAATCCACTGCTACCGGTTTATGAAAGTTTATTAATTTATTATTAAACTAAAGAATTTATTTGATGCATGCTTGTGCTGTTTGTAGAGTTAAAATTGCCACCATAACAGATTACTGTCACTTTTCGGAATTTTCTTTAAAGATACTTTAAAATTGGTAAGCAACATTATGAAGAATTACAATTTCTACGTTCCAGGATTTTCATAACCAATCTAAAGAACATCTTTAGGGTCTTTAAATATCCTCCTATTCTACACAATGGATACCCCGTAACGCTAACCAAGCATAGAATATGCCATCAACAAGTTTTACTCCTTTTAGCACGAACTGCTTGCGTAGTTTGTTACTGGAACTGTCACCAGATTGGTCTAAGAACATCAGAGCAATAAGCACTTAAACTTTATTATACTTTATAAAATTGGATGAACGAGCCATTGGAAACGTTATTGATTTCGATACAGTATTACGAATTCGTGCCGTAAAAACTTTATGATTTAGATATAAAATATAGTTTCCAGTTGTTTTGTTCATCATGGCACCATCTGTTTATGTATATGACAAATCTATACATAAATTTGAATCGAAATAATTAACAATTTATAACATATTTCAAATGAACAATAACATCAGTTACAACAGAATTGTATATTGTGGCCTTAATCAACGAAACATTTAAATTTATAAAGAAACATTAATTGATTCTTATTTTTGTTAATGCTCTACAGTCTTTTCTCTCTCAAAATATCGACATTCGACTAGTCGATTTCGTTGTCACTGCCAAATGATTGAAAATATTAATTATGATCACTGTCATTTTAAAAATAAATAGATAATGTTATCAAAATTAACTATGTGTAATTCCAATATCGAAATTCAGAGTAGACAGCCCTCTGTAGACAAGTAACTTACGCTCGTTTCTATCTTATTCTTTGCATGATACATCAATACGTTAATCTCGTGACATTTCAAACTGTATGTCGTGTAATCAAATTATAATGTAATTTTGTGACATGTAGAAAATGGAAACCAAGCGATTGCTATACTTGTCTTGTGTTGCAGTTATGAAATGTGATATTGAAACCGATGATGACGAAATGGAAGAACAGAATCCTTGCGACACTGAAACGGTAAAAGCTTTAAACATAACTTCGCTTATGTCACGTCAATGAAAATGACAAAATATAATATAATAATAACCTTTACATTAAAATACACTGTATTTCACAATTTCACTGTGTTTCATATTAAAAAACTTTAGGTACTTTTTTTCTGATCTTTAATTTCAACATCTTTTACTTAAAATGGTGAAACCAAGCATGATTATCTGTTTTTAATTGTCTTTGTTTATGTTGGTAAGATGTCATTGTATGATGGATCCATTTCCAATACCGACTTATAGGAGTGAAAATGATCACTGCCCAAGTATTATTAAAGTGCAATAAACTTGTAATTCCTATCATCATGTTCTTGTGTAACAAGGGCCCACCAGAGTCTCCAGGTAAGACATACTGCCTTTTAAGACTATTCTCTTTTGAAGATACACAAAGGTAACATTGTGATGAATTAGAGTTAATCTTCTTATGTGAACATTGAATCAGTACACCTTGACCTTTATACAATGCTTTGACTTGGGATTTTTTCTTTGATTTTGAATTCTCTCTTGGCTGGAATATAAATTTTTCATACGATGCTGGTTTGGACACCATTTTCTGAGCTATTTTCCCATAACCAGCATACTCAACATCGATGTCGAAGTTTTTTGTATAGTCTACGGGTGATAATATACCGTAAACTCCCATATACACTGGTGAAATACGTAATAATCCAATGTCGTTTAACGGCCAATATTCCTTAGTCAATCTCCTATGTTTTGAATGTATTAACATTTTCAAAACTGAGCTTTTAAATTTTGTTTTCTTGGTTTTTATGGACATATTACCATACTGTATGAAATAGAGTTTTTTATTTATGCAGTGCCCAGCGGTAAGAACCCAATTTGATTTTATTAAAGTACCGGTGCAACGTGCAGACAGTTTTTTGTTCTTTCTATATATTAATGCAACAACGTATTGATATTTCTTGTCTGTGTCTTCAACACCATTGTAGATTTTGGGGAAGAAGTTCTGTCTCATATCCACGAATGACAAGCATGCTGCAGCGAAGATGATAACCTTTGCACTTGTTATCATATTCACTAGATAGTATTTCAATGAAATGATATTGATCAATATTAAAACAACTACATCTTGACAAAACCTATAGTATATCACAGTGACTTAATACTGCAAACTTTCTCAAACTATAGCTAAGTATATAAAACATAATTTTATCGCTAACACGTGTATCAAATTTCATGCCATGTAAAATGAACAAATAATATAATTAGACATTGAAATTAAAGATTCATTCAGCATTTGTTCTCTTAACTACGAAACCGGTCAGCTCTGGAGATAGATATAAAAACTGAAATTAAGTATTTATATAAAATAATTTTAACCCTTGGATTCATTTGCAATCAGAAAATATTTTGTAACCTTGTAAAAGGCTTTCGATCAGAAGGAATACAAACATTTGCTAACTTATTGATATAAAAATCACGATAAATAATTAAATCAAGTCCAATACATCAACTAAATTAGTAGTAAAATTGGTTTACCACAAGGATCTATTTTTGGTCCTAAACTCTTGAACATAATTTTTATCAGGTAAGAGTACTACATAGTCTACGTACCAACATTTTGTTAAATTTTTCAGGTTTTTTGTAAAGAATAAGTAACAATATAATTATTTAAGTGAAATTAATTGTTGAAATAACATTGCCTCACTATTTTAAAAAACTGATTATTAAACACTCAACATTTTGCAAAAGAACGCATTCTATTAATATTAAATTGTAAATATAACGTGTTTCAAAATAGACCTAGGTACATATTTTTTGTTTTTGATTTTGTTAAAAAACAAAGTGATGTCATTTGTTTAATTTTATTATATATGTGTCCTGATATAGTACAATATCATCATCATCAAGACATTATATTCCTTTTTTAGGGTTCCGTAGTTCTGACTAGGAACCCTTATAGTTTCGTTATGTCCGTCTGTCTGTCCGAGGTTTTGCTAAGAGACCGTTAGTACTAGAAAGCTGTAATTTTGTAGGAGTGTGTATATCAATAACGTCGACAAAGTGGTAAAATAAAATTTTAGAAAATATTTTTTTTTAGAGTAGCTCCCATACATGTGAATGAAGTGGGGATGAATATTTTTTTTGTCGTCTACCCCATCGTGTGGGGTATCGTTGAATAGGTCTTCTAAAATTACTTGGGGGTTACTAACATTATTTTTCGATTTAATGGTCCATTTACGAAATATTAAACTTTAAAGAGCAAATTTTAGTTCCAGTAGGGCGTCCCCCCCCTCTAAAAGCTAAACTGCTAGCTTGAAAAATTTGAAAAAATTGATGATGATAGTGCATTTCATAAACTTTAAATGAAAACTATAGCGGTTAAGATAACTTTATTAGTTTAGCAGTAATAGTCGTTGAACTTGGGTGTTGGATAATTTTGTACCAAATACAAAATCCTTAGCATTAATCCTTTATAATGACTAAGATAAAGTAGTTGCTTGTTTATAACGGGTAAAAATTGCATTTAAAAACAAAATTTCAAGTAAATAATCCATACATATTATAAAAGGCTTTGTCCTGACTGACTGACCTATAGACAACGCACAGCCTAAACCGCTGGTCGTAGCGACTTGGAGGGTGTGTTTGTCCTAATGTCTAGAGGAGTACTAAGAAAGGGTTTTTTAAAATTCAACCCCTAAGGGGGTGAAAAGGGATAAAAACGATTGTATGAAACTTCTTTGTTTTTTAACTTATAGATTTGAAAATGTGTTTTGGGGTACTACTATCAAAATAAAAAATACTCTCATCAATATTTTTGACAAGGGTGGCTTTGGAAGGGTAAAATTGGGGATGAAACGTTGTATGAAAAGATCTTTGTTTTGAAGTTAACGTTTTGCAAATTAGTATTGGGATAGGAACTTAAAATGTTGTTTTTAATAGGGATGAGTTCAGGGGGTGAAATATTAAATAGATAGTTCTTTGTTTTTCAAGTTATATGTTTGGTCTTACTTAGTCGTTATTTTTTAGGTTTTTATGGACAGATAATACACAATAAGAAGTGAGTTGATGGGTTGTTTTTGGTGTTTGAAAAACTTACCCTAAGGGATGAAATAGGTGTGAAAATTATTAGAAATTGATGCATATCGTTTTCAAGGGTTTCAGGGACGCTGATTACGAAAATGTTATCTATATTGACGTAAAATGAAATTAGTTTTGGGATAGGAACTTAAAATGTTGTTTTTAATATTTTTGATAGGGATGGGTTCAGGGGGTAAAATATTAAATAGATAGTTCTTTGTTTTTCAAGTTATATGTGAACATTAGTTAAGAAGTGAGTTGATGGGTTGTTTTTGGTGTTTGAAAAACTTGCCCTAAGGGATGAAATAGATGTAAAAGTTATTAGAAATTGATATGGATGTAGTTTTCAAGGTTTTCAGGGACGCTGATTACGAAAATGTTATCTATATTGACGTAAAATGAAATTAGAATTGGGATAGGAACTTAAAATGTTGTTTTTAATATTTTTGATAGGGATGGGTTCAGGGGATAAAATATTAAATAGACAGTTCTTTGTTTTTCAAGTTATATGTGAACATTATTTAAGAAGTGAGTTAGTTCACGAATTCCACTTAAAACAAAGATCTATGTAATATCGAAATCTACGCGGACGAGGTCGCGGGCAAAAGCTATAATATAAATATATAAATTTGCTTACTCAGCAATTGAAAAACTTACTCATCTAAAATTAAAAAAAAATAACACCCTGTACTTTTATGGCATAGATCTATAGGTTCAATCATAAGGATTGAATTATCTAACAAATGTGTTGAAATAAATAAGAACAAAACCAAAATTCCACTCTGTATGTGGTCGTTATCCTACCAACAGCGCCACCTATCTCTCTCGAAATGATCCAATCTTTCAAGCTGAAACAATTTAACAGCCTCATGAAATTTCATTAAAATCGGTTGGATTATTTTTAAATACTAGTCTATATGAACATCGTAGCTCTTTTGCTGCGGAACCCTACATTGACCATGATCCGTCATGCTCTTAACCCATATTAAGACAACAAATTATATTCCTTTTTGTGAAAGTCGTTTACTTCAAACAAGCTCTTCTTTTTTGTGCCAATTTCCCTTTTAAACAATTATTGTATCCTCATCATATTATCCTTTGTCAAAATCGTGTTATGAATCCATCTCCAGTGCCGAATGATCTGAGAAGTTACCCAATCATTGACCAAGTTTTTGTTTTCTTCTGCACTGACTACGGGAATCATCAGGTAAATCATATTGGCGGTTGACAACATTTGGTCTGGAAGATACAAAACAGATAGTTAACGGATTTATTACTAACAATTCCAATTGGACATATGTACCATTTGCTATTCAAAGATTTACTATTTCTATAAAAACGTTCACTGTGTCCAAATTCTCCAAAGCCAGCATACACAAAGTAATACCATTCTTTTTTCTATATTCCACTGCTGACAACTGTTCATAAAGTTTTAGGTTTACAGGTTCTATCCGTAACAGAGCAATGTAATTTTTTGACCAAATTTCATTATTTAATCTTTCATACTGATGTTCTATCATTTTCAATAATCTGCTTTTCAATTTTGAACTTATATTTAGGAGTTTTATGTTCGTAAATTCAACTTAGGGTAAATTGTTATGTGTACAGTTATGGTCCATTGTGATCCAATCGCAGAGCCTGTACAGCGTGGGAGTTTACATGCACGAAGTGCTAGTGTGCCATAAGCTAGGGCTTACACATATGGGTATTTTCAATATCTTTAACTCCATTGTAAATTCGTTATGAAGTTTGATTGGTTCTTACATAATATATGCTATCACAAAGACAAGCACTCCTAAACTTGGCAGACATAGCTAAATTGTAAGTTACAAAATTTTTATTTAAATATTTAAGGCTAGGCGCAAACGGGCCACTGACCGCAGCCACTGGTGGCCAGCGACAGTGACTTAACACATTTTTTCATATATTTTGTAAAGACGCGCCGCATATGTGTAGCCGGTGGCGATCACTTGCTACAGTAGTGTGGGCGACTCGCTACTTGTGGTCACTACGGGCTACACAAAACGCCCATACCCGCCACTGTCGTACTGCTCCACCCCCCGTGCAGTTTTCTTTCTTTCTATTCTACGCAGTTTCTACTTAATAACACATTCAAATTAGCCAAAAAAAAGAGGATCAACCTCGGAAATTCAGCTATAAAGCTGCAAAATATTATGCGGCTTCATTTTGTTATAAAATGTGTGGCGGTAGCGTGTGACAGTCGGTGGCCAGTTTATGCCGTGCCTAAGTCGTAAAATTTTTCTACGTCTTTTCAACTGAAAATTCGTTATCGCTGGTACGTCCGCGTCTGTCCAATTTCATGCATGTGAATCCACTTATGTTAGCAGATTATTGGATATACGAGTTTAATGAAACTATCCAATTGTGAACAGAAATATTTCTAAAGCATCGGTCAAAAGTAATCAATCGAATGGTCAGCTTAAAAATGTTTCAGCATCCTCATCATCAGCCCTATGTCGCCCACTGCTGGACAAAGGCCTCATCTATTTCTGCCACTGCGAGCGATTGACGAAAAATGTTTAATTTTTTACTATTGCTTTTTATTTTTTTGTCAAGAGTTTCTTTGTTTGGTTCAACGCTAGGATCTCAAGAACTACTGGTTAGATTTGAAAAATTCTTTAAGTGTTAGATAACCCATTCATTGAGGAAGGTTATAATAAGCTATATAACATCACGCAAATAAAGAGCGACGGGAGCGAAGCCCTGTTCGACTTCTAGTACATTATAATTTAGTTTCGTTGCTCCAATTTTACCATATTTAAAATCATCAATATTATTATTGTGTAATTCAATATCACACGTCTATGGACTCAATATGATATTGAGAAAAAGATTGACTGACTGACAAGCAGATTGATTGCATTTAAGCCACCTAACCCTTTCATTTCGCGTCACATCCATGGCTCTAGGTTGCGTATTATTAAAATAGGGTCTTGCATTTTTAACTTAAATATTTAAATCCAACCTTTTTTAGCATTCAAATACTAATCTTTGATGAAAGTTATACAATAAATAATATATTTTGATTACATGTCATTATTTTAGCAGTATTGAAACAGATTTAACTTTCACATAGCTAGCTAGCTATTATTTATATGATATTGAAAAAAAATACAAAATTGTTACGAAAAATTCACAAATTAAAAAAAGAAGTTTAAATGAAGCGAATCTATTGGTTCTTAATAAACACATACATACTCTGTGCGAGGATGTATGTGTTTATTATCTCTAGTGAAATCGCAGCCTAAAAACCCTCCATTTTGCTTTATTATTACATTATTAATTATATTTTTATTTTATTTTTTTCTTAATTTTTTTTAACGCTAAGTATCAGGCACACCTTAAGTTTCTTAGGCATGATTATAATCTAACACATTTCCATTTTCCATGTAGACAAAACTAGTTTGAGAACCTACTTGAACATTTTCGTAACCTAGCATTTGTAAACACGCGTCCGGGAAGCGCACACGTCATCAATCACGGCAGTGTCAGTAAGCGTCTTGGCCGGGGTAAATCTCTCTTTTTTACCCCCAACATACATCACATAGAATGATGCCCGCATTATCCCCTGTTTGTGTTTTGAACATTTTACCCCCTTTTTACCCCCGTCAGCATGGCTTAGGTCTCTATGAGATAGATTTTGGATTCGGATTTTGTGCTGCGATATTGTATTCGTGGGAAGTAAGCCTTAAATGCCTATGTGATTGCGGACTGTGATCTATTGCGTTGTGCATAAAGATGTTTTTGCTTTGCTTTTGCCGCGTAATAACTGTTACGCTGGACAAAATGGTATCTATATGTCATTTTAGAGCTCCAACCATATTTATAAAAATATTTTTTATACATAATAGAAATATAAAATAATTTAATGTACGTAATAATATACTACACGTCCATCCATGTTTTTATTCCCCTATTCTATAGGTAACGTAATTAATCTTCTATAACCTCAAGATACTAGATTGCTATAATAACTACTTAATGCGTACTACTTAATATTAGAGAGAGGTAATGTTTGTTAGTTTATTTGTAGGGGTTATTCTTCGAAACTGTTCAAACTATCTTCGTGAAATTTCACATAGAGATAATACCTATAAAAAGACATAATGTCTTTTTTTTTTCTTTTTATTATGCTCCTTTTTACCGGCACTAGAGTGGCCAAAGCCACGGGGGAAAGCAAAAACAGTATAAAAATAAAATGCAGAATTATGATTGATGGATAGATATGTAATACCTACCCTCTTCCAATGGGGTTGGGGTTGAATGACACCCCAAATCAGTCTGGAACAGCAATGAAAAACCCCAGTGAATTCGACGCGTTACCCGTAATAAAAAACATAAAAGAAAAATTTTTACATTTAGCTTTACAAGGGAAGAACGCAGAATTAATTTTTCTTTGAGCTGAAGATTAAAATGAACCAGTAACATCTGTTGATTGCATGTCTAAATGTAACTTTCGTGTAGTTTAAATACTAATAGGAAGGACAAGGAGTAGGTATAAAAAAGCAATTTACCAATCTATATAAATAAAAATGGATCACCGAAAAGTATGTGATGGATTCACGAGAGAACGGCTCGAACAATTCTTTTTTTTTTTTGTTGTATTTGCTATTGTCGAGGCAAGACATGTACGTAAGAAATTATTTATTTATTTATTTTAAGAAAACTTACAGACTAATAACAAAAATTTCCTTCAGTAAAAACAATTAAACATAATAATATTGTTAATTACAAGCTTTCACAGTCATGTGAAATTTATTTATACAAAAAAAAAACATAACTTTTATACAAATTATACAAAAAATGGAGTGTAAAATTTTAAATTTTCGGTTTCAGATAATCTCCATATTTTAAACATTTGAAAATGGAACATTATCACGAATAATAAAATATGGCGGTACGAAGTTCGTCGGGTCAGCTAATAGTTAATATAATAAAGCTGAAAAATTTGTTTACTTAGTTGAACGCACTTATCTCAGGAACTACTGAATCAAATGGAAAAATTATTTTAGTGTCGGATAGCCCATGTATAACATCCCGCTACGACGGCTGAATCCTTATTATATATACCAACTTCCATGGATCCTTATCCATGGAAGTTGAGCCCCATGCAACAGTTCTCATAGATATTCAGTTATTCTTAATGTGTGTTTTGGTTAGTTTTCGTGTTAGTTTAACAAACAGCAGCAACAGCGCTTGATAATTATATGTATTTTTGTACATATCAATATAATTCTAAAATTAATTTGTAAAAATCTGATTACTGTGGTCGTCGGATAAATATTTCACTGACTTTGATCAGTCACCAATGGAAATAACACAACATTGATGTAAAGATCATAAGTCACTCACATTAATGACATCAGAATTAAAGATACTCTTACATATTTTAATTATAAAATATATTTCAGAAAAGATACAATGGAATATTATCCGAACGATACACCCGAAAACGCCTTAATAAAATTACTGAAATAAAATATTGAAACAACCAATTGCAATCAAGAAATTCACACACGACACACGCAATATGGCTACCAATAAAGATGGCGGTAATTAAATAATTTCATATGTATCTAATGAACTTTATTTATCCTTCGATCTGGTCTAATGTCTGTTATGGAAATCGTATGCTCCCTGTACCAAGATATTGCCGCAAAAATCAGTTCTTAAAGATAAAATTATGACTTTTCTGTAAATATTTCGAAGATCAACTACTTATAGCAAAAAATATTGACAAAGCAACAATGTATTAATTTCATCGAAATCGTAAAAGCTATTAATGATAAATCAGTGAATTAATTAACGTTGATCCAAATAAATATACCGACAATTGCTAGGTGTTTTGAAAGAGTATTCGAAATTTAATAGAGCTCTCTAGTTAGAGGAGAGGAGACCAGAGCCCAGCAGTGGAATTTAATGGGTTTCTAATGATTCGAAATTAAAACAGAAAGAACTACTTAAATAAATGATAATTATTTTCAATTTTGTTTCAATTATTACATAAATGGAACAAATATCAGTTTTTCTTAAGGTACATGTTCTAACACGCCTCCTCCGTACAGACATACGCGGGCCTATTTTTTTATAAAAGTGATAAAAGGTATTAATTATTCTATGTAAATAGTGTCTCTGTTCAGAGACAACAATAGAAATATCAAAAAAATTATAAAATTATTAAGAGCGTGTTTTTGTTACAAGTACCTTAGCGTATATACTTTCATAAGACTACTCTAAAAGCTCTTATTTTAATATTACAACAGATAACTCAATTTTATATTATAATAATTGTATCGATAAAATTAAATCTTAAAAGTAGGTTATACTAATGTTTCTGCGCTCCCGTGACCACAGCAGAGCGCGACGAGAGGAACACCTTGGGGTTTTAGTGGGTGCGAGCCCCACATAACCCCTCGGTTCTTTCCCCAAGACCGAGGGGTATGCGTCAGGCATTTCCCCAAGTAAAAACAAAAAGGTAGGTGAACGACAAAACGCAACTAACACTTATAGGAAACTCTACTTCCAAAAATACTTTTATTTGGTCCACTTTACTTTATAACATTAATTCGATCTAAAAATACCAAATATACGTGCAATAAAGCGGTATATCGTTTTTGTTCGTCGTTACACACAGCGTGGTACAGAGGCCTGAACCTAATTATGGCGACGCTCATTTTGGCGCGAAAAGTGACAGTTCGTTAGGTGCCGGCCGCATCTTGGCGGGAAAATGGGATTGTTAGGTTATGAGATATAAGTTTGTACTCACAGACGTTTTAGCTGATTTTTGTTATTTCTTCTGTTTATTTCGTGAGGATGTAATGTGGACATTTAATATTGTCTGTTTCTTATATATTATATAGATATTATTTGGGTTTTGTATGTTAAGTAAATACATAAAATTTAACAGAAAAACACAAGGTAAAACATTAGGTACCCTCTTTTTTGGCTGTCGGGTAAAAAGTAATAAATTCTATTTTTTGTAATATAGTTTTAAAATATTTGGTGACTATCTCGATATCACTAGATTATTATAAATCGGGTAAGTGCTTGGATTGTCACACTCTCAGCTCTCTAGATAGAGGAGAGTAGACCCGAGTTCAGCAGTGGGACATTAATCGGTTTGTGATGATGATGTTAGGTAAACTTTATTTCTGTGAAATGTTTCTACACCCATCAAAAGTTAAATAAGCACTTAAGAAAAGTTACAATAGGAAAATACACCTCAAAACCTATAGACAAAAATAATATGAGAACCACAAACAATAAAAGCTCGGCACGATACAATAAGGCGTCACATTTCGCCCAAAAATTAAATACATTTAATAACAGAAATCAAATAAATGGCAACACTGTCCAGGTAGCGACACGACGATATTTTTAAATTAAAACAAGATTAAAACAGGGAAAAAAGTATTTGGCTGTGAAATAAGTAATCTTGGAACAGACAAAGACATTTTGATGAAAACTGAAAAAAAGATAAAAGGAAACATTGGAAATTAATTTCTTCGGCTTTGAAGTTAAGTTCGCATAATAATGAAAGATTTTTGATAAAATATCGGTATACTATAAGATCGGGGCTGACTTATGGAACGGATAGGAATGAATATGGATTTTATTTCTTTAACAATTACTTATCATGCTGTTAAATAGCTATTTGATTTAAGTAATAATTTGATAGTTATTAGTAAGTCCGTGTGTTGATGGATTAATACATAATGTCACTACCCTATCATTAACCGTGGGTGTCAGACAAGAACACTGCGAGAAAAGGAAAATTCGAAACAAACCCTATAGGTACCAACCCATCTGGCCAGCGTGGTATAGTAGGCCGAGCCCAGCAGTGGGACTGTTATGGGTTGAATTGATAAAGTCGATACCTCCCACGTAAGTTGTTGTATCTCCAAAACTGCAAATTTACAGTAGAGCGTTTCAAAGATTAAAATTGAACCAAAATCTGCATTTATTGTTGGATCTTTTTGAAATTTGGTATTTAAATGTAATATAATAGTCTTCTTAACTACGTTAAAAGATATTTTAGTTAATATGTTTATTTTCGGAGATATTGTTCATACAACATTTTACTCCGGAGTACAAGCTATGCCAGTTGTTGCATCTGATACTAACAACATTATACCGCGGCGCCCAGATAGCGCCACTTGTGGTATATGATAGTTACAACTGTATACGTTGAAAAACATAAGTCTCACTCTGTTGTATGTGGTAATAATATTATATTAGTTACAAAATTCAAATGTACAATTTGAACGTGATTAATTTTTTAGGTTAATAAATAAAATAGAAATCTTATTGGGGTTAAATTTCTTTATTAGAAACAACACAAGTGCTAAAAAGCTAATCAGAAAATCTTAAAAAAATAAAATAAGGAACTTTTAAAACATAATTAAATAACTTCTTCTATTGCTGATTAATCAAAAACATTTCAACATAAAACAATCATTAAAAAGACTTTTTAAAAATTATACAAAGTAATAGAATCAAAGCATGACCTATGCCTGTAATAATATTTTAGTAGGTAACGTTACAAATTCTTCTTAAGAACTAATCAAATAAAATTACAAAAATCAACATCATTATAAAAAATTAACAATATGAACTTACTTAATCATTTATATGAGATCAGCTTAAAATCTAAGTAGTAATTTGGTAACTATTTATATTTTTTGGCATTGTACTTATTGGTTTAATACGATAACATCGTTAATGTATACATAATAATGATAAAGAAATTAAAAAATAAAAACAATTGTGTTATTGTCAACCTAACAAACCTAAAATTAGCTTTTATATATAAGCTGCATAAGCTGTCGGGATAACTTCTTGTTAGTGACGTGAATTTCATGATCCATGACTTGCTGTTCTGTTGGACTGTTAATATTTCTAAAGATGTGACACTGATCGCACTGATCTTTCTTAGGAATATAAAAACTGAGCTTAAATTTTTCATTTACAATGTCTCGATATAGACGTTCGGAGTTAGTTTTCTCTTCATATGTATTAGACTGAAGCCACTCATTGTACATTTCAAATAATTTATGAAAATTTATATCTCCATCCAAATATAACTTATTTGACCTTTGCCTAGTAAAATGTGACTCAACAGGCTGCAAACTCTTGATATGGTCATACACACTGGTTATAACAGACTCTGTCTTTTTTACAGGGTGGTTTGAGTGTCTTCCTCTTTGATCTGGAATTAGTACTCCAGTAGTCGTATCCATCTTTTCTAGGGCCTTATTAATAACCTGATCACTGACGGAAATAGTGCTTAAGAAATGTTTTTTGCATACATTCACATAATTATCTTCACCATGATCTAGTGGCAATGAGTACTTTAACGTATACTTACGTCTTGAAGTTGTATCTGTGTAGACTCTGCGTTTATTTTGCTTTTTTACTAAGCTGGCTATATACATCCATTGTTTTTCTCGATTGCCCAAACTCCAAAAACTCTCAAATATCTTCTGTCTTTCTCCTTCACTTAATTTATCAAAACACTTCTTGCGGCAGTGACATGGCGGGCCCATCTTTCTCTTTGCTTGAATTTTACCATTTCTTGACATGTACTCTTTTCCCATATTACGTAAATTCTTTCTCTTAGTATCTATCCATTCATTAAAATGTCTTTTTCTTATATTACCTTTATCTTTCCTTGGTTGACGACGGCGATCGCTTGTGCTAGGACTATTATTCGAAATATCTGACAGCGGACTATAATTGTTTATTGTTGTATACGTTGAGCAGCTAGACAGAATCAGATAACCTGGTGAGGGCACAGGCAAAATATCAAAAGTTGATAAGTTTTCCTTTTGTATATAATAAGGGCAGAAATCATTATCACAGTCGTAGTCCAAGTGGTTGGTACTACAAGAAGGTGAAGGGTGCGGTGTTTCGAGACTTGCACTATCAGAATCTGAAGCAACTTCTGGATTATTATCAAAGATATCTGCATCAATTATGTTTGCAAGCTCATTAATTTCCGACTCATTAAAGCTTATTGGTAGTGGAGACTCTGAAACAATAATAATGTTTTATAAATGATCAGCAGATTCGGGGAATCGAACCTGAGACCTCGGCGTGCTAATACAAAGCACTAGGTATGCATCTAGCTATTGAGGCAGTCGTACTTACCATTTAAAGATCGACTTTTGAACTGATGACTTGACTTACAACGTAAATTTTAAGTAAAAAAAAAGTAAATCCAACGTAAAATATAGCATTTCACCATACAACAACATTTTAATGAACGATATCCGAAGTAAAATGTTGTATTTATTACATACAACAAAATGTTTAACTTCAATGAAAACGTATAATATTGTATGTATTATATACAACATTTTTGATGAACGCTCACCGGCGTATATTGTTGTAAGTAATCTATACAATATTTTAGGTTGGTTCCACCATGAAAAGTGTTAGTAACCTAATTCATGCTACTGAAATAATACAAAAACAAAACTTACCTATAATATTTCGTAGGCTTGAATCAGGAAAACTGTTTAATTCTATTTCATTTAATGAAATATTGTCGTTTTCAATGGGTGTATCGGAATTGTTACTTTGTAGATTCGTATTATTGAGCAAATCACATATTCGACGCCCTCTTGATATAATACTTGTACGTTTCATTATAACAAATATGAAGTAAACTAATTAATACTAATTACGTCAATAAATTAGCAAATAATATAAGCGATTGCAACGTGCGTGCGGCCGGTTGAAAGTCCGGCGTGGTCTGTTGTATGTAACCAATACGAGGCGTGAGCGCGTGATTCTACCCGCCCCGCGCCCCGCGTACACAAACGGATAGGCATTAACAATGGTGTAAGCCGTTCTCGTTTGAAAATTACAACATTATGCGTCTGACAAATCCTTTAAAAATTGTGTTTTTGTTGTTTTTTCACTTTGAATGGATAGAATGATTCATATTAGGATATTTTTCAGCAAAAAAGCAAAATAGCATTTTTGTGGCATACAACAACTTACGTGGGAGGTATCGAAGTATACAATAAGTATTGATACTGATAAAGAAACTACATAACCGCAAAAATCTAGATTTTGAATCAATCTTTTTGGACTAAAAAATATCCCGTCAATTTTTGATCTCACTGTCAAACTGTATTGTACGGTTTTGTGAGACAAGGTCTCTTAGATTATACGATTATACTTACACTGTACTTTTTTTTCATCAAGCCTTTTTTTTCACAATATTTTTTTTATCTTAAATAAAATATTATAATTTTTGTCAAGCATACAGCTCATCATTACTTGTACGGTACGTCCCCATTTGGTATCTAACATCAACAAAGTCCCAAAAAAATCAAACATTAAGATTTCACAAACCCTTTACCAAAATCCAGCAAATAAACATAAAACTACAATTACATCGTGTGAGAACATGCGTGAGGTTGTATTTACAGGTCGGATAAGCCAAGCGCTGAACTGACATGGGGTTGCCACAAAAAAAAAGGTGTGAAAAGGGTCCAACAGCATCCTGGTTGCGTCAAATTATTGTCAACGTCATTATTTTCCGCCTATTTCGGTTTCAGGTAAGGTTTTTGTGGAAGAATGTTTGTAGATAAGTTAGAAAAAGATTTGAATATTAGTGTTTTTTTTTTATATATCAATGTACTTTCATTTTCATCTAGATATCTAAGATTATGAAACGAGAACTGTTGCTTATTATTTTATTTATACAATGGTATCTTTATATCTTTTCTGATGACTTAAATGTGTGTCCTTCGAGTACTAATTTCCAGTACACGTACAGCTTATTAGTAAGTACAATAAGGCGACAACCTCAAAACGAAAAAAAAACCTCTGGACTGCAATAGGCTGAAATGATGATGATGATGAATACACTAAGGCGAGTTTTTGCCGTGCGTTAAAAAATAACTGGGATATAATATCACTTTTCTATATTGTCGCAACAGTTTTGTTGCTATTAAATGCGCGGACTACATGTACTTTAACTGTTTGTTACAAAGATACAGAGCAAAAGTCAAAGCGCTTTTTTGTAGTGCGCGCCTGGCCTTATGCAAAAAAAAATATCTTAGCACATTTAATTCCATCTCTTACCACCATTGATCTCCATCAAGTGAAGCTGGATTATAAAGATATTTATCATTGCTACTTGCATATCTATAAGATTTCATTTTCTTTTCAATATTCAAAGAATTTTTAATATTAAAACAAAACCTTCCCCCATAAGTCTGAAATATTTATTGCCAATATTTTTTCAAACAATCACAATATTCAAACTATAAAACATGATCAAAGAAAACTACGTACGAACTGTCCGTAAACATTTTATTTCACTTTCAAAATATCCTCGTAAATTTTATTATTGTTGAATATAAAATATATTTTATTCACGGCTACGACTCTACGGGCTGTCATATAAGTTTGAAGACACCTGTGTCTCAGAACATTGAAAATTTTCAAACAATACCTTGCTGGTGACATCGAAAATTTCTTATTTTATTCAGATTATTGTTATCTGATTGAAAGATGGACAGGCCGACAGATTGTCTTTTGTTGAGGTCTTAAAATAAATTTATCTAGTGAAGACGTGAGTTAGAATGAATATAAAGACTTGGTAGAAAACATTGGTAAATTAATCATAGCTCGCGAACCGTTTCTAGTGGTTATATAGTTATAGTAAAAAGGAGGTAGTCGGTTCAATTCCCACATGACACATGACAGATATTTTGTGCGGAATATAAAATTACTTCGTGCTGCCTGCAATCAACGGCCACCCGCAATATTTACCAGGTCGTCGGTCCACATGGGTGGCTGTCCCACGCTGCGCTTTCCAATACGTGGCTGCCACTCGAGAACCTTTTTGCCCCATCGGCCATCATTTCTGTGACCTATGTGCAGCAGTGGGCTGATGTGATTAGTTTTATGTCCCAAAATTTTATGCTTAGGCTTTTGAATGAGTGTTGTTATTTTTAGAATTTGTTCTTTTAACCTAGGTGACTGATAATACCTACCTACTCTATGACTTAGAGCGTTGCTGGTTACAGAGTTCTAAAATGTGCTCCATTTCCAAAATAAAATAGTAAATTTCTTATCTGTGGAGACGTATTTAAAAAAATAAAATAAAAACACAAATTCGAAATTTAAAACATAAATTAAACACAGCTGCTTTACATTTACTCATACATTTATCTCTGTCAAATAATTTTATTCTAAAAGAAATACTATGAAAGTATTTTAAGACTAATATTATTTATTTTTTCATCTAAAGTAGAAGCGTCTATTTTTGTTCATCTAGACTATTTACCACTATGAGGTATAATACGACTTTAACTAATGTAATTCATAACCTAACCGGGGTTGGTTTTATTATAACCTACATTACAAAAAACAGCGTGGCGCAGTGTGAAGTGTATACGTCTGCTGTTCAAGAGGTCCCGGGTTCGATTCCCGGGTCGGGTGAAAATGTAATGGCCTTTTCTATCAAGAAATTCCAGTATTGAGATTTTCCCGGAGTTTGGTAAACAAATGTATTATTCCCTATTTCATGGGACCAAGCATAGCTGGCGAAATGTGGTTGTGAAACACCTCTGCCTATGCTATGTATATGTATGTATGTATGTATGTAAATTACAAAAATAAATAAGACGTTACATAAAAATGGGTGTTAAGTCAAGTATACACTAGAATTTTGGCCAACATGTTGCTATTGTAACTATTGTTTGTTTGGTTGAATGCTAGGATCTTAGGAACTAATCCAAGTGGAAAAGTTCTTTTAATTTAGGATAGCCAGGTAGAACTTCTATAACTTTATATATCACTAGCTTTATCTGGCCACTGCTCAGCTTCTATTAGACGTAGCGTAAAATTATATATTCTATAGCCTAGCTCGATAAATTTGCTATCCAACACTAAAAGCATTTTTCAAATCGGACCAGGTGGTTTCAAAGACGCTCTCAACCAAACAAACAAACTCTTCAGCTTTGTAAATATTTATTTATTATTAGATATAGCAAGCGATGGTGGCTAAATGGATAAGAGACCGGCGTGTTAAACACGCGGTCCGAGTTCGATTCCGACCAGCAGTACCAATGTGGATTTCACTTTGTGGAATTTATATGTACTAGTCATGTGACTTACCATCTGCTAACGGTGAAGGAAAACATCGTGAGGAAACTCACATACTCTAGAAGAAATTCTATGGGTATGTCTGATCCACCAACCCGCACTAGGCCAGCGTGTGTGGATTATGGCCTAAACCCTCTCAGCTCTCTAGATAAAGGAGAGGAGACCTGGCAGTGGACATTAATGGGTTGCTGATGATAGTAGATATTGATAATCGTTAAGGAGCAAATAAAAATAAGCAGTCAACAAAACAGTGAAGACTCAGCTTAACAATAAAATCCAGTTTATATACCTACCCACAATATTAATATTAGCTATATTATGTATGAGTAAGCAAAATTATATCAGTTGTATTATACAACAGTATTTGTATTGTATTTGTTTTAATTCTTCATAACATTCTAGGGTTGTCACTCTTTGTTATTTAAACTAATGTTTATTTTCACTGTATGAAATTTCTATATCAGATTTTAGAATCTGTTGTACCTACTCGTAAATGTTTTTAGCGAGTTTTAGTTTGATTTTAGTTATGTATAGAAAGTATAATTTGAACTTAACTTTAACTAATCTTCAACTGAAAGACACAGCACTGCATTCGTATTAACATTTGTTCCAGTTAAGTATGTATTGTGAGAACAAAATATATATTTTTTCTTTCTTTTTTTCTAGTGCCTCGCTACTATCCCAGAATGAATATGTCATGTCCGGGCAAATACTACTTTCCCACAAAATATCAACGCCAAATATCAGAGACTGTTGCGTTTCATCTGGTGGGTGGGAACGCCGGAGGCCCAATTCCTCCTCCCAGTCCCCTTCGTTTTTCTTTTCTTTCCTATTTCCCTTTTCCTTTGATTTTTCTTCGCAACCAATGCTAAGAGAACACAGGCATGTCCATGTACGATGGTTACGACTTTCTTGTCTGCTAAGTCGCATAGTAAAATTGCCAAGGGCCATTCACCAGACACATAAAAATATAATAAACATCTGTAAATTTGTCCCGGTCTTTAAATGTAAAAAATAACATGACAACCCTATACGCCAGCAACTAATCAATTGAGCGAATCACATCGCTTGCTATTGTGGTCCTCGCTTACTACACGGAAACAATACTATTCGTTGTGTATGATACGTCCGCGAAATTTCGCTCCCTCACTGTCGTATAGTTGCCAGACTCTTTGTGGTATATTGTCGTTTTATTATAGTATTTTTGGATTATGGTCTAATAAATAGTTATTTATTGTAATATCACGTTGAATAAGAGATGATTGCCTCAGTGGTGGAATAGAGGTGTGTTTGAATGCCGTACAGAGCTCCCAGATTTTATTTTTTTATTAGCCTGGTGTCTGAAAATGTCCCCAATTAATTGCTAATGACTTTTCTGGCGCAAAATTGACGTGATGTAACCATCCTGGCCAACCAATACACAATAACATTCCCCAACACTATAAATTCCGACAGCGATCAAATGCAACAAATTATGAACAATATAATGAACAGAAGTTAGTGAAGTTGATGCAAACAATCCAGAACGGACTCAACTATCTTGATGGTAGAAGCTGTTAATAAATTTACCGACCGGCCGCCCTTAATCCTAACTGATATTCGTAGAGTTTGTTGGTCCAAGTCATAGAAGTTAAGTCACTTTTTCAGTTAAAAATCATCATCATCAGCAACCCATTAATGTCCCACTGCTGGGCTCGGGTCTCCTCTCCTCTATCTAGAGAGCGGAGAGGGTTTAGGCCATAATCCACACACGCTGGCCTAGTGCGGGTTGGTGGATCAGACATACCCATAGAATTTCTTCTAGAGTATGTGGGTTTCCTCACGATGTTTCCTCAAATTAAAAATACAAAACTTTAATAGGGAATGAGCTAAGTGTCGTGGGGGACTTTACAGGCATACAATTAATGGACACACTCTGATTCGAAACAAATATTTATAAACCATTTTTTTTTAAACGTACACTAATTACTCAATACTTATAATAAGATAAGTGCTTAATTTATAGGTACACAAACACTGAACATAGCAAACATATTAACATAAAACAATATTTCGAAAATCAGGAATCGAACCTCGGCACGGTGATGTTAGAGACAAGGCGCTCTTCTTTCATCTTAACCGCTACGCCACGCTGACGGTCAAGATACTATCAATAAACGCTTGGAACTATAGATACATAAAACTACATAATATATAATAATATGACAAAGAAAACAGGATGATTAAGTTTAATTTGGACCGTACTCGCTTACCATCCGCCCTTTTCGTCATCATCGTGGTATAAAAAATAATAATACGAATTACTTTTCCAAAAAATGATAATACATTACTTTTACCATAATAAATAAGTATAGTATATTTCGTTTCAAGGAAAAGTATAAATTTGCTATCAATAAATAATTATATACAGAAACAAGCCAGGAAAAATATTTCTAAAAAGTAATTGGGAGTCTCATGTTCCCTGGGTAATTTGAACATGTTTCACGGAAATTGTATGAATAATACTTAGAAATAAACTTATTTTTCTTTTGATAAAAAACACGCGCTCTATAGGGTAAATGCCTTAGGTCGCGGGAATCTTTATAAAACTTCCAATTAATTTAACAGACACAATGGACCCAAATTCAGGAATATATTCTAAGAATTTACCTTTTTAGAGTATTCAATAAGTATCTAAACAAGAGTTAATTTAAAAAACCAAATAACCCGACTGCCTAAAAGTAGCCTCCGATAGTCAATTAAAAGCAATGAATTCGAAGAATATACTAGTAAAAGGTCTATATGCTTCGATATAGAAATTCGGTGATGAATACGAATATAACAACACCTTGCACTTCAAAATCGGTCAAGCTATTTAGGTTACAAGACATAAGTGGAGCCGCGGGCAATAGTAAGTGCATATATAATTAAATTAGGCTATTAATTAGCTTTCATCTGATACCGATATTGCGATAACACAAAAAAAACGTATGTTTTGACAGTTTACGTCCGCCATGTTTGTTTTTTGATGACGTCACATAGCCTATGACACTCGGGGGAAAAATATAAATCTAATGACACCTCACACTTTAAAATCAGCCAAGCCGTTTAGGCTCCAGAAGGTCACAATGGAACATTCATGCCCACATACATTCCCTCCTTTTTGGCAGTCGGGTAAAAACAGTGAAAGCGATGGTGGCCGAATAAATGACCGGCAATCTAAAAACATTCACCACTGGCATTAGGTAGGCCTGTATAGATTATGGCCAGCATTGGTACATTAATGGGCTGTTTGACAAATGTCTCATTCACAGCTGGGTATAGACCTCTTCTCCACAGCGCCCTTCTCACTGCGTCTAGTGAGATCCTATGATCTTGACGATATCGTCTCACCATATCAGGCCAGTGGTCTGCCTACAGTTCTTTGAGGTCAAACAGATATAACAGTCTCCTCCAAAGAATTTGGAGGGAATCTAGCCTACTATAACACGCTGGCCAGACGGGTTGGTATAGGGTTTGTTTCGAATTTTCCTTTTCTTGCAGTGCTCTTGCATAGAGTTATTCCCTTAGTCGCCTTTTACGATACCCACGGGTGATAGGGGAGTGACATTATGTATTCTTAATCCGTCACAACACAGAACCTATATACCATAAGTATAATAAGGCGTAAGTCCTTTCTTAAAAATTTTGATAAGTGGCGCAGCTGTGGTGTTTGATTGAGCTGTAAATTTTTAACTATATTATTTTGTAACTGCCTCGGTTGCAGTGGGAAGTGTATACGACTGCTGTGCAAGAGGTCCCGGGTTCGATTCCCGGGTCGGGTAAAATTGTATTGGGCTTTTCTATCATGAAATTCTAGTATTAAGATTTTCCCGGAGTTTGCTAAACAAATTTTCCCGGTTGATGACAATAATCTCGCCCCCTATTTCATGAGCCAAACAGCTGGCGAAATGTGGGTGTAAAACACCTCTGCCTACCCCTTCGGGGAAAAAGGCGTGATGCTATGTATGTAAATTTTTGTCCGTCCAGTGTAGGATCTCTTATGCATGCCCTGAAAAAAGGCATGATGCTATGTTTTATGTAAAAATTTAACCACAAGCTACATGGGCACTGGTGGGTAAAGATTTGTATTAAAAATAAAATATAAAAATTGAATTAAAGTGGTATCAAGTTTACTGTATTTTTTTTTTCATTTCAATAATTCATAAACAAATACGTGTTTTAAAAACACTTTAAATTATTCAAAATGTAACATAATTATAGCGGTATTGAAACAAGTAAAATAAAAAACAACTGTTCTAAAGTTAGAAGTAAAATACAGCTCCCATGCAAGTGATTAGTGTCTATACGAAACTAGACCAAACTTAGGCTTTTAACTTGGGAACTAAGCACTAGAAAGTTACACCCTCGGGTTTCAGAACAGTTCTCTATGTGTTAACTATGGCGCTAACTAAACAGTACTTATATTTTGCATAAATATTAGTTGGAAGAATGAACTATGTTCACCAAAATTTTAAGTTTAGTTTTGAATAACGTATAATACTCTGTTCTCAAAATACACAAAATAAAAAATAAATCTTGGTTTTTGAAGGAAAAATTGCTAATTAAGTAAAACCTAGATATTGAAGGTCAAGTTAAAGATTATCAAACTTATTCTATTGAAATCGCCAGGATTGCTGATCAAAAGAGAGTGATGGATTCATTTTTTTATTTAAAAAAATTGTACGACCCTGAGATTGAACCTTGGACGACTTGCCACGGAGGTAGAATAAGAGGCGTTTTTTAAATTAATTACCCATATCTAATTATTAGCTGTTGCCCGGGTCTTCGCTTCCGTCGTTCTTTGTTTGGCCACTGCTCAACTCCTATTGGCCGTAGCGTGATGTTATTTAGCTTATAGCCTTCCTAGTTAATGAGCTATCCAACACTATTTTTTTCTAATCAGACAAGTAGTTCCTGAGATTATCGCATTTAACCTAAAAAAGCGATGGTGGCTGAAAGGATAAGGGACTGGCGTGCAAATCACGCGGTCCGAGTTCGATCCCGACCGGCAGTACCAATGTGGATTCCACTTTGTGGAATTTATATGTACTAGTCAAGTGACTTACCATCCGCTAACGGTGAAGGAAAACATCGTGAGGAAACCCACATACCCTAGAAGTAATTCTATGAGTATGTCTGATCCACCAACCCGCACTTGGCCAGCGTGAGTGGATTATGGCCTAAACCCTCTCAGCTCTCTAGTTAGAGAAGAGGAGACACGAGCCCAGCAGTGGGACTTAATGGGTTGCTGATGATGAACCTAAAAAACAAAAAATCTTCAGCTTATATTAGAATATAATACAAAATTCCCACAGCTTTAATTAAAAGGAGCCGACGCTCAAATATGTCACTCCTATATATTTTTAATTTAAATATGAAAAGAAAAATGAGTTACGCAAAACTTGGGCTTTTAACAAAGGCTCGCTCAGATTTTTATGCATTAAAGTTTTGTGGTATTACTTAGCTGTCTAGATGGAAAAAAGTTAAATATTGTGTTGTGTTTACTGGGCGAAATAATTGGACGGGAATATTCAATTTTGATATATTGTAGATATTATTTAATATAATGTATATATAATAATATTCTACCACATTCACACAGTGCCATCTAGTCCCAAAGTAAGCAATTATATTTGCTTGTGTTATGGGTACTAAACAACTGATATACTACTTAAATACATTTTTTTTTGTAAATACATACGTATTATAGATAAATTACACCCAGACACAATTAACCAAACAAAATTTATTATTATTAAAGGAAATACTTGTGTACCAGTTTTAGTTAACGTCCGCTCGCGACATCGCCTTCGTATTTTTAAACTGTTTTAATGATTATTTGGGAACACTGAAACACTGCAGCTTTATATCTGCGACCTTATTCATAATTACAGACATTCATAATACTGTTTTAACTGTAGAGCGCCTTTGTGTTTTTTTGCCTAATTGGGTTTAGAAGCTGAGAGGGATTTATTCCATAATCGACACACACTGGCCTGGTGTGGGTTAGTACGGTACTTACCTAAATATATTTTATACTTTTAGTTTACATAACATAACATAGCATCACGCCTTTTTCCCCGAAGGGGTAGGCAGAGGTGTTTCACTGCCACATTTCGCCAGCTATGTTTTGGTCCCATGAAATACGGGGCGAGCCTATTGTCATCAACCGGGAGCATTTGTTTATCAAACTCCGGGAAAATCTCAATACTGGAATTTCCTGATAGAAAAGTCCAATACAATTTTCACCCGACCCGGGAATCGAACCCGGGACCTCTTGCACAGCAGTCATATACACTTCCCGCTGCGCCACTGAGGCAGTTTTAGTTTACTTGTCCGAGCTTTCAATCGGATTGCAACGATTCAGTCAGTATGATCGAAACGTCATCTCAGACAAATAATATCAAGGTAGACATTTATTTAACTCAAACATAAAATACGTGACGTAGAACCAATCTAAAATAATAAAATACACATTGCCTCTCACCTCTCCTGTAATCTCATTTCGTTTTAAATCGTAAATATAAAACGCAACGCAAAATAATCTGATACAATTATCACAACAGAAAACCTCGATGCCCTAAATATCCATTTAAAACCGCCAATAACATAACAAGGCATAATAAATAATGCCTTTGCTCATGTTCGATAAACGAAAAACACTAAAACAGACTGGTCAGTCACTAAATCAGTCATAATTACCCCAATAAATGTCCACCGGTTTGTATAGCAACGATTGGGTTGCCATCGTAATAAATTATTTTTCCCGAAAGTGATATTTCAGGGAATGGGAATTGATAAAATAAGTTCTAATAATTAAATGAGCTTGATTTTCTAGTTATTTGTGATGTTTCATGATGTTAAATTCTATAGTAAAGAAGAAACTAAATAACATGTTATGATGTAAGTATATTATGTATTTTTGTATCCAGTGTGCTGACGAAATAAGTATTAAAGTATATTAATAGTATAGAACAGTTTTTTGACAAATAAATAATAATCTAAGTAAAAACAAAATTCAAAATATAAAATTATATTTTTACTCATGCTTCTATAGTTTTTTTAAGCTAGCAACATTTTTTTGCCCATCGAATATCTGCGACAAATAAAGCACACGATATTGGTGCGATAAAACAAATTTTATTGTTGGCTGTTAGCAATAATACACGACCTTATGTTGTTTGGTTATAAGGCCTTTTCTGACGATAAGTGTGATTCAATTCAAAGATATTTCTGTTAAGTAAAACCATTAAAAACCGTGCTCGGTCTATAGTCAGTGGGGTCCAGCCTTCGCTGTAGTTGTCCTACTCGTCAAGCCATCTTTTTCGTGGTCTGATGCGGCTCCTACTTGCTTTCTCAGAGCACCACGGTCCATGAGGTGGTAACTTTAGCCCATGGCTCGCTGGGCATACGACAGTAGACTTATAAAAACTCAAATTCAAATTTGCAGAAACCACACTCGTTACACTAAATTTTATTAAGTTAGTTTGAGCAAATCTATGACAACGCCTGTGACGGGTTGTTGAAGTCATCTTATGGTACCAAGAAGGTTCTAGATTCCTATAGAACGCTATAATGATTTATTATATTCGTATTTAAAAACAAAAAACATATTATTATAACTACCAGCCAGTAACGTCAAAATATCATCACGCCTCCCTAAACCGCAAAAGCAATTCAAACTATTTTTATCAGCGATTTGGACCCAAAGTAATCCGCTCATAAACAGATTTAATAGTAAATAAATCCATTGAAATCGTACAAATCGGTAGTCTATCTAATAATATTATAGTACTTCATAGCAAAAGCAATTTTCCTGCATCCGTTGGTCCCAAACATGTTTTCGTTGGGAGTAATAATTTCAGAGATATGATTTGTTGGGCCCGCCTGTTGTGAAGCTGAGTTTGATGGACGTACGTTTAAATTAATATTTCTGTACTTGTACGAAATTGTGCGGATTTGTCTAATAATTGTGTCATGCGTCTTGAGGTTTTATGAATAATTAGTTGAGGGAAAATGATTGTATTTTAGAAAATGCAAGCAGTTAACATACTAGACATACTAACTGCCGTAATCAGAGACGACTATAAAGTTTATTTAGTAAAAACGTGTAATACTTAAGTCGATACGCTTAAAGATGATTATTCAATGAAAAAATTGTGTTAATGACAGATTACTGCTAATTGACGTCTTTGAGTACGGCAGTCTGAGTGCGGCCGTTAGTCTAGCTACCTAAACAAGAGAAAGCAGGTGACTACCCTGCGTTTCGCAAGTCACTTGGTCATGTATGATATGCCTTAAATTCATTCATTTTTATCGTCAATTCAAATATTCCAGTATACCACTCTATTAAAAAAGTGAATTATAAAACGTATTTTTTTCAATTGTCATAAGTTGAAAATATTATTTTAATTTAAAAATACTGTTGAGTACAATTCTCACTAACATTGTACAATTAACCCTCACAGGACCCAAGGGCAATAAACTACGTAAAGCTATTCCTATCACGAAGGGCACAAAGACTATAAACCCTAAAAAATTAAGTAGACATTAAAATTATCTCGTTACAAACAAAGAGATGTTCTCTCGGCACAAATATAAAAACCTACTGTACTATTTAGCTAATCTGAAGAGATATGGTTTCCAAGAGCCAATTAGGGCACATTTTATCACAAAAAAAAAGTAAAAAAGAGAAACAAAGTATGCTATAATAGAATGAGAAAAGTCCCCAATGCAATAACAGTTTTAATTATGTTAAAAATTACGTCGAGGCAACTTTTCCGGTTGGTATCTTCGCCAGTCCGTTTGCTTTAACGATTATGTTTATTCCTTCGTACGAAACGATGGCCGCACATTTTTGCTCCTAATATTGAAAATGGAGATTAAAAGAATACAGTTTTATTTTCTGTTCAAGGGAACATTAGTTCAAATCTTTTTGAGCTACTCAAATTGGCAAATACGCATACAATCAATGATATCTTTTTGGGATTTTTGATTTTAACTTTGAATACAAGAAAGATTTCGGCAATTTTTATATGGCATCATTATCACATGACGTCAGTGACTGAAATGCACAAAGATGCATACATTTCTTTAGTGCGGTCTCATTTGCTTGGCGGCGCTGTGACTGTATGATTTAATGGATAATGTAAACAAATAATAGGTAAACAAATAATTATTAACATAAAAAGTGTTTTATCCATGTAGTGACGGATTAAGAATTCATAATGTCACTACCTCATCTCAACCCGTAGGTATCGTCAAAGGCGTCTAAGGGAGTAACTTTATGTAGACAAAAACACTGCAAGAAAAGGAAAATATGAAACAAACCCTATACCAAAGTGTTAGAATGCCCACGGACCCATGCCCAGCAGTGGGATGATAATGATAATGATGAAAGAGTTTGTACCTTTAAAATATTTAATTTTATATTGTGTATTTTAAAGTTTTATGCTGATAATATTAAATACACATACACCGAAGGTTTTCCTCAACAAGTAAACACAGATTTGGATTTCCAGGCGAAACTGTTTGAGTTAACTCATCAGAAAACTATTTGTCTTGTATATTATGTAAATAAGTTCTATTTAGATTACAAGCATTTGTACTAAACCATAGTACGTATAATATTAAATAGGTTCTACGTACACAAGTATATCAGCTTTCTCTCTTATTTTACACAAGTTATTATGTGATTTATTAATGTTCCGAACAGAATTATTGCAATAAAAACTTCATACACGATTTAATATTTTATTACAATCACAAAAAGGTAGAAGACATATTTTATGCCTAGGAGAAGTGGAAAGAGGCGCTTGAATAAATCAGAATACACCTATGTAAAAAACTGACTGACACTGATCTAAATTTCTTACTAGATATCCGATTTTATCCAAAAATAATAATGCAAAACACCGGCCACATTTTTAAACCCAAAGGAAATCAGTGTGGTGATATTCAAAAACGTTACCTAACTTCTTAAAGACGAAACTTCGGAAGAAACTTGGTTCGAGTTGTTAATATTAAAATCGATAAAGGGGATGATTTCACTGAGTCTGATTTTGAAGTTGTGTTAATTCCCATCAGACGATTATCAAGTTTAAGTAACTTTTCTTCGGTAATGTCTGTTAATTGACGATAACTTGGCCAAGTTAACATCGTTGATTGTTCCTTGACGGCACTTTGTGAGTTTGAAGTACGTTTGTGTTTCAAATGTGGTGGGTTCTTTGTTTTCGAGTTTTTATTAGTTTTGTGGATGTTATTGGTTGGGCGGTATTTTGTCTATACAAATTTTCGTTAGAGTTTGCTTTGATAAGGTCTTCATTTGGATATACTCTATTCTATTTTTAAATTTGAGATTTCAACCGTTTATTTTGACGTACAAAGATACACTGAGATTGTTAAAATAGAATTTACAAACAAAGAGATTAATAGACACCATTCAATACAGTAAATTGACATTGAGTAAGTTTAAAGACACACGACACACCCACCGACAACCGCTGGGGAAAACGGGTTTTAGAGTGGAGACCTCGTTCTGGCAAGCGTAGTGTAGGATGCCCCCGTCTAGGTGGAGTGACGATCTTGGCAGGGTGACTGGTAAGCGCTGGATGAGAGAAGCCGCAAATCGTGCTCAGTGGCGTGCAACTGGAGAGACTAGTACAGACTGATGATGATGATGATGAAGTTTAAAGAACGTACTTACAACACAATATCAATTTAAGTATTTAGACAGGAAATGTTTTGATTACCAATAGTTAAATTCTGACATACTTATATTTTCAGGGAACAAATTTAATTTAATATGTCATTGTGGAACATAATGCGCGCAAGGATAATCGATTTAATTCTAATATTTAAATGAGTCATTTGTAGATTATTTAGAAAAGGGAGATAGCATGAAACATAGAATTACTTGGTACTTTGATACGACTTAGTTTTTAACTATGGTGATAATTAATTACCAACAGTAGTGTGACATAAAACCTAGGAACTGCCTTTCCATCATCTCAACGCTTAAACGTAAAGTCTTGTAGGTTGACTTTCCACTGGACTCTGACCTCAGGAAAAGACGTCCCGATTAAAACCTGAAAGCTCCTGAATGCAACTGGCAAGCAAAAATGGGATACCGAAAAACTTCCTCCTAAAAAAGAAAACAAAACAATTTCCAAGAACCAATCGGTAGAAGACGTTAAAATCTTCACAGAATCAAAGATTACCATACAAATTGAGTAGCGATAAAACTTGCAACAATATACAGGGAACGTTTGGCAGTTCAATTTGTTCGCTTAGTGTAAGATGTTCAACAATGGCCACAAGTCGAGAACAGGTATGGCCAACTTGTATAAATTAAGTTCCCAACTTAAATTGACTCCGCTATCAGTACCCGGGTAAAGGTAAGTACATGATGGACGGCTTGGTTTATTAATAAGTTGATGCCACAGCAAAATCTTAAGTACCTACATCTTAAAGATAAAGATAAAGATAAAGATAAAGATTCTTTATTTAACACTTTTTTAACACTTTCTAAAGCATTTTCTTTAGAAAGTGTTCTTGATATTTCAAAACAGAATTACCTGAGTAAAATTAAAAGTAGCTCAATCAACTATTGTCTTGTAAAAAAGTATTTAATTCGATTTTCTACGTCAGAATATAAACAAAGTGATAGTATCTTTGGAAATGAAGAAAAGTCATCATCTTCAAATTTGAGGAAATATGCAAAACCATCCCGAATAAAAAGATCACCAGCTCCGGGGTAGGCTGGAGCTTTCCTAAATATGTCTGACAATACCATGTCCGTGGAGTCCATTGGGAGTAATCTTATTCAGACAAGATCACTACAAGAAAAGGAAAATTCGAAACAAACCCTTTACCAACCCGCTTGGCCAGCGTGGTACAATAGGCTAAATTCCCTCTACATTCTTTGGAGGGGCCCCGTGCCCAGCAGTGGGACGTTTATGGGTTGAAATGATAAAGTCCATGGATTACCATTTTCTTCTACAGGATTCTTCGCCTTATACTACCAAGAACTAACTGAAGAAGTAGAAAATATGAAAGTTCATTTATGAGAAACAAAAAAGCTCTCTTTGTAAATACTTTTTTATTTTTGTTTAGGTTGTAAGATCATCGTCATTTCAACCTAAAACGTCCCATTGCTAGGAATAGGTCTGCACCAAAGATTTTGAAAGAAATTTATACCACGCTGGTCATATGGTTTGGTACAGGAATTTTCTTTTTCTGGCTGTGTTTTTATCTGGTTAAGGTTACTCGCCTTTTATGACCCCCACGGGTAGAAATGGGGTAGTCATATAATGTATTTTTATAACATATTTGCTCGTAAAGGGTCTCTTATTTCACCAATTTCAGTGTCGTAATGCATCTCATTACGCACTAGTGCAATAATGTAAAGTAAAATGCACGGCTTCTCACGATCACAGACTAAGTAGTAATCAAGATGCTCCGTCTAAAACGAACGGTACTTTTTTAAATCTTAGCAAAGAGTTTTTATGTCAGAAAAGTGGTCAACATTTTATGAATAAAGTTAACTTTGGGAGATAAAATAATTATGATATATATAAAATAAACATTTAATTCTTTAACTTCATTAATTTAGACCATAAATTACAACCATTTATCTGTAATAAAACTCAAAAATATTAATTTACTTTATTAATAACACTGGCTGTTTTTGTGTTTTTGCCTTAAAAAAAAAGCGCTGATGCGCGCGCATCGATATAATGTGACAAATAATAGTACATTATGATATAAGTGCGGTAAGTTGATAATTACAGCCGAGGTGATATTGCTAGCCTGAGCTGCAGGCGAGGGCTACAAGAAAGCAGAGGCTGTAATTATCAAAGCGCACGAATTTTTTTGGTTGTGAAATAATAATGTATTTATTCTTTTTTTAGGTGCAATTTATATGGTATAAATTAAAAAAATATTATAAGACCAAACAAAGTAAACCTGTCAAGTATCCATCCAATCTGTACCAGCCTTACTGTTAGCCAAAGTTCGATATTGTGCGGAACAAACATTGTTTTAGCGTCGACTTGAATAATTGTTAGTTTGCCGTCCTTTGTGATACATAGTTGACGAAGACAAATCGCTTCATTTTACGACGCACTAATGATGTGGGAACGTCATACCTATTTCTTTCTAGTAATCTACATCTACACTAATATTATAAAGAGGAAAACTTTGTTTGGTTGTAATGAATAGGCTCAAAAACTACTGGACCGTTTTCAAAAATTCTTTCACCATTCAAAAGCTACATTATCCAAGAGTAACATAGGCTAAATTTTATTTTGGAAAAAAATAGGGTTCCGTAAGATATTTAGTTTTTTCGGACACAAGGTGTAAAAAATCAACCAGAAAAGTTACTTATTTTGCGTACGCTGCCTAAACTATAAAAGATAGAACCATAAAATGTTCTAATTAATTGTAGATCTTATAAATATCTACAAAAAAATCTGCGACACACTATACCTATCTATGTCGAGTGAGGCCCAACAACCATTTTTTTATTTAAAAATCTTTGACCTGGAATCATTTTGCTGACCGTGTCTTTTCTGGGTAGGCCTTTTGCAGCGGTAACCGACATCCACGCGAGCGGAGCCGCGGGCGACCGCTAGTTACTGATAACTGAGCTGTAATGCAGTTTAATTACAGTATGTCAGCCTTTTCGGATCCCAGGGATCACAAAACATCTATGTGTCAATAGTTAATAACTACGACTGGCCTGTTGGTCTAGTGGTTAGTGGCCCTGACTGCTAAGCCGGAGGTCGTGGGTTCGATCCCCACCCAGGACAAATCTTTGTGTGATGAGCATAAAGGTTTGTTCTGTGTCTGGGTGTAATTTATCTATAATATGTATGTATTTATTAAAAAAATATATTTAAGTAGTATATCAGTTGTTTAGTATAATAACAGAAGCAAATATAATTGCTTACTTTGGGACTAGATGGCACTGTGTGAATGTGGCAGAATAAAAAAAAATAAAAAAAACTTTATTTCATTTAGATTAAACACATGAACGTCATACAAAGCCAAAAAAGAAGTCAGCAAATTTTTTTTTTGCTTGTTTGTGTGTGAAAAGTTTACACACAATATACATTGTAATTCTAAAAATAGGTGTCCAGGGAGTCCAACGTACTCGTAGCATTGTGGTGACTGAGAAGTTCGTTACGATCATCGAGGTTAAGCAACGTTCGACAAGGTCAGCCCATAGATGGGTGACCGTTCAGGTGAGCTATTACATTCTTGAGCATCTCCATGCTTTGGAAGCACAGACCATAGATAGGTTTTTTAGAGATAGTTCTGTGTTCGGAAGGCACGTACATAAAGCCGTTGGTCCCGGTTATCACATAATATGGTAGTCGTTAAGTCAAGTTGGAAGCCTTCTAGACCTTTTGGAGCTTTTGTTTTGGTTAAACGAGTTACTCGAAAATTATATAACTAATGCATTGGGTACCCGTACACCCTAATACAGGCTAAAGACCAAGTGTAGATTAAATAAAATGGTGAGGTTTACACAAACACATTCATGACCCATAAATATCAGTTGAGTCTTGAGTACATCCTATTTAGTTTTATTGTATATCTGTGAAAACCTCCACGATACACGATTCGTTCTATTGTAACAAAACTGCATTACATTACAGTAAACTATTTAATTCAGACACAGCGTTCAAGTAACCTGAATGACGTAAAATAAATGCAACTGATATCTTATACCATCATTAAGAACCATCTGTGACAATTCAAGAGCACAAAAAGATCGTTACGCCACTGATCTTATCAGCTCCTTGGCTTCCACGTGCCAAATTCACACAGTTTTAAACTTAATTTCCTGTTGGCAATGATCTTGGCACGAAGTAACATACTTAATATATACTTCGGGTTACTGCGGTAAAAAGGTCGGATATAAATGGAGAAAATTGTTTCATACTTACTCTCATGTTGGTAATAATGGGTTATTCAAATTCATGATCACACAATGGGGTTAAGTAATGCTAATAAAAAGGATATCTACTAGTAAAGCGATGGTGGCTGAATGGATAAGGGGGTTTACTCGCATTAGGACTAATTCTCATTATGGCAACCGACTCGCTAATGGACTACTTCTCATTATGGCCACTTCTCATTTTGGCTACTTCTGATTAGGGCTACTTCTCCCTTGGACTACTTCTCACTTGGGTTAATTCTCATTGGGGCTACTTTTCATCAGGGCTACTTCTCAATATTTGGGAATGCTTATGGAAATAAGGCCGCGGCGTGCAAATCACGCGGTCCGATTTCGATCCAAGAATTTCTTCTAGGGTATGTGGGTTTCCTCACGATGTTTTCCTTCACCGTTAGCAGATGGTAAGTCACTTGACTAGTACACACAATTAAATATTAAGCAATTTCCTTTGCTTTGGTTTAACATTTTATATAAATGCTAAACAAGTAATTTAAAAAATTCAAACTCACGTCGGGACTCAAATGGCAGAGCACTGCACACGGAATGACAGTCGCGGGTTCAAGTGCCGTCGTGAGTTTGAATTTTTCCACAACTTGTTTAGCATTTATATAAAATAGTACATATAAATTCCACAAAGTGAAAATCCACATTGGTACTGCTGGTTAGAATCGACCTTAGACCGCATGATTTGCATGCCAGTCGTTTATCCATTCAAAGACCAGCACTTCACCATCCAACCTTTAAAAATGTCTACAAACATTGTTAAACCTTAATGTATTCTATTTACGTCATCTATTAATACAAAATGTCACAACAGTTTCTAAATACTGCAGTAATATTACGCCGCATGTGCCGTCGGATTGTTCGAGGCCCACAAATCTATTTCTGACAAAATATTTTGATACCCCCCGGCAAACGAGACCGTGAGGTTTTTCTACAAAACGAGCGCCGCCATCACACCAAAGTGACTTTATTGTAATAAAAGTTGATAACCACTAAAATATTAAAGATTATATTATAGTAGAATTCGACGTATTAGCTGGATAGAAAGAATTTCCATCGTACTAAATAAGACGGTTAGTTAAATATTTATAGTTGTATTGCAAGTAAGTCTTTAACGCTACTTTTTAACCAGTCAGAACTATGTCGGATTTGAGTTGTATAAATCCATTGAGATTATCAACATTAGAGAACAATATCAAAATGTACTAAGTTAAATATTGAAATTCTGAGTAGGCCAACTAGACAAAGGTAGAAAGTTCTGAAAATAAAAGACAACAAAGTCAATTTATAAAATTCTATTTTATAAATTAAAAATAAATATTCAATATAATTGTTTATTGTGTTTCGATAAAATTATCAAGTTACATTTCTCAATTTAGTCTCGAACTACTAAGTGACGTCGAAAAAAGAGTAGATGTAATTTGGATGTGTATTGTAAACAGCCAAATATTTATGAATACAAAATATTAACAGCGCACACCGCAATCGAGTATCTTATACGTCTCATGGTTGTTTAAAAAACTTCTCCTCTCTTCTTTTGTGCCCTTTAGTAAAGTCAAGACCAAAAGTTGTTCTTCTGAAGAATCTAAGCGTAGATGAATACGTCGTAATGCAGAGAGCTTCCTCTGTCGCTCTTCATGCGAAGAGTGACGTAGTTAAAGCCGATGCCACCACGCGTAACATTTGCTGATGCATGGCTGTGTGACATGTCATACGCTAGAATGCCCTGGAAGTATAAAACCGTATAAATGACTGTACTAACTGGAACCACAGAATAGATAACTAAGTACCACAAAAATTATAGACAAAGTACGTTTTCTTTTTTTTTTTAGTCTTTGGCTGAATTCATGCCAACTTAAAAAAGAATATTATGCTAAAGACACATAAAACTCAACAGTTTCAACAAAAAATCTGCATAATATCATTAATGAATGAGAACCTTCAGGTGCAGTGAATTCCAAGTATTCCAACATTCTAATCTCAAAATACTTACAACTAAATACCTACATCAAAACACAAATTAGACTTCAAATTTAATAATAAAGTACATAATATTTTACCTGAATACCTCCAAAGTGGCTCCATGGAAGCGTGTAATTCAAGTACTCAACCCTTTTACTGAAAATTCTGGAAGGGTAGCTGACTTCCTTGTGATAAACCAGATGCCGCATCACATTGGTCCCAAAGAAAGTGTGACCACATTCTACAAAGACTACAGCAGCCAACAGGAAAGCGAAGATGAATAATTTCATTTTGATAGTTCTTTAAAAAGCCTTTGACACAGTTTCACTAAACTAAGTGAGTACTGTGGTAGAAGACCCAAAGTAAGTGAATGATACATTAAAATTCGGAACTGCATATTTATATCTTTAAGCTAATCGGTTTACTAATTTTAGGCTACACATATCATTGCTTATTCATTGAAATGAAACTTAATTGATGTTTAAAACATTAAGTCATTTAAAAATACAATTCACAGGTTATAACGGTGATATCGAGTTCTAAAGGAAATTAAAAACAAATTGTGTGGTTGCTACTTGAATTTATCAAACGATAAGTTAGGAGGTAAGAAAACTTTTAAATGGATCACATCAAACATCACACTCACAGGGGAAAATAGTTATAAGATGTGTGCGATGTGAAACTCTGTGTGGCAATTTTGATCCTTATGCAAATAGACTGAAGACAGAAATTGCAGAACAGATAAATTTTATACTTAGACAAAAAAGTACACTTGGACAAAAAACAACTTATTTTGAATCTTAATATGTACCTATTGATTAAATCTATATCAAGAATATAAACGAGGCAGTTAACACGAATTAACTATTGGTCTACAATAGTACCCAGAAGGATTTCTCGGCGTACTATAAGGCATCATGTTAGGACCTCAATAGAATTTGCAAAATACAGAACCAATACTGTATTTGTTATTTGACCGATTTTATTCCTACTTGTAAATGAAATATACTATTGATAATAAACACATTAGTTAATGGGCTATTATTGTAGGTATGGTTAAAATGAGGGCCATGTTGATAAATGTGCCACATTTTACTCATTAGCTTAATAGCAAATTGGCAATTATGGCAGTATTTAACGATAAACATTGAAATCGTTGAAAAAATGACTAATTGTTTTACTTTATGATAATTTTAACAATTTTTTTAAAATTTAATTTGGTTGGTTCAATAATCAATACTGATAAAAAAGAATTGGGAAAATAATCAATTTAATTTTAAGTAATTAATTATGAAGGTAAAATCGAAAGAAATCCGATACTGGCCAGACCAAATTCAACTTTATCATCACATCAGCACCAAAGGATATCCTAATTTTAGTAGGAAGTTTGTAACTTTACAGCCATTTGAATACACTGCGGTGTAAATAATGTCCCGAAGCACTCTGTCTATCGGTCTGTCACACGCTATCAGGTGAAGTCCCTTTTTTACCTTTTGTTTATTTCCTAGCCAATCCAGGCCGCAGAGATACCAAACCGAACTATATGCGGTTTTGCTAAACTGACAGCCAGCCTTTTATTTTAAACTTATTTTTTTAAAAAGACATTCCATTTTATAGTAGCCAGTATTTAGATAGTGTTTATTTATTACATTACTAGCTTTCGCCCGCGGCTCCGCTTGCGTGGCCTGTCGGTGAAAGGTACATTGGTGAAACCCGCATTCAATCCCATGCAGTAGTTTTTGCGTGATGTGCGTGCAAACATACAGACAGACAGACAAAAATTCTAAAAATTATTGATTTGGCTTCTGTGGCTCTAAAAATTAGATTATTTTTTCTTTAATATCTTTAATGTACAGACATCAACCTGTTACTATATTTATTATTTTTTGTGTTAGGTTTGCCTTGAGCGGCTTTACATTAGGTAAATGAAATACCATTAAATGTCACACACATTAAATGTGACAGACTTGTACTCGTATTTATTACGAACAATACTAATATGACTTGACTAAAAGTGCTATCTTGTTACAAACCCAATACTAAACAAAATTAATTATTCTATGTTTTCTATTTATGTTTTATGGATTGAAAGGTCTGAAATAAAGATATTTTATTTATTTAAATGTCAGTCCGTCATAGCGGTAGCGCCTACACAAAAATATATAGTAATTAAAGTAGGTTATGACATATAATACATGCTTTACTGTAGGTACATGCTGCACTAGGTGCACTAATTATAATTATAATTATACCACAAGCCAAAGTAATATATTAATTACTTTGGTTTGTGGTAATTGACAAATTATATTTTTATTGTTATTTTTGCATTCTTTTTTTAAAATAAAAAAATCAACCGCCCTTGATAAAATCCTGGCAACATTATTTTTTTTGCAACTTTGTGACCCGCCCAATCTCTTATCATTACAATTCATAAAGTCCCGCCGCTGGACATAGGTCTCCTACAAACATTTTGAAGGGAATTTAGCCTAACTATGGCCAGATGAGTTGGTATAGGGTTTTTTTTTTAATTTTTCTTTTCTCGTAATGCTCTAGTTAGCCCCCTTGTCGCCTTCAGGTTCAAAATGGGGTAGTGACATTATGTACTAATCCGTCATGTTTACGCTCAAATCGTAACATTATTGAAATGGAGACTTTTCAACTAGTAAATAACCCTTAGCTTACCTTTATTTGTCTTACTCTTTATTACAATGGTAACTGCCTCGGTCACGCACCGGGAAGTGTATACGACTGCTGTGTCCCGTGTGGTCCCGGGTTCGAATCCCGGGTCGGGTGAAAATGGTATGGTTTTTCTATCATGAAATTCCAGTATTGAGATTTTCCAGGAGTTTGATAAACAAATGTTCCCCTTTAAATAGGACAATAGGATCGCCTCATATTTTATGGGATCATTCATAGCTGGCAAAATGTGGGTGTGATGCACCTCTGCCTACCTTGGGGAAAAAGGCGTGATGCTGTTTATATTATGGTGACCGAATTCTGAAATGATGTTGCCATTATAAAGAATGTACCTACAGATATTTCATAACAACAACAATTAACTTCCTCGGTGTCACAAAAACTGGGACGAGTTGCAGAATGTAAATATTATTTATTGTGATTTTCTCCAAGTTGTCCTAAATGGGCCGTTGTCGTACGATGAGTTGGCGAATTACTCCAAAGACAATGTCTACAATTACTGCACAAGAAGTTCCAGTTTAGAACGCCGGCTCGGACTAAAACAGTATTGGATATTTTTTTAGTTTTAGTAATTAATTCATAACAACAACAATCCAACAATACAAACCCAAATTCTAATCACAACAGAAGATTAAGTGTAATAAATACTTAATTAACAAATTGATGATTATCCACAATAACCGAATAGATAAAGGTATCGAATAAGAATTTAAATAAACGTAAGTGTCGTATTTGTTTAACTTTTGAGATAAAAACATAAGTAAATTAATTTGTTGCCACTCACAGTTCAACACTCGCAACGTATAGTTGTGTAAGTTGTTTTAATTCATATTACAAACAAAACGAAATTTTCGTTTTAAAATTAAAGTTACTTCATAGTGTGTTTAAAAATGAAAGTGTTTGCTGTTTTATTTTTATTTGCGGTTGTGATTCTGGTGGAATGTGGACATACATTTATGGGAACAAATGTCCATAGGCCCATGGTGTACCACCATGATGCGGAGTTCAGTTCAAAGATATTCAGAAAACGAGTAGAGAACCTGTACTATATGATACCACAAGTACCTTCGAATGTGGGTAAAACTATTCAGGTAAAACTACTTTCTTATATATTCTACTATACCATAAATGCCATAATATTGTTCGCTTGTCATCATGAGTATTCCTTTTTTAAACTTTCCAATATCCTGATTAATTTGGTACCAATATAGGTTAGGTATCCCTTGGGGCTTCCGAGTGTCGTAACTTGGTGTTGGCATCGGTTTATCACTGTTAATCCTGTCTTACAGGAATTGCAGTAGTGAATTTGAGGATGGGATTGTCAAATAAATTCCTTTTTTATTCGGAAAGTTCCTTTCTTTAAAGACAAAGGGGAGACCATAAGAGAAGAGATGTACCTACGCATCATATATCTTTCTTCTCATTTCATTTTCGCTTTATGCTTTAATCTTTATAACTTTATACTTTGGATTTTACACTAACAGTATTATGTACTTAATACTAAACAAGTAAATATAATTAAAAAATTAAAATACCCCGACTGTAAAAAATCTACAGGTAAGCAACGCACTAAAAAGACGGAATTTTTTTTATTGTACTTAATTATGATTCCTGATTAAATTTAAATATATAACACATGTATATATTTGTAATCTCCATTTGATTCCCTTTATTTTGACACCCTACTCGATAGGTTTGGTTAAAAAAAAATTCTAACTTCTTACAATTTGGCGCCAAAAGTCCGCCGTTTTGTCTTTTTTTTTTATAATACCTACCTATCAAGGACACTTGGGTTTTTGAAAAGAATCTAACGATACCATAATTGTCCAAATCCATCCAGCCGTTTGGAAGAAAAGTGGGAATAAAGAAATTTACAAACATACAAGATACGCTCGAAAAACAATACCTGTCCTGTCAGTCGGGTAAAAATGAAAACATTTTTCCACTATAGACGATATTATACATACTATTGCAATAATTAAACAGTTCAGCTGTGTAAATACTATTCACTTTATCGGATGACGGTCGCGTAATATTGACGTTCATCTATCATCGTTTGTTAAGTTCATTGCCATCAGACACACTGTTATGTAAACTAGACAGTTCACAAGACAGACAGTGAAACCATTTTAAAAATATTTTTATTTATAAAAGGACAACAATTGATGATGGTATTTAGGTGACATAGATTTTGCTATAATGGCAGTGTATATAATGATGGCTTCGCAAGAATTCTTCTGTTCAATCTTCGAGTAAAGTAAAAAAAAGTGACTACTCAATGATATTAGAGTACCGTGATAACAGCTCCTAAGTTTCTTTTTGAGCAATCCACGTGTGTGTAGCATCATTAAAAACCGTCCAACAGACGTTATAGAGAGTGATAGAGTCCTTTATAGTAAAATATCAAACAGTTTAAACAAAAAACTAAATAAAAAACACGTTTAGACTAACCAAAATGTATGCCATGAGCCCAAACTCATAATGATGATTTAAATACCTTTTGGCTGAAGGGTTTTCCTCGGCCAAGTATCACCTGACCGTACATCGAAATGCAATTGGAAGTAGTTTTATAATTTTAGGCATGTTGGTTTATATATCTATTTATCTATGGGAAATTGTTTATTGATACTTAAATTATTATTTTGATCATAATTTTAAAAGCAATGATTAAACGAAGTAATATTACTTACAGTTATTTATCTTATTGAATAAAATTCAAAACAAGAGCCATTTTGATATTCAAGTTGCAAATAATTACAATGCCATTACAACAACTAGTTTGAGATGGGTTAGAAAATTGCCCAAGCAAAACCAGTTTGGCTTGGTGTTGAAAATCGAACGATAATTTTATAGTTATATCTCGAATCAAAACGTCAAGGCGAGTACAGACTAGAGAAAACTTTTTAGAGAATTTCTATGTAACTCCCATAAATGGTACAATAATAAAGGCTCAAATAGAAGCTCAGTTTTTCCAAATAATGTTTCCTGCCAATAAACTCGTAAGTTTTTAAAATCAGGTTGCAACAACACATTATGCGACATTTGCGATTGGATACAAATTTACAAATGCCAAATGCTCGATGTTATATTATGCATTAGCAGTGATGGTGGCGGCAGCGTAAGTGGATTATGGCCTAAACCCTCTTAGATCTCTAGTTACAGGAGAAGAGACCCCGAACCCAGCAGTGGGACTTAATGGGTTGCTGATGCTCTCCGTTTATGGGCAACTGACTCTACACTCACCTTTACTTGCGGTAATTGTAGGTTACATTATTTTGTTATAAAATATTGTAGGCTGGTTCAAATCGTTGACCACAAAAAGATGGTTAGATGTTGAATAAATACTATACAGACTGGTCCACTGTGGACCAACGAGTATGGAAGTCAAAGGGTGAGACTTTTGACTTGACCAGTGGCATGATGCCGACTAATCGTGTTTTGTAGTTAGTAGAGTAATAATATTTATTTTGGCGAAGTTAAGCACCTCCATCCTATCAATGCCTACAGTAACAGTAACATAACAAAGAATCACGCCTTTTCCCCGAAGGGGTAGGCAGAGGTAAATCACACCCACATTCCACCAGATATGTTTGGTCCCATGAAATAGGGGGCGAGCCTATTGTCATGAATCGGGAACGTTTACTAAATCTCAATACTGAAATTTCATGTTACAACCGAATACCATTTCACCCGACCCAGGAATCGAACCCGGAACCTATTTAACTACAGTCGTATACATTTCTCACTGTGCCACCGAGGCAGTTTAGAAAGAAAGAAAGACAATCTATTTAAATAAATAGATTGTCTTTTTTATTTCTAAACTGCAAATTAGAGACTACTCTGTAAATTAGAGTCTGAAAATTCAGACTCTAATTTACAGAGTACAACACAAACTTGAACTATATAAAACTGTATGAGTGTTATTACATATATTATATTTTCTGGTTTTCTCTCACTACGCACCGACATGCCAATAAATTAATTTTGGTAACTAATTAATTAAATCAAACAAGTATAACATTCAAGCCAAAGTAAAATAACAATATGGAGTTACTGTTGTTTCTCCTAATGAATACAAAAGAGACTATCTCTTATGTACTTCTGCCAACAAGGCTGTAAAGAGAAATATATTCTAAAATACTTTAGACTTATAAAAAAAAATACTTTATTTTCTCACCAGCACAGCCAGAAAGGGTTACAGTAAAATTACAATCAACTAAGAAGTATACCAAATAATATGTGTAGTGGTAAAGAGAGGTTTACATCGGGTTTGACTCTATCTTCTGAAGCAGGCTATGCCTGTATCTCAGAAGATATTATAATAATAAATTTCAAAGTCCAAGACAACTCATTTCTATAATAAAAATGTATACTGTGTAGTTTAATCAAGTGTTTGAGGAAAATAAATAATAATTGTCGGGGAAATACATTGTGACATGCTTATCTGTGTATGACCTGCATAAGAAAAGAAACCTTATCTCTTGTGTTTGTAGTGACGGTAGACAGTCGTGATAATGAGTAAATACTGCATGGAAGGGGCGTCCTCTCGAAACTGATAATAGTGTTGCGCATGACTGATATAATACTGTTAAGAATGGATATGTCATCACATCATTATCATTTCAACCCATAAACGTCCCACTGCTGGGCTCGGGTCTCCTACAAAGAAAGTGGAGGGAATTTAGCCTACAATACCACGCTGGCCAGACGGGTTGGTATAGTGTTGGTTTCAAATTTTCCTTTTCTCGCAGAGCTCTTGTCTGCTTATTCATCATTTTAGCCCATAAATGTCCCACTGCTGGGCTCGGGTCTCCTACAAAGAAAGTAGAGGGAATTTAGCGTAATATACCACGCTGGCCAGACCGGTTGGTATAGGGTTTGTTTCAAATTTTCCTTTTCTCGCAATGCTCTTGTTGGCATAAGATTACACTCCCTTAGTCGCCCTGTACGACACCCATAGGTAGACTATTCAATAGACAATAAATCCCCATAATCATATCGAGTAAACGTTCTGAATAAAAACTTAATAGCCCTTAGTGTCACATGCCAAAGGTCTCCCCTCCCTAATCTATCATCGCCCTCGATATTAATAATGTAGGGACAATATTTTAAATAGGTATCTTCCTGCTTAAATAATTCGCATTGATATCCATGTTGCAAGCACATTACGAATTGGTTTATGATTACGGATTCAGCTAAACGTTTCCTGTCGGTAATTTTATAACAGGTATCGGATTTCTAATCTGTATATTGATCCCTTCTAGCTGTTTTGTTGCTTGCAAAAGCTTGAATTATTTTTCAAGAAAGATATTTTTTTTTTTACTACAAATTATTAAACTAAAGATTTTGTTTGTTTAATTGAATGCTCTAATATCCGAATAAAAAAAATCCTTTAGTGTTGGATAGCCTATTTATCAAGGAAAGCTATAGGCTATATAACATTACGCTACGACTAATTAAAGCTGAGCAGTGGCTAAACAAAAATCCACAAAAGGGAAGCCCCGGGTAACAGCTATATGTTATCATCAGCAACCCATTAAGTCCCACTGCTGGGCTCGGGTCTCCTCTCCTCTAACTAGAGAGCTGAGAGGGTTTAGGCCATAATCCACTCACGCTGGCCTAGTGCGGGTTGGTGGATCAGACATACCTACTCAAAGAATTTCTTCTAAGGTTTGTGGGTTTCCTCACGATGTTTTCCTTCACCGTTAGCAGATTGTAAGTCACTTGACTAGTTCATATAAATTCCACAAAGTGGAATCCACATTGGTACTGTCAGTCGGGATCGAACTCGGACCGCGTGATTTGCACGCCGGTCCCTTATCCATTCAGCCACCAACGCTTATGTGTAATTATGCTTAAATGTTATAATATATTTATTTACTTATTTTAATTTCTTTACAGGGTATTCTCGCGTACGACCAGACACGCACCGAGGCATCAGTAAACGTGACGCAAGGAGGTATTGGCTTCAATTTTGTCAACCTTCGCATGAAGAGCGATCGTGGAGAGAAAATACACTATGATATTTATATTTACGCATAAATATAATAGAACATAAAAGTGAAAAAGTATTAAACGTCAGTCAATTCAAACAAATAAATGTTAGGCTTTTTTAATTACATAATTTTAATGTAGTTTTATTGTTTTTCAACCTTGTAATCTATTACCAGTTCTGAAATAGAAAAGTCCTGATTCCCAATAATATCAGCCCATTATCATCCAATTGTTGGGCAACGGACTATCCAATGAAGATAGCTAAGACGATTTAAGCCTCAATTCACAATCCAAATCTGTTGGTGGCTTAGACATACACTTAAAATTGCTGTGAGGCTATTACCAACAGAAAGAAAATAAAATTTACTTTTTGACATTGTGTATTCACACGGATTATGGATAAAATATAACTTAAACAAATTAAAAATGACAGTTCTATGAATAAACTAGTTCTATTGTTTTACTTCTACATTCAGTCAGTTTATACTTTAATCTATCCGTGTAGTGACGGATTAAGAATACATAATGTCACTACCCCATCTCAACCCGTGGGGGTCGTAAAAAGCGACTAAGGGTAATCTTATGCAGACAAGAGCATTGCGAGAAAAGGAAAATTCGATTAGAACCCTATACCAACCCATCTGGCCAGCATGGTATAGTAGGCTAAATTCCCTCCACATTGTTTGGAAGAGACCCGTGCCCAGCAGTGGGACGTTTATGGGTTGAAATGATGATGATGATGATATTTTAATCAATGAATAACTTTAATCCAACGGCTCAGAAGCCTGACATTAATCATTTATTTTAATCTTATTAATATTATAAATGTGAAAGTTTTGATGAATGGAAGTTTGTTACGCAATGACGCCAGAACAACTGAAAGAATCTGAAATAGTCTGGGATAGCATGTATGCTACTGTTCACAGGCATATCACGCAGACGGAACCTTGGGCTGAAGCTAGCATTATTATAATTTGATAACACAGAGCTTTGCATTTACTGATAATTTAGATTTTGATATGGTAACCGCTAATTGGTAATTTTCGAATTTTGTGTAGATAAAGTTTTTCCTAACTAAAAAGCATTAATAACCATAATAAGGGTAGATGAACGATATCGGCTACGAATTTAAAAAATAAAAATTAATTGTTTAAATTTTATATAAATACTCAATTTAATTTATTTGTTGCCACTCACAGTTCGACACTCGCAACGTGTCTCGTAAAAGTTTGGTTTTTAAAATGAAACTGTTTGCTATTTTATTTTTATTCGCGGCTGTGGTTTCTGTGGAATGTCTTCATACATTTCTGGGAACAAATATCGGCAGACCCATGGTCTACCACCACGATATGCACTACAGTTCAAGATTTTACCAAAAGCGAGTGGAGGACCTGCGCTATTCAATGCCAATTAATCCTTTAAATAGGGGTAGAATTCAGGTATGAAACCAATTTTGATGAAACATTACTAAGAACCGTTACAATTATGTAAGCTTTCAACTAAAAACAACTCATCAAAATTGGACCATTCGTTTAGGAGCTACGATACCACAGATATACACGTCAAATTTATATTAGCCCTCTTTTTACGTCGGAGGTTTAAACTATATTCCTAATAAATGATACTCAAGTTATTATAATTTTTGTAAGCTTTACAGAAGAAAGTGAAAGAGTGGCTAGAGTTTTCATTTCGATTACTTATTGTTTAGTTGTAGTCCTGTGTGTGTTTCATTGGTAAACCTAAAATACATTAACTGAAGATATAATCTAATTTTTTTCCAATAATAGTAGTTTATGTTGCATATTGCTGAAGAATTTGTTTATTTGTTTGGTTCAACGCTAGGATCTCAAGAACTGCTAGACCGATTTGAAAAATTATTTATTTTTTCAAATAATTGCTTAAAGGCTATATAACATCACGCGACGGCCAATATTAGTTGAGCAGTGGCCAAATAAAGAACGACGGGAGCTAAGCCCTGCGATAGTTCTAATACGTCTTTACTAATAATATAAAGCTGAAAACTTTGTGTGTTTGGTTGAGTGAGTTAATTTCAGGAACAACAGCTGCTTTTTTTTAAAAAAGTAATTTAGTGTTAGATAGCCCATTTATCGAAAAAGGCTATGGGCTATAAAACAACACGGTACTACCCATAGGAGCTGAAAAGGGACCAAATGAAAGCCAAAACAATTGCAAAGCTTTTTCAATTGACAACTCAATGTACTTACTTTTACTTCCAGGGTATACTCGCGTACGACCTGACATACTCCGGCGCAACAGCTAACGTGACGTTGGGCGGCTTAGGCTACACCTTTGTTCACCTTCGTATGCAGAGCGATATGGGAAAGCCATTACACTACGATGTTTATATTTACGCTTGAATACAACAAAAATCCAGAAAATAATGTATTAAATGTCACTATTGGCCGCACAGATACGTCAATTAGCAGTCATCTTAACACAATTTTTTCATTGAATAATCGTCTTTAGGTGTATAGACTTAAGAATTACACGTTTTTACTAAATAAACTTTAAAGTTAAGTAACGTCTCCGTACAAATTATGACTATAACTAAATTATGACTTCTGAAAATTATTTCAATAAATAAATTGCAGTTTCAGAACTCAACGCAACCGCTTGTACAATTTTTAATAATGAGATTTCACACTCACATTTCGCCAGCTATGTTTGGTCCCATGAAATAGAGGGCGAACCTATTGTCATCAACCGGGAACATTTGCGGCAGTTAATCAAACAAATATATAGTATTGTTCAATTATTAAGATTGTGAAGGGAATTTAACCAACTATACCACGCTGCTCTAGCTTATTTTTTGTTTTGTTTTGCCTAACTTGCTAGTTTACTAGCAACGTATTAATTGAAGCATACATTTCAACATTTTATTATTTAGTTTGTACGTTAACGTTACTATAATATAATTTTTTTTAATTTTTTTTTTTACCACATTCCCACAGCGCCATCTAGTCCCAAATTAAGCAATTATATTTGCTTGTGTTATGGGTACTAAACAACTGATATACTACATAAATACATTTTTTTTTTGTAAATACATACATATTATAGATAAATTACACCCAGACACAGAACAAACCTTTATGCTCATCACACAAAGATTTGTCCTGGGTGGGGATCGAACCCACGACCTCCGGCTTAGCAGTCAGGGTCACTAACCACTAGACCAACAGGCCAGTCGTCAATTAAAACTCAATTTCTCTTATATTTCATATCATTTCACCTACACAGTTTGATATTCTACTATTGTAACTTACAAAAATTGTAACTACTATGAACAGCCTGAGTTTCTTACCAGTTCTTCTCATGGCTCAACCCTGTCAGCGAACCGGTCTTAGGCAAATTGGCTGACACTACATTTCGGATTAAGTAATTATTTGTTACATTCATAACACGTGACTTTCATAAGAGTTACTTTGTAATCTAGATGAATAAACGAGATTTTCTTTCTGACTTTCAATATTTAATAGTTTTATTGTATTCCTCTGTGTAGTGACGGATTAAGAATACATATTGTCACTACCCCATCACAACCCGTGGGTGTCGTAAAAGGCGACTAAGGGTCAGTAGGTAAGTAACATTATGCAGACAAGAGCACTGCGAGAAAAGGAGAATTCGAAACAAACCCTATATCAACCCGTCTGGCCAGCGTGGTATAGTAGGCTTAATTCTCTCCACAATCTTTGGAAGCGACCCGTGCCCAGGAGTGAGACGTTTATGGATTGTAATGAAAATGATGATGATTGTGTTCCAACTTGTTTAATGGTATTACAAAATTTGAAATAAAAAAAGTACTGATTTTTAATTGCATCAGACGAACCGTTAGGATTGTTCTGAAAAAGGTCCCCTTACTATATTTATTCCTTCATCCTTGGCAAATGATTAGTATATTATGTTATGGGCAAAGACCAAAAATGTTAATTGAACGCAAAAGCAGGCAACGCCAGCTGTATATTTTTTGACCTTTAGAGCTTAAAAACTGTCTAGAATCTTAATTTCTTGGTTTATATAGAAATCTAGAATGTAGGATTTCTCTTTGTGGAATTTATATGTACAGCTTGTAACTAGCCATCTGCTAACGGTGAAGGAAAATATCGTTAGGAAACCCACATACCCTAGAAGAAGTCATAAGTGTATTTCTTATCCACCAACCCGCCTTAGGGCAGCGAGTGTGGGTTATGGCCTAAACCCTCTCAGTTCTCTAGATAAAGGAGAGGAGACCCGAGCCCTGCAGTGGGATATTAGTGATGATAATTATAGAAATCGCAAAGTCCGTGATATTATGGCTCCTATGAAAATGCTCACGACCTGTGACCCAAGAAGATAAATTGAATCTTCTACCTTATGCCACCGAAATCTAAAAAGAAAAATCTAAAAACATTCTTTCAGAAAAAAAAACCATTCTAAAAACAATTTTACTTTAACAAATTGAAATGTAACAAGATATATTGAAATATCGGACATAAGGCTTTGGTATCACACGTAAATAGTGAGTTTATTTTAAATTGAAAACAATGAAAACTCCGACATCCTTAATTGGTCAACGGATGATCCGATGAACACGAAAGTTTAATTTGTATTCCTCATAATCCACGTGAATTATTTTCTCTTAATAATTTAATGATTCTTGTTACATTAAACTGAAATACGGAAATATCTGATATAGTCTGGGATCCGTGGTCCAAATTTTTTTTTTTATTACTATCAAGCTAATTTTTCGTGAGTAGCATCATTTCGATGAGACGCCCAATAATTTCGTATTCTAAAAGTTTGATTGTGGTAACTAACAGACGTAGCAAGGGTATACCGGACCGGGAAGGAAATACCAGGATAACGTACCACGCAATTTGTAGGACAATACACGCAATATTAAGTAAAAATAAAAAAATCAGCTGGGTAGTAATCATTTATGATGACCTCGTTGTCGATACAAGTTGGAAGGGTCCCCTCCGATCAAACCATTGATTTTGTAGGACCATTTTTTTTTTACTTACTTAATACTTATTTATGTAATAGAACAGTCATAACTCATATTGTCCTACAAATTGCGTGGTACGTTATCCCGGTATTTCCATACCGGTCCGGTATACCCTTGCTACGTCTGTTAGCTACCGCAATAAAACTTTTGGAATACGAAATTATTAGGCGTCTCATCGAAATGAAGCTACTCACGAAAAATTAGCTTGATAGTAATAAAAAAAAAATTTAGACCAGGGATCCCGGACTAATATACTTTTATTCATTTTTCCTTTTATTCCAAACTAGAAGTCGCGCGAGGCTTCGCTCCCGTCGTTTTTATTTCGCCACTGCTCAGCTCCTCCTGCCCGTAGTATGATGACCTTATAACCTTCCTCGATAAAATGGGCTATCCAACACTAAAATCATTTTTCAAATCGGACCAGTTTTCCTGAGTTCCTAGCGTTCAAACAAACTCAACAACTTTTTAATATTAATATAGATTTTTCTTTTGTTTTTCGGTAGTCTACTTTGGCTGAGTTTTCTTCGCATTGATCAATCAATGCTTAGAGACCACAGTCATGACTATGGGCAGCGGTTACCTACCATTTAACATCAGGCGAGACGACAGCTCGATCGCCACATCAGACATTAAAAAAAAAATAACAATGCAATGCCAAATTCTATATAATCAAACTAATCACAACAGAAAAATAAAAAGTGTTAATTAAATTATTTAACAACTTGATAAACTACAGATTTAAAAAATAATTAATAGTTAAAATTTTGATATAAATACATAAGTTAATTAATTTGTTGGTACTCACAGTTGGACACTCGCTAGGTGTTGTAGTGTGCGTATTTTAAATTTAAATTTGGAGCAAAAGGAAGCTTTCGTTTAAATTAAAATAAAAATTATTTAAAAGTTTGTTTAATAAAAATGAAAGTGTTTGCTATTTTACTTTTGTTCACGGCTGTTGTTCTGGTGGAATGTTTGCATACATTTCTGGGAACAAATATCGGAAGACCCCTTGTGTACCACCATGATGTCCAGTACAGTTCAAAGTTTTTGCGAAAACGAGTGGAAAACCTGTACTATAGGATGCCACCAGTACCCTCAAATACGGCTGGATCTATTCAGGTAAAATTACTTTCATAATAATTTTTTACCAATACCATAAATTTGACAATTTGTTCGCTTTTTATTCATATAATAATAATATTATAGTATTTATTTTAGTCGCAACTTCACCCGCTTTTAATTCGATTTCAGTGACCAGTATAATTTTATTCAATATTTTCATTCCTATGGGAAGGAATGGCAATAAATGTTGTTCTATAGAAATCTTATTAGACTTACTTCTATTTACAGGGTATCCTTGTGTACGATCTGACATATACCAGTGCATCAGCAAACGTGACACAGGGCGGCTTGGGCTACAATTATGTGAACCTTCGTATGAAGAGCGAACGTAACAAGCCGTTGCACTACGACGTTTATATATACGCTTGAATACAACAAAAACCAAGAAAATAAGTAATTATATGACGCCTAAATTTAACCACATAATTATTAGATACAATACTATAATAATTTTATAAAACTACAAAATTAAATACTAATATTTATACATATTTTATATTTTAAAAACTATCTATTATAGGTACCTACAATACGTACAAATTTAATCATGATTTATCTTCTAAAATATATACACAAGATTGTTCATTTGCACAGCTGCTGTTTATAAGCAATAAATTATAATTATAAAAACCTTAATTAAATAGGTACATCTACATACATATACACACTACAAAATTGAATAAGTATCTATAAAATTTCCCTATCGCTGTAAACACAAAGTTCGAAAATGCACTCTTAAATTTTCGCTGAAGTCAGTGAAATTTTAAACAAATAATTTTAAATGCACGAGCACTATTTTTACACAACTTCCCACATTACTAACACTACGCTAAGTTGGTTAATATATTTTTGTTTAAGTCTTTGAGCGCCATGGGGGTCACCGGTGACCGGTGTCCCCCAAACAATAGATTTTCTATTGTGTCTGGAATCTCGGCGTTCAACGTGTTAAGTTTATTTTTTTCTGTAAGTGATTATTATTCTGTATTGTTAGTCTTTGGAGAAAAAAATTACGTCTAATAACAGAATGTATTTTCTAATTCACAAATAAAGTAGTTTTATTGTATTCCTACCTTCTGTTTCTTGGGCCGCACACACGTTAGGTTAGCCTGACGTGCCATGTTTAGTATCTCCTTCCATCCAATATAAAGTAATATTAGCAAATCAAATCTCAATTCTATCACGAGACAGTACTAAATCAAAATGGCGAGTGCCACGTATCGCAGATATTTTCAAATTGGCCAACCATTGGAGCTTATCGAAATTCTTCCTTGCTCACATACCCATATTTCATTCTATTGAAATATGCGGCGAATGTGCCACTTTACTAGTAGACTATTTCCCTGTTACGATTTACAGATTTAAAAGTATTTATTATAAATATTTTAGAAATTTTTTAAATGGGATTTGTTGGTAATTTGTATGAACTACTTAGGTATCTAGGTATATTTTGATAAGCCGTTACTGTGCAACGAAGTAAAATAGTAATATCTACTTTGATTAGCCAATAAGTCACAACTCTAAAAGAAATTCTATTCTATTTCAATAATCTATAAAAAATATCTTATTTTCGAGTTCATTGACAAATTACCTAGATACAAAAATCTGTTTCAAGCTGATATATGAAAGTGATTAACGCATCAAGTAACTAGAAATTTGTAACTACCTAAAATATTAGGTTTTAGATACCTATAATTGTGTATATAAGAGATATTTAAGCAAACCGTTCGGAAGATAGGGTACCTAAGTTGATTTTGACGGGCCTGTTGGTCTAGTGGTTAGTGACTCTGACTGCTACGCAGGAGGTCGTGGGTTCGATCCCCACCCAGAACTAATCTTTGTGTGATGAGCATAAAGGTTTGTTCTGTGTCTGGGTGTAATTTATCTATAATATGTATGTATTTACAAAAAAAAATATTTAAGTAGTTTATCAGTTGTTTAGTACCCATAACACAAGCAAATATAATTGCTTAATTTGGGACTAGATGGCACTGTGTGAATGTGGTAGATTATTATTATTATTTTTATATTATTTGAGAGAATACCGGTACTAATTAAAATTGTATACTAGGAAAATTGCATTTTTTTTTTAATTATTTAAGTTTTAATTAACTATATCTCAATCTTGTTTTAAAACCATATTTCACATACTAAAATCTGTTGCCAAATTAGCAGTAAACATAAGGGCTGTTTGACCCTTCATTACCTAAACCAACATAGAGGCAGGCGTAGAAGTTGAAGTTATTCAAATGTTTTAATTTATTTTGTTATACAACCCTAATGTTTTGTGACTAATTATAAAAGCTTCATTTTGAAACTATTAATACTTATCATATATAATTGTTTTAAAAGTGGTCTACTTTATGTAAATAGGTACTTACCTAGCTATATTGTTTTGAGGATTAATAAAATAAGTTGGATATTCATATTATATTTATTTGCTCATCATTTCGATCGAATTGCACCGATAAATTATCTCGCACGTACTTACTTATTTATAACCTAGGAATGAAGTAATTTCTTTAAAAACAATAGTCTACGTAATTACAAAACTTTTTCAACTACAAAAAGGCTATATACTAAACGCTATTTGCTCACAAAAAGAATGTCAAAGATCGTCATACAGAGGGCGACACTTTAGCAGGAAGAAAGTCCTCAACGAAGTGGATATCAGGAGGCTGTAAGTGTACTTCCGGCAAAGGGCCCGCGTCAAAGCCTCCACCGGATGTGTCAATTTGAAACGGTGCCATCTTGGTGTTGTTGACGCAATGTGTGAGATTCGGAGTTCAACTTGACCTATATAACAAGTTAAGGATCTTTGATCGCTTGAGGACACTACTTTTGTAATAGATAGACTCCGCACTAATATAATAAAGGCAAACGTTAGTTTGTTTATTACTCCTTTACGCGTAAACAGCTGGACCGGAGTTGTCGGAAACCTAAATGGGACATAACATCTACCTCATTCATTCATCAGCAGCCCATTAAGTCCCACTGCTGGGCTCGGGTCTCCTCTCCTCTAACTAGAGATCTGAGAGGGTTTAGGCCATAACCCACACACGCTGGCCTAGTGCGGGTTGGTGGATCAGACATACTCATAGAATTTCTTCTAGGGTATGTGGGTTTCCTCACGATGTTTTCCTTCACCGTTAGCACATGGTAAGTCACTTGACTAGTACATATCGACGCTTGAAAGGCAAAAATGACCAAGCGACATATTGGTAACTTTACACCAGAGCAGTTTAAAGTTTTTTTTTGAAGAAAAAAATTCATATAAAATCGCCTATTAATAATAACTACTTGATTCTAACGAAGTTTTAATGCTATTTGGAGGCTTTATCAACTGGCATTTAAAGATTATGAATTTTCTCAATAGTTTAGGAAATAGTGTCGGTTGGTTAAAATTTTAAGAAAAACTCAAACAAGTAAAAATTACTTACCGACAACAAAATTTTAAGATCAAACAAGTAAATTTAGCTAAATCTATTTATTTTATAATTGAGTTTGAAGCAAAATAACGCAACCAGAAATAATACACGTTTGTCATTTAGGTAAAATTATTTAAATAGAAAACACAAACACTTTTCAACTAGGCAGTTTTAGTTATAATACAAATTAAATATGGTTCGTGTAGGATTTTTTCGAACAAGTAACAACGAATGTAGATTTTAGTACGCAAAATCAAAAACTTTCGAACAAAGGTTTTCGATGGATATCATCATCATCAACATCATCCTTCTCCGTGTGGTAACAGAGATAAAGAATTTATAATGCCACCACTCCCTGTCATTCTCGGGATGTCGCAAGAGGCGACTAAGAGATAAATCGCACTATAGCAACTGTGCTAGAGAAGAAAAACTCGACACAAACCCTATACCAACTGTCTGGCCAGCGTGGTATAAAGGCCAGATTACCTCCCATGAACCGTAAATCACAGAATAGGCCCCCCATTCCCAGCGTTAACAGCGGGAGTCCAGGTAGCGGTAACAGCGGGATAGGGAATGAGAAGAATCTCCAGGCTAAGGGAAATGGCTACCAAAAATGACCGTATAACGGACGCTCTCTAGGGCTGGACCAACATGACACCGAACTCGAGGTAGAACTAGGTCGCATAAACTGGCACATATTGGGTTATCTAAAGTCCGTAGACAGGGAGAGGACACGATGATCCTTGAGTCAGGTCACCTGTTCTACTTTCGGCAAGGTGTTCGGGCCCTTCAGGGTGATGTCGGTTTTCTGGAGAACAAAATACTCGCTTTCAACGTTGTAGAGGTCAGCAGTGTGTTGATAAGAGTAGTGTACCTCATACTAAAAATCACCGACAGGTACTCCCTGAAGGTGGTATAGGTATGACCGACCTCGAAGCCATGTATGAAGACATGCACTTAATGATACCATCAAGGCTCACAATAACGTTGTTATGGGGATTTCAATGCCAAAGTGGGAGTACAAAAACGCGGCAAAATGAAAATTGGATACTATAGTGTGGGGCGCCGAAATCACTGGGGGCAGATGCTGATTAACTTTTTGGAGTCACAGTGGCTCTTCTTAATGAATTCTTCCTTTAGAGAAGAAGACTTATCTTATGGTAGACCAGCGATTGTCTTGGCATCGAACTAGAAAACTCATCTGGTTATTCAAGACATTGAGACATGTCACTCTGGTGTCTCTATTAAACCAAATATACATCTCATTTGCTCAATCAATCTAGATTTATTGTATAACCGTGTGGGGTGGTGCTACGAAAATAAAACTTCTCGAACTGGAGCGCACACAAAGAGGACTTCTGAAGGTGATGTACTTTAAACCATTTAGATTTCCAACTCAAGATCTTTACTGTCAATGCGGCCTCCTTACAGTGAGGAAGTTATACATCCTCCATGCCGTACTCAAGCTACATAAAACCTTTCCCAATGATCCTCATCGTCCCCAAAAGAGAAGAAAATATTGTGTTGCACCAACAGTTCGTATAAAATCCACATATGCAAAAAGACAATATGTCTACCAATCGGCTGTATTATATAATAAAATTAACAACTACGTAAATATTTACCATCTGACATACCTATAGATAATGCAAAAGTCTCTTACAGAGTGACTCAGGATGAAGACCTATGACGATATTGAAAATCTCTTTCACAGTAACACCTAAGTAATTCAACGTTACCAACGTACGTAGTACATATATACCCACATGTAAAAGCACACACATTAAAAGATAAAAATCCCACAAACACACACACACACTTTTGTTTCTCTTGTATCATGTATTTTTATTTTATTTTGTTATTCTTTTATTTTATCTTCTTTTTTTTTGTCAAAAAATGTTGTCAACAAAGACTTGTAATAATAAGTATGTAAGGTAAAGGCACCTATTACGGAGGTATTTCGCAACATTTGAAAGTAAGAAACAAAAATAAGCATTTCTAAGCATTTTTAAAGGTGTAAACTAATTTTAACGTCAAAAGTGGAATTTATATTTTGAATTGCTGTTGAGCCTATGTTACTTTTTATGATATTTCTTATTTTAAAAAAATATTTAAATAGTCGGGTCGATTTTCCCTAATACGGAGGTAAAATTTTGGTCAGAGCCTATTACGGCGGTAGACGGCTCCTAATACGGAGGGTCAGAAATTATATTCATTTAAGTTCCGTACAAATAATATTTATTAAATGATATAAATGTTTCATTCAGTTTTCATAAAATTTACAAATATAGTATAACCGTGCATTCACACACGCGTTTTAAAAAGAGTTTCAGGTAATTAAAATAACGTTCATTTTTCTTTTTACGTTCAGTAAAATATGAGATAGTAAACCTACATAACAGATGGCATATAAGGAATATCAGTGCCTCAAGCTTTTAAAATTTATATAGATTTTACATTTTGAAATTGGTACATATTTACAAAATGATTACATTTTACAAGTTTTAGTAGGGATCCCAAAATATTTTTAGAAATAAATATAGGTAGCCTATGTTACTCGGTAAAGACGTATCTTTCAAACGGTTAAAGAATTCGTAGTTTTGAGTTAAATTGAAAGAAACAAAAAAAACAAACAAATTTAATATATTTTAATAATTTTAATTACATATTAAGTAGTAATTGCAAGTTAATAGAAAGCTTGTAAAAGTAACATAAATTTAAAAGTTTTTATCGCTTCTGGTTTTATCAAAAAAACATGCATAAGTATCAAATAAGAATCCACAAAAATAAATAATACTATTTATTTATTTACGAAACCCTAAAACTTGTAATTTTATATTCCATGATGAATAGGGCCGTAATAGGAGATCGTAGAACCTAACACAGAGTTACCTGGAAATAACTACCACCGTAATAGAAAACTACTCGTGTTTTTAATAATCCTAATTCTGACCGTTAAAAATTTCGATAAACAAAAGAGTGTAAATGCTTAATCAAAAGATAACAATTTTTTGGTTCAGATGTGTAAAACTCAGCCAACAGTTATACAAAATAAATGATTTGTGATAAATTAAAATACACCTTCCTATTTTTACCCCTTCTAAGAAACCAACATTTTGTACTCAACAGTTTTCATATTTAACCAGATTTCTAATTAAAAACACATACCGCAGAATATGGTTTCTAATTTATGAGATTAATAATTATTTCAACTAAACTTGGAACTAAGTCAATAAGTTAATAATTTGAAAGTTATAAACAATTAAACATGCCCAGTACTTTTCCTATTTCGGAGTTATACCACCGAATTAGGATTAATCTATAAAATTCGTATCCTATCACGGCGGTGTTTTATTTCTTATTTTTTGGGTATAAAACAAGTTGCAAATATAAAACAAGCTATTTAAATAGTTAGTGTAATAGTAAGAAAATGCTATAAATAACACATAAACAAACTTGAACGGCTTATTAATACGAAAAACTTAGTTTCTAAATATTAGTGTACTTAGTTTTATCGTTCCGCGTTTGTATGGAAACCCCTCTTACGTCGATGCCGTTACACAAACTGATTGATCTTGTTGTGTTATCAATGTGCTATACATAACTGAAGTTTGCAAACTTCAGTTATGTCATGAAGTAATAAATTTAGAATAAGTAGGTCCCGTTTTGGTGTACTTAAACTAAGAAAGACAGGAATAAAACTCGAAAATAGAAATACCACCGTAATAGGAGCCGATTTTGACTACCTCCGTAATAGGTGCCTTTACCTTAATGATTTCCGGAAGAGTGAAGTTCACATAGCATAGCACCTAGCAGCAGGCATATATTTGCTTAAAAGGTGACTTCAAGAACTTGTGTAATATTGTACTTTAGTTATTGCAAATAAATTATTCCTATTCTTACTTATAGACAGTGGACCTGGTGAATCCCCGACACCGTGACAGTGAACGCGAAATAGACTTTACCATGGCTGACAGAAGGCATATATTGAGAGACGTCTGGGTGATCTATCTATGGTTTAATAACAGTAGTGATCACTGACTTGTCTGAGGCGTTTTAAATATAGACTTTAGAGCGGAAAGGCCGGCTTTCGGCTCTGAAGTGTGGTTAAGTCTACTCTCCGACCCACCGCGCCTCAAATTGCATTGGGATACGAAAAGCTCCAACTGGAGCTTCAAAATCGTTGCGACCTGCTGAAACCCATGGCAATGTTGGCAACCGACACTGTGGTCAAAACGCTATAAGAGGTGTCTCGAAGGGTGTTTATAACCGGTAAAAGCGTAAAAAGGCAACCTAAACTCTCACTTCAAAACCCGCGCCATTGCGGCTGTGATTGAACAGATTCTCGAGGAAATGAGGGTTTCTATAAACGCCTTTACGCATCAGGGACGATCAACCCTATGAGACCCAGCGATGTTGAACACAGAGCCCCACTCACGCGCCATTACACGAAAGACATCCGTGATGTCAAACAGGGCGAGGTCGAAAGTTGCTCTCGAGCAACTTAAGAACAATAAGTTTCCAGGAGATGATACAGATGACAGGAATTACGACAGAGCACCTTAAAGCACTCGGGGCTCCAATCCTGAACGAGCTAGCGAGTCTGTTTAATTCCGTCATCCGGAGAGCGGGAGCGGGAGTGCGCTGGTTTTTTCTTCAAAAAAGGCAACAAAACCTTGCTGAAGAACTACAGACCCATCTCACTCCTGCCACATCTAGAAGTTATTCTCGAGAGTGTTCACAAATCGCCTCGCCAGAAGACTCAACGAGTTTCAGCCACCAGAAAAAGTCTGGTAACGAAAAGGCAGCACCGTAGATCACACCTATACTGTTCGGCAGATTGTTCCAAAGCGTACAATCAACCGCTGTGTATGGCTTTCGTGGACTAGGAGAAAGCCTTCGACTCCATCGAAACCTGGGTGGTTCTGGGTACTTTGCAGCGATGTCGTATCGATTGGTGCTATATCGAGGTGCAGAGGTGTCTCTATGAAAGCATCACTATGAATTTTCAGAACCAGAAGCAAAATACCAACTTCATCGAGTTGCATCGAGGGGTGAGACAGGGGGATGTAATAAGCTCTTCATCTACGCGATCAAAGACGTCTTCAAGACGCTGAACTGGACTGGACGGGGCATTAACAGTAATGGCGAATACATCTCACACCTTCGGTTTGCCGACGATATCGTCATCGTGGCAGAGTGACTGGAACGGTTCAGCGAAATGCTGGGCAGCCTAGATGGAGCCCCTCGACTTGACGTGTGTGATAAAATTCGGAACGAGGCAATCCGACAAAGAACTACAATTACCGACATAGCTCGTAGAATAAACAAGCTGAAGAGGCAATGGGCTGGTCATATCTGCAGGAGGACCGATACACGATGGAGTACACACAAGCGTAGTGTAGGACGGCTCCCAGCTAGGTGGACTGATGACATAAAAAAGGTCGCTGGGTCTGACTGGATGAGAGAGGCGGAGGACCGAGTGTTATGACGCGTATTGTGAGAGGCCTATGTCCAGCAGTGGACTGCAATAGGCTGATATGATGATGACAAACTTCATACCAGCCCTTGCAGTAATATACACTCAACTACTTAACGATTGTGGACCTTCATCTGATGAGGGACGAATCGGAGCATACTCCATCACACTACTCTAGAGCAAATTTTTCGCGACGAAGGGCACTTTGTGCAGTGCGCGGGAGCACGCGGGTTATCTATGCGACAGTTTCATGAATACAAATCAAAATTTTTCTTACCAACCGCCAATAAAAATCTTTTTAAGGCGCGCATAAGCGACAAAACCAAATAAATGCAACAGGGATCAGCTCGTTTTTATAAAAATTTTATATCAGAAATAGTTAACCAAGTCACGAAAACAATAAAAAAACGGTAGGTAAAATATGACCTAACGACAATATTATATTCTTTTTAGGCAGGTCAAATCTTACTATATAACATTTGAAAGTACTTTGCATTTAGGAAAAAAATACTAAATGAAAATGAGTACATAATTAAGGTGAGTCAAAAAATCTTTAATGGAAAAAAAGATATAATAATAACCGGGTAAAAATTCTTAAGCAATATTTATAATCTAGATACCGTAAGGCAAAAAATACTTTATTTATAAATGCATTTATTCAAGTCAAGGCAAAAATGACTAAATCTAAAAGTTAAAATCAAATACCCTACCAAGTGAAAGTTTTACATAAATCGGTAAATTTTCTGTCGCTTAGTCGCCGAAAACTGCTAAAATGTGACGTTTTTTAAATTACCAAGCGACAACAAAAGTCATCCTAGCGGTATGAGAGTACGATCATTCGACGCGGAAAAATTCGCTGATTTCAATGATATATATAACTCAATATCGCCCAAAATGTCGCTTGGTAACTTTTGCCTTTCAAGCGTCGATATAAATTCCACAAAGTGAAATCCACATTGGTACTGCCGGTCGGGATCGAACTCGGACCGCGTGATTTGCACGCCGGTCTCTTATCCATTCAGCCACCATCGCTTATTAACATCAACATTAACATCTACCTACCGCTTCAGAAATAAATAGCGTGACACTCTGTATATTTAACGGTATGCCGATGCCGCCGGCCGATTGTAGGTACATATAAATGTACCTACAATCGGCCAAGTTCATGCTAGACCAGTTTCCAAACATTTGCTGTGTACTTATAACTGGACTACTGAATCTGCTTGTATTTGGACTTGAACTATTTTCATCTTCAACAAAAATAGAAAAATGTTTGAGAGCTGATCGAGCAAGGAGTTGGCTGACTGTACATTTAATCCACCATGTTAATGCTGCATAAGACGAATCTTTGAAACCTTAGAATTTACATAATTATATATGCAGTACAATATATAAGCAAATCTTTGAAAAATACTACCACGAAACAAACAAATTAATCAAACCTAAAGGTTACGTCTGATATTATAAATTTCTACATAAATCTTTCTTATAATTTGCAACTATTGGACCATTTCCTAGACTAGTGATCCCAGTTATCTATGAAATCCCATCAACTAATGAAGTGTGAGACTATTTATCACTCCGAGCGAAGCGGTTGAATTTATTGGAACACGAATATTTGTCTATGAAATGGTCTACTATGAATGGTCTACATGGGTACTTATGGGTATGACAGCTAGATATAATATATAGAATAATAATAGTAAAATTATAAGGTTTATGATTGAAATTATCATCATCATAATTTCAACACGTAAAGCTCGCACTGCTGGGCACTGGTCTCCTTCATCCTCCATCCTCCATAGAATGTGGAGGGAATTTAGCCTACTACACCAGGCTGGCCAGAGGCATTCTCTCTATTCAACGACGACTGTCCTTAGGTTGAAGTGGATCCAACATAAGTTGGGGCATTAAGTAGAAATTTTTGAAACTACATTAATGCAACCAAGAGGTTCATCATGTCATCATTATCATCATTGCTACCCACAAACGTCCCACTACTACCTCCTTTGTAGGAGACTCATGCCCAGTAGTGGAAGAAGTATGTGAAGATTTAGTCAACTATAATATAATAATAATAATAAAACATTTATTTTCAGAAAACAAAGTTCCATAGATACATACCTTACAGTCTAACATATATAACATTATAAACAATATTGTTTTAGTAAATATAACATAAAACTATGCTAGTAACACTTCACTAGCACTACGTCACTGTGCGTTCGTTCGGCACCGGCCCACGGAAGCGACGGAACACGACACTGTTCGGCCAAAAGTTTTCCTTCAGGACCAGGTCCAGGTAGCATGTTGGTACACGCACCACAAACGCCTTAAAGTTGACGTTGCGGCGTGACTCCAACAGCTGCACTCTCGTCCTGTACGTGATCTTTTGGTGCACGTATTCTTCAATATCTTCCGCCTTCACTGTGTAGTGCAGGCGGGATACGTATACTGGAGTATTTGGGGCCGCGGCACGTAGCTTGACGCCAGGTTCCGCAGGAGCCGTACCACAACAGTTCTTGATGGTACGTGAGCGGCGCTTCCTCCTTTGCACCGTCACGAAACCATCTTATTCAGCCGGTTTCATTTCCTTTGTAGGTAAGGGCTTAACTCTCAGGGGCTCAGGGCTCAGCTGTTGTGGTAATTCGAGCAGCGTGCCGGGAGGGAGGCGCGGGGCGGGGCGCAGGGCTTGCATGAGGCACACGCTCGGCGCATTTCTCTGACTCAGCACTCCGCTTCGGCGGCGACAAAACTGCTGACGCGAAGCTTGCACTTGATACGTCAAGGCAGGCACCGCGACGCGTGTCAACCAACACCCAGACACAGAACAAACCTTTATGCTCATCACAGAAAGATTTGTCCTGGGTGGGGATCGAACCCACGACCTCCGGCTTAGCAGTCAGGGTCACTAACCACTAGACCAACAGGCCAGTCGCATTGTGAGTGGTTATCGTAACCTATCAACACCTGCAACACAAGGGGTCACGAGCGCGTTCCCAACTCTTCGAAGACCTATTTATTTCCTTTTTGAAGAACCCATACATATAAAAAACATGAACATAACGTCACACCTTTTTCCCCGAAGGGGTAGGCAGAGGTGTTTCACACCCACATTTCGCCAGCTATGTTTTTGGTCCCATTAAATAGGAGGCGAGCCTATTGTCATCAACCGGGAACATTTGTTTACCAAACTCCGAGAAAATCTCAATACTGGAATTTCATGATAGAAAAACCCAATACCATTTTCACCCGACCTGGGAATCGAACCCGGGACCTCTTGCACAGCAGTCGTATACACTTACCGCTGCGCCACCGAGGCAGTTGAAACATTATTACTTATAAAACAAATTTCGACATAGTCGAGCTACCCAAATTTAAACAGAAAGTACAAGAAAGGCTTCTTAAAACAGTTGCACAAAGAGAAAGCTTTGTAATATAAGAGGTAAGTACTTACTGTTGCTAGTTGAAACATTAAGTAAATAAAGTCATAAGTTGTAAGGCAGACACCCTGTCACCTTAATTCCTTATTTTATTCGAGGGCAGAGAGTCGAGGTGCTAGGAAGTCACGTAAAAAATTAAATAAAACTTCGCTCCACTGAATATTACTACGTGCAGAAAAAGATTACGTACTTCCAGACTTTACACTGAATTTTTATTTCCCTAACTTTTTATTACTGTTTAAATTTGTTGTTAGTTTTTTCCTGTTCTTATTTGAGATACAGTTTTCGTACTAGTTACCATAGCATGTCTAATTTCAACGGAGAGGCAGGCAGAAATGTGTTACATTTACAGTTCGCCCAGTTAAAGTTTTGGTATCGTAAAATTCTGAGCAATAATCCGGAGTCTTGAACTGTGCCCGGCAATAATTCTTGCTCCCGTTAGATGGGAGGCACCAATAACTGGCGAAATATTGGCATAATAGAAGTGCAGTATATCTATCACTTCGGGTAAATAATATATATAAGGATGTGATGCGTAGATCCCTGGTCTAAAACTCAGCAATTGAACGAGCAGCATATTCTTTTCGTTAAATTTCTTGGACATACCTCTACAAGACTTCAAATATCACCTTTACAAGACTTCTACGTCACTTTAAAAAGACTTCTACAACACCTCTACGAGACTACTACGAGAAGTTAGTGAGTTCTCTACGAGCCTTAAATTAATATAAAAAAACTGTAGAATTTGTTTGGTTGGACGCTAGGATCTCAGAATTTTTTAGTATACCTAATAAACAAATAAATTTATAAATATATCGATGTGAATATTGTATTTCCAAGCCATAACGTGCGTGTTGCAAACCTCGCAGTACTCGTATATCACGTCGACTGAGTTCACACATGAAATGTTTTACAATTTACTTCGCACGATAATGTATGGCATGAGTATCTACCGTATAGGTATGTACGTTGAACATGTGTGAACTGCACTTTACTTGATGGTACTCAAATATCTGAAAGGCTTCCGATAATGATTATTATATTCATACATAAAATTGGGCTTTGATAGAAAGCTCCCACATCATAATTTTTTTTAATCTAACATAATATGAATCAGGTGTATTTGCGGCTTTAGGTTTACACCGGTTGTATAAAGAAAAAAGGTTATCGTTTTGAAAATTTAAAACTATAATTTCTACTCGACCAAAACAATTACTTAGGCGCATGACAGCTTGACATTTTTATTTTTATAAAAATAACAACCAAAATTTTAAGAGCGCTATAATGACTGCTGTCATGTCACTAGAGGAAGCGAAGGAGTATAATCAAATGTGCAGGCGCTATAACCGTATTACTGACATGCGCCTAATTGTTTTGGTCATCATCATCATATCAGCCCAACGACGTCCACTGCTGGACATAAGCCGCACCTAATTTACGCCGGATGTGATGCCGTAGGATCAACTGGGATGATGTATGTCATAGTAATTTTACAATGATGAACTCAGACAGGTGATGCCTGATAGATAAATGTAAAACTCCTTAAATTAATTTCTTATTTATTTTCTCTTAAAAGTAATTAACAAGATTCTGTATTTAATTTTATTATTAGATTAAGTAGCTTATAAAAACACAAAAGATGACAATTCAAAATAACTTGTATCTCTTGGTATAGACGGTAAACTCATCACCTTCCCGTTTATTTTTCAAGACAGTTTTTGTCGTTGAAAGCACTGAAACAGAACAATAAATATGTATTAAAACTTATCAAACAGCAGGTACCTACCTATCTAGGAAGTTACTAAAATTAGGCATGTTCTTATTTATGCACCTATGCCACCATGGTAAGATATTATCTGGGGCCCGATTTTGTTTCTGTTCAAACTTAAATTGACTGATACTGGCCTGTTGGTTTAGTGCAGGGGTTCCCAATCTTTTTCTATCCACGGCGCACTTACAAATTTAGTATTTTGTCTTGGTGCCCTATCTAGCTAACAATTTGAAAATAAATAGGTACTTAATCTCAATACTTAAAGTGAAGGTTTCTGGCTCAGGGCGCCCCTTTTTACTTTCCACGGCGCTACAGGGCGCCGCGCGCCGTGCCGCATAGTTTGGGAACCCCTGGTCTAGTGGTTAGTGACCCTGACTGCTACGCCGGAGGTCGTGAGATCGATCCCCACCCAGGACAAATCTTTGTCTGGGTGTAATTTATCTATAATATGTACATATTTACAAAAAAAATAATATTTAAGTACTATATCAGTTGTTTAGTACCTACCCATAACACAAGCAGATATAGTTTTTTAATTTGGGACTAGATGGCGCTGTGTGAATGTCGTAGAATATTAGTATTATTAAATAGATAACTATCAACTTTAATAGATAAATTAGGATATTGAATTTACATGTTCATCAGTGTCATCATCTGACTTCCACTGCCGAACATAGGCCTCACCTACTGGTTACTATGTGAATGTCATAGACAAAGTTCGTGAAACAACTAAAAGTGTGTATAGCTTTTATTAAATTAATATTATATACCTGTAGTTTTGCCGAGCGACAAATAATTTTTCCTTACTCCATTTTTCTTACATAATTTTCTTTTATTTTTCCTGTAGAACTTTGCTAGGCTTGCAGAGCCCAGTTTAATTGCTAGTTCAAATTTGTTGAGTCGGTTCCTTAACTTTTTGTTAGCTATAATAATCCGCTCCCATGTTTTATTTGTGCGAGCCACATTCCGTAGTGAATTATCGTCTAAAAACCTGATGAATATTTATACACACATCACACATACCATAATTATATTTATGTTGATGCAAAAAATCTGACTTGTTCAAGTCTACAGTACTTACCTACTACAGTAACGACTATGAGGAGAGATTATGCAAACTTTGTGCCGCTTGAGAATCAATAAAAGAATGTCGTATTTTTTATAAACACCTACATTTCTTTTTCTTATTTCTGCTATTCGGAACAAAGACAAATTCTAAGATCATAGTAATCTCGGTCCAGCCGTTTTTGAGATATAAGTTAGTAGGCACAAATTATAAAATTAATTTGGGAAAATAAATTTTATTCCAAAAGTCTTACACTATGTACATTTAGCAATAAAAATAGCTGAACATTATCCATAATTTCAAAACGAATGTATAGGTAGGTACTGTTGCATACATAAGCTACTTACTTATCAAGACTTGTGTCAGAATTGAATTAATGATGATATTTATTAAAACATAATTCAAATTATTCAGCTACTTTTGTTATAAGTACCTACCTTTTTTGAGGAAAAAGACAAATTTAGGTAAATACAATCTATATTTTAAGAAATTTCACGTACCTAATATTGTAATATTTAGTAGTAATTCGATTCGACAAGGTTGAATTGTTAACTTTATTTATATAATTAGGTAGATAGGTACTAAAACATCTACTTTCACTCACGAAAATATTTTCCAAGTAATTTCTAATGGCAAAGAAAATACGGCACTCTGCTTTGAGTCTTCTAAAAATGTTTTAAAGCCAAACACAAAAATTCCACTGTCGTACATTGTCGCGAAAACGCTTCAAATTATTTGAACTAAGCGGGTAGGTTTAAGCATATTATTTTAGTATTGTCTTTGAGCCACAAAGTCGATAAAAGTAAGTAAAATAATAGGTACCTAATTAATACAATCAATAATTATTATAAAAATATTAAAAATAAGTGAGTAGATATTTAATATTAAGCCAAACGAAAAAAATACAATTTATTATGTCAATGTGTTAGCTACGTATTCAAAATATAAGGTAAAGTACATAAATAATGGTTCATTTTCATTTTATTATCCCGTCACCAACATTCCAACTATGATTATAATAACATAGTTACAGGCTCGCGGGTCCTAGCGTGGATTGCAGTGGACTGCAATAGGCTGAGATGATGATGATGATGATGGGTCCTAGCGTTTGAATACATTACTTTTTCGTGTCACTCATTCCATAATATAATCAAAAAACCTATAATCTTTTGTTTCATGCCGAATCTTCTTTCAAAATCTACCATTGGGTCACCCTCACCACTGCAGATTTTAGTAGTTTTAGACGTTTACAAAATTTCACATTGGCAACCCTGACCGGATCAACAAGCGAGCGGTCTGCTTATGTCGGTTTGTTCGCAAAATATACAAAAATATTTTTTTTAAAGTGGTTTTTACAGTTCTGTTTTTATCTTTACGCGTATTAGCTTCGGTTAATCAATTTTGTTATCTTCGTCAATATTTATCTACTTAGAAATGTTTGGAGTTTCAACGTAATCCGAGTGACAGATGTTACTGTGCTAAATCGCGCCACTTTTTGATCAATTACTTAATTTTGTTTGAATAAAACATGGAAGAAAGCAAGGAGAAGGTCATGGAAGTGGACTCTAACCATCAGGGATCCAATAACGGTAGTATTCTTTTGGATATTATGTATTATTTTCACGCTCGTATTTGACGTTCATTCGTATAAACCGACCAAATGTAAAATGCCGTCATGTAACTCTGAATCTAATAAGAGTTTTAGCGTTTGTTCGTATTGAAGCTCTTAATGTATAAAAACAATATTGCTATTATCGGTTATAATTAATATAGATAGATTTTCAATCAAAATAATTTGTAATTCTTCGAGAAAATGAGTTAAAATGTTATTACGGCTTGTTACTGTGTCGGCACATTTTTCTTGGTCGGCTTATAGCCCAAACATCAATAAAGAATATCTATTTCTGAGATACATACAAATACGAATTTGTATATCATCGTATTGGTTATTCCTTCTTTGTAACTGCGACTGATGTGGTTTCCTTGAACCCATATTGTTATCAATAATATATACATATAAAACAGTATCTGCAGCCATTTCAAATATGGTTTTAAGGTTATAATGAAAGTATCTTCTCCTTGTCAGAGTATTAGATAGATATTACTTTCTCATAATTTCATGTCTATAAAAAAGATGATGTTTGAAATTATTTATCTGAATAGTTAATTTCAGGAAAGAACTGTAATAAGTACTGTAGTGTACTTACTAAATTCTCATAAATATTGTGTTGAAATTAGGTAGGTTAGACTGTTTACACATCAAGTCTGTTTTGAATAATATGGCAACTCATCTTAGATTTGCGAATGACTATGGCCGTTGATAACAAGCTATTGTTAGGTGAGACATTTACATAGTTGCCATTTCAATAGTAAAGGAAATTACATTCAAGCATAATTACGTGTAGATCACATCTCCCTCCCAATGTAATAGATGAATATGCAGAGATTACATTCATTCACCTGCTATGCGTCATACATACCTAAATTTATCGCGTCTTCAACATTCATCTATCTGTTCATACAGGCTTGTGGGTATATTTTTTATAGTAGCTCACCATAGAGGCTTTTCCCTGATGGAAAGCTAAAAGAGCTCAGTTTGCACTGGCAACTGACAAGATACCAAATTTTTCAGTCAGCTGCAACACCATACTGGCCTGCAATATATACATATACAATATATAATACTTGTACTTTGGAAACATGTCCTTTGCTTAGAATGTCCCATAAGAACATAATATATTTTTATAAAGGCTGACTGACAAAATCGCTCACTGTGGCGGAAATTAGGTGAGGCCTATGTTCAACAGTGGACGTCATTGGGCTGATATGATGATGATGATGATGATGACTGACAGGTTTCGTCTAGTACCATTTCTTAAAAAAAAATAGTAGTCTAGTTATTGTAATAAATTAAAATAAAATATAATTAATCAGCAAATAATTCTCAGTACTTTTTTCTTTGTAATATATTTGCCTAAACCATTTTAGCAACACCGATACAGTCATTAGATAGACTGACCGTTAGAACACAGTTATTCCGTTAACTTCGAAACAGACAAGTTGCAACATGTTCCTTACAAACTTGTTTAAGCTAGACATGTACAAGTTAATAGTCATAAAATAGGTGGGCCTCCCGACATCCTTGATCATAATGAATAGATACTGTATCTTACTCTAATTTTTTATATGACTGTATTTTAAATTTATTTTCCCATATTTGAAAAAAAAATTAAATAGTACTTGTATTATTTTATTTTTAATAAAGGCTGTTGATGATGATATAGTTTCTTTTTTGAAAATAAAATACTTGTTGTATACATGAATTAGAATATCTAGAATATTTATTGAAGTCTGTAATAGAACATTGGCATCTTAGGCTTATGCCACACTATGGTTAAACTAAGTACAGCATTTTATAACTGCGTTATTTGTGACTCAGTAAAACTAATATAAACAGTTTTTAAAACCGCGAAATGTTAAAAATAACTTACTAGAACAAACTGCAAAAGTATTATTTTGTAATCCAAAGAATTAAATGGGGCACACGCAGTTTTTAATTGTACTGAATGCTTCTTGCTGAAAAATTTTATTTTGTCTGAAACGGCACATTCCGTCTATAAACACACTATTGTCTTTCAACTCCAGGTGTTTAATTTCCTATGCTTTTCAGTGACAACATCTGAAGTGGGTGGTTCCGGGGACAGTGCAGCTGTACAACCTGACAAGGACAGTTCGCAGAATCTGTTCCCTGATAGTCCTGTGTATGAACCGGAGGATGATATTGAGGTATGTACTATGTACTTCTAGGCTCTAATGATATTGGTATAAGGGTTGTTTTAAATAAAGTAAAGTACCCAGTCACAAGAACGGTTTTAAGCGAAAATAGAAACAGCCATGGGTCTAGAATTTTAAGTATATTACCAATACCATTGTGTGTCACCTGTCTGTATTTTCTTTTACATTGGTGCTTCAAGCAAATCTTTATTTTTTATTTGTGACTTATTTTTACATTACCTCAAGAGCTACTCACTGGTGGGTAAGAAACCCTATTAACTTTTTTTAGATGCAGCTTCGAAAAGCTAAAAATGTAGAATTGAAAAATTTAAGTAAACTCCGAACATAAAACAGCGGCACCTATTTATTTAACACTTCTATTTAAAGAGACCTATCACGATTGTGTCAGCCTAAAAACAAAACGCAACTAAATTCTTTGAGGAGCTACGTTGCCACAAACAGGCACATCAAACTTATAACATATATTATGTGTCTGGGGTTAAAAAAGCATTAAGTCAAAATGATCATTAAGGTTGATGGTTGTATGTACATGTATTGTCTTACTACGTTTTTCTTCTGTGGGTGCGATACCTATAAATAACGCTGTCACGTGCTTTATCGGGACATAAACAACAAGAATATTATAAAATACATATATTGCGATTACGATTATATATGTATTCGTTTCCACACGTACTGTAATAATTTCTTTATGAAATTGATTTCTAGCATTCATAGTATAATTTGTCATTCAAATTTATACCTTAGTTATGAAGCATTAGAGTTTTTACTTAAATAATCTGCATTCATGTTTTCTTAAGATCTTATAAAGGCAATTGTTGTTTTAATAAGTTGGTTCTAATGTAAACAAAGGCAGAAATAAAAGTCTCAATAAAGACGAGTTTTATGTGTATATCGTTAGTAATGTTGTAGGGGTTATGTATTGTAATCTTGGTGCCTATTGATATGGTAATATTGACGTATGCTATGTTATGGTCTGCGTCATCTAACTACGACAATTTGACTCTAGGTAGTACACATATTATACTGTTCGCTATTGCGAAAGATTGTAGAACCAAAAGAAGTACCTAGTATAAACTAAAAGTATATACATACATATAGATCCCGCCTCTTTCCCAACAGAGGCGTAGGCAGAGACCATTTCCTTCCACTTGCTACGATTCTGACATACTTCTTTGGCTTCTTCAACATTCATCAGTCTTTTTATGCATTCTCGCCGGTTGAGGATACTGTCCTTTCTTTAGAACGTCACCTATTTGGTCATGGTACGTTCTTCTAGGTCTTCCCCTTCCAACGTTTCCTTTCACATTCGCCTCATATATTTGTTTTGTCACTCTACCAACAATATTTAAGTAATAATCATAATAAAATATGGTTTGTTTCAAAAGTATTTACTGAAAATATTACCACATATACCTTTATGTTACTTAAATCATTTAGTGAATGCAACAATATTTAAAGAACTTATTACCTTATTATGTTGGTCATTTGGACACAAAAGATGAGAAAACACTTTCGGTAAATATGTTTGGTTCTGAATATAATATCTAAACCTTTACCTTTTCACCCTTACATGATAAAAAATCCTGACATTTACAAATTTGTGATATGAACACTACTCAGAAATCATTAACATGCTTAATGGAATACTGACCTAACTAAAAATAAGCATTTTTTTGGGGAATCGCAAAAGAAGATCTTGCCTGACGACTCATCCTACTTATTTAAGCATATAATTAAAACTGATAATAATATAATCATGGATGCTTGTATTTTTAACGTATGGGTACGTATACGATGGTAGATGGCGCTAAAAGAAGCCTGTTTCTGTACGTAACTCAATTCTGACCTATCTACCAATGGGTCTATTTTCCATTAAGCATGTTGTAAATCTCAACACCACCACTTATTGGTTCCAAGACTTCTTATCTTTAAACCTTGCCCACCAACTAGTTTCACAAATTTTCTTCAAACTGGTTTGCTCGTTTTGGAGACTAGTGTGTATAAAATTACGAAAATCGTACCTACCTATGTGAATCGTTGTACTTATATGGCAAAATATAAGTAGTGACATGAACTCTTTATTAAATATATTTATTTAGTTGTACAACATTATTTCAAATTGATATTCCATTTTGTTTTTCGAAAAAATTCTTTGTATTTAGGAATACTTAAATATTTTCAGGCTGTCACCACCAGTGCGATTGACGAAACTAACTTGGGATCGTCAGATGTAAGAGGTACGCCCTTTCTAAATATTAATAAAAATATATAAATATGAGCATTTGTTAACATAAATTGTAATTTTCAGAAGAACCTTCTACATCCCAACCTAAAAGAAAACTATCGGATGAACCGTCAGATGGTACCGCGAAAATCCAAAAACTTGAACTAATTGAAGACGAGTTCGCAGTATCCACCCAATCTCTGGACAATGAAGTATCTGAAATTACAACCAACGCTGACATAGAAGACTTGGAGATTACCAGCGTGGCCAAACGGAAACTTGAAGACTTTGAACTGCCATCTACCTCTCGCGTCCGCACTCCTGTTAGATCAAGTCCAAGGAGACTCAAACGGAGCAACAGTGCGGAAATCATTAAACCTAAAACACCAAAGACACCTAAATCACGACCGGCCAGCGTTGACGTCACTAAAGCTCGTAAAACACCTCGCAAAATACTGAAAGAAACGGCCAAAGATGAGCCAAAAGAAGCGATAGTCGATAGCTCTTCTAGTTCACGCCCAAGCATTGAGTTTATCAGCGAAATACCTCCTTATAAAGTTCCTGAGACGATTTGTGAAGAAGCCTCGGAGTTGGATGACTCCCAAAATTTCCATCTACATATGTCTCCAAATTCAGAGGACGAAAAAGATATTATTAAAACGCCGAGCAACAGCGAACCAGTGCTTGTAAAAGATAGAAACGACGATATAAATCCCGGAAAAGTTAGCGGACCTCGAAGCGAAGGCTACGTGTATTCTGACCAAGGCAGCTTTTCTCAACCAAAATCTAAAGACTATCTAGGGAAAGGTACCGATCAGGAAAGTACTGACAGTGTATGCTCTATAAATTTGGAAAGTCCGGACAACGTTCCGAGTGTAGCTTCTAAACTGATATCTAAACTGTCCAATGGGAACTCTTCAACTCCTACTGAAGTCTTGGAAGTGAAGATTGGCAGTGCGGAAGACAGTGACAGCACTCCTGATATGATAAAGCTTATAAATAGCAAAGCCAAACGAAAGAACGAATCATTCAGATCAAGCAACAATGCTACTCCTTCTACCATATCCCCATTGCCGAACGGGCACTCTTTACCAAGCAACACTCCTCAAATCCCAGTCTTTGATGTCCATATAAGCCATAACGAGGACAATGAATTTCTATCTCTGTATGTTGTTCGGACTGACAATGACTTAGGAATGGATATGTGTCGAGAATATCAGCGAATTTCTAAACGGTTCACTATAGATCCATATTTAGCTGATGTTTCTGTCAGCAACTCGCCTTCAAGCGTCACCAGTGGAGGCATGATTAATTTGCCAAATAGAACATCATTTGCATCAACTGTTAGTTCAACATCTACATCTAGTAACAGGACCAGTGATGGAGCATTTGTTGTTCCACAACCTCCTCGGAAATCTATCTCAAACCCAACAACCTCTGTCAAGGGATATGATGCTCTAATGAAGAAGCTTCAAGATATATTTTCCCATATAAGAGATTCTTCTGTTGACGAAGGCAGCGATGATAAAGTATCAGTCGGTATTCAGACATCTGTTTCAAACGATAGCACTCTTAGTAACGGTAATGCGAGTCCCGAAGAAGTGAATAAATGTGACAAGGCGACACCTAAAAGCTCATTAAAAAAGACCCGTGTTCGTGGTCGACGGCACATAGCGGGGAAAACAAAACGGGCATTGCTACCAACTCAGCCAGAAGAACCAGAGTACATGCATGGAATGAATTCGCCAGAAATGGTGCCGACCAACGGCGAAAATGGCAAAGATTCTCCAATCAAATCTCCTAAAGACGAAAAGCCGTTATCTACTTTAGTCGCTACTCCGAAATCTGTTAGCAAACTGAAGACGAAACGCCGACCAACTTCTCCAAGACCAGCTACTCCTGTGGAGAAGGTTGCAGTGAAGCCTGAGTATCCTGGCTTTCCTCCTGATACAGTGGTGTTGGCCAAATGGGTGGACAAAAGTTACTATTCAGGAAAAGTATTGGAGATAACTGAGCCAAACAAATATTTGATCAAATTTGACGATGGTCAAGTTAAGGTGTTGTTGGATGACTTTATAATATTTGGAGATATGAAGACGTTGCCTTTGGAGGGACAGTCGGTGTATGCGATGGTGGATGAGGAGCAGAATTATGAGCCCGGCTTGGTACTTGGCGTTGAGGAGAATGATAGTGGCACTGTCACTTATAAATGCACTACCGATGGGTAAGTATTCGTTGAAATATTGATTTAATTCTTGAAATATGTACATTTAATTCCATAAAAATCGTTTGATTGTGTTAATCTCAAATACCATTTATTATTCTTGAACTAGGGAGGTAGGGAGGTCTTTCCTGTTAAACATTTTCTAGATGGAAAGTTAAATACGAAAACATTTGACAAAAAATTAAGTAATTAATTTCACGCTTTTTAATTATTTTCTTTCGTGTTTTTTGATGTTAGAACTATAAAAATGGAATTGTATTTCCATTCCATAATTTCCTTGTCATTTAGACCAGATTACACCGATCGTAGCACTTCAGTTTTCAGTGTATGGACGCGTGAATTAACTTTTTATAATCTTTACAAATAAATAAATTTGAAGTCGCTGTTTGTAATATTAAAATATATATATAATTTTACTACATGCATATGAATATACATATATGGTACATATACCTAAATAACATTTTTTACAATTTTTGTCTATCTGTCTGTCTGTTTGTTCCGGCTTATCTCTGGAATGGCTGGACGGATTTTGACGGGACTTTCACTGGCAGGTAGCTGATGTAATAAGGAGTAACTTAGGCTACTTTGAAAAAAGTAATGTTGCTTTTGTTAAACGCCACGCGGACGAAGTCGCGGGCACCGCTAGTTGAAATATATAACAGAATATAGCAAATTAAGTTCAAAACTAAAGAATACAATAATCCCAACAGCGACACACTAGTGATGGTGACGGCGAGTGAGCTGTACCTGACGGAGGACCAAGCTCGCTCGCTGAAGGAGTCGGCGCCCTCGCGCTCCCCCGCCGCGCCCTCCACCCCGCGCCGCAGGCACCACAGGGAACTGGACCTCGACAATATTATACAAGTATATCTTTTTATATAATAGTATAAAGCTGAAGCGTTTGTTTGTTTGAAAGAACGACTGGTTCTATTTGAAGAATTGTTTAGTGTTAAATAGCCCATTTATTGAGGGAGGCTATTTAATATCACGCTACGGCCAGTAGGAGCTGAGCAGTGGTCAAACAAAAAAAAAAAAATATTAATAATAAATTAAGGCTTCTGTCACGGTGGCAGCGGTGAGCGGTGCAGGAGCGGGGGGGGGGGGGATTGGGGAAGTCTTTTGCTGTTATTTTATTTTTAAGCTGTTAATCTTTGTGAGACTCTTTTGTACAACGAAAAAAATTATTAATAGCAGCACTATATGCCACCTTGACGCAGTCGGCAACACGAAATTACCCGTGTGGAGTGGCACTGTGCCGCTGCCGCTGGCGCGCCACTCACCGCTACCACCGAGACCGAGGCCTTAATGTAATAATATGATATTCTACCACATTCACATAACGCCATCTAGTCCCAAAGTAAGCAATTATATTTGCTTGTGTATAGGTACTAAACAACTGATATACATTTTTTTTTTGTAAATACATACATATTATATTTAAATTACACCCAGACACAGAAAAAACCTTTACGCTCACCACACAAAGATTTGTCCTGGGTGGGGATCGAACCCACGACCTCCGGCTTAGCAGCCAGGGTCACTAACCACTAGACCAACAGCCCAGTCAAAACAAAATCATATAATATAATATTCTGCATTTAATTTCAGGGTCCTCGCAGCGCCCGCAGCAGAGATAAGGGCAGTTCCAGCGCTAGGAAACGTGTCGCCTCACCCAAGAGTCCCAAGGCATCCACCTCAGGTACTACACTACTTAATTATGAGTAAGTACTGTAGCCAGACCTCTTCAAGGTCTCCCGCGAAATAGTCACGTGTGTCAAATATCAATAGGATATCTAAAGAAATAAGAATTGGACTGTTTACGAAATACGATGTATTGAAACTAATAAACATGAATAAACCATAATAAAATATAATTTATTTTCTATAACCTAAAAATGTGAATTTGAAGACCTAGTAGGACGTGACAAGACCAAATCGGGGATGTTTTAAAGAAAGGGCAGATCAGGAATACCCTGAACAGCTGATCATGTATGAAGACGATGCATGTCATCTTAGCAAGTGGATGGAAACTATATATGTTTGTATAAAAAGTAGGTATATAAATTAGTACTAAATATAATAGGTGTCTCCTCTCCTCTATCTAGAGAGCTGAGAGGGTTTAACAATATTCTTGAGTATGTATTTCTGATCCACCCTTCAGATGAATTGTGACGATTGCGTTCCGAGGTCTCAAGTTCAATGCCCCTTTCGGCACAATACTGAATCTGCAAATTTTTGTTTTGGAGTGTTGACGCGACATTTTTCTATTAATTATGTATGTAATTAGAAATAATATGTATATTAATTATCAATTGCCTAGATTCCATAACACAACTTAAATTACTTGGCCTAAGTTTCTTACCAAGTTCTTCTCGGAGCTCAACCTTGTCAGTGAACTGGCGGTAGGCAAATTTGCTGACACTTTTTTTGGCTTTGTATGACGTTCATAAGTATCATGTATTTAATCTATATGAAATTATGATTATGACTTTCCCACGTTTCTATCGAATTAAACCGATCGTGATCTGGACTGACTGAAATTATGATATAAGATTACAATTGCGCTAAAGCATTCGATATGCAATTATATTGATCAATAATTTCTATGGCTTGTTTTGTGGCGCCTGAAAAGATCTGTTAGCAAAAGTCTATTGAGCTTATAAGCAGAACTTTAATTAGAGGCGCTACTTATACCGTGTGTAAACATACAGACAAATAAAGTTTAATATGACGTAGTGTTTCGTTACGTACACACAAGATGCGATTTAATATCGTTATTGGAAATAACTTGAAGTAAAAAGAAAGCTTTCTCACAAAGCCACATCAAAAAGAAATACAGTAATTGAAAACATCAGCAACCCATTTAGTCCCACTGCTGGGCTCTCTCCTCTAACTAGAGAGCTGACAGGGTTTAGGCCATAATCCACTCACACTGGCCTAGTGTAACTGAAAACATAATTCCATTCAATTTATTTATTTGCGAAGTATGTGTTACAAATAATCTTATATTTAATATAAAGGTGTCACCATATTTTAATTTTCGGTATGCAAGTGTAATATTTTTTTTAGTTTTCTATAACTAACAAATATCAAGAATATAAATTTATGGAACATAAAAATGTCAAGGATAATAATAAATTAATACTCACAATAACAAATCTATATAAATAAAAATGGATCACCGAAAAGTGAAGAACGGCTCGACCGATTTGGTTAATTCTTTTTTTTTTTGTTGTATTTGCTATTGTCGAGGCAAGGCATGTTTGTATACAAAAAATTGAGTGTATAATTTTAAAATTTCGGTTTTATAATCTCCATATAAACATTTGAAAATGGAACATTATCACGAATAATAAAATATGGCGGTAAGAAGCCGGGTCAGCTAGTTTATATAAAAATATTTGTTATTGTGAGAAAAAAGGTTGCTACGCAGCCTGATACTGTACCATGACGGAAGACAGTACAGCGCTGATTTACACTGGCCACTTGCAATGATGTATCGAATATTTAGATGTTTAAATAAAAATAGAAGAAGTTACCTATATAAGTAATAGCCGTGCTAGCTACGATTCAGACCAACCGGCTCGCATCGGCCCGCGCCGGGCGGCATTTTACAATGCGTTAAAGAACATTGAAATGTATCAACAGTAATTACAGTTCATATTTGCATGCAACTTACGCATAGTTACCTCCGTCGGCATCCCGCGACGCGTCGCGACGGCCGACCGGCTCCGACCGTAAGTTGCATGCAAATATGAACTGTAATTACTGTTGATACATTTCAATGTTCTTTAACGCATTGTAAAATGCCGCCCGGCGCGGGCCGATGCGAGCCGGTTGGTCTGAATCGTAGCCTACACGGTTATAAACTTGCGTCTCAACAGAGTGACCTTGGTGGGAGCTTGATTGCCATCCGCGTAGTTTGTATGAAATTTGATTTACAACAGTCGGCCACACGGTTGGAAGCCACCAAGGGCACCTCTGTGGCAAATTTACAACCATGTAGCATGGCTTTAAATGTTATAACAGGTGTAAAGAGCAACAAGAGCACCCCAGCGCCGGTGGCTCGCAAGCGTCTAGCGAGTGAGAGTAGTGAGTTGAGCGAGAGTAGCAACAGTGCGCCGCCTGTGCGCCTCGAGGACGTCGCGGGCGTTGAACCCGAGGTACAGAGGACCCCGAGGAAGATTGACGGCGTCAAAGGTAAATAATAAATCACCTGACTCGCGAAATTATAATTGCGTAGATGATTTTATTGTCAGTAGCTTCCGCCCGTAGCTCGTATGTCGATAAAAAAGCCTACGTCTTGCTCAATATCTTAAACTATTTCTATGTGAATTTTCATGAAGATCGGATAAGTAGTTTTGGAGATTATTCCCTATATACAAACTCAGACACTCACCAAAATTACCTCTTTATAATATTATTATAGACTAGCTGTTGCCCGCAGCTCCACCGACCTACACCATGTCTTCCTCTTCTGTTTCCGTGCGGTAAAATGAATCCTATATTTTAAGTTAGACCTGTAACAATAAATTGGTGAAAATGACATTTAATTCCATCGTTCGCAGTCGTTTTTGTGTGATGTGCGTTCAAACATACGGACAGACAGATATACCTAAATTAAAAAAGAAAATAAGTTTTCTTATATGGCTCTGAAACAGACCCCCCATTTTTTTCCTTCAATATCTAAAATATATTATAGGCATCGATCCGTTGCAATTTTATTATAATTGTTTACAGACAGTATAGATATCATTTAGCAATTGCAAAAAACCCTACAACTATCTAATACCACTTTTCAATTCCCAGCCGGTCCTCTACAACTAAAAGGCGCGGCTAAACAGAACATAGGCAAGAAGAACTCGAAGCTGACCAAGTTTGAGAACGACGAAGACACAGTGTCGACCCTGGGCCCAATACCGAGCCCGGAGAGCAAACTGTTCGCTGGACTACACTTCTTGCTCACTTGCACTGAACCGCCAAAACGATCACGCACTGAGAAGGTAATATATATTATTACTAAAAGTCGCGTGGGGCTTTTTCTTTTGCTACTGCTCAGCTCCTATTAGCCGTAGCGTGATCTTATATGAGGCTGTCAGCGCACAAGCGACCTAACCCTCAATTTTTCATATCTTGACTTATCTACTACAAATTGTTTAAAACATGGTAAAATTTAATGCATAACCGGCCTATTTCTTGTTTCACCAATCGTCATCAGATAGTGTTGCAAAAGTTTTTTTTGCATTTTTATATAGCCTTCCTCGATAAATGGGCTATCCTACACTAAAAAAATTTTCAAATCAGACCAGTAGTTCCTGAGTTTATTGCGTTCAACCAGCAATGTCTTATTTATTTATTTATTTATTAAAGTACTGCCACATGATACATATTAAAAGTACAACAGTTAAATTATATCTAAATACATGTTCTGATATGCATCACAATAACGGCGTACATAACATTTGTTGTCTTCCAGTTAATGACAAGACGACTCAGTATATATTACATACACATTTAACTGGGGGCCGATTCTGCTATATTACGCACGTCGATAGCACACCAATGGACTAATATCGACCAATCACAGGCCGGCAATATAGCGCGATTGACTTAGTAAGCCAATCACAGCTGTCGAATGAGACCATCGACTTACTAAACAGATTTGGGTCCGTGTAAATTAGAATACTTTTTAATTGTTGTGTTAAGAACAATAGTCTAAGATTAGTCTTGATGACAATTTCCAGACTCCAAGCCAACAAGAGACCAAGCACTACTCATCGGAGGAAGATGGTGAGACTACCTCCGTGGCTGGTACTGATACTGAGGACTTGGAGTTCTGTGACCGACCATTCAATAAGGAACGGTTGAAGGAGCAGATTGAAGCTGGCGGCGGTGTTGTCTATAGGTAAGTAGTCGTAGTGCGCGCCTAGCACAAGAGGCAAAAATAAAATATTAACTTTAAATTTTGCATTAATTTTAGGACAGCCTATTTTTTTTTTAGTTTAGATTTTTGAGGTGTGTTCCTTGTGTTATGCTCGACAGTTTAAAAATAGAGAGTTTTTGAGCTGGGAAATCGGTAGATACGTCATTTGTTACGTATTTTTTTTACAAAATGTGATGAATGTATACCATAACCCTTTTTTTCTCTGCCCACGCTTTGACGCTTCTTTCAATCCAGTTCTAATTACCGCGCTGATTTCGCTTTGATGATAATTACAACACTATTACCCGCAGTCACTTCGACGACGTACCAAAGAGCAAGTACAACGTGTGCAAGTTAATAGCGCCCCGGCCGTGCCTCACGGCCAAGTACCTGCAGTGTCTAGCGGCCGACGTGCGCTCCGTGTCCCACGGGTGGGTCATCTGCTCCTGCATCTCCAACCTGCTGCAGGATCCTGACAGCTTCGCGCTGCCGGCTGGCTGGTCGCTGCTTAAGCAGAGGTTCATTAACTGGGTTAGTATTGTTTTATAGTCTATAATAATTTTATAGATAGTTAAAAAGGTTGTAGGATTGGAGCCGATTTTCAAAATTCTTTTAAGTTGGATAGCCCACTTAGAAGAATTCACTCCTGTTTATTTAGCCACTGCTCAGCTCCTATTGGCTGTAGCGTGATGTTATAAAGCCTATAACCTTCCTCGATAAATGGGCTATTCAACACTAAAATATTTTTTTAATCGGACCAGTATTTCCTGAGATCCTAGTGTTCAACCAAACAAACTCTTCAGCTTTATAATATTAAGTAAGTATAGATTAAATATGAAGCAATTTCCTTAGTATTGGTTTAACATTTTATATAAATGGTAAACAAGTAATAAAAATATTCAAAAACATAACAGAATTTGAACCCGTGATCCTGGCATTATGTGACCGGTGCTATTCCACTCTTCTTAGTTCTCTACCTTTATAACTTCCAGGTGCTACCCCATGGCAAACGAAGCACGTTCTTCAAAGACAAAATAATCCTCCTATGCAGCGATCAAGACACATTCGTCAAATTCTGGGACAGAGTCTGCACTTTAGCAGGAGCTACAACTCGCGTAGTGAACGAAGAAGACTTGAACATGTCCGGGGCACTCGCTCTAGTCACAGAATGGGAGTGCTGCCCACACGAAGTGCAGAATAAGGCGAATCAAGACAACATTCCCCTGGTATCAACTACCTGGGTGGTACAATGCCTGATAGAAGCCCGCGTCCTTCCCCCAACCAGCCACGACAAGTTCTCATTCATGTATACAGAGCCTGAATGATCCTGGGACTTCAAAAAGATCCTCATAATACGTGATTTTTGACACTTGAGGTGACGCGATTAGACGCATTAGTGTTAGTGAAGTGTAGTGTTAAAAGTTTAAAACAATGGTATGGAGTGCGGTTTGTTTATAAAGTACAAAAAATGGTGATAAAACGATCGTTTGTTGATTACGCTGATATTGGGAGGCGATAAAGGTTAGTTGATTGTTACACAAGTTTCTGGCACTTAGGACCTTTTTCACCACTTGTAGATATTTGTCATATAACGCCTATGTGACCGCAACATGCAACAGTCCTTCTGACTATGAACAGATGTGGCGAAAAATATAAAAATAATTTCGAAGATATTTCTGATGAGAAGTAGAGTATACTTCTCATCAGAAATATCTTCGAGATATTTTTGACCGATTATAAATTAAATTCAAATTATGACATAACACTAATCAGCCAGTGAGTGGTGCAACAGGGCCTTAGACGTTTTGAAATTGATTTTGGTTTCAAAATGCCCAATGTAAAATTTATGAAATCATTTGTCTAGAATATTATGATGCGCTATGTATTTAAACGCGCAGAAATTATTAATAAGTGTAAATACTTGATCTGTAATTGATGTCTTTAGAAGTAACATTAATACTTTTTCTTAATTACGTGGACATTTTGAAATAACTTGTAAATAAAATGGTAATATAAGTTTCATTTCTGCAGTAGACTTTCTCTATCATAAATAATATAGACATTTTAATATTGAAACTTATTAAAAATAAATGTCTATCAACTGTCTTGTCTCCTCTCAATAGTTTATCCATAAAATCTTATAATAAATCAAAATATTCCAATACTTATGAACAATGCAAGAATAGTATTACTAAGCAAAAATAACGTTAACCTGCTACTCATACCAACTAAGCTATTGTTATAACGACAGAAATTACGATCGCAACTGAAATAGACTTGAGAAATTTTCTAAAAATTAAAAGTCAAAGTTAGTAGTTTGTAAGTGATAATTGTTTAAATTTAATTATAGATGGACTAATTATAAAATTTGATTCGCGTTGTTATCAAACCAAAATTCATAATTAAATCTTGTCTACTTTTAAGTGTACTCAAAGATATTTTTAGTGGTCTGGTACACTGGATGCGTTAGGATTGCACTTTCCTATGCTTCTATTCTATTATTTTCTCTAGCTAGAACGATAGCGGAAATCGCCGAAGCGATAATACCGTTTCAGACAAAATATTTTTTTTACATATGTGCACGTTACAATAGATATAAATGGGTTACTACTTATAGAAGAATACTTTTTGTCTGATACGGCACGTGTCTGAAACGTTCCGTGTCTAATATAAATGCAGCTTTATGCATAGCCCCTAGTTCTCAGTGGACTGCACGTCTTCGCTTACGCATGCGGTGTGCCCGGTCCTTTATAGCTATCAAATAGGCATATAATATATGGGAAAGTATCTCTTGTAACACTTTTATGTCTAAACCTCTCAACCGATCTTCATGAAATTTTACAAAAACATAGTTTAAAACATGTAGAAGGACATAGGCATAATTTTAACCGACAGATTACGCGGTTTAAGTCGTAGGCGGCAGCTAGTAATACGTCATAATAATGGAGTTTACTTACGCATCCTCACGGTCACTGACCTTCCAGTGTCAGGAACATAAGTTTAGACACAGGTTATTGGTTTGATAATGACGTCATATTTATCTAGATGTGTGTGATCTCGCCTAAGGACCACCCTACCAAACTAAATAGTGTTAGTATTAATTAAGGCAATATACAGCATTTATATCGAGAAACCAATAAATCAATCTACGTTTTTAGATTGAAGATAGATAAGTAATCAAATCAAGTTAATATATTGAGGATGGAGTTTTGAGTAAAATCTTTTAAACTTTCGCGACTTGTACACATATTAAATTATTATATAACGGGTCTACGTCACGTATTATATTTAAGAAATATGAAAATACCGATATACCGAATATACCGACCGTGGTCACGGGCTGACTCAGTCAGCCCGTGACCACGGTTGGTGTAATTCGACCGAAACGTCGGGCAAACAAATAAGGTATTTTCATATTCCTTAAATATAATACGTGACGTAGACCCGTTATATAATAATTTAATATGGAGTTTTGAGTACATAATTATTGTATAAAATTTTTGCCATGAAATATATCACACTCGCAGAAGACAATAGTGGCGTGAAGGGTCTTTCCTATGTGTATTTATCCCTTTCTATCACTGCATGTGGCTGACACTGACTTGACCACCATCGGGGATGTTTAAAACACAAATAATATAATTAGTCGCTAATCGGTTGAAATTAGTCGCAAAATATGAGAATTAGTCGGTCAATAGTTCAAAAGTTATAAGCGTTTTTAGTTGGCTGATCTGGGGAGAGTCCCCTGCTTGACCACATTTGTATTTCAAAAACTAGGACACCTAGCCAAGATCTGTTTTCTCCCAGAATTAATAGTCGCTAATTGGGTCTAAATTAGTCACTAAATATCAGAATTGGTCGGGTCATATTTTAAAAGATATAAGGAGTTTTTTTGAAGGTATAATCTAGGAGCTAGATCAAAGAGTTTTTACCTAATTATTTATAACGTTCGATTAATTGACGAGGTGGAGCTGTCATCTCTTTCTCGCTCTAATAAGTGACAGAAAAGGATAAAAGCATATGAAAGTGCGGAGAGCCCTAATACGATGTCTGCAATTTTGAACCTTATACTTATAAGCAGAAAATGGAAGTTGCTAGAAAGATAAATGGGGAGTTATATTTGTATAGTATAAACAGTTGAATACCTATTTTATAGTTGGCTACAATATAATAATCATGAATCTCAAATCCTGAATACCGACATCCAATATATATTGTACCCTTTCTAACATATGACAATTACTATATGTGTGAGCAGGACAACAATATATTGGCTGTTAGCTCTTCACAATGAACTCAAAGGGTGGTCCTCTATAGTAGACACTTAACAGAAATAATTAAATGTGTACTGATAACATTAGATGTATCAACTATCGTTATATAAAATAATTTCTACGATAAAATGTTTCTATATCTGACTAGTATGTTAATGATCAAAATTAACTAAACCATTAATTTCCAATCAAGGCCTTATTAGAAATTTTCATATTACACGTCTTTCGTACACGCTGGAATTAGGTCCTAATGCCCGGTTTCTGAGTCCTCTGATTAAAGTTATCGTCGAAGTATGACACCTGACTTAATATAGAAGTAAAACAATATAACTAGTTTATCAGACAACTGTCATTTTTAATTGGTTTAAGTCATATTTTGTCCTATCAATAACCGCTGTTTGACGGCTCAGAAGCCGGGCATAGGTTCACCAAAATGAAGACAAGATGAGAAAATGTTGTAAACAATAAATAAGCCCCACCGCTGAAGACGCGGTCGAGTACATTTCCTTCAGTGGCTCGACTGCAGTTTGTGGTAGCTAGAATTACGACAAGCTCCAGTCATGTGTTAAAAGTATTATGTGATAAGTGGAATGTCATGAAATGTCACCCGAATCGAGCTATTTAGCGCGGCCTATAATGTGCAATAGCGTTGATTTTAAAGGCCCAGCACATTGAGCCACTCGTGGCGACTACTATTTAGCTGGCTCTGAGGCGGTCACCCAAACGCCCGAGGTACGCCAATGCTATACAAAATGTAAGAAAAACTGCGTTCCGAACTTACGGCGGCCACTAGTGACTCAGTGTGCGTGATCTCTTCAAATTTTTACCACTGTCAAATAGTCCGATGTAATTTTGTAATTCTATACAATTCCAGCGTTTTTTTGTTTTGCAGTAATATTTAACAAGTGCAAAGACTTCACGACTTTTGAAATATATAGGTAGCTAATTAAATGTAATAGATATAAAATTGGTATTCTAATGTATATGGTCTCATTTAGTATATAAGTGTTTATATGTATAACTATTGTCTTGTGAATATATCGGAATTGTAACATGTATCGATTATAAATCGATTAGCCAAAGCGAGCTAAATATAATTTTTTGACATTCTTGAACAATATTTTTAAGGATATCGTGTTTTTTTGTTATTTATTTTTTAATTATTTTTCGGTGTAATAAGATAAGGCCAACTTTGAGCCAAGTGCAGACAACAGATTGTTTTTATCGATAGTCTATTCAGATGGTGTATCAAATAAAATTGTGGTAGGTAGTGTTTTAAATAAGCCGTTACGACTGGTAATTTGTGATCTATTTTTCTATATCACAAGATTTTAAGAGACTTCTTATTATAAAATATGTGATATTTCAAAATAAATCATAATTCAATGTTCTAAAGCTTAATTTGAAATAAGTATTAAAAATCTTGAAAATTTTTTGCAAGTCTAAATTTAAGGCAGACTTTCGTTTTTTGATTTTTAAGTTTACATTGTCATAATGTTAAAAAATTAAAAGGAAATTCCTATCTAAGGCTCTGTTAGCTCTGTATCATATTTAAAACTTAGATCCAAATAAAACCCCGTCTGCACTGCACCACAAATCAATATGTTTCATAAACATATTTCTGAGTTAAAACTTGTTGACATTCTCATTCATTTTTGTATGAAACAAATCATGAAATTGGACAGTATTGTAAATACATTTAACTTAATGTTTCAGTGTGTAATTGTGTATAATAATATGTCACAAATATAGTGATAAAATGACTTGGGTAATGATTCGCCATGACAGTTTCAAATGTAACGTGTTATTTCGTAATTTACGCAGCAATTATGTATATATTATGCGAGTAGAAAGCGCAATTTACGCGTAAAAATGTATTAAAAAAGAAATTCAAAGTCTCTTAACTTTTTTAATTTTCTAGCCAATACAGCGATTACATTTGAAAGTACGACAACAGGTACAGCTTGGTTATTTCAATTTATATAAGCGGCAGTTACTAAATTATGGTACCTAAAAGCAATTAATTGATGTCCAACAGCTGGCAATGGGTCTCCTCTATCCAGAAAGTGGTTGAAAGTTGGTGAATCAGTTTGTAATTACAATGATTGCCAAATATGCCGCTAGCTCATTTTCTATCTATAATTTTTCTCTTGTTTACACACAAGAGAAAAATTATGTTTTTGGTAATGCCACTGATCTCTCTTGTTTTATAAATTAGTGCCAAATGAAAACATTTATTTAAATAAATGTTTTTTTTTATGAAATAACACACCAGCAGTTTTTTAGTAATATATTTAGACCTTACGTTTGACATGTCATAGTGAATCAACCATATGGTATAATTGTTTTAATTGGCAATGACATATTGCAATGAATAAAACTTATTCTGTCTGACTTTTGAAACTTTAATCTCATTAATTTTGCTTAAAAGTGTGGAATGATGGAGATGGAGACGTTATGTACGTATGCTTTAAGTTCCAAAGTTTTTAAAGCTACTTTTTCTATAAACTATTTATTGAAATAAATATAAATAGTGTGTTTAATGTCCGAGGGTATATATATAGGTCTACATTTCGCCATCTTTATTATATAAAATAATGGATTTTGTTTCCAGAAAAACATACCAATTAAAATAATTTGATTATCAAAATTGTTAATTAAAATTATGGCAACTTTTTGTGGATCAAAAAATTTAATTAGATGTATGTATTTGATGAAATTTTAAATAAAATTAATATTAGCTGTGAACTTTCACTGACATTTTAAAAGTTTGTGCACATATTAACCGTATTGTTTTGCAGTAAAAAGCCACAACATGAACAGAAAATAATTATAAACATGCTTGAAAAAATACACAAACCTATTATATTACTCAGCTGCTACAGTAGCTAATTCTAACTGAATATTCAACTGAAATTATGAGTTATTAGCAAAGTACATTATTATTAAACTAGTGTGTGAATCAAAATTATTATTTCAGAACGACTTGTGTAGTGTAAGTGCATTTTAAGCAATTTTCAATTATTTAAATTGTGAACGACTTGTGTTGCATTTTTCTTTTTGATGTTTGTTTTTTTGTTATTCTATCATTATATCTTCGTTGTTAAGGAGTCAGATAGACATGTAATGTGTAAACTATGAATAAAATGATAGAAGTATATCATTATTTTTATTTCACGTCGTGATAAAAATTAAGATTAGCGCCATCTAGTGATTATTGAATTTAACTTAATGATTAGAGGATAAGTTAGAAAACCAAAATTATAGAGCTAGATTGCGGTACTGTTTCATTATAAAATTAAAAGGGACATTTCTAATAGTCATGGCACTATCAACCCCCAGGTAGCATTTTTTGAAGATTTAATTATGGAATTGAGATTAGCGCTATCTAGTTAATATTTTGTAGAACACTAACAAAAAAGCTGGTGACATACTTTAAGACTAAACATTGATAATGATGTAACTAATTTCGAACAGATGGCGTAGTTAGCACTATATTTTCTTTCAAAAGATGGCGCTGTGTCCTTGATTACCATTTTACCAATCTTTACTTGGATGTTTATCAATTTGTGGGATCTTTGAAACCACATGCTGTATGTGCATTGGCATTTTGGGATTCTATATTTATACTTACCAAGGTTTTTAGTGAGATACTAATAGGCAGGTAATCATGAGAATTTTGTTTGCTTAAATCGGGTTATGAAAAATAAAATTAGGTAGGTAGGTAGACATTTACCTTCCTATGTTAGAAGTTGGATTTAAAACTTACCTAAGTTTTACTAATCTGCCTATTTATTACAATCTCAGTTATGTCGGTATCCATTTTGACGACAGTCATGAAGGTAGGCAATTAAGTAGGTAATCGTCTATAAATCTGAAATTCATCATCTTAAACAGCCTCAGAACCGTTATTGCTGGACATAGGGCTCCCTATTCCCCAAGGGATTGCTTATAGGACTGGTTGTATACGGCCTGCATCCAGCGCGACCCTGTGGTTCGGATTAGCAAATCATCATAAGGTAAGTACCTAATGACTTTTATAATACCTACATTATATTATTAATTATTTACAGTCTTCACTTTGTTATTCTATTTAAGTAAGTACATAATTTTTACATAAATTTTGACCAATGACATAAATTTGGTTAGTGGTCAAAGGAATCATCAGTCTATAAAAACTATTTTCGGCTCAAAAACTACAATTTGTCAAACATTTTCCACATCAAGTGCCAAAAAATCATCAAAGAAAACAATGAATAGTTGAATTTGGAGTTAATTAATTTTTATTAATGTTTTTCGAGTAAGTAATTAAATTAAAATTGTAAACGATTATTTTTTTTTAACTATTCGCTTTTTTCTTTTTTTGAGAATTTTTCATAGTAATGTATGTATATTTTTTGTACACCACTATCACAACATAGAGGTTTCCATGAACAAAAAGAGCACTAATTTATTTTTAAAAGCCCTCTGGACACGTGGTTCGATCGCATAGTTCGATCAGGCGGACTACATGCTTTTTAACGTGTTAATGTTCGATTGAAAACCAGGTTACTTTTTCGATATAATATCAAAGAGGGTAAAAAATACATAATAATGTTTTTAATTGTAAAATTACATTATATTTGGGTCATAGGGGGTAACTTTACAAGAGATTTCGTGGGAAAAAAGTTTTTTATCTTGTGGGTGATAAATATAAAAAATCACCCTTAAAAGTTCACCCCCTTCCTGACCTCAAATCGCCCGTAATTTATTTTTCCTCTTTTCTTATTTATATTATTTTACTTCTATTTTTTTTTCACTTTTTCCTAATTTTAAATTAAAACTAAAAAACTTCAATACTTAATTACTTACGTATAAATTTAATTCGAATTGAAATTAAAATTTCAAAAACAGAACATTAACCAGCCAGTGTCGTTGATAAACAAAAAGAAGTATGTATAATTTTATCGTTGTAACAATACAGCCGATGTGTTTGACCTCCAGGGGTTGATACTCTGATACGAATGATCCCGTAGCAAAAGTGTATCGTTTAACCCTAGGCGAACTTAGGGCCACGCTTAAGGTTACCTATATAAAAGCATGAATATAACGTTTTGTCAATCCAGTTATAACGAAAGCTACGTTATTAGTGGTCGTTTAAGGATTTTTTTTTAATTGGTAAAAGTTTTGCAAAATTTTTGAGTGAGAATTTTGTTTAGCGTGTGCTGTTTGGAGTTCAAATGGACTGTTTTGTGATGATGATTATGTTTGATCGGGTAATGGTGCTTATGGATTGCAGTGATATAAAATGGAATGCTTTAATATTATCTAAGTATTCTTATCAGTTTGTCTTAATTAACTTACTTAATATAGTAATTATCTCGAGTAACACTAATGGCTAAAAGATGTCTGGGGCGTTTCGTTGTTTTGAACGAATATTGTTTTTTATATAGGTACAGTTCTGGGCTAGCAGCCGTACTGGCCATTAATTCTATGTTTTTAAAGTCGCATAATAGGGCTTGCTGCTTAGTGCGAGCTTTTTTTTTTTTAAGAAATTGTTTTTTTTTTTAATTTTATCTCAAAATAATGAAATATCCAAATTATATCTATTAATTACACTTACTTTTTAGGGTTCCGTAGTTCTCACTAGGAACCCTTATAGTTTCGTTATGTCCGTCTGTCTGTCTGTCTGAGGTTTTGCTAAGAGACCGTTAGTACTAGAAAGCTGTAATTTTGTAGAAGTGTGTATATAAATTACTTCGACAAATTGGTAAAATAAAATTTTGGAAATTTTTTTTTTTAGTACATATTACATGTGAAGCGGGGATGAATATTTTTTTTGTCGTCTAAACCAACGTGTTGGGTATCGTTCAATAGGTCTTCTACAATGACTTGGGGATTACTAACATTATTTTTCGATTTAATGGTCCATTTACGAAATATTAATCTTTAAAGAGCAAATTTTTGTTCCAGTCCCCCACCCCCCTCTAAAAGTTAAACTGCTAGTTTGAAAAATCTGGAAAAAATTCATGATGATAGGTAGTGCATTTCATGAACTTTAAATGAAAATTATAGCGGTTAAGATAACTTTATTAGTTTAGCAGTAATAGTCGTTGAACTTGGGTGTTGGATAATTTTGTACCAAATACAAAATCCTTAGCATTATATTTATAGTGATTAAGATAAAGTAGTTGCTTGTTTTGTTTTCTATAAATACTGCGCTTCTCAACAAAAGGACATAAGCGGTGTGAAGATACGCTCTTTTGATGCGGAACCCTACATTGAGCATGGTCCGACATGCTCTTAACCGGTTTTTTTTTTACCACGATGGTGATGATAACCGGCTATCATAGCCTATAGCTGCCTGCAACACGAAGAGCATCAGCTTGAGCTTTGCCGACTCTTTAAAACTCCTTCCCATCTCAACTAGGTCTGGAAACCATTACTTACCTAGGTACTCAGGTGTTTTATATACTTACCTATTAATAGCTGTCGACCGCAGTTAGCAAATATCTATGAATGACAACAATAGGTACTTTGGTTCGTCATCTCGTGTCAATCAAAACCCTGTCTATTTTTTTTAAGTTTCTTGTACAAAGTTTTGTATGAAGACGGACTTATTGCCAGAGGCATTCTCTATCAGTCATCGTTAGGTTGAAGTGTTGGAGAAGTTGGGGCATTCAGTAGAAATGCATTCAATTATATCAATAACCAACAGATTCATCACGTCATCAAATTCAAAGTCAAAGTCAAATCTTTTTATTCATTTGGATCACATACATGATACTTATGAACGTCATACAAAGCCAGAAAAAGGTGTCAGTAAATTTGCCTACGGCCAGTTCACTGACAAGGTTGAGCTCTGAGAAGAACTTGGCAAGAAATCAGGCCACTCTTTTTAATCGCCATAGTTGTTATAATTTTAATTGGTTACAGTTTGAAATATCACAGAAAGGTACAGAACCAAAACACCATACTAAATCATCATTGCAACCCACAAACGTCCCACTTCTGGGCATCAGTCTCCTCCAAAGAATGTGACGATTTGGCCTACTATACCACGCTGGCCAGGCGGGTTAGTATAGGATTTGTTTCGAATTTTTCTTTTTCTCGCAGTGCTCTTGTCTGCATAATGTTAATCCCTTAGTCGTCTTTTACGACACTCACGACTTGATATGGGGTAGTGACATTATGTATTCGTCACTACACGGACGGTTACGACCTTTTGTTCTACTAAACAGTTCTCTAGCGTCTCCACTGTCCCCTCCAGTGGGCGCTAGGCAAGAGTATAGGAGTAGATCCGGCTATATGGGGAAGGGCGTGGGGCCCGTAAAATAAAACACAGAACTGATCTTCGGTAGTATTATTGAGTGTTACTATAAACTGTTATAAACCTTATAGTATTAATTTAAATGACCAGAATAGCGTGCACTTCACTAGAAATTAAAATTGTAATGAGCCTCAAGTCTTCAACGGATGCTCTGACGAAGACTCGGTTCGAATTTAAGAATTTGTATTAATTTAGAATTTTAAATTATTAAAAGTAAATTAAAAAGAAATCAAAAGAGATCCAAAAGGTGGTCAAAAGAGGTGCATTCGTGCAGGACGTAGCCTGCAACGGGTGCAACCGTTACAGTTCTACGATGGAACTAATCGAATTTTTGTTCTATCTACCGTAGAACTGTTAAGTAGAACAAGTGGGAACAAAGGCGGTTACAATACGGTTCATCATGTATCATCATCATCATCATATCAACACATAAACGTCCCACTGCTGGACACGGGTCTCCCCTATAGAATGTGGAGGGAATTTAGCCTATGTATATTTTTAATAAACATAATATTATTAGGTATTATGGGTATGAAGGAAAACATCGTGAGGAAACCCACATACCCTAGAAGAAATTCTAAGTGTATGTCTAATCCATCAACCCGCATTAGGCTTGCGTGTGTGAATTATGGTCTAAACCCTCTTAGCTCAGATAAAGGAGAGGAGACCCGAGCCCAGCAGTGGGACTTAATGGGTTGTTGATGATGATGTATTATGTGTATAAGTAGGTACATAATTAAAACGTTTTAAACAAATGTGTATAATGCAATATCAACATATTTACTGCTAAGAAGCTATCTCCAGTCAAAGTTTATCATCTTATTTTATTTCAACAACACTATGGTGACCATCACTCTTTAATTTTATTGAGGACAAGCTTGCAAGCAGTGTCCTGTGGTTTAACTCGTGTCACTAACACATTATCGCGATTTAGCAGCTATACTCTAATCCAAAGCATATATTTTGACATCAAAACGGTACCTACTCTAAAATTATGATTTAAAATAAATAAAAGTATGTACCTTTTACTAAGACGTTTTCAGCGAGCGATTGTTTGTCGCCTGAATTCAACGGCCACCCGCAACCTTTACTAGGTAATTAATAATGTTTCATCAAAGTAATATTGACTGCCTTCTCGCATAACATTACGACCAACGATTTATTGGTAATGCTAGTATACACCTACTGAGCCCGCAGTCCTGTGTACCTACCCCGCGATACAATTAATCCTGTTTTAAAATTCTATGAAGAATAGTCACCCTAATTACATGCGGTATCTTCGTTGCTATACACCAAGAAAACTTTCATTATGTATCAATATATTGGTTTTTATGTTTGTTTATAAAACATTTTTATATAACTAGAAAAATAAGATTACCAGCTCGGGTAACGCCTGGACTCTAAGAAAGCAAAGACGAGACTAAAATTAAGAAAATATATTTATTGTAGTCTAGCAAAGGGCACACTGTCGAAGACATAGGGCCAGTGCACACCACTGGAAACGCGCGGGCGGATTCAGGCGCTCCGAGCGGCGCCAAGCCCTTGAGAGCCCTCGAGTTATACATAGTTAAACTCTCCGGGCATCTGACCGTCATTATTGACCTTATGTCAAGGTAGTTAAGGTTTATATTAAACTAGCTTCCGCCCGCTGCTTCACCCGCGTGGTATGTATTACGTATAAACCTTCTTCCTGAGTCAGTCTATCTATTAAAAAAACCGCATCAAAATCCGTTTAGTAGTATTAAAGATTTAAGCTTACATAGGGACGGATAGACAGCGACAGTGACTTTGTTTTATACTATGTTGTGATTGTGTTCTTAAATTGCGCTCCGCCGCGCTTCCAGCGGTGTGCGCTGGCAATATAATGCAATTTTATAAATAAACAATAAAATCAAAGTTCGTTGTTTAAAGCTACAGTCGTGTTCGTCCTAGTTTTAAAATCAATTTATTTATTTATATCTGAACTTGCTCATCACATTAACATTTACTTTAACGATGTCGACATTCCCTATCAGATGAGTAGCATTTACAAAGCTCTATGCAGCCTCAAAGATGCTGCGAAATAAATGAAGATTTCTTGAGGTGTTGCGAATTTGACAGGATTCTGATTCGAGGCAATATTATTCTTGGATTATAATATAATATAATAATATTCTACCACATTCACACAGCGCCATCTAGTCCCAAAGTAAGCAATTATATTTGCTTGTGTTATGGGTACTAAACAACTGCAGATATACTACTTAAATATATTCTTAATAGATAAATTACACCTAGACACAGAACAAACCTTTATGCTCATCACACAAAGATTTGTCCTGGGTGGGGATCGAACCCACGACTTCCGGCTTAGCAGTCAGGGTCACTAACCACTAGACCAACAGGCCAGCCAGCCTAAGAATAGGTACGTAATCTTAACTCGTGGGTCCGTGTCGTAAAAGACGACTAAGGAAGTAACCTTATGTAGACAAGAGCACTGCAGGAAAAGGAAAATTCGAAACCAACCCTGTACCAACCCGTCTAGCCAGCGTGGTATAGTAGGCTAAATTCCCTCCACAATCTTTGGAGTGCGTGCCGTGCCCAGCAGTGGGACGTTTGTGTGTTGAAATGATGATATTATAATTTCAAGGCGTTAGTTTCACGACTGCAGCAGGATTTCTTATGTTTCTCTTGGTCTCCAGTCGTACCCTTTCCGGCTTTGAGCCACCGAGGCAAGAGTTTTGAACCTGAAATATAATAATATACGTTACATAATTAATTAACCCTTTAACGGGCATAGGGAACTATTTTCCCACCACACCAACCCAGGTAAATGTGGAAATAAATTTAAAATGGCAAGTCCTTTAACAACAATTTTAACAAAAAAAAAATTTTTATAAAATACTTTTTTTCCAGTTTCAGTGACTTCAATTTAATTTTCCGTAAATTAGTTTCTCACATTACACCAGGCCCACACTCTAAACGTAAATTTTTTCATTCATTTTCGTCTGCCCGTTAAAAGGTCAATTTACGCTTTTAATTAAGAGTGTTACGATTTTATCTGTCTACGAATTAGCGCTAACGATTTTGATAAATATTTGTATTTAAATAAAGTGCTTCTCTTTTCTCCAGCGTAGTATAGTAGGCTAAATTTCTATCACATAGTTTGGAGGAGACCCGTGACCAGCAGTGGGCGTTAATGGGTTGTAATGATGTTGATGAAAGTGCTTCTGTTAAACATATTCTATAATAAATTTGGCTTCTCTGGGAAGCACAATTTTTTCTATAAATTTATTTTGTAAATAATAATTTATTTCTGAAGCCTTCGTGACTCAGTGGTTAGTGACCCTGACTGCTGAGACAGAGGTCGTGGGTTCGATTCCCACCCAGGACAAATCTTTGTGTGATGAGCACAATTATTTGTTCTGTTTCTGGGTGTGTAGGTATAATATGTATGTATTTACGAAACAAAGTTATTTAAGTATTATATCAGTTGTCTAGTATCAATATTACAAGCATTAGCTTAGTTTGGGACTAGATGGCGCTGTGTTTGAATGTCCAAACATTATTTTTATAATAAATGTAACGTTTTCGCATTAAATTTCAGGTATAACAAAACAAAAATGAATTAATTTACAGTAGGTAGTTTTTATACCCCTAAATATAATACATGAGCAACGCTTGTAGGCAGACACTAGCTATCGATAAGAACATGTCTGTAATGTAGATAAAGTTAATGTTCATATAAATGGTTCCTTTACTTCTACGAACTACTTATCTTTCAAGATAACAGTATGAGATCACCGGCTTTATATAACTTATGTAAAAATATCTTGTAAAAAATGCCAATGGTTTCCTTCTGATTATAATTATTTAATGTTGCATCGACGGTGCGGCGGGACTGTGTTTCATTATCAGCAACCCATTAAGTCCCACTGCTGGGCTCGGGTCTCCTATCCTCTAACTAGAGAGCTGAAATGGTTTCTAGGCCATAATCCACTCACAGATCAGACATACTCATAGAATTTCTTCTATGGTATGTGGGTTTCCTCACGATGTTTTCCTTCACCGTTAGCAGATGGTAACTTGACTAGTACATATAAATTCCACGAAGTGGAATCCACATTGGTACTGCTGGTCGGGATCGAACTCGGACCGCGTGATTTGCACGCCGGTTCCTTATCCACCTAGGACCCTAGAATCTAACTCACAATCTTGATTACATGTAATTGGGCGATTTAGATAATATAAGATTTTTTTTATATAGTCGTCAATCTTCTTCTTATCGTGTGGGCTTAAGACAGACCCTGGTGTAGGAATTTATCAAGTCGCCCAGAAGGCTTCCAACTTGACATAACGACTATCACATTAAGTGGTAACCGGGACCAACGGCTTTACGTGCCTTCCGAAGCACGGAGACGCTCGAATTATGCTATGAAATTGTCACAAACGGTTACCCATCATGAACTGACCTTAGCGAACGTTGCTTAACCTCGATTATCGTAACGAATAGCGCCTCATAGTAGTCTGAAGACTGTCTTATTATTACATGTGATAACCATATTTAAATAGCTCACTTGATTCTTGAGATCAATCTCAAATCTGAAAGAACGAAAGCTGAAAGAACGAAAGAAAGAAACATTACTAGGTACTGAACCGAATTGAAAAACTATTTTTGTTTTGAATAGCCTATTTATCGAAGAAGGCTATGGGCTACATAATATTACGCTACTACCAATAGGAACTAGGTAATGGCCAAACAAAGATCCACGGGAGTTAAGTGAAGCCTCGGGCAACTTTTGATGTTAATGTTTACATACAATTTGACAGCAGCCTTTTTTTTTAAACCTACATTTAAAAATAAGGTTTTTTTTTAAATACCTACATTTTTATCGTATTTTTTTTAGTGCTATTGTCCATAATCGCTTGTTTTCGGTACTGAGAGGAATCTGATTTTAACCAGTATATGGGTGAGTGAATTTTTTGTTGAGCCTTCCAGTAAACACTTACAACAAAGTCATACACAGTAAATATCCCAACATCGTCATAAAATATACTCAGATAAAAGTTAATATCTTAGTCGGTCGTTGAAAAACCTCATAAGTAAAGGAAATAGTCCCTGGAGTGCAGTGTCCCTATCTGTGGGTAATAGAGTGATGAAATGAAATATATAGCCAAAGATAAATAGACGTTTTTTCGACATGTTTCGGTTGTTCGATAGAAATGGGGGTTGATAACAATCGATTGGGTTTTCTGGAGCTTTTTAGGGTTGTGTACCTTGTAAGGAAAATGCGGAACTCTTTTAGTAGTGTTTTTTAACTGGCTTGTTGGTCTAGTGGTTAGTGACCCTGACTGCTAAGCCGGAGGTCGTGGGTTCGATCGCCACCCAGGACAAATATTTGTGTGATGAGCATGATTGTTTGTTCTGTGTCTGGGTGTAATTTATCTATAATATGTATGTATTTACAAAAAAATAAATATTTAAGTAGTATATTATATCAGTTGTTTAGTACCCATAACACAAGCAAATATACCTAATTGCTTACTTTGGACTAGATGGCGCTGTGTGAATGTGGTAGAATGTTATTATTATTTAACCAGTACCAGTCCTAGAGCTTAAAAAGTATCTCTAGAATTTATTTAAATTCTCCGTGTTCCGTATTTATTCAAACTGTTAAAAAAAAAAACAAAAATAATCATGAAAAAAGGATGTATACACTTTACACTTCAACGATTCAAATATATATTCCATATCTATCGTAAGAAACATGGTATGCAATAGTAGCTCCTTGCAAAACAACACAATACATAGATATCGGTTTATATGTCAACAAATCATCTTGTAAGGTGCTGAAGCTGAACTTCACGAGGTGATTACATAACAGTGGTGTCAGCCAATAGCGTGGTCGTGTCACCGTGACGTCATCGTGACCCGCCAATGACGGGGGGTCACGCCCTTTGTAATTACTTATACACAGGGCTGACACAAGTGGAAAACTTCGTGGAAAATTGTTGGAAATACATGCTTAAACATTTAATTTGCCAGAAATTTCGGTTGAATTGTACCTAAAGAAATATCTGATTGATTTAGAAATCTATATTTTTAGTAAGTAAACACTTGTCGTTTAATATTCGCACTTCGTTTCCGTCATTCTTTATTTGGCTACTGCTCAGCTCCTATTAGCTGTAGCGTGATGTTATTTAGCCTTTAACTTTTCTCGATAAATAGGCTATCCAACACTAAAATAATTTTTCAAATCAGACCATTAGTTCCTGAGATCCTAGCGTTTAACCAAACAAACAAACACTTCACCCTTATAACTTCTATTTTTATTTTTATTCTTCTATTAAGTATTTTTCCAGCTCCGATAACTAATTACCATCTGGACTACGCTTGTTTACCATTCATGTACCTATAACAGTATAACACAAAAAAAATCTTATTTACAAGTTCGCTATTGCACTACTTACATAAATACAAAAGAAATTATTTTATTGTTGGTATGTATAACAGGAAAATACAATTGAACGGAAGCTTGATGTCAATCCAATTACCTCATCTGTATTGGACCTTATAGTATTATATTAAGGTTTGGTTTTCAAGTAACATAGGCTTGGCTGATACGGCTTCGCGGTCTATAACCTCAATTAGGTACTTCAGTACCTGTATTCAGTATAAAGTTTATGTAAATAAATACATGGGAGAAGTAGGACGCAAACAGACATTGAATTTTATCAGTACATAGCTAAGTGTAAATTTTAATTAGCAATATTTATTATACCAAGAATTTATTATTGGAAAAATTCATTAAACAAATATAAATTTTCCTATTGCAGTAAAACGATTTTCTACAATAATATTTCTGTCATCTCATTTAAATTCGACTTTGGTGAAATTTCAAATCATTTATTAATTTGTAAACATAGGTAATACAAGTTGTAATTGTAATTGTTTTGACCAATATGTTTGCTATTGTTTGGCTTTTTACTTATTATATAATTATATACGAATTACTAATTATTTAAATTACATAATGTCATATTACTGCTGTACTCAGAGACGTTACATAAATTTAAAGTTTTATTAAAAACGTGTAATACTTAAGTCGATACTGCTAAAGATGATTATTCAATGAAAAAATTGTGTTAATGACAGATTACTGCTAATAGATGTCTCTGAGTGTGGCAGGTCTTTACAAATTTAGGCTTTACATCCATCTTTTTCTAACAATACACAACATTTAAAAGCCAAGTTTATACAGGTTTAGGTCTGTCTTCCGAGGCAGGCCGGAGGTTAACCAGTATGTACAATGTCAAGGGCCCAAGGTGTACTAACTGTCCAGGGGCCTGCGGGGCGACGGGGGCCCCCTGCCGGTCCCTCACGCTATTGATTTTCAGCAAGACACCCGTTTCTTGCTACTTATCCTACAAGCGCTGAAATTTTGTTTACGTTCTAGATGTAGGTGTTAGTTGCACTGTTATTAGACTTTTGATGAGTTTCAATAGTTATTTGTATAGTTTAAGGTCGTAATTCCTTTATAGTCTGAATTTTTTGGTTAGTTGTTTATTAATAATGGAGACTAAATTTATTTTAAATAAGGTAAGTATCAAAATTTTAAGCCAGTGGTTTCCTTCTGACATCCTTCTATTTTGCCGTGCCCGACAGGGTCCGTATCTGGTATAATTTACGTAACAACATGTAAAACATAATTATGAAGAGCATTAAAACAAAAAATTTAAAAAAAAGTTTAATTATCAGTGTAAAGGCTTAGGTACCTATTTTGTTTGAAATATTTTTTTAGTATTTCGATCGGTCGAAAGTATAAGGCTTTTGTATAATTATTTTTTTAATTGAAACACAAACCCCCTTATTACAAAATCCGTCTAAGCATTAAACCAGGTTTAAATTGACATAAGCCATTGTTTTAGTGTCAAAGTTTTCAATTTAAATCTGGTTTAATACTTAGTCCATAAGGGGATTTATCTTCACCGAAAACCCATCTAAATTATAACCAATAATTAATTTCAGGCTATTATCCTTTCCATCCAATTGCCTATATACATATAGATACGTCATCTGAAAAACTTTCCCCAACCTTCAACGGCAAACGGTATAAGAAAATGGCGTCGAAAAATTCATAAATCCTAATATTTGTAAAGTACAGCTATTAATTCATGTTGACAGCGATGATACACAATTTTAAACATCAAAGGTTTTCCTCACCCCTATTACTGCTTACCTTTGATGTAGACCTGAATAACCTACCTTAAACATACATACAGACAGACATATAGAGGCTTTTGTATGTCTAGAAATGGGGAAAGCAATTGCTTGGAGAGCGGTTGATTTTAGGGCTTTTTTAATTTAGGTATTTTAGACTAATAGAGCTGTTAATACAATTGACAGTTCGGCTAATTTTTCTCATTTAGGTTTGGGGCGTAGTCTAATGAGTTTATTTTTAACTAGCTGTCGCCTATGGTTCCGCTTGCGCGAAACTCAGTTTACGCTAAACAGTGGCAATATTTTCCCCTGGTAAAACAGGTTTATATTTTAAGTTAGACCTTCTAGCAATACATTAATGGTGAGAACTGCATTCAATTCGATGCAGTATTAGCGTGATATTCGTGCAAGCATACAATCAGAAAGATATCTATTAATGTTCTAAAAAAAATATTTTGGATTACGTGGTCTTTTTATCTTCAATATTAAAAAATAAATAGCGGACTACAATCACAACAAATAGAAACATCTAGTTTGACCTCTCAACTCAATTATTCGATTATTTTATTATGATTGGGTTACTTTGTTTTAATTAGGTAATGATCGTGGGCGACTGAAGTCTCCGAAGAATATTGTAAGCGTACATTTGTACGGTGACTTGAAGTCAGGTACAGGTACAAAGTTAGGTACAGTGGAGTTACACTAAGAGTGACCTCTTTCTTGGCTTAGTGAACCTCTTTACACTCGCGTTGTATATATATGTACGAGTATATACGTAACGTAGTCCAATCACAAAATATAAGACATTTTGCACAAATATTTTGCGAAATGCTGCGTTAATTACGTTAGAATAAATTTGACACGTAAAACCTTTTCAATTGATGTTCATACCCACCATTTTATAGTAAAATGGCATTCAATCAGAATGGCATATGGGCAGGAAAGGTAAAGGGATAACAGCATCCCTCGCATCCTTTGATCCGATCTAAGCCGATCAGCCTCGCTCAACCACAGATTATAAATAAGCCACGCTACTGACGTACCGCAGTGTTGCCATCAACTATATCCCGTTTTCTACCGAAGGGTACGATTTTTTTTAATTTATTAGTTAATGATAGTGTTACCGTATTAGTAATGAAATCGAACTTTAAAAAACTAGGAGAGGTTGAAATGGTAACACTTTAACAGATGCGAAGTCTATACAAAACAATTGTCTCTATCTAAACATCGAACGTGGAAAATCTATAACGAACCATCAGTCCAATAACCACAGCACTTAATTAACCCCCCATCACCCCCCTATTTAGGCACAGAGGCCTTCAAATATTTAGCTTTAGCTCTAAATAGTGCGCAGTTAATTACCGGGATTAGACCCCGATACTCGCGCTGAATTACTAACACAACCTGTCGACGGTTAGCAAACATGATGAATAGTATTAATTATAGACTAGTAGACTACTGACAATTTGAACTTTGGATTAATTTTTAGTCGTTTTTTATATTCGACAATTTTTTTTTATAATTTTTTCTTTTACACATATCATAGAACATCGCATCGAAGATGGTGGCTGAATAGTAGCCGTGCCACACGGTCCTAAACTTGCTTTCCACAGAGGTGACCTTGGTGGGAGATTGGTTGCCATCCGCGTAGTTTGTATGAAATTTGGTTTACAACAGCCGTGAGCCGACTAGACGGTTGGAATCCACCAAGGTCACCTCTGTTGGAAGGCAAGTTTATAACCGTGTGGCTCTTGTTTAAGTGACCGGCATGCAAATCATGCGATCCGACTTCGATTTCGGCCGGCGCGGCGCGGCAGAACCAATATGGATTTCACTTGGAATTTATATGTCATGTATATGTCATAGTCTAAGGTCGATATGCTGTCTCTTCCCGTAATGACTGGTTTATCCTAGGTTAGGCTTAGGTTGGACTTGAAAGTCAGACCTGAGGATTGACTAGTCAAACCTAGGAGCGCCGCAGCTTCGAGGTTTAACTATAACATATACATTACAGTTCATTAACTATATTAAACAGCAGATGGGTGCAACTTCAGAGCGAACTAGAATTTTGGCCAGACCTATATACCATGCGGGCGCGGGTGGAAGTTAGTTTATAATATAACACTAAATACTAGACTTTGTCATACGAAACGAAGTTATAATGAAATCTCGTTTAATCATCTAGGTTACAAGGTAACACTGATGAAAGTCACAAGATAAGAATGTAACAGGTTATCAGAAAAGTAGTGTCGGCAAATTTGCCTACTAAAACTTTTTGTGACGTGTAAGTCTTCTTCAAATCTGTAAGGTTCGAACTGTTCGAAGTGACCGTGGTCAGTGTAACATTAGCCCAAACAGTGTGACTACGACGAGTAATTTGATGATTTTATATTATAATCATACACCGTGCACTTTTAGTCGAATAACAAACAACAACAAATATTTGTATGATGTTGACTGGCCTGTTGGTCTCGTGGTGGCCCACCCAGGACAAAACTTTGTGTGAAGAGCGTGATTGTTTGTTCTGTGTCTGGGTGTAATTTATATATAATATGTATGTATTTACAAATAAAAAATGTATTTAAGTAGTATATCAGTCGTTTAGTGACCATAACATAAGCAAATATAATTGCTTAATTTGGGGCTAGATGGCGCTGTGTGAACGTGGTAGAATTATATTATACCTGCAAATGTTTGTTTCGGAGTTTGGGTGGTTTTCTATGTACAATAATATGGCTGTATGCATTTAGAAATAATATGTCTTAGCCATAAATAAACTCCCATAAGAGTTTTCCTGTCATTAAATTCTCGTGCGGCTAGACTTGCCCCTATTAAATGGGACTACATAGATGACCTAGAGAAGCGGCAGTGGAAGTCAAGCCTTTTGTAAAATTAAATAAACTAATGTATCATTTAATAAAGGGCTAAGAAGTGTCATGGTACAGTATTATCGTATAGTTTCAAAAACAGAGGCAGTTAGACATTTGCTTAATTTTAAAGTAGCTTAAAAAATATGGTACTTATAGTCCACTATACTTAATGGTATCTAAAAAAACAGATAATTTTTATATCGTACTTTAAAACAAATAAAAAATTATGAATTACTACTTAAGTTCTTCTGAAAAGTCAAGGGCTTATATAGATATAACCATCTCAAAAAGAAGTAAGTACTTTATCTTACCAAGTGTTTGCCGACAGGGCGATGAAGGGTTAAGATAAGAAGGGATTACATCCCTGTACCGTTGTACGTTTGTTAAACACCCGCTAATCGCGAGATTACCCACGGATTTGGAGCATCACGCCTCTTAGTATAGGGGGTAAAATTGAGAGTGTGGGTATCGATAGTATCTAGTAGTCTCTGGTTAATTTTTTTTTTAAATTAGAGCGAGTTACTATCTATATCTAATTCTTTGCCTGATGAGAGGGTCTAGCAATTTCGCTACAAACCTTTTTAGTACATCAGTGATACTAATGAGTAAGTACTACGATTCCTAAACTTTTTTTAGTTTTAAAAGATAATTTTGAAACCTAGCACCCTAATGTAAAAGGTTGATGATAAAAACATATTACTATTGCTACTGAACTACCAATAAAAATGAAAACCTAAACATTCCTATTCGAAAAAGTTCAAATTAGATTTTTCAACCAATTCGAAAATAAATTAATTCGAACCAAATTTGAAATTCAAACATCGAAGCATACACAACAGTAATCAAACACGACTCGTTCTAAATACAAACATTAACACAAATAAAGATCGGATAACAAATCTGAACGGGGTGTCGATAAGTGCTGTAAAACCCGCATTATAAACCAACCAACATAACTTGATACCTTCCAACCTGTATATTGTGCTACAAAATTAAATATAAAGGGGGAAGAAGAGGTCTTTGTATACTGGTCCTCGTTACGATTCGAATTGTCAAGTCTTCAAGTGGTAGAAAATCGCATCAGTGATCGAATAGGGATGGGATCGGTGCCATTTTTTCTTACTCGTTTGCATTTCGATAGTGAGGGGATTACGGTAATACGATGATAGGATAGCGAGCTTCAATGTGTGAGTTTAAATCATGAGTTCATGTGTGAACTAGTCTTATTTAGAAGTTATTTCTTTCTTAGGTATAATAATACGAGTACTACATATTGATAAAAACGGATTTACCATATAAAATCCATCTTATCCAATGTGTGCTGTGTGCTGATTACAAAAATAGACGCTATTTTATTATAAAATAAAAATCAAAATCCCATGCACAATCACCCGTTGAAATTAAACCAAACTGCAATTAGCATGCACCGTGTTCTAGAACCGAACATTCAAATTAAAGAAAGTTATTTTCGATTCGGATATCCTTGTACGGAGGAGTTTGTGGTATTCGAACAAAAAGTACGGAATGTCGAGGGGCGGAACCACCTGTGTGTAATATGCATACTTTCTAACTAGATAATACAGGCTGATTGGAAAATAGGATACGCAAATTGGTTATTAGAAACGTTAAGTAATTTGAATTTAGAATAGTGAACTTGAAAAAAAAGACAATGCAAAAAACAGATTTTCTTGTCTGATTTGTTTTGTTCAATTTCATTCAAATCTTTAATATAATACGTACCTACCTAATTAATTAAAAAATATTATATTTTTAGGGCTATTACCAATTAGAAAGCCATTCTACTAAAATTTAATAATAGGAATAGTATCTAGTTATTTGGAAATAAATAATAAGTACCTATTTTAAATGGCTTATTATACATATTATCTACTTAATAGATACGTAAGTATGACTTTTTTAAATGGTATTAAAATGATCAGCAAGTTATCATTGACGCCTGACGACGCCTCTCATGGCACAAGGTCTCATAATCTTGATCTATTTAGAATTCACTTTTCTCATTTAAAATAATAGGAGCAGCGCAAATTATTATTTTCCAATACCTATGTAAAACCAATTTAATAAATTACGAAGGTTCATCCTGTAGATGGCAACACGATCCCGTGGGAGAAAGCGACGGATCATTTCTACCAATATTCTCTGTAACCAGGAAATAACTGTTTTTGTTCTCAGACTATGAGCGTGTAGTCTGTATTGGTCGTTTCGTACTGCAAGTATTTGAATTAGGAATAAGTATTACTGAATATACTGTGGACATATTATACAAAAGGCAGGATGACCTTCGACTGTAAATTATAGTAGTAGGTAATTTAAATTTATTATTTTCGTAGTATACCTTATCTTGATATAAATATGGCATATACCTACTTAACTAAATACTACATCAAAATAATTGAGGATTTAACAATTTGAGATTTTCACCAATATCTCTTTGTACAATCAAGACGTGACGACTGTATACGTTTTTTGGGGGAATGAAGAACAGTACGCGCGCTCTGGCAGGAAAGTATTTTTTTTATCAAACCGTTATTGTTACTACAGTAATTTAATTTTAGAAGGCAGTGGCCGCAGTGTGTACATAATTAATCAATGTTATACATAATGATTGCAAGTCCGTTCAATTATTCCAATTTTAAATCAATAGTTAATAAAATGTAATGCACCTCTACAGTGAGAATAAAAAATTGTTTTAGAAATACTGTTAATTACTTTTACCTAAGGCAATTAGCCACACCGCCAGTCCGCCAATCTATGGGAATGACATTTTTTTTTTCATTTCCTGACTCGTGATTTGTACGTTGTCAGCGAAAACATTTGGTTTTTGAACGGACACCTGTTCTCTTGTTCCCACGAAATGGGTCGCAGTGTCGCACACAAGTTTGAAACGCACGTGTTCCAATTACAAAATCTGCATTTAAATCGATTATTCGAACGACATTATTTATTTAAATCGTACTGGATTTGAAATTCGGTCAATTTGGTCATTGGAATTGTTTATTTGGAATCTAATTACTCACGGAATGCTTAATTGCTTAACCTTCTACTTTAAAATAACAAATAAGTAGGTACTGTTTTCATCAATATTTGTACATGTAGGTACATCAAGCAAAATATTAATCATTAACATAACAATGTTGCTAACAAAAATAAAATCCACTAAATAATACAAAAACATTTTTCTCTTCTAAAGAATAAATGAATAATTTAATGTTATATTAGGTACCTACTACTGTACACAATTATAATTATTTAAATTTATAATTTAATTATAATTATTTTGATTGATTGACCACCATTATCAGTGAACACGACCAAAGCGTGAACTTTACGCGCCTTTAATATTTTATTGCCTATTTCTAATTCACTAAATGTTTTAGTGCGGTTTCGTAAAATGTCGTAAAATTAAGTAAAGCAAAGCTCACCATTAAGAAGTGACGACTGATAAAATGTGTCAAGAGCATAATTTACTACACGATAAAATCGTTTTTTCATCGAAATATTTCTAAGAATTTGTATATTTTGTGAGAATTTTCTATAACTGGGAGGTTAGTCTCGCGAACAACAATTGATGATAGTTTTCAGTCTGCTTATTTATAATTTTCATTTGTTCTTTATTTATCTTCTATCATAATGTTAATTTTGTTTATTTAAAAAATAAATCTATAACCAAACATGAAATGTACTGCAAAAAAAAACTTTTATACTTACAACAATTAACCCGACTGATTATTTTAAACTAAAGTAAGAAACAAGTCTAAAAGCTTGAAAAAATCTACATAGACCATAACTGTTGCGACCAATAAAAATTCTAGATCAGATTCCTTTCTATACCAGTTAACATACTGCGTGAAATTGCTCTCTCTTCTTTCGGCAGTCGAGTAAAAAAAAGAATCTTTATATTGTAAGTAATCGGTATATCTCTTGATAATGAACCGTAACATTCACCCACATGTCCAGTTTTTTCCACGACAATTACATCTAAATATCCATAAAATTAATTGTTACAAATGTAACTACTTTCACACGAATCTCCTTTGTAGCTTTATCACTGGCCGTAATGACCAATGTTTCTTTTATGATATCACCAACATAATTTTAAGTTCCATAATCAAAAATGTATTGAAAATTAAACTGTATAATCCATGCTATAAGGACTGTGTTTGTATAAATTGTTTGTAAGTATAAAGTTGCATTCACTTTGACGTCTCTATATTCATTGACAGCTGCGGTCAGCCATTTTGTTCTTTTGACAGATTTATGATGTCCACCCACGTTTGGCATGCGACCAATTTTTTATATCCTTATTACATGGTCATTAATGTGTTGTTGTATTGTGGATTTTATTGAGATAGTAATTATTACGTTATTATATAGGTACAAGGTATTGAATGTCAGTTTGCTTTATTTTTTTTTAAACTTACATGCCTTTAGATGGATCACTTTTGCAAGGCAATGCCTGTTTATCGCCAGTACTTATTTGAATAGTAAGACCGTCGATGAACTTATCAATAAATAGCAAATATAATGTTGACCTACTATAAAATACTCTATTATTATTCAGTTAATAATGAAATTAAACTACCTATTCATTATTCTGATAGAAAAAAAAATCCTAAATAAGTCTACCAGCGTATGTACTCGTATTTTCATATTTCGAATTGTCTCGTTTTTACGACAGAACCATAAAAGGTAATGATTGAATGAACCTAAAAACTTCACTTTGTGGTTTAAAGACTTACTAAATATGCTGACGGTGAAGGAAAACATCTTCAGGAAACCGATAAACCCTAGAAAAGATACTAAAGTGATGTGTATGTATTAATCCACCAATTCGCGTTAGACCAGTGAGTGTGAGTGGATGGATTGTGGTCTAACGCGCGGCGCACTCAAAGACGTCAATTAGCAGTATACTGTCGTTAGCACATTTTTTCACTAAATAATCGTCTTTAGGTGTACCTACTATAGACTTAAATATTACCTACACGTTTTTACTAAATAAACTATAAAGTTAAGTAGAGACGTTAACTTTAAAGTTTAGTTAGTAAAACAGAGGAGTTACTGCCGTACTCAGAGGAGTACGGCACTCGGCAGTAAGTCCTCTGAACTCTTTATTTAGATAGAGGACAGGAGACTAGGTCATCGGTGGCTTATGATTATCCCACACGCCGAAATATGTTTTTTATAAAAAGTTCAAATTAATTATTCAATCAAATTCCCATTTTATTAAATCCACATTATTATATTATATGTCAAATAATCCGAATCTAATTATGTTGAATCCGTAGTAGTGAGAAGTGAGTAGGCAGTGAGTAGGGCACTAACAACTATCACTATAATAGAAAAAGTTACAATTTCGTGTTCCGCCTTTTGTGACTTGACTTCCGTTTGCTCGCGGGCTTCTTACTAGAGTAACCATAATTATGTATTATATTTTCTAGGATAGTTTTCTTGTCTAAGCGAATGTAATGTTGTTTAAAAAAATCTAAAGTAATATAAAACATCTACTTGGAACTTTAAGAATACTCCTTCAGAGATAAAAGCTTGAATCTAATATTGATTTAATTTATGTTTCAAGTTACGGTTTGTATTTTTATACAGCTACTATTACGGATAAAAAAAAGTCAGCTAGTTACTGAATCCTGAGTTATAGTGGTAGTACTGGCGCTAGGAACAGGGAGGCATGTCTTGTTGGCTGTTATCATTTCCAGATAAGTTTTAGCAAGCGATTTTTTTATGATAATAGTAACGAATTTGAACTTTGTGAACGTGAGCCTTGGAGAGTTCTAGAACAACAGTTCTATAAAATTATTCAAAGTGAACGAATGAGTACCTAGCTATATTATTGTAAGTATTTATAATCTTAGATGGATATTAAATTCATAGAAATAAAGAATAATGGAATAAAGAGATCTATTATTCAATCTTATGATATTTATAATCTATGACTGACGTTTCACGAAAGAAAAATAATGTACTTAATGTTAAAATGGAAATTATATCATCATTATTAAATCATGGTTACCCAACAATCAGTACAGTCCGCACCGCAATAGTATTACATGTCAAACGGAATCCTCTTAACGTCCCTTACTTACCGCTGCTGTCTTTAACCGCCACGCCACCTCTACGGCTTCATGCAAAACTTGACATAGCTAGCCTAAAGTTATTCCTACTTATTGGAAGCTAGCTTCTACCACCGACTTCACTCGAATGCTATGCCGATAAAAAGTTCAGCTAATTAGCCTACGACCAGTTTTTTTACTGACAGGGTGGAAAATGACGTTCTGCGACAATAATGTTTTACGATATTGACGTTTTGCGAAAGTGACGTTTTGTGAAAGAAATGTTTTGCGAAAGTGACGATTTGTGAAAGTGAAATTATGTGAAAGTGACCAAATTTTTCAGGATGACATTTTTTGATGAGATGTGTGTAAGTGTTGCGAAACTGACATTTTGCGAAAGTGACATTAAGTGTAGTAAGTAATTTTTCAGGATGACATTTGATGAGATTGTGTGAGCAATTATTCGTGGTACTACAGGTAAACCGAATCTGCTACTGCATTACAGCTAATAGACACTTGTCCGGAACTTGAAGGGTAACTTGATACTAGGAGGTAAGCAGGGGTGGACACGTGCAACTTCCTACAAAGACATTTGAGACCACTTCCAGTGGACACAAACATTACGAGTAATGGCTTTGTTAATTGGGTAATATCTATTGATTTTAAACGGGAATTCACGCGATTATGATTTAGTCAGCTTGTGACCACGGCCGGTGTAACCTGGTCGAAACGTCAAGCACCATAAGGTATGTAAATAGGTATCTAAATCATAATCGCGTGAATTCCCGTTTAAAATCAATAAATATTATCATACAACGCAAAAGTTTAAAAGTAAATATGGGTAATATCTGTTGGTAACATATAGATAAATATACAATTGCTTACGCATATATTTTTGTTTTTTAATAGTAGCGTCCGCATTATGGAACAAGCCCAGTATCGCGGGAGATAAAATTTTAAGAAAGAGTGGCCTACAAACTGTTCGTAGGCAAATTGGCTGACACATTTTTTTGGTTTGTCTGTAACTAGGTATCTAACATTATCTATATCTCTATTAAAAGTGACTTTAATAATAATAATATAGCCTTTATTTCACACATTTTAGTAGGTACATAATTATAATATATCAATTTTTTCAAAATTTTAAAGGTACTAGTAATCTCTTACATTATTACAATTTATAACAATAATATACCTATGTAAGTATATAAATTTTAATTTCATTTAGTGTAATATCAATCAATTAATTAATTTATTCATATCATAAAATATATTGTAATTCAATTTTATATTTAATCGTGAGGTGCCCATTTTTGGGCATAGGCCTCCTCCAAACTTTTCCAATATTCCCTATCCCTAGCATGGCGAGTCCAGGTGGGGGGAAGGTGACTTTATAACCTAAAAAGTTTGTGTTTTATCGACGTGGAGATCGAGTTCGAGAACTCTTGCGCAAAACACTCTTCTGCTACGTCACAAGGTTCTCAAATGACTCTCAAGGTATACTCTCAATCTCGTATAACATTAGCATATGTGTGTTGTCTACCGTAATGTGACGTCACCTTTACCCCGCACAAATTTTTCAGGAACCATTAGACATGTTCAAACACACTAATGGCGGAACTCACCCCCGACCTCACTTCCACCCTCGCATACTTGCGTTTATTAATACTATTCACTTTTAGTTCATTTTCGAAATAAATCACTTCAAAATCTCACACAAAGCAAAATCAACCTTAAGTACTTTCTTATACAGTTGAAATTTAATTTAAATAAACAAACGATCTTCAGGAATAAAAAAATGAACTCAATTTCTTTCTAATAAGATATATAATCGTTCATGTTCTAATATAACATACTGACTTGACTCTGACACGGAAAATTGCTCTTTATAGCTGACAAGATACGATTTATAATCACGTGCAGTGTGTTGCAAGTACTGTGTGTAAAAACAGATGCATCTGTTTTTAAGACGGCAATGATAAGATTATGAAAACATTGAGAATAATTTAGTAAGTAAGATAATGTTGGAAAAAAGCTTGTGCGGAAAGCTTCACATGAGAATGAAATAAATAGCAAGACCTCTCTATTAATATTAGCAGTCTATTTTATTCTATGGTTAGATACTTTTTTTTAATCCTGTATGGATTATAAAAAATTTTAGCTTCTTTTGTATACTAAACTAATCTTTGACTATGCCAAATCTATTAAAAAAAGAAGGCATGCGCAGTTTTCGTGTCAGTTTTAATATAATATTAAAAACTTTTTTAAGATGTGTTATCTATTTATTTGGCGATCTTCTACATGCTGTAGTGAAGATACTTCCGTAGAAGTTCTGCTTTGAGTGAGATATCTCGCTATTTACCATACATAAACCATTACGTATATTATAATTAATTTTATTCAAAGTGTATTCTGCAGTCTGCTATGTAACGTAACTAATATTCAAATTCATTACTATATTTAGCTATTCTCTATGAAATAATACAATAGGTATAGGTAGAGTTGACCTCAGCATACAAGAAGTGCTAAGAATGCCATTTTAATTAAAAATAATAAGTAAAAGAAATTTGCTACCGTATTTGAATTTGCATTCTAATCATTATTTTAATGGTCATTTTATTTTTATATTTTCTGTTTTTACCGAATAACGGATTTACCTAGTTAATTTTAATGCATGTATACCTATTATTATATAAAAGTTAATTATGGTTACCCCCACTGATTTTATGGTCATTCCAATTTTAAAATGTACAAAAATTTTGTAATTTTAAGAATAATATTGGACACGTGATCCAGTTCGGTACCTAGAAACAATTCCGAGAAAGAAATCAACCGGCGGATCCAGCTGGGTTGGGCAGCATTTGGCAAACTACGTTGGTTTTCTCATCGCCTCTACCGCAATGCCTAAAGACTAAAGTCTTCGATCAATGCGTCCTACCTGTTATGACATACGGTGCCGAGACGTGGACACTCACTGAAGTACTAGCCCACCAACTAAGAGTCGGGCAGTTTGGTATGGCGTCTCTTTGAAGGATAAAATTCGCAACGAAGTAATCCGACAAAGGACCAAAGTTGCCGACATAGCTCGTAGAATTAGCTGGTGTACTGGTCATATCTGCAATAGGATCGATGCACAATGGAGCAAGCGTGTCCTAGAGTGGAGACGCAAACGTAAGGTAAGACGCCCTCCAGCTAGGTGGACCGACGACTTGAAAAAGGTTGCTGGATCAGACTGGATACGGAAGGCGGAGGACCGACTGATCTTGAAAGAATAATTTCTGATTTGAATATTTTTATTATGATATTCATAAAAAGAACTACTATTTCCAATGTTTAACAATAAACTTCAAGTTAGTAATAGCAAAGCTGTAAAATAAACATAAAATGATTTAGAAATAAAAAATAAATTTAACAAAAAATAGCGTAACACATTCGTAATAAATGTAGTCTTAAAAGTAGCAGTTAAAATTCATAGCCCCTAAAATATTCTACTTTTTTTTACAATGTTGCTAGTTGTAAAACTCTAAAGTACCAATTGACGTTCAAGAATCCGAGAAAATTACAGCCTAGTCTGGTATTTCTCATTTATTTTATCGTATAAGGTTCTTTGTCATTTAAGTCACCGACATTTTTGCCAATTAATTTGCCATTGCATAGTTGCAAATTAATAACAAAAACACTGCCACTGATTATAAGAACATTGATTTTTAATTACCAATGTAAAAGGTTCCTTTGAAGTATCCTTGCTAATCAATGTACATAGTAACACTGTTTCAATAAGCAAGTTTAATTTAATACTATTGTCCCAAAATTGTGGTAAAATTTATTTACATTGGTAACCCGGAACTTTTTTAACAAGACAATTCGTAGTCTTCGCGCCATATTATTTCCATATACTTTCAGACACAACAACAACATTATGAATGCATGTAAAAACGATAGTAAACCAGAAAACTTACACCTACTGTTTCAAAAATAAGGTCTATGATACTGTGTTTAGGTGTTTTGTGAATGTGAACTTTAATTTGGTCGTAGTGGATATCAAATCGCAGGCGAAGGCGTAGACGAAACGTGTCAGTTTTATATTCACATTTTAAGGGAAGTAGAAATAGGGTTGAATATATTTTTTTCAGTAGTGCTATAATATTGGCAGAAAATATTCCATAAACCTACTCAAAATATTGGTAGATATTTTTAAATTATCTTGCTTGAATTTATTTACAAACAAATTAATGATTCATTATACTGTGCCAACTGTAAGACTCGGATGAAACGTAAAATCATCTATCGGATCCAACAAATGAATATGAACGTAACCATCTAAGATGAATACACAAAACATAACAAAAATCGGTCCAGCCAGGCCGTTTAGAAGGATTTCGGTGAGAAACACACATCCAGAAGAAATTTAAAAAATAAGCAATAAAATATGAAAAACTTATTCCATTTTTAAATCGGGGAGTCTAGCAAACGTGTGCATTATATTGTGTAACATGCGCAATATATCCCGCACTACGCGATCAATGTTGTGAAACGTATCAAATCTATAACTGCATTTTATACGCTCAATGTATACTGCAGCAGCTTTAGATATTTACCATAGTGCAAGGTATAAGGAACAGAGTCAGGGTAGTGAACTAACTTCTCGTTAAAGTTTCGAGCAGTTAACATAGGTATCTAAGTACAAATCCAGAAAGTTCACTCCATAAAGTCACAACTTACGAACCAACTGATATTCCGTCTCAACAATTTCATCGCATTCACTCATTTACATTTATTATTAATATATAAGCCAATATTTAAGACAATTCAGAAATTCTTTAAAAAAATTATACGATTTTATTGAGTATCCCGGAACATCGCGTTCCATTTTTAAACAGAACACAATTTATGACTCCATATTTGCACGGTTGGTGAACGTATATTTTTGTCTCCCCCCTACCATGACGAATGAAACTTTACCAGATTTATTCCATAAATGAACGCCAATAATTTATAATTTTGCTTTGTCCAAAGTCCGGTGACCGGTAATACTTACTTTACAATAATAAGAATTAATAATGTTTGAATTCAATACTTTTTCGAAGCTACTATCACTATTTGACTAGTAAGTGTGTTAATGTGAATTTAAAATACACATAATATATTTAAATTATTTAACTAAACTCCTATAATTATGGTTTATGGAATTGTGTAGGTCGTAGGCAAATATGCTGACACTACTTTTCGGATAACCTGTTACATTCCTATCTTGTGACTTTCATTAGTGTTACCTTGTAACCTAGATGAATAAACAAGATTTCATTTCATGTAAGTCGAAGCACCGTAAGCGAAGTTGAGATGTCTTTTAATATTGCCTATATTCAAGCACTTCAAGTAAACTGAAGAAAACAGTCGAATCGTTAATATAAAAATATATGTACCTACTGAAAATTTTCCTTCTGAAAACATAATCTAATTTGAAACAATAACAAACAAAATAATAATAAATACGTAAGCCAATATAAAATTTAATAGACATCTAAACATATTTACAAAGACTCGCTCGCGCCGACCGTCCGCAGATAAGATATGGCATATCTGAAACAGTTTTGTGAGAAAATAGCACTAACATTGCGATAGGAGAGTAGTCTGCGAATATTAAATATCCATTAGCGAAGTTTACATGTCACGGACGAAATAATATTTTATTATTTATATCTTCAGCTTGTCTCAAGTTCACTTGCGTCGTGAGTGGGTATAAGGCGATATTCAAACTCAAATTAATATGTACTGCACAAAGGTCTATAAAATTTACCTAAAGCTTTTTCTAAGGTTCTTTTTTCGCTGCTGTTAAATTTGTGTGACTTTCAAATTTTTCTGATGCGGTAAATACGTTTAAGATATTAATTAAGAGTAAATTGATTACAAACATTTAGTTAGGTACTTTACTAGCTTGCGCCTAGCGGCTCCGCCCGCATCGCATGTCGGTAAAAAGCGGTTGTCTATGTGGTATCTATCGTTGTGCCAAATTTCATACAAAAACTTTCAGCCGTTCTGGCGTGATTGATCCACACATCCATGCGTTCATCCATTCTAACTTTCGCATTTATAGTATTAGGCAAGCTGAGATAAGTTAAGATTTTTTTTAAACTAATCTTAAATGCAACAATAATTAGATCAACATCCTTTCTTTCATCTTTGATATCATAACAGAAGAGAAGAGATCCGTACCCAGCATGTTTTTTTTTAAAAAAAAGCATTTCTAGCAAAAAGTCCTTCTTATTCAAACTTAGTAGAAGTAAAGGAGGTTATAAAAAGTAAGTATATACTCGTATGTACAGTGAGCAACAATTTATAGTGACATTCTTCGCGGTGCTAACTTGCACTAAAACGAAGGTGGCACATAAACATTTGCGCGGCAGTGTTGCGCGGGGTCCTCGCTTGTGTTCCCGGGTGTTAAACTTACTTGTACTGTCACTTACAATTTACTCAATAAGAAGTACTATTTTATATCAAGGCTCAGCTCTTATTGGTTATAGCGTGATGTTAAATTGCCTATTAATAGTCTGCCTCGATAAATGGGATATCCAACACTAAAATAATTTTTTAATCCCGTCCCCTGATTCTGAGCTGTCGGAAAATTTTCGGCTGGAAATGTCAGTTTAATTAAAGTTAAAAAATATAATGTTAGAGAAATAGATGGTTGTAGGAAAAAATCTTATATTAATCAGTTTTTGATTTTCTATACGGTAGACTATTTTCTAAGTTATCTAATAATTTAAGCCTTAAAAATACGTCGTACTAATATTAGAAAAAGTTTACGATCCGGAAGCAATACGACGAATCAGAATCAGGGGGCAGTTCAGTCGTTCCTGAGATTATTAGTATATGTAGCAAACAGGCGGACAGTCCGATTATAAGCGTCCTGTAGACTATGGATCGAAGTATCTCTTGCTTGTTGCCGACGTTTTTTACTTTTTACATTAAATTAACCTTTTTGATTGTCTATGTATGTTGTATGTATATCCGTTTAAATTTAGAACGTTTGCACAAAAATCTACCGTTATCCATAAAAGTGGCTTAGTAAAAAAATAGTCAGCTGAAACGTGGAACAGAACAACTTAAAGATAAAATACAAAATACTGTAAACTTTTCACCTCGTCAGTACTCCAGACGCGCCAAGAATAGCATCTTTCATCTGTCTATCTCCAGCGATGACGTCACACGTTCCCATTGGTCCCCACTCTCACCTCTAACCCCTCCCATACAAAACCCCCATTAAACTGAAAGAGATCTTCAGACCACCATTAATGCACCGTGTTATCTTTCCGAACGAAATAAACTATACTTTTTGGTCAGATAATGTTCTGTTCGTGACTTTGTATTGCGATATCGTTTCTGTTTCTGAACGAATGTTTTGTCTATTAAAAAGTTTCTTTATAGTGTTGTAGGGTGTTTGTTTACTGAAATGGGTGTATAATGATGAAAATGTAGAAGTAAATGGTTTGTATTTACTAGTCAAAACATGAGTGAGATGTAGATAAAAAAGAAAATACAAAAATATAACTATTCATTCCGGTGTTGGACTTGTGGATTATTAAAGACTACATAAAACCTTAATCTTCATCATTCATCATCATTTCAACCCATAAACGTCCCACTGCTGGGCACAGTTCTCCTTCAATCCAAAGGTTTTGGAGGGAATTTGGCCTACTATACGACGGGTTTATTTTGTCTCGCAATGCTCTTGTCTAAAAAAGTGTAAAGTTAGGTTCCTTAGTTGCCTTTTACGACACCCACGGGTTGAAATGGGGTAGTCTCATTATGTATTCTAAATCCGTCACAACACTGACAATCTTCATAATCAATCAATCCTAATAATATTCTGTCCATTCATTTAATTATTTATCATAATAATAGGACTCGGTAACGCATCGGGAATGTGTATGACTTCTGAGAAACCGGTAGTATTGGTTTCTTCGTCTTGTAATTCTTACTATCCATCCGTTTGCAAATGTGCTCAGTTAATGGAAGAAGACGGGTCCGATATGGACCAAAATATCATATCTGACAAAATACGGGTGTGATGCACCTCTACCTAACCTTGTGGGGAAAATGGTGTATTGCTATGATATGTTAATTATATATTTTTTTTACATTGACGTTAGAGGTTACAAAACCCAATATAGCAATTATTACCTATTTAGCAACACATAAGGGTACAAAGAAAATTAAAATCCTGCAAATAATAAAATTGGTACTATGCGAGTCAAATAACTATGGGACTGTTAAGACAAGACGCCATTTTATTTCCCATTTGAAAACAACTTCATACCCTACAAGTACAAAACGAGACACATTACAAGTACATTAATTATGTACATACATAGGTACTTTTTAGGTTTGAAGATCTTTATTTTCTAAATAAGTAAGTAGTAGTAGTACCTAAGTAATAACAACAACAATAAAACTATTATAAAAATAATATAATAAAAAGAACAATAACAAAAAAAATCAATAACAATTAAATTAATACTTGTAACAAAATAACATAACGAAACAAGATATTTTTTTTGCCTATTTTATTTCTGCTTGCTATACAAAAATGTGCACATTCGACTGAAATTTGCGGCAAATGCTGTCCAGTGCGAACCCATTCCTATTTTATTCGCATAGTAAATATATAATGAATTTAAAATCACAAAGTACAATCAAGCCCTGAAAATTAAAAATGTAGATCTATCAAAAGCGGTACAGTTGTGAACAAAACGCCGCGTCGTTAGCAAAGCGCATATTTGTCGGAAACGTCGCGCGCACACGATTTATGTCGACACACATTGAGCCGTGGATTTCTAACTATAATAAATACAATGAGTAAGGATGAGCTACTTCAAGTGTTTTCGATAGCGATATCCTGGAATTTCGACAGTGATATTTAGTTTCGATAGCGAATTAATTTTTATTTTTTGATACCACGATGATGGTATGATATTCCGTGTAGTGACGGATTAAGAATACAAAATGTCACTACCCCATCTCAATCCATGGGTGTCGTATAAGGCGACTAAGGGAGTAACCTTATGCAGACAAAAGCCCTGCGAGGCAAGGAAAATTCGAAACAAATCCTATACCAACCTGTCTGGCCAGCGTGGTATAGTAGGCTAAATTCCCTTCACATTCTTTGGAGGAGACTCTTGCCACGATAGTGGTAAAAAAATTAACAGGATGACATGTCTGATTGCTACTTTATATTAATTATATTATAATTTCTTCAGTAAATAATATTATTATTGGTATAAAAAAAGTTGCGCCTGTGAAACCGGGGCGAGTTGCCAGTAGCAAATTTTAATAATGTTTAGGTAATATTAAATGTTCTTCTCCATGTATATGTATCACTTAAATTTTATGAAGATCGGTTGAGTAATTTTGAACGCGTAACATACAAACTCACATATGCATTTATAATATTAATTATGATTACGGCAAATACAACATAAATCATAACAACAATATTATCTTTACATTATCCACAATTATATCCTAAAATAATGTAATATCTCATAAGTCTAACTCGATAAATAAGTTCGCTATCGACATCGACAGCTGACGTCATCCGTCCCGACACCAAAGCACATTCAGGAAGATATATCTCAAAAAACTTAGTCGAACGTGAAGTATTTATGGAAATGTAAATAACGCGGGCTTTTTTTAATTGTAAGTTTTATTTATTTTTGTATTCCAGTGATTTGTTCGACTGTTTTGTGGGGAGAAGTTTGGTAATGAAGTGTCGCTTATAAACGTTCGAATCGCTAAATATGGCTCGCTTGGGACAGATTTTTTTGTTAAAATACTGAGTTTGTGTTGCTCGATATAGAAAGAAAACAATTATAGTAAATTGGTTTGTCTTTGGAGACAGTTGATGGGTAAGTGTGAATTAGATGGAGGTAATGAAGCGAGGGAATAGAGAAACAAAAAATATACATGGTTTCGTTATTGACGAACGTAACATCTAAGGGCCTACTCGCAAATTTGATATTTGATTGATTAATTTCGATACGATGTTTAATTTTTAAGAATGACTTTTCCAAATTTAAATTTTCAAATATTTCTCAAAAATTTTGAATTGCTATTATTATAATTGAATGTCGAGTTTGCGAGTAGTTTCCCTGGAGACGAATACGAATTTCAACTTTTGTGTTTTTGGGAGTAAATATATTATTATTAACGCGGTAGTGATGCGTTTTTTATAGCAACATACCTATGATAATATGTACTTGTCACTTATACTCTGATTGCTATAAATTAATATCAACAATCTTTACTTTTATTTCTTTGTTGTTCGTATCGTAGGTCACCTCTATGAATAGGCATTATAATAGACAACCGACTAGTATTTTTTTAGTTTAATCAGGTTTTAACAACAACGATTAGAACATCCCATTCAAATCTAACGGACTTATAGGTCATTTATCATTGCCATAGCAAAAAAATAGCTACAAACCGGAAGGTCAACTCACAAGTGGTCAGTTCTCAAGGGCTGATCAATATTCAAGAAATACAACTTTTCTATTCACTTGTGTACATTTTAAACTATTATATTATCCGCGAATTTGCACAATACGCGACCATTAATTATAAATTCTACGCGAGTTTCAAAGGTCACGGGTCACCGTGAGAACAGAAAGCGACCCTATTTGAATATGCCTTTGAGTGAAAGAAAACATCCCTTTTGTGTTCTATCGGTCAGCCATTGTTGCATGTGCATCTTATTATTATTTAAATTTTGACAGGTAATGTCCACAAACAGAACTGACCTAAGATATTTTTTTTCGCTGGCAATAAATTTTTAGTTGACAATACGCAATTATTGGGACGAGTGAATTTTATTTAAATTTGGAATGTTGAAAATTTATGCACGAATTTGTGCATGTGAATTTTTCGATTGTCATTTTTTTTGTGGACCAAATTTTCCGATAGGGAAGTTCCTTTACTCCTATTACTTCATTTATTATTCTAACAAATGTCCAATTGCCACATCATAAACAAAACACAGTGACAAACAAGAACATAGCAAAGTTACTGAATAAATAATAATAAAAACAGTGGTACGTCCCTACGCAGGTATGGCAGTGAAGTTAGCACTCAGCATGGTGCTGGTAGAGATATTAGCCACAACGCACTGGTTTTCAGTAATAACCTCGAGTGACGTAATGAACGCATGCAAAAACTAGGTTATAAGTAGGTACATAAAAACTTTATGTATATAATAGTTATTAAGGGAATATGTGTGTGTGACTATTTTATATTGCAAATAGTATGAAGTATGACCCAGTTTAGACTTGTCTTGGCCAAGTATTACCACCGAAACACACGCATATTTACCAGTAGATTAGGTATCTGGCATTTGCTGTACATAATAAAAAAAGAAACAAAAATATATACCTTTAAATCTACCTACCTAAAATATCTACCAAAAATTAATATATTCAATCAATCCCAAACATTTCATAAGAGAGTCAACACGATACATCAAATCTAATACTCCACCTCCCCTGTTTAGCGGAGATTTTCCCAAAAAAATGGGAAATATCTCGTTTTATCGGACCCCGGGTTGTCATCAATCAATAAGGATTACTGAACGGACCTCTATTTTAATCATTATACCCTTGAGGATACGTTACCGAGTTATGAACACGAATATTGGCTATTTAAAGATATCATATTTTTATGTTTTCAGATAAAATTGTTGGGATTTTGATAGACTCGATGACGCTTTCGTAATTTACGACGGAGGTCAAACTTCGATTCCCTTGGTCAGTAAAAGTGTTTTTGAGTTCTTCTGTCGAGATATCTTTTAATTACGTAGGTATTAGGTACGTTTATAATTTTATTGACATAATTCAGATGACTTTTTAAGATCGTCTAATTTTCAAAATTTTTATTATTTAAAACTATCTGAATAACTATAGAATCTAGGACATCATGCACATATCCCGTTGGTACATATTCCCGTTGCGACATTCTCTCTTCTTCTACATAAAGTTAACCCTATATTCGTTCGACGTTTTATATTGAAGTTACCATATTTTTTAAGTTAGGTTTATGCAGGGGAGTTTACCTCTATCTGGTTGAGCTATACCATAGTGATAAAAATTTACGAGCGAGGAAGGAATCAGTCAACCGTTGTATTGTTTCCATTATAAAAATCGTATGGACGATGGTGAGTTATGTTTGTGGCAAATTTAGGCTTTGGTTCCATGATATCAGCGTACAACGCGGCGGTGTGCAGTCTGCCGCGTTGAATACAATTAATACTCTTCACCGCTGACGCAGACTGCAACGAAGTGCATTCTAAACGTTTTTCATACGATTATGAATCCAACATCGAAAAATACCACAGCGCTGTGCGGTGATATCACCGAAACAAACATTTTTTTAGGCACTTACGAGTTGGTCAAGAATTTTCATACTAAAGTAACTTTTTTATGTAGGCACGGGGCCTTTAGTAAGTTGTTGAATCTCACATAAATACACAACGACATAAAACCAAGTTGTGGATAATAGCTAGCAATTTATATTAACGCCCATTAAGTCAAAGATAAATAAGCCAAAAACTCCCAGGCCATTTTTATGAACGTCGATTATTACCGGTCAACATAAAGTACCCGTAGACCCGTACCCTATCAGACAATGGGTATGTCCCTTCAACTAACTTACTAAAATCAAGAAAGGGTTGTCCGTTGAGCCTTTGAGCTGGCCTCCTATCGCGGTGGCGTGATGATAAAACATGCCATATTATTCCATATTTATGCCACTTACCTTATGGTGGATTTTGCCACCACTCGGCAAAATGTCGTAAGTTTTTATGTCGTGGATCAGTTCTACCGTTTGAGTGAAGTGCATTTTTATGCTTGGCAGTGGTAGGGTTATGGAATGCTTTCAATTTGAATTTGAATTTAGAATGATAGTAGCATTTTTAAATAGCATTTATTGGTTATTATATATATTTTTATATATACTTATTATATATTTTTGGAATTACAACTAAGTTTAATTTATTACTTATGGTTTAATGTATAAAAAATAATAAGACCTTACTTTTAGTTCATCAAATTAAAAAATTGGCTGAATTAGTCCAGCCCTACTTTTTTGCCATTAGCAAGTAATGCAGTTTATTTACATGGATTTAAGTACCTACATAAGTCAATGTTCATTTATTATATAAAAAAATTGTATAAAAATAATTTACAAAGTAAACACAGTAAAAGTAAGTAGGTAGCTATATCGATGCGGAAATGAATGTTGTCAGTATAAATAAGCACAAGAGTATTAGCGGTATTCGACGCACATATCTGTGCGATTTATATTTCGATACCGCTGCGCTGCCTAGCTCCGTCCGGCGTCCCACCGCACCGGCCACCATTGCGAAGAGCGCAGAGGGCCGGGTACTTGCTGATTGCTATCCTAATGTAACAAGTACGGAGTTAGATTGTTCAAATACGTGGCTATTTTTTATCACAAGCGATTAAATAGACTTTGTATTCATAATTCAAAGCAAATTCTGATACGTATCTGATACAAGAGTTTTTTATGAAGACGATTTGCAACAATACTATGATTAGTTTCATATACTTATTTATTTTTATTTATTTATTTAATATAGGTAAAAACAGTCACATACAAAAAATTTTACAGAGGCACTAGAAACTAAAAGACCTCCTTCACCATAACATTTTTTAAACAATAAAATTAGTTATTGCGAGAACAAGACAGACTAAGCAATGATTTTAAAAAAAGGATGTCATGAATAGGGTATCTGAATATTAATTAACACACAATACAACAACACAAACAATCACAAAACATTACACACACAATAATACAATATATACTAAAATTAAAACAGACTAAAAAAGAAAAAACAATTGAAATTGTAATAAAAATACAATTTAGAATTAGGTAGGTATCTAAATAATAATAATTATTTTTATCTCTATTAATTTCATATACCAAGTTTAATTAAAAAAACAAAATACGTAAATTATTACACAATACATACCAAAATTATGGAATATCAGAATTCTAAATTTAAAAGCAGAATCCAAAGAAAAAAAAACATAAACAGAGTCCGCTGCCATCTTTACCCGAAGCCATAATCGAGTCTAAGAAATTTTACAGTGCAATTTTATTTATAGCGAAATTATACGGTGGTCGGTATGTCCGTGAGAAAGCCGGACAACTCCGGACAAGGGCCCGGACAGTGCGTCCGGATCTTTAGATTTTAGGACATTTGAATAATGCACCCATACTTTTAGATAATATTTTGTAAGGGGCGATTTGGTTCAGTTGGTTTGCCATTTTAGATGCAAAATGGGAAAGATTTAGTCAGTGGATTTATTTTTGAGCGGTGCAACAAAACTATGATAGAGAGGTAAAATGGAAATCCGACGTAACGTGTTGTCGTCAACTTAAGCAAATGATACACATATTAAACTATACGTATATAAAGTTTATATATAGTTCCTTATCCATCCAGCTGCAGCCAGGATGGATAAGGGACCGGTATGCAAATCACGTGGTCCGAGTTCGATCCCGACCGGCGGTACCAATGTGGATTCCACTTTGTGGAATTTATATGTACTAGTCAAGTGACTTACCATCTGCCAACGGTGAAGGAAAACATCGTGAGGTAACCCACATACTCTAGAAGAAATTCTATGAGTACCTATGTCTGATCCACCAACCCGCACTAGGCCAGCGTGACTTGATTATGGCCTAAAACCCTCTCAGCTCTCTAGATAGAGGAGAGGAGACCTGAGCCCAGCAGTGGGACTTAATGGGTTGCTGATGATGATATAAAGTTTAGAAAAATAAAATAAAAATATACGCGTGATATAATCAATGAATTCACGTTTGTTAACTCTATTATGATACAACGCGAATGTTGTAAAGACACACTATCGGATGCTTTTATTAATAATAATAATAAATGTTTATTACTTATAAAGGTTTACATAAATAGTTTGTAGGCTCTGAATCCCAAACTAGCGTGAGCTGTATATTGGGAGTCAGTTCCTTCCCAAGAAATAGTGTAGTTTAATAGTACAGTCTATTTAGTAAGCAGGTAGAATAATAAAATTTAAACAATAATAATAACTTTTGAGAATTGTGTGTGTGTGTGTGTGTGTGTGTGTGTGTGTGTGTGTGTGAGTGTGAGTGTGTGTTTCTATTTCACCAGTATCAGTAGTTTTTCTGTGTCGTCGTAGTCTAAAGACCCAAGCCACATTTTGATTTTAGATTTAATTTGGGAGTTTGAAAGTTTTCTAGTTTTGTAAATTAGGTTAAGTTTGTTGTACAGTCTAGGTGCTATATGACTATAATGTTGTTGGGCAATTTTGCTTTTAACTCGGGGAACTGGACATTTATCTATTCTTTTACCTGTAGGCTTCAAATAAGGAACTATAGTTTTGTGATACCTTCGTAAACTTTGATAGATGAACATTTTTCGCACAGTAAGAACATCGGCTTTTTCATATAAGGATTGTGTTGGGTGTCGGAACGGTAAACAGAGGAGCACCTTCAGCACAGCCCGTTGAGACCTTTCGAGTTCGAGCAGATGTGTCTTGGCTGCGGAACCCCACGAACAAATACAGTAGGTGATTACACATTCAGCTAGGGCCTTATATGTCTGTATTAGTATTTTGGTGTCTGATATCAACCTCAAATCCTTGAAAATATACATAAGTTTTCTGAGTCGACTACTAATTGTTGTGATGTGTTTTTTCCAATTTAGTTTGTCGTCGATAACTACGCCTAAGTATTTGATTTCCGTGGTTCTTAAGAGTTTGGGACAACTACAGCTGTATATGGAAACATCGCTTAGTCTATTACAGGGAAAAGAGTGCGTACGGATGTCGAGATTTGATGGTGAAGTTGCTTGCGTTTTACTGAAGCAGATGAATTTCGTTTTATCAACGTTTAGCGACAGTAAGCTATCTTCAAGCCATGCGGTGACAATAGACATGCCTTTTTCGGCTAATTGGCGAACCTTCTCCCATGAATCACCGTGAAAAAGAATGACAGTATCGTCAGCAAACATCTGTACCTCAGCACCATCGATATCGCATTTACATAGGTCGTTGATGTAGGCTAAAAATAACGTCGGAGCCAAAGTACTGCCCTGGGGCACACCAAACGATCCCAAATTGAAACTACTGACATGATTATCCACTCGAACACATTGCTCTCGTTCAGTAAGATAGTCACTTAGCCACAGAAGTGAGTTCCCCCTGATTCCGACATTCTCTAGTCTTGTTAAAAGGATCGGAATAGATACGGTATCGAACGCCTTCTGAAGGTCTAGGAATACTCCTAAACATTTCTTGTTCCTGTCTAGATGATCCGTAATGTTAGAGGTGAGCTGTAAGACCGCATCGTCTGTGGAGCGTTTGGCACGAAACCCGAACTGCTTGTTGTTAAAAAAATTATTTGATTCTAAATAGTTAACTAGCCTCTTGTTCATAATTTTTTCTACTACTTTGGAGATAGTGCTTAAAAGAGAAATTGGCCTGTAGTTGGTAGGAAGACATTTATCTCCTGATTTATAGATGGGACAGATAATGCTTTGTTTAAAAATTTTAGGGAAAGTGCCGTATTCAAAACTTAAATTTATTATATAGGAAATGGGTTCTGCGAGAAAGTGACGAAATGTTTTTAAAATATATGCGGTTATTCTGTCTATGCCTGGAGCGCTGTGTGTCTTAAGTTCGTTAATCACCCCAGCAACCTCAACGTAGTCTGATGGGTATAATGCCATGGATTTTAGTGGAGTGTTCTTCGCTTTAGCTTTTTCGGCTAAGGTAGCCTCGTCTGTATTTAAGATTTGTAGTGTCCTCTTGGCGAGATTAGACCCAACAGATGTAAAGAACCTGTTAACTTCGTCCAGAGATTCCGTTATAGTAGATTTTAGATTAAGTAGTTCCGTAGTTAGTGTTTTAGATTTATTGAAGTTACATAACTCTTTGATTATATTCCAAGTTTCCTTTATATTACCCCTGTTCTTTTCTAGTTTTTCGTTGTAGTAGTTTCTTTTCAGTGTCTTTATAATTCTTTTTAAAGTATTTCTATAAATTATGTATCTATCTTTTATTTCCTGATTATTTGAATTATTTTTAGTTTTCTTATGCATTTTGTTTCGTTTTCGTATCGATTTTATTACCCCTATAGTTATCCAAGGCTTTAAAGGACGATTACGTTTAGATATTTTTTTTACACTAGTGTTAGCGTTAACGAAGTTTTGCAGTTTTGTCGTTAGGATTGATGCAGCTTGGTTAGCATCTGATGTGGAATACAAATCCACCCATGGTTCACTAACCAAACATTTATTTATGCCTTCCATATTGACAGTAAGCTTAGTATAAGGATGATGTTTGCGAGCAGACGTATGTTCAGTAAGCAACAGAATAGGTGAGTGGTCCGTTAGCTCGTCAAAAACAAAAGTTTGCACCTTAGATAGGGACTTAACCATAAAATGGTCCAGACAGGTAGTCTGTCTAGTGGGGCAAGTAATACCTTGCCTTAGCCCATGTGTGGCCATTAAATCCAGATATGTTGCAGAGTTAGCGTTAAGGCTATTTGGCATAGTATCTATATTTAAATCGCCAGTCAGGATAATTGTTTTATATTTGCTACAATATGTATCTAGTATATAATCTAGTGAGTTTATATATTTGAGTGGATTTTTAAAACACGGTGGGCGGTAAGTACAAACAATACATATCTCATTTCTAATTTTGAGTATAATACAATTACCTTCGCAGCAGTCTGGTTCGAATGAAGTCGCATCAAACACTTCCCGAATATAAACTACAACACCATCGTTTTTATTTAGAGAGGTATTCGTTTGAAACATTTTGTAATTAGTTATGTTGGGTATTAATACACGTTCATTAGTCCAACATTCAGTAAGTACTATAACATCAATCATTTTGGAGAATTGTGTGACAAACATAAGAAGAAGGTCAAAATTGGATTTTATACTTCTTATGTTAACTGTCAAGACTGTAAAATAATTATTTTTAGTGTTGATTAGCTGTAAACAATCTGTGGGCTCGTTCAATCTAACACATTCTATGCCTTGCTGGTCAACTTCGTTCATTAAAGTAGTATTTATAGGATTGAATTTTGTTTAACACGAATTCTGTGACACATCTTAATTATGCTAGAAAGAGGGTAGTTATGGTTGGATATGAAAGATGTTGATAAGTTAATGTGAGTGTGGTAGGTTTTATTATCTAGAGGCTTCTTGTATGGATTTAATAAATTAATTTGGTAGTAAATAATATTTAGAAGTGTATTCCAATTAGGCTTCAATTGATTACTAAATATCAGTTTCGTTGTTTTATAGAATTGCATATAAGTTGATTTGTAAAAAGAATGTATTTTATTGTTATTATGGTTATGTTGTGCAGTTTTTGTGAGTGTGATTAAATTGAGACAAATCAAGACAGGTGAAATTGGTTTTATTAAGGTGTGCTTGTGTGTCTGTTTGAATGGTTGGTGTAATATAGGTATTGTGGCTATAGTTAAAACTTGGACTCGTAAGTTGTGGTATAAGTGATATGTGTGGGGTTTGGTTATGCATGAGTGGTGATAAGTGTAAACGTACTCGTAAGTTATATAAAAAAATAAAGTTTTACAAACAGCGTGTGAATAATGTAATAATAATATTAGTAGGCAGCCGGGTCCGTTTGTTCTGTGTTTACAACATCCCTTTATTAGTCATGTGGTTTTATGTAGATTATCAAGGTCTGCTTCATTTTTAATTAGGATATATCTATCTCCATCCGCTTTTCTTATTAAAATTTTCCCATAAGATGTCCAGCAGTATTTAAAGTTGTTGGTTTCAGCAAAACAACGAGCAAGGTAGAACAAACGTTGTGCTTTTGGAGTGAGTTTTTCCGAAAGGTATATAGGTTTGCACGGTCCCTCAATTTTGAGATGCGTTGTGTTTAGCTTGTTATGCTTGTTGTCGATGTTGAATTTACGTGCCTTTTTGATGATAGTGTCCTTAGTCACCGCGCTTATGAAGTCGACACTGATAGTCGTGGTGCTATTTTTGTTTTTAATGCGGAACACGTCCTTAATTTCGTTGGACTTAATAGGGTGGCCAATCTATTATAGCCCTTGTTCGAGCCACATTTAAGATCATTATCATATAATTTTTTTTTTCCAAGTCCAACAAAATTTTATAAAACCATAAAACCAAAAAAGATACCACAGATTAAATAGAAAAAAACACTTTTATAAAGCTTTATAGAATAAATATAGGTGTATGTGTCATTTTCTTTTACGTAGACCTCTATTATACAGAGAGGGTCGTCTTTGTAAATATTAATCTCGTAAATTTTATGTCAATAGTTTCCCTCAACCCCAGTTTGATGGATAGGGGTACGATATTGATGTAATATATAATAATATTTCAGATAAAATGCCTCATTTTGGGGTTAATATATTCATAGTTGTTGGTATTTAGGTAACGGCCCAAACGGCGGGATTTTATCGAAATTTTGCAACTTCGTCGACATGAAAAAAATATATTACTGTTTGAATATCTAAATAGCTGAAGGACTGAACCTAATGCAAGGCAAATATTATTAGGAACCACTAATGCTATTATTACCGTTACAATCCTATTCTACAAATTAGCAATCCCGTTCAACCCCGTATGGATAGCTGGATATTTTTTCATAAATAGCCACATTGAATGTTAAATTTAAAGACAATATTATTTTTTACCATCATAAATATTTAAGCCATGGACAAACATTCTTAAAAAGTTATAAAAAATGTTTTCACATCCACTAGAGCGGAGAGTGTGTACAAATTTGCGTTCCTTTTGTGTTTTTTTTTTAGAAAAGTGACCACTAACAAGCTCTATTTAAAATTGGAACATCTCACGCCCCGAGAGTTATTGGTATACTTTTTCTAAGTTATTTTTATGCGATGCTTTTTGTATCTGTTTCTTTCAGCTCCGATTACGACAAATATTGGCACAGCAAGCAAATAACTTGCGATATTATATTTATGGTGTACCTAAGTATTTTGTTTATGATGCAGTTGCAGTTTTTAAATAACAGCCAAATAAATAGGTACTTTTGTGTGAAGAATTTCTGTGTAGAGACCGCGACTTTGCAAGCTAAGGACATAATAATCTTATCCTGTGGGTCCTTCTCCAGGTCTTAAGACTATTTTTACATGAAATTTCATGAACATCGATTAAGTGGTTAAGGGGTGAAAGTATGACAAATAGTTCAATGCAAAGTTTAAACAGTAAAACATCTCAATTATAGAGAAGAAGATAAATTTAGGTAAAATATTGAACGCATGCTAACATCTTGGCTTTAAACCATTGTGACAACATATTTTGATAAGAATCTCGATAAGTATTTAATACCATTGTACACTTTTAAAAAAATCTATAAAAAATATTTATTTGTTATTTACTGGCGCAGGGAGTGGTGAATAGACAAAGTATAGTATTTTTTTTATAAAAAAAGTAAGTGACCACTAACAAGCTTTATTTAAATGGGAACATTTCACGCCCTGTGAATTTGTAAACTTTCCACACATTTTAAATAAGGTATAAAAAGCTGGACAGCTGCTACTGAAGCCGTTTTTATTTAAAATATACCAATATTTCTCTTATCTGTGGATAATTATTATAGATATAGATTGATGTTTATGTTTAAACACATAAAAATATTATTATGTACTTACAAAATATTTTTAATAACATGTTTGTTGAATATGTAAACAGAAATACGAGTTTCACAATTTGTTGCCATTTTAAATCACCTAGTAACAATTTTGAATTTGATACAGTTCCAAATTTAAATGTTGTTCCCGAAATTCCAATTTTAAAAGATAACGATCACATTCTATTTACGAAAGCAAAACACGTCGGCATAATAAAGACGGTGCACACGACCGCACAAAGGTGCAGCCTGCATTGTCCGACCTCCTTGCACAAACTTGGCACAAAATATAATTGCCTTGGCCCCCTCGGCCATTCACGCATTATGGGATTTAGAAAAAAAGTAAGATGACATTCTATATTCAAAATATATGTCATTTTCTGTATCGATATCGCACAATTATTACAAAACAGATGTAAGTCGAGATTTGTCTCTCTGGCAATTCTCACCTTAAGTTTATAAGAAGAAGGTACGAAACTGCCCAGCTGCAGCGGCATTTCTCACCTTATAACTGTTTTCCACTATGTGTATTTTGGACGGACCTTATTAGTATGTCCGTGAACTCGATAACGTTTCCCATGACGGTTTTATTTTATTTTTGAATTATTTTTACGATTCAGACGACATATCTTTATTGTTGTGTATTCGGAAGTGAAACGGATTAGTTCCGTGTTTCGACAGATTTATAGAAAAAATGTTTTTGCATTAAAATTTTAGTACTGTGACAGTGTGAATTTGCGTATGACCATTTTATTGTAGCTTCACGACACATACAAGACATAGAAGACATCTGCTCTAGATGTTGGAATAATAATGTGATATTTAGATAGTCTGTCACTGAGACGTAGTGGTTTGTGACTAATATTTAATTTTGTGTGTTTCATAGATATTTGTTTCGGGTCCTTGTATACTTTTGTGTCTGTTGATAATTGTATGTACCCAGTGGCACAGGCCTTGTTCCCACAGGATAACCCTTCTTGAATACTGTACTGTACTGTTGTTGTAAATTGAAGATTATTAAGAGCAAGGTGTAGCAAAAAATTTAATTAAGTTCTTTTTCTTATCGTGCTGGAATTTATCAAGTGGCCCAGAAGGTTTCCAACTTGACTTAACGACTACCACATTAAGTGGTAATCGGGACCAACGGCTTTATGTGCCTTCCGAAGCACGGAGACGCTCGAGAATGAAATTGCCACAAACGGTCACCCATCATGGAGTGACCTTGCTGAGCGTTGCTTAACCTCGATGATCGTAACGAACATCTCAGTACTACAATGCTACGAGCGCCTCCCTTTTTCCCTCCCTCCTTTCTATAGGATCTATAGGACTGACTAATAAGTTAGCGATTCATTAGTCTTAGATGTAAATATAACTCTTAGATGAAAACTTCACAATGGAAATCCATTGAAAAGTGAGGGATGGAAAAAACCAATCATTTTAGATGAGAAACTATAACGGTAGCCATGAATGAGTACCTATGTAATAAAACGCTTGTCCCATAAACTAATAATCCTCATCGACATGGCTCTGATTACGTCGACAACAGTCTAGATCGTACAGATAACCCTACTCGGGTGTATTACACCCCTCACCACGCACTCTAGGGTTGCATAGTACAATGAAGCTTTCATTTATATTTAAGCGTATATATCTGAAAATGAATAATTTTAATTCAGTATTTTCAAATTTGATTATCGAACATTTTTAAAATTAGTATTAAATTTCGATTCGAAATTTAAAAACATGATAATGAAATTCGATTTAAAGTTCCTATAAACTGCGAGACCATGGTTGACAATTCTCTCAGGCATAAAAAAACAAATTACTAAATATATTTTTAAACCCGAAGCTTAATAGTTAGACTTGCGAACATACCTTACTCACTGGATAACAAATCATTCATCCTTTATTTGATACGAAATAACTCCACCGTTGCCAACCCTAGAGCTACAAAGGTGAGTACATTGGAAACCCACGCAATGAGTGACATAATAACCAAACTACAGATCACAGATAAGCTATTAATTTGGCTCCCATAACCAAACTATGCCCCCGGACACAAACATACATTCACCCTTTATATCACTTACCATGGGACTCTATCGCGATAACTACAAGGTCGATAATCATACAAATTATTTTTTTGAAATTGCAAAATTAATTTAGCTTTTTAATCACCAAGAAATTGATACGAAGCTCTTTTATGTGGCAACACAATGCTCATATTGTTTTCCCAACGTTTGAACCGCGAATATGTTACCATGATTGGGGCGAGATTATTTTTATCTGGCAACTCGAGGGTGATTGATTAGAAGGGAGATTTTTGAGGACTTTTGATGAAGTACTTACTATGAGGTTTAATTATGAAGCTGAATAGCATCTTTATAAGAATATCGGGTGACTCTTCGATCAAATAAAGTACGTATTTGATCGAAGGGGTGACTGATCCACCCTCTGCGGACAATAGTATAGGTCATACAACTCCTCAAATTGTAAGATATATTTTTTTATATTCTTGTAGTCTCTCTCGTACCATCACGCCTTTTATCCCCGAAGAGATAGGCAGATGTGCATCGCAACTAAATTTTGCGAAAGTCCCATGTTAGGTGTCGAGCCTAATGCCACTAACCGCACACATTTCCGAATTTAGGGCTGATGCTGACAATTTCATGACAGAGAAACCCATTATCATTTTAAGTGACCCCAGAATCGTAGTACAGTCCAGTCCCAAGTCGTAAACACTCCGGAACTGCACCATCGAAGCAGTTTTATAATGTAAATTTTTACAACCATTACAATTCCATTAAAAAAAAATCGTTCCAATTCTATGTTTAAATAAATCAGTGCATTTTTTCATTATTATGTATTAACTATTAAGCCAGCAATAGACAATGTTATTACGAGGTCAGTTGATTGCGAGCAGTTCATTGCAATAAACATCGGTTTATTATGTTTAATTGTGTGCAAAGGTCCAAGTTATGATAGCAAAATGAGGGCGCCATTACACTGATTAGTGACTAGTAAATAGTATCATTATTTTCAATGTCTATTTGTATAGGTACGACACGAATTAGATTACTGTAGGTAAGATTAGCATGAGAAAAAAATAGCTAGTTTTTTCTACGGCAGTCAAGTACAAAAAGTGCAGTGAGTTTCTCTCCCCTCGATGCTGTATTTAGGGGAGAATTACTTAGTCTTCCGAAGCAGGTCAAAAGTCTATTTACCCAGGATATATCTCTATATAACTCCTGGCTATACTTAGAAATTCATGATTGTAAAACTCAATAACGCTTTGAGAATCCAAGACCCTTTGCAAAAAAACATACACATAAAGCATATGTTGTTATAAATAGGTACCTATTATATACTTTTACATTACATACACATATACCTAATCATAAAGTGTATCTTGCATTGTGTATTTGTAACATAATGTTAAATAATAAAGCAGATCTGTTGAATTGAATAATATTGTTATGGTAAATGCCAAAGTACAAATAAAAAATTACTAAAATATTATTGCTAACATCCCACGTTTCGACCGCCAATTTATAATCCAATGTTTTTGACATTAATCTTCCAAATGTTCGAATTTCAAATTCGAATTTGGAACAAAAACTAAGACGTAGTCGGGGCGGGACCACTTAACAAATTTACGATATTTTTTGCGATTTTTTTTTATTTTTATAGTTCCTGTAAGAGGAAGACGGCTTTGAGACTTTTTTGTTCTAAAGTGTTCAACCTGCTTGGAGGTGTTAACTCAATCTTATCTGTAGTGGTTGTTTGACTGAATTTTGAGATTAACCTATATTTTTTGTAGCATTAATAACGTTTCGCGCTGTTTATAGAACCAGTTAATGTTGTTTTGGGTACGGTTTGAATGAACTCTGTTATGAATGTATACTTAGTTAGGTCAAAATTATCACGACTTTTATTTAATGAGGTCTCAAAACACTAAGACTGCACTTTTTTTTGCCATGTCTTATGAGCTAACTGTCAATTTCGTTGTAAGGGTAAGCAAAAATTTTCTAGGCTGTGTAGGTGTAACTTCTACTATCAAGCAAATAGGCTTGAGGCAGACTCTGGAATTTATCAAGTCCTACAAAAGGCTTCCAACTTAACAACTACCACACACATTAAGTGGTAGCTGCGTGGCCCAAAATGCCTTAATTAAACCGGCACAAACGGTCACCCATCTATGAACTGACTTTGTCGAATGCTGTTTGACCTCGATGATCGTAATGAACATCTCAGTGCCGAAATGCTACAAGCGCCTCAGTCGGTGCAAGGCATTGGAAACATCATCATCATCATCAGCAACTCATTAAGTCCCACTGCTGGGCTCGGGTCTCCTCTCCTCTATCTAGAGAGCTCAGAGGATTCAGGCCATAATCCACTCACGCTGGCCTAGTGCGGGTTGGTGGATCAGACATACTCATAGAATTTCTTCTAGGGTATATGGGTTTCCACACGATGTTTTTCTTCACCGTTAGCAAATGGTAAGTCACTTGACTAGTACATACAAATTACTCAAAGTGGAATCCACATTGGTACTGACTACTGCCGGTCGGCATCAAACTCAAATCGCGTGATTTGCACGCCACCGGTCCCTTATCCATTCAGCCACCATCGCTGGACACAGGTAGCTTTTTACTTTAAGAAAAGTATTTTTTAATGATCTTAAATAGAGCTAAATAAAATTATATTCCAACTTCGACTTAGTTAATTCCTAACCGTTAGGCGAGCCCAAGTATTGGAATTGAAATATGACGTAGTAAATTGCAAAAGTGTGAGTAATCGAAGGCGTGAACAAAATTTGACATATTTTAGCAATTTGTGACCCAACAGTGTTGGCTTCCCGTAAATTAATTAAACCTCAGAATGTGTCACATGTGGGACATTCAGTTCACGTGAAATAGATAAGTTTGTTTTTGCAAAATAAAATGATTTGTTATTGCCACAATATTCTCTTTAAGATAAGATAAGTAGTTTGTGTTAGGTATCATTTCGCTGTTAAAAATAATTAAAACCATTCGGGATCGACTCAACAAAAAAATTTAAAAATTGTATCGCATATACCTAATTTACAATCATTATTACCACTTTCCATAAGAACATAGGTATTCCTACTTAATCAAACTTAGGAACATGACCTAATATTTGACTTATATGATGGTAACAATACTTTCTTACCACAATACCATTGTTAGAATCTAATTATCACCACAAAGCATCAAGACACTTATAAAAGGGGTAAACACACACCAAATAAACCTATTTAACTCCAAAAACTCGTCAGTCGCGTGCCCTTGCGCAGCATCCAACCCTACCGCAGTTCTTGCGTTAACACTGTCGGGTTAACGCGTGCCGGGATCAATACGACCCACCTCCAAGATACCTTAGACCCCCTTTTGTACCCGTTTATCTCGGATACAATCCCTTTTTATCCCTTTTAGGGTTAAGGGTACATGAATCGTGCGCAAGGATTCTGTGTTCGCGTGCCCTATTGTTAAGATGGAAACGAGATGTAACCCTTACAGATATGAACCCTTTATGTAGTTCAGTATTATCTTTTGTTGGATTAAGCACTCTTTTTATAACATTTTACGACTCTTTTCATATTTAAAATACGATTTACTTGTCTCTATAACGGCCAATTTCTAACTATAGATAGTATAAATAATTTTCTTTCCAGGTATATAAGACCCAACTCTAAAGAACGTATTCAAAATTCGAATTCCAAATTCATAATAATTATGACATTCACTTTTCACACGTTTAAACGTGTGACGTTATCACGTTCTAAATTCAAATAATGACATTGACGTTCAATAAAATTCGAGTTTCAAAAGAAGTTTTCATCAAACGAGTTCCAACTATCAGTGATTCTCAGAACATTCGGGACACGTGGTCTTACCGTGAGACCACACATAAGACTTACGATTTCAAAAACCAGATTCTTTTCTTCATCAATATTCACAATATTAGAAGAAGTCCCTTTTTTACTTATCTTTTTCCTTTAGGGACGTAACGTCTTTTTTCTTTGGGCGAAAAATACGATGGTGAACTATGACCCGGGCCCTTTGAATGGTAGATACTAGTTTGTATGAAAAAAGCGTGTCTGAGTGTTTTGTTGTTCACAATGAACTGAATACATGTCCGAGATTGTATGTGGTCGGGCCAGTTTACTTTGTCCCATGTATCTAACTGAACTGTTTATGTGAAGTCCTATGTGTTGAATATACGATGTAACGGTATCACAGCGGTATTATTTTGTTCGGGATTTGTAAAGTCTATCGAAAGTGCCAGTAAAAATGTGAAGGTACACGAATAAAATTATTATATAAAATAATTTTTCGTCATTGCTTAAACGTTACAAATTGTTAAAATATATCAAAGATCTATATATATCTATTTAAGAAAAAGTAAGATATAAATGATAATGATGATTAATTTAATAAGGTTTAACCATTAATAACTTCCAATTACAAATCCATCTATTAATAATTCTCAAATAGAACATACTCGTGCCTACTTTGCAAACTTTAAAAAAAGAATAAGCGTCAAACTTTTTGCAGCAGTCCCCTACGTCACACAATAGGGCCGCGCTCCCGTTAAGTAACCCAATTTTTACACCATAAATAAAAAGAAAAAAAAACCGTAAAAGGTAACGGTCTTTCGTGTTTTTTTTTTTTATAAAAAATAGCCGAATATGTATTAATATATGTAACGCCTCAATGCTTACACACAAAGTGGGTATTGAGAGTGAAAATTAGCCCACATTCATGTCGTTTTTTACAATTTTTTTCTTTCTTAATGTTTTGTGACAATATTGACAGATCAGGCCCGATCTTTCTTTGACGTTCACTTGGAGGATTTGTAAATAATCTTATTGAAAATTAATACCGTTGTTAAGAACTTTTTTACCTGATTGCCTTTATTGTTACAAGTTTTTTTATCGCCATCTTGAATTTTCAGTAGCTATGAATTTTGATGAGTTTCTTTTTTGTCGGGTTCTTGGATTATGTGGGTCACAAAAAGGTTTTTGAATTCATTTTAATTTGTAGTTTACGTGCGTGCATATACGAGTATACCAAAGTCAAGCAGATGGTGAAATATTGATCAGAAAAGTGGGTGTGTAAATTAAAGATAAGAATATGTAACATTTCAATAGAAAGTGATGCCAACATCGCAATTTATGAGCTTTGGAGTTTCTAACACGCTATTAAGTTAGTCGGCCAGGTCAAATTGATCTAGAAAACTTTATGCCAAACTTTAAAAATTTAACTTATTTTAAATATATGAATAATCATACAATTGTAGGTACAAACATAACACATCACATACAAAAATAATCTTACATAGCAACCGAAAACTCCTCCCCAAATAACAAAAACAAGTTTCTTAAAAAAAAACATCGCAGCATCCGTAACAGTTTAAGGGTTAATAATGGTAATGACAACCGTAACCCTTACCCACGTGCCGGGATGAGGGTTAACTTTAAAAATAAGTAAAAAGACCAAAAGGGTGTATTTATAATTGATACTAAGTTATTTTTATGAGGTACTTTAACCCTTTTACTAACTCAATTTGTAAGAAGTCATCTTGTTTATTGTCGTTATATATTATAGACTGATAGTTTTAACGGAATCTTTTCTATTTGACGTGTAAAACATGTTTTTTTAAGTATGCACAAACATTCTTGTCTTTTTACCCGACTGCCAGGACGGGTATTGTTTTTTGCGCGTATCTTATACACGCGTTGCACGTTTCTTCCAAACTGATAGATGGATTTCGACAATTAAAAATACAAAATGGCGAACTTTCGGCGCCAAATTGTAAGTAATTAAATATTTTTTTTAACCAAACCTATCGAGTAGTGTATTAAAATAAAGGGAATCAAATGGAGATTACAAATATATACATGTGTTATATATTTAAATTTAATCAGGAATAATAATTACAAACATATTTCGGTCTTTTTAGTGCGTTGCTTATCTGTTGATTTTATGTAGTCGGGTTATTATATTTTTTAAATTATTTACTTGTTACATAATATTATTACAATTTATAACCAAAATGTATCCCGCAAAATATCGCCTTTAGGAAGTTTCAATAGTCATTAATATTATATACCTAGTAGTAGGTACAATATTAGGAAAACTCAGACCAAAATTAAACCTCGGTCAAGTTCAATCACTATTGATTAATCTGTGTCTCGAGGGAAATATGACGTTGTCAAGGGTGATTCGCATCATACAAATAATAAGTGACCTCTGGTTTGGAGCTACCTATCTTCTGGTGAAATTGAACACTACAATATTTTTTTTATAGGTACATTTGACACAATATCTGTGGACACAATATATATTTTTCTCAAAAACGTAGAAAATGGATGGTGTTAACGGAAAACTACTTTTTCAGTTAGACTTTATTTTATACATACATATAGATCACGCCTCTTTCCCAACAGAGGGGTAGGCAGAGACTATTTCCTTCCACTTGCTAAGATTCTGAAATACCTACTTACATACATTTTTGGCTTGTTCAACATTCATCAGTCTTTTCATGCATTCTCGCCGGTTGAGGGTACTCTTGATCTGTCCCTTCTTTAGAACGTCTCCTATTTGGTCATGGTACTACTACTACAGTAGGTACTTACGTTTATCTAGGTCTTCCCCTTCCAATGTTTCCTTTCACGCCTCATATATTTGTTTTGTCAATCATTCATTCTTTATACATTTATTTTATCTAAGTAGGTATACCAAATTCGGAAACGAACACGAAAATAGCATACATTTTTTTAAACCTTAATAATTATAATGATTAAATAAGTAAGTTTCAAGTCCAATAACGGGCACCTACAGCCTCTTTGTTCAGTGTTCACTGTTCAACCGATCCCTTGCTTAATCGCTCAGATTAAGTGGCATTAAACGCTCCCACGCAATCCTATCAGTTGCCAACAAATCTCATTTCCACTGCACTTTAATCCTATACCATACCTTTATTATACTACTATCGTATTTCACACAACGCCATACATTACATGCCATACATCGAATGAGAAATTTAAACGATGAATAAAACAAGCAATGTATTCTATGCTGTTTAAAACAGTCGTTGCTAGGCAACGGATCCCCCAAAAGTTTTCGCTTGGTAGTCAATTAAGTGATCAACCAGGGGTTCTCCACAATTGGTCGCCTCCATACAATGCAACAGTAGCGCCATCTACTGTGTACAACGCAATGACGTTTTATTAGATGGATTTTGAGGGATGACGCTTTTTAATGATTACAAAGTGGAGCATATTTGAGGTATTAATATTGAGGGAGTGTATGAATGGATGCAAATATGCGGATACGAAGCTTTGTTTGTTACTTTTAATAATGTTTTGTGTTTAGGACTTGCGGTAATCGGATTCTGATTGAGTTGAAATTGGAGAATACAGAGATGTGAATTCGTTATGAAATTTCATAGATTTTTTTTATAACTAGGCTCTTGCTTTTAGATGATTAAAATGAAAATTCAAGGTATAGCATAATATAAAAATGTAAAGAATAATTTTCAAACAACGTTTTATAACATACATATAAGTCAAAATACTTAATGAATTTCAGGCATCATCAATTCATCATATTAAGTATACAAAATAACATATTCCAACTAGTCACATAATAACTAAGTATTATTTTACAACCATTTTATCAAAATTCGTTAAACAAGCACCACAGTTTTTGTCTTCGATACCGTTACTTCGACTCACCACAAAATATTTGATACGGTCTCAACCGGCTTTTCAAAAAACTGCCACAGAATTTTATTTTTAGAATATTTAGTCCTGAATGCGGTGTGCGGACAGCCACAGCTATCGACTGTTGCGCGCGTTCGTGCGTGAAATCGCATCATGAACGGGCTAGTCGACCGCGACCAACGGTTGGGAGCCTCTGACCGGCCACTATACGACCTGAATTTTGTACTAGATATCTTTCATACATAATATAGGACATAGGTATAGGTATAATACGAAGGATATATACCGTGCACATTTAGCTGTCTAACAAATTTTGTCTATGTCATAGTAAGATAGGTATATAATACCTCTATAGAACCATAATAAACGAAAAAGGTGGAAAAAGTTCTTTTACACGGCTCGTGTTTTTGTTTTATTTGACTTAAGTATTATACTAGAAATCACTCAGGGCTTCGCTCCCGTATTAGCTGCACCACTTGTAACAGAGTATTTAGGACTAAGTTCTGTCTAGCGAGCCACGTAAGGGCTCATGCTAGATATTAAATAAAAATAAATAAATAAATAAAAAAAGTGATCGTAATATTAAAAAAAAAGAACATAATAATAGTCTGGGCCGTCATCGAAAACGATGAGGAGGACTATCTTTATTTGGTCACTGCTCAGCTCCTATTGGCCATAGCGGGATGTTATATAGCTTATAAACTTCCTCTATAGATGGAAATACACACTAAAAGAATCGTTCAATCCAGACCAGTAGTTCCCGAGATCCTAGCGTTCAATCAAACTCTTCAGCTTTATAATATTAGTATAGATTTACTATGACCTAGACAAGTTTAAGATGACTTATAGTGCACAGAGGAGAACAGACTGGGAGGTTCTTACACAAAGTAAATGTCTTACTTCAATTATAAATATGACTACTACCTTTAACGAGCAAGTAAAAGATTTGAAATGAAATTAAATCTCGTTTATTAATCTAGTTTACAAAGTCACACTTATGAAAGTCACAAGTTAAGAATGTACCTGTAATCCGAAAAGTATTGTCAGGAAATTTGCAATTACAACCAGTTCGCTGACGGAATGAGAAGAACTGGCAAGAAACACAAGCAACTATTTAAAAAAAAAATTATAATTTATTATCTTTTAATTGTGATTTACAATTTGGATAGCGTGTAAAGTGACGCAGCAGAGCATATAGAGATATCTTAAAAACCCTCCAGACAGCAATGTTATTATTCCAAGACAGTCTTCTAAACACAATAATCTTGTATTTTTTATCAATATACACAAGTTTAAGATACAGGGAAGTATATAGATGATAAGAGCTACATGTATTTACCACGTGAGGCCACGTAGATAACCTCAAGTCAAGTTATCATTAACAAAAACATACAACCCAGCTTATAAGTTTTGTTGAGTTCGATTTCGAAATCGGTAGTTGGAAATCGTCATTTACTTTGTAGGTTAATTAATTGTATAGTTTATTAAAAATAATAGGAATATATATACTCCCAGTATCTATTTTTACTTATACATATATTGTAGGAGTATTATTACCATATGAATTCTGCTTTTTTTTAAATAATATTCTAACACATTCACACTGCGCATTCTAGTCCCAAAAAGAAGCAATTATATTTGCTTGTGTTATGGGTACTAAACAACTGATATACTATTTAAATACTTTTTTTTTTTTTGTAAATACATACATATTATAGATAAATTACACCCAGACACAGAACAAACCTTTATGCTCATCACACAAAGATTTGTCCTGGGTGGGGATCGAGCCCACGACCTCCGGCTTAGCAGTCAGGGTCACTAACCACCAGACCAACAAGCCAGTCATATAGTATCCTACCTAAAATAGGTAACAACGTAATCAATGCTCGCACACGGCATAAAGTCGCTTGCTGTGGCGTAAATTAGGTGAGGCCGAAGTCCAGCAGTGGATGTCGTTGGGCTGATATGATGATGGCAACAAAAATCGCTGGGGATAAAAACATAAAATTCCGAACACCGATTACTTATATGGCATTGCCACGCATTAGGAAAGGATAAAACAGGAATTATATTTTTGCTTTAAAAGTAGCTCTACTTTCGTACAAGAATAAGAATAAGAAAATTTATTTGTTAAACATAGGTATGGCTTACATAATAGATCTTGAGTTCATACAATAGTGCACTATGTTTTGTCTTATCGACATACAAATATAATATTAAAATTGTGTCATGCATAAAATAAAATAATTATTTAATTAATTAATATAAAGAAATGAATATAAATCAAGTGAAATTAAATTAAATCAGTAATAACAATAAAAATATTGCTTCTAAAAACTTAAAATTTATTTTGATGTGCTTTCAAGTAAATGCAGAATGCTAACTACTTGAATTTCAGAAAATTTGATCGATATGTCGGGAAAACAAATATGTTATTAATTATGATATAATAAACGTGACAAAATGCCGTTTAAAAAAATTATCAGTTTAGCACAGAAACCACCTTAACTAATATCATGTCCACAGTATTTTAAGACTAGCATCTCTTTAACTGTTTTAAAACCCTACATCATTTTTAAAAACAAAATCCCGACAGGGAACATTGTCAGACGTTCTTAAATTAACCAACAAACAAAGAAACAAACGGACAAACAGACAAACAAGAGAACAAACGCGTGATTTAACGTTGACATGCGCTCGCGACGTTTTGTTATTCTTATTAGTGAATCGATCTCAGTGTAAATTGTAATGGAAGTGATTGATTTATTCATTCAGAGAGAATATTCTGAATAACTGAGCTTAAATTAAGATTTGGACTTTTGTGGTTGAATTTAACAAATGAATAACATCCGGTTACTGGGAAACTTGTTTATAAAAATAAACTGCAATGTCGTTGTTTGTTTTTTTAATTAATTTTTAAATCACCTTGTTGGGGCCTATGCTGTGTTTACCGGTGCGAGGTCTTCATTTGAGAAATTTGCGCCTCCCAACAATTCTGCATAATATGCCCGGCCCACTACCACTTCAATTTAATATTGCCTATTATTTCACTTCAATAATATCACCGGCCACTGTAAATTAAACTACCAATGTAAGCCGATCCAAAATTTGCAGATTCTGCCAAGAGTCATATGAGACTGCAATGCATGTCCTCTGCTTATGTGGGCCACAAAAGAACATCATTTAGAACAGCACCAGGTGCAACCAGATGAGATACAGTCTCTCTCTGCTCAGACAATCTGGAGGTTCCTAGCTTCCATAGGACTAAGCAGAGAACTATAAACAACAAGGGGCGCAAATTCTGGTCGAGGTAGCAAGGAGGCCGCTTACGGCTTCTAGCCCAACAAATAATATTATTAATAATTTCACTTCAAAAAAATAATAACAAAAATATAGTAACTTGTATACTAACCGTACTTTGAGATTAAAATCTTCATTTAAAACAGTACCTCTCGGCACTTAGGAATGGCTCCCCATTCCCCGTTGAATGGCGAAAGATCCCAGCTTCGACGATTGATCGATGTGACATTATACTTTTAGTCTTATTGTGCAATTTATGTGTTCAGTGTTATAAAGTACTGTTCGCTTTAGTTTATTGTGCATACTTAAATCACTTTGGTATCAATCTTTTAATTCCTTTTGAAAGAAGTATGCAAATGCTTTGATTTCTGTAAATCTGAGTAATGTAATGTGATGTGTTTTAGATTGTTTTTGATTTGATTTGATTTGTGAAAATTGGGAACTTTATGGTAATAAAAGCAAGAAGTCTATATCTGTCTTGTGAACAAGATGATTTAAGTCGATACAAAATAAATCATGACGGGTCAGGGAAAGTAAAATTTAACAAAATGGAAAACTCAGATGGGATGATTTTCTACATTTGTGGGATATCTTTATTCAATAAGTATGTAAGAATAAAATTTATCAGATCATAGATAGAAACATCAATATTATAAGACGTTATTTAATATCCAAAATGAATAGTTAAAAAAGTTTCTTACCAGTTCTTCTCATGGCTCTATCTTGTGAGTGAACAGGTCGTAGGCAAATTGGCTGATTACTGTAACCTGGTGAAGTAACGAGATTTCTTTCCGTCTTTGATGAAATTTCATATTGAGACAGTTGAATTTTAATAAATGGGTTTTTTTAATTCCCTACCTCACCATACAGCAACATTTAGCGTAATAGAATTATTTTTGTTCTTAGATGAATTCTTCGAAGAGCACCCAGCTGAATAGCAACTACGCGAATAGCACCTAACATATTCCTCGAAGAGCACCTACTAATATTTTTGCTAGGTGCTATTCGTAAAAAATAAATTAATTTAAATATAAGAGCACCTGTGACTAAGTAGCTGATAGAGATTTGGTGCAATATATTATATAGGTCAAATTTATATTTATATTTTATTATTTTTTATTAAAATATATCGATAGAAAATAAGTAGGCCGTATATTACCACTTTCACCACACCTATTTCATATCAATTCAGCACCTAATCACCTGAAAAATATTACAAACTCACACCATTTTAAAATCACAAACATATTTCGAGAAAACCAACAAGAATAAAGCACAAAAAGTAAAAATAAGTGACATCTCGACTCGGTACCTGCACCCAATTACTCAGGCGACCCAAAAGGGAGGGGGGAGGCAGACGGTCCTTGCTCCCCCTCCTCGATCGATGATAAGCTCACAATGCTGAGATACCGACATAGAACCTCTTACACTAAGTTTACGAGGTAAATGGGACTTTTGGGACTGTTCTACGAAGCTACGTTGATTTTTAACCTGAGATATGGAATATTAATGATACCTAGGTGTGGAAATCTTACTAATATTATAAATGCGATTGTTAGGATGGATGGACAGATGTTTGTTACTTAATCACTCAAAAACGGCTGAAAGCCTACTGTATGAAATTTGGCAAACAGATAGATTACTGTCTGGAGTAACACTAAAGGCTTTTTTTAACTGTTTGTGGCTGTTTTTCATAATAATCATCATTCGACTGGCCTGTTGGTCTAGTGGTTAGTGACCCTGACTGCTAAGCCGTGGTCGAGGTCGTGGGTTCGATCCCCACCCAGGACAAATCTTTGTGTGATGAGCATGAAGGTTTGTTCTGTGTCTGGGTGTAATTTATCTATAATATTACATATAATATTAAATACATATGTATGTTTTTAAAAAAAAAAATACTTAAGTAGTATATCAGTTGTTTCGTACCCATAACACAAGCAAATATAATTGCTTAATTTGGAACTAGATGGCGCTGTGTAAATGTGGTAGAATATTAATTATAGAATATTATTATATTTGTTACTTAATCGCTCAAAAACGGCTGAAAGGTAGGGGAAAGTGGGGAAATTGGGAACACTTAACTACCAATGCTCTAAAATAAAAGATAAAAGTCAAGAACATAATCAACTTTTATTAAAACATAATGTTTGCTTATTTGTCTAATTATTAGATAGAAAAAAGATTTAAAAAATCTACGTTTTATTAAAAATGTGAACGAAAACAAGAAGTATTCCTGTTCCTTATTACCCGATACCCTATGGGGTAAATGAGATCATCCCACGGGGGAAATGGGAACGGTGCGGGGTAATTAGGAACGGCTCATTATAATATGTATAAAAAAGTATAATTAGTTAGTGTGGCACATATCACACACGTAACCTTTACTAGTCTCGCCAGCAGTACATTTTTCATGTGCCCAGAGTTTACAAATGGCGCACATGATCCAATCTTCAGTAGGCGGCGATTCAAACTTTTCATAGCACATTATGTAGAAAAACTCCTCTTCGTTTTCATTTCCTTCTAAAGCCTTTGATAAATTTATGACTTCTTTACCCTTAACTCGTGGTTTTTTTTGTATACCTAGTTTTAATGTTCTTTACTGGTTTATTGGTTTGCATTTTTTCTTTTTTAGCTTTTCTCTCACTTTGCCTTTTCTTTTTATTGGTGTGTTTATTTTTATTGGTGTGCTGGATAATATCTGAGAATGCTTCTTATTCTGTCGCTTAGAAGTAGTTCCTATATTAGGAATGATTGGTACATTGATAATATCGGAAAGTGGCACTGAAGTGGATCTCATTTTGTTTTACTTGTTTGAATAATGTTGTTTTTGGAATTGAGTATTTGGTAGCAGCTTTGCCCAGTGTAAGTTTCTTAGTTCTGACATCTTCAATTGCATGGCGCAGATCTTTAAGTTGGTATTTTGTTTCAGTCTTCCGTACGTAATTCCGAGGCATCTAAAACAATATGTGACGTTAAAACAATTAAAAAAAAATAACTATTAGCAATAGGGGTAAATGAGAACGAAATGGGGTAATTGGGAACGTTCCCAATTACCCGCCTGATGCCGTTTCCAATTACCCGAAGCAGACAATATAAACCAAAATGGCGGTAATTCTTAACAGTATTTTTAATAACCTTCAAATCACTTAGAGTTTTAAAATAGATAAAATAATATAAGATTGTCGTGAAATACGGTGCCTCTAAACTCAAAACTATCATATTGACATCTTTAGTCATATACAACAAAAATTATACCAGAAATGCAAAAATAAATGTTTGACTCACCGTGGCGGCGCGCGTGCGGCGTTTCACTTTTACTGTCTCGTGCGCACTGCGGGGCGCTTGCTGCATCTGTTGAATGTGTGCGGCACGGTGTGTTGCGGGGAGAAGTATTACTTATCTAGCTGTTCCCAATTACCCACCATTCTCAATTACCCCACTCTCCCCTACTGTATGAAATTTGGCGAACAGATAGATTATTGTCTGGAGTAACACTAAAGGTTACTTTTAACTGACATTCAATGCGGGCGGAGCTGCGGGTGGAAGAAGGTTTTTCATAATAATATACATCATAAATAATAAATATTAATAAATTAGTTGAGGCCTATGTTCAACAGTGGACGTCATTGGGCTGATATGATGATGATGACATTGTGATATTTCCGAAGAGTCACTATCGTGCAAAGACCTCAAAGATTGCTTGATGACATTCAATTAATAATATATATTTTGCGTTGAAAGCAGGTAATGGCGTGAAAATGATGAAAACGATGGCTGACGTTTCGACCTCAATATGTTCGGTTCGGACGCAGTGCCCGAAATGACTCTTTTTAAGTTCAATTTTTTTACTTACAATTTGAACACTATTCAATTATTGAAGCTGTTTAGTACAGCCTAACAATACTATTTGATAGTGTTCGAATCGTCAGTAAATAAAAAAAATTGAATTAAAAAGGTGTCGTTTTGGGCACTGTGCTGTGGCCGAACACACATTGTGTTTGAAACGTCAGAGACCAATTAAACTTGAAAGAGTTATAGACCTTATTATTTCCACGCAACAATACACTTACACAAACTGAGACGTTACAGGTAACAGATTTTTTGTTTGGTTTTTATTTTGTTGCTTTTAAGGACTAATTTCCTTTGTCATTGCCTTCGTTTTCTAAAAATCGTGACTAATTCAATCATTAGTAATTGATAATAATATGAATAATAAACGACAATAACGAATTCACTGGTTTACATTTTTAATACTTATTTTTACTATAACAGTAAACCGTAACATACCCATACAAAATAATATTATGGTACTTTGTGTATTAGTAATATAAATTCCCATGTTATTATTGAATCTGCTGCCTCTTGTTGAGTAATTGTATACCTAGATATTAGGTAGACAGCTAGACGACCAAACATATAATCACGCCTTTTACTGCCTAAGGGGTAAGCAGAGGTGCATCACACCAACATTTCGTACAGTTAGTTACCAAATTGGTGATTGATATATTTAATGAGAATTTGAGGATTGATATCTTTAGGAGCAACCCAATACTGTTTTCACCTGAGACAGGAATTGAACCTAGGTATTCATACCAGCATTTGTATATACCTATTCCTGATCCGCTACCTAGGCAGCAGACCAATGATGTAGTCCTACTTAGAATACTTAACTAAAATATAATATTTCGGTCATTATCACACAGTGAAGTAAGTATTTATCTTATGTAGATATGGATTGAACCCACTACCTCTAAGCAACTCTATTCTACCACCACTAGACGAACAAACCCTACATAAAGAACCACAAGACACAAATACTTCAGCTTTTCAGCCACCCACACATCTACACTATTACAAGTTCCACACAGTGACGTAGGTTAGGGCGGGGTCGACCCCTGACCCCGCCCTCATACCCCTCACCTCGGCCACACTTCACCCCCGCACTTTCACCTCGAGACCGGGCCGTACCCGGGGTGAGCCGTGAGCCGTCAGTCGTTCTTCCTACACATTTATTTTTAAAAGAATCCATAGCTACGTATCGTATGTTCATTCTGTACTTTAAGGGTAGGAAACATTGGTAGTTATATATTTGTACAACTTAACATATAATATCACATCTTATTACTCCTTAGGGGTAGACAGAGGTGCAGCCTGTAATAGCTTGCAATCCTATTAGTTTCATGTACTGGTTTGAAACAGAAACAGCAGTATTTATTTGTCAATGTAGGTAGGTTAAATTTACAGATCTTGCGTTATTAAAAAATTGAGCGCTACTTTGTACCCATAGGCATACAAATGGTAGGTTAACATAGGTTGTTAGATTTCTTGACTTATTTCTTTCTATTTTAGCTGTAACTTCATCATCATCATATCAGGCCAATGACGTCCACTGTTGAACATAGGTCTCACCTAATGACTTCATTTCAAAATAATCCAACAGTTGTTTTTAATAATAATTAGTTTTACTTTTATGTTATTGGTAGAAAAGGAAAATTTGAAACAAAACTCTATACCAACCCGTCTAGCCAGCGTGGTATAGTAGATAGGCTAAATTCCCTCCACAATGTTTGCAGCAGTAAAACATTAATTTATGGGTTGTAATGACGAATTGGTTAGACAAACAGACATTAAAATGATGTCAAATGTATTGATTAACATATTTCTTTCTTCCCATTTCTCTATTCTACTTTTACAATTATTTCATATGTTAAGTTTATACTTCTTTTATGCTCTCAAATTTTTACTTCTTTCCTCTACCACTCTAAGGTTTGTTGTCAGAGAACTCAAAAATGAGTTATCGTTATGCTCGCCTTTGCATATTTATTTAGTTTGTAAGATTATGTAAGTATCTGTTTTCGTTTCTTACCGCCTTAATACAAAATACTACTAAGTAAACCAGGTTTAATTTTTTTACATAAGCCATTGTTTTAATGTCAAAGTTGTCAATTTAAACCTGGTTTAATGCTTAGTCCATATTTTGTAATCAGGGGGTTTGTAAAGTAGGTATAAACTTAATATTATTATAATAATCTATTCTTTATTCTACTTCCAACTTGGTGCAATATAGCTGGCGATGTGTACCTAATTTAAGAATAGAAAAAAAATATAAAAAAAATTCTATAAACCTCTTTTCCATATTGCGCTTAATAATTATCTTTTGTTTTAGTTCCGAGTTATATTATATAGGTGTTCCTTAGAACCTCAAAAAAAAAGAGTACTAACAACATAATATTATCATCTTTTATTCCAAAGGGGTAGGCAGAGCCGCACCAAACCCATATTTCACCAGCTATGATGATCCCATGTAAAAGAGAATCCTTAACCGTGTGCATTTTCAAACTTTGGGCTGATACTTAAACTTTCGAGACAGAAGAACCCAATGCTTAGATAAAGACCCTTTTACCCGACCATTCGAACCTAGGACTTCTTTTTATTTTGTTCTGCAGTCTTACATATTCGGCAACTCGAACCAAAATTAACTCAGACCACGCTTGAACAATAGATTTTTACTGATATATTTTTTGTTTTTATATTTTTTCTTATAGATTCTAGTAAGACTTGTACCTAAATACTTATAAGAATTTTAATTAATATGTAGCTAGCTATACCTTAACTATGCAAAAGTAAGTATATTATATATTTTATAATAAGTTAATCAAACGCCATTATTTGCAAGTAGTAATAGTACCTACCTAGTTTGTGTTTTTTTTTGTAATTTAAGTAAGACAGAAGTAATAATATTTAAATTACAGTATTGAAACAAATGCAATAAACAACCACAATTCTATAATCATTAAAACATTTTTTAACTTGTAGTGGGTACTATCTGAACTAAAATCATATTTAATTATAGTTTAATAAACAACCCATACCCACATTACTCCAACAACAAGTCATACAAGCAAAAGCGTCATAACTTTAAAAATCAACAAAAATTCCATCAAATCATAGCTGGCGCGTCGCAATGCCGCGATGCGTCAAACCGTATCAACGTCACGTTGACAAGTGCGCGGGAGTGGTTCCCCCCTCCCCGCACTCGAACGACGCCACGCCCCCTGCGCACGCGCCGCCTACCATAACGATCTAGATTGATCTAGATCTAAATAACCTCACTGTAAACTGTAATATATGAACGATTGTAATTTTCACGGATGTCTAATGGTTATATTCGTTTATTGGTGTTTTTTAGGTCAAATGTATAATGTAACAAGATTTATTATGACAGTGTTGATAAAAATATTATTTAATGAAGGTGTTTAACACTAAAACATAAGTAAGACATTGGTAGTAGTAGTCTACCTGTCAGTTATAATGTGAGAGGCACTTGATCACCTGTATGTAGACAGTTAAGTACGTGGGTGCCTATCAGTCGTGGAGCGGCGTGCCGGCAGAAATACGGAGGCAACGGGAAAGTTGATACAAAGTAGGATTTTCATGTACGGTCTGAATGTGAAGCGCTGAAAACGATGCGATAAAAATATAGTTTTCTTTTGTGTGGGTAGTAGTTTTTTTTTGTTGTTTATTTTGAAATGTACCCATATTGTTTTTACGTGTTTCTAATTATGTTAAACGTAACTTTTATAATTTATTTTTCTAATAATGTATAGTAACAATAGACACAATCAACTCAAATAATAAATACCTACGGCAGTATCTAAAACCTGTTTTTATAACAAACAAGTCCACTCTCCTCACACATATTTAAATAGAAAGAGAACGCAATACAGTATATAAATATTAATAATAAATCCCAGTGGTATAACGAATTTTCTTACCGACGGTACTTGGCCACTGAAAGATTTCCACCCCGCGGCCGGGGAGGGGGGAGGAGGGGGGCCGGTGTCGAGGTGGCGGGGCCTTCGCTCCCTGCCCCTGCGGGCCACCGGGCCAATGGCGGAGCGGCGCGCCCTGGCCCGACCCGGCTCAGTCGCGGCTGAACCGCGACCCTTGACACACAAGCGCGTCGCGCGTTCTCTTGCCCTGTGACGGCAACCGGCATCATCACGCACGGAGCGCTAGTTTACGGCGGGGTCGGAGGCCCGGGGCTTTGCCCTCCGAGAGGCCCTGACCTCCCGCCTCTTGAGCTCGGCTTCCGCGGTAGCTGGAGGGAAGACGAGCTGCTACCGTCTACGCCCGCGAGTCAGGCCGCGTCGACGCAAAGTGGCTCTTCCGCGACGGATAAGGGTCAGAATGTGGAGTGCGTGGTCTGCGGAGACAAGTCGTCGGGGAAACACTACGGCCAGTTCACTTGTGAGGGTATGTAATCTTGTGCAGTGAAAGTGATTGTGCGTCCACTTACGACTCGATATGCTTGCCGTGTGAGTGCTCACCAAGGAAAGTATTCATGTAGGAACTTAGTGCGTTATTGTTAGGCTCAAATGAATAACACCTAAAACTAGGTCACTGATAATATTCGCGCAAAGTGTCCGTCTGGGCTTAAATTAAAATTATTTTTAACAAAGAAATGGAAGTGCAAAAATGTTACGTAGATTTTTTTTTCACTTTTACCAAAAAATCTACTTTTAAATATATCTAGTAACCTTCCTATTGATGTTCCTGGTCAGTTAGTAGACACAAAGACTATATTTATACCTGTGATCTAAAGCTATTAGTTAAATGATAGATGGACGTACAGAACGGCAATTATCGTATCATACAGTATGTTTATAACAATTTTAGCTATTTTCATCGCGCCGATAAATTGTAGGCTACGCAATACATTCAATTTGTACGTTTTCGAATTATAATTAACTAAGTCATAACGCTACGGCTATAAACAATTATTTTCTAATAAATAATTGGTCAGTTATATTTTAAAACGTTTTTATTGCCGCAAAAAATGTTCATATCTACTTTTAATAGAACAAAATTGGTGAAAATTAAACAAATAAAACAAAAACACCAATTTATCGTCCCCTTTTGACCTTAAAAATCTCAATTACCATCGCGCAATGGAGTCTTCTAATCAGAATGCAATAAGACAAAGTTTTCACAAAGTGTCTGTCTTTTAAGATAAGGGGTTCCTCACTTTTATGCAAATTAGACAAAATTGCTGTATTTTGAATTATACCGTTTTGGTATTGCGATGAATTATTAAAATTAAATGATTTTACACATTTTCGGTGCAAATTAAATTAATAGAGATAATATTCGTAAATAGTAAACGTAGGTCATGTTTTTTTTAATTCTTAAAATCATTATAAAAAGGCAATTTGCCATTTTTATATTTCAAACGCTTTAATTTATAACTCACACAAAAACTAATTCGCACACAAAAAAAAACAAATGAAACAAAAATTAGCTGTCACTTTTCAAAAGTAAAACAGACAAAATAAAAAAGAGAACATAAATATAGCATGACATTATGAAGTGAAACATAGTGAACTCGGCTGCATGCCGAGTGCAATTACGGATAGCATGTCACCAAATAATTATGTTCAAGTGTAGATGACCGCATGCGATCTGTCTTGGGAACTCCGACGTGTAGACATTATTGTTTTAAACAAATGTACTTTCTCAATATCAGAGCGATCTGTATTTTTCTTTTTGCTTTTACTATAATACTTTAATTTTGTAAAATGATGAGATGATGAGAATATGAAATCAGAACTGACATTTAGTTGTCTTATTTGAAATTGAATAAACATTATTTTGTTTTAATAACGTCATAACCTACTCGTAAAATAAAAATGATACATACTTACCATTATGAAATTCGATTTTGAATTCGTTGTTCAAAAATTGTTTTTATGATTGTAACATCAAAATAAAAAAGTGATTTTAAATACGATCGATCGGTACTATTCTAAAATTGAAATAAATAGGTAGTTAATATTTTAAATAAGTATCAATTTTTAAACGCGCCATTTGTCAAATAGTTTGAAAATATTATGACAATCAAGATAAAAATTAATGGAAAATAATGTAGTGCTTCAAGGTGAAGTTTTAATTTGTAGTTATACCTACACAAGTATTTTGAATTAAAAAAAAAATTACTATAATTTTTGGAAAAAAACTCACTGGGAAATAATTTAGTGTTAATTTAATTAGACAGGGTCGTGTTTTATTTTGTTTTCTATAAAAAGTTAACTGACATAACTAAGAATGTATTTTTTCAAAAAGAAAGACACGGCGATGGCTTACTGCTGAGTCCGATAGTCCGATGACATAACAGTTGGCATCAACTGCACCAGTCATTAAAGTCTTTCAACCTTGACCCGCGGGTTAGGCGCCAACCTGCATGAACTCTCCATATCAACTTGTAAACAAAACGTTTTCAAAATGGAACCTTATTGTATTTTGAATCGAAAACTTTCTTTGTTGATGCTTTTTTGTTATTTTTTTATTGTTGTCATTCGTTTTATGGAAGTTGATAAGATGAGTATTAGCTTTATATTGGAGATAAATCCTTAGTAATAAGAGCAAACAGGTTTCCTTGTGTCGGTTTTGTAACAATGGACAATAACGCTCTATTTATTAGGTAATTGAATTTTGAATTTATATTTTTTTATATTGATTATTTCTGTTGAGAATTCAGCACACTGATACGATTATAGTTTGCGAATAGCACATAGGCTACTATTTTACAGATACACCACGTTGGTGGAGCTGCGGGTGGAAGCTAGGTACATATTATATGGTACTGCTCGGAATCTAAGTTGGATCGCGTGATTTGCACGACCGACGCCGCGACGGTCACTTATTTTTTCGGCCACAATTTCGACAATGACTTCTTATGGGATAAAACCTTGGCAATCCACCTTTAAAAGAATAATATACCTAAGACATTTCTTATTGCATAATTCTGTTTTTGAATGATAGGTTACCTATAACTGGACCCCATAAAAGAAGTCTATTATTGTGTGGCGCTAGTTACTATTGAAATACAAGTATTTTGTAAGTAAAACCACTGCAGTTCCATATTTTACCGCTGAATGCAGAATGCAGTGATTCGATTTTCAAATTCATTAAAATGGCTGACATTATAAAGTGTTATTACACAACATCGTAATAAATTCTTGCTATTTATACTAGACACGGCCATGTATGCATTGTGGCTATTGTCTCGAAAGGTGTCAGAATTAAAATTGTTAATTCATACAATACTGGCCAGGCGGTTGGTAGGTACTTCTATTTCTTGGCTTTGTTGGTTGCGCAATGGCGCGATACCCGCTTACAGGTTGTCAGTCACCTTTCATACGAGATTTTGTAATACTTTGAGGGTTATCGTATATTTTAATAATAATATGTAATAGACTCTAATTCTTTTAAAATTGCCAGGTAAGTAGGTACTAACGGATAGATTTCTATTCGTTTTTCTACTAAGACTGCATTTTTGCCAACTTTTACATGGCAGCTAGGTTTAAATGTATATATCTGACATAAGTTATTGACATGCGACGTGATAAATTTTCGTTCGAATAGATTGCCACATTTCTAGCCTCCTTGCACTACCTGTACCTGACTGTCACGGTGGCTAAAGTGGTAGCCTCACCACTAAAATCGCCATGCCGAGTGTCAAGGGTTACCCAACCAGAAAAATATTTGTTTGATTCATCGATATTTGCTTTGAGTCTAGACTATAGATGTACCCTAGGCTTGTACCCTAGTCACAGAATATGTAATAGTACTAAAGTCCCTTAGTGCGAGCATTATTTTAAAAAAGTCAATGATAGGAAAAATATTGTAATATCTAAATCTAAAGACTATTTTTAGTAGGTTAGGTATATGGTCAACGGAAGTTGCAGAAGTTTAATTAGATAATTTGATATACCTACTTACTTACTTACATCTTCTCTATATCGCGTAAAACTAATCCTCTCTTGCTTCCGTCAATCCTTTCACATTCTGGTACAAGACGACCTGTACCTTCTTGATCTTATACCTATATATATCCTCCTTGATCTACTTACCTCTACCTTTTTCCGACAAACGAAACGTGTTTTATCAGGTGGCCAATCGTATTTCTTCTAATTTCAAATGACTGATTCTTTGTTCAAAAACCAGTAAAATTTATTTTGGTTGAAAAAAATATCTAAATAGGTTTATGAGAGTCGTATTAATTAAAAACTTAAAAAATAATATCGATTATAACATTCAGGAATTGATTTTTATTTATAAAAAACAAAGACACACTTTTCAAATATGCTATAATTTAAAAATAACGGACTTACCTTTTTGAAACACCGCTGCACCGTGCCGAGTCAATGTCCTCAAAATATTCCATTTTCAAATAAGTACCTACCTATCATTTAGTTACCATTATATACAAATATTATGATGCTGTTAAAAAACGCTTATTTCTTAAAATTCCTGACTGAACTTAATAATAGCTAATCAATTTTTGCTCTGAAAAGCCTGTAATTAAAGTAAGGTCTAAATCTATAAAATACCACTCGTGAACCCATGATCAGAATAATAACTAAAACACAAGTCTGACAATGGTGACATCAGATCAGTGTAAAAAATCAAATTACTACCGTAGGAGTCCTACGGTAGGACTCAATTAGTTATTTATAAAAACAAATATTGAATTAAAAAATATTGAAGTCCGTATCCGGTAGTTTTTACATGCTAATTGGTGGTAGAAATATATTTCGTTCTATATATTATAAAAGAAGCAGCGCGGTGGCGCCAAAAAGGTCTTGACCTCTAATATCAGTGGACTCTGATAATAAATTTAACAAGAAAATGTTAGCGTGTCTGTCACGAAGTAGGTTTATTATGTAATTGTGATTATATTATGCAGTATATCATGATAGTATTGTGTGGAAATAATACTATGCTTCCTTGATAATAAATATAAATAGAAATTACAAATTATAATTTAAGTTATAAAGTTAATAATTTCTATTGTTAGAAGTTTTATCGTGTGTAGTTTATATATATTTTAAAATATAATGCAAATACTCGCATTGCAAAATGTAATCTAATTTACCTAAAAGTGCCTAGAACTTAGAACTGAAGTTCATAAGGTGGGTTGGTGAACGTAAAATACGTAAAGAACTCAGTACAACTACAAAACTAATATTTTTTCTGGAGGAATTGATGATCTATAGATACTATTTAATTACGAATTATTAAAGAAATAAGCTAAAAATAAATAAAATGAAAATTAAAAAGACAACTCTTTCTGTGACTTACAAATATTTGTAAGCATCAAATAAACAACTCGCGGTATTTAAATGGAGGTCATCAAATTTCTTGACTACAAGTGCAATCTGCAACTCAGGTTGATACATTTTTAATAGTTCTAAACAGTACATAAATCAAGATTGTATTAAATTTTCCTTCCATAATCAAAGTCTTAATTCCAATCCTTACTGCTTACAAACCGGGAATAATCCACGTAAACTCCATGACTTACGGTCACACGGAGCAACTGCCCCATAATCAGGTGTGTTTTACTTATCCTCTAAATACGTAAAACTATCATTAAACGTCCGTTTTAATAAACAACAAATCTTATACAATATTTCAAGTCCACAGTATCACGTGATAAGTTCCTAAGAGTGTATCGATAAACCGCATTAGTGTTGCGCTCATAAAGTGTTATTTTGATGTCGACGAATCCACTTTATTAGAGGTTGGACCCCCCGTTGTCGGAGTTGGAACCTTGTCGGAGTAAAACGGTGCGGTGCTTGGGGTCATTGTGTACTAAAACCGTTTATAGGTGTTATAACGACAAAGTCCCTGGCCGAAGCGCTTCTTTTGACTTAAATGCTCGCGTCCGTGAGCGACAATAGTGATCGCAGTTGACACCTGTATTTAGAGATGTACTTTGTCGATGGATTTGTATGTCGATGATGTATTGAGTGTGTGATGTAGTGTGAATGATTTTTGATGTTTGTGACAAGAATAAGAAAATACATTTTAATATAACTTAAACGTAAACAGTAAATAATGATGTTTTGAGTGTTATGAAATTATTATTAATATTATTCATAAAATGAAAGACATGACTATTTTTAATGTTAGTTACATTAAGGAATTAATACTGAATTCTGTTGGACTACCTATTTATGACTAAGTTTTATTCATAAATATTATATACTAAGTAGTGGCAAGAGGTAGATGATTCTTATATAGAACTGATCCGTAAAACACACAAGCCGGGGCATGAAGAAGAGACATTTCTCCTACAATAGAATGAATACAGACGAACTGTATCTTAAATACACTAATAATTTAAAATGGTAAACATAAAATCGAGATAATTTTATTATAATAAAAATGGTATTAGTAGACATGATTACAAAATATTCTTTTAGTAATAAATTCAAGTGTACTGATAGGCATAATATTCGTCTTCAATATTACGCAAATGGTTGATCGTTCCAAGAACTGGTATATAATCGTTTACACAAAACAGCCACTCACTAAGAACATACAGATAAGAGCCATCGTAGATCTTATATCGAACAACACCGCTTTTGTATTGACGTAAAACATCCTATAAATTATTATTCAAATTTCATTATACAAAATAAATACGGCAATGAATTAGCCGCAGCGTCGTGTTATCGACATGCGGTGGCATCACTATCGACCACTATAACCGGTCACTTTATGGTATGTTTTGTTCGACCATACTGTGGCAGTTAACCCTATCTTTACGAGCGACTCTAAACATAAGTGTCTTTCCGAACTTATTTATTTTTATCTCATTCCACTTTTTAAATTGAATCCAACTTCGGCTCGTGTGTGGCTCTCCTCTCTCTACTAAAACTGTCAATAAAAAGCTCGAACGCCTTGAATCATGTCGCCTTTTAATGAAAATTTGACTCTTTTTAATATATTATTTATGTGAATTAAACAAGTACTAGCTACGCCTTAATAAGGTAAACATTCGACCGTGTGACGTTAACGACCATTTTCAAAATTTAAAACCCGCCATCTTGTTAAAGAGTACTCATGTTTGTCACGTCGTAAATACTAAATTTATATTTTTTTCTCTCGCTCGATACGCATGCGTTTCATTGAGTATTCATTGTGAATTAATTTTATTGTTGATTTAAAGAGAAAACTTTTTGGTACGCATAATGTTGATTGATTAAGAAAATTATGCATCCGATTTTTACTATAAATCGATGTCGACGTCCGTCTATCGATACATTTATATGTAAATCGTCAGGCCTTTGCTTGCATTTTAAACGGTTTATTGTTAAACTATATTAATATTCATTATTTACTTCATTAAGCCTGAGGGCAACAAAATATATTAAAACGAAGTCAAGTCGTAGGTAGTAGAGGAAACGTCAGCTATAAAAGTTTGGTTTAAATGTTATCCATTTCCGAATTAATCTAAATTTTGATAATATCAGGCAACAAACATACCCATACTTGAATATTAATTTATATTGGATATGCGGAACATATTCCAATAAATATTGGAAATATTGCCAAACAACAGAAAATAATAATAAATCTTCTCTTTATTTTTAAACCTATATAATTATGAGTAATTCATTTAGATCCCTAAATAAATTACAGGAAACAAAACCCCGTTCGGTCAAAACAAAACTACCACTAAAATGATAATGCATAGAACACTAACATTGCTTATGAAAGCTTAACAGCACTTAGATAAATATAATATCACGAAAAACTACCTTGCAAATAAATTTAATATTTCATAACAATCACATTCAACTTTTCATATTAGTATCCAATATGTATTCTCGCATTATGATATATGTATCTAGACATGTATCAGTGCTCATATTCTCAGGAACAGGACCTAGATCATTAAGCCGATCGACCGAGTCATTAAAGCGGGTAATTTTTCATTAGACTCCTTCTTTTGTCGAGTGTCTTAATGAAATGATTAAGGGAAGTTCAGTATCGATATGAACGTCGACGTAATGTGTGCTTCACTATATTTATAAGTAATAATAAAAATATGATGCTCTGTGAATTATGGCAGTTCGTTTTATGAAAATTTAAAAATAAATGGCAATGAACAAATTCATTTTTCAATTAGGTAAATGACAGATAGAAACTTTTTTATACTTTCAAATTTGGAACAATAGTTAAGTTGGTCTCGTATTTTATTTTATTTTATTTTTAAGTATGTTTTTACTTAAAGTTGGATAGTAGATGTTATAGTTAGTTGACGAGGTTCAAATTCTAAAGGAATATACTTTTGTTTGTAACTACGAATAAAAACGTAACATCAAAATTAAGGACTTTTCTTTTGAAATTACATTTAAATATTGTAAACTCCTAACCAAGCCAGCCAAGCAATGCGCCCATTTCAATACAACTGTAATTGTGAAGACGGTCAATCAAGTCTGCAATGCAATATTCTGCATTCCAGTGCCTCTTTATATTATTCTAGTTATATATTTCAGCACTGGAATGTGGCTTTTTCTCTAGAAATCTATACACTAGTACCTTTGCATGGTAATCTTATGCCACCGATGTTAAAACATATCAGGTATTAAAATTTTATCTTAAAACCCATTAAATAATATTACATCAATGTCCTGCTAGGCCAAGGCCTTACAATTGAGAACTTGGCCACAACCGAAGCCTTAACGGCTAATCCTAACACGATGATTGATGTCGGTCATTAATGAATATTAATAATTGATTCACTTCACATTCTATTATGGATCATTTGATTATAATTGATTTTATTTTTAATTCTACTTGATAATAAATAGAGTGAGTTGATTACTTTTATTCTACCATTTATTTATTTTTTGCAATGGTACTAATATTTATAGCGTTGACACTTTGTGTGTGATAGTTTGTTTTAACACTTGTCAATATCTAAATTTTAATGGATTAAGCTATGAATCTTATCGCTCGCTGTGGCGGAAATTAGGTGAGGCCTATGTTCAACAGTGGACGTCATTGGGCTGATATGATGATGATGATGATGAAGCTATGAAATTCTGACTAGCTTGCAGAAAAAACATACATTTCTTTATAGCCAATTTAACAAACTTACAAATTCAACTTTTATGAATTTATAGTCCCTTTTAAAGAGTAAAATGATATTAATATATTATTATTACTATCTATTTACGTAGACCTCATAAATTTGTAAGAAAAGCGGAATCTGTGGTCTAACGCATCAACAGTGACCACTAACCACATGGACCAAGTGACCACTAAATGAAGATTTAATGGCTTTTAACTATCTTTATTTATTACACCATAGACACCAACAGGTGCTGTAAATACTTAATACATCAAATTAAGGTTTTTTTTCATTTGGTTTATGGTTGTGAGAATTATCGCTTTTTGCTTTTTGTTTTCTTCCGAATTCCGAAATATTGATTTCGTTGGTTTTACAAGAAAATGAATAATTAATTATATAAATTATAAATGATAAATTCAAAGTACTTACATAACTAGGTATGCCTAATTAATTAATAAAATTATTAAAATAAAATATTAGTTTTTCATTGCAAATGTAATTGTCAATCAATTAATTTTATTAGTATCTAAAAATAGTAATATTGAATTCAGAATAAGTTAATTAATTATTAATAAATGGAGCGGTAAGATTCCTATACGATTTACAATGATTAGATAATTTTAAACTCTCTTTTTAACGCTATAAAGTTATTTTTCAATCAAAAGTGTGACAAGTCTCAATATGTAGTAGATACATAGTCATGTAACATATAAGTAGAGAAACAGAATGGCGACTTTTATGACGTCGGTAACTCAACGCGACCATAATATTCGCAAAGTCGTAAATCTGTCGCACCACGCACGCTACTTAAACTATAGTGTCACTTACACTTTTGATTTACTATAATATAAATAATATATTAAGTAATAACACAACCTTTTCTTCGGCAGTCGGGTAAAAAGAACAAATAAGTACTTAAATGATTCTGCCGGATCTAAACATGAGAGTCGATTGTATCAATATTAAGTTATGTATTAAAAGTCATATTTTTTATTCCAAAATAGTTTATATTTCGTCATTATTTTTGGATGTAGGTACTTACCGCTCAAAACGTTGGCTACATCATAATGGTCAAGTTATAGTGTAGTTACGTCATTGTCGTGTTGTATGTGGGTCATCGCAACACTTGTAATACCGTCATTAGCTCGCCAATAATTGTGTACCACTACCACACTTACTGTCTAGGGTTCCGTATGTGTAGGCTTATAGACTCTGTGGTCAATAGTCAGGTCTCCTCCAAATAATGTGGAGGGAATCCAGCCAACTATACCACGCTGTTGGTATAGGGCTTGTTTCAAATTTTCCTTTTCTCCCAGTTTTCTTGTCTGCATAAGGTTAGGTTAGTACCTTAGTCGCTTTTTACGACACCCACGGCTTGAGATAGGGTAGTGACATTATAATAATAATAATATTCTACCACATTCACACAGCGCCATCTAGTCCCAAAGTAAGCAATTATATTTGCTTGTGTTATGGGTACTAAACAACTGATATACTACTTAAATACATATTTTTTTTGTAAATACATACATATTATAGATAAATTACACATTATGTATTCTTAATCTGTCATTATACTGCTACGTACCCGTTCGACCCCAAGATTCGACCCTATCCGAAAAGTACCCGTTCGACCTCATTTTTAGTATACGAATGAATGCATACGTAGAAAAATGGAAAATTTTTATACAGAACCAATATCCCAGCGACAATGTACGCCTGACGAGTTTATATGTTTATAATGTGCTCTACCAGTTGACATTCAAGTTGTCTTCACGTTTACTTGTGTTTCAATCTCATTCGGCCATCTTATGTTTTTTTACGCTGCGGAAACAGGCACGTGGTATGCTCGGAATATATTTAGACTTATGCGATGGTGGACCGGCATGCAAATCAATTTCCGAGTTCGATTCTGAGCGGCACTACTATTAATTGTGGATTTTACTTTGTAGATTAATATGTACTATTCAAGTGACTTACCATCTAATAACGGAGACAGAAAAACATTGTGAGGCACCAACTCGCAGCAAGTGTGGATTATGGCCTACACCCTCTCAGCTCTCTAGATAGAGGAGAGGAGACCCGAGCCCAGAAGTGGGGCATTAAAGGGTTGCTGATGAATAATGATGCGACTTACACAAACTCAAATCTAACTACAAATATACTAAAATAAAATTGCATAAAGCGGGTGGGTAAAGCATTCGAACACAAACAATATTTATAACTAGTTAATAAGCAATTAATAATAATTCATATAATTATTAATTGTAAATTAATAAATTGACTCAATTTATTGAATTATTATTTATTGCTTATTAAAAACTGTCCATAAGATAATAGAACGAATTTATAGCGACACTATGGTCATATTATTTAATAATGATAGACGTTAATGGATATACATTTTAATATCATATTTAGCTACATTTTGTGAATTTTTGTGGTTGTAGTATGCGACTACTGATGATAGGATGTATGGTGTACTTTGTGTCTGTTATAAAAGGTAAATAATAAAATATTAATGGAAAGTAGAAGATTCTTCTCTGTACCGACTGATCTTCTGGTTAAAAAAACAATGAACTTTACATCTATGCCTGTAATGTAGGTATGCGCTTTTGAGGTCAGTCTCTGTGCATTGTGTTAAGAATGATACTATCCTCATTGTTGGTTCCGGCAACTCTATTCTTCTAGTATGAGAATCATACCTTTATTTCTCTCTAAACCATTGAACGAATCCATTAATGGTTCTATTTCCACTTTTTGTTCCACTCTAATCCATCAAAGGCAGTGGCTTAGTTACTAGAGGGCTAGACAGGACAGTGTCTCGAGGCCTTGAGGGCCTTGAGGGCTCAGGGTGTCCCTTGGGCCTAAAAACAATAAATTTAACTATTGAAATTTTTTCCCACATTCGGAATATAAATAAACCAGATTCCAGGCGACGAATCTGGACAAATCTGGAGTATTGAGAGATTTGGAACACGGCGAATACGGAACCAATGATTTTAAATAGTTTAGTTGGGACCCTAGTTTATTTTTAGCCCTAAGGCCTTTGGTTACCTACCTACGCCATACGCCACTAATCAAAGGTTCTGTTTCTTCTTCGTGTTGCACTCGAATTTCTGTTATAAGTTCCCGTGTATTACACGAACAGATCCGCATGCGGAAACTAGTATCTTCTAAAGTTAAACTTTCCATAAAATAGCCGGTAAATTGTATTCCTTACGTAACAATGGCGGTGTTGAGCAGCTATTGTTTTTATTTTCACTTCAAATGTGGCGTCGATGCACTCGTTATCAACGTGTACAATTTGCAACTTGTGATGTTCCCAACGATAGCGGTAATTGGGACTTGGGACGCAGCTCCCGGAGTTAGATACGGTTTGCGAGACGCTAAGGTAAAGTTTGAACGCTTTCGTATTGTGTCGGGTGGAATGTGTGGTAGTTGTGTTTCGATGGTTTTTCCTAAAGTAATTTGTATTGTTTTTACTGAAATTAAATCATTATTACAAAGCAACTCTTCTTATCGTGTGGGCTTGAGGCAGACCCTAGAGTCAGAATTTATCAAGTCGCCAAAAAGGCTTCTAACTTGACTTAACGACTACCACATTAAGTGATAACCGGGACCAACGGGTTTACGTGCCTTCCGAAGTACGGAGACGCTCGAGAATGAAATTGCCACAATCGGTCACCCATCATGGACAGACCTTGCCAAGTGTTGCATAACCTCGATGATTGTAACGATCATCTCAGTACCACAATGCTACGAGCGCCTCATTTGACATTTCTTACTTATTATCATACAAATCAGTGCACAGCCTATTCAATCTAAAACTAAATCCTAAGATAGCTTCTACACCAGAAAACTATCTAAATCTAGAAAGAAAGAGTCTCTTTAACGACGAAAGATAAACATTAGAGTAACAAGCGTCTAACCGCACGTATTTACCGTGGACGTTCCCGCAGAGAGGCTTATCTGCGCACGTGAATACACCGCTAACGGTACATGCCGGAGAGTTGAGCGCCAAACTCTGGCTTTGTGCTGAATTTTCACTTTAGAGGTTATGCTTTTGGAATGTTGTCTTATGTTTAATAGAAGCAGAGATACGAAATAAAAGTTGAAAGACACTATCGTTATTTGTAATATGTTTTTCAATTGTTATTTGATTTAATTATTGCATTTTTTTTCAATAGTCTGTTTTCAAATTCGAATCTCTAGGCGAACGAAATCACTCACGAAATTCGCAGAATCAGCGAATTTCGTGACAGAAATCCCAATGATGACATATTCCTTATACCATATCCTAATGATGCAATATGGTTAGATCGTTTAAGCGCTTGCCACACGTTTAAACAGAGGTGACCTACGTTTATTATTTTTTTGTAATCGGTTATAATTAACACAAATTCTTTTATTATAATGAAATTAAATCTTTTATTACTAAAGAATATTGTCCCGGTAGTCGGTATATGATGCCAGTCACAGATTGTAATCTAAGATAGTCGTAAAATCAATGCCTCTCAAATAAGATAGTATTTGAGATTTATAGACGTATCGTCTTTTATTATCTAATGTTGAAAGGGTTAAATACACTAAAATAATATATATTTTTTCACAATTAGTCTGTGAAAAAAAAAGATAGAATAGTCAAGTCAGCGATAGTGTATACGACTTCTGTGCAAAATTTGGGTACTTCGCCGTTTGACATCATGAGTTATTGGCAGCATTGTGTCAATCGCACAAGTTCGTTTTTTGAATTGGCTTGGTTTGGAAATAACGATAGACTCTACCCTTATTATATGGGACCTAACATACTCGAAGTTAACGAAATGTGGTTGTGTGTTCCGCCTCTGCTTACTTCTTCGAGGATAAAGGGCGTGATGCTATGTTATCTGATGGCCTCAGAAGTTGTTACCTGTACATGTCCACTTTTATAAATAGGTCCCGCCTAAAGGACTTTTACAGTGTAGAAACCTGAGCAATACAATTTATTCCAATGGTGCTTCCCCGTTGGGAGAAACCTAAGCAATATCTAGGCTAGGATAAGCTAGGCGAGGCTAGGCAAAAGCTAGGCTAGTCTAGTCGAAAGCTAGTTCTAAATAATTGCGTTAAAAATTAACAACAATTCCCAGTCATCTCAGATAAAAATATTTTGTTTATAAAAGCAATATATTGCACAACGCAGACAAAAATTACACGTGGTTGTCAAATAATATATTTTATTCACAAATTAATAGCCTCTACGCATGCCACCGGTGCTCGAGCTGCGCGGTGCTCCGTATGTCTCGAAATAACTTAAATCACTAATTTAATTGTGAACCACCCACTGGTCGTAAGTTCGAAGGTTTCTGCTCTGTGTCAGAGGTCCGGCTAGGGTTGTCAAATGTTAGAGTTGAGGCGAATTTGTCTAGATTAAAATTTTAACTTTTATTTTGTTTGTTACGCTTTCACGGTTAAACCACTGAGCAAATCTTAATGAAATTTGACATGAAGATAGTCTAGAGGCTTGAAAAGATATAAGCTAAGCTGCGAGCAGAAGCTTGTGGAAGTATATCACCTCCTTATTTGTTTAGTCAGACCTCAGTCCTCAGTCTTTCAAACATCTATGCAAATTCCAACGTAGTCTTGGGACCGTGATCGAAGATAACAATTACGGCAGATCCTTGCCCAAAATGGAGGGGTACAAGAAAATAGTGTTTAAACTTAAGATAGTTTTCGATCGATTTTTTCTATAGTATTATTTACTATAAGGCTGAATATTTATATAAAACTAGCTTCCACCCGCGGCATTGCCCGCTTGGTATGTAAAATTGTATACCTTCCTTAGAATCCCTCTATCTATTCATGAAAAATCTGTTGCGTAGTTTCGAAGATCTAAGGGTACAGAGGGAAGCGACTTTTTAAAGACAGTGTTGTGCTTTTTGTGTCCAAAAGAGTTGACAAAGGTCACATCCACATTTTGTTATAATTTAGTTTGTTGTTATATGATGTGACAACCCTACACACCATAGATGGTTTGTATCGCTAAAACTAATAGCACATTACCAATTTTATATAAACGCTTACATATACGACATTCGAGATATTTTTCTAAATAATTTACTATGATTCAGCGGTCATATATATTTTTTTATTGAAAATTCGATTTCTTTTCCTATACGCCAAACAATATTTTACTATCTCCAGCAAACGCCAGATGATTCTCGACCTTAAATTCTTTATGATACATGTATATTTCATTGTGTTTTGTATGAAGGCGCCACAGTTCGTCTTTCAAAGCAAATTGTTTCTTATTCTAATATTTACGCATAATATATTCATGAGATTGGTCTTAACTGTCTTTAAGTCGTTAAGTTGGTTATTTAACTGTTTTATAAAATCGTATATATTTGACGCTTCCATGCAAATCGTCGTATTTTTGTATTAGGTAGCCATTGATATATGGCATTATGTTAATGTCTCTAAGCATATTAACTAAATAGGCTAGCAAGTAATTACTACTGACAAAAATTAAGTATACTAAAATATCACACCTTCAGAAGAAAAACGTAATATAATTATTAATAACAACTTCACAATTATAAACCTTATTGCTATTATGCAAAGGTAAAAATTGCTGAATGGATGCATTTTCACTTCAGATGAAAACCGTAATGAGATAATCAATACCCACCACAATAACCAACCTTAAAACCATAACTACAAAGTGGAAATTGCTGCATTGCCTTATTTTACTACACACCTTTTTAAACAGGGGTATGAATTATAAGAGGTCCATGTTTGCATACAGTTTCGAATGTGGGCATAATGCTGTTGACAGATATACCTATATTTTACGCGCTCATAATGATATAAGGACTTACTACCGAATTATATACATATCGATGTATAAGCCGAATTTATGGCGTATTTATACTGTGAATAACGATGAAATTATAAAAAATATGAAGAAACTTATACAGTTGATGGTACACAAGAGAGATAGGTCGGCTTTCGCAATTACCAACGCCAAAAACATTAAAAACTTTAATAAAAAGCTTTTCTACAAACTTCATAGTATTCTAAGAAGTTCTAGAAATTTCTTGTTAGAAAAAAATAATAGTAACTAAAATAGAACTAACTTCTAGCGAGCTCCAATTACCAGAGTAATAAAATTTTGCTGTATTTCTTTTGTATCAACCCGATTTTGAATTATAAACTTACCTGAAAAATCATACTCCATCACATTACACACACTATTGTAATTTTCAATACAAGTGAACCAATCACAATTACAGCCTATATTATATACTCCAAATTTAGCAAAGTGTATATGAACACTACACTCAAATATATCTATCGAAAGTCTACCCCAAAAACAATTAACTAAAGTTGTTGTAAATATAAAATCTCTCCCGCAGGTTGCAAATCCTTTTTCAAGAGATCCGTGAGAAGGAATCTGACGTATTCCTGCCGAGGAAACAGGAACTGTCCCATCGACCAGCACCATAGAAACCAATGCCAGTACTGCAGGCTCAGAAAATGTCTCAAAATGGGCATGAGGAGAGAAGGTGAGTTAAAAACATTTTCAAAATATTTTGGGGACCGCATGGAACTTGAATTGGGTTGAAATTTCGAAATTCCTGGGTTGACTAACATTATTGGCATCGTAGATAGCAATGCAACTAACATCCATGCCTATATTGAGACATTTCATACGCGTTTTAAACTAAAACTTTTCTTTTGTTCGCCGGTACTTTGTCAGTATGTAAGTATTATGTGATAAGTACTCTTCGCAATTGATTCACCATCGATATATCACGATCTTTACCTGTCTTAGTTTTAGCTTTGCCGTTTTGTTCTACATCTTTAATTTCTAGTTTATTTGATGATCTGGGCGTTACTGCAATAGATGTGGAATATATATTATGAATGTGCTCTAATAAATGTAATCAAACGATTGATCGGTAGAGCTTTTTCTTCAGTATTAGAAAAATTAAGTTCTTCATAAGATATCAAGACTTCCATTTCTGGATATACATTGTTTTATACATATTTTATTGCTAGATAACATGAACCCACTTCTTTATCGCTGAATTTAATTTTAATTACGTATTACTTATAACATTTTATCGACAAATTGTATCTATACACAAAATATCTAAGAACAACCAAGTAGCGACTATAAGTCATGACTCAAAACTAATCACAATATGACCTTAAATTCCGTTACAATTACAGCAAAATTATTAACTACTGACAAATTACATAATTCATCAATATTACTATAATACGTAACTAACACAAAAAGCTCACTTTAAAGATACATTGATTGTCACAACTGTAATTAGTTAAATCATTAATCTTGGCAAGTCATTAGCTGAGAGAAGGCCCAAGGGCACACCTAAGTAACTGTTGACGATCGCATCTAATATAAAGTTATGGACTATAATAGCTTATTATTACTATAGAATTAATATGCTCAGTTATTGTTTTAAAGACAGCATCATGATTGATGGTGGACAAGAATGTATGGCCTTCTTATTTCAAGTGATATCCAAAAACAAACTTAATGGTTTTTTTTTAAGAAAAATATGTATTCTCTTTTGTACTGTTTTCTTAAATGCGTAGTATTTGCACGTATTAATAGTGTGGTCAAGGTTTTTGAAAGAAGAACCTTGACGCGCTGTCAACTTTATGGTTTGTGGAACATAGTTAAGAGCCCATTGAATACAACTTTGTGTAAACGTTTCATTATGTCACTAACTAAAGGAAATTTTAGAACTAAATGGGTTTTTGGGTTACTAGTTTAAAATATTTGTTGTACAACCCATAGATTTAGTCGCGGATCCTAGGTCTATGGTACAACCCGTGAGACCAAAAAAGAGAATGATGATAATTTTTCTGACTTAAAACATTATCAAAATTTTTAAAGTCTTTCAAGTACTTATTATTTTAGTTGCGGGTGCCAAGACAGTAGGTTAGGCATTACCTTCTTCAACAAGGGTTAATCGCGGTTAATCCTGGCTTAAAGGAGTTGCAGTGGTGGATATGAGAGTGGAAATATCGTCAGCATATCACAAAATATAGCATTAAGAATCTAAAGCAGTAGCTTCTTATCTTCACCTGTAGAAAACTGTAAACACGTTTTTGTTTCACTGACATAAATATACATAAACATAGTTGATACATTGCATTTGTTTGCTAATTCTCAAACTAAAATTAGCTTCCGCCAGGTGTGGTATGTTGATACCTCTATGGCAAATTTCATGAAGACGGGCTCAGTGATTAAGACTTGAAAGCGAAATAAACAAACAAACACAATAATTATAACCTCAAATTTTCACCCACATTTCAATAGCGTCCAAAATTTACGCTAAAATTATTCGCCCAATCTTAACACAGGTGCACAGTTAAAAAGATAACATGTGTGAATGTAATTTCCTTGTGTCGTAAAGGAAACGGTCTTGATGGAGGGCAGCGAGGTTGAAGAGTTCATAACGTGGGACACCCGCTGGGGCACTTATTACCCGACCAACTCCCAATGACACCCGTTTGACGACCTCTTCCATTCAAATTTCTGTCTCCAATCTTTTATTTGCAAAGTATTTTAATTCCAGCTGCTATAAATGCACCTGCAGTTATAATCATTATGGTTAAATTCATACCCGTTAAAAGTTTTCGCTCTACTTCTATTTCACGGCGGGATTTTATTGCTCTATATTTAACAGGGACATCATTCGAAATCTCGATACAATTAGTCGAGGTCAATATCATTCGATCGATGTTTATTTTCAAATATTTGATAACAAAATCAAATCGAATATCGAGATTGCAAGTAGGTTTTATGCTACAGATACAGCTTCAGAATATCTGGAGCAAAGTTTTCTTCAAGATTCAATCAGTAAATCCTAAGAAAAATGCGTCCAAACAAAATACCCAGCTTCATAAAATAGATTATCTCCTAAAACATTTCAAAGCATTACCTCCTTCATTAAAGTCGCTGTATCTCGCACAAAACTTTTTACGAGTCCCACCTTTACATCATTAGGGTCCCTTTGATAACCAGGGCAGATCATAGCGGAAAGGACACAGTAACCCGCTGCTCTCATCAACCCTTGAGCACACATTAGGTATCTCGACCCCGTACACCCGTCATATTTTGTTCAACAAACGATTTGTTGTCAGACAATAGGAAGGTGCGAATGTTTCAGATTAACTATAGATAGAAAAAGTAAGTGTGCCCCTTTGTCGCTTTGTAATCGTCTTAGATATCAAACGGGTAGATGCTGAGATTAAAGCCGTCATCTTTTGTATTTTTTATAATATTGTTTCACAGTTCATGGATGTTTTGTAAAACGTTTGAGCTTTGAAAAGGTCCATTTAGGATGGTGTTGCCACCTAATACATTTGATTGTTGGAACTTGATGTAAGAGATATGTTTTTTATGTGAGGTCTGTTATTACGTAACCATTGTAAATGAGTGGTCAGTTGCTTTTAACTTTTTTTGTATTGTACGAGTATGTATGTTTACATTGAATTTAAGTTGTTGTGGACATTGCGTTGCTTTTATTTTAATTGTGATCTTTGTGACAATTATATTGATAATATTCAGTTTAGTATAATAAGTGGAATTTTGTTCTGTAGATATATGTTATAAGATATTTATCTGTCTGTCTGTAATGATGTTTATGGTTCCATTTAATATTTCGTTTTAGGATTAAAGATTGTCTAGGATATTCTTTATATGTGGATGCCAGCAAACTATTAACTTTTGACATAATAGTGTTACGTTGTATCTCACACCCCCAATATCCAATGAAAAGAGACACTGTCCTTTGTTTTGTGCTTTCTTTTTAATTTCTTGATATGACTCTACTAACTTTTCTTTTCTCCATCGGAGTCAGTTATTGTTAACTACAGACATTAGAAGAGAAACGTTGATTTGCTACTTGATACGAACCGGCAACTTTAAAGACCATTTCAAAACAAAAAATAAAATAGGGATGACCAAGGAGTTTCACATAGCAAATCAAAAATTTACTGGTGATATTAAAAAATAAAGGGACGTTATAATACGAATAGTACTAATAACCATCTACATTGCCAGTCATATTGACATAGACATAATTATATCACAATAGTGTATCTATGCAAATGAGAGACAACGCACACATTGATTAATTAACCGCATTAGTATACCGGTTTATTAAAAGTGCATAATGTTGAGCCTGTTTCACCCTTATGAACAATGGTGGACTTTTGTTCGCCATGATGGCACATCAATCATACAGTATTGTTTGCTATATCTTTACGTTTTTGTGCTAGGCCGCTCATTTAGAAAGATTGTAGGTCTACCCTCTTTAAATTCAAATGTTAGATGGCGGGAAATTGGACGGTTTTAATGTTAGGTTAGGATTGGTTTTTTAAATTATTTCAGCGTTATAGTAGATGATATTGTGTGTTTGTTTTGTTTTATTTGAAGATAATTCACAATGATTTCTTGTCAGTTTATAGATATCATTGTGTTTAGACTACTGTCTTATAGTATCTTAAATTTAGTTAAAAAAATATACCTACATTCAATTTAACATTAAAAATAATAACAATGATCTCTTGCTAAATGTTTGTAATATTATCAATAACATAAGCTATAGATTTTATAAAAAGTTACGTCAAGTTATCGTATCAATACACTTTTAAAGCTTACCTCTACTTACACATAAACTCGAGCAAGCCGACGCTATTCACAATACCTATCGCGTCAAATTCCATCACAAATGAACTGAGGCACAAAACACCGCTGACCATACACAATGTGTATTGTCAAACTGTCAAACTCATCATCTTTCTTTTCCCATGCTTTAAAAGGGGCAGAAGCTTCAATATTTGCCCCAACACGCCTACGGGTGACAAAGAAATAAGTCTTTAAGGGTGTACCTACAGCTGGTGAGCAACTGACCGTAAGGGTTTCTTTGCATTAGTCCAGTCCTAGCAAATAACCGTGAGAACCGTTTTTGCAAGGATTGTGGATGGATTTGTATGATTTATGAGATTTGGGTTTGAGGTTTGACAGTCTGACTTAAACTTTGATTATTAAAATTTAGGTGCCTAAAATAGAAATCCCTAAATAGATTGTCCATTATCCAAAAGTAATTTAAAATGCGAGATTATTTGCCACACATGTCATCTACATTTTAAGAAAGTATTTCAAAGGTATCTAAATAGATTTCTCAACTTAAACACAAGTGCTTAAAGAATAAACTACAAATAAACTCGATTCAGTAACAAATTGTATACCTAATAACGTTAACATTGAACTAATTGTAACTATAAATAAAATGACCTGTAGAGTTAACAAAGTCGATTCAAACGACGATAAAAGGCGTCCACTAACAAGTCAATATTACGAACTGGTCGTAATCAAGATACACTATACAAGTAAAGCTCACGGTTTTCCCCACAGATTGATGCTAGTAATCGTGTCAAGCATCACAGGAACGCGTCAGAGCGAGTATATCTCCATACATACCCACTTTGTGTCTCATAGCCGAAAGATATTATCGCTTCTAGTGAGCATAATAACTGTGACATGTCTTACGATGCGAGCTCAAACTGTAATGGCTTCTTTCTCGGAAAAACAGAGCCTTACCGCTTCACATTAAGATATGATCACACGCTTTCCCACGGACCGCGAAAACTAGCCGTGGTCAATCCTTTAAGTTCAATAGGTCCAAAAATAGCTCCCTGAAGTACACCGGTCAAATTTGATTGCAATCATACAGTTGTTTTCGTTAAAACGGATTATTTTGGTATATGGTCGCCCGCATTCCCACGGAGTATGAAACTAGCCAATGGTCAGCCCCCTAACTAAATAGTTCAATAGGTCCGGTTAACAAATAGCACCCTGAAGGACACCGGTCAAAAGTTACGTCGCAACCAAAACATTAATTAAAAAGCGAGGATGTACCGGTTTTGGCAAGGTGCACGACCCTTCCACTAAGTAATTATATTTCCGCACGTTTTATCACGAATTTGCATGTGAATCGGGGTAACTATTACAATAGAAAACGCTGCGCTAATCTCTAAAGGTTTTTGTTGAAGGGCAGGTATACGATGGACTGAATAGTTGTTAGAAACTTGATAGGTTTTCACTATAAACATTGGCTTTACACTGTACGGTAGTGAATATTAAATTTCACATTACGATGAAAGGAGATTTCATCGAGTTATTGTGCCCTTAAAGTAAATAGCCACTTAAATAAGTTTGCTTTTATATTTACGTCGTGTGTTGTTTACGTGTCCTCTTAATCTGTCACGATCGATCATGTTTAATAGATTATAATCATCCAATACTTTAAAGCCTAAGTTGATATATGCTACACCATCATAATTGGCAAAACCATTTACCGCGTTTCACTTCAATACTAATAAAATCACCTTAACTATATAAAAGCAAGCATCAGGCACGATCGAACACAACCTTTATTAATCTGAAATCCCATTCAATATGATCAAAAGGCCTCGTTTTAACATAAAAAGCAAAGCATCAACAAATTCAGGTGTACAGAATCCATTTCGAACGAATCGTAAACTCCGAAGCGAAATGGCGTCACAAAAAGGAATCAAAGTGTAAAATCATTTGTGTCGGATTAAAAAAGGAGCTAGCGAACGAGCGTGAGATGTATACCACTATCAATCAACTCGTGATTTATATTCCTTCGTATGATGTATCGCTTCAGCTCTACAGCCACAGCCTCACCAAATGGTAAAAGTATCCGATAATTAACTTTTTAAATTTTGACGGACGCCTTCATCTTGCCCAGGGAATAAAACCTTTTTATTTTGTTGTAAAAAGACAAACAAGTAGATCCGAATGTGGCAGATTGTGAAATTCCTTTGCCTGTGTATGTTCCAAAAACCTGTTGCTTACGACAATCGTGTTGGTATGCGGAATGTGTCTATGGTATCATCTCTAATGGCGCCAACAATAGAACTTAATTATTCATATATTGTCATACATTATGAAAATTACTTAGCTCATGTTGTATTAATTATTGTCACATTTTTTGTTTCGCCTTATAAGGTGTGAAAGCTTATTAATTAATTCGACAGGTGATAATATAATCAGCAAAAAATATGACCGGAACATCCTTACATTGCTTCGCTATTTAATCATTAATTGCGTCATTCATAAGAAATATGCAAAACAAAAATGTTAATCCTTACTTGAAAGATACCATCCGAAATTTCACCATTCATCAACCCAACAACATGACACTGTGTGCCCGTCAAAATATTCAGGGGGTTTCTATACGTTCCACTTGCCGGCACAGGAATCGAAGGTGGACCCCTGCGGCGCGCATCCCGTTCCTAACGAACTGTGTAGGTGATTTATCTGAGGGTACTCTCACACTCTTAATGCCTTTAACTTATAATGGTGGTAAGAAATATCACTGCGACCGATTTAATATCTAATTTTCATTTATCAACACTTTTGCGGTATTTATTAGGTTCTATTTTTGTTTGGTTGGTTCACCTTTCAGACCTTGCTTTAGTTTGAAGATAGACGTAAAGGAATAAGTCTGTTGAGCAAATTTTGTTCTTGTGTCAATTGAAATAAGATTTATAATTGCGAAGATGCAATTGTTGATTTTGGTGTTCGGTTATTTCCTAATAAACTGATGGCTTTTTCCATTCAATTGTGCAAGCGTGTATGGGCAACTCAAAAAATACTGCCATTTGTTGGTCAGTAATTTTATTAGTGACAAATAGAAAACAATGTTGTAAAAATAATGTTAACAAGCGATGTTATTGTGACTTTGTACTTTATGAATGTCTAAGTAACTTATTCATAATAATTACTCCAAATATCTACTTTTCTTATATCTACTTCATTCGCTTCATTATAAAGCTCAAATTCTACATCAATATTACTTTCTTGAACGTTATTTCCAAGTAATTATATGTCCAAAGCTATAAACAGCAATAATTCGCTACTTCAAGCGTGTAACATGAAAGGTAGTCTAAATCAACATTGATAGTAGCCGTACAGGTGAAATTTTCTCACAGCCACTCGGTCCGTTCCTCCGTCGTATAATGTTGAATACTCGAGAGTAATGCACGCTCCGTATGTATATTGGTTACTACGCTAGTAGTCTCAGGAAACCTGTTCCGTCTGGTCGTGCCCTCTGTACCGTACTCAACTACACAAACTACACCATCCTCTTTAGTTTCACTTTATATTTTAACTTTGCAACTAACATTTACTACAGTTTGAAGCATTCCAGTAATCATTTCTCGCGACAATTCTTTATCAAGGTCGAATATATTTATATATTGCTGACAGCTTAATGGAACAACGATGCTCGCATCAAAATTATAGATGAATAAGCTAAGATATCTAAAAACAAAAACTAATTTAATATGCTAATGTATGATAGCCTGATATCTCAATAAAATTAACGATAACAGACCATAATAATGATCGTATTTAAAATTGAAACAACTTTTTCTCTCGTGTCGCTTGGTATTCATCTAGCGTCCGCATCTCTATATGTCAGTTCGTCTGTACGTCCGCGTCCGTCATTACACGTGAATCATCCTCGGTATCGTGCGCCGAGAATTTCGTGAGGTCACATTTTAGTATAGCGGTTTAGGCGCCCTGCGGTCGTTTGCTAGATAGAGATGAAGCTATTGCCATCTTCGCGTGCTAGAGTAGGAGAGGAAACGTCTTCTCTGTCTAACGCCGACCGTTTCGTGACCCCACAGCTAATCACATATCTGCAAGCGTATTATGATTATCGCAAGGCTTCGTTTCTCGTACGTTGTTGTGGTCAGTGACTCTGCACGGTGCCTTCGTTTATTTCTCTCTAACATCATTTTATATGCACAATTTACTTTAAGATACCTCGGAGATGTATTGTTGTAAAAGCTTGTTCCACGTTTATTGGAAGAGATATTGTGTTTGTGGTTTGTTCATTGATTGTAGCGTTGGGGTCGTCATTAGTGTTACATTTGCGAGATCATTTACGACCAGATGGGTGTAACGAAACAGATTTACCTGTTGCCGGCCCTGACATAAATCTCGAGCGGCATTTAATAAGCCGATAATTACAAAAAGTCGACGCGAGCTAATGGGGTTGTGGAGTGGCTCAGGAATGCGCTTTATTCTCAGCACGTGCCTCCCAATAGCTTTATTATACAAATCTTTAGCATTTCCCAATCGAATTATCTTTACGATAACTTTAATTATTTGATTCGGTACTGTTTTGATGTCTTCCGTGTCCGGTTTTTAGTGTTCATTTAGATATGCAGCTGTTGGTGGGTGGTTTTGTTTACATTCTTTGGAGTTAACGACTTTCTATCGAATCTTGATATCGTTGTTGCATTCCTTAAGTAGCTGCGGTAGGGTCCAGTGCTTGGCAAATGACTTCTCCTGTATTAGATAGCTGAGGTATTTTAGACCTTCAAAACAATGCCCTTTAGTCTAGTTTTCCCCTTTATTTTAGCAAAATATGACTAGCCTTAACGTCAGTATAGTGATGAGCAAACTTTGGCCTTTTGAATGCAAATGTACACGTGCAGCTCAATATACGCATTTCATTTAAAGGCTCTGTAGACTAATTATGTTACCAATCACTAGACATAAATGACTTTGATTAACTGCAGTGTCACAAAGGATTTGCTAAAATTGTTAGTAGTAAGTTACAGACGCTAAAATGATATGTAAACATTAACAATCCGAGGCAAGGTCGGAGGACTATGCTAAGGTATTGCGCAACATTTGACGCAGTATCTGGAAGTCCTAACCTACTCGTATAAGTAAGTCCATTAACTCCAATTATGTGATGAATTGATGACACATTGCTGCCTGAAACAGATTTAAATATATTAATCAATAATAATACCATTGCTAGAGCTGCTTTTATCATTCTACACCCCTTAAAAGAAACTATGTATCTAGAACTCGATGCGACAAATCAAAACCTTACGATATCACTACATGTCTCAATAATCGGAACTCTAATCGCATACACCATTCGTCACTACCTACTTACCGGCTTTCTACATTAGTAATAGACAAATCTCTAATCTGTATATTAGAAACAATATTTCTCACTGTCGTATAAGCGAGAATTTCTTAATGATATCAAAACACAACCGTTACCGCAACAAAAGGTAGATGGCTCCCCATTTGTCGGTGTTGGTGTGTCGGGAGACTTGTCGCGTGCTAGCTCTTGTTGAAAAATGTGAAGCATAAATAACAGATTATCGAGTTGTATCGAGAAGTAACGAGATAGTTGCTTGTGAGGTACAACTTAAATAAATAGGCGAACGGTAAATGAAGTTGTGTACCAAACTTTACAAGTTTTAAATGGGAATTGTATGATGTATCTTTAAATGTAAGTAATGAGTTCTGACTTCGTTAATGTTACTATTTATGGGGTGTTATTTATAATACTCTGTTTGTTGGGCATGAGAAGCAAAGTAGGATGTATTGTCCAATATTTTATTTGATGAAATAATCAAGGAGACTTGCTGTGTTTCTGGTACCTATCTATCATATTCATCGTTAAACAAATGATTGGCAATATAGTGTTAAAATATTTTTCATTCATCATTCATCAGCAACCCATTAAGTCCAACTGCTGGGCTCGGGTCTCCTCTCCTCTATCTAGGGAGCTGAGATGGTTTTCTCATTCACGCTGGTCTAGTGCGGGTTGGTGGATCAGACATACTCATAGAATTTCTTCTAGTGTATGTGGGTTTCCTCACGATGTTTTCCTTCACCGTTAGCAGATGGTAAGTCACTTGACTAGTAGGTACATATAAATTCCACAAAGTGGAATCCACATGGGTAATGCCGGTCGGGATCGAACTCGGACCGCCTGGTTTGCATTTATCATTTCTTCATAATTATCATGTCTAGCATTTGTGCTTTTTGTCTAGATTCACAATCAATCTTTCCTATCAATTTATTTATCAAATTCTGAAAGGCTGACTTCTAGCTTAGGAAAAAGACTGCTTATTTACCTCATTGTCAAATTTCTTGTCAACTATCAATCAAGCTAGGGTATGGTTGAATGCTCAGATCCTATAATAATCTTGTCCGATTAACAGAGCTGTCAAATTTTTGTTCAAGTTAGTTATGTCTTGTCGTTTTGTTAAATGAATTCAACATTCTTGGACGGATTGGTGGGATTAAGTTTGATGTATCACCGATATTATAGTGTATTATGTCATAATATAACATGTTAATGGCACGGACTTCTAGCAATAAAAATCCATGAAAGTTCCTATAGATTGCTTAATAACTAATATTATAAAACTGAAGAGGTTGTTTGTTTTAACGCGCTAATCTCAGAAACTACTGGTCCGATTTGAAAAACTCTTTTAGTGTCAGATAGCCTATTTACCGAGGAAGGTTATAGGCTATATAACATCTCGCTACGGCCAATAGGAGCTGAGCAGTGGCCAAACAAAAGCAACGGGAGCGAAACCCCTCGCGACTTCTAGTTGATATTATAAAAGATAGCAATCAAGACACTTGCATGAATCAAAAAAACAAATGAACGAATCTAAGAGATAGATTTTCCTTTTTTTTTTGGCCATGCATTATTTGTCTAACTCTTCCATCTTCATCATCATCATTTCAACCCATAAACGTCCCACTGCTGGACACGGGTCTTCTCCAGAGACTGTGGAGGGAGTTTAGCTTACTATACCACGCTGGCCAAACGGGTTGGTATAGGGTTTGCTTCGAATTTTCTTTTTCTAGCAGTGCTCTTGTCTGCATAATGTGACTCCCTTAATCGCCTTTTACGACACCCACTCTTCCATCTTATTCTAATTAAATTTGCTGTTCCCTTAAAAAGTAATTTAAGCTTTCCTTGAGACTTCAGAGGTCATCATTTTTAACTCAGGCTTACCAGGGCCACAGTGATGAATATGTGGGAGTGAGTGTAATAGAAAATGCGTCTATGGCTAATATTGGCCCACGTTGGCCCTGTTATGAATACATACGGTTTTATATTTGTTGGATCATTACAGATGAATGTTATTTTGATTAGTGTTTATGTACTGATGGTGGATATAAAACATTTTGATTACATTGTTACTGTCTAATAGCAGTTTGTTATTTCTCTCGTATTTTATCATTTCGTATAGGTCTTCTTGTAAATTATTGATCGATAAAATTGCGTCGGTGACGGGTCTGCATTTTCTGATAATGTTTATTATAATTTATTTAATTAGTTTATAGTTATTTATTGTAACTGCCTCGGTGGCGTAGCGGGAAGCGTATACGACTGCTGTGCAAGAGGTCACGGGTTCGATTCCCGGGTCGGGTTAAAATGGTATTGGGTTTTTCTATCATGAAATTCCAGTATTAAGATTTTCCCGGAGTTTGGTAAACAAACGTTCCCGGTTGATGACAATAGGCTCGCCCCCTATTTCATGGGACCAAACATAGCTGGCGAAAAGTGGGTGTAAAACACCTCTGCCTACCCCTTCGGGTAAAAAGGCGTGTTGCTATGTTATTTATTGTAATTTTTTTATGTTACAAACATATTCTTACTAGTGTATAGGAGTTAAACTATAGAGGAGAGGAAACCCGTGCCCAGCAGTGGGACATCAATGAGTTGCTGATGATGATGATCTATAGTTATCTGAGACTTGGCCACTGGCCTGGCTCTCTTTGACTGGCCTGTTGGTCTAGTGGTTAGTGACCCTGACTGCTAAACCGGAGGTCGTGGGTTCGATCCCCACCCAGGACAAATCTTTGTTCGATGAGCATGAAGGTTTGTTCTGTGTCTGGGTGTAATTTATCTATAATATGTATGTATTTACCAAAAAAATACTATTTAAGTAGTATATCAGTTGTTTAGTACCCATAACACAAGCAAATATAATTGCTTAATTTGGGACTAGATGGCGCTGTGTGAATGTGGTAGAATATTATTATTATTATCATATATAGCCTATAGCCTTTCTGAATAAACGGGCTATCCAATACTAAACGATTTTTTTAAATCGGACCTGTAGTTTTTGAGTTTAAACCGTTCAACCAAAGAAACATTCAGCTTTTAATAAAGCTGAAGAGTTTGGTATATCATCATCATCATCAACATCATCATCAGCCCACATCCACCCACTGCTGAGTATAGGCCTCTTCTCTACAGTGCCACTTCTCACGGTCTTGTGCTAGCCGCGTCCAATGAGATCATGATCTTGACGATATCGTTTGGTATATATAATATAATTATTATAATAAGTATTAGTATAGAGACTGGCCTGTTGGTCTAGTGGTTAGTGACCCTGACTGCTAAACCGGAGGTCGTGGGATCGATCCCCACCCAGGACAATTCTTTGTGTGATGAGCATAGAGGTTTGTTCTGTGTCTGGGTGTAATTTATCTATAATATGTATGTATTTACAAAAAAAAATGTATTTAAGTAGTATATCAGTTGTTTAGTACCCATAACACAAGCAAATATAATTGCTTACTTTGGGACTAGATAGCACTGTGTGAATGTGGCAGAATAAAAAAATAAAAAAACTGAAAAAAAAAAAAATCTACGGAAAGGTGTCTATCTTATCATGTTGGCTTCACTCTCGTGTGGTGTTGGAATTTATCATCATCTTCATCTTTATATCAGCCGCAGGAAGTCCACTGCTGAACATATATCGCGCTGGATGCAGGCCGCAAACAACCGGCCCTATTGGAAATCTCTTGAGGAGAAATAGATCTCTTGAGGAGGCCTATGTTCAGCAGTGGAATTTATCAAGTCACCCATATTCAGGCTTCCAACTTGACTTAACCACTACCACATTAAGTGGTAACAGGGACCAACAACTTTACGTGTCTTCCGAAGTACGGAGACGCTCGAGAATGAAATCGCCACAAACGGTCACCCATCATGGACTGACCTTGCTGAGAGTTGCTTAACCTCGATGATCGTAATGAATATCTCAGAACCGCAATGCTACGAGCGCCTGTGTCTAAATCGTCTTTGGATAGTTAATTTATTATCGAACTTACCTTTCTATTTGCCCCTATAGTCAAACCTTGAGTAACACGCGCTGAATGACAAGCCGAAATGACGTCAGACTTTAGTTTTTAATTTATTATTAGTAGTCAGACACGTTAATTACTTCCTAAGAAACTGTAATAACATTATAATTCTATGTAATAATTTTAATTCGCCACAATTGGCACGAGGTACACTTAGAATTGTTTATAAATAGCATTATTATACGGGTTCGCTCTTAAATTATTCTTGTCTCATATTTTTTAAACGTAAAGGCTTGTAGCAGACCGGAGTCTTAAGCGCGTGCCACATGGTTGTAATCTTGCGTTCCAACAGAGGTGACCTTGTATGTAATCATGATGAGACATGAGAGAGCCATTTATCTAGTCGCTAGATGTACCTAATCCAAATTTCATACAAACAACGCGGATAGCATCCAAGCTCCAACCGAGGTTACCTCTGCTGGAATGCAAAATAACAACCGTGCAAGCGCTTTAGAATTCGTTGCTCAGAAGGTTTCCAACTTGACCCAACGGCTACCAAATTGAGTGGCAACTGGGATCAACGGCTTCACGTGCTTTTCTACATATCTATGGACACCTTCGTAAAGTTGCTTATCATCGATAATCGTAACGAATGCGAATGCGACGGGTGCCTTGTCGTGGTCATGAATTATACATATTATCACATGCCAGCACACACTATTATGAGAGGTTATGTAGGCCTATTGGGGAATTACCTCGACGAAACGCAGTTGTTTTATTAAATTGTTATGATACATCACCCCTCTTCTAATGTCGTCTAACCTGTAACCCACACAACAGTAGAATATTACGAGCGCATCAATTACAAGAAAAATAAAATGTAGAGACCAAAAATTGTGTAAAAATATTCAACATAAATTTAAAAATTGCTGCTATTTGGGTCTTGGCTGGTCTCTGTACCAGGGTGAGGGGTCAACTATGAGTTAAGTGTAAGTATGAGTAAGTCTGGTATGTACCTACTCCGCACCCTGATGTGGAGACGGTCAGGACAACGTAAAATATACAAATTAGAAATTTCCTTATAATATATAAATAAACTAAATCAGAACAATTAACATTGGTTTACAAAAAATAGATACAAATAGATCAGAAATTATGTTTCTCGTTCCAGACGCAGGAACACGGACAAATACGTGTCTCCCCAAGGAACAATAATTAAAAAAAAAAAGTTGGATTAACCAGAGATTATAATATATAATTTTTCTATTCTACTCTCACCCTTTTCTTTGTATGGTTGTACACTTCAGTCTTGCTCTCTTACTTCAACTTATTTCCTCTACACTTCTGGGTTTGCAGATGTTGTCAGATAACTCAATTCTGAGTTAAGCTCGCCTTTGTATGCTTTTTTATGTATATTGTAAAATTATTTTTTATGTATTTTCTTTGTGTGCAATAAAGTATAAATAAATAAATAAATATACTAGGTATTATGACTCCCAATTCTGTCTGTTTAAATGTTATGTACCTATAAATTAAAGATATATTTGTAAACGCCTGCACAACACGGCATTTTATAAATACAATTATAGTAACGTCGTACTATAATCGTTATTAATACCAGTATCTAGATGTAACAAGTTATTTTATGTCATAATTAACGTTATTTGCTCTATTTACATTCCAATATTGATGTGGTTATTGGAAATCGATGTTATTTTTCTTGTCAGCCATCAGTTCACTGGAATGAATTAGACACATGGCCGGTAATTTAGGGTTGTCATATAGAATATAAAATATTATGTAATATCTCGAAGAGAAGCGATGGTGGGTGAATAAGCAATGGCGGCCGAATGGATAAGTGACCGGCATGCAAATCACGCGGTCCAAATTCAATTTTGACTGGCAGTACTAATGTGGATTTCACTTCGTGAAATTTATATGTACTAGTCAAGTGACTTACCATCTGCTAACGGTGACGGAAAAAATCGTAAGGAAACCCACATACCCTAGAAGAAATTCTATGAGTATGTCTGATCCACCAACCCGCACTAGGCCAGCTTGATTGGATTATGGCCTGCACCCTCTCAGCTCTCTAGTTAGGGGAGAGGAGACCCGAGCCCAGCAGTGGGACTTAATGGGTAGACGGTGAAGGAAAACATCGATAAAAGTAAAAAGTTAATGTTATCCAGGCTGTGATATATTTCAATCTGCATTGCTGTTAGCTTTTCATTTAAATATTTTGAAGCTTTTATATGAGTATATCAAAAATTTGACATATGACCTATATACAAGTGACATTATTGACAGATGTCAAACTTTGACATTTATACTTTTTTTATTAAATACGTTCGGTAGGCCAGCCCTGAACTAATTGTCGCAATTTTAATAACTATAAACGATACGCTAACTACAGTTAGTTTATCCTTATGACAATCGATAATTGTATACTAGACGATGTACCTACCTGTCAGGTGACACTTCGAACGCGTTTTAAAATATTTTAACGCTATTTGCAATTTATCCTTGTTTGTAACTCAGTCACGCCAAAACGGCTCAAAAGATCTATGTGAATTTTGCCGACTTTGTGCTCTTAGGGCTACTTTCAAGATATAAAAACCCAATACTGAGACCTCTTACGGCCGCACTCAGAGATGTCAATTAGCAGTAAACTGTCATTAACACAAATTTTTCATTGAATAATCGTCTTTAGGCGTATAGACTTAAGTATTACACGTTTTTACTAAATAAACTTTAAAGTTAAGTAATGTCTCTGAGTACGGCAGTTAGACAGTTAGCTAGTTGTTGTTCATGGCTTCGCTCCCGTGAATCTTTCTTTGGCCAATTCTCAGCTGCTATTCATCGTAGCGTATATAGTCTGTTTTTCTCGATAAATGGTCTATCCAACACTAAAAGAATATTTCAAATCGGGTCAGTAGTTCCTGTGATACCGCGTTCAACCAAACAAAGTCTTCAGCTTTATAATATTAGTATAGATGTATGATGTAGCATTGTGTATGACTGCTGTCTAAAAGGTCTCTGCAGTCATACACAATGCTACGCTACCGAGGTAGTCCCAAATTTGAAATGTACAGAATGTAACTGCGTTCTCGTATTGGCGTTTTATACACTCGTATAACTTATTATGCGGATTTCTTAAAAGCTGCTGATCTCGGTCAAGACAGCTCATCCGGCGCGAAGGTCAAAAAATGTTCGGGGTGTGTTCCACCACAGTTGAAATAAAACAACAGTTTGGAGCGAGTTCAACAAAGGTATTAATTTCGAGATCCTTATATACTAAGCCCTGAGAATCATAATAGCGCGATTCAGGAATTGACATATTTTAATCAGCGCCATCTAGTGAAAATTTTTGGAAATAATTATTGACAATACGATCGAACACCCACCGAATGCGAATGCACAATTTAAATACGACAAAATGCGATGTAACTTCAGTTTAAAAATACACTAAGTCAGTCGTATTGTCACCAAAGTAAACCTAACATCAACAAAATAATCAAGCGATTTTGTAGTTAACACACAACAAACGAATAAACTAGTTTAATACATAGTTGTCAAGGTATATTTGCTGTAAATAAGCAATTATGTGAATGACTGTACATATCGAACAATATCTCAATTTATTACTGTCATTAGTTAGACTAGAGAATGAGCTCCTTAAAGGGCCGAGTACAATTACGTGCAAAAGTTATTTGAATGACATTTCTAATAAAAAGCTTTGTAGAAAAAGTGATAAGTGGTGATATTGAAAAGAGAGTGAATGCTGGTAATATGGTGAATGGAGTGCTAAACGCTTTTATGAACAGCCAGAGGATCTCGCAGAAGGCTCGTCTGGGGGCTACTGGTACCAATACTGATGTACGGAAGCGAAAGCTGGGTTTGGCAGAAGAAGCATGAAACTAGAATAAATGCTGTGGAAATAAGAGCTTTAAGAAGTATAATTGGGTGTAAATTTGAGTGATAGGTTAAGAAATAGTGTGTAAGGAAACGTTGTGGCATAAAAATAGAAGTTGTGACGCGAATAGAGATAGGAATGTTAAGCTGGCTATATATGAGGTGAATGTGAAGGGAAAAGTTGTAAGGGGAAGACCTAGAAGAAGTATAATAGAGAGAGAGAAAGATAATATTAATATGATTGATGAATGTTGAAAAATTGAAAGATGCATGCAACTCATACAGTTTTACCCTTTACCAGTCGCTTACGTCATTAAGACAGGCTGTTGTAACCTAATGTAAGCGCCACACTGTCGCCTACATCAAATTGTAAAAGTATAAGTGGTTTTATTGTCCATTAATAGTATCAACAAAGTTTTTGCTATTGAAATGTCAAACTGCCAATCAGGCTGTCAAAAAAGGATGGGAACATTTTAAAACTATCGAAATGCGTATTGAATAGGCAGTAACTGTTTGTTAATGTTTTAATTCAATTAAATTTTATTAGTACAGTTATGTGTTAAACAGTTATATTAAAATTAGACATAACATATTAGCTTTTTTTACTTATTTTTTTATCTATATACTAAGTATAATTGCATTACTTAGTTAAAATTTAACTTGAAAATAAAAATTAACCACTTCCCACAACTAGCGCCTTAATTGACAGCGAACAATTGCGGAACTAACAATGACAGCAATGATAGACTGTGAATGATGTGTTCAGTTGTCAAATTTTCTCCTTAGTTTATATTGAAGGCCTATTTTGCGCCAAATTTCACATTTTAATTAACCACCAAAAATCATTATACTTCGCCAACGCATCATTTATTATCTCGCATTACTTTAATTTATGTCTTTTCTAAATGATTGTACTTCGTCAGATCTCAGAAATGACATGACATATTGTTTCCTTAACGCAATCTGTGTCAAGATCACACTTGACCATTGTACCATCGATGAACAACAACTTCTAAGTAAAAGACATAAAGTTCAGAATTGTGTATAATAAATGTAAATAATAACATTGTCTTGTCTTGATCTTGAGGACGGTGTTACACAAAAAGGATCCAACCCACAAAATGTGACTTTTGAGATATTGAAGTTTGAAGTTTAACTTGTATTTGCACATTGATGTACTATTATACCGTCTTTGTTTCTTTGGGTAATATGTGTATATATTTATATTAATTTTATAGTCTGAAGAATTAATTAGTATAAGCTTATATTTTTTGAAAAATTTCAATAAACAGAGGATTGGATCCTTTTTGCTAAATGTAATTTTTAATTAATGTATGTTCATTTTTAATTTCACAAAAACGATCCAATATGGTATATTGATGTGAGATAATTGATTTAATTAATTATATATACATATATATATAGCATAGGTGAGGCCTATGTTCAACAGTGGACGTCATTGGGCTGATATGATGATGATGATGATAATATATAGCATACAGCTGCGTTGGAAGATGTTTTTAAGCTTCTTGCCTGGGACGGATTTGGCATCAACATAAATAGCGAGTACATCACCAATTTTCGGTATGCTGACGATATCGTGGTGATGGCAGAATCACTGGAGGACCTAAGCACAATATGCTCGATAGCCTCAACACAGTTTCTCAACGGGTGGGCCTTAAAAAATGAACATGGATAAGACGAAAGTCATGTCTAATCGCTATGTAGTGCACGCCCATATCGCATGCATAAATGGTTAGTACATCACCCACTTTCGGTATGCTGACGATATTGTGGTCATGGCAGAATCACTAGAGGACCTAAGCATAATATGCTTGACAGCCTCAATAGAGCTTCTCAACGGGTGGGCCTTAAAATGACCATGGATAAGACGAAAGTTATGTCTAATCGCCATGTAGTGCACGCCCATATCGCATGCATAAGCAATATCTCAGCTTTAATCTCGAAGTTGTTGACGAATAGGACCTAGGACAAACGGTCCGGTTAGGTAGGTCCAACTTCGAAAAAGAGGTTAATCGCCGAATCCAAAACTCGGTTGGGCAGCGTTCGGTAAACTACGTACTGTATTCTCGTCCACAATACCCCAGTGTTTAAAGACGAAGGTTTTCAACCAATGTGTGTTGCCAGTGATGACTTATGGCACAGAGACGTGGCCGCTAACTATGGAGCTCATTAGAAAGCTCACTGTCACCCAGCGAGCCATGGAAAGAGTTGTGCTCGGAGTTTCCCTGTGGGATCGAATCCGAAATGAGGAGATCCGCAGGAGAACTAAAGTTGTCGACACGAGTTGCATCGCTGAAGTGGCAGTAGGCAGGACATAATATAGCTCGAAAAACCGATGGCCGATGGGGGAAAAATGTTCTCGAATGGCGGCCAATCGACCCCCCCATAAAATGGACCGACGATCTGGTCAGGGTTGCGGGGGGTCGTTGGATGCAGGCGGCGCAAAGCCGCTCAATGTGGCGGAAGTTGGGTGAGGCATATATAAAATTTTTTTTTTTTTACTGAAATAAAATGATTATTATTATTATATGTCCAGCAGTGGACGTCGATAGACTGATAATATATGATGACATATATATATATATATATATATATATATATTTAATTAATAATATCAATATATAACTATATACAGGGTGTATACGACGATACGACATTAAATGACAAGGTAGCCAGTGTTAACCCTTATAAACATATTCTAATATAAATTATTAAAAAAAAAAAAAAAAAAAAAAAAAAAAAAAAAAAAAAAAAAAAAAAAAAAAAAAAGGTACACATTATTTAAAGTCGAAAAATTTAAGAATATAAAACTACACATTATTTTTCTATCATGTCGTTTTCGGCATGACGACGACAACTGTGCGGAACAGAGTAAGAGATAAGATAATATGAAAGAGTCAGAGATATTTAAATGAATTGAATGACGTAATGACAACATACGATCAACGTAAATACCTACAGGTTGTTTAAAACTGTGAACAACTGTGACATAAAGAAAGTACATTTGCGTCTAAACTATTGCAAATTTCTGTTTAATTTTTTTGGTATAGCCTTCTAACATCACATGCTACACGTGGTTTCATTTAATGTCGTATCGTCGTATACACCCTGTATATATAAATTAAAAAAAAGAATCCATTAAAAAAATATTTTGGGTTTCTTAAAAAAAAAAAAACTTTTATTATTTTAATACGTTGACATAAAATAACTTCTAAATTTATCAAAACTCATGTGGTTAGGATTATTTTTGTTATTTTAATTAGAACCTTATCATAACAAAATCATTTAGCAAAAACGATCCAAACCGCTTGAACCCTTTGTGTGATTTTGCAAATGCATTCTTTTTCATTTCAATATAATTTATCAAATACAATCCAAGTAAATTGGATCCTTATTCACATTTTCATTGTAGACTAGTTTCTTTATTTCATAATTTCACTTTAATGATCCAAGGAGGTTGAATCGTTTTTGTGAAAACAAAACCGAAACCCGTCATAGATGTGGGTTGGTACCCCATGTCGATAAAAACGTGAATATTCGTATTTTGATCTGGTTGTTTTTGCTATATGAAAATATAGACCATAAAGACCACTTTGGCGTACTTAACTCATTTTCGACCATCATGTGGGTTGGATCCTTTTTGTGTAACACCGTCCAATAGATCTTGAATAAAAACAATGTAAGGAGATCGTTTAGTGTTGACTTCACGTAAATAGGTTGAACGTGGATTGACTTTTATCTCTGCTGTTTCGAAATTTAAATTGAGATGTAGAAACTTTTTTTTTTATTTAAGAACATTCCTAATTTAAAATTTATTTATTTTTTAAATATGCAGTAAAATCTAGAATGCTGTTTACATTCTTCGTTCTACCGAATTCTTGTTGATGACTCAACGGACCATAAATAATTAAGTATAAATGTATAATAAGCTCTACCTTTCACATTAATAAAAAGTAATAACTATTTTTTATCCATCAATTTGACGCGTTATTAACTAACCCGTTATGTAGTAGCCATTTAATTTATAATATAAACATTGCTAATTTTCACTTAATCCGATGAAGTATGTGCTGTGGGTGCCGAACGATTTAATCAAAGTTATATATACAAGAGAAATCCAAAATGAGACGTAGCCATATGCAAATCACTCCTAATGGACCTAGATATATTAACCTTACGGGAAGCCCACTAATATTAACGCAAATTTACATTAATTTCCATTCATAAAGCATTATCTGTCAATTGATATTCGATATTAAAAACAAATTTAAGAAAATAATAATGTTCGATATGAAGTTTAGGCGCTTGGGCGTGTTCTAAATTCGAATGGTTGGTAATAATTAGTATTGAACGCGATCGAACAATCGCTTTGTTGAAGCTCGCGCCGAGTGGTCATCGATTATACGAGCAGATAGTGATGTTCCGTCGATGGCGAGTGGCGAGACGTACCGGAGATGTATCGGTAGATAGTGTAATGACGCGCTATTAGGCTAGGTGTCGACGCGCCGCGGCGTGGGAGAGCTCGCGGCCTACATTTCCTTCTGAAACTGGCTAATCACGCGCGCAATTACTCTAATTCAAACGGAATTATTCCGGCGATGTAACACTTTAATTGAATTGTTGATGCGAGTTGTAATTCGTGAATGCGTGTTATTTCGATGATTGGTATCGTGATATTTGGTTGGTAAATATAGATATTGAACGTATATATTCGTGTGTAATCGTTGTAATAATCGGAAAGTTCGAAATCAAATGTCATAACTATTTATAAGAATAAGAAATTTAACTTTACTGTGGGAAGCGTTTGTTACGAAATAATCGTGAGGGGCGAATTCCACTCAACTTGTCATTCAAACAAAAAATAATAATACAACCTGTTTACTTGTTTATTTTTTTCATTTTGTACAGACAAGAAATAAAAAGGTGAGTACGCGCGTGCGCGGGCATTCGCGCCGGCCCGCGACGCAACGCATTCCCGCCAAAAAACGTGGCGTGCTCCGAATACTTGGCGCGCTACACATTTTTGTTCTCGTTTGAATGAGTATTTCCGAATGAACGATTAGAAGCGTCGATTCCGCGTTTTCACGTCGATTCGTCTCGGATCGTATCGATGATTTGTGGCGTCACGATCTGTGAGATGGCTCGTTGTGCTCAGAAACAACAGGTTAATTCTTTAACGTCTGTGAAACTGACTCGTAATTTAGTATCGACATAAACAAATGTTGTCTATTATTATAATAGATAATATGTTTTTTAAAGAGTTATTCTTATTAACATTTTATATTGGTCGCAGACAAATTGATATTTATTTTAGAAAATAATATTCCCGTTACCTATTGTTAAGTTTTATTATTGAAAATGTACGGTAGCCATTATGTATTTGTATGTTATTCACCTGTTTTGAGAATCATGATCGTGACACATAAAAAACTTTAAATATTCGTAGTTTTTTGTGTAATTTGATTGATACGGTATTTAGAATTGAAGCTGAGTAATGTCAATGGCTCTCAATATAATGGAGAACTGATACGTCGATTTAATAGAAAAATGTTTGATAGTATGAAGAAAATGCACAAATACACCTTTGTCGATACAGGACCAAAGAATAACTCTATTAATAATACAATAAATAGTCAAACATTTTAAAATGTAAAAATTTACAAAATAATTTTTGTAAAAATTAAAAAAAAAAAACAAAAAAGTAATTAACAATAACGTAAAACTGTTGCTAGCTAGCTCATGTATCTACTTATCTATCTACGAGCAGATGATCGGCGATTGCCTATCTGATACCAAATTTCAACTGGAATGCTACAATTAAACCAGATCAAAATGTTTTATTCGAAATAAATTTAGTCTTTATATCTTTAATGATATTTTTATATGCACAGATGTGCTAAATTAGTCTAAAATGTATTCAAACGTTATCTACTTAGAGTCGTTAAGTTTGTATTTAACACCAACGCGCAACTGGTTCATTAAATTTAAATTTATCGCAATAATTAAACAAATTGACAATAAAACTTGAGTTTCAAACTATTGAATATAAACTTAATATAAAAGCTGTGAGATTTGAAATTAAAAAACGCATACCTATTATGAAAAAGTATTCCATCCAGAGCTTTTTATCATAGGCTTACAATAAATCTATCAGAATTACCTACATTCGAAATTCAAATTAATAAGAAAGTGTCTTATCGATAGTGGTTCTTATCTAATGTTCACACTTTATCACCACAAACATTTACAAAGCAATTATCCATCAAATCAAATCTATTAACGAAAGACACGTTGTTCGATATGAAGTTTAGGCGCTTGGGCGTGTTCTAAATTCGAATGGTTGGTAATAATTAGTATTGAACGCGATCGAACAATCGCTTTGTTGAAGCTCGCGCCGAGTGGTCATCGATTATACGAGCAGATAGTGATGTTCCGTCGATGGCGAGTGGCGAGACGTACCGGAGATGTATCGGTAGATAGTGTAATGACGCGCTATTAGGCTAGGTGTCGACGCGCCGCGGCGTGGGAGAGCTCGCGGCCTACATTTCCTTCTGAAACTGGCTAATCACGCGCGCAATTACTCTAATTCAAACGGAATTATTCCGGCGATGTAACACTTTAATTGAATTGTTGATGCGAGTTGTAATTCGTGAATGCGTGTTATTTCGATGATTGGTATCGTGATATTTGGTTGGTAAATATAGATATTGAACGTATATATTCGTGTGTAATCGTTGTAATAATCGGAAAGTTCGAAATCAAATGTCATAACTATTTATAAGAATAAGAAATTTAACTTTACTGTGGGAAGCGTTTGTTACGAAATAATCGTGAGGGGCGAATTCCACTCAACTTGTCATTCAAACAAAAAATAATAATACAACCTGTTTACTTGTTTATTTTTTTCATTTTGTACAGACAAGAAATAAAAAGGTGAGTACGCGCGTGCGCGGGCATTCGCGCCGGCCCGCGACGCAACGCATTCCCGCCAAAAAACGTGGCGTGCTCCGAATACTTGGCGCGCTACACATTTTTGTTCTCGTTTGAATGAGTATTTCCGAATGAACGATTAGAAGCGTCGATTCCGCGTTTTCACGTCGATTCGTCTCGGATCGTATCGATGATTTGTGGCGTCACGATCTGTGAGATGGCTCGTTGTGCTCAGAAACAACAGGTTAATTCTTTAACGTCTGTGAAACTGACTCGTAATTTAGTATCGACATAAACAAATGTTGTCTATTATTATAATAGATAATATGTTTTTTAAAGAGTTATTCTTATTAACATTTTATATTGGTCGCAGACAAATTGATATTTATTTTAGAAAATAATATTCCCGTTACCTATTGTTAAGTTTTATTATTGAAAATGTACGGTAGCCATTATGTATTTGTATGTTATTCACCTGTTTTGAGAATCATGATCGTGACACATAAAAAACTTTAAATATTCGTAGTTTTTTGTGTAATTTGATTGATACGGTATTTAGAATTGAAGCTGAGTAATGTCAATGGCTCTCAATATAATGGAGAACTGATACGTCGATTTAATAGAAAAATGTTTGATAGTATGAAGAAAATGCACAAATACACCTTTGTCGATACAGGACCAAAGAATAACTCTATTAATAATACAATAAATAGTCAAACATTTTAAAATGTAAAAATTTACAAAATAATTTTTGTAAAAATTAAAAAAAAAAAACAAAAAAGTAATTAACAATAACGTAAAACTGTTGCTAGCTAGCTCATGTATCTACTTATCTATCTACGAGCAGATGATCGGCGATTGCCTATCTGATACCAAATTTCAACTGGAATGCTACAATTAAACCAGATCAAAATGTTTTATTCGAAATAAATTTAGTCTTTATATCTTTAATGATATTTTTATATGCACAGATGTGCTAAATTAGTCTAAAATGTATTCAAACGTTATCTACTTAGAGTCGTTAAGTTTGTATTTAACACCAACGCGCAACTGGTTCATTAAATTTAAATTTATCGCAATAATTAAACAAATTGACAATAAAACTTGAGTTTCAAACTATTGAATATAAACTTAATATAAAAGCTGTGAGATTTGAAATTAAAAAACGCATACCTATTATGAAAAAGTATTCCATCCAGAGCTTTTTATCATAGGCTTACAATAAATCTATCAGAATTACCTACATTCGAAATTCAAATTAATAAGAAAGTGTCTTATCGATAGTGGTTCTTATCTAATGTTCACACTTTATCACCACAAACATTTACAAAGCAATTATCCATCAAATCAAATCTATTAACGAAAGACACGTTGACGATCGCTTCTCTAAATCGTACATAAACTAGTGTTGTAACAGAACCGGTATTTAATACTAAGAATCGATTTATATACTAAATTACACGTAGCACATGCCACAGGTATTACTTCTAATTATAGACTGCTTGGTATAATAATTGTTATAGCATTTGATTTCAAGTAAGAACTTTATTTAGAATGCGTAGGTATTGTAATTAAAATGATATTTGTTTTTAATTTATTACAGCATTATTTTAGCTGAGTTTGATCAATCCTGGCTCACAGAAGTTGCAGTAGTGGATGTGAGAGTGAGAGTATTCCAGTCTGCACCATGTCTTTCTTCCATTACACCAATAAGGACTCATCTCTAATTCTAATATAAGTTCTAAAATATTTGACTAACAGAAGCTTTTCTCATTGTTTCAGCTGTACAAAGAGGGCGAGTGCCACCGACGCAGCCAGCTGGCCTGGCGCTCCCGGGCCAATACGCACTCGCAAACGGCGACCCCTCCGCCGGCCTAAACAGCCATCCTTACCTCTCCTCCTATATCTCTCTGCTTCTCAGGGCAGAACCTTATCCCACCTCAAGATACGGCCAGTGCGTCCAACCAGCCAACGTCATGGGTATAGATAATATCTGCGAATTAGCCGCCAGGCTACTCTTCTCAGCCGTAGAATGGGCCAGAAATATCCCATTCTTCCCCGAACTTCAAGTGACTGACCAGGTCGCGTTACTAAGACTCGTCTGGTCCGAACTGTTCGTGCTAAACGCGTCTCAGTGCTCCATGCCCCTCCATGTGGCACCTCTGCTAGCCGCCGCGGGGTTGCACGCGTCCCCCATGGCGGCAGACAGGGTCGTCGCATTCATGGACCACATCAGGATCTTCCAAGAGCAGGTGGAGAAGCTAAAGGCGCTCCACGTGGACTCCGCGGAGTACTCCTGTCTGAAGGCCATCGTCCTCTTCACGACAGGTAAAATTTTAGACAGTCTTTTTGGGGAAGCACGGTTGTTGCTTTACAGAGTGGCCGGCGCTTGTGGCTCCGTCACCAACTATGGGGAACTGTTGGGGCTGGTGCGGACGCATCTAGACGCGTACGCTGAAGCCACGAGGGTGCAGCAGCCTCCGGCGCCGGCGGCCTCTGCCTCTGCTTCATCCGGGTATTATTCCACGTTAGACACGTCTTTAGGCGTCAACTCCTCGCTGTCTTACGGGAGCTTCCTCTCACCGTCAAGACTCCCGCCTAATTACACAAGTAGTCCTAGAATGCCTGAGGCAAGTACATCGTCTCCTTTCAAACTATGGGACCCGAGTAGTAAGTTCCCTAAGACAGATCAAGGAGGTTGACGTGTCGTGTTTGGGCTATGGGTCGGAACTGAGGTGTCGGGTTAGACGGAAGGAACGACTCAAGGAAGTCACTCGCGTATTTAACCGTTACGTATTGTTAGAATATGTTTGTGTACGGGGATAATAACTCTCGCTCCTCGACGAGGCGCGAGGCGCCTCCGGACTGTTCGGGGAGATTGCGACTTATTGTTCTTGAAGATTCCATTACGTATATATATATTACGAATTAAACATGTACTATATCAGGTATAACATCGTTCAAACGATTTTAATACCAAAGCGCCTTATTATTAAGTTTAATTTATTTCATGTAGATAACCTAAAATTATTTGAATACACACGCGTAATTTATTTTTAACTTCTTTAGTTTTATTTCCTTTTAATTCAAAACCCTTTATTTAATTAAGTTTAATGAGATTAGTTGTTTCATAAATATGTTGATTTTAGCGAAAATATTTCGTAATTAACATAAATTTTGTTACAAGTGTTATAAATAAAGTAAGTTTGGTGTTATAGCAAGCTGGTAACAGATTTATAGCGAGTTAACATCGTTTAGGGGATTAACTAACTACCAACTTTATCATTAATATGTCTCACTTAATATATTCGTTTTGTTTCTGTCACAATTTGAAAAATAGATACGAGATTTAATCTAATCCCTAATTAAAGAATTTTTATTGGGAAACTTTAATAATAAAATGTCACTGTGAAAAATATTATGACGTTCTTTGGATTAAGATAAAATATATATATCCAAAATGTCTATGGTAATTTTTCAACTTCTTTTTTATTTTATTCGTTGAGAAATTTTGAAACAGGTGATGTTTATTTTGTGTTATTTGATTTATTGCATGCATTGTTTTAAGTCCATCAAATTCAAATTTAGATATCTACACTATAAACTTTAATTAATCTTAAAGCTATGCATGACCGGCTTAGAAGAATATTAATGGAATTTACTGTATAAATTTCTTATTTCTACTGCAATAAGAACGATTTTCGCAAAACAAAAATGTTACAGGAGTAGGTAATTATAAGATTTATTATTAAGCATAAAACTTAATTATAAAATCCGTTTAATATAATGTTAAACAAGTAACTCGTAGTCTCGGTAACTTATCCAGCTAGATATTCAGGCAATAAACTTTCGCTTTCTCTACATTACGATCGTAGAACCACACAAAACTTCCAACTTTACTGTTTTACAACATATTAAAAGTCGGTGACAAATTTTAATACTAGAAGTACTTATGATTTTATAAGACATTAAGTTTTTAGTACTGTACTTTATCGTTAAGGAATAATATGGCGGAAATGACGGGAATTATAATTTAAATTTGCGTTCGAATTCGAAATTAATTTAATATTTAATAACCTAACCGTACAAACCGTACTAAGCATAATTTAATTAATTATTATTATTAATTTTCTATTTTTCATTGCTATCTTTCAGAAAAAGAACTAATGCTAAATGCAATTTGCAGTTAGGTAAATTACTTTTATTTGCCAAATATATAGGGTAAAAAGACAGTAAATAATATAATTATAAATTTATTCATTCGCATTTATAATTATATATATTGCTGTCACGTAATTATAATTTATGCGTAAATCTAGGCATTAATTTTGCAATTATAATTATAAAAATTTGATTGTAACTTGTTTTAGATAACTGCTACTGCTGATCGAACATTTAGACATCATAATTAAAACTGTAAATAAGATGTAAACAAATTCGTAAAACAAGATATTTCGAATAATTAATATGTTTTTAATATATTTATTAAAAACACATAATTAATTTTCACGGTTTATGTTAACAGTATTGTATTAAATTTATATTAATAACAGTGGGTGTGGATATTGACCTTTTTGGAATACCTAAACTCATAACAATATTCACACATTCTATGTTAATTGATATTTATTATTAATTAATGTTATAGGTTTTTTTAATACTAGCTCTTACTCTAGCGCCCGCCGTGACATGAAAAGATTAGAATTTTATTAGAATAACGATCGATAAACAATCTTCTTAAAGTAGTATTTTAAGAAATCTTTCACAGATGTAGGTACCTATATATACATAGTTATGAAATTGAATATCCAAAAGCAACGGTGGGATATTTTTTGTTTCTTTCAATCTATGTGCCTAAGTTTTCATTTGCATTGAATTTATCTAATGGTTATTAATAAAAAACAATTCACATAAAACAAAAAGATGCCGAGCAAAAATCATATTCGAGCCCAAAATTCAAACAAAAAATTAATGGTGGGTTTGAATAAAATAGCTGTTTGATAGAAAATAATACATAAACATTACAGACAAGCTATTCAGTATATTTCAAACTTGTCAAATCATATCACTTCTAACTGTAGAGAGTGTTACAATTGTCTCTCACCCGACGTCGACGTCTTGTTCGAAACTCGTCCGGTACTCGTTCTCGACCGATAATCTGCCTCGTCGCGTCTGACGGGATGTTTCCGACATGTCCACGACACTCACCACACATAGAAACAATGTTTGTAGATTTTTGATCGTTGATATTAGGGATACGTAGATAGTTAGGGTAGGTTCAGAGATATTAACCAGGTTTAAATTGGCATACGACATTGTTTTAGTGTGAAAGTTGTCAATTTAAACCGGGTTTAATGCTTAGTCCGTATTTTGTAAAAAGGGGCATTAAGTTTAGACAATTAAAATGGTTTTGGGATTCTATTTTATGCCCTGTCACGTCACATGCATTAAATTAAAACAACAGATTTATGTCATAATGCTTCCATACACGCTGAAATTCTATTTTCATTCAAGTTATAACCCAACAAGAAATGAAATAAGCTAGGTTTGTAAAATTGTTGACCACCAAATGTTTCCAAATTCAAAAATGTCACCAAATTCAAAAATACTACCATTTTTGTAGAATTATTTCATATGGTGACTTTGTTGAGAATATTTTCAGCTGCGTTCACTGATTTATATTTAATCTTAGTTTAATATCAGATAGAAACTATTAAACTACTTCAACTCATAAAATAATAATCAACTAAAAAGCAATAAATTGTCAATTTCGCTAGCAAGTCCGACCACATTATCTAGTAGGTACTTAACTGAAGCAATAATGATTATAATTTTACTAGCATCGCAGTTTTAGTGGTCGTATCCACATAGGGAATGGCTGTAAAGTTGAATGCGCAAAGTTGGTAGACACAGAGACATTGGACGGGTTGAGATCGAGGGTTGTTGTTTCCATCTTGTCTGTCATCTGTGTTAGGGTTACCTAGTGGATGTCAATTTGAGTGGGTCGGTTGGTCTCTCAGAAAGATTGAAATTAATTGGTTATTCCCAGACATCCGCAACCCGTTGTTCTCAAAAAATAACGTTTCTTACATTAGGTAGGTTAACTCCACGACTATTTAAATTAAAATATCAATTATTATTATCTTTCAGAAAGGAAACCCTTCTTAATAAATCTTAAAAGTTGGTATCTATTAAAATAATTTTCGCGTTTTATCATCTCAATCATAAAAATATTTTATGTTGACTGTACTGTGCATTTCTTGGATGTCCTAGAAATTAATTTAAATTTATTGTTAAAAGTCACTGAAAAACATTGAGATAATAACATAATTGGCATCACAGCCGGGCTAAACACACATTGAAATCACAAACACAATCATCATCATCATCTCAACCATAAACGTCCCACTACTGGGCACGGGTCTTCTACAAAGAATGTGGAGAGAATTTAGCCTACTATACCACGCTGGCCAGACGGGTTGGTATAGGGTTTGTTTCAAATTTTCCTTTTCTCGCAGTGCTCTTGTCTGTATAACAAGGTCGCCTTAGTCGCCTTTTACAACACCCACGGGTTGAGATGGGGTAGTGACATTATGTATTCTTAATCCGTCACTACATGGATAGTACAAACATACATACTAGTGTCTAGTACAAACACAATAGATTTTTTTATTTATTTATTTATTATCTATTCGTTAAACATACTTTTTATGTAAGAAAAATGTTCAAACCACTGAATAAATAATTTTTATCATTAAAATTTAAAAAAATATTTTCGTCGGCTCTCGGGTAAAATATAAAACTCCTTTACTTACAAATATGTAGTATGTTGTTCTAAATGTTCCATAGAATATTTTCACAGCAGGTAATCGGAAATCAATCACATGTCAGAAAATGACGTATGCAGGCATCTGACGTATCTCACACGACTCTATAATTTATGTTCCCACTGACAGCTGTAATTCATCGCTTTTAGATTATTAGAAAAATAAATTGTCAACTTAATTTAATCTCGTTCCGAAATATTTTACGACCATGTTTTGCATAGCTTAATATATTTAAAAACTACTAAGTGTTTTAAGAACAAGAATGAGAAGTTGTTCTCGCGAAAGAAAAGTATTGATGAATTGAAAACGGCGTTATTTTAATTTGTTTCTCATGTAACTTGGTATTAATACGTTGTATTGAATTAATGAAATGGAAAGACGTCAACTAATGAAAAATCAGTAAAATATTTTTATTTCATACCTACATTTACGCATAACACGTGTCTTTTATCAAATAAATTTTTACGACGCTGCAAATAATTTCTAATTATAATTGGAAAATAATCACCTTTAATACAAAGATATATTTTATTCATTTTACAAGTTGTCTTGTACAAAAGAAATAAACGACTCCTCACTATACAATATTTTTTCTCACAGATGTTTATCTAAGATATAACTTACTGATATAAGGTACGAACACCTAACACAACACTGTCACTACACTTAACAGAATATAAAACTAGTTACAAGTAAGTACTGAACGGCCATTGTAACTTGAGCTCTCTAGTTCCATAACGTACGAGAACTTCACTCCTTACGAAGCTTTCCGTATATATGTCGAGGGATCCAGTATGATTGGCGTGGTGTTACGCCCGGGGGTACGATGAATATGCAACACCAATAAATGTAGTTTTATCCACGCCGACCAACTTTCTCCGTCCGACGTAGCCAACTCAACTCGGTCGGGTAATAGTTATACGGAACTAACTTTGCGATGTAGTTGCATTATTGTGGATTGATTTTTTAATTTTAATCGCCTAGAGCTTGTGAGGGATTCTAATCCTTTTGTTACAATATTAGAAAACCGAAGAAAGTGATCTAACTGAACCTATCCGATCAAGAACATATATGTTGTAATACTTACTTAGTTCTGAAGCGTGAACTAGCTTAATTAAAATATTCAAAAAAAAAAAATAGCAAGTAATTTATTTAAAATTTACATAAACGTCCAAATCCGTCGAGAATGTAATATTTTTATCTTAAAACTCATAATAATATATTTTCATTTTTTAATTTGTCTAGTATCATAACAGTTACCGATGTTGTAATTTGACCGCTGTTAAAATTTCATGTCGTTCAGATATTTAATGCAATTTTTTATCACTTCTTATTGATGTATTAAATTTCAGTAATTTATTGCTTAGTAGATTGTATATCTAAATCAATTTGACTCAATTTAACTTTAGGCAGTCTGTAAAATTCGCAATAATATGCTAAAGAGATACAGAACTATCTATTTTATGGCGCCTTCTGATTAATATTTAATTTTATTTAATATCATGTTCATGTCTCGAAGCAATTTTAGTTTATAAATAGGTATCAGTAAAGACAAATTATAGACATAACAGGTTTTAAAATCAATGCGTTTTTGAATTAATATTATATTCTTTATTGTCTATCTGGGACAACGGCATTATTCTGTATCCTACTTAGAAATGCTAAGGAACAATCTGTCTGATGAGAGTCTAGTCACCTCTGCCACCTTCTAATTTTCGTAATAGCATGATTCTAAAACTATCTACTAAACTTCAAAACATCGTTCTATAAAAGCAAAACATTTATAAAGAGAAAATTCTAAATTTAAAACATATTTTTTTATAATAAAAAAATATTAAAAGGAACATTGATTCTAAATTCAAACTTTAGAACGTCGCGTCGCCGCGTCTTCTTTAAAAATACACAAATTAAACTCAGAACACAATAAATTATAATTCGAACATCATAAACTTGTATAAAATAATATATTCTAAATTGTGTAACCCGTAATTATTATTTAAGTTTGAACATAAACGCATATCTATGTCTGTCCATTGAAACGCGTAATTTTAGTTTGTAATTACGCGAAGTCACGTTTGATGCGTGCGGCCGTAAATTTTTATTTGCGTAATATACATTTCTTGTGTTAGGATTTACGAGCTGTCAATAGTGAGTTTTTCATTCATATTTTAACTGAGAATTGTTATTGAATGAGTGAATGATGACATTTTAGTGGGTTTTATAAGATACTTTTGTTTAGCAGGCACGTGATCAAATACTAAGATATTGTTTGATTCATTAGGTACTAAATTACTAATACTAATAATATTATGTGTTTCTTAATAAGCTATTTATTAATTACAACGATATAAACTAAGGTTATCAACTAACTTAAATTAAAAATAAAAATAAACAATATTTACAACCTAACACAATAAAAAAACAAAATATTAAAAAGTGGTGAAATAATTAAAAAATGGCATCATAAAATACTTCCGCATCGCTGCCACTGTCTACCGGAAAAGTGCCCGGCAGGCTGGCAGCATTGCCACGTTGTATGGCAATGCTTATGTGTTTATGTTATGTTCTTTACTTTAGACTGGCAATCAATTTTAGTAAGGTTATCGAAGCCTAGACACTAAGCTATTAACCATAAAAGTTCTATAGCTAGCAAATTATAATAAATGCTAATGTGAAATGGGCTAATACTAATACTCCTTTTCTATTGGCTTGTCGTTCCAAAAGCTTAAAACTTTAAAATAGCTCAGAACTGGATGACAATGCGAAAATAGGGAAATCTTTTTTACCGAAGAGACAAATAAAGGTGCATCGCAACTACATTTCACCAGATTATAATATATAAAACGTACACAGTTATATTATATAATATAATAATATATACAGAATAAATAATACTTATACGTACCTACATAATATATTAAAACCGAAAAATATATAAGTAACACAACACATAACTGTGCCCTTTATTTTATGTATCTCATTTTTATACGGATTTCAAACAGAAAAATCAATAGGTACTTAAAAGTTCTTTTTTTACAATATAATATAATCTTAGATAAACCCCACCATTTACCATAACGGAGAATTTACCATAAACACTAGAGTACTGTGTGAACGTTCAGAAATTCCACCTTTCCTTTAAGGCAGGATTGTAAGACAAGACTTACGCTTCTTATCTCTCACAGCATCCGAGATCTTTATCCATATCTAATACAAGATAAACAATACATCGCCTATACTAAACTCATTGATGTTAATATCAATATAAGGCGTAACAGACGTTTGCGTCTTGCTTATCTTAAAAAAAGGTACATTTATGCAATCTAGTTGTATCGACAATATAAAGCCTAAATCCTTTCTCAGGATACCTTTTCTCTACTCTAAGTATTAATCAAATCAAATATTATTAAAAGATATAGATCACACTGACAGGTTACTATTACAAATTTCCTCAAAATCAGTGATTTAGTTCCAAGAGCGCGTAGCAAACAGACAAACAGAGTTACTTTATATATTTTTAGCAATACATTTTTTTTTGTTGTGACGTACTAATTTAAAAGTACATCAAAAATATTACAATCTAGCCTTAAATTATAGACTAATAAGTAATTTACTTATAACTTAAACTGTTACATACAATATTCCAAGAATGTGTCCAAAACACTTTTTCTTATTGTCTCTATTAAGGGGAAGTCACATCGTTCTTGTGTTTTTCATTAAATATATGTAACACTCGATACACTATATATTGCACTATCACACTACACTAACTCAAAGGGTTTTAGTATTTTTAGTCTTGTCACTATGTCCGTGTTGTCAAGGAGCTGGATAGCCTCGACGTTCACATGATGGCAATAGCAGCATTAGCAATATATGTTAAAAAAATATCGTATCTAAATTATTTCAATGTTTTAACCGTACAAGGAAAAAATACATTTCCAAACGAACATATACTATTTTTTATACCACTATGCTGCCTTGCTAACGAAAAACGATATAAATGCACCTAAAGTTCATAGAATAATAAATCGTAATTACTTTATCTTACGTGCGTTTTTTCTGTGACCAATATAAAGTCAATACGACGTTCTTTCTTAGCAAGGCAGTATGCTTTACCGATTAATAGGTACGATAAGTAGCCCAAAGATGACTTCACTGGGACTATCACATGCACATTGCCAACTCTATAAAATTTAAATACTTAATTTGACTTAAGTTCCTTATAAAACAATAGACAACATTTTAATACGTTAACACATCAAAAACAAAGAGTATACCCCGGGTATATCCTTCAGGCGTTAGACGTAGCTTAGAGAGTATAATCTATCTCGCTTTAGCATGTAGTATTGTAGGTTAGTGTGAGGAGTGTGGTAGATAACGGTACCTAGTTCGTGACGACGAGGCCCGCGGGACGAGTCACGATTTTGAAAAAGTGTTGGACCAGCGGACGGGTCCCTGCGTTCCGAGATGTTATTGTGTGGTACAAGGTGTAAGATGAAAACGTTATACATAATGATGGAAGGGAAGCTGTCCCAACTCCCACTGAACTAAACCACCTAAATTTGACAACGTAAACAACTTTTAGTAACCTTAATAACCAAGTTTTACCTGTAACGCTTAAGAACTCAAAGTTTTTAATTCCTTGATTTTAATCGAGTTATGTATTCTGTTACCGTGAATGGAGACAAATTTAACAATCGAAAATCATTAAAATCGGTCCAGCTAACACGACTTTTGACTTTGTTTTGTATACCTATTAAATATATTTGTAACAAGCAGTGCTATGAGCATGGAAAGTGGTCGACAATTTGACATGCAAATTGGGTAATGGGCAAATTTGCATGTGTTGTTTCTGTTGTTGCGGGGGTCCAATAGGCTACGGTAACCACTTACCATCAAGCTAAGCTTGTTTGCCGCCATCGTGGTATAAAAAACAGCGACGAAAAATACACGACAATTATTTATCTCACACCTAATACGCTTACGCTTTTCGCTTATCACTTGAACCACAGTGTAGCACCGCACAGTGCAGTACTCGGTGCTTCTTGCATATAGGTACCTATCTACTACATACGACCATATTGCACATTTATAGCGTTCTACAAAGTTGTCCGTCTGTTTATCCTCTCACTACTTCTAAACTACTTAACGGATTTTGATAAGGTTTACAATATAACTAAACTTAGATAAATTGTTCCAAAAGATTTTTTTATAGAAATAGAGAATATAACACTGTCAATATAAAACCGGTGTAAGATGAGATTTGTCTTATTTCGATCTTCTTCGTAATATTCTAAGGTTCAAATTTGTCCTATAGTGATTTTTAACATAAACTTTTTCAACTGTTAGTGCGATATTACTTGTTTTTCCTCAAGGGGGTAGGAAGAGATGTATCGCAACTCAAATTAATTATTCACATTACAAAATAGTAATTGAGTACATATGATAATTCCAAGACAGAAATACCCAATACCTACCTGGAGTACAAATTCGGGACTTAAAAATGGTTACCATAAAGTAAAGAATGGGTACCTATACTTTCTGAACAATCTTGGGCGGTCATGCAATAGCTCACCAAGTCACCACTAGTTTGATGATCAGAGGTGATCTAATGAGTCTAACTTTTGAAGAGTGAACAGTTTTTAAAGGGTCGGCAACGCGAATAATAATAATAATATTCTACCACATTCACACAGCGCCATCTAGTCCCAAAGTAAGCAATTATATTTGCTTGTGTTATGGGTACTAAACAACTGATATACTACTTAAATATTTTTTTTTTGTAAATACATACATATTATAGATAAATTACACCCAGACACAGAACAAACCTTTATGCTCATCACACAAAGATTTGTCCTGGGTGGGGATCGAACCCACGACCTCCGGCTTAGCAGTCAGGGTCACTAACCACTAGACCAACAGGCCAGTCAAAAAAACGAATGTTCCTGCTATTGCAGGCGTCCATAGGCTATGGAAACGCTTATCAGGTCTTTTTTGCAGTCGTATTTCGCTCCTGATCGGCTTTTAAGGCATTTTGTTCTTCTTCTTACCAATGTATTGATCACCACAAGTATCACCAAGTAGACCACTAGCAAACAATTAAAAGAATATAAAATTAAAATACACCAAAAAGTTTCAATAAACAACAATCAAAATTCAAAACAACTTTTTTTTATTCTAAGCATCGAAGCGGATTATCGGTGGTCAATGATAAGCAAGCACGTGTTATAACACCCTCAACCCTCACGATGTCATCAGATAAACAGACAAACGAACAAGAACACAACACCCTACATTATCATTCTGATTAATATTTGCATGCGTCAATTTAGGGTTAACATCACTCTTAAATTAACATTCTAATCCATTACAATAAAGTCTAAAATGAATTAACAGAATTTTAAGATATGACTTTATTTTTTCGGTTGTGCAACTGATTTCTTTGGTAACATATTTGTTGTTGGAAATTGTGATTTATTTATGACTTCTTAAGGTGTGTTTCGGCGTGGTTTGTTACCATATGATTCCACATATTGCTTCTTTGACACGGTTTGACAAGGGTCCAATTGGAAATGGCGTATTACAATTTTTCCAATATTTTTGTTGTTATTTTTTTTGTATTAATATTATGCAACGTATGACCTCGTCTTGATTCGGTACGCATCTGTGTATGTTATATTGGGTACTCCCTTTTGTGGTGTATTATTGTTTATTTTATTGTATGCCAAAATGAAAAACAGTTCTGAGCTTATGACGTCAGAAAACGAAATATTTTTGTTCCAATAAATGTTAAAAAAAATTACCGAATTAACATAAATCCTTTACAAAATTATGAAAAAAGATAATTAAAAGTACCTATTTACATTAATTTATAAAACTAACAATCATTTTAGTAAAGAAAAATTATTAAAAAAGTAACATTTTAGACAGAATAAGACAAATTGACAGGCTAATTCAGTGCTATGATACAAAATAAGACCGTTAACGATACTATGAGCAATGTCTTATTACAGCTACACCTAAGCTAAAGTTATGGCACGCCACTGTAGCCACCATACAATCAATTTCTCAAAGAATTCCCATCATATTGTATCCGTGTAACTGACGTTTCAATCTAAAACTGGATAGTCATACAACCTCCATATATCTTGACCACAAATTTTCCCGCCAAATTACACCTATCCATAGCCTATTTACTTGAGTTCTCAGACCAACAAAAAAGTACTTTTTTGTTGGTCTGAGCTTGAGTTATACAATCCAACTACAAATACAAACTCAGCAATGGTTGTTAAGTTAAAATCATTCGATGTTTGAATTTTAATAGAATTTGTAAATTTTCTGCAAGTAATCCAACCACAATAGGATGGTGATTGGCGCGGTCAGAATCATCTCGAAAAGATGAATATTATACTCGGCCGCACAATACTGCAAATTTGGTCGCCAAGTTATTGTTGGGTTTTAACTTTTTGATTTGTCAATTCATAGATACTATTGTAAAGTTAATATAGGTATAACAAAGTTATTAATGATGGTAGTGAATTGTTATTTCTTGTGGGTTTGATTTTAACATCTATAAAATTAAATCTATTCTCAAAAATCCTATCTTAAGTAACTCTATAGAAAAATAGTAGTAGTAATAGTAGTTATAATTCAAGGCGAAAATAACCGTATTCTACGCTTTCTAGGCTAAGCTTTTAAACAGATCTTAATAAAATTTTACGTAATTATAGGCTGGAACCTGGCAAAGGCTGCGGCTATTTTTATTGACACGGCGGAATCTAGTAGTATGCAAAGCAAACGTGTTTTGTTTCTCCTAGGAAAACACAAAACCTATGACGTAGATAGACAAACACGGTGTTATTTTTTTTTATTTCATTCTTAATATACTTGGTATCACATCCACATTTCCACGATATATCTAACAACCCACCTCTCGACCACAAAAGCAAATAAAGCTGAACATTAGATCGTGAAACCAATATTAATTAGCAGATCCCTATCTCTTCTTATTTAAAGCCTGCCGTGAGCATGTTGCTAACCCTGCCTTCGCCATCATATATACCGATATATACCGGAATTTATATACCGGTATTCGTAGCTATAGCGGTACTGGTCACTAATGTAGTGTTTAGGTCGAAATTAAGTCCGGTTTTGACCCTTTAATGGTCTATTAGTGGTACTTTGCAGCGTTCGTGGGATATTACTGTCTAGTCATTGGATCTATGTTACTTATTGAGTGTTAACGATAGTTGCTGAGCTAAATGTACGAAGATAATCACGCTGTTAATTTTGATTGTAATCTGAGTGTGGATTAATTCACACTGATTTTAAGCCGTAGTATTATGTATAATGAATTTAACTAACGTACTTATAGCGTTTTTTAGTGATTTTTGCGCTAAGGATTTTTAATGTGTGAGATAACTAGATTAATTGAAAAACCACAATCAAGTACATTAAATACCAATTTTAGTGCCAATGAAATTAAAAATTAAACTTTCATCACACTAATATGTAGATAAAAATAATTTTTCGAAAATAAAATTTATCCAATAAAAGGGTTGGAAATTGTATGTTATTTTCGAATGAAAACAATAAATTGCACGCGTACGATATTGAGTGGGTTGTTAACTTGCTACATATATACCGAAATTTAATAAAAAAAATATAGGTCAAAAGATCTCACTCATTTTGATTATTGAGGCACTAATATTTTTCTTCCAAATGTGATGATCCAATATACTTTTCGAACGTCGCGACGCTGTATTTTTATAAGAACCAAGAACAAACAAATTCAATACAATTGGCTACGCAGAGCGCATAAAATAAAATATTATATTGAATATTTTATTGGCCATTGTTTTCAGGTCAATATTATTAAGGACAATTTGTTTTTATAAAATTGTGTGCCATATAATATTGCAATGACTATATTTTTATAAGAATCGGTGGAGCTTTTGTAAACAACATTTGAGAGAAGCTGTACTAAAATAATAGGCCGATAATGTTTCTTGCAAAATAAAATAAGCATAATAACAGATTTATTTATTACTATTAAAAAATGCCATCTTTTTAATATTATAAGTAGTTAGTCGATTTTTATTTGGCAAAAATTATAATTGGTGCATAGCAAAAAAAATCAGTGATTTGTACATAGTCTAAAAATCATTGCACTATGCTTATATTCTAAGAAAAAAGTTACTTCTAATGCTAGCACATTTTTTTCTTCATTAATTTTATTTTGTCTTGCCAAAAAAACACCAACAATGTAGGGTTATTACGCCTACAACTATCTATAGCATACAAGCAACTACTTTCACATACCCAATTTGGAAGAAAATCGCTAAAATTAGGTTATACAAGTATATTGATAAATATACAAACGAATCCCTTTGCATTTACAATATGATTAATGATAATAATCGCTTTTTATGATATTGAACTAATAATAGTTTAGAGATAAGTATTACACTGGTATTTATACAGGCATAATTGTCCATAACCCATCAAATGTCGATCGATAAATAAGTCTAAAAACACAGTTAGTCAAAGGGTCGCTGTGACCGGGACAAAGGGTAGGGTTGCGGTCACAGATGTTGTTTATCGGACTCTCGCCTAATCTTTAACCCTCCGAACGTCGCACGCTTGTGTCGGAAAATCGTAAACGAAAATTTTTGATTGGAGACTACATCTGATTATTGTACTTGTAATGCTTGTTATATTTGACTCTAAAACGGGTTTATTGAGTATATTAGATTATTAGATTTACAGAAGTATTAATATGAAATATACTTATGCAAAAAGTAGTTAGTGAGTCACTATTGTATTTTATATGTTTTGATATTTCGATAATATGAATTTTTAACGTTTCTCTAAATCTATTCTTGCTTGTATATTATTTTAATAAATTGTAACTATAACATTATATATGGATGCGGGTGGCACAAAATCGCTCGCTGTGGCGGAAATTAGGTGAGGCCTATGTTCAACAGTGGACGTCATTGGGCTGATATGATGATATTTGATTATACAATAATGTTAACATTATATAATTTTATATGCTTATATTAATTTAAAAAAATCTTGCCACTTAAAATCCATAAAAAAATCGTCTATAATTCTCACTTACTCCACCAATATATACAATTATATGCAAATAGCAGTGTACAACGATAGCGGGTGTAAGTTTTTAGACGTTGTTTGTACAAATCACTCGTAGAGAGGGGGCGACCATTAATTGAATTACATGCCGCTCCGCATTATGAGCACCCGTATTTGAGTTGCTTTTATTACTACTCACACAAATTGGTGGTGCTAAGCAATCCTTTGGTAGATCGAGTTTTTTAGAAACTTTTAATAGCATAATTATGTACCGTATATTTAAATAGTATCTTGCCTTAGTCCTCGAATATGTAGACTCGGAATACCTATTTACCTTACTCCATGATAAAACAGAAAAATTCTTAGGCAGTCAAATTTCAAAAGGAATAAAAATAATAGCAAAGTTTTTGAATTTATAAGAAACTGAATACCAAAGCATTACTTCTTTGACAAAATGAAACTTAATTCAAACGTTCACAACATACCTAAGAATGTGAGTGAACCACATAACGTCAACACGATTAGGTGATCGTGTTTGCTCGCTAACCACCCCACTACTTCCGTGACCGAACGGAATGATTCCACCCAAAGTAAGGACAGCCGTCACTTCTTGTATCTTGCCATTGTCTCTAAGTTCGGGTCTGATAAGATGGGCCCACAATGTGTAGGTCCCAAGTTTGTTAACATGGGGATTTGAAAAGCCGTTCAAACCGTTTAGACTTTGGAAAACAGACAGGTGAAATGCTTTCTTTGCTTTATGTCGCCGTAACGTCGTATTATGTTGAGTTATTCCGTTTTAAACAAAATATATACTTGTATTTTGAACAGATCCTTAAATTGTTTTATTGAATTTCAGGTATTCGGTACCGGTATTCATAACAAGATGTAGAGAATTCACTTAAGATTACTTTATAAACTTGTGATATGACGTTTTTGTAGTCATAATGTTAAATTGGCGATAGCATAGTTTTAGTAAGTACTATTAATCCCCCAATATAAAAGACTAGAGAATAATAATAAAAGACCATTTATAGTGAAGTAAATTGCTTTTTAACCTAAGATAATTCTTGATACTTACATTTTTTGAGTATCTTCAAAATTACAAGTTAACGAGAGATTTTAATTTAAAATCTAAAATACATTACAGAAAACCTTTTAATATGCAATAATAATAATTTTGTCATAACCCTAAAATAATCCAAAAACTTTAACGATACTAAATTTCATTTCCCACGTTAAAGAAACGAATCACATGCGACAATTGTCACTAGTCACTTAAAATAAATTAGAAATATAATTGGATACGGTATAGATACAGAAAGATACTATATTACAGTCACAATTGCCTGGTAAACTCGTAAAATATCTTTATAACAAGTGTCATATGTCGTAAATACCAGTACATCTTAAATACCGGTATCTCGTAAAAGTAGGGTTAGTAAAGTGGTGGGTATTTTACGAATGTGCTCGATGACGGCACCCTGGGGTTCACATTAACACTAATATTACTATTATCTCGGCGTTCGTGTTAGTACAAGAGATTACAGATGAACCACCGACTGTTGATGGGTTAAGTCCGATATTTGAGATGTAAAGACCGGTATTGTTCAAAATGAAAATTTCCTAAATGATTTAGGTGCACATATTAGCTATACCCAATATGATCAATCGATCATTAAATTCAATCGTCGGGTCGGTTTTCAAGCTACTGATATAGAACTTCTTACATACCAGTTGTTTCTAAATGTTCCTACTAAATCAGCAAATCAATCAAGAAAAAAAGTGCAATGACAAACATACAGTAATTTTTAATGTAATTCTCTCCAAATAAGACTAAGTTACGCTTAAAACAAACAAGCCTTTAGTTGTCAGGTTGCAAAACCTCACATTGTTTGTAGAGGTCGAGGTCTGTACTTAGCTGACCCTTAATTGATTAGTGTCGTAAACAGCTTAGTGATTATAGCTAATGAAATAGACTTAAGCTTATCATTTACACCATCATAGGTTAGGTAAGTTAGGTTATGTAATTTGGTAGGGTTAAAAAAATATTTTTTATTTCTGATCGTAAGCAACCAAATTTTTATTTTTCTAAATAGCTATAGGTAATAGGCAAGCTAATACCTAATGGTAATAGTCTCTAAACAAACCTATCTCTGTTCTGTGGTATTAGTTAACTAACACCCATAAACATCGACAATGCAAAAGAAACCCACTGACTGATTAACAGCTAGCACTAATCAAAAGAGTATTTACCTTATATTCTACTACAAAAAGTTTTAAAATTTAGATTGAAACCTTAATATTTTAATTTTAATTTACTATTGAGTCTTAAAAAAAAAATTAGAACATTAAATTTTTAATATTTGTCCCGAATTTATTTTCTTAATAATAATTTTAAAAAGTGATCAGATAGGTTTTCCCTAACTTTTTGAACTTGACAAAAAGTTCAACAAATTGCCATAGAAAAAAAGAACTTTGTCGCAAATTCAAAATGTTTTTAGCTAGATCGTTCTAAATTCAAAATATATTTAAACTATTAAATATTAACCCTAAAGTAACGAAGTATCTACCTGACCACGTTGACCATGTAAATATTGAAGGGTTAACGGCCATTAGAGAGCAACAAGAATAGCCACAAATCAGCGAGATATTCAATCTGGGTACAATAACATTAGAATATCAGCTAACTGCTAAACTAAGGGGATTTCGGCGACATTATCGTTGCTAAGAGCGCGTTCGGTTAAGTTTCGCACTGGATATGGCAAGCATACATATATATTTCTCTTATTATTATAAATTACTTAGTTATTTAAATTGATTTAATTTAAAGAGTAATCTAGATAAACAAAGGAGTTCGGTATTATGTCAACCTTTTAATGGAACTGATTCATTAAGGTTAACAAACCGAGGGAGAGTGGTGGGTTCCTTTTGTGAATTTTGTAATATATTATAAATTATAAATTAGTGCAATATTGCCATCTATTAATTTGTTTAATGATACCATTTAAAATTTTTATCAGCACGTTTTGAGACTGGTTGCGGTTGCATAAACTTAATATGCTGATATACCTAACTTTTAGAAATTAAATAAATAAATTGAATTTATTAGCGATAATTTTAAGATTACAATTTTAAAATAAAACCTGAAAAAATATATTTTGTAATTCATGTCCTAATAATTAAAATAATTTTGATACAATAAATACCTGACAAATCTGAACATGCCATGATGCCCTTATCCAGTAAAACTAATTCTGTACTAACTATCAGTAAGGGCACGGAAGGGATAGGTGAGGGAACAAATTAAGGGCTCTAATGGTTATCGGCGTATCTCCGTTAGAACACGGCTAAACTGGCCTTTACGACGCGCGATGAATTTTAATGTCCACAAGTGGGATATGAATGTGAACAAGATGGTAGATTGTGGATGTTGGGCATGATTGTGTGGTTAATGTACGGATTATTGTTGTATAGTAATTAGGAATTAAGAGGGCAACACTTGAGATGTACGTCTGGAGTGAAAATGTTGTAAGCGACATTTTGTATTTAATATTTTATATGTATCTATGTTATAGTGATGTAACGAATGTTAGAATATTAACATTCGCGAATGCTTTGAAAATGTTGCCTTTCAAATAATAGGAAGAGAATATTTGGTAACTCCACCCACAAGTGTGCCCAGTGAAAGAGGTTTTAGTGGAGCTGGACTTATTAATACACCTCAACGAAACAAGCTGCCTGGAGAAAGAGCCTTGAACTTGTATTTTTTAAGTTTAACATTCCTTGACCTCGTTTAAAAAATATGCGAATGCGAATATTCGTTACATCACTATTGATGGCAACTACGATAAGATGTGAAAAGAGGAATCGGCTTTAATAATACTTAAATAACTTTAATATTTGCAAATTTTTTTTTAAGATACTTCACAAACATACATTTATCGAACACACACTCAAACTTGAAACAAAATGGATGTATAGTTGTAACTGAATCACGCCAGAACGGTTGAAAGGAAATGTGTATGAAATATGGAATCTGGACTAGCACATAAGCTATTTTTTCGACATACCACGCGGGTGGAGCCGCGGGAGGAAATTAGTTCAAAATATATTCATTGCTTTACTTTATGCAAGAGACTCTTCAAAACAAACAATATTAAAATAATTCAGCTGTTAATAAATTACAGAGATCTCACCTGAAGACAGACTTCATCAGCAATAAATAACATTCATTAATAATTACGTTGTTGTCTCCCGAATTTAAGACGTACATTCATCTTCGAAAGTCTAAGTCTCGTGTGCGGTAATTATTCAAATTAAATCCTTATCAGGTCAGAGCAGTTTTCCAACACCCCCCTGTATATTACCATTGTTTTGCATTAACTATAACTCGTAATAGAACGACGTAAGGTATAAATTGGAACGGCACAGCTCTGGTTTTTTGTTTCGCGATTTCGCGTTTATCAGTCCCGCTTTGATATTTTAATTTACAGTTTTGTTTTAATTAATCTTTGTTTTGCTAGTGTTATGGTGGTGTATGAATCATGGGATATTAAACAAAATAGCGTCAGTTCAAAATACATAATAATAATGTATTCTACACTAATTTTATAAAGAAGAAAGATTTGTATTTTGTATGTAACGAATAAACTTAAAAACTACTGGACCGATTTAAAAACAACGGTACTTTTTGACACAGCTTGCACCTTAAGGAGGGGCCTGTCTCTGGAGCCCTAAACACCTATAGCTTGGTTCCTGTACCCTATACCGGTGGCTCTCCAAATTTTTTAAATGTATTTTTATAAATTTAAAAATGAATAAATGTATTTTTTTGAGAATATATTGAAAGAAAAAAATGTTTTGTATAAAAATATAGTACTACCTGACACCCGTGGCTCCACCTTTGCGTATTCGATATGCACGGATAATACACGTTTCCTGTAGGAGGAATACAACTTATTACTATTCCACGGGAACCGTGCAATTTTTCGGGATTAAATGTCATATTCCAAGCTATTCAAACAGATGCCTTCAGTCTTTCAGGCGTGATTGAGTATCAAACATGCATCCATACATCCATCCTAACTTTCGTATTTAGGATGTTAATGTAAGTCCAGAAAAAATGTGTAATTTGCCATTACATGAACATCGGTCCCACAATTTAGATTTACTGATGACTGAGTCAACGTTATAATATTGTAAAATTTAAGAAAAACATTGATAAAATTGGATTACTTTTTTGCAAGGTTATAATTTCTCAGACCACCGTTTAATCGCATTCTAGATAACTCGGCCTAAATCTCATTTATATGTTAAACGCGAGTAGCCGAGTAACTCCAGCCATAAGTTACTCGCTCGAGATATCGATCTAATCTACTCGTATCGATTCACGAGCGAGTATCGTTTGTATCGACTGAGTTATCGATGCAGCATTTGTCACGACAACCAGGGTTCGGACGGACCATGTTAAGGGATGGACGTAGTCTTGAAAATATTTTTTTTTTAGTTATAAAGAAATAAAGCCTAGTGAGATTTCTAACGAGGCAGGGTACCTATTATCTATTAAGTGTTGTCAATTAAGTGTTGCTATTTCATATTTTAATAATATATTACTTTACTTTGTTTAGTATACTTGCTTATAACTTAGGGTCATAACACACACGTTACTTTTAGCAAACGCGATCGGCGATTTAGACGGTTTTTAGAAGCCAAATGCCGCGATAGAATCTTAAAACACGCAATTTTTAAACTGCGATGGAGCGCATAGCGTTCCCTAAATGCAATACAGCATTAATGCAGTCCCTTGCAGCGCATCTAAAATCGTAGATGCGTAAAAGTAGCTAAAATAGTAGGTAAATAAACGGAAATAATAGATTTTAAATTTTTCGTGGTCATATATCTTAGTAATAAAGAACATGGTAAATATTCCGAACATTATAATATTAATAAAATAAAATATCTAAGCAATATTTTTTGCTTTCAATAGTTTCCACTTAATATTGACCCAAAGCATTATGGTATGCATCTAGCTGACGACACAAGGTACCTATACACTAAGATGAAGCTGGTTCCATTGTTTCAATTGATTTCAATGTCTCATATATAATACCTATCTATTTTCTTAGATAGCTATGTTTATATGGCCGTGGGAAAGATGGGCCTCTGCTCTTGTAGATACGTAAATGAAATATAAATTAGTCCGTTTAATTAATCGCTTCATATTATTAGAATGTTAAACAAAGTCCTTAGCTGCGTCTGTACGCGATAAACTCAAAACTACTGAACGGATTATCATGTGGTTTTCAATCTCTATAATATTGATGTCCTTTTGTTACTGAACATTGCACGACTCCCTCAATAGAAAAGCGTTGAAATTTTCTAACAATTATCGATAAAAGCTTGACTTCGAATTAATATAAAGCCTCTTTCCAAAAGGATACGATGCGCCATTTTAGCGTAACCGACAGAAACCAAATTTAATAGGAGAAAGTTTTTATAAAATATTTTTAACCTGAAATATTCTATCTAATTTAGTAAACAGTTACTGTATATTTTTAATTGATTGAAAGTGTCGCTTACAATAAATTGGCGAGAATGGCTCATTAATAATAACTTCCATTACACTTGCATCAAATAACAGTTAAGAACATTCTTTCTACTTGAACCTCCAAGAACAGGTACTTAATAACGACGGTACCACTAATTACAACGTATGCATGTAGCCGTATCTGTACGATTTAACACCTGTCAACTTGTACTGACAGACAGTCGGATGCGCATACGCTGTATCGGGCTTTGTTATAGGGAAGTATGAGTAAGGGTTTTTAATAGTTTAAGCAGTATTTAATATGTTACTTTGGAAAAAAAGCAAACACTAAGTACAGTATTGATAGTGAAAAAATTTCTAATTCATGTAATTGGTTCAAGGCCATTTTTATTCAAAAAATAAATCATTTTTTGTTTGACAATATTAACACGGATACATCTAAACTATTATGTCCTACTGCTAGGCACGTCTCTTCTCAAACATCTCAATTAGGCAATTTCACAAAAATGTCTCAAAGTAATTTTGAGCTAAGTACATAACAATCTAGACAGATAAGTAGGAAATTTGTCAAAAATTGCTACTTTCAAGCGCCTGATTCGAAATTTTCTTTAAAATTTTCGATTGACTCCGCTTGTTTAGGTTAAGCGCCATAACTTGTAAATTGATCAAAGATATACTATGAATTAACCACTTAAGCTCTTCACATAAACTATACATACTTCTAGCAGTGAAATCGATATCCCCAATAAAGAAAATTCTCTAACTCAAACCTAACGTTCGTACATCAAATGAGAATACCGTCGCTTACACTATCCATTCGCGAGGTGGCTATTAAATCAATGTCTCCCTATATGTATTGCACTGCTGACTGTCTGTCTGTCATGCTTTATACGAAGAAATACTGAATCCGTTTTGTACTTTGACTCGGACAGATGTTCGGCGTATTTGTTTGGCTATTAACGCCATAGAATTAGAATAGAAGGTTCTATAAGCAGTTAGCTGTAATATTATTATTATTTTTTGGGTTAGATGCTATGAGCTTCTTTGCTACGTCGCTGTCGGCCAGTTACTGATATTGTAGCGCCCACACATACACTTAGAATTTCTTGTAGGGTATGTAGGTTTCCTTCACCGTCAGCAGTTTTATAGGGTAGGTCAGTCACTAGACATTTAAATTCCACAAAGTGAAATCCACATTGGTACTGGCCGGAATGGCCGGCCGGGATCGAACTCTGACCACATGATTTGCATGCCGGTTATTCATACACCATCGTTCATACACCTCTATAGTGTTAAGGATATAATTCCCACAAATGACAACTATTTTAGTTATGTTTCTTCTGAATCTGGGTGTCCGTTAATTGTATGTCCTCCGTGATATAGCTCGTTTCCCGGTGTAGGCTCACAATTTTAATAAGTTTTGTAAGAAATTTTCTTAGTAAATTTAAATCTAAATGCATATTAAATGCTCAGTCGATAAACCACGATGAATATACATTATAACATATTCAAACCCGTAGAACAAAAGACGTGACCCAATATGAATAATCATAAAACCATAATAAGGAATTAGACGTTGTACGCCCAATAAGTCATCTTAACATCTATAACACAACCGATTGAAATAGTCATCAACAAACAAACAATTTAATACACCTGCAAGACAACATAACATAGCAGGTTAATGTAAGTTCACACGTGAACCTAAGGTGAGAGCGATCCACCAGCGGCAAGGCCGAGAAAACCGATCAATTTAAAATGAAACTTACTAGACACGTAATAAGGTCAACATTCCCACGGTCGATGTTTAAAACACAATTAAGAAAGTATCCAATAAGGCTCGCGGGTAGTTTTCGAAATATAGACTCAATTGATAGTGTATAAAGTTGATATTGAAGTGGTAGTTGTTCGCGAACCGGTTCGTTCGGTCGCGAACTTTTACCTATAAATTTGTGTCGGCTAGTCGGCATGCGGCGGCGGGCGTATTCCGTGTCTAGAAGCTCTCGAATACTTGGTGCCTTATGTTAAAGGAGTTTAGAGGGCTTAGGCTCGGCTCGCCCCCAGGATCTCGCCCCGTGTGATAAAATGCTCAACTCGCCCCCTTTTTTATTATTTTGGTGTAGTGACTCATCCCTTGCCACGGGGCGAGTTAAAAATCTACATTTAAATAATTATTTTGGTGGATTGAATCGCCCCTTGAGGTATTTCTTTTGAAATTTAACCTGAAATGGTACAGTTAGACAGAAAAATGTTCACATATGAAAATTACCATGTTTGATGTCTGTAATCTCACCACAATTAGTGACACTAAGTTTTTGCTACCTGGTTCACCTATTATAACAAAAGGAACCGTTTCAAGGGTCTAATAAACAAAAGCTTTGTTAAAATATGTCACCGTCGGAAGAGTCGTATATATAATGCTTTCTCTTTCTAAGTTCGTATTATAATGTGGAAGGGATGTGTTTTGCGATATTTGCTTATAGGTTTAGTAGTGCCTAGTGACATCGAAGTGCAATGGAATACGCACGACATTGAGATTGTGTAGGTATAGTTTTGGATAGAAGGAAGATAAGTTTGTATTAACTATAATCGTATTTTAATATTTTATTCAAATTAAATTTGCAAAACAGTTATTAATTACGTCTATACTTTTTGTTTGACTTTTACTTGTTACTAGCTTTTGTCCGCGACTTCGTCCGCGTAGATTTCGATATTACATAGATCTTTGTTTTAAGTGCAATTCATGAATTCCACAACACCCCACTACAGGAGTTGAATTTCTTTATACGTCAATATAGATAACATTTTCGTAATCAGTGTCCCTGAAAACCTTGAAAACGACATCCATATAAATTTCTACAAATTTTCACACCTATTTCATCCCTTAGTGTAAGTTTTTCAAACACCAAAAATAACCCATCAACTCACTTCTTAACTGAAGTTCTAATCGCGTATTATCCGTCCATAAAAGCCTAAAAAATAACGACTTAGTACTTAGTTTTCAAACGTCTTTATCACAATTTCCTCCCCTTTCTTAAAAATTTCACCCCCTGAGGTCCCATCCCTATCAAAAATATTAAAAACAACATCTTAAGTATCTATCTATCCCTATACTAATTTGCAAAACTTTAACTTCAAAACAAAGATCTTTTCATACAACGTTTCATCCCCAATTTCACTCTCCCAAATTTTGTCAAAAATATTGATGAGGGTATTTTTTATTTTGATAGTAAGTAGTACCCTAAAACAATTTTTTAAATCTATAAGTTAAAAAACAAAGAAGTTTCATACAATCGTTTTTATCCCTTTTCACCCCTTAGAGGTTTTTTTACACCTCTAGACATTAGGACAAACACCCCCTACAAATTTCAAGTCGCTACGACCAGCGGTTTAGGCTGTGTGTTGTCTGTCAGTCAGTCAGTCAGTCAGGACAAAGCCTTTTATAATATGTATGGATTAATTGGATTATAAGCTAAACCATAGTCTGTCATAGGATTACAACCTTTGAAAATATAAATAGAGAAATAATGACACTCATGTCGCCGCCATTTCGTTTACTTGTTAGTAACTACTGACCATTCAATACTTCTTCTACTTCTTCAGTAGTGATTATGTTTTATTATAATTAAATTATTGCCTTTTAATAAATTTAACATAAGGTAATAATTTTGTAAATTTAACAACACATGCATAGCTATTTCAAAGATAATAAATAATATTTTTTAATAACTAAAAACAATAAATAAGTCGTGGTCCAAACATGACTTTTGTTAAGTCGCAAAGAGGAGGTACTATATTGCTGAGAGCTGGACACATATACCACAAAAAAGAAATTTAACTTCATGTGTCCTTTTATTCCGATCTTCACCATCCAAATCCATAGAATGCTCTACTGAAGTTTTAATAAGAATATTTAAAAGTCTTTATTGCTGACAGTACTTTTAACTTACTAAACAATCGGGGGCGATTTGGGGTATCTAACATGCAAGGGGGCGAGTTACAACATTAAAGTAATCAGGGGCAAGATCCACGGGGCGAGCCGAGCCTAAGCCGTTTAGAGGGACCTTAACCGCTTTTTGCTTAACCTTAATTAACATACCACTTATACAATTGCATTTTACCGTTTGATGTAGCTGACAGTGTGACATCAAAAGCGTTAAATATATTAATTTTATTTGTTTAGCTATGAAACTGAAAAAGGAGTCGGTAGTCATTACAATTTTGACAGTTGAGACGTCAAATAATTATGACATAAATCTCATTATTGCCTTAAAAAAATATCCGTCTTCTGAAGAAATGTTGCCAGTTTTTTCCGCTGCCGCTTATCCCCGACCTCTCTATTAAGGGTCTGATGCATTTCTCAACGAGTCAATTAAAGGCACATCATTACAATCTGTTTTTACTGAGCGCAGCTAAATGTTAATGTTGCACTTTCATGTCTTGAACATTGGACCAGATTTACCCACCTGTTTCCAGTTCATTAAACCAATGGGTATTACCTACGGTAATTATTGACTTTGTTTTGATTATAAGTTGGTTAAAACTGTGACAAGAATACCTATTTCTATTTTAATATTCCAAGTTGTTTGCATCGCTGCATCAGATGATTATTATTCCATTTAGGCTTAGAAACAATTAGAATTTACATTTTTGTGAATAATCTTAAAAAAGATCTTTAAGAACATCTAACATTGACGAATACTTTAAAAAATTTCAATGGCAATTTCATTGTCAAATTTTATAAAAAAAAATAACTTGTTAAAAAATATATTTCAGGTGAGCTACATAGGTATCGCTTTAGAAAAAAAGATAAATTTAACACTGAAAAAATAAACGAAAAAGATCTGATACGTATATTGAGTAATATACACAGCAACAATACAACAGCCAGAAACAATTTTGAAAAATAAATAAAAAATCCCGCCATAAAAAAAAGTAAGTATATCTAATAAATTGCTATTTTTTAATACAATTTACACAATAGCTTTTTAGCTGTTGTAACATGCAGTGTGAACATACTTAGGGCTAAAAGCCTAATACTTTATGCACCCTTACGGCTTTTTAGTACGTGTGGCGCCATTTTACTCTGTCCAAATGTTTCCGTTATTTATAGTGAAGTATTAGCTAAGAGACTGTCAGGGAAAACTTGCGGTGTGATTTTATTTATTGAGCTTTAAATAATGTTATTGAAAGGTAACTAAGTAAAGATTTTTTTTATTTTGTAAAAATTATTTAAATGTTGGACAGTAAGAACATCACTTGAGATCGGGAATGAAAAGACTGCAGAGACTACATTAAAAATTAGAATAAAAATTTTGCAGAGTGGATTAAAACCTATTTATTGTAAATTATGTAATTTTAAGTTTTAAAACTAAGATTATCTGATAAAATGGATGAATTATGTGTAAAAAATTCATGTAAACTTAAACAGGTACCTAACTCTGTATGTATGCATCTGAATACATCATCGAATTAAAATCTCAAGTTACAAATGAATGAAGTGTCAGCCATTATAACAGTGTATATCATTATTTATACATTACATTGCATATTTACATAAAACTGTATAAAATTAATTTATTTCTCCATAAAATTAATAAGCGGATATGCAGATTATTGAGCTATCATTCAAATGAGGGATCAACCAACTTAAAGGTAATATACGACCAATTTGAAATGATGTTAAGAAAGTAAGAAGTTTATTGCTATTCTATTTTGGGAGGTTTGCCTTGTTGACAGCTAGTCATATGATTTGATGTCTGTATCATGTTTCTTAGATAAGATATGAACCTTTCATCGAAAATTTTATTTTTACATTATTTAACTTAATCATGCAAAAAGAGACTAAGTATAGAACATTTTTTGTATTAGAGACACTATATAATGACTAATTTCGCTTTAAGAGCGTATTTACAAACAGATTGGCAACGTTGCAGTTTAGTGTCATACTTCACGGTTTAAAATTTTTATTATTTTGACTTTTACTTTGTTTGTAAATACGCTCTTAAATGAATATTATTTGTTGAAAATTACCATGTTAATGTTTACCATTAAAATATGAGTTACCTAGCTACTTGCTAAATTAACTGTAAGATAATCACGATTAAAGTGTCCATAAACTCGATAACGACCAAGTTTTGGAGCTAATGGTTTGACACAGCTGCCATGTTTTATCAAATGTCATATGCAAGACAAAGGTATAAATACATATAGCCTTATAAAAAGCTTCGACAATTCTTAGTCCATCGCGATGCTATTGACGGCGACCATTGATTTATACCCGCCAACCCCCGGAATGAATAAAGAACCAGCGGCCCCAAGCAGCCATTTGTCTCTATCCTTTATGGTAAATGCAAGATTTAAGACCTTTTATTTACTGTTAAAACTTCCATAAAAATAAGTACTCTATTTGAGAAACAAAAAGAAAACTTAAGCTGAATTTAAACAACCTTTGTATTCCTAAACCGACACTTTTTTGGACTTTTAATATTTTGGTATCAAAATGTAAGAATTCGTGTATGGCCTGACACTGTCTATAATATTATAAACGAAAAACATTAAAAAGCCACACATGACATCAACTTTTATGAAACAAAATGATAAATTGTACTAGCAACCCACCAATATTTCATCAAAAAAACATTTTTAAAACTGCAATACCGAAAAACATTAATAACTAAGTGAAAATATAATGTCCCCTCGCTATGTCTCGGTATCCCCCAAACTATATTCCGAAAAACAAGAGGAAACTATTTTCGTCGAACAAAAAAATGTTTCCGGCAGAAGATTTATAGGCCACCTTACTCACAGCATAGGCCCTTCGTATAAAACGCGTGAAATGAAGTGTTTCCCTCCCCTCCGTGGTTTTCCCTCCATTTTTTCTTGGCCACAGATTTTTTATTGCTCAATTAATCCAATAAATTCGTCTTGATGTGCGTTTTGACTCGTGTAACAGGCGCTTTAAAATTTTATTTTTATTTCTCTCTCGTTTCTAAACGATTGTTTGGTTTACAAATCATTACGAGCTTTTCATTTGAAAATGGAATTAGGAACTTCATATATTTTTTTACATCTTTTAAATTTAGGCTTTGTATTTTTATTGTCCATTATTATTATTTAAATCTTTGTAAACAACATTCTATCATACTTATTTTAAATTTAACAAATTTATAATGCGTAACGTAGGGGTCAAAATTCCCTTTAAAAAATATTGCAATACTCTCAGTATTAAGTATCAGACTTTCAAATGGTCAGTCAATAAAAAGGTCCACCAATGGACATTCGCATCACGTACGCCCTCACTTGTCGCTATACCCATTTCTGAAATTGATATACATTACTCACAAATACCCAACATACACTACATAAACCTTATTATATCGAAATAAAGTTCACTATCTAGTAAATCGAACGCAAAATTAAATTTGTTGCGATTTCGTTGTCCAAAATGTGTTGACCTCTCGCGTTTGTTTTTCAATATTGCAACTAGCGCAGTTGAAGGAATGAGAAAGGTCTTGGTGAAATGGGGAATATTACGGTTTGACCGTGCACTTTCTTCAATGCTCTGAGCGCCTGGTACCAATTGCTTGAGAAATATTATTATTATGAAGGGCCCGAGTGACCGTCATGGTTCATAAAACAAAAATGTATGAGTGAATTGTCTTTTTATTGTTTACTAGAAGACAAGGGGAAGATAATTTATTTAGGTATTTTTTTACTAAGTAATCATAGTCGCTTATTAAGTGACGTGAAATAACTGTTTAAAAATAACAGATACCGAATCCAACAAATGAATTTCTCTATCGTTACTAATATCATAATACGAAAGTAGCTTGTTTGTTAAGCTTTATACACTCAACTGATTATAATGAAATTTCACACAGCGATAGCTAGGGCCTGAAAAAAGGACTTAGACTTTTTACCGACCCACCACGCGGGCAAACCCGCTTGCGAAAGCTAGTTCCATAATAATATGTTGTTTATTCGTTTTTTTATAGAAATTTAATGCAAACAATACCATACTAAAAATATAGATAAGAGATTTTTTTTATTTCAATGTAAAATCAGAAGTTAATGCTTGAGAAATAGGGTTGATATTATTTTAACCCAAAATTTTCGATACCCTTGCACAAAATGAATGTACTCGTTACACAAGGTACAAATTAACCCGTTGTCTGCTAACAAAGTCAATGTTACATTAACAGATTTCGTCTAAAGATAAATATTACAGACACGACGTAGGCGGCACCGGGGGGCGTCTCCTAGTGATATACGATCCAACGTTATATCGATTCAATTAATTAACATATATATATATGTAACATATTTGTATTACAAATCACAAATGAATTAGCTTTTGTGTTGGTAACTTTCTAGAATTTATAATAGGTTATTATCACAGATATTCTTATCAGGAATCGCGTATTCTAACCGATCGAGTAAACTTTCGAATTTTTTTTTTTTTTTTTTTTGGTATGACGTACTATTTTAATAGTACATCAAAAATATTACAATCTAGCCTTAAATTATAGACTAATAAGTAATTTACTTATAACTTAAACTGCTACATAGAGTATTCCAAGAATGTGTCCAATAACACTTTTACTTATTGTCTCTATTAAGGGGAAGTCACATCGTTCTTGTGTTTTTAATTAAATATATATGTAACACTCGATACACTATATATTGCACTATCACACTACACTAACTCAAAGGGTTTTAGTCTTTTTAGTCTTCTCACTATGTCCGTGTTGTCAAGGAGCTGGATAGCCTCGACGTTCACATGATGGTGAAGTCTTCGCTGATGAGCTTCGGCACACTTTTGAACTATATTTACGACGAAGTCCACTTGAAGATCCCGGTGGAGGTCGTCGTTTCGAATGTACCAAGGTGCGTTTACGATGCCCCTTAGCACTTTATTTTGGAATGTCTGGATCATTTTTAGATTACTATATTTGGTACAACCCCAGAGCTGAATACCATAGGTCCAAATTGGCATAAGGACTTGCTTGTATAGTAGTATCTTGTTGTATACTGACAATGAAGAATGTTTCCCCAGTAGCCAGTACATCTTCTTATAGCGAAGCTCTAACTCAGCGCGTTTTTTTTTGACGTGGGCTTTCCAGCGAAGCTTAGCGTCTAATGTCATGCCCAGATATTTGGCTGTGTTCTCGTAGGGTACCACTTGGTTATTGATATATACCGGGTGATAGTCTTGTTTTTTATTAGTGAAGTCTACATGGATACATTTCGACTCATTGAGTTTTATTCTCCATTTTTTTGTCCAGTCTAAGATGGTATTGATGGCATTTTGAACATTCTTTACAGCTTCTTCGTGGTTATCAGCTATAGCCATAATAGCTGTATCATCAGCAAACGTTGCAATCGTACTGTTTTCCAACTTTGGGATATCACAAGTGTATAATAAATACAAAATAGGACCTAATACACTGCCTTGAGGTACCCCAGCATTTATTTGCTTCAGTTCTGAATATGCATTGTTTTGCCTTACTCTAAACATTCTTTGTGATAGGTAAGACTCTAAGATATCGACAAACTGTTTTGGGAGCATACTCTTTAGCTTGTATATGAAGCCCTTGTGCCATACCTTATCAAATGCTTGTGCCACGTCTAAGAAAACGGTGGCACAAACTTTTCTTTCTTCAAGTGAGTTTTCTATGATATTCGTTATTCTATGTACTTGATCTATGGTTGAATGTTTTTCCCTGAAGCCAAACTGATAGTCAGGGATTAAATTTCTATTTTCTATAATTGGTTTCAAACGTCTTAAGAGTAGCTTTTCAAATAATTTTGACATTATTGGCAATAGTGAAATTGGTCTATATGATGTTGTATCTTGTGGTGGTTTACCAGGTTTTGGTAGCATTATAACTTCAGCAACCTTCCACATGTCAGGCACATGCTTCAGTCTAAATGCTGCATTAATCAGGGTAGTCAGCTTCACAATTGCTTTACGTGGCAAATTTCGAAAAACTTCACTAGTAATGAGATCAAATCCTGGAGACTTCTTCGTGCTAAGATTATTTATTTCTTTGGAAACTTCTCTTGGTGAAACAGGTTTTATTTCTATTTCATCTTGTAAATTTGCAGTCGATATAATGTCGTCGCTGCTATTTTCATATGGTTGGAAAATTTGTTCTAAGTGTTCTGCAAATCTAGTTGCTTTTTGTTCATCACTTATTGCCCAGCGTCCATCTGATTGTCTGATGGGAGGTATCTGCATTATTGGTTTTTTTAAGTTCTTTGTAACTTTCCATAACGAATAATCAGTGGTATGGTCACTTGTTAATTGACTAAGGTGAGTATTCATGGTTTTCTCATTGAAGTTCTTAATTTTTCTTCTGAGCCTTTTTGTAAGGTTATTTAATAGCCTTTTATCAGAGGGAAATCTTGTGTCTTGCCATCGCTTTCTTTGTTTTCTTTTTTCCGCTAAAAGCTTTATAATTTCTCTAGGATAACAATTACCTTTCATTCTTTTTGTGAATGTAGGAGTATTACTCCAAGCGCATTGCTGAATGTTTGTAATGAATATTCGGACATCATTATCTAGTTGTTCTACCTTTTTTAGAGGAACTTTTAAATTTATAGTGGAGTCCAGATCTAGCTGAAAACTATGCCAATCAGTGCATTTGTTCACTAAATAAGGATTGTTCTCTTTCTGAACTATAGTTTCACATAGGGTTAACACTATTGGAGAGTGATCTGAGTTCATATCATATCCTTCTTCAATATAAAGGTGATTTGATGACACATTTTTATATATGAAGAAATCAATCAGATCTGGTATCTTTTGAAGATCAGTAGGCCAGTAGGTGGGCTTTCCTGTTGATACAACGTTACACTTCATTTCTTTAATGGCGCTTAGCAGTTCTTTACCTTTGGTTGTGGTTAGTCTTGAGCCCCAGTGGATGTTCTTGGCATTAAAATCACCCCCTAGTATGAATCTGTAGCCAAGTTCTTTAAAGAAGATTTTATAACGATCAGCTTTCAAAGAATATTTTGGCGGGCAGTATATGGCCGATATTGTGACAGCATGGTGTTTTGTTGTGACATTAACAGCTACAGCTTGTATATCACGGTCTTCCCATTTTTGTTTCTCGTAGTGTTGTATATTTTCCTTTATTATAACAGTGCTACCTCCTCGAGCAGTATTATCAGGGTGTAAAGCATGGTATGCTTTATAACCTTTTATTTGAATATACGATTCTTTTGTGAAGTGTGACTCGGAAATAAGACACACGTCGATATTTTCTGAGTTAAGGACAATCTGCAGCTCATTCTGATGCTTCAGTAGCCCGTTTGCATTCCATGCGAAAATTTTAAGTGAAGGAACCATGATTACGTTTTAATATTAGGCTTCATAGCGCTGTATTCTAGCTTTTTTAGCCTTTCATCGAACGAGGTTAGAAGATTTAAAATAGTATTTAATTTATCGTCTGTTTTACAGTCCTTTAATTTGGGTTTCAGTTGTGATTGTTCTTGAGAACCTTTAGTTATTTGTGCAAAAGTCACTTGATTTGTCACGGGTTTGTTAGGTCTAACTTTTTTGTTGTGTGGCAGATCTGGGGCAGTACTGCTTGATGCTGTTACGTGCTTTTTCATGCTTTTATTTTTTATATTTTGTAACTCTTTAGCTACTATGCACCCTCTGTAATTAGCAGGGTGCAGTTCTCCACAGTGAACACATTTTGGTTTTGCTTCTGGCGGTTTCTTGCAATCTTTGGTAAGGTGTTTACCTGTGCATTTTACACACCTGGGTTCTTTTGAGCAGTATTTTTGTGTGTGCCCATAAGCCTGACATCTTTTGCATTGTGGAATTAATTTGTTTGTTTTCAATGGCTGTACGTCCACTTTACAGCCTAATATAGTTTTGATATCGTATATTTTAGAGATATCTTCATCTTTGCTGAATGAAAGCATAAACATATTAAGGGGCTCCTTATTCCTCCAACTTAACTTGTTAACTGCTTCTTCAATCTGAAATCCTTTGGACGTTAGGTCCTCTATTATTCGTTCTGGCAAGCATGAAGAATGTAGATTTTTAGCCATAACTTTGATGGGTCTGTCTTGCTTGTTCTCGTATGAATGCCAGTAGCAGTTATTTTGGACGAGTAGTTTGGTGATATCTCGGTATATATCGCCATTATTTGCGTTTATTTTAACGTTTTGATTGTTAATCATCTTAGTGGTAAAAGCCTCTTTGTTTACGTTCTCCGAAAGAAGATCGTAAAATTGCTGATAGTTGGTAATATTTTCGACAACTATAGGTGGCGGTAATAGTTGTTTTTTAGTTTTACCTGGTTTTTCACTGAAACTAGTTCCTTGATGCGGTGATTGGGAGTTCGGGGAAGGTGATGTATTCAATTTCCTTTTCTTTCTGCTTTTTTGGCGCACCCACTCCGTTTCCTTTGCTAGTTCCTCTTCATCGGTCTCATATTGCACTTCTTTCGGCTTTTCTGTATTAGATGGACTTCCTGAAGCAACTGGTTGTTGTTGCTCTTGGAAAACCTTCAATTGACGCTGTAGCTCCTGTATATGATTATTTAAATCATTAACCATGCTTTGCAGCTTTTCACGCTCTATTTTTTCTTCCGTATAGTATTTATACAGTATACTTTCTGTTTCCGTTTTAATTTTTATAGTGTTAGTTGGTGCCATTATTAAAAATTAGTTATGACTTCGCCTTAACAGATGTTAACAAATTACGTGATTATTTTCACTACACAATCGAAAACTGGGTCATCGCGACGACCGCGGTTTATGCTGAGTATGCTGATGCGTCAGCGCTGTACGCGCGCACTGGCGAGTGCGAGTGCTACAATTACGGCGCGTCCGATCTCAGCTAATTGCAATCGATCACTGAAACTTTCGAATAAAAAATTTAAAAAGCAGTGAAATTACTGTTCATATGGTGATAGAATCAAAAGAAACTACACTTTATATTCACGATTATATATATTTACATTCAAACTGTTATATTAAGTAAATATACCTTCGTATTAGATATTCCGTATTTATCATTAATATCAATAAGTCCAATTATTAATTCATATCGATTATTTGATATTTATAAGACAATTTATTGAAACTTGATTACTTCTGGTTTTTTATTGTTGAAATATTATTCATTTTTGTCTATGAGTCATTTGGTTTTGAAATAGAGTATCTTAACTTTACCTAATGTTATAATGTATTTATTTAATTTATGACTGCACGTTTTGCAAACAAAAGGTACGATTGAGAACATATAAATTATACTGATTTCGGCTCTAGAGGTGATAATCTGAATTGTTATAGTGTATTCGTGATTTCAATGTGTGGATCTTGAAAATCAAGTTGACTAGTCCTATAATAATTACAAAAAAATCTAAAATATTAGTTAAGTATTTGTTTTTTTATTCCAACCTGATTCCCTACTCTGAACCATGTTCTCAGATATAATGAAACCAATGAATTTTATTGATGTATTGTCAGTTAAAATCGCTACACAGAACAAGGCTTAATAGCTACGAAATTTTAATTATTAGTTAAGTAAGTAAGCACTTAATTTTTTTGAGGTTTGATTTAAAATTTTAAATCAAAAATATATTATTGCCAAAATATCTGTACATGTTTCCTTCAAGTACTAATACGCTACTTACCTATAAGTAGGTAGTACTTACAATAATGCGTCAAAATAGAGCGTTAATATCGAAGCGTATTTAACGAGTATCTGTGACAAATATTATTATCAGTTAGACCGTAACAGATACTGTAAGTCACGACGGTTACACGGAAAGTTTTATACGGTTGACGTAAGATAAAATGCGTGTTATTGCAACAGAAGTGATTTAAAATAGGAAAAATCTGTTGATTATAATGATGTAGAGCGTGTTAATACTATTTTATAATTCAATGACAAGTAGTAAGTACTGGATCGAAGTCGAGGTCGACATCGTTGTCAAATATTTGAAAATTACATCGAAGGAAGACAGTAGCTCTTGTTCACTATACCTACAGCAATAAAACGGTTGTAACTAACACACATGTGAGCAGTTTTTCTTTGAAAAGTTATGGGTTATGGGTTTTAGCATGCTTTTTTTGTAATTTGCATGAAAATGGTAAAGGTTACTCTTGGTGGTGGTCCATTATAATTTCTAACATGACTAACCACACTTTTCTGTTTTGAGTATTTATCACCTAAAGTAACCAGTTCCTAATACTGCTACATCACTAATATTGGAGTATTATAACGAGTATATCGGGACCATGGGTACATCGGATCTTCTACATCACTGTAAGTATTCATTCATTCTAACATTCTTTCTGCTGAAATAATAATCAATCTAAATTAAGAGATTTAAAGTATTTTACTGCTTTTCATGTAAATTAGAAAAAAATAATTATTAAAAAGTAATATTTGATTAGACTGATTATTATTATTACCTACAACTAACTAATTTGGGCTAATATGTCAAGTTAACAATTACATCTGTGTATATTAAAATTAAAATGTTGGTCATCTCTATAAAAATTGAGAATGGCTATTTTACGAAAGAATTTAAAAATATGAAAAAAATATATAATAATTATATCACGTGCCTTCTCCTACTCATGTACCTTTTCATACTAGCCCATTCTTTGCTTAACAAAAACACAACGCAACTGCATACCTACCAAGTTTAAAATAATTGCATCTAAAGTCATCACACTCTTTAAATTCGTTTTTACGTTATCTACTCTAGAATGCAATTGCGTTGACATTGACAGTTACATTAAACGCTTTCGATCAACTGAAACTTATCGTTCTAAAACATTTATTTTGTTCTGAAATCTCAATTTTGTAGAGGTCAATGGACACAAAATATCTGATTTGCTTCAGTTGTAAATAAGTAAGCATTTTTAAATAAAATGCAATCTCTATTAGTTCTGTCATTTTAAAATCGTGACAACACAAATATTGTGTTTTTTTTTAGTTTTTCTTTTGTTTGTAGAAATAACGCTTTTTTCTTTTATAAAAAAACATTTTTTTAGTTTTAGTTTCGCAGATTGGACTTTCTTTTGTAGATAATTAATTAGGAAAAGTATACTGTTGTTTATCATTATAAATATGTTTTGCGTAATATTTGTAGACGTATTTTAATTTATTTTATGGTTTATTTTATTTTTGTGCACTGTAAAAGTTGACGTAAAAATCTAAACTAAATTCTATTCGTATTTTATCCTACCATTATCACCATAACCCACAAATGGTCATCAAAACTCATACTAAAACCGTAACACGTCAAACTAACCCTGTTTTGCGGTATCGGGTCGTAAGGACCCCCGGTAGGGGCTGCTAATAAGTGAAACAGAGATTTATGAGTGCACAGATATGCAAATAGAAATTTGCGGTCCCCCGCCGATAAAAAGACGCCGGGGCCCCCGGGGCCTGTAGGGCACTGTTTGTCCAAATGTCGAGGGATGACGACCTTCTAATTATTTCAGATAGTAGCTTATAACAGGGATGGTTTTAATATTTTAATTTTCCCTTTTAGTTGATCAAAAATGTATGAATAGATTTAGAAAGGTTTTTTCGTCTTTATGTTATTTAAGCTGGACATCAAATAAAAAAGAAAATCATTGAAAACATTTATGCGTATGCGCCTATGTGCTACTCCAGACTATAATTTAATCTATCTGTGTGCCAAATTTCATACAGATCGTTTCAGCCATTCTGACGTGATTGAGTAACAAACATCCAGACATCCATCCTAACTTTTGCAATTGAAAGAAAGAAAAATATTTTATTTGTTGACCAAAAAACACAATACACAAACAGAACACAGATTAAGATATTTATATTAAAGTCACCAAAATAGGTTCCAGTTCAGCTTAAAATACATGGCACAAAAGTGCCATGTGCATGCAATTATAATACTAGTAAGATTACTTATAAACATTTGACGACTATTCATACATAAAATGTGTTTAGATACTAGCTGCCGTACTCAGAGACGGTAATTAACTTTAAAGTTTATTTAGTAAAAACGTGTAATACGCCTAAAGACGTTTATTCAATTTTGAAAAAATGTATTAATGACAGATTACTGCTAATTGACATCTCTGAGGTAATAATAATAACAAGAATAAAAGGTTTAGGGGTCTTACTCTGAATTTCGACATTCACTTAGTGGGTTTTGATGTCACTGTCAAATGTTTAAAAGTGACAGCGATCACAGCGACCATAATCAAAATTTCCTTACATTTGTCAGCGATATCAAAACCAACCATTCGAATGTCGAAATCCAGATTACCAAACAAATCTCGACCTAAATCACCAAGTAAAGCTGTTAATTATCACAACATCGGTATCTAACACTTAATGCCTTTTATCTGAAACAAGCGTATCTGCGCAGTTATCGTGTAATTCGTGAATCTTGTTAAGTCTAGATTCAGTTATCTCACTCTCATACTTTGTAAGGGAGTTGCTAATTATTCGCACCGAGTGGCACTGACATCGCGGTAAGGTGACGCCAAATAAGATTATGTTATTTAATTCCTTTCTCGTAATCTTGTTCGTGTTAGCTGTGGAGGTTTGATTAGATAATTTTAAGTGGTTACAGTATGAACAATGGAAGACAGATATTGTATTTTGAGTTGCGTCCATTATTATGAGTATTACGCCTTTTTCCCGCTAGGAGTAGGCAAGGGTGTATGATAGCTATGTTGAGTCTCAAGTAATAAGGGGGGAGGGGGGGGGTTGCATTTACCATGGGATATTTAATAATAGATGCTTGTATGAAACTTAAAATATAATATCTATGTCCCATTGTACTTGCTTACTTACTTGTATTATTGCCATTAACCACCAACATTTTCCCGGAGTCGGGCCTAATATTAAGAATTTCAAAGTAGAAAATCCCAATAACGTGTTTAACCCAACTCGGAGATCGAACCCGTACAAAATGCAAATGTGTCACCGAAGCAGTCAAATACAAAAAATGTATTTTGTTATTTGATTCATTCAAAAAATGTTAGTTTCATTTTTTTCCGACTTCAAAAGAGGAGTTTCTTTTTTCAATTCGATTGCATTTTTTTTTGTTTTTCTTTTCTATACAGTAGGTACCTACATACTTATTAAACTTTTTTAATTAAATGAAGATAAATAAAGAATCTTATTGAAAAAGATACTCATTAAATAAATAAAAAAATATTTTTGAATCCTCTACTTACATATTTCCGTATCAAGAGGCTAAAAATATCGTAAATAAAAAGTAAACAGCCTTCAAAGCGATATCCTGGCAAAGCAAACAGCACTGGCATGGTAGACCGAACTTGTCCCAACTTGTTTGCTCATTAGTGGGACATGGCACATGAAGGGAACAGCGACTGGCAACTGGCACATACTCGTGTTGTATGAATAGTTGATTGATATGTGAAATTAGGTGCTATTTAAGGGTTAAGGTAGAGCTTAATAAGACTTGGTCTAGCTATTTAAGTTTAAACTGTTTATGGTATCGAATATTCGGTTTATTTTAGTGAATAATCATAATAATGAGCGTTTAAAATGTAGAAATAAAATTTATATGGGACCAATACTGAAATAGAATCGACCGAACAAAAAAAGAATAATCAAAATTAGTTCATGATCGGCTAAGAAATCGAGTAACACACATACAAAAACATACGTGTCGAATTGAGAACCTTCTTCCTTTTGGTTTGGAAGACGGTTAAAAAGTACTTCCATTTTCATATTATAAATAATAAAAAATTGAAAGCCTTTCAAAAGATAACTTACATAAAATTCTTTTTTATAAATTTAAGCTCAAAAATATTATTTAATTTTTCTCTTATTGCGGCAGATTTAATTATTAAAAATCAAATGTTTTAGCCTTTGAATGAACTGAAACTAAAGATGTCTTATCGATTGGGCTTGAAGTAGACCCTGGCGTTGAAATTTATCAAGACGCCCAGGCTTCCAATTTGACTGTTAATAGATCCATTAAATGAAACCCATAGGAGTGGTATACAGCTCATTGAGGAAGGAAAAGGTTTTAAAGCTGGTATTGCAGGTGCCCATAGGCAACGGTAACCGCTTACCATCAGGCGGGCCAAACAACTATTTACCGCTATTGTGATACAAAAAATAAATCTAAATCGAAAAAAATATAATAATGAAAATTTATAAAAGCTACAATCAATACATAGACACAAATATAAACTAGTGTGTGCACCCGGACCCTCTCGCAACAGATTGTAAATTCTGACCATCGACCTAACGAGATGTGACCGCATGAATATGCACGCGACAAGGACGAATTAATTAAATTTGTCCACACCTAGCTGTTTGCCGCGTGGTGACATGAAAAATTGATATTTTATTTATGAATTGAAACGGTGTAAAAGTTCAATTTGCACATTTTTCGCCATTTTTTATATTGTTTCGTAGAATACTTTACGTACATTAAAACGGAAACAAAGTACACCCGATAATATATTTTATTTGCTTACTTTGGGACTAGATGGCGCTGTATGAATATTATTATTAATTTTGATAATAATAGCAAAGCCCTACATACTTAATTCTATATCCGTTACTGACTCTACCTCTACCCAAAACATCTTTAAAATCATTCATTTTCAAATGCAAATTATTTGCCTAAGAAGCTACTTGGAGTAATCTTAACGTATTTAATATTAGAAAGTCTTTAATAAAGATAATTTCTACGTTCCTATCTTAGTAATCATCATAAATATATATTAGAGTTTTCAAGATTACTTAATGTGCACAAAATGGCGGTGTCTTATCCGATAATATTGCTTTAACTGATAAATAAAAGCTTTTAATCTGTACTCATAAAAATTAAGAGCTTTTTATTATTATCTGTTTAAAAGAATTTAATCTTTATTAAGTGTTTTTATCTTAGAAAGTAGTTCAATATAAAAATATGTCAATTTAATTATAGTAGGAACTGAAACAGCTCGGTCAAAACATAATATCTTACTAACATAGGAGAATATGTTATAAATAATTTTGAGCAACTTTGAACCTTATAGCAATAGATATAAGACCAAAATGGCTATACATGCAAATCACATCGTATGCCTGTTTTATGATGGGTTGAAATGATGATGATTGATTGATTGGTTATTCTGAACATGATTGCAAGCAGGTTAGGCTGCTTATATCTGAATCGCGCGTGATGTTCACTCACCACACTCACTTCTTCACAAGTGTACGTATTTAATTTAAATTAAAGCATGTATTTATTACTTATGTTAGAAAATAGTCTGTTGTAGATAAAGTTAAGCGTCCTTTCCGTCCATGTTCTTTTTTGTGTAGTTTTGTCATAATTAATTGTCTTTGATATTTGTTACTTTTGACAAGTGACAGCTATGACGTTTCTATTATCACAGATTAAAATTAGTATTTACGTTTGGTTCTCATCTCTGTAATATTTATGTTATTTTATTTATATTTTTTGTATCGAGACACAAATATTATTTTATTTTTGTTATTTTTTAATTTAGGATAAGCATCCGTTCGTCACACCAAATAGGCCCATTTGAAAATCAGCGCCGGGCACTTGTGCTCGGCATTATACTGAAATGGTGCCTATTTGGTACAGACACGGGATTGTTGTTTGTTTTGTATCTGTTTTATCTATATATTTGTTATTTAGTATGTCTTGTGTTTGTACCAAATAAATGATTTCTATTTCTATGTTATATCGATAAATGGGCTATCCAACGCTAAAGTAATTGTTCAAATCAGACCAATAGTTCCTGAGATTAGCGCCTTTAACCAAACAAACAAACACTTCACCTTTATAATATTAATATAGATTACGAACATAGCTCTTAAGTATGAGTCTTGGTTACTTGAATAAATAAGTTTTTATTCTTTTCTATTGAACGGTCGATAACGTCCATGTCATGGTCCAGGTCTTGCAGGCGTCCATAGGCTACGTTAGCCGGTTTTAGCAGCCTGGCCAGCTCGTTCACCACCATGTTGGATGGGATATAAAAAAGGCAATTTTTTATTTCTTAACGGAGTGAGAAAAGTCAAGCCTGGTGTTTTAAAATACAAGCATCTCAGGTCTTTATCATTCTCTTTGCGATGCTGATATACATACTTAAACATTCGCTGGATGGTTATTCAGAAACAGTATGAAAATAAACACAGTTTACCGTCACTGAATGATAAAAACATAAAACTATAACACCTTAGCTCAATTTTGCCAAGGCTATTATTGTGAGCCAGCTGTTTTTTTTTCCGAAACTGTGTTATAATAAAGTGCTGAATGTAGGCGGTTCTCTTTGTGGAAACAAAAACATAATAAAACTTGCGCGAGAGTAATTCCAGTGGCGGCGCCGCAAGCGACATCTGTCGGTGCCCACAATTATGGCGGATTTATAAGTTAATCGTTTGACGTGTGAGATTAATACCTTGTGAAAATAATCACATGGTTTTTGTTTCGCTCATAATCAACTGGAAATGGGAAATTACATTTTTTTTGTAGTTTGACACGCGCCCGCGCATTGTAAGGTTGACTGATTATGGGTTTCGACTTTATTTATTTATTTTTAGAACTGCAACAATGGAAAAAGTACCAAAAGTTTTTACAAATCACAAATGCGATACAGTGACTATTATAGCAAATAACATAAGGTTGAAATTCCAATAATTGACGTTATAAAACTGTTAAAGTTTTGTTGTGGTTATACATTACACGCATAGTTCGGAATTCAATTTTACATTTAATAATAGTTATCAAGAATCCCGGGCTTTTCATTTTGATCAATGATTAGTGGTCAGAGAGCGTAGGGGTGACACTCGTCGTGTCGCGGCGTTGGCTCAAGTGACGTGTGTGCAGATATGATTATCCACACCCCTATGGGTGGCGGATAAAAAACTGCACACATGCATGTTGAGGTCGTGGATAAATCTGATGAAATTATTTACGAATAGTTAGATATTATTGATTTGGTGTTCGATTGATGTGTGTATTTGTTTTTTTTGCTGTCAATACAGTACAGACAATACAGACGTATTATGTTCTTTATATAAAAAATTTTAATATTGTTTTTTTATTCTGCCTATTTAAAAAACATTAATAATTTAAAAAATATCATAAAATCAATAAAATATCTAATATTAGAATGGCAAGATATATCTTCAGATCATTGTACAATAAATTGAACATGTAACAATGTGACGTGACCAAAAGTCGCGGTTGTCACGAGATTGCGGTCGCTCGGGAGGGTGTCACCCCGCGCTTTAGGGTTACAAGTTTGCGGCTTGTCACACTTTAGTCATTCGGTGGGTTATCCTTTACGATTGCGTCCCTAGTGGGGTTAACAGAGATGTTTGATCGAGTGTCAAATATCGAGATAAGACAAACAGGCTGCGGTAATTTATTGGGAAATAGGTTTACTTAGTGCTATTTATGGCATATTATTTATTACCTAGGTAGGTAATTGATTTTTAAGGTAAGTAAATATCCTAACAAAAGTTTCGTATAATGTGAGATAAAGATGTCAACCCTAGGTCAAAATTACAAAAATAGAATCCGAAATTGTTCAAAATTGTTTTTTTTTTTGACATTTTGTGTAATCGTTCGAAAATACATTTGAAATTTTCCCAATCATTCGAAATTTCGAACTTTGCTAAAAATAAGCTTCAATGAAATTAAAATACATTTTATTTATATTTAATTTAGCGCCAAAAATGTGCCAGTATCAGTATGAAGTCTCTAAGGAGTCAACCCCAAAACAGTTACGTAAGCTCATTAGAGTATCATCGCTGTAATATCGGGTCGTGATTTCCTTCGTTCTTTCTTTTGAGTTTTAATTGAGCATCTGAACATACACTGAATTACCCAAATGAGGCCATGACTAAACCTTTGTATATTTAACAGAATTTATACTACTTATACTTACATCTAGAAAAGGCACAAATATGAAATTAGTCTGCATTGTATTATAACATAATACCTATAATATCATAAACCTAATACCTTATTATGCTGTACGGCATACGGTAGCAATATTAAATATAAAAATATTTTTCTTTCTTATTTATGAAATATTTTCAATAATTCAAATTAGTCATTAATATTTAAGAATGCTATTAACACTTCCTTAAATAAAAATATGAGTTGGCCATTAAAAATGTTCATGAGGTCGTTAAACTTAAATAAAAAATAATCTTCACATTCACCTCTAATATAGCATTATTCATTTTATTGATGAACGTAACATGATATGTTGTCACTAAATCACCGCATAAAAGCCATAATTAGTATTAAAAACTAATGGCTTTGCCCACACAGGGTTGCTATCTCGGCCCATCTCTGGAGGACTGTACAGTGTACCTACAATTAAACAAAAGGAGTTTCGTGATCTTCGCATGCGCGCACGAACCCGCCATTAGCACAACTTCGTGGGCGTAATTAAAAGAGTTACAATACTGTACTGGCGAATTAAAAACAATTAAGTGGGAGCCGAATTGAGCACAATGCTCGTCCTGTGCACGACTTACACTGGCTAGTGAGCCGTACGGCCGTAGTGAGCCGCGACACGGTCCGGTCCGTGTCCTGTGTGAAATGCGAGCCGTGCGGACAACGCGGAAGAAGCTTTGTTTGTGAAATTAATTACGTAATTAGCTCGCACCGAAGCTTTGTTGAACAGACTAATTTTTGTTCGGTGTTAGTTATTTGTCTCACGTTATTGGTAGTTTAAAGCATATACATAATACTTATAAAAAATCTTTAGTTTTCTGAACGGAAATATTCAGGATCAGTAAGCATCATCATAATTATTATCAGCCTAATGACGTCTAATGCTGGACATAGGCCTCACCTAATTTTCGCACAGCTTGCGATGTTGTGCGGCCTGCAACCAGTAGGTAAGCTCGGTTAGTGCCAATAGACTGGCATAATAAAGACCAGTTATAATCAATAGATCAGGCGAGAAGTTAACCCCTGTACCAGCAGGTGAGGCATACGGTCTTTAGAGACATGTGATTTGACATTGAACTTTTAAGTTTTCATGGAAATGGTCTAAAATACCATTGGGTGTAGCAAAATTTCAAATATCTTGCTGCAGTTGTGCTTGCATTACATTCACATTTTTCAAGCTTTAATTTGTCAATATTATTTTCTATGTATTTATAATAATAGACATTCTTGAAACTATCAGTTTCAATAATACCTAGTTCATATATAAAATGAATAGCATATCGCTAAAATCAATCAAGTCACACGAACAAAAACCCGACTGTGCTAATCGAGCCGTCAAATTGGGTTTTCAACGTTTAAGCTTATTCTGTAAAAGTGCTGAATCGCACTGACACCCCACACCGCAGGGCCTCGGGCCGAGGGTGTGACGTAGGTATTCCTTTTTCCTCTTTTTTCACGGTACTGCAATTCTATTACCGCCTCTTAATCTACAAGCCCGCATTGCCTCTCTGACGTCATTACATTTAGTAACGCTTGACATTATTATTAATTTTCAAAATTCGAACTCCGATTCGAATTTGGAATGGCTCGAATTATTTTTTATTAATTTAGTGAATATAATGAGGGTTGCCACAGTGTCGAGTTACAGTTTAGTATTCGGTTTTTAGGGAGCCTCGAGGCATACTCTTATTGTTAGTGTCCCTCGGTTTAAATTAGTGGTTATCAATGCTGTATCGTTTTACAATCTGGATAGTAGTTTTATTGTTAAACACGGCACGCGTATTTTTTTTTTCTCAGAGTTATATGCAATATACATTTAGAATACATTTTAGACGGGTATGTCATGTCAAGCAAGCCAAGAACTGAAATAGTTAAACTAAGACTGCAGAGACCTCCAAAAAGCGCAATTACAGTAATTTATCTGGTAATTACTTATTGAGCCTATTGAGGTTGAAACATCAGATTCATGGAGTCCGAGTGCCCTCCGACTTTATAAAGAATTGGCGATTCGGCTGATTGACGCGTCTCATGAGACAAGGATGGTTTTTTTTCTCGTACAGAGAATCAGCATTGCCATCCAGCATACGAATACTTACTTTAACACCATCCTCCCATTTAATTTTTATTTATTTAATAATTAAATTGCCACTTTTTGATATTTATTTGATTACCTTTTAAATAATTGATGTTATTTTGTAAATAGCTTTTTACCTAGTTTTATTTATTACTTATGTAAATTTCTATTCTTTTTGTTAAAATAAATAAAACAGTTATGATTAGAAAGAGGATTAATTAAATACCTTTCACATAGGAATATTTAATTCAAATACGAGCCTGGCACATCTAACGCTAGGGGCAGACATTCGAAAAAAGAACAAAAACATTTGAATGCTCTGGCGAAAAAATTGCACACAACATACATGATGTACTGGCGACGACAATGCGACTTTTTGTCGGTCGTCGCTACTCGCGGCCCGTGGCTTTTTGAACTGAAATTTTTTCACTCCATTCGTCCGATGTAGCTGTGCTTTATTTCACCCTGTCAGCTGTTAGGGTTGGTACACTTTTATTTTTGTATCCTTTACCGACCAGAGAAATGCTTTTTAAATTTGCTTTACAGTAAGTTACATAAACAACATTCTAAAATTAAATAGATCTTTGTCATTTTTCAAACATTGCATAGGTTTTAATTAACAAACAAATGATTATTGCAGTCATTAAACTCTATGCGTCATAATATCAAACCCAAACGTAGGCACTTAGCCAGTACGTTATTGCATAAAATGATTTTACGGATATATTTTTACTGAAACATTTAATCATTTTCGTTCAAGTAGTACACAATATTAAAATAACACTTTCAACAAGGGGAAATAATTGAAGTATGAATATTAAAAGCTGAAAATTATCAACAAATCTACACTATTTCTTAGGTTAATTCCACAATATTTAAAAAACAAATTAAAAAAACATAATTAGACAGCCCTAACGCTTGCATTAGTTTCCAACTCGGACAGTAGCCGTCCTCCCGTTCCGTGTATAGTCGCGTACAACGTACATACAACTAAACGGTAAGTGTTGCAGTGTCACAAATGTACGCGAATGTACCACTCGCTCTATTCAAATATCACCATCCGTTTTGTTGCATTATCCTTTATGTTCTAAATTTAAATTATTCAAAAAGGTTCTATTTGATGTGAAAAGAGTATGATTATTGCCCAATGCCGGCTTCATGTTTGGTCCAACTATGTAAGCCACAGAATTCTTATAATATCTTTAAAATAATATACTACCAATACTACCGTCAATATTTGTAAACTTAGGTATTTTTTTAATGTAGTTACACTGAGGATGGTTATGCGCGGCGCTGTCTGGGACCAAGATGTAAATGGAAGTAAAAAATTTTAGTTATTTTTTGGCAAAAGAATCGATTATGTGGCTTGACCCGACTTGATATGACGTAGAATGAGACTCAATAACCTTTTGACTGGAATTTGAAAACTCGACGAGAAGAATCGGTTGAGTTTTCTTAGAATCGAGTTCAAATTTTTAATCTTGAACAAACAATAAACATATTATTCATAATGATTCTAATACTGACATAGGTAGGTAGTATACCTTAATACCATAAAAATTGTACTTAACATAATGAATATTTCTCAAGTTGTTATTTTTTAACATTGTTTTACGTCAGCAAGCATCGGCCATTAGTATCTAGACCGAAAGGAATCGATTCCAACTCACAATTCACGCTCGTAACCCAATCAGTTCAAGTTATATCACAAAAAACGAACAATTCACTTGTTAATTCCATTATAAGAACACAATAGATAAAGACCAATGAGCTATAATCTCGTTTAATCGCCTTTAATCTTTGTATTGAGCAACAATTATGTCGTTATTCAACCAATTTGATCTAATCTAAATTTAAACAATGCCCAAACATTTTTGTTGGTTAAATAAAAATTTAAAAAATGTTAGCGATAAAATGGAAGCACGTGTTAACTTTGGAGACAATACGTTAAGCTGCACTTGTTTCCGTCCGAAGTGACTTTGTCAAGAGGTATGGCGGTGTCAAGTGCGCACTGATCTCGGTCGATCGCCACTACAGCGGCTGTAGTACGTGATTAAACCGCGAATGTCAAAGTGCAAAGATCGGCCCTTTGTTGTGTGCTCCATCACTCAATGCTGCCCATAGTGATGTGTTCATTCATCAAAAAAGTCGCTCGCGGCAATGTAATGTGTGTTTTATGAGGAACGTTATTATGTCTATAGTAGATATAAATATGGGTTTGGAAATCCATGTTTTTTTTAAATAATGGATTGAGTTATTATCAATGTTTGTTTTTGTAGTCGAGTGTTATAATATTCATTTTATTATATCAGGTAAACTTAAACTTTATTTCAAAATAATATGAGTAAATAAATAAACTTTAAAGAATGACATGTAGATAAATCAAATGTAATATTGCAATTAGTAGGTACATATTTTAAATAAGAATTGTAAAACTATTACCATAGAGAGAAAAATGTTGACTAGTAGGTACATTGAATTGGTAATTACCAATTCAGTTAATTAATTCTAGAAATCTGATACCGCAGCGTCGCGAGTAGTCGTCGTCATCTCGTTAAAAAAAACGTGTAGTGCGATTAAAATTCAAACCAATGAGTCATGGCATACACTGTGAAAAAGCATGACATAATGTTTGCTAATACTCATATTTCTATACGCGCCATATCATAATCGGTGGCTCGGCCCGTGTGTCAATCTTTCGTTTTTCCGCCACAGGCGCGCGGTCAGAGCGCTTTGTTATTCAAATTAAACACGCCCAGATGGACAGACGCGCACGGGGGAATAATTAACCGATGTATTTTAAAAACACCTAAAAACCCTTTATACCATTTAAATGGAAACATTTTAGAACAATAAACGTATGAAATAACATTATAATGACCGATTCAGAATTTGCATGTCAATATCCATAGCCATTAGTCATGCCCTTAGTCAATAACTTTATCATAGCACATTAAATCTTTTATTCCCATATTATGGGAATACTAAACACGTTTCTTATATGTGGTGTGATTTAAGTTTACTTTAAATTTAATCTCACTACTAAAGCTAGGATCCAAGCTAACAGGTGATTTACTCCGTCGTTAGTGAAGGCTAATTCTTCCGCGTTCTCGCGTATCTGCGTTGTTTCTATCTCACTCTAGCAATGCGAGGCAGGTTTACGACGTCATTAATGTTATCACGACGACGACGATGCGATGGGACGCCCGTACAAGTTCACAGCGTTCGGAACTTGCATTAGTTGAACTACCTATGAAATAATGTTATGATTCTAATTTCGAATATTACCATATACTTTTTAAAATTTAGGATCGTTATGTGTAGTGGAATGTCTATTAAAATTAAATGTTTGGTTCTAATAGTTACCGGTCTTTAGCCATGGTAGTACATACCTAGACTACTAGAGTTGCGACACTGCACGTTGAAAATTGGTCCGATAACGAGTTTCTAATTTGCGTATAGTATTGTAATTTGCTATTTGTATTGATTATCTATCTAAATTCTTATTATTAAGTAGTGAACCTATCTTTGTTTGGTTAAGAAATAATAAAGCATCTTTCATTATTTCTATAGTTTCTCAAACGAAATTTTATTTCCCTTTATAGTAAATATAAAAGATAAAATGTCATAAAATTAAGTAGGTTATCCCAAATACCATCATTATCAGTATGGCGGTAATAAACTTTCTATAAGAAAACATCGACGCGAAATAATCAACAATAAAATAAAACTATTTTATTATGTGTGATACGTATAATAATAAAAACTTAACTCCGGTAACTTAATAGATACCTATTATTTCTTAACTAATCGATAGAAAATCGATTTCATTTCTATACCTACATAGATATCAGAAAAATATAAAATGCGGGAAAACGAATATAGATAAAGTAGACACAACCTTAACCTTACTGTGTTGCCATAACCACCTATAATTAATTGCCTACAGGTTAAAGTTACGTTTAATTCTTTTTTTTTTTTTTTTTTTTTTTTTTTTTTTTTTTTTTTTTTTTTTAAAAGACAACGCCGCACTAGGGAACAAGCCCTGTGTCGCGGGGAGCTTTACAAACATGAAACTAACGGACACAAAGTACACCCAGACTAGAAACAAATATCTATGAATCACACAAATATTTGTCTCGTGTGGGAATCGAACCCACGTCACCCAGCACGGCGATGTAGTGGCGAGGCGACCACCTTAACCACTGCGCCACGGTGACAGTCTTACTGTGTGAAATTCTGTAATTTGTAATCGTCATAAACATCAAATCAATCAGTTCCAATCAACGCTCGCAATTCTACATATTTACAAACAACATAATTAATTAATTATTCAAATTTCGAACCGAACAACTAATTAATACCCAATATGTTTTTAAATTTAACTTTTTAAAAATGAGGTATTAGAGGTGGTTACACACTAGCGCGTGACCGCGTTTCCGTTTGACGTTTGACACGGCTGTCATCCCGCTATTATGAACTGTGAACTTCAGACGTTGTAGCTACGTCATGGAGTCACTATCGGTGACATTATGACACCGAGACGCGGCGTAGTGTTGTGCGTGGTGACACTGTGACCCAGTTGGAAGCGTTGTATTGTTCTTTTGTAAGTAAAATGATTGTATTCAGGAGTAGGATACGTTTTGTTCTTTGACATCAAACATGACCTATGACGGTTAAGTAAATTACTTTTAGGTGATTATTTGTTATGGTTATGAAAAGTAAATTTGAGAAAGAGGCCCTTTCTACTCTAAGTACTTTTCATTCGCAAAATCTCGCAAGAAAAACATTTGGTAACCGCATTCTTTTCGCAGTCAGGTAATATAATGTAAGGGATTGAATATTATGGTTCTTACCAAAATAGTTGTACTTACGCCATAAAAGTAAGAAAATATTAGATAAATGTTAAATATTTCTCGCATTTATAAGTACGACGGCAGGTTTAAAGACTAGATCATGAATTGACCAAATCATCAGATACCGTTACAATATGACTCTATTAAAACGACAGTTTGACGATAACTGCGACGCATTCTCCGCATATACATCTTAAAATTATGTAGGTATGTCATTCAAAATGCCGTTACAATATCATTATGTTTAAAGAATTCACATAAAAGCAGAAAAATATTCGTCAACAATTTTTATAATTTCATCATTGAATAATTTTTTAGATAGAGATTATGTTTACCGTAAGCTTCGGTACGGTAGCTAACAAGTATTTTTGTGCGGTATGCCGTCGTAAAGTGTTGGACGCGTCGCGGCGTCGCGTCGGTAGCACCAACCGCCGCGTTGTTTATGTCGTGCGATCGTGCGATTACGCACCAATGTGCACGCACCTTTACAGTATTATGTTACCCACCTTATAGGAAGTTATGTGCGATTCCAAGCAACTTACCGCCTTATTCAGAAGTAATACTTAGTTATGTAAAGATAAAATAGATCCATGTAGCATTGTGCCTTCATAGAAAATATAATCACTAGCTTTTGCCCACGGTATTCGATGTCATTAAAAATATAACTAATTATTAGGTCTACCTCATTCACAGGTCCACAAAATATTGGATGTCAGAAATAGGCAAATTGCATAGAAACGCATTTGTCATGGATTTACATTAAATACAAAGAAAATAAAAAACATTATCCTCCTTTTTGGCAGTCAGGTAAAAAAGGAAAATAATGTTTTGAAAATTGAAAATTTTGTTGAATTTTCTAACACAAACTTTCCTTTTTATCGAGATATTTTGAACAAAGAATACATTATTGTAACTTTATCCTGTTTTCTGCACGTATAGATAGAGTACTCTGTACTCTACTCTAAACCTCTGAAATAAACGATTTTTATTTTTAATAAATACTAACGTATAATATGAAGTTTTCATACTAATTTAAAGGAACATACCTACAGTATTGGGTAAATTTAATTTGTATGGAATAAAATTATTGTATTAGGTGTGCCCTTTTATTGCAGTATGATAATCTATTACCTACGCTCTTAATGTTGAATAAGGTACGTAATACTTATAAATGAATGTATTTTGCATAATCTTTTTGAGCCGTTTGTAAGACGACGGACCACTCCTGTTGTACAAAAGCATGGTGCTTAAACCCGGTTTGGTTGGTTTTGAATAGTCACTTAGCTCTATGCCACAACATTTTATTTTAGTCAAAAGTGAATGATAATTACTTTAATTGTTTTCTCATTATTTAATTTATTGTACTTAAATCAGTAAATACGCATTCATAATAAAAGTAAATTTTAAAACAAGCATACTAAATCCATCCAATCTTATAATCATTCTATATTTTAAACTACATATTAATCATAATAATAATAAATAAGTAAAGGAAAAGTTTAGAATGGATCTGTATCCAGAATATTCCAGAACCATTCTGAACTGTTAAATACTGGTTGCATTTTTAAATCAATGTTCGTAAAATAAAAATGACACAAGGTAGGTAATAAACTAATAACATTAGGAGCCTTATTTTATTTTTAAAATAAACTAACATCATGCCTTGTGTGACCTTTTAAATTCGAAAATCAAATACCCACTTTATTTGTACTTTTAAAGGTCAGATTGTTTTTTTTTGTGTCATCAATTATTCTTGTTTTTGTGTCATTTTTCGTTATGATTTGGAATTATTGATAAAAAATAAAAAGTTACCTAGGTACCTACTATAAAAAAGTGGATAAAAAATGAAAAATAAAAATTACCTACTATTAAATTTACATAAATGCTTAACAGTAACTATATAAGCAATATGTTTATCATACTAATTTTCATTATTATCCATATATTATGCGATAAATTTAACATGTTACACAAAATAGCAATATTGTGCAAAAACAGAAGAAACAAATTATACTTTTTTGACTAGTCATGTTGCAACTGCCAATATTAATAGCACGTGGCAACATTACGAGATTGTCAGACAGACAACACCCCCGCAGGGACCGTTGTTATAAAATTCCTTTGTAATGTCAACAAAAACCTATCTACAAATACTCGCGCTAACGCCCACTCAAAAGGTGTTTATTTAAAATTTTATTTCACAATGCTAAAATGTCACATTTTTTCACATTTCGCGCCATTTGATGCTATTTGTAATATTCACCATGATATCCGTACATGTTCAAGATGATTCGCCAAAGAAAATTAACCCCTATAATTTAGAATTAAGAATCAAAATATTTCATTTTCCATTTTTACATCAGTAAATTAAAATTTGTACAATGTCTCTGACCGTTTCTTTTTTTTATTCGGACACGTGTCTATGGACGTCCAATTTGTGTCTATTGATGTATTGTTGGATCTCTTTTCAATTTAATACTTTTAGATGTTATTATCTGTCAAAGATTTGAACTTTTTTTAAGAATTATTTTACCGACAAACTGGGTTGGAATGTGGAACAATAATATTATTACAAAATATTTTTATGCAGGTTTGCTATCAATGGATAGATTTGATAAATGGCTGGCCTGTTGGCCTAGTGGTTAGTGACCCTGACTGCTAAGTCGGAGGTCGTGGGTTCGATCCCCACCCAGGACAAATCTTTGTGTGATGAGCATCAAGGTTTGTTCTGTGTCTGGGTGTAATTTATCTATAATATGTATGTATTTACAAAAAAAAATGTATTTAAGTAATATATCAGTTGTTTAGTACCCATAACACAAGCAACTATAATTGCTTACTTTGGGACTAGATGGCGCTGTGTGAATGTGGTAGAATATTAATAAAAAAAAATGCTTTTATTAATTTGCCAATAGTATGTACACCTAGTTGCTGCGATTTAAATAGTATTTTTTTTGAACGAAAAAACGAACATCATTTTTGCAGATACTGTCTAAAAATAAGACATTTGTAAGCACATGAAATACAACACACGGTACATTGTTAATTTAAGCATTATTAACGTAAATAAACATATCTCATCTCAGATAAAGGCGTGGGGTGTTATTCTCAAGATAGGTATCTTGGTGACAAACACCGCGGTTCTATTGTGGTGGCTAAATTTGCTCCGCTATTTCCGATCTCCTTACAAGATTATTTTATTATTGTAAAGCCGTTCGAGATTAAATCGGTGCGGATGTATCTCCAAACGTTTCCAGTGCCGAGTATTTTGAACGGATAATACGATTCTAAGTAGAGCAATGTTATTTTAAAGGCAAATAGGTGACACTTACATACATTTAAAAAAACATACATATTACTGTAAGTAAAGTTATAGCAGTGTTGATAAATCTGCTGGTAGGAATTATTTTGGTAGTAAATAATATGACTAAAACCTAACACCATGCAAAAAATAAACAAGAGTACATAATATCATAATTTAATGACAATTTCTTACTAATTATTAAAAGTAACATCATTTTTATTGTCTTTTTTTTTTGCAATCGCTGCTAGTACATCATGCACTGTATCATGCGTAAACGGTAATATAATATAATTATTTAAACCTACAAAATGCCACGAAAAAAAAATTTTGAATTTAGAACTTTCAATGCACCAATAGAACTTCCTTAGTCAATTAAAGCATAGATTATAAGTAAGTACCAAGAAGGTTGCAGGTTCGTACAATTTTCTTTGAATAAATTCTTAGACAATTGACGAACATCTATTGTTCGACCGTTTTCGGTTCGTGTTTGGTTATTGTCGTAGTCTATCGGCTTTTCTAGCTAAGCAAACATCTGCTTATGGCAACCCGCCTACATGAGGATCCCGCCTTTTACAAAAGATTATATTATAGATTTGTAAAAGCTTTGTGGCCTTTTTATTATATTTATGATGTGTTTAGAACTCCACATCTTTGTTATGAAAATATACTTTTTATTTCTTAAACGGATCAATGTTGTTTATTTATTTATTTAGTCAATGTTTTATATCAAGCTTTATAAAGATATTATTAGATCTATAAACTAAATAGCTGTCGTGGGTGTTGATAGCCAAAGTTGAATAAATATTACAATCATTAAATTATATAAAGAAGAATTTATGATAACGATTTAGTCTGTGATAAAAAAGTAAAATATTAGCAACTATAAAAGTGAAAATCAAATTTAGATCATAATTAAACATTCAATTCAAAATAACAACATAATTTGACAGCCGTGAAATTAAAGTTAGTTTACTATTAGATGAAATAAATTCATTTAAATAAGGTTTTCTTCAAGAACAAATAAAAATGAACAAATCAAATACAATAAAATAAGTCATAAAAGTTAAAATCCATTGATATAAAAAGCGTGTCACAATAAACACCCGCATAACCCGTAAATCGACTAATGAGCGTCTATTACTTTATTTTTCATAGACCATAGTAACAGTGACCATAGACTCGCGAGTCGATGCGGGCCATCGATTTAATTCCCGATTATCACCCTTTAGTCGAGTATTTAATGAGAGTCAATATGATTCGGCACTGTGGATTAAATCTGAGGGAGTTTATTGTTACGATTTATTTATTTTAACTGAGATTAATCGGTTTGCCAAGTTTTATGTCACTTGTTTACAAGTTGAATAAAAGTCTTCCATTTTTCCGTTTGTCATTATTTTAAGTTTATACGGCATTTCAAGTGCCATTAGATCACTTTAAAACTTTAATTGTCAATTTTCAAGCGCGAAACATCAATATTTTTAAATCAGATTTGAATTTGTTCTGGCAACAAAGAAACGATAATAACATACTTATATATATCAATATAATCGCGAATACTCATTAGTTTTTTAAACCAAAGTATTCGGTAGGCATTTTAATTCTAGAACTTTCTCGTTAAATTCCTTTCGCAACATTTCTCGGATGGTTAGGCTCCAATCAATACATTGTGCGTCTCACCGGCACAGCGGCGCCATACAGGGACTTACCATTCATTGGTACTGATAGAACATTGATTCTTAGGTCAAATCTTTTGACATCACCATCAATACTGTTTAAGAGTCGACTCAATGCTGAGGGTTTTATTACTGTGCGTCACTTTGTAAAGGGAATCTTGAGTTTTGATGATATTGAGGGCATAGCGAATTTTATTATAAGTTTAACTATTATCATTTCATCATTTGGAATATTTCGCCATAGAAAAAAGCAGTACCTGGGTAGTGTTTCTTCTTTTAGCTAATGACTCTAGATTCCGGTGTCATTTAACACCGTGCGAAAGGATTTCGTAGCCTGCCAAATTTTAAAATTATAGGGATCAATAATTTAAAATTTTAATATTATAATATTAAAATTTTAAATTATTGATCCCTAAGATATGAATAAAGTCGTGGATACCAAAAGTTACTTCTTAAATACCGTCAAAAAAATCGCAATTCATTCGAATGACAAAACCATGACGTCATTCATTCACCTACTTAAGAATTAACACAACACTTCATCCATTCAATTAAGTTCATTCTCCGTTCATTCCGACCAATATTTACTGCTCTACGGCGGGGTCATTTCAATTAAAATATATTACATTGTTACAATGTCCGGCAAGCGTAGGGTTAATTGCTATTGCACCGTCTTTGCCTGATCTTTGGTCTTTTGTATCATTGTCGTACACCTTTCGATTTGGTAGAGCAGGGTTAAGATTACGTGCCCTTCGATTAAAAGAGGATTCTGATCCAATGTTGGTTTTCTTTAATCACAAAAAAATTAATGTTAATCGATGTCTGTAACAAAAATAAAATAATAAAAAGTATGGCACGTGTACGTAATTTTTTATATATATCATCTTAAAAAATCCAAAAACAAAGTCTCAAGAAAATCGAAATTATATGTTGGTGTTTTATTTTGAGTATGAAGGCATCAGGTCATGAAGGTTCAATAATTTTCTTAAAGGTTTATATATTTCCATTTAGTTGTAGCTACGTAGCGCGCGGATTCTAGGTCTATGGTAGCTACATACTTCATACCAACATAATCTGGGAAAGAAAATTGAGATTTGCAGATCCCTGAGACAAAACGTCTAAAAAACTAAAAATACTTTTTGTTTATAAAAAAATTACGTGTATCTGTAATACCTACCGTTAATTTTAACTTTAACTTAAAAAATAAAAGATTTTGACCAATTTATGGCTAAGGCAAATATTTTACACAGCTAAAATTTAAAATGGCGTAATTTTCTATTGTCTAGCCGATGCGTAGATGACTCTATTACGTTTATTAAGCTCTAGTTAGAGACGAGAGCAAAAGAGCCACCTGCTACGAAACTACATAGATCTGACCTCTTTCGTGTCTCTATCGTTTTAGAGGTTACAAGTACAAAGCTAAAGTTTAGTGAAAGAAATATTGTTGCTAAATAAAATAAGAGTTCATTTTTATTTATTTTTTAATTCAGAAATTATTTTAGCTGTTTCCATGTGTTATGGTTAATTTTTGAAAAATCATTTAATATTATTTATATTTGTGTTTTAAATATATACACGGTGTATATAAGAAAGTTTCAAAACATTTCCTTTTGTTAAAGTTTCAAATACCATCATAAAATTTTGTATTCCAAAGCGCATTCTACCTTATATTTATTATTGTGCATCTTGATACCGACATCCCGCTAAACTAAAGTGTTCTTTCTTTTCATTTTGCGCGGAAATGCAAATTACATAAGATATTGTCCAGCTTACAAAACAAACGCTACACAACATCCTTCTATATTCTTTAAAGAAACTCACGCAAAACTAAACTTTAAAGCGGAAGTTTAAAATTCAAAATCACATACACAAAAAAATCTTGACACTTTAGCATCTCAAGACAGTTAAAAGTTACCTTTGGCGTAATGAAAATAAAGCTGAAATTTGTTTTACGCGTGCGTCGTATCAATTAACAGGCAGCTGTCATCGTTTAGTAGCATCGTTGGAACAATTAGGACAAGTGACCATAATTATTGTCTCAGGATTGCGTCACCGTGTCCCAAGACGAGGCGACGTGTGGCCACACGAATTAGAATTAATAGTTGGCTTTTATTGAATGAAAATGTAGGTTGTTCGGGCCTCCAGTGACGTCACACTGTTTGTGTCTATTGCGTGGAATATACCAAGCTAAACATCACACCTAATTAATCACAGATACTAGATATTCGTACAAATCATCCCCCACCGAGAGAGGTAGAAACCACAGATCGCCAATTACTCCCATTCAAACACAATAATTCTTTCAACAATCTCTTCCAATCGATGATTTCAAATAATTACTAATAAATAATAATTAGAGACTTTCTAGAACATCAACTGTTTAATTCCGCTCATATTCTTTTCTTATCCATTCTTTACATACGGCCGAAGCGCCTCAGTATTTCTGTTTAAAATAAAAAGATATTATACAAGATAGATATTAAAATAAACGATGAATTAAGTACAAACATTTTAGAAAGAATAAAATGGATAAGCCCGTTACTAAAACTAAACGATAGCGGGGTTTAGTCAAGAAGAAAAATACAAATATTATAAAGCTAAAGAATCTGTTTGTTTGAACGCGCTAATCTCAGGAACTACTTTAAGAGAATTTAAATATTGTTTTAGTGTTGGATAGCCCAATTATAAAAAAAAAATATTTATTATAATTATAAATAAAAATCGGACATTAGATCTTTGTAAGAACTATGATGTTCAAACTGACTGATCAAAAGTCAATCTGTTACTGCGGCGGGTAATCTAGTCGAAACGTCAAACTAAATAGGGTAAGTAAACAGTAGTAACAGTAGTAGCAGGATCGCGTGTGTTCCCATTTCATAATTCAAATAATAAGCACTATAAAGTGTAAATACATCATCCAGCACCCACATAAACAATACAGTGAGCTAACTAAAGGAGATAAATTGTCTCAGTTGTGTCGAGTTCTCATCGCCACTACATATCTAGGTTAATTTATAATTACACGTGAACTGAACAATCCTGTCAGAACTAATGTTGTTCAATGAAGACACGTTTCATTAATATAACGTATGTTTTAATTTAGTTCATTAATAATTTTGTTGTCTTGTTTTGTGTGGCAGATGTCGTGAAGTCAGCTTTGGCTGCTTGATAATGTTACTTAAATTATGAAATTTGAAGTTTGAAGTGCACGACTAAATGTTTTGTTAAAATTTACGTGTTTGTGAAATCGTTTATTTTGATATTCATCATCATCATCGTATACCAACCCATAAAAATCCCACTGCTGGATACGGATCTCCAGAGAATGTGAAGGGAATTTAGCCTACTATACCACGCTGGCCCGACGGGTTGGTATAGGGTTTGTTTCGAATTTTCCTTTTCTCGCAGTGCTCTTGTCTGCATAAGGTTAATCCCTTAGTCGCCTTTTTACGACACCCACAAGTTGAGATGGGGTAGTGAAATTATGTCTTCTTAATCCGTCACTACACGCTCTACACGGTTACTTTGATAGTATGCAGCTTTATTTTAATACGATTGTCAAACCATTTGGACATTTTTAACTACATTTAAGCTATCTTTGTTGACGAGAAAACTAATAATGTTATCTACTGTAATGTTTTTGTAGCGGCCACTTTCACAACTGTCAAACAACAAAAACTTTGTTAAAACACTGTAACATTGTGTTTATATTTATTCTTATTGAGACTATCCGCAGACTGATCCCTCGCCGGACTTTCCCCAAAAATTAAGGGGGAAGTACAAAAATAACATTCATAACACTTAGCCAAACCGAGCAGACATCTGGTTGGGATCATAACGATGTTGGGACGTTGTGTACCGAGCCATATCTTCGTATATAATAATAAAAAATATTAATGTTACGCGCTAATGTACCGCTGCCTTAATCGCATTACGTTCTGCCATTCACGGGTTATTATGTTCAAGTTTTTATTTAGGGTAAGGATTAATACTCTGTGTTTTGTTTTCTTAAGGTTGCCAACATGAAGGGTTGCTAAGATTATAGTTATAAATCTTTTTTTTTTCGTGCGTGATTCGAGAAAACGGTTACAATATTAAGTGCCAGTATTTGATGACCAGCTGGAGTTTTTTTTTTACTTTGAACTCTATTGCTAGATTACGTTGTTTTTTATGCGTTATTCATTATGGTTGAAGAATTTAATCCTAATAAAGTCTTTGATTAGTAGGTTCTTAGTACTTAAGTACTAACTTGGACTCTGGGGCGTTTGCCAGTAATAAAACTATGCCACCTCAAGGGGTCATATCACCATAATGATGATATTTCTATACCATTCAATACTTAATCACACTATTCTTATCTAGATACTTAGAAATAACGCGCAATATTCTAGTCATTTCCCTGTTTATTCTTTTAATAAAATTGTCTGATGTTTTTTCTCCAAATACTCTATAATATTATGCGACACGATTTGTTTCCAATGTCAATAACCTATTAAACATTTTCGCAATCAATTACATACTTACGACACTCATTTATTTTAACATGGGCCAAGTCATTGTTCTTACGATTTGTAAATATATACGAAATAAGTTCAACGACCCCGTCAGTTAAATGACTTTGAAATGACGTATCTAAATATATCGTAAATAAATTACTCAATTTAAACAAAACATTAATGTATATCTGATTATATGAAAAGCGAACAGTCGTAGGCAAATTTGGTGACACTATTTTTCCGAATCAGAATCAGAATCAGAATTTTTTTTCAAAATCAGAATAACATTTATTTGCCTACTTTGTGTTACAAAATGTCTCTGTGGCCTGTGGGCCGTGCAGAGGTGAGTCAGCTAACTTATGTCCTAATGGGCTATTTTTCGGATATCCTGTTACATTCTTAACTTGTGACTTTCATGAGAGTTACATTGTAATTGTAACATAGATGAATAAACGATTTTCATTTCAAAGAGTCATGATTCTGGAATGTCTTGTGCCTGGAAAATGCCTAGAGTTTCATCTGCTATATGTTTATATAAATTTAATCATAAATAAACGTACAAAAATATTCGCATGTATAAGCTGTAACGCTCTTAAAGATCTAACTTGGTATCTCAACATTCGACCTAATCCTTTTCGATTTTGTTGTCAAATTAGCAAATGACGTCGACCATATTTATATTTTCAAACATTTAATAGTGACATCGAAAGCCGTAAGTCTGGATTGCGAGTACGTCGGCACTCTGTGTGTATTCGCCCGAGAAATTATATCATACCCTCAGTAGAAAAACATTACAGACGACCAATTGCACTACACAATTAACAACCTTAACACTATCGATACAAGATAGAAATTGCTATATATACTCATTTGCATAATATAATATCTTTGCCCAACTCGAGTAGCATAAGCTTCCATAGTGTCGTCACAATTTCTCGAGTAACCGCTAATAGGCGAACACAAAAGATATCGAAGTTTTAATGAAACTGTCAAATCGTTACCAACATAAGAGAGTAATAGGTAATAAACACGTTTTATTATCTGTTACGTTATAAGAAAATGTCAGACAAATACTCATAAGTCTTCACTACTGTTGTGAAACTCAAGTCATAATAGGTTTTAATTGTGTAAACGCTGTTTTCTACTTTTAATATCATTCGTTGAGTTTGATCTTGCCTCGACGGTACCTAGTGTAAACCTGACTCACTCCGTAAATAAAAACGCCAGCTTCCTCATCGAAAAACATCTATGTGCAATTACATTTTGTGCATGAAATCTAGAATAATAAAAGCCTCAAATTGAAATTAATTATAATTGAAATCGACCATGAGTCAGCCAAATGCCGGTGTTCTTTTTTAAGAGCGCTTGATTTTAAATTTACAGACCTATTCGTAATCTTTTTATCGAAATGTTTGAAACTGACATGACTAAAATAAAATTGTTAAACATTTGACAATACTAAATATTAAAATTAACAACTCGAATATCCAGATTTGGGAGTATGGTTCCGTTTTCATCCGACTTAAATTTTGAGAGCATTACGAGATACTACGACCAATATTTTTATATTTTATTGAGAAACATTATGCGCAAAAATAACAAAGTTTAATGTACCAAACGTTTTTCTATTACATTTAACGTTTTTGACGGTGCCATTAGTTTAAGTACAGGTATTTACAGTTAAGGAGCGAAATAAAATAGATTTATGCCGTTTAAAGTATTATAACAGCGGGATATAATGTTTCTAAATAAGAGCAATGGTTTAGAAATAAATGTTTTAAATATGAATTTTGCAACTTGAAATATGTATTCATTTAATTATATAAAACTTGATACTTACTCATTAAAATGCCGATGAATAATACCTGGCCATAAAGGCCATAAAATAAAGACTCATTTGGAGCGAAAGTAAATTTTCAGATATATTTACATTTTTACATTTACATTGTCTGACCAAGTTATTCGTGCATTCGAACTAAACGCTGTCATAATTATAATGTCATAATAATATAATTATGAAAGCATTTGCAACACAGTTGATTACGTCAAGACTGCGCGAAAAGAAAAGGCTTGGACGACTATATCTGCCTTAAACGCTGTGACAAACAAATACAGCATACTAAACTATTAAGAGACTTTACTCTTCTAAACGTATAAAGTAAAACAAGTGAAAATAGAAACAAAAAATAACGTATATTTCTCTTTTTCCAGACGCGTGCGGTCTCTCAGACGTGCCACACATAGAGAGTCTACAAGAAAAGTCCCAGTGTGCCCTCGAAGAGTACTGCCGAAGTCAGTACCCCAATCAGCCCACCAGGTTCGGCAAACTCCTCCTCCGACTACCGTCCCTAAGAACAGTCAGCTCACAAGTCATAGAACAGCTCTTCTTCGTTCGGTTAGTCGGCAAAACTCCCATAGAGACCCTCATCAGGGACATGCTACTGTCAGGCAGTTCGTTCTCGTGGCCTTACATGGCGACCATGTGACATACGATGTGGCGGCAGCTGGCAGCGGCATGATCCACGCCTTACGGCTTCCCGCCGTACCTGGCCGGCCAGCGGTTCGACCCGTTCCAGCGGTACGCGCGAGAAGCCCAGCCCGAGGACGCTGTCACTTCCTCGAGCGAGTTCCATGAGAACACCGAGACTAGTGACGAGTTCTTCGGCTCGAGGACCAGCAGGGAGAGCGAGCGCCCCGACCCCTGCACCTTCGACCCCATATCAGCGTTCTACGCTCCCAAATCGAGCGAAGAGTTCGAGCCGAGCGCCGAAACGCAGCAGAAAAACGCGCAAAAGTCCCTCATGATAGACAATTTGTTAAATATTCGCCAAGAGTGTAGTGTACCAGATTTGAAATAACGTTATTCAGTGGGGTCCGTAGTTTATTAGTTGAAAGTTTTTTTGTTCCTCTGTAAAAATAGTTTACTATTTAATATTTGTAAATAAATAAAAAATGTTTTTATTATTGTAAATTGTAAGTTAAAAGTTTTCTACGATGACGGATGCGATTTTTTTATATATTTTATCTTTCTATTTCTTCTTTTTGTAGAAATTGTAAAAAGCAATGTGGATTGATATCGCAATAATGTATACCTACATCGGTCGTGCAATGTTGGTGTGTAGTTTATGTATAGAAATAAATGAAGATTTTGAAGAATTAGTAAACATTTTATACACTTTTGTAGATTTAACTGACTGCCAAACATATTTTAGATTGGGATAAACTTTACTTAACTAAGCTCTTCATATCACATTGGAAGATATAAAATTCGACAAAAAAATTTTAGACCTTGCTCAACTATCAAACTCGACTAGACAAACAAAGATGACTAATATTGATTTCTGTAATAATATAATAATTTTCTAATTACGTAGACTAATTTCCCAGTCTAGAATAACATTATTGTCAGTTTTGATCACATAATAGATTAATACATATTATACGATTGGACAAGGTTTTTCTACTTATCCTTATTTACCACTGGTGCTTAATTACTCAAATATTATCAAATATTTTCTTTATGAATTCCATAAAGCATTTATAGTCTATTGTTCCTTAAAAATATATAAATAAATGAACTTTTTTCATAAATTATAACACAATTTTGAGTAAAATGTATTTTTTTTTCTTATTTATGTATAAACAATAGTGAGAAATACAAATAATGTAAATGTAGGTAACAGAAATGTTTTATGTACTCTATAGGAGACAACGAGAAATTTTATCCAAAAAAATTATGCATTTTAATTTTAATGACATTGTCATTTCAAATGGGGATTTATATAACACATTATAATTTTAATATTCATTATATTAATGTAACATTTGCTCATAATGTAGTAATATATAATTACGAAACTGTCGGGAAATGTGCTCTCTATTCATTTAATTTATATTATATTCTTAAAACGCATGAGAAATGGCAATTGAATGCTAATTTTTAAACAATTATTTTATGCATTTATTTTAAATTTTACATCCATTATTATATTATTGTATGGGTAATAATAATTGTTGTTTGAGCAAATGTTACAGTGTAAGAAAAAAGCAGAAAGAATTATTTATATTATTTTTCTCAACCAAAATGATTGAGAAATGTGAAGATTTTTGTAAAAGAGAAGCAATGTATTTATTCGCAATAAATTGTACAGTGAATGTAATATAAAAGTCGGTGTGTGTATGAGAATGTATGAAGTTGTATAAAAAATTAAATATTAATGAAGAATAAAAAATATCTCTCTGGATTTTGATTAGTTCTGTTTTATTTACACCCTATATTACTTGGCTTTCATAAGCCAATCTAGGCCGTAGCACTCTTCGACCATCGTAAGCCTATTGAAACGCTAGACAACATGACTACCTAACTTAAAAAAATGGCTTTAATATGTATTTAAAACCCACTTTTGATCTGAAGACAGAAGAATCACAACATAATCAAAGCAAAATACTTAATTATGACAACAGTTATGCTAAACATTATTTATTTAATTTTATCCTGAGCGCTATGACATGTCCTTCTTCCTAGGTAGGCAGCGGCTTGGCTGTGCCCCTAGCATTGCCAACGTCCATGAGCGGCGGTAAACACTTACCATCAGGTATCCGCTTGCTCGTCTGCCATTACAGGCAAAAAAAAGAAAAATAACGCTAAAGCGCCACAAACAAACTACTACACAATCTATAAAGCGCCTGGTAGACGATCTTTATTGTCAAACACGCTATCAATAAAGATTTAGTCGCCATCAAGTTAAATACCTATGTGATAACCCTGGTGTTGCAGGCACCCATAGGCTACGGTAACCGCTTACCATCAGGCGAGCCGTAAGTTTGTTTGACACCTTCGTGCTATAAAACAAAACCCACAAAATAATTTGACTAACATAAATTCGACAAAAAAAATTACCATAACATATGCCTTTTTCCCCGCGAGGGTAAGTAAAGGTGTATCACACCCACATTTCATCAGATATGTTTGGTTCCATGAAATAGGGGGAGAGCCAATTGTCATCAATCGAAAAATTATTTTCCAAAGTCCGGGTAAATCACAAACTGGAATTTCATGATAGAAAAACCCAAAACCATTTTTACCTGACCCGGGAATCGAACCCGGGACCTCTTGAACAGCAGTCGTATACACATCCCGCTGCGCCACCGAGGCAGTAATTTACCAGGCGTTTAATATCCATTGAATTACGTAAAACGACCACCTATAATATACCGGAGTATTATATTAATTTGTCCGAGGTGTGTGTGTGAAACTAAAGGTAAGCGTGAGAGTGTTGGCCCAGCGCAGGCGCGGCTCGGACCGCGCACTGCAGCGGTGCGCACGCGATCTGTGTGTAACGTGATTTGTAACTAGGTGTGCGTGGGAAGGTGTTTTGAACATAATTGTTCAGTTAGGAGGCTAATTAAAAGCATGGCGGATATTCATATTAATATGTTATTTTAATAGGAAAACTTCTATGGAAAGACCTTACAAAAAATAGGTTTTTAAAATACCTACCTATTTATAACACTATGCTGACAACCATCAAAGCAAAGAGGATTTATATAAAAACAACAATTTTTAAAATGTGAAGTCGATCATATCAATGCCATAGATGACCTCGGAAAAGATGGTGAGATGAGTTCGACAAATACCTACCCAAGGCCATGCATGTCCACAGCACATTGCCTATAGACCATAAAGTATGGAAATCATCGAAGTAACCCGCTGCCCAGCAATGGCTAACTATATCTAGCTGTAATATAAAAGTCAATTAAATAAAAACACGCAATTTGAAGATAATTATAAATTATTAACTGATGATAATTATCAGCCAATCAAAATTCCCATGGTTAGTGCACATAATTCCCTCGACATCCGCGTGAAAGCGCGAGACAACCCTAATGTGTAACAAATCACTGTGAACTACGGAAGTGAGACAAGTCAGGTGGTTATATTAAATAGCCACTTCCACGCACCTGTGATAGGGTTGCCACTATTATTTGTTATACCTACTCATGGAATTTTATCAATTCCCACGGATTTGATTTGTATCCGTACATATTATTTCATATAAAATAAAGTCGCTTGCCTTTGTACACTAAAATCTCCGAAGCTACATTATGGTCCGCAAACACATTAGGTTAGACTGCTGTTATGACCTAACATAACTGTCATAACCAAGTTCCATAGTTCACATAACTGAACAGTTTTCACACACACGCTAGGGCTTGCATGAAGGTTGTGCCTGTTAGGACAAAACCGTAATGCATAAGCTAACGTGTGTGCGGACCATTAAGGATTTTGATCTTTCCAACTTGCGGGTGGCGGGCGTCCTACGCTGCGCTTCCCACCGCACGGTCTCCAGTTCTCCATTTGATAACTTTTCGGTCCCATCGAATTGCACTGATTTATATTTATTAATTCCGAAATAGCGATGGTGGCTGAATGGATAAGGGACCGGCGTGCAACTCACGCAGTCCGAGTTCGATTCCGACCAATGTGGATTCCACTTTGTGGAATTTATATGTACTAGTCAAGTGACTTACCATCTGCTAACGGTGAAGGAAAACATCGTGAGGAAACCCACATACCCTAGAAGAAATTCTATGGGCATGTCTGATCCACCAACCCGCACTAGGCCAGCGTGAGTGGATTATGGCCTAAAACCCTCTCAGCTCTCTACTTATAGGAGAGGAGACCCGAACCCAGCAGCGGGATTAAAATAGGTTGCTGATGAATCCCGAAATATAATAAAATACTCGTTGTAAATTATAAACATAAAGAATGTAAAGAATATGGTATAAATACTCTACTAACTTCACAATACAAAGTACCCATGCAGTCTTCACGGCAGGAGTTGAGGCGACAAACTCATAACGATGACGTGTTTACGTGTTACAAACGTGATACAAATCACTACAAGCGTGTTTGTATTTGTAAGTGTTAATAAATAGCCTTGTTTTAGTGTCGATGTATTAAGTACTCACCGGGTGGTATGGTGTTAGAATTATAAATTAATAATGTTTGTAGTCAATTATTTGTGTTGATAATGTGGTGGTTAATTGATGTAAACTGCCTCGGTAGCGCAGCAGGAGTGTGTGCGACTAATACGCATGTTCGGGTTCGATTCTCGGGTCGGGTAAAAACGGTGAGAAAATTACATTATGATTTTAAAGACTGATAAAAGAGGGTTTGTTCCGTGAAAATAGAGCCGCTGGCGCTGGTTTTGGATACTAAGAGATATCTTGCTACTAATATTTTCATTGACTGGCCTGTTGGTCTAGTGGTTAGTGACCCTGACTGCTAAGCCGAAGGTCGTGGGTTCGATCCCCACCCAGGACAAATCTTTGTGTGATGAGCACAAAGGTTTGTTCTGTGTCCGGGTGTAATTTATATATAGTATGTAATAAAAAAAAGGATTTAAGTAGTATATCAATTGTTTAGTACCCATAACACAAGCAAATATAATTGCTTACTTTGGGACTGTGTGAATGTGGTAGAATATTATTATTATATTATATTATTATATTTTAAATAGAAAAGCTAGTGAGAAAAATGTATGATAACCTTTCATGATAACGTTATACCTACTACAGAAGTTTTAATGAAACTTTACAATACTACTAAACACAATACAAACGCGAAGTCGGGCAAACAATCAAAATAAAAAGCCGTACTATAATTTAGATTGCACAGACAAGTGGCAATCGATTCGATCTATCTATTCTATCGACATGTCAAATTAGTGCATTGACCACGTGACATGTCGATAGCTTATGTCAGAGATGTGTTCCAATGTATTCAAGTGACATGTCGTTTAAATTGGTCTAGTGGTTAGTGACCCTGACTGCTAAGCAGGAGGTCGTGGGTTCGATCCCCACCCAGGACAAATCTTTTTGCGATGAGCTTAAAGGTTTGTTCTGTGTCTGGGTGTAATTTATCTGTAATATGTATGTATGTACAAAAAAAAATTATTTAAGTAGTATATCGGTTGTTTAATATAATTGCTTACAGACAGATTGAAGCTACTGCCACTTGTCTAGCTGGGCATATTTTACTCTGCAACTTGTTCGATATGGACAGCTTCTAAATTAGAATAACATGAAGGTCATAATTTACCGCCATACTTATGAATGAAGCGGCTCCCAACGATTTTTACCAGGTCATCTGTCCACCTGTGGTCCACCTAATCGGGGTAAACGAGTTTCTCTTAGACAGGTGTGTATTAACTATTTATAGTGAAAACTTACTCAAACAACACTATCTGATATCGTTATAAAAACTCCCCCTATCATGGATCACTTAACTATGTTATCAGAACGAGTAATCGTTAAATCAAACAAGCGTTTTTTGAACCCTACATGACAAAAAACATGTCAACTCGTGACAATAGTAGTAAGCAGGTGTATAAAATCAGAGGTCAGATGTCACCAACGGGTGGACGCATAATGATAGCTTGATATTAAAGCAGTTGACTTGCTACCATAGCCCGTCGACAGAGCCTTTATCTATAATATAAAAATGAATCGCTAAATGTGTTCGTAAGCGCATAACTCAACAACGCCTGGACCAGTTTGACCAATTCTTTTTTTTAAATGTTCGTTGAAGTTTAAGGCTGGTTTTTACGTTTTTTTTATGTAGGTAGGTGGTGTAGGTAGTTAGGGTAGAGGTAGATATGTAGAGGGTAGGTAGGTAGGTAGGTATACTTTCATAAAATCCTAAATTAAGTAGGTGGTAGGTACGAAGTTCGCCGGGACAGCTAGTTTGTAATAGAACTCGTTTGTGCAGGCGGATTTGCCCGCATGGTATATCAATTAATAGTAACCTATTTCCTTCTGCAAGTTCTTGACTTTCACTATATCAAATTTTATGTTTAGCTTTAAAAGATTAACAATCATCCGTGTTATCCATGTTATAATATTTTTTGTATGAAGCAGAATTCATCTTCATAAGATAACATTTTCATAAATAAAATACTTACGTATGTCATAATTATGTTGTTAATACCTACTAAGTTTTGTCACACGTAAGTTGATTTTATAACAGTTTAGCTGTTATACGTTATACCTAGGTATATATTTTTAATTGTATTGTAAATAATATGTATTTTATAGAATAAACGTATATTAAAAGTATTCACAGACAGCAGCTTTCTTTCTTTGAAATGAAAACTAAAACGGCTGAAACGAGAAATTTCAATTAAATTTCTTGTACCGTTGCGTTGCTACCTAACCTAAATACATAACAATATATTCGTATTGTCCTCATGCCATCCTGTTCAGTGGCACACAACATTTCAGCGGTTTCAGTGAGGTGTAGGCGGTGGGCGGGGCAGAGGTCGCCCAATGAGGTCGGAGGTCACGACCCCCACGACCTACCGCGACCCGCGAGCGCAAACTCAGTTCTAAACGATTGATTCGTGCGAAGGCTAAACGCCCCTGCGTACGAAGTACCTACGACGAGTCTACAGTCTACTGTAAGTCTCTACTGTAAGTATAAATTTATACCTACATAGAGAATGCGTTATGTAAGGAAATAGGGACTTACTCGTATATCGGTGCAACAAAATTATTATTTTTTAAAAGGCAAAGCCAGTAGGGAGTCCTATGTTGCAGGTTTTTAAAACCTCCTTGGCTTTAAGAACCTCAGACCCAAAACTGATATCCATCTTCATTACAACTCATAAATTAATCTCCCACTGCTGGGCACGGGTTTCATCCAAACATTTTGGAGGGATTTTAGCCTACTATACGCTGGCCAGACGCGTTGGTATAGGTTTTAGTTTCGAATTTTCCTTTTCTCGTGGTGCTCTTGTTGTTTAAAGTTAGTCCCTTAGTCGGCTTATACGACACCCACGAGATGAAATGGGGTAGTGACATTATGTATTCTTAATCCCTGTCTACACAGATAAAACTAATATCCATGAATCATAAATATTGGTCTTGTGTAGGAATCATACCCACGATGCCTAAATCTAAAGATTTTTTCGAGTCAATTTATTTTTCTACAACGAAACTGATATAAAGCAGTTTCACATAATTATTTTATTTTGTCCATATCTAGACGTGTACGGTATTTACCTCGGGAATCAAACCCGCTGACCTGTCAGCCGCATACGTTACCTCTAGACACTTTCAAGTTACATTCAAAAGGTAACATTTGAAAGCCTAACGCGCGACCGACCATTTTCTACCAACAGTAAAACGCTGTTCGCTTTTCAATGCTTGTTTTGTTGGATGCGGAAAGTTAAACTTGTGTATAAAAGCGGTAATGTATAGTGTATAAAGCGTGTTTGTATGGTAGTGTTGGAGGGAATATGTTGCTGTGACGTGGTGCTGTCAATCACAATCAAGCTCGACCACCCGCGCGATTAGGCGCGCTATACAGAACTAAGATGGAGTGGAATCGATTGATTATATTTTTTTATAAGATTAGGTATCAAATATTACAATATTAGGAAATATATTGCTACTATTTGAATATTTAGGTACAAAAAAAGTGTTTATCTAAAACAAGAAAAACAATATTAGAAAAAAAAAACAATAGAAAACGTCATAAAATTCCTCGACATCTTTGTTTAAAATTGATATTGGCTTGATTATACCTCGATTAAATTTAGTTACCTCTGGCATACATACAGTATTTTCTCTGTATATTCAGTCTATTCGGCACCTTACTAAATTGTTTTACGTTCAAATTCCCTGTAAACATTTCATTCATTAATTTAGTAAATATATCCGACTGCGTATAAAAATGAAATAGACTATTATGAAAGATAAATGTGTACATGCTTTTTGTGTATAAGTATTTTTATTGTATGTATTATTTTCTTGTGTGCAACAAAGTGTTAAAACAAACAAGATTTTATTCATCCAGAATTTTACAAAATTCAAACAGAATTTTAATCACCAAATAATAAAACTAGACGGCGTCTCCACACATTCCTCTTCACCCAATCATCTAGGTGTACAAGCAGCCCGTTTACTGATATCTGTCCGTCCGTCTATCCGTCGTTCTTATCGTCCCTATCTCACACCTCACAATGGACATACAAAACAATATTTTTGATTTTCACATTATTCTATTTCGTTAGCTGTGAGTTACCGTTACTTTATTTACCATTATACTGTTCAAGACAATGTGATAAGACGCTTGTCTTATTTCGTTATGTATTCTATCTCACACACGGTCCGCCTGATGGTGACCGCAATGTAGCCTATAGACGCCTGCAACACCTAGGGTTTCACATTGGCGTTGCCGACCCTTAAGAAAGGGAATACTATCTCTTCGTAGTGCCATAAGACAGCGTCCTGCAGACCACGACAAAAATGGTCGGAAAAAAGAAACAAATTTTTCTTGTTTTTAACGCTTGCGCTAGTGAATAGTAGTGTGTTGGCTCTTTAGTCAACTGATTCAGCTCATAGTAGTCCCGTGGGGTTAGTAATTTCGGGGACTTTATGTATTTTTGAATTAGTCAACTGATTCCGTTTCTTATTATAAAAGCGGATCTAAAGTAATATTAGTATTAATGAACTAGTCAACTAATCCCGCGGGTTCAGTTGAGAGCGCGATCAGTCTGTGTGGGGATTTTAACAATTTTAAAAATTGATAGGTAAAGTTCAACCAGCACCATCGAAACTAATTTCTTTAAAATATCTATTTGTCTGACGTGGGTATCTTTCCATATTCTGGCGACACAGTGGTGTTAGTAGCGAGGCGATCACCTTAACCAATACGTCACAGTGACAGTCGAAAAATTCTCGAATCTGTCAAATGAGGAGGAAGTATCGTCAAGCGGGAAGATGAGACACATTCTGACAGTAATTAAACATCTAGCTACCTGACGGTAAGTGGTTACCGCCGCCTATCACCGTCGCTAATAGAGTAAGTAATAGATAGGTAAGTATATTACAATAAAAAACAAACTCTTCATTATCAACATTAAGGCTGCGTTTCCACCAGAGATGTGTCGTCACGTCACATCATGAAACGTAAGGTAAATGAAGCGATTCTATTGGTTCATAATAAACACCGCATCCTCGCACATCTCTGGTATAAACGCAGCCTAATTGTCGCAAATTTGTGTTTGGAACTTCAAAAGCACACACTCATTGGAGTCAATCATTTAAGGATCTAACTGCCGTACTCAGAGACGTTGCTTAACTTTAAAGTTTATTTAGTAAAAACGTGTAATTCTTAAGTCTATACGCCTAAAGACGATTATTCAATGATAAAATTGTGTTAATGACAGATTACTGCTAATTGACGTCTCTGAGTGCGGCAGTATATGTCAAATTAACTCCACCACATTTTATCTCCAAATAAATTATAGGTACTGAAAATAGGTACCTATTTTCACAAAACATCACCACGCCTCATTAACTTCCAAACCAAACATCTAAAACACAAAAGAAAACAATGGTCGCTGAACAAAAACCCATAAAACGTTAATCCTCACTATCGAGAGTGACAATTTATAGAGAGCCGCCCGCCCTAGCCGCCCTCAGCCGCCCTTAACCGCCCTGAGCCGCCCTGCGACGCTTTACTGCCCAGCGCGCGACCCTAATGAAATTGACGAGTTTTAGTTATACACGACGTATGTATCCTAAGATTTATTTTAAGATAACTTAAAGTATTCCATGTATGTTTTTATAACTATAATATTTATAAGAAAACCAAATATTTCATTTGTAGGTATTTTTAATTTATAGAATATCTGAAGGAAATCTGAGTCCTAAAAATACGTATACCTACCCAAAAGAATGGCCCACAGTAGCATGCTGGATGGCAAGAAACGACGATCTTTGTAACGTATATAGGAACTTTGCTGGGCATTGTCTCTCTTCACAAGAGAAGGATATTTATTCATTTTTTACGTGCCCTTTCACCTATTTTAAACGTAACAAAATGGTTCAAATTAAAATATTATCCCAAGATGAATCTTGAGCCGTTCATCTCTCGTATAGCACACAACATATCGTGAAATTGGCTCGGACGTGTAAAAACAAACGTCTCATCCCTTGTCCGCTCATCCGCACTTTTTGTGGATACATACGACGATGTGACGTCACCACTTAACGCTAAAATATATCCGCACTTCTTTACCGCACTCATAAGGAAAACCTGTGGCTTGTTACTTACCCTAATGTCGGGAATTGACATTATTTTCTTTGGAAGTGACGTGTTTTTCGAGATTGCTCTTTTATTTTGGGAAAAACGTTTTATAAAATTCTCTGTCGTCAAATATTAAATACAAGGTTGAAGTTACACATATTCTTTTTAATTTCATAATCTCGTAACCTATGTATAGATATTATTAGTATAGATATTATTATGTAAAATAATAGGTAACTAAACTATCTGTAAATCATGCCAATTTCTTTTTTTTTCTTTTAACCCTTCAATACTCGACGACGGTTTAGTATCGAATTGTCACGTGCGTTACTCATAAATTTTAAAATATTTATAGAGAAATTTAATAATAAGTAAATGCTATTTATTTCAAGCAGTTTTAACGTTATGACATAAATACATCATCTTAGGAAATAAAATCATAAAAACTTTTGGCAAAACATCTCTGTACAGACCAGATTCACAATTCCGATTTTATCGTTTCATACGCTGACAGTTTTCACCTTAATAAAGACAAAAATGGAACGTAAAAAATACAATAACAAAACACGAAAATCACTGATACCCTCAATACCCACTCAGAGACATCTGGTGAGAAAGAAAAATAAAATTTAGTCCCACAACTCTCGGAACCTTTTAGCGAAAATTTCAAATTCTGCATTGAATCGGACCAATTTACATAGTCATAAATATATTTGATTCCCGACATTGTCTTGGGTTTCCCGTGGGGTGGGACACACCCCTGCGGTTTTTTTACCCTTAAGATAAGAGATGTCAAGAGTTGACAGATGTCGTGACGTTTTTCGAGTGAAAACGAGAGATTGCCTGTGGGTGCCACTTTTCGGATGATAAAAAGTTGCGTGGAAATGTTTTATTGTTTAAAGATTTTTACTTGAGCATAATTTAGAATACTGTTGAATAGATTGCACGTTAGATGTTTAGATACAATAGCAACGCAAAATGCCCCTAGTTAGAGCCTGTATTGAACGACCTATACAAAAATACGAAATAGACTAGAATGAAGACCAAAGGCTTTAGTTGGTGCGTTTATAAAATATCTTAAATTTATCTGACTAAACGAATAGAACTTTTCATACAAATCTTCCCACACAAAATCAGATCAAAATCTTAATATAACACAAAACTATTATGTCTATCAAACCAAACATAAATTCCTAAACACAATAGAGTGTCACGTCATATTTGCCATCGCATTGTAACCTTTATCACTATGAGATAAGGTTTATAAATTATAACACTAAAATTGTCTTTCTACATAACTTCCCAAACATTCCCATATTTGCTTAATCAAAAAAAACTTTTGTCAAGATACTGTCCGTTTTGATTAATGATATCAACCCGCCACCGGCTGCGGGGTCCGACAGACCCGGTCTCTAAGAAAACAAAACGTACATACTAATGATATGGGTAATGGTGCAAAATAATTGTTGTAAAATCCATTAGGAAGTAAACGTTTGTAAGAATGACCTGTTTGCGAAGCTGGGATGGCCAGTTGGACAAATATGGCTGTCGCTACATCATTAATTATTAGCTTTGTTAACCAATATTCGCATGGAACAAGATGTCTTGTATCGTTAACACCCTTGCTTTTGATATAATTTGTCGGTTACAGTTTGATTTAAAGTCAAGAATCAAACTTCCTTTCAGTGAAATTTTAAATCTAGCAGGCATAAAATGGATTTTTTAATTCATTGAAATAATAACATATATTAATGAATGATTACGAATATGCGTTAATGTTTTTCGTTTAATTTTACTCTCAAATAGATGACTTATTTCAAAGCCATCATACACGACACAAAAATGAAACAATTCTTAGAAACAGTTCAATGCTACAGCAGTCGCATTTTGTTAAGACGACACGTGTCTGGAGCCCTTGTTTAAAACCAAAACGTGGAGAGTTGTCATCAAATACGCATCCTTGGAGGGCGGGAATCAGTTTTAAAAGCCATTAGAGGGGAGGACGTTGTAATTACACTGCGTTAATATTTAACAAGTGCGACGCCACACAGATTAGCGTGATGCCGGGCCAGCTGTGTCCGGACACCTTCTGTGACTTACCCGCCTTTTAAAAAACCCACTCTGTCAACGGGATCGTCAAAAATTAATTACGTTATGTTCTGCTCAGTAAAAAGGAGATTTTGTGCTAATGGATTTGTGATATCCAACGAGGAAGTGGACGATCGAAGCAAAACAAATATTTTTTCTTTTTTAATTTACAAACACTCGTTGATTAACAGTCTAAACGTCTAAGTTGGTATTCAGGTGCTCTAACTCAAAGATGATAGGTAGACTTGATACGACATTCGCTATAAAATATAGAAGCTCCATGAAATAGTGCTCCTTATTTCTAAAGATTTGAAACCTATTATTAAATATTGTATTAGTCTTGGTAGTTAAAATTATTTTAATATATATTGTATATGATACAGCATAATTCCTTCTTTATATAGTTACCTTCAATGTAACTTAAAGTAATATATTAGACTTAATCCAAATAAAAATTCGAATTTTATCTTCAACTGTCTTACACCAAAAGCAAGCTTATGCTAAAAGTGCCAAAAAATATTTACTCATATTAAAATCAATGTTTGCCTTTCATTACTTCAAAATTTACACCTTAAACTTTGAAGGGTAATTAATTCCAAAAAGTGAGGCAGCTAAAGCAGATTTGGGTAAAACTGGGCAAGTGTAATCCTTTCACCCTTTCTGTGCAATTAGAATTAAAGGCAAGACGAGGCATCTGCGGGTTAACTAATGGCGAATGCATTATTAAAGGACGAGGCGTAAGGGTTGGGGACAGATTATGATATTATAGATTTAGGTTTGCGTTTAATATGCTGATGTGGTGTTGAGATGTGATGCTGTGAATGTTTATGGATGAATTTTCGGTTTCTTGTGTACGAGTATGGATATAGAGATGATATCTATTAGAAAGCTGGAATTAAATTGAATTGGAAGAAAAAGGATGTTTGTATAGAAAGTTTAAGAGTTTTAAACCTCCATTTTGTTGCAAGTCAAATCATAATTTAATTTAATTTAAAAAACATGAATCATACATAATCGTCCTACAATAAGTATCTATAATGAAAAAAGCCACATTTTGGCGACGCACGCTGATATTTTAATATATAAACAAGACAGTTTTTAATGAAACAGCTTAATAGTAAATAATTTTAAATTTATCAGCATAAATATATTAAGTCTATAGAAGAGAGATTCAATGACATAATTCTACGAATTTATCAATCGATCGATCAACTTGACCTGTCAAAATTGTCAAAATTCTTCAGCAAACATTGACATAACGTTATAATCTTGTGTGTAACCGTTATTATAATGGTAGTATGAATTAACAAACATAATGGACATTTCAGTAGTACAATAATATTGTTTACACAATATATCGGTTGGTTTTACTTTAATAATAACTTGAACCGATAAATCTGACTCTTTTGTTTAGTGAAAATCTACTATTCGTATTTATTATTAGACTTAAAACCCTTTTGTAAGTTTAACAGTTGTCTAGATCCTATAATTGGGCCAAACAGCGCTGTGTAAAAAAAAAGACCCACATATTTATTTATTTTATCATCTGCATGAAACCTTATTCCTATAAAATTTTAATACCTTCAACCTATTAATTCCTTAACAACCTAAACAATACCCAAAAATTTGTCAAATCATTCTCCAGTTATTCCCATCAACTGTCCCTTCCTGAGAAACTTCAAGCCAATCAGTCACAGTCAGTCCGGAAACTATTAGCATACGCAAAAATAATACGCAATCTAGAAGTCAATGGAACGGTCCATGAATAATCTATACAATAAAAGGGTTAAACAAAAGGTGTTAGATATAAAAAGGTACATTAAATAGGATATTTAATCATGCCCGGCCCGTTGGACCGGTCGGACATTCGATGGTTAAGTATATTATATTTTTAATGTGTTTGTTTATCGCATTATTTTGGTTTCACGTTAAGATTTATTCGTTTACGGCGATTAAGATTGTTTTTGAAAAATTAATTTATTATACTTGAAACTTTCTGTTACTTGAAGTGTTTTTTTTTATTTTTTTTAGATAGCATATATTTATAGCAACTGTGAAAATGCCGCACTTCAATAAATATAGGTGTCTAAATAATGCAGTCGTAATTAAAATATAGAAAAATGTGTCTGATTTCTGTTACCCGTATAATTAACATTAAATCTAATCCTTACCTAAAAATAGTCACTTATGTACCGTCTTAATTTTTATTATATCTAAGTAAATGAAATATATCTATATCATACGAACCAATAATCACGAATTTGCTTGATACAATGTACGAATAAAAAAGTAGAATAGGTACTTAAAACAAGCTGAAACTCGCCAATATCACAAGGCCTATTTTAAAGTTTATTAAGAAAGCTCATTCCCAAAGAAGCATAACTTTTACTATAACCAAAAAAAGTAACCAATACCTGATACAATAGTTAATAATCTTAACAGAACATTGAACGTCTCGACGTATCAAGTATCATTATAATGGGCAATTAGAACTTTAAAGAACAACAATCAACCACCATTGCAAAGCACCGACACCTCACCGAATCATAAGCAATGATAGTTCAAGATACACTGGTGCTAATGACCAGCATAACATGACCCGTGAGCTTAATAAAAATAATGAAGATGAAAGTTAACTTATAATGGTTGGTACAATGAAGGGGTTGTAGTATCTAAAAAGGGCTATTTGTTTTCATCCGTCAGTACTGAGTAAAACAAACAAGGTATAAATAGAAGGACTTTTGTGATGGTTCCCATAGCGTCTATTGTTGCTTTGTAACCTTTGTTCAGTTTTTTTGTGACCTCTGTTGGAAGCTATTGTGGTGAGACAACAGAAAGTCCGGCTGTCGAGAAGCTACTGAACGTGCCGAATTTAGTTTTAGAGAGAAATGGCACGTTATTTCGAAATTCAAATTTTGCAGCTCCACTGCATTGCTTGCATCTACCAGAAACATAATGTTGTCCTTACGGGTGATTTGCTAGACATCAGTAAGAACTAACAAGTAAAATTGAAAAGTAAGTAGCTGTAGTTTTTTGCAGATCGTCATTTCATTTGCGCAGAAGAGTACATGACTTCAGTAAATTGCTAGAAATTTGACGTAAAACATTAGCATAATACCGTTCAGAAGAAATACTACCTCCTACTACTACGTGTGTTAGTAATATTTTTTACACCATCACACTTTGTGGTAAGCCCCATTGTCAAAATTTAAATGTAAAAAATACAGTAGTTTTGTTAGTCAAGGAAACAATTAGAAATCATGTTTGAAATTCTCCAAATTTCTCTAACAGCGTACGTCATACAAACGTCAATCAACCGTACTGGGTGGCAGAGGTCACCGATCATCGTCTTCTACAAATATACTGCCTTTCCAACATCAGATATCAAATTTGAATGCAAACAAATTTAGTTCTTATATCGTAGCACTAAGGGAAAATTAAGCATCACCAGCTGCATAGTTACCTTTGTCGTTTGAGGCCGCTACATCTCCCTTTTTTGCTTCTAAACATTCATGTCATTCCGAAGAATAAACAAGTTCACACAAAAGAGCCTAGTCACTATCCCTTTTTATTAATATCGGTGGCTGAATGGCTACAAAGGGTTTGGTCCTCATTATGTGTAATCGGAGTCGGTCAGGTGTTATATTATAGCAATAATGGGCTTATAGATAAAAGACCGCAAATGAAGGGATGGAATTACGTGAAGAGTTTATAGCTTTTGTGGTCACTTTGATGGGTTTATGTGTTTAATGAAACTATTTGGAAATGACTCATTAATTTGGGTGTTTATATTTTTGCATTAATTATGGATTTTAATTAACAACTATTATCGTGTTCCGTTTTAAGTCTGTAGATAGACGCTCGATACGGTTATACTAAAATGGGCATTTCCTTATTCAATATCGTTTTTACATTGTTATTAGAAAAGTATTTTTAGTGTGAAGTAATTGATCAATAACTAAAACTTTTGGATAACGTTGACAACTTTTTTTCGACTTCTGAAAATATTGATTAAACTAAACTTGTCTATATAATTGAACTTCTCAACGATCCTTTCTTAAATAATTTCCATGACTTCAAAAGCCAGTCTGAATTCGTTTTTTCAAATGTTTCATAGATATTAAACATTTGAAGTCCACTTTTCAAGTTATTATATATGCAGCAAACAAGTCCACTTTGATCTAAGTTTAATCTACCGAATATGATATTGAACTCTTCATCACTCCCGATTAGTGAACTTAAAACAAAAAACATCAAAGTCACAGCCAAAAACTTTTCCAATTTTCATCGAAAAAAAGCTCTCAAAAAGATTTGCATGAGTTCGCGAACAATGAGCGGTGTATTTTGCAATATTTTCAATACCCCAGCATGGTTCCAACTAGTCAGGGGGGTCCGTCCTTTGTCCTCCACTTTAATATCTGTGGGAATGGACATACCGACTCCATTTAGGTAATTTATCATTCTTAAACGAGTGAGGAGAGTCTCTACTATTATCCTTCGCCGTGTAGTCTTTCTACTCTGAAAGGGCCAAGACTTCGCCCTTTGTCCGGACATGTTCAAATTAATGACGTATTTGCCCCCAACGGGTTTCGGTATTAGCGATTTTGAACACCGGACACTAGAGTCCGGTATCCGATATTTATGAATTATTAGCTATTTCGGGTTCCCATAATATCTATGTGTTGGAATTTTGGACGGTGGTCAGTCTAGAAATTATTATTATTTTGATTTTTGTTGAAGTAATACGAGTGCAACAGGAATAACGGTATGATCATTTTAAAAAAACAGGTTTTATTTTACAATCGAAAATTCATAGCATTAAACAATTGTGTAACACTTCAGTTAAATAAGTACACCTGTCATTCAAACACGAAGCTGTAAAAAGGTAAGATAAAAAAATTAACATATCAATATAGGGTCAGTAAGAAGCGTGCTGACCGCAGCATCCCTGGGTCAGAGATCGTACACGAGCCTAGCACGCTTCCTCACAAATCTCTATAAATTAGGGATGACATAAAATGAGATGTTTTTTAATGTCCAGTAGTGACAGTACACACGAGACACAAAAAATGGGGAGTCGACCATATTAAAAGATATTTGAAAGTAAAATTGAAGTAATGTATGAATTTTAACTTTAGGATTAACATAACTTGAATGGCGCATGCCGTTTTACAGCATAACGTCGCCATTTGACCTGTAGAAAATTTATTGATACACAAATGTTGGTATGTTTCTGGGTATAGTATAGTTAGTACAGTTTATTCAAAAACATAAAGTTATAGAAGTTTTATGTATTGCAATAAAATACTGCATAAATAACATTAGTACATTGCAGTTAAATTTGCATAAAGGAAAATTAATGAATTTACTAGAAGCGGTAATAAGAAACAAAATTAGGGCGTATGCATATTGTGCTTACATCTGAATAAGCCCGTATTTTTACACTGACCGCGAAGTAACGGTTTTTGCATTAATAGGATATTGAAAAAGCTTGGCTATATTTTTAAAACGGTAATATTGATAGTTATTACAAACTGGCTTTTGCTGGCAGATCTACTCGCGTGGAATTCGATTTTTTTTTTGTTAGTAGAATATTAAAAAAGTAGACAAATTGGTCCTGGCATTCTTGCGTTTTGTGGTTGGCAACTTTTTAGTAATTTTTATTAATATATATAAAAAAAATATTGCAATTTTAATACCATAGTACCTAGTATTTCTAAGGAAAATACGCTTGGCGCAGTTAATGCGCAGATACTCTCCTTAGAAATATGACTCGTAATCTATAGAAATAAGACCGCTTTCTACACTTCTAATCAGCCAATACAATTATGCAAAACCAAGCTAACACTCGCGAAATAAGCTCGATATATCACAGCCCTACAGATTCCCCAAAGAATGCGTTGTCGCATGGAAATTAATGATTATCCATGACAGACCGGTTTGTTTGTCTGTCCGTTAATTTATTACACGTAAACACTTCCCGATGACCGTTATAATATAATGACGAATAGTTAAATTTAAATAGAAAGTAAATACAGTGTATAAAAATGTGCGTATTATAAAAATGTCGAAGATTATAGCCGATGTTGAATTTATATGATGCTGAATGGACTTGGATGTCGATTTGACATGTTTACTAACATTTGTGGAATGGTTTATGGTTTTATTAATCATTTGTACAGGTATTTAAAAAACGCTCGGTGGCCGCAGCGGCAGCGGTTGTGGTTGCTGAGCTCTCAGGTTCAATCCCCAAGTCAGTACAAATATTTGTATCATTAATGTTTGTTTCGGAGTTTAGGTGTTTTTTCTATGTATTAATCTATATCTATACTAATATCATAAAGAGGAAAGATTTGTATTTTTGTATGTAATGAATAAACTTAAAAACTATTGGGCCGATTTCAAAAATTCTTTACCGTTAGTAAGCTACAGTATCTGCTGCTATAGCTATCTACTGAGTAACATAGGCTATATAACACCACGCTACGGCCAATAGGAGCTGAGCAGTGGCCAAATAATGAAAGACACGAGCGAAGCCCTGCGCGACTTATAGTTTAGAAGTATTATATGTAAGTTTATCAGTTGTCTTGATTTCATAACATAAACTTATATTATTATGAGATAACATTTGGCTAGTTGCACGTTTGGCGTTGTGTAAAAAAATGTCTCGAATATATCGCACTCTCAGTGTAAAACAGGCATAAGTTGAGATTTGTATTAAGGGCAATTTCAGTCTTCTGCTTAATATTCTGAGGTTCAAAATTGCCCAGCAGTGCATTTTAACTTACAACTCCTTTCGAGGGACAGTGCGATATGTATATTTATTAAAAAAAACTGCCTGCCACGTTCAATTCCAAAAGTGGTGAAAAACAGTCTTTGCTTTTTCTGGCTTCAATTTCTCAGTATCAATCCAGATTTTGGAAATGCAATGCAACCCGGCTATTAGCAATTGGCTAACATTGGACGTAATATAGCAGGCTATTATTTTTTTTGTTGTGTCTGTAATTAATTTGACGTGATGATCCGATTCCCTAGAAAAACACTGCTAAAGATTTTCATATTCCTTTTTTGTAAATATGTGACAACATGCTTCATTCAAATATCAAAGTATGGGTCATCGGTAATACTCTACAGGTATTACTAGCTTATGCCCGCGACTTCGTTCGCGTGATTCTTATAATCGTTGTAACTTTTTTATTTATGGACCGATTGCAATGAAACAAAAACTAAATGTTATTTCAAGTTACGCTCAATCGTTGTGTATAAAAGTTATCTACATTGCTTTCGTACATTTTACGTGATGCCCGAACAAATAAATAGACAAATTTCGAAAAATGCTGGAAATGGGTTCTATTGGTTGTCCTTTAACACCCTGGCTATATTTTTGGATTTTTTTTAATGTACAAAAACGATTTTTCTACAGTTTTATATGCATAGATTATGTTTGATCGATTTTTTGATTTGATATACCGACAACAAAGTAATCATTTAAAAGACTGTTATTTTTCTTTTCATCGCTCTAAAGACTTAACTTATGTACAACTTAACCGCAAATAACGAAACTCAAATAAAATATTGTAGGGCCTGACAGCCGGAACGAATCGCTTTCCGTGCTTATCTAAACAGCTAAGCATCAATCAATAAAAACATCTTATAACGAGGACCACACCAAATAACATCGCTTCTCAATCACGAATACCAATTAGTTATCGAATAATATTTACTAAGATATTATATCTATTGATTATTTGTACATTAGATCGTTATCTTAAAGACCACAGTGCACTAAGAATTTTACGTGTATTTTTACTTGAATATGCTACTCCTGTGGCATATTATTTGGTCCTAATTCGAGTAATTTAAACATTTAGAGCCATTTTTACATCAATTATGGTTAAATAGTCCTCTTTAGTTTTTTTAAAGTTCCTAAGTCCTATACAACGGATAGGAGAATCTAATGAGAAGAAAATATTTCCTTTATATTTTCTTCTTAATTTTTCATTATTTGTCTAGTTTTTCATGCTTTATATCATTTTCTTGTAAATGTATATTAATTTTGATATAATAGATAGATTTTAAACAGTTTGATCACTATGAAACTGAAAAACTTTGTCTAAATTTTGAGTATTTTTAGTAAATGTTATAGATGTTTTAAATCAAAATTGAAGTTAAATTAAAATGCAGTTTATCGGCTAAACGTAAACATTCTCTTAAAATCCACCTATTCTTTTAAAATGTATGCAAGAAGCATAACGTTCCAACGACCACTTTATAATTCTACACCAATGGCTCACCTACTGAGATGCAAGATATTCATCAGCATGAGTATAATGTCGTATAATACTTTCATTAGTCGTGTCGTGACGTCACAACTGCCATTTGTCAATCGGTTGATGGCCGCTAGTGACAGGGCTTTTGGCTTGATTGGACCTTTGATAAGTTTTCGGTTATTTTAGAGTCACGTGGTCGCATACTTGAGTGAAATTTATTGGCTTTAAAACAAGATGGTTAGCGATTAATATACTTAGTGATTATTTTAAGAGAGAGAGATTTGATAGTAATTTTTTTTTAAAATAGGTACGTCATCGGGATGATATTTATAAACATCGTATAAAGCCAAAAAGTTGTCAAAGCAAAGAAATGCAATTAAATCTCGTTTATTCATCTAGATTACAAAGTTACTCTTATGAAAGTCACAAGTTAAGAATGTAACATGTTATCCGAAAAATAACATGATAACAGAGATCAACTGGCAAGAATCTGACGCTAAACTCTTTGTCCCGAAAATTCAAATTGGATTTTTTTATAATTATTTTTTACCATTACAGGGCACTAACTTAATTCGATAATATAGTAACAATTAAAAAGGAAATGCCATCGAATTTCGATTACGAATATAACACCACCACGACCGTTTCTTTGGGGGTAGACAGATACCACAGAGCGCCAGTTATTCTAATCCAAACACATCTATTTGAAAATTTCTTTCATTCTCTAGAAGGTATTACATTATTGAATAAGTCTGCAATGAACCACGTGCTCTCAGTCCAAAAAAATAAACAAATGAATGAGTCCATCTTTCTTTAAATTTCGAATCTTCAACAGATGCCAAATATATCGAATATCAATCGATTACTCCAAAAATATCAGCCATTTACGTTTAGCAAAACTTAATACTACCGTACTGAGGCAAATCGTATAAGATTTTATCATAAGATTATCTCGGGTTATATCACATCTAGCCTCTACCAACTAAAAGCAAGCCAACATTTTTAACTGCACTTCATAAAGGACAGAAACCATTGCTGCTTTTACAAAAACTTCCATAAAACTACGCGGTCATAACCAGCAATGTATAACAAAATTTTTACATAATCTTTAAAGGACCTAAGTTTTCTTCGAGAGATTAAACCCCTAGAAGCGTGATCTTGGTTACATAAGGTATTTATGTTAAGTTCATATCGTCCCGTGCGATCGAAAGATAGACAGTACATTGTTCGATGTATTCGCATTGTTCAGTAACAGATGCTGGACTGATGTTGATAGCCATCGGTAAATGATATTGATATTTGTATTTTGTTTGGGGAAGATCTTGGATGGTTTAAAAAATGATTTTGTCTAGTAATAAAAGAATTATCAAGAATTGTAGAAAGAAAGTTTCTTGGTATAGGAAGTTGCTCATAGTCCAACTGACAATAAATTGAATTTCATAAAAAATATTGCTTATTCGATTGCATTTCCTTCATAGTAAAAATATTATCTTGTACTGACTTTTCATGAAAATTATTAAAACATTACAATTTTCAATTAAAATACATTTCAACAGCAAATCCAAAAAAGTTCTAATAATAAACAACCACTCAAAATGAGCTCCTCAAAGTCATAAAACTTTTAAAAACAAAACAATAACCAAAATACGAATCGTAAAACCACTCAAGAAGTTAAAAACAATTAAAAACGCTAACTGGCTGGTTAGCAACCGTCCTTTTTTAACAAAAAGATTAAAAAACAATAGATTCGAAAAAATAAAAAGTTGTCTCTGAATTTGCCCGTTGACAACATCCATCTCAATCAATTTTGTTCCTCTCTGAGGAGTAACCCTTTCCTCCCTAGAGGAACAACCCTCCGTAACCCAATTAATGGGAGGGCTTCGTGTGACCGCAAAAAAATTTAAATTGAAATGTTAATTTGATATGTGAGGAAGATTATTGATTAGGGTAAAGTTTACTTTTAGAATGAGATGTTTGGATATACATACATTTATATCTATTTTTAAACCTATCCAGGGTCCAGGGGGTATACTTTAAATTTCGACATTCAACTTAGTCGGTTTTGATGTCGCTGTCAAATGTTAGTGACAGCGACCATATCTGAATTTCCTTACATTTGACAGCGACATCAAGACCTACGAAGTCGAATGATGAAATTCAGAGTAAGCCCCCTGCACCCATGAGTTACTCGAAGACAAGAAAGTATAGATATAGAATAAATAATAGTCAACTAACCTAGAACAAGTAGGGTATACTTCTACATGCAAGTAAGAAGACTAAACGTGCTTACAAATAGGTGTTATTTATATTTCAATTATGCATGCACTATCGATTGAAAAGAACCGTTTTTTTATTAATGCGTAGAAAAATTTCTTAGGTTGCTATCACAATTTAATTCACAATCCTTTTTTTTCATTCAAACCGTATGATAATAATAATAAATTTGTTTTATTTTCAATACTAAAATACATGATGGCAAAAAGTCTAGAATCAGGAAATGAATATGGTAATTGGAAAATTCTCACGCCCTATTATATGGGAGCTGACATAGACGGAAAAATATGCACCTCTGCCTCCTCCATTAGGGATAATATTCGTTTCTCTATGTTATGTTTAACGACACACAAAAAAACATTATTTTTCAATAAACAGTGGCAACTATTCACTTATACAAGTCTTGCAGTATTAAAATAGGTTTTTACTAACCCGTCATATCAATATCACCAATACTTATGTACTTACATAAAAAATGAGATGTTATCTTCTCCCTCCAGGGGGCACAGATAAGTGAGAAATATAATACACTCACATAAATTCTAAGTAGGAACTGCTTAAGTGTATCTTAATCATTCTATCGTAAAGCTTTCAACCACTTTTGATAAACGAGGTGTTATGTGTTAAGCTGTATCAATAGCAGACGACAGATAAACGGTATTTTTCAACATTTTTTATTGTATTTTCAATGTTTATGTAAATTTTAATTTGTTTTATTCGAGCTGTTGTGTTGATTTAGAATTTATGTTGATTTTTAAAGTTATTTGTCTTTTATTGACAGATTTGATTGAGATGTTAAATTAGCATTGAATTCCGTAAGAATACAATGAAATGAATTCCGAAGGCTTGGAAGAATTTCCGTTCGAACAAACAAAAGACAAATGCCGAGGTTACGTATCAAATTACGTTATATTATAGTATCCGTCATCTCCTAGGTCAGTTTTGGAACTAATATTTTTCTTTTAACTAATCTTACGAATTTTTCACGCGACAAATGAAAAATGGGTATATTTTTTCGTTGAAATTTCATCAAAACATAAAAATAAACATAGCATCACGTCATTCTATTCGCGAAATGGTAGTCATCAGAGATGCATCACATCTATATTTCGGTAGCTATATTAATTCCAATGTTATAAGGGGTGAGTTAATTGGCATTTCAAAACTCCGGGTTGATACTAAGAATTTAAATTTGACGACAAAAAACCCAATACATTTTTGTCCGACCCGGAATCCGAACTCTCTGCAGTAATCATATACACTTTCTACTACACCCAGGCAGTTTCTTCTAATACTTCGGAAATGGTTTTATACTTAGTAAGCCTAAGATGAAGTTGAAAAGACGTTATTCGAATCAATTCCTCTTATAAGTCGAGACGTTTATAAAAAGCCAAGCGCCTCACAATAGGGTTTGATTAGCGATGATTGGGCCTGTGGAGGGGAGTGGGGGGGTACTGACCCTACTATAATATTAATTATTCATAGTATGTCTGCCGAAACGAAGTGTTTCTTGTTATAAGTTATTGTTTATGGAGTTTCTTCATTGCGATTGTGGTAGCGATATTTTTGGGATGGTGGTATTAAGATTTTGTTATTTTAGCATTCGTTTGTTTCATTTAATTATTTCATCATATTTGTTAATAGTTATTAGATAATGATGGACGATGCGATGGTGGCTGAATGGATAAGGGACCGGCTTGCTAAACACGCGGTCCGAGTTCGATTCCGACCAGCAGTACCAATGTGGATTTCACTTTGTGGAATTTATATGTACTAGTCATGTGACTTACCGTCTCCTAACGGTGCAGGAAAACATCGTGAGGAAACCCACATACACTAGAAGAAATTCGATGTGTATGTCTAATCTACCAAGTCCAACCCGCACTAGGCCAGCGTGTGTGGATTATGGCCTAAAAACCCTCTCAGCTCTCTAGATAGAGGAGAGGAGACCCGAGCCCAGCAGTGGGATATTAATGGGTTGCTAATTAATGAATGAAAATTAGATAATATCATTAATTAATTTTGAATATTTAGTTTTCAGTATTATCTACTTGTAATAGATTTTTTTTAATAACAAAAATCTTTAGTTTAAATACTTTCCAAAATGAGGAAACAAGAAAGTTTGTTACATTTATAATAATTTTATCACACACAAGTGCTACCAATAGATTTTTTTTGCCCATTAGTTACTAGGTATCAATTACCTACTACGTAACAATAAAAACTGACAAAATAAACCTGCGATATGCAAAAACTCATTCCAGATTTAAAACCCAAAAAAATAAAAAAATACAATTTCTTATACGTAGGGTACGTATAAGAAATTGTATTTTTTTATTTTCAACCCTATTTTAATCTTAAAACTATAAAAACATTGAATCAATTTTCCTACATAACACAAATATTAATACTCAAAAATATACCAAGAACTAATAAAGCACCCCAAGTCCCAGGTATACAACCTACCTTTCGAAAATGCATTAAACCTTTTCAGAAAGTAAGTATAAAGCTAGAAAACAGTGGTGAGACCCTCCCCGTGGCACAAAGAACTCAAAGACCGAGGCCTATATTAAAATTTCCTTCGGAATAATCCGTACACAACACAATATCAAAATTTAATATCATTTTAATCTTAATTCTCCTTATTAATGTTGGCCAAGGAGGGTTCTGTGTAGGGTTGTCAACTATACAAAGTGAAAAGGTGATATTCTTCAAAAACTTTGCTAAATTTTGTTGAATGCAGGTGAATCTAGTTTTATTTCGATGCCAGACAACAGGTCAGACTTTTTCTGGGCCTATAATTATGTTATACATTTTTTTTTAAGTATGGAACATTTTACATTCATTCATTTTACATCAATAGACGTCCTCAAGGAAATCTACAGCGACAACAAATCACGTCTACTAACTGATGATGATAAAATTTAGACATTTTCTCAATTTTATATAGAAAATAGATTGTATTTACTGACTGTAATTACTGACTGGCCTATTGGTCTAGTGGTTAGTGACCCTGACTGCTAAGCGGAGGTCGTGGGTTCGATCACCACCCAGGACAAATCTTTGTGTGATGAGCATAAAGGTTTGTTCTGTGTCTGGGTGTAATTAATCTATAATATGTATTTATTTACAAAAAGAAAATGTATTTAAGTATTATATCAGTTGTTTAGTACCCATAACACAAGCAAATATAATTGCTTACTTTGGGACTAGATGGTGCTGTGTGAATGTGGTAGAATATTTTCTCTCTTCTAGAACTATTCAGTACATAAATTAGAACTACTGTACGATATTCATATTTGAAACCAACACTTACTAACGTACCAGTGTCTTAAAAGGCAAATCTAGAAACATATTAACTCATTGCTTGTATTGAACCTACGAATCAATAGACGTCCATTCATTCATTGGTGCCATTGAGACGGCTTCAGTATTATATACAAACATTTCATTTAATACGAGTGATAGTGAAGATAATTTCTCCTGGATTAACACCGATATGATTTGATTTGTAAACGAAAGGCCTTATACGCGTAATTTAAAGGCTGTCAAGCAAATATGTACTGTAGAATGGCTGTTTAATGACTCTCAGAAATCAAACCTGATCATTCATAAGAGAGGATCGAGCCTCTAAGTTAACGGGAAGGTCATATTCATAATATCCTAACTTATTTACCATAAGGAATGGGCAGAGGACTTCCGAGAAAGACACCCAGTTGAAAATCGTTTAAATTATGAATATCACAAATAGCTCAGTCAACGTGAGTGAGTTGTTTGGTAGTTCAGCTCAAGGAATAAGGAAAAATAAACTCTATGCTACTCTTAATTCTATGGTTCCTGATTCCAACCAACCTGAATAACGACGACTTTGACCGACTTACGCCTAAGATATTTTTAGGCTACTATAAAAAAGCATTGGACCTTCTTCAAATGAATTACTAAAAATAATATTTAATTTATTATTCACTATAAACATTAGTAGTAACCCTATTTAATTCGCAAATCGGCTGATATCACAACCATCTCCTCAAAATCCAACTCTATTGTAACCAAATAAAGTTTTATCTTCAATGACATACAGAAATGATTTGGTAACAGAAGGTAAAAGACAGGTAAGTTCAAAGATAACGCTTTTCTTTGGGAGAGTAAGGCTTAATTAGGTCGCATTACTTCCATTCAAATGTTCCGGATTAGCATTTTATGATTTCTCTTAATGAAACGAGATGTTTTTGACTTATAATGTTAGGGGAACTTTGTCACCTTATGCGTGACTGAAGTGACATATTATAATTTATTATATCAGTTGTCAGTTGAGTATCCCTATTACAAGCATAAGCTTAGTTTGGAACTAGATGGCACTGTGTTTGAATGTCCAAACATTATTTATTTATTTATTTATTAATTTTATCTTTACGACGCTTAGTAATTTCTATGTAAGATAAAAATATAAAAATGTACACAGCTTTAATTTAAAGCTGAGGATACCAGACGGTAGGTACACAAATTACTCATGAAAGGGTTTTGGTCACAAATCGGTGTCGGGGGTGGATTCTTTAATTAAAACATTGACCACCCCTCTGATGGATCACTGGACACTCGCTAATTGATGGGCTTTATATGTTGCCGGTTCGAGTCCCAGGTTTGTTATTATATTAACTTTTTTATATTGAAATCGATAGGTGTTTTGTTGAATTCTTTGACGATCACTCATTACGTAATTAAATATTAAATAAATATTCTACCACATTTACACAGTGCCATCTAGTCCCAAATTAAGCAATTATATTTGCTTGTCTAATTGGTACTGATTGAAATACTACTTAAATACTTTTTTTTTGTTGTAAATACGTAAGTAAATATTTTATATAATTATTAATTATAATAAAATTGAATTAGGTATTGCTTTATAGAATTCCATAGCAATTCTTCTATCACTATGGCTTGGTGGTTAATGCCATTGCCATGCCGAGTGTCACGTGTTCGATTCTTACACAAGACAAATATTTGTGTGATTCGTAAATATTTGTTTCGATGTTCAGTGTAATTCATGTGCTTTAACTTTAGGGTTTTTGTAAAATCCTCCGCGTAAGTTTTAAAAATAATTTAGAAATCATAAATATATTACCAATCATTCCTACACATGTGACACAGTGTGTGTGTGTGGGTTTGATTCTTAAATAATTATTTTCAAAAAAAAATATTGTACATTCATAAGGTTCTTTCTCCGTTACACAGTAATAGTTCCTTAATTTGGAAAGAAAGACAACTTTGTTTAAATGTAGGTTAAATAAAATTATGTGTCAGAAAACTGTCATATTTTCTTTTCATTTCAATCAAAATATGTTTGCATACCAATAAAGACAGACATATTCAAAAGGAGGGTAATGTTTTGTAATAAACGCTTCAATCATTCCGCAAAAGTCACCCCAAACACATTGCTCAACACAAAATACTGCATTACTTCTATATGAGTGGGTCTCGAGTCTCGACGAGACAGCCGTTATTAGAACCCATCACGAGACAATACGCCTATGACAAAACTTTACTTTGAACTCCTTACTAATCTGAGGGAAAACTTTATTTTCACGGTTTTGTGTTTCGTTAATGTCATTGTAATCGATACTTACAGTACACGAAATTTCGTAAAATAATATCTCTGTCATTTTTAGTGTTCCGTACCTCAAAAGGAAAACACCGAATCCTTATAGGATCACTCCGTTGTCCGTCTGTCTCTGTCTGTCTGTCCGTCTGTCAAGAATAGTTTTTCTCAAAAACACGTAGAGGTATATATCTGAAATTAATATCAAATACACAACACCTACATTGGCGCAGTGAAAAAATCACAGTTCTAAGTAAATGCAATCAAAAAATTAACTTTTAACCGGTTTATAATTGTAGTCTCTTTAAATTTGGTTACTTATGACAGTGTTAGCAAAATCGACTGACTTGTCACAAAAACGGCTAAAACAGATATTCCACATTCGGTTATTCTGTTATTTTTCACAACCTAGTAGATTTTCTGATGACAAGCTGCCATGACAGCTCTCTACTCAAATAACACCTTCTAAGAACCAAACGATATTAATATACCTAGGGCCTATATTACGTCAAAAAACTACGTTCCAAATCTAATCTGTAAATATAACTACAAAGCTAATAAAATAATGTTCAAAAACACCATTTCAAAAACACATTTATGATAAGAGGTCGCCTCTAACGCAGGTTATAAATCAATCAAAATGTAATGGATGCAAAAAGTGCTATAAAGTTGGTCGTCGGCGTGAAGTCGTCTCGGTGACACTTTGATAGACTCCGATCACATATTTACTGTAACCTACCGCAGTAAAATTATATCTACAATGTTTTATTACACTCTTAGTGGACACTAAACACTTGATTCTTAAGGTATTTTTATCTATTTATTGCTTGTTTCTTGGCTGAAGTAAAAAATGTAAATAACTCTATCTGTTCCCTCGTGAATACCTACGATAAATTAAAGAAATTAGTCTATGTGGACTATCTCTAAGAAGAATTTCATTTTATTTTCATACCATGACAGTGGCAAATTAGCATACCGCATTCTACCCGCTTGTGACAACAGAGGAATCACGAACGCGTGGCCGACCCTTGAAAATCTTAGTCACTCCTATATAACCCTAATAAATCCTATAGCTTAACATCACAGAATAAGTACCTAATAGTACTAACATATAGAGATATGGATATTACTACTGAACCAGAGCAAACATAATTATATTGGATTTTATCAAATTTAGATATTTAGAAGTTTTAAGTACAATGATTTAGAATCTAAAATTACACCTACCAAGGGTAAGAGTAATTTAAAGAAACAAAGAACCTAATTAATGGTGGTTATAATTACATCCCCATCATTATTAATTATTATCAACATAATAAGTTGCATTGACAGCTACTAACAATAAAATTGCCATAATATGCAACCTACGACTTTAGTGATCTTTAACCTGAGTCTTGATAAGTACTTATTACTCTACAGGCTGTTTCAAAGGTACCTATATAACATATAACAATAGGTATACCTAAATAACAACCTTACCTTAGCCTAAATAAAGAGATATGGTGGCTGAAACACGCGGTCTGAGTTCCATTCCGACCAGCAGTACCAATGTGGATTTCACTTTGTGGAATTTATATTGTCAAGTGACTTACCATCTGCTAACGGTGAAGGAAAACATCGTGAGGCAACCCACATACCCTGGAAGAAATTTTAAGTGTATGTCAGATTAACCAACCCGCATTAGGCCAGCGTGTGTAGATTATGGCCTAAACCCTCTCAGCTAGATAGAGGAGGGGAGACCCGAACCCAGCAGTGGGAAATTAATGGGTTGCTGATGAACAACCTTACTAAGAAGCAAAGAGACCTAAAGAAAATAATATACCTATATAATTTTATACTATTATTTTTTATTGAGTTGAGCTAGAAGCCGTCAGCGGCTTCTTTGCTACTATTCTCTATTTATATCTATTGTAGCCCCTTGTTATAAGTAGTTCTCTGCTTAGTCCTGTAGAAATTAGGAATATATACATTTTCTGAAATCAAATATTCTGTATTTTATCGCTTCAAGATAAGTGGCAATCGATTCAATCTATCTATTCTATCGACATGTCAAATTAATACATTGTTCAGGTGACATGTCAATAACTTATGTCAGTGATTTGTTCAAATGTATTGAGTGAGATTTTTTTTTCTAGTGGGCTTGATGCATGTTGTAAATGGATGGATATCATGAGAGAAAGAAGAACATAAGCTATCACGCGAGTGAAACCGCATATAGAAAATATACGTCAATTGTACCGTCATTAACTGGAGTACAAACTGTGGTGGTTAGAAGACAATAGCCGGTGCGGTTTTGTTTGTCGCAGGAGAGCCCCATTGGTAATGAAAAACGTGGGCTTGATCTGACTCCGACTCCGCACCCTATGATTGAACTGAATCGATCTGTTACTACATTAGTGCTTGTTGTTTATTAGCACTAGAAAGTCGCAAAACATTTTTTTTTATTTATGTAACACCGTAAAGGTTACATAAATAATCATAATCTATATAAAGAGCGCTTTATATAAGAATCTATATAAAGCGATGGTGGCTGAATGGATAAGGGACCGGCGCGGCGCGTGCAAATCACGCGGTCCTAGTTCGATCCCGACTGGCAGTACCAATGTGGATTCCAATATTAGAATTTATATGTACTAGTCAAGTCACTTACCATGCTAATGGTGAAGGAAAACATCGTGAGGAAACATATACCCTAGAAGAAATTCTATGAGTATGTCTGATCCACCAACCCGCACTAGGCCAGCGTGAGTGGATTATATATATATATATAAAATTGGCAAATTAATGTTTTAAATCGGTCCAGTAGTTTTTAAGTTTATGCGTTATATACAAATCTTTCCTCTTAATAATAATAGTATAGATAAAGATATAGATTATGGCTGCGGTCTTATGTACTGTGGAGGTACTTCCCCAGGTAGTGGCTCACTTTACTTTTATCTAAGTATTACCAATACAAAAACAATGGTAAGACCATGGTATCAGTCAATGTGAAGTGGTACAACAATACTGGTCAGTAAGTTGGCACAATGAATGTTTGGGATACTATATCATCGCGAACAATGCTACAACAGCCGGCGCTTGCGCATCGCGTACCAGCTGTAAGTAGTCTTGATACTTTGGGAAGTAATGTTTAATAATCTCTTCATAAAAAAACTAAAAGTTAAATAATCTCTTCATAAAATCAAGTATTACGGTTAATATTTTTAACGGATAACAAGATACCTTTCACAAAATATTTACACCTTTTAAGTCCTAAGTAATAAAAAACTAGCCTGTAGGGAACTTTAAACCGGCTGTAAACACATTTTATATTTACCAATAGGTATTAGGCAGACAGGCTGTTGCCTGGAGCTTCGCTTCCGTAGGTATTTGTTTGACCACAACTTAGCTCCTATTGGTCGTAGCGTGATGCTATTAGCCTATAGCTTTTCTCAATAAATAGGCATTTTTTCAATTCGGTTCAGTAGTTCCTGAGATTGGACGAAACAAACTCTTCAGCTTTATATTTTTTTAGATTTGTTACCCAGAAAATAACGCTGACGTTATCGAAGCATACCAAACACAGAACAGAGATAGTTTTTTAGATACCAAATAAAAGTATCAAAACCTCTCTCCTACACTACACATTAAATACCAACTTATAAACTACCAAACAATAAACTGTGGTCAATATTATGTTCAAAGACCACTAAACATCACCAGCACCCCCTCAACCATCTTCCCACGAAGACATTGTCCACCAAAACAATAGCACATCGCAAAAATGTCTCAAAATATACTAACTAAACTACACATGGTTAAAAACATCCTCATTCCTATTTTCAACCACATAAAGTATAAAATTTAACGACAAATATTTCTGTAACAATAAATTTACCTTTCTGTGATAGAAAAGATATTCGTTTCAAATCTTGGTGTATGTTTCTTCTTACAACCGTATAAAGTATAAACTTGAATGGCATGAAGTTTAGAAAGTACAAAATTAAAATTGTATAATAGAAGATCTTTTGTCCAAATCGTGTAGAAGTCCAAACGTATGGTTAGCCACCTTTGTTTGATCCAAGGGTCATGAATTTGTTATATAGTGTAGGCGAAGGGATTACAACTTTAAATATTATTTAAGTACCGTGAGAAAACGGGATTTCCATTCTTTTGATATCTTGCTAAATGGGTCGAAATGTTGCTTTTGTAAAATCTATGTCGGTTCGTGTACCGTTTTAAATGTCGTACTTACTTGAAAGAAAGGACAGTTATTCTTTGATCTATAACGTGTAGTCAAAGTAGCCCTATGTTGGCAAACAAAGCCGAAACTTGAACCGCAAACAGTGGCAATTTATCTTAAATAAACTGTCCGTTCTATTATGGAATAAGAGTTGTCCTTAAAAAGAGGCCCACAGGATGGAAATACATAGTTAAACTCCTCTCATGAGCATCGGCAGTATCAGGAACACAGCCAAGACGCTAAGCTCTCTATCTTGTTTAATGTCCTTTCCTCCATGCCATGTTTATTCGATTGAACGTAGCTGACATGCCCATTAGTGACTAAAATAGCCAATATTGGCAGTAATTAAGAAATAATTTATTCGGGTTTAAAATATAGCATTCAGCGTCCACACGTTAGCATACCATTGACTAAATTATAATGCTAGCTTTCGCGAGGCTCCGCTCCCATGAAACTTTGTTTGACCACTGCTCAGCGCCTATCGGCCGTAGCGTGATGTTATATAGCCTATAGCCTTCCTCGATAAATGGGCTATCCAACACTAGTATACAAACTTATTGTAGACTTAATTATAGGTTGCCACAGAATGCATAATGGCTTAAGATGCTTCCTTCGAAAATGAAAGAGAGCTGATGATTGCAAACTGCAGTTAATCTCGCAGACTCAATGATTGTTCAAGGGCAAACCACTCCAAACATTAGTTCAATTTGATTAGTTCACATTCATATGAGTTATTAATATCTCACCCTACCACTGCACTTACGATTATACAGTCGCTCGATCAATGCGACAGCGGGGCGCATTCTAACATCTGTCTCATTTCGATGACCAGACTACATTGTCTTGCATAATATCGTATAGAGCTAAATTTTATTTACTCTCTCCATACAGTTAACTAAATAATTTCTAAAGATACTAACTGTAAATATACTTCCAGTTGCGGACTGCTAATCATAATGTAAAACTTTTGAAAGTCAGGATTTATCATGTCAAACCATAAACTTCCCACTGTTAGGCATGGGTCTCCTCCAAAGAACGTGGAGCGAATTTTACTATATCACGCTGGCCAGACGGGTTGGTGTAGGGTTTATTTCGAATTTTCCCTTTTTTCGCAGTGCTCTAGTCTGTATAAGGTCATCTTCGTCTCCCTTAATCGCCTTTTACGACGCCAACGGGTTGAAATCGGGTAGTGATATTACGCATTCTTAATCCTTCTCAACACGTACCAAGATTAAAAATGATAAACCCTTACGAACGGCGAGCTATGATACTTGGCATTCCCAGGGAAAGCCTAACCTACTGTCATGAAATTCGCAACGAATTTATTCAGAAATAAAAAGGAATGGTTTGAAAGAAATTTTACACTACTTAAAAAATGGTCACTTGTCTTTCTAAAGAAAGACAAGTGACCATTTTTTTCTAATAAATAGATCGAACATATTCATTTCACACAACACCCATTATTACTTGCCTAAAAATTGGAAATATTTAACACAATTAAAAGTCCCCCATTGAGTATGTAAATGGTATAATTCGTCAATAGCCGGCGGCTATCGTTAATTGATTTCTGTTTGCCCCTCTCTAATTGTAGCGTGTGATTCTACTGCTGAATTATTCATTCATTCGTTCATTCGGATGCACTGTATGCATACAAGTCGCTTGGCATATGGATATGGATCATGTAGAAAGGATATCGAATGGATCTTCACTAATTCTTTAATAAAAATGACAAATTACGGTTCTACATTTCGATATTCCATTATTATTTATCTAATAAAGTGGAAAAAATTGTAGTTTTGTATGTAAAGAATAAACTTAAAAACTACAGGACCTTTGGAAATTTTTTGGCCGTTAGAAAGTTACATTATCACTGAGTTGTGTGAGTGAAATTATATGTTTTCATACTCTCAGATCTAATGAACCACGTTTTTTTGAAGATTTGTAACTTCTATTTACAAGGGTATTTTGATTTGCATAGTTACCTAATCATCATCTTTAGCAACCGATTAATGTCCCACTGCTGATCTCGGATCTCCTCTCCTCTATCTAAAGAGAAGAGAGGGTTTAGGCCATAATAATCCACACACTCTGGCCTAGTGCGGGTTGGTGGATCGGATAATTCACTTAGAAGTTCTTCTAGGGTATGTGGGTTTCCTCACGATGTTTTCCTTGATAGATACCTAATAATTGCCAGGAAATAGCTTCTAAGGTAAACTTTTAAACCTTCTTCTTCTTATTGTGTGGCCTTGAGGCAGACCCTAGTGTTGGAATTTATCAAGTCGCCTAGAAAGCTTCCAACTTGGCTTAACGACACCGGGACCAACGGCTTTACGTGCCTTCCGAAGCACAGAGACGCTCGAGAATGAAATTACCACAAACGGTCACCCATCATGGACAGACCTTGCCGAGTGTTGCTTAACCTCGATGATCGTAATGAACATCGCAGTACCATGCTACGAGTCTCAATACTTTTAAACCAAGAACACACTAAATAAATCGTTTGGCAAGTCCCTCGAAAAGCTCAGCTCATCTAAAATTACTTACACACGCATCCTAAACTATCCTCAGAACTGAAACTATTCGCTAGGGGAGGACAGAAAAATTGTTATTTTATTGCAGACAGACTCCCACATGTCATATTTTATCCACCACGCCGCATTTTCTCATTGTGCACTCACTATCTTATACATTCCTATCATAAAAATGGGAACAGGAAACTCAACTCTATAACTATCGGAATAAAGCCTTTGAACTATGTTTTCGTATTTAAAACTTGGTTTATTTCGTATGTGACACGCACGGACGAGTAGTATATCATTTCCTTTGAACAAATGGGTGAAAGTGTCTTGTGAGGCGTCCTAATCTGGTAAAAATGTAAACAATGGGATGTTTTGTATTGGGATCCGTTCGTCGATTTACGTGGCATTTTTTCGTGATTAAGTTATAGTAGTTTAAATGTTTTGTATCCTCTGAACGGTCTTACGTCACGTGTACTCTAAAGATAAATAAATCAAGTATGTCTACCTTATTTTTCAGATGTTACGTAATTTTTTTTTAAATTACTTTCCATTTCTTGTTGAAATGTAAACTCTTCTAATAAGTTTTGAATTTGCTCTTATAAGTTACCCTATATTTTAAAATAGATGTCGCGAGGGTCTTCGCTCCCGTTTCTTTATTTAGCCGCTTGCACTGGTCAGCTCCTATTGGCTGTAGGGTGATATAGCCTTCTTCGGTAAATAAGGCTATCTAACACTAAAATAATTTGTTGAGTCAGATCCGTAAGTTTCTTCTTTCTTTCTTCTTCTTTCTATAAATAGTCACTTTTCTTTACATATTTATATTCTACCCATCCTCTAATTCCACTCAGAACGCGCAAACCCATCCATTTAACCACCTCAAACATAACCAATAAAACATTATTGGCAACGAACTGCACATAACTCCGGTCGTCATCTGGCTATTTTTACCAGTCGGGAATCGAACCCCCGACACCGGTCGTAAATCACCAGCGGTACAAGCACTAATGTCTTGGAACTAACACAAAATTTCACGCTCGATCACCAATGTTAATGTGACCAAAATGATGTTTTGGTCTCGTATACAACCTCATAAACATTTCTTATTCAATTCAAATTATTTATTTCTCAAAACAAAAATTAATGGATGTTTAAGGGTCGGACTACACTAACTGTTTTCTCATTTTGAATCTGTGTTGGTCCAACACACAACACATTGGAAAACACTAAATACATTATGTTGTAAACAATGAGGAGAATTTTAATAAGTATAGTAATATTTAATAACAAAATGTCTCTGTTTGCTTTTTCGCATTGGCGTTTATTCGCTTTGGCGTACAATGAATGTAATTTGACATAGAGATAGTCTCGAGCCTGTATATTTATTTCATGTACCTATATTTACTTATAACGTTTTATCATCATCAGCAACCCATTATTGTCCCACTGCTGGGCTCGGGTCTCCTCTCCTCTATTCTAAGAGCTGAGATGGTTTTAGGCCGTAATTCACACACGCTGGCCTAATGCGGGTTGGTGGATCAGACATACTCATAGAATAACTTCTAGGGTATGTGGGTTTCCTCACGATGTTTTCCTTCACCGTTAGCAGATGGTAAGTCATATGACTAGTACATATAAATTCCACAAAGTGGAATCCACATTGGTACTGCTGGTCGGAATCGAACTCAGACCGCGTGTTTAGCACGGCGGTGTCTTATCCATTCAGCCACCATCGCTTAACGTTTTATACAAATATATTATTATTAATGGATGCGGGTGGCACAAATCGCTCGCTGTGGCGGAAATTAGGTGAGGCCTATGTTCAACAGTGGACGTCATTGGGCTGATATGATGATGATGATGATATTATTATTGGGTACAACATTAATCTCAAGTTTAGATATTGGTTGGTTTTATTTTATTACTAGCTGACCCGCGCGAACTTCGTAACGGGATATTTGATTTTTCCTTTTTATTTTTTCAACATTTTTTTTTTGTATATTTGCCCCGACAATCTAGCAGAAACAACAAAAAAAGAATTAGTCAAAACGGCCGAGTCGTTATCACGTGAATCACTTTTTTGGTGATCCATTTTTACTTATATAGTTAACAGGATAACTTACAGCCAACAATGATTACTACTAAAGTACTGTAGCAAAATTCCAATTACATTAAGTATAATAGGATTGTAATAATTTTAAAACACATAGACAGCAATGTTTATAAGAACAGGTAAACAGGTCTCAAAAATTTCTTGTTAAAGGATAGTTTCAAATGAGAAATACTTGATGCAAACAGCTCAAGATCGACTTTCTGACACTCCCCGTTAAATGTTTTTGAGATTTCATCGCCATTATTGTTTTACCTCTTTAGTAAAATCTATAGATATTGTAGTCATGCACCATTTTAAAATTCAATTATTCGTAATTAAACAGCCTATAATTATAATCAATGAAAACCCTGCTTACCCACCACAATCCACCGCGTGATAGCCCACAGCCATGGGCAAAGTCGTAGCTATGAACCAGTAACATCTCACCCAAGATCGTTCACCCCTGACCTCTAACTACCGCTGGTCATCTCGAGACGAGTGCCGTCCCTCTCGCACTCATACCACAGGGTATATCTCCGTCCTACTCTTGTTGTGCACGATCCGATCCGTGGATCCGGGTATCCTCAGAATTGCAGTTAATGACTCGGTACAGATATTATGGATACTGTTTTTTTTACTGTTTTAAATGTTTGTTTAAAATTATATATTTTTTCATTTCGATTATTTTTTCGTTCGCTTGTATTCCCTTAAACATCATGTCTTAATAATTGTTTTTTTTATTGTACTAATTGATTATGGCCATGGATTTATTTATCTGGTGTGGTCGTACTATAAATTAACTCATTAGTCATTGACGATAAGTGGCGGTATATGTTTGTTATTTAATTTCTAAGTTTCTATTTGTAAAACTAGAATACATTCCAATAAGATTTTAATAAGTAATATTAAATACAACCACAATAATATCTTTAAACGAACATGAAGAAAGATGAATCAGAATAATAATTCTTTTTAGAAAAAAATAACACTTTAAATCTAGTTTATGTATTTATTAAAAGTTGAAAGATATCAAGGCTTCCCGTGCGGTGCTCAAGATATTGCAATTTGCTAGCATCCATAGTGTAGTTACTATGGATGGGCAAGTTGCTACGATGCTAATTTTCCAATTACTAATACTTTAATAATGCCTTATTGGCGCTGTGGGAACTGTATAGGGCTTCGATTCCCGAGCCAGGAAAAAAGGTATTAGGTTTTTCTATCATAAAATTCGCTGTATCAGCCCGAAGTTTGGAAACAAATGGGCCCCTGTTGACAATAGACATATTATTATGTACCTAGTTGACGAAATACCTGTGTGAAGCTAGTGTTAATCTAATCATCATCATATCAGTCCAATGACGTCCACTGCTGGGCATGAGTTTCCTCGAAACACTGTGGACGGAATTAAGCCTACTGTAGGTACAGGGTATATAGGGTATCGTACAAGGCATGTAACCTTAAGCAGCTAAGAACACTGCAAGAAAAGGAAAATTCGAAAAACAAACGCTAGGTTTACTAACCCGTCTGGCCAGCGTGGAATTGAAAAAAATAAATGGAAAATTCGAAACAAAACTCTAGGTATACCTACTCAGCGAAGTATGGTTATTACATGTTATAAATTTTCATGTAAATATTAACTTATTCAATTCGTGTACCTAGTCACTATCAAAACCGAAGAAGCCACCACGTTACCGGCGCGGCGTATACTATGTACGTACCGTGTAGTACCGCGGCATATGCGCCTAACTGTACACCCTGCCGTATTTTGTACTCATACTCAATATTCTAACTTACTAGGTACCTAGCTTAGCTAACGTTTTATATAAAATTATTTACTAATATATTTTTTTAAAAAGAGTGGCGTGAGAATTTTGCCAGTTCTTACTCCACCCCGTCAGCGAACTGGTCGTAGGCAAATTTGCTAATACTACTTTTTGGATAACCTGTTACATTCTTAATTTGTGACTTTCATAAGTGTTACCTAGTAACCTAAATGAATAAACGAGATTTCATTTCATTTCAATAGATATATAATAATATAATATAATATATAATAATAATAATATTCTACCACATTCACACAGCGTCATCTAGTCCCAAAGTAAGCAATTATATTTGCTTGTGTTATGGGTACTAAACAACTGATATACTACTTAAATACATTTTTTTTTTTTGTAAATACATACATATTATAGATAAATTACACCCAGACACAGAACAAACCTTCATGCTTATCACACAAAGATTTGTCCTGGGTGGGGATCGAACCCCCGACCTCCGGCTTAGCAGTCAGGGTCACTAACCACTAGACCACCAGGCCAGTCAAAATTTTACAGCGAACCAGAACGCCACGCGACGCACTGTTTAGGAACCTATAGAATAGAATTCATCATCATCATCATTTAAACCCAAGCATTAACCTAACCACTAGACCAACAGGTCAGTCAAGTCATATATCATGATATATATATATATATATTTTTAAATTGGTTAATTGTGTATATTTTTTAAGTTATGTGTAAATATTTTATTGTATAAACAATATATTTATACAGGGTGTATACGACGATACGACATTAAATGACAAGGTAGCCAGTGTTAACCCTTATAAACATATTCTAATATAAATTATTAAAAAAAAAAAGAAAAAAAAAAAAAGCCACATTATTTAAAGTCGAAAAATTTAAGAATATAAAACTATACATTATTTTTCTATCATGTCGTTTTCGGCATGACGACGACAACTGTGCGGAACAGAGTAAGAGATAAGATAATATGAAAGAGTCAGAGATATTTAAATGAATTGAATGACGTAATGACAACATACGATCAACGTAAATACCTACAGGTTGTTTAAAACTGTGAACAACTGTGACATAAAGAAAGTACATTTGCGTCTAAACTATTGCAAATTTCTGTTTAATTTTTTTGGTATAGCCTTCTAACATCACATGCTACACGTGGTTTCATTTAATGTCGTATCGTCGTATACACCCTGTATATGTATAAATATATAAATACTAGTATAGTATAGTCTGTGTAGTGACGGATTAAGAATACATAATGTCACTACCCCATGTCAACCTGTGGGTGTCGTACAAGGCGACTAAGGGAGTAACCTTATGCAGACAAGACTGCGAGAAAAGGAAATTTCGAAACAAACCCTATTGGTCAGCGTGGTATAGTAGGCTAAATTTCCTCCACATTATTTGTAGGGAACCCGTACCTAGCAGTGGGACGTTTATGGATTGAAATGATGATGATGAAACACAAATAGCTAAACAGATATGATGCAGATATCATCCATCCATCCATTTCAGCCACTTCTGGAGTTCAAAATTATCCCAATCCAGATATCAAAGTAAAACAAAAATACTAAAAAAGACAATATAAATAATAATGTAGCCACATTTCTATAACAATGCCGGCAGTGGTGCATAATTACGGCGTCGATTGACGTAAGGGGTTGAACAGGGGATGACAACAAAGGAGGTCGTAATCATTTTTATGTGATTTTCACGCAACGCCGCGCAAGCACAGGAAACTGTTACAGCCAATGTTTGTCTGTGGTTTTGTGATGGTTCTGTGTACTCTGTATTTTAATTAACCATTCGTCATAGCCTAGACATCATATTATAATAAATCTACTGTAGTCTGACATGGCTTTCTATGCAGTAATGACGTCACAAGGATGGCGTTACTGTGCTGTCAAATATACCGTAGAACAATAGGATAGCGCATTGTTTAGATAACATAAAACATAGCATCACGCCTTTTTCCCCAAAGGGGTAGGCAGAGGTGTTTCACACCCACATTTCGCCAGCTATGTTTGGTACTTGGTCCCATGTTTACCAAACTCCGGGAAAATCTTAATAATGGAATTTCATGATAGAAAAACCCAATACCATTTTCACCCGACCCGGGAAACGAACCCGGGACCTCTTGCACAGCAGTCGTATACACTTCCCGCTGCGCCACCGATATAGAATAATCAAGAATAATAAAATGAACGATAATACCTAATTAATAAGTGATTCAAAAAATAACCACTATTTACTTTTAACATTAAAACATGGAAAAGCTATATTAAAAAAAATAGTTACTTAAGTACATTGTGATTGGGAAATCTTAATTTTAATTATATTTAGAAATCAACCTACCAAGTTGATATCTGCATCCAATTAATTTACCTACCAGGAAAAATATTTTCACTCCTAATATTATTTTCCATTAAAATGACGGTGCATTTAATTTTTTTTAATTATCTTTTATATCTTCTTCAGTAATATTTTATGGAAAAAATATACACCTACGGAACAGTTTTTTCTGTTCCATGCATACACCATATTTTTTGCGCGGTAAACAACACGAATGTTTTGATTGACAGAAATTTATAATTTAGTACAGCGCCATCTAGCGGGTACTACAGTGAAACTTAATTTTAATTGGTCAATCTAATTTAGGTTAATTTTAACTTTTAGCTAGGGATGTTATTATTATTTATTTCTTTACATTTATTTAGATATAGGTACTAATTTATTTCAAAATGTACATCAAGAATTTATATCGGATAAATAGATATTATATTGATAGTAATAAAATTGTACTCAACTTTTGACAAGATCTTTTTATTTACGTCATTGAGATGAGAGTGTATTTGACTATTTCAACCAATTTCTCACCGGGGATGTAACTCAGTGGTAGAGTGTCTGCTTCGCATGCTGAAAGTCCTGGGTTCAAATCCCAGCATCTCCAAATGTACTTTTTGTAAAATAATTTTAGCATTACTTGTTTTTTTTAATAACAATCCAAAATTTTATACTTATTAAAAATGTTATAACTATTTAAATTACATTTTTAGTTTTTGTATACAAATATATTTTATAGTAAGTACCTATCTGACGAAAAACGTAGACGAAAGATTCATAATTTATATCTAAAAAATAAAGATTTTATACAACACTAGAAGTCACGCGGGGCTTCGCTCCCATTGTTCTTTATTTGGCGACTGCTCAGCTCTTATTGAGCGTAGCGTGATGTTATATAGCCTGTTACTGATATTGTAGCTTACTGTAATTTACCTATGTAATTTTTGAAATAGGTCTAATATATTTTAAGTTTATTCGTTACATACAAAAATACAAATAGTTCCTCCTTATAATATAAGTATAGATTATTTATTTAGATTATTTTGTCTTCAAATAAATTTATAATTAAAAGAAATAAGTCAGAAGTACAGTCAACGCGATGATTACTCGACTCAATAGAGCGCACAGCCGCCGCGCCACGTGGACAAGCAGTGTGACCAACTTACATAGGTATTATTAGTGAAACTGTGATTGACACACACCTGGACACATGCCAGAATCAATCAGCCAAACCAACCAGAAAAAATATTTTTTTATTAAAAAAAAAAAAAAAAAATATTGTTCAGTCACAGATTAAACTTTTGTGTCATTTAATTATGCATTGTCATGGTTTTTTATATAAAAGGATATACACTTACAGTCTTTAAAAGGATGTAAGTGACATCATAGGTTTAATCAAAATTGAACTTTATAGAGAGATAGACCAATGGTTGATTAAACTACAAACGTGGAGAATTGTTTGTTCTAAGAAGTCATCGTCAATGTATGTAAGTATAGGTATATGATTCATCAATCAGAACAACCCGATTGATGACCAATCGGGTTGGTATCAAGTATAGGGTAGTAGTAGGCTAAATTCCATTCACAGTGCTTGAAGGAGAGTTATGCCCAGCAGTGGGACGTTTATGGGTTGTAATTTGTAATAATGAATCGGTAACAAAAATTCTGCCCCCCGATTATTACTCGTCGGATTCCTCCCGGATCGTATTTTTTTCATATCTTAGCACGACGTATTTTTACGGCTTAAGTTATTTAATATTAGAAAATAGTCTACCGTATAGAAAATTAAAAACTGATTAATTTAAAATTTTCTCCTACAACCATCTATTTCTTTAACATTATGTTTTGTAACTTTAATTAAACTGACATTTCCGTCCAAAAAAATCTGATTCTGAGCTGGTTGAGCTGATATCTTTGTTGACTATTTAATAAGTACATCAGTATTAACTAACCCATTCACTTCTAGTTCACCTATTACTTTTCACCAATCAACAAAAAGCACCAAACGAAAGGTGAACCAGTCATCATGTCACCTGGCTTTATACTTAAAGGCAAACCCCATTACGTACAGTCAGCCAAATGAATAGTTGATCGCGCCCAAAATGTCAGCACAAATGGAATAAAATATTAGATACGACTTCATCAGCTGACCAAATGGACAATAGGTACCTGCTTAATATTTCAAACGTAGATTTCAGCTCGTATTTATTTAACTATATTCGGTATCGAGGTGGTGAGCTGGTGTCGATATTGAGGTCAAAATTATATACAAATAATAATAATAATATTCTACCACATTCACACAGCGCCATCTAGTCCCAAAGTAAGCAATTATATTTGCTTATGTTATGGGTACTAAACAACTACTTAAATACATTTAAATACTACTTAAATACATTTTTTTTACATATATACATATTATAGATAAATGACACCCAGACACAGAACAAACCTTTATGCTTATCACACAAAGATTTGTCCTGGGTGGGGATCGAACCCACGACCTCCGGCTTAGCAGTCAGGGTCACTAACCACTAGACCAACAGGCCAGTCATAATAATGTATAGGTTTCACTTGCCATATAGCATTTTCTAACAGCCAACCTAGGATTAGAAGCGATGGTGGCTGAATGGATAAGAGACCGGTGGGCGTGCTAAACACGCGGTCCGAGTTCGATTCGTCCGACCGGCAGTACTAGGTAATGTGGATTTCACTTTGTGGAATTCATATGTACTAGTCATGTGTCTTACTATCTGCTAACAGTGAAGGAAGACATCGTAAGGAAACCCACATACACTAGAAGAAATTCCAAGTGTATGTCTGATCCACCAACCCGCATTAGGCCAGCGTGTGTGGATTATGGCCTATACCCTACCCTCTCCGCTCTCTAGATAGAGGAAAGGAGACCCGAGCCCAGCAGTGGAACATTAATGGGTTGCTGATGAATCTAGGGTGTGATACATGGAAAAGCTATAGTTGGTGCATTCTGACTTCTGATATATGTAGCAATGGAAAAAAATCATTGGGTTCCTTAGAAATATTGCCACCAAATGATTTGCAGCCATTTCAAATGTCTTTATCTCGATCCGAGTACCTTTAATCTGAGGACTAGGACGATAGCGAAAATTCATCCATCATTCATCCGTCCATCAGTTTCAGGTTTCAGATACCTACTTTGTCTTTTATTTAAAAATCTTTAATTAAAAGTACTTGAGCGCTAGAAAATTTAGGTAGAAAATAGAAATAGAAATAGAAAACATTTATTTGGTACACATAATTTAACATATTATTTTTAACATTTACAGGTACTTACTTTATTAAAAAATACTCTACAGGGATCGGAACCGGGCATATAGCTCGGCACACAACGGCACTGCACAGCATTACGGCACACTTGCGAAAGTTTGCCTCGCGCAGGAAATGAAGTGGCGACTCAATTTCCACTTGGCGGGTAATCCGTGCGGAAATCTAACGACAATATCGCACACCTTTTGCCTTTTTGTTATATCTACCTGTGTTGTTCGTCCTTTTGATTTTGTCGTTTACATTTTTTTGCTTTTAAATTAGTTTTTATTTATATGTTTATTAAAGTCCGAACAAGTTAGCTCGAAAAACAGTGATAAGCTTAAAATAATTCGCATACAGCTGAAATTTTGTTCGAATATTGGAGACAGTTTTTTTAACAAAGTATGATCATGTACAATGTACTTATGCAACATCACCATCAAAGCTAGCAATTATGTAATTTTGCATTTCTGAGCCAAACGTTTAATTTTAGTAAAAAATTGGGTTCAGCAAAGGTGTAGACCTTTTTTATTAATTTGATGGATATTTAAGAGATGAAAGTTTGTATTTGTAGAGAATATAAAAATATTAAAATGACAATGACAATATAACCTTTACGTACAGCCAAGTTACAAGCACGATTAAGTTAATATCTATTCAGCTATGATTTGTGATATATTAACTTTTATTCGAGATACTCATATACCTAATTATCAGGCACAGAAAAAAATGGGGTGCCACAAAAATATCAAATTTTGTAGGTACGTGTAGCACCGATAATATAAAATGAAAACATTGGTACCTAAAATAAATTTGTTACTTTTTTTTAAAAGATTGTCGTCACGTAAACTCGTCTTCGCGACAAAATCTCGTCGTGACATTTGAACAAGTGTAACACAGGGGGCGCCACTGCTGTACGCTATGATTGACAGCTAATAACCACAGATTTCCCATGGGACTCTCACATTTGTACCCCACACCCCATGGGTCTTCCCGAACTCATAGAAACGCAGAAAACTCAATGATTTCTGTTATTAAAAGAACTGTTTGATATTAGGTGTACAATTTATCATGACTTACTTACTAAAAAAGTATATATTATATAAGTTCTACTTAATAACTATAGGCAATTTAACAATACGCCTTCTCCCGAACGAGTAGGCAGAGGCGATTTAAAGGCTTGTGCCACAAAATATAGACAAATTTGCTGACACTACTTTTCGGATAACCTGTTACATTTCTGTGACTTTCATAAGTGTTACCTACAAGGTAACACTTATGAATAAACAAGATTTCATTTCATTTCAAATGTTTGATATGAGTGAAATTAGAATTCACTATTTGTACATAAGTATAATTCATCCGGGTCGGAAGAGTTCCAATACTTATCTATAGGAAACATAATAGAAAGAAAAATGAAAATTCTCTAAATCTACTCTTCGAAGAACTACCTAGACAGTGACTGTTTATAACCTAAAGAAAAACAAGAACTTTAATTGCCCATATCACAGTTGTTCTATGCAGCTGCTTAAGTGCCTAGTAATTCCTTATTCGAATGAAGACATGCAAATTTTATTAAACTAATGTAGAAAAATATATTAGCAATGTACCTATACGGGACAATTCCACCACCAAACACCTAGTTTTGACACTCGGGAATCCCAGGGAATGCCTAACCTACTGTCTTGGAACCCACAACAAAATTAATCAGAAGTAAATGGAGGAGTTGGAAAGAAATTTTCCACAGCAATCTACCTATAGTTAATTATCTGAACGAACAAGTTATATATGACGAATATGAAGTTAAAATATATGGGTAGAAATTCACGGCTTCATTAAGCTCAAGCGCCTGTTAATAATTTATTAGCAAATATATTTAATTCAGCAAAAAAAATTAAATTATAAAAGTGATTATCAGAAACGTATCTGGAATTCGCCAAAAATATAAATTATTATATTAACTATATATTTTAATTGGATATAAAAGTATATTAAGACCAATCTATACATACAAATAAATTAAATTGGAGTATTTGTGTGTAATATTAAAATAACCGCTTTTTACTAATGCATCAAAGTATATTTTTTCAGTTATTGTCTGTCTGTCTGTTTGTTCCGGCTAATCTCTGAAACGACTGGACCGATTTTAGCGGGATTTTCACTGGCAAATAGCTTTTATTTTAAACAAACCTATAAATATTATAAAAAAGTAATGTTGCCTTTGTTAAATTCCATGCGGACGAAGTCGCAGGCACAGCTAGGTAGTAGATCAATATATCCGTACAACAAAAGCTAATAAATTCCCTCAACTCGTAAGCACTATTCATTGTTAGCTCACGAATACGTGTTTATAAATAAATGCTTGTCGGAGCGCCGCACACCGGTATCTATAGCTCGTACAATATTAAACATTACCATTAGCTCAGACGAAAGCTTTTTACACCAACAGCCAAGCCGACCGCTGGATAATCCATCAACGAGGATACGTAGTAACTGGAAGAGCCATACGCAGTTTTTATACTCGACTACTAGATAACAAAAAAGAAGGTTATGATTTTGGACGGCATTTTTAATATATGTTTTTTTTTTTTTTAAAGACAACGCCCGCACTAGGGAACAAGCCCTGTGTCGCGGGGAGCTTTACAAACATGAAACTAACGGACACAAAGTACACCCAGACTAGAAACAAATATCTATGAATCACACAAATATGTCTCGTGTGGGAATCGAACCCACGTCACCCAGCACGACGATGTAGTGGCGAGGCGACCACCTTAACCACTGCGCCACGGTGACAGTCAATGAACATTGTTCATCTGTTCCCTCATAATAAATACATTTCATAATTTTATTTGACAAATGAGCTTCGATTGAGGCGTCTTAAATTGTTCGCTGGTTATAAACTTTTATAAAGTCTAGATGGCGTCTGTCAATAGGCAAAATATTGCTCATTTTTTTTCTTCTAAATACCTACGTAACGTTATGCTCAATGATATTGTATGTCATAAAATATCATTGGTTATAACTACTGATGTCTTATTGACTCCGGAAAATTAGAGCTATGATATTGGATAGGAAAAAAAATCATTTCATATTCTACCTTCCGACCGGCTGTACCAATGTGGATTCCACTTTGTGGAATTTATATGTGCAGTCAAGTGACTTACCATCTGCTAACGGTGAAGGATCACGGCAATGACAAATTTAAGAGGATACGTTGCAAATATTCTATTTGTTAAAATAATAAACTTATAAAATCTTTTAAACTTTCGCGACTTCTACACATATTAAATTATTATATAACGGGTCTACGTCACGTATTATATTTAAGGAATATGAAAATACCTTATTTGTTAACGTGAAACGTCGGGCAAACAAATAAGGTATTTTCATATTCCTTAAATATAATACGTGACGTAGACCCGTTATATAATAATTTAATAAACTTATAAAGTTTGGATAAAAAAATATTAGGTATTTATTAAACTTTCATTTATTAAAGGTTCACTACAGTCGCTTCCATTTTCTCTACTTCCTCACACTTGCCACTAATCATAAGACACTTGTATTGGGCAAAAGACGATAAATCCTTGAGCCGTGGGCATAACTCACGAACTCCTCGCACCCCTAATTAGGGGTGGCAGTAAAAATAATTGCGGCTCAAGTGCCACCGTGTAATGGACTTCATAATTATGTATTTTTGTTAAGATAAGTGCTTGATAAACATTTATATAGCATCTTTACTTTTTTAACCGACTTCAAAAAGAGAAGGTTCTCAATTCGATTGTATTCTTTTTAATTATTTAACACCACAATGTCGAGTTGGGACTTTACCAACATACAAATAACGGACATAAAGTACACACAAATTCGAAACAAATTATCTATGTTCACATAAATATTTGTCTCGTGTGGGAATCGAACCCACGACATGGCATGAAGACGGTAGTTAGTTTGCGAGAATACGACTACAGTGACAATTTATTACAAATTATAGTGTATATATTTATATCATAAATTTAATATAACATATCGCTTTTTATTCCTGCAAGGGTAGGCAGAGAGGCGACCAATATTGACTGAGAATTTAACTACAGAAAAACCATAAATAATATTTACTATGTTAGAATACGAGTACTCCGCTTTTTCTAGCTTTTTATACGATTTTTTTTAAACTCTGTAATTGACTTAGACACTTATTTTAATTCTGTACCTACATGTAAATTGCAAAAAAGCTGTTGAATTTCCTACAAATAAATAAATAAATATTATTTTGCCTGACCGGAAATCGAGCTAGAGACAAAAATAGATTTTTATTTTTATACGACGTGGCAAGCAATTTTACGGCTCGCCTGATGGTAAGTGGTAAACGTACCCTTTGAACGACTTCGCTCTCCAATGTACTCTGCAGAGTACTAATCGCTAGTAAGAACACAACACTACGAGACATTAGATAATTATAATAGATTATAACATACTAGAAATAATTTTAATTGACGGTTAAAACTAAGCTTCATACGAGTAATTGTGGACGATAATATTGGATAGATTGCGGCGATACGGGCCGTAAGGGTCTCTGCACATTACAGCGTAACATAACGGTGAATAAATGGGGTGAGATAGGAATAGATGGGACTTTGATAACGTACAAGTAGTTTATTGTTTTGTAAAGACACTTATGTCTTGATTTTGGGGATGATTTATTTGTAGAATAGGTTATAGTACAATTTTTAAAAAGATTATGACCTATTTTTTATACTATCCATTTTTTTTAAAAGAATGGCGTGAATTTCTTTCCACTTCTATTCGTAGCTCATCAGCGAACTGATCGTAGGCAAATTTGCTGACACTACTTTTCGGATAACAGTGTTACATTCTTAACTTGTGACTTTCATAAGTGTTACCTAGTAACCTAGATGAATAAACGATATTTCATCTCATTTCATTTATAATAATTCGACTTAAAGTCGGTTCATATACAGGGAGATTTCGGGGTCGTGGAGTACATCTGATTGAATGAAAATATTTTATAAGTATCACAATAAGATCCATGCAGTGACAGATAAAGAATACATATTATCACTAACACATCTCAACCCGTGGGTGTCGTAAAAGGCAACTAACTGCCGCACTCAAAGACGTTACTTAACTTTAAAGTTTGTTTAGTAAAAACGTGTAACACTTAAGTCTATACGCCTAAAGACGATTATTCAATGACAAAATTGTGTTAATGACAGATTTCTGCTAATTGACGTCTCTGAGTACGCCAGTTAGGGAGTTAACCATATGCAGACAAGATCACTGCAAGAATAGGAAAATTCGAAACAAACCCTATACCAACCCATCTGGCCAGCATGGTATAGTATGCTAAATTCCCTCCACACTCTTTGGACGAGACCCGTACCCTGCAGTGGGATTTTTATGGGTTGAAATGATGAATAAGATCTAGTGTGCATACAGGTTAACTCTGAACACGCATAAGGGTATTCCATTACACACATCATTAGAGCATGTTACATCGAACATGTGGAAGGGTTGCCCGGCCTTTGATTATTGATACGTCATCAACTATCGTGTGTAATGTATGTTGATATGTGTAGACACGTCTATGAAACTATACTATCTATAGTAAAAGTAGTGGTTGAATGGGAAAGTGAAAATAAACCCGCCTGCTTATTAAGAACTTTAGCATCATTATCATTATATAAGCCCAATGACGTCCACTGTTGGACACAGGCCTCAGGCGAGCCAGAAAGCCTGGCATAGAAATTTAAACTAATTCTACATAGCGACCATAACAGGCGGTACCAATATTGAGAAGCGTTAAGCCTCTCTAAAATTTTGATTGGTCCGACTGTCTATTGCCTTTTTACCCGACCCGGAAATCGACCAAGAACATCTTAATGCAGTTTTTTGTTATTTACTACAACAGGGAACAAACTTAATTTAAATCTGGGTGAAATGTACTTCGGCCTACCCTTTAGCATGCAAATCAAACAGTCCTAGTTCAATTACGACTAGCAGAACCAATATATAATTTATAATATACTAGTCAAGTGACTTGCCATCTGCTGACGGTGAGTGAAAACATCGTGAGGAAACCCACATACACGGAAGGAAATTTTATGTGTATTGTGTGGTTCAAGTCCCGCGTGTGGGTTTGAATTTTTTCATTACTTGTTTAGCATTTCGTCCCATTAGAAGAATAATGTCTTATCTTCAGATAAAACAAAAATGAAATTATTATAAATTTGACATTAAAAACCGTAAACTATCAATTGATCAAATTTGTATTTTATAAAATACTGACTAAAGAATAAAATAAAAATTTATCAATCGATAGTTTACGGTTTTTAATGCCGAATTTTTTAATAATTTCATTTTTGTTTTATGTGAAGATAAAACATTATTCTTCTAATGGGACGATTTATATAAAATGTTAAACTAAAGCGATGGAAATTGCTTAATATTTAATGTAAATATTGGATTCTACTTTCATTGACTTGACTGTCACCGTGGCGCAGTGGTTAAGGTGGTCGCCTCGCCACTACATCGCCGTGCTGGGTGACGTGGGTTCGATTCCCACACGAGACAAATATTTGTGTGATTCATAGATATTTGTTTCTAGTCTGGGTGTACTTTGTGTCCGTTAGTTTCATGTTTGTAAAGCTCCCCGCGACACAGGGCTTGTTCCCTAGTGCGGGCGTTGTCTTTTTAAAAAAAAAAGAAAAAAAAAAAGAAAAGATTACGATATTAACCTACCTGCAATGGAGGAATATTGTCCGTAGGTTTCTGTAACGAGCCACGTTGATAAGTAGAAAAACGTTGTAATGACGTCATCATGTTAACAGGTAATGGATAAATTCGATCTCAGGGACGTCCACCCGCGTATCTCAGATGGAAGATCACTGCACACGGAATGTCAGGGTCGCGGGTTCAAGTCCCGTCGTGGGTTTGAATTTTTCCATTACTTATTTAGCATTTATATAAAAATTAGTATAGATAATACTTAAAAACTACGATTGTGTACACAATATAGTACTTGACAAGTAGCCCTTGTGAACTCACTCAGTAATTCTAACTCCTAATTTGTAATGACAAATTCGCGTGGGAGGAACATTTAAAACTTTAATTAATAGACAAATTAACATTTTAACTAATATTAAGCTGGTCGTGGTTTCGTGACATTGTTGCGTGTCCCTATTCTAATTGTCACTCGTTTATTGTGACGAATTACTTGTTTGAATGGGACGAGTAGTTGTTATTTTTAACTTTCAAGTTATTAGAGCTTTTGCTAGCCATTAAATGCACTGGCTCTTTAAAAAAGCAGTCCAACCTTATGCAAAGAGCACTGCAAGAAAAGGAAAATTCGAAACAAACCCCATACCCGTCCGGCTAGCGTGGTATAGTAGGCTAAATGCCCAACTGAAACTAATATTTTTTTTTTTTATTATTATTATTTTTATTGTAATATTTTAATTTGTAATTTTTTAATAATTTTTAATGATTTTTATAATATTTATATAACAATTTTATAATTTATTTGTATGTATTCTAATTGTAATTATTTTATTCTAAGTGCTATGGATAAGTTTGTCCGAAATAAACTATTATTATATTATTATTATTATAAATTCCCTCCACATTGTTTGGAGGAGACTCGTGCCCAGCAGTGAGACATTTATCCTCCTTATTACGAAATACGGACTAAGCATTAAACCAGGTTTAAATTGACAACTTTGACACTAAAACAATGGCTTATGTCAATTTAAACCTGGTTTAATACTTAGTCCATATTTCGTAATAAGGGGGCTTGGGTTTAAATGATGATGATGATGAATTCTATTCTATAGGTTCCTAAACAGTGCGTCGCGTGGCGTTCTGGTTCGCTGTAAAATTTTGACTGGTCTGGTGGTCTAGTGTTTAGTGACCCTGACTGCTAAGCCGGAGGTCGGGGGTTCGATCCCCACCCAGGACAAATCTTTGTGTGATAATCATGAAGGTCTGTGTCTGTGTCTGGGTGTAATTTATCTATAATATGTAGGTATTTACAAAAAAAAAATATATGTATTTAAATAGTATATCAGTTGTTTAGTACTAACACAAGCAAATATAATTGCTTACTTTGGGACTAGATGGCGCTGTGTTAATGTGGTAGAATATTATTATTATTATTAATGTAAAACACCTTCATGTTAGTAAAAAACCTTTACATTAAGTATTGAGACGACAAGCTATATATTTTCAACTTGTTAGCTAGGTTGGGACACTTTGCAGTGCGCTAAAGACTAAAATAGATCGATCGGGGAACCTCCCCCCCCTACATGATCGTTTCAATTCCCGTTCTAAATTTCCTAAAACCTAGGTTCACTCTCAATTATATAGTTTAGTTCTAATAAAACTGATTTGAATAAAATGTGGAAAACGTTGTGAAGTATACAATGATATATACCTGTATTGTGAACACTAGTTAAGTAAATGTATTGTATATCTGTTTGTTCTCCCGTAATAAATAAATATAAAAATAAATTTCTCTTATTCCTCAATTTTACCCCAAGTACATCATGTTAAACCAAAATAAACGCATGTTCTAATCCCTCAATATGACAAAGGTTTTAATAAAACAATTTACGCGCCGGTCGCGTAGCACCCCATCCCTAACCGTAGCACCCCGTAGCACCCCGTAGCAGACCGTAGCACCAGTACACAGTGATTTATGCACCTGACACCTGAATACTGTGACGTATAGAGCCCTGACAAATGACACCTATGATTAACATTGGAGAACTTAGCGGAGACAGATAGTATGGAGACATATCCTGGTAATTTCAGGTTCTGATGATGACAATCTACGGAAACACTTAGGAGATTAGTTCTTGGACTTAAATCATCATCAGCAACCCATTTAGTCCCACTGCTGGGCTCGGGTCTCCTCTCCTCTAATTAGAGAGCTGAGTGGGTTTAGGCCATAATCCACTCACGCTGGCCTAGTGCGGGTTGGTGGATCACACATACCCATAGAATTTCTTCTAGGGTATGTGGGTTTCCTCACGATGTTTTCCTTCACCGTTAGCAGATGGTAAGTCACTTGACTAGTACATATAAATTCTACAAAGTGGAATCCACATTGGTACTGCCGGTCGGGATCGAACTCGGACCCCATGATTTGCACGCCGCCCGGTCCCTTATCCATTCAGCCACCATCGCTTTTTTGGACTTAAATAATTAGGCTTAACGTGCAACTCCGACACCCGGTACTTTCAGGTTCTGATGATGACCAGAAAGATCAACACGAGATCTTTGCAACGAAAACACTTTGGAAATTCATTTTTAGACACAAATAGGTGATCATAGAAAAAGCTACGTGACAGACAATGTACAGCCTAAATCGTTACACTTAAGAAACCTGAAGTTAGGATACTAGTTATCTATAATTTATCGTTAGGTACCCAAAGTCAGCACTAAGGAATGATTTTACAAAATTCAATCTCTAAAGGGGAAACAGGGGATGAAAGTTTGTATGGAGAAATTGTGTGGAAGTTAATTCGAAACTTAGAACATTTGCTCAGATACAGAATTAAACAAACAAGAAAATTTATTATCTTTAAAAAAAACTCAGGGTTCCGATTTTTCCCTTCAAGGTACGGAACCCTAAAAAATACATTACAGGCTGCTGACTGCGTGTTATGCCGGTAAAAAGTAGCATAATTATGTCCTTTTTCAGTTTTTAGACTATTTTTATGTCAAATTTCATGAAGATCGGATGAGTAATTTCGAAGAACTCCCTGCATCGAAACTCACAAACATTACCTACCTCTTAATATTATTAGGATAAAATATAAATACTACGCTGGAACTATTATATTAAATTGTTATTTAAAGTACAAAGTTACCTCGCGAAAGAAGTATTATATACCTATATAAATAAGTTTGTATGCTTGCCTTCTTGTCACATTTGACACAAGCAAGTTAAGTGTCATGTCGCAACTGAAGTCGTGTCATTTTGTAGTATTTTTTTTGTAAATCTTTTTACAAAAATATGTTAGTAAATGTGCGTAGTGTGATTTTAATATTAGTTTTCTTAGCTCTGTCGCAGTCACACAAAGCACATTATAGTAACGTAGGCACCGTATTATTCACCGCAGAAGATATCAACAAAAAAAGCTGGAGTAGGCAGGAGATAGCGCTGCTGAAAGCAAGGCGATACTTCCAGGCTATCCTGCCCCCCCCGGAGGCTATGACAACCTTCAACGACGAGTATGTCGACCTACTAATTAATTACTTCAAGGACAGTTATTCTCGCATCAAACGCGAAACCAAAGATCTACAGACTGATGCAATATTGACAACAGCTCTCTCAGATGTTCTCGGAGGTTATCTAAAAGAGTGGATCAACCCATTTGCCAGAATAGGCTACTACGGAGGCACGCTCTCCGCGGATAATGCCGTTAAACTATTTAAGTTCTACGATGAACTTAAGACATATCTGAATACCGACGGCAGTGGGTGGCTTTGTTCTGATAACTTGCCTCTAAGCTTAATATCGGTCCGAAGTGCAATAGCTCCCTTGAGAACTAGCTTTAATACGAGAAGTATGAAAGATCCTTGCAACAGTCTGGCTTATTTCGAAAAAACTCCAAATGGCTTCAGCGTCCCGCTTCCAAAGGTTCGCTGGCAGGACACAACGAGCACCATGTTTGTACCACTTAAGAACCACTCTTTAATTGATATAAATAATCCTGATCATAAAGATTCACTTATCAAATATTACGATATAGCAAGAAAATGCGTCGCAATGACTAGTTCTGCTGAAGCGGAGAAGTTTGATAGGAAGTTTCAAAGTTGGCTCGAGGCAGATATTATACCACATTTGAGGGATGATAACTTATATCAAGGGTTGCGCAATGTTCTCACATTAGTGAACAAAACTAAGGGAGTAAGAAACATATTCGATTTGAAAAGGCCATGCTCAGAAAATATGCCAAAACATCAATACCATAAAACATGTCATGTAAAACCATGTCCATCCAAACGTACAATTATCATAACTGTCATATTAATTGTTGAACTATGTTGGTGTTTTCCAGCACTCTTATACATATTATACAGGAAAAAGAAGAAGAAGAAAGAAGTAAACGACAATGTGTATCTATATATTGATACCGGTAAACCAGGACCAAAACCATGTTTGAAGCAATGTGAAATTGAAAATGTATGTATTTACAATAAAAGTGAAAAAAAAAAGCCGTTGGGTCAAATATTTGAACCTTTTATTATGCCACCTAAAATTTATAGAGATTCAGGTAGCCAAATTCCGGTAGCACCTCCGTGCAACATCAGCACTAAAACAAGTAATTGCGAATCTAAAAAAAACCGAACAGAACAAAAACAGACGATGAACTGTGAAACGCAGGAACCTACTTGTAAATTACTGGTAGATAGCGGGACGGGCTCGCGAGCTTATTTCAATAATAAAAGCCGTTATTGTGAAGTCAAGCCTACTTATCCAAATAAAACTAAAACTTACACCACCAACAATAAAGGTGTTACTTCTGAAGACACGCCGTTGAATCCAGAAGAGACGAGGCCTAATCCTTGTTCGCCAAAACAATCTCTATATAGGTCCTTGAGAAATAAAAAAATTAGAAGGAGAGACACACCTTGTGAAAAACAAACTTCAAAATTGAAAATTAACGCAAATATTGAAACTGAAGAAAACAGAAAATGTACGAAAGATGGCATACAACATAAAAGGATTAGTAAAGAAACATCATATTCAACGATTATGCCACCATCAACCGAGAGGGTAGCGAATGTCGCTATTACACGTGATATCAATACGGAAAGCCAACCTTGTGGTAGTCAGACATCTCATACATTGATGAAGAAAAAAGATAAAAGGTGTAAAAATAAGAAAATGAGGTCTATTCTACCAGCTAAATCAGAATGTTGGTTATTAGATAACACTATGGATAACAAAATGTATCGTTGTGTTTGCAAAAAATGTACGAGTAAAAATTCCCGAATGTCGTGCCCTGCAAGTAAAATTAACTTCTTATCAGACGCATACTGCAAAAACGTTAGCCAAATACTGACACTTGACGCTAGCAACATTGATGTTTGCAATTCATCCAGTGAGGCAACACTCAAGGAAATTAAAACAAGTAAGCTAAAATCAATGTTCAACGTACATGATACAAATCAACCATTTTTCAAGATAACTATCGATCGTCCGGCGGCCGAAATTCATTTGGATATGGAAAAATCAAAATTAAATACTCAAAGTTTGAACCATAAAAAAAGTAAGATTCCTAAACTAACAAATAATCGCCAGCAGATATTGTCGAAGTGTGAAGATGAGAGTGTTCCCAAGGAGCCGGTTCAAACTTGCAAGTCAACTCAACGTAAAAGTTGGATACCAGTGTTGAAGAAGAAGACTGTAGACGATAGTGCTTTACCAACAAGCTGTATGTGCTCATCAGATATAAGCAAATTGAATAAGACTTTCTAGAATGTTCGGTTACTCGTTTATAGATACAAGTTTTGTAATGCAAGTTTGTTAGCAGTATTCTTGTCTATCACGGTGAGAGAAACAAATAAATCAACATTCGTGTTTTTTAAATAGTAACTTTGAAACGGGTCGTTACCCATCTGTAGACTAGTTGAAAAAAATTTCAAAGTGTTTCATAAAGAAGCTACAAAAGTGACAGTTTCTGTTAAATACTATAGTTATTCTAATAGTAATATTTTAATGTCGTTAAACTAACTCAAAGTAAGCAAGCCTATCTTAGTTTTACGCCATTGTTGTTATAAGTTGCTTATAAAAAGGTATTACTCTTGAACAATAGATAATATTATAAAAGTAATTTTGTATTAGATTCTGTGTTAGAATTAATTTAATATCAATATAAATTTTATAAAATTATATATACGTTTTTTTTCTATATATACATACGAAGAGGTTAACAAAGGTGCAGCACACCCTCATTTTGCATTTAAAAAAACAACCAACCTTAAAATGGAAAGAAACGGAACCCTAATAGCGTCATTCCGTTGTTCGTCCGTCCGTCCGTCTGTCTGTCTCTCCGTCTGTTAAGGCGTAACTAGTCGCCAATAACCTTGAGAGTATGGGCGGAGCTTAGCTTATTTCTCTGTGCATCCCCGCTCCTTTACCAACTCGTGCACACTGTAATACAACGGTCACAGAATATGCGTAAACGCAGACATGCGCTTCTAGCTCGGCATTTTTACCTACGATTCCGGATTAACAGTTTTAAAACTGGTATTTTATTTTGTATAGAGAGTTTAAAGGACTCGTGTACACAATTATTTGTTTGCCAATATTTTTATGGCATGAGATTTTTTTAATTTCAATGTTTTGCTTTCGGTATTTATGTAAGTACTTACTTAGTTTTATTGGTACTTATTTATTATTAGTATCGAAGATAATTATTTTATCTTGTAAATTATAATTAAATAAATAACTATTTTAACTTTTGTATTAAAAAAATATTTAACTATTTTCATTGATGAATTTAATGTTTTGTTTACAACACTTACTTTGTAATTAATTTTATTGGATCATTTGAAATATTTTGTTTGAGAAGTTACGCACTGTTTTCTCGTCCACAAAATCCCAGAGTTTGAAGACAAAAATCTTCAGCCAATGTGTGTTGACTTGGTACTGAGACGTGGCCGCTAACTATGGGGCACATTAGAATCGCTCAGCGAGCCATGGAAAAGACTATGCTCGGAGTTTCAGTGCGTGTAACTCACCGAATTGCATCGCTGAAGTGGCAGTGGGCAGGCCACATAGCTCGCAGAACTGCCCCCTGATTCTGTGCTGTCGGAATACTTTCGGCCAGAACTGTCAGTTTATTTAAAGTTAAAAAACAGAATGTTAAAAAAATAGATGGATATAGAAGAATCCTATATAAAACAGTTTTTAATTTTCTATACGGTAAACTAATTTCTAACACTTAATAACTTAAGCTGTAAAAATACGTCGTTATAAGATTCGAAAAAGTTCACGATCCGGGAGCAATCCGATGAGTCAGAATCAGGGCCCTGATGGCCAATGGGACAAAAAGGTTCTCGAGTGGCGGAAATTAGGCGAGGCCTATGTCCAGTAGTGGACATCATTGGGCTAATATGATGATGATGATGATTTGAAATATTGAATTTAAGTAACTCAATAAATTTATTTAATATACCTATATTTTATTAAAGGTGTATTTAATAAAATATTTTATATTATACCTAATATTTATACCTATATTATAATATTGCTTTTTAAGTAATAAAATATGTGGTCGGTGCCCGCGCCCGCACAGAGCACCTCTACCCGCTGATTCTGACTCGTCGGATTACTAATTAAACTTTACTACTAATTTAAACTTTTTCGAATCTTAGTACGGCATATTTTTACGGCTTAAGTTATTTAATGTTCGAAAATAGTCTACAGTATAGAAAATTAAAAACAGATTAATATAAGATTTTTTTCTGCAATCATCTATTTCTTTAACATTATGTTTTTTAATTTTAATTAAACTGACATTTCCGGCCGAAAATTTTCCGACAGCTCAGAATCAGGGGGCAGAACTTCTAACGTACAGAAATCGTAATATTGCCTATTTTCTTAACAACATTTTTATCAACTTAAACAGGCCATGTTGAGTTTATAGTAGCTCTAACCACCTATCATCATCATCAGCAACCCATTAAGTCCCACTGCTGGGCTCGGGTCTCCTCTCCTCTAACTAGAGAGTATCAGTGTAAAAATATTGTCAAACTAAAAAGCAGTTTTGAAGTCTATCGCATTTTGAAATATATTTCAAAGCAAAAGTATTAGTCGTACGAAAATTTTATATGTCTGTTGAAAATTTAGTTAATAGACCAATTACCTTTTTTTTTTCAAATCTTTCGATCTAACTAGAGACTACTCCTCCAAATTAAAAAAAAAATTAAAGTTCATAAATATTTGCACTAAAGGTTTCGGCACACAGCGAGAAAGACGTGACGGCTCTGTATGACACCTTCGATTTATTTACTCGTCCCACCGCGCTCGCTGTTTGTGTGTATATTATACCTGTAGTCACTATATTTAATCGATAGTAAAAATGGAGCAACGAGCGACACAACCTTCCCGTCTGAAGGCTAACGCCTGTCTGCCGCCCGCGGCCGCGCAGAGCACCTCTGAATTTCTAACGTACAGAAATCGTATTATGGCCTATTTTCTTAAGAAAATATTGATCGATTTATATATGCTATGTTGAGATTAAAGTAAATTTAACCACCTATTTATCTGTGTAAAAATAATTTCAAACTATAAAGCCGTTTTAAAGTTTTAGGCATTTTAAGATAAAATATATCGCAATTTGAAATATTTTTTGAGGCAAAAGTATTAGTCGTACGAAAATTTTATATGTTGAAAATGTAGTAGATAGATCAATTATCAAAATATATTTTTTTCAAATTTTTCGAACAAGCCGTTTAGGAGGAGTAGGCTTCAGAAAATAGCCGTTTTCGGTGCAAAACCGAGGGAAGGCCCTTAAGACACATTTAGGCCTCATTTACGGAGACGCGGGGCGTCTCGCGTTGCGTGTAGCGTGACGTCTCGCGGCGCGTCGGACGTTTTTTCTGTTTACGGTGGGGCGGCGCGTGAAGCGGCACGCAGCATCGCACGCGTAAACACAAACTTATAGCAATATACGACGTTGTTCATAGAGAAGCGAGACGGGAAGAGCGGCGCCGCTGCGCTCGCGGCGAAACCTCAAGCGTGTAGCGAAGCAAAAAACACTGGGCCACTTCTTATATTAAATAATTCACTTTTTAACATTGAATTTTCTTCTAAAAAAAAGTCAATCATATCATACTCCATTGCGACGGTGCCGTCTATGTTGCGCGATTTCTAAATAAGACTGACAGAAGATTCCGCCTCGCCGCCGCTGCGTGCGCCGTCGCGATAAACGCCGAGTGGGACCCGTCGGTGCCATCCGCGGGCTCGGCCGCAAAAAAACTCCCCATTTCAAACAAACGCGTCTAAAATCGCTTCTCCGTAAACGCACTCATACAACGCCATATATTTGAATTCAGTGCGGGCCGCGCCGCTCATCGCAACGCGCGACGCCCCGCGTCTCCGTAAATGAGACCTTACTCAGGAACGCGTTGAGGTACAAGCTGAAATTAAAATCAAATACTAGTCTGCGATTTTTAGGGTAGTGAAAAAAATCAGAGTTTTAAATAAACGCACTCAACAAGAATTTATTTAAAAAAACAAAAAACCCGACTGCCAAAAAGTAGCCTTCGACAGTCAATTTAGAAGCAATGAATTCGAAGAATACACTGGTAAAAAGTTTATAGGTTTGGATATAGCGATTTGGTGATGAATACGAATATAACAACACCTTGCACTTCAAAATCCGTCTAGATATTTCGGTCATAAGAGACAAGTGGAGCCGCGGGCAATAATTAGGGGATATATATAATTGAATTAGGCTATTAATTAGCTTTCATCTAATACTCATATTGCGATAGCACTAAAAAAACTCTATTTTGACAGTTTACGTCCGCCATATTGGTTTTTTGTTGACGTCACATTATAGCCTATGACACTCGGGGGGAAAATACAAATCTAATGACATCTCACACTTTAAAATCAGCCAAGCCAAGGCTACAGTAGGTCTCAACGGAACAGACATGCCCACATACATACATAACATACGCGCGAAAAACATTACCCTCCTTTTTGGCAGTCGGGTAGAAAATACAGCCGTTTATGCTACATTTTTGTCACATATTATGACGATCGCAAGGGAATGAAAATCTATAGGGTACTTCCTGTTTATCTAGAAATGAAGAAATACGGTAAGAAACAATATCAAGTTGCACAAGTAAAGGAAAAAAATCGAATAATGGAATGATAAAGCCATTTCCATATTTGTTGTCCCCTCACTAATCACAGTGACGAATTTATTGGCCACGATCTGGCTGAATTAGGGGGGTAGCCTGAATTATTGCATATTTTGGGCAGCTCAGGTGGTTCGGGACAACACTAATCTGTCATTACCAGTACCGGACACAAATGGTGTACCACTTTAACCGATTGACTGTACCTACTTGTACTTTTGGGTTCAACTGTACTTTATTTGTTGAGTGTTTTATTACTGTGTTTGTTTATGAGCTGTTTGTGTTATATTCAGGCAATCATTTAAAAAGTTATATGTATTTGTACTTACGTCTTGGAAATGGTTTTAACTTTTTGACCGCCACGTCAAATCGGCGTCTACGACGTGAGCTCCAAGCCATGAAATTCAGTTTTTAAGTTTAGCTCCCTCACAATATAATAATGAAACACATAAATGTAATAATTTAATATCTTTATCTTCTCCTTTTCTTTCCTCTATCTTTATTTACATCTTGCGAAAATAGTTGCCAAGTAAAATAATAAATTGATAGTTTTTAAAGAGCTTTTTAAACTTGAAATAGTTACAAACTGCATTCATTAATGTGCTAGTGGCAACATCGACCAACAAAGTTACACAGATACCTAATAGAAAAATAAATGGACGTTGCGTTCTGAGAAATTGGCAAAAGTTCTTTCAATATATAAGATTTAATTTGATAATTGCCCAGGCCCTGTTGCACACTGGCATATTAATTGTTTGGTAAATTAAATAGAAACTGATTTTATAGAAAAAATTAGCTTACACCCGCAGCTCCGCCAGTGTGATATGTCGGTTGGTAATATGTGATGAAACCTCTGTGCCGAATATCATAGAGATTCTTTCAACCGGTCTGACGTGATTAAATACCTAAAATCCAAATATCCAAACTTTCACTATTTACAATATAAGGATTTATACAGACTAGGGTTGCCACCTTTTTTTAAGGTAAAATAGTATTTTTTTCAAAACGTTGCAAAAAATATAGTAAGCACAATTAATAGTAGCAAAAAAAATAGTACATAATTTATTTTTGATAATTATTTATTTTTCCATGTGTATATTTTGTTATTAGCTTCGGTTAACAAACATTTATTATTTTTGAAATAATTAAAGGAATTTAAGTAATTGAATGCGTTTCGTTCTGGAATTTCCAATGCTGTGTTACAGGTGCGTTCCCGTCATAGTTAATTATAAAAGCGCGAATACTGAATTACCAATGAAAATATAGTATTATTCGTAGTACTTATATTATTTTTCCATAACATATAGTATAATATACTAAAATATAGCACGATACTATATAATACGGGTGACAACCCTAATACAGACACAGATATAGAACCTTAGTGACCAAACGTACCTACAATTAAAATATGAACCAACAGACTTCTCATACACCCGACTGAGCTGTCTTACTTCAATAAAATGAATAGCCTGTCCGCTATAACATCTAAATCTATTACGACTAATCACTGAGGAGCTATGGAGTCGGGTGACTAACCCTTAATAAATATAGAACCGTCCAGATTGGTGCAATGTTGTGGGATTAGTAACAATTGTGAGGATTATCCCGAATCGACAGGGATTACTGGACAAATTGTACTTGTTCTTGTTTAATTTATTGTTACCCTATTGGACAGATGGATCGCAATAAAATAGACGTATTCTTTCGGAAATTGTATTGACTTTAATGTTAGTTGCCGTGCGATAAGCTTTATAATTTTATTAAATTAGCCTTCTACTCGTATCATCGCTGACATATTGACATAGAGTTAGTTATATTATATTATGAGTTTTTCTTCTTTGTTACTTACTATTGATTTCGATTTTTAGTTCTAGACTGAAGTCTTCTGGGAAAATAAAATTAAAAATATGTTAAGACTATAATAAAAAACAAAATTAAAAATTTTGAAAAAACCCACGACGATAACATATAAAAAGGTTTAAATAACTTTATTTTAAATCCCCGACGAAAAGATAATAAGTAGCGTAAAAACAATCCCAAGAAAATCCGTCGGGGGCTGCCATACCCTGACATGAAATGAATGAAAGTATTGCAGTTTTATGTATTTGATACCTACCTAATTATTAACAATATTTAGTTTACAATATATATTTAATACTAGAAACAGTAATGATATTGGCAGCCCCCGACGAATTTTCTTGGGATTGTTTTTACGCTACTTATTATCTTTTCGTCGGGGATTTAAAATAAAGTTATTTAAACCTTTTTATATGTTATCGTCGTGGGTTTTTTCAAAATTTTTAATTTTGTTTTTTATTTTAAATATTTTCAAAGAGCGCCCTATCTTACTAACTGTAAGTAACTCGTATAAAATTTTAAGAACCTTGACAGATAAATAAAAATTTTATACTAAGTTATAGAACAAACACATTTTTTTTTAATTTACTGTTGCAGTAAGTCTTATAACTTGAAATTATCATTTTAATTTTCTTATTTTAAACTTTTTAAGGAGCGCCTTATCTTACCATGTAAGCTCCAGAATGAATGGAATTTGCATGGAGCTTCGACTATATTATATATATTAAATTTTTTGTTGAATTGTGTGCTCATCCGTCGCACAAAGGTCGCCGGAGACCCGCTTTGCGGGGCTCCTACTTCTGGGTGGTTCGAAAAAAAAAAATAACCCTAACCTAACCAGTCCGATCCGGATCGCTCTGAATCGGGGGGTGTTAAGTTTAGCTATCGCACATTGATTGCCGTAGCCGGACTGCCTTCGGCGTTATCGCAGATTTCCACCTATAATAGCTTGTATCTCGAAAACGGTGCGTGCTATCGCAAAAATGATGAAAATTTGGTTACACCCCGAGCACGGGATACCTATAAGTTAGAATAAATAAGGTAGGTGTGTGTAGGTGTTTATATAACGTCAGTCTGGAATAAACTTTCACTCTTACTAATTTTTTTTAGGCTTATCATTGTATACCTCAATACTAATATTCAGTGATATAACAACACGAGATCGATTTTCGGATTTTTTCCTTTATTTGTGCAACTTGTTATTGCTTCTGGCCAAATTTCATGATTCTAGGTCAACGGTGAGTTCCCTATAGATTATGATCGTCAAGATAAATCGTCAAAAATGGAACATAAACAGCTGTATCTTTTGATTGCGTTAACTTAGAATTTTGATTTTTATTTTACGCCGAGGGTTTGCAGACCCAAGTATATGATATTAATTTCAGCTTTATACCTCTATGCGTTCTTGAGAAAAATATTCTAGACAGACGGACAGACAGACCGACAGACAGACATACAACGGAGTGATCCTATAAGAGTTCTGTTTTCTTTTTTTTGAGGTACACAACCCTAAAATTGCATAAACGGTCACCCATCTATGAACTGACCTTATCCGAAGTTGCTTAACCTCATGAGTGTAATCAATATCTCAGTACTACAATGCTACGTGTCCCTATACAGTAACAGGTCTAATTATTTTACAGATAACTGTAAATATAAGTTTGTTTAGTCTATTGCAGTGCCCCCTGGCGAAAAAATACAATATCGTGTATCCAAAAGTCATCCTCGATAAATCACAAATACATTACAGAAAACCGTATTGAAATCGGTTTAATCGTTTTAAAGATAGGAGGGCACAAAGGTTTCAACGAAATCAACATAGGTTTGCCTAGTCTATTGCAGCGCCCCCTGGCGAAAAAGTACAAAATCTTGAATCCAAAAACAATCCTCGATAAATCACAAATACATTACAGAAAACCGTATCGAAATCAGTCTAATCGTTTTAAAGATAGGAGGGTGTTATAAAATAATAATAATTTTGATTTTATTATGCAATAATAATTAATTTCATTACATTATAATTAAAATTAATTCAATAATTTGTCTTACAAAACATCTGTTGTTGATTTGATTGGCAAACACGTGTTGTTTGTACGTCACAACAGCAGGTGTTCTTTGAGAGATAAGAACATCTGTTACTAGTGGTGGGACGGTGACAAATAAATACGACAGTAACGCTTGGGAGAGGGCCATTCTCGATTGTACCGTTGACTGGAGCAGACCTGACAACTGTTTAGGAGTTAAGTACTATTTTAAGTATTATTAATTATACGCTTTATGATATGATAATGATGATATATTATAATTCTAAATTTAAATAATTATAATTATTTAACAAGTATTCAGTTGGTTTTATTATGTGCTATACTATGATAAAATAATAGTTGGTATAAAAACAATATTGCTGTTTAGATTATTATGAATATAAAAGTTAATAAATATACTACTACTTATTATCAGCTATCTACTCTAGTTTTATTTTTAACGTAGTATAACAACAGTTATATAAGGCAACTTGATAAAGTTTATGTATTGCCGAACTAACCCTAAGTATATATACATCTATTATCGCTATATAAATATACTGGTTTTATCTATATATATATACTGTTTTATTTTAAATCTAACATCAGAAGTGGGATACACTATGTCCATAAACTAATACATTGAATTGAAAGTTTTAGAATGGGTGGGAAAAAACAATCTACGAAGATCTTCCTGAGGCGATCCGCGAGGGGAGCCATCATTGCTTTGATGACGACGTGACACTTCGGTCTTTGATCCGGCGTCAATCGACTTCAGCGCGAACGGCTGGTGTTTCAACATCGAGGAGCTGTTCGAAGAATACGAATGGAGCAGCTTCAAAACTGTAGCAAAAAATGGTAAGGCCCTAAGGGGCTCTGCTTTAATTTGCTTAGTCTTGGGACTACTGAATATAGAACTTGGAAGAATTTTCATTTATATCTTAGATATTTTATAATACAAATGTTTTGTATACGGAATATAATTTAACTTAACTTAAATATTAGAATGGCCTCCATCAATATTATTAAAGTGAAAAATTATTCGTAAATCTTAAATTATATAAAACAGAGCAAAAACAACATTAGTAAATACGTCGGTACAAACCTAGAATTCTGACGAAAGAAAATGTTATTGATTGTCAAATCAAGACATGTTAAAATGAGGGTAATTTATTTGGGGAACCAAAATTTAAACGTATACTTATAACTTTCTTTTTCCTTTTCTCTTTAACCTATACAAAAACTGTACTTAATAGATTTTTCATATTTCATCTGGACTATATACATAGTGTCGTTTACTGAGTTCAGTGAAGGTTATATTATATACTAATCGTTGTTCAAATCACTAAACTCCTAATACAGAAGAAAATACTAAGAAATGCCATTACGTTACTCGATTCTTATTTCGTAATAATTCCCATTATGGAAATTAATCTCAGTAGTAGATAAGTAGATTTACTAAACATAGAAGCTGACCAATAAATGTTAGACTGTCTTATTAACGTTTCACAAAACCAAACGTAAAGAAATTTATTTAAAGAAACATATTAAATTCGTCTATTCTGTCTAGTAATCGTTTTGCAATACGAGAAATAGGTAATTGAAAAAAAAAAACACAAGGTAAACATATCGGCTTTGTGAATTATTTGATGAAAACGGGATTATCAAAAATGATAGATAAATAGAAAAATATTGTTATTGATATTGTATTAAGAATAAACTAATGTTTCATTTGTATAAGTTGTGATTGCAAAAATTAGAATTTAAAGTAAAAACCGCTAGTCTTCAGTCTACTTGGTGCTAGTCTGTCTCACCAGCAACGGGTGGAGAGGGTTATCATGTATAGACACCTGGCAAAACAAAACTAAGAAACATTTTAAATTTTAATCGGTTGATATTTAAAATACTTATTTACGTGACAATGCTTTTATAATTATTTTTTTATCACCTTATAATAATTTATTGTACTCCGGGAGCAAATTACTTGTCAGTCTGCTCGTAATAGAAATAAATATAATTATAGGGCTATGTTAATTTTTGTAAGTTATGGTAATTCTGAAGTTGCCTCACAACCAGTTTAATTAGTTATTTGACCTAAAACTTGTGTTTTAAATTACATAATCAATAATATTTGTTCCTAAATAAGTAATTTGATTACGAAATAAAATTCAATAGGTGACCTAATATTAATTCAGAATTTTTTGGTCTTCCAATAATTTGTATTGGGTTTCGTTATAATAACAGATGTGTCAGATTGGCCGAACGGATTGTGGAAAGTACAACAGTCAATTAACACAACTATACAGAGCTCTACGGGTTTTACACCAATTCGTTTACTTTTTGGTAGTAATACTAATATTCCTTCCGTACAAGCTCCAATTTTGTCAATTGATTGTTATTTTTGTATTAGGATAAAATAAAATATGTTACAAATATGCTATATACTATCTATTAATTTTTTTGGTATATTAGGTATATTAGGGGCTGTTTTTGCAAAAGACACACACACATATTTAATGGTTTTACCGCTGGTCGGCTTCTGATCAGATATTAACCTGAATATCATACTGCGGCGGGTGATAGGGTTAATATGTCATGGTCAGAAGTCACAAAAAGAAATACCGCTGGTCGATCTTTGCCCTGATACTTCACTGAAATTCACACTGCAGCGGGTGATAGGTGCTTGTATGCCAAGGCCAAAGATCAAAAAAAAATACTGCTGGTTAATTAAACATTAATGCAGCAGGTAATACTGCTGGTTAACTAAAAGTTAATGCAGCAGGTAATAATAAAAAAAAAATACTGCTGGTTAATTAAATATTAATGCAGCAGGTAACAAACAAAAAAAAAACAAAATACAGACTAGTATAAAAGGTAGGTACTTCGAGAGCGAAGTACTTGTCAGTCTGGCCGTGATAGATTATTCGGAATATTTTGTCTAAATATTGAAACAAATATTCAAATAAGAGAAACAGAAACATTTAAATGTGTGTGTGTCATTTGTAAGTACCTATTTATTCCTGTAGTAAGTCTATTTACCTGTGTTATGAATCTGGCTAGATTCTAAATCATTGATAATTTATAGGTTAAATTTAAATATCAATTATTGTATAGCTAATTACTATAAATGGCAATTACTGAAATAAATAGTATTTAAATGTTGTCAACAAGTAACGGAAATTGAAATCTTCAAAAAGTCTTAAAGTCTTCTTTTAAAGTCTTCGTTTTATAACTGTCATTAGAATTTCTGATTGATCATTTTAGAAATTCTATAATTATTGTATTATTAATTTAACTACTAATACTTTAAATATTTTTAGAATAGAAGTATTGTTTCCTGTTACTAAGTTTGTAATTAATCAATCGTTTGACTTATGTCAGTACAATTTAAGGTATAAAAGACAAACACAGTGAGTGTTCGAACACCACTTGTTTGGCTGCTGACAGGATCACATCAATTCATTTGGTATTGGGCCTGTGCCTGTGGTTTCACCTGTGGCCGTGCCTATGGTTTCACCTGTGGCTGTGCCTGTGGTTTTACCTGTGGCTGTGCCTATGGTTTTACCTGTGGCTGTGCCTGTGGTTTCACCTGTGGCTGTGCCTGTGGTTATACCTGTGGCTGTGCCTGTGGTTTCACCTGTGGCTGTGCCTATGGTTTTACCTGTGGCTGTGCCTGTGGTTTCACCTGTGACTGTGCCTGTGGTTTCACCTGTGGCTGTGTCTGTGGTTTCACCTGTGACTGTGCCTATGGTTTCCGCTGTGCCTATGGTTTCGGCTGTGCCTGTGGTTCTACCAATGCCGGTCCCATTGATCATATGGCTGTGCCTGTGTTTATAGGCAACCAATAATTGTCTGTCGCCACATGTATTAAATAAAATAAACAAACATCAATTATATTGTAAGTTCTGTAATGCCTAAACGTATTGGATATGGATGTATGTATATATAATTCCAAAAATCCAAGGTATTTATATTGTACTCCGAGAACGTAGTACATTTCAGAATGGCCGTGTTATAAAATAATAATAATTTTGATTTTATTATGCAATAATAATTAATTTCATTACATTATAATTAAAATTAATTCAATAATTTGTCTTACAAAACATCTGTTGTTGATTTGATTGGCAAACACGTGTTGTTTGTACGTCACAACAGCAGGTGTTCTTTGAGAGATAAGAACATCTGTTACTAGTGGTGGGACGGTGACAAATAAATACGACAGTAACGCTTGGGAGAGGGCCATTCTCGATTGTACCGTTGACTGGAGCAGACCTGACAACTGTTTAGGAGTTAAGTACTATTTTAAGTATTATTAATTATACGCTTTATGATATGATAATGATGATATATTATAATTCTAAATTTAAATAATTATAATTATTTAACAAGTATTCAGTTGGTTTTATTATGTGCTATACTATGATAAAATAATAGTTGGTATAAAAACAATATTGCTGTTTAGATTATTATGAATATAAAAGTTAATAAATATACTACTACTTATTATCAGCTATCTACTCTAGTTTTATTTTTAACGTAGTATAACAACAGTTATATAAGGCAACTTGATAAAGTTTATGTATTGCCGAACTAACCCTAAGTATATATACATCTATTATCGCTATATAAATATACTGGTTTTATCTATATATATATACTGTTTTATTTTAAATCTAACAAGGGCACAAAGGATTCAACGAAATCAGTGTATTGTAGCGCCCCCTGGCGAGCTATTAACATAACACCTATCTAATAACCTGTCCCCAAGAGCCGCACACACTTTACAGAAAACCGCATCTAAATCGGTCAAACCGTTTCCGTGATATAAGGCATTATGTTGGAACACACAAACACACAAACACACAAACACACAAACACACAAACACACAGCCTCTCACCCCAAACGCATATACCGTCTCCGTTCCGTCGTGGGTAAAAAATCCAAAATGGCAGCTTCACAAGAATTTAAAGTATAAGATATAAATTATAATTGATCAAGAGAGACGATAATTTTTTCGACTGAGTTTTTATTTGTGGAAAATAAAATTAATATAATTAATATGTGGAAAATAAATCAAAAATTAAGTACACAAATTAGGTCACACAGATTATGTTTGGGGATACCTATGCGGTGCTTTAAAAAATAAATTGTTGGGATAAATATGAAAACCATTCCTATTATATAAATAAAACACCACTAAATTAAATGTAAATAAATTAATTCATAATACTCAGATTAATTCGCGGACTAAACATTCGGGTCTTCACCCACTGATCCAAGTTCAATTGTGATTTACGACCAAGCTGGTCAGTGCAGACCTGGAGATTATAATGTCCCAAACAAATCCCACTCGTAAAGTACTGTTTGTATGTTTTTGTGGATACTGGAAGTTTGGACAAACCTTTCTATGGCCACTCATTGTGTATCAATTAACCAGTAATGGCATCAAATGGCTTCTACTGTACCACTAAGCTACCAGTAGCAACCTGCTACTGGTACGTCAACATTAATGCTGAGCGCTCTCAAATTTCAGGCAAGCTTTTTTAAAATTTTTGTTTATATTGCAATTTAAGGCCTAGAAATAAACACTTTTTCTTTCTTCTGCTTCTTATTTCAGTATAAAACAAAACTCTTCTTTCCAATTCCTCCATTTACTTTTGACTAATTTCGTTGCGGGTTCCAAGACAATAGGTTAGGCATTCCCTGGGACTCTTGACTATTAATGCGAAGGGACTGTCCCGTTCGTTGACTGACCCACGGGTTGAGATGGGGTAGTGACATTATGTAATCTTAATCCTTCACTAGACGGATCTATACTTACTACAAATAATATATGACAAAAAGTAACTTTACTGATAAAAAAAAACTCTACACAAACACGTAAGCTGAATATTTTATCCCACAAAAGACTGAAATAAAAACAACCATTTATTTTTCTCTTTACCCTCCTAAAAACAAAAAGTATAATGAATTTATGAACTCATCGTCTTATCAAGCATACAAAAAGAAAAATATCTTATTAACCCGTTGACAGGGCACAATTGTGGCCCTCAGTAAGGCTATAATTTAGAGAATCTTACCCCCTGTTCGCTGAAACCCGAGATTTTACACTGATAGCCGTTCTAACCCCTTATCTCTCTGATGGAGTGCACCGAAGAATGGGCAAGGTTGGATAAGAAGACGGTTTGTATTAAGGGTTGGAACTTGCTACTTGAAGAATCAAAATAATGCAGGGAAGTTCAAACTTTGCTAAATACAGAAACTTATTTTTCACTAAAATGTTAATTAATGTGGTCTAAGAGCTAAGTAATACAATATCAATAAAACTAAATTTGACTGTGCCATCATTATTATTAATTCTTAACCCATAGTTATATTATTAAACAGTGACTACTCAAGAATCAATCTTACTACTTACAAATCTGACATTTTGTGTTGAAGTGCCCTCGTAATTTATAAGACGCATGTAAAAAAAAAAACATAGTACAATTTGTTATACTTATTATGTATGAAAACCTATTGTATGCCTTTTAGGCGGAACATTGAGGACTATTTATAATCTTCAACAACTTTTGTACCTATGCACCAATGATCACAATAAATAAATTGAAAATTAAGCTTTAAGAAAATTAAACGAATAAAAAATAGATTTCAAATTGAGAATTGTTCAAATTGGACCAGTAGGTAGTTCCTGAGATTATCGCGTTCAACCAATCAAGCTTTGTAATATTAGTATACACAAAATAATTATTTTAATACATAGAAATTATCATTTGTTCGTAATAACATACCTATAAAGGTACCCTTCCGATCTAAGCAGCACGCAGCACTGCTGCAGCAGCTGTGCTGCGTGACCATACATTCTGACATTTTGACTGGCCTGTTGGTCTAGTGGTTAGTGACCCTGACTGCTAAGCCGGAGGTCGTGGGTTCGATCCCCACCCAGGACAAATCTTTGTGTGATGAGCATGAAGGTTTGTTCTTTGTCTGGGTGTAATTTATCTATAATATGTATGTATTTACAAAAAAAAATGTATTTAAGTAGTATATCAGTTGTTTAGTACTCATAACACAAGCAAATATAATTGCTTACTTTGGTACTAGATGGCGCTGTGTAAATGTGGTACTTGGTAGAATATTATTATTATAATATTATTATTATTATTCTCTATAGGCATATATGAGATATCATTCGGAGCTCGGCAGCAGTTCGCCCGAGATCGGAAGGGTACCTTTATACGATAGTCTTTAAATACACACTATGAATTATGTCAGAATAGTAGCAAGTGGAAGGAAATAGTCTTTACCTACCCCTCTGCTGGGAAAGAGGCGTGATCTATATATGTATATGAACAATTCGGCACACACCATTATCACGCCTCACCACCACCACTACATGTCATGAGAAATGGTAAAGCACTGACCAATAAACCTGCAATCCAGCCTCTCTGAGATCAGCATACGCATTACAGAAATGGCATTGATAAACAGATACAAGGTTTTATCTTTTCTTTTTTTTTTTTTAAAAAGACAACGCCCGCACTAGGGAACAAGCCCTGTGTCGCGGGGAGCTTTACAAACATGAAACTAACGGACACAAAGTACACCCAGACTAGAAACAAATATCTATGAATCACACAAATATTTGTCTCGTGTGGGAATCGAACCCACGTCACCTAGCATGGCGATGTAGTGGCGAGGCGACCACCTTAACCACTGCGCCACGGTGACAGTCAAATATATATCTAACAATTAAAGTTCATTCATATCAAATATCTAACAACTAAAGTTCATTCAAAATCTTCCAAAATTAAACATCTAAGTGTGGATAACCAAATAACTCTCTGTTTCTAATTGAGGGAGATAGGTGTAGCAGTAATTATGGCGTGTAACAAGGTCCTTGGGGACGCTAAGATATCGCCAAGTTGATCCCCTCGCTTGCCAGATGGAAGATGAAAAACGAACCTCCTGATAAAGACCGTGGAAAGTCACGTTTTGTCTCTCCTACCTTAGATTTATATTTGAAAATGAGTTCATTAAATATAATTTACTGTATAAATACTATATATAAAATATAGTAGGGGTCTAACATACTAAACTTTTGTATGGCCATAGCAACATACAATATCATTGGGCCAAAGATATTAATAAGTCGCGTATGTCGTATGTCTGTTGTTTAAAAGTAAAGTTACAAAACAACAATAATTTTAGCTTGAAGGCTTTTTTCTAAGATTTTGAATTGATACTCTTTTATAAAAACTTGATATATATAATATATGCAATAACCTAACATCTGATCCCATACTTATAGAATAACATACCCAACAGTGCAACTGAAACAATAAAAAAACGTGATATTAAAATTTAAGATGTCTTACATTAATAATACCACAAGATATAGAATCCGGGACAAAATTTAAATGTACTTATTCGCTTAATTTGTTAGTTTAACAGTTTGTTAGCCACGAAGGATTTGTTAAAAAGTTATCTCTATGTCTAACTTAAGTTTTACAGCATTACCCTCATCAATATCACGTAAACTTGAACAATCACCGAAGCAAAAGAAACAAACACGTATAATTACTTGTCTGCAAACATCTCCTGGATTCCACTATTTATTGAGCTCCCAATGTCAACTAACCAAATAAGCAAGGAATTTTAGGTGCACGACGTCCAGCATAAAAGGACCTATTAGTTTCCACACGTTTCTTCCTATTCTATAACACTTTTAAGGTAAGAGGGGGGTGTGGTAGGTCATATTATAGTAGTTGATGACAAATTACATAGTAGGGGAGTTAAACAAATTAATCACGGAGTCCAATTTAGCGGAAAACAATGTGGGGCGATGATGGTGAGGCGGTTACATTCGGTTAAGTCGAGGATGACTCCTTGTGACTGAAGACGAAAATGTAAGTCTTATTGAAATGTTTTGAGGACGTATCGTTGTATGGAATGTGGTGTTTAATTTGTTCGGTTTATGGCCTCGATAACTTTGCCTGCAATCTCTTACGATTATTTTATTACGAATATGCGTTTCCCAAGATATGTGATTCAAGCTAGAATAGAGCCAAAAACTTATATAAACCTAAACAAAACTAAGAAAACTAAACTTTCATTGCACACAAACAAACTCCTACAATAACAAACCTCTTTCTCAATAGCTGTCGAAGATTTCGTAAACATGACATTCAGGCCCAATTGGTCCTCCCAATCTCACTCGTGATCCACATCTTTTTTTTTTCTTTCTATTTCTCTTTTTCTTTTCAGCGACTTGGTTGTGTTTTCTTCTCAACCAAAGCTAAAAGAACACATCCATGCCCACGAGCGGTGGTTACCACTTACCATCAGGAGATCGCATACTCATCTGTCACGTCGGGCAACAAAAAAATTACACTTGTTACACTTGTTTACCCAATTTTATTATTATTATTTTTTCTTATTTATTTGATTTTTGTAACATCATTTCACCATCATTTCAACTCATTATCGTCCCACTGCTAGGCCCGGGTGTCCTCCAAAGAATGTGAAGAGAATTTAGCCTACTATACCACGGTGGCCAGACGGGTTGGTATAGGGTTTGTGCCGAATTTTCCTTTTCTCGCAGTGCTTTTATCTGCATGGTTACTCCTTTAGTCGCCTTTTACGACAACCACGAGTTGAGATGGGGTAGTGATATTAAAATGTATTTTTAATCCGTCATTACACGGACAAGATTTTTATATATCAGAATACAATTGTTTCAAAGGTTATTCGATGACGTCACAGCACTTACATGCAGACCACAGGGTGTGTACAGTTGTGCCCCCTTACCCCCATATAGGGTGGGGTCAAAGGTGTCCAATCGCAAGCGGAAACGACAACCGGAGCGGAACTTACTTCCGGTACAGTATTTTTTAATTATTGCATTGGTTGAAGCATTGAGGGTTTCCGCCAGGTGTGGGTGGTTTGTTAAGTTATGTATTGAATGGTGATTTCGCTAAAATAGTGTTGTATATAAATGATTCTGATGGTAATGGCCACAGAACAAAACATCTCTATTATCTATGGTTATGATACATGGATGGGCACGTATGAAATTTTCATTCGAAACTCGGTGTTTCACATTCTTAGCTTTAAAAGTCAAATCTGTTTTATTTTTCATCATCATCAACTCATTTCAACCCATAAAAGTCCCACTGCTGGGCACGGGTATCCTCCAAATATTTTGAAGGGAATTTGGCCTTCTATACCACGCTGGCCGGACGAATTTTTCTTGCAGTGCTCTTGTCTGTTTAAAGTTAGGTCCCTTAGTCGCCTTATACGACACCCACGGGTTAAAATGGGGTAGTGACATTATGTATTCTAAATCTGTCACTATACGGACAATTATTTCGCAATGTCTGTTAGGTACCTACTTGTATGACATACATTGACATTTTTGATAGGCTGGCCAAACAAAGAAAAATCCTAACACTGGATGAACGTGTCCAAAAACCTTTATTCTGTTCTTCGACTGGCCTGTTGGTCTAGTGGTTAGTAACCCTGACTGCTAAGCCGGAGGTCGTGGGTTCGAACCCCACCCAGGACAAATCTTTGTGTGATGAGCATAAAGGTTTGTTCTGTGTCTGGGTATAATAACATTCTGTGCACACATAATATTTAGAGTTACAATCTAGTTTTACATGATATTGCTCTGTTAACCTTCCTGCGATTGTAATTTGTTTTGTGAGCCAAATAAATAAATAAAATATAATATGTATGTATTTACAAAACAAAATGTATTTAAGTAGTATATCAGTTGTTTAGTACCCATAACACAAGCAAATATAATTGCTTACTTTGGGACTAGATGGCGCTGTGTGAATGTAGAATATTAGAATATTATTCTCTTAAGTATAGCAACGCTTCTTAATTTAGTCTATAACGCAATAGCAGCGCTTCAATAAGATAGCATCAGCAGGAAACATAAATTAAGACAGTCTTCACACAATAGTCGAGTGATATTAGCTGTATAGTAAAGCGACATCTAACAGGATGACACTTGTTAGGAACTGTTTGTGTCTGTCATGTTGGGACGCGGATTTGTTAGGCTCGTTTCTAAGCTGCTAAGAATAAACTGTCTCGGTGGCGCAGCTGGAAGTGTATACGACTGCTGTGCAAGAGGTCCCGGGTCAGGTGAAAATGGTATTGGGTTTTTCTATCATGAAATTCCAGTATTAAGATTTTCCTGGAGTTTGGTAAAACAAATGTTCCCGGTTGATGACAATAGGCTCGCCCCCTATTTCATGGGACCAAACATAACTGGCGCATGATGCTATGTTATGTTATGTTATTATGATTTTCTTCCTTGTCTTACTTCCATATCTTCATAAAAAAACTTCATACAGTTACTGGAAGGTATTGTTTTGCATTTTTCCATGTAGTGACGGATTAATAATACATAATATCACTACACGATCTCAACCTGTGGGTGTCGTAAAAGGCGACTAAGTGAGCAACCTTATGCAGACAAGAGTACAGCGAGAAGAGAAAAATTCGAAACAAACCCTACATTAACTCTTCTGACCAGCATGGTATAGTAGGTAGGGTTCAAATTCCCTCCACATTCTTTAGAGGAGACGTTTATGGGTTGAAATGATGATGATGATTGTTTTGCTATTCACACAGGTTTGGAACATTTCTCGCATAACATAGGTCTGAAATGTGCGACCTATTTCTATGAATCTCACTCTGAACAAATAATAGTTATCAAACCACTACCATAATTTAAAATTGCAAACGCAAATTATTATTTTTTTTTTTAATTTCTTATCACGCAATAATAGAGTTAATAATATTCATTCAAAAAATGACGACAGATAGGTTAATTATATCGATTTCAAATCAATATATATAATAAATAATAAATTTATATAAATGAATCAAAATTGACAGAAAATTTAGTAAAAAATTTGCCACTTGCACAGCCTATAGCTACCACTGAGTATTCAGTAGTCAAAGCCAAAACATCCACACATTCCCTCCATTCAAACTCGCTCTATGAATAGAATATTCCTCCATTCAAAATACTATAAAACTACAGAAAGCTTCTAAAACTGCATAGATAACACTTCAAAGTACTGATAACACGAGAGTGGCCATAAATATCCGAGTTTACTGATAAACAAATTAATACTGATTATGTACCCATCATAATTCATGAACAGATAAAGAAAACACTTGTTTTTACTCGACTGCCGAGGAGGAGAGCATGTTTTCGAGAGTATGGATACAATACCTATTTATAATCTGTGGTATGGATGTACAGTCAGCAGAGAAAATAAGTATGCAGGGTCTATTATTGTTTTTCTTTATTCAAAAAATACTGTTGGTAGGTAAATTAATTTGCTTAGGTTATTAAATGGTTTAACCATACAAAACCGTAACCCTAAACCCAACCCTTGCCCGTGCTAAGCGCAAAAGTGGTATTTCGAAAAAAAACGCTATTTGAGTTTGTATAGCAGTCTCCCAGTCTTTTTAGAACTAAACTAATAACTCGAGATACTATAGTATCCTATACCTAAACATAACTAAACCATCTAATAAGAACTAATTGGTACAATATAAACATATGCAATTATTGGGAGTAATAATCAGCAAAATATGAACAATTTTACAAGTGTGTGAAATGCAAGGGAATATGGGATAGACTATTAAACTATGGCTTATGACGGCGAGCGCATATTTCAAACAATTAGACGATCCAATCGCGGCCAATTTGAGCCTCGGCCGCCGTCGTGTGGCAGGCATTAGCGAACATTCCGACATTTTGTAAAAAGCTCTGATTTTACTTCAAGATAGCTGCCATGTCTACAAATTTGCGCTTTTCATCTTTTGTGTTACACCTGATTTACTCTCCAAAATTGGAAAAGCGTCAAAATACTACTTGTTTGCTTTCTAGAACAAGCAAGTAAATAAAATAGTTCTAAATAATATATAACGTTTATTGAAATAATGTTCACTTTTATGCGCTGTTTATATTTTGTTTCTATCTATTCAGAATACTTCATTTTGAAAAGCAAAAGAACCTCAAAATTGGTTTCAAAATCACAATAGCACAAAAAAAGAAAAATAAGACATAAACAATAACACATTTTAAATCCCTACACAGTAACATCACCAAAATCCAAAATTTCCCCACCCAACTACAACATCTATTACGGCAATACCGTAAGTCCAATGCGGCTATAACTCAATGGACAATGGGTCGGCATTCTAATCCAGCCGCGCAGGCCGGCACAGCCTAATGAAATTCCCGGGTTACAGCCCCTGGTGCCCGGACCACTGTCATCATAACAATTAGCCAGATTCATTCGTCGCGTTTATAGTTTTGCGTTTCAAACTTGCTGTATAATCTCGAAAGTTCTATGCTTCAGTTTTGAGAAATTTTCGAAGACGTGCATTTTATGTCTTTCAAAATTTCACATCTGCGAAGTTATAGGTACCTAAAGCATAAACTGAAATTGGCTAGACACTAAATATATTTGAATAGGTATTAAGGATACATAATGTCACTACCCTATTTCAACCCGTGGGTGGCGAATGGAGTGACTTTATACAGACAAGAGCACTGCGAGAAAAGGAAAATTCGAAACAAACCCTTTACCAATACCAACCCATCTGGCCAGCGTGGGCTAAATTTCCTCTACATTCTTTGGAGGAGACCCGTGCCCAGCAGTGGGACGTTTATGGGTTGAAATGATGAAATATCAATTCTAAAAACCTCAAATTATCATCAAAGTGTAAAAGTTGATTTGGATTCTGCCAAAGAAAAATCGCTGTGAATAGAGCTCCCAAAAGTTGGCTCCAAAGACCTTTAAAGAGAATTAAAATTTAAAATTTAAAAACGCCTTATGAAATCCTAAGAGCAACCTGCAATTATTCACATAGCTATTCAGATTGCGTGTGGCCTATCGCCTTCCGTTATAATGTATTCAATGTTCTCTCATATTAAATATGAATAATGATTGTTTCAACGACTAGAATACTGAACAGTACTAAACACATCTTCCTGTGTCATCATCTGGGATCGGTATGTCACCTCATAAATTTTGAAGACTGCAATAATTGTTGTAAGGCTCATGTCTGAGTGTAAATTAATAGCAAGCACAGAACAATGAAAGTAGTAACCTATCTCTGTTCTGTGATAGCAAGTTACATTACTGATAAATCATAACATTGCTGGAAGCCTCATGTATTTGAGCGAATGAGAAGCACTGTATAAATTCTATGCTTATTTTATTTTTCTGGTATAAAAGGTCCTGAGGTACACGAGTCTATTTTATTATGTAAATTTATGAAATTTCTACGACATAATGAGCTATAATATTTCTACTTATAACATGGATTCATTCAACTCAAACATGTTCAGAGTGCGAAGAGGCGTACAAAATAACCACGAGGTAACAATACTTTCTGGTCAAGAGGTATCCATGAGCTATCTCCATTAATAATCTATAATGGGGATAAACTATTCGAATATTTATGACAGGTACTATTATCGAAAAAAATCATAGTTGCCAACTCACTTACAATGTAGTAGATATTGGTCTATTGGTACAAAAACGAAGGTAAATCAATTTCGGACGCTTCAGGCACAATGAAAAATTTATTCATCGCTCAGTCGAACCTCGCCTCGACTTGTTCTCTCATAATTTTCAACAGTGCTATCCCCGTCTAACACTGAAGATTTATTACATGTACGAAAGGGACGGAGGTAGTTGCAATTTGCGCGACAATGAAACTGGATCGTTCGCGGGAGATTTATACGCTCATTTGTAAATAATGAAGGCGCCACTCATTATGATTGAAGTCCCATTGATGTCGACCTAACCACACCCCTACGTATAGGGTTGATACTTCATCGATGTTTATTTATTATAGGAAAATTAATGAACTATTATAATGCCTAAGATTTTTTACACAATTTTTTTTAAAGTTCTACAGAGTAAAAATGTTGTTGTGTATTTTATAAATCCAATTCAAATGTTATTTTAAATTACTTTCATTTAAATTACTGCTGGGCTCGGGTCTCCTCTCCTTTATACTTATAGAGAGCTGAGAGGGTTTAGGCCACAATCCACACTTGCTGACTTAATGCGAGTTGGTGGATCTATAATAGATATTCATTGAATTTCTTCTAGAGTATGGGGGTTTTCTCACTATGTTTTCCTTCTCCATTCATTATTTATTGCGATTCTAAGCATGTAAGTTAGCGGCAACCCTATCATTAGGCCAATTACTTAAAGTCAGTATGCATCGCGACTCGGGAACACCTGCCATTGTGTCATCGCTTAATACGAGAGAACCCTTACACGACTAGCTCCGTCGTTGTGTAGCACTTCGCACAATTAGCATGCAATTACTACACACTAATGTTCTACTCGACTATTTTAGAGTAATCTGAATGAATTGTCAAGTTAAGTGGAAAGGTTTTTTCAACGGTTGCTTTTGTTTGTTTTTATTTCGCCACTACGAGCAGTAACACATTAGACCACAATAAATAAATCCATCGAAATAAATAAAAGTTAATGACTAAAATCTTTTGCTAACCGCAAAACTCGAAATCGGCTCAACTTTTTGCGACAAATTGTTCATTTTTATGTGTTGTACTCCGAGGAAAGTTCAATAATATACATATAGGAAAAGTTTCTGTGGTCATGCGAACAGAATACAGAATTCCATGTGGTCTAAGATCCCATTAAGGAATATATACCCTCATCTGTTATTTATTAGTGATATGAAATAAATGATACATAATATTGTGGCTGCATGCACTTCCGTCGCCCAACATAGGCACTATGTTGGACGACACCACATTCCGCCTTGCTGCTGCTTTACGTTTGGGTGCTCCATGTATTTCTCCGCATCACTGTCACTGCGGTGAAGCCGTCGACAGCCTCGGACACCATGGCTTGTCCTGCAGCAGGAGTGCCGGCCGTTTTTCCCGACACGCTCAGCTTAATGACATTATCCGTCGTGCTCTTGTCAGCGTTGGCGTTCCATCCTTATTAGAACCTCAAGGTTTGGCACGTGACGATGGGAAGAGACCTGATGGTATGACGTTACTGCCTTGGAAGATGGGCAGGCCTTTGGTGTGGGACGCTACCTGCGTCGATACCCTTGCGCCATCACACCTTCCGAGTACAGCGGGTTGTGCTAGTGCTGCTGCTGCAGCTGCAGAGTCCCTTAAACGGCGCAAATACAGTAATTTAGCTGATAATTACTTATTTGAGCCGTTTGGGGTCGAAACATTAGGCTCATGGGGTCCGAGTGCTCTCCGCGTTTATAATGAACTAGCGACGCGGTTAATCGACACTTCACGTGACCAGAGGGCTGGTTTTTATCTCGCACAGAGAATCAGCATTGCCATCCAGCGTGGCAATGCTGCTAGCCTTCTGGGCACTTTCCCTTGTGACAGTGATGCCGATGAATACTTTGACGCCTAGCCCACATTACCATTTGTATTGTTATTTATTTATAGTATTGTAAATAGAAGTTGTAGATATATAAGTAGCTTAATTTTAGTTTAAAATAGTGTACATAAGACTGTTCAATAAATAAATAAATAAATATTCACATTGACTTATTGCAAATAGGTTGCCTAGTTAAATCGGGCCCGGATAATATTTTATTCTTAATTTCCCTGGGTTCCCATACTTAGAAATGAAACTCAAAAATTTTTTTTCATCAAACCCATACGTGTGGGGTTTCTATGGATAGGTCTGCAAAAATGATATTGAGGTTTCTAATATCATTTTTTTTAACTGAATAGTTTGCGCAAGAGACACTTCCAAAGTGGTAAAATATATGCCCCCCCCCCCCCTGTAAATAGGCTTTCATTTGATATTTTTTTCGACTAAATAATTGATGAGAGCACTTTATGAAAAAAATAAAAGGTATGGACTCCAATCTCATTCCACCATACTGGAATTATCTCCAACAAAAAATTTTGCGCACGATATTAATATTATCCAGGCGCGATTTAACTAGGCAACCTATTGGCAATAAGTCAATGTGAATATCTTCTATCATTTATTTCTTATCACTAATAAATAACAGATGAGGGTACTAATGAGGGTGGAGCTGCTAGTAATAAAATAAAAGTAAAGTTTTGTAATGTTAAAACAGTTGACGGCTAAATCCTCTTTAGGGAAATCTTGTCTGTGGCTATATTTATATTTATAATACCACAGATTAATTCAGAGATAAAAAAGCACACCCTAAAAAAGCAACAGCCAAGGAGGTGCGTATTCAAGTCAACAACGTCTTAAAACGATTACCGACAGCTTCAAGGTGTGAAGGGGAGTACAACACGTAAATCGCATTAGATATGTTAAATCCCAGTCCTCGGGGGGGCTGGAGGCGGCTGAGACGATATTTTTATTCGTATCGCTTACTTTCGTGATTATTGTTCGGCGGCCATTTGCATTACACGCGGTGTGTATGCCGATTCAATAAGTTTAATACTTACAAAAAAGTTAGATACCTATAGTCATATTGTACGTTCTTCATTTATTATAAGTAGGTATACCTACAATTTACAAGAAATTAATTCAGTTTACCCACTTTTCTAATTTGAAATGGGCATTTGCACAATTTTTTTTATTACATACTGTGTTTTTTAATGATAAGTAATAATGCAATTGTTTTGCTTATAACTTCCCGTGATTTAAATTAAATATTATTTACTATCAAGAACACACAGGCTTTCCTACCAAATTCATTTAAAAAAAATAGCATTTATACATAAGTATCAAAATTCTTCAGTCGCACTATACAGGTGACATTTCCATGATTTTTCCGCCGAAAGCGTGACGAAAAAAACTCGAGACGCTAAGCAAAGTCAACGGCGCGACGTCGCAGTGAGTGTCGGAACACTTGAAACTGACTTTTTATTCAGTTTTTTATTTACACAGTACTTGTCTCTTGTCATTCTATTTGAGGGTATTTTATTGTACTAACGCCAATTGACGTTGTTGGTTAGAAGTTTTTATTTGCAGATAGAATCGGAATAACTAATAAGAAGGTATAGTAGGTATTTTAATCTTGGACCTATGTTTTACATACTTATTAGCAATTTTATTATACACAAAAGGATGGCTACACAACCGCTTATAACAGGTGCTTACCTACTACTAACTTACCAATCGAACAACTAAAAACTATCACTTAAAAATAACTTACCGCCATACAGGTAGGTACCGCACGTCTGTTTGCAACCGTGCAACCGCAAGCTATAAAACTATATAATTTGCAATCCTTTGTACCTTGTTTTAAATTTGTCGATACACGTTTTGCTCCAAGATATTGCGTAGGCGCTTGATTACATAAAAGTACCTATAGAAAGAATATATTCTTAGACAGGTACTTAACAAATTGAATCAATTGAACATCCCATCAGAATAAATAAACGTAATCATTATAAAAATAATGTCATTTTCATATCTCCCCTCTGAGTGTTATTTCGTGTTTTTATAAGTCGTAGTCGCGCAGATATTTACACTCGAGTTGTCGATTTGTTCACAACCCTCTTACCCCTTTGTGTACAATCGAATAAATGCTCCTACGTTTCGATTTGACTGGCTGAATGTTAATTTTTCTTCGGCTCTTGTTGCAGATAAATCGAGCAAGAAGATATTGTTGGAGGTGTTTCGTGAAGATGTTTTTGATGATATTTTCAATTGACATTTACCCTGGAATTGTCCAGAAGTAGTTTAACTGGCTTATTTTGTCGCCTTTACTTATTTCTTTTTGTTGTTATGTAACGCACTTTGTAATCTAATCTTTATACTATTTAGCGTCAAATTCATTGGACTCTAATTTATTTATTTACTTCTTAAAAGCACCGCATTCACTTTTGTAACTAGTAGATAATATAATAAGAATGTAACATGCGAGTAATTAATACAATATAAATAAATAATTGGATATAATTGTAGATAGTTAAATTACAAAATTAAAATAATGAATTTCTATTAATAACAAATAAATTAATTCACGAATGCATGACTACTTGACAATAAATAGTGTAAGAAATAGATTATTGACTACCTATTAGATAGGTCAGTCGAGTACGATACGGCTTTCAAACCAGTTCAAAATCAAAAACACCACACTCGCATAACTTAGTTACAATAATATAAAACAATAAAAGGAACAATAAAACAAAAGTATTTTCCCATTTCATTTCGTAAGCCACAGGTGCTAATAATTATCTTTAAAAGAAAGGGTTCTGAACCGCACCACATCATTACAACCCCTATTACTTACCCGATTAGGGTTATAATCGTATGATCAATACATTTGCTTATTACTATAATCACCAATTTAGTGAGACCTCAGATTCTCCTTTAAAATGAAAAAATTGGTGAAGCAACACAGGCCATATTATTCTGGTTGTTATTTTATACCTATCTTGGTAGGAATTCCGAGTTAATGGCACAGAGTGACGCTGTATGCAATAATAGTATCGAGATTTATGAAGATAATCTTGGTTTGTTAGCGACTGTAAATTATTATACCAAGAAGAAGAAAGGGTATGGAGAGATTACCGGCTCAAATTAGGCATCTAAACTTGAGATTTTTTACTTCACCACTGACATCAAATTCTTGCAATTTGATGTCCCATGTAGCGCAGTGAGAATGCGCTATGCAAGAGATTTCAGGTTGCATCCCCGCAACGGGACAATCCCACCCTCATTCCCACCACTGCAACTCCTGTACCTTAGCCAGGATTAGCAGCGATGACCCTTTTGAACACCGAGTTTTGACACTCTGGAGTCCCAGTGAATGCTTAACTTAAAATTGACTGTCACCGTGGCGCAGTGGTTAAGGTGGTTGCCTCGCCAGTACATCGCCGTGCTGGGTGACGTGGGTTCGATTCCCACACGAGACAAATATTTGTGTGATTCATAGATATTTGTTTCTAGTCTGGGTGTACTTTGTGTCCGTTAGTTTCATGTTTGTAAAGCTCCCCGCGACACAGGGCTCGTTCACTAGTGCGGGCGTTGTCTTTTTAAAAAACAAGAAAAAAAAAAATTCTGTATTAAATAAAGTAAGTTCCTACTCCTCAGTTTCAGCTAGAAATCTGGAAAAGTGCTCAGTTAACGACAATCGGCTAGCCCGCAATTACATGGGACCAAACCTAGAAAATTGTGGGTCTGATGCGCCTCTATCTACCACTTCGGAGAAAAAGGGGTGAAGCTGTACTGCCCTACTAATGAAGTACAGTTCAACTGCATGTCCAAATTTAGAGAAAAATGTGTCAAAAATCATCAATCGTAGATACCATTTTTGCAAGACTTGTGCAATACAATTAATTTGTTCTTGTATAGCACGGCAGTATAGTGTGTATGTAAAATAAAACTGTTCTGGTTTAAAAAGAAATATCAACTAAAGCCAATTACGAAATTCGTCACGACCGTACACAAGTGGCACTTTATTCATAAAGGCGTAATCAAAAAAATGTCACCACTATAAAAAGGCGACCGCATAGATTTTATATAGTTTACGCCCTTTGCGGAATCATTGCCATATCGTCTGTAAAGGTCGCGACCCCATACACAAATGTCGTGCCCTTTGCGCCCTACCCCATAGGAATACCATAAACACTGCTGACTAAACAATATAACAGTGTGTGGTGATAAATAATTACTTTTTGATATTATTAGGAAGAAATTCTAAGGGTTTGATTAATCTAATAACTTGCTTTAGGCCAGCGGGTGTCGATTATAGTCTCAACTCTCTCAGCTCTCGAGATAGAGGAGAGGACACTCTTGCCGATTGCCTAACAGTGAGATATTAAGCAAACCACGGAGTGATCTCATAATTCAACTGTCTACAGAAGCTGTGGTCTTCTATAGACAGTTTAGTAGCACTGCCTACCTAGTAGTGTTGTGTCCTTATGAATATAGTAATTTCCAGACTCCCTTGCAGATTTTAGCACCCCTGGATTAGTGGCAATCTATTCGATCGTTCTATTCTAACGAATGTCAAATTAGTACATTGATCACGTGACATGTTGATAGCTTATGTCAGGGAGGTCTAAAATGTATCGAAGTGACATTTAAATATTTCGAATAGAATCAGTTGTCTAGGGAGGCTGTTCTGATAGCGAGCAACGAGACCTTGGCAACTCAGAGGTCTTATTCTATGTAAAGTGTGCAGAAATTAGACATTTTTTTAAAAGGATTAAAAAACATGCTTTATCTCCAAGAATTTTTCACATAGTAAACATAAATTCAACTTTTTTTCCCTAAGGTCCAGTTTCCTTTTTTTTTCAAATCGTTGTACTTGAAAATATCGAAAACAGCACAATTTTGAAAATGGATTGCGTGTAATTCGAAATTTAAACTGTCCAATGTCGTCCCTCGCTCCGATGACGTATGGCACCCGCGGGGGTGATCAACTCCACTCTAGATTGCCAACTTTAAAATACAACTTGTAAATAAAAAAATAGTCCATATTTGCTTAGCAATAAGAGTTACTTATTTTTAGTTTCGATGCTATGTTGGTTGTATGACGAATTTGGTCTGTCAAGGAGGTATGCAATTATTAATGTGGTGTATGTTGGGTGAGAAAGTCATACAAACAAACACGTGGGGCTTACATTAATCTCTTGTTCCGATTGTGTCGAGGACAATTTACTATTTGAGATTATTTCAGATTGTTGAACAGGGAATATTATTTTCAAATTTACCTAGCTTTTTGGTAAAATTATAACACAGGTACTTACGTACTAATTAGGTACCTACCTACCTTTATGTTTTGTACATGAAGTATTTTTTTTTTTAAAGTTAAGTAACACAAAAGAATAACCTATTTTCTTACCCAATAATTACAAAAAATCACCTAATACCAGGCGGAAATTTAGTAGATTAACTAATAAAATAGATTCAATATTTAAAAATCACATAAAAAAGGACATCATCGTCATCATCATTTCAACACACAAACGTCTCACTGCGGGGCACGAGTCTCCTCCAAAGCATGCGGAGAGAATTTAGCCTACTATACCACGCTGGCTAGACGGTTTGGTATAGGGGTTGTTTCGAATTTTCCTTTTCTCGCAGTGCTCTTGTCTGCATAAGCTCCCTTAGTCGCCTTTTACGACACCCACGGATTGAGATGGGTTTGTAAAAATGTATTCTCAATCCGTCACTACGCGGAACGAAAAAAGGACATAAGTACCAAAAATCAAACTAATATATAGCTTATCATACGATAAGACTGCCGGATTGTCTCTTACTCAACACATAACAGAATCAAATGCAATAATTATAATGAGTGCGTATAATTGGACGTCGGCTCCTCGCTCCTCCGTCAGAGGGTACTAACTCAATAAAACGTTATGATGGATCGCAGTATCGTACACAACACCCACATACACAGGGCACACACTACTTTTACATCGAGAGGTCATTGTTAATGCTCTTACATGCAATTAACTTATAGCATCTCGCTTTTTTTTGTTGCCATAAATAACAGACGAGAAAGCGACGCACTGCCGCCTGATTCTGAGTTGTCGGAAAATTTTCGATCAGAAATGTCAGTTTATTTATAGTTTAAAACATAATGTTAAATACAGATGGTTTTAAAAAGAAATGTTATATTAATCAGTTTCTAATTTTCTATACGGTGGAATGTAGATCATATTGCACAGCAGTCATACTCAGTCTATATTGAATTAAAGTGCTAGTAGCTAGATACATAAATAAAATTTCTACACGAAATCTAATCCATATTGGTTGCGGCGAGTGGTTACAGTATTATTTTACATTTTATACTCCTTTAATCGAAAATAAGAATAGGTAGATAGATATCTTATCTAGAAATCTAGAATAGACGTATTTGTATAATAAAGTCAGTAACCATTATAAAAGTCTGTTAGAGTAAATTAAGTAAAGTTACTACTATAATCCAGTAATCTGCACCGTAATTATTATTAGGGTGGTAATAGCTACCCACTGCGGTATACCCCCGGGGCATAGAAATGACTTATTCTCAACAGTCAGAAAGTTCTCGCCACGGAAAGTTTCCGAACCTAAAAACGCAATGCATTTAGGTACATAATACTTACATAGAAAGAGGATTTCCTATAGAAAATGTAAAATGTTATTAGTTATTCTTCAATAAACCTAAGTAAACTTACAGATTTAATTTAAAAATACGTTAATAAAAATTCATTTGATGTGTAAATCGATAAAGCGAGTTGTAATATAGTACGCGAGGGTGTATGTGTTCTATTGTACGGCCTTCACATGACACTAAAGGGGTTTTCGAGTGTGCTTTTCAATTTGCCTCAGCCGAGTGGGATAGAGACAGCTATGGACTTGCTTTAAGATTCCATAAATTTAATCTTCACAAAAACGAGAAATACATTTCAGATTGTGGTAGGTACTTATTTGTTTTGCATTAATGGGCTCTCAGAGAAATTCTTTTTTAGTCTGATCCGCCCTAAATGCAAAAATACTTAACTTTTTCCAGTAAGCTTGAAACCAGTTTTCACAATTGTGTAATTTATCCGTGTTTTCAATTTTGTGTACAAATTTCAATAATTAATTATTATGATTATGATCCTTCCCCAACTTTGACACGGGAATTTCGGAAACAACCTACCTCCTACCTCCTACTTAATTAAAATTACATAACCGCTCACTACTCCACAGATCCCCCAGCTCTTGGTCAAATCAAGTTCGTGTAATAGTGAAACTTTTTTTTACAATGGATCTGTTCAAAAACCTCTCGCATCGCGAACAGAGTGCAACGGAAATGAAACGGAGCATGTGTCGATGAAATCGGCCACGAACTATTGTCGTATGCCAACGTTCCCGAACGGAACGACACTTGTCAAACGTGGTGGGAATTTAGAAAAAAATATGTCGCATCGGAAAAAGGAAAACGCACCTGCGTACGATAGAATTAAATTTTGAAGTGAGATAGCATATTTCCAGCTTTTCCAATGCTATGATATTGTGTTGCAAATATGGATAGATAAGTGGGAAATATATTTTTTAACCTTGTGAATACTGATAGAAGTTATATTTTTTATGTAGGTACCTACCTACCTTGGTAGGATAGGTAGGTAAATAAATAATACACAAATAAGTACCTACCTAAGAACGTAAACCACGTTAAAATTTATTAAAATTTTGTAAAAGAAGTGAAGTATGTCGACTATTTTAATCATAGTCCTTTTAGATTAAACTAGAAAAAAATATTTCACGTTTGTAGTCAATCATAAATGGATGCATTTATGATTGATTACAATTGTGAAATTTTTTTTTAAACGTTTGTATCTTGGGAGATTAATCACACAACATAAAGGCAACGCAACGTCCGCTCTAGGGAACAGGCTCTGTGTCGCCAAGGACATTACAAACAAATAATTAACGGACTTAAAGTACACCCAGACTAGAAACTTGGCTTACAACAGCCGGCTACACGGTTAGAATCCACCAAGGGCACCTCTGTGGAAGCCAAGTTTACAACCATGCAGCACAGCTTTAAGCCACACAAACATTTCTCTCGTGTGGGAATCAAACCCACGACACACGACACATGTTGACAATGTTAGTGACGACTGTGACGAGGCATGTAATTTATCTTAAGATTGAAAGTCAAGTAAATAAAATACATAATAGGAAGTCAGTACCTGTACCTACTTACTTAAATTACCAACAAAAGAATTCATAAATAAAGTCACACGCAGAAGCTTGTGAAATTTAGGTATGAAATATTTTAGTACCAATAACGTAACAAAATTTAGAACCAAACAACATTTTTCGCACGCACAAAAACAATAGTAAAATATAGCTTTTGTAAATAAAAACCCTTTTGTAAATTTTATTTGCCACGTAAGTATGTGATTTGAATAAATATTTGAAGTTGACACACAGACGAGACTTATTCTTCAAATATTTTTTATAGCTATGTGACTATGCGGCTCTAAGCAAACTGCTCAAAGAGCTTATTTCATGTTACGTAGGTCTGTGCATTAGTGAAATATATAGTTTGAATTTATTATTATTAATATTTGAAACCCAGACTTCGAAACGTTAAACTGCTTTTTGACCAATTTATTCCTAGAGTTAAAGCATTCATAAAGATCAAAATGGTGATGATATAGTTAATATTATTATGTTCAAAACATTTCTTAAAAAGCAAAACAAAATGGCCGCCTATCAGTTGCTGCCACAGCTGCTAATTAAAAAAGAAAACAAATCACCACATTAATTATCTGTGCTGCTAATTTACATTTTTAAAATAATACCTCGGGCCAAACGTGCAGCTAAGTTTAATGAGAAATTAGAGGAAAAATTGAAACAACCAGTCGTAAATGAAAAATTAAAAAAGTCCCGCCGGAAACGGAACCGCGGCCATGTTTCATGAGGAACGCAACCGCCTTAATTACGGGTGGCGACAAACAGACCGACGAAACATTTATTGTTTTTGATCGAATTAACAATGACTTGCTTTGACATTGTTTTGTTTATACTTTAATGAGAAATTACAATTCATTATTTAGTATTAGGTAGTACCTAGTTCTGTCAGCTGTTTCGTATGGAATACCTACCTATGTAATAAAATGAGTAGAGTAAAGTACTGGGTAGAACATAAGACGTGAAAAATATACCTAAAAGACTCTATTAGACACCTTTTTATAATTTAAAAAGGTGTCTAATAGAGTTGATAAATATTTTCAATTTTTTATAAAAATATTTTTTTTGACAGGGGCTGCAATAATTTGAGAGAGAAATCTTACTTCTTAATTTTCAACTTTGTATGTAATATATACCACTGGTAGGTACTCTCTAGCGTCCATAAAGCTACTTAATGGATGTTATTAGATAATACAGTGCTTACATAACATAACGATATAAAGCTATTTTTTTTTTAAATAAACAAAAACTTCATGGAATATGTACTGACACGTACTAACTTATACTAACGGCTGCACTCAGAGACGTCAATTAGCAGTAATCTGACTGACATTAACACAATTTTTACATTGAATAATCGTCTTTAAGCTTATCGACTTAAGTATTACACGTATTTACTAAATAAACTTTAAATTTAAGTAACGTCTCTGAGTACGGCAGTTAGACGAAAATTACAAATATAAACGTCATCTATCTATATTTTTGTTGTAGGTAAATCGAAAATAATCATTGAACCTAACAAAAAATGGTCAAAATCTATTCATAATTGGTGGATTAAATAAACATACAGTCGAATTAAGAACCCCCTCCTCTTCTTGAAGTCTGTTATAAATATAGCATTATAATAAATGGTCGGCTAGGTGGGTAGGTGTAAATAAAAAGTGCACTTTTAGTTGTACGTACATAGCGGTAGATGTCGCGAGTGCTCCCGTGACTTCCGCCGAGACCGTGATGACACTACACGCAACCCAGTTACTCACTAGGGTTGACACTAATATAATTTACTTTTTGCAATTTAGTTTTTTTTTTCATACAAGGTACTTTTTCCGACATAATTTGTCTATAACTACTAGCCTATGTTCTGAATAATACAGATTCTATAACTCATTCTGGAGTCATTGAGTCACAAACATCCAACCTGACATAAATCAACCCATCCATCCGAATTTTTATTGTTACTCTTTATAATCAAATAAAAAAAAAGAAAGAAATAAAAAATAGGATACTTTTTTATTATTTCTTTCTTTTTTAAACAAAATATAACCTCTTCCTCGGTAAAAGTATGTCTTTCTTTATTCTTTTTTTGACATGATAAATAATTGATGTTGACTTGTATAATAAAATTATTTAATGATGAAAAACTAAAAATTTGTATATTAAACTGCAAATTTGCTCGGATTCTAACTCCCGTGGATCTTTGTTGGTCAACTTTCCTATTGGTCGTAACATGTTGATAAATAGCCTTCCTCATTAATGGGCTATCCCATACAAAAAGCTTTTAATCCACGATACCTTGATTGACTGGCCTGTTGGTCTAGTGGTTAGTGACCCTGACTGTTAAACCGGAGGTCGTGGGTTCGATCCTCACCCAGGACAAATCTTTGTGTGATGAGCATAAAGGTTTGTCCTATGTCTGGGTGTAATTTATCTATAATATGTATGTATTTACAAAAAAAAAGCTTAATTTTAAACTACTCAACTGTTTTAAATTAATATCAATTGCAAACATTCTTATAAAACTTAAAACATTATAACTCGCTAAAATAAAATTAGATAATAGTTTCTATATTCCGCGCCAACCCTACACCAAAGACATCATTATTGTAATGGATGTCACGGGCTGCAACTCCACAAGTGCTCTAGAAAGTAGTGGTTTTACAATCTATTACACATGCACAGTAAGCAAAAAGCATCTTTATGGCATACGAAATAGAGCAACTGGTGATGCAATATAAAGTTTGTAGTTTCGAAGACTAGATGGTGCGACAATCGCGAGAGCAACACATTAGCGGCATCTCTGGGCGAGTGAGAAAATTACAGCGGAATTACGATGTTAGCGAGTGTCGAAGCTTTCAGCTAAGATGTGTAAGTACTATGATACTGTTCTGAAGGACTATGGTTGGTAGAAGAAGTTAGGGTTTATGACATTTACTTTTTGTCTTATAAATAATAATAATATAATATTCTACCACATTAACACAGCGCCATCTAGTCCCAAAGTAAGCAATTATATTTGCTTGTGTTATGGGTACTAAACAACTGATATACTACTTAAATACATTTTTTTTTGTAAATACATACATATTATAGATAAATTACACCCAGACACAGAACAAACTTTTATGCTCATCACACAAAGATTTGTCCTGGTTGGGGATCGAACCCACGACCTCCGGCTTAGCAGTCAGGGTCACTAACCACTAGACCAACAGGCCAGTCGAAATAATTACTGTCGGGAAACGCAAAGGGGATTGATCGATCTTCACTATCTGTCGACTGTCACTGACCTTGGTAAGCCATTGTTTTCAGTTTCAGTTTCAAAGTTGTCACTTTAAACCTGGTTTAATGCTTAGTCCGTATTTTGTAATAAGGGGGTCTGAGTCTAAAGATAAAGTTACTACATAGGCCTCACCTAATTTCCGCCACAGCGAGCGATTTTGTGCCGCCTGCATCCAACGGCCACAACCTTTACTAAGTCGTCGGTCCATCTGCCGGAGGCCGCAGTGCTGGCATACTGAGTTAAAATTGTTGAAATTGGGACTTAAATAATTACTTACTCGCCATTAAATCTGCGTTGATTATCGTAAATTCGAACCCCGCACTGATTATATATTTAATTGTATTTGTACATCATAAACCTAGAAGGAAAGCGTTGTTAATATTTTTAACTAAGTTTTGTGTTTTTGGAAATATATTATCTTGATCTGCTTAGGTACGTGTCATATTATTATATACCATTTGGGGTCGGCAGAGATAAGGTATACTGCACTGAGTTGAAAAGAAAACATAGGTAAGCCTGTTTCCTAGAAGCAAGAACTAGCTTTATACCGCGGTTTCATTCTAGAACTCACGGGAACCTATTGTTGGGATAAATGTATTATTCTGATAAAATATGCAATGTAATGGTAGTATAGCAAAGTATCGTCAAAATCCATTCAGTACTTAAATCTTGCTTGAAAGTGACATCCAAACATCCTTTCTCATAAACGAATCCTAAACTTTATACTATAAGTTCTTAATTTAAATCAAAAGGTACCTAGGTACTAGGTATCTACTAAATAAATCGTAGGCAGATATAGTAAAGTAATCCCTCTATCTATAAGGCATGCGTCCCACATAGGACCAGTCTAGACCAGACTACTAAGTAATGCACTAGTACTTAGACTGAATATCTGCATTATAATTCATCATACAACTTACATAATAGTCGGAACTGCGCAATGTAGTTTATTAGTAATCAATGTATAAATTAAATTCAAAGACGTAATTATCAACACAGATAAAAATAAAAACGCAGCGGGAGTATGATTCCTGGGTTCAGTAGTTCTTGAGATTAGCGCGTTCTACCAAACAAACAAAAATTTTTTCTTTATAATATTGGCATAGATTACTGATAATCTTTTTAATCTAGGTACTTTTGCCAAACTCATAAAATGCCAGTTAAATTTTAAAAATTCCTTACTAAGTAGGTCGGTACATAGCGACTCAAACGGGCGCGGACGGGACATAGAGTGGAGCCCATAGTCTTGTATATCTTGTATTATCGCCATAATTATTGATAAGGGGTTGTTTTCATTAATGAATGTAATTTAATAATAATGAAGCAATTAATATAGATACCAAACATAATTATGTTGTAATGACAAGAGTTTAGGCGTTTTCTAATCGGCTATGTGGGTGGCAAACTCATGTATACTTATGTACCTAATTCAGTAAATAATAACAAAGATAGCAACCCATTGACGGCCCATTGCGGCTGACTAAGTGTCTACTCTTCTTTATTTTAAGAGCTAAAAGCATATATTAATACAACTGGAACAAGTAGGTACATATATAATCCTTAAAGCCATGCCACATGGTTACAAACTTGCCTTCCACAGAGGTGCCCTTGGTGGATTTCAATTTCCAACCGTGTAGCTGGCTGTTGTAAACCAAATTTCATACAAACTACGCGGATGGCAATCAAGCTCCCACCAAGATCACTCTGGAACGCAAGTTTATAACCGTGTAGGACACCTATTAGGAGCGTATTTACAAACGTTGCCACACGTCGCAATTTAGTGTCATATTTCATGGTTATTAATAATATGTATACTACACTTTTTATAATTAGAATAATTTAAAAATTAAATCTATATTTATCAATAAAAGTCTCTAAGTAAAATAGTTACGATATTTCTTTGTGGCTGAAAGATAAATTTGTCATAAAAACTGTTAGCCAAATAATGAATGACTAAATAATTATACCCGTGCCCCATCAGTGGAACGTTTATGGGTTGTGATGATGATGAGGATGAAATTAAACCAAAGTTTTTGTAATCCAGAAAGTATAATATATTTTTTCAGGATAGTCAGGGTGTAAAAATAGTTGTATCTATTTATAAATAGGCGTCGTTTGTGGTGGGACCGTCCTGTTTACTTGTCGCTCTCGTATACAACTTGCGGCTTAAAGTCTAAGTCAAGAACCTTCTTGAGACTGTTCACGTACATATCCAGCCTCTGTGTCATGTAGTAACAACGACGGTCCTTAATCTGTCTGTTCTTATTCAAATCCAACACTCCTATGAGGAGACCATCCTTCGTACGTGAAAGACCAGGGGACCGAACTCCATCTGGGCCAGTAAAGTAACTAGATCCGTAGAAAAGACCAAGATCCTTATGCGCCGGATTACCATCAGCAGATGTGAATTCATTAGGGAATTCTTCATATCCAACTCTGTTGATAGCAGCAGTGTAATAACAGTTGGTTATAGCAGCGTTCCTAGCTTCGATGTTCCACATGTACTCACTTCCAGCTTCAGCAGCGATGGTAGCAGATGGATTGAACACAATCTCAGCTCCATTTAAACCGTACATCATCCAGTTCAGTACATGATGACGTCCAAAACAAATGTTAACGGCAATCTTACCGTACCTGGTCGCGAACACTGGGTGTCCAGTATTACCTTCCATGTAGTAGTTAGACTCGTTGAAGTCTCCAACCCTTGGAATATGGTTCTTACGCGACTTGCCGATAACTTTGCCAGTGTCGCTAATGATCACAGCAGTGTTCCACAAAATCTCCGCGTGATTTTCATCCCTTTCAAGGATTGAAGAAACGATGACCATTGCGTATTTACTAGCTAACTCGCTCAGGAATCTGGTTGTGGGACCATCTTCTGCAGACTCGGCGAACTCGCACCATGGCTGCTTTTCCCTCGTGCAGAAGGCGAAAGGCATGTTCCATAGCTCTTGGAAACAGATAATGTTGACACCTTCTTGACCAGCGACATCGATAATCTTCTTAACCTTCTCGAATATCGCTTTCTTCTGTTCGTTGACGGGGCGGTCTGTGGAGACGGCGATGGAGTGTTGGATGACGCCTACCTTGACGATCCTTGGCGGTCTGGTCTGTTCTTTCTTGGCCGGGAATGCATAAGCAGCAATTTCGAAGTCATTGTCCTTAGCGGCTGCGATGGAAGACTCCTTAAGCTTGACCTCAAGATTGTCCTTTCTTCCGAAATGGATTCTGTTGAACTCCTCAAGGTCACGACCACTGAGGTTGTTGTTGATGATGTTTTCGAGACTGACAGTTTCGTTTTCCATGTTTGCAATATGTCCGTACCCCAAGATTAACCGCCAACGACTGCGCTTTCTAGATTTCTGTCGGGTTTATATACCTCCTAGGTTTGTAAACGATGCATTGATCGTAGGAGGGCTTTATCTGTGTGGTCGGAGTGGATGTGGGTGACCTTCGACCCCCTCTGTTAAAAAATATTTAGTTATCTTATATTTGTCACGTACGCCGCCGAGAGGAATATACTTAATCAATACTGGAAACAAACAATTACAGTTGATAAGTGGCTATTCTCAAAATATTATTTTTACGAATACCTAAGTAATTGAATTATGTATCTTATATAATTCTATTTGATTGTGTTATTCTTTAATTTAGAGTTGCTATGTCTATCACTAAAGTAAACAAATACCTAGGCGTCGCGCGCCGGTAAAAAAACACTTTCAAGGTATACCTAATAATTCGCATAAATAGTGCGAATGGTTGAAACACTATTATATTATAGGTACCCAATCAAAATATTATGAGAAGTCAGTAATGATCCCACGTCCTTGCCCGAAGTAAAATATTTCTCTGAAAAATGTCCTCCGCAAAGTGAATGAGAAGATTAATTTGTTCAAAATCTTTTTCAAAAGTTTTTTTTTTATTATCTAAGGCATTGTAAATTTCTTTTTAATCGGAATTTTTTTTTATTATAATAATAGGAATGTAGGTAGGTACCTACATTCCTATTATTATAATAAAAAAAAATTTCGGAAAGCTTAGTGGCTTAGGGACTGTAAAGGTTTATAGTCCCTAAGCCACTAAGCTTTCCGAAATAAAAAGTAGATCGACAAACGAATGGGATTGAACAGATAAAACAAATATACCTAAATAGATTACATATTTGTCAATTTTGTATCAACATTCTGTATTATCAGTTAACACGTACTTGACAGTGTAGTTATTACTTATTTAAATATTGACCGAAATATAATAAGTTTATGTAGATATATTGTTAGTCAATACTAAAAAAAAAAGAAAACAAAGTCGATTAAATCTATCGTAGAATGCCTCGGTAGTGCAGCGGCAGTGTATACGTGTGGTCTCGGGTTCGTTCCCCGGGTCGGAAAAAAATGTTATTACAATTTTCTGTCTTGAAATTCTCAGTATCAATAACTCGGAGTATTGAAATGTGCGACTTTAATTGTAATAGGCCTTTAATATGGAAACAAACATAACTGATGAAATGCGGGTATGATTCTGCCTACCCCTTTGGGATTAGCTGCGTTATGTGTTTATTACATCTATTAGAATACTATAGGTAAAACCAATCTCTGTTCTGTGTGTAATATGGTGTTATTTATAGTTTAGTATCAAGTGACATCAAAATAACTAGGTAGGTATATGTCGTATTGCGGTTATGATGATCACCTGAGTATTGTGGGTTCAATGCCCAGTCCCAGTCGGACACAAGCATTTGTGAGATGCTGATGACAGTAGTTCCATGTCTAGATTTATAAACTGTAGCGGAAATTAGGTAAGGCCTATATCCAGCAGTGGACGTCATTAGGCCGATATATGATGATAATTATTATAACAGAAATTAATATATTTGTTTGCGACCAAGATAATCGGCGTAGGTAAAGCTCTAATGAATATTTAACCAAGTCTATTAATAGCCAAGTATCAGTTCATAACAAGACGCCAGTCGACTCGTTAAACATCGATTAAGTCGACACTGCGATTATTTAAACGGAGCATACACTAATATTACGTAACTTATTTCTTGTTTACCAGGCATTTGTGAAAAAAACATGGAACCAGTTCGAAGTTTGGACGAAATTATCAAAGATAACTTAAATTCAGAACAACTAAAAGAATTCAATCGATTATATTACGGAAGAATTGACCATGGTGAGTTAAATTTAAAGAATTCTACAATAACTGCATGCAAAGATCTCGATTTTGAAATAAAAGCATATTCTTTCGATGCCGATAAAGATGTTACACTTCCGAATATTGTGAAAGTAGGTTTGATTCAACATTCAATTGTTTCACCTACAAGTGAACCTATTTACAAACAAAGAGCAGCTATATTTAATAAAATTGAAAAGTTAATCGATATAGCAGCGGAAGAATCTGTTCAGATTCTTTGTTTACAAGAGACGTGGTCAATGCCATTTTTCTTATGTACGAGACAGAAAAAAGAATGGGAGGAATTTGCAGAATCACCAGAAAATGGCCCAAGTTTTCAATTTGTCAGTAAACTAGCAAAAAAATACGATATGGCTATAATTTCACCAATTTTGGAAATAGACGACGATGGTGTTTGGTGGAATTCTGCAGTGGTAATTGACGCAAACGGAGAATATATGGGAAAGCATCGCAAGAACCATTTACCCAGTGTTGGCAGTTTTAACGAAACACCTTATTACGCGCCTGGCAACACTGGTCATCCAGTATTTGAAACGAAATTTGCAAAAATTGGCGTAAATATTTGCTACGGTCGGCATCATGCTTTAAATTGGTTGATGTTTGCTCTTAATGGAGCCGAAATAGTTTTTAATCCTGCTGCAACTATTGGCGAATTTGGTGAATCATTTTGGGGCATAGAAGCCAGAAATGCTGCGATTGCTAACGGTTATTTTACATGCAGTCTTAACAGAGTAGGAACCGAAAAGTTCGTGATAGAAGAAGGTAACAAGTCCGTATCCAGGAGTTATTATGGATCCAGTTACGTTACAGCGCCTGATGGTTGCCGAACTCCTGGGTTATCAAGAAATAGAGATGGTCTGCTCATCGTAAAAATAGATTTAAATTTAAATAACCAAATTAGAGAGCGAACTGGATATAACAAGTCGTCACGTCTTGAATTTTTTTTTTTTTTTTTTTTTTTTTTCAAATCAAATCATTTATTCAATTTTAAAAAGATACAAATATTATTATAATAGAACTTAATTAGTAATATTATGTGGCTAAAAATATTTATCCATCCCTGTACTAGGATAATAATTCCTGTATCACAGGCGACTGGAGAGCTAATTGTAATGTAAGAGCTAAATATTTCTAACAATATTAATTTAATGTTACATTTTCTAAAAAAATTAACTAGAATCACTTAAAATAATATAAAATCTGATAATTACGAAGTAAACAATCAGGTGTCACTTACATAAAAATCAGCATCAGCAGTATTTCTATCTAGGCTAACAAACTAACAACAATGTCAATCAAAACATATTATTGAGGTTATAGTGGTTTGTGTGACTGTAATTTAAAACAAGGCTAAATTTTTGCTTACCAAAGTAGGAAATATATAGCTGTCAATGAGGACAGCGCGAATTTATATTAGGTACTATACATTACAAAACAAGATAAAGTTACTTATACTACTATATAGTTACTTTTAAATGGAAAAAACATATAATAAAATAATAATCTATTATTATTTAGGCTTTAACATAAGAATAAACTGTCTAGGTTCATAATGCGATACACTAGGCGCCCTCATAGTCCACTGTATTTATGTACCTGAGCTCAGCAGCTTTTTTCGCGGGACATTCCGTGTCTCCAGTTTTATGATCAGAAGGCTTCTTAAAGCGTAAACAAGTGGCACATTTGGACAATTCCGGTTTGAGGCTGCATTCAGTCATCGAGTGACCAACTATGCCACAGTGACTGCACGTTTGTTCTACTTCTCTGCAAGATTTGGCAGCATGACCATACTGCTGACATTTGTAGCATCTCGTTACTAACGTGAAGTCACGTACAGGGCAGGAGGTCCAGTTTATAAATAGTCTCGTTTGTGTAATAAGGACTTTTCTTATATTGGCCGGGACTTCAATAATGAAGTTACAGCTGGGTGCTCCTTTTCTGCCTGATTTGTGGCTTAGTTTAATTGTGCTCAGAAAAGATTCTGTGGTCATCGTAGGGAATTTTTCGCTGAGGTTCTGTTCAAATATACACCTGAAAATTTCTATTTCGGTCAGACTAGAGGGCACTCCAACAACCACAATTCTAGGTCTCCGTTTCTGCGGTTCATCAGCAGTAAGGCCTGATGATGAAAGTTGCACGGCTTGTTTGAGTTTTGCTGCGTCCTGTTTCGTTTCCGTGCTGATGATGACGCCACCATTTTTGGTTTTTCGAACTCCTCGGACTTGTAACTTAATTTGTTCAGGGCGTATTATCTTTTCCACTAGGTTCTTGGTATCTTCACTAGACTTTAATTTATCGCTGGGATAAATAGCGACAGAGCTCAGGTTGGTCGGGCGCACAAAGCAATTTGTTCCTTTCTTTACTATGTTAGCAAAAGATCCATTACTTACAATTTGAGACTCTTGAATGGTCTGCTTAACATCTGAAATTTGCGACATCAGGTCTGTCTTTTCGACGAGAGTTTCAATGGTGGAAGATGCTTGCAAGGCTTTCTGTTTTAGAGACTGGTATAGGACAGCCATCTGCGATGTACAATTTCCAACTTTTCGGCACAAGGAGGATATTTTTAACTTTTGCTCTGAGTTCAGTTTACCTTCGGAGGCAGTAGTGCACACTTCGTTTAGGTATCCTTCGATGGCTGACATCCACCTCTGTATTTCAGCGGTAGATACAAGGTCTAGTTGTTGATGTGACGTTGACCTCGGGGAAGCGGCAGAGTGGGCTACCCCACTTGGTTTAGATGGACTATTATCCATGTTGAATTATATGTAGTTTTATTCACTGTACTTATTAGTCATTGTTTTAAATAAACTCAGCGAGAATAAACTATATGCACATTAAGCAGTAGTCACAAAAGGAGGTCACTATATTAAAATTAATATAATTAAATATTGTTAAAGAGCACGTCCGTATCTTACGAGATCAATAAAATTGTATGCGAAAGAATTAAAAGAAAGACAATTTATGAAATAAATAGTTTGGACTGAAATATTCTAATACCTAAATCCATTCCTAGACCTATGTTATCACTTAATAAACGTAAAAAAAAAATTATATGAGTTTAATTTCTGACGACAATCAAAAAACAATAAATATGTTCGCAAAATTCGTTACTAGATTTTTTATACTTTGCCAGAGGGGAAATCGTTCGGAGACGCCAATTCTCCCGTCTAAATTGCTCTGAGGCGCTTTCACCTTTACAAAAGTGATTACTCCCGATACGACGGACGACGACGGATCTTCCGCCCGGTGTGAAAGCAATTTTAATTGCTTTTCATCAATAAAACTAAAATAAATTGCTAGTTTTACATATCATAAATTTTTACATATTTCCAGCAAAAAGAACATGAGTGGCCAAATGGGACCCCCTTTTTGCAGATCTATAATATCTGCCTATAAATATGTCATAAACAAAATAGAGATACTTTTACAAATTGTCAATGTCATCTTATATTAATTTATCTGTGGTTCAAACTAGAAACTGTTGCCGATGAATTGTCACTTTTTCGGGTTTTTCGTGTAAACTTTATTGCTGTGTTTTTAGGACAAAATACTTGAATTATTAGATAAAATACCAAAATGGTAAGTGAATTTCAAAATATATAGTCTTAATCATCTTTATAATATAGATAAATAACATGATAAAAAAAATTGTGTTGGTTATAATAGCGTCACGAACATTACAAAGCAAAATTTATATTTTGATGGTAAATAGTTGAAAATAAACCGAAAAATAATAAATAAATAGTATTTTCACGACTAATGTTTATCTATTTTCTTTTTTTATACTATAGAATATACTTACTTTATGATAAAACGGTAAAAAGCTGCTCAGAAAATGTGTCTATTTTGACTTTCCAGTCTATCCTAGCATATAATGGAGGTGCAGTGGTCGCAATGAAGGGCAAGGACTGCGTGGCAATAGCGACAGACAAGCGATTCGGTATCCAGGCACAGACCATATCCACCAACTTCCTCAAGGTGTACCAAATGGGTCCCACACTATTTGTAGGGCTTCCTGGCCTGGCCACTGATACACAAACTGTATTCCAGAGACTAAAATTCAGGTAATCTTCTTTTTCCAATTTCAATTAAGTATAAAATATGCTTACTCATGATTTTGACAATATAAGTCCTTTACAGTAAATAATTTGACATAATAGGGACGTCTTGGTTACAAATTAGATGTTAGATTGTCATAATATCAACTGAAATTATGAAAACATAAACAGCACTCAGTCGTGCATCTTACTTATTTTCTTTATCTTACTTATTTGAACTAACTTCCACATTCAAGACCCACGCTGGAATGTGATAATGGCACATAGTCTATTCATCATCATATCAGCAGCAAGATGTCCACTGTTGGACATAGGGCTCCTCAAGATATTTCCAATGGGAGTGGTTGTATGCGGCATAATCTATCGATGTGTCCAAAACCATACAGTAATTTTTACATAAAACAGAGAACAAAACATCCTAATGTCAATATCAACAATTTATTTTATTAAACATAATATGGTTGAATTTTCCAGAATGAACCTTTACGAGTTGAAAGAGAACAGAATTATGAGACCAAAAACATTCTCAGCGATGCTGTCCAATTTGTTGTATGAGAGGCGCTTTGGACCTTACTTCATTGAGCCAGTGATTGCTGGACTTGATCTTCATGATAACCAGCCTTATGTATGCAATATGGATCTGGTAAGAAAACTTTTAAATTAAATAATATTACTCCAAAAATCTCACCTTCAGTTACTAACAGATATATTAAATTTATTAGGTGGAGTATAACCTATTTAAAACAATTCTTCATAAAAAATCAATATTTATTAAAGGCTGATTCCGCAACACTTACATTAAAGTCAATTCTTGCGACTACAGAAACCAGCCTCCTGTATATAATTTAATATATGTTGTAGAAAGAGGAACCTCCTCACAATGCATGCCGTGTCCAGAAGTGCCTTCTGCATCTGGCCCACGACCTATCCACCTAACGCGAGCCTCTTCTTTTTTATTTTTATTATTCAAGAAAAATTGTCAAACGCTTCTTGCTTAGCAATATATTTCTTCATTTATTTTTATTTTATAGATTGATATTAACAACTGAACAAGAACAGATTGATCTTGAAAAAATATTTTTGCCCTCATGTTCATTGAACACAGGCTTATTTTTTAATAATTTAGCAAATCTATAATATGTCAACTTGTAATAGTAATTTTAAATAATTGTCAACAGATTGGTTGCCCCAATGAGCCGGAAGATTTTGTAGTATCTGGAACTTGTTCAGAGCAGTTGTATGGTATGTGTGAAGCTCTGTGGGAACCCAACTTGACACCTGATGAGCTGTTCGAAACTATCTCACAGGTAAGAACTAATTCTTCATGCTTTAACAGTCAGAAGATTAACACTAAATTCATCACTTTTCACCTCTATTACAAAGTCATTAGAGTTCCTAATGAAGTGGGAATATATTTTACTTGACCCTTTACAAAGGGAATTTTATTATTCAGCTAAATAGTTAGATCAAAAACCTTGAGATTCCAACTTGAGTGTGCTAGCAATAGTTACTTGAGTGCACAGACAACTCTTAATACTTTCTAAAGTAAAATTAAGACTCAAGAATGATGCACCATTAGTCTGTCCTGGAGTCACTTCCACTGAAAGCCAAAAATTCTATCTATTGGATAAGTAATAAAGCAAAATTAATTATAACCTCATATTGTTACCAGGCACTGGTGAACGCCGCAGACCGCGACGCTATCTCCGGTTGGGGCGCCGTAGTGTACATCATCGAGAAAGACAAGATCACAGAGAAACACGTAAAGACGAGGATGGACTAGTTGTTTATAAGATACGAGGAAAGCTTTTACTAATAAAAACTATCTCAAAATTTATTGTTTGTATCATTTTACGTCTATTTAGGCTCTCAAAAATGGAGTTCATAAATAATTTGGTAAAAATTCGTTGATCTAGCTCCTAGACTATACCTGATAAATTGAACTCCTTATATCTTTAATACTAAGACCCTACCAAATCTGATATTTGGTCAATAATTTCGACCACTAATTCTCTAGTGTGCGTTCGTCCAGCAAAAAGTACTCGCCTTTCAAGAATTGAATGCTACAAATAAATAGTGCCTTATCTCGTGTAAATGTGCATGAAATTTGCAATTCGTGCGTGCAACGGCTTCAGAGTGATTTAAGAAAAATTGATTCTGCTGCACGAACGTTCGCCCAGCAGAATTTTTTTTAATTGATGCATCTAGCTGGAAATGAAATATGCAGAAAGGTAGCTTATTATTCCAGTAAAAATGTGCGGTGAAAGCCAAATTAGTGCGCATTAAGATTTCAGAGATATTTCATTTTCTGCTGGGCGAACGTTTTGGCGATTGCTATATATCGGAAACGGTTGGCCGTACAGACATGATTACTTTTTTATGCGGATACAGTACATTAGTGCTTATTTGTGCCCAAATGTTTACTAATATGACTAGCATGGTTCAGGAGTTATTACAATTTATCCTAGAAACACGAAAACATCTCTGGCTCTGGAATTATGAAGACCACGGACTTCGCGTTAGTGCTGTCTGGTACCTGTTATATATGCACACGATCCTGTAAAGTTTCGCCGGCCTACTGTTTATCATTAGCGAGTTTTTAACATTTTATTGCTTTTTTTTGAGGTTATCTTGAAGTAAATTATTTCGAGTTCGGAAACAGTATTTTTCTGTGAGCTGGCTTATTACATTCTTCAACAATAATAAGTGATCTATTTTAAGAATGCGTATGCGAAAAATAAGCTATGTACACCCGTTAATTTAGATGATAATGATAAAAATCCATTCGAAATCTCTTTTGTAAATTAACCGACTCAATTCGAATGAACATTAAAAAGCGGCCGCACGATACTTCAAGCTATCCTTCCTCACTTGACGGTGTTGTAATGAAATGTATAGTACAGATGCGTACAGAATTGTTATGTCGGAAAATATTTTATAATAGGCACATGAAATAAAATGTGTATTCTTTTATTTCTAATAATAGTAGGTATGGATAACGACATATTGGTCTTGTGTGGATATAATGAATTAGTGATTTTGCACCAAAAATGTATAGGCACCTACATAGTTTGATGAGCCGTTGTCAGTAGGTACATTTGTTGTTTGAATTTTGTATAGGTAGTAGGTAAATAAAGCAATTTACTTATAAAAAATTAACAAAACAATGTTGTTAATTTTTATATTGATTTATTGTTTTTATGCAATTAATTTATTTAATTTATTTGCGACATAAAAGAGTAGAAAATAAATGAGGGTGTCACTATCGATGTTCGATCAATCAAAATATGATTCAATGTTGATACCTACTTGTACATATTTGTATTTTTTTAAATAATTCGTGAATAATTTAATAACAACAACTATCTTCCAACTCACAAATTCCCCCACATGACAAGATAGTAAAATAAATCCCCGGACTTCGAAACTTTTAAGAAAAAAAAAATTTTTTCAAGGTGGGTAAACCTTTTTTGAAGAATTTTAGTTGAATCAATTTTTGGTGAAACGTAATTCATTATATTCACACAAGGCCAATGTGTCGTTATCTGTACCTACTATTATTAGAAATAAAAGAATACACATTTTATTTCATGTCCCTATTATAAAATATTTTCCGACATAACAATTCTGTACGCATCTGTACTAATTAAATTTCATTACAACACCGTCAAGTGAGGAAGGATAGCTTGAAGTATCGTGCGGCCGCTTTTTAATGTTCATTCGAATTGAGTCGGTTAATCTACAAAAAAGATTTCGAATGGATTTTTATCATTATCATCTAAATTAACGGGTGTACATAGCTTATTTTTCGCATACGCATTCTTACAATAGATCACTTATTATTGTTGAAGAATGTAATAAGCCAGCTCACAGAAAAATACTGTTTACGAACTCGAAATAATTTACTTCAAGATAACCTCAAAAAAAAGCAATAAAATGTTAAAAACTCGCTAATGATAAACAGTAGGCCGGCGAAACTTTACAGGATCGTGTGCATTTATAACAGGTACCAGACAGCACTAACGCGAAGTCCGTGGTCTTCATAATTCCAGAGCCAGAGATGTTTTCGTGTTTCTAGGATAAAGTGTAATAACTCCTGAACCATGCTAGTCATATTAGTAAACATTTGGGCACAAATAAGCACTAATGTACTGTATCCGCATAAAAAAGTAATCATGTCTGTACGGCCAACCGTTTCCGATATATAGCAATCGCCAAAACGTTCGCCCAGCAGAAAATGAAATATCTCTGAAATCTTAATGCGCACTAATTTGGCTTTCACCGCACATTTTTACTGGAATAATAAGCTACCTTTCTGCATATTTCATTTCCAGCTAGATGCATCAATTAAAAAAAATTCTGCTGGGCGAACGTTCGTGCAGCAGAATCAATTTTTCTTAAATCACTCTGAAGCCGTTGCACGCACGAATTGCAAATTTCATGCACATTTACACGAGATAAGGCACTATTTATTTGTAGCATTCAATTCTTGAAAGGCGAGTACTTTTTGCTGGACGAACGCACACAATTCTCTAATTAAAAAATCTGGGCCCTGATTCTGACTCATCGGATTGCTCCCGGATCGTAAACATTTTCGAATTTTAGAACGACGTATTTTTACAGATTAAGTGTTAGAAATTAGTTTACCGTATAGAAAATTAAAAACTGATTAATATAGGATTTTTTCTACATCCGCATATTTTTTAACTTCAAATAAACTAACAGTTCTGGCCGAAAATATTCCGACAGCTCAGAACCAGGGGGCAGATCTTCACTAGGTGTCCTAGTTGTGTAATGTGACCAAGCTGGGTGGACTCCCCAGATTGGACAACTAAAAACGCTTATAATGAACCACACTCGCAGCCATAGGTACAGAGGGATTTGTAAAAATAAATGAAACTCACATATTGCAGAATCTTTATAAACTGAATATTTAAAAAAATTAAGTTTTAATTTTTCATACACATTTTTTGTCTTTACAAGAGTAGTAGACTAGAGAATTAACATTTCAACCGTGTTGCTTACATGCCGAATATGTTTGTATGTAGCGAAGCTATAATAAATATGTCGTACAATGCGGGCTCGCGGCTCCGACCGTCACCGATAACAAGATAAAACCTATTCGAAATAACAACTACAAATTATAATACAATTACCAACCTAAACAATGGCAAAACACATGACGTAATTTGAATCATTTCATGACTAACATTGTTCAGGCATAAGTAGACAGTTTATCGGATAAAATTAAAAAATAAATCCTCTTCATTGAGAGGGTAACAAAGGATTTTCTAACAATACATCAGGCGATCACCTCTACAACATTATGGTACTTGACTTCGTTTAACTTTAGACACAGAAGTGATCAACGACATTCTAATATTTAAATTAATATCTAAAAGTAAACAATATCTATCACAAAAACACTATCGTTTGACAAAATCGAAGGCGACTCCAGCGGAGCCCTGAATACTGATTTTCATTGATAAACCCTTGTATTACGCACATAAACAGTCAAAAATTGAAAAGAATCAAATGAAAGCGATTATAATAAATTTGCGGTTACTATACCGAACAGAGTGCTAATTTTGCGTTATTGCGAATGGTCACATGAATCACGAACTACAATTTCTATGAAATAAGAATGACGCCATTTAGTGACAATTTTTGAAATAATTTGCATAAAAAAGTTAAGTTTTCACATCGATTCGATCGCATCGCACGCGTTTGGGACCACTCGCAAAACCACGTAATAACTAATAGGCACTCAAAGCGGTATAAGTGAAACCACTTCGTAACTATAAAATTTAATTAGCAACCACCGTAAACGGCACGTGAATTTACACTGAATAAATCACAAAGACTCCATAACAATCCAAGTCTTATTCGAAATATAGAATAATAAATAACAAAATCTTACATCGTACTATTAAAAACTCTATTCTAGACAGAAACTAAGCGATCTAGGTAATGGGTACATTGGCAAAAATGACGTAAGTATGTATTTTTTAATTGGGTGAAACGACTTAACAGAAGGCCATTTTTGCACAATTTTCGACTTAATCGTCCTTGTATTAGAATATTTATAAGACTGGCAAACTTTTACAATACCGACTGCCAACACAGGATTCTTCTGGGAATATATTATGTATGAATATATATATCTATCCACAGATAAACAAAAAACAATTAACAAATGCGATAGTTCAATTCCATTAAATTTCTGTAGTGAAAAAAAAGTAAATTATATAAATGGTCAATAACAGATATTCATACATGTACAAACAAACTGAATTCACGTATCATTATTAATTTATAAATACGTTATTTAATTACAAAACTGATCTATTTATTGACATTTTCATAAGTTAGTTAGCATCGTGAATCCATACGACCCAGAGTGATTAATTTTATTATGATTACAAACAACTGTAACATTATGTACTTCAAATGGATATTAAAACAATATATTATACATTATATCCAAGGTATTACACAATAAGATATTTTACAACAGCCAATAGTATAGACTGAATTCCACCGATAGGTATTCGTTAACTTGGCCAACTGCAACAACATTCTAATTCAATGATATTTAACATTTTTATTTAGAGTGTGGACAGGCTGGCTACCTTTTGTGACAATTTGATTTGGACCTACTTACGCAACACGGGACTAACTCACAGAATTAATTGTGGAGAAAAAGCCACTTTTATACCACGACGGTGGTAAACATGTTTACGGGGCCCGCCTAATAGTAAGCTGTTACCGTAGTCCATGGACGCCTGCACATATAGTTCTTTGTTATTTTCAATAGATTGGTTCCGTTTTACGTGAGTAGGGCCAATTATTCAAATACAATAAATTGATCGAGTCAAAACCGTTCGCATATGAAAATACACTCTATACATAAAGCATAACAATATATTTTCATTTTTCGACTATCGTGAGACGACCATGATATTCGTGATCATAATACCATCAAATGAATTTGGAACCACATTTGATTGTTTTTCTGTCGCTTCCACAACAAAAAGTGGCCAGTCCATCCGTAACATTATTTAATTTTATTATAATTTGTCAATACTAATCTACGCATTAGCGGAACATTATAAAAGCTAATAACGAGTAAGGAAATTATTGCAGATGTGCTTTTAATCATTTTGTGGGTAGTGTGAGAAAATTCGTTGAACTTTGGGACATAGTACGAAATAGTGCTTGATTCGAGACTACATTGCTCAATGATAAGACAATCATTGCTTTGCTGCTAAGAAAAAAGTACATAAGTACATCACGCAGACTAAGGAATAAACGCATCTAAGATATTTGACTTAAAGCGTACTTTTCGATTTCTTATCTGAATAGCAAAAACTGCAAAGACTTTTATACGCATAAATTATTTATTTAGATTAATAATAACAGAGAAGATGTTTCTTAAACCAATAGGCTAATCGCAATCTGAGAGTAGAAGAAAAAGTGCACCTTAAGTCTCATATCTTAGATTATACTTTTCCTTGCTATGTCTTACAGCAAGCGTCTCAAATATAGCAATACAATCTCAAACCAAGCAGATAATGTCTAAAACATGCATGCAGCACAAAACAGGGACTGAATAGTGAATAGAAGTATGATTATGATAATATTGTCAAAAGGGTTCGCTTAATTATTGCAAACATCAAGACAGTGTAGAATATTATTATTATAAAAACGTGGGTCCCTTAATACCCGTAGCTGTCCCTGTTTCGGACAAAAACGATCCGGAAACCGAAACGAGAATACTGCGATCTTTCCCAAGATGACGTCTCTCCATCAGGAGCATCAGCTAATGGACTATCTGCCGTACTCAGAGACGACGATACTTTAAAGTTTATTTAGTAAAATCGTGTAATACTTAAGTCGATACGCCTAAAGACGATTAATCAATGAAAAAATTATCTTAATGACAGATTACTGCTAATTGACGTCTTTGAGTGCGGCCGAATACCATGTCAGAGATACAGCCAAGCCAAAGCCTACATTATGAGACCGCTGTGCTGAGAGCCTAAGAGCCAGTGCACATATCGCACCCGAAAAAAGCGTTGTTAGGTGATCAATTCCGCTTGACAATTATAAACCTTAACGGTATTTATACAAGATAGGAATTGGTGAATGGACTTATTATCACTTAACGCCTTTTTCCAATAGAGTGACGATATCACGAAGCACGGAGAGACCATTTTCCTTTGCTAATTTATTATCAACCTTACGGGAATTACAATAACATCGAAAATTCATCGCGCATCCCTTATCCGTGCTCTCCATTGGATTGTATGTGCCTCAAAAGACAACGTTCCTGCACTAACAGCACGCTGATCTATGGGAATCGCAGTTATTCACGCTTGGCAATACAGATATAACTTTTATGCAATTCATTGCCGAATCAGTATCTTCTACGGCTAAATAATGGTTGGTCTCCACACTACAGGACCTATAATCGACAAATCACTTGACCACGTATTTAGCAGAGCAGAAAGCGATTCTTATCTTCCCTCGTGGTACTGCGGGGCGCGAATACGTACCGATCACAGCTTGTTTACAGTCTTCACTGTTGCCCCGATGTCGTCATACACCGACAGACAAACCGCTATTGCATATGACGGCTTATTGTATAGTTACCTAAACTCATTCGACAATGACTGCCCTGTGACTATTGCACAAAGATGTTAAAATTCTCACGCAAAGCGAATAAACTCGATTATAAATTTGGATAAAACGACAAAATGCCGCACAAACTGTCCATTATCTCTAATATCAATACATTATGTCACCTCACTACGATTTATCAACATTTAATTTGTTTTATTTCAATAGAATCGACGTTATTAGACTTACTGTATCGCGGGACTCGTCTTGGACAAGATATAACAACATTTGCCTCCCAACTCACCATAATACCAATACCCAATATTGCTGTCCCGCTCACTCTCACTCATTTGTCTAACGTTAGAAAGGGACAACAATGTTGGACATTGTAATTATAAAGAGTAAGGGCATTGAGCTGTGCTTCTTTTAGTACGTAATTACTCGAACTATTTAACATCACTAAAGCATATCTGTTAAACAAAAATGTGCCTTATCGATAATAATTAGAGCACATATTTAATTTGACAGTTAAGGAAGTCAGTGTGATTGTAATTCTTAATCTCTTGACTGCCAAAGAAACTATAACCGGTAAAGGAAAATGTACCTTGTCATTGAAAAAAATACAGTACTATTTCAACTATCAGCTATGGCATTCTAAAAGTTATAATTACATGATTACAAAGCAAAGGATAAGCCTAGGTCATTTCAAATTCTTCATAAGAAACGATTACAGAATGATCTTACTTTTCCATTCTTTTCCTACTTTTACAAACCAACACCTGATTACTACCATTGATATCTTTGATATTCTTTTATAAGTCCAAGAATATCGCACATTTGTCCGACCAAAGCCACTGTAATCGGCGACCGAAAATGAACCGTATGTCATGTGATAAGAACATATTTTAATTCGTTTCGACGGCTATTGACGTCTTTCAAGAGGTCTATCAGGTATTTTCGACCTCCATTTTTAGCGATGAGTACTTAATCCATTTACTTTAAAGCCTTTTCTCAAAGAAAGACCTAGGGGCACAAACGATTCAAATACTAGCGTATACTAATATAATGTAATTCGAAGTTTAAGTTGCTAAAGATCGAAATACTAATAAATCCATTCAGTCAAAATAATATGACGCCACTGTACGGAATAACATTTTAGTAAACAACCAGAAGATATCCAAAGAAGAAATTTGTTATTTTTAAATTTTCAACCTTAAATTTAAAGCCATAAAATTCCAAATAGAAAGTTTTGTCCTGCCTTTCATCCGTTGCACGATATATCAGTAATTATATCCGTAAAATAAAGGCTAATCACAAAACTTTTATTTATGAATTTTCAACCTTAAATTCGTACGACATAAAATATGAAATAGAATATCTAATTCTGTCTTTCATCCGTTGTACGATATGTCAGTCAATTCTAATTCAACAATCTAAGATATGTAACAACCAATTATTAAAATAACGTATTCTAGGCGTTGTTTGTATAGCCCGCTACACACCTTGAGTACACTTGCACAAACTCAGATTCGCGCAAGTCTACAACAATACAAAATTGCGGAAACTCTCCCCACACGTATACTTTGCACAAGTATACTTGAAAGTGTTTGGTATTGTCATCACTATGACGTCAGCAAGTTAAGAGCGTATTTACAAAAAGATTGGCATCGTCGCAATTTAGTGTCTATATTTCTTGTTTTTTAATTTTTATAATATATCTCAGATAAAATAATAAAAAAATATGTTTGCTACACTTTTGTTCGAAAAGTGTGTAAAAGGTAAGAAATCATTGTGTTTACAGTTCTATTTATATGCAAGTAACACATTGGAAACTTTAAAAATACTGTAAAATAACTGTAAAAATTACGGATACTTACTTTTTAATAAAATAGCTCTGATTAATAATAAAAATTGAAAATCACGAAATATAACACTAAATTGCGACGTTGTCACTCTATTTGTATAAACGCTCTTAAAAGTAATCGATAAATTCAATCCCGGGGGCATCCACAACCGTAGCTCAGTAGGACACGGAATGCCAACTTCGCGGGTTCAAAAAATGTTTTATATAAAATTAGGCGATGTTCTAAAGGCTCAGTGTACAGTGTCGCCGCCTAGTGTCGTAGTTAAGTACTAAAAGAAGCGTATACTTGGCTCATACGTCTAATTGCCCTCTATGGCCTTAGCGACAAACTCTATGAACCTCTTGCCATACTGTTCAGGATCGCAAGTCGATATGCCGTCGACGTTGCTGCCGTATTTAACAGTCTTCGCTGCTTTCGCCGCCTGTGAAATAATTTATATTTTAAATACGACACTAAGGGCCTGTTTCATCGCCTTCAAATAAGTGTCTAATAAAGTACTTCGAGACTTTTTTGACAGATTTTTTATGATTACGTCAAAAATCTGTCAAGTAAGTTTCATATTAGGCTATCTAGCACTTATTTGATAGTGGCGAAACAGGCGCTAAGAAGCCAAATAAATATATAATAAACTAGCGGACCCGACAGACGTTGTCCTGCATGATATACCAATCGATTGCATGTTTTTTTTATTCATTTGTGAATCTAAACCATCCTCGAATCCACTTGAACACATCCACAAAAATTCATTCAAATCGGTTCAGCCGTTTAGGAGGAGTTCACTGTCAACACACGTACAGAAGAATTATATATATAAAGATGAACGAAACAGGCTCCATATTCATCTAATGACTTTATCCTGTCAAGGAACTATTGACAGAAAGTCTTTTTAACGTAGATAAATATATGTGTATGAATTTATACGGCGATGTCTGACAAAGTGTAATATGGTAATTGTAGACGTTGACCAAGACCATCCAAAGCCAGCCTTCTCGTTCACCCTGGTTTATCAATAATTTTATTGTAATTTAGGTTAAAATTTAATTAAAATAACAAATAGGCTACGCTCTGGTCACTATCCATCAAGGAAATTCAGCTACCTTATGAAAAAAGTGGATTCCTCTAATTGTGACATATGTGGTACTCTTGATGATGTTCAACATTTACTTATGGATTGTGTCAAATATAAGAGGCAGAGAGACTCATTGGTGTCTAAATATGACCTAAAAATGAACGACGTCGAAGTGTTCACTAGTATATTAGCGAGCCCGACTTCAGATATTGCATCTGAGTTATTTGCTATATTTATACAGCAGTGAGGTATCTCTTAGTATATACGTAGAGCAAACATGTATAAGGTTCGAGGGGGGTGACATATTACTAAGTAATAAAACCCCTAAAGAAATAAAGATTAAAAAAAAAACCCATGAACGTCCCAATGCTGGGCACGGGTCTCCTCCAAAGAATGTGGAGGGAATTTAGTCTACTATACCACGCTGGCCAGACGGGTTGGTATAGGGTTTGTTTCGAATTTTCCTTTCCTCGCAATGCTCTTGTCTGCATAAGGTTTTAGTCCCTCCCTTAGTCGCCTTTTATGACACCCACAGGTTGACATGGGTTAGTGACATTATGTATTCTTAATCCGTCACTACACAAACAAAACGTTGGTATAAATAAAATAAAATACATACCTGTTTCTTAACGCCATAGTGCGTTAATACATCGATCAGCGCGACGAAATATATCTCCTTTTTGGGAGCAACTGAAAAGAAAGATGTATATGTTATACTTGTATTTAGTCTCATCCATCGGTTAATTCAATTAACACCATGTTGAAAGTAACCATTTTACAGTCATTTTTAATATTCTATCAACCGATTTGGCTACTCGAGATAGAATTTTGACATATTTTGTATCGAGCTTAAGTCTAATATATCGCATGCTTAATGGAAAATTGACCAATGTTAGATAGGTCAGAATTGAGATACGTACAGAAACAGGCTTCTGTTAGCGCCATCTACCGTACGTACCATACGTTAAAAATACAAGCATCCATGATTAATTATATCAGTGTTAATTATATGCTTCAATAAGTAGGATGAGTTCTCAAGCAAGATCTTCTTTATTATATAGAAAACGGCCGTTAAACAGAAGAGTTTTAATTCGAAAGTATTAAAGATCAATCCTTTGAATTCTTGAAATGATAATGATGATGAAGAGAACTGTCATGTCCATAGGCGGCGGTGACTACTTACCTTCAGGCGGGCCGTTTGTTCGTCTGCCGCGGACGGAAGCTAGATAACGAGAATAGTTAATGAGAAGTAACGTACTGTCCTGGCTGGGTATGGCGTAGATGTCGAGCTCGGGTATGATGCCCTCGTAGCGCAGCGACGACTGGCGCGCGAACCCGCGGGGACTGTCCGGCGGGGTGTTGAACCCCCATCTGTACATCATTAGTATAGCATTTGTTATAAGTTCAATATGGCGAGATTATGTCTGTAGTATTACAGTATTTCTCCTATTAATTCAGTCAACAAAAGGGTTGCAAGTAACTTTTTAGGATGGATTATTTACCGAGGTACAAGGTTCGTGCTCTGTGCGTCATATCTCAAAAACTTGGTTGGAAATTTGGAAAAGTGTATAGCACTAAGTTGTAGACAATTTGATAAGGTTTCATTAAGTAGAAGTATTTTGTCTCCTAGAACATACCGTTTTTGAGTTATAAGCTAAAAATTCAATAATGGTACCTTTATCTCCCCCTACTCCGGCTCACCTCCGAAACCGCAGGAATTTTAGTATGTTCACTTTCTAAGCATCCTTAACAAGTTATCGAAGAAATCGCTTAGGTTCCTTTTCACGCACTGTACAATCTCTTTTAGAGCCTTCGTTGACCGGACTATATGTAGATATTTTTAAAACATGTATAAAATACATACATTTTCGGTTTTTAAATATTATAAATTATTATTTTAAGAGTTTACAAGATTTAAATCTAAATATTTTATTCAACTTTTGTCAACTACTCGTCGGAGCGAATCAAATGAGCCCAGACTCGATGGGGTTGGGTCATTTGAAGACAGAATTCTCATGAGCACCTCGAGGTTCCATCGTCAGATCATTTTACTATAATAGTATAGTGCGTGTGAGTGCTGGTACCTGTCGTGCCTGTTGTCGGTGTCGCTGTCGGTGTCGGAGTCGTTGTTGTCGGAGTCATGTTCGTTGTGGCTGGCGCGCGCCGCCTCGGCCTCCGCCTCGCCGCGGGCGCGCTCGTGCACGCCCAGCAGCAGCGAGTAGTCCATCAGGTGCAGCTTCGTCAGGAACTACACATACACAACACTATTAGCTACGAGAATGACAATGACAATCTAATATGTCACCACGCCTTTTCATCTCAAAAACAACTAGAAAATCATAATATACTATAATATTCTACCACATTCACATAGCGCCATCTAGTCTCAAAGTAAGCAATCATATTTGCTTGTGTTAAGGGTACTAAACAACTGATATACTACTTAAATACATTTTTTTTGTAAATAAATTATAAATTACACCTAGACACAGAACAACCTTTATGTTCATGACACAAAGATTTGTCCTGGATGGGGATCGAACCCACGATCTCCGGCTTAGCAGTCAGGGTCACTAACCACTAGACCAACAGGCCAGTCTGAAGTCTAAACTCTACTGAATCAATAGTTAAAAAGAATGTCATTAAAAACCAACAAAAGGTAACATACGTCGACATCGGCGCTCAGTGTCTCCAATAACTTCTCTTTAGCGGCCTCGCCAATATCAATGCGTACTCCTTGCTTAATAAAATCGTTGTCCTTTAGCGTTGGCAGTTCCTTCTCCAACTCCTTCTCTGAAGCTTCACGATCTACCGTTGAGCCTTTCAAATCGTATTTCCTACAGACAAAACATAATTTATTATTTTAAATCATTATGAATCGTGTAGTGACGGATTAAAAATACAATATAATGTCTTAACCCGTAGATTCGTAAAAGGCGACTAAGGGTAGTAACCCTATGCAGACAAAAGCACGGCAAGAAAAGGAAAATTCGTTTAACCCTTTGAACGCCAATGTTGGCTATACATAATAAAGATTAGCCCACTTGTATATTTTGTCAATACTATAAAGTTTCAGTGTTTGTTTGTTTGGTTGAACGGACTAAACTCAGGAACTACTAACTCGAATTATAAAATATTTTATGTATTTTAGTGTTGTATGGCCCATTTAGGCCCCAAGGCTTAGGATATATAATATCATGCTACGACCATTACGATTTGAGAAGTAGTTAAACGAAGTTTTACGTGAATTTAAAATAACATTGAATACCTATACTAACAACCAACGGCCACCCTGACTAGGTCGTCGGTCCATCTGGTGCGGGGCCGTCCCACGCTGCACCTTCTAATACCTGGCCGCCACTCGAGAACCTTTGTTGCAGGCGGCATTGAACATTGTTTAGCATGGATGTCGTTGGGCTGATATGATGATCATGATGATCTATTCTAACAGTTCTTCGAGAACATGCAGCACTTTTCCCAGTATTTGTACCTTACCTTTCCACTCAAATATTAAAGTTTTAAATAGATAATAAAATATTTTATTAATTCGACAGCCCTGTTTATCAAGAACATTGTTTCAATTCAATCGTTTTGATTAAGATAAACTTACATACTATAAAACAAAAGCATTCTGATTCAACTGATTGCAAATACGAAGTTTTATCTAAATGAATCATTAGATAATATAATGAACCATTTGAGACGAATGCAAATACTGTATGGGCACTAAATAATGTGGTTGTATGCTCTAAGCCCTGGCTTAGACTGATATCAGCCATTCTCACTACTATGACTCAGTTAATGATAAACTTCGGTTACTTATGTCACTCAAGACATTGCATTTCTTGAAGAATGTTGAACCAAGAGTTATTATTATTACCTTGAATACCATACGTAGGCAGGTCAGTACAATAGAATCTGTCTGGTAATAGGCACTGGCCTGTTGGCCTAGTGGTTAGTGACCCTGACTGCTAAGCCAGAGGTCATGGGTTGGATTCCCACCCAGGACAAATATTTGTGTGACGAGGATGATTGTTTGTTCTGCGTCTAGGCAGAGACTATCTGTTATGATTCTGACATGCATACATGCTCGCGGTTTTGGGTACTGCTCTCTTTAATTAAACTGTTTTGATTGAAGTAAAAATAATTAAACTTACCTGTGTATATTGAGATGGTTGGAGAATACGTTTCTGGTCGCCACGAGGTAGTGTTCGATTCCATCCACGGTCAGTCGGTACATGCCGAGGTACTGAGGTAGCAGCGTTTTGCCGTGCCGTTCTACTATGTACTGGAATTATTACATAATTTTTTTATTAATTTTATTAAAACACATCATATTAATCTATTAGAAAACTGTATCTTGCGAGTTAATTCGAGATCACGTAAAAGGCCAACTAGAAAAATAGTTTCTATTCGCACTTTACGGCGGGCATAAACTAACGTTATGCCTATCGTTCACTCGGCCTCATAATGAACACAAGGCCTTTGCAAATATCTGTCCGCCTAAAGCTTCGTAATGGCTAACGCCGCCCATATTCCAGACATAATATATTATAGTACATATTAAAGTATTATATGAATTAAAGTAACTCTTAAGTACGTCATCAGCTGCCAATTTTTCTTCATCTCCCAGTCCACCTAAAGGTTGTCTGGAAGAAATCGCTCTTAGCGATAAGACCGCATTGTCACTACTTTTTCTTTTATTTTAAGTCCTTTTACTTCTGTAATTTACATTTGTGGTGAACAGTTACGAGTATTCTATCTATCTATCTAACTAGAATCATTTTTATCTTTTGAAAAATCTATTCCAGCCTCGTTTCACGGGCGACTTTACAAACGTACCTACAATAAACGGACACTTACTCCCCTATTACAAAATACGGACTAAGCATTAAACCAGGTTTAAAATGACAACTTTGACACTAAAACAATGGCTTATATCAATTTAAACGTGGTTTAATACTTAATCCTTTATTTTTTTAATAAGGGGGAAAGAGTCAAGATTAACTGGTAAGAAACACAAGCCACTTTTGTAAACATCATTACTTACATCATATATACAATGTAACAATGTCGTATATATTTCACAATTATATATGTTATTTAAAGCAACTAATTAAAAAAGTCTAGCATTAAAGATAAGATGGAATACCTATTACATCTGTGAGTAGCTATTGCTTCGCTGAACATACTTAGCATTTAAAAAAATATATGTAGTAAAAAGTAGGTAGTAGAAATCTTGTATCCAAACTATTGTATCATCCAAACTGTATACAAAATTTGTTGTAGATACCTCTATTAGCAGTGGTCAAAATTTACTTCTGAGTTGATTACAATTTTAGTTTGTTAGGTTAAAACTAAATAGGTACAAGATAGCTAAAAAAGAAGTCTTTTTAACGGAATTCTGATTAGTACCTACTTAACAAAGGTTTACATATTCTCCGTCATAACATTACGGCAAAAAATCTTAACACAAGACATAAAAACCACATTGAGCTATTACAAATCTTAATACCACAAAACATAATTTAATTTTCATTGCAGCTAAAATTGATTCATGTGAAAGCAACTTTGTTAAAACGAAATCAGCCTTATTTACAAGTACTTAAAGTTGACATTTGTATTAAACGATACCTATGTGTTGGTTAGTAGGTTTTATTTCTGTTATAGGTACCTACATGGTAAACGCTGTTAAAAACGACCATAGGAGTTGTACTAACGTCACTATAGAAGTACTAGAAATAAAATAATAAAAATCGTTACAAGGATTTAATTTATTGTAATTGGTGCCAAGTATTTCTCATAAAATTAGTATCAAAAATAAATACTGTAGCTACCTACTTAAATTAACAGCTAAAAGCTGTGCTACATGGCTGTAAACTTGGCTTCCACAGAGGTGCCCTTGGTGGATTCCAACCGTGTGGCCGGCTGTTGTAAACCAAATTTCATACACCGACCAAGCTCCCGCCAAAGTCACTCTGTGGGAATGCAAGTTTATAACCGTGTAGAACACCTATTATAACTAAGGAAGCGCAGTTTCGGACTAGTAAGAAACTAATTTACCTAGATGACAAAACAACTTTTATGAACGTTAAAATAATTGTGTAAAGCTAAAGAAACCAAGAAAAATTCTATGTCATATATTATAATATTTCTTTTTGACAACAAAACTGCGCGTCACTCTTTTCAATGACCCGGAAGTAAATATCTGTAAGCTAGTTTTCTTTGGTTGGTTTTCTTATTAATAAATACTCAGTCAACAGCAACCCATTAAATTCCACTGCTGGGCTTTGGTCTCCTCTTCTCTAACTAGAGAGCTGAGAGGGTTTAGGCCATAATCCACACACGCTGGCCTAGTGCGGGTTGGTGGTTCAGACATACTCATGGAATTTCTTCTAAGATATGTGGGTTTTCTCACGATGTTTTCCTTCACCGTTAGCAGACGGTGACTTAACTAGAACATATAAATTCCACAAAGTAGAATCCACATTGGTACTGCCGGTCGGGATCGAACTCGGACCACGTGATTTGCACGCCGGTTCCTTATAGATTTCAGCCACCATCGCTATAAATAAATACTCAGTATCTACCTCTAAATCTAGTGTTGTGCATGTTATTGAATTGCTTCCGAAATTTTTAATGAATATAACCAAACATAAATACGGTATACATATACAATGTATATTATTATTTTTGGGTTAAAGCCATAGAGGCTTCTTAGCTACGTCGACCTGTTACTGTTCTATTGTAGCGTCCACACATACACTTAGAATTACTTCTGCTAGTATGTGGGTTTCCTCACGATGTTTTCCTTCACCGTTAGTGATGGTAAGTCATGTGTCTAGTACATATAAATTCCACAAAGTGAAATCCACATTGGTATTGCCGGTCGGAATCGAACTCGGACCTCATGACTTGCATGCAGGTCATTTATCCGTTTGGCCACCATCGCTTGCCAAAATGTAAATACGGTAACCACTTGTCAAATGGTTTGGCAATTCAAATTCAAATGGCAGAGCACTGCACACGGAATGGCAGGGTCGCGGGTTCAAGTCCCGTCGTGGGTTTGAATTATTCCATTACTAGTTAAGATTCATATAAAATGTTAAACGAAAGCAAAGGAAATTGCTTAATATTTAACGTAAATAACACAACTATTTTTTTTATACGTACCTACTTACCACGAATGTGGCGAAACAAACTTACGGCCCACCAAATAGAGATAAACCTATAGATGCCTGCGTACAGCAGGGGCATGACATGCGCGTTGGCGACCCTTTTAAAACCTAATTAATTATTACGAAAAACATCATACGTAAAGCAAAGAATTCACTTCTACAATGCTCTTATAACATCCTATGCACGTTAATGCAGTTCCTTCACGGCTATTATAGGTACATTCGCCACACTAGCATGCAATAATATATGTTATCTTTAACATACAAATTATCGGAAGTTACATATTACTTAGATTAGATAGTGTTTGAGAGGAATATAGTTTGTTTACATGAACATTGATAACTTGTCAATGGCATTACTATCTATAGCCTCTAACAAATTTGGACAGGACTTAGTAACTTCTATTTTATCTCGTTGTGCAGTGAAAGGAAGTTTTAAAATGAAAATGGCTAATTATGAATTTTCACGATAATTAGCATTAGATTGAAATTATCTTCTCTATTTTGTAATAGGGCCTAAAATTCTAGACGACTTGATACTACTGAAAAAACTAATCAATCGATGTTCAGACCAAAAAGGATTTATACATAAGGTATGCAATTTTAAAGCTAAAAAAATGTATTTAAGTAGTATATTAGTTTTTTAGTACCCATATCACAAGCAAATATAATTGCTTAATTTGGGACTAGTTAGCAATGTGTGACTGTGGTAACAATGTGATAATGATATTATTATAAAACAGAAACAAAAAGAAAATATGTGACCATGTTCGGCAAACGAAATCGCAACTTATCTTTAAAATTACAAAGCACATTTTCAACTGTCGGTTTGTCCGATATGTACCTTTGTTTGAGTTTGTGCGTTCGTAGCATTGAAAAGGTTAAAACAGCATACTCACAGGATGATAATGTTTGAGGAAAGAATGCATCCTTTCCACCTCCTCTGAAGTCAGGGTCTTGAGGATGAACAGTCGGTCGTAGCTCTGGTAGAACTTCGCTCCAGACTTGCCTGAGGAATCGTCCGGTATCGGCTGAGATCTGAAGACAAACCAATGTCAAATAAAATTTAAATACTTATACAATAGGGTCCAATTTCAATCGATGCTGAGTTTTGTTTGTACACAATCCCCACGTTTGTGTTACTTTAAAGTCAGAGTACCTACGTAGAAAAACTACTTAGGTAATTACTGCACGTGTCGTAAACCCGTTTTCTTATAATTTAACAATCATATCTGTAAATTTTGCGAATTTGACCTAACTGAGAACAGTAAGATAACCTACCATATCTAAATTAAAACAGTTTTTTTTAATTAAACTGTCGAAGATAGCAGACGAATCGATCGATCAATCGAGCAATTGATCTGAAAGTAACAGGCACCTGCCAAATCGCTGCGTACTACCTCAAAATTGCAACACAAAAGACCAAGACATGAGATGTTCGTTACGATTCGTCAGACCATGGTGGGTGACCGTTTGTGGCACTTTCACTATAGAGCGTCTCCGTGCTTTGGAAAGCACGTAAAGCCAATAGTCCAGGACTTAATGTCGTAGTAGGTAGTTTAAGTCAAGTTGGAGGTATTCGCGGTGACTACATCAAGCCTCAGCATCAGCCTTTCGACTCAAAACCATTAGACAAAAATAATAAAGTTTTCTAACGACAACGTGCACCTTTTACCGAAATCAATCGATATTTTTGTATTAACCTACCGTTATTGTTTCATATAATGTTTACATATAATTTCGACTAATGAGAAAATAATTTCACAGCATTGTGTCGACGAAGAAATGACATGTATTTATTTGGTGTCACATTGTAAATGTTACAATTCAGTTTAGTTTATTAGTTTTAACGTATTTATAATACGTGAAGGTCATTGTTAAAAGCATGAAACACAACGTCATTTTATGTTTTATTATATTTTGTGTCTCACAGTAACTATTGATATTGATATTTATTTCTCTGAGAAATATGTTAGATAGAAAAAATCTTTTACGTAGTCTTACTAAGGTCACAGGGAACTACTAAAATATTTTTTTTGATACAAAAAAAAAAACACGATGCAGGGTTTTGGCATTTATTTCACGGCAAGCCTCTTGTAGTCTGTTTAGTAAAGAATTAAGAATACATAATGTCCCTACCCCATTTCTACCCGTGGGTGTCGTAAAAGGCGACTAAGGGATCCTTAAGCAGATCAGACCACTGCGAGAAAAATAAAATTCGAAATAAACCCTATAACAACTCGTCAACCCTGCAGTGGGACGTTTATGGGTTGAAATGATGATGAAGCCTCTTTTATCAGAAATCCAATATTAATTAATTCCTGATACAACACGTCATTCATCGATCAGAACATTATGTTAATTGCGTTAGCAGCTGCATGATTTATCAGTATTTAGGTAATTGGTCTTTGAATTTGTGGAGTCAAAACGATTTTTTTATTACTATTTATTATTAAAAATACCTTTAATTGCTCATACATTATAATTAATTATGATTTGAGGGCCTACGTACCTACCTACTCGTACCTTACCTTTTTTCATTTAAGAGACTCGGCTCTAGACAATAGATCAATCGTAACTCTCTATTCTGTCTTCTTGATACGACTCTAGGGTAAAGTCGCCTAATATCGGCCACTGCCTAATATCGGCCATTTACACTCTATTTGAAATTATTTTTAAAATCTGTACTATAGAAGCCTAATTTTCATGCGAAATGATACCTTATTTCCTTGAGCAAGAGACTATTAAATATGGCTGCCATCAAACGTCGTTTGGACGCTCAGTGAAAAAATGTTTGTAGTCCTGTACGAAAACCCGAATTTCGGGACATTTCGTAGTCAGATTCACGGAATCAGCTATGGGTGGGAAGTAAGTTTTATACATATTTTTGTTATTTCAATGTCTAATGAATATTTATATCGTTAATTTGATTAATTTACTAAGTTGTGAGAAAGGAATAATAATGTTATTTTATTTATTTTATTAAATATAAACCCGGCCGAGATTAGGGATTAAAATGAACTAAAAAATGTTAAACCGGCCTAGTGGCCGGTCCATTTAATCGAGCCTTGCCTAAATTCGGCCTCTTCGTTACTTCAACATTCACCAGCTGTGGTGGATAAAAGGTGCAAACTATTACTCTGGCCATGGCGGTCAATTTATGAGATGTGTTTCTTACTGGTGCATCAGTCAGTATTTAGAATTTAACTAAATATTCGGCAATAATTAAAATAACCGCTTCGGTTGTCAAATGTAAATAGTCATTACTGTTTTAAGTATACCTTACTCGTTTCTTAGAACGTTACTTCAATTACATAGTTGTGACTATTTTTACTTACAGAATATGCTTAAACTACTAGCTACTACTAGCCTCACAATCGAATTGCCGAAGATCTAAAAAAAATAAGAAAAAGGATTGCAAAAAAAATGTTGTTGTTGTTTTGTAAAAAAAAAAAATTAAAAAGAAAAAATCCTACTTAAATTATAAAATTAAATGCAAGTTATATAATACGAATGGGTATATGGATTTATTATTACCAGAGGGCTTAAATTTCTCATTTATATATTCAATTAATAAAACAAAAAATCTGTTAATGCGGGTAGTTTTTTAACATATTATAGCTATTTTAATTAAAATTATGCTTGGTTCCCTCCTAAGTAATGATATGCCGATATAAGGCAACCAAACGGACGATTTTTGGCTTGAAAGGCCGATTTAAGGGGTTTTTGACAACTCTGCACAAAAAAATTAATAAAAAAATAACTGGGAATAAATTGGACAAATTAAGATGAAATAATGAATAACTAACTAACGTATAGCATAAAAATACCCCAAGTATGTATCAAAGGCCAGGCATATTAGAGAAAAATGCAGTTATATGCCGAAAAATGTTGACATGGCCGATATTTAGCGCTATTGGCTGATATTAATTTTTTTTTCTTTAATTTCGTTTTAATCTACCGCTAACATAATTATTTATTAGCGGTATATATGTTAAATAGGAGTTTTGTGTAGCTTAGGTATACCTATATAATGCATTTACTTGAAAGGCGATTATCGAATATATATCTAAATGTTTATATCAATAGACCTATAATACAATTAATAAACATAAATTTATTTAAACAATCTATTAACTATCGTATAATCTATTCGATCGCTTTGTTGTCCCGTCGTTCTTTATTTGAGCACTGCTCAGGTCCTACATACATAAGATGGGACTATATAATTTTATTCTTGTATAGTCAAAGAACGGTAATCAGTCACTGAGTATTAATTACCAAGGTCATCGAGACAATAGTTTGATAAAAATTTAGGCATTAATATGTTATCATAAAAGCAAGCTTAGATTACAGATGTTTTCATAAAGAAATGTGTTGAATCACACAGCTCACGTTCACTTATCTTGATAAAATTCATTTCTTTTTTATAATGGCAAGGTCACTTGTTATAATGTTACTAATATAAAATGATCTCAACACCTTGTACCTAGCTATTGTAGTTACAATTTTTTTAGATGTATTAAACAAATATTCGTTGTATTACCGCATAAGGTTTCTTTTTCACATGTGACACGACATAACTTATTTTGCTCGATGTTTTCACCACCAGGTTACACTCGATGTTCAAAAGCTGATTCCAAATAAGGTAGATATTTAAATACCTAATACATACATACATATAGATCACGCCTCTTTCCCAACAGAGGGGTAAATTTAATAAAAAAAATATAACGCAGACGAAACATAACCCCGCGGTTTTGTTGGTAACAATATGGGATACGCAGACGCTTTTCCAGACACAAATTTATATACTAATAATTTTTATTATAAATAATATTTCAACCTGTGTTAAGTGATTAATGATTAGGTACTTGATGTGATAGTGTCACCTCTGTCATACGTTACCTATAGTGTACTGTGCGAAGAGGATGCAGAACACAAATACTCACCTTCCGTAGTGATAGTGCACATGAGTGCTGAGCATTTTAGTGCAATGTGTCTGTTAATGTTCAAAATATACATATGTATATACGATATATTAAGTAACGGAGACAATTGCGGGAGGTTAAGGAACTTAAATGGAGGTCACGGTCAATAAAGGATCGTGGAGACACTCGACACCCGATTGTACCTAACTGGTCTAGGAATTAGGATAACGGGGCAAAAAAAAAAAGAAACAAAATTCAAACTGTAGATTCTCTCAGAAAGTTCAAACAAGCGGTTAGACAAGGATGACTTCACAAAACAGCCAGTGAATTGTGGGGTATGCTAATGTTCGCCGTGTCAGTTCGAAAGGCACACTACATACTGTTATTTGAAAAAAGAAACTGAAAAATAAAACTCAAAATCGTACAGCTGCTAGTAAAACTCCGTCTGACCTCAGGCGTTTTATCGTCAGTCCACGTTTGACGAATTCGCTCGCATCGTGGAATATGCTCTCTTGGTGTGTCTCGTTTTTCATGTTGGCAACCCCGGTAGGAGCAGTCGCTGACCGCCGCAGATTCGAGCGAGGCCGCTTCTGAGCCTTCGAACGGAGGTAGTTATCTGGCTTTCTAAACCTATGGACCGGGACGGGATGGGCAAGGATGCGAAAATACAATTTGGGAATAAAAATAAACATAAATAAATATACTCAATCAATAAAAAAATAATATTATCGTTAGAGTATCACACGTGCCGAGTAGTAAACGTTGATATTATGTATTTTAGATATAATGGTATGGTACCTACCTTGTGAGTGATTCTTTAAAGTCGATGTCATCAATTCCGAACCTCTCTCTTAAGTTCCTGAACACGAGGGGACAGTACTCCTTAATTTTGAAGTGAGACGGCATGTTTTCTCTGAAACAAAACAATATGTTTTCTAATACTATAGGTACAATATCATCATATCAACGTATATAGAATAGAAGAACTCTCATATTTTTAGCTTGGGTATTGAATTTAAGATTCATCAGATACCTAGCACGGAAAATTAGTTTAAACCCAAATAATTGTGTTTAATTATACAATATTTTTAATCCGTGTAGTGACAGATTAGGAATAATGTCACTACCCTATCTCAATCCAGTGGGTTTCGTAAAAGGCGCCTAAGGGAGTAACCTTATCCAGACAATGAGCACTGCAAGAAAAAGACAATTCAAAACCCTATTCCAACACGTCTGTCAGCGTGGTATAGTAGGCCAAATTCCTTCCACATTCATTGGAGACCCCGTAATAATATAATATAATATTTCACCGCAAATTAAGCAATTATATTTGCTTGTGTTAAGGGTACTAAACAATTAATATATACATACATACATAGTATCACGCCTTTTTCCCCGAAGGGGTAGGCAGAAGTGTTTCACACCAACATTTCGCCAGCTATGTTTGGTCCCATAAAATAGGGGGCGAGCCTATTGTCATCTACCGGGAACATTTGTTTACCAAACATATTTCATGATAGAAAAGCCCAATACCATTTTCACTCGACCCGGAACCTCTTGCAAAGCAGTCGTACACACTTGCCGCTGCGCCACCGAGGCAGTTACAAACAACTGATATACAACTTAAACACATTTTTTTTACCCGTGTCCAGCAGTGAGACGTTTATGGGTTGAAATGATGATTTTGGGTTTCATTATACCTTTCTAACCTGTTTAGTCCTCTATTGTAAATTTATCATACGGCATATTCAGTACGTTCATACGGTCTACGAGAAGCTATGTTCCCATGTCTCCCCTAAAAGAAATCTAGGAAATTTAATTTTACTTTTCATTGGCTATGTGTTTCAGTATTGGACTGAAAATATTCAGTTTAAAAACAAGTTGATTTATTGATTGGTGAAAACTACGTATTGTAATTCTACTTATTTTTAACGACTTCAATCATCCTTAGCTCACTAAGACGTCGTAAATTTATAATGTCCTTGGTGCTTTTATTTCTAATAACTTTAAATCCGTTTAGCTATGGAGGGAAGTGGATAATTTATATCTAACTCCTTTATTTAGGACATTTAAATTATAATTTTGTAGGTTCACTTCCAAGACAGTAGGTTGGATTCTCAGGGACTCCGAGTGTCATAAGTTCATAACTCGTAACCACGACTGCCACATCCAATTAATAAAATTACCGAACATTGCTTGGCGTGAAATATTCTGAATATTTAAACAATTTTATATCATTGCTAGTCACAGCTTCAACAAACTTTTGATTATTTTTTTTTTTTTTTATTGACAACGCCCGCACTAGGGAACAAGCCCTGTGTCGCGGGGAGCTTTACAAACATGAAACTAACGGACACAAAGTACACCCAGACTAGAAACAAATATCTATGAATCACACAAATATTTGTCTCGTGTGGGAATCGAACCCACGTCACCCAACACGGCGATGTAGTGGCGAGGCGACCACTTTAACCACTGCGCCACGGTGACAGTCGTCTGGTCTGGTCGTCAATACCCAAGCTAAAAATATGAGATTAACCTTTAATTTTTTCGTAAATGTTATTGCATGTTGCAAACTTCGAACATTTCAGTAAAAACCGAACACCTGTGCAAGCCTGCTCGTGACTCGTGTTTGTAATTGTTCATAACTGTTAATCCTAGCTTACAAGACTTGCAGTTAAAATTTTTCAACGATATTAGATGTTAACAATTTATAGCTATTAGTTTTTTGAAGACCAATTAGTTTATCTTACAGAGACAATTGTCGATAACAGGTTAATGTAATATTCTAATAAATGCAACAATTAATAGCCCATTAGTTAATTTTGTTGTTATCATTGACGTGCTTTATAAACGTGACTAAATTAAGACGAAAATGTGCGTGCACCTACTGTTTGAATGGGAATTGAGGCCCTTTAAGGTGTCTGCACATTAATAGAAAATAAGACACGTCAAGCTAAACAGACTATTTGTACCTTCTAGGTGTTATTAATCTTATTTTTGGCCTAAGTCGCGCGGAACTTCGCTCCTATCGTTCTTTATTTGGCCACTGCTCAGCAACTATTAGAATGACTTCCTCAATAAAAGCGCTATCTAACCCCTCTTACACCGGCAAAAGCAAGTATGCAGTTTCTCAAACATAAAAAAAGCCCTTATAAAATTCACTGAACATTTTTCATGTACCCGTAGATATCCCCAAGTCTATCAAAAACATGATAATACGTCTCTATGATTCATTTTCTAGATTAGGTTCAGATAAACATATCGTTAAAGTCGGAGGTAAACGCGATGATGCATTTAAAAATTACGACTTTTTTTCACATTCAAGACGAAATTCTGTGTAGAAAAATGAGTCAACAGTTTTATAGGTTGCATTTTTTACAGCGATAATGTTTATAGCAGTCAATCGATTTTGAATTTATGTGAAAAATCTATAAATTTGAAACAATGAAGATTACATTATGTTATAGATTTAAATTTTAGTTTTCTTTACCTCAGCAACTAGATTAAAGAGAGCAACTAAAAACTGAAGTGTAGGAAATGTAAAAATGGTCATGGCGGTCATATGCAGTGACATTAAAGAGAGGGAGAGTTTGCCAGGGAAGCTAGGTCATAGCATTCACAGGCTACATTTTTGCACCTAACTCTCTCACTCAATGGTGTATAAGAAACAGACCTCTCTTTTACACCTTTTTGAACAGAACAAAGTGCGTTGCCGGCCTATTCTATTGCATGTTTAAAGCTCATCTTATCTCATCTTCACATTGCAGTAATTCAGATGGTTTGGATTTCGATATACACACATAGATCACACCTCTTTCTCAACAGAGTTATGTAATTTCTAACTACATTAGATTATTTCTAAATTTCCTTGTACTTATTATTCAATGATGAACTAGGTATATAATAATTTTAGTTTTATAATTATTATAATGAGGAAACATGAGAGGTATTCATTTTCCTGTGAAGTTGTAAGAATATATATATTACCATCACTCAAAAAATAAATAAATGATGAATCTTACTTGTTAAACAAATGGTTGTCAACTTTGAGCTTGGAGTAAGCCCTGAAGTCGTCAGGTAGAAGCATAACTGGTATTGAGACATGACTTAGTTCATTAATCTGGAAAGGAAAAGAAACATACAACAATTCATTCGTACATACATACTTCTTATGTTATTAACTGTTTATATCACAACATACTGACGGTATTGGACCGATTTCCAACGCAATATAGCTTAATAGTCTATTTATATTCAATGGCAATGCGACGAATAAAAACAATAACTTATTGACATTGTGCCAGATATTACATCGAGATCCTAACGATAATATAAATCTTTTTAAGGAGCGAATTTGTAATGTAAACATTGCAAAACCACAACAAACCAGTTGCGAAGGAAATGACATAATATCAATGCTTAGCTCGCCGAGATTACTTCAAATGGGATTATGGGCCCGCCATACTATTTTAATTAGTGGATATTAAATAAAATAATTACCGTGTGATTTACACCCCACATAAACACAGATAGTAATGGTTCATTTGCACGAAATAGTTTAACTTTTTGATGTTTAACACGAATGTGTTTCTTCTTCAATTTGCTCAATCCAGTGCTCGGAACGGACATTTTGGATTTGTTTACAACTTCTATCAAAGTCAAAGAACAGCCACTGTATGTAATTTATAGGAAACAATAATAACTAAACCATTTTTGGTTGACGGGAAATATATTGAACCGCGTAAAAAGGCAATTTTAATATGAAATTTATAGAAACTCGACACCCATCAACAGCAGCAAACGGCTTTTTGACAGACTGACAGAAACAGACAGATTACAGAATGAAAAAGTAATGAGAGTCTGTCTGTTTTAGGCGATTAACTAGAGATGTGATAAATTAGGCCAATTAGGCGATTTAAGAGTTACATTAAGAATCGATTGGTTGAGAATTTGAGATCAAACACAGACTAATAAGAGATCAAACCCCTTTAGTCTGTGGTCTAGTCCGTCTAGTCCATAGATTATACACTATACATTACGGAGGGAGGTCTAGTCCATGACAGGCCGGTTTGGCTGACGTCTGACGTCTGGTCTGACAGACAGTTTGATTTCTATATCCAATTTATATGTTGGAGTAAATAAGAATAATTTATTGAAATATTCACTATTTATGTATGATAGTTAAAGTTGTGCAGTGTAATTAATCTGCAGTAAAATATAGAAATGATTATACCAAGCCCTTTTGTTTATTGGGCGCAGACTGAGAGTGTAGTGTCGCTGAAGATTGAACTAAAAAATGTTTCAAAGCCCAACGTGAAAGTTCTCGAAAATAATGTAAAATTCTCAGGCCAAGGCATTGGGGCTCGAGGTGAGAGCCTGTATGAATTCAGCCTGGACTTATTCTCTTCTGTGAAGACGGTAAAAAAATCAATATATGTTATTTAAAAAAAATGAGTGTTTCTATGTTGCCCTCATCATCAGATCATCAGATATTTTATTTAATGCCGAAATAATATTTCGAGAATGTTGTTCATTCAAAATATTATTTACCTATCAATTGCTCTTTGTACAATAATCCAATCTTAAGTCATACCTATTTATTTGTATTATCATAAGCCACTAAGCTGCAACACTATCAAGGCAAACATGATAGTTATAAATAATTAAAATTAAATGTGAACACACATAATGTATAATCTCACAGTATTATAAATCAAAGTAATTATAAAAGTGCTCATTGAGCTGAGTTTGTAATAGAGCTAAGCTAATTATAGTGTGGTAAAAAGGTAGGTACTTATTTTAAATAATTATTTTTTAATTAACTGATGAAAACATACTAGATAATTAGGTATTTGATTCAAATAGTCATGGGTCAAAGCACATTATGCTTTTATGATTCATCATCATCATACTACAACCCACAAACGTCCCACTACTGGGCACATGTGTCCTCCAAACATTTTGAAGGGAATTTAGTCTACCATACCTTTTATTTGGGGAACAAATTAAGTAAAATACAGTTTAGAGCAAATCAAATATCCAAAATCTTGGTGAGAAGGGTTCTCTAACTAAAAAACTAAAGACTCTAACTAAGAAACTTCCTTCCCCTGTTCCCCTTTTAAACATCTGACTAGTTATTATTATTTAGACACTAAATAATAATTTACTTAATCTTATTTAGTCACTAAATAACAATAATAAATAAATAACCAATTCTTTTAAACCAGCAACTACTATAAAACAAATTTATTATTTACAGGGTGAAGAACAAGCTACAGTTCTACGAGTCTTTGACAACCGCGTAGACTTAGTACTGCAAAAACAAGAACCGTCTTGGTGGCCAAGGTTAACAGCACAACCACAAAAGCCAGCGTGGTTGAAGGTAATACATATTTTTGGTACATGTCCAATGCAGTATGGGGATCTTCAATAAAGGAGTGAATAGTTTTCTTAAGGGTTAGCAACATGCTCATGATGCCCCTAGAGTTGCAGACATCCATAGACTACAGGTCATCACACTTACCCTCAGGCAGGATTAAATCCTATTTGCCACCATTCTGATATAAAACAATGCCATAGACAGACCACAAATCGCCACAAAATATATATAGCAAAAACAAATATTTTATTGTATAATAATGTGTCATGTTTCCAGATAAACTTCGACCTTTGGAAATCAGAAGACGGTCAAGACAGTGAAGAAGAGAAGCGGGACGTGATGAAGGACTACCCAGGCATGTATGACAAACTGCAAAAAGAAGAGATGGGGTACAGAAGAGGTTTGTTACGTTAGTATTGTTAAAACAAGTTTTTGTAGTTTATGTCCTTGTGTTAGTACAAATTTTTAACTTTAAGATACACATATTATTGACTTGGATATATGTTATGGAACCACATTATCTTGTGTAAGATGATCATGGTTTCCCAACAGGGCCTTTTTTTAAAGAGAAATGGAGCTAGCGCATGCAACGCCATTCTGGAAAACGAGACAGTTATGTGGGCCTCAGATGACAGAAGGCTAGGATACCCACTAAAACTCCTTTGTGCACGGACAACACATTTTACAGGGTGGGATGCCGAAACTTGATATGACATGAGGCACTCACCACTGGGTGAGTGCCTCATGTCATATCATGTCATATAAATAGTTGGGTCAACCCAACTATTTATTTAGCCAGTTACGACAAAATAAATTTGTTGCCCTATACAATAAATGAAAGTCATGAGTATTTTATTCTAGATATAGATTGGTGCCAGATTTTGCCCCGCTTGCCACCCCTTACACTTCTCACATTGTGGACTGTTCCCCAAGAAACCAGATACCCTAATATACCTATGCTACTGTTGTTTAGTTACTGTGGGTTTCTGGCAAATGAATGTCCATCATTAGAAATTATTTTTTAAGGTTACTGCATATTTTCATAGAGTGAATATTGTCATAACATGGCATCGGTTCCAACGGCCGTCATCAATTTAACTTTACCTTGAGTTTTCTCTTAAACATTATTATGCAAATTTATATATAATAAATAATAATTTCAACATTATGGCATCTATCTTTTGATACTGATAAATGAGCAAGTCTTGTCTATAGACTGTGTAAGTTATACTGCAGAATTTGGTCATATTACTTTGTACCATAGTATTTAGTCAAGTAATTATGTACTGTCAAACAAGTTCGTCGTCAACTTTCTTTACTTCGAGCCCAGCAGTGGGACTTAATGGGTTGCTGATGATGATGATGATGATGAAACAACTTCGTAATCAACCAATTTCCAAACATTTTTCTATGTTTTTGTTCATGATAATAAAAGTTCAGGTTCATATAACACGTACGAGTCGAGAGTCGGACAATAAGATTCAGTAGATCAGTATAAATATTCAGAAACAAGTCAAGCAGAAAGTTTGTCTAATTGTACATTGTATTATGTGGTGGCGGGAGTGTTGGGAGTGTGTAGGACTTAATGCAATGGGCTTTGGATATATGCTTGAAATAAATGACTAGAAGTCGCGCGGGGTTTCGCGCCCTTCGCTTTTATTTGGCCACTGCTCAGCTCCTATTAGCCGTAGCGTGATGTTATATAGCTTATAACATTCCTCGATAAGTGGGCTATCTGACACTAAAAGAATTTTTCAAAACGGATCCCTAGTTCCTGAGATCCTAGCGTTCAAACAAACAAACTCTTTAGCTTTATAATATAAGTATAGTCTATTTGGACGTTTGGTCAATTCCTCAGGTGCTGTTGCACTTTTGACAATAAATAAAAAGATCACACAATTTCCACTACGTTTTATTGTTATTTAAAAGACATATTCAGAAATATAGCATATCATGATGGACACTAAAATTAGATTTTATAGTGGCATCCATAATATTGCTGAATTGGCTATTGGCTCCCTCCACATTCTCTGGAGGAGACTCATGCCCAGCAGTGGGACGTTTATGGGTTGAAATGATGATGATGATCCATAATATTTGAGGCACAATATTCTGTTGCATACTTCACTAACTATCTATACTCAATATTAGAAAGCTAAAGAGCTCGTTTCTTTGGTTGAACGCGCTAATTCAGGAACAACTGATTCAATTTGAAAAAAATATATTAGTGTTGGATAGCCCATTTATCGAAGTAGGCTATAGGCTATATAACATCAGGCTATGACCAATAGGAGCGTAGTAGTGGCCCAACAAAGATTCACGGATATGAAGCCATTGGAAACAGCTACGAATTAATCATCAGCAACCCATTTAGTCCCACTGCTGGGCTCGGATCTCCTCTCCTCTAACTAGAGAGCTGAGAGGGTTTAGGCCATAATCCACACACGCTGGCATAGTCGGGTTGGTGGATTACGAATTAATACACCTCTTAAATTTTGTATATTTTCAGAAGACTACAAGAAGGTGTACCTAATAATATACAACCTTTTTCAATTCGTTGGCTACTCGTATGTGCTGTCCGTGCTTTGTGTGCGATACATAAAGCATGACTATGACTCTATTGTTGATACCTACGACTATGTTGGAGGAGCTATGAAGTTTCTACAGTTGCTGCAGTATTTGGAAGTTATGCATCCACTGTTTGGGTACACTAGGGTAAGTGTTTTATGAGTTTTTTCTCATTATCAAAGCATTGTTATTATGGCTATTGTCTTATATCATCTGTAGTCTTTTTTCGATCGAATCCTTAAATTTATAGATATATAGTATAATTTTTGTTCAAATTCAAACCGATCGTTTCTATAATGTTAGCATAGACATAACCGTTAACCAGTTAAGACATTTATTATTGGGTCACGTAAAGGATTCACATTACGTTTTTTATGTATACGCATAATTGTTGTAACTGTAATATCATATTATTTAATTTCAAACCAGTTATGTTAGTTGATGATGAATCATCACATATTTGTATCTGCTGCCTATAATAGGTATGCACCCTTTTTAAATATTAAGGTTTGTGTTTGTATATTACTAGTACTTTATAGTATATAAACATTCATATAACACACATAGTAATTTTGTGTAAATCTTGTACTTAAAACACTCTCAAGTTTGGATTGTAATTTTGTGGTTAACTATAATTGGCCAAATATGTATGTGATATAGTTTAGTATTTCTAACTTTAAGTGGCTGTTGTTAACCTGAACAATAAAAATAAATAAATAAATAGGTTTGTCAATGGTTCATCATGTCTGAGCTAGTAAAATTATTCGATATTTTTATAGCAGCTATTTGAGAAGAAAATAAAATATTTTTTAAAAATTCTTTGCTTTTTAAACGCCTAGCCTATCTGTCAAATATTATGCACTATTATCATGTATTGATTTTTAGTTAATACTAGTAATAGTTAAACTCTACCTTGGTGTTCCACAGGGCGGTGTTCTGGTCCCTTTCCTGCAAGTGAGCGGTCGCGCGTTTGTGCTGTTTGCGATGATTGAAGCCGAACCTCGCATGCAGACCAAGCCCGTCGTGTTTTATTTGTTCGTCATTTGGAGCATGATTGAAGTCGTCAGGTTAGTAACATTATCAAGTCGTTTATATTTTTGTCCTCATAGAATTTGGGATATTATAGTTGTATGAGGACCATCGTAACAAAACTGATGCAGGCAGTGACAAATAAATTATGTGTCTTCTGCACTCCATTTTTGTTCCAAAGATTAGCACAGCACAAGATATCAGTCCATCTCATGGGGGTGAACGCTGGCTATAGACACTCGCCAGATGTAAATTCATTCAGTCACTACCAGCCTCTACTCGTATATTAGTTAGCAGTGCAACCAAAAACGAACTCACCTTTGTTACCAGTAATTTGCTTTTAGTACCAATTCGTCCCAATAATTTCATTACTTACCATTAGAAACCAGGAAATTCCTTCTGTAGCGACTTTTCCTTGTACATAACCAAAATATATGCCTACGTTCTATTGTATCATCATCAGCAACCCATTATTGTCCCACTACTGGGCTCGAACTCCTTTATCTAGAGAGCTGAGAGGAATTTTGGCCATAATCCACACACAGGCTGGTGGATCAGACATAAACTTAGAATTTCTTCTAGTGTATGTGGGTTTCCTCACGATGTTTTCCTTCACCGTTAGCAGATGGTAAGTCACATGCCTGGTGCATATAAATTCCACAAAGTAAATTCCACATTAGACCTCGGACCGCGTGTTTAGCACACCGGTCACTTAACTATTCAGCTACCATCGCTTTTTGTGTCTTTTGTATACTATACTAGCTTCCACCCGCTGCTTCGCCCGCGTGGTATGTATTTAATACCTATAAACCTTCCTCTTGAATCACTCTATCTATTAAAAAAAACCGCGTGCGTAGTTTTAAAGATTTAAGCAGGGATATAGGGACAGAGAAAGCGACTTTGTTTTATACTATGTAGTGAAGTTAATCAATGTTGAGAAATCTGTGTAATCTCTTATTTTTGTTTATCATTTCAGGTACCCATTCTATATATCACAGCTATACAAAAAAGACTTCTACATCCTAACATGGCTGCGCTACACAATGTGGATTCCTTTATACCCAATCGGTATAATTTGCGAAGCGATAGTCATACTAAGAAACATACCATACTTCGAAGAAACACAGAAGTTCACAGTAGCTATGCCCAACGAATGGAACTTTGCTTTTCACATGCCGAACTTCCTCAGAGTATATTTACTATTTCTAACATTCCCTGGCATGTATTTCGTCATGAGTCATATGCATAAGCTAAGGATGGTCAAACTTAAACCGAAGATTATAATTAAAAAGTCCAAGTAGGATAGACTGGCGGTATATTCATACCAAACATTAGTCTGAAGGATTGTGGTATGTATATACCTGTGCTCACAGAAACTGTTAGTGACTGGGGTGTTTGGTTTAGTAGTTTGGGATGAAATAACATTCAATCCAATGTTGAAGATTGGTGGTGGAATAACAAAATTTTAGAGCATTTTATCATGATATATATATTAATTGATTTTGATGGAAAAAAAATACAATTTCCTTTGAAGTCTTCTTTGCGTTGTTGGTGCTGCAGGATTGTGTAAGTAATGGATTCGATTCCAAAGTTTGACATTTATAACCTTGTATCTCTAGTACGTAACGACGAAATAATCTACTTTGATTGGTTTCCAATTTTCTAGACATTCCCGCAATATAACAGCATCAATCTATCAATTTTGGATTGAATTCATGAGAAGAAAACAAAATAATTATATTATTGTACCCACATAAAATAATCTTTGTCATCAATATATACTAAACGTTTCTTCTATCTAATATCATAATAATTGGATAACGTAGTGTAGGGTAGGCCACCAAAGATTCTGATACACCTAATTTTGTTCAGTAAATTAGTATTAGCATAAGCTATTGAATCACCCGGCGATGGACCGACAAGGAAAATGCGCTCTTATTGCTTAATAATAAGGAGTTTAATAGGACGGCTAGGTACTTTCCGTCCGCCATTACAATACACGGCAAACATTTTAAAAATTTTAAACAACTCATATATAGTAAGTTGAGCAAGAGGTCCTGGATTCGATTACTGGGTCGGCCAAAAACCGTATTGGGGTTTTCTGTAATGAAATTGTCACTCTCAGCCCAGCAGTCTGTCTCCAGTCCAGTTAATAGCAATTAGTAAGTTCGCCTCCTATAGAAAACATAGCTGGCAAAAAAGTGTGTGAGTATAATACACGTCTGCCTACCCCTTCAGGTAAAAAGGCTTTTGTCTCATTAATTAAGTAACACGAATTGAAAATTATTTACTACCGCCCAACCAATGGCGCGCGGCATGCGACCGATGCACGTTTGTGATTGGTTTATGATCACCCCCGGCCCCGCGCTCCGCCCATTCTACCAAAGAGATCTAAAATTCTGCACTGCACAGCTTATGTATAATAATCATCATGATTTCAACCCATAAACATCCCACTGCTGGGTATGGATCCAAAACTATGTTGGCCAGACGGGTTGGTATACGTTTTCTTACAAATTTACCTTTCTTGCAGTGCTCTTGTCTGCATAAGGTTACTCCCTTAGTAGCCTTTTGCGACACCCACGGGTTGAGATGGGGTGGTGACATTGTATTCTTAATCTGTCAATACACAGATAAAATAATAAGTATAATACCAAGTTATAATAGAAACCCATTAATGCCCCACTGCTGGGCAAGGGTCTCTTCCTTTCTTCCAGTGGGCTGAGACAGTTCAGACCATAATCCACACATGCTGGCCTAATAAGAGTTGATAATACCAAGTGGTTAGTCAGTTTATTATGTATGGATATTTCAATAGACGTATAAGTAGTTAGAAAAAAAATGTTCTGTGTACCTATTTCTAAAATATTTCCAAATATATCATAGACTTCCATTTGTAATATTATCATACAAATAATATATTATGTCACAGTAATTATGTGGGTTAACAAAATTAGTTTAGTTGAATTATAATATTGTAATAACAACTTTAAATTAATGTGCTCCCATATTGACGTAAGAAATAATATATAAATTTATATATTTTCTTTGAGCTTTCATGCATTTTATTTGCATTATGCTTACTCTTGTATTGTCTTGCATTTAGGGAAGAAATAAATTAATTTCTTTTTTGCTGAACGGCAAACAGAACCGTTTTTTTGTTATCCTACTAAGATTATGTATGAAGTGATGATTTAATTATATTTATAAGACTTTTGTTTACAATTTTGTATGCTGAATGGTGAAAGTTAAATAAAGGTTTTAATTATAAAATGGGATAGTGAATTTCATTTATGAGTTGCAGACCAATCTGGTGGAAAGGTACTCATAATTTCATTGAAAGTATGTGGTAACCTCATGACACGGGGTGCGTTTCAGTGACAAGACCAATACGACAATGGCATAATTTAAAAAATAAACTATGGCAAGATTTTGTATAAAATTGTAAAATTAATAAACCTAGGAATTGAGGACTTTTTTTGGGTATTTTTAAAAGTTTTGACAAATTCAAATCTAGTTTTTACAAAAAACTTCAGACCTCTGCGATGCTTTTTGAGCGAGAAGTCGGCGATAACGTGTTTCCGTTTCAATGGCATGGCCATGGGGTTTTAGTCTTATAGCTCTTAAAATATAAACCAAGGTTTTTTTTTACAATGTATTTGCTAAAATTTTCTGTCTTTGCAACGCTTTAAATATAAAGATTTCCATGGCCACGTTCAGACCCTTTATAACTTTTTAGCCATAACTTTGACAAATTTATGGCGAATAGACTTGATACAAATTTTAACTTATGCCATGGTTGTGCCATTCAAACGCACATATGCAACGTCATGGACGTTAAAAACGAAAATGTGCTTGAATCTCAGACCAACAAAAAAGTAAAGACGGAGCATCACGAACATCAAAATGAAGCCACCTGTTTGTCTATGTGTTTGTTGGCAGGGTTGCCACTTGTTAAACATTTTCCCTATAATTTGGGAAATCATATTATGTGTGTGGGATAAGTATATTATATTATACGAGTAAGATATTGTTGTGTATGTATTGTATCTCAATTGTTTAGAATGACTTCTATTGCGTATAAAAACTTCATACATTCATAATTCGGTTCGCATAAAACAGTAGGAATAACATATTTAACATTCACAGATATTTTACCACAGGCCTGTATTAAATCAGACTAGAGGTCTGATTTAATACAGGCCTGTGGTAACCTGTGGCAACACATTGGTGAAATTTATTTATAATTTATAAATTATGGGTCATCAATCATAGGTGAAATTATACGCGTTCATGCCGTACATTTATACAGACAGATTGGCAGGCAGACAATTTAGGCTCCTGTTGCCCTAAAAAGACCTATACTTTTTCTTTAAGATCTATAATGTACAGACATCAGCCTGTTACATATATTAAGATAATTTCAAAATTTTATTACGTTTCATCCCCAATTTCACCCTTCCAAAGCCACCCTTGTCAAAAATATTGATGAGGGTATTTTATATTTTGATAGTAGTACCGTAAAACAAATTTTCAAACCTATAAGTTAAAAAACAAAGAAGTTTCATACAATCGTTTTTATCCCTTTTCACCCCCTTAGGGGTTGAATTTTAAAGAACCCTTTCCTAGTACACTTCTAGACATTAAGACAAACACACCCTCCAAACGTCAAGTCGCTACGACCAGTGGCTTCGGCTGTGCGTTGTCTGTCAGTCAGTCAGGACAAAGCCTTATGATATGTATGGATGGATGTTAGTAAAATAAAATAAAATCACTGATTTTGAAAAAATAAAAAATACCTATTTTTACCCTTGTAGACACAACGCTGTAGGTAGTATTGTTGACAATATACATTATTTTTTATATCTACGTATAAATCGTTTTATTTGCAATGAATACTATTTACTAGAGACTAATTTAAATTATTTCGATTTATGTGTTCTGAATTGTTTAAAAAAATATTCTAAGAAATTCGTAAATTTAAAATTAATTAATTATTTATTTAATATCTCATTTTTTTAATTATTTTAAATCGAATCATGAATTTGTAAGGTACAAAGGACTTGTATTAACTTTGTTGGCCCGCAGCTTTATATTTGAAAATATGTCAATTATTCAACAAGTACTCAAGAACCGTAATGGGCTTTTACAGTATGTGTCTCAGACCAACAAAATTACAAATTTCACAAAAGAAAACGAATCGACAGAGTATAATCTGTGGTTTAATAAATGGGGAAATATTAAATCATAGCTATGGCCACATTATTATTTTTGTTTTGTTGGCAGTATTGGTACCAACTAACCTAAAAGTAACCTTAAATTTACAGTTTCATTAATTAAGAAATGATGTAAATTCAAGTATTTACAAGTGATAAGTGATTCCATGGGATTTCTTTTGTATATTACTGTTGTTTTTGCAACCTTTCACAACACAGGTAGGCATTATCACTTTTTTTTATTTTAGTGACGCGGCGACGACTCGTGACGTACTAAAAGAAATTGTCTCGGTTTTAGTGTAGGTGTGTGCGTGAGGTTGTGTGTTTATTTGGAATGTCTTGGTCAAGTTGACTTCACTGCAATTGTTCGTGATGCTCTGTCTTTACTTTTTTGTTGGTCTGAGGCTTGAATTATAAGTCAATTTACATTTACTAGTCATGTTGGGCGGGCAAATGGTTAATAAATTCCTCTGGTTATGCTCCATATAACAGCACAAACGTTACTCACATTAACAAACAACAAATAAAAACATCACGATTTCCTCTACACTTTATTGTAATTTAAAGCACATGATCGAACCCAATAATCACAAATATAGCTATCTATCATAATGGACACTAAAGTCAAATTATAGAGTGGTATTCACAATATTTGAGCCATTGGCGTCCTGCTGCATTGTTAAGACTTTAAAACATTTGTAATACCACACTGCGTGATATACCTATAAACAACTCTGATTTTTCACGGCAGGATGCTAATATTGTTATCTCAAATTTTGCCGAGGCAAAGAAAAATGCTGGTACTTCACTTTGTCCAAATATTTGTACCAACACATTTTGAGTGTACAAACATTAGCCCATATTATGTGAAGTACCACTTATATTGGTCTATGTTCAATTAACTGCGTAGCGCGAGGTAAGCACGTTGGAACCAAGACTTTGGCTCAGTGTGGACGTAGTACTCGTGGAAGATGGGTGTGTGGAGGGTATCAGGGGGATGTTGATCATATACTTTCTCTCCATAGTATGTGCCGACCTGAAAAATAGATAATTTTCGTGTGCATATTAAACATGAAAACTGTCTGCTAAAGAAATTAACCGGTTCGTTGCGACGCCAATTCTCGAAATCATTTTTCCGTGGCAACGCACAAATCGTCTGTTCGAAAAACCTAATAACAAAAATTTTGAGAAACCGTTTATTTATAATTTTTTTGACTAAGTAGGAATAATCTTAACTTGTAGTACATAAAAAAGACCATTTTCTTACAATTCGGCTGTTCCAAACTAAAACCTAATACTTTAGTCAAAAAATTTGAGTAACATTTTTTTTCAATCTTTCGTCTTATTATCTTATACTCATAGATCGTAGTAGGTACCTACTTAACAAGAGATAATTTAAAAAACCTAATAACCAGACTGTAATACTAAAAGTAGCCTCCGATAGTCAGTTTAAAGCAATGAATTCGAAGAATACACTAGTAAAAGTCCTAAAGGCTTCGATATAGAGATTCGGTGATGAATACGAATATAACAACACCTTGCACTTCAAAAACGGTCAAGCTATTAAGGTTACAAGAGACAAGTGGAGCCACGGGCAATAGTTAGTGCATATATAATTGAATTAGGCTATTAATTAGCTTTCCTCTGATACCCATATTGCGATAGCACTAAAAAAACGTATGTTTAGACAGTTTACGTCCGCCATATTGGTTTTTTGTTGACGTCACATAGCCACACTCGGGGGAAAATACAAATCTGATGAATGAAAAATTATGAAGAATGATACCTCACTTTAAAATCAGCCGAGCCGTTTAGGCTCCAGAAGGTCACAATGGAACATTCATGCCCACATACATACATACATACGCGCGAAAAACATTACCCTCCTTTTTGGCCGTCGGGTAAAAAGCCATTTTCCTACAATTATCAGATTTAAAAAATTGAGATTAGATTCTACAGAGCAAAAATTTTCAATTTAGCAAATTGTACCATGCTCGCTAGACGGGTTGGTATAGGGGTTTTTTTAGAATTTTCCTTTTCTCGCAGTGCTTTTGTTGCTTAAGCTTAGTCCCTTAATCGCCTTCTACGACACCCACGGGTTGAAATAGGGTAGTGGCATTATGTATTCTTAATCCATCACAGACAAACTCCTCTCCAACCTCTCTTAAAACATAATCTATGACTGATAGGATGATGAAATTGAAACAAAAAAATAGTAAGACTATACCTCCCATCCAGGGACATCAGCCATGAGTTCTCTCTCAGCATCTTGATTTCTTTTAAGCTGCTTCAAGAATTCCCTGTCTCTCTCAGCCATCAGCATCGGGAATATAGCCATCTTGGCTGAGCGCATCTCAATGCGATCCCTTACAATCTGTTTGTAATTCAAGCTGTATAGATAGAGGGCACCAGCAGTCATTCCAATGTAGCCAGCAAAGATGGCGTAGCCTATAATAAAAAAATTGATTGTTATGATTACGCTTATACGCGTCTATACATACTAGTGATGTGCTGGATATCTACAGTATGCATATCTACGGATATTTGAGGGAGAAGAAAGATCGGTAGGTATACTTAATACATCTACATAGAAGAGACGATACTCTAGCCCTGCAGTGAGATGTTAATGGGTTCATATTAAAAAAAAAAAATAAGAAGTCACGCGGCTTCGCTCTCGTCGTTCTTTATTTAGCCATTGCGCAGCTCTTATTTTTGAGGATCTCTGTTTCTAAATATACCATAAGAAATATTTTATATTTAAAAATATGCGCCCGTGCGTTTTTCCGAATTGAATAAGGATACGATTATGCGAAATGGCCGTATATTTTATTTATTTATATGTTTGAGAGAGACCTTTTAAAAATAGCTCGTAGGGCAGGGCACACATTTGTTATTGAATTAATGAATTAGAGTATAATTATTACGTTCGTGAGCATTCTATTTACAAAAGTGCCTTCTTTTTTATTATTTTGAAAAATTAAATAGGTATATAGTTACGAATCTAAGTTTTTTAATTCACTACCAATGTTCTGGTTATGAATAGTTGAATAGTGATGCAGTGAAGTGCATTAAAATGTAGTTTTATGACAAAACTGAAAAAGAATGTCATCATTTTTTAAAATAAATTTGAAATTTTTTTGAAAATTTGATGGTCTTCCTAAAGATTAAATTTACCGCCCTCTTTCCTTAACTTTAAATGATTTTCTACCCAAATTGTTTGGCACTTAGAATGTGCGGTAGAAATTTTAAAGTCAAATTCGAAGTCAGAATTATCATCTGACAAGGTATATAATAAATTTAATATTACGGCCACATTCATTTCAGATCACCATGTATATAGTTTCAGTGACGAAATGTATGTCTGACTCCTGTACTAGTCAAGAGAGAATGATTCGAACGGATATATTATAGTAACTTTAACCGTGTGTGATACCTTAACAGGCTATAATATTTTATATCAAGGTATCTTAAGATGAATTATTATAGCATCTTCACCGTCTGTGACGCCCTTAATAGTATATTATAGATTGTTATATTATATACTCGGGCCAAACTGCATGTAACCTTATATTTTTTATCTTATATTCACTTTGATTTTATGACAATAGGTATGTAGCAAGCAGGTGTAGGCTTTTAACTCCGAAAGTTTGGACTAGTAATTCTAGGGACTACCTCATCATGCAACAAACTTGGCTCTCCAATGTATTCGTTTATTTATTGAACTATGTAAAATCTTTAAAAATTTGTATATATCCTAACCTTTATGTTACATAATTATGGACTAAGAATAAATTACATTAATGTATTTTTTACTTACCACTAAAGTAAGTTTTAGCAAAGGTTCTTTTATAAGGAATAGGGTGATAGCCCCCCGGAGGGGGCAAATCTTGTTTACGAATTACAGGACAAGTAGGAGGTGAAACAGTAGACATTTTTGTTGATCACTGACTGATAGTCTGTCTGTTATTACACTGACACTATTGACAGTGACAGACTGTGTCACAGACAGTGATTTGTTTTTTTAAATTTAATGAAAACCACAGACAGTGATTACAATCAAATATTGCCAGTCTTTGATCACTGTTGCCAATTAAGCGACTTCGTTGCTAGACTTTCGTTTTGACGGAAAAATAAGATTTCTTTGATTTTTTTTATAAATATTCTTTTTTTCCCTACGCGTAACCAAGGCACTTATATCTATGTTATTATTAGTAGCATAGATTAATTACACTATACGGAGGGAAATTAGGAGATAAGATATAGGTATCGTAGCCCCGTATCATTAAAAATAATGTTTCCATGACAACATTTTAGTATTTATAATTTATGTTTATTGACAATATAAAAAGTGTCAATATAAATATAAATTCGCGTCGAAGACACTGTGACCGTTCTGTATTTTTGTGTTATTTTCTATTAGGATTTACAAAGCCGATGAAAAATGGATTCTGCGGCTGCCGATGCTGGTATTCAAGCTGATATCCCAGAACCGGATAACGAAGAACAAACGTTGAAGATAAGACCCCTAGAACGAATTACGCTTCATCCTAAAGTGCCGATTGAAAAATCAGCCTACGGCTTAGGGAAGTATTACAGCAGAAAATGGATCTTACAAGATGGACGAGCGCCTCCTGAAATAGGGAGTGAAATGAAACGCAGTTATAAAGTCCCAGAAAAAAAAATTAAAGCTGGTGAAGGTGACAGTACATTATACTTAATATTTATCTATGTATATTAAAGTATATGAAAAAGAGGTAAAGTTTGCGAGTTAGTGACGTTGCAGGGGGCAATCTCGGGATCTACTGAACCGATTTGAAAAATACTTTGAGTTGGATAGCCCATTTTATTATTTAACACATAACGCTACGGCCAATAGGAGCTGAGCAGTGGCAAATAAAGAATGACGGGAACGTAGCCACACGCGACTTCTAGTTGATTACAAACTAGCTTACGCACGTTGCTTCACCCGTTTGGTATGTATGTAATAAAATAACCTTCACCATTAATCACTACCTATTGGTGAAAACCCAGCAAAATCCGTTGCATAGTTTAAAAAGTGTATTGGTACAGTCGAGTTCATTAATATGTTGGCACTTCCAGACTTGAAAAATGTATGAACGTTAAAAAGGTTCATAATATTGTGACAGGTTTAAGCATCATAAATTATGGTCAAGATCACGGAACAGAAAAACATTTCCGTGGTCAAGATTGAGACTCAATAATTTGACTGCTTTTTTTCAGTAACATGTATACAGCCAAATGCACATTATATGAACAACTTTATGGGCGTTTATACTTAGGAATGGCAATTTAGTGTCATGTTTCGCGATTTTCAATTTTATTATTCAATCGGAGCTATATTTCAAAAATTTTTATATATACACTTTTTAGAATTACTTATTATATTATTATTTATATGAAAGTGTATTATCTAGTAAGTATCCGTTCCTGTCTGGGTACACCCAGAGACGGAACAAATAATAATATCTATAATATCTATGTATTTAAAAAAAAATTATCACACTTAGATAGGTACATCCTTATTAACAGATATCACAAAATGACAAAAAGTAGGCACACCGCACAATGGGCGGCCATATCGCTAAGAGCGATCTCTTCCGGACAAGTTTATTAATATAATTCTAGATACCTACTTTGTTATTCGGTATCGTATCTATTACCTTCACGTTTATTACACGAACATAATATGTGTAAATTTGGAAACGCATTGCCACCTCCGACATTTTCAGAATGCTAGGTACGATGCATGACTGGACGACATAATAATATTATTAGGTACGGGTTAAAGTATCAAATTGCCGGTTTGAAAAATTGAAATTTGAAACTTGAAAATTGAAACTGAAAGTCGATAATCGAATGTTGCACATTTTTAAAAGAAGAACTTCGTAGATACCATGTGAAAAAAGTTTCACTCAAAATTCTCAAACCATGAAAGTTCTATGTCAATTCGAAGTACCTATTACAAAACGGCAATTTCATACTTTAACCACTATTATTAACCTTCTTCAAACGATGTCTAAGAAGAGCACTTTTTCCAACGTAGACAGCGGCCTGGTTGTGTCTTTATTATTATTTATTATTATTATTATAGCATAATCAGTGTGGATCGTCTTTAGAGTATTTATTTGTCCAACTATTTAACTCATTGCTCCATCAGTAGCGGCGCTGGTTTGCAGTCGTGATCAGTGATAATTTTGGTCTACGGCTAATCAGGCATACAACAGACACACGCAATGCAACACAACAATAATTAAACAGGTTGTTTTAGGTGTACGCAAACGAATGTTAACCAACTTCTTTTGGGAGCAAATGTTGGACGAGGTGATTCAAGAGTTGGGTAGCTCACAGCCTGTTCAAGAGTACTGCACTGAACATAACGCTAATTATATAAAAGAGAACTTCGTACCACGTAATTTGGAAATTACTGCTGATAAAAATGTACGTATATCACATTTTTTTTATTATTTATGTAATGTAGGTACTAATTTATGTTTTCAGAAGTGATTTCTTGTCATCAAACATAAATGGAGTTATAAAATGTAGATATATTTTTTTGTGTTTTCAATGTAAAAGTTTCGATTAGGGGTAGCCATAGTTTAATACAATTGAATTAGCTCAATCTATATTTATAAAATTCAAAGTGACCTTTAAATAATAGTAATATTCTACCACATTCACACAGCACCATCTACTCCCAAATTAAGCAATTATATTTGCTTGTGTTATGGGTACTAAACAACTGAGATTGGTAGGTACTTCCGTACTTCTGATATCAACTCATAGCGCAAACCGCTGATCCTAGAGACGTGAAAATTGGCGGGTGCGTTTTTAGGATGTGTAGGTAAATTCAACCCCTAAAGAGGTGAAAGGGGGATAAAAGTTTTTATGGAGAAATTATATTGCAGTATCTTTTTACTTCGTAACTTTTGCATGTGCTCAAAACACAAACAAATATTACGAGTAGGTATGTTTTTTGATTTATGAAAATTCAAACCCCAAGCGGATGAAATTGTGATAAAGATGTTTAAATACTAAAGTGGTCGTTATTTTATAGGTTTTTATGGGTGGTTAATACGCAATTAGCACTTCAGTTAAGAAGTGAGTTGGGTACTTTTGGTGTTTGAAGAACCTACCTTAAGGGATGAGATAGGGGTGAAAATTACTAAAAATTTATATGGATGTCATTTCCTAAGTTTTCAGGGACGCTGATTACGAAAATGTTATCTATATGACAAAATGAAAAGTCCCTGTAGTGGGGTGATGGGTACTTAAAATTTCAAGATTTGCACTTAAAACAAAGTACTTAGGTAGTTACTTGTAAATATCTGTGTTCATTTCAAAATCTACGCTGACAAAGTCGCGGGCAAAAGTTAGTTTATTAAACGTGTCGTGGCTAACGAATTTTGTCGTGTTATTGTACTCGTTGTAAAATTGTCTATGAAATTCATTCTTTATAAATAATTACAGATGCATCTGAAATATCCTCTGTACGGAACAGGGTCCAGCGCTATGACGTTCTACAGCGAAACAATAAAAAAGTCTGGCCCTGTAAGTTTGTCTTCTTTTTCTTACCTACAAATTTAATGTTTTTTTTTCACCACATTCACACAGCGCCATCTAGTCCCAAATTAAGCAGTTAGGTATATTTACATCTAAACAACTGATAAATTACTTTAAATATTTTTTTTTGTAATATATATAATATAGATAAATAAATTACACCCAGACACAGAAAGATCAGTCCTGGGTGGGCATCGAACCCACGAACTCCGGCTTAGCAGTCAGGCCAGGGTCACTCACCACTAGACTAGACCAACAGGCCAGTCGGCGCGGCCCTCAGATTGTGGAGCCGACGTTCCCCACTTGGGACAAATAAAATAAAATAAGATGTTATGCAATTATTTGAAGTCTGGATGCTCAAAATTATATTATTATATTTTTTCTGGTGTAGAAGTTGTGTTAATTCAACCTACTCCCTGCAATGTTTTACGTTACCGATTAATTTTTCAGGGAGAAATTTTGGAGAAATTTCGAAGATGCCAATATTTCACAAAGCCTATGGAAGAAAGGTTGGATAATGGCTGGGTTTTGTAGATTTTCACTTGATTTGATACTTATTGAATAAAATATTTCAATTGCCTAGACGAACGTTGATTTATTATACCAATAGCAAACATACATATATATCTGACGGTCTTCAAGTACCAAAGTATCAACGGCGTGTCGAAACTATTGAACGTAACTGAATTAATTAAAAAACGATTAAGTAGGTACATTTTTTTGCATAGCTTTAATGAACATAACTAATAACAACAAAAATAGATTGCATTCTGAGCATAAATGAAAATCAATTCAGTCATTTTGAATTACTTTTACATTAAAATAATAGATCGTCGTCGTCCCAATTATGAGGGAGGCAGACGGGTATGACGTCTCCAGAACCTGTGGATAAGCACGAGGAGGACTTGCAGGCCAATATAGTGGTCATGACTGAAGAGTCAATGCTTGAGGGTGGTTCTGATTTCTCAGCAGGCTCAATAATGATAGATGAACTTTTATTCTGCTCTACCTGGCTGGCCGCCAGACTCTATCAGACGATGGCAAAAAATATAAATTAGTAAAAACAAAACACTTTAGAATAAGTACAAAGTTTGACGACAAGCTTCGACGATAAAGTTCTTTGTTTCAATATGTTCATTTTGATTTTTTTTATGAATCCTAAATTTTAATGAACTCATGCAGTTCCCATGTGTATTGTCAATGTCAATTATACTGAAGGATATTGTACAAAGGAACTGAATCTGCCAACAAACTGTCCTACATTTTGGCGGATGTAAATTAAGTATAAATTGTGTCTTACAAAAAAAATCAGTAATTAATCTTATTCCCCAAGTTCATACTTATTATTAAATTTCTTTGTGTTACACTACTTACAACGATCGTAGGTATCTAGAAATTTTATTAACATACTGGAGTAGCTAATAGTTAAAAAGCCTTCTACCAAAATTCTGCCAATTGTGGCGAAGTTCAACAAAAGTTTTTAGTAAATACCAAGACGTGGCTCTGTAGGTATTATTGATGCGGCTAAAACGACAGCAGGTACTTAACTACTCTTGTCACCTACAAAGTTAATTATTGCTACTTACCCATGTTAAAGGGGGAAACAAGTGGCCCGTCTGCCCCACCATAGATACGCCTATCATAGAGAAATGGTATATGCCCGTTGGTTCCCCGGAGCCGATTGTGCTCTCCTCTTGACAGCGTGAGAGTGCGCGAGCTTGAGTTCGTATCTTTTTAGCTTTCACCATCTTCAAACGATGAAACTCTTCTCTCTCCTTTTTGATAAGATGTGATTAAGTAGTTAAGTATAATAAAATATAAAATAATTCAATACAGCAGATAGAATTTACCCTTTCATCCATTTCCATCAGAATATAAGTTTCAGTGTTGAGAAGTTTCGGCATAATGACTTTTTCGATTCCGTTTACCTTTCTGAAAATATTCACAATTTATAAACAATAGACATAAGTCCCGGTATTCAGGGTCCCTTTCCGTAAATCCACAACCACCAAAAACACCACCTTGGGTGTACTAATAAGGCAAAGAGAAAGGGTCCCTAATTAGAGCTACCTTGCTTCCTAAACGCTGTTAAAATTGGGAAGTGTATTTAACAAAAAGAGTAGTTAGGATGCTCATATTGGATGCTAATGCTTAAGCCGTGGCGATCACTGCTTTTTATGGTTAAAAAACCGGTCAAGTGCGAATCGACTCGCGCACTGAGGGTTCCGTACGATTATGCAATTTCTTTTTTTAATTGAAATGAAAGAAATTTGTAGGTAACGGGATAGCTATAAGTTAGAATAAATATTTACGTGTGCCGGTACACGGTGATAAATATATCGGGTGACTGAATACCTATCTTTCAAATTCCTTGCAGACCGCGTACCCTCTTAATTATATGTTACATAGTCTCGGAGGACACGGATAATGCTTGTTGCCTATAGTGCAAGCGTTTACACTGGTAGAATTTTTTTGCTTATACCTTCTGCTACCTACTAGACTGCTTTAAATTTTGCCCTTGTTACTACTGGGTACATGGGCAACAAACCGCAATAAATCAGTAGTAGCAATTTGACAATACGCACTTGAGGACTTGAACCTGTTTATTCAATGTTGGCAACAATAGATTCTGGTACCCTTTTTAACAAGAAAGGAAGGTAGAAAGACTAATACCTCAAAGTGAGTCTAATAGCTTCATCCAGTAGAATACAAGTATTTCTTAGTGAGGCAAACTTGATCAGAATTAGAACCGCTTCTCGGAACGATTTCTTGGCTTCTGAGGTACGATGGCCTCCACCGCCGAGCCCAGCGTAACGCAGAGCGTCTCCAACACCAGGGTCTTCTAAAGCATGAAGGATTACAGTAGATACTCCTGATATATTTTCAGGAAGTCTCTGGACTCGGACCTGAGCCTAGGGAAAATTATTTTAAATAGGTATATAATAAGTACCTATATAGTTATATAACTACAAGATGAATTTATTTATCTGCATGTATGCAGATAAATAAATCCACCTTGTTTTTACCCGACTGCCAAAAAGAAGGGTAATGTTTTTCGCGCGTATGTATGTATGTGGTGGGCATTTCTGTTCCGTTGTGACCTTCTGTAGCCTAAACGGCTTGGCTGATTTTGACAACAAAAAACCAATATGGCGGCCGTAAACTGTCAAAACGTTTTATTAGTGCTATCGGAGTATATCAATATGGGTATCAGATGAAAGGTAATTAATAGCCTAATTCAATTATATATGCACTAACTATGACCCGCGACTCCACTTGTCTCTTGTAACCTAAATAGCTTGACCGATTTTGAACTATCAAAATTCACAAAGTTATAATATACATAATAATTAATAATATTGACTGAAGAAGGCTACTTTTTGGCAAGGCAAGGCAGTCGGGTTTTTTGTTTTTTTAAAATAAACACTTGTTTGTCTTTTAGTTAGTTCTTATTTATGTCATGCATGACAGTTGTGTTTAAAAAAATTTGAATTATTATTTTTTATATTCTACCTTTTGATGGAGTTTTTTTATTTTTATTAGCCCATGTTACTGGGAAGGATGCAAGGATTGTAATGATAGGTCCCTCATTCATCTATCGGTTCAGGCGTTTAAAAATTACATACATGAACCAGAAATCATAACACTCCTTTTTTGGGTCGTGTAATTATTAGTCTCTTTCAAATAAGTATCTACCCTTTCTATTGAAAACTACCCTCGGTTCATACTACTCTAAGTGCAGGTTAAGACATAATATAATAATATTCTACCACATTTACACAGCGCCATCTAGTCTCAAATTAAGCAATTACATTTGCTTGTGTTATGGGTACTAAACAACTGATTTACTTCTTAAATACAATTGTTTTTGTACCAGACACAGAACAAACCTTTATGCTCATCACACAAAGATTCGTTCTGGGTGGGGATCGAACCCACGACCTCCGGTTTAGCAGTCAGGGTCACTAATCACTAGACCAACAGGCCCGTAATGATGTAGTTGTGAGGCAGGAATCCTTCTGGATTAAAAATATGCTAACATTTACTAAACAACTCTGGGTTTTCTGGTAGGAAACTGAAATTTGAGTTAAGCTCGCCTATGTATGTCTTTTCTTTTGTTGTTTCATTGTTTGTCATTTTTTTTTGTACAATAATTAATTAACAACTTACTTGTCCAACATTTTCAAGCACCAATGCATTGGATTCTCCATTAGTAAACTTAATAGCGGCTAGCGAAATGTATGCTTCTCTTAGCGTATGTCCTAAAATTGCTTGTGTCGAAGCTAGCTCGCGGGTAGCCTGCCTGCCTCGCATTCGAAGGGCTTCGGCCTTTCGTTTTAGAAGCTGATAGCCGCGTTGGACCTTTTCTTGACGATGTTTTATCTCTTTTAACATAAAAAGAGACGCCGTCACCGGGTAGCGGTTTTCTGCTTGCATGATTTTTTTATTAATTTATGTTACGTATACTTTCTAAGTGCGTAAATAGTATCCCAGTACTCTAGTGTTTATTTACATACAGATAATACACAGAAAATTTCAGTTCTTGCAAGTCATGTCATAATGACAGGGCTTTTTAGGAAAATCACAAATAACGGAAATAACGTCATTTTTTTTTTTGTCTAAAAGAAATTTTAGTATGTTCCTCATTGATTGGGGGTCAACAATTGAGCGCTATGGATATTCCTTGGATTACCGTGTTTTTTCCTATGTGGATTAGTAACGTTTTTCTATTCCACAAATTTATTGCAACAATATCGTTTAAATGAATTATTATATTTGTAAGATTAATGATTTTTATAGTAACTCAACTGTGAGCATTGAGAATGAATTATTAAGTCTTTGAGTTTTTTCCCATGGAGGGTCACCGGTGTCCCTAAACAATAGTTTCTATTGTGTCTGGAATCTCGACGTTCAACGTGTTAAAATAAAACACGACAACTAGGAAATATTGATTATATTCCATCTATTTTCTAACATTTTTACATTTCATAAATGTATTTCATAATAAAGCAGTCTCTCTTACACTAATAGTATTTAATTATATTTATCACTGGTCAAATTCAGTTTCAATAATACTTTGTAGGTCTCAACTGTCCTGCCAGTAGTTGTAGTTGCCTGACGGCGGGGGCACCGGCATCGGGGGTCCGTTCGGAGGGGGACCGGCCCCTGAACTGTAAGGGGACCCTTGTGGGGACCCGTACCGTGGTCTGACCCACGGTCTGCTTGTATACTGATACTGGTTACTTGCATAAGCTGCCAAATTCTGTCCAGTAGCGTTTGGGTAAGGGTTTTGTGGTTGATTAGGTGGGAACGAGACATTCTGCATGTTAGGCATGTTCGGAGTCGGGTATGTCTGGTTCGGAGCTGGCGTTGTCGACGGAGAGAAACTTGTCTGCGAGTTCTGAGAACTTGGTGTACTCCCAGTAGGATAGTTCTGGTTGGATGTCTGGCTGGAGCCGTTTGCTGGATTGTAAGTCGGCGGTGGTTGTGTAGTCGTCGTTTGATTAACATTATAAGCTGCATTCTGATTACCATTAGAAGAATAACTAGCTGCGACAGTTTGGTTGGCGGCGGTGAAGCCCGCTGTAGGCTGAGTGGTGCTGCCATCTGGAGTGAAACTTTGTTGGTTTTGTACACTACCTGCCATTGTGTAACCGTTATCTTGTGATGAAGACGTTATATAGTTTGTCTGGTTGTTAGCGCCATTTAACTCCGTTTCGGTGGTGGTTGACTGACTGTTACCATTGTTGGAAGAGTTCTGACTAGCCGGTATACTGTACTGAACGTTAGGGTTGTTGGTCGGTACCGTTATTGTACCAGAATTACTTTGCATCATGTATTGTTGCTGCATCCCTGCGTATTGCGATGTAGGAGTTAAGAAAGAATTAGGTAATAATTGAGGTACTGGAGGAGGCTGGGAAGCAGGTATAGTTTGAGGTGAATTAGTCATAGGGGAGGACGGTGGGGGAGCTTGTACTATAGGTATGGACCCTAAATTAGGGTTTAGTTGATGTCCAGCAAGAGCTGCGTTTAATTGTTGTGCTGATAGCTGCGTATTTAGGTTGATGCCAGTTGGCATATATTGTGACGTTGCTGGCATATTCATTGGCATTAATGGCACGTTGTATTGCACTCCGCCTGGCATGCCCAACTGGTTTGGCTGCATTACGGTGACATTTTGTCCGGGTTGTAGGACTTGTTGGCCGATTAGTCCGGAGGGTAGACCACTTTGGACAAAACTGGGATGGTTCGTAGGTATCATGTAGACCTGGCTGTTCGGCTGACCGAGGACAGGCATTTGGCTGATATTGAGAGGGTTCTGAAGTACAGTCATGCCGGGCGGTACTGTGATCATTTGAACATTTTGAGCAGAGTTCTGTATTTTACTCAATTCTTGTTTCTGTCCGTCCTTGCTTGTTTGTATTTGAATTGCGTTTCGATCTATCTGTCTGATGTACATCCCAGTACCTTCTTGTCCTACGCCTGGACCGGACGCACTGGAATTAATAAAACTATTACATATTTAATTTTGAAAGAACTGTTGTTTTTGAACTTTGTCTTCTTTTCGACGTTAACATACGAGAGGTGTTTGTTTAACTATCGATAAATTCGTAATTTCTATACAGATTATGCGATTCCAAGCATAATGATTGACTTTTTTAATGATTTAACTCTTTAAAATCATCATAGGTAATTAAAAATTAATTTATAAATTGTTTTCTTACTTAGTCTGCTGTCCAGAAGACACTTGTATAATGGTCCCGTGCGCCGGATTGATTTTCATTCCCATACTGACGATCGTATTGTCCTTAACTGTAGACAGATAATAATTATTTGTAATATACTTAATATAACAATGTCTTAGGAGTGCCATACATATAAGCTCAGCCGTTTTGCTAAATTGATTTTACCTTGTCTACGAAGGGTTTGTAAGCAAATTGGCTGAATTTTTCGAATAACTGTTACATTCTACGAATTTCATAAGCTTAAATGAAAATAAATAAAAAAATTTCATAAGTAGATAGGAATTTATACATGTGTAGCACCCCATAAAATTGCGCTTATGCCTTACAGTAATAATACGCTATGCTTTGTTGCTCAGGTAACAGCCAACCTGAAAATAACCAACGTATTATCTCGTTGTCTGCCCAGTCTGCTGCGGATAAGCTTGAAGAATATAAAACTAAATCTGTCTCTTTTATTTATGAGCTTTTCTTGTCGGTGAAGCAATCACCATTGTTTAACTACCTTTTAATTCCAATTTATTTATATAAAAAAATATCACATATATTACGCCAATGCAAATTACGCATATGAAACTGCTTAAACTGTTGTAAAAATAAGGTTTGCATAAATTACGTCAACAATAAACTGTCTATGATGCTAATACGCGCCAGTATTTCGCACATGTTCAGAGACTACCAAGGCATTAAAATTGCTATATGAAAAACCCAATATTCTAAGTTCTTACGGGGCTTGTAACAGTTCAGGCCTTCGATGAAAAATTATAAAAAAAAAAATTCCGTCTAATGATGCCTCGGTAGTCTCTCAGCCTTTATACATCAGTTGGGTTCCAGTCAAGTCATTAGTCACTCCAACATCAGTTACATGAGTTATACCTGTGACGTTCATGCCAATGCCCAATACGAAAACATTGAGGTTTCCTAATCTGATGACCGGATCAGGCAACCGTTTGTATGAGCCCTACTTACATGTGTTAAGACTTCTACGAACTAAATCTTCTCCACAAATATACGCCTTTTAAAGTGCAATGCTTTAAAACCATTATGTATATGTATTTGCACCGTCATAAAACGTATTTAAGACTAAAGAAAAACAATTTGCAGAAACTATCTCCCACTGCTTTGCTGCTAACAACAAAGAATATTTTTAATTCGCTGGCAACTTGGTTTAAACGCAGTCAACTGAGACTATGTCCGAAAAAACTGTAATACATGCAAAAAGGTTGTTATACCACAAATCCGACACCAAACAATTGGTGAATCCGGTATAATCCTCGTGCAGCAAACATTGTGTGGAGTTTGAAGAGGTTTGCGGACAAGGTGGATAGTAATTTTGTTGTCCTAACTCGATAGCAGAAGAAGTATATGGGTCTGCAAGTGCTAGTGACAAAACAAACCTATATGAAAAAGAAAAACCGGGAGTGTTTTTCTACATTTTTAGCTTAAAATTTAGGTTCTAAATCAGACAAGAGCTCTTTGCTGCACTGGCCATTATAAAATTAAGTTCAGTCGCTTGCTTGTCTTCTTTCTTCTTTGAGCTTTTAGAGTTGACATTGGTCTACTGTAGGTATCTAAATAAAGAAATGACAAAAACCCAATTGTAATAAATCAGCATTGCCATCCAGCGTGGCAATGCTGCTAGCCTTCTGGGCACTTTCCCTTGTGACAGTGATGCCGACGAATACTTTGACGCCTAGCCCACATTACCATTTGTATTATTATTTATTTATAGTATTGTAAATAGAAGTTGTAGATATATAAGTAGCTTAATTTTAGTTTAAAATAGTGTACATAAGACTGTTCAATAAATATTTCGGTGTTGCCTAGAGAAAAAAAAAAAAATTGTAATAAAAATAAAATCATTCTTTTCTTCAAACTGTGAGAGAAGGAATAAAATAGTAGATTCTGTAAGTTCAACGTTGCTGTCAATCACGCTCCTCAGGATAGTATTCGTAAAGCTAAAACACGTAAAGTACATTTGTATGAAGTAAGAATGATACCATCTAGTAACAATATTTAGATATTCAATTTCTCCATAAAGTTGTCAAGATCGAACGCCTTTGGCCACTCGCAAAAACTCGCACATGGCCCTCTGGATGTCTACAGGCTGCTGAATTACTAAAACTACTCTACCTATAATCACTGCATCTGAAAATTTTGTAATAAATTTGCTCATTTGTCTTTAAATTGCTTAAGTATATCATTTAATGCGCGCCTGCTCAAAATTACAAGTGAAGTTATTTTACATTACGTATAAGTGTCTCAATCTACTGAAAGCAAAATTACTCAAATGTCACAACCAACAACAAAAAAAATCATTCGTAATTTACATAAAGGTTGAACAAAAAATAAAAAATTAAAATATGTGTACAGAACTACAGAATCTTAGTTTCATTTACACATACCGGTCAAGTCACCATCAAGCCGCTCGTATGAAGTCGATATCAACTTTTTGACATGACTGTTTGGTGACAATACGTTCTGACTGACGTGTGTACATAAAGCTTTTTTTTTTAATGACGCTCTACTTTGCAATATTGTTTTTACGCTTTTGTTGTCATCAATGTATAACATATTACAGTACTAAGATAAAAACTGCATATTGACCATTAAGACTTGAGTGACAAATATATTCTCCACTGTGTCTGTGTTTTATGAATGTCTACCAACTTTCCAAATATGAATTGTCCACAATTTTTATCAAAATATATTTACGCAACTTAAATACTACGCTTAAGTTTAGAATGCAACATATTAGTATACACAAGATGATTTGAAATTACTTTTCAACAGTTACGCAAACTGCATTTAAGTTATTCTAGGTTTAGGTTTAAAGAACTTTATTTTTTTTTAATTCTAAATGAATATACCAATTTTGAGGAATGTTGGTTAAAAATTATTAAGTGTTACGCGCGCGCAGTTCTATACATGCCCATAGACCACACAAGAATAACAAAACAGTCTCAAAAAAGTCTATAGTTTGTGCCACTAGCAAGCAGTCTCCGAAGAAAGCTTCACCTATCAGTATAAAACACAACTTTTTTTATACTACGCATAAAGATATGTACATTCAAATCATCTCATGTTAAACAGCTTGTATCTTCAAAGTACCTGGTGCCGCGGTCCAGGTGCGCGACTCTCTCGCCGAACTCTTGTCGTGAGACACATGCGACCTGCTCCACACACACAACACAAACATTTCATTAGTAGTTATAGCTTGATACTGAAGCCCGCCGGTGTACCTGTGGTGGCGCTAGTGTGTCGGCAGTCTTTTATATATAATAATAATAATAATATAATAATAATATTCTTTATTGTACACACCAAAAATAAATTTATAAAAACAGTAGGTATACACACTTAGTGGAAATAAAAGATAATAAGTTAGTACAATGGGCGGTCTTATTACTAATAGCAATTTATATACACTTAGAACTACTTTATTTTTGTCTTAAAATAAAAAAAGCTTCATTTTCAATTTGGTGTTTGGATACGTTTGTTACTTAGTTTTATAAAGTTAATTTCATTTTTATACAATAAATTAGCTGGTTTAAATAGAATTACTTGAATAGAAGTTGTGATAGAGTTGAGTTTACTGCAGAATGACACAGATGAAGTAATGCCATGTAAACGACATTACTTCTAACGTAGATAGGGTACATAATTATCCTATTTCCCGGATTTTAATTAACCTATATCCCGGCCATCTACTTTAAACACAGCAAACACTACTTTGAAAGTTATTATTTGTTATTGATTATGATGAGACGATAGTAAAGAAATAAGCTGTTTGTCATATAACAAGACTGCCAACAGTTCTAGCGACATCTATGTTGTTGTTTTTTTGGAGTATTTACACATGTTACATGCATAGGCTTTCGGGCAAGATAAAACGAGCCTTAGAATAAAAAATTAAGAAAGGTATATTTAAAGTTCCTATCTTTGTCAAAGCGACAAATGGAAATACCCCAACAAGTGTAAACACTTCATAATAAAAGTGATCGTCATTAGTTTTATCTAGAATATAGATTTGCAGATGATCTGAATAGTCCAGAGGCTTTCTTTTCTTCTGCAGTATATCCCTGGGTTCACCTGTTTATTAGCAGTGCTTTATAACTATTCTGATAGATGTCAATTGCAAGTTTGCTAAAGCAGAAAAATAGTTCGTTTGAAGTAGCGACAACTTCGATTTTTATTATAGAGATTAATTACATTTCTAAGTCTATCAAAATAGTTATACAGCTCAATATAATGATACTCGCAAAATTTGCAGTATTTTCTTCTTTTCTTGAAGTTCTTCTGATATATTGTAGCTATCACCCAGAATAATACGAAAATTTGATCTTTGAAGATAAAATTTGCAGGATTTTCAACATGAATTAATTTTGAACGCCAATCGCTTAGTGATTACAGGACGAAACTGGGTATTTTGAATCAGGACTTAAAACAACCCTCTAAATTTCACCTTTTAAAATAATAATATATAAAAATCCCATACCTCTTCACCGGAAAAATATTTTTACATTTCACGCAATTATAATCTCAAATCATAGTAAAAGGCGAAATTATTTAGTCTGCATCCACTTCCCACATTTACACTACTAATTAAAACTAGTAAGAATTTAATTTTGTTGTAAATTCTGCGTAATTATACTGTCTGGCAATAATGACATTTGGTTTGTTTTTGGTTGACATTCGTATGTAACTTAAGACACTTTACGTAGGAGGGTTCGAGTTATCAATGCCAAATATCATTATAGCTTTTTCCTTCTGAAAGAGACATCAGTATTTACTTATACTATAATTATTTATTTATCTAGATATAACTTTTAGCTTAAACTTACGTAGCAGGAGCAATGGGTCTCAGTTGCAACTGACTCGGCGTGCCATCCGACAATCTTTTCTGACCTCTGGACTCTTGGCTGCCAATATTTTTTGTAGGTGTTGATGCATTCTGTAATGCATATTAAGATATTTTATGGTTGTTTCTCATAGAGAGAAAGGGCATCAAAGCGGACATCTAGGTGGTTATGGAAAATTAATTAATGTAAAAAGCTAAAATGTTAATCTATGACACGTCATACAAAGAGCATACCATTAATAAGGGAAGTTGGATGTATTACTGAGAATAAGTGTTATAGGACTTTGTCACTCTTATAATAAACTAGCGGACCCGACAGACGTTGTCCTGCATGATATACCAATCGATTGCATTTTTTTTATTTTATTTTTTTATTTGTGAATGCACAAAAATTCATTCAAATCGGTTCAGCCGTTTAGGAGGAGTTCACTGTCAACACACGTACAAAAGAATTATATATATAAAGATGTAGAAGGTAGTTTGATATTTTATCTTTATTTGGGAAAAAAATGATATGCTCTTTAGCTAACATTTATATTGGAAAAGTTGACAAAGCTTCACAAAATTTGGGAAAGCAAATGAATAAGGTGTTACAACTATGTATTAAGTCGAAGGAAATGAGAAGAGTTGTGTAAAAATCAAAATTCCTTCACAAAATAAGATGTCTAGAATGTATAGAAGACGCGCGAGATGAATGCAGAGCCAGGCAATGCTAAGACTCATTTATAATTTTAATTAGGGCTAACGTGTGATGTGGTCCAGAGACCCGGCCGCTAACTATAGGCCTGATTAGAAAGCTCACTGTCAGTCAGCGAGCCATGGCAAGAAGCTCGGGGTTAACCTGCGTGATCGAATCAGAAATGAGGAAGTTACTTTAGATATAAATGGGTTAATACAAACTGTATAGAAGAATATTTTTTTGTCTGATAAGGCACGCGGCTGAAACGTTGCATGTCTTTTGAAATATAAACGCAGCTTTATGCTTTAGGCCCTTACACTACAGTGGCGCCATCTGGTTTAGACAAAAACAGTAGCCTTCATTTATACAGTGCATAGCCTCAAGATTCAACTCGCGCGTTTCTGTATAAAGTTAAAACATTGATGAAAATAAACCCCTGAAAAACCAAAACACCGAAGTATGTGAGAATGAAGCGACATTACTTGTGTGCTATATACTAATGCTCACAGATAATATTTGTGGCGACGACGCCTGTCCAGTTGATATTATGTTTATCAATGAACCACTGCTTGCTAATGGCTGTTGGGAAAACAATCAATGTCAGTTTTTATTGGCTTATGCCTGTTCTACACACTTCATAATTTGATTGGCTGTTAAAATGTTTAAAATTTTTGATAATGGCTATCCACAAGATACTTATTTATTAAACATGAGTAAATTATGGGAAAAACGATAGCATTGCATATTCATGAGCAATTACTACAATGTCTAATATTCGAAAAATAACCAATTAGATATTTCAAATGATTACTTATGTGAATAATTACTTTTTGATTCAGCTGCATGAATGTGCCAGTGGCTTGTAGCTGCTGCAGCTGACCTGCCGTCAATGGAAGAGAACTTTGTGGAAGACCTCCGGCTGGAGCTATCTGTGATATATGTTGTAGCTATTGAGTAAAGAAAACAGAAAACATTTTCAATCAAATGAGTATGTAACAAAATCACAAAACCCATAAATGGGGATAATGGGCAATTAATAATGATATGTAAATAAATAAAACGTAGTTTTACTGACCTGTAGATGGGTTAGAATTACATTATGTACAGAGACAGGCTTCTGTTAGCTCTGTCTACCATTATATGTTTAAAATACAAGCATTATAAAATTATTAATTATTAATGTTAATTTTATGCCTCACTCACTCATTCTACTTGAATGAGTCAAAAAAAAAATTGCCCAAAAATTGCTTTTTTTTAGTGAAGTCTGCATTTTGTTTGCTGCATCCCTTTGTCATTAGTGTAATGTGACTAAAGTGCTATTGTTATGACTAAAATAAAATTTAGTATCACTGTAATATTGTACACACACGTCTTTGTGATACCTCAGTGGTGTAGTTATTGATCCTATTGATTCCTGGGTTGGGCAAAACTCTGTTATTAATGGTTTTTTTGTTATCAAATTCTCAGTATCAGCCCAAAACGTGCCTGGTTTATAGGTAACATCCAGACCTAGCAAAGCTGAACGAATGTGGTGTGCACCTCTCTCTATCCCTTTGGATCATAATTTCAATCACACTAAAGTGTAAGTAAGTAGACTTTACTTAATCATATAATAGATAAATAGTTTAAAAACATTTACTCACAGAAACAAATTGTTGAGGCTGCAAATTGGTCAAGCCTTGTTGGTTATTTGCCAAATCTTGCAGCTGTTGGTATGGTATAAGCATTGTTTGTGACCCAGGAACTGTCCACTGCACTGTGTCAGCTCCTTGTATGTGGTACCTCACATCTTTGTCCCCTTTATCAGTGCTGTATAGTATCTTCTGACATGAGTTAGTGCTCTGTGCTGCACAGACAACAGGAGTAGATGTTGCAGTGCTCACAGTCGTTGAGTCCGATGTGGCCAGACTGGCTTGAGGAAATGATAGCCCATTTGGAAGAATCATTGACATGGAAGACGGTACCCCACTGAGTCGCAACTGTGTTACATTCACCGGTTGCATACTAGAAATATCCACTATTTGTGTACCAAAATTTGGCTGCTGTAAGCTTAATGGCTGACCTAATGGAAGAGACGTGAAATTTGCATTGGAGACTTGCATCCCAGGCTGTACTATTGGTATAAGCTGCCCATTCTCCTGATTAAGTACATATTGCTGTTGTGGCTGAAGCAGTTGTAAGACGGTAGGTTGTCTGACAGTCATGAGAGGTGTTGTTGCTGGAGCTACGCTCACTACTGGAGGCATGACAGTGGGATGCGCCGTCGATGTGAGCGCGGGAGATGTGGACAGCGAAGCTGTGACCGCGGGGGGAGGGGCGGAAGGGGGTGCACTCGTGGTGCTGGTACTGGCGAGGGCCGGCGGAGGCACGTTGAGCGCGGGCGGCGGCCCTCCCGCCTGCGCAGCGCTCCATTGCGCCAACTCCGCACGTATAGTCTCTATCAAATTTTGTGCTAGCGATCTCGCAGCCGTTAACGCTTCAGATCTCGTATGATGCAGTGCCAAATGCAGAGGCTCTATTTTATCACCTTTTAGCACAGCTACGACCCCAGTTTCTGATCGAATGTATTCTAAATTAGTTCCATTCTGCAATAAAAGTCATTTTGATAAATAACTATTCACCAAAAACATGGAAATTCACTTCAAAGTGGAGAAACTCACTGGTCCTAAAATCCGTCCTTTTATATCAAATGCTGCAGGCGCATTATCCAGGCCTATGTATACTTTATCTATGAGGCCCCCAGACATCATTAAGAACTATTAAACTAAGTATTTCACTTCATTTGTATTATTTTTACAGAAAAGCATCTTTCTTCCGCAAGAGGGAGAAAAAGCGCATTTGACATTTATGCTACTCGTTTTGAAACGCGTTTATGCGTCTACTTTTAACGCTTGCGGACTTTGCATAGTCACATGTTTATACTGTTTATAATTATAATAAACAATAAAGTTTGTGTCACCAACCCACACGTAGAGGGATTCTCTGTCTACGCCAACCCACAATTCCTTTTTTTTTTTAATAATGTAATTAATGTATTCCTAGAATCTTGAACAAACTTTATATTTTTGAACGTAAGCTTAACAACAGTCATGCCGGCCATGCCATCTATGTGACAGTTGTAGAACAATTGAAGCGCGCACTATTTTCACACTCGCTAGATGGCACTCAGATCAATAGAGTGTCTATGTACATAGTACATCTTGTAATATTTCCTCATTCTTTTTCATAAATCATGAATCAAATTTCATAAAGTTCATATTTTCTCATTCATCTGATCAAATGATCAAATTAAATCTAATCTTATATTCCAATATAATTCAATATTTGGGGACCATAAAATAAAAATAACTGATAATAAATTTGCTGTAATATCGATTTATATTTCTACAAAACATGATATGCTGTCTCTATAAATAATGTTAAACATATGAAAAAATATAACAACCACCTTTGATTTCAACATGAGTTAACATTTATAATTTGTATATTTGTCATGATTCTCACAAACTCGTTAGCTATTTCACAGATCTCTAAGGCTATAGACATACTAAATATATATATTAGTATAACAATGGAATCATTGAATTTTTAAGTACTAAAGCACTAGAATCTACGAGACATGTACAAACTTCATTTTAATTTTAACCAAAGAACGTGTTTTAAAGAGCAATGACTAGCGTTTCCTGAAGCCACGTAGGTAATTAATATCTGGAAAACTTATTTAGTGTATGGTGTTACACAAAATGGGCTGTCATGCTTTAATGCATGATCATAAGTTCGATTTATCCACGTGCTATTCAAATTGGAGCATAAATATGGGAGTCACAGCTCCTTTTACACATAGTTACCTTTATATCTATACTATTCTATGCTGAGTATGCTAATATTTTAAAACTGAAGAGTTTGTTTGTTTGATTGTTTATTTGGTGGAACGCGCTAATCTGAGGTCAACTACTGGTCCAAATAGCAATTTTTACCTACTTCCACCTTTTCGGGTGTTTGTATTCACAAACTGCTTGGTTAATAAATATATTTTATTTGAATGTTGTAATATCGTCATTAATTCTTTGTGCTTTAGTAAATATAACTTCAACGATTAAAACTGAATTAACAATGAGGAAACAATATGAAGACACTATGCAACTGGTTTTTTAAACTTTTCTAAAACATAATCGATTAATTACTTCTTACCTAATTAAGATTATCTTAACCTAACATATGGGACTAGAAGATTAAAAAAATATTATGTTAGGTTGTATGCTATAATAATATAAATTAAAAGAAAAAAAAAACTCAAAAATACCTCTCAGATTGTTCAAGTAATTCTCGGTAGCATACAGACTCCTTTTAAACAAAAAATATAGAGAGAGCATTATAATAATGTAATTTTGATGACATTCTGTTTTCAATTATATAATTTGCCAAAAAGAAATTTATAGTAAAAAAAAATGTGTTTAAGTATATGCAAATTAAGGACGGACGAGCTGCAAGCCATTACTGTTTTTAAATTTAACATACATACATAATTTAAGTATATATATTTTAAGAGCAAATATATTGAAAAAGTATTTTCAAGTGTACATACATATTTACCCTGAATCCAAATTATATAGGGCAACACTGATCGAGACACTACTGGTCTAGGTTCTACGTTATAAATAACCATTTTAAGATGGCTCAAATCTTTAGACTTTTTATTCATACTTATAGTTGAAGAGATTGCTTTTTAGAAGTACTAGGCTGAATTTCTGAATTTCTGATTTTCTGAATTTCGACATTCGACTAACGGCCGATTTCAATAATCTATCTATCTATGGATTTGGCTACTAAAGTTCGAATTTTGACATAAGCTCCATACAAAATGTGCCAAAATTCTAACTTTAGTAGCCAAATCCATAGATAGATAGATTATTGAAATCGGCCATTAGACGGTTTTGATATCACTGTCAAATGTTTGAAAGTGACAGCGATCATATCTAAATTTCTTTACATTTGACAGCGAAATTAAAACCGACTAAGTCAAATGTCGAAATTCAGAGTAAGCGTGGTTCGATTTGCTTCTTTTTTTAGTGTTGAATAGCCTATTTATCCAGGACAGCTATAGACCATATAACATCACGCTACGAGCAATAGGAGCTGAGTATTGGCCAAACAAAGAGCAATAGGGGTGAAGTTCCGGGCAACAGTTAATTTAGCTTTAAGAGATGGTTCTTGCTTTTTTCATAATATGCTTTTATTTCTAATATCCAACAATATATTCTTTAAAAAATTATCATCTTTTCATTATAATCAATGTCTATCTCTGACAAACTTATTGGCAAAACATCAGGTGGACGATTCTGCTCATTTATACACGATAGCAGACCATGGACTTAGAATCGATCAATCACAGGCCGGCAATATGGCGCGATTGACTTATTAACCCAATCACAGCTGTCAAATCAGACCATCGGCTTACAATTGTGTTACTAATTGGTTCGCAGAATAGACCAGCTGTATGAGTTGAACATTCCCTAACTGCTTTGACCAAACGTCATAATATCTTATATACCATATTTTTAAGAAAAATATTATGCAGATTTATTTATTAGAAAAATAATCCAGTCTTATCTAACATTTCTTTTTTTAATTAAGTACTTACTTATATCATGTATGTTTATAAATTTAAGTACACGTAAGCAAGTATACAGCTTATAATATAGTTTTATAAATTACACGAGTTATAGGGTAAGAAGAAAAGCCTGAGACTATCGATATGATAAAACCTGACCATTTTTGGAAGCACTATTTACTATAACAGTATCTCGATCAGACATTTTTAAAACTGCTGTATCAATGAGGTAGTCGGAAGATTTAAATGAAAAAATATACATTTGTTTCTCTTCACCACAGATTACAAAGCAAAAGGCAGATTTTAATTAAAACTTAAACAAAATATATTTTTTATTTGTTTTTTTTTTTTTTATACCCGGTGTTTCTTGCGTTATATCTGCTTTTTGTCTTGTAATTGAGCTCTATACATAACTTCTAAATCACAATTCCAAGGCTATGGCCAGGATAGCTGCAGATCCTACTTTTAGTAGGTAATATACTTTTATAAGAGAAATATAATTTCCAATTGAACAGTTATAAGATGATACTAATTCAGACAAACACAATACTATTATCTTAAACTATAAAAATTCAGAACTGCAACCGTCAGAAAGTTGTAATTTTCGAAATGAATAAATCATAATATAATATTTTCATGAGATTATTATTTTATTGGATATACCAGCCCAACATGCCAGTAAGTGGGTGCTTGTAACCCTATGAGGATAAATCATTTAGCAAGCCCTTATTTTCACTGTAATAGGTGTTCTACACGGTTATAAATTTGCGTTCCAACAGAGTGACCTTGGAGGAAGCTTGGTTGCCATCCACGTAGTATATAGCCAGAAGTGACTGACAAGCAGGCGCGCCCCACCTGATGGTGAAGTGGTTACCGCCGTTCATGAACGTTGGAAATGCTAGTGGCACAGCCGCTACCTACCTAGGGAGGATAGCTTTCTTTAAACGTCGTTTAAAAAAGGACATATCTTTGACTGATCTAGAGTTTTGATTGTAACATATGCTTATTGCTTTACCTCTTTTTGCTTAAACATTATTTTAGTGAAAGATAATAGTATTGTGATTCCGTCTATTTATAATCTTAATATTAAAAGTTCAGCTGTCAATACCTCCCTAACTTACACTCTAAGTTCAATGAAAAAATATACTTAATAAAAAATACTCATGGTACATTTTTCAATGTGAGAAGACACGATTACAAAGGCAACATAATTATAAGGTATACAGTCGTCTTAAACAGATGTTACCCTGTTTTATAGACTCGTTTTATAATATACATTCGATCCAAAACATTCTAGAACTTGAGAGATTTATTTGTGGAATTTTAACGTAAAACAGAAAACGCGGATGCAAAGAGGTTTATGACACCCACAATTTGCTAGCTATGGTAGATACCATGGTATGTCATATTCTGTATTTTTAACCCTTTGAACGCCAGAGACGTCTATACACGTAAAATGAAAATGTGCTCACCACGCCAATGACGGCATGACACGTCAAAAATGTACTGTATTTTAAAAGCTTGGCGCTCAAGGCACGGCGATACCGATTTGACGTGGCGGTCAAAAGGTTAAATATAACCCAATACCGTTGGTGCCGTATCCTTGGCAGGGCACAAATAGTTTTGTATCAATCAATACAATGATATTTTAACTCCATTATTTAAATCCGTAGTGATGGATTAAGAATACATAATTTCACTACCCCATACCCCATGTCAACCGTTTATGCAATCAAGAGCACTGCGAGAAAAGGAAAATTCGAAACAAACCCTATACCAACCCGTCTAGCCATCGTGGTATAGTGGGCTCAATTCCCTTCACTTTCTTTGGATGATACCCGAGCCCAGTAGTGGGACGTTTATGGGTTGAAAATAATGATGATGATAATGATTTAAATTAAGCTCTCTTATAACTTTATAATTCCACAAATATCCCCTCGACACACCATCACAATATATTTTGTCATTTTGTCCAAAAGACTCTCCAATCACAAGCTGGCACTGAATTTTGAACACATTATTTTACTTTACAAATACGAACGTTTACCATTCTCGAATACTTTGTAAAATACAGTAGAAGCCACATTTTGGCACTAGTATTATAAATAACAGTCGCATATATAGATTATGTACCACTGGCGTACACAGAGCGGAAGAAATATGAGATTTTTAAGTGTTTTTAGTTAGGGTGACTTTTGTTCGAGTTACCGATGACTATGATATGAGTTACTGGTGACTATTATTGACAGTTAACGGTGACTACTGTTAATAGTAAGTGCGCTTTCAGGTTAGTAAACAAAAACGCTAGTATTTTTTGCATTAGATGCAAAAGGAAGCATTAATAATGAATTAAATTAGTAATTACAGGAACGTTTTTAAGAGCTAATGTGCTCTTAGCAATGACTATAGTACATAGTCACCGGCAACTATTATCTAATCACAAATTACTACCTTTTTAGTAATAAGTGTAATCATCGGATCAAAAAATAATAAAAATATACAATTGTATTGATCCAATGTATCTTAAAATACATGTCACTGTATTTTATATTATTATTATTATTGTAAGCTGCATACGCCATGATCCTGACAATGACAGTAAAATTATTAATATTAATAATAATTATTAAACCACTTTCCGTGGTAACTTTAACACGCATTATTAATGGTGGGACAAACATAAAAATGACTTACTAAATCTAAGTAACAATATAAAAAAATATCACCCACACAAACTATAAGTACTATTAATAATAGTAATTATTATTAACCCTCTGAAAACCAAGGTCATAAAAGCTGGTATACCAAACGAAAATGTATCTTATTTCTTTGATTATTCAACCACATTTTAATTAACAGACTTTGGTGGTTACAAGGTTAAAATAAGCTTAATTCGAAATGTTAACGCTTAACCTATCAAATGATAAGTTAGTGTGAAGATACGAAAAATTATCGATCGAAATACATATATTATATAAAACAATCATATGACTTTGGAGATCGCGGCACTCACGGCCGTGTCATAGATATGGGTAAGTAAATAAGATCACTTATTGCATAAACTTAACTTAAAGACCCTTTTCTTATTTATTAGGTAGATTCCTTCAAATAAACACTTCCATTATAAAACTGGATATTTAAATTTTCGTTTAAATATACTATAATACTGCCAGAAAATGAAGTCATGTTTGGTTAGTCTTATTAATGAAAATGTATTCTTATTGCTTTAGCAACAAAACACATATTCATTTGCCAGTTATGGAGGCATTGGACACAAGGTTAATTTTACCATTTATGAAAAATTGCTGTTTACATTGTTACATTTCTCAGACAATATTAAACTCTAGTTTAGTTGCACTTCACATATTCAAACGAAACTTAACCTTATACAAACCATTTATCGCTTATATTTCTTCAGCAAATATAATAAGCTAAGTAAAATAAAAAGGGTCTTCTAAAACTAATGTATCACACAATCTGATCACTGTAGCCTTGCACATCTGCTGCAGTAGTCTCCATTGGCGGGGCTTCCATAATACATGCAAAGGGGGGCTCTGCAGGGCTTAGGGGAGGGAGGGCGATCGTCATAAAACGTCGACTTACTTAGATACAAAGTGCGATCATTTTGTCTAGGGAGTTGCTTGGTAGTACTACTGCGGGGCACGTCGTGCGTCCTTTCTGCCTCAGCGTAGAAATGCGACCGACCTGTACCGTATCTAGGTGCGGTTGCCTGAGCTGACTCTTTTCGGTTTTTCTCGGCCGTGTACCTGTTAAGAGATGTTATAATTTCTTATATATTTTTATAGGTTGAATACTGCGTAATTAATGATTTAACCTTTTGGCCACCAAATTTATGATAGTCGGCAAATGTACATACGACTTACCTAAACAGATATGCCTACATTTTTAAACTAAATAACGTATTGAGTATTTACTTTATGTAAAAATAATGAGTGCTAATTTTTAAATGATGATTTGTAAATGACCGTGGAGGGCAAAAGGTTAAAAAAAATAATTACCTTCATGTATTTACTCCTCCATTATTTATTCGTAATTTAAATGGTTTGTGAGGTTTGTGTGCTATGGTAACTGCTTACTGCTACGCACATTCGTAATTCAAAACGAGTAAATGTACAGGTCAGTCCAATTTTCTCTAACTTATATTTCGAACACTGAACTGTCAGTAAGCGAATTGCTTGCTAATACAATGAAAGAAGAAAGAAAGATAAACGTCATTTTTATTTAGCTTTTCCTTTCAAACACAATTCCACACACAAAGATAATTCCAAGAAAACTCACCCAATCCAAGCTTCATTCAGATAATTCTTGACCATCTCCTCCTGAACAGGCGCCCTGGCCGCCAACACTCGACAACACAACACCTCACAAGTAGACTGTGTCCTCATCAGCGTCTCTTCAGGGTTGCTATGACTACCACTCTTCCCTAACTTAGCCATTGAACCAAAGTTCTTCTTTAACTTACTACTCATAGATCTTCCAATGCTACCAAATTGCTTAGCAACGGAGTTCATCTGTTTACTGTTCTTGGTCGATAAAGCGTCAAGCGAACGTCTCAGTTCTTCAGGCGGTTGTGTATGAACTAAACAGTCTACTCTTTCAAGGTCTAGGTATGCAGCAAGCATGGAAGATCGTTGATATTCGTCTGGAAGGAGGTTGTTTATAGTCTTTTGGTCTGGTTCGATGTCCCAGCGGAATTCTTCGCCGGGGTCTACGTTAAATCTGTAAGTTAAATTTTAAAATTTGCAATTATATAAGAAATTGCAGTAATATACAGGAACGGGACAGTGCCACCCTCACACTCAACACTGGACTGTAAGCCAGGACTAACAGCGATAAACTCTTGCAAACATCGAATTATGATACTGGTGTCCCAGAGAATGCCTAACCTACTGTCTTGGAACTCGCATCGATATTAATTAGTAATAAATGAAGGAGTAGGAAAGAATTGCTAAAGTGCCTACTGCTACGAGTTTTTGGGACCAACAACCAGAAGAAAAAGAACACTGACTAGCTAAAATAAAAATTAAATTACACAACAATGTATCCATTGGCTCCATACTAGGCAAACTTGTCCTGTAGATGCCAATTGAAACTGATATAGGTAGGTGCAATTTTATTTCAATACTATGATTGCGATCTTGAAAGATTTAGGTAAATTTTCCTGTTTCCTGTTCTGTAGAGAGTTTTGGCTGAATGAAAACCTCTTATCCGAATTGAGATTATGAAAATTGCTAAGTAAAATCAGTTTCTGAGGTTATTTTTCTTCTAGTCAGCTTAGACTAATTACCTGATAGGCATGGGGTTCCCAGCATGGTCTTCTAGTGGTACCCTCGCGCCGTCAGTAGGTAAGGGTTCGCAGGGCACGAGAGCAGAGAAGTGTCCCGCGTCATACGCTAACAGTATGGGCGTCTTGCTGCATTGGTCGGGGGACAGTTCGAGTGGAAGGTACACCCCGCCGAACGGGATAGGGGCTATTGGGTCGCCACGGAAGTCCTGCAAATTAGAAAAGTATTTTTATAGGTTTCATTATATTGATTTTGGGTGAATTTAGGATAGTATTGTTAGGATAGGACGGAGGAAAATTTCTGTCATTCAAGTGAAAAAATCGTCGGATGAGTAAAAAACCGAATTGTCACGTAGCGACCATATTTTAGTAGATGGTCTGTTGGTTTTGATTGTTGGTCTGTTTACAATAACAATCTATGTATTTATTTAAAACTTGCATAGATCCTTACATTTAAGGTAGTTGTGTATACCTAGCACAATTAACTTCGGCGTCATGTATCGCTGAATCAAATATAGTATACAACAATGGAATGACTTAGCGACATACCCGAAGCGCCACATCAGCGAAGACAATGACGGGTCGCCTCATGACGTGTGCGAGCGCGAACACGTGCAGATGTTCGAGCGCGGCGTAGTGCGGCGCGGCCTCGGGCGCCGCGCGCGCCGGCTCCGGCGACGCCGCCGCCACGCAGCCGCGCCACTCGCGCTCCCACTCCGCCTCCGACGGCGTCAGCCCGGCCGACCGCAGCGAGCTGCTCTCCGACCAGCGCCAGCGACGCTTGATTGCATCTGGAGATACGATGTGTTGTGATTATTTATGACACTTTTTAGTAAATTTTTCATCATCATCTGCAACCCATTAAGTCCACTGCTGGGCTCCACGGGTGTCCTCTCCTCTAACTGGAGATTTGTGAGGGTTTAGGCCATAATCTACTCACGCTGACCTAGTGCGGGTTGGTGGATCAGACATACTCATAGAATTTCTTCTAGGGTATGTGGCTTTCCTCACGATGTTTTCCTTCACTGTTAGCAGATAGTAAGTCACTTGATTAGTACATATAAATTCCACAAAGTGGAATCCACATTGGTACTGCCGGTCGGGATCGAACTCGGACCTCGTTATTTGCACGCCGGCCCCTTATCCATTCAGCCACCATAGCTTAGTAAATTTATTATAGGTATAATATTAGAATACACTACTAATATAATACACCATAAATTTACATTACATGAACAAAAAGTGTTTTTTTCTGTATTATAGCGAGTTGCCTATTGAGCAATGAGCAAGGCTCAAATTTAGTTATGTAATATTGCTGACGTGTTATGTTCATCAAAAAAATATTAACTTATGTATAAAAATAAAAAATCAAAAGACAAAATATTATATAAAATCTATTTTAGAACCGTCTCTCTTTTGTTAAGTGACTTTATACTATTCGATTAATAAATAAATATGGTGAAAATATGTTAAGTATAAATATTTATCACCTAATGTTAGCTAAATTATGAAAGCAATTACCAAAAGAGTGCCGCAACAAATACCTTTAAACTATGTCACAGCTCTATAAATTACAAAACTGAATAATTATATTATTTTAAAAGCCAATAACACTTACTAGTAAGTACTTCCCCGCCCTCTCCCGACAGCAAGGCCTGAACCTTCGTCCTCAAAGCCAGCAGCCTGTCGTGGAACCCATACGCGGCCAGCGACGCAGCATGTGGCAGACAGTTGCCATCCCCAGAAGTCGCCAACGGCAATAGTCGAGCGGAGCCGGGAACGCGACCGAACTGCTTCCACCAGTTCAGAATGTTAGCCGACTCCAACGTCACCAGTGTAGCTGTTTCCAGTAGGTCTTTCTCTATGAATGTTCTAGAAATAAGAATAAAAAATAACTTATTATTTAAATATCCTAATATTAATATATTCCATGCCGTTTTCGGCTACGGCGACTGCTTGTTGTAGCTGCCAGTAGTACGGCTACTAAACCAACCTTCTAGCAACATAAAGTTAATTATCTGGTAGATAAGAATAAGAAAGGACACATGAAAAACGTTATACCTATTGCTACTTGAGCTCAATTTAATTTATGCTCAAAAATTACATAGCAGTCATATATATTTAATTTAATTCAATTTAATTCTTATTTAGTTTAAATTTTATTTTATTATTTTATTATATTTGCATGCTATCTAAGATGGCTGGATGGGCTATAGCTAATATTCTTACCTTTACCTTTATGACCTCGTCTGGACATACAAATTCGTAACTATGTACTATATATATTATTATATACACGTAAATAATGTAATACGTAAATAAATAACTTTCAAGCAACAAGCTTCAATATCTACCATATTAAATAAAATATCGGCAAAGGTTATACGGTGTGAGCTAAGAATAACACTCCCGTCGTATAGAAGGATCTAGTAAAGGTTAAAGGTTAATATCAGATGGACAAGCGACGCGTCCTGGCTTTACGAGTATATAATGATATCTGTAATGTCATACGATGATTTGATCATAATGAAAATGTCTCCAAAAAAAATCACCTCGCGGAGTCATGATATTGTTGTCTGTTGTTGTTTGCTAATGTCAGGTTAGGGTTATTACTCTGCACGATATTCAGGATCCCTTTAAGGCACCTCCTGAATATGTTTATTTTAACCACGACGGAATGAGGACGCTTGTGTGTTTGCATGTTTGTGTTCCCGAATGTTCCCATTTATCTATGAAACGGTTTGACTGATTTAGATACGGTTTTCTGTAAAGAGTGTGTGACCTTTTAGCGATGGTTATTAGATGGGTGTTATGCTAATAACTCGCTAGGGCTACAATACATAATTTTTGTGCACATTGCCGCTAACAGGGCTCATTCGCAGACTCAGAGCTGATACTGAGACAGAAAATACCGTTTTCACCCGACTCAGACTTCGAACCCGGGACCTCTGGCGCAGCAGACTCCCACTGGGCCACTTAGACAACTCACATCAACATTAGGTACCTAACAACAATAAATCCAAATTTTTTTCTCACTTGGCGGTTGAATAAGCCTTTGCTAAGGGCGACTACGACAAGGTTAAAAAGGCAAAGGGTTAAGTTAACAAAAACTTTAACCCATACAAACAATACACATTATAACATTCTCGTCAAAATCAATGACCACAAAGTTGCCGTAATGTGTTATACACACGTAAAGGGTTAAAGAACGGTAAACAATAACAGAAAGTTCAAATGGGGACAAATACGGTCTGATTGCGTGCAACACTAATGAATATTGGCTGAATAGGTATACTATGAAAACTACGGGAAGGCCGCTGATAACTCTTTGGCTTTCATTTGTAAGAGTGAGAAATCCGAGAGAATATGGAGAAAGAGAGAGAAGGGGAGAAGTGAAAGTAACGAAAAAGTCGGATAATACCAGGCTTGAATCAATAGTTGCTACAATAAAAACATAACATAAAATAGCTTCACGATTTACTGAAAGGGTTAGGCAGAGGAGAATTAAGCCCATATCTCACCAGCTATTTCTGGTCGCGATAGCGGCGATCCCTTTGCTAATATGAAGATTTGGTAATAATATTTTGGACTATGGGGTTCTTAAAAAAAGGAGTGAAGAGGTTAATTAAGAGTCGGCAACGCACTCGTGATTCATCTCTTGTTGCAGGCCTCCATAGGCTACGGTAACCGCTTACCATCGCACCGCAACCACGACGCGTCGTGGTACAAAAAAAATGGTAATAGTTTTAAGATGGAGTCTTGGCCACAGTCTAGGCTTTTAACTGCATATTTTCATCAATTTCTTTGAGCTGACTATAGATTTTGATAATTTTGGTGCAAAATTTCACGAAGGAACATTCTAGAAGGCGCTAGCAGTAAGAGGTTGAACATTACAAGACTAGTCTTGGATGTGAGTACCCATTTCGTGCAATTGGAGAGGCCTATGTTCAGCAGTGGACCAGAACAGGATGATGGGGATGATCATAACTAACATATTATTCAAAATTACAAAAAGTATATATCTGTAGACGGTGCATAACCTCAGAAACAGTACTAAAACCTAGCACTCACGTGATTCTATTAATAATTACACGTAACAGAATGTTTGCTACGTGTGTGGACTGTGTGGTATGGTTAATATGTATATTTGTCATTTGTGACTAATTAAAAGGGCATCAATCCAGAATGTAAAACGTAGCGTGTTAAGTGCAGACGTCTTTATTTTCTGTCTAGCAAGTCATAGTATATAGCAGTATAACAGTCGCGTCGTTTATTTGTTTTCGTAGGGCTGCCATCTATAAAATTTGTCAATCACCTCATAACTTTGTATTTTTTTGTTTTTTCTGTGTGCCTATAGACTGTAATGTGTTTTTGGGTTTTAAATGAAATAAATGAGCAAATTATGGAACAGGTTTTATTACTACTTCTCATTAAAATAGAATAGATTTAATTGTTATGTAATTTTAAAGCTTCAAGACCTACAATTACAGACTACAATGAAAGACGCTAGACGATCCTCAGATACCTTCTAAACTAGGACAAATCCAGATGGAAGGCAACCCTATTTTTGGCAAATGATCATATTTTGCTTATATCGTTAAAGCAATTTGTCAAAACACATGTTTTCGGAAACCCATTAACTGAACAATGACATTGTAAGTGCGACTAATTTTACCGTATTAATAACAAACGTGTCAAACTTTTTTTTCTTCTTAAAAGCAGTGATGAGAAGAAAAACTCGCGCGTATCTTGTATGTTTGTAAATTTCTTTATTCCCACGAATCTTCCAAACGGCTGGATATATTTTGACAATTAGGGTATCGTTAGATTCGTCTAGAAAACCCAAGTGTCCTTAGATAGGTTTTAAGAATAAAAAGACTTAAACGACGGGCTTTTGACGCCAAATTGTAAGAAGTTCAATTTTTTTTAACCAAACCTATCGAGTTGGGTATCAAAATAAAGAGAATCAAAAGGAGATTCATCATCATCATTTCAGCCTATTGCAGTCCACTGCTGGACGTAGGCCTCTCCTAACACGCCAAAAAGAAAATTATCAAAAGGAGATTACATATATTCAAAAAGAGATAATACATAATTGAATGGTTCCAAATTGTAAGTAGTTCTATTTTTTTTTTTAACCAAACCTATCGAGTAGAGTATCAAAATAAAGGGAATCAAATGGAGATTACAAATATATACATATGTTATGTATTTAAATTTAATCAAGTATAATAATATGAGAATAATTTTACGGTCTTTTTAGTGCGTTGCTCTCAGTTGATTTTTTGCAGTCGGGTTATTATTTTTTTTAAATTATATTTACTTGTTTTAAAACGTAGTTTCGTGTAACGCGGAATCCCGTGCAATCGTTGTCACGCGTAAAAGGTTCGTCATTAAGACAATCATTTATGAATGGCATAGGAATGTGTACGTTATAAACAAACATAAAAAAAATTGTTTATGCGTGTAGATGAATAGTGTAGAAGTTAAATGTCTAATATTCACTACCATTCAAATCATCATCATTTTGTTCATCATCATTTTGTTGTAGATCAAAACACGCCAAGGGCCACACAACTGACAAATAAACCCGAGGCCGTGGTTTAAACTACCCTCATAGAAGATTAAGTACTTGATGACTTACCTAAAATCAGGCGGGTAGACAGAAATATCTGGAAGCAGTAGTATGTGATCTGAAGACAATGTGTTAGGCTCCGGTTCAGTGTTGTTACGTAGAGCCCAGACGAGACCCTCATTGTCTGTCGCACGTGATATTCCACGGGAAAGCTTTCGACCTGAAGAACAAACAGTTCAAAAATGTCATTCTTAGAAAAAAATAATCTTTATGGCTATGTCTATCTACTTAGTAGTAGATAGTTTTAGTATCAAACATAGACAATATTTCTATTACATCATCATCATCATCATATCAACCCATAAAGTAATGTCCCACAGCTCCAAACATTTTGGAGGGAATTTAGCCTACTAGGTATACCAAGCTGGCTAGACGGGTTGGTATAGGGTTTTGTATCGAATTTTCCTTTTCTCGCAGTGCTCTTGTCTGCTTAAAGTTACTCCATCAGTCGCCTTGTACGACACCCACGGGTTGAAATGGGGTAGTGACATTATGTATTACCGGCAATTGTTAGGTTCCGGTTTCTATTCAGCAATATGATAATAAATAACTTGTATAATCATTGGACTCTACTATAGTACAATACAATGCAAAATACTTTTATTTGTTCTCTCACACAGTACATGAAACATTTAAGATAACAAACAATGGGTCCATAACAGAAATCAGCGAATGTGTAGTCTGTGTGAGAGACTGGTCTCTGTACAAGGAGGTCCTGTATTACAGATCACCAGCCTCTCCGTGCTCAGGATAGGTGGAATATGTGTGAATGGAGCTAGTATGTATAGTATTTTCGTTTGGGCGTTATAGAACAACTCTACCATCTCACTTCTGATTAAATTTTGGGTTCCAAGACAGAGTAGGTTTGACTTTACTTGGGATATCTGAGTGACATGCTTGGAGTTCACAAGGGTTAGTCATTGTTAAACTTGACTGACATGAGTCACAGTCATGGAAGTTTAGGTGGGATTGTCTCGAAAAGGCGTTAAAGAAGTGACGTAGGTGGACTTACATTCAGGTGCGGGCGTGAGCACCAGGTTGGAAGGCGCCGTGAAGGACATGTTGAGGTCGAGGGTACCGACAGAGCGTTCAGGAGAGATGACGTCACCACCAGCTCGTGCCTTCAATGCCGAGCTGTGCACTCTCTCTGTAATAACAATACAAAGGTTTAACAATACTATAAATATAACATTGTAGTTGACAACTAGTAAGTAGATACTTCATTTGGTCTTCTTAAAGTGGGTGTGCTGAACCTTTATCTGCCAGATCTAAGAAGAGACTTATTTTTTGGGTCTTTGGAAGACCTTATTGTTAGAAATATAAGTAGCAGTCTTCCAGGGGCCCCATCCTGCTTACACAATCGTAACATAATGGTAAGCCGATGATCTCATTTGACAGCTGTGATTGGCTTACTAAGTCAATCGCGCCATATTGCCGGCCTGTGATTGGTTGTTATTAGTCCATTAGTCTGCTATCTACGTATGTAATTTAGCAGGATTGGGCCCCTGAAAGCTTCCAAATCGGCTTAACAGCTACCATATTAACATTAACACATAACCGCAAATTAAAAATATTTTTTTAATTAAATATGAAATACAAGTTGAAAATATAACGATACCAACGTTCGAGAATAAAAAAACCGGTTAAGTGCATGTCGGACCATGCTCAATGTAGGGTTCCGCAACTGGTTATCCATCTACGGACTGACCTTGCTGGACGTTGCTTAAACGCGATGGTCATAAAGAATATTGCAATGCCACAGATCACAATGCCAAAAGCGTTATTTGGTTGAATAGTAAGAATTTAATACATGAACACAGCTAAAGCGAATTGTTTATAAGTTCAGTCATCTATATCTATATTAAGAAGATTTGTATTTTTGTATGTAACGTGTAATCTTAAAAACTATTGGACCAAGCAGTGGCCAAATAAAGAACGACTGGAGCGAAGCCCGCCTTTCTCGCAGTGCTTTTGTCCGCATAAGGTTACTCACTTACTCTTAGTCGTCTCTTACGACCACGGGTTGAGATGGGGCAGTGACATTATGTATTCTTAATCCGTCACTACATGGATTGATAAGAGACAAAGGGTACCTTATTCACTTTGTTACTACTTAGTACACGAGTTTATATTCAGATGTACGATTTTAGGTTATGTCATCATCAGAAATCAGAAATGCTTTATTTATAATAACATAGACGAAGATCTTAAAAAAAATAGATGTCCGCTATGCTTTGACACTCGGGCATACAAATAGGTCCAAAAAATATAATTTTCAAAGATATTTTTAACTAAATTAATAAATGACTAATTATTAGTAAATTAAAAAAAAATTAAATGTAATAACAATACTGTCTCGGTGGCGCAGCGGGAAGTGTATACGACTGCTGTGCAAGAGGTCCCGGGTTCGATTCCCGGGTCGGGTGAAAATGGTATTGGGTTTTTCTATCATGAAATTCCAGTATTAAGATTTTCCCGGAGTTTGGTAAACAAATGTTCCCGGTTGATGATAATAGGCTCGCCCCCTATTTCATGGGACCAAACATAGCTGGCGAAATGTGGGTGTGAAACACCTCTGCCTACCCCTTCGGGGAAAAAGGCGTGATGCTATGTATATGTATGTAATAACAATAAATTATATCAATATAAAAAAAGGTACACTCAAGTCATAATAATATATAATATTCTATATTAAATTGCACACAAAAACTATCCTAAACATTTGTCCCCAAGAAATTCATTTAGAGAATAAATAACATTTGTCAAAATTACAACCCTTCAATGACACACTGCTGGGCACGGGACTCATATAAACATTATGAAAGAAATTTAGCTTATTATACCTATATTATAGCTTATATAAACAGCTGAAATCTTTTGTAATCGTGAAGCCATACATTAAAGTACACATAATTAGTAGATGGGCTTGTTGCGAAACAAATAATCCGATCGGAACGATTTGCTTAAAAAAGTTTTTTTGTTAAAACCTTGTGACCGTGTCTGTTCATTCGAATAACGCTTTTTCCAGAAGGGTTAGGCAGAATGCATCACACCAACTATAAAGGTTAGGTATGTCGCCAGCTATGTTATATCCCACGTAGGCAATTATAGGAGGCAAGTAAATTTTTTTTTTTTAGAATTTTATGTAAGTATACTATTGCCATTGCGCGGGACTTGACTCCGGGTGTTTTTATTTTCCAACTGCTCCTTTTCCATTTTTCCAATTGGGCATTTGACACTAAAATCATGGATGGATTTTGCTGTCAAATGTTTGATAATGATATCGAAATTGACTATGACGATTGTCAAGATGTGAGCGGACGGCGATTGATATTCTATTGTTTATAACCCAACAACGTTACAAAACGTTTTATATCGCCACATCTATGATGGAACATGCGTATGGTTAACAAAATAATTACCATCTTTTAAATGAGGAAAATAGCAATCCGAAAATATGGGACACAAAATATTATTGATAGAATGACGGGTAACAATTGTTTTTGTGGCCATTTTTGTAGGCTTGTCACTACACAATAACAATAGATCACTTTTCACGGTTCAATACAGACGAGTTTTATAACTAGTATCACTGTGTTTATTGTGTTAGATATGAGAGAACTTGGTATTATATGTGATAGATTAGATTACGAATGCTAAGCCAGTTACACAATAGCGGTTTTTTTTTTGAGGGTTTTGGTGTTGGTAAAAAACTATACCTAGCTACCTCACGAATCACTGTACCTGTTGTTGAAAACGTGAAAATCGCATGAAAATTTTCAGTAGTGTTTGAGTTTATTGCGTACACACGCGACGGAGAACTTTGTTTTATAATATGTAGTGATTTATTAAAATGAAATAGTTTGTTAGATATATCTGGCAATGGTAAAACAGGGTTGTACCCTTCTGCAATTGCTCTTATAAGCTTTCATAATAATATAGGTATGTGCGAGCCGTTTACGACGTCATACGAACTAGCACCGTACTTGCGGACCAAATGTGTATTGTTTTAGGATTGGTTTCAGTATTCAAATTAAGTATTGTTTTACTCCTATGAAAACTGTCATATCGGCCTAATCGGTTGAAAGAATACTTCAAAATAAGCTGTTGCAAGCGTTTATGTACTGTGAAAAAGAAGCGAGCGTTTCCCGAAATGTTTATCAGCTGAAAAACGCTCATATGAAATCGACCTTAGATTTTATTAGTTCGAAGTTAATGTTCTATTTTGCTCTCATGATTCATACGTATGTAAAAATAGTGTTTTGTGAAATATCTGTGTTGATCTGACGAGTAATAGTGATGACTGATCTGCGTATTTAGTTTATCTCAGCGTTATACGTCGTTATATAGTTGGAATTTGTTCGAATTTCATGTTGTTATTGATTATATTATCTAAATTTTATATCAGTAAAAACTAGGTAAGTACGTCATATTATAAATAACAGGTGCTATTGCCTTGTATATTGTTCTTCTATCTCAATTCTTTGTCATCTGCGTTTTCGTGAAGTCCAAATAAGTTTACTAACTTTTTAGATCGTATGTTGATAACACTGGCCGGAAGAATGGCAGATCAATAAAAGCTGGATGTTGGTTAATCGGTCAAGGATGTTGCAGTGGAATTTTAAATGAACTCAATTATTTGATCAAAGCCGACGTTTCCGATATGGCAACAAAAACTGCGGAGAATGCACAATGGGCCTGCTCGAGCACACATTTATTAGTAGGTCGATGTCATAGTATAGCCAATGAGTGAAAATGTATGTAATACGGCTTTTTATAGTGGATGACCGATGGTCTGACGATATTGTCAAGACAGGGTCTCATTGGACGTGGCTCGCACAGGACCGTGAGAAGTGTAGCTGTGGAGAGGAGGCCTTTGATGATGATAATGATAATGATGATCAGGCGAGCTAACACCTTACTCAATGTGATGAGAAGTGGTAGTTAAATAATGCCACAAAACGATTCCATTTTTGATATGTGATGGTTAACTGAAGTGATAATGCACAAGACATTTTGACTGGCCTGTTGGTCTAATGGTTAGTGACCCTGACTGCTAAACCGAAGGTCGTGGGTTCGATCGCCACCCAGGACAAATCTTTGTGTGATGAGCATAAAGGTTTGCTCTGTGTCTGGGTGTAATTTATCTATAAGTACCTAATAGTATTTACAAAAAAAAAAAAATTTAAGTAGTATATCAGTTGTTTAGTACCCATAACACAAGCAAAATATAAATGCTTAATTTGGGACTAGATGGCGCTGTGTAAATGTGGTAGAATTTTTTTTTTTCTCATTTAGACAGTGCAACCTGTGTGGTTTTACCCGCTGTAGTTGTTTTGGTTAGGTCAAAGGCTACTTCCGAGATGTGCACTTGTGCGCCAGACCGCAGACACAATAGAAAATTGTATTGTTTGTCGGACAACGGTGTCCGACATGGCATCTGAACAAAAATATTTTATGAATAAAACGAGGTATGCATCAACAGATTCAGGTGGAGACTTTCTCGACTTGGCTAATTATTCTAGTACATGTAACATTGCCAACACTACCACTGATTTGACAAGATGGTGGAATGGTCTCTGAAGTACTAAAAGCTATAGTCGGTATCAAAAATATTATACAAATGAAACATGACAGAGCAAATTAGAACAATAACTTCCAACTAATAAAATGTAAGGTCTATTTCATATGAACGTTTTTCAGCTGATAAACATTTTGGTGAACGCGCAGTTATTTTTCACAGTACAAATAAACACACCTTTTAAAAGTTGTCGTTCAAACAAAAAGGTACCTAGTAGGTTCATTACAAACTAGTTGCATTAACGTAGAATCACATTTTTGTTTAGTCTTTCTCTAAATAGTTTTGAAACGAAGTAAAGTGGCTACGAAGTCACATTGTAACATTAAACTTACGAGATTGACAAATCACAACATCAATAGCCTATCTGCATAATGGCCGTCATTCCGATTCATTGAATCCAGTTCCATTTCATTGGGTTTTGTCTAACACAGACAGACAGATTTTTGTTGTTACGTTTTGTATTGTTGGTGTGAAGTAATGATACTAAGTACTCAGTGATTTGGGTTCGAAACTCATGTAACAAATACATCAGTGATTGTTTGTACAAGACTGAATGTATTTTTTACTGAATTCATAAAATTCTAATTATTTGCCAGACTTTCAATAGTTGTATTGTTTGACATAGAGCTGGCAGCATAATTTAAAAAAAAACGATTTAATGATTAACTGCAAGATAATTATGCAGATCCATTTATGTGCATATTGTCGAGCTAAAAGTAAAAGACACCATATAATTTATAGCTGTTCAAGATATAATACGCTACAGACAATTTATATCAGACAGTTTTTAGTAAGTATTCACAAAAAGGAAGGCCAAAGACCTATAGTAATTAAGAATCTGACGTCGGTTTATATTACAAAACAAAAGGTGAATAGTCGTTTGAAAATGGAACAAAGATATATTTTTTCTAATTTCGAAAAGCCACAGGAAGTTTAAAAGCTATGTTTTACCAGCCAGCTACAAATCACGAATGAACATCAAAAGCGACGTCACTGTCCGCTCTGATTCCCGTGGCCAGACAATTTGTTCCCGCAAATTAGGTGTTGCTAAAATTAATTCGGTTTATGGACGAAAACTAACGATGCGGGAGTCGTTTTTAGACGGAAACAACTAGAAGTCCTCGGGCACTTCGTTACTACGTAATTAACGTAACATAATGTCGACAGAATTACCAAGTAAATATTTGTGTAGAGATGGACGCATTACAAATTATTTAAGTAATTATTTATACTCGAGTAATGAAGCCAGGAATCATAACAAAATTGATCATTTCAAAGGTCAAAAAGTAACGTGGAAAATATTAAAGTTTACACAAACAGACAAACTACCTTCATTTGCACAATAATTTTAAATTTTTAACCTTATACTAATAACAATAAAAGCAAATTTTAATCCTAGGTAAATATAATTATCGCCGTCATCATAAAAATTATGTACTAAATTCTTTTTATCAATAGAACACGATCAAACGATAGTTTATGATATAACAAAGTAAATACAAATTGGTAAATATCAAAGTTTGTCATTGTTAAATAATATAATCCTTCAAAATAACAATGTTGCCATTGTTATTTTACACAGAGTATAAATCTTTCGTCTATTACTTGAGCCAGAGATAAAACAGAGACGTGCCCAGTATTTATAGCATAACATCAAGTCCCTCAAATTTGGGCCAACGACTTATGAGCAGGATAAGGAATTGGGAGGGACAGTTTACGTCACCAAAGATACGACTGACATAAGTATTGAAATGAATAAAATTATACATTCCAGACAATATCACAAGAGAAGTAAGGAATTTGAGATTTTATATCAAATTTAAGACCGGGACTGCGGCTACGTAGCATTACGCATGTGAAAAGAATATTGTATTCAGAATACCTTGATGGCCTCCGTGTGGTAATGGAGTTAGAGCATTGTACTGTCACTGCTCTATTTCATCTCCAGAATGTTTGGAGATTCGTGTAAACAAACAACTCAATATACACCAGTTCCAAGAGACTGAATACTTGAAACAAGACCCTGGGCTCTCCCGTATTTTGATCCCAATTGCTGATGATAAGTAATTTTAGTGAATTATTGTAGCAGTAATCACCATAGAAATGCTTTATCTGGACAGTATCAACAAAAAGTATTAAATCAAATAATGTATCTACTATTAGTACCTACATGTTAAAAAGTGAAATTGCATGCATGTTACCTATGTATAACCCAGATTGACTATCGCTAAACAAATAAAAATAAGTCACCACACCCGTCGCTGTTGGATAAGGGTTTGAAATATTGTTTCAAGAAAATTCTTAACCTTTCAATGATTGATTTGTTTGTTGATTAATATATGTTTTTTTAGCTTCTTCTATAAAATAAGTGTGCAACTTACTGCATTTATTACAATTGATTTGAATTTTTAGCAGTCAAGCGGTCAATTTCATTATGAGAATAAACTTGCAAGGGTGCATTTTATACTTGTAGATTTTTGTAAAAATGAAATATTAATTATACAATCGCGGTAATAGTTCCTGTCAGAACTCTACTCGATAAGACACATTTCAAGATAGAAGAAGTCACTTAGGCAGTCAGCCTTGATGGCGTCTTCTGTCTTTGAAATTGTCAGTATCTGCTCAGTCTGGGAATGTGCCCGGTTAATATGCCTCTGCATACTTCCTTCGGGGGAAAATGCGTGATGTTATGTTAAGAAGCATTATACAATACGGGTCACATTATCTCTGCACCTGCCCTGTCCGCTTCTATTTTCCCGCACCTTACGGTGGACAAAGTCGTTGAGAGTCCCGATATAGCGTGGGCTGTAAAATTACTGTGTTTATAAAATAATATTATAATAAATGTTTGTCTGACCTTTCTTCAAGTCGGAATGCAGTAAACAGAAGGACCATTTAAACACACAGACATTTAAAACGCACCATGTCAAAAATAAACACTGTTAGTACATACAGAATAATATATGAATCATGTTCCAGGTTTGTAGTAATGGAATCATTCAACACTTGTCAATGAATGTTTATATTTTTTGGTTTGTGGCAATAAACAATTGAGCCAGAATAGTATTCGTTGATTGTTCAAAGATTGAGGTCAAAATAAAGCTATTTAGACAGTAATTTAAGTACACACTCAATATACCTAAGCAATGCTTGCTGCCAGGGTAACGAGGCATTCGTTGTTATGTTTGTTGAAGGTACAACATGTTTCTATTGTGGTGACAAAATAAATATGTAGGCGGTGTGGCTGCGGGTCTTCATTTACGGTTCGTCAGGATGTTGTTCAGACATGAGGGAAATCTCAAAATAACACCAACACACAGCTCATTTCACCATTCTTTATTAAGACTTGATAGTCCTATTTGGATCACAAAATAATCAAGGATGTTCACAATATTTTAGATTAAAACTACAAAATTAACCACTTAATAACATGGAATGTAGTGAGGTTAGTTGTGTCGCGATACTCGCGATCACGTCCGATCGTTAGCTCTCCATTCAACAGAATACCCCGTTAGTACAATGCTCACAGCTTTTAAATCGACTAATTGACATGTGTCAACCATAACGTCACACGTCAAACGTCATCTGCGTTCAGCCTAATCCGATCGCGCCACAACTAAACACACTCAAGCAATAATAAAACCATTGTTAACAATAATAACATGTACGGTTTGCTTGACATTCCACTATCTCCCGCCATCAGATATTGCACTCTGCGACAAATAGAAAGAAAAAAACATTTATTCACCACAGTCAATGTGACATTAGTAGGAACAAAGTACATAAGAGTTTAAAAAACAAAAAAAAAGATATAACTAATAATTGTACCTACTGCATGTCACACCTGCGGGAATTTGGACTCGGCTCAGCATAATCAGCATAATGCTACGGTGCCAGCAACTAACAGCTGCTGGACACTCAACAGCGCTGAGCTGCTAAATTGATTTGATTGATTGACTTATGAATGAGGCGAGATATCTTCGTGGCAGTTAGAGCAGTGGTCTGGCTTGACGGACAAGTAATCCTTACTAATACTATAAATGCTTAAGTATCTCTGTCCATTTGTTACGTTTTATCTACAGACAAAGAACATGCTATTTCAGACAAAATATTTTTTTCTATAGAATTGGACATCATTTGTCGGTCTACATCTATGCGGTCACGTTACGATAGACATTTTGTCTTATATGGCATGTGCTTAAAACGTCATACCCGCAGCTTTAATCACTCAACCAATCTTCATGAAATTTCACATAGAGACAGTCTTACACCTGTAGAAGGACATGGGCTACCGATATAACCACAAAAATAGTGTCAATCCATACATATTATAAAAGGCTTTGTACTGACTGACTGACTGACAGACAACGCACAGCCTAAACCGCTGGTCATGGCGACTTGAAATTTAGAGAGTGTGTTTGTCCTAATGTCTAGAGGAGTACTCTAAGAAAGGGTTTTTTTAAAATTCAACCCCTAAGGGGGTGAAAAGGGATAAAAACGATTATATGAAAATTCTTTGTTTTTTATATTCTTAAATTTTTCGACTTTAAATAACGTGTAGCTTTTTTTATAATAATTTTTATTAGAATATGTTTATAAGGGTTAACACTGGCTGCCTTCATTCAATGTTCTTCATTTAATGTCGTATCGTCGTATACACTCTGTATATTTGAAAATTTGTTTTGATAAACACGACAAATAGGGCAATAAAATCTGTCAACACTTAAACAATTTTCAGCACCTCATAATCTTCTATCGTGTCTTAAAAAAATTCATGAAATATATATCATACCTACTCATTTGCATGTTTGTGGCGAAAATATGTAAATGAACACGCCCCCACGAATATATTGTGCTACGAATTCTAAATAGCTGTGGCATTATTACTGAACGGCTCCATAGATTTTCTGTTCTGACAGTCTAGTCGTAAAACTTAGCTTTGTTGAACCGTCGTCGTCGTTACGACTTCTGTAGGATTTCGGTTTAGCTTACTGCAATATACAAGTGCTGACATGGGATTTGATACTAGGGTTGAATAAAAGTAAAAATATAGTATGCTCGCATCGGAAATATTCTTGTATTGAGAATATGGTAAATACTTTCTTATATTCTTTTCTCGTTTTTAGGCTTTTCACCAGATTACATTCAAAATAAGTCGTTATTATATACAACATGGTAATAAGTTCTTTTGTTTGCTTTAAAATTATAATAATAATAATATTCTACCACATTTACACAGCGCCATCTAGTCCCAAATTAAGCAATTATATTTGCTTGTGTTAAGGGTACTAAACAACTAAAAATGTATTTAAGTAGTATACTTAAATACATTTTTGTTGTTGTAAATACATACATATTATAGATAAATTACACCCAGACACAGAACAAACCATTATGCTCATCACACAAAGATTTGTCCTGGGTGGGGATCGAATCCACGACCTCCGGTTTAGCAGTCAGGGTCACTAACCACTAGACCAACAGGCCAGTCAATTAAATTAGGGAGATATATAAAAATTTTATATTTACCGTCTGTGTGTTTGCCAGCTATAGGATCAGCTTCCATCACCATATCGGCTCACAGACACTGAAACAAAAGAAAATCTCATTGAAATGAAATAACTTTAAACTTAGCAGTGTTAAAAGTCCTTGTACAGATATATTGACAGTACCTACTTCACTTGAGGAGTTGCCAAATGCGCCAAACAGACAACCCAAATAATATTTCGTTATACTTATATATTGAACAAAAAACAGTGTTTACAGCGGCACTTGCCAGCATGACCAGCTAACATGACGAATTAAGTCCAGAAATACCTCTATGAGCAATAATGACACGTAGCACCACCCACACAGGGTTTAAAATAGATCAGATTGCTTCTGATCGCCCAGTTAATTTTGCACTCCGAGTCATTTCGTAATATTTCTTATGATGCTTTATTTAGAAGTGATTTTATATAAGTGGGAGCTCTTTGTATTCTGGTGATGCTGACATACACGTGAGTGACGCTACCGAACATTAGACGTAATTAGAATGGTTAATGAATCCGGTAGCTAAATAGTACAATTCAATGTTTGTCTTGTTATGTCTTTGTTCAGTAAATGATTAGTTTAAACCTATATTGATGTGTTTGTGTCCTCCGTTTCTTTCTTAGCGCTGTTGTACACGCCAAGAAAAATCGCCGAGTCTACGTAAGAATTGGAGTCGTTTCTACAGTGACGCTGACCAAGGAAAAAATCTTGTCTGCGCTAGACACGACGCGTTCTCTCTCTCATATCGCAAATTTTCGTGGCCATGATCCGACTAAATTCTAACCGTGAACATATGGTATTATATTTCAAAATTTCTTAGCGTGTACAAGGGCCCTTACGCTTCCTTCTCTGAAATGCTCATGAAATGTTACACAGCGATATTCTAAGACCTGGATTACATACTACTTTTTATCGACATACCATGGGTGAAAACGCGGGCGGTCGGCGAAGATACTCTTAAGATGAACTTAAAATCGTTCAAAGTAGACATAGAAACCGCAACTCGGCTAACATAGAGTAAAGGTCGCTGGGTCTGGCTGGATGCGCAAGGCGGAGTAGCGAGTGTTATGGCGCATGATAGGAAAGGCCTATGTCCAGCAGTGGACTACAATAAGCTGAGATTATGAGACATGGAAAAAGCCAACCATACATACCTTGTAGATTTGTATGACCTAAGACTTGATCAAGGTTACTAAATTAATACATTAGAAAAATTGCAGTCTCATTTCACACTTTACCCCCTTATTACAAAATATGGACTAAGTATTAAACCAGGTTTAAATTGACATGAGCCATTTAAGTTTACCGTAAGATGTGTGGCCGGTACTATAGTAATACAGTTTGTATTCTATCAAAAGTTACGTAGGTACCTAGTCACCGTTCATGGCATGCTACCATGTTCAGAGGCCCCAATAAATGTGTAGGATATCTAACCAATACCAAATTAAGTTAAAACTTATCATTCAACTACTGCCCCAAAATGGTAGTCTGCTAAATAATCGTGCGCAAACAAACGGTTCAGACTTTACGCGATGCGAATGACACTATATTATTATTTTTATTGTTCATTAGAAGTCGTGTGGGGCTTGGCTCCCATCGTTCTTTATTGGGCCACTGCTCAGCTCCTTTTGGCCGTATCGTGATGCTATATAGCCTATAACCCTCCTTGATTAAAGGTGATTTTCCACCAGAGTGGCGAGGCGAGGCGAGGCGAGGAGAGAATTGAAATTTGTATGGCAAATTTTCAATACTCTCCCAGCGCATCTTTGGTGGAAACAGTGTGGATTGACGAGAATATGCGAGGCGTGAATTGAAATATTTGTTTGTGTAAAAATGAACCGTATTGCTTCCGATAGAGTATAAATTAACTTTGCAGCAGAAACACGCTTCTCGCGTGAGGCTTATTGTTGTTCGTTGCTACTTATTACCGTGTACAAATCTTTTCTACTAGAGGTCGGCGGTCGCGCGCGAGCTCGCGATTCGTATTTTTAAGTGGAAAAGGGTCAGTGCGATTTCAATTCTCTTCTCGCCTCGTCTCGTCTCGCCACTCTGGTGGAAAATCTAAAGCTAAAAGAATCAAATCGGACCCGTAGTTCCTCAGATTAGCGTGTTCAACCAATCAAACAAACTCTTCAGCTTTATAATATTAGTAATAGATTATTACAAAAGAGGACACGATACAAATAGTGCCGCAACTTGAAATAAATAACTGTAGATCAAGATAGCTTTGTTTTGCATGTTATCTACCTACGTACATACTACCTACGTTGATTGTGTGATCGTGTGTGATTGACCATGTTTGGTCATCTTGCCTGTTTTAGTAATGTTTGTATTCACTGCCTCGGTGGCGTAACGGCGGCAAGAGGTCCCCAGTTCGATCCCCGGGTCGGACAAAAATAGTATTGGATTCTGTTTAGAAATTCTTAATGTCAGCTCGGCGTCTAGAAATATGCAAGGATAATGGCAGTATAGGTTTAAAACGCGGGTGTAATATACCTCTGCCTACCCAAAAAAGGCGAATATGACGTGATAGTATCACATTTTATATTTCTGTTTTGTATTTGTAGTGTAATTGGAGCTAGATATAATAGGGCTCGTTTAAGGAGACGCATCGCGTACAGCGTGCATGTTTTTATAGCATCAAAAGAATTCTAAATAACAAACTTCGCCGAGTCATTTTAAACCTTAAAATAATAGAAACAAGTCGGAAATTATAAGACAGATAAATGCCACCTTGTAACTTTTTTACACTGACTGAATTGAGAGTATTTAGTTCTACATCAGTAACATGACGATATCATAATACCTATTTGCTTGAGTCTACCTGAACAAGCCTTTACTGTTCATAACGGGAAAAGAATTGTAAACTTGACATATTTACTGTAATGAGTAAAGAGCATGATGTTTACAATAGTAGTTAGGTTGTACCAGTTCTAGCTCACTATCCAGAATCCGTCTGGCTCACTAGCTCACTATTCTCGAGTCGACAAAAACTAAAAAAAAAAAAAAAAAAAAAAAAAAAAAAAAAAAAAAAAAAAAAAAGGTTTTGCCATGCTCTGATCACGAATCTGCGGTCCGTTTTTGTCTAGGATGTGTGGTTTCAGAGATGTGGAAATCAATTAAGAAGAGTATCTAATCGATATCTAATCCCGCACCCTCATTAACGTTTCTTTTGTTCTCCTATTTCCTATTATCTATTGTTTCTGGTAGACCCTCATTAGCATTCTTATCTATTACTCATTGTAAGCCCTTATTATCACTGCTATTGTTTAAGAACTTCCATGCTATTCTGAATCATCAATAAAACACATTCCTTCATTTCTACATTTTTATTGCTTATTAAAATATGAATGAAACATCTGATCCACTAAAATATCATTGTATACTGTGTTCTCTTTTTGAAGTGGAACCTAAAATAAAGAGGAAGAAGCTGTTGTCGTCAACCGTGGCACGAGCCGCTAGAGGTGGTGTATCATACATTTCTACAAATTCTGACGACGGAGACCAAGCGACGCATCTCATAAAAATAGAAGTGTACGATGTGAAAAAGCTATGCAAGGTTCCAACTACTGATCATTGGAAACATGCTACCACGAGGATTAAATATTATGTTGGGAATAATAGGGATAGCATCTACGACAACACAAACGCCCTCGTATACAATATTACAAAGACAATAGCAGAAAGTGAAAAAGTGAAAAAATACTTTTTCAACAATGACAGTCATTAGCTGATCATTACTGAATGTGATTCTGATAACATAAATTACTTTTGTGTACTCATTAGATTCAAGGATTGCATCTTGCGATACTGGGAGAAACACGAGACCAGAAGGAAGAGATGAGTGTGGTATACGTGAACAGAACTTGTCATTGAATAGCAAAACTACAACACTGAGTGGAGAAGAAAAAGAGAAGAATATGCAGTATCCAAGAGCTGAATATCCATTCTTCAGTTCAAAAGCTAGACGGTTGCTCAGTTTCGAACACTGGCCTCTCCTTTTGTGACAGAAGCCTGAAGATCTCGCAGAAGCTGGTTTCTTTTATACCGGCCATGGAGACAGGACCAAATGTTTCCATTGTGGTGGTGGTTTAAAAAATTGGGAAGATGATGATGATCCTTGGCAGCAACATATTCAGTGGTTTAGTCAGTGCGCTTATGTAAAGTTTAAATTTCAACAGCGTTTTGTGTAAGATGAAAGGTGTATAAAGAAATAAAAAATAGTATATTTGATACAATTTGTTTTATTTAATTTAATAATGTTTTCCCATAGTTACATAGGTACACATTTAAACATGCATTACACATAAATCTAATACACAACACACATTATAACCTTAACTACTGTAATCTACAGTAATATTTCTGTTTTTATCTATTTCAATAATATTATCAAACTCAGCATAAACTATACAGTTAATTGTTTGTATAAGTGAGGATTCAAATCGTATTTCTAATCTTACACTACCATGCTTTATGAGATTCCAATGAGCTGATGAGTTAGCTGATAAATCAGGAGTTAAATCAAATGCTAATAGGCAGTAACCTTTGGGATACTGCTCACGAGAAATTGCATTTCCTTCATTAAGAAAGTGAATACCAGTCCCCGAGAATAGAGTATGATATGCTGATGTAAATATACTATTATTAAAAGAGGGTTGCAAAGCTTTTGAGGGTATTTGTTGACCATCAATATATAAGCAGAAAGAATTAATACCATAGTTTTCAAAGTTAAATGGATTTTTAGTAATAGAGCCATTAAATGCAGAATTGTTTACAAATCCAACTATACATCTTTTTGGTATCTGTCCTAGGAATATATTATCAAGAGTTTTGCCTTGAACACCCGATGGAATTGTTAAAACTTTGACTTCAGCCCGAGTAATAGGATATTTAGCAGTAGTAGAAGCTAAAACTTTTTGATGTGCGAGTAATACACTTGGATTAATTCGTGCTCGTCGGACAATAAGAGTTGCATCCGTAATGCTAACTTTAAACTTTACATCGTTTGATCCAGCAATTAAATTAAAACTTTCTCTCGATCGAACTAACTTTACACTCATTTCAACACCATTAATTAAAAATTTATCTTGATTGAAAATGTCACCATGGAGATGTCCAATCATTTCTATTTCTTTACTTTCATTAATTAACTCCTGTCTTTTAACAAATCCTATGTTTTTCTCATCTGTAGAATCCATTTTTCCTGCTGTATCCTCATACCAAAGGCTACAAGTAAGATGAGATTGTTTAGCAGCAGGAGCATAGTTTAAAAGGGTTTCCATATATGCTCGATAGGCATAGGTATTATTCGGTGGTGACACAAGTTTTTGGTTTAAATAAACATCAAGTTGACTAAAAAGTGAATGCAACCAATTATTTACAGGTGCTACTACTGAGGTCGATATCAAGTTACTTGAATCTTGATTTAATACTTTTGCCTTTATGTTGAGTAATGTATGAGACAAATCTATGTAGTCATCGCCTGCCCCAGGAACTTGAAACTCAATAGGTCCATCATCAGCAAGAGATGAAATTGGTTTATAGTGAATCCACAATCCATTTTCAATGCTCGTTTGTGTAGATGGTAGTGCAAATAAATCCAATTCTGACTTAGCGCACTCACAAGAATGATTATGAAGGAAAGACATATCTAGTTTGAAAATATATCTAGTTTGAAAATATATCTTTAATATTTTTTGTTTTTAGACTAGGTTTTTTCGTAGCTCTCACTCTAACAGTTAATGGTGGAATGAATGAGGCCAATCGTTTTCTTTTAGTTATATATCCAGATCCTGTCATGTTAAATCGATCAATTTTATCATCAGCTTTTCGTTTTAAGTTGGTACTAACTTGCTTTAGACGATCTTTTATTGAGTTTTCCATAGGACGCGCTTGTACCATATCCGATAAAAGTCCTACTCCAGCGTTTAATGCCTCTTTACCAATCACTCGAGCGCCACTTGAAAGTAAAGGTAAAACTGATCTAAATAACCCCCCTAAGAAGCTCCCAATACCATGACCACGTTGATATGATGAACCCTTATAAATTACTCCAACTCCTGATCCAGCTTGGTGTGTATAATAATTTTCATATGGACATTTATGATGATGATCACGAAGAGAATTCATTATTATAATTTTCGGAAATGTAGTTTAATACACACGGTTCCAAACTGGAATGGTATTTTGTGTCCTGTGTTCGATCTTATATCTATTTCCAGCGTATCGAACTCTCTTCGCATAACAGGTAAGTAGTGAGGTGGAGAGAAAACGTGCATTTTATTTGCACCATAAATGTATTTTGAAGGATCTAATGAAATGACTCTTAATAAAGGAGTCATAACATCACCCACAATCTGAGGATCGATAATGTCGCAATACACAAGTAGTTGAGATGGTAATCCTAAGTGTAAATTAGCAGGACACTTCCCAAAATTTCTCTCTAGGAGATTTTTATTTGGCTCATAACCTAGTTGTAAACTTAATTTCGGTGATAATGTTACGGATTTAATATTTTTATCCAAAACAGAAACAGACACAAATTTTGTTATTTCATCATAGCGAAATTTCAAGTTCTCTCTGATACCATTTAACGCCCCTAAAATATGCTCAACGTTATCATAGTTGGTAGCTGGAATATGTTTTTTGTAGTAAACTGTTGATGGTTTACCTTCATTAGGTATTAACATGGTTTTTGTAATGTATACAACATTTTCATGATCTTGAACAGTAAACATGGTACATGGATATTGAAATTCGGCAACTCCAACCGACCATTCACCTTCTAGTTTAATAGGTTTTGGTAATTTTGTTGAAAAATTTGTGGTCTTGTTATCTGGAAAGTACTCCATTGAACTATTGCTGAGCAAAGTTAAATAAAAACTTTCTTTATTCATAATTCTTTTAAGCTGGAAGCTAAAATCCAACTGTTAAATTTATCTGGATAACCTTTCCACTTCACTAATACTTCTTTTCTGTTACCCGAATAACGATTGTCAATTATTTTATCTATTTTATATTGTGAGGTGGGGTTGTAAGTGACCTTCTGTAATTCTCTTTCATAAAAAGTACCTACTATGGGGTCATTTTGTAAATCTGTTATTGTATAAACAACCCATGGAGATCTATCAATTATTGAAGATATAATAAATATTTCATCACTCCAATTTGATTCATATCCTTTTTGGAAAACGTGTTTATATTTGGTTATTCGAACATAGTCTCCTACATTGAAATTTGGTTTTTGATTCTCTAAAGAAAGTTTGTTTGACTTCCCATAATAAAGATTAGTCCAAACTGTCATAATATTGTTGGAATTTACATCACATGGACACATCTTAATACTAGAGTGAATGCTGTGATTATAAGAGTATATTAAATCTTGTAAAACATCTATATATCTATAAGTATTACTATGAGTGAAATAACGCCACATTTTCATTTTTAGAGTTCTTTGAAATCGTTCAACAATACTGGCCTTAATGTCAGGATTGTTAGTGGTATAGTAATTAATCTTTTTGGATTTAAAGTATTTTTGTACATCTTTTGAAACGAATTCTGTACCTTTATCAGATTGTATGTGAGTAGGTGTTGTATTACTTTCAGTAAATATACTTTCGAAACATTCTTTAGTTGTTTCTGAGTTTTTCTTTTTCATTGGTCTTGCAAAAGCATATTTACTGAATACATCAATAACACAAAGTATGTAGTTGAAACCATCATTATATTGAGAATAAGTTCGCATATCACTTAAATCAGCTTGCCACAGTTCATTAATATTTGATAGAATGTACCTATTACGTGGGAATTTTTTCTGAATGGGTTTATGTAGTGTATATGTTTCTTGTGATTGTAACCACTCTTTTACTTGTTTTTTATCCATTTTACCATTCATGGCTTTTGATAGTTTATCAATACTACCAAAACCAGCGGGATTAGATGGATCATAATAAATCCTGTTAATTTCTTCTAGTACGGCGTCCATTTTTCCCAATCGATCTTTTTATGTATTTTCGTTATAGATTTTTTACCTACACTTCTTGGCGTAGAAAACTCTTGATCTTCAATCTCAGAGGTTTTGTTCAGATCTTTTGCTTGGAGTTGACTAATAAACTCACATCTCTTTGGATTTCCGATGTAAGAAAGTGGTACTTTGATATCTTTTAATGCTTTAGCAAATCTATCCCACCCTATTGGATCACTTCTTTTTAGGGGTCTGAGTGAATCATTTACTAAATCAACAATATTACTTCCAGGAATCTTTTCATTATCAATTATGACTGTGCCTTCATTATCCCAATGTATTTTACTTTTACTTGTTCCAACTAAATTTAATAATAACTGACCTTTTTTATTATAAGTTTTCGGTATTAAACTGAGGATTTGAGTTGGTGAGTAAAGTGGATTTGCATCATTCTCCTCCAACAAAGATTCAACATCAACTGAACTGTTTAGATCTCTATCTTTATTTTTAAAATCAATTTTAGACTTATTTGAATCTTCATTAGATGTATCAGAATAAATTGGTAATCTGAGTGGTTGACGACCCTCCTCGGTAAAGTGAAGGTATCTTTGTAGTGTTTGTAAATATAACATCCACTTCTTTCGATCTTCCGTCTTACTATTCATAATATTTTGCATTTCAATATCTAATCGAGACAAATTACTATCAACTTTATTATCTTGTTTTAATTTTTCAATCAATCCAGGTTCGATAAGTATCATTTTCTTTGCGTTTTCCATGTTAACTGGCTAGTCCACTTACTAATCCACTCAATATTGCACCTAATATTATTGGTAAGAAAGCTCCTCCTTTTTGTATAATTATATTTTTTCTTAGTTTATGTTTACACTTTTGCATCAGTTTACGTAGTATGTTTTTGTGTTTATTTAATTTTTGTTTATCTTGATCTTTAAGAGCTACCTTTCCTTGTAGAACGTTATGAATACATTCACAAATGCAATTTATTTCTTCTTCATCACACGTTTTAAGTAATGCTCTCTGATATTTTGGTTTAAGCGTATGCAGAGCGTTTAGCAAATGTTTATGCGTTGTGAGTCGACGATGCATCATTTACAAATGATTTGAATTGTTTGATTCTTGGTGTATTTAAACTCTTTTGTTGGAACGTAGACAGTACAGTAACCATTAAATGGAAAGACATTTGTCTTGATACGACAAAAATCATTGGTATTCTGTTTTAAATCTACCATTAAATATCCATGTGCTGCTAAAGTTGCATCTTTGTATGCATCTTCAATGAATTTCGGATTATCTGGTGACACTTGCCGTGCTAAATATCTTATTTGAGTTTTATCTCGAGGGTTTTTAAAATATATTATATAACTTGAGTTTAGAGAAATGTCTCTTTGACCTTTACCCTGATGAAATAAATTTTGTGTTAAATAAAATACACTAAGATTCCTGTGATGACTACCTTTTGTAAATACATCCACAATTCTTCCATCAGTCTCTCTCATTAGATCATCAATTATGATGAGATGTGGGCTTTCACCATCAAACATATTAAGATTTGGAATTCCTTGATGATAGTTAACATTTGACAAATTATATAAAGGTTGCATTTCATCAAAGCACCATGTGATCTGATTAAAATTACAATTACATATTTCTGTAACTGATTTTATGAAATTTGTTACAAAGTTTGACTTCCCACATCCACTTGGTCCTGCCACAATAGCAGTAAACGGATGAATAAAGTGAAACATTACACACGTCTAAAGTTTAAAGGAATGAAATAAAAAATGAAAGTGTTGTTGTAAAAAATTATATTTATATAAATTGCCGCTTCTCTACTTCATCACAAACTTTAGACAGCTCAAGATTTAATTCACTGTTGAATAGTTCAATATTCTCTTCCATGGGTGTGGAAAAGAAAGCACTGGTATCACCACTAGCGCAATTTATAATGCCCCCAAGCTAATGTTTCAATATTATTATCTAAAATATGTCTCTTTGTGTCATTATACGATAAACCAATCTTATTTAATTTTTGTGTAAATATTGTGTGTTTAATTGATTTAAATCTTAGCATACTATAATATTGCACTTCTTTATTAAATAGAGCAGACTTATAGCTATTCATTGTCATCTTTTTAGTGGTATTTTTATTTACCCCTTTTGCCTTGGCTATAGTTTTATTTTCTAAGTTAAAAGCGTACATTTTAGATCGTAAACCTACAAATTCTTTCATGATTTTACCATTATTTTCATCTTTGAAGAAACCTAATTTCTTTTTATTTAATTTTGGATATTCAAAAACATTATTTGTATCATAATCTGAGGTATCAAAGTATGAGCAAAGGTCAGGTTTTATATCAGTGTAAAAATCATATGTAAATATATGATATATTAAACTGTCTGTATCTGTATACAATAATTTGATTTTACTAAATTTTTTAACCATATAATTATAATGAAAGTCATACATTAAGGTTTTTGAAATATCTAAAATACAAAACCCTAAATAAATTGGTTTGTTATATATTAACTTAGTCTTTCGCAACTGAACCGCAACTAGGTCTTCCGAAAATATTGAAATACTATGAAATTGTGGTTTAGCGACTAGATCTTGAACACCTAAAGCTTTACCCTGGTTCTCCCAGTGTGTAACTAATTTTACGTTAACCCTTTTTTCAATATTCTCCATAGTCTTTCCGAAGACTGAATTATTCATTAATTTATAAAAATCTTTTTCAAAGTCTGATTTTGCTAACATTCTTAATTTTGTATTTAGATCTATGTACATTTTTAACCAAGGAGACTGTATAAATTTTAAAATTCTATGAATTTTAGTTAATTTAACCCCCATTTCTATGCACTGCTTTAAATTTCTGTAATGAATAACATATTTATCTTTATTATTTAAATTTGGAACTAGTTTATTCTCATTAGTATTGCCTACACAAATGTTTTCTGGACATAAAGGAAAGTCCGAATGCAAATCATGAAGTTCATCTGGATATTTCAAATCAACTTCTAAAATGAAACCTACGTCCGATGTCTCAGACACATTAAAATCTGAATTCGGATTAATCCATTCAAATCCACCAGTAGGAAGATATTGAGACATAGCCCAACCATATAAATTGTTGGCATCAAAATAAGTGATATATGAATTTGGTTTCTCTGCATCATAATCCTCCATGTATTTGTTATTAGCTCTAGCATAGCGATTACTACATTGAGATACACCACCCCTGATGCCTGATCTAATAAATGCGATTTTTTCATAATCTGTTAAAAGTTCTAATTCTATTTTTGTATATTTTAGCATTGCATCCCAACTTAAACCGGGAGCTGTGTAATAATGAGCAGGATCTAAATCATACGTATTAATACATAGCTTTCTAAAGTTTTCAAACACATCGGTCAACAGTAGAACATCTGTTTTTAAATACAAGTTTGAGTAATCTAACATATTACAACAACCAAAGTGTTCCCAAACATCTTTAGCATGACTGTAATCATCATTTGAAATATGGGAATCTGTGAGCGAATTATAAAAAAAAATTTGTTCAGGGAGCGATGTTATGTTTAAACTATCAAAACTAGTCATAAATTCATATGGATAAACCCCTTTGCGTTTTAATCGAAGGAAATCTTCATCATTAGGGAAATTTCTATGTAATTCTTGAAATTGATCATTACTGAGATTTTTGGCTAATTGTTCTAATTTACAAGATAAAAACTTAAATGAATCTACGAATCTCAATGTAACTTCATTGTTATTTATTTTTATTTTTTTGGAAAACGATACATATTTTTCTTTATTTTGAGGGATGACTTCGATTTCACCTTTACAGAAGTTTAATGCGTGAACAATAAAATGAGCATCGTAGTGACTAAGGTTGTGTAAAAATATTGGAATATGACGTGGTGTTCTGAACTTCGAGCTACATGATTCATGAGCAACACCTATAAAACCACCAGTGTACCAATCAAAATCATAAAAAGGTTCTGCTAACTCTGTTTCACAGATATGACAACAGGTTGCATCTGAAATTTGATTTTTGTCTTCATTTGTTAGTGGACCTGGACATTTTTGAAGATAAGTTTTTTGATTTATTTCTTTTAAATGGTTAAATAAACTTTCCATAAACACTTGTACACAGTTTGGTCCGCAATATGTCACATATTTTGATAATTTATCATCATATGAACATTTTATATAATAACCAAAACTATACACTTCATGTTTCTGAATATTGTGTGTGAAAGGTTTAGATGGATCGTTAGAACATGATTCTATTGGTTTTAAAAATGCCTCAAAATCAGCATAAACTACGAATGGTATCTTTAACTTTTTTTCAAAATTATCAAATTTAATTTTATCATTTGAAATTGGTTGATCAAACCAATTCTTTTTTGAAGTTTCACCGTTTGGTAGTTCTGTACAAATGTGCATACAATCGTATTGTTCATGGTTATTTAACCTTTCCTGGGATGGAAAACGAAGTAGACATGCTTGGCAAATGTACATAGCGTGACCATCTTTTGAAATTTGATTACTAACTAACCGCGATAAATTTTTTATGTAACAATAATGATTTTTCGTATCCTTAGAAAAAAATAATAAATTGATGTGTCTAGCTTTACGACATTTTGTTAAAAATAATGGACCTACAATAGAATTACATCGTTTTTCTTTATTATATTCTAATCCAAATACATTAATACTAATATCATTTAATTTCTCTACTTTTGCGATATCACAAATTTTTACCGGAAAGGAAATACCATCAAATTTAAGTTTATTTGCATGTATAGCGTACGATGATACCCGATCTGCGTTTTTGTTTATGGGAAATAACGCTGAGAGTAACGCCCATTTAAAACAAAAATAATCTTTGTTTTTTACATTTATAACAGCCTTTTTTAATTTTATGTCACGGGGTAGATCTATGTATGAGGTGCCACGTAGGGGGTTAAATTTATTAACATTCATGTCTATAGATTTTATGTTTTTTAGACTCCATCCACTATCTTTTTTTTCAAATGCACTAATTTTACTAGTAATTGTATCATTTAAAGATGAAAAAAATAAATTTAAGTTATCTCCTTGAGAAATAATATAGTTAAATGTTTGAAAATCGAATGTATTATGAATATCTTTAGTTTGTTGAACAAAATCAGCATGTAATATAAAATTTACTTTAAAAATTATATGTTGAGCAATACTCTCTTGTATTAAATATAAAATATCATCTTTAATAGAATTTAAAAACAGCTCAGGAGTTTCAAAATTTATCAGTGTCGAACTATCTACTCTACTTTTGATTTTATAAGTTAAAATTCTATTTCCAAAGGCAGACTCAATAACACTAACGTTTGGTAAAGAATTATGTGAATTTAAAAGATTATTTTTGTGGATATTACTTTTAAAATGATTAGCTAGATACCTTTTCTTGATAAATACATGACACGTTAGACATTCCACTTGATCATTGTTATCAACACTGGTCCCTACCCCCGCAGAGGTAGACGTTTCTTCTTCCATTCTTAGTTGTTTTTTGATGATTTCGGGTTCTTTGCTGCTAGTTCGCTTCTTTCCTCTTCCAAGTTGTAGTGGTTGACTGTTAAAACGATAAAAAAATAAAAAAAATTATATTTATAAAACAATGTGCAAATTATAATCTAAATTTATAATTATTTTACTTACTTAAACTGTTTTTCAACCGTCGCACAGTGATTATACAGCTCATCATCATATGATGGATCGAACATTTCACGCTTCTCTCCTTCATCGCAAACTTTAGACAGCTCAAGATTTAATTCACTGTTGAATAGTTCCATATTCTCTTCCATGGGTGTGGAAAAGAAAGCACTGGTGCACACTTCACTGAAGTTTTCCATTGTAAAGAATAAAATAGGGAATAGAGTACATAACAGCCCTGTGTTGACAAATGAAGTGATGACCAATTTCAAATAATGTTCAATATTTATAGTTTAGCAAAAAATTAGAAAGTCCGTTAGAATTTAAAGAATTTATGTTATCAGTAATGATCAGCTAATGACTGTCATTGTTGAAAAAGTATTTTTTCACTTTTTCACTTTCTGCTATTGTCTTTGTAATATTGTATACGAGGGCGTTTGTGTTGTCGTAGATGCTATCCCTATTATTCCCAACATAATATTTAATCCTCGTGGTAGCATGTTTCCAATGATCAGTAGTTGGAACCTTGCATAGCTTTTTCACATCGTACACTTCTATTTTTATGAGATGCGTCGCTTGGTCTCCGTCGTCAGAATTAGTAGAAATGTATGATACACCACCTCTAGCGGCTCGTGCCACGGTTGACGACAACAGCTTCTTCCTCTTTATTTTAGGTTCCACTTCAAAAAAATGGTCAATCGACTGCGATTTCCTTTTTCCCCCATCGCCTGTGTTATTAATAACGATGTCATCACTCTCTTCTTCGTGATTAGGGGAGAGTGGCGGGTAGTAATACTGTTTATAGGTATTTTCTTCATTGTCTATGAAGCTGAATGTTTTCTGCAACAACACAGTTATCATGTTAATATCAATCACATAATTACACTTAATCACACACACGTAAGGAATCAACAACATAAAGAAAAGTAAGTTTTTCAATAAAATATTATAACACTTACGTCCATGACTATTGTTGCGTTGAAGTAGCACACACTTAGTATTGATATATCGATTCACTGCGGTCAAACGAGACCATAGAATGACTGATGGCTCTGCCTCCACTCGGTCTTATATAGTTCTATCTTATCTAAAGCATTTCCTCAGTGCAACCGATAGTAAATTTGAACTAACAAACTTATCTCGCATTCTTTCGTAATGCGTAGTGCATTGCACAGATAAATCATACAAAATCTCCACAAGCGAATGACATTTAATACAAGTCGTAACAAGTGACTATAATTGATCATTCCTATGTTAGCCATTGAATAGATTGGTAATATCATGGATACACTAGATGTACAACAACATCTGAAAAAGATTCACCCCAGTCTAGAATATAATGTGTATGCTGCTAATAGACTACCCATTTACACTCATGTACCTATGTACACAATATGCAATTTGGATACGGATGATAAACCAGGCTCACATTGGATAGCACATTTAATAGATGTATTTGCTATATAAGTTTCAGGGGTGTTCAATGCGTAGTTTTACGAACATATTTACAGAGAACACAGTATACAATGATATTTTAGTGGATCAGATGTTTCATTCATATTTTAATAAGCAATAAAAATGTAGAAATGAAGGAATGTGTTTTATTGATGATTCAGAATAGCATGGAAGTTCTTAAACAATAGCAGTGATAATAAGGGCTTACAATGAGTAATAGATAAGAATGCTAATGAGGGTCTACCAGAAACAATAGATAATAGGAAATAGGAGAACAAAAGAAACGTTAATGAGGGTGCGGGATTAGATATCGATTAGATACTCTTCTTAATTGATTTCCACATCTCTGAAACCACACATCCTAGACAAAAACGGACCGCAGATTCGTGATCAGAGCATGGCAAAACCTTTTTTTTTTTTTTTTTTTTTTTTTTTTTTTTTTTTTTTTTTTAGTTTTTGTCGACTCGAGAATAGTGAGCTAGTGAGCCAGACGGATTCTGGATAGTGAGCTAGAACTGGTACAACCTAACTACTTACAATAATAACAATATTTACAACTAGGCATAGCACTGTTTATAAAGGCGACTTTCCACGGCGAGTAATTCTGCAGTATAAGTTATGTTAACTAACACACAGCCGCGGCCGACCTGTCGCAGAACCCCTTGAGAAATAATAGGATCGCTTTATCAGGGTGATTCTAGGTAAATTAAGAGATTCTATTGGGTCTTAAAAAACACATCCCCGCTACGCATCCAGGCACATCTTTGGTGCAAATGTAGCCTAAGTGCTCGCTAAGGAGTCACGCCGCAACGTCAACTTTAAGGCGTTTGTGGTTCGTGTACCAACATGCTAACTGGACCTTGTCCTGAAGGAGAACTTTTGGCCGAACGGTGTCGTGTTCCGTCGGTTCCGCGGGCCGGTGCCAAACGAACGCACAGTGACGTAGTGCTAGTGAAGTGTTACTAACATAGTTTTAAGTTCTATTTACTAACACAATATTATTTATAATATTATATATGTTAGACTGTAAGGTATATATCTATGGAACTTTGTTTTCTGAAAATAAATGTTTTATTATTATTATACATACTAAGAAAAATCACCAGTTTTAGGTTTGCACGAATTTGTGTCGTTTCTACACATAAATGTTGATGATTTTCCTTTTATATAATAAAAGTCTTTAACTGTCTGCAAGATCACGCACTGTGAGAAGCCGCCTTAAGATAATAAGGGGATGATATTACAAGAAATACGAATAAACAGAAGGACAAGGCCACAATAACCAAATCTATTGACATTTACAGTAAATGCTAAAGATTTTCTCATAAAGTGCGAATGAATGTACTATTTTTTATCACATTCAATGCCACATTCCGTATTGATAAGAGTATAGCTGTACTGTCTGACTCATGTTTGTGTTATAAACGTGAGGAAACAAACGAAGCTTCCTATTAAAAAAAACAATAACAGTACGTGTGAAAAATGAAGGCCAGTTTTAATTGGTGAAACTGAAAGCGATTTATTTACCAAATTGGGCAATCGTTGGGCCAACTATGTGGCATAATGGTTCAAATATTTGGTATAATACGGCAAAATATATAGCCTTAATGTGGCTGCTTAGTTTACAAAAACCTGTGATACTAGAGAAAATTCTAGCTCAGCGGTTGGGCCAATTTTATAAGGACAATTGAGCTTTGGTCACACTACTAAATTTTTGATATTCAAGTGTAATTTGTTACTTTAATGAATAGAATGGTCAACCACAAGAGTGTTGATAGATTAAGACCCACTTAGACAATGCAATTTATTTAAGTCTTTGTGTTTTCAGCGAGTAAGACGAAGCGAGCATTAAACTTGACACACATACTCTTATTGTGTAAATAAGACTTTATAGATGTAAATATTGCAGTCTTGAGTCCCATCAGGTTATTTACTATGCATCATTACAAATTCATCACCTACATACATAGCATCACGCCTTTTTCCCCGAAGGGGTAGGCTGAGGTGTTTCACACCCACATTTCGCCAGCTATGTTTGGTCCCATGAAATAGGGGGCGAGCCTATTGTCTTTAATGCATCTCAAAATACCCTTTCGTGGATAACATGTACATACATACATATAGATCACGCCTCTTTCCCGACAGAGGGGTAGGCAGAGACCATTTCCTTCCACTTGCTACGATTCTGACATACATCTTTGGCTTCTTCAACATTCATCAGTCTTTTCATGCATTCTCGCCGGTTGAGGGTACTCCTGATCTGTCCCTTCTTTAGAACGTCACCTATTTGGTCATGGTACGTTCTTCTAGGTCTTCCCCTTCCAACGTTTCCTTTTACATTTTACAGCACTATAAGCAATGTTCTAAAACATTTTTCTACAAAGCAATACAGTCAGTTTTCGGTATGGTAGTGCGAATATTTGTATCGAAGTGTCACCTCATTAACACTGCAGTGGTAAAATGCGGTTTCATTGAACCATTATCGCAATTAGCATCAGTTATGTAAGGCGTGTGTGAATGTAATAATTCAAAGACAAATAATGGCGGCCAAAATAGTGACGTAATGAAACGTAACAATCGCGTCGTTTTTGATTCGGGAAAATAAAATGATTTATTTACAGCGGTTGTAGGATGAGTCAAATTGATTTTTGTATTTCCAACTTTCATTCATTAATGGACGTGAGAATTTTCGTTGAAGTCTAATTTTTTCTAAGTAAATACAATGCTGGAAGCAAAAATGAGAGGATTATATTATTTGTACACCAAACGGTACAGGTCTGCAATCTTCTACAGAGTGAAAGTACTTTCAACATAGAACTTACTAACTAGTTGCTTATAAAAATAGGTACCAAGCCAAGATAGACAAATACGTTTGTTTAAGCAACTTCACTCATGACAAGTGTCTTGGCTTGTAAGCCAGAGCTTTGATGAAAGAGAGTTGAAGGCTTATAGGTTTTCAAGTGGTAAAATTAACTCCGCAATTCAATATACCTCCAATTGCCTCAGTTTCATAACCCCGCGGTAGCCGTCGCGTTGTATAGCGAAGAAATTAGTGACGTGAGGTCCAAAGATAATGTTCGTGTTATACATAGCCTTCCAATATATTATAAACATGTGTTTATAATGTAATTCTTCAAGGTGGTTTACTGGTTAAGTTGCAGTTTGTATCGTGTTTCGACATTCCATGATATCAAATTCGCAGGCGAAACTAACAGGCATCGCTGTTGGCAAGGTTAGCTTTGTTTTTAATTAGTTTTGTTCAATCAGTCTTGATTATCTAACATAAATAAAATTAAGAGTTTGTAGGCAATGTTTTGGCACAATAATCTCATGAATTAGAATGCAGATTTGCATTATTCTTTTAAAATTTGAAATTAAGACACAATATCCTGAGTTGTCCGTGTAGTGACAGATTAAGAACACATAATGTCACTGCCCCATCTCAACCCGTGGGTAAAAGGTAAAAGATGACTAAGGGAGTAAACCGTGTGCAGACGAGAGCACTGCGAGAAAAGGTATATTAGAAACAAACCCTATACCAACTCGTCTGGCCAGCGTGGTATAGTAGGCTAAATTCCCTCCATATTCTTTGGAAGAGACCCGTGCCTAGCAGTGGAATGTTTATGGGTTGAAATGATGATGATGATCCTGATTCCTGAGTAATGTAGGTTTCAAGAGCTCTGCTAATTTGACCAGAAAAAGAACACAATCAAAGATCATAAGATGTAATAGCAATTTAAACCAATATTCAATTTATTAAATATGCGCATACGGTACAAAATTGATTGTACCATTTGATTGCAATGTGTCGTGTACGTAAATAGAACAATTACTACAGAAACGATCTAGTATTCCTTTAGCGTGCTTTCCCTATAGCCTGACGTCTGACACCGTCACAGTGTACACCTCATAATACAGTTATGTCATAATTGTACCTATGCGTAACTTACGACAGCTGATTAGAAGAATCACCCCATGGTCAAATTCATTAATGTAAAGGGATTTATGAATAATTCTAAAGGATTTCCAATGGCAAAAGTGACGTTAAAGGAATAGTCGTGACACAATACAAGTTTGCACTTCTAACTACATTATTGTCCTGTGATGATGTCATAACTACGTCACGTTCAATAAGTTGCGGTCAAACCATGAATGGGGATGACATTGAATTCATATTAAAGAAATTATATAAACAACGAGACTGGGATATTACTTTTTATGGACGTTCAGTGTCAGCATACTAATGTTTCACAGATGATTTTGTCGTCTGTGTAACATGACGTCACAATATGTGGGAATCGAAACTCGAAAACATTCTCCAGCAAAACATAACACGTGTTCCTTTAATATTTTTATCTTTTTAGGTTTGTTTGTAAGTACGTAAGCCCCATTTCTCTGCATCGAAGATATTTTTACTGTCCACAAATTACAGTTTTATTTTTAGATCGCTGCGTTGTCTCGGCTGTATGTTCTCCTTTGCCTTTTTTCGGAGATTTCGTTTTAATATTTAATAAGTAGACTTTACTGCTTTCTATATATATCGTATGTGTTTATATCGTACAATATACCTATAGGCAAAGCTGTGTTTATTATTTGATTTCGTGATTTTACATGTACCTATTTGGAAACAAAGAAAATTATCTTACGGAGAGTAGATAGGTAGTGTAGATACTAGATACCCAATGAATAAAAAAACTTTATTTTAAATTATATTAAGTGACCACCGCGCACCGGTAGACCTTGGTGGCTTGGTGGACCTCGTGGTAATCCTTAAAGACACCAGATGCGAAGATGGCGACATGGTCACTGCAATTAAACTTGAAAAACTTTTGGAAGCAATCACATTGCGCTTTTTTAGTAGTCGATGACAATTAATGGTCCCATGCATTGTCAAAAGTTTATGAATCACTGAATAAGACCAACAACGCAGTCAAATATTTGACTGTGTTAATATATGCTTTAAACTAAAAAAAATATTTATAATAAATTCAATTAAGTTATGTTTATATATTGATTTTAAGCATACCGTCTTACGTAACAAGGCCTTGCTTAAACGATTGTATGGGGAGCGAATACCGTAAACGTAAATAATGAGAAGAGAATGCCTACAAATAAAGTAAGAAAGAGCAAAAACTTAATGAGACCAATTCTCTTGGGACGGCCGCTGAAACTGACAAATGATTGAGGAAGGAGAATCAAGACTTGAAATAATTGGATAACATTTTGTCAGATAAACTCGATTTGAGTGCTCTTGAAATGTAATTATTATTTAAATTAGAATGCTTCAGAATACGGAAACTCAGCAGTCTAAGAACTAAGATTGAAGATATTAATGATTGAATTGGCGATTTTGAACCTTAAATTTATGCGAACAAGATCAAAAGTTGCGAACAGAAATAATACCTCTTATTAATCTATAATTAATAGGGAAAGTGTATTACGTCCTTTTATGTCCTTCTCAATGTCGTAAAATGAACTTTGGTCCCGTCTGTCGCCGCTGTATTAAGTTTATAGACGTGAAACTATTTGATGAATTTTGATGGGATTCTCTACTAACAATACCTTCACTTTCCTTTGTTTGCTGTGTATAAAGTAACAATTAGGTATAAAATGTAAAGGTAATGATTAAAGAATGTCAACAAGACAAGCAATGGACTGGACCACGGCAAAAGTGAAGTATTTACACATCGTAACGGTATAAATTTTAGTACATAATACAGCAATAATTACATTGATGTAAAAAAATTGTAAAATATTGTAAAATATCCGTGTAGTGAGGGATTAAGAAAGCATAATGTCACTACGCCATCTCAACTCAAGGATGACGCAAAATGCGACTAAGGGAGTACCTAACCTTATGCAGACAAGAGCACTGCGAGAAAAGGAAAATTGGAAACAAACCGTATACCTACTCGTCTGGCCAGCGTGGTAGAGTACCTAGGCTAAATTTCCTCCACATTCTTTGGAGAAGACCTGTGCCCAGCAGTTGGACGTTTATGGGTTAAAATGAGGATGATGATAGAAATATGATGGTGTTAAAGAATTGACGAATCCTATTAATATTACAAATGCGAATATTAGGATGGATCGAAGGAAGTACATATGTATTTGACTGGCCTGTTGGTCTAGTGGTTAGTGACCCTGACTGCTAAGCCGGAGGTCGTGGGTTCGATCCCCACCCAGGACAAATCTTTGTGTGATGAACATAAAGGTTTGTTCTGTGTCTGGGTGTAATTTATCTATAATATGTATGTATTTACAAAACAAAAAAAAAAGTATTTAAGTAGTATATCAGTTGTTTAGTACCCATAACACAAGCAAATATAATTGCTTACTGTGGGACTAGATGGCGCTGTGTGAAGGTGGTAGAATATTATTATTATATTATATTATTATGTATAGTTAGATGATTCACTTCAATCACGCCAGAACGGGTACAAGGGTCTATCAAAAATTTGGCACACAGAGATTAAAGTCTGGAAATGCACAGGATACTTTTTATCGATATCCCACGCAGGTGAAGCTGCGGGTGAAACTAAGTGAATAAAGTGCTTCAAACTATATGAAAAAGCGAACGAAAAGTCTTTAAAGTCAAATCTGAAACTGGTTTAAGAATGTCCAGACGTAGCCACAGTACTAGGAAGTGATAGCTGGCTAAATGCCAATTATTCGTCACCGATTTTATTCCAATCGACTACCATGACTTTAAAATGTTTTCATGTCATCGAGAATGTTAACCGCGCCATTTTAAAGCCCTGCGTCCAATGGTTTTTAACGCTTTTATAAATTGTACCGAGCTTTCTGCTTTTCCTGAATGGTACCTATTAAAAAGACACTTAGGCCGTGTTTCATTTTGTTGTAATATCCCATGGAAAATATTCACATAGATATTTGAATATATATTTTAAATACGTTCGTATTTTGAATTACACATGAGCGGCAACAAAGCAAATACGATAGTATATAACGTGGAATGTGTAACCGCGTTGAAATGTTAGTCCTCATTACAAAATGGATTTATGATGATAGAAACAATACAACCAGTTGTCTTTTGGTATTGTATGCCAAAATGTCTACCATTGTTGTAGTTGAATAGCTGAAGAAAGCTGAAGAAGTTTCGCGTATAATATTATGATAATTTATATAATTCATGAATAGTTAAGAATCGAGGTGTTCTTCGGCATTTATATTATTGAAAAACACGCATGATGTATATTATTGAAACTACTATTCTAAGCAATAATATTCACGCAAATATAAATAAACTGATATTTCCATTCTATATAAAGATATTGGATACGTTCTACCAACTTATGGTGAAGACAACAGCCAAGGTTCTTCTCACCTAATCATGACATTTATTTTGCTGCATTCCATGAACCTGGGAATAGCTAGAAAGAAAGTCTACTTTCTACTCTAGACCCTACTTTACCAGTGCAGTGGCAGATAAGTCTATTCATCTCTCCTCTATCTCAAGAGCTGAAAGGTTTAAGGACATAATCCACACACGCTGGCCTAATGTCGGTTCAGTTCAATCAGAATTAGAATTAGAATTTCTTCTAGGGTATGTGGGTTTCCTCACGATGTTTTCCATCAGCGTCAGCAAATGATAAGTCAAATGACTAGTACATATAAATTCCACAAAGTGAAATCCACATCGCTCGGAATCGAACTCGGACCGCATGACTTGCATGAAATGCCTGACGCATACCCCTCGGTCTTGGGGGAAGAACCGAGGGGTTATGTGGGGCTCGCACCCACTAAAACCCCAAGGTGTTCCTCTCGTCGCGCTCTGCTTAGCTTAACTTTTTAACTGGCAACGGTGGGTAACTTAAAAGTGTCTGGGGATTGCAATCCGGAAAACCAGTACCAGTAATCCGACGGCTCCGGCATCAATAAACGTTTACCGAATCCGGTACCAATATACCGGATCGATAGGAATACGGTCGGATCCAGCCGGACTTAAAACGGACGCTGGACTGCAATCCCAAAAAGTGTCTAATAACCTCTTTGGAATTTAGTCGTTAAATTATTCAACTAAAATATGTCATTTAAAAGTAATTCTCAGGGTTACTGTCTTTAAATTGAACGAATATAATAGCGGACGAGGAGATAGAAAGGAACCTGTGTATTACGACTGCTAAAAGTCGTGACAATGGCTGTGCAGCATTGTTTAAAGAACATGATATTAAAACGTCAAACGACTTTCTCATAGTTTTTATTCGTGCAATGTTAGTACGAATGCGAACCGATAGTTGGTACACATGTCAATGCCTGAGAGAAAGTCGTATTGTGTCGGAGTTTGGCATGCGGTTGTTATAACTTCTATATTGCAAGGACGGTGTATGGAGGTCATGATGGACGGCTGGTAACGATTAGGATCTAAACTATCACCCCCTTATTACAAAATATGGACTAATTACAAAACCAGGTTTAAATTGACATAAGCCACTGTTTTAATGTCAAAGTTGTCAGTTTAAAACTGGTTTAATTCTTAGTTCTTAGTTTCATTGACGTTGTTAACAAGTCGTAGTGAAATAAAGAGCTTTTCAGTCTTTTTTGGAATAACTTTTAAGAAACCAAGTTTCTCTAACACTTTCAACCAGATATTTACAATTAGAAATATTCCTTATGATGTTTACAGAAAGTGGAATTTAGATCGATGTCTGGCAATTACATGGATACTAACACAGCCAAACACAGCAGACGAAATTTGGGTGTGTTACACTGTGCCTACGACTTCAATAATATTTTTTTTAAATTTCCGCTTTGTTTAATTTATGGTTTTGGAATACAGGCAACCGCAACTTCAATAAGAAAAAATTATATTAAAAAAATCTGAATGTATGTCCAGAAAATAAATCATCTTAACGTTCAAATTCATAACGATCCGTTCCGTGGTTTTGTGTATATATAGGAGATAGTCATTTATTAAATCATTGTGAATAAGTAAGTATGTACATAATTCAACATTATTCAGATGATGTTTTTATTTTTATCTCAGCGAATGAACGCTAACAGGAAAAACCTTCCGCACTTCCAATAAGGAAATCAATGTGACGATAATACGAATCAATTAGGTCTACTTTGAGGACTGATCATGATGACACATCGTGTTATCTGTTACGTGGTAGTAAATAAATAAGTTATCATTATCTTATCACAACTTTGAAGTTTATTTAACTGATTAAATTATAGTACTAATAGTTAAAGTAAATAGTAAGTGACAAAAATAAAAAGGCGACGTGGTATACAACACTAAAATATTTTTTCAAATTGGACCAGTAGTTCTTGAGATTACCGCGCTAAACCAAACAAACAAACTCTTCAACTTTACAATATTACTCGGGGCTTCCCATCGTTCTTAATTTAGTGACTGCTCAGCTCCTATAGGCCGTAGCGTGATGTTATATAACATATAACCCTACTCGATAAATGGGCTATTCAACACTAAAATATTTTTTTAAATTGTCCAGTAGTTCCTGAGATCTTAGCGTATAAGTCGTGGACATACTACACGATAATAGCTATGGGAAAAACTAGGTCAAGTTAGTAAATAAAATCACATTAAATAAATATTTAAGGTCGAAAGGATAATACAATATTGTGCTCCTCGGGCTCCTTGGGATTCGGAAGGCCCACGCAGCATCCTTTCAGGCTATTTTGGTATTTGCTTTGTTATCAAGGGAATTGCAACACGACGGCAACGAACTAAGTAATTTTTATGTTGCTAACCTATTTTATTATTATATTATATTGAAGTAGAATATATATTTAGGAATTACTGAAACGTTATTTCGATTTGTTGTATTGAGATCGTAACATCGGCTGTTGTGATCATTCTTGATAACAAAAATATTAATATGTAGGTACCTACCTACTAGACTACTTGAGACACTTTCAAGACATGATGAAAGTATATTATTGAACTCGAAATAATAAATAATATAAAAAATAATAATAATAATACCTTAGGGCAGTGCTCCTCGACACGGCACGTATTGTCAGGAGGTTCCTTTCTGTGAAGCTCTAACTTTCGACACTTTGGACTCTAATCCCGATGTCGGCGGGCCCCCACATTAATTTTATATTTTTAAATGTATTTTTTATATTTATATTTAAAAATGTAATTGTATAATGTGAGAATTTAGTTTATTAAAGGAGATTATACTCTTAATTACACTTTTATCAATAATAATAATATTTGCAATTATTTCATCATCAAATCCATTAACTATGCGACATCCTGATAGAAGATCAGCAGTCCAAAGCCTTGATGGAATAATAACCTTTCTTATACTAAACCCTCTTACTGCCGTACTCAGAGACGTTACTTGACTCTAAAGTTTATTTAGTAAAAACTTGTAACACTTAAGTCGATACGCCTAAAGACGATTATTCGATGATAAAATTGTGTTAATGACAGATTACTGCTAGGTAATTGACGTCTCAATGCGGCAGTTAGCTCTCTAGATAGAGGAGACCCAAACCCAACAATGAGGCAATAATGGGTAGATAATGACCTCAAAAAAAATATTTTGTTTTATAATGAACTTTGTAATTAGTAAATAAATGACCAATCTTTTTTAATTATAACTCCACATCATCAGTATCTTTACTGCCAGCGCCAGACGTGACGTAAGACGAAAGAAATGCCCTAATTTGGATAAGTGCTACAGCTTCTACCTATATTTAAACATTTTGTTTACCTTGTATGTTTCTTTGTTACAAAGTTATTTTTATCAAAGATACTTGTGATTGCGTCAGCATTATCAGCACATAGGCTTGATAGTAGAAATAGGGAGTATTTACCATAGTTCTGTGAATTAAACGTAATATTCGATAAAGGTAAAACAATAAAATATATAGCACACTAGATGTCACCCGGGGCTTCGCCCCCGTCGTTCTTTGTTTAACCACAGCTCAGCTCCTATTGGCCGTAACGTGATGTTATATAGCCTCGATAAATGGGCTATCCAACACTAAAATAATTTTTTAAATTGGTACAGTAGTTCCCGAGATTTCAACCAAACAAACAAACAAACTATATTAGTACAGATTAGAATTACTTCTTAATATGTGGTGATAGAAACGTAAATGTTTATTATGGTGGTGATGTTTTGCAATCTAATTTTCAGTTATGGAACAATTGCTTATTATTTTAAAGAAGAAAGATAGAATGGAATAAAATTATTGTAATTTTTTTATTAATCAAATTTCGGTCTATAACTATAACAATTATAGAGCGAAAGGATGGCTGTAGATGTCGCAGCCAACTGGTTAAATCAGCCATTTAATTAACTGCCTAGCTGTTTAACTAAACGGCGGCGATTTGACTGACATGAGCTTAAAGAAATAGTAAGAAATGCTGTAGAGATAAACTTTATTTTTCTGTAAGTAATTATATTATAATAATATTCTACCACATTCACACAGCGCCATCTAGTCCCAAAGTAAGCAATTATATTTGCTTGTGTAATAGGTACGAAACAACTGATATACTACTTAAATACATTTTTTTTTGTAAATACATACATATTATAGATAAATTACACCTAGACACAGAACCAACCTCCGGCTTAGCAGTCATGGTCACTAATCACTAGACCAAAAGGCCAGTCAATATCCTCATATTCTTAAGTAAATAAAAAATATAAATTATATTTACTTTAGTACTTACATAAAAAATATAAATTAGATTGCCCTATCACACATTTATTAATTCAAACAGAGATAAGATACCAGCACAAATATTAGTAAACTACTTTTTTTTCTTTATTTGCACCGATGATGGGTGAGTAATGGGGTAACGTTTTCCAACGGTGACGCACCATATCACTGGCTGATAACATGTTATCATACAACTGTTCTATGACATACTGATAAATGTGCATTCACAATTAACTAAGTTTGTTGTTATGTGGAAAATGTATACTACACTCAGAGGCACATTTAAAATCCACACATCTCAAATGGCATTTCGTTTGTTCATATGTTTTGAATGATCTAAAGTTAATACCAACCTAAATCAATCATAGTGTTGTTTTGCATACTTTTTAATTTTAAGTTATTCAACAAAAATCTATACTAATCTTATAAAGCTTAAAGAGCTTTTTTGTATGTTTGGTTGACGCTAGGAACTCTACTGGTCTAATTTGAAATTTATAATATTTAGCAGGAAGATAAGATTTTATTGATTATGGAGCAAAGACAAGGCAGAGTTCCTCCATAGAGAAAGGGATACCATTAGCTTGTTTGTACACATTAGCAATAACAAGCATGCCTCAACAATGGCTCCATGGAATCCAGTCCTTCTTCCCATTCCTCTAATAATACCAAATCACTAGCTATTGAGTCTACAGACAATTTACTTTAAATAGTAAATAATGGCTCAAACATTCCATCAGAATAAATAATCATGCTGGGTATTTTGAGATTTATGACTCACTGTTATTTATTATAACTTTTTTTTGTTTACTCTCATAAACAAAAAAAGAAGTTATCAATGTAAATGAATTAAAATTATAATTTATTATGTGTGTTCTTTGTATCTGCACAAAGAGTTCAAAATTAATTTATGGTAATGCATGCAAAGATGATTGCCATAAAAGCATATATTTGTGGTTTTTTAACAAAATCAATTAACTTCTTTTGACATCTAGATCTCACCACACAATTTTTTAAGGCACACCACACATTCTATTAAGAAAGCAGTAGGTTCCTAACAACCTAAATGACATATTAATAGGTATTTTTAATGTCTTGAGATAGGGTGAATGTCATTTTTATTGTGTTTCAATCAACCGAGGTAACATAACTGGGAAATGAAAATGGTTCCTATTGTCAAAGCAATGAGACCACATTTTCATTTTTTAAATAATCACAATCACGACAAATGACAGTCAAGGCTGTCAAAAAGTTTAAAGAAATTATTGAGGTATCTAAGCTCCTCTCATTTACAATAATGGTAGTAAGTATTCTGTTTTATAGTAGACCGTTTGTGGTAATTTCATTCTCGAGCTTCTCCATGCTTCAGAAGGCATGTAAAGCCGTTGGTCTCGGTTACCACTTAATTTGGTAGTTGTTAAGTCATGTTGGGCCTTCTGGGCGACTTGATAAATTCCAACACCAGGGTCTGCCTCACACCCACACAATAAGAAGAATAGAAAACATATATTTGTGCTATTTAAGTACCATAATTTAGTAAAAATAGATCTTATACAAATCACATATTAAATTATGGCAGTTGATGTATATTGAGAAGAAACTGTTTAAAACTTAATTAGTAAAATCGGATTACTTAAGCTAATTATCGTTAACGATTGATTACTTTTCTAGAGAACACAAATATGAAAATTAAAGATTAACATTCCTTGGAACATGTCAAGGTTTAGTAATTAATATGAAATTTTAATGCTCACTATTCGTTTAAAAAGGTCAAAGAAAACGCTGTGTTCATAAGTGCGTGACATGAATTTTTCGTCTCATATCATTCACTCAACCTCGCAGTAATTTTTCAACATCGCCTTATAAATACTTGCAGGGCATACGACCGAATTTAACGATGACACTTCCTCGCTCAAGGTTAAACGATACAACGCATCTGGCTCGCATTCTGCATAATACAGCCATTTTTTAACATCACTAAATTATAATCACCAACAAATTCAATAACGAATTCCATTTGCATAAAAATTACGCACTACACGACAGGTGTTTGATCATCCAACATAAACTCACCTTATTAAACTCAAAACGTCCTCAAAATGCAATGTCTATCCATAAAACACTTGCACTTTTATTAAAACCATACACCCAATGTTAAAACATATGATACAACGATTATTTACAATTTTACAATATTTACAAATAAACACCACTTTCTAATGCGCGAAGAACTTGTAAAACAACCAAAAACAAAACAGACTGATGAACTGATCTGACAGCTGGTAGGTTAGTGTTGTACTGTAAGAAATTAACTATCCAATTCCCCGTTCCTTTCAATCTAATCGATAACAAGAATCAACAAAGATATTTTTATTATTGATAAAAAAAGTGTGAAATATATGTATTAAGAATTTAATTAATTATCATAGTTATGTATTAATCATAATATGAATTACCTACACACTTTACACGTAGTTTTATAAAAATTAAAATTAATGTGACAGTAAAATCGATTATGAAACTCGATTACTATAGTTAGGTTAAACGTTTATGTTACAGCACGTTGTCTTTGGCTAAATGTTGCCACGTACAGTACATTCCCTTAATTTAAGGGAACTTCACAAAAATATCATAAGCCATAGTTTTTCAAATTCCTTAAATAAGGTGCTAGCCTACGGCTCTGCCTGCGTAGAATTCGGTTTTCGTGATCACAGCAAGTTTCACTCCTTTGTATATCTATAGATCCTTTCTGACGGTCTGGTGAGATTGATAAAACAAACATTATGTATTTATGAATTACTAGCTACCGCCCGCGGCTCCGTCCAGTATCTATTTAAAAAGTAGCCTATGTGCTCTTCTAGATTACAGTATAATATATCTGTATCTAAATTTTCATACAGATTCTTCCAGCTGTTCTGGTGGGATTGATTAACAAACATCCATCCATACGTGTACAATCATCTATCCGTCCTAACTTCCCATTGATATTATTAGTGGCCTCATCATAATCTGCTACCAATAAAAATAAAATTGTATAATAAAATTTATTGTGTAATATATATTTTTTATAGTTTTGTGCTGTTTATGCAGAAATGTGAATGTATTATTATTTTGTTATTTCGGAAAAACTAAAGTTTTTTTATGACAGCTCATCTGAGGAATTTTTATTGTTGTTATAGCAACACTGATTCGTATTTCCGGATTTCTGTCGGGCGGGCCGGGGCCGATATGGCTTGGAGGTCCAATCAAATCATTCAGCTCGCGAACCTACGTGGGTGATACCTATCAAAACAACGTTCCGGCTTGGACTGAACGCCGTGTTATTTACAAATTAAAAACATTGACTGAAAATATTTACCTACTAACGTTTCAAAGATATGCAGTGAAATATATGTGTGACATTTATAATAAGACTTGATTCTTGTTTTATTGACAGTGTGTTATTATTTTTGTGTCAAAATGACCGCATCTACAATGATTGAATTGGAATCCTGGATAATCTACCAGTGCGTGCTGAATGAATGCCATGTGTCTAGTAGCTGTAAGTAATTAATATGCTATCCATTTATGTTAATTAATTCAATAATGCATACAACCACGCGTGCTTTATCACATAAAATATTTAGAAACGATGCATTGTATTTTACGACAGCTGGTTACAACGGCATTATTTTCAAAAAATAATTATGTGAGGTACTCTCTATTCTAATAAAAATGTAATCTTAGGCGTTTTAATTTTTTTATTATCAATGAGAAAAAAAATTACTTACCTAATAAATACCTACATAATTAAGTGCATCGCTAATAAAAAAAAATTAAGTAGGTAGGCACCTAAGTTTTTTGCAATAAAATTATGTGATGAGGTTTTTTTGCGTATGGATTACTTGTAATTAATTAATATTAAAGGGGGAGATGCGCAATTTTTGTATATGTAGGTACACTAGGTAAGTACATACCAAAAAAACGCACCGGTTGGGAATTACCGATGAGGCTATGACTAACTCACGTGATAATGTGCCAATCAATGAAATCGTTAAACGGTTTTATTTTTTAATGAATTTCAAACAGGTAAAAATGATATTGTTCCATGTAGACCGGTCAAAATACCTACTTAAATTTATAATAAATATTTTTAAATAATAAGCAACGGGAAAGTTTCAAAGTAATTAGGTAGATACTCAAATAGTTGAGTCTACCAAAATATTGAATGGTTAAAAATCTGTGTTAAATGAACAGCTACCAAAATCGCCTCAAGAGAAAGAATACCTATAGGTCATATCAGCCGTAGGACGTCCACTGCTGGACATAGGCCTCCTTAAGAGACTTCCAATAGGACCTGTTGTATGCGGCCTGCATCCAGCGCGGTTCTGCTTTTCGGATTCAGATCATCTGTCCACCTTGTGAGTGGACGTCCTACGCTGTGCTTTTCGGTGCGTGTTCTCCATTCGAGAGCCTTTCGGCCTCCAGGTACCTATAGGTAATTCCTTGAGATTGACATTATTTTGGAGCGGCCCTCGCTGGAGTACCTACGCACTTCAAAACTTTTGTACAACACATCTGCATTATTAGAGCTGGATACTGATTGCAGATTATCACAGAGAAAAAAATGAACAACGAAATCGAGTAAATTATTACTATCGGCATTCGGCGTTACTCGATTTAATCATAAAAGAATTGGGTTAAGCTCAATACGACGACGTTAATAGTTTAATATTCTTTGTTCATTGGTAAACAAATGCATTTTTGACGTTTTTGCCGGTCCGACTGTGTTTGAACGTGGTTATAACTATGCAAAGTGAAGATTTTTTGCCAAAAATGATTAGGACATTATTTAGAATTAAAAAAAACCTTTAATAAGATAGTTTGAAAAATGTCATCTCAATAAATGAATCAATAGTTGTAACTAAATCTTAAAATGCTAGCCATATTCAGCCGGTTCGAGGTAGTCATAAAACTGCTGTGAGTTCGTTGTAATCCATCAATCAGAACATCACAATCCACTGTACATCAGCCTTCTCCCGATTGCTCTGCAATCCCTTCGACCTTCGGAGCCTAATCAAATTCGAATCTAGTTTGTTAATACCTCAACCTTTCTCATATGCTACCTTCTTTTGGTCATCGCTTCGTCTGGGTACAGGGGCTACAGTTGTCGATAAAAGTAATGAGAAATTTGATTTTTCCCTTTTTTATACGACAGCGCCGCCGCTCGCCTGATGGTAAGCGGTTGCCGTAGCCTATGGACGCCAGCAAAATCAGGAGCATCACATGCTAAGTCTCCAAATTTCAATCAAACTTCAACACTGCTAAATCAACTATACTGGAGTTCTGTTTTATAGTTACGGTCTTCAATAAACCAGAACTTCCACAGACGGTATGACTGCTTGAGGATAAAAATTTTGCTATGCATGTGTGTTTCTTTTAATCCATTCAACTTTAATAATATTCTCTGTAGCATATTTAGTGCTTTCATTTATGAAAGAATTTTAAGGATATGTATGGATACATATTATGTGATTCCATATGACTTGCTGCAATGCTATTATCACGTATTTATTATCGTTTACAGAGACACAAACATACGAAGATATGTAAACAGTAGCTAGTCATAATTAACCGCGATGACGAGTTTCACCACAAAATATCCGTGACAAGAAACCAATGAGTTAAATTTCATGCCACCGTTGGAAGAATGACTTAACTGGAAATTGCTATAAGGACAATTTACCTTATTTTAAGAAGCATACGATATAAATTGTTGCAGATGTGTTTAAAGTTAACAGTGTCGTCATGGCGTCTGGCGTGTTGGTTACCTTCCGTCGGAACATAATTCCTGTGCTATAACGAATAGGTCTTGTTTGTTTCCAAACTACTAACAGTCAAAATCAATAAGATTTCATTAAAACAGTCTGGAGGTAAAACGTTTGGAACAGATTTCCAGCTCCAATTTATCAAGTAGTATAATATTTCGTCTTTCTATTTCGAATTTTCATTTCACACCTGCTCTTAATAAAATCTAATTTAATGGTCATAATACCTATTGTTTCATAAATAGTATTAGTTAGTTAATAGTATTATTACTCGGTATTCTCTAAAATTAAATTAATTAAATCAGTCGTAAACTGTTTCTGTTATCTCACTACTAAAAGTTTAGGAAAGAGAAAACTTTTATCGCAGTTTCAATGCCAAGATAACAATTTAGATATATAGACCAACAAAACAATAACACTACTTAACTATATCAATGACTTGAATTATATTTGAATCCCACTCAAAATCAACTCCAAAAATAGATAATCAGCTCATAAAACAGACTACCAAGCTCTTCATTTGCTCGAGATAAGCCGCGTACTTATAACATTGTTCACGGCTGATCGAGAATGCATGAAGAGAACTAATGAACGTTAATTGGTTCATATTCCTAACGAGCACATGCCTGCTCGTCTGCTCTTCTTCAATGAAGCATGGAAACAGAATCGTGCCGATAATTAAATTCAAAGGAAGATTTCCATTTTTGTTAAGCTTATTATTTTTGTAGCGGCACGCTGCACGAGAAAGGCAAAGAACATTGCGAAAACAAGACTCAAGAAGTGAGGAAGTTTCATTGTTCTAGTTATTTCACGACGAAATATAACAACTTTTCTTGTGATTGAGCTCAAAGAATAAGAATGTTTTTCTTTTCCTATAGATCAGTCACTGATCTGTAGTACACTGATTTTGTTTTTCAATAACACAAATATTTGGACAAATGTTAAGTGGTTTTGCGTTCACGAAACGTGTCCTGAGAGCTTTCTTAGATCGAAGACGGAATCGTTCGATCAAATTTGTGAACAACAGAAACAAAAAGCAACAGAGTTTTAAAGTGATTATCTTAATTTCGTCCTAACACCAGCTGATACATTAACAAAACAAAGAAAGTACATTGAATTAACAAGTTGTACAAGGTACACTAACAATTAGCCCGGTAAAAGCTTTTACTTCGACTGTAATCACGTTTGATCCCACTCGGAAACAAGACTTAGTTCTCTAACCAGTTCCCATTTCCTACACTTTCTTACACGTGTTCGGAATTAGTCTATGTATTTAGATTTTCAAAACCAGTATAAAAGCTCGTAGAAAAAAGCAGACAAGTTATAAGGAAGCTAATTGGAGATAGCGAAATCTGTCAATAAACCTTTGAGATTTTGTCAAGACACTAAAAAATCTCCCATGTTCTCAATTTATAACTTTCACTAAAGTTAATTTGTTAATTATACTATTATTTAAGATACAAAATAATCTATTTTATCACTAGCGGCACTAAATAACGAAAGCTCACCAAAAGGTAATTTTCTTGTTTTCAAAGAAATCACATCAAAGGATTTTCCTCCTCACCAAGAATTTGAGAATCTTGTCATTTACAAGCTGATGTGAAGACGAAAAGCAGTGTTCGGAGTTGAGGATTCTTCCAAAATTGGTTCGTAATATTCTGCTCGTAAAAGTAAATGCTGATATACTATTCTCGGCTACGTCTCGCATAAATTTAGTATGTTTTTGGAGGTAAATTATGGATCGATTGAGTCTCTATGACAGGAGAAGGTCCCTGAAGGCCACGGCCTTGGTGAGGCCAGCTCTTTACGAGCCCTGCAACATGAATGTAGGGGTTTATTGCTTTGTGTGTACGTGTACAAGAGTCGAATCAATAAATATACCGATGTTATGGTTGAACAAGGATGAGGGTTTAATTGCTGTTTATTTTTTAAACGACTTCAAAAAAGGAGGAGGTTATATGTTCGACTGTATGTATTTTTTTTTTTTTTATGTATGTTCATCGATTACTCGGAGATGCCTGAACCGATTTAAAAAATTCTTTTTTTGTTTGAAAGGGTATACTTCCGAATTGGTCCCCTATTCATCACGTCAAGTTCTGATGATGGAATCTCAGGGAAATCGAAGGCAACCCTCAAATTTTATAGGCACATGTTACGTGTTTCATATATTTTTTAAAGTTATTCAAGTATTTACGTCTGATAGTCAACATCTCATGTTGATGAGCTGGTGATGGAAGGTATAACTCCTTAACTGTTAGGAGTTGGAGGATAATTCTTTCGACATTATAGGTTCTTATAAACCAATAGTTGTATTCTTGTAGGTTATTTAGGTGAGCTGATACTGGAAGGTATAACTCCTTAACTATTAGGAGTTGGAGGATAATTCTTTCAATATTATAGGTACTTATAAACCTATAGTTGTATTCTTGTAGGTTATTCAGGTGAGCTGTCAGTGGAAGGTATAACTCCTTGACTCTTAGGAGTTGGAGGATAATTCTTTCGACATTATAGGTATTTATAAATCTATAGTTATATTCTTGTAGGTTATTCAGGTGAGCTGTCACTGGAAGGTATAACTCCTTAAGTTTTAGGAGTTGGAGGATAATTCTTTCAACATTCTAGGTACTTATAAACCTATAGTTGTATTCTTGTAGGTTATTTAGGTGAGCTGTCACTGGAAGGGAAACTTCTTAATGTTTAGGAGTAAGAAGATGAGTTCTTTAAATATCACATCCATGTATAAACCTTAAGTTGTGTTATTTCAAGTGTCTGAGGTGAGAGCTCTTGATGGACGATAAAGTTGTATAATTCAAAGGAATTCTTAGATGACATTTTAAGTTTTCGATATAGTATCTGCATTGTATACCTATACTTGTTACCTGTCGCATTTTATAGGAAAAAAGAAAGACATAAAAAGCTGAGAGTTTTGAGATTCCTCTATTCTACAATCAGGTTGTGTTGTTAGAATATTTGAATAGACGTTCCCTTCTATCGAAGATTCTTTATTTCGGCTTTCCGTCTTAGTTTGCCAGCCAGTATTATTAAATCTGCTAGATAAAAAGTACACTAAAAATGGAAAAATAAACTATTTTTAACAAAAAAATATTAAAACGACTTCAAATCTGTACTAAAAAGTGAAAAATAAACTGAATTAGATATTTAATTCCAAGCTAAAAAATACCTACCTACCTGTTTAAAGTATAATACCCTATTACTAATCTGTTTGAAGTCGGTGCCAGCCTAATGAGGTTGTATCACTCAGTTTGAGCCGTCCACTAGGTACGATCACACGCAAGTGCGAGGTGGTGTGAAGTAGCGAGCAGTAACAGATGTACGTACTAAGTAGTACGTAGCTTAACAAACTCCTTAGGCTTGGCGCCGACTTCAAACAGATTAGTAATAGGGTATTATACTTTAAACAGGTAGGTAGGTATTTTTTAGCTTGGAATTAAATATCTAATTCAGTTTATTTTTCACTTTTTAGTACAGATTTGAAGTCGTTTTAATATTTTTTTGTTAAAAATAGTTTTATTTAACGTAGTAAAAGTATTTTATAGAGTGTAGTGAGTGTATTCTATTAATTTCTGATTAGATTGTTGTCTGTAAAAAGGTTTTTATTGAACATGAGAGGAATAAAGTCACTATAAGTAGTACCATGTTATTCGCCATAATTGATTTAGCCAGATTTAGCCCAATATGATATTTTCTGTGTTACCATTAATTAAATTTCGTTCCCCAAAGAGTTCAGTATAGGGTTCAAGAAAAAACAAAGATTTTAGAGTAGACAGTGTGTGAAATATCATTTTACGAAATATTATATTTTTAAAGTTAAAGTCCCATTAATTAGAAATCTAATTCTTAGAAATTAAATCCCGTCGACAATAGAGAAACAAAACAATTTGTGGTTTTGGGCAAATTACCAGCATCGATCAAGTTGCTCAACCTAATAATTGCGATACTGAAACCGAATGGAGGACTTAATTATCCTGCAAAATTAAATGTGATTCCAGGAAGACTGTAAATCCGGTGTGTTGCGATCACCGAATTACATTAATTATTTCATTACACTGTTAAATACATAGGGTGAAATTTTTATATTCAAGATTTTTTTTGGAAAAGGCAATATTGTTTGTTTGGTAATAAAATGTAGACCGTCGTAAAATCTCATGAGAAAGTTATTAAAAGTTAGGAAAAAGTTGTGAAAAAATCAATTTACAGTTTTTAAATTTTCTAAACTCATTGAATATAACGTAAAGTGCACAAAACTTTTGAATGGCTTTTTCTAAGAAAAATTCTGTAAACGAAGTCAAAATTAAATTGGCCATGTTGTTGTAGATAGTCTGTTGAGGAAACTTGAAATGTGGTTGGAGAAAATATTATTGAATAAAAAATATTATTATGTGCTCATAAAAAAGCTTATATACATGTAGCTTGTTCTAATGAATAATCTTAATGTTTGAAAAATCATCTAATTAAATATTTGAAACGTAAATAACATTTGTTTTTGCAAAACAAATACATTTTATTGCCTTGATTTGGATTGTTGATATGGATATACATTTACATAAGTTAGTATTTAAATAATAAATATTTCTTTTTCTTCTTTTCCCAACGTTTCATTAGAATAAAAATGTTACACAACAAATTATAACCAAATATTTGAATGTTTTTTAATTGCTTATTAATTCAGTAACATTAGAATGTTTTATTAAAATTATGTTAAAGTTTTTATACGAAAATGTTTGAAAAAAGGTCCTAACAATAAATTAAGTTCAGAAGCTTATAGAATGTAAATGTTGTGGCGTAACTACCAGTCCAGTCTGGGGTTGTTTGTCGACCGTCTTCAATTCTAGCGTGTGTAGATAAACAGTTTTGGATATTCACTGTACATAGCATCTTTTCACTAGAGACTTGAGTGTGATAGTTGTGAAATTAATCGTGTCAACAAGCCTATCTGCAACAGATTTTCGTTTAATTTATGTATTTTTCTATTCAGATAAGGACACTCTTCTACACTACAACCTACTGCGAATAAAAATTGTCATTGAAGCAAATTGTAATGGCGCGTTTTGTATAATTATGAAAATAACCATTGATTATAACTAATTTGTTTAACAAGGTGTAATTGTCAAATTATTCGGTCTGCTAAACATTCCTGCGTCCTCCTATTTTTACATAAATATAACAGACACGTTCAAAACGGTATAAAAATATATAAAAGTCTCGTTATGAAGGAACTCGCTAAACAACAAGTAAGTTAATACAAACAAAAAACCCTGGTCCTGGAACGTGAAAAGGCGATATCATAATAATAATATAGCATCATGCATTTTATCCGCGAGGGGGTCTGCTGCATCAAAACTGGTCACAAGTATCACAACCACAATTCGCGAACTATCTTAGGTCCCAAATATTAAGGAAAGACTTGTCTATTGCAACTAACCGACCATATATCCAAACTTCGGGCTAATTTTTTTACAAAGATTTCATGACAAAAAAAAACAAATAACGTTTTTGGATCTAGACTTGTCTGCACTGCAGTCAACCTTTTTGATTTACATTCATACATTGTATGTATGAATAGAAATACAGTTGAAATATCACAATTGAGCGGCTTGACCTCAATTTATCGTAGTGCAATTCAGAGAACCACGTGTGGAATGTTCAAGGCTATTTAAATTTTTTATGAGTATATTTCAATTTGCTGAAATAGATATATAATAATACAGGCCGCGTGGTGGGTCAGTATAAATATAATAAAATAATAAATCTATTTGTATGCCAAATTTCTTCATCGTTCTAACACACAAAGACAAACATGCATGCGTCATCAAAACTCGAATTTGTAATATTAGTAGGTATTTTTTATTAATGCAGCTATTTTTCTTTTTACCCGACTATCAGGACGGATATTGTTTTTACAATTTTCAATTTACTTATATAATTATGTAGGTAAGGCTTGTATATGACATGTTACGTTTTTCAAAATTCGACCTTGTTATCTTTTTGTTTATAGCGCTAATTGTTTGCCATTCTTGTTAATATAAAATCTTTCTTGACTTGACATTCCTGCTTTGCCAAGTATATATAATCATGACGTCAGTACCAAGTAGCCCAAATTTTCAAGGCTTATGACCATCAGACCCAATTTTGTGAAACGAATATCTTGTGAAGTCTATGACGTCATTAGATTTTTCAAAAATGCTGCCGAATTCATGAGTCCCATACTTATTTATTACTTGTCTTGGATATTATTAACTTTGAATTGAGTGGCATATAATATAGAGGGCTACTTGCAATTTTGCAAGTTCAAAATAACACTTCTATAAGTGACAGTGGCCGGGCCCCTATACAGCCAATAACAAGAACTAAGAAGTCTTAGACGGTTCCTTGCCGCTCAGCTGTCAGACGGCAGGTGCGCTCACAGCTGTCCTTCCGTACGTAACGGTTCGCGCTTGCGACCCCCATCACTCACGCATAATACCATCCATCTTCAAGTTATAAAGAATAGTACACAAATATACAAATATAATATTCTGAATTTTGGCATAGTGTTGAATTTGGATTAGGAATTAGTATGTAACTACATCTAGTCATTATCTAACCTCTATCTGGTTAATTTATTCACACTTCAAATGATGTAACTTGCACATCGCTTCTATCGTGTATAATAGAATTTATTCAATAAAATATTTACACATAAAATTATACACAACTAGCCTATTAAAAAAAAAAAAGTAAAAATAAAAACAAAAAAAAGCTTGTTCTACTTAAACCACCGTGGCTGTTGTTATGATGATGGTTGTGTCATATAAAATTAAATGCACAGAATTCCTTGATTCTAAATTCTAATCCGGTTTAGAGAACCCGTTAGCTTTGTTATGGATATTATGGGCCTAGATCAAAACATCGAGAAATTTAATGCAAAAGTAAGAAATAGCGTGCATAAAAATTATCATACCAACAATACCTTAAACAAATAAAATTTCTTTGTTGGCAAGGTAATGGTTCGATTCTATCGTTTGGCACTTCATGCCACCATGACTAAGCCTGTATAAATTTTAATTGGAATATGGCCGAAGCCTTGTTTGCAGAATGTAGAATGCCAAGCTTAACACAACAATTTTTGAATAATTGACCAACTGAATATTTCATCGATAAGGTTATGTTTTAATAAACTTATAAGTCTTTGAGTGATTTTATCACGATATTCATGAAATTTTAATTAAGTTCGAGAGTTTTAAATGGTTCTGATGAAAGTCGAGTTTTATGGGCATTTTGTTAAATTAATGTTACTTACTTTTGCTATAATGAACTGCTAATTATTATTCTGTGTTATTTGTAATTATTAATTTAATGTGAGTTAGTTATTATTATACCACATTCGTAAGTCTCTTATCATAGCATTCAAAATTAATATTAATAGGTAAATATATTTTATATTAATAAGTCTAAATACATATATTGTTTAATTTAAATTATTTAACCGGTCCGTTATGTCGAGCAGCCATAAAAAACGAACACTGTTTAAAAACACTGGTAAATACGAGATAGGCCTTTGATAAAATGATAGTCGACATAATAAAACGTGAAGTACATACGGAATACCACTGTTTCTTCTCACATGTCCAATTGTGAGGGAATGTAGGGTTGAACTAGATGTCATTTCATTTAATTGTTACGACTAGAGTATGGCTGTTCAACTAAAAGCGTTATTAGATCGTCCCATATGGACCTTGGAGACAAAACCGTTGGGTATATGAGGGACATTCGTTATAACGTTTCAGTTAAACTGTTCTGAGATCCTTTAATTAAAACTGTAGGGCTACCATGAAGGTCGTTTAGAAGTTTCAGATGAAATTACAGAGTTACATGGCCGGTTGCGGGATCGATTTTGAGAGATTGTCTTGTTGGATGAATCGTTTGAAATTTTATTAAAATACAAAGATATTGTGTAATTTGTGTATTGTGGCATCTAGGCTTATTGTTGGTTCAAGTACCATCAGAATAAGGATTTTGATAGTAGACCTATTTGTTGAAGTTGAAAGTAATTTAGAAACTTACTGTAGTAAGTAAGTTCCTTACGTAAGTAAGTAAGTTGCTTACTAACTTTATTACTAAGAGTAGTTTAAAAACTGGCTATGTATGGTAATTAACTAGGCTCAAATACTTTTAGCCTAGGACCCCACAAAAACACTGTCCGCTTTTGAAAACCTCAGACTATTTTGTCAATTCAATCAAATCCGGGATTTAAGGCTGGAACCTACCGATCCGTAAAATCATACACATTGTCAAGCAAAATTGAGGCATCCATTCTTTTGTGATATATTATTATGCATATATTTAGTATAATCATATTCATATGTATAAGTATAGATAAGTCAAATGAGTAATAACGACAAATCCCCTAAGGAATGGCGCTGTGGTTATCAATATTAATAAAACTACTGTCTGTCTGTATATATGTTGTGTTCGTACATAATACATTCATTGTCACGCCCCGGTATGTGGAGTATTTCGTAATGAATCATTAATATACTTACTATACGTGCAAGTTATATAGATACTGTGTTATTTATTTATTCATAATTTGTGTATTTGGTAAAGTCGTATTTCTAATTTGTATAACACGATATTTCTAACCTTGTCAAGATATTGTTCGGGGTGTTACTTTTGATTTCATCCATATTCAAAAGCTACATGTTATTAAAACAGGTAGGTACCTACTACTTACCTATTCTATGTCCACTTGTTTATTTTAGAACAGATTCTCTCTTGACTCTCTTAATCCTAGTTTTCTGGAGCAAAAATTCTTTATTTGGTTCAATAAACTTCTTTAAAAGAATAATCTCCTCTGAAAAATATTGAAATGAAATATCTAACAAATATATTTTTCTTTTCTTTCAAAGATACTAAAAGCTTTTAAAAAATAACATTTCTAATCATATCTATCACAGCCATCTTTCTCAGATAGATAGGTACATTTAAAACGACGGAAAATATTGATTCGTGATATATGCGCCCAGATCTGGGGATGTCTTCGCTAGGTTTTATTTCTGCCTAAGAATATTAAGTAAATATGTTATTTGTGGTTTCGAAGGCTTTAAATAGTAGTTGCATCTACTTACTCTTCTTTGACTTAAAATGGCTTTAAAATGAATTCTTTTAGATTCGATAAAATTAAATTAAATACTATAACGTCATACTTTTTACCCCCAAAAGGGTAGGCAGAGGTGCATGACATCCATATTTCGCCAGCTGTGCTAGGTCTCATGTAAATAGGACTTATTGTCAATAAAATTTGTTGTGAACACACTCGTCATGGGGCATTATTATGGTTGATGTACTTATTACATATTTATATGACAACAACTAAGCAATTACTTACCATTAAATGAATTGAATCTTCACCTAAAAGAATGTCGTACTGACAGCTATTAAAACATTCAGCTTTTAAATAGCTTTGTAAAGAACAAAGATATTATTTCTTCTATTTAAAAAATGGGTCATTATTTTAGTTTCTAATCAAGTTTGGATGAATTCGCATACAGTTTACAGGGTGAATGACTGGCATATCTAAATGATTCACAGCTTTGCACATTTATCATCAGATTGGTACACAAATAAAAATCACGAAACGTCAAATGGACTGCTAGAAAAGCTTTCAAAATACTTGGAAAACATGTTTATGGCTTCAGTTACTGTTTCATTGACCTGTTGATGCTTTTGTTTCTTTGTGTAATCACCACAAAGTCTAATAAAGCAGGATTAAACACCTAATAATATGCTATTTTAGTAAACTTTAGGCGCCAGTGTTTTGTAAACAGTATGGCTATTTCACATTAGCATTTAAAACAGTGGATAAGAACTGATGCTTCTGGCATAGCATAGAAATGATCTTTGAATCATCAAATGCAGATGAGACTAGAAGGAAGGAGTTGTGTTGTGAATCATCATCGTCATCAATTTTTTCATTGTTTTTAGTTTATTCTGTGGTTTTAGGCACTAAGTTTTAATTTGTTCTTGTTATTATTTGTTGTGTAATCGTTAAAAGTTTAATATGTGCACAATATAAGCTTTTCTTTCTTTCTCATCGTCATTTCAACCCACAAACGTCCCACTGCTGGGCACGGCTCTCCTCTAAAGAACGTAAGTTGTGAATAACCAATTAATAATTATAATGCACACACGCTCAACCCACGACTAATATAGTTTTTATCTAACACATTTTCTTTCTTCTCCTTTCGTCTCTGCATGTACGGCCTCCGCCTTATGCCGCTGGTAGGCAAACTCCTAAAGATCAAATATATTTAAGAACTTCACTCGTAGTTGCAGAACAAAAAGTTTGATTGGTTTAGCAAGTTGTTAGCTTCGCAATCAGATCAAATAGCTTTGGTATCGTTGCCTTGGATATTTATGTAATTGCTGTTACAGTTTAGCATGTATTTGTAAAGGAATTTAAGTACTTTGTGTTTGTTTTGGATTTGTAGATAGAGCACGAATTCAGTTGCATTGTTGACGGTAAACCGATTCTCTCGGCGAATATCATTGGGCCGGTTTATATCCATGTAATAAAATATTTTTACCTACGGACAGTTATTTAGTTAGGTTATTCGTCGAGAACAGCATCCGCAGCAGAACTAAAGTTGTCGACATAGCTCACCGAATCTCATCGCTAAAGTAGCAGTGGGCAGGGCACATAGCTCGTAGAACTGATGGCCGATGGGGGAAAAAGGTACACGAATGGCGGCCACGTATTGGAAGATCCTGGTCAGGGGACGGGCGGCCGTTGGTTGCAGGCGGCACAGGAATGTTCTCGGTGGCGTAAATTAGGTGAGGCCTATGTTCAGCAGTGGATGTCGTTGGGCTGATTTAATGATGATGATGATGATCGGTCTAAATTTAACTGTTTAGCTCTTTAATAATACACGCTTTATAGCGAAAAAGGTATTTATATCAGATTACAAAAGGGATAAGCGTGTTCAAACAAACAGACTCGGTTAAATTACGTATATTATTATGTAGACTTAGGATCTCTTTCAGTAACTTTTCTCTACTTCAATAAACACCTAAAAAAACGTGTATTTCGGTATCAGAAAGTAATGTAATACAATCTAAGTACAGCATTCTTTAAATAAGTATATGGCAAGAGGAAACCTCTGCTGGTCGTATGCACATATGTTTGCGGGTCGTAAAGAATAGTTAGTCCGCTGTTAATGTATGGTGGAAGCAGGAGACGAGTTTAGAAACGTCGCGTCGTCTATACATAAGGTGCTTTTTACAGTAAAATGCACTTCAACTAAACTTTCTCCAAAGAGTAAGTCTATACATTATCATCTTTCAACTACGATCGTTAAATGGTTAAAAACCTTATTAGAACGTAGCATTACCTACATGAATTTTGAGGTGAAAAAAGTAATCGAATCAAAGAGCAAAATTCTGTTGCGTTCTAAGTATTTTTGAGAACAATATTTTCCACATCTAATTCCTCCGCATGTATTAACACATTAACATTTCTCAGTAGCCAATTGTCTAGTTTTATTTACTGGGTTTTGAGTTTTGACTAACTCTGACCAGTGTATTAATCATCTAACTTGAAATTCGATTGGCAGCATGCTAAAACTTCAGTCAACTACAAGTGAAAATTATGCTCACATTAGAAACTCTTCATAGGTCCATTTTGGCAAGCAATTTTGATTATTATGAAGCAAAAAAGCTAGAAATGACTGCTTGTTAATCTTGCAACATAGGTAACTCGCGTGCAAATTTTGATTGCATGTTATTAACGTTTTCGACACAAAAAATGCTAAAAGTGAGTGGCTTACTGACATCGTTGGCTTTACCGTTTTGTTGGATGCTTCTACGAAATATTTAGTATACATAGTATTTGTATTATTGTAAAATATAGAAGATATATGAAGTCTCTCCCATCTGGCTTACAGTCAAATCGAGAATGTTCTTAGCAGACTTTGTGAAAGTAATGAAACAAAAATTGCATATCGTATTAAAAACGGAAACATAATTTTGTTAAGCTATAGAAAATCCGTTTCTGTTTCAATATTTAAACCAAGGCACTCAGATTCTATTTTGGGGTAGGAAGAGGTGCATTCCAAGTAATATGGGGCGATTCCATTGGTATTAACCTGATATATTGTACAAGTGTAGGTTTTATGTCACTTTTATCTTCAAGTGTCACAAAATATACATACAAATAAAATCATGTACATATACGGTAAATATTTAGAACAAAAAGTTTTCTTTGAATTAGATTTTTTTATTCGTAAGACCTTTCTGTTAAAAGCTGCTGGCCGCTGCGCTCCGTCGCCTTCTCCCTCGCTTTTGTTACAGTCAAAGTGCATCAATTTTCTCGTAATAAAGCGGCTATTTAATTCATTCCATGATTGAAACTGTGGATTGAAAAACAACCAATGTTCCGTAATAAACAACTCTTTTGTTCACGATTCGTCATACGTAGGTGCCCGTACGTTTTGTTTTTGCAAAGTTCAATTTAATCTGCGAGCACCGGTTTGACCGGTAACCGTTAACCGATATCTGATTTTTATTAATACTTATGTATGTAGATGTAGAGTTACCATGATTAAAGTTGGAAGTTTCGGATTCTCTGCTTTTTTCAAAGTCGCATTCACCGCGAGGTATATTTTTTCAACATAGATTTGATCTAGGCGAGGCCTATGTCCAAAGTGGACGTTGTTGGGCTGATACGATGATGATGATGATTCGGATTTCGTAAACATTGTCACTAAAGAGTAAAATTCTTCTTTATCGTTCTTATCGTTTATAATCATGACCAAACTAATTTGGTTTGATTTATACTTTATATATACGTTATATATACGTGTGATGTAATAGAAATCTGTCCATAAATATTCCATTATGTTTTTGTAAGTATACTTAACCAAGGCATTCAAATAAATAACATGTTAAGAATACGAGCTAAAACGAACATAAACAAAGCATAATAAGTACAATATTAACACTATTATGATTAGTTAGTTAGTCTGCTTTGACCGCAAAACATTCACAGCGATCGTATGTATTTTTTAATTTATGTTTTAACGCTATAATAATACATAATTATGTAACTCGTATATCACACTCAATAATATTTACGTAATACATGTTTATTATTAATAATGTTACGTTCTTCTCGAATAACTAAGAAATCGTATGGGTCTACAAATCTAAACAAAACCATGTCCCGTGAGACAATTCTTTGTGGTATCCCTACACAAACATATTTTACTAAGTATAAACCGCACTTGCTACCGATTGATTTAATATGGCTACCGTAGTTGACCTTTGCACTTAGTAAATCAATCTATTTTTGTTTTTAATGGAGTCATACGTCATGCTTCTTTTGAAGTTCTACAAATATCAAATCTATTTTTTAAATTATAATATTCTAAGTTCAGCTGGCGTTACTCGCTCTTATATAAACTAGCTCCCACCCGCTGCTTCGCCGGCGTGGTATGTATTTAATACCTATAAACTTTCCTCTTGAATCACTCTATCTATTAAAAAAAACCGCATCAAAATCCGTTGCGTAGTTTTAAAGATTTAAGCATATATGGGATATAGGGACAGAGAAAGCGACTTTGTTTTATACTATGTAGTATGTAGTGATAGTGAAGTAGCCCGTATCCCTCTCGGTCCTATATTATTCACTACTAGCTGGCGACTCCCTTCGCGTGATAATATGATGTCGATAAAAAAGTATATGCAATGCACTATTCCAGACACTCCATCGGTGTACCAATGTTTTCTTCGAAATTTCAGACAGAGCTTTGATGGAGTACTATAGTATAGTGTTACTATAATAATAATCTTTAAATAAAGATTATTTAAAGATTATTATTATAGTAACAAACATCCATGTCCATCCATAAATCTATTCGTCCCACCACTTACGCATTTTTAATATTAGTAGAATACTTATTCTGTCCAATTTCACCAAAATTCTTTCAGTTATTTAGCTGTAAACAAACAAAATTTAGTTTTGGTTGTGCTGTATTATTTCAGAAGTCATAAAAGTCTGCAATTAATAAAATGCAGTAGAAATTAAACGTTAAATTCGAGTCAGTTTTGAGGTACCGTTTCATGTGTATTGTTTATTTTTAGTATTGAATTACAATTACAGTGATGAATCAGTAACGGCAATGACGTGTCTGCAGTTTTGGTTCATTTACCAGTACATTGGTCATGCGGTGCTCGAGTAATTTTGTTCACTTTATGACTGCCAAGGTGTTCGAAATACGTTTTATTCATTTCATAACTGTGGCACGATGGAAATATGTATGACTGCTGCTTAAGAGCTACCAGTTTGGTGTCCGGGTCAGGCAAAAATGGTTATTCTCAGTTTCTGCCCAGAGGCAATACTCAATAGCCAATTTATCAAGGACGGTTATAGGCTATATAACATTACGCTACGGCCAATAGTAGCATTAGTAGCTGAGCAGTGGACGACGAGAGCGAAGCCCCGCGTGACTTCTAGTATATTTAATATTATAGGTAAAGCTGCAGAGTTTGTTTGGTTCAACGTTAGGATCTCAGGAACTACTGGTCTGATTTGAAAATTATTTTAGTGTTGGATAGCCCATTTATCGAGGAAGCTCAGCTGTATAAAACTAGAAGTCGCGCGGGGCTTCGCTCCCGTCGTTCTTTTTTTGGCCAGTGCTCAGCTCCTATTAGCCTAAGCGTAATGCTATAATCTAATAGCCTTTCTTGATACTTGGGTTATCCAACAGTAAAACAATTTCTCAAATCGGACCAGCGGACCAGTAGTTTCTGAGATCGTAGCGTTCAAACAAACAAACAAACTCTTCAGCTTTATTATATTAGTACAGATAGGCAACGAATAATTGCTAGCCCTCTGTGAAAAATTTATGCACCCTTCAAATTATATCAGTGGGCCGAACTAACGCTCCCTTACCATGCACAGGCTACTTTTTCGACATCACTACAGATTCGCTGAAATTTTCGAACATTAAATGTCGAAATTCCCAGTAGGCCTCTGGAATTAAGAATGGGTCTGGAATAATGTTGATTGTAATAATTATTGTAAGCCACTTCAATGGTATACAACCAATTTATTATTCTATTATTTAATGTTTACTTCGCAATATATTGTATCCATTTATTAGAAACAATGTTTGTCTACTTAATACTTAATTAAAACAAACAAAGAAAACTTTCGACTTCATACAGTCCTACATTGTATTATTATTATGACGAAATATGAATAATTAACTCTTACATAACTCAAAACAATGAAGTTTCTTGAAACAAGTCTCACAAGCACAATAGCTTTTATAAAATTCACGATGTCCCTTACAAATTTATGTAGCCAATTAAAACGCGTATGCAACGTTTCACATATCCCAGCATGAATTTATTTGATAAATCATCTTTACTTCTTCGTTACAAAGGCTATAATCGCTTGTCAATTATTCAAATGATAAATAACCACACCTTACAAACAGGTATTATTTTGTAATCTTTCAGAAACGATCGCTAGGGAATATTTAGTTCTTATAACTATTACATGAAGGACTATAATTGTGTGTGTAGTTTGAGATGTCTAGGCCTGCAAGGTCGTTGAGTATAGCCTCCAGACAGCCTGTTAGACTGGCTTAAACGACACATACATAATTGGAGACAGTTATAAATAATGTCGGTTTAGTAACGGCTAGTTAGACGGAAATGCAAATGAAGAATTATTGGAATTTCTTAACAAGCGGAGACAGTTGTTGAGAACTATAGACAATAGAAGAGGAGATTTGTTTGGGCACTAGATACAAAACGACTATTTATTTAAAACCATTTGTGAAATCTAAGGAAAAAGAGAAATGAGACGCCCAAGAAGACCAGGTCAAGAAGAAGTGCGGAGTCGAGTCGCATCAAGAAACTATGAGATGGACAGTGAACAGCGGCGATTGCTCCACTGACAAGAATTTTAAAAATTATGGAACTGATTGTAAAGACATGTAGATTGAGCTCTGCAATATCATGTTTATAAAGTAACTTTTTAATTCTATCGTCAAATTTGAATGGCGATGTGCAAATGACGTCATTAGGCAAGTTTAGTTAATGAAGTAGTTTCGTTTTTTATATTATTTAATTATTATTTAATGCACAATAAAGTATTGATGTGCCTCTTCTAAATAAGCTTCCAAGAGTAGACAAGGTCACAAATAGCTAGTTAAAAAGTTTCAAATTAATATGCTAAATCGTCAATTTTTATTCAAGTTTTGCAAATATCTTGAATGTTAGATGTAAACAAGTTTGAATGAATACCTAACAGTAATTGTAACGGTTAGTTACTTTAGTTCGGCAATGCGCTCACTCGTCTATCTTAATTGGTTATGCCGCTTCAACATGAACAGTTGCTTCTGTGAAATTGACCGGTCAATTGGTCTTTATGCGTTTTTCTGTTTAATATACTTGCACTTCTCCATATGTCTTGTCGGCTTGCTTGGTAACGCAGCGGGACTGTGTACGATCACTGTGTATGTTCCAGATTCAATGGCCGGTTCTGGCGAAAATGGTATTGTGTTTCTGTCTCAAAATTAATTATTAGTAAGTATCCCCATTTTAAATGGCACCAAACATTGCTAAAAACAAAAATTGTGATGCCGATATTCTCTATTTGCTTTTGATTAATTTCATTGAGGGTTCCAGGGACAGTACAATTCTATTCTTAAGTGGTACTGAAATAATGGTACATCATCGGTGACCCTGGTATGCCGTTCTAGCGGTCACCTGAGCTATTTTAAATATTCTTTTAGTTAAGTTTGATGTTCTTTAGCTTCTGTAAGAGTCATATTCTTCTTATGTAATGTGTTTTGACGCGAATCAAACACTTTCACGTTTATATTTTTTTTAGAAATTTACTGTTGGTTGACGCGACTTTAATTTAAAAGTAATTTGTCAACGTTTAGTTTTTTACGTTTCGTTAGAAAATGAGACTTCGTCGACTATATTTAATTTCTTTATTCGATCTCACATATTAATTTTATTAAGAAATAGTCCAGGATTTGGAAAACGATTTTTTCTTTGACATTCCTTCGAGCTGACATAGCACTTCGGTATTCCGTCAGCTGCCAGTGCAATCTTGGCTCATCTATCGCCATTCACGGCCATTCCATCAGGCAAAGAGGTAACACTATACAAAGCTTGGTATTTAGAATTTCATTACTTTATGAATATTTATAATTTTAACAATTCATCGTCAATTTATCAATAATAGAAATATTTAATTCCACAGTACTTCTATTACACCAACGATATTGTGTCAAACCACTTGACATCAATTACCTTCACAAAAGCTTTTCCAGAACTACCCATTGTTAGCGATCGTTCCAACCCTATCAGTGTTACATAACTGAGTTGGTTACTTGATAGTGTTCATGACTCTATTGTCACCACAATGTTGTCCTTTGTTATGTGAAAGATTGTATTACAATACTGTTGGTACTGCTCAAGTGACGGTTGTTCCGGACTGACGATCCGTGATACTGAGAAGAAGATTATTGGTCTAGGTTGAGGTTAATTGTGTTTTAATATAGCTGCTAAGATAAAATAAAACGCTAGTAAATTGAGTATAGGCTTTTATAAAGATGTCATGTGTGATTACAATGGAAATAAGCCCTGTGGTTCCTAAATTTATAAAGGCAAACTGGTATTGATAATTACGGTAGTATTTCTGATTTCAAAAAGCTAGTTTTTTTTAATACCACGAGCTACGATCGCAAACAGCCATATGGCCTGTCTGGTGATAAGCGCTTGTGTGCGCTTGCCTATGGACGCCTGCATCACCAGAGGCATAACGAGCTCCTTGCCGACCCTTAAAAAACCTATTCATTTCTTTTTTTAAGAACCCCATACTGTAGTTATACAGTAGTCGTGTATTTTTGGTTATAGTTTTTCCAAGCAATTACTAGAAATCTCAAAAAGAGTTTGACGAAAATCTACACTGAAAATGATGAAATGAAGGTTGAAAGATTATCCGAAATTACTTTTTGCGACGCCAAAATAAAAGACCGATAGTAATAAAGATTGACACTTTGTTTTATTATGTTACCAATTTGTATCGACTTGTATTCCCAGGCCGTTCAAAATATTATTATTGAGTCGATAACATAATTATTATCGTCTTCACAGGTCCAAGTTTTTTGCCGAAATACAATGACCCCATTCCGGTTTCTTTGACCAAATAATTCGATTTGGTACTCCGTCGTTTTTGTCCCAAAAATGACGTCAACTTAATATTTAATTTTGTATCCATTCAGCTTGCGCGTCTGAGAAATTAAGTTGCAAAAAAATTATTTCCTTTCAATTCAAATAATATTATACCTTTCAGATTTAATTTTTTTGTCTGTAGTAATTGGATCTAAATTATTTTTGAAGTCTTTTAATGTAAGTGGATAAGTATTTAATTTTTCTACTTCACGATTGGCAAACGGATAGATATACATACCTACATACATACATATAGATCACGCCTCTTTTAAGGCAGAGACCATTTCCTTCCTCTTGCACGATTCTGACATTCATATTTGGCTTCTTCAACATTCATCAGTCTTTTCATGCATTCTCGCGGAAGATATGGTTAAGTATATTTATAGATTCTAAGAACAGCTATTATGTATTTGAAAGAGCATTTATGCATGCGAGTCGCGCTATTAAATTGAAGTGAAACTAGAATGCATGTCCATTTTAATAGCATACATATAGCTAACCAGGTATGATTGATTTTGAAATAAAATATGTATGTGGTCTTCAATTTTGTTAAATTATTGTTTTTTGCATAGTGCACATTTAGAATTTGCTTACAAAAAAGAATGGCGCAAATAATATTGCATTAACTAATAAAGTTAGATCCTCAACTCCAAATTTGATGTATTTGAAAAAGAGAATTGGTTTTTTTTATTTGCAGTTATTTACAATTAGACTTACCATGGTATTGAATATAATGTTATTATGTGTGTATTGATAAGAAGGGACAACATCAGACAGAGGTACAGGAAACGAGGGTCACCGCTTTGAATGTGACAAAAGACTTACTCCCTTATATAACTTATTAACTGCGTTTAAAGTGACAATTAAGTTTACTTCTTTATCAACGAAGCGATTTACTTAAAGGATAATATTTAGTTTACTGATTTTGGTATCATAAGTATGTTAGTCCACCTGTTCTTAGAAATATACCAGTTAACAGTTGACTCATTCTTTAATGTTATCTATACGACATAACAAATATTAGTACGATTCATTCATTAGCTCCTTCAATGAGTTATACTTGTCTGACTAATGGAGATATTCAGTATCTAATCTAGACATCCTGTAGGTGAAATAATTCAAATAACAGTATTCTTCATAGTAACTATTACTTGCACTCTATTAATGAAAGCCTGGCCTTTACTGTTGTTACTTTAACATGTGTATGTAAGAAGTGTATTAATATCTCTCATAATTGCAATAGCGTTGTTCTGATACGTAATATGTACGTGGTTGTGCTTATTGTTCATGCCTTCTCACGATTTTACTTGTCTCTCGAAAGTCAGGGGAAATGATTCATTTCGGTTTATTTGTATCCGTGTTTCCGCTTAGTTAATTGACTTACTATGACTTCGCTTTCGTTATCATCTTGTCTGTCTTACTTTTGATGTGCTAATTATTGAGTTTGATATTATTACTGTTTTACTTTTAGTTTTTAATTCTGTCGTGTAATATTATATGTGTGTAGTAGTTTGGAGTTCCAGTGCTGTCGCTTCGTAATTTTAACATCATTGTTATACTGTTTAAATGGTTTTCGGAAGTCTTATGTACCTATTCGTATTTATAATTGTGTCAGAGTTTTTAGGCACTTCATTTATAAATATGTGTGAGGAAGTTTCATCATTCTCATTACAACCCAAAATCGTCACACTGCTGGGCACGAGGCTCCTCCAAACAATGTGGAGGGAATTTAGCCTACTATTACACGCTGGCCAGACGGATTGGTATAGGGTTTGTTTTTTTTTTTTTCCTTTTCTCGCAGTGCTCTTGTCTCACTTAGTGCCTTTTGGTATGCCTCAATATCGTAGTATCGTAATAGGCATCTCAATCAGTTTCTTTTATGCAACCTAGATTGCCTATCTTTATACTGTTTTAAATTAGTTGTATATTAAGACTGCCTGCAAATATTCTCATCGTTATTAAGTAACGGAGCACTTATAGCATCCTGTATTGGACCTCATTTGCGTGGCTTAACAAAAAAACTTGCCAATGTAGTGCGAAACGAGTTTCTACTTCACATACCGGCCAGCCGTGCAGATGATAATATTCTAATTAAATATGCACTATATTCTGGGGACCAACATCTATATTCGTTCAGAACCGGAATCGTTTGCTTATGATATTGAATATTCTCACGCAAACCTTCGCACCTCACAGCTTTTTATTTTTGAATATGCATTGTCGAGGCAGGATAATATTAGTCGGTATAGTAATAATAATAACAAGTAAATAATTGAAAAATTAAAATAATCCGTCTGTAAAAATTCAACAGACAAGCAACGCACTAAAAAAGACCTTAATTATTATTCCTGATTGAATTAAGTTATTTAATAAATATTAATACACTTGTAGCTAAGGACAGGAGACCCGAGCCCAGTAGTGGGACTTAATGGGTTGCTGATGAATACACTAGGGTTTTTTTATTACTTACCTTAATTTTAGAAAATCATCCAGCCGTTTGGAAGAAACGTGGGAATAAAGAATTTTAGAATATACAAGATATGCGCGAAAAACAATACCCTTCCTGGCACATGGGTAAAAATACAAATCTGTTTACGAAGTATGTAGGTAATTAGGTATCAGTAGCTGAGGTCTAGTCGAAATCTCGAATAAAAACTATGTATTTATAAAACAGTGTCATACACTTTACAAATAATAGTAGCAAAATTTAAGATACTAACATACGACTTTATCAATCTTTATTCATATTGTCTTATATTTCATCGGCAAAAACCATCTATCTATAAAATCCCATCGAATAACCTATCAAATACGTATTCAATCATGTTCATATTTTCCACCCGATCCGGTAACCCGACGTGAGCTCGTGAGCTCATGAACACTCCATTATTAAACACGGTGTGTTCATGTGTCAATGGCAGGGTGCGTTCTATGTGATCAAAGTAACGAACACCTGTGTAATTGGATGCTAACCCTGTCTCCCATATCGTTTCGTACCTTCCATATTGCGTTGGAAATAGGGTTGCCTCTTAAAAATCTACGTTTTTATTGTGCAAATGTGCCTAGATTGAGAGCCTGTCATGGATTTGCAACTGCGTTAATAAAATTGCATTGAATTCAAAACACTAATTTATTACTCTTGTTTGTTTGTATTGACAATAGGTAAAACTAAATATTCCATTCTTTAAAGCAGTCTGTCGTTTTTTTCACATCCATATAATTACGCTAGATAATTATTATATTATTCTAATCCATAACCTATAGTTAGTAGCCGGGCATTTTTCCAGCCTCCGGACTGATAAAGTGAATTTCAAGATAGAAAAGTCAATACAATTTTTACCTGCAGGGAATCGAATACTTATAAAGTCGCTTCCCTCTGTGTGTACGCTTAAATCTTCTATTTTTTATTACTACGCAACGGATTTTGATGCAGTTTTTACTAATAGATAGTGTGATTAATGTAGAAGGTTTAGGTGTATCATTATATTACCTATATACCACACGACGAGCGAAACGGCCGGCGGAAGCTACTACTTTAAAATATTATTGAATACAATAATATCCTCCACACCACTGTCAGTACTGATACAGCCAATAGGCAACCCTAAAGCCAATCTAGCCTTCTATGAGGTGTTTTATTATTTCATATTCGATCTCTTTGGTGCTCTACATATGAAGATTTGCGTGACGTAATTTCCTGTTTTCATCCCGTTTGCGTATTCGTATGGTCCTGCGTTTATTGAGTGAGACTTTATGAACTGTTATTGTCAACAAATTAGAATTTACTTTGAAGTAGTATTTCAGTATTTAATTTATTATGTGCTAATATAATAATTACGTGCGAAGACCCTTGCCCAGCAGTGGGATATTTGTGGGTTGAAATGGTGAATATAATAATTACCGTTATTTACGTTACTTTTGGAAGATATAGGCTAGGGCTAAAAAATTAATTAATCGCATTTGTCAAAAATCTGTTTTCTATTTGGGGAGATTGGAGGCTCTACATATTAACTCAGGCTTACTTATTAGTAATGGCCTTAATAGCTCCTTGTGGCTGTCTGTCTACTACAGAAGATGTCCACCATATCCCTAAAAAATCTAACTCTTTAATCGCCTACCCTACGTCGGATTAATACGACAAAAATTTTTGTGTTCATTTCGCTTAATCTCCTTTTGTTATTTAATTATGATGTATTCTATCAAAATGGTGTTTAAATATCAGAAAAATAGTTAATTATGTGAATTTTAACTAATAAAATAAGTCTGGCGCAGGCGGTTACAAGGTTAATACTAGTATAATTAACAGATTTTAGAATGGTCCATTTTATTTGTTATTTCGTTTTAGAATTATTTACGCATATGTAATACAAATATATTATCATTTTATTTGTACCAACAGTAATTGCATCACATAAGTTTTCCTTATTGTTTCAACAATATTGGGTTGCCGTATATTAAAAATAAATTGATAGGGTTGGTAGTTTTAATAATAAAGTATATTTTAGTAATTTTTTGTGGACAAACTCGACTACCTAGGTGACATAATGGAATTAGAGGTTTTTTATCATGGAATAGTCTGTCACTGTGACGTAGTGGTTAAGGTGGCTGCCTTGCCACTATGTATTGTTTGTTTGTAAATCCCTCGCGATACGGTTATATTAAAATAAACTCCATACAACACATTACAATATTTTTATACAGTATCCTCATTTCAAGGATACGAACCAAACAAACAATGATTAGGTCATAAGCCTTGTCCACTGAGCCGTGACTCAGAAACGTTGTGGATTTGTGTGTTTGTTATTGTGTTTTTAGTTTGTATAACTATGTACGAATATAGGTGTGTCTCTCATTAAGATTGCCAAAATTGAATTTACAATGATAATTCAACACTTATTTATGTATTCTACGGTATCATGTATTATACCGTTTTGAAATTTTTGATGCTGACTGTACATATAGTCTGTCTGGAATACAATTTCTGACATTCAATTCGTCAGTAGTAATAATAATAATAGATACGATTCAGTAGGATTATAAAAATAATAATCTAAGTAATTTAAAATTATAATACCTAAGTATATTAAACTTCAATTTTATGTTTATAGGAGGATAAAATATTTATTTACCTTTATAGGTATAGTTTCTATTCCCGGTATTGCTCACGATGCATATCAATTATTAAAAGTAGCATATAGATCCAAACTAATCCAATAATGGTTTCTATTCCATCGACATTATTGAATGACAAAGCACATTCACCTCATAATGTCCTTATGGATTCATTTACACTACCCACTATTATCATTTCAACTCATAAACGTCCCACTGCTGGGCACGGGTCTCCTCCAAAGCATGTGGAGGGTATTTAGCCTACTATACTGCGCTGGCCAGACTGGTTGGTATAGGGTTTGTTTCCAATTTTCCTTTTTGGAGTGTTCTTGTCTGCATAAGGTTACTTCATTAGTCGCCTTTTACGACACCCACGGGTTGAGATGGGATAGTGACATTATGTATTCTTAATCCGTCACTACACGGACTACCTACTATAGTCTCTACCGACCCAATGAGGCGCAGGCGCTATATAACAAACAATTTCATTCATTGCGCCGTGTTTATAGTATTTCCAGAGCACACATTTATGAAGCCAGTCGGACAGTTCTCAATTTCAATTATCCTAGTTAATTATAACTAATTGAGAGTGTCACACACCAAATAAGTTTGACTCGCAACACTAGTTTCATAATCCAATGTTAATTTAGTAAAATCGTACATATTTCCTGTTCTAATTATAGGTGGAAATTCTGGAACACAATTTTGGCATTTATTAACATGATAGGTTAAAATAGTTGTTAAATTAATTTAATTTGAAAATAAATCTTTCAGTTTATTATGTAGTTTTAAATTTAACGGTTTTCGAGGAAACATTCTATGGTGTGTTACCGATATGTGTAACCATTCCAATGTTATTTTTAGAGTTCAATATTTTTGGATTTTGATAGCTGAGGCGTCTCGTTTAACATTCAGAGCTGTGTCTGCGGTTTCGTCTAACTCAAATTTGATTTATACAAAACTATTTTACAAAATTTTAATGGAAGTTAGCCAAGTTTGTTAATATTCAATGTGACTGCCTTACTCGTTTGAGTTGAGGTGTGATGTTTATAGCCTTATTATAGCTTGTTTGATAAAAATACTATGTATGTAGTGTAGTAAAAAGGTTATTCTTGTCTGGTTGTCTGACTTCTCTACCTTAGAAGACAACTTTATCTAAAAAAGCTAAAGTTGGTAATATTATTTAATTATTAAAATTTATATAGCAACATAGCTAAATTCTATTTTATAAAAAAATAAAATTGTGCAGCACATTTTTATATATATTTAATCTCTTTATCAACACAACATTTTTATCTACTTTTACCTAAAATAAAGTACCTAACGGATTTACTTCTAGCAAATTTCAGCTGGTTTTCGTAAAGGTTTTACCGAAATAGAGAATAAAATATTCAAATACAAGTTAAACTCCTTACGTTTGCCTTTACGTGATCTTTTAACAAAGAAGGCAACACCACAGGTTCCTACAGAAATAGAGCATATAGTAAATCCACATAATTCGGTGATAAGATATTTCAATGCTTCCACAGCTTTATTTCGTACAATCCCTAGCACACTGAAAGTTAACGCACAGTGTGCTAGGAGATAGATTAAACGAAAACAAACACACAACTCAATATTTCCGGATTTAAAACACGCTGTGATGTGCAATCTATCTACACATATTATACAACTTGAACAAGTTAAATCGATTAACACTAGATATCTTTCTGCGTCGCATATGGCGTCCACCGCAGGGTGCATTTTTTTATTCCGTGTGACCGCGACATCCGGACTTAGAACTGGCAGCCCGCGAGATAAAAGGATTTTAAATATAGAACGGGGAAAACGTATAGTATAGTGAGTATAGTGTACCGGCCATTTTGTTCCTTGTGAATCCACAAGTAACAATCGTATTAAATACTCTTTGAAGCATAAAACTGTTTACATTTTTATTTATTGTTGAGTTGTTTACACTTTGGACGTGTATATTTTTGGTTCAAAGGAGAATTCGTTTTTATCTATTTTGCTTGAACTTTCATTTCAGAACCTTTATCTGACGATGAAAAAATTGTTTGTTCTACTTTTACTAATAACTTGAAATTAAGACTTAATGGTTGATGAAATGATGACACAGATAATATATCTGTTAATTTAATTTTTTTGTTTTTGTTATTTCATTTTTCGCTACTTATTACCTACGCGCTACGTGGCAAATGCGTGGCGGTGATGTGTCACAATCCATTGTCATTTGTCACATGACAGCTGACAGTTTTGACGCATAACCGCATCCACGTAAAGGAGCACTTAACTAGTCTTTTAAGCTTTTAATGTTTTTTTTTTTTATGATATATTATGTTGAACCTCGTATTTATTTTTATTTTCCTTGTAACGTTATAATGCTACCTTTACCCTTTAATTTTATTTTTCATTTTGTTTATTTATTTTTTTTTTCTTTTCAGGAGCTGGATTTGCAGCTGTTTTTATTTTTACGCGAGTTTCTTTAAATTATCCTCATGGTTTCATGTAAGTTTTATTTATTATTTTTTTTATTTCTTTTTAATTAATTATTTAAGTATTTATTTCCGTTTATTGTGTATTTTTCAATGTATTTTTCTTATTACCATAGGTACTTATTTAATGTTTTCCCAGGCGCATTTACCATCACATTTTTATATTGAAAAAAAAAAACACGTTGAATAAAACGTGGTCGACTATATATAAAACCTCCATTTCTGAAATCGATCACATTCGTTCTGCCCGGGAGTCTGAGACACGAGCTGACATGGCCAGGACAATTCAATTTGACGTTATTTTCCGTGTACCTGACTATAAGCTCAAGACGGCGCCACGCCGTGAAAATAATCCCGTGAATCTGTTCGAAATTTCATCGGTTTGAATATAATAATATCTAAGGTTGCGGCAGCTAGGCCTCAGAAAGGTAAGAGTATTGGATCGTTGCCTGCCTGAGGTGTTACGATACGTGTCATTGTGCGATACACTTCTGTGATTTTCTACTAACATATTTCACTGTGGGACGACGAAAATCTAAGTAGAAAAAAACTGGATTCTTTTACATAGCTTTTTTCTAAGTGGCTATTAGATCACTGAAAAATTTATGTTGCGCCTTTTAACTTGTCTATAAATTAAGTTGCTTTTTTAGTAACATGTTAAAAATAGTAATATACAAATGGGAGAGATTTAATCACATGAATTATATTGCTATAAAAGTTGAACTCAGCTTTAGTACAACTTTTAAAAGATTACATCCCTAAAATCATCTCATACATGCTTCAAAAACGCCCTAAAATTATGACATAGAATTAGAAACGAGCACAGAGCCCCTCGCTTAACGAAATTAATGAGGCACCGTCAAATAATATACGCATTTTAGTGTCCTCGCCCCAATACAGTATAGTGTCTCCCCAGCCGGGGGCGAAGAGCATAACTACAACCGGCTTCGAACCGGAACTACCAAGGTCAAGCCTTGCAATTGTGACGTAACTTCCTAGTGCAATATTGTATGATTTATTGAGACAAATTATGTCCTGTAAGTATTTAGTAATTGCTGATAGAAATCTTTACGGAAATGAGTTTTTATCCTTTGTTTTTTTATGAGAACCTTTTTAGGAAAAGGCTAGTTACTTATACTACAAATAGATAACGGTGTCGAATGAAGCTGATATGTAAAATGTAAAGTCTTAAATCTTTTTTCTGTGGTACTTTTTTTGGCCTGTTTAAAGTTTTTAACTAGATGAGTTTATGGAAAATTGTAGAGACATTATGAAAAATTGTTTTTTGGAAATACAAAAAAGTCTGAATAGTGAACATTAAGTGACTGTAGGTAAAAAAATCAATCAATCATAATTTTAAAATGATCCATCAGGTACATAATTATTTTGATATCTAGAACTAATTAGATATTTTATCCTCCGTCACATCCATCACATTGTAAAAGTAAAAATCCCGTCGCTTTCAGAAAATTCTCTTTTCTTCATCGACATCTTGTTATCCTGACAAATATGTCAAATTTGCGAACACACCCTCGTCTGATTAATATGCAACGTTTTGCCAGAATGTTCTAATATTTTTGACCTAAAGAACTTAAGTTTAGCCTCAGGTAAAAAGTTTTTACAAAATGCTTACTTAGAATATGGTACCTTTTGCGCAAGTACTGCGGTATCTTATTAAATTATGCTTTCAAGTGATAGTATGATGGAAGATAAATAGCTTTAGATAAAAGTTTATTTTATTATGAGTATCTCTGATCCACCAACCCGAATTAGACCAGCGTGAGTGGATTATGGCCTAAACCTTCTCAGCTCTCTAGATAGAGGAGAGAAGACCCGAGCCCAGCAGTGGGACTTAATGGGTTGCTGATGATGAATGAATATTTTATGGACAAGTGTAGGGAGGTATATGTATTGAAGTCTATAACTAAAGACAAACAAGCAAGCGGCCCTCGTAATGTCAAGTTTGACATTACCTTTCTTCTATGAACAATGAATTTCAAAAGAGTTATTTTGTTATCTAGATTAAGAAATGGTCTTTCATTTCATTCAATTTCAGGAGAAATACACTACCGTAGCTGTGGTATTCATTAATTTAAAGGTGTTTTTGATCAATTTGTGATAGGAAATATTGCTAAAATTTCGGTATTGTCATAAACAGGTGCGATATTATCAAGACACGCGGTCGCGTGTCAGCCCCAGTTCCAGCATCAAAGCGGGTGACACGCAGTCGTGTGTAGTATTACACGAACCAGTTGGAGCCACTTTTAAGACACCGATAACTCAAAATCTATTTAGTATTAACGCATGCAATTTGGTATATGAATTAAAGTCTACTAGACTAACCAGAATCACAAATTTCGTAAATACAGCTTACGTGGTTAGTGAGATATTGATGCTCAAAAATCGCTATTTTTCCACTGACTGACTTACCTATAGACCTTAAATAACACCCACTTCCAGATGACCTAGAAAGTTGAAATTTGGCGTCCAGCTGTGTAATTGTGTGTATACAAATAAAAAAACTAGAGAACAATAAATTATTCATAATTATTATTATTATTAAAAAAAAAACCATAGCGCCTTATAAATTATATTAGCAATGAATTGTTACTTATCGTTTTAATAAACACTGAAATAGGAGCTTATGACTTCCGAGTAGCTAGTTATTTATATGTATATTATATGAGGAAGAATTCATTAATTTGTTATCAGTTATAGCCTTATCTAAAACATCTACGCAACGCAACGCAATCCTTCCTATTTGATTATCTTTAGGTGGTAAGGATTATCGTATAGACGAATATAGACTTAATTACATTATTCATCATCATCATCATAATCACAACAGTGCAGCCCAATGACGTCCACTACTGAACATATGCCTCACCTAACTTCTGCCAATGCGAGAGACTTTGTGCCGCCTGCATGCAACGACCACCAGCAACCTTTATCAGGTCGTCGGTCCATCTCATGGGGGGTCGCCCTACACTGCGCTTTCCAATACGTAGCCTCCAGTCTACCTTTTGCCCCATCGGCCGTCAGCTCTACGAGTACTGGCACTTTAGCGATGCAATTCGGTTAGCTTATCGGCATGCGACAGTGAGTCTTATGAACTCTACAGTTTAGTAAATAATAAATAATAGACACTTAAAAAAGAAAACAAGATATTTATTTTTTATTAGTTCCTTCCGTGTATTTTTCTTAATCGTTCTAGCGCAACTTTAGCAAAACTAAGTATTTATCTGAAACAAATATTTAAACTCATTTACACATAATAAGACATCCATGCTACTAGATGCAGTTATAAAATGTAACTTTGTGTTTAGTATCTACCATGGGGACTACACACATCTACTAAACCGCCAAGACTGAAGAATACACAAACTCATGCATATACTGCCAATAGAGACAGCGACACTATTATAATATTCCACAAAGAAGAGACTCTTTTACGGCTTGTGGTAAAGTGGTACATTATAATTACATTCCTCCACGAATGTACTTACTATACTAACTAAAGATATCCCGGTTTACCAATCGACCACCTGAGTATCCACATGGTCAGGTTGGTCAGTTATACTGCAACCTTTACTTTTACTCTAAATTCCAAATTCCCTCACGCTGAAATTTTCCAGAATATAAATATAATTTAAATAATATATTATTTAAACAACATACAACCTAAATAAATTATAAAATTTGTAGTCATCTGTCATGTCATCTTGTGTCAAATTTTAGAAAAAGTAACTTTTACAAAAAAGTTTTTATACCTTTTGTAATAAAAAAATATTTTCTTTAAATATTTTTATGCACTCATTTTATATATTGACAACAATATTCATATTCATCATCATATTTATATACTTTCTGGTTAAGACTACAAGTTTAGTAGTAATTTATTATTGACCTTTAATTTCTGAATATCGAAACTAAAGTCTGGCCATCCGTTCTTTGCACAAGAAAAGAGCGGTAAATTCAAAAAAACAAGGGGTGACAACACCGACTATAGACTGAAAAAATGCGTTTGATACTATTATCTCAACTTAAGTAAATATCAACTTTCTAACTACGCCTTTGATAGCTTTCGGCATTATTTTTCAATAATTTCAAAAGAATATTGATTGAAAAACACTAAAAAGACAGTGACATGACAGTTCAAAAATATTGCCATGTATAGATTTTAAAAAACAGTCCAGTGCAGAGAACCGGTAGCCAGACTCTATAAGTCAAACCTTAACCTACCTTAACCTAAGAGTTTTTACTGACAGCCAATATTGTGTGTGTTTTCTATAATTTACCCGACTCATGAAAAAAATATATTTAGAGAACTATAAGAAAGAAATTACAAAACGCAAAATGCAGAATTTTTTTTTACAAAAAGTAATGATATCCCACCAAAACATAAATGTGAAAATGGGAGCCCCTAGTAGTTCAAGAATACCTTCTAGTGGTTGCTAATTTCGCAGACAAAAGAATTGAGATATACCTAGGTGATGCCCAGTTCTGAACTAGTCGAATTATTTACAGAAAGCAGATAACTTGCTTAAAAATTGAAGCTCAAGATTTAACTGGGCTAGTTTTTACGTACATACAAGTTATTATATATATATAATACAAAGTTACTGTTCTTATACCTATATGTTTAACATAAAAGTTGATTAACCAGATACAATAAAACTATGTGTCTACTATGTGAAAACTAACCAAGTTAAATCTTGAGCTTCAATTTTTAAGCAAGTTATCTGCTTTCTGTAAATAATTCGACTAGTTCAGAACTGGGCATCACCTAGGTATATCTCAATTCTTTTGTCTGCGAAATTAGCAACCACTAGAAGGTATTCTTGAACTACTAGGGGCTCCCATTTTCACATTTATGTTTTGGTGGGATTACCTTTTCGAAAGTTCTTAAAGCAATTACAGTTCGTAATTGGGGATGTTGGTTTCCCTCGATAGTTATACCTTAATTAACTACCGTTACTGTGGTAAAGGACACGTTCTTCGCGTTTGAAGCTACGGCTTTGTTTCATAGACATTCTGAAATGTAATTAATTTTAACGGACCAAATTGGACAATATTTGGAAAGGGTTTTGGTTGAACTAAGGGCAATAATATTGTGTGGCCTGATTCTTGGATAATAAAAAAAATATTTATTAGAATAGTAGATGAACGAAAATAAAATAGTAAAATATTATTTTTAGATTTTAATATTGATTAGATAGAGTAGTTTTTGTGAAGTGAGATTAGAACTTTATAGTACGTTATACCTACTCGTAATCCATATCAAGCTCGGAATCGTGTTTTTGGTAGACTTATGCCCGGTTCCTGAGCCGTCAGATTAAAGTTATTCATCGATTAAAGTATAACCTGACTGAATATAAAAGTGAAACAATAGAACTAGTTTATTCATACAACTGTCATTTTTAATTTGTTTAGATTATATTTTATTCTATCAATAAAACTTTTTTAACGGCTCAGAAACCGGGCAACGGGGTATGTAAGATATAATCCTTTAGAAATTAATTCATGTAAGCATTGTAGGCCGTAAATTCCTTACGGCAACTAACCGTACAGATCTTATGCTTATTCTCTCAACTTTAACCTATTCAAACATAACCTAGTTACAATCTGCTAATAAGCTTCACCTTGGCTTCTGCTTACCTGCATATCTGTAACTAACTCCATACTCCTACTAGCACAAGGTAAGGCAGTAAACATCCTTGACATGCCTTATGTATGTGTCAAGGAAATCCTTCAGCAAACATCTATAAAAGCTTCGATGGGTTATTATGATGCTCTATCCCTTTTATTAAGTTTGAGTCTCAGTTGGACATTACTTAATAGGTTAGGGGAATGCCGGGTAATATTTAGTATATTTATTGTGGAAGTAAAATTAAACATCTATTCACGGGTTTTCCGTAATGGTAATATTAATGTCATTATTGAGAGTTTATATGTTTTTAAGGAGTATAAATTGATGGTTTCGGATGCCACTTTTGCCATGTTTGAAGTCTATTTACGGCTTGTTAAACCTCACACGATCTGTTGGCTTCCTTAGGAGAATAAATAATTTATATTATTTGTCTTAGACGGCACAGAGGTCAATATTCTTCAACATTAACGCGTTGGCTTCTATTTTTAGTAGTCGGCTAATTAAGATTTTCGTTCCCAACTCAACTTCTTTGCTTAGTCAACTAGAAAATATGGCGTAGGTAGGTATTACACTTCGTAATAAGTAAATAGCGAGCGCAATAACTTAGCTTCCCCGGCGCGGCGACTGGAAATTTTCCCAGGATGCCCGCTCTATTTCGAAGTAAACGCAATTTGTTAGATGTTTCCGAGAACTCGATTCAGTTAGTGGAGAAAGCTAGGTAGCAATATTTTTGTTGTATTTACTATGACAATGGAACACAAACAAAGGTTACAAGAGGTACCAATAATTTGATATAAATCAAACAAGTTGTCCTCTTGATGGAATAAAGAAGTAGGTATTTGCTATTGATGTCTGTCTGTCTCAGTTTTTTCATTTTGATTAAACCCTTTAATCAAAATGAAAAAATTATGCAGTTCATTAATATTTTATATTAAGCTGATTTTTTATTTTCTGTCACTTGAAAAGGGTAGAACTTTTCAAGTTTTGATTGAGTGATTGTGAGCAAAAATTCATTGATCTTTGCTTTTGCAGTAATCCATTGAAATATTTTAACTATAGCCTTACTAATTTCTTGGCATACGTATAGTAATAAGAAAACTAAGTGCTTATTCAAATCCTTCAGCCAGATTTTTAATATTCGTCTCATAAGCAAATTTTCGCACTTTTTCAATAAAAGGAAAATAACAGAAATTTTCTCGTGTAATATAATCCGAAAAAATTAAGTGTACACATAATATTCGCTAGGTTCGGAGTGTAATATTGTATGTTAAGTGATAAGGCTTTGTTTTCGGGCCGTTACCGAACGCCTTAGAGATTCGGCTCCGTACTTGTAGTCTCGTACAAGGTTTTTTGGTAATAACAATTTTACGACTCCAATATACAAAGATATATTCAATTAGGTGTAGCATTTTTTCGGTTATTCTCTTAGTATACCCTATATATCTCACGTTGTTAAGAACATGGTGAAATAAAAAAAACTGCTTAGAATGAAAACTTATTTCGCAAAAAGGTTTGTCTATAGTTCCGATTTGTTCGAATAAGTATATTATTATCTAGTTAGATTGTAGTTCTTTAAGGAAAACTTTGTGTAAATTTAGTTATAGGTACTCTAATTTAAAACAGCTACCTAGCAGCTAACTAAATAAAGTTGAGTAACAGCGTTTGCGGCTTCTTCTTATTAAACTAAGTTAAAACATTATAATTTCGAGACTAGCAAAATTGCCACCAAACTGAATTAAAAGTTGATGAACAAGAACAACGAAATTGCCGGTTAAATTCTGATTATTTTTCATCATCGTCTTTTGTATACTTTATTTTGTATTTTATTGTCGTTCAAATCTAAATGATATAAGTTTATTTAGAGTTCAAAGAAACCATTTAGTGTTTTAATTAAAGCTTGATATTGTTACGAGTATTAATTTGACTAGTGAAATGTTGAATAAGTAACAAAATGTTGCTTTACAACTGAAAAAATGAAAACTAAATGAAGCATTTTCTTTCAAATTTTTGGCAGAAATCTAGAAGTTGAGTGTTGATTTCGTTTTTTACGAATAATTTAAAAAACAAAACATTTCTTCATTTTTTGCCATTATGTTTCTAATCTTGTATCTTATAAGAAGACGTGTAAGTAGAATTTGTTTACACTTTTTTCCACTGAAAATCTTGCAGTCTTATAAATAATGCATCGTCAGTCTGACTATGAATTATTTATAAGACTGCATTATTGTAAGATATCTCCACATTTAATAGTTATACATGAAGCAATATGTCATATTACTAAGCATTTTTAAATACGACGGTAAATCGAAACAGTTTTACATGTAACTTTTTTTCATTCCGCTATAATCAAAGCGTGACAATAGTTTTCCTTGTGTGATAATGATAACAACAAAAAGCGAAATACATGTGTTCATTAAGTCAAATTTTAATATAATATATTATGACGATAACTTCGGCACGCGACTGTGTTTTTCGAGCTACTCGTACGTATATAACACTCATGCTAAGAATATTAAAATGTTTTATATTGGCCAATCATGCTTTTCCAGCAAGATGGGTAAAATTAGAGAGGTAAATTTAAGGTAAATCTATACTAATATTATAAAGCTGAAGGTTTTTTTCATCAGCGATATCTATATTTTCGTCGAATGTGGAGATTTTATATATAACATACCTAACCCTATAGTGACGGACGAAGAATACATAATACATAATGTTGCTACCCTATCTCAACCCGTAAGTGTCCTAAAAAGTGAATAAGGGAGTAACCTTAAACAAACAACAGCTCTGCAAGAAAAGGAAAATTCAAAACAAATACCAACCCGTCCGGCTAGCGTGGTATAGTAGGCTAAATTCCCTCCACATTTTTTGTAGGAGGACAGTGTCCAGCAGTGGGACGTTTATGGGTTGAAATGATGATAATGTAACTGTTACCTAACATAACTAAGTCTATTAGCAAAATAAGCAGGAATAGGAATAATGAATCAGGAAATTACTGAACCTCCGACCTCCAAGTTACTTAATACCGACGTATCGTATTTCTCTGGAGTCGTTCCAAGGTATAATAGCGTATCCTGTCTTGAAATCCAATTGATTTTACCTCGTGACGTAAGTGTTCTTACTTAACTTTGTTTAGCCAATTTTCAGGTAAAAGTCACTTTACTTATGTATTCTAAGAAGTGTAGATTGTTAAATGAGATTTTGATTTTGTGGAGCTGACTTCTTACTTAACAAGAAGATAGGTACTTAATTTTAATCAAATAATACTTACTTACTTTTTAAAGTGTTTACTTTTATTGGATTTTTTAATACATTTGTATTAAAAAATAAAAAAATAAAAAACAGGATTAGAACTAAACTAAATTTCATCATCGAAACATTCAGTAAAAATTATATTGCAATCACTCTACGACCATTTTTAAATTTGTAGATATATAGAAATAAATATACCTAAGTAAATATGTACTTACTTATGTTAGTATATTTGTGCACAACCAATCACTTTGCTTATAACCTACCTACCATATGAATAAAGGTAATTCAATTTGTTTATTATTAAAATGTCAACAACATTGACCAATAATTACACATTAAAATAATTACAGATCATAATAAAATTAAATATAAAATGAAAATTAGAATAAAATTTAAAATAATAATAAGAGATAAAATTTAAACAAAATTAAAAAAAGAAAATGTTTTTAGTCATGCTTAATATACGTTGTATGTTCATCAATTTCATTTTCAATTTCTATATAAATTACGTCATAGTTTAATAATCGTATTTAAATTTTCACGTTTTATGAATGTATATTTTAATAAAAATACGTGTTGAAATTGTTTACAATTTCTTCCATTACCTCAGCGAAGTGTTTATAAGTATTTTTGTTAAGATTTTTTTTCCAAGAAAGCGTTGTATACTTAGTCATTAACTTTTCTCCGGTCTGTATACACATTTAGTAAACATTTTTATATTCAGGGAAGCGATGTTTGGTCGTCGGGGGGTAAATCGCGGCGAGGAGTGCTTAAGGTCGTTGACATCGTTAGTCCCGCATACCTATCCCACCCTCAGCAGGTTTCTTACATATAATATCTAATTTCTATGGGAAAAGCCTTAAATTTTATTACTTTTTCTTTGTTTCCCTAATGCTTTTTGTAATTGAAGACGTTACTTGCAAATAAGGTAAGACACCGAGGATATTTGTCATTCATAATCGGTTTGTGAGTGCCACGTGAAAGCCAATTTTCCACGTGTTTTAAATTTGATGTATGTTAGCTTTAAAAGGCTTGGACACGTGTTTAATTTGAATATTCTTCGTATTGGACGCTTCTAGATGCTGTTATGATGTCCGTTGTGTAAGTCCAATATTGAAACCTATGATACTCGAAAATATTGCATGCTTTGAGACTTTTAAAGACCATTACACTATAACATCGAAGCATAGTGAAGTTAGTTAGATGTCCATTTATCGAGAAGGGTTATAGGCTATATAACATCACGCTACGGCCAATAGGAGCTGGGCAGTGGCCAAATAAAGAACGACGGGAGCGACTACGCCCCGCACGACTTCTAGTTCTTAGATAAAAATATGACAAAACTTATCGCGAATCCAATCACCTCCGCGCATCCTATTTAGACCGGTTACTCACGCATATAGAACTTCTATTACACATTTTTCTGGTGCGAAGGTCAAGAAATAACGAGGTACTACAATCTGATATGAAAATGATTGACAGGGAGCCACGGCGAAAAGGTTTATCATCGTATATCGTATATCGTAAAAATAATGAGTTAGTTTATAGCTTTCGTATGAAACGTAATATTCTATGCTATCTATCTAATATTACTTAAAGATAAGCTCTCATATAAAAAGCGAACAAAATAATCGCATCATGACATTCGTACCTGCTGTGCTAGCAGAAAACACGTCATAGGTACGAATCAAAAAATATAGCTTCAATAAAATAATAAAAATTTAAAACCACGAAATATGACACGTTGCGACATTGCCACGGCTAAGTATCATCATCATCATCATATCAGACCAATGACGTCCACTAACGTCGTCTGTGGCTGAAATTAGATGAAGCCTATGTTCAACTGTCAACAGACTGGCCTGTTGGTCTAGTGGTTAGTGACCCTGACTGCTAAGCCGGAGGTCGTGGGTTCGATCCCCACCCAGGACAAATCTTTGTGTGATGAGCATAAAGGTTTGTTCCGTGTCTGGGTGTAATTTATCTATAATATGTAAGTATTTACAAAAAAAAAATGAATTTAAGTAGTATATCAGTTGTTTAGTACCCATAAACACAAGCAAATATAATTGCTTACTTCGGGACTAGATGGCGCAGTGTGAAAAAAAAAACTCCTAAGTATAAACGGTCTTAATTTCGCACATTAAAACTCGCAACGAATTAATTTGTATTGTGCACTTTTCACAATACGAGTAGTTAACCGACAAATACAAGTAGTTATCCAGGCCATTCCAGGCAGGTGTCACAGCAAAATGTCAGTTCCCTCGTTAAACCGTTGCGATGTTATAAGGTCGTAAGTTTGTTTACCTCTGTTCTTTGCATCAATGGACCTCTTGTAATGAATAGGGCTGTAATTTAGGCGTTCGTTAGCCGAGGTGAGGGCGTAAAAGTGGCTCTTCAGGTGTCAAGAGACATAGGACTGGTTTTTCTACGTCATTGTTTTTCTTAATTATATTGTAGTAGCAGTGCAAATGCAGCACAAATGAATTTGCATTCATGGAACCGTATGTTAATACAACAATGTTCAAAATATGTATTGAAATTTTTTTAAACTGATATATATATACCTATTTTTATAAGAATTTGATATAGAGTGGGGCTGCGCTTCGGTCGTTCTTTGTTTGGCCATGGTTCAGCTCTTATTAGCCCGAGCGTGATGTTATATTCTATAACGTTCCTCTATAAATGGGCTATTCAACACTAAAAGAGTTTTTAAAATCGGACCAGTAGTGCCTGAGATCCTTGCGTTTAATCAAACAAACAAACCCTTCAGCTTTAGAATAATATATTCATGTTTTTCAAATCGCATTGTCCCCACTAACGTAACTTTATACCTCCCCAAAAGTTGTTCTTTTCAAATGTGACGTTATTTAACTAAATATATATAAACTAAGATATTACCAAATACATAGATGGAAGTATCTGCACTAATACCATTTTTCAACTAGCATGCGACATTATAAGACGTAGATATAACGACCTTCACCTTCTACACGTGTTTATCTCCTTAATTACCCTTCATTGCAACTACCTGGGTGGATCATAACGTTCATAAATACTTCTTAAATACACTTTTAATTATTCTTGAGACAACGAACCATCTCTTGTTTACTAATAGCTAACTTTAACAAGGGAAACGTAAGACAGTTTTCGTGGTTCTCTAAATGCTGTTTGTGATTGTTTCTGACATTTCTTTTGTAACTCAATTAACTGTAGTTTCGTTTCAGATCTATTGAGAAATGAAATGAAATGAAATGAAATCTCGTTTATTCATCTAGGTTACAAGCTAACACTTATGAAAGTCACAAGAATGTAACAGGTTATCCGAAAAGTAGTGTCAGCAAATTTGCCTACGACCAGTTTGCAGAAGAGAAACTTATACTAACTTCTTTAAATGGATATGGAGACATTACTGGACAATCATAAACAGACATACATCAGGCAAATAATTCATGTGCAGAAAAATGCCTCAAATTAAAAGCGTTTGTAGGAATCATGTTTGAAAAACAAAAAAGAAATTTGATATATTTTGCGTTTTTTAAGCACTGTCATGATGGTTGCATGATATTTTGGTGTCTCTGTCTGTAACTCGACCTATCTTCGCGTATCGTTCGAGAGAAGTGTCAATATTTTCTGGTATTACAATCATCTGATCTTGTTTTAAAAAGACACATGAAAATATGCTCTTGTCACTTGTAATTGAAGATAAATAATATGGAGATTCAATGCTGTAAAATGATTTTTTCATATACATTATTTCCCATATATTATCATAATATAAAGTTTAAAACAGTGACAAAGGAAGGTTCGAGTATCGCATTGATCTCAGACAGCGAGGCGACAAATGGGCTTAGACTAATAAATGAGGTAGACGGCTCGCACCTTTGAATATTTTAGCAGTTACGTGTTCCTAACGTGACTCCTTGTAAAGACACGTTCTATATAAAATATATATTTGACAAATGACATTGATATATTGGCCAATATTTCGATTCATGATAAAATGTACTTCGTGAATGTGATGATATGTGAAAGCAAAGAATTGTATGAGACTGTACCTCGCTATTGATACTGGTGAGAGTGATATGGACTCGAGATACATATAGAATAAATTTAATACATAATAATATGTTGATGACTATGATGGGTATTTTGAAATCTGAGTTGCGTACTAATACTTAGTTTTTGAAACTTAACCTTATCATAAACGAGAAGTCACAAGGGGCATCCCTCCCGTCATTCTTAATTTGGCCACTGCCCATCGCCTATTGGCCGTAGCGTGATGTTAAATAGCCTATGTTATTCAGTGATAATGTAACTATCTAATGGCAAAAGAATTTTTGAAATTTATCCAGTAGTTTTTAAGTTTATTCGTTGCATACAAAAATGCAAATCTTTCCTTTTTATAAAGTACCTATAGATATAATACTCGTATGTTAGATACGACAAATATCTAATGGACATAATATGGGGTAGGTGCGATGGTGGCTGAATGGATAAGGTACCAGGCAGTACCAATGTGGATTCCACTTTGTGGAATTTATATGTACTAGTCAAGTGACTTACTATCTGCTAACGGTGAAGGAAAATATCGTGAAGAAATCCACATACCCTAGAAGAAATTCTATGATATGTCTGATCCACCAATCCGCACTAGGCCAGCGTGAGTGGATTATGGCGTAAAACCCTCTCAGCTGTCTAGTTAGAGGAGAGGAGACCCGAGCCCAGCAGTGGGACTTAATGGGTTGATGATGATGACAATATGGGGTTCTTGAGAATTAGATACTTTTAACTTTTTTTTTTTTCTTTTTTAAAGACAACGCCCGCTCTAGGGAACAATCCCTGTGTCGCGGGGAGCTTTACAAACATGGAACTAACGGACACAAAGTACACCCAGACTAGAAACAAATATCTATGAATCACACAAATATTTGTCTCGTGTGGGAATCGAACCCACATCACCCAGCACGGCGATGTAGTGGCGAGGCGACCACCTTAACCACTGCGCCACGGTGACAGTCACTTTATTACTTTATTACCTTATTAAAACAATATCGAAAATTCAAACTCGACCCGACCAATCAAAAAGTTGCAAATAAAGTCATAAATATGAAAACGTTACTGCTGTAGATAAAAATACCTTCTGTTACCAAGTAACTACTCTTTACTGAACAAAGAGTGGTAAAAGTCGTAACTCTGTATAGCCGTAAACGTGGCTAATGCAGGTGTTTGTACGACCGGCGTGTTTGCACATTGACCGGTTTGTACTAACTTTATCTGGAAGACTACTGTTCATGAAATTTACTGTTTCTACGGCCCTTTATGTTTACAATACATTGAACATATCGATCCTCAAACTTTATATACATAATATATCTATTACAATCTATACGTCTATACCAATATTATATAGCTGAAGAGTTTGTTGGTCGGTCGAGCTAATTTCAGGAACTACTGGTCCGATTTCAAGAAATCTTTTCATGTTGGATAGCCCATTTATCGAGGAAGATTATAGGCTATATAACATCGCGCTACGGCCAATAGGAGCTGAGCAGTGGCCAAATGATGAGACTGGCCTGTTGGTCTAGTGGTTAGTGACCCTGACTGCTAAGCCGGAGGTCGTGGGTTCGATCCCCACCCAGGACAAATCTTTGTGTGATGAGCATAAAGGTTTGTTCTGTGTCTGGGTGTAATTTATCTATAATATGTATGTATTTACAAAAAAAAAAATGTATTTAAGTAGTATATCAGTTGTTTAGTACCCATAACACAAGCAAATATAATTGCTTAATTTGGGACTAGATGGCGCTGTGTAAATGTGGTAGAATATTATTATTATTATTATTATTAAATAAAGAACAACGGAAGCGAAGCACCGCGCGACCTCACGTGAATTTATAAAATAGGAAGGTTTTGTTTCCCCTTGGTATTAACATACAATCAAAGGCTTCTATTAATTTCGACATCGATTTATTCACAGTATATATCTGTGTAAAATCAAATGTTTGAAATTATAATACCGACCATATTAAAATTTTCTTCAGGTTCAAGTTCATTTATTTGCAAAAAAAAAATGTGGTTATTACAGAAGATAGTGGGTACAGTGTTATTAGTCCATGACACATTTTGCCGCATTACTTGTGGCATGCAAATTGTTAGTTTCAATTAAATTAAATTAATGTTAATATTATAAATTATGAATTATGACATTACTTTTCTTACATCTGACAGTGATATCAACTTCGACTAAGTAGATATTCAAAATTCATAGTAGGGTCTTTGACTTTTGACTGTCCTGTTTCAGCATAAGACGAAGATATAACATTTTACGCTATGTATAAACGTTAAGTAATGATTTCGCTCCCCTAAGGTAACATTAAGACGTCCACGACCAGGGCTGTGACTGGCTGCGGGGTCAATAACTTCCCGAAAAGCGTTACTAATAACGAAAGTAAACCTTTGAAATTCTTCTATATGTAGCACTTTTGTTTTCTTTCGTAAAAGAGCTCGTTCGATTCATTCATTTTGATTTATTATAATGATTGCCGAGAGAATAGGGAACCTAGGTGTTTATGTGGTACCCAACGATGGAGATGATGGAGATCTGTATTTCCAGAAACAACACACAGTATGCAAAAAATGATGACGCGATGATTTTAATGTATTTTGTAAGAATTGACCAGCATCATCATCATTTCAACCCATAAAAGACCCACTGCTGGGTACGGGTCTCTTCCAAAGAATGTGGAGGTAAGACCTGACCATAAATAGATTTAAATAAGGACTCTTGTGTTACCATAGGAGAGACCTTACTATGTATACCTACTTAAATACTCATGTTTACTCCATTAGTCAGAGTATTTTGTCGTCCATTTTAATTAGGTTAGTGGAACATCAAGTCCTTTGTCGCAGAGTGATCGGTTACTTTGTTTTTCAAGAATAACTTAGTTTTGTTTTTATATGAAACTTGTGTAGTGCAAGTAATGCTTTTGTGCAGAAGAACTGCGTGAGGGAACTGCGTGGTAAGTACTTACATTTATCCGCGTTTTTAAATATTTTTGCGCAAAAACGGTTTCGACATCTCGGTAAAGAACATAATGCTCAGAATCATACCAGGAGGTTGAGAAACTGGCTGGTTAATGGCAATAGACTCGCCCCCTAATTATATGATACTCAACATAGCTGGCGAAATGTTGGTGTGATGCATCTTTGCCTATTGCTACGGCGACAAAATGCGTAACTCTATTTGATGTGTGATTTTTTTATAAAATAATCTCTGAATTTGATAAAAGTAGGGAAAACCTTTTGGATTTCTACTCCAATTCGTGCTTGGCGCAATAAACGTAATACGATCCATTGACACCGGGACCTCTGCATGGGTCTAAGAGGTCTCTTTTTCTGAGTACTTGAATGTTATAGGGGTTCACACCCTCTTGCACATGACAGTAATAGCATGAAGAGGTCGGGTCGGGCTTCCGCAGTATACAGGGTTTGGGGAGCTACGTAATTAATAAAAATATTATAACTGCCATTTTATTTTTTCTTTATTTTATTTATTTCTGTTCAGAAAGCTTACAGACTAATAGGATACCTGTGTGGCTATAAATAAGTAACTTAAATTGCTAATAACAATTTTATTTAAAAAAAAGTTTAATATAGGTATTATAAATATATATTATAAACTCTAAAAATTGCATTAACTAAAGTGAAACTAATCCACGGTAACGAAGCTCAGGGCAATAACTAGTCTCGGTATAAATTCAAATAACGTTATTTCGTTAAAATAGAATATTATGGGACCGGCGTGCAAAACACGCGGTCCGAGTTCGATCCCGACCGGCAGTACCAATGTGAATTCCACTTTGTGGAATTTATATGTACTAGTGAAGTGACTTACCATCTGCTGACATGCTACCCTATAAGAAATTCTAAGTGTATGTCTGATCCACCAACCCACACTAGGCCAGTGTGAGTGGATTGTGGCCCTCTCAGCTCTATAAAGATAGATATCTCTATAGAGATAGAGGACAGGAGACCCCGAGCCTAGCAGTGGCACTCAATGGCTTGCTGATGAGAATATTAATCTTTTGCTAAATTTGTATCAGCTACTAATGTTTACTACTATTTAATATCGTCAGCTATAATATTATAAACACTATAATCAATACATAATATAGTAGGACTTTATAAATTGTTGTTGTTTATATGTATGAAATAAGACAGTAGATGTTGGACGATCGATACAGTTCGCGTGTGTCACGCAACACTGTGGTCGACTAGGACGACACCAAGCGGTCGTGCTAATTCATTATATACTCCGATTTATTTACATGTAGCCAAATTATGTATATATTTAATTAGATATAATGTTTTAGTGCACGCAATATGGAGATTCAAAACGTTATATATAGAACGTTGGCGTACGACGAAGCAAAAACAATGATTTTTAGTACGCCATGTATTCTCTATGTATCTGCTCCCTATATTTCGTCCCATTAGAAGAATAACGGTTTAATCTTCACATAAAACAAAAATGATATTATTATAAGTTCGGTATTAAAAACCGTAAACTATCGATTGATCTTATTTGTATTTTGTAAAATACTGACAAAAGAACAAAATTAGATCAATCGATTTATAATAATTTTATTTTTGTTTTATGTAAAGATAAAACATTATTCTTCTAATGGGACGATTTACTTAATTACTCTGCCGAATTTGGTAAATTAAAGTACTGAGAGGATAATCTTTTAGGCAGCTTACGTAGTAGTTTTTACAAGTACAGATATTCTATCCCACGAAGTCTTTAGTGTGCGTAAGCGCGGGAGCAAATCAAATTTCCGTGCTGACGCTCCTCACGTTCACGCACACAAGCACGCTTTTCAGGACACGTTACACACACAACGATAGCCAAAAGGACTTCGTGAGATAGAATATCTGTAACTGACCTAAATAACTATAATTTTCCGAAGCGTCTTTTTTTCGGCCCCTTATATTGCCGTGATGTACCTACAGTTGTAAGTGCGCATAATTATAAGCTACAAGGCTTAAGTTCTTTCCTTCAACAATAATATGCATATATAGAGGGAAATTGCCTGCCTACTTCGCACTTGGCCACTAAGCGCACGAATGTTGCATCGTAATAAAAAGCTTTTAAAACGCCATTAGAAAAAGCAATTTTCTTTGAACTTATATTACTGCAGCCATTTCTTTTAGGTTAGTGCAATTATAATCGTATTTTTTCAAGCCTAGACTATTTAATAATAAATACTAATGTGTGTGTTATCTTGGTATTATGTGTTTAGATAGTGGTCATAAAAGCCTGTGGGAAGACCACAAATCAGATGGCAGGACGACTTTTATTAAGAGGCGGGAGCTAAAGAGGAAGATGTGTTGAGAAGGAATTAAACGCATTGACCGATTTTTAGAATGTTAATCCATAGAAATAGGTCTAAGTAGATTCATAGACAGGGTGAGGATTGATGTAAGAAAAGGGAGCAAATGATAATATAATAAAAGTGCGAAAGAAAGAATAAAATATTTTGTACCTATCTCAAGTAATAACAATATATATATTGGGTTTGGTGCTCGTAGATATACGATAAAGGCAGCACGACAAAATGCTCGGCAAGGGTTTCTTCTCCTCTGAAATGGAATTTGAATTTGGAAGTTCCAGTCGAGATTCGAAATTTAAAAAAAATTGCGTACCTACACAAAACAAAAGGCCATCGCTATTTAAATATTCACGATGTGTTATATAATGTACAACAAAACCATTTTCCCTTTAATTTTCCTTATATCTAGAAAATAAAAATAGTAAACACAGAAGCTCTGCAAGAGACAATGTAGATTGCAATATAATAAATATGAAGCGGTGGCTGTAAGGGACATCGTCTGTGAATCATTCATGCCTCAGAAGCTCGTGTTACGACTTTTTTGCTTGTTACATTTTATATAGAGTGTATCTTTGAATAAAGTATACTTATAAAGTATATTTTATACTTTGTTACAAAAGTATACTGAAAGAGTCAACAAAAACTTTATATACCTTTAACAAGTTAAAACATTAATAACGCGGTAATGTGGCTAGCCTTTTGGGTACCTTTCCTCAGGAATCTGATCTCAATCAGATATTCTATTTATAGGAATTTTCTGAAAATTTATGACTGAGAGTATCTGGTTCTTTTTTTTAAACAGATTAATTGTGTATAATTTTTAAGTAATGTGTAAATATTTTATTGAATAAATACCTGATAAAGTTAAGATTTGAAATACCCTTAAATCTTTTACTTATAATATGTCATTGAGTGAGTACAACATGAAACGTATTCCTGGACACTCGATGAAATGTCACCTAGGTGTATTTCTCATACAACCATTCTCGATATTTTCCCTGATGCCATTCGTGGAATTTCCAGCGAAAAATATCGACAGGTGCCGTATGTGGAATACTTGGTGCCATTCAAGCAATGAAATACGTCCAAAATTGTAAGGATTATTACAAGATTGAATGATTATGGTTATTTTGACCTCGGTATAGAAGTCCACTTCAAGTGTTATATTTTTTTAATAAATCCCTACATTTATATTGAATTAAATCTGACAAACAAAAAAAAGTAGATCAGTTTCAAACCAATTATATGTGCGCACTAGTAGCGAAAGTTTCTAATACAAAAAAGTATTCATCATTCTACTCTAGCATAAAACAAAACCCTGACCTATTAAAACACAAAACATATACCTCTCTCTATAAGCGAGTATCACTCGTAAATAGTACCTACCTAAAATTACCTGGACGAAATATTGATTGCTAGTACATTGTTTTATTAGTGAACAAACATTGGGTACTGTGACGAAATCGGGCGGTGGACTGTAAATAATAGATGCAGAAGTCTAAGAATCGTCGATCAATTCTACCTTGTTATCGAAGTTGGAACTTTCTCGAACTTGACTAATGGCTCTTATTAATCAGTTTAGTAACTGAATCTATTTTTTTAAGCAGTAACTTGCTGTCTGTTTGGCGTGTGACCGGTTACTAATTGAGTTTGTCTAACGTGGAATTTGGTGGATCGCTATGTACTTAGTAATACATAATATAGTCGGCGGAATGTGAGTGTGAATCACCTCTGCTTATTCCTTTGGTAAATGAGGGTGTGAAGCTATGATAGTACAGCATTTTTTACTTATTGATGTGGCAATTTCAAAAAGAAAGACAACTTATATCTGGCATTGTCGATCTTCATAAGCAAGGAGTTTAGCTTACTACCATCTTCAGCAACAACTGCAAGTTTAGTGATAGAAATCTGTTGCTATCTTTTGTTTTCGTCGCGTGTTAGACAGAGATAGCAAAAAGCCTCTAACACAGGCACGACAGATAAATACTAAATTATTTCTGTACTGGCAACATTTCCTGTGACGTAATTTTAATATCATCGAGCTTATCAAGCGTTATGAATAAAATAAAAGTAGGTCACGTCACGAACTACAGACCATTCATGACAAGTCGACTGGCAACATGAGACATGCCAGAAGTAGGAAGTTAGTCATCATCATCTTAATTTCAGCCTATTGCAGTTCACTGCTGTACGTAGGCCTCCTAACACTGAAGTTAGTACTGCAACTATAATCCTTGGGCCTGATAGCCTGATTTTGTTTTTTTGTATGAACGGGAACTACTGCTCCGATTTGAATAATTCGCTATATAACATCACGCTAAGACCAATAGGAGCTGTGCAGTGACCAAACTAAGAACGATGGGAGTGAAGCCCCGGGTAACATTTTCCCAAATTTGGTATCACCCACATTTCGCCAGCTTTGTTTGGTCCCATGTAATAGGGGGTGAAATCATTGCCATTACCCAGAAACTCTTTCAAAGCTGATACCTACCGGATTTTCCAGACCGTAAACTTCAATACCATTTTTGCTCGGTCCGGGGGTCAAACTGCATAACTCTTGCACAGTACTCTTACCGTATCGTGCTCCACCATCAAATCAGATTTTAAAAATACAATCCATAATTTATAAAATACCACTGTTATTTAGCTACAGAAGAAATGATCCAACGTTTGAAAACAGTACAAATTTCAATTAAATCAAAAAAGGTTTTATTCTTATTCAATTATTATTTTTATTGCTTGTCCTACATTCAGAGAGTGGTACTAAGTCCTAAAATGTAAATCTTACGATTCAAGAGGTCCTGACTCGACGGTATTCTATAGGCTTGTTAGAGGCACATTGTATTCAAATACCTCTTGACAACGTTTAAGTATTGGCTGAGTGCAGAAACTGCTGTATAATTAATGTTCCGGGGATCGTTGCAAGGTTTTTATAGCAGGCTAAATTCCCTCCATATTCTTTGGAAGAGACCCGTGCCCAGCAGTGGGACGTTTATGGATTGAAATGATGATGATAGTCGGAGGATCGGTACAATTCGATCAAAACGTCGGGCAAATAAAATATTTATATTCATTATAATATAATACGTGACGTAGACCCGTTTTATAATAATTTAATATGTGTTAAAAACTTAAATTAAAAGTATTTGATGATGATGATGAAACGATATCCAATGAACGATCAAACAATAAAACAAAATAAACAGAAACACTAACACGCAGTTAGTACAACCTGTACAATATTACATAAAGATAAACAAGACACTGTTTTAAACATTACTTATACAAAACTGATACCAACAAGAAGCTAACAACATAAGTTTGCAACAAGTATCCAACTTTATGTCTCTACAACAGGGAACAAAGATTTTTCGTCCCACTAACTTATACCACAAAAGTTATTCATTTATGTAAATAAGAAGGTACTAAGTACATATAATCATATTGACTTAAAAAGAGATTTGTATAATCCGTTCATGTTCTAATATTGTTTGCCTAACTGTGAGATATACTTCAAGAAACTCTGATATTAAGAAACGTTTTTTACTTAAGTTTCCGTTTTTGATTGAATTTGCCAGAATTCATTTTATACGACAAATAGCTTAAAAAATGAGTACTATGTTTTACATGCTTACTCTGGGTATTTAATATCAGAAGTTTTGTTTTAGATTGCCATCAGTTTTGATTAGAACATCAGGCCGATAATCACTAATCATCAACTAATCTAATGGTCTGAAACGACAACGCGGCAAAAGTAAATTGGTATTAGATTCTCACCTACAAAAAAGTTAAAAAAATACTGTTTGTAAAACCATATCAAACAAAAGATGCATACGTACCTCCTAATTGATAACTTCCTCCTCTTTGCAGTATAATACAGCCTAAGCTCCTAAACCAAGTTGATCCCCTCCATCAAGCGACGGTGACAGCCACTTGAGCTTCAGTCTCAGTTCTAATTAACAAAACATTGTTCTTAATTGTCTTCTCTAAGGCCGTTGAACTTAACTTACAAATGGAACATAGATTCATTCAGAAGGACAATTTTTTACAAGGGGTACTGTATACAGAGGTTCGGGCAATCTTACTTTGAACTGATAAATTACGAGAAACATGAGAAGATAAATATTACCATGAGAAGATAAATAATACCATAAACTAAAGTTATAATGTAAAGTTTAAGACTTTGAACGAGAAAATTTCGGGAAATAAGTCTGATCTAAAAATGTTTTACACTAGATAACCCATTTCTAGTAGATTTTAGGTTTTATTCGGTTATAATTTTGGACCGGAGTAGTCTTATCATTTGACGTGAGTTAAACTGGCTCCATTTAAAACCTTTTCTTCCCATGCCTTGGAGTATGTACTTATACTTACCTTACATTTTCAAACTTGACATTGTTCAGTAATCGTGGTCTTCTGTAGAATCTGATCAGTAAAAATCTGGTTTTAACCTACGAAATTAGGCACCATCTGTAATAATCTATGGCAGCACATCCTATTACTGTAAGTCGTATACTTCTACACCCATTGTTAGTTGCACGTAAGGAGTGTGAGTATGAGTGTTTCGGTGTGTATTTACATATCGTTGTTAGATAACGTTTGTTCATTATCAATGAGTTAGAGTGTTGGAAAATGTTTTAATACAAGTGGATAATTACGTTTTAAACTTTGATAAAAGTTAATGGGGATGTAATTTAGGCACTCGTCATATGTTGTAATGTAGTTCATGCGTTGATTGTCACGCTGCCTGCCGTCATGACCGCGTTCCATAGTCATCGCGCACATGTCCTGTCATCCTGTCATCGCGTCGAAGTTTTGTTTCGCTCATTGACTAGAGCTTTAGAAATTTTCTAAAGAGAAACCCAGAGTGATTTAATTCCACCCTGTATAAACAACAACCTGACAAACAACTTCATTTCACAGCCCAAAGTTTGCTAACTAATCCAAAGCTATCAATGTCATTTCCTTATATAAATGTATTAAATTGCATTTATAATGAAATTCCACCAGCGGTACCCGGAGGTTAGAATATTTCGGACTGTTATTAAGGTCTCGAGGTAAGTATGAGATATGTCCATTAACAAAGAAGGTCCGAGCGAATTCCTAAACAAATGATACGAGTGGAATGTAGCTATACTTTAATTATAATAAATATTATTATTTAGTTTACGAATTGTCGACCGGTTTTGTTTACGTAACTTCCCACATAGGTGCACTGAAATTGTATAAAAGTACCTATTTTAAGTTAGTTAAAGAGTGGATTTTTCACGTCCAATAAATCTTATCTCTTTGTAGGTACATAATAAATGAAAATCTGCGGCCAGGTAGTTACTCCTTAAAGCCGTGCTACATAGTTATAAACTTGCCTTCCATAGAGGTGCCCTTGATGGATTCCAACCGTGTAGCCGGCTGTTGTAAACCAAGTTTCATACAAACTACGCGGATGGCAACCAAGCTCCCACCAAGGTCACTCTGTTAGAACGCAAGTTTATAACCGTGTAGAACACTATTTATTACTCGGCAACTGCTACTTTGGTTTACTCCATCATTCTTTGCCAGATTGCCGACAACTTGGACCGCGATTGAACAAAATTTATTTTTACTTTTTTTCGCTTGAACATAGCATAGAATACAGAATAAGTGCCGACGTACATATCATCATCATCTCAACCCATAAACGTCCCACTGCTGGGCACGGGTCTCCTCCAAAGAATGTGGAGGGAATTTATCCTACTATTATACCACGTTGGCCAGACGGGTTTTTATAGGGTTTGTTTCGAATTTTCCTTTTCTTGCAATGATCTTGTCTGCATAAGGTTACTCCCTTAGTCGGCTTTTACGACACCCACGGGTTGAGTTGGGGTAGTGACAAAAATCTTAAACCGTCACTGCACGGAAAAACGTACATATAAAAGCGAATTAATAGTTGTGTTACTTGATTTTGGATGTTATTTCAATGAATACAATGTCGTCATTTCGTTAATAGTTTGACAGTGAAAAGGCTCTGCCCTACGCTTGGCCATAATATGTTTGCCACCCTAAATCTTCAGTAATAGACGTAAAAACCTATATGGGGGTTAGGTATCACAAAATACCCGACACAAGCAATGCCCTTATCTCACGTTATAAAACCGTAGCAACAAATGTACCCCACATTTACAAAGCTCACAATTCGTAAAGAGTGTCCTGTTGTGTTCGCTATCTACGGTATTATTCTTGGCACGAGTTTCGAATTGCCTGAATGTTTCAATATCGCGGAATTCGCGGATATCGGTTTTGCAACCGACTGTATATTGCTGTGATGCCGTAAATGATCAGCGCGACACACTACTTATTTACTTTGCTAAAATTATGTTTGTATACGAAAACTTATGAATCGAAATGAAATGAAATCTCGTTAACATCGTTCGACATCTTAACTTTATTTGTTATCTTGACATTAATTTTATATCCAATTCTAATTGCATGAACTCTAAATATCGAATCCTAATGTAACAATGCATGATAAAATCTGTAAACATTACTTATTAGTATTGATTTTGTATGCCTATCGACGGAACATGGTATGTCCAAGACCGATTTGTAACATCTGAAAATCACCTGTGTTCACAAAATAAAGAATTTTTGAATTTGAATTTAATTCGTCTAGGTTACAAAGTAACACTTATGAAAGTCACAAGTTAAGAATGTAACAGGTTATCCGAAAAGTAGTGTCAGCAAATTTGCCAGCAAGTTCGCTGACGGGGTGGAGCTATGAGAAGAACTGGAAAGAAACTCACGCCACGCTTTAAAAAAAAAAAAAGTTACCATCTTTTGAAATCGTTTTTAATCTAAATTTGATAAGAAAAACCCGTATCCAAATAATAAAATTTCAAAAAAAATCTTTCGCTTTATTCCCTATTAAAAATTCAAACCAGAAGCACCTAAAATCGTTTTAAACCGACTCAGGAATCGTACCTAGGACGCGCACACCCTGGCTAAGCGAACGAAGCAGTCTTCTTTAGACTATGCAAGTACTATAAATGCAATATGTTTGTATGTCCACCTGTGATGAAAGACAAAAATTAAATTTGCTTGTGTTATGGTTACTAAACAACTGATATACTACTTAAATACATTTTTTTTTGTAAATACATACATATTATAGATAAATAATTTATGCTCTTCACACAAAGATTTGTCTTGGGTGGGGATCGAACCCACGACCTCCGGCTTAGCAGTCAGGGTCACTAACCAGTAGACCAACAGGCCAGTCAATATTTATATTGCGTTACATAATAAAAGCTATAGATAAACTAATATTATAACGCTGAAGAGTTTGTTTGTTTGAACGTGCTAATATCAGAAACCACTGAACCGAATTGAAACTATTTATGTGTTGGATAGCCCGTTTATCGAGGAAAGCTATTAGCTATATAACATCACGTTATGACCAATAGCAGCTGAGTAATGGCCTAACAAAGATCAGAAGAAGCCCCGGGTGACAGTTAGTTCAGTTATAAAGCTATCTAAGTTCGTCGCATAAGTCTTAACTTTGAAGGGTAAACTGCGGTCTAACTTTGCAAAACAATTCCAATCGACGACATATTGTACTCCCGCTTCTACATATCGCCTAAGTGTGTTGTTAGAAAAGAATGACAATATACTATAACTTATAAGTATTGGAATTGTAATAGATAAGGAACTACTCCATTCATACTCCCATCACTGTTTCTCCTGTAAGCCAAGATTAACAGTGATGAAACCTTGCCAACACTGAGCTACACTCACACACCTGTATATACCTATATTCATAGCTTTTTCCCCGTAGGGGTGGATAGAGGTCCATCGCACTTATATTTCTCTAGATATGTTTGGTGTCATGTATCATAGCCTAATAGGTGGTAAAACCTATTGCCACTAACACAATTTCGAAAAAAAAAAACCTTTTTGCTGGACCTGGGCTGGGAATCGAACCCGGGACCTTTTGTCCAGTAGTCGTATATTCCCTTTGCACCACTAGAGTAGTTGTTATTTAGTTCTTTAATGTGTTGCTTGCGTCTCGGGTATTTAGTGAAACCAACCCCATGTCGTACGTGTTACGTCTGTTGCAGACAATTTATAGTGCAAAGTAAAGTAGCTAAATTAGTAGTTGCCGAGGAGACCCGAGCCCAGCAGTGGGACTTAATGGGTTGCTGATGATGATGATGAGTCAGTTGTAACCCGCAACAGTCAGTTTCCCATTCGTAATCAGGGGGCTTACTATGAATTTTGACATTCGAATGTTCGGTTTTAATGGCGCTGTCAAATGTCAGGAAATTTAGATATGGTATATACTTTACTTTCAAACATTTGACAAAGCGATGGTGGCTGAATGGATAAGGGACCGGCGTGCAAATCACGCGGTCCGAGTTCGATCCCGACTGGCAGTACCAATGTGGATTTCACTTTGTGGAATTTATATGTACTAGTCAAGTGACTTACCATCTGCTAACGGTGAAGGAAAACATCGTGAGGAAACCTACATACCCTAGAAGAAATTCTATGAGTATGTCTGATCCACCAACCCGCACTAGGCCAGCGTGAGTGGATTATGGCCTAAACCCTCTCAGCTCTCTAGTTAGAGGAGAGGAGACCCGAGCCCAGCAGTGGGACTGAATGGGTTGCTGATAATAAAACATTTGACAGCGACATCAGTACTCACTTTAGCACAGATATAATAATATTAATTTATACTGTGACTTTAGTTACTGTAGCTAGTGGGTTAAATAAGTTACATAATAACTGAGAATATAATTATATCAGCATTCTGGTGTTTGTTACTTTATTACGTTTAGCTTTCTATTAACTTAATAATAATTTATTTATGAAGTAAAATTTGAATAAATTGTTTCTTATTTACATATTAATAAGGTAGAATATATTTTATTCACTTCCGGATTTTATATTACTTACTATAGTGCCTACCGCAGTATTCTTTTAAAATTCGGTTCGTCTTTTGTCAGAAAACCTTTTAATAATATTTTTTAACAAAAAAACAAAAAAAAATATTCAAGGCTTCACTTTAGCCTAAACGTATCCTTGTAAGGCTAAATTCAAGCGATTTCCAACTCCATATCCGTATATAATACTACAATATTCTCTAAAAAGCTGAATTAAAGTATACATTTTGAATACAAAAAGGTGTTTGAACAGCTAGTGGGGTTGTTAAGGGGTTAACGACTACCTTGGGGAGCAATTTCCTGGCCCACGAAGGTCAAATGCCACATAATGGCTTGATGAAACACCTTGCGCATATTAATATTGACAAAAACTTACTTTTGTTACCTTGTAATAAAAGAAAAAATATATTTATTTATGGTCTGCTACGTACAGTATATACTTACACATTGATAAGGCAAATAGTAGACTACATGTGACTTTTGTACCGTCAGTTATTTTAGGTCTTTTACGATATCGTTGGCGCAGCGGAAGTGTGAGCCACTGCTCGACAAAAGGTCCCGTGTATAATCCCCATGTGGGGAAAAATGGTGTTGGGTTTTTCTCTCACGTTCACAGCATCAGCACAGAGTCTGACAATTTTTCTGGTTAATTCAGGTTTAAAAAGAGCTATTCTCCAAAGGTAGGCAGCGGCTTGGCTGTGCCCCTGACATTGCCAACGTCCATGAGCGGCGGTAACCACTTACCATCAGGTGGGCCGCTTGCTCGTCTGCCACATCAGGCAATAAAAAAAAATCGCATTATTATATCCATATAGCTCGCAGAACTGATGGCTGATGGGGCAAAAAGGTTCACACCGGTACAAAATCTTTCGCAGTGGCGGAAATTAGGTGAAGCCTATGTCCAGCAGTGGGCGTCATTGGGCTGATATGATGATGATCATTAAACACAGCTGGTAAAATGTGAGGATAATGATGTGAGGCACCTCTGCCTACCCCTTCAGAGAAAAAAGCGAGGAAGAAGATTTTTACAAAATCATTTTTGAAAGCGCAACATCCAAGCATCTTCCCTGCCTTCATAGAATCACCTGAATTCCGAATTAACGTGTTTCATATGATTCTCAAACATTCTAGAGCGTTATTAGCTCTAAATGTTGGCACAAGTTAAGTATGGGGGATTAGGTTTGGTGCCAACTGTTCTTAATGCGGAATAAATCCCTTACTAAAAGCGGCCGTGTAAAAAGCTTTCACAAATACAAGATTTCTTTTTCTGTCTGAAAAAAAATCTTATTATAAAATGTTTTCTTTTGTTAAATATCGGCTCTGCTACCAAACCTATAATGGTTTACTATAATGGTTTACTTTTTACTTTACAACCTCAGGATTTGTTTTTCTATAATAATTAAAGTCTTGTCAGTGGTACAATCGCCACTGCAATCTGTCCTCTGCATTCTCTGTGACCTCTAAATTCTACTTCTCGATTCCGGTTTTCTCTGCGAAGTGTTTTATAAGACTTTCTGGATCGTCCCCTTCCTATACTAGACACGTGAAAGCGTATCAAGCCAAATTCAAGGAAAAATAAATTAAAATTCCAATCGACTTTCCTCCTCGTATTGTCCATAAATCTCAACGTTAACCCTCAGCTCGTTAAAACTTTCCGATACTTCTTCATCTTTTCTTTAAACTATATTTTCTATGTTTTTTCATCATTATCATCATCCTCAAAACCTATACGTATCACTGCAGTCACTGTATATTAGTCTACTTGCTTTGCCGGATGGTACAGTATTTAGAGTTTTCATTCTCTAATTTTATCAGTTCACTGGTTTTTGGCTGGCAACGCGAAAAGTAAATCTTTATATTCTTTCTGTTTACTTTGATGATTAATTAAAATTCATTACAATTATAAGTACCTCTTAACTCTTTAATATTATGACTAACCTTTGTAATGTTAGGGGTAAAAATCAACATAGAAGTTTGCCACTAACTTTTTGTTTATTCTCCCATGTTTGTTTAATAAACGTTTATGGTGGAACTTTTTATTTGAACGTGCACTGTGCCGTAGGGTGCTGTTTTGTTTTGTTTATACTGAGTAAAGTTGAAAAATATTCCACTCTTGAAGTCAACTGGATAAAAACTATAATATAAAAAGCTTTTATTTTAAATGAAATATAGGTACTCTAAATACGTAGACCACTAATTGTTCAGCAGTAACACAATCAATCAAACTAACCTAGTTCCACAGAGAGGTATGTTCAGGTTACCCCTTACTGGTTGTTGTGGACTGTATAAATGATAGGCTTCTTTTTTGTTAGCGTACAAATTTAATGTTGATTCCGGACGTGGGACAATTTTGATTAGCGACGGTTGATGACGAGGTTTTGGAATCGAGTGAGTTGGCGACGCGACGCGTAGTGACGTCATCGCAACCGACGAGCCCCCGTCTCGTCGTCGCGCTGCGTGACGTGGGCCGGATGACGCGTACGCCGACCATAGACCACGCGGCGCTTGTTGTTGGGTTCAATTCCCAACATGCTGCCCGCCCGAGTTGAAGGGTGCAGTCGCATACTTCAATAATCTGGAAGGGGACAAATATTATTAAATGCCCTCCGAATGGTGCCCCGTTTGGTCTTAATTTCTGCAACTCGCGATACTCCATCGCCTCCAGGATAGAGTGTCGTTACTCGTCCTAATGACCACAACAGAGGCGGCAATGCTCTATCCTTGATTAATACCAGAGCGCCTAATTTCAACTCCTTGTTGGATGACGACTGCCATTTGACCTTCTGCTGGAGGAGAGTAACATACTCTAAGGAGAATCGTTTCCAGAAATGTTGCTTGACAACCTCTATTCTCTTGAACCGCTCAAGGCGGTTAATGCAGTCAAGATTAACATCAGACACCTGTGGATGAGGAATTCCCATTAGACACCGTCCAATTAAAAAATGACTAGGAGTTAGTGGAGAATAATCAGAGGGATCGGTAGAAAGAGGAGTAAGAGGTCGGGAGTTTAACACAGCTTCTATTTGGCAAAGACAGGTAGACATTTCTTCAAACGTAAAATGAGTAGTTTGCAATAGTCGTTTGAGATGGTGCTTCGTTGAACGAACTGCTGCCTCAGCCAAACCATTGAAGTGAGGACTATATGCAGGCACAAATTTAAATTCGATGCCTTCCTCAGCTATTGGACCTTGAAGATCTGAATGCTCTAAAAACTTAGAAAGTTCATTATAAGTACCGACAAAGTTCGTGCCGTTATCAGACGTTATACTTTGCGGTTTTCCACGTCGTGCTACAAATCGGTTTAATGCCGATATGTATGCATCTGTAGATAAAGCCGTAACGAGCTCGATATGACAGGCCTTAACCGAATTGCAAATAAAAATTGCCAAGAATGACTTGATTAGTTTGGAACCTCTACCTTTACGGTCCGCAATCAACACTGGCCCGGCATAATCAACGGAACAATGAAGGAAGGGAAACTCCACTTCAGTGCGAGAAGACGGTAGCTGACCCATGATAGGTTGGATAGTCTCCGCTTTAAATCTACAACATCGAACACATTTATTAACGATACATTTAGACAGATTTCGACCACCTAACGTCCAATAAGTTTGCCTTATATTAGACAATAATGACTGAGGGCCGTTATGTAAATATTTTAAATGAAAGTGACGAAACAAAATTTTTGTGAAGTGGTGCTTACTGCACAGTAATATTGGGTGTTTTGTATCATAACTATAGGGAGAATTATCTAATCTACCACCGACTCGCAGAACATTATTGAAGTCTAGGAAGGGAGATAAAGCCTTGAGTCTATTCTTTTTAGAAAGAGTACCTCCTCCTTTAAGTATAGAATATTCTTCAGGGAACATTTCCAACTGAACCTTTCTAATTATTAAATTTAAAGAATTACTGAGTTCTTTAATTGACAAATCACCAATTAATTTATTTGATTTGTTTTGGCAGTTGTGTATAAATCTTTGTAAATACGCTACTGATCGTTGTAAATGATTAAAACTAGATCTATTATTAATTAAATTTAAAATTAAATCTACGCTAGTACTACAACTATGTACTACGTTACAACCAACTAAATCTGGCAGATCGTGTCTCCCATGGCTTTTATGATTTGGCATTTGTGGCCACTCATGTTCGCCCTTCATTAAGAAAGTGGGACCAGACCACCAAAGAGTTGAAGCACTGATGTAATCAGCGTTCAGCCCGCGGGAAACGAGATCCGCCGGATTGTCTTTCGACGGTACATAGCTCCACGTGTGACCCTCTGTGCACTCTTGAATTTCATGAACACGGTTCTTAACAAAATTTTTTAATTGTAAGGTAGGTGTAGATAGCCAGCCTAATACAATGGTCGAGTCACACCAGAAGCTACATTTATCAATTGACATTGTCAGAGATGTCAATACCTTTGCACACAGTCTCGCAGCTAACAATGCCCCGCAAAGCTCAAGTCGTGGAATCGTTGTTGGCTTGATGGGGGCTACTCTACTTTTTGCAGTTAAGAGCTGTATCTTAACTGGCCCTGCCTGATTTACAGAGCGTATATATATGCATGCACCGTAGGCGGCTTCTGAAGCATCTGAGAATATGTGCATTTCGTACTTTAAACAGTCGTCAGCTAGTACCCAGCGAGGAATTTTTAAATGATTGAGAAGTGGTAATGTGTTAGAGAATGAGTGCCAATGATCTTTTATGTCTTGAGACACTTCATCATCCCAATTATATTGTTTGAGCCACAATTTTTGCATAATAATTTTCGCTTCAACTACACATGGCGCTACAAGACCTAATGGATCAAAAATTTGACTTATGATCGAAAGAATGTGACGTTTTGTGACCTTACTGTCTAATTTTAAATTTATTGTAAACGACAAATTATCAGTATCACAAATCCAATCAAGACCTAGAGTTTTCGAAGATGCCTGTGTGTTTGAAAGATCTAAGATATTATTGTCGGACTCAATACGCGGACAGATTTGTTGTAATATCTGTAAATTGTTTGATTTGAATTTTCTTAGATTAAAATGGGCCTTTTTTAAAGTATCAATTACTCCCTTACATAATCGGACAGTACTTTGTAGCTCATACCCTCCCCCTAAATAATCATCAACATAAAAATCTCTTTGAATAGAGCGCTTTACGTCACCATCTAAGGTCACGTCGGATGCTAAACTAACTAAACATTTAGTAGCTAAGTAAGGGGCTGACGCTGTCCCATAAGTCACCGTATTAAGAGTATAAGTTTTTAACTGCTCTTCGGGACTGTATCTAAAAATGATTTGCTGTAGAGAACGCTGCTGAGGACTTAACTCTATAGCGCGATACATTTTCTCTACATCACACGTAACAACATATTTATGTTGTCGAAAACGTAATAAAATCGAATAAATATCCTCTTGAACAGTGGGGCCAACCATCTGAATGTCGTTTAATGACAACCCTGAATTAGTGACGGCTGACGCATCAAACACTGTACGAAGCTTTGTGGTGAGGCTTGATTCACGAACCACACCATGATGTGGCAAATAATATTTGACACTGTGTTCTAAGTGAAGTGAATCTTCTACTTTATTTTCTGTCATATGGCCTAACAATTCATACTCACGCATGAATTCCAAATACATATGTTTGAATTTAGGCTCGCGTAAAAACTTACGTTCTAAAGACAAAAACCTACATTTAGCCTTAAAATAGGAATCGCCTAAAACAGATGGATCTTTTTTAAGTGGCATTGTAACTACAAAACGACCATCATGTTTGCGTACAGTAGTTTCTAAAAAAAATTTTTCGCAAGCACGTTCTTCAGCAGATAATGAGTGCTTGTTTGCCACAGTATCTAACTCCCAGAAACGAGATAAGTCTGGATTTGAATTGTCCTTCATAAAGTTACAAACCGTGTCTAACTGTACATGACAATTGCTACGCCCAACATATCCTGACACCAGCCAGCCTAACTTTGTCTCATATAACTTAGGCCGATGTTTACCTAAATCAATCGAATTATTACTTAAAACTGACCAAAATATGTCTGCCCCCACTAGTATGTCTATCACTGATGGAATGTTAAACGTGGGGTCTGCGAGACTCACACCCATTGGAATAGAAAAGTTATCTATATTTATGAATGTAGATGGTAAGGCCTTTGTAATTTGAGGTAATATATGACAATCTATATTCACGCTATAGTCGTTGTAACTAGACATGATAGTTAGACTACAAGACTGTGTGCATTGAGAAGTTTGGTTATTGATACCTGTCACAGTGGTGCCAGTACTCCGTCGCGACAAACCCAGCTTACCACACAGCGACTCAGTCACATAGTTGGCTGTACTCCCGTTGTCAAGCAGCACACGGGCACTGAGCAGGTTACCCTTGACGTCGGCCACCTTCACGAGAGCTGTGGACAGTAATACATGCGACGCAGTAGTAAACTGTACAACATCAGCAGAAGCTGCAAAATTTTGGGCAGGCATAGGCGGCGTAGGGGTTGGTTCTTGAGAGTGCAAATGCAAGAGGGTACTGTGCATCCCTTTACAATATTTACAAGACCCATAACGACACTCGGTGTTAACGTGACCTGGATGTAAACAATTCAGGCAGACTTTTGCCTCCTTGGCCTTTTTAATGCGGTCTTCTATCGAAAGAGACTTAAATTCCTTACAAAAATACATGGGGTGATTTTGACTACATACTGGACATTTTGATTTTTTATTATTTAAATTATATTTATTTTTGTTATTATTTTTTGAATTTTGATTGTCTTTTGAATGTACAGCTATATTAGAATTGGTAGATGAGGACTTGTCTAATCTATTGTTACCTTTATTATGTTCGTGCAAGGTTTCCAATAGGTCTGCCCTGTTGCTAAGGAAGCTAAGAAAAATATTTAAATTAGGGTAATTACTAAGTAAGTTGCGATGTTCTTCCCACTGCCTACGAGTAATTTTGTCGAGTTTTGATGACATCATATGAATTATTAGAGTGTCCCAATATTGTGTTGGTTGTTCTAATGTCGCCAAAGCTCTAAGATTTTTATTTGTGACATCAATTATATAACGAATGGATGTACACGATTCCTCCGTAATTTGTTCCACGTTAAATAACGCTTGAACGTGGTTGTTTACAAGTAATTTCTCGTTATTGTAACGACTACATAATAAATTCCAAGCCGAATCGTAATTTGAACTTTTAAAGTCAAGGCTATCTATGACTAATAAAGCACTACCTTTTAAAGACGCACGTAAATAATGCAATTTATTTATATTGTCTATATCTGTTCTAGAATGTATCAGTGAAATAAATGTGTCTCTAAATTCGAGCCAATTTTGATATTGTCCGTGAAAAGTGGGTAGATTAATCTTAGGCAATCTGACGCAATGCGATTTAAAGCCACTTGCCTGAGCATCCTCGAAGCCCGTTACGGATCCATCCTGATGCTCGTGCTGCCGTGGAGGACGGGCGTCGAGCAGACACCGCGCGGATGCCACCAATTTATGATATTGGTCCTCAAATTGCTCACGTTCCTCACACTCCTCGTCGAGGTTATTACACAGCATCTCGATTTCACACTGTAAGACATCAAAATCTACATATAAACGGTCAAACTTGTTAAACCGGCCTTCTAGGTCGGTAAACTGTTCACTACTTGGGTCACTACAACTTTTTAATAAGTTTAAATGATTTCCAAATATAGTTAACTTGGACTTCATACAACTACGTTTACGGATTAATTTTTCTAATTTCATATTTGACACGTCGGTAGCCATTTTAAACGCGCGCACTGACCTACGACGACTTTCAACTAAAAAATACGTTATAATAATGACACGCGCTAATTATGTTGCGAATGAACGGTGCGATGCAATAGCTAGCTATATTTAAGTATATACGCGCGAACCGGTTTCTTACCGGCTGGCGGACAGCTGATCGATTCAAGCGAGCGTTATTAATGAAACTTATAGAAAGATATAAGTACTGCGAAATGAAATATGAATTTTAGGTAGCTAATTAGCGAATTAAAGTATCTATTTGCAAATATTGGATCGCTGCGCTGTAAGCAGACTACTGAAAAGAGTCTATAAAATACGCACACCAAATAAAAGCTGAATTAAATAGAAATAATGGCAAAGAAAGGAAAGATAAAGGATAAATTGGAACGATACCAATGGTCATATCCTCCCACTTGTCGACTGCAGACGTCTTTGTGGCCTTTTCTTGCTTCTTGTGACTCGGTCCAAAGTCCGTTGTTAACGGTCGCCTTTTCTTCAACCCAAATCTTCTGCGAGGACGGTTGCTGAGAAGCTCTGTAGACTTGCCGCTCAATGAATTGCGCTTGCTGGACTTCTATCAGCCGAAGACCGACGCCGAAGTTCTCCAAAATTTTTCTTTGTTCACGGAACCGTTACAAAAATTTGAACTCTGACTGTTCAAAGGCCTCGATGGACCATGTTCAGGTTACCCCTTACTGGTTGTTGTGGACTGTATAAAATGATAGGCTTCTTTTTTGTTAGCGTACAAATTTAATGTTGATTCCGGACGTGGGACAATTTTGATTAGCGACGGTTGATGACGAGGTTTTGGAATCGAGTGAGTTGGCGACGCGACGCGTAGTGACGTCATCGCAACCGACGAGCCCCCGTCTCGTCGTCGCGCTGCGTGACGTGGGCCGGATGACGCGTACGCCGACCATAGACCACGCGGCGCTTGTTGTTGGGTTCAATTCCCAACAGGTAAGTTTACAGTTGCAGTCCGTACACCTTACCTCTCCATACGATCTGTCTCTCTACACTACTTTTCTTATTTTATATCAATATTCCGTCTGGCCAGCGTGGTGCAGTAAACTTAATTCTCTATACATTCTTTGGAGGAGACCTGTGCTCTGCAGTGGGATGTTTATGGGTTGAAATGATGAGATCAAAGTATGGAATAGCACATATTATTATACTACTAGATACTGACATACCACGCGTGCAGGAAGCTAATTAGAAATGTACTCCTTTGTATTCTTTTCGGAATGAATGCACGATGCCGTGACGCAGCTGTAGTTTCCATAAATCTTAGTTCGTATACAGCTTTCCTGTTTGTGTTCATCCGTGCGTAATGTTGTTCGATTGTTATTCAACGTGTATAGCACGATGTGGCCGATTGAAGGATCGATTGTATTTATTGGCAATAGCTTAAAGGATTGTTTAATTAATAGAATTTTATTGTAGATTTAAGTATTATAATTCGGTAAGATCACCCCACAAACAATTGAAACAACTATATTTTGTGGATTAAGTTTACGAACAAGCGTAGACAGAAACAAGTTTAAAGTAAAAAAAAAAGAATTTTTAGGATTCATTCACTTATTGTTAACACTAGGACTAACCTCATAACATTCCTGGCTACGTTCACAGATGATATATCACTACGGACAATAACTACGTTCCTGAGAAAACTCATAATCATAAATTGTACATAATCTAGGTCATAATGTTCAGTTTGATAGAAATCGCGACGTTATAGCCGACAGAGGTCCAATGAACATGGCTTTTACAATACTTTCAGCGGAATTACACTCATTAATAATGAGGTAACTGCCTTCAGGGATTTTTGTGATAAGTGGTAACTACCTACCATACTTCGTTATAGCAATGTTTGGTAAACCTTTAATTTTTTCCTCACGCGTAATACCACTTCAATTAGGTACCTATGCTTCACATATAAATTTGAAGTTTATCATTTGAACACGACGCGAAACTGCCTCGGTGACGCAACGGGAAGTGTATACGACTGCTGTGCAGGAGGTTCGATTCCCGGTCGGGTAAAAATAGTATATTGGGTTTTTCTATCAGGAAATTCCAGTATTTAGATTTTCCCGGAGTATGGTAAACAAATGTACCCGGTTGATGACAATAGGCTCACCCCCTATTTCATGGGACCAAACATAGCTGGCGAAATGTGGGTGTGATACACCTCTGCCTACCTCTTCGGGGAAAAGGCGTGATGTATGTATGTATGCAATAGGCAGATAGTACGTAAATCTGATGTAAATGTTTTGTTTGTCTCGTGATCCTGAATTGATTTGCATGAAAGGTCGTTTCGTTTTAAAATCATATGTTCAATTATTGAGTAGATGTGTATGCGGGCGGTTAATGTATCTAATGCTATGAAAGCATCGGTATAGTTGTTTGAATGTTGCAATTGTATAAAAATAGTGGAATTTGATCTTTAAATTACTCGTTTCGTGTAGAAGTCCATTTGTCTGGTCTTTGTTCAATAATGGATCCAGCCTGATGATGATAATCAAATAAGAATTCATGAACTCCTAAACTGGCAGTCAAGAGAATATAACCACTACGTAACTGGCACTGCGATGTTATAGTTCAGATTTCGTTTGACCTTAATAAGACTGGCCTGTTGGCCTAGTGCTTAGTCATCCTGACTGCTAAGCCGGAGGTCGTGGATACGATTCCCACCCAGGACAAATCTTTGTGTGATGACCATGAATGTTTCTTCTGCGTGTATGGCTGTAATTTATCTATACCAATGATACCTATTGTATGTTATACAATATCATTGATCTATACCTAATATGTATGTATGTTCAAAAAAAAAAGGTACTTAAGTAGTATATCAGTTGTTTTGTACCCATAACACAAGCAAATTTTAATATAATTGCATAATTTGGGACTAGATGGCGCTGTGTGAATGTGGTAGAATATTATTATTATTATTTCCTTATTATTTATTATTATAATGCTCTTTAAGCCATAGACACGACTAAAATCTTATTATGAAGGGTCCACCCATTTATTAAAAATTGTTGCAAGATTTCCTCACGTAAAAGATTAAGAGAGACTTTTACAAAATACAAAAATAGACGGTCATTGCCAAATCGATACTCAATACATTTACGAAAAAACTACTTTCATATCCATTAAATCTTTCATCAGCCCTATCTCCAAAAAAAGCTTTTCCCAAAAAAGCTTAACGGTTATTTCGTGTAATACGTAACGTTAACTAAACCGCAATCCATTTGGGCTAGGTTCACACCCTGTGTTGGCATAATCAAGATGACCGCTAAAAGGTCTAGGCTAAATTCGAACTTTGACTTTATATGCTTGACATTGCGTCCTAGGCCTTAGACCATTATAGGTACTAATGGTCTCACTTTTACTTATAATATCGAAGTATTTTCTTTCGTTATTTATGTAATCGTATTTATAGCTGATTTGAAACCTGGAAATGGTTCATCATTTAATTGTTACTAGCTTTGAAACACTGCACTATTGTTTCATTCATTTTAAATATTGTTTATTAGATATAACTTGATACTTATAGAGATATATATAACACCTACCTACCATAATAAATTCTAAGGATGTAAACCTAGCTCCAATATAGCATGCTGTGGTATTTTATAATTAGAAAAGCACAAGGCCGAAAACTGTTTTAATTTTATATTTCTACCAAATGTGAAGTGTATTTTCTGTTAAAGATCCTAAAATAAATTAATAAATAAATTCATTATTCCATTATCATAACCATAAACCAACTTATTTTCACATTTTCCGTTTTGATTATTCTTTTAAACAAATTCAGGGTATTTATGGTTTGTAATTAATTCCAAAAATAAATTTCATATCCAATCAATAAATTATTATTCATCGACATTATTTCAACCTATAAACGTCCCACTGCTAGGCACGGGTCTCCTTCAAGGAATGACGAGAGAATTATGCCTACTATACCACGCTGCCAGACGGTTTAGTATTAGGTTTGTTTCGAATTTTCTTTTCTTGTCTGCATAGAGTTACTTCCTTAGTCGCCTTTTACAACACCTACGGGTTGAGATGTAGAAGTGACATTTTGTATTCTTAGTCCGTGACTACGTTACTACACGGATAGAAAGAAATTATTATTATAGTCGTATAAAGTTGTAAATATTTAACTTTTCTTAGTTACTCATAGGTGAGAAAATCAACAAAGTCTAGATCTAGATTGGTATAAAACTTGGTACATAAATATAGTATGTCTTAGATTACCGCGTTACCATTAACCCTAAATTCACGGTTGAGAGGTATATTGAACATATTCATTCTCTGTAGTGCCCTTAAACTACTGTCAACTTATCCTTGGCATAGGTACGCAACTTTTGGCGTCCCTCCAATCTACAAGGTTGTAGCCGCACGCGATATGGTAATATACCTTTATCAACATCCGACGGAAAGTGCTGTATGGGCGTGCCAATGTATATACATATATATTTACTGAGAAAATTACCACCTGACTCATCACCCCTGACTTTTTCTACCTAAGTTCAAGTTTACGATAATAGCGCTTTGAATTTTCAATCTTATGTTGTTCTAATAGGATTTAAAGTGTAAGTTTATTACTTATGTGTATTGAAATATTAGTCATTGTTTGAATTGTAGTGTTCTGATTCATATTTAGTTGTATTTGCTTTTTAATTATAAGCAGGTACAATAGAATCATTGATTTCAGGCTCTGTCGAAAGCTCTCCGTAGCTATGGTTACCATTTTCCTGAATTCCAATATCGGATATTGAGCCTTTAATATTAACGGGTTTATTGAAAATTCAGGTAGAAGTTTTCGCCGTGATCATTCGAATAGGTCGAAATTTCACGGTCCATGATCTTTCCTGATAAAGTCTGAGCTTAATTGAATTTATATTAGATTCTTTTCATCTAAGATCTAATTCTAAGAACAATAGCTGCTTGAGATCAATACTAAGTTAGAATTTCTTTCGTTCTCATGTTTATTCTAAGCAGAGTATTCTCCTTATATACACGATGAATATTAATAAAGCGACACCTAAAAATCGCTCGTAATTCTTTTACTATAAATCTTTTTTTGCCGGCTATGGTTTTTTTAGCGGCCAAAATGTACCTATTTTCTTGTTGGCGCCCAACGAAGTGATGTTACAAATAAAATCCGTACAAAAAGCGTTAGCAACAAAGAATCTTAGGACGACATAAAATGAAGAATATTATACTGAGAACTTAGAACTTATTTCCAACCCCCAACTACATATAAAACGATCACGAACTACACATACGTGTTTTGTAAACACTGCACGTTATATTACGTAAAGAAGTATGTACTTTAATACATATATACCAAGTTCAATTTACTAGCTTAAGTGTTTCCAATTCCACCTACCCTTTGCAAAAATGATTGATCTACTCTATAGAAAGAACTATTTGTTGTAAAATCAATAAATTTCTTTGTCCTTGAAAACATGACAGTGAATGTTGAACTAGTGAGTCAGCTACTTAATGACTTGTTAAAATCAAAGCTATGACGATACCTAAAATATTTGTAAAGACCTAACTAATCGATTTTAGTTAGAAGTTCTTTGGATAGTGTGAAAGAAAAGACGAAATCGAGGACATAATTCGTAATTTACTTTTAAACTTTCGCGTTGAATCTAATTTTAAATTATGAAACTATAAAACGGGCTCACGCGATCATAGAATAAGTATTATATACCTTATTTTGTTTTGACCAGGATACTCTGGCCATGGTCATTACATGTCATCATCTTCATCATCAGCAACCCATTAAGTCCCAGTGCTGGGTTCGGGTCTCCTCTCCTCTAACTAGAGAGCTGAGAGGGTTTAGGCCATAATCCACTCACGCTGGCCTAGTGCGGGTTGGTGGATCAGACATACTCATAGAATTTCTTCTAGGGTATGTGGGTTTCCTCACGATGTTTTCCTTCACCGTTAGCAGATGGTAAGTCACTTGACTAGTACATATAAATTCCACAAAGTGGAATCCACATTGGTACTGCTGGTCGGGATCGAACTCGGACCGCGTGATTTGCACGCCGGTACCTTATCCATTCAGCCACCATCGCTTCATACATGTAGTTTTAGCTAAATTGGATGCCAAAAACGTACTGTTTTGCCCTATTGGACACACTGGATATGTCAACTCTGCGGATCTCAATAATCTACCAGATGTTTAAAAATCTGCCCTGGAATAGAGGAGACACAGTGAATAGGATTTTCTTAACGGTGAACGCACAAACTTGCTTCTTAGTGGTATTTTTTGATAGCCATATAAAAAATACAGTTAGGATTTTTGTATTAGTGACAATGTTGCCATTGATTTCCATATACGATGAGTATGTGGGCGTAACAATAATTTATATAAGTTTTTTTTTATACCACGACGTTGGTAAACAGACGTACGTTAAATTGCTGATAATATTTTTATAGACCACGCAGAGATTATAAAAACTAACCTTAATAGCCCGCAATAATAATGCTCTAATAACTGTACGGTATTTCATTTGCATGTTGTTATCTTATATTGTGAAAAAGATCGTGCTGTTGAAAGAAAGACTATATAACCTGCAGTTTTTATAAATGAGACACAAATCTATGTATGTCGTGGAGCTTGGCATTGAGATATTGTATTATTTAAATTATTGTCGATATTATGCATGATATGAATAGAATAGAATAAGTTTATTGATTTCAGTCTTACAGCATTAATTTCTTATATCTATTACATAAGTAATGAAAAAAAAAAAGTAAAACTATAATACCGAAAGCAAAGGGTTCAGGCGTCAGCTTATGCTTGGGCCCCATAAGGAGTTACCAAACGCTGGTTTTCAGCTAGAACCCGGGACTTTCTTTTACAATAATATGGTACATAAGATAAGCAAGACGTGATTACAATAACATATTTATACGATTACGATTATACATAATTATATGAACTATGATTCATAGTTTTCTTAGCTGCTTAATGCCTAGATTTGTCAGGCACAAAAGTAAGAAAAAGAACAAAATTACATTATATCTATGTACATACATACATATAGTAGACAGAGACCATTTCCTTCCACTTGCTACGATTCTGACATACATCTTTGGCTTCTTCAACATTCGTCAGTCTTTTCATGCATTCTTGCCGGTTGAGGGTACTCCTGATCTGTCCCTTCTTTAGAACGTCACCTATTTGGTCATGGTACGTTCTTCTAGGTCTTCGCCTTACAACGTTCCTTAAAATTAATTAAACTATGTATTACCTATTTTATTTTTGTCTAAGTATGTATGTAGGATTTGAATTTGTTGCAAATATATTTTAGTAATTTCTGTAAGAGAAACACTTCTGTATAAAAGAGTAATTAATATTCAATTCTTATAAGAGTCAGTTCAGTATCTATTTACCTTACCTGTATAAATTAGAGTGTGGTTTCTCTAGTTTCGTGCAATAAATATAACTTATATCAACCTATTTTGTTGTTGTATTATGTTCTCTGATCATACTTTTGTCTGATGTACTAGTAATTATTTTTTCAGACCAACAGCCATCGTTAAGACTCATTTGAAAGAACCTCGATGAACATTTTATAATCGCTACATCTAGAGAACAAACTACTACCATAATTATGTTCTGTGGCTGCATCTATATTTGATGTTCACTTTGTGAGAGACGCATGAGGTAACTTACAAAACAAATGCGTTGCAGTAAGTGACTCGGTACATGTATTGTGTCTCATCATTGTTAAACTTCGTGTTTGTAAACTGTATTGTTCGCTTTCCTAATCTTTGTCGTTACCTACGAACGATTCAGCCGTACAAAGAGTGGTGTACTCCTTAATCTAATAAACACTAGCTTCCTAGCTAGCTTAGGTAGAAAAAATATAATTATATCTACATATAAACCTTCCCCATGAATAAGGTTACTCTTATATTATACTTATGTAATGGTGAAAATCACATCAAAATCCGTTGCGTGGTTTAGGAGATCTAAGCGTACATACAGAGGAAAGCTACTTTATTGTATAATACGCCCGCGATATCGTTTGCGTGGACATTTAATCCCACATTCATTGTTTTCGTTTTTTCACGGTCTTAATGTTTTTTCAAATAACTTAGGTTACTTCTTGTGTTAGCTATCCGTCAGTGAAAATTCCGTCGAAATCGATTCAGTTTCGAAGTTTACCTCAAAACAAACGGTACAGGTATAAAATTACTAAGTTTGATTTTGTTATAAGTAACCTAAATACCTGGATGCAGGCCGCATACAACTGATTCTATTCTATAAGTCTCTTGAGGAGGCCTATGTCCAGCAGTGGACGTCCTAGTCCTACGGCTGATATGATGATGATGAACTTAGATACTTTCATATGCCTACTCTAAAATGCTGTTATATATATACTCTAATATTGCAAACAGACTCTTAATTTTATTTATTTTTAAAGACTATGTAAGGACAACAGAATATCGTGGCAGGCCTTTACCCTCAAGGTGTATCACACACACATTTTACGAAATGTTAGATCCCAACAGGTATAAGCGGTGAGCCTATTACATGGGATATTGGGTTTAATATATCCATAATACATCCATAATCCATTTATATCGTCTAGGTTGGTAGATGTTCTGTCAATATAATCTGTTGGTAGATGTATATTTCCGATAATCTCGGATTGTAGGGTTGTTTGACTATTAATTTGGTTTTTTCCTTGATTCGGTCGTTTACATTGAGAATGTGAGGATTATGTTTTAATTGGAAAATGTCATTATATTGGGGTCACGGGATTCAATTTAAAAAAATTAATTAAAAGACTCGGAGCATAACCATCGAATTTTGCTATAAATTGCTGTCGCATTTTGTGTATGCCAGTGAAACACGTCGATACGTGTACAATGATGGTACTCCTCCAATTCCATTTCATCTTTATCATCTTTTCAATCCATAAACGTCCCACTGCTGGGCACGCGTCTCCTCCATACACTATGGAAGGAATTTAGCCTACTATACCACGCTGGCCAGACGGGTCGGAATAGACTTTGTTTCGAATTTTCCTTTTCTCATTTAATGCCTTTCTTTTCGAATGTGCGAGGCAAAGGAGGTTAATATTCATAACAAACGCAAACGTATTTTGAGGTCAACAAGCACGTTTAAAAGTTTAAAAATTATCATGAAAGACTTTACAGGGATTGACTTGAACTTGGAATTTGTGTCGGTATAAGGACAAAATAAAATACTGAGTTGGGTTTATCAAAAGCTTTTACCGTAACACGTAACGTTAATGAATAAAAACGGAAACTCAATATGATAATGTCAACAGATAGCGCTCTTGCAATTATCTAGACTTACTCAGAGAAGTAAAATACTTCGACATAAAATAATTGCGACGATACGATATTGTAAACATAACCCTAAATTTCAAAGGATCCTTCAATTACTAAATTGGAAATTTGGAATTGACTTTAATCTTACGAACCTTATATTGTACATTCTTCATTATTATAAAGAATTATGGTATACTAGCCTCCGTCTGGAGTTTCACCCGTATTACCTATGGAAGTGCTGGGATCAATTAAACTATTATTATTTTGATGTTTAAGTTACAATTCTTGTAAAAGAAGTACTCTTCATCATCATCATCATCATAACAACCCATAAAAGTGCCACTGCTAGGCACGGGTCTCCTCCAAAGATAGTGGAGGTAATTTAGCCTACTATACCATGCTGGCCAGACGGATTAGTAAAAGGTTTTGAAATTTTTCTTTTCTCGGAGTGCTCTTGTCTGCTGCCAGAACAGCTGAAAGGATCTGGGCACTTAGATAGATTATATTCTAGAAGACCACATAAGCTACTTCGACATAGCACGTGAGCGGAGCCGCGGCCGGAAACTAGTTCTAAATCAAAACAAATTTGAAAGCTAAGCCCATTTGAAGGTCAATCTAAACTTACCCTTGCACACCGTCAAGGTGTTGAGGTTTGGGCGCAACACGATCGTAATATCCGGCGTCCATTTGTCTTGTCGCTGGCTTTAGTGTCCCCGAACAAAGGAATGTTTGTTTGCACACAATTGTGCGGATACATCGGTTGCCGGTAGCGAATTGAAGATTAAAGGTATAGATACTATAAGGTTCAATTAGGTTTTGATTCCCGAAAATCGTTGGAAGGTGAAAATTCATATCAATATATTAGAAAGATTTTTCGATACAATAGTAAAAATAATAAAAATAAAACAAAGAAGCCTAAAGCAGAAAATAATACCGTATAACAGTTTTATACAAGAAGTTAGAGTAAAACGGGGTCGAGGCAAAAAACAACACGAACAACAATACCAACAAGAGTTGAACTGATAAATAAAAGAAGAAAAACAATAGGAATTTACGACCTATAGTAAGGGTAACACATAGATTTCAATCGCACGAATAAAAATTTTATACGGTTTGCCTTATAAAACACTATCGGGACGTATTTTGTCCCGAAAACAGTCATCTAAATTTATTAAAAACAATTCGTTATTTTATATAACGCATTTATGTTCACCAATGACGTCCACTGCTGGACATAAGCCTCACCTAATTTCTGCCACAGTGAGCTTTGTGCCTGCAACCAAGTTATGTTTATTACATAGTAAGACATAAACTCTACTTAGACATAATTTAGATGTTTTATGATAGAAACATTAACATTAACATTGTTGATGTTGGTGTTGTTGTTTAAATATATCCTTTGCTTGCTATTTATTCTGATGAAGAAAGAATATAGTCAAGATAAAGCTTTATACAAGAGAAATGTGATACGTATCTCCTTCACTTAATTGTTCAAGTTTTCACAAACACCATCGTTGTTCTTTTATAAAGGATTGAATAACACTCAACCTATTCTAGATACATTATCATCTATATATTGGAAATAGAAATACGGATTCTGATTCAAATCCGTGAATTGACACGGCTGCAAATCCAATCAGTTTTGTAAACAATGCATGTATTTCACGTGATTGAAGTACATCTGGTCGATATCGTTCATATTACATACGTAGTAAAGTAGTCATTGACGGTCCCAGTTTACACAGATTCAATTGAAAGTACATTGCTCATTGTCCAGTGTGAAGTCAAAATAAATCCCAGAGTCGATCGTCAATATCATACAAACAGTTGCAGTGTGCATTTGTGATGTACAATTTATTTAATAAATAATAGTGGGTCACTGGCCTGATTACGACAATTGAAATTTTATGTTATTGAATTTCGTCAGCATCATTATTGAGTTGAGTGGATGTATTTATCAATATAACAAATATGGAGTGTATTACACGCTCAATATTTAACATTTGAATATTGTAATCCAAATCAAAGTAACAACCGTTCAATAGTTCGATTCGAAGGAAACATTGATTTCTGACATTTGCGTGTTGAACTACCTACATTTTAGAATTAAATATTAGTCAATAAAATTCGTACAACATAGCGTAGGTAACCTACTTAAATATTTACTTTTTTTAAATAAATATTTAAGTAGGTTATACTCGTATAGAGAATATGTATAAGAATTTTAATTTACACTTTATAGCTTCTGATAAGAAAGAACTTTTGGCAGCTCTTGCTAAAAAAAATAAAGAAAGAAACCTTTTGCTAACTTCACGCACACAAAACCACTTGCAACAGCTAGTCAAAAAAATTACGTTTATCTTTTACAGCAATGGATGGCGGCGCCTGGTGCGCTCGTGACATCTCCCTGCGTGCTCAGAAGAAGTTCTTGTCACGTGTGGGTGGGGCAGCCAGCGCACGTTCACTTGTCCTCGACGAGCATGCGGCCAAACTGCTAGACCAGGTACACAGAGCTCTTTTCTCACATACATTTCCTTACGTATGTTTGGGTTTCATATTGGTTAATATGGAAGATCAAGTACATCAAGAAGATCAAGTCTTTATAACCATAATCAAAACATGGCAATCGTCGTTAGTCGTCATATTTACTGCCATTATTTGCTTCTTAAATGGTTTTGGTCCGTATTCCAGTTTCTGACAGTCCTCCGCGAGCGCATGGAAAAGCGCGAGGCGGAAAAGCTAGTGAAGTACGTCATCAAATCAGCAGTGAAATTGGGCGTGCTGCGGCGTCACGGACAGCTGTCAGCAGCTGATGAACGGGCACTTGCTGCTTTTCGCTCTAAGTTCCATGTAAGTGATTGTACAATTTTATGTTGGCAGTGTTTTAAGTACTGCTAAAGAAATCGCTGAGTTAGCAGTAGAAAAATATTTTTTCTGTTACCAACACACATGGATCTTTCACTAATGGGCTACTCGGAACAACAAGAAACGTACTGATTAGGGCTGAGGTTGTATTGTAAATTAGGAATGACGACTAAATCATTTTCTTAGAGTTGAGTTGTTGCTAAAAAATCTTTTAAATTATAGAACATTCTACAGTTAACGTAAATATTATTAACATGGAGTTGGAGAAACAATTATCCTATACATATCTAATTTTCAGACGGTGTTGATGGCTGTAGTGTCATTCTGCGAAGTAGACTTCTCCTACGATCGTGGCTTTCTTCAAGACGCGCTGCGCGAGTCGCACCAGTCTCTCAAGTGAGTAAACAACTACACTTAATCTCAGTAAATTTATTTGAGAACGACTTGAGCTTGATTGCAATTTATCGGTTTCAATATTGCTTCTATTCTTTACGTTTAGAATTTAAATTGTGTCAACTGAAAGCAATCTATAAATAGAATCTCAAGAGATATAAAGGTCTTGCCCTGTAATTTCTCTAGAGACATATCGAGTTACACAAAATAATTGTTTGATAGCAATAGTAGATTTCTACATTTTAATAGAAATGTTGAAAAAAATTATTGTTTGCTTACGTAACTTAATTTGAAATTTCAGGTCTGTGGTGGAGCGACATCTTTCAGACAAGTCAGTATCGCGTCTCGCTGGCGTCTTTGCGATTGCCTCACGAGGTGAACTATTGGACTCTCTCTTCTCAGGCCAGGTGGATGATAATGTGCTCAAGCTATCCAGGATGCTTCGCAAAGAGCTTGATAGAGGTCTTCTATAATCTGACACATTCAAACATTCTGTGCCGTCCTTAAAACAACCAAAGTTAAGCGTACCAACGTAATTTGGACGTGACGTCGCCATATGGCCGTCAGGACAGAAGTCCTTGGAAGCTCCGACTATGGGATCACTTACAATATCGTTATCTCCATAAATGGAGATTTGACTTTTATTATTAACAATGTTTACAGTTAGATTGTACATACAATTTGCACAGTCGGCAATCTAATTAGTTAGTGCCGACTTTGGATTTGAGGAAAATTTTTGTGTGACCCTAGAGCGGTTATTTAACATACAAATTCATCAAAAACTAAGTCGGCACGGTAGGGCATTATTGCTTCAACATTCTTTCTTATTAATTGCATTTCATGGATATTTTTATAAGAGAAACAGTCATCGGTAAAGCTCTCTTATTTACTTGCCTGACTCTGAATGAATTGGCGGAAAAGTACTAATCAAGACTATTGAGAATACTCAGTGAGTTTGTTTTATTGTTAATTTATTGGCATATAATAAATAGTAATGTAATTGTTCCTTATATTGTGTAACTTAAGTGTTCGAGACTGTTTTCCAATTGGACTGTAAAGAGAACTATCAACATATAACAGGTACCTACGAAAGTGTTTTCTTTATGAAATAAGAAATATTTCTTGCCTGATAAATTTGTAGCATAAATTGGCATGTTTGAGTTCTGAGTAAAAATACCTTTTGACAGAAATTGTCACAATTTTGCGAAAATGCTTTAGTTTTGTTATTTGAAGAGTGACTTACTTTGATGATTTTGTATCATCCACTTATTATTCCGAAGAACATAATCCAATGAAATTTAGTATGGATTTCAATAATTTAATCATTGATAGTTCTCTGAAAGACTATAAAACAAAATTTGCCGTTCTTCCTTTTTGTATTCATTCACTTGCCAGCCGTAACCTCTGCCACTATTGTATCTAACCTAAAATATAATCATATTGACTATGTCGATTTGAACAACCTTGCCTCCTTTTACACTACCTATGTAATATTATACACAGCAAATTTTAGAATGCATTTAATAGTTGTATATACTACCATATTTATAATGTACTCCAATATTAAGTTTGAGTTATTATTATTAACCTTAGCTTAGTTTTATGTGACGTTATTTAAGACAGTTACCATATAGGTCGATTCTTATATTAAGATCAATATCAATAAAATAATGGATTTTAATTTGCTATTCAAATCTATGGATGAAAAGCATCAATATGAATAAACATCAATATGATATTAAATCTTATGCTTTTAATTATCATTTCATAGATTTGGTTGTCCATTTATAATGTACGATAAACATATAAAGAAAGAACGAAATAAGAGTTAGTCTATTTTAAACATACAATACTTTAAGCCTACACTGTAAAGCCCTATTGCATTATATAATAAATCTCTCCTATAAGTCGCTAATATTTATTTATTTTTATTTTAATTATTTAAGTCACTAACAGTCATCTTATTAATTTAATTTTCAATAACCTCAATGTATAAGTTATTAATATTAACGATTCTTGATACAAATTTCATTATAATCTGAAATTAAAATGAATAATGTATAATCTTATTGTAATTCATACATATTTCAATAATGCAAAGGTTTTATTTAAGGACTGTATAACCAAATTGATTACGTGTAACATATTTAAATAAGCATTCTGGGTATGTTCAATACCTGATTTATATAGATGTCTTATGTATTTAACTCGTGTTGCAAATTTTATAATATACTTCGGACCAAAACTTTAATATCTAAACAGTTCTAACATATCTGAACTTGAATTCATATCTTATTTTCTAGCAATAAACTAACTTGGATAGTCATAGTTTTAACTATATTGTTTTGTATAACTATTTGTAGTTTACTGCTGCGTGTCACTATAGTAACGCACTTCTTTCTCTTGCCTATTGTATCACTGTTTAGTGTTTTATACTATTTGTGTTGGTGTATGGTGGTTTCCATTTAGAGATTACATCTAACTTATATTGTATTTATCAACTATTGTGAGAAACAATGTTAATAGGCTCTTGTCAACTCGTGGCCACATATCGGTGTAATTCGATAGAAGTAAATCACTAAGGTATTTTCTATTCCTTAAAATATAATACGTGACAAATTGCTGGTTCTAAAACATGGCCGAGAGACTGGTTAGTCTTTGCAATATTCGTAACGTAATTTTTATATTATAAATGTAAGTCATTGAGATACTCATTAAGTGTGTCTAGTCCATTTTCTTCCTCTAATTTATAACTAGATGTTTCTTCGAAACTTCGTGTTTTCAATGTCTATTTCTTAAAATCATATTCATATTTCGTGCTTTGGAAAACACGTTAAGCCGTTGGTCCCGGTTATCACTTAATGTGGTACTCGATAAGTCTAGTAGTCTCGATAAGGAAGCCTTCTGGAAAAAAACGAACCAAGATCACAACTCACATATGTAACTAAAATAAGGTTGATCCTGAAATATTGTAACACCATGTACCTGCTCACTGTATCCTTGCGAAACAGAGACTTACTTAATATAGGTATTATTCTGTACATTATCAACGATTTGCTAAATCATTTGACATTATCATTATCATCATCATCATATCAGCCCAATGGCGTCCACTACTTAACTATGTCTCGCCTTTGACATTATACTTATCTTTAAATATGTAAGTAATTGTTCATCATTGCTATTGCAAACATTATTTGTCATTCACTGCCATTTGCCATGTTGTTTTATGTTGCTACTGAATTTTAATTGGTTTTATTTAATACATCTATCGGTAAAATATGTTCTGAAATTAGAAACATGAACAAGAATTTTGAGATTGTCTAATATCTCTAAATGGAAAGCACCAAATGCCATAGCTAGATGAAATCAAAGAGACGTCCAAGTAGGGATTGTATTAAAAAAGACAATATCATTGTGTAATTATAAATGTTGATTCCTAAACGAATCTCTACGAGTTACTGGATTGATGTGAAATGAATGTTTTATGTCGGCGCTTGGAATGTTGGCTCAAACATTTGCATTGTCAACTCTGATAGGAAAGTCAACTCTGTGTAATGGTTCATGAAGTTGATATTGTGTTGGCAATATAAATGCCAATATTTGAGCTACCTGGAGTGTCTTAAGATAGTTGTGTTTTTACAAAAGCTGGTGTGATTTATATGTTAGAATATTTGTTAGATGTTAGTTTTTCGTCTTTGGATGTTTACTGTGTGGAAGAACGTCGTTTAAGGTGTTCTGATGTTCTTGCAATATCGCTTTAAGTTTAACATTGCAGTTGCTGCTGGAATAATCAATCTAATCAACACAATCATTGGAGTCATTACAGTACAAAGTGAAACATATTCAACCATGTGTTTTTAACTTTAGAGTCGGTTTTGTATCCTTGTTAGTAAGTCTATTAAAAGTATTTTTATATGACATCAAAATATAATGAAGTGAAAATATTCTTTGTAAGTAAAAGTTGGATAAGATTGATTATTACAGTACCAAAATTAATGTTGTCGAAGAAAATCTTAAAGATTTCAATCCAATTCCGAAGTTATACAGAGAAATGAACGAATGTTACTCAACCAGGCTATAAGATGATACAACGCAAATTTACACGAGTATATAATAACGTAGATGAAATTTAATTGCATCTCACCTTGCAAGTTGCAATCTTATTTAGATCACCTGCTGATGAAGAGCATAATATGACACGATACTGTATTGAGATTGGTGTGAGACAATTTGAGTGCTTCAACTGTCTGCTATTGTAAACTACATACAAACATATGCTACGATTTTTCAGTCACAAAAATGAACGCCGTCACTTTTCTTGTCAAAACATTTATTCAAAACTAGAAGTCGCGCGGGGCTTCGCTCCCGTCGCTTTTGTTTAGCCACTGCTCAGCTCCTATTGGCCGTAGCGTGATGTTATATAGCCTATAACCTTCCTCGATAAATGGGCTATCTGACAATAAAATATATTTTTATTGTATAATCGTCTTTTGGCGTATCGCCTTAAGTATTACACGTTTTTACTTAAAGTTAAGTACTTAATGCCTCTAAGTACGCCAGTCACAGTGGCATAAAACCTTATTTTATGAAATCTCAAAAGTGTATTATTAAAAAAAAATATTGTACCTAACTATTTTGTTTTTACACGAAACTTTTTACAGTTTTGGGATTATTTACTAATTGTCTCGCACCAGTGTCAGTAAGAAATATAAAGTACTGAGCACAATAAAGCACGTACATGACATTTTATTGATCGTAGAGGCAGTTCACTTTCTCAAGAGCATGTAGTATTGCCTGAGACGGGTGAAACCGACCGCGTCTACATGTATCTAATAATTTTTGTTAAGCTGTGTTTATGTAATAAGGTTTGATATCAAATATACAATTGATAAGAGTTTTTGAGTTTTATTTTTTGAGCATGAGGTGGAATTTTGGGGATTCAAACCTCTTTAGAAATATTACATTATTTGTCTCTTATCAATATCCGGAATCCATCTTGAGTCAAGCACTAGTTTTTCTACCTTTTTCGACAGCAATTTCCGTCTCCTCTCCGCTGTTGGCGCCCTCTATAGCTCCTTTGAAAGCGCGCAGCGGCCATTGGCCGACTTTTATGTCATTTTAGCGTTGTTTTTCGCGCCGTTCGGTTGGCAGCATTACCTTTGCGAAAAAGTACCTACTTCTTAATTTGTTAATACTATAAAAAGTTTTTTAATATTGTAGATTAATTACTACTTTTACCTCTCCGTTAGTAATATGGAGTTTAATAATAATACAGTAGCATCAGAGCGTGTAAATAGTGATTCTGTGCCACGTAAACGTGTTCGTACTTCAAGCTCGAGTTCCGAAGACGGTAACAGCGGTTCTTCTACATGCAGTGCAGCCTGTTCAGCAAAACATATGGCTCTCAATCAGTGAGTTATGCACATTTTGAGTTTTTGTCTCAGCAAGTGGTTTTTTTATCAAACCTCATTTCAAAGAATTTCGACAGTGAAAATACAAATTTGGTTGCTAAAAATAATACGTCGGTTCTTACAAATGACTTGAACCTACGTCGCTCGTCCGGAAAATGGCAATCAAAATTAATCAACTTCAGATTCTATCAAATGTGAATAAGTAGGCACAGTGGTTAAAGATTTCTTAACAAATTAATAGAATTACATACGTTTCAATTCGGATGTTTGGAATACTATTCGTTTTTCGGATGCACAAAAGAAATATTATACCAAGTAAACTATCAATTTGGAACCCAAAAATTTAATTAGGTACAATAATAATATATGAGTACTTATAATGTCGAAGGAAATAATATTTACAAAGTATCTAGACATCTAGCTACTCTTTTAGTGTTAACATGGAGCCGCAGGGTTCACAATCTCACATTGTTACGAATCTATACTAATAGTTTCGTCATCATACATGGACAATATGATGATACAATGGACAGTCTGGTTGGAGGCTTAGAGAGCATCCTCTTCATAATTTAAATTTAGCATACATAGCATCACGCCTTTTGCCCCGAAGGGGTAGGGGATAGGGGGTTAGCCTATTGTCATCAATCGAGAACATTTGTTTACCTAACTCCGGGAAAATCTCAATACTGGAATTTTACGATAGAAAAAGCCCAATATTTTCACCCGACCCGGGAATCGAACCCGGGACCTCTTGCACAGCAGTCGTATACATTTCCCGCTGTGCCATCGAGGCAGTTTTTAAATTTAGTTTATTGGTCCGATCTTGGCAGCACTGCTGCGCAACAGTGCTGTTTTCCGAGGTGATTCCGATCTAGGCAGCAGTGCTGCGTGGCTCGTAGTGTTGCGCTGTTGTATATTTATTCAGTGGCTATAGAATTGACAAGATGTCGATTGATACACGCTACGTGTTATCCTATGAAAGGATACCTAATCACATGAAGTAATAAAACACTTTTATTTTAGTTTTTTGTACAAATATAATAATAGAGAAAAATAACAAAGTTGCGAGCACAGCTAGTATTCGGTAATAATAAAAAATAAATATCCGAAAACTATTTTGGATTACTATGTAACACTAAGCTAAGATAAACAAATAGTTGCAACTTGCGTATAAATTAGGTAAGCGATACTTATCTAAATAAAAATAATAGACGTAGATCGTATTAAATATAACTTATAAAAATGTCATTTTAATTAGACGGCAATGTAATTTGTGTGTAATTTGAATGACGAGTAACCCATCACTAGTGGCGATCAACGCATGCGCGACGCGTCACCACTAGTTTGCTGCAGCGGCTTGGCAGCAGCTGCAGTGCTCCCGAGTTCCGAATGACTTCCCATATAAACTAATAGAGAATGTATGGGGACCGACTGCTGCGTGCTGCTTAGATCGGAATGGTACCTTTACTTCATGGAACAGCAATCCGCAGACAAAACAAATAATTTGTTCATTACAGCTATTAAAGATGTTAAACCAGAGTCAAGAACGATAATCGGTGGTTGGGTTAAATCCCTATTTCATATATTTTGTATTAGATAACTCATATGTTTTGTTTATATTATTTTATTTGATTTTCATTTATGTTATGGGCTATGGCCGATGGCCGCTGCGCGCTTTCAAAGGAGTTATAGAGGGCGCCAACAATGCAGAGGAGGCGCGGTAATTGCTGACAAAATAAGGAAGAAAGACTAGTGATTGACTCAAGATAGATTCTGGGTATAGATGAAAAAATAATAGGTAAGTTTTATTTTATGGAAAAACTCCCTATTAATATTTTTACAGTTCGAAACCATTCAACATCGAACCATTGATAATAATAACTGCACAGTTATTTAATATAAGATTAGCTTTAAGAGTGTATTTACAAACAGAATGGCAACTTGTCAATTTAGTGTCATATTTCGTAGTTCTCAATTATTATTATTTAATCGGAACTATATTTTAGAAATATGTTTGCTACACTTTAGAATTAAGTGAAAGTGTATTGTGCGTTATTTGCCTCGTGTAGGAAACGATCCCGCGCCACACGGCACGGCGATGTTAGTGGTGAGACTTAACCGCTTCGTCATGGCGAAATCTGAGAACTGTTCATGCAAGCTGGCCGGCCCGTATACACGCTAGGTTATGCACGTGTGCAAACACAACCGAGCGGCAAAACTGTTAGGGCATGTTTGCATGTTCATGCAACCATGCCTAATCAGTTTTACGGCACATGACGGTTGTGCCTGTTAGGTTAGGTTAAAACCGTCATGCATAACCTAACGTGTGTGCGGCCCATTAGTTTTAAACAGCCTACCCTTCGGGGAAAACGTGTTAATAGTAAAATAAAACGAACAATTATTGTGAAAGCACCAGTCAATAAACTTTATTCACTAAAATTCCCTTAGTATACAAATCTGATATAGGTAATGTGGATGACGTGGTCTCTATACTACAAGTGCTGGCCCAATATTTCTGTCTCAGGTCACGTACCAACACATTATAAATCACGATCTTTTTTGACAGATACTAATCCAGTTTAGAAGACTAGATGTCGCTACTAGTACATTATTTTAACGCCACCTATCGACAGACAGCTGTAACTAATAGCCATGACACGATCTATTGGTGATTTATACATGTTGGCAGAATGTGACCTTAATATAGTAATTAAACTTAAAATCTATTTCATTACTTTCAGAAAACCATACAAAAAATTCTTTATTTCCCAAATACTTACATCGTACCTAGTAATGAAACAGATTCAAGCTTTTAGCGACAATCATTGCATGAGTCTACTACACAACATGAACATTTATGTAAATTATACAGAGGAAAACACATGAGATCCTTGAAACTAAAACATTTAGTGACAGTAAAGTACTTACGATCTAATTATAATTTCTTATTTTAACAATTAGAATGAGAAAGCTTGTTTATCGATGACTAAAGCAATAACTATTTACAATTACATTTACGTACGGAATGTTGAAGTACGGAGTTGATAAAACAAAAACATTCGTAATGGAATCGTTAGACATTTTAAATTCCTTTTTTAATACATCGACATTTTAAACTAAACGAGCTATATCTTACTCGAATTCACAATTGTGACTTACTATTCACATGAAAATTGTTGATACATATATTTTATAATAGTAAATCGTATATTGTCGCTACATTTTTAGTACTCCGATATAATAAATGTTAAGGTTATCGACTTCAAAAATATATGTGATGAGATGAAAGCGCCATCTATTGTGCCACACGCGACACTATGGGGTACATAATGCGACATAGAAGCTCAAAGCGTCTCTGAGCTTACACTTACCTAAACAACTATCAAAGTAATTTTAGGTATAAAATAGATTTGTTTTTCTAACCTATAAACTATACATATTATGTACTATTCATTTCACTGCGTACTGAGTATTAGGTGCCCGTTCAACAATTTCAGGCTCACTGCAGAAAGTTTTGTCAAAAAGCATGAATGTGTGTGTTTAAAAATATCGTTTATTTTTCAAGCTATAATTTGGTGAAATTTACTGATCGATATTGAACCCAATCCTCTTTAGGTTTTTGTAATACTACTGCTTTTGAGGTAATAATGTAATACGGCGACATTAGGATTTTAATTGTAGAAATTTTTCCTTATAGGTTTGTGATTTGTTGGTAATAAATAGGGAACTAGGAAATGGGGAACTAGGCTTAATGAGTGTATTCCATTACATCAAGTGAATTTACATTTAGATATGTAAAGTAATTAAAAGAGGTTGAAACGGGAGAGACTTTTCAATGACGTGGCTGATGCTGTAGCAGTCAAGTTAAAGGGCTTGCTACTAAGTAGGTATTTACTTTCAGAAAAATATAATTAATTTATTTTTCACACTAACATTTGATTATGTCATTATTGAATAGGTAAAATAGTCTCTATATTTTTTGAGTTCTACGGTGTTTCTCGACCGTGCTTTTCACTCCAGTTTCAAAACATTACGTTTAATCTACAATTTGTATCACACAAGTATTATGTGTTTTACGTTACTACACATACATAAATGTTGTATTACACATAGTTCAGGGAGAGGGTTGGCCGATAATGTGCGTTTCCAAGGATTTTGAAACGTTTCTCGGGAATAAATTCCAAATAATTTCGTCTATCTAATATACAATATCATTTTTAGTTTACAAATTAATTCTAAAACAAACACTTTGTAATCGTCGCTGGACTTTGGCTTTGCCATCCTACTCTTCTTACCTCCGTTACATCGTGCAATAATAATAAGTGAAAAATAAAAAACGCGTTTTTCTTGATAAATAAATAAAGTTTATCCCATTAAAGGACTGAGATCATCCTACAGGCTAACGCTATTTTTGGAGTTCTCTGAACGATTCCTACGATACATTACATGAAGTTTACGTGAGTTGTTAAATATATTAGAGACTCTCCTAAAATCTACTTTAAGGTTTTGTATTTAGCAAACGATTCTTTCTAAAATAACAATATCTGAAGATGGTTAGTTATTACTTATTCTCCACTTCTCACTGTTGACTATATGCATGACATAACATTTTGCTAAATACAAAATCTATTTTAATCTCCATGACAATTGTAAAAATAAAAAATATTTCAATACGATATAAGGAATGCTTGCCATGGCTAAATTACTAATGCGTTATGCAATTTTAATATCAAATTGATGGTAATTTTAACACAGTGGTAATCGTTTAGAAGGAATATTTTTGGTAGTAAAAAGTGAGTGATAACACAAAAGTTTTCAACCTTCTTTGGAGATTGCACCTGAATAGATTAATAACGAAATATCGTGCTGTTAACGTTCTCTAACTAGTCATCTATTACAATTTATTTATTAGCTGTAATCACATAGATACCGCGATTTTGTTTTGGTACTTCGATGATAGATGTCGTTAGTTGTTGGTAGACTTCACTCGTGATACTGCTTTAGGTTGACAGATGTCGCTTGAGTGAGTGAGATCACACAATGTGTAAAGAATATATTTTGTAATAATGCATTAGTAATTTAGGAGGTATATGTGTGTATTATGTGTGGTGAGTAGTTACTCCTTGAGCTTGTGCCAGTCGGCGATCTGCCGGCGCGGCGCGGCCTGGACCTCGCGCCAGTGGTGCCGCGCGCTGCCCGCACCCGCGCATCCCAGCTCCAGCCGACCAATCACCTGAGAACAAACAATTTGAAATTAGCAGACACGGAGTAGAGTAAGTGGAATAAATGTTATCTTACTAATATTTAAAAGTATGGAGAGATGTTAGTTACTCAATCACGAGAGAACGGCTGAATGAATCTGTATAGAATTTGACGCACTGATAGATGATTATTACTATTATACTGATATGACATACCACACGGGCGGCAACTAGTTTTTTTATATACTTAGATTTTTATTGGCTTATATTGTTTCAGTGATCAACTGTCAGACGACCATGAGAGAAAATACTTAATGGCGTCTACATAATTATAGGTCATATTATTGTAACCATTTTTCTTGAGATCCGATCTCACTGTATACTCTGTCATCATAGGCAAACAAGAACACCTGTAACTAACTATCCATTTTAAAAAGGGTGGCGTGAGTTTCTTGCCACTTCTTATTCACCGCTCCACCTAAACTGGCCGTAGGTAAATTTGCTGACACTACTTTTCGGATAACCTGTTACATTCTTATCTTGTGACTTTCATAAGTGTTACTTTGTAACCTAGATGAATAAACGAGATTTCATTTTATTTCACCCACATTTCACTTGCTTGTTGGGTCTAGGAAAAACTCGATTGGCTGTTGCGACCGTGAAGTGCACTGTGCGCAATATGTTTTGTTGTCAATAGTTTTATAAGCATCAAATCTATAGAATCATTTCTTTATTGAACTTACTTCGTTCTTAGTGACCCTATCCCAGTCAAGCACGAGCAGTTCAAGGGAGACATGGTCGAGGGTAGCGTTGGGGGCAGCCGGCACTTCGAAAACAAACGACTCGTTGAACACGGGGTTCAAGGTTCGCTTCTTAACGTGAGTCTTCTTCTTTGCAATGCGCTGGCCGTTGTACAGCAGGTACATCTTCACGTATCTGAGAGAAGAGAAATGAGAAAATTAATGAATATATAAAGCTTTCACAATTTCAGACATACTTATGGAAAGAAACTGAAGCGACCTGTTACAAATGTTACCTCTGTGGCAAGTTCTTACAGTGCGTAATCTTTGGATAATCAACACGGTCTAGGATCACAGACAGCCACGCACACCATCGCTTCTACGGTACGACACTTTTGAGGTAATATTTTTGGTAGTTTTACGAGGTGTAGGTTTTGGAGTATGGTCTTATTCTGTTAAAAACCACGCCACGGTATAAATTTTCGGTGCAGCTTTTATTTCAGAGGTTTGCAACGCAGTTTTGAAACATTAATTTTTTATAGTAGAAAATATATTCAACAGCTAACCTGATATTTTATAAGATCTCCTTTATCTTGAGAGCAATTATTTTAATATTATATATTTTTAGCAACAAACATTATAATTTTACAGGATTTATGTGATATTTCACATTGCGACCTCTGCCAGAAATCTAGAATGACCACGCATCAAGCTGTGGGAGGAATTCAATGACCCTAAAGAGTGAACTGCTGAAGTTGATGACTCGATACTTACGGGTCAGCAAGTCCAGTGACGTCCATCTTGGGCAGGTTGCGCGCCTTGAGTAACACGACAGTGAGGCGCGCGGCGGCCGGCTGCCAACACAGGGACACCAGCACCTCCCCGCGACCCACGCTGCGCATCTATAACACGTAAGACCAGAAACTCATTTAAAAGTCAACCTTAATTCAGCCAATCGAACAATGAAACAGTCTTATTAATTTAATATGACTGCAACCGATGAATTTATTTTGATACCTGAATATCCGAAAACTATTTCGGATTATCATGTAACACTTAGCTAAGAGAAACAAATAGTTGCTTTCCGATTTGCGTATAAATTAGGTACGCAATACCTATCTAATAAGCCTATAGAGAATGTATGGGGACCGGTGGTGCGCAGCACTGCTGCATGCTGCTTAGATCGGAATGGTACCTTCAAGGTAAGGAATCTAGGTACAATCGAATAGTTGTATCATTAAAAATAGATCTTTTGTTGCGAAAACACCACACGATCATACAATATTGAATCACACTAGAGTGTGACTAATAAGATTTATTCTCGATTATCATACTTTTGAAGAAATTCTATGAGTATATCTGATCCACCAACCCGCACTAGGCCAGCGTGAGTGGATTATGGCCTAAACCCTCTCAGCTCTCTAGTTAGAGGAGAGGAGACCCGAGCCCAGCAGTGGGATTAAATGGGTTGCTGATGATGATGATGATCATACTTTTAGCATTTCTTTCACCATCATCACTTAGTGCAGTGACATGTTTAATCGTTATGGTGTATGTAGTGATGAGGTACCTACCTTCAGACTGCGCGGTTGTATCTCACGGCAGAGAGCCATGGCCTCGCCGCTCTGCAGCTGCAGGCTCGACAGAGGAGACACCACCTCACCGATTATCTCGTCACGGGAGTATCTGAAATATAAAATTCCTTGCGTTACACAAAAACATCTTATAAGGAAAGAAAAGAACTGGATAAGTATTCAGGTGGCTTGCTCTGAATTTCGACATTCGATTAGTCGGTTTTGATGTCGCTGTCAAATGTAAGGAAAATTTAGGTATGGTCGCTGTCACTTTCAAACATTTGACAGCTACATCAAATCCGACTAATTGAATGTCGAAATTCAGAGTAAGCCCCCTTTTACTGTTTCTATCGTAGGTATCGTACCAAGAGGTGAAATGTGTGGACATAGGTAAGTATTGGTGATGATTTTGTTGGTGCTGAAACCCAGGCTGGACAAATATTTGTGAATCACCACGGCAATGTTAAATTTGCTCCTGTGATGAGTATATCAGCAGTCATTTGTCAAAATACTAAGAAAAAATGTACCTAGAGGTATTATTAACAGCAAAATTGGTTTATTTATTTGTCTGGCTATTCGTATAGATTCTTGTGTGTACTGTCACAGCAACAAGCCATTATAAGAACTTTTAAAATTGACTAGTACACATATTTAATTGTTTTGCGGCGAGTCTACGTCATGCGTTATTCTTTAAGATCGGTACAATTCGATTGGAACGTTGGGTACGGTGAGTCACCCCGACTTTAGTCATGCAGGTTTTACGCTAGATAACCATTACTTTTAGTAGTCCACAAACCGTTTTGTCGTTTTCTAACTGATTATGTGAATAAAATTAATAAAGTAAGCACACCGCTACTTTTATTACAGAAATTGTTTATCAAAGTAGCCCCATTTTTTCCTAAAGTCACCCCATTCTACGGTACCAATTTATTAATCCTTAAAATATAATATGTTACGCTAACCCATATATGTTATTGTATTATTAGGAACGGCTCTTTGCACAACAAGAAATACAATCAGCCTACAATTACCACGCTGGCCAATTGCTTCTTGGTTTCCTGATAAAAAACCCAATGTGACTGACCTATCAAAGCTGAGTACGACGAAGTGCAAGGTGATGGCAGTGATCTGGTGCGGAGCAATACCGTAGAACGTGAAGTCCTCGTCGTACACCGGGCATCGGGTCTTGCGCACCACTCTGGAAATATTGGATTCCATCATTGAATATTAAATCAGATGAGTTACCTACTTTTTAAAACGTATTAATATTATTATTATTTATGGGTTAGATGCGAACCGTTATGCTATGTCTTTGCTATGTCGACTAGTTACTGATCTATTGTAGCGTCCACACATACACTTAGAATTACTTCTACCAGTATGTGGGTTTCCTCACGAAGTTTTCCTTCACCGTCAGCACATGGTAAGTCACTTGACTAGTATATATAAATTAAGTGAAATCGACATTATTAATGCATTAGTGCCGGTCGGAATCGAACTCGATCTGCATGACTTGCATGCAGGTCACTTATCCGTTTGGCCACCATCGCTTGTTTTGGCTTTAAAAATAATGATAACGATATCGAAATCAACAAAAGTAGTGTCGAAACTGCAAGTGCTCTAAACACATCTCTGCAAAAAAACGTGTCTGTCAGGATGGCGTGAGAGATGTTTGAATAGTCACAAAATTTGCACCAAATAAGTGTACCTAAACTGTACTAAACTGTACCTATGTGGAAAAAAACGCATAGTCGTGTATCGCCCCAACGTGTGGGAACTATGTTCTGGAACATATATCAATTTAGGTACACTTTGTACCTCATAAAATTGCCCATAAAAAATTTACTTAAATCACGCGTGATATCTGTCGAATCAACAAACAAACATTTTTTACTGCTCATATACTTATTTTATAATAATGTATTCATTATAAACATTGGTCAAACTCTTATCAAACATCATATTTGTGTGTAATTAGTAAACTCTCTCAAAACTTGAAAATAAAACAAGAAATAAAACATAAAAAAATTTCAACCATATTAAGTTAGGCCAATTTTTTTTCGAAGAATTGTGGCCATCCTGACAGACACAAAAAAACCAGTTGTATCACCAACTGCGTTGAATACGCACCTAGTTTTGACCTTGTGTTGTTTGTCGGGCAGCAGTTGCAGCTTGACGTAGGGGTCGGGGCCGGCTGGCTCGCGGCCTGGCAGACCCTGGCACGACACCACTGACACCACCAAAGCGTTCTTCTCGTTCTCATAGCTGTGTACAACGGGGAACAACATTATTTTAACTTACTAGAAATAACTGGACCACTTTACCCACTGATATAAAAAAATGGGAATCATGGAGCAAAAGATGAAGTAGCTATAATATATTTGGTTTACAAATTAGGCTAGGCGCGCACTACAATAAAAAATGGTTACGTATAAATATAATCGCAATCTGTGATTAAAACACTAGGTACTATCCTCGCACTGCTAAAATAAATCGTGTTCGATTTTTAATCGCAGATGCGACTACATACGTATACTTGTTATGTACCCTATGAAGCAAATTTTCGTCGAGTTGTTTGCGTATTTGTTTCGCACTTTAAAGCGCAATGAATAAATTTGTAATGCGCGCTTAGACTAAAAATATCCCAAGTAGGTACAGTTTATTTTTTTATTTTATTTGTATACTTAGTACCTTTACACGGGCCAGCTCTCACTATTAAAAGAATATTGAAATTACTATTGCAGGTTACCTAAATATAAACTTAATTTACTAATTACATTCAAAAAATCTGTATGGATCATTCAAAAATTTAATCAGAAAAGTTATTGACGAGGTGCCCTATAAGTATAACAGTTTTGTAGTCAAAACTGTTACACTTCCTATATAAAGATTCCAATCAATAACCAACCACAAATAGAAATGATTCAATTCCAAATAGTCTCATTTAATATTCAGTATTGTGAACTCCAATAACATCGTGTACAGGGGCAATAAGCCTCCGTAGACATAAAGTAGGCTCTACCAACTGTCCCAATACGCAATGCTGTACAAACTTGAGATTTGTATCAAGTACTGCAACTGAATTTATATTAGATATTTGGGGTCTCGTGATTTCGACCTAGACGTCTTCAAACTTGGATTAGGATACTTTCAAAGTTAAGATTGGAATATCTTAAGGGAATAGAAACTATAATCTCAAAATAATTGTTAAGAGAATTTTATTTATAATAAATATTTGATATAAGTATATAAACTTTTTTATTTCATACATATTGCAACCATACACTGATATACATTATCATCATATCAGTCCAATGACGTCCACTGTTGAACATAGGCCTCACCTAATTTCACTGATATACATACTTATATTATAAAATCAAAATCTATACATTATAAGTTTGATGATCAAATTATTATTACGTATTTGTTTATGTGTCAAAATGACTCATGATTAGTATAAACGTTTGGAAAATAAGATTAGTATTCTAGGGTTAAATAGAATTTCATTTATAGCCATTGCGTCGGGCGAAGAGTAAAGGAGGAATCATATCGGTCTCATAAATTTCCTCCTTCTGTTTTTCAAGTGTCTCCTATTACCGAGCACTTGCTGACAGAACAGCTGACAGCACTGGCGAGTTTTTCTAATAAGAAAGGGTTCAGACTCACGCAATAGAATGCAGTAAAACGAGTTTCTACCCTAGGCCGGTATAAAACATACCTAGTTATATATTATCGAACACTGCCTCAGTGGCGCAGCTTCTTTTATTTTATAGTGTTCTTATCCAACAATTGTTCGACGTGGTTCTTTAAATTGATATAATATTTACGTTTTTTTATTAAACTGATTGATATACAATAAACAGTAAATTTTAAGTGAAATTTACCACAATATATTAGTAAAACTGGGAGATTAGGGTTAACAAACGCATAGAGACAAAACTCTATCACTCATTGTTTTACGTTGATAAAGACCCCCAGTAATAGATTTTCTTATATTTCTTCCATGTTAGTGACATGTTACATTTCTATCTTAATTATTTAAATTTTGCCTGAATATGTTATAAAAAAGATAAAACACATTGTAATTTGTAAAACGCTGTGAAAACTTCTCTTTCATCCAGCACTAAAAACATTTTCATTATACTGCTACTACCAGATAAAACCTATTTTTAGCAGTTTATAGAACTGTACGTAATTTCTGTTAAATATTTTACATAACCAGTATTTACAATGACTTCTAATTATACTCGTAACAGAGATAATTGGCTATAGATAATGCTTCTTTTTAATACCTAATACCTACCTAGTATAATAAGTAATTTGTTTACATATAATTTGTATGTATTTCTAGGTTTACATTAAGTTACGCTTATTATGTCGTGTTTAAATAAAAACCTGGACTAGATATATAAGTAACTCTTTAGTTACTACGTTTTTTTATCCTAACTTCTCGTCGTTTTAAAAAACATTAATCGCACATCACGTATTGTTTGGCTAAACAGAGTAAAAACGCTTGAATACCATTAAAGGCTTTTATGTGCCATGTAACAAAACACTCTCTAGGGGTCACAAATGGATTACTTTTCATTGTTGCCCCTTAAGCCCTTGTGGAAACAAAGTTTTGACTAATGGTTAATGTGGTTGTTCTAAATTATAGTTTATTAACTGCCGGGTTTATATGAGTAGTATTGTAGTTTATCTATCTCATAGTTAAGTAAATTTAAATTTTTACTGTAAGTTCATCACTACCCTCCTCATATTTCACCAGCTATGTTTTAATGTATTAGAGGACAAGCCTTGTCATTAACTGGGCACTTTCTTTTGCAATTCGCAAGTAGGAAATATAGCAAAACAAAAAATTTTAAACAATTATCTTGAATTGCGTGCGAAATTATCTTTCTGCGTTGGTAATAAATAGACACTAACTTAATTTTTTATACTTATACTGTTATTATTTCTTATGTAAGCGACACCAAAGTGTTTTGAATAAGAAATAAAGATAATTTAAACCGATTATTAAGTGTAGCTGGCCATAAATTACAGTTTATCCAGATCTATCGATGGAAAAATATTGTTGTGTACTTAGCTAGGTACAAGTCTTTTAGTAAGGTGCTACTTAAGGTTATAAATAATCAAATAGGAAGGTATAGTTAGTATATATTTTGTGTATTTACCTACCTAGTTTATGATTGCTTTCCAATATCGTTCTTTTGAAATTAAATCATTTGTATAAAGCCCTACAAAGTAATCGTTTGCCGCGGCGACGACGCCACAAGATGGCCGATGCGAGCTTAGCAACCGGAGCTCTCCAATACGATTATTAGCTTTAATGGTAGATGATTATGTCGGTTATTACCTATTCAAAGAGGATTCATTTTTCTTAAGAGGGTTTATACAGAGGAATGTTAACGTCGCAATTTAGTGTCATGTTTCGTGGTTTTCGATTTTTGTTATTCACTCGGAGGGAGTTTTTTTAATCGTTTTCAAGACACTTTTTACTTACACACTTACTGCTTTCGAATCCTAAAATCAATGTATTTCATAAAACCTATTTAAATCCAAAATTAATAGAAATTATCCGAAGTTAATTTTAGTTTGATGACCACAACTATTTGTTTCAAGTTTCAGATAACGAATGATCAACTTAGGTAAACATTGACTATTTATATAAGAGGCAATTTAACTTTGTTCAAAAAACCGCTTGTGGGAGTTTGGGACTGTTACGAGTATATGCGTGTACTGAGTAGGGAAGGCAATTAAAAGTTTTTTTCATTACGATGTGCGTAACTGCGATATAATGGAGTATTTCATTACGAAATTCTGTTATTTAGTTTTAACTGAATAAAGCGACTTTATTAATTTTGTTTTTTTTTATATTTCTCGTTTTATTAAATATAATTAAGTACCTACCTGCCCCGTGATTCTGAGCTGTCGGAATATTTTCGGCCGGAAATGCCAGTTTAATTAAAGTTAAAAAACATACTTAATGTAAAAAAATAGATGGTTGCAGAAAAAAAAAAATCTATACGGTAATCAATTATATAACATTAAATAACTTATGCCGTAAAAATACGTCTTACTAAGATTCGAAAAATTTTACGATCCGGGAGCAATCCGACGAGTCAGAATCAGGGGGCTGATACAAAATACACCCATACTTGAAACAAGTATACCTATATGAATCACACAAATATTTGTCTCGAGCGAGAATTGAACCCACGTCACTCGAAAAAGAGGATCGGCGTTTTCTCCACCGACAAAAGCACAGCTCTTAAATTGAGAGAGAGAAAGCGGCTGTTTTACAAGAGATCGTAATAAGTGATCGCCATTCACGAGGTTTTAAGTCTGGGCCTGCTTTTTTCGTTGCTTGATATGTTTACAGTACCACAGTTTGTTCCCAAGCAACTTAACCCTTTGCACGTCCATGGCTTGACCTGTCATTCCATTGCTAACGGAGGGTCAACTGCCAAAGTTTTTTCTTGGATAGTTTAAAAGTGCTTATAAAAAAAAACCTATGTATATTAAATATATAACCGTTTATTTTATTATTAATTTTTAAACGAAACCCTGTGATACTTTCCTATTTAATAATTTGAACCTTATGTTTTCTACTTATTTCCAAATTGCCGTAATAATCTCATCATAAGATATGAAAATATGAAAACCTAATAATCTTCCAATAGAACTACCATCTTCTGCGAAATAATTAAACTGAAATAAGCATTCTCTCTTTTTCTTTTAACCTTTAAAAGAAAGAGACGAGATGATTCCGTAATAGAGAAGATGTGATGCAAATATAAAACTAATAAAGATAAATATTCCTGTGAGTTTCCATCGTTTTCCAATATCCTGTTCATTAGGTTCATGCCTATTTATATTGAAACGATATAAGGGCTCGATCAATGCCCTTTGCGTGCTACCCTTCGTACTAATTCTACTTTGTATTGGAGGTTTAATGTACTAGGGAGGGTAGGTACATGTTTAAGTCAATAAATAATGCAGTTTTGATTATTTACATGGAACAAACAAGAAGACAAAAGTGCCTATCGCTTAATATTGTAAAGGTGCCAATATTATTTATGAAAAACTAGGAATCACAGCAAATACATTCCATGATATATTATAGATGTACACATAAATTACATTTACATTACGTTTACGCTGTTTCCAATGTGTTTGCCCTCACCCATATACGCTAGGTTGGTATATAGGTATGTTTAAAACACATGAGATAAGAAAAAATCACTACCCAAAAATTCTGCTTTTTTGTATACTTTTTTTACCTACACTTACCTAAGTCCTGTCAATAGGTATTGCTACGCAAATTAATTTAAGAAATATTATTAATATATAATATAATAATATTCTACCACATTTACACAGCGCCATCTAGTCCCAAAGTAAGCAATTATATTTGCTTGTGTTATGGGTACTGAACAACTGATATACTACTTATATACATTTTTTTTTTGTAAATACATACATATTACAGATAAATTACACCCAGACACAGAACAAACCTTGCTCATCACACAAAGATTTGTCCTGGGTGGGGATCGAACCCACGACGTCACTAACCACTAGACCAACAGGCCAGTCGTCAATATGATATGATATGTCAATATGAAATACACAATACCTATTCATCTACCTTTTCCGATTTATTCTTACTATCAGCACTGTGAAGAGAATCACATAGATAATTTCATGTTCATTCTCATTTCAAAACACAATTAAATTTCAATCAAATCGAATTCCTACATCAATGCATCAAACCACAAACAAGGCCCGATTATCGCGGACAAACCACGCAGTAATCACGCCACAGCCCTGGCATAGACAAACAAATGTAAACAAAGATATAAAGCACGCAATACGCAATATCCTCACCATTGACAAAGACTTCGACAAATTGTACACAAAGCAATGGACAGATATTGATTTCTCTTTCATTACACGTTGCTGACAACCCTATGTCCTATACCTACTACATTTGCCTAAACGCCTACAATCATATAGGCATATGTGGAATTTGCTTTGTGTTGTAAATTGAGCTTAAATTGTATTAGTACAGAGGAATTTATGCCTATTGTATTACAAATCCTATTTATTTGCCCCATATAGGTTGTATTTGTAACAAGAAGTAGTCAAGGACTTTAAGAAGAAGGATATGATTATAATAATATGCTTAAGGCAAAATATAGGAAAAAATTCAAACCGGATCTGTAATTTTTGAGAAAATCGCGGACAAACAAGCAGTTAACCTATACATAGATACGGGTCGAGTACAGAACCTCCATTTTTCAAGTCCGGAACTGGTAAACTGCTTAGTAATGACACAGCTAATATTGTTACAGTAATTATTCAGTTAATCGATTGTATCTGACCTCCACACATCGTGGCGTTAATCTCATTAGTAGGGTATTACGTCACGGCAATGAGATAATTAGAAAAATGGCACATTTACGTAGGTTTAATGATTGGAATACTTATTACCATAAATAGATCTATTTTCCGTGGGTTGTTTAATTGCGTGAATGGCGGAATAAGTAGGTTGTAGGGACATTATCCTAATTGGTGTTTATTAATTCGGACTTGGTTAAAAAGATGTCCTCTCTAAGATACAAAGTTCTGCGTCACGTGGGTATAGTAAATGGTAGCTATGGTAGAAGGGAAAGTTTACAAACACTGAATTTAAAGTGGAAACAGACTGTTTCTGTACACCAACACAAGTGGGATTGAACCAACGACCTAGCCTTCAGCAGTCATACCTATAACACTTATACTCGACTACAATTTTACTCAACTAATGAAACAATTTCTTCCACGTCTCATAACGTTGAAGAATATAATTCCATTGTTTCTTTTCATACATTCTGAGGACTTTTGTAAAAGAGGAAAATTGCCCCAACGTACATATATTCTAATAATAGGGCTGCACCGCTGAATAATGATGATTCATACATGGCATGTGTGGCATTTCTCCCCTCGAGCAATACGACAAACCGTATCTACCCATGACTAATATAATACGTTTATTTCTTTGTTTTTGTTTTTACAAAAATGCGTCCTATCATTAGTAGAATGGCGTTAATTAAAAAAAATATTTTCTCTGTTCGAATTATTGGTTTTACGAATACAAATTACTGAAATAGCTATTTATAAATAAATATTTTTTATTATTACTCGTCGTTTGTAACTATTATAACAGCTATCGTTTATTTTAGTTTTTATCATTTACATACAAATATTGCGCTCACATACGTTTGCACGGACTTAAAAATAAAACTAAGGAACCTATTCTATTTCTAAGTCTACATAGGTTAAAACGCATCGAAATACATCATCCACTTACTGTTACAGTTATATCCATACTAAAGGGACATCGGACTTAATTAAATATTCATTTCAATTGGAACAGACGTCGACAGGACACCAACCCAATTAGACTCAAATCCTTTAATAACAAACTTTTCCAACTACCTTTCGGGTTTGAATCAATTAAAATATGGATTTGAGTTGGTTCGAGAAATGGCAATTTAATTAGTCACTAACTGTAGGTTTATAAGCGATCTAGTAGCTTTTACGTTCGGCATGTCACTTTCACAATAGGTAATTTGCTTTTTATAAGAAAATGGGCGAAAATAATATTACATGCAGAAATGAATTCATTTTTCTTTATAAAAGTTTTTTATTGAAATTAATTCGGACAAATAAAATGTTTAAATGAAGTCGAATAATAAAAGTTATCAGAACAATTTAATTCTTTGTAAACATACCTAAAAATTTCACTGCGTAGTCTTCTGTGATTACCACAATAGGTTGTAAGGGTTTTCATAGGAGCCATAATACAAATTTTGTGATGTGGCTATTTTACAAAGATCACAACGCGTTTAGCAGCTTTCAGCGTTTGCCAATGTAACATGAACATTCTAAATTAGTATTAAGTACTGTGTGTTTTCACTTACCGCAGTTTAAAGTGCAGGTCTCCAAGACGTCCGTCGGTGTTCTCTGGTTCAATGACCTTGGTCTTCTCGGTGGCGTTAGCATCAGCGAGTTCCTTGCTCAGCGGGGTCGGCTCGGTGGGTGCAGTCGGGAATTGAGGACTGTTCCCTCCAGTCGGCTGCGACAGAAATATATGGTAAGAAAGACTCCTGTACAGCGGAGGATATTTCCTTCCAGATTTCATTATATGGTAAGCATTTATTAGAGGGAACCCTATATCACATAGTGATTTAAGAATTATTAGATTCAGTAATCTTGTCATAGCTACTATGAATTTGTACTAGTACTGAGATTTGTTAATGCGCAATATTTAATATGCATAAGCTGCATTCTCTTAAGCTTAAGCGCCTCTTCTGTCAGAGGGTTAACATACCCTTAGAATTTTGTTAAAAGTTCAATTTAAAGAGAAGAGAAATGTAAGGGTGTGTGGAGATTTCGGAGGATATTCGAATCATCAGCATCGGAGATCTCGCGACTATAACCTAACGTAGAGGATTGCTAACAGATATTCTGTTGGATATTTTATGATACCTAAAATATTTCCTCATTTCTCGTCATAAACCCACTTTCGTGGGTCTCTACTATTTCGACTATTAGGTAACTTACGGTAGTAGCAGCATTATTGAGAGTAGGTTGCGATGGCGGCAGGTTAGCCTGCGCGGGAGGCGCGGGCGGAGCAGGTGCTGTCGGTGACGGGGATTTGCGCAGGTAGTGGGTGGCCGAGCCCGGCGAGCGCACGGCAGTCGCACGGCGAGGCGGTTGGAACACTAAGGCCTTGTCCGGACCGCGCTTACCAGCTGTATTAGACAGAACAGCATATTTAGAACATGATTCGATTCTTGAACCATTAACATTTTATTAATTTAGAACAACTCAACAATTCTTACACCAATACTTGCGAAGAGAATACAAACATTACTAATAGAAGTAATCACGAATGTTTTCTATTGAAATTTCATGTAAGGGACCTGCCACATAGAACGCGTTCATGCGTTCTGCGTTCGATGTTTTGTATAACATTAAATAGACATGCCCACACAGGAGGCGACTGACCAAGTCGGTCAACCAGTACAACACAATACATAACAAGGAGCGTAAGTAAGACTGACCGCTTGATCGCATGACCGCGGGGACGCCTTCTGTATCACAGATACCTTAGCTAGTTTCTCTCTACTTTTCTATTGAGGAACAAAGTTTTCAATAGGCTTATTTCTGTGCCAGAAGTAAACAGAATAAAAGTAACCTTTGACCCAAATAGAGATTTAACAAAGCTTCATTATTAGAAAAGTACCAAGAGGTTATTGCCTATTCATGTTCTTTTAGTATTGATTTCAACATACTCATTCTTAGCTAAAGTACCTAAAGGCGAAAGTTGGTAATACAATAACACCTTATGATATTACTTAGTGGTGATTCTTTTGTCTCAGAAAGCATAATTATGTATATTGTTAGTCCAGCGACAGGACAGAACCTAACTAAAGGAATAGAGAGTGCACCTGCATTTGCACACACACTTGAACAAATTTGCACTAAAATAATATGTCTTTGGCTCAACTTTTTTTTATTGCCCGACGTGGTAGAGGAGCATACAACCACTTCAGGAAATGGCTGTATTCTTTTATCATTCATCAACATCATCATATCAGCCGAGACGTCCACTGTTGAACATAGGCATCACATAATTTCCGCCACAACGAGCGATATTTTTTTGTTTTAGTATTGGTTGCGAAGCAAACACAATCAAGGCACTGCGTACCGAAAAAAGAGAAAAAAAAGGAAAGGGCTTCGGAGGATAAATTGTATCTCCAGCGTTTTTCTAGTGAATTTATCAGGAAAACATTATTAGAACTTACCAAGTTTATGTGCAAGCGAGTTCCTGCTGCGCCGGAACCACCAAGCCAGCAACGCCATGAGTCCAAATGTCACTACCACTGCGCCACATATCGTCAGCAATTTAATGGCGAACTGCAGCTCACCACCTGGACCAAATAAAATGATAGTTACTCATTATACATTATTGGCACAACATACATAGCATCATGGCTTTTAAGCAGAGGTACATAAATAACACCCACATTTCGGAAGTTAAGTATGTCAGGTACTATGCAATAGGGAGCGAGTCTGTTGCCAGTTGCCACTAATGAAATATATGTCCAAGTTCCGAGATTCCCGAGAATTTCATGACGAAATGTGTTCGCCCGAACCGAGATCGCACACGGGACTTCTTGTTTAGTAGTCTTACAAACTCATTCTGCGCCACCGAGGCAGTTTCTATTCACTATATAAATAAATAATTTGATGTTCATGTGACATTTGGTTTAAAAAAGTAGAACCAATACTACCCTCAGATTTTTTTGTGAGACACACATTTAATATGCATGAAAGGCCCAATGTTATTACTTTACTTTCACAAATTCAATTCCCTAGCGACAGTTTTGAAATCAATCGTTTGACTCCTTTCAACGGGATTATATACAAACACGGCATATAAATAAACATAGCGCGCAATATAGTTCAATCACCCTACGAGTTCAATATTTGAACTATCTGGTTTTGACACCCGCTGTCGACGATAGAGTGCGTTATCCCCACATTAACAGCATGGCACTTATCTTTACCTAATTATTGAAGTGTCAGAAAAAAATGGTTTTCTATATTTTGTATTTTTTCAATTGTTTTGTTCTGTTAGGTACATTTTATTTGAAGTGATCTATGTGTGAATATTTTAAGTTTACAACTTTTTAAGTACTCGTAATAAATAAACAAATAAAAGTCAAAAGATTTGTTAAAAGTATTGATAAAAACCTTTAATTAAATAGTTGTATCGTTTGAGTAATATAACTCGAGACTTATAATTACAAACTTACACACCACAGTTACATAATTTTATAAATAAAAACCGGTTTTCTGTAAAGGAAATTCTTATAAATCTGATTATGATTGGACTTCTCGAAACGTGGCCAAAAGACTGGTTGTCTTTAGAAAAAAATTGACTTAAATTGCGAATAAGTACCAAATAGCGACGCAAAAAATATGAAAAGTTGTTTACCAATTTTTTATTAACGGTTGTTCATTCTTTGTGTTTAAAACTTGGGCATTGGAAAAGTACTTCAAAACTCATCAAGACAAAAAGTTGACCAATTAAAACAGAATTCGTAATCAAATCGCAATTAACGCTCCAATACCATTCAAGTATTCCCTGGAACCTTTCCATTAACGCAATAAATAGAAGCCTTCTGAAAAACACATTTAATTAATACCATTTATGTCAATATATTTTCCTATGTTCCTATGTTTATTCCTGATAATATTTGCTTAGAACTTTTCCGTTGCGTGTTCTTTAACCACAGCATAAGTAATCTGGTCAGTTAAATATGAAAAATTTGACCGGCCTGTTGGTCTAGTGGTTAGTGACCCTCACTGCTAAGCCGGAGGTCGTAGGTTCGATCCCCACCCAGAACAAATCTTTGTGAGGTTTGTTCTGTGTCTGGGTGTAATTTATCTATAATATGTATGTATTTACAAAAAAAAATACCGTATTTTAGTAGTATATCAGTTGTTTATTACCCATAACACAAGCAAATATAATTGCTTACTGCGGGACTAGATGGCGCTGTGTGAATGTGGTAAAAAAAAATGGTATACCTTATTTGCCTGAACAGAGATAAGTTTTTACCCTATGTTTGCTTAAATCTTTGATGCGGTTCTTTTTAATAGATAGACTGATTCAAGAGGAAGGTTTATAGCTATAAAATACATACCACGCGGGCGAAGCAGCGGGCGGAAGCTAGTAATATTATAAAGCCGAAGAGTTTCTTTGTCTCTTTGGTTGAACGCGGAGATCTCAGAAACTACTTAACTGAATTGAAAAATTATTTTGTGTTAGGTACCCATTTATCGAGGAAGAATATATATCACCATTCTACGTTCAATAGGAGTTGAGCAGTGGTCAATCAACGAACGCCGATAATATTATTTTAATTACCTATGCAGCTAGTAAAACGTGGATGTGCTGCATCTCTGCCTACCATTTCCAGTAAAATACCGAGAAACAATGTGATGTGATGCAAATTACCGTCAGATATATTTAAACGTGGTTGTTTAAAGAAGAAATGTTTGGTGTTTATTGATGCTTCTTGCACGTGGCAAGGGAGCAACGTGATTTTTGGCATTAAAACAATAAGGGGCGGGAGAATAATTTCTTAGGTTATTATTTCTTTCTCGAGAATTCGTTCACGTTGGTCACGTGAAATACAACCAATGAAAATTACACCATTTTCATGACTATAACGCGTTGTAGAAATTGAATTTCTTTTTTATTATCTAAAGTGGCTCCTGATGGTAACGGGACAATTCCACTCTCATGTTTGAGACTCGGGAGTTCCGGGGAATGCCTAACCTACTGTCTTAGAACCTGCAACGAAATTAATCAGAAGTAAATGGAGGAGTTGTGAAGAAATTATCCACTTCCCTGGATACCAAAGCGGGAGACAAAAGTAATCTGTATGGGATCTAATCCTAATCTCCCAAATCCTATCCTCTGAATCAGTCTTTCCTTATAAGACAATTCCCGCATTAGGGAACAATCTCTGTATCGTGGAGGACTTTCCAAACATTCAAATAACGGACACCCAGACTGGAAACAAATATTTGAATGTAAATATAAATAATATTAATCATCCAAATATTTGTCTAGTGTGGGAATCAAACCCACGAAACATACGGCGGCGTTAGTATGTGACATTTAAAATTAATTAATATTGATAAAAAATATAAATTAAATCTCTCTCCTTGTCGGTCCCTCATGGTTGAGGATCGTGGTCATCATTTAATGTGAATGGTTTGCCCCTGTTTTGGACGATCTGCCTCCACCGACGTCTATCCATGGCGTTTAGGACAGCTGAGCAAAAGTTGAAATGAAATGAAATCTCGTTTATTCATCTAGGTTTACACAACACACACACAACAACACTTATGAAAGTCTTTAAGAATGTCATAGGTTATCCGAAAAGTAGAGTCAGCAAATTTGCCTACGACCCTGACGGGGTGGAGCTATGAGACCACAAGGACATTTTAACACTATTTGCTATAACTGGCAAGAAACACACGCCACTCTTTTTAAAAAAATGGGTAGTTGTTAGTTGTTGGTAAATTAAATAATTAATTATATATTTCACTTTACCCAAATACAAGACTTTTTAACATAAATAAATAAGCTCTACATCTAAAAGAATAGCTCTACAAAGAGGAACAGTGTGGGACGACGACGGGCGACCTACTTTACCGAACTATACATATTTTATACGACTCTACCAGACTCTACTATGTAGAGATGTTGGGTAATAAAATGCTCCTCGGATATTGGGAATGGAATGGGGTAATCGGTGACCCTTGCTGTCATTCAGGCTAAATAAACAAGGAGGTTTTAAAATTGGCCTAGCTAGACACGAGTACGCTGCTTAAACACCGTTTAATTTTAGTCATCGAACAAACTTTATCTAGGTCAGAGTACTTAATTAGATATAGAATACATCTAGCCATAATAAAGAATAAAAAAATAAAACTGTGCGGTAGATCCAGTTGGAACAAGTCAGAAGGCTTCCAACTTGGTAACTGGACGAACAGCTTCTGAGAAGATGGATTCTATTAGTTTTATGTTTGGCACGCCCGTGACAATGACTTGACCTTTAGAAAGGACATTGTCTTATCCAAAATACAAAGGTTCCCCCGAAAGAGTAGACAGAAGTATACCACATCCATATTTCGCGAGCAAACTATTGGTCTCAAATAAAAGTGGGAGAAGCTATTGCCATTAACCGGGCATTACCAGGCTCCGAGGAGACCGAGAGCACTGAGAATTACAAGATAGAAAAGCCCATAACAGTCTAGGAATCGAAATTGAGACCTTTTGCGCTGCGCTGTCGCTGCGTCACCGAGCTTAATTTAACAAAACTTAAATATTCTTCAACAGCATATTATTACAGTAATAGTGGTTTTTGTACGAAATAATTTTGTTAAAACCCGAGGCAAAATACTTACTTAAAGTTAATCTTGTTATCTTACGGGGCACGTTTTTTTACCTCTCCCTAGGGAGGTCGAATGTAGCTTTAATACTGTTGATAATATATTTTTTTAGGAATATTTCAAGGACTTAATATTTCTCAGAACTTTGTCTGGAGCATTTAATTACTTAGCAATGATAATATTAAATATACTTTTAAGAGTAACAGACAAGTGGACAAATACTAATATTATCTTAGTAACGTATGCAAAGTGAAAAACATTTTGTATTTCTATAAAGATTGCCTGTAGAGACTGCTGCGCTAAAAATCTCAGTTCGATTTCCGGGTCGTGCTAAAACGATATTGGGTTTTCTGTCTTAATTCCCAGTATCAGTTGAAAGTCTAGCTGACTACGGATTGTTTTCCATGCGATGACAAATTGAAGGGATAATGTTGCGCTGCAAAAATAGTATCATGCCGTAGTCGTTAAACGTCTAGTAACTCCATGGACACCATAACATTACCAAATAGTTTTGGATTTTCGCCAGTTCAGACACAATCTATGAACTGTTTGGTTATACAGCGAAAAGAATCCCTCTCTGTAGCGAAAAACTCGTAGTTACGTCGCCGCGTAGTGGCGCCTTGCGATTACTTTAAAACTTTTTGATAACTTTGGTTTTTTTATATACTTATACAAAAGTCTCTTTAAATAAATCAATAAAGCCACTCCAAGTCCAGTGTTGATATTTTTAAACACCTACCCTCACATCATAAAACAGAAACTAAAACAAAACTAGGTTATAAACACACTCGTTTAAGATACTTGAAACCCGATATTGTGTTCTATGTGTATGGATTAAGTTTCTTTAGAAAAATAATAAGAATATTCATATCTGTTCTGTTATTTCTTTGTTTTGGGTAGTATGAACGCTGAGTCATGTATTATTCTGATGATCTTTATACCATCAGCCGATCCAACTATAAAGAGATCTAGGTCGTGACTGCTATATTTATAAATATATTTTACATGCTAGTTGCATTTATAATAAAATATATTTATAAATATACTTATATTAAAATTTAGGGACCTCTGCGAGCCAACAGTGACAACAGTGAACAGTGACCTGCAGAATTGCATGGACAGTATAGGAATTCGAGATCCTGTGCCTACTGTGGTATCTTACACATGTTGCTTCCGACGTCATAGTCACAGTACATTTCTTCACGATGACGTAAAATGTGACACTAAGCAGCTGATGGCGTGTGTAGAAGACAAGACATAGCCAGGGATGGACATCAAAGACTGCAAATAGATCTTCTGACATCCCGTAAACGCATGAAGCTATACAATCTAGTTAAATAACTAATTCCGGTTGAAAGCAATTTACATATAAATTACAAAGGCGATACGTGTTGACATTGAGTTAATTTAAGGATCAAATTGCATTACTTGTGTACACACAACGTCTATAACTCCCCACATCCTAATGTCACGGCCGTGGCCCGAGGAGATTTCCAATAAGCCCCGTTCGACCCCATTCGGTAAACATTCTCTGTTGGAATACTAAAAGTAGGGTTGTCTTGTCCGAAACAGGTTGACTATTTCCTGCATAATAATGTTTTTATTTGATTTAGGTGTAAGATATTTCCTAATAGAGCCTCATACACCTCATTAATCGAAAGCACCATTTTCGTTTTTGCGTCTTGGCATTGATATTAAACTTAGCTTAAAGCAGGGTTGGCCAACCATTTCGGCAGAAGGGTCACTTTCGTACAGAAACTGTCTATACGAATGTGACCCTGCTGCCGAAATGGTTGGCCAACCCTGCTTTAAAAAAAATACATCAGGTCATATTACTGCGACGAAAACTGTTGTTAATCAAGGCACTTCTATTTGAAATTCCTAATCCAAGAAGCATAATATCTGGTTGAAAAAATATGCTAAGAATTTTTACATTTATATTGCTTCTGGCAACCCTTGCCGTAGGTAACTCTACGCCAGACGGGTTAAGATGTGAATAGTGTAATCACAAGCATGTTTTTGTTTCAGCTCTACATGGTGATTTTGGCAACGACACAAACAAGAACGTGGGCCTATTTGGGTTAATAATCACGATATATTTGTTTCCTACACTTATATTAATGTAAGAGCTTTCTAATGTCAAAATTATGACTAGAACTTTTATCCTATCCTTCGTTATTCTTTGAGGCGTATCGGTTAAGGTGACGCCTCGCCCGTTAATTCGTCTGTTAATTGTATTGTTTGTTTGTTTGGACGTGTTTCAACATTTCAACCAGCCAAGACTTCTATAAGTACTAAGTTCTGTACTACTTCATATTTCGTGGTTTTCAATTTTTATCATCGGAGCTATATTTTTTTATAATATGTTCAAATTGTTCAATATACTTTAAACTTATGAAATATTACACTAAAAAATAAATGGCGACTTTGCGGTCCATAAAGTATAAACGCTCTTAAGAAAAACCCAATACTATTTTTACCCAGAATCAACTTAACCACAAAGGCTTTCAGGCTATCATCAGAATGATGTATTTTAAAATGATCGCAGGGCCGATTCAACAGGGCTTAAACTAAATTTTGTCTTATAATAAATATTTTTATTTCCCTTATATAAGGCAATATACACCTGTTTACGTCGTATTATAAAGCTTGTAACACAATATAAGAGGCTTATCTCACAGCTATTTAAAGCTGATATTGTATGAACATCGTTTACACGTCACAGGTAACAAATATTCGCAATTTCATGTCGACTCCAGACGTTTCACATATTGTTATCATAACGTCGTATAAAAATATGTCAGAATGGATATAACTTTTTATGTCTGCATTGAATCGTATGATAATATTATTATTAATGATATGAAATTATTAAATGACTAAAATGTGAAGTTGAACGTTTTTGGATAAGAAAGAATGGTCTTTAACGTATTTTATGTCGTTCAAGGTCTGTTTAGCAGTCCATTGTTGTACAAGGCTGGACTGGCTGGTTTAGGCTGGTAAACAGACTAGTCAAATACTAGATGAGTTATAACTGCAAATTAGGTTAAATATTCGATTGGTCAATTTTGATATCGGTGTCAAATATTTGCAAATGACGACCATTGAAATACTCAAACATTTTAAAGCTATATCGAAATGTATTCAGGACAGAAAGACGTGTGTCGCTGTACTTTCAGCTTATCAGATACAGGTTCCAAAGTGAACGCTGAAAGTAAGTATAGCCAACCATTTTCGTCAACAAAACATCTTGCCAATTTGTTAATTGGCAATACATTTTCATAGACGATTCTTTCTAATCAAAATAAAATACAAAAATAAACTTTTTATACTAGGTATATACTCTCTATAAGAATTTCCATTTAACATCTTTATTAAATAGGGGCGTCGATCTTTCTCGAAGCGAACGCAGGTGTAGAACATTTTAAGTCAAGCACAAAATGGGTAAAGGTTGAGACGAACATTATCCAAGGGAAGTTACTACAGACATTTTTCTCTCTTAAAACTCACTTTTTTGGAAAATAGTGCCAACGACGACGTGTTTACTTTGCTAACAATTTTGAGTAGTTTTTACACGTTTATACATTTAAATTTAAAAGAAACGAGCGTTAAATTTAAAATAAGAATTTATAACACAACAAATAGTTTTTATTTTCAAATGAGTTCTAATATAAAACCGATAGCAAGAAATAGTGTATCCAAATGCGTACAAAATATATTTTATTTGCTAGTAAAAATATAATTTAACCGTATCTATTGAATGTAGTTGCTCAACCGTCAGAACAGCCTGATCTATAGTACGATACTCCCCGATCTAACAAACATAAACCCCTATAAAAGCACACTAAAGTTTTTAAAGGCAATAAAGTAACCGCAAAAGTAATCATTGGATAAGAGTTTTAGTCTGAATAAAAGTGGTGTGACGTTCAGACATTTTGACGATAAATCCTTTAAATTACTTACTGAAGGGCGTCCTTGCCCTTCGAGAGAACTCCGCCCTCGCACACTTGACTACAACTCAATAGAACTTAATAACGAATAGCTAGAACATTTAATTATTGACACGACGAACTTTCCAGATAAATTGCTGTTAACAAGAAATGTAGGCAAGTACTTTAACGGTTTCTTTTTAACAATAATTATTACAATTTTTAACGTCTATAAGAAAATTCCCGGAAAATTGATTACTTATTTCTCCGAAAATAAGACGTATTCAAAGTCAATTTTATATTAAAAGCTTACTTATTATGAGTGTTTATTTGTTACTCGTAATTAAATAGGGACATTAATTTAAATTACCGATTGCTACTTATTACAGACTGCGGCTGTGAACAATTAACCTTTTAGCAACAGGTACGAGTATATCACGTCCATAGGGTTGCACAGATTAAATAGTGACCAAACTAAAAACCTCTTTAGCTAACCCTTAATGGAGGAAAGATTCTAGTAAAAACTGATCATTATTACACGAATAGACATGATATAACTAGACTATAGAATTAATTCTATAAACATAGCATCACGCCTTTTTCTCCGAAGGGCAGAGGTGTTTCACACCCACATTTCGCCAGCTATGTTTGGTCCCATGAAATAGGGGGCGAGCCTATTGACATCAACCGGGAACATTTGTTTACCAAGCTCCGGGAAAATCTCAATACTGGAATTTTTATGTTAGAAAAGCCCAATACCATTTTCACCCGACCTGGGAATCGAACCCGGGACCTCTTGCACAGCAGTCGTATACACTTCCCGCAGCGCCACCGAGGCTGTAATTCTATACGTGCGTTTTATTTACCAACCCACATTAGGCCAGCGTGTGTGTATTATGGCCTAAACTCTCTCAGGTCAGGAGAAATTCTAGATTAGAATAAGCCCTTGCCCAGCAGTATATGATTAATGGATTACTTTTATTATTTTTTTAATGTGCGTGAGAAAATACCGGACAAAACTAACCATTCGCCAGTTTTGGGCACATTTTAATTGCAATTGCAATTAAAAATAATGCTTAGTTGCTTGTTAATTGCCATCAAACAACTAACAATTAATAAATTGTAAATGTGAAGAATTACTTTAATTATTATTTTTTGTAATTTTCCACATCATCATCAACCCATTAATGTCCCACTGCTGGGCTCAGGTCTCCTCTCCTCTATCTAGAGAGCTGAGAGGGTTTAGGCCATAATCCACACACGCTGGCCTAATGCGGGTTGGTGGATCAGACATACACTTAGGATTTCTTCTAGTGTATGTGTATGTGGGTTTCCTCACAATGTTTTCCTTCACCGTTAGCAGATGGTAAGTCCCATGACTAGTACATATAAATTACACAAAGTGAAATCCACATTGGTACTGCTGGTCGGAATCGAACTCGGACCGCGTGTTTAGCACTCCGTCACTTATCCATTCAGCCACCATCGCTTTTTTTTCCATTTTCCACAATTGCAATTAATTAATTGTTAGTTATTTGATGGCAATTAGCAAGCAATTCATCATAAATTCTTTATTGTAATTAAAAAATGCCCAACACTGGTGAATGGTTGAATTTGTCCGGTTTTTTTTCCAAAATGTGCCCAACACTGCTATTCACATACCCAGAAGTGATAAGACATAAATTTCAGTCTAACTGCTTTAATATTCCTAAAGTAAGTATACACCTAAGATTTTCCACTAATGCAAAGTCGCCCAAAATTCACCGAAGTTATAAATATAACCTATTTAATTGAAAGCACTTTATTTATGCGTCACATTCGATCACAGCGGCGGAGATTCGCTCCAATGAATCGTTAACGCATGTAATGATTTATAAAATCCGAATGAATTTGGTGTAATGCGTAATCATAATTTTCATCTTTTAATGTAAAATATTTTATATTTACACTAATATAAGGATGAGATTTTCCTAACAGTTGTTTAAAACGATATGTCCTTCACAATTCTATGGGTTGGTCGTAGAACTAGTTCGTGTTTTTCGAAAGAATATACTTAAGCAAATTAACTCTTAAAACATAATATATTATCCCTGTTATCTATCTGTTTTAAAAACATACAAAAGATGTCAATTTACATAAATATACAAAAATGAATGCTGCGAAAGTGTTTGTTTGAACAACGTGATTTATTCATAGGGTTATATTTGAAAGTTGGATAGTGACGTAGAATAATATGTCCGGATAATGCGTTCAAGTGGGTCAGGCGGGCAAGGCCGTGGGCAGAGGCTAGTACTGCTAGTAGGAAACATAATAGATAACAACATTGACCACAACTCTTATTATTTTAAGTAAATAAACAATGAAACACACATACTTAGTAAGTTAAATTCCCAATACATTCTTTGGATGAGACTCGTGCCCAACAGTCAGTGGTAAGTTTATGGGTTAAAATAATGGTTGTAAAAAATCGCTTTAATTTTAAGTTAAAGGTTCTCGTAAGTTGCGTTTCTCGGCTGGGTGAATTTCCCGGGACCAAAAATTGCGTGGCATCGATGAAATCTTCATCGCTATGGATAGATATAACATTCTATTGAATAAGTTTGTCGTCTTGATTATACATTCGATAGAACGCCATTTCTTTTGTTTATTTGTTTATTAATATTTGTTTACTTAACAATCAATAGACTTTTTGTTATTTTATATTTTTGCCTTGATTTTCATCGCCATGTTCTCATTGCTATGGTTTCCGTGCCCAAAACTTGCTATGGCAATGAAAAAAGACACGTAAATTAAAAAACTTTAATTTTTTTTATATAAAACTAAAGATAAAAAAATCCACGGAAATGAATATTTTAATGGACCTGTTGAAATTCACCCGGCTGTCATATTAAAAATTGTCCTATGTCGTACTTTCTATTTTAGGCAATATTACAAATACATTTGAAGATTTTCCAATTACAGTAAACTCCAAAATTATCAAACATAACAACGTCCCTGGATTAAGAAAAAAACGAATTTTACATACGACTTAAGACACAGAATCACAATCACAGAAATTATAGATACCTAACTTTTGGGATAATACAAGCTTGCAAGCTTTGAACAAAATCTTTCTCACATCAACAACGAGATAGTTTATCATAAATATCTTACCTAGCTTTATAAAGTGGGATGTCAGCCGGTGTGACATCAAATATTCATAGTTTGTTATATAACTTGTCCACCAACGAATAACGATTCCTTTGAAACTACCCTTATGTATTATTTAGTGGACTCCGTTTTGGATTCATGACTGTATTTTTGTTGACCAAAAAGTCAGGCCAATTCTTTTCATGGTCCTATTAATCCTATTATTAAACTGGTTTAAGATAAATTGGCTTTAGAATAGGTATCAAACGGTTATCTACATTTCGTGTTCAATTTGAGATGGAGGAATAACTCCACAATATAAAAGTCAATCTACCTATCCTACTCGCAATTACGAAAATTCGATTGGTTCAAACATTTGACAAAGATACAGTTGCCGCGACGTCAAATATTTGGAAATTTAAACGTAGTTGACCAGCAGTCGCTTCTAATTTTCAAACAATTGACAAATATATCGACGTCGAACGATAAAATGTCGAGATTGAGTGAAGGTGACAAAATAAAAATGAGATATCACCAATGCTTTTCATACATTCCTATGATTCAAGCGGATGAACCCACGGCTGGAATCTAGTACCTAAACTAGAAACTGTTAAGCTTATTTGAACATTCTCAAAATAGAAAGCAAAGCTCCCAGTACTTTGCGCATTTTCAGAGGTAATCGAAAAGGGACCCCAACGTAGGTAATATTAGCAACAGAAATAATACGGAAACCGCAATTGAGAAGAAACGTGCAAATTGCGACGTGTACAGTCAGCGACAAAATCTTTGCGATTTTTTAAATTTAAGAATTACAAAAAAAATTACGTATATGTACATAAATCCAAATTAATGTTTACATGAAAAAGAACAACGACAAATTTGGCTCATAAATTAGGGCTCTGTTAGTTGTTGTAATTTCACAAGAATAGATGATCGATTTTTTTAATGTTTGGTATTACGAGTAACACTTTTTTTTTATATTCAAACTTTAACTCAAATCTTTTTCTTAGACAATTTGCAAAAATTGCCAAAGATATCATAGTTACAGTTTACAGACATTTATCATTTTATATACTTGTTTTAAATAAGAAATATTCAACCATCAGAGTCAATCGTTTTCATTGAACTTGCTGTAAGTGCACTTACACGTTCAAAAAATACCAGTCATAGGGTCAAATATGTCGTCGTTACTGTGGCCAAACGATTTTCTACCTTATCTATATTCTCCGCTATCTAGAATGATAGTACCTACATGTAGGCTGAAATTGCTCAGGTGTTTTAAAAAAGGTTTTATGTTAAGGTCACTTTAACTTTCATAATATTATTCTGTATAAACAGGTAGGTTATATTCAAAGCATAAACGTTTATCCCAAAAAAGGTAGCACTTTTTGATTCTTTTAACTATTGCAGACAAAACTTAATACTTATTTCAACGCTATTTTTAAAATGCTTCGGTTGCGCTGTGTAATTGTGTACTATTGCTGCCTAAGAAGTCTTGGGTTCGATCCCCGGGTCAACCAAAAATGCTATTCGGTATATGCCATCTTGAAATTTTCAGTATATGTAACATCTATACTTTATTATTAATATTGTTTGTTTGTTTGGTTAAACGCTAGGATATCAGGAACTTATGGTCCGAATTCAATTCTTTAAGTGTTGGACAGCTCATTTATCGAGGAAGCTTTAAACAATTGAATTGAATCGAATTGTACCTCATAGCCTCATATTAAACAGGTTAAATAACAGAACGTGACAAAAAAGACTTGAATAAACATGTACTACTTACAATACATATATTCCAAAAACATTATCCTCATTTCCGAAGGCAATCGAGAACAAAGGGTTGCCTCCAACGTGACACTTGACATTATAATGAAATTCAGACGAAATTATTCTGAGAAATCCATTTCATAGTTATCCTGTCACTCGTTGAGTTTCCAAGCGATGAGTTTGTACATCGTAAAGGAAATTCTCGACAACTGACAGGCTAGATAACATTGTTTACCTACTTGTTGTGTACTACAGTATCTATGGTTTGTTAATTATATATAAGTTTTGTTTAAACATTAGAGAACACTACAAAAACACGGATCCTATGGAGTTACATGGCATTCTGTAGCTATGTTAATGGTGCTCAATAAATAGAGCCGAAATAACTTTTATATTTAATAATAATTGCGTTCACCTGATCATTATTCTTAATAGCTTTCATGCTATAAACTTCAAAATGTGTCAATTATATACATATACTTATATAGAATTACTTTGATCCCATTCCACAATATTGGTTCTCGATATTCAGAAGTATTTTTATTAAAAAAATACAGTCTTTAGTTCCAATTTCACATAAAACATATTAGGTACTTATCTATATATATATAATATCACGTATTTATCCTTGAAGAGGTCGATAGATGCGTTACACCCACAGTTTTAATTTCACCCGCTGTCTAAAAATACTCCCGTCGTATTTAAAATTAAAAAAATAACATTTCCGAACATTATCCAAGCGCACAACAAAAACCTCAAAAAGCAAAATGGAAGCTTCACATTTGTAGTAACGCCAGAATTTCGCAACCACAAGTACACAGAACGTCCTTTCGACCACAGCCTACGTTCTGTGGTCACGTCCGACGGCGTCCACGGGGTAGGTAATAAAATTAGGGACCTCTCGAGACCCCTCTATGTGTAAATGTCGACTTGGCAACAAAGAGATGTATGAGAATTTATATTTCTACTTCGTCTAAAATAATTGAAGTTTGTTGGAATTGGTACAAAATATAAATGGAGTGGTTATGTCGGATAATGCACCAATTACTATTTATTATATATTATTATAATTTTTTATAATTTACTAGAGGCCGCGCGGGGCTTCGCTCCCGTTACTTTTGTTTGGTCACTGCTCAGCTCCTATTGGCCGTAGCGTGATGTTATATAGCCCATAACCTTCATCGATAAATGATGAAAGTCAAAGTGGCGGGTCGAGCGAATCATGTTGTACCACTTAACAAAAAAAAATTATATTATGATATTATCAGTATTACCTATTATAATAATATAATTGTAAAAGGGTACTCATATCAGCCCGGTGTCAGTAAATATGCCCAGTTAACGTCAGTTAACATGGGGCCTAACACAGCGGGTGTAATGGGATGTGATGCTTCTCTGCCTACGCCTTTGGAGGAAAAGCCGTGATTCTGTTTAATAATCACTTGAGCAATTTGTGCAAATTATCGTTTAAAATTAAATATGAATATTAAACTGAATTAATTTACTGTGTCGCTTCGTTAAAGGTCATCGTTATGGTCGTAGGCTTCGGCTACGCGTTTGTGCTACGGCGTAGCAGATGCTACCTCACAATCACAAAACAGAGATAGGTCTACTTTCATTGTTCTGTGGTCACAATAAAAAAATCAACAGGTTTTAGTTTATTTAAATTGATAGTTTATTTTTAACTTTTATTTGTGCTGAGTGAAAATTGTGTAAAAAAACATACACTTGAATGTCGTTTTCAACTGTCTTCAAAAGAACTTTTGAAGTCAGTTGAAAGACTTCGTTTACCATAAGTGACATATTATTATAATTTACACATTCCTGTCTTATCCCTTGTTCCTTTATACTCCTAGAGGTACAACCTAAAATGGACTACTTCATATGAATTCATACAGGCAAAAGTTTATCTTCTAAATATATTATAACTTCCAAACAAAATGTTGGAAAGATTTGCTTCGTGGAAAAGGTCACGTCATTATAGAAATACGAGTTTATAACTTTTTTTTAAATATCGTCCTGTAGGGAATAAACCCTGTGTCGCGGGCGACTTAACAAACATACAATTAACAGACAAAAAGTACAGCCAGATTCGAAACAAATATAATCACACAAATATTTGCCTCATGTGGGAACCAAACCCACAACATTAGGCACGGCGATCTTACTGACGACGCGACCTCTTATCCGCTTACATAATATAACTACCCCATCTCAACCCGTAGGTGTCGTAAAAGACGACTAGCCTTACGCAGACAAGAGCACTGGGACAAAATGGAAATGCGAAACAATCCCTATAGGTAGGTACCAATCCGTCTGGCGAGCGTGGTATACTAGGCTAAATTCCCTCCAGAATCTTTGCAGGAGACTCGTGCCCAGCAGTGGGACGTTTAAGTGTTGTAATCATGATGTGCATATGTATTACTAGCTATCGCCTGCGTCTCTGCCCGCATCGCTTCCTATGGCGGAAATTAGGTGAGGCCTATATCCATGACAATAGGCTCGCCCCCTATTTCATGGGACCAAACATAGCTGGCGAAATGTGGGTGTGATACACCTCTGCTTACTCCTTCGGGGAAAAAGGCGTGATGCTATGCTATATCCATCAGTTGACGTCATTGGGCTGATATGATGATAATGGTGATGACTAACAATATTGTCACAATTCAGGTCTTAAATATATTTTCTTATTTGTTTTTCTATCCTCTACCATGAAAGTGAATACAAATTTTCAAGGAAAATTACGTGTCGTATTTAAATATGTAAGTTAGCGGTCTATGGATCGATTTCAGACAGAATATTCTATTATGCGAAGAAACAATGGAATTGTGTTGTTAAATTAGTTCTTAAACCTTGAAGTGGCGAGTTATGAACTAGTTGGAGAGAGTTTAGTACCTAGTAGCTACATTTAACCAAAAATGTGTAATGTAAATAGAAAAAATAGAAAAAACTTAACAACATGTAGTATAAAACATCAGAAAATAACAGTGTACCTCGTAAATTTCTTCTAATTTTAACTGAAAAACCAATATTTATTGGCCATATTGAGAGTGAACGACCGATATATCATTCACCTGTCTCCCAACAATATAGTGTAACGAGACAAATAAAACCATCCAATGCCACATAATAAAACTGAAACTGCGTATATATTCGACCTCTGGAAGGACGCTGGTTAAATATAATTGTATTATGTATTAGGGTTTTTGTCAACTATTACGTAACGTTAAAATGTCTTGAGGAAGTTATTATCAAGCGAGAAAGGTTCGAGAAAAATATTAAAAACATTACATTCTAATATTGCTCGTTTCAGAATCTTTAAATATGAGATGAGATGTCGATTTCTGATATCCTGGTACAAAAACACACTGTCCTACTTTCAGCAATTAAACTTCGAACGTCTTTAAAGAGTCCTGTAAACTAACACCCAATAATAAACAAATTAATCTTACTATTGTTTAACTGAAGTAGATCGAACACACATAAGTTTTTAGTTGTACTTAAATGATTATTATTAGTTAATTTAATTTCAAAAATAATTTTAATTTTATCAGCAATGTGGACGACCTAAAAAAGGTCGCTGGGTTTGACTGGATGCGGAAGGCGATAATGATGTATTTTAATTTTGCGCGATGATGCGGAGGAGTGGGGAAATAAATTAAATAACATATCCTCCAAGTGAAGATTTTTCTTTGTGACATTAACATTACTTTTAACGACAACAGTAGCCAGATACAAAATACAGATCTACTTAGAACTTACCGTTACTAATGGCAAAAACAACGTTATAGTGAGTAATAACCTTTATGTAGACATAATCAAGATATTGCGTAATCTAATTTTGCACAAAGAGATATTACTGTCTTGATTACATTAAGAAATTTCTTTTGAAATGGAGAATTTAATAATATACTTAATAAGGTCTTGTTAAAGCTTCTGTTGTTGTGTTCAAGATAACAGATTTTGGTTCTTTGTTTGGCCACTATTCAGCAGTTTAAATTATGTTACAGTGAAGTAATATAATGTAAATTTTATCTGTGACATAAGTGACACATTGTAATCTATACAAATTAAAAAAATGTTTGTTTGTAATATCAAAACACCTTCTTAGAGTAGGCTAAAAAGAAAGGCTTTATCTGTGTGTGTGTTTGTTTAAAGTAAGTAACTTCCAAAATTTTCAAACCGATTTCGACGGAATTTTTACTTGCAGATAGCTAACAACACAAAGATTATCTAAGGCTTTTCTTGTTTTTGGAAAAAAAATTAGGGTTCCGTGAAAAAATAACAAAATAAATCGCGGGTACAGCTAGATGAAAAATATGTCTCCTAACTTTCAGACGCGGCCTAAAATATTTTAAGTCTCAAGTCTCAAGAAATATACCGACACAAAAACGGTGTCACGTTGTTTTACCAGCGCGTGTCAATAGCATACTTCACGTCATGCTCTATACGTCACGTCGTAAATTTACTGCCCGCTACGCAATAATCCCTATATTTTTCTTCTACACTTCAAATAACTTCGTCACAGTCTTGAGACCCTGAGATATACTGCGAAACGTTAACCCACGTGTTGCTAAAACATGATCTGCTAAAGCTGTCAATAAACTGTTATAAATTTAACAGCTATTGTAAGGAAATTATAACGTCTGACAATGAACTTTAGGTTGAGTTTGCATCGAAGTGAAATGAGACATTATGGACCTTATATTTCAAGTGGGATGCAGTGTTGCCCCCTGAAATAGTAGTCGTTTTAGGCCCAGCCTCTATTAAAATGAAAGAAAGAGGTAATATGTTTTAAATAAATCATCAAATTAAATTTTAATTATATATAGTCAGCCAACCTCCTGCTCGACTGAAAATGAAGGAAAATTTAAGTCCATTTAACATGTACGAGTTGACATTAAGCGTTCTATAGTCTGAATAACACAACACAGATTCTATACAAGAAGATTTAGCAGAACACAGATGTTTGGAAACTGATCGAGCGCGAACTTTGCTGACCTTTTTCTCCGAAAGGATAGACAGAGACATTTTAGCAGCTATGTGGATACATGAAATAGGGGGTAAGTCATTAACTAGGCACATCATTCTGAACTTTGGGTTGATACCGAGAATTTCCGTTTTTGTCCGACCCGAGAATCGTATCTAAGTCCAGCGTTGCCATCAAGGCAGTTACCATATAGTTACTAGTTGTAAAATTGAAGTGTTTGTATATCAAAATAACAGCTTTTATAGATTAGTCATATGAAAGTGTGTAAGTGACTTATAACAAAAACACACTTTGTAAAATTTTCATCTGTCTGTCTGTTTGTTTGAGGTAAACACCAAAACTTCTAAACTGATTGCGTTGGGACTTTAACGGGCGGATAGCTAATGTCACAAGGATAATATAATAATAAGCTACTTTGATTTTGGAAAAAAATGTTTTCGTGAAATACTATGAAAACGCACTCGAACAAAGTCGCGGGTGCTACTAGTACACAATATATTTTGATAAAATCCTTTCTAATACTGAAGCATACGACATCAAAGAAATCTATATGCAAATGAACAATTTAAATTAAATTTCTTCACAGCCAATCTAAGTAAATTGGCTTGACATTTAAAATGAAACCAATAGCAATCGGAACTTAATTAATATCAAGTGCATAGTGCATATGAAATGAGTTGTTTCCCGAGAGAAGTTTTAATGGAACTTGGAAAAGCCATTAGTTAAATATCATTTAATTTTCTGAAAATACTTCACAAAAGCTCAATTTATATAATAAAACTAGAAGTCGCGCGGGGCTGCAATCCCGTCGTTCTTTATTTGGCCACTGCTCAGCTCCTATTAGCTGTAGCGTGGTGTTATATAGCCTGTGATAATGTAGCTTTCTAACGGCAAAAATTTTTGAAATCGCGCCGGTTATTTTTGAGTTTATTCGTTACATACAAGATAATCCCTTATTAATATTATTATAGAAGTATAGATAAAAGTGTATTAGCAGAAGGCCAATAATAAAAGTCTTCATAAATGGAAAAAACTCTACGTCGAGAGAGATAGAGCACAGCGAGCAGCATTCACCTTCCGGCTCTGGGGTGAACTTCCTGCAGCGGTGTTTCCTGAGCGCTATGACATGTCCTTCTTCAAACGAGGTTTAAAGAGAGCTATCCTCTCTAAGTAGGCAGCGGCTTGGCTGTGCCTCTAACATTGCCAACGTCCATGAGCGGCGGTATTATTATTATGGTTAATTGGGCCGGAAGCCACTAGTGGCCTCCTTGCTACCTCGACCAGAGTTGATCTATTGTAGCGCCCCTTTTTGTTTTATAGTTCTCTGCTTAGTCCTATAGAGACTAGGAACTTCGAGATTGTCTGAGCAGAGAGAGACTGTATCTCATCTGGTTGCACCTGGTGCAGTCCTAAAAGAATGCTTCTTTTGTGCATAAGTGGCCCACATGAGCATAGGACATGCATTGCTGTCTCATCTGACTCTTGGCAAAATCTGCACATTTTGAGCGGCGGTAACCACTTACCATCAGGTGGGCCGCTAGCTTGTCTGCAACTTCAGGCAATAAAAAAAAAAAAATTCCCTAAGTGATAGTGAAAACCTGAGTCCGTTTCGATAGCGATTTTGCTTTTATATAATTAGAAATTACTTAGTCAATTAGATCCTTCAATAAAACTTCGACTGTATAATAAATATAGATGTTAATTATGACTAGTGAAAGCGAATCCTTTAACCAATCTTTAATGAAAGTTCCATTAGCTAAGCCTTTGAGAAACTAATTATGTCTGCCGCTTCAAGTAAAATGAAATAACTAAGTAATCTAACTTTGATTAAAATCTTTGTGGACATTATAAGAGACGAATCTTTTATATTTTTTCTTATTTACTTGGTCAGAACTGTTTACAAAAGGAATTCCACTGAGTTGTGACGTCAGCTAATTGGAATTGGACGATTTAGAGACGAGAAATAAAGTAAGTATTCTCTTCTCTTAATAAATCCTTTCCTGAAAAAATAGAGTTATCGGTCGTTTTGCCCGCCAGTTTTTCGCCCGAGCGGGTGAAACGACAAAGTCAAAATTTTTATAATTTTTGATCGGGTGATTCGCCCGATGGATCTTTTATTGCTTTTCATGTACAGACAGCATCAAAAAAAGATTGCGTATTAATACGTAAATGAAACATAAACTCTAATGTTTCATATTATTTCTAACTTGACTTTCTAACTTGTTGTCGTTACTTGGTGTCTAAATTGTAATAAAAATTCCATCGGGCGAAACGCCTAAGCAAATATAAAAATTTGGACTTGGTCGTTGCTGGTTGCCGAACGGAAAATGGTCAACATTCTGATAGTAATTAAAATCTCATTGAATTAATTTCAAATCAATCAAAATGTCTCAGTACATCACTCCATTTTTGTAAATAAATTATCCCTAGGTATATTTCATTTTGTTTGTCTTCATTATCCAGAATCAACAGGTACACAAATTTTCCAACTAATTTACATGATGAAAAGCTTGAAAGTAATTAATACTGGGATTCCAATCGAAGTGAAATTGTAATTTAGCCTGAAATATTGTGAATATTAAATTTTCGCTTCAAATATCAACTAATAATAATAATAATATAATAATATTCTACTACATTCACACAGCGCCATCTAGTCCCAAAGTAAGCAATTGTATTTGCTTGTGTTATGGGTACTAAACAACTGATATACTACTTAAATACATTTTTTTTTGTAAATACATACATATTATAGATAAATTACACCCAGACACAGAACAAACCTTTATGCTCATCACACAAAGACTTGTCCTGGGTGGGGATCGAACCCACGACCTCCGGCTTAGCAGTCAGGGTCACTAACCACTAGACCAACAGGCCAGTCAAAACTGTTTATGTTCAACTGTTTATATTCAGTGAAATTAATTTGAATATCTATCTATAGGTATACTAATAAAGCTGAAAAGTTTTTTTATTTGATTGAACGATAGTACCTCAGGCACTACTGATTATGAAGGCTGTAGGCTATATAACATCACGCTACGGCCAATAGGAGCTGAGCAGTGGCCAAACAAACAACGATGGGAGGGTTGAGTAACTGTCTGGTAGACTTGCCATTAGGAAACGAATATTGTGAGTTTAGTTTCGATAGGCCAACTGATTATACCAATGAAAAACCTATTATTTAACCTATTCACCTATTAGCAGATACCAGCATGAATAGAGAGAAAGACAAGTCGTTAATCGGCTGATAGCTTCGGCCAACAGTTTCCCGATAAATTAGTTTATAGGACATAACTTGAGAATGACTCGACCGATTAGATCAATTAATTTTATGTTGTATTTGTAATTGTGAGGAAAAGGTAAGTATGTAAGAAATTTATTATAAAAAGCACATGAATCTCTGGAAATTAGAACCGACTGAAGCCTGAAGGAAGATCGCTATTGCAAAAGCGTTGCTACGTTCAAATAATAGCGCTTGATTATTAAAATAAAAATCGTCGATGTCGCCGGGAACTAATGATTGAAGCCAAAAAAGGAAATTCAAATCAATACTTGTATTTGCTTTTAGAGTTTAGGTAGTTATCCATAAAACTCTCTCCATGTGATGTTTACAGAGTACCAAACTATGATTTTAATCTAAATAATCCACGGAAACAATAGTAACTACTTACCCAAAACATAACTGATATACAAATAAAATGTATAGATGATTGTAAAACCTTATCTGACAGATAAAATTTGAGATAATGGAGGCAGTGGGGGCTTAATGTCGTTATTATGGACGATACGACGAGACCACTCGACGGGACACACTTCGATAACGTTGTTATTGTGTAATGAGATGTTAACTTGAAAGGAGAAATAGCCAAAATTTTATTTTGGTCTCATTTTGTTCAGCTTATGAACCCTTGAATATTAAACGTAGTGTTGATCGTTTTATAATATGTTAGCAATATTATAATTTGTTTCTTTGTCGGTATTTTTGAATGCGTTTATCAAGGAGGACTTCTACGATTTAAATACCTAAACCTAAATAGTGCATAGAAAACTGTTTTTTGAATACATAAAGACAATAATTATTTAGGACAGAAAGAGATTTCACGTAGCGGCGCAGATTGCCAAAAACAAAAGAAAAACCCATCATGAAACAAAAACAAGCGCTTTGTACAGCTATTGTCTTTAGTTGATTTTTTTCTTCATTTTTAATTTATTTATAGCCGTCAAGCCTGTGCCAGTTACAGTCTAAAAGCTATCTATGATAACATTGATAATGTTGTCTACCACATATTATTATGGTCAAGTAGAATATAAATATAAAAGTATAATAGAATCAATCTAGAATGAATAGAATATCAGTTAATCAATCAGTTAAACTCAACTATTTCCTACTTCTTAAAAGGTAATAGGTACACATGTACCTAATGTATGAGTATGAGAATATCCTAAAGCCTGTCAACACTACGCTGAAGTTAAGTTCAAACAATTGTGAAGTGCGTATTCACTTGGCTGTCAAGTAAACTGACAAGATAAAAGCCCGTCGGTAGGTACTCGTCACTTCAATTTTGAACATAAGAAGGTATGTATGTACCTACCTGTCTACTTTCATGCTAGGTACTTTCTTCAGCTTCGCCTCATGATTTAAGATGCGTTGTCGGGATAAATTATTATCATTTTGAAGAGAGGCATGGCACAGCGGTTAATCCCCGCTTTCCAAAAATTTACAATGTTTATGTTCATGATGATGAACAACAGATGACAGTAAAGCGTCCAACACTCCGAATAACACAGTACATGTTAATACAAGAAGATTCAGTAGTCCAGTAAAACATAGCAAGTGTTTCAAAACTGCTCGGGCAGCTGTCTGACAGTACCTCAGTCCTACTGCAGACCACAGCCATAATAACATAGTGTAGTGAGCCTGCTCAAGGCCTATGGCTACCACTACTCAACAGTTAGTAGGAATACACCGCAGCCTTCTTGATTCGGTAATCTTAATGTTAAAACAAGCAAATTTAAAAGACATTAGTTATGTAGTCTTTTAAATTTGGTTGTCTTAACAAACATACATATTTAGTCTTATCTTCTATCTTATCTTGTCTATCTTATATTAGTCTTCTATTGACATACCTAGAAGAACGATTTCTAAACGTATAGTAGGTTATAAAAATGGAATGTTTTAAAAAAAATATCCTAATTCATCAATTTTATTAAACCTCCTCTCACAAACAGGCAAAAAAATTTAAAAACGATTGAATTTGAACTTGGAATGGTGAAATAAATTGAAAAGATGAGGTACTTATACTTAATTTAAGTAAGTTAAATTGACTATTTAGAATAGGTAAGTATAATATACTTAATAGCAATTCCATTTAGAAATACTTCAAAATACTAAGGTGAATTTTGTACGTTTAGAAGTATAATTTCCACTTGGTATATAAAACAGAAATTTAAAAAGGTTCTTCGAATAAACGTGGGTAGTCTGAATGAGATCTTGTTTAACGGCAAATTACAGATTTTATATCTGTAAAAAGATACTCAATAGGCTCAATACACAATAAATCGTTCGGAAATGGAAACGAGTTTCTTAACATCTTGTTATATTTTTAGGTAGGTGTAATGGTAGACCTATTTTTATATTTGGGTAAGAAATTATTACACATTTAATAATTCTGTAATTAATTTATACTTAATGATCTGTGGTAACTTAATATCTAATGTTAAAATTAATATGAAAGCTTTGATTTGGAATGTACAATTTGCATGCCGTAAGGTTGAATATGGCGATACTTATTTTGTAAATTATAACAGAATTCTTTACCCATATATCGCAAATAAATACTTAAATTTGACTTTCAAAGTACAAAAGAAATGTTTCTAGACGTTTCTTATTTTACCATAAACCGTAAATAGAGCAAATTCTCCAAACATATTGACTTAATATCAAACCACCATTTTCTATGACGTATCAAAGGCAAGTAAGTCAAGTCATTCTGGAAAGTATATTTAAGAGACCCCACGCCATAACCTTTATGTACCTAATTGCGTACTAATTTCCATCGTGTAGGTATTATTAATCTATAAGATGGTATAGCATATTATATCCTTAAAGCACTTAAATTACACAAAGAAAACAATAAAAAATGGAAGCTGTCATCGCTAAATGTGATTTCTTATAAACCACCATTATTTTTACACCTACAAAGCTAAGTATAAAAAATCACTATATGACTAGAAATACACAATATATCTACCGAAGTACCTACAGTATACACAGTCGCAAATAGTCGTAAATGACAAATATAGAAAAATAGAAAATACTTCTCTGTTACTTCTGTTAGAAAATCTATAATGGCCTACCTATAACAAAAATATTGATAACGCTCAAAACAAACAGCCAAACAAAGTGGTCATTTTATACATAATTTTAAACAAACCTATCCTTTAATTCCTTCACGTTTCAGGACATCTTAAAGTTATTTTTTATACAATCTACACGAAGAACAACATAAAATTGCGTAATTTTTCTTCGAGGCGTACAGGATAAACGTATGTTTTAAGAAAAATATGTGTATCATAATAGGAAATATCGATTTGGCTATAAAACAAAAACAAGCTGTTACACCCTACAAATGTATATAAAGTAAGAGACAGCCCTAAACGGTATCCTAGTTTATTTATAAGGACTCAAAATATTATTTTCTTGGCTACTTGAGAACAAATTGCGTATGTTTAAATGCCAATTCAAACCAAATGACGACAGATCGGTTGATACCAAGATATTTGCAACATCTTTAACAGTGGTAGTTAATACGTATGTCGTATATGTATTAATGATTGTTTTTCACATACCTGATTCGACGGGAACAATATCGGGGCCTGAATGGGCCGCATACATGATGGCTCCTTGTATAACACTGCTTGAAACCGACACGATGGCGATTTATTAACAATCGTCCCACAAATATAACGTTTTAACGCGTATAATAAGAAATAATACGCGGAGCCCAACAGGCTGTTTCTACACTTCAATATCGATTGAACTGTGGGGGTAGTCGCGCCTGCGTGCAAGAGATTTCCCTACACATGCGTAATTAAGACGGGAAAGACGTCATTTGACAGTTGACAGTTTTAAGTCGTCTTTTCCGGTGTTTTGATCGAATATTAATTAAGCCGGCTACCTTGAATAGATTGAAATACTAAACAAATTGATTCGATTATATGCAAATTGATTATAAATTTAGTTGAAGAGGATTCAAGTAAATTTTATTAATCTGAAAATAAAATAGCTTTATGAGGATATGTTATTTAGCATTTCTTGAGATTTGAAACATAACATATATTATTATAACGAACAGATGATAATCCCAAATAAAAATTCTAAACCCGGCAGCAACAACATTACTAAGGCAATTTTTTTACGTTGTAGCTAATAGGTATTCACTCGTTTTTTAGAACTTATTGACTAGGTCTGATGTTTTGTACATTGTAATGCTTGAATATAATAAAAAGGTGCAAACGACTCATTGGTTCATAGTTAAAAAAAATCTTTTGTCATAATTTCATTTAGATTTGCATCATATTAGTATTTAAATCATGTAGATCAATTTATCAAATGAAACTTACTCTGATTTTTTAATTTTGATTATTACATATATTATACACCTAAAACTGCATCCAGATTCCAAAAGCAATATCTGTAGGTCACAGAAATATTTGTTAAGTGTTGGGGAACCATCAAGACTACATAAATTCATATAATTGTTCTATGTTTGGTAGCTTTTGTGGACAGTTTACATTTGAAGTCTCTAATATTAAGATCAGCTTATCATTTTTTACACCAGTAACTTTGTGCATGTTGATATTTAACATTATTATGGTTTTCTTCTATCTTTTTGTTTCCTTTTTTACACCTTTTTGTTATTTAAGTATTTTAATTATAATAAATGTCTCAACTATGTTTTACCTATTATGTACACGTGTTTTGCAATATCCTTATCTTTGAATCCAAAGTTCAGACAAAAACTACCAAAGCTAGATCACAAGTTGACTATGACTTTGTTGACTAATCTAGCTTTGGCAGCTTTTTATTCAAGATAATAATAATTTAATATTCTACCACATTCACACAGCGCCATCTAGTCCCAAATTAAGCAATTATATTTGCTTGTGTTATAGGTATTATACAACTGATATACTACTTAAATACATTTTTCTTTTTTTGTAAATACATACATATTATAGATAAATTACACCCAGACACAGAACAAACCTTTATGCTCATCACACAAAGATTTGTCCTGAATGGGGATCGAACCCACGACCTTCGGCTTAGCAGTCAGGGTCACTAACCACTAGACCAACACGCCAGTCAAAGTTGACTGTACCAATCTAGCTTTGGTTGCTTTTTATTCAAGATTGAATCTAAGGAAAAGAGAAATCCAAAAGTAACTTGTTATAAATTAATTTTTATTGAAAATCGTAAATAAATTTACATAAAATATTAATAAATATCATTACATCACGTGTACAACGTATTTGTTTTCATGTATAGTGTAGATGTATTGGTGGCAGGCTAGCTGCGTGAGTGTACGTGTGTTGTTTGTGTGTGTGTGAATGTGTACAGAAGTGGAGTGCGATGTTTAATAACCAGCCAGCTCGGCGAAGGTGGAGTCCATCTCGTCAGCCAAGCTCTTGTATCTGTCTTTGTTGATTCCGAGCTCATCTGTTAACACAATATATTATTAGATATTCGCCTTTTATGAAGATCAAGACAGTGTGCACGTGGGTTTTCGTCAATAATTGAATAAAGTTTTTTTAAATTTGGGTATTACGAGAAACGATTTCCTTGATGGCTCGGGTATCCTCCAACGAATGTGGAGGGAATTAAGCCTACACACTGGCCAGACGGGTTGATATAGTGTTTGTATCGAATTTTAGTCCTTAGTCGCCTCTTACGACACCCACGAGGTAAAATGGAGTATTGACATTATGTATTCTTAATTCGTCATTGAATAATGTTTTTGGGTTGAATAAATTCAACCTTAATAGTGGAATACCTTAGGTGTTCAAATCATAGGTGCTAATATTGGTGTCGAAAGAGGAATACTTCTCTAATTCCATTCATATCTTCTTCAAAAATCATAATTGACAATCACAATTAATAAATAATTAATTTTATTAGCTTGAATTTGGCTTTAGTTTAAATTCATTTTATGGCATAAGCAGAGCTTTAATTTAATCAGTTTAAATATAAAAAGTTTAAGAGATTATAATTAAACCAACAGTACCTTAGAAGCATTGGTCCGCGACGGTAGCAGCAAAGCGATAGACATGTTAATCACAAACAAAAAAAGCAGGGCTCTGCTCTACGATATCTAAAGGATTGTCTGCGAATGCTTTTGTAAATATACATAGTACGAGTGCATCTGTACCCAACGATACTATAAGAGAAAAGAAATGAAGGGTTCCCAATCGCAAATTGTTACCTTATGCTGGAAATAACAGGGTTACTTTTTGATTTAGTTGATATGACTTTCCGTCTTTTTACCTTTGAGGATACAAATTATGTACACTTCAAAATGATGAAAGTTTACATGCAGTTTTGTTGCATCACTCATTTCCAAGCAGCGCAATTCTTTTTATAGAATTAACGGGTATCCTGGTCTATTTCTCTCTTATAATATTATTGTTTACACCAAATTATACATATTGACAATCCTCTAAATACCGAAGAAAAGGTTAGGCGTAAGAAACACTTTTAGAAAAGAACAATTTCTGTCTGAAACAATGGAACTCGATGTTGGCAGCAAATCTACAGTCGAGCTAAAAATGCACGTGGAGGGCTGAAAAGGGTCAAGGCGACGATGCTAGGTGATGAAACAAAATGGACTTTAAAGGTAATGTGATACGGACGGTTTTGTCTTAAACTAAGTGCACTAAGGGTTGGTTAGTATCCTGTGAGCTCAGCGAATGTGCCATCCAAGTCATCGCATATCGCCTTGTATTTCTCCTTCTCGTTGAATAATGCGTCTGGAAAATTTAGTAATTTGATAATAACTTACGTATCGCAACCCTCGCCTTCCTAACTCATAAAGAAAATGAGTTTTTATTAGAAAAAAATATTAAGTAAGCCTTTGCAATATTATTATATAATATTTTAGAGAAGCCATAATATTCTCTTTTTGTTAGAACAGTTACTTTATAATTAGATAACTTCATTAATCCATTGAAACTTAAATAGTTTAGTTGATAATCCAATAGATCTCTTTTAGTTAAATTTAGTGTATATTTTAATTTTATCTTAATTGTTACTTTATTAAGTTTAAGACTGGTTTGAGTCTTACCTTCGAGCCTGTCGACCTCCTTCTGCAGTTTCTTGACAGTCTTCTCAGCATACTCAGCGCGGGCCTCAGCCTCCTTGAGTTTAATGGTGAGGGTCTTCAGCTGCTTCTTGAATTCCTCGACGCGCTGGTTAGCCTTCTCCTCTGATACTTCCAGAGATTTAAGGGAGTTACCTACGACCTATTTGGAAGCAACATAATCGGTTATATTTCTTCAGATACATTTATAACAAGATACATGAACAAGATTTAGGGCCCCAATCCTAGCCCACAACTTAGTATATTTAAAATTCATCTCAAACTGAACTATTACTGGCCAGGCATGTATTCTGATGTTGACAAGGCCGTCAATTCGTGTACCTAATGCTTGTATCGCTTATTAGCATCAGAATCACTAAATTTTGTGTCATATTGGTGGAGCTAAGTCTTGTTCTATACCATTCCATGCACAGGTTTTCGGAACCTATTTCAGGCACCAATCCTTCACAAAATAAAAAATGGTACTTGCCCTGATTGTAAGCCTAGTCTTAAGTTTAAAATTTGTTAACGAAAATAAACGTATTTTATAATTTTTATATTTTATTTTGATTATTCATTGTTATTTTTTAAATTATGTTGCTTAAATTATTTTTTATTAAACTATAATCGCAAGAGGCGACGAATTTTATTTATCTGTTTGTAAAAGGGCTGTCGTTAAAAAATAATTTACCTTCAATTCCTCCTCAAGTTCTGAGATCTTGGCGTCACCAGATTTGACACGGTCCTCAGCGACTTCGAGTTCGTCTTCAACGAAGGCCAGCTTGCGTGATACCTGAACATCACAAACAATCATATAACTTCGATACTATAATTGCTTTCATTCAAAACGTCGTCCACAAAATTCAAAGCTTATCAATAAAATCGGAAATTTCGAAACGAAACGCAGAAGTAAATCCAATTAAAAGTTAATAAAACAATGATTATCACAATTTTCCCCGTAGGAATAATCTTATAATTGGATACGGACTTAATTTCAGAAATATTTTTTGTATTAGATTTCGGACAATTCTAAGCGACTTAAAATTAGGTAAGGTGTATTTACACAGCGTTTCCATAAAATGACAAGCCTGGAGGTTGATTAAAATATTGTTCAGCAATTTACTTAAAATAACGATATGTATTATTACGAAAAGTTGTATAAATGGAACGGACAAATGGACCAAATTTAAATAAACCGTTTTCCTTGCGGTTAATTTATAGCTCCTGTTTTTAGCTACGTTACATATATATATATATATATATATTACTATCAACTTATATTTCTATAATTATAATATGTCACGTTATAATTAGACTGAAATTATATTATATTATCTTTATCTTCTGTTTGTATTAGGTTTAATTGAAATACGTTAAGCGTCTTGGTGTATACTGTAAGCTTATGTATTGTTATAAATTGAATAAATAAATAAACATATAAATATTAGATAGGTCAGTAACCTAGGACTAGTTTAGAAAGGTACGAGTAGAAGTAACTATGATTGTTCTTGTTAAGTATTTTTTTGCAATCTGCCAATTCCAAATTAACAAATACGGAGTTTTGTCCGTAAGTTGTCTGATATAAATTGCTCGACTCTTAAAGTAGAAACATCTTGTAGTCTGATTTATCTATGATTGCTTTTTGCTTGTTGCTGTATGATGTCATTGCTTTGATTCAAGACTATGATTGTCTTGATTGTTAATATTTCAGTCGTATAGCTGTATCAGAGGGCGTGATATCTTTGTCAAATTCTTGAATGACAAGGATCATATATTATTTAAATTTTACAGTCGATTAAAATTTAATTGTGGAACTTTGGTTAACGATTCCAAGTAGATAGGGCCTCACAATCTTTAACCAACGTAGAAATATCGCATTGCTAATGTAAAAATGATATATGCTGAGAATTTTCTGTTGGGCAATTTCCTTTTCCTGTCTATAACTATTAGGCTCAAAATTGCCGAGCGATGTTTTTCATGTTATGTACCCACCTCGTCGGACTTGCCGTCGGCGTCTTCAGCGAGGAGACGGGCTTCCTTGAGCTGGTTGGTGAGCTGGTCCATACGCTCCTCATCCTGCTGTGCTCTGTTCTCCAATACTTTGCACATACTGTCAACAACAAAAATATAATTCATATTAGAGGTTATAGCTTTAACACAAATTTGCAATGTAAAATCTTAAGGTGACTTTAGGATCATATCGTAGGATTTTGAGGCATTATCTTTATCTACTACCTAGTGTCTATCCAACACTGGTCGCCTCAACATGATCTGTATTATAGGTACTAAGGTTAAGATTAATATATCAATATTTGTACCAAACACCACATAGAAGCCAGCTTTGAAGACTTTCAAGACCTTCGCATAATTTAAGTGAAACAGTATATACCTAGAAAGAGACGAATTATACCCTTTCTAACTTTTTTATTTTTTTTTATTTAGCCTGTGTTATCCCACTGCTGGGCAAATGCCTCCCCCTGAACCTTCCACTGTTGTCTATCTCCAGCCTTATTCCACCATTCCCTGTCGAAGGTATCCAAGTCGTCACATTAGGCCTGTTAATGTTAATAAAAAAAATACTATTAACTTTTTAATACCTATATTATTTTGTCTATGCAGAGACCTGTATTTAAGTTAAAAAGATAAGAAGTTATGGATATGGCTTGTGCTGTGATTAGGATTCCTACGGCACCGCGATATTTGGGTCATGACCTAAAATGTATAAAAGTGGACTTTACAGCATCTTAGAATGGCACTGACTTATTTGTAGTTTTTATACGACAGGCGTACATACTAACTCAATAATTGATCACGTAATTTCAGATGTTTCTCTAAGAAAACTAGCAAATTTGCAATAAAACTATAAATATTTTATTTGTACGTACAGCTATTAAATTATGCTATTTATTTAATGATCTGAACTGTAAAAAATTAAGACAATTTTATTAGAGTAACATTCAAGATAAAAAATGTAATCTTTTTTATACAGTTTCTAAAATAAAAATATGAAAGCAATAAAATTACAATCATTGTTAATTCTGTCGATTCCGATAGTACAAAATAATATTTCCTTAATTATACTTTTTTCATTATAAGTTAAATTTATCAAAATTAAGTTCGTGTTGAACGCCTTTAACAAATTCTTATTAACAACAAGGGGCTGCAGTCACGAAATAACTGTTGCTATATCAAAAACTGTCAAAGAAACGCTTCGAGAATGTGAACGAACGAACATAGTACCGTTTTATTGGGTTATTTGCTTTCGATTGAAAGTAGGGCACGACTGAAATAGTTGATATTTAGGAGAACAAGAATGCTTCGTCGCTACCAAAATACCGCAAAATTAATCAGATCAAGTTTTTAGTCAGAAATTGAATTTGTTAAGGATTATTCAACAGTAGCATGCCTCCTAACCTTTTGAATTGACGTAAAAATACGGTAACCAAATTACTATCATACGGGCCGTGAGTCTATTTTTCGTAGTATAAAAAATTACTACAAGTCTCTATTTATAAGTGTACCTACTGTAAGTCATACTTATAGGTGTTCTACACGGTTATGAACTTGCGTCCCAACAGAGTGATCTTGGTGATAGCTTGGTTGCCATCCGCGTAGTTTGTATGAAATTTAGTTTACAACAGCCGGCTACACGGTTGGAATCCACCAAGGGCACTTCTGTGGAAGGCAGGTTTCCAACCATGTAGCACAGCTTTTAGTCATAATCTTTATTTCATTTGGATTAACATGATAGTTATGAACGTCATACAAAGCCAAAAAAGGTGTCACCAAATTTGCCTCAGACCAGTTTAGTCAAGTTTGTACGTGCACTTTTCTAATCAGTAGGAAGAGGTGCTACATGGTGTACATGTATCAGTAATTACCGATCTGTTAGGTATGTATATCTCAGTTAATTTTACCCTAACGAGAACTAAACAATAGGTATCTATAGATCTTTATCGAAATATCTTTAAATCTACAAGAACTTTCAAAAATCTATTCAATCGGGAGCTACTATAAACTATCTCAACGGTGGCAGTACGTTACTATTTTACGATCGATAATTTTCACGTATCATTTGAAATGGAAAGCAAAACTGCCTCCGTGGCGCAGCGGGAAGTGTATACGACTGCTGTGCAAGAGGTCCCGGGTTCGATTCCCGGGTCGGGTGAAAATGTTATTGGGCTTTTCTAACATGAAATTCCAGTATTGAGATTTTCCCGGAGTTTGGTAAACAAATGTTTCCGGTTGATGATAATAGGCTCGCCCCCTATTTCATGGGACCAAACATAGCTGGCGGAATGTGGGTGTGAAACACCTCTGCCTACCCCTTCGGGGAAAAAGGCGTGATGCTATGTTATGTTTATGTTAAGCAAAAGTAGGTCGTATCGGAAATCGAAAGAGAGTAGAAAGGGGTTGAAGGATTGGTAACGCGCTCGGGATACACCTGGTGTTGCCGGCGTCCATAGGCTACGGTAACCGCGTACGATTATTAGCAAAGTCGTAGTATAAAGAACAAGTACTAAATAGGCTACGGTAACCGCGTACGATTATTACCAAAGTCGTAGTATAAAGAACAAGTACTAAATAGGCTACGGTAACCGCGTACGATTATTACCAAAGTCGTAGTATAAAGAACAAGTACTAAATAGGCTACGGTAACCGCGTACGATTATTACCAAAGTCGTAGTATAAAGAACAAGTACTAAATAGGCTACGGTAACCGTGTACGATTATTACCAACGTCGTAGTATAAAGAACAATTACTAAATAGGCTACGGTAACCGCGTACGATTATTACCAACGTCATAGTATAAAGAACAAGTACTAAAGTCGTAATTCGTGATATCTTACCGGTTGTTCTCATCAGCAGCCTGCTGCGCTTCAAGCAGCTTTTGCTGGGCGGTGCCGGACCTCTCCTCGGACTTCTCGAGGTCCTCCTCAATCTGTTGTACCTTCCTGTTCATGGAAGCAACCTCCGCCTCAGTGGCAGTCAGGGTCTTCTCCTTCTCTTCCAAGTCCTTGTTGGCCTGCTCCAGCATGTTCTTGTTGCGGACCAAGTCCTCCTCCACCTGGGTAAGCTTCTTCTGGAGCTCACGGACTTCCTCGTTTACCTGGAAGGGTTGAAGGCAAATTGTAATTATTAAGGCTGTAATTTTTCACATTTTATTACATAGAGATAAACTCTGAGTATTCCACGGCGAGCGGCCCGATCCTGCTAACACAATGGTAAGCCGATGGTCTCATTCGACAGCTGTGATTGGCTTACTAAGTCAATCGTGCCATATTGCCGTCCTATGATTGGTCAATATTATTCCATCGGTCTGCTATCGACGTGTGTAATTTAACAGGATCAGCCCCATAATGTCCGTTGACGCGTAGCGAGGGATGTGTTTGATAAGAATCAATAGAGGCACTTCATTGAAGCGATGCTAAATAAATGAAGCTATTTGTTTATTTATTGGTTTTTAACAAACACATCCCTCGCTGGGTTTCTTCGCACATCTCAAACGCAGCCTTGTAATACTTATTTACAACATTAGTAGTAGGTTTTATCCAGCTGTTAAGAAAGTTAAATAAATCCCTGTATCAGTGGAAAAAAGTTTTTACTACCAGTACCTGGCAAGGTAACAAAAGGACCCATTGACTGAATTTTAGGCCAAGTAAAATAATACAAACTGAACGTATTGTGATTATATAGTACACCCGAATCGAACTATTGTTCGTAAATACGATGGCTACCAGAGATATTTATCTTGAACGAGATATCAATATTCAAATGACTATACCTAGTATATACTCGTATTCCTATAACGGTTAAATTTTGACAGTTACGTTCTATGGAAAATATACTTGAAGCTAGATAATAAAATAATATTAAGTAGGACAGATCTTTGTATAGTTTTTATTTTTAACCTTTTCAAATATATGTATACTTGTGAGATACTAAGCCTATATTATATATTTTTAGGGTTCTGTTCCTCTAAAAGGTACAAACGGAACCTAATTTATATTTCTGTATATATTTATTATTTATAATATATACTTTATGTATTTATTCCATAGGCACTTTATGTATTGTATAGTTTTAATGTATACCTGTAAGTATGTATCTATAATGTATTTTAATAGTATAAGTTCATAATAATATCATTTCTTTTTATTAGGTAAATTACTTAGCACCTACCAGTTTTTAGTTCTGCATCACCCAAAGGTTTGGGTGGTAGAGAATGCTTTTAGCATTAAGCCCGCCTTTTGTAACGTATTTTGTGAAAGACATTTTTTAAATAAAAAAAAACGGAACCCTTATATATTGTTTTGGCTAGATGTGATATTTATTTGATTACTATACCCTGAAAATGTTTCCGAATCCACTATAATTTCAATGGCGTATGTTTTTTAGGTGCGTACCTTTTCGGCGCGGAGGTTGGCGTCCCTAGCCTGCTGTTCGCAGGTGTCGGCCTTGTCCATGGCATTGTCCTTCTCCAGCTTCATCGCCTGCATCTTCTTCTTAATCGCGTCCATGGTGGCGGGATTGTGTCTTTACGGTCCGGTCAAAAAATACGCCAGTTACGGCCTGCAAACAAAAATATTCGATTAGTAATTAATTAAGCAATAACTGAAGTGGAAAAGTGTTCTTCTCTCTGTCTTCTGGTTGTAGTTTAAAGAATAGGCGTATGAAATAAGATATTGTCATGTTGATAAGCCTAAGAACTACGTCTTTTCTACTGCTACAATAGTTTGCCCAAACTTAAGGCAATCATTTATGGTCGTGCTAATGTGAAGAACATATTTGAGTAGCTCATATATTTTTTAAGAAACCTCGTTCTGGTTTTCCGTCTACAAAAATAGCATATTTTCTGCTTGGAACAAACCGCATTACTTTTATTTGTAAATCTGCCTGATAGGACTACTATCTGGGATGTTAAATTTACCAAACGAATATCTGGTAAAACACGTTATTAATATAACCTGCATTAAGTAAACAACAAGAAACTTATATTTTTTATCGAAAAAAAAACAAAGCTATTCCAGTTTATGAAGTTAGTTAAATTACGATGGCATAACGCCAACTACACAGATGTTACGTACTATATAACTATTGGATACCCACACACTGCTGATACAAAATTATATTTCAACCTAATTACAAAATGGGGTCGGCAGACTCTGTAGGTTGCTAAAATATTACTGTGGATTGTGATCCACCCCTGTTTTGGGAGTTATCCTTGCGTCCGGGGATTCAAGAACTGAGTGATGAGGATGCAAGTGTGTTGTTTCAATCATATTTTTGTAGATAAATATATTATATGATGTTTATATTATATAGTTTTATTTTTATATGTAGCGTCTGGATAATATTTAAGAACTACACTGTTTTCACTGACTTCAGTTATCATTCATTGAAATGAGGCGCTCGTAGCATTGTGGTACTGAGATGTTCGTTACGATCATTGAGGTTAAGCAACACTCCGCAAGGTCAGTCCATGATGGGTGACCGTTTGTAGCAATTTCATTCTCGAGCGTCTCCGTGCTTCGGAAGGCACGTAAAGCCGTTGGTCCCGGTTATCATTTAATGTGGTAGTCGTTAAGTCAAGTTGGAAGCTTTCTGGGCGATTTGATAAATTCCAACCCTAGGGTCTGCCTCAAGCCCACACGATAAGAAGAAGATTCATTGAAAAATGAAGTTAATCATAGAAGTTGATCGTATTAAATTTATTTTAATAACAAAATAAACAAATAAGTTGGTTGGTCCATATTTGAAATAAAAAACTATCTACACGTATTTAACAAAAGCTTCTTTGATCATCCTATAAATATTAGCAAATAAGTCTAGCTAATTGTCATATATACCGCCAACATTTGTAAAAGGTCTGTGCAAAATTCTAGCTTAAACCTAGTATGAAGTTCAAAAAGAAAAGGTTTCTCTAAAATTTATGAAAACTATCACGCAGTCAAAATCAAGTTCGAAGAATCGGTAGGTATATAAATAATCTTATAAAATTCTTTATTGAAAGCTCCAAAAAGTTTCTCACATGTGACAAAATTGCAAACTCATAAATAAACACAATTTGATTCCAAACTTTCCCTACCAAATAATACAAAGGTTTATAATTTGATTGGCACGACTTAATTTAATATCGTCCGCAGTTCAAACCCCTTTTCTCTTCGACTTTTGGTATAGTTTTATCGAAACTAATCTAATTCTCTACCAAGTTCTGGAGCGATTCGAGTTACGAGAAATAGACACTTGTTTTTACTTCTTCTTAGTTCTTACTAATGAAATATAATGTTTGTGAACTTTGGTGTACTCCGATACCATCTGATTCTGAAGTATGATTCGTATCAAAGAAGGTTTAAGTAATAAGTACGGTTCATGTTACTTGCAAATTTAACCGTAACTAATTGAAATTAGGTAAAAAATAGCACAACAGAAGAGCCTGTGTATTCTTATGTGTTTCATTGAGTGAGCAGTAAATTTATAAAGTTGCCTGAAACATTCATTATAATAATAAGTGGTAAAGTCTACCATTAAATTTTGAGAGAAAATCATGAAGTACCCCTATAATTGATCTAAATCTATATAAACTCTTTTTTGGTAGCTCGTCAAAAGTAAATCTATTCATAATAATTATAGAACATGTATGTAATATGTACCTAAGAATTATCGGTATTGCAGTCAGGAGCAGTTTTGTTTTCATTTACTCTTCCTCAAGATAATACAATAAACCATCTAAAAAACGACCATGGCTGATATTTTCTTAACGCTAATACCGAATTAGTGCGCCATAGCTTACCCGATGAGAACATCGATGTTTGAGTTTGTTTATAATAACCGGAGAAATGGCGCTAATGAATGTGGACAGAAATAACTTAGTGCTGGAGTTTTGAAGGCCGTTCAAATAACCAAATGTTATATAAAACGAGTTGCGGGCTTTCTTTAGTTCTGTAAGTTTATATTTATGGCAATTATTTTAGTTAGTAAATAGTTACAGAGAATGGCGCAAGGATCATTCCTTGTGGTACTCCTTGAATGTCTTCTGTACAGAATTTTTATAACCTAGATCTTGACTAATGTATATAGAGATTTAGAGACCATGTAGAACACTGCTGGGCTATTAAGGATAATGATATGAGAGACATTCGCATAATAGCGCTAAATGGGAAGCAGTCTAATGAGCATGTAATGAACAATGCGGTAGATTTTACAGTTTCATAAAAAACTGAAATTGGTTATTAGTTTATTTGGTTATGGATATATGGAATGGTATGAAAAACAAGGTCTGATTTGAGTCGGCATTTCTATCAACTTTTAAAATATAAAAATTAGTTATAGACCTACATAGTTATAAAATTTATTATTGATATTATAAAGGGGTCTATTGAAATAATTTTTAACTAAAATTGTAAACATTAATGTATCGTCAAAATTATTTATGAATACGAGCAAGTTAATAATTTTAGTTCAACTAAAGAAAACGTTAGTGGTGATTTCCTAAAATAGACTATATTAATGAAAAACCTATAAAAGAAACAGTTTGACCGTAGCGGTAACATTTTATAACCATTGCCGGTCGCTATAAAATAACAGTAAAATGTAACTGAACAAAACGGGCAAGCTTCGGTGTAGTTGCAAAAATAACGCAAAGTTAGCGTTGACGTATTCCTGGCTCTCTGACAAGACCACCGACATATTGTTAACAAAAATAACCGTGTTTTCACATTTACAACAGCTGTTGCAGTGTGCCCCTACTAAATATAAGTCAGGAATTTTAAAACGAATCTTCTAATTCGTGTATCGGTTTCTCTTTACCTAACTTGGTTGGCTGATCTTGTGACGTGAATCACTTTGTAATACTTGACAATAAATTCATTTACTGCCGCAACTTGTTGATTATAACTGATCTACGTTTTGAGTTATTTATTGAATACCTTTAACATTATTAATATAAATGTTTATCTTTTGTATTTAACTTTCTTTCTTTTCATATTTTCGTTTAGAATTTATTTTACCTACACCTCTGATGTAAAGACATAGTATATTATTATCATGCCCAGCAGTGGGATGTTTCTGGGTGTAGTGATGATATTACTATCAATATGTCAAATCGAACTGACTAGTTACGCACGTTATCACCTCATCTGTAACACAGGATTTTTCCTATGACAGGCATCTTAGATTCTAGACTTTATGTATAATTTTATAAGACTATTGATAATATGTACTATTTTAAATTCTGAATAAATAATTTGAATTTTTGATTTGATTTGATCATCATCTACTGGCCACGGATCTCCTCCAAAAGAAACATTATTCGCACATAATAGGTAATTCATTTCATTTTAGCGATACATTCAGATTCTTTTGAAGTTCTTGCTTAGACTCATAAAATTAGTATCGTATTTTAAAACACCTACTTCTCTTACTTTTAAACTAATTCAATTCAAACAGTTATAGGTACTTTTGTTTAGTATATAATTTACGCAAAGTCAAACTTATCTGATTGAAAGTGCTTCGTTGTATAACTATCCTTCATAGCCATGTCTGTCTCAAAGCTATCCGAGTTCGTATTAGCATATTTCCCCAGCGTATTATAAGTTATTGCTTTTTGAAGCAGATAAATTCAGTTTCTGTTATGAGTCTTGCATTTATCTGTATCAAATGGCGTCCATGCATTATTTTTTGTCTTTGATATGAGAAAAATAAGAAAAGTAAGTAAAATTAATTGAAACTTCTTTTGATGAAATATTCAGAATGTTATTACTACTTATACTCTCCTGAGGCTAGCACTTATTTGATCTAGGTCCAATAAAAAGTGTCAATATCAACCCTCTAAACAAGGTCAGGCAGTATGACGTCATTATGTACGTAAATGAATTTGTCTATTGGCTTAACGAGTGACGAAAAATAATGCTTTTGCTTCAATAAATTTAAACAATGAATGAACGTACGTAGTTACAAACAAACGAGTAGTTATTAAGTGTTCTGTTAATTTAAGCTTTACTATCAGAGTTTTTAAGATTTATATTCTAACAAAAATGTTATATTCTCTTATGTTAGTTTGTAAGGTTTATATATCTATCAGATATCTATGAGCCTTTGTAGTTTCTTTAATTAAAATTATTTTAATTATAAGTATAGGTGTGCCTCCGGTTAGAAACTTAAGTCTCATCATATACGACGAATTCTTGTTATATCTTACAAACTAAAATGATAAACGAAATACCAACGTACCTATATGAATTGTTGATCAAAGAAAATATACAACTATCAAGGCTGAATAATAAATAATTCTACTACTAAAAGGCATATTCAAAGATGACAAGTAAGTCCTTGAAATCGAAATGCAAAAAACGTATGACTAATTTGGACTATACAGCTACAGAAAGTTAGCCGTGAACAGGAGGCTGAAGGTTGAGGAGTAAGTAAAGTAGCATTAACTTAAATAAAAAATAATTTATTTCAAACCATCTTAGAAAGATTGAGTCAGAACTTTTTGTGGTTTGAGAAATAAAATTGTGATAGGTAACAAAATTTCAAATCCAAAACGAATTTGAAGTGACGAAATTCCTAGGACCTTGAACCTGGTAGAAGTTGGTAGGACATGGGCTTAACTACCATTAAAGTTAATAGAAGTTTCAGACAAAGGAAACGCTAAGTGGAAAATAATTTAATAAATCGATGCCCAAATGGGTAGGTACGTAAAAGGAACCTGGAGTTCTCTAGCTGATTTTGGACAAAAAAACTAAAATCATAATAGCTGATTATACGACATTTAGCTGATTATAATTTTGAACTAAAAGAAGTACCTTAGTACTTTTTTTCCTCTTATTTTATTTTAAAGTTAAAGTAGTTTTCATTCGAAATTTGTTTGAAGTCGAAGTTTTGATGTGGAACAGTATTAATTTTAAATACTATAACTATCAGTAACATTTCAGACATAGCTCAGGTTATGTGTAAGACTATTTCCTTTGATGAGGTGCCAACATTTTCAGATATCCGACCATTCGTTAATAATGATCTCTTCGTTGGTATGTCACGGTTCGTAATGCTATCTCCCAATTTATGATTACAGGTAGGTTTATCTTATAATGACTATACGTATTTAAAATTATTATAATCATAATTTTCCATGTAAGTCAAAATACTAATAATTTTAAATGTCGTCGTTGTATGAGATATTTTGTGTCTATTAATATTTCAGTGTATAGTGTGATATTTGGGTGTGGCAGCTTTAGCAATAAATAGAAATGTAGTTATATGTGTATATAACATTTCATCGAGGCATAGTGTAAGTGTCTAAAATGAAATTGGAAACCGAATATCAGTCGACAACAACGAATTCGCGGCTCCACGTCCTAATTTCACGATATATGGGCCACGACTGATTCTAAATAAAAATTGAGACGAGTTTCCTCATCTCGCTAAATAAATACTGATGTTCGGGCATGCCGCAAATAGGTTACAAGCGGTGTGTTGCGCGGGCGGCAGCGCGGCGTGGGCGGCGCGACGAACGGCTCACTATTTTCAGCGAGGACGCGCGACCATTGAAACCCGAGTCATATCCATGGGAAACGCGAGCCGCGCACACACCCCTGCACCACTAACTGACACTTATATCACACTGACCGTTAACGAACTAACTTGCGAGATACCGGTTATCCCTGCAGAAAATTAATAGTAACGTATCACACAACGAGAACACCAAATATGCCACTGGAGCCGAAATCCAGGAGCTTGGATACTCCACAGGTCACGTGCCACTATAAGGTCACACTAGGTCGGCACAGTCCAGCTTGACGCAGCAGGTCCTGCGAGGCGACGAGCCAGATCCAGGTGAAGTATCCAGGCTCGGGCGGCGTGGCGCCGGCGCACTCACCTCACGAGCGGGCTGTTCACACGGCGGAGCGACACGCACTGCGCCGCGCCCGCCCTCGCGGGCCAGCCGCGCGCCCGCCCGACTATTTTCGGTGCCAAAAATCCAGGATTACGATTCAGCATCGCAATCGCAACGAACGTGCCGATCACCACCCGTCACGCTCCCACACACAGCTACTCACTATTTTTGCTACAAACGCAGCAAGAGCGAGGCTCTGATGACGACGGCGGATGCGAATATCGATCGAATTGATACATCGTTGATACAAAAACACCACTCGCTGTCAATGCCGGCTAAATCGATCAGGTGGTAGTGTCCTGCTCTCACTCCGTTACGCGCTTCGTGTTGCAAATTTTCTAAATTCCGAAAGCCATCCGGCCGAATCTTACTCTACTATATTTAGCGTAATACCTACTGAACTTCATTGAGACCGTTACCTATACTGTTGTCATGGTCTTTATGCGAAAATCATGGAAAATTAAACGTAGAAATACGATGTTAAAATATTATATAATATACCTACAACCTAAATAATAAAATTATGCATAGGTACTTGTATGAAATCATCTACGATTTCGATTACGAGTCCAGTTCCAAATAGCCACAGAAATGTTGAAAGAACAGACTGGGTACAAAATGCTCCCTTGGGGTACGCTGTTTAAAATGCTTCATATTCTTGTTGTAGGATACTGAGTGTTCCAAAGCCGTTTTATGATAAATAAAAAACTACGGTACTTGTGGTTAACAATTAATTTGGCTAATAACATGCATTCAAATGCGATCGATACGTACCTATAAATCAAAGTAAGTAAGACGGTACACAAAAGCAAAGATTTTTGTAGGTGATTTTTTCTCTTAAGTTCTTTTCTCCATGTAGGTTACTGACAATTTTTATAGTTTTACAGATTCGTCATATACCTACGTATGACTACTTCTCTTGACTGCCATTTATGCTGGAAACTAAGATTTCTTCTGAAAACTACCTCGGTGGCGCAACGGATTTTTTTTTATTATTTCTAAAATCCTTTGTATGTTTATTTACATAAGATGCCACACACAAAAACCTGACAGGGTTTATCCGTGTGCTGGCGAGTCGATTAACTAAATACTTACTTACTATACAAAAATATTAACTTATTTGCTAACTTTTAATACCTACATACAGTTGTTTCAATTTATAAAGTATCATGTGTAAAATAACGTTTGGATTTGTACTTGAAACTTTTAGATCCCATTTTGTATAAATTTTGCAATTCTTCTGGGAGTTTATTAACTAGGAATGGAACTAAATAATTCATTTACAAAAAAAATTATACGACTGCTGGAACTTGGCTGATTGTATAGGTACCTACATGTTCAACTCCATTTGTAAGTCTGTTCTAAATAGAGGTATCTATCTCTATATTTCTGCAAAACAAATTTACATTACAACATGTAGGTAAAGGTAACAAGAAATAATTTTTTTTCGTCCTACCCCCGTCTCGTAATGTTACGTATTTTATGGTAAGGGTTCCCAAATGTGGTATTTTACTTTGAAACTCTTCACCTCTGCGCACACTAGGAGAGGATCACTGTATTTATCTTATATTCGGAAAAGTTTGAGGACAAACTTTGACGACAATTTACTGTATTATGGAGGTCATACCAAAAAAACTGTCATTAGGAAATGACAGTTGTTTTTTTTTACTTATGCTGTACAGTCAGCATCAAAACGATGTAATATTGATTTTACATAGGTATGACTCTCGCCAAGGAGTAGTGGTTATGGTGGTCGCCTTAATTAAACATTACTTTCGCAATAAATTAACACAGAAATTCAAAATGTGAAGGCAATTTTTTTGCCTATTATGCATTCTATTAACTAGTATGTCTGTATATGCTTTTACGCACATAACGCAAAAAAAAACCACGGCATGAAATTGAATGCAGTTTTCAAATTTTAATTTACTTAAACTTCAAATATTAGGCCCCATTCCAGCACAGAAAAATATCTTGTTTCCACTTTTTTATGTGAACTGAAATGCGCGCGAGCGGAGCTGCGAGCAACAGTTAGTTTAATTCATATGACGGCTTCGAGTTGACCTATTTTGTTTAGTTTTATTGATTGCGGCCTTCTAATACTGGCCACATACTTAATTTTTATATTATGAATTGACGGCAGAATGACATTCAAAATTACATTATTAGTTTTTTTTATGCACCTAAGATAAATGGTTTATACTCTTTTGTTTTTTTTCGTAGTATTATAGCTTCTTTTGTTTTTTTCCGTAGTGTTATAATCTCTTATGTTTTTCTCTGTTTTCTTTCTATATGTCAATTATTTATATTTGCACTATTGTCTAATCTCAGAGTTTATAAAATACATTTCTACTTACATTACAAATCAGCCATAATGATCAAACAAATAAAACACGTCATGGTATTTAGTATAAATTTATTTTACAAGAGTGAACAGTTTAAAGCGCTGAAAGGTACACCTCTGGTAAGCATGTCTTAAAAACTGACTCGAACAGGAGTCGACAAGAGTATTTATGTAAATACGAAGCATTCCTCTCATCTAATAGAAGGATACAATCATATTGTCGTACAAAATCTATATGCTAAAGTAAGTACAATTGAGTACAAAAGTTTACAAACATAGTAAATAATATCTCCCTTACTCTTTGAATTCGGATGGAATGTTTCGATATTGGAATGTGTTACAATTTAATCCAAAGCCGTTTGGAAAAGGTATGATTGACGAAATGAATAAAACCACCATTTTCAATCTACGGAAATTTTGTTTTGTAGTTATTTGAAGTATGGTCCACAATAAAATTGTTATGAGTAAATGTCGTTTGCATATCAGAAAAGGATTAATGAATTTAATTTAGATAAAAAAAAAATTATATAGTAAAGCAATTTAATGGTCGACTACCTATACCTAGGCGTTACTTGGTGGAAACCCATCGTTTTTTATATTACAAAAGTTTTGGGATCACATCACTATAGATACAAAAAAAATTTTTGGTCATTTTATAACTTTTTTTTTATAATAAAAACATTTATTTTCATGCTTTTGCAACTATCAGTGTGGAGAGAAAGACCATTAGTTCTCTCAATAAACATTAAGTTGGAACATTTAGCATGAAATGAAGGCATTTCTGACAGACTATCTTCAACAACACTGGCTGAAATACATATCCCAAACGGCTCAGACCACACATCAAAGTGTAACGGAGAATACCTAGTGTTATAACACAAAATTAAAAACTCGTTATATTTTCATAAGAATAATACTTTTACACATAAAAATTCTCATCATAAAAATACGCGGCGTAGCGTGGGTACGTACAGAATAATCGGCAGTGTTTGTTAGGCGCGTCCATTGCTACATAAAATGAGCATTGTAGTAATAAACTGGCAAATAACTGCTATATAGCAAATATCTTTGCACGAATTCAGGTTACGACATCGTTTAGAATCATTCTATCGTTTATGAAAGTGCGTTGTTTCAGGTTTTAGTAATTTAGGACAGTGTAACTTGATACTTTGGGCTTTTTCGTTTTTATGACATGGCTTTGACATTTTCAAAAGGACTAAAAATAAGGCAGCTCTTCACTGCTGATCGTGCCATTGATTAATGACCTCACAGCTTTAAGAACATGACGAGGTACATTAATTCAAAAAAGTCAAGAAACAATCAATTCGAATCGAATACGAAGTACTGGACACTGCAGATAAAGAGTGGAGTTATGGGTTTTTTTGTCAAATTTCAATGAGAACTAGTCCATTAATGACATTTCTACACATGTTCAGCGGATTACAATATTATTTAATTCGTGCAACATAGATATTTCAATTATTTATTAGGTATTTTTAGAATTTTAGTTGCTATTCTAGACAATGTACAAATTTCAAAAATATTTTTACAACTAGATATTTTGGTAACAATGATAATTTGGACAATAAATTTCGTTTATTAGGTACATCAATTTCTTCATATAGAGAAACAGTGCAGAATAAAAAAATCCTGATACGATCGTAACAAGTTGGTTGAACTCTCAATTTTATGCGTTTAACGTCAGCAAACATTTGAACAAGCTTATGGCCAGAACCATAGTTGTATTTCGCCTCGAATTTAGCAGTTCTATTTTCTTTCTTTTTACTCTTTATTTTGTATCTAAACGACTTTTAAGATCAGTTAGCTTCATTAGAAATTTAAAGATTTTTTTTATTCCGTTGCTTGTTGCGTTATGTGAAAAAATTAAAATTAGTTTATTTATTTTTGTCTTTCTGTAAATATTGCCTGACTTTGAACTTTAACATTTGATACTTTTACTTTCATACGGGCATTAGAAAAAAAAAGTCTTTACAGCTTTTTAGATAGTAACGCTCAAGAAAACATTATTAGCTGACATTGCCGTTCTCTCTGTAACATGATGTGGTATCTGCAATATCATTTCTCTCTCTCACACAACAAAACCACATCATTTTTAATAGAACAATTTCTAAAGCAAATTCATATTTATATCACCAAATAGGCACTTAATCCAACAACGTCAAAATACACAAAAACAGATTTTGGACTTTCTACAAATGTCAAATTTAGAACTTGAGCTGTGCAAAGAATATCAAGTTTCAATAGAAAATATGCCTCGCTTCCACAATGCAACTTTTCCAAGAAAATTACATACCTAATAATATGTGTTCAAAAACTTGGAAATTCACTTGCAAAACTTGCATGATATAAACGGGCTTTAATTATTTGATCCATCTACAAATTTATTTTCTCTCCAATACGCTTTCTTATTTAATCTCAGCTAATAAAGCAATAATCTGAAGACATTTTAACACAATTTCGTGTTACGTTGTTCCATATGACTAATTTTTGAAGCAACATCCACCGCGTGCGCCCGCACAGTCCACACACATTTCCCGCCCATTCTTCACAAGATGGCGGCCGCTTAAAGAAAATGGCCGCGCTCAGTTTAGTATCCTGAAAGATCTGCAAACGTCTGGTCCACTTCCTCTGCTATGGCCTTGTATTTACTGCGCTCTTCTACAACCTCGTCTGTTAGTAAGATTAGTGTATTAGTAAAAAACTAAATGCTTGTAAAATTACAATACTACATTGTTAAGAGTTAAATATATATAACTATAGATTTCCTAAGTCAGTAATAGTTATAATACTCGTATTACTAAGGAGAAAGAAATAATTATCCATTTTTGTTATTTTATTTTGTCATGTACCATTTCCTTTTCACAATTACTGTTTAACCCACCCATCTGCATAATTTGCTGTACATCAATAATTTCGACAGTGCATGCAAAATAATCTTTTTCATAAAATAAAATACAGATATTTTATGAAAGAAAAGCAAAATGAATGTTAATACTACATACTGCTACAAATAACTACTTACATGTCACTACTTACCAAAACCAAAGCATTTCTACAAAGCTATTAAACAGGATACTTACGATATTTAGTTTGATGATGAAAACGCCTGCTTCTGACTATCATAATTATGGTAGTTACATCATATTTTTACAGTACAAGATTAGGAATTCGGTTGATTGAACTAAACTAGTTAGGTAGCTACTTGTATGTAGGTACAGTCGCCCAAAAATGAGTCAACCTTAGCGATAATTAGATCTCACAGAAAGTTTTGTCAAAACTAGTTTACTAGTTACCGCTTTCTGGGCCGACTGTACCTAAGTCAAACGAATGAACTACTGATTTTAGCTGAAGCAATAAATATTTCAAGTGGACCTTCATTGTGAAATTATTCTCAAATGAGATAGGTATTTAACATAAGAGAGAAAATTGTGAGTTGATAAATGTAAATCGGCTCTTGTAATTATTTGAATGATTAATTTGACGGATACTTTTATATCAGAATTAATCTCCGTTGTTAATATTTCAAGTACTTTCCAGTCTTTTTTTACCTTTTAGTTTGACTAGCCCATAGATATAGGTACATAATTATATCGACCTAAATTACTATCTATATATCTGTCAGAATACTCTTCTAAATAGACTATGAAATAGCAGTGACGTCTAAGAATATATGAAAAAAAAACGTTATAAAATAAAATCCTACTAATTCTACGTGAAATATTGTAGTATTGCATTTAGTAGGTATCAATAATAGGTGACCGTATCTACAGGAGACTGAATAAAACAAAGCATAAGTAATAAATTAATATATTATATTACTCGAAAATAAATACCGCCATAAAGCTATGGATTTTAATACTTTAATTAAGGAGTATAAAACATAAAGTAAAAATACATCTATTCGGATAATGCTTGTAGCGCGGACGGTGGTAGGTACCGCGGCATGGCTGAGTCACCACAGCCAGTTCCGAACGAAACCGGGCCAGCTTATTCCTTGAGGATGAGCTCCACGAAGGCGGTGTCCAGGTCGTCTCCGATATCCTTGTACTTCTCCTTCTCAGCGACAAGTTCGTCTGCACATTCGACACATGGTTACGTCATGTTCGACAACAAATTAATACAAACATTGTCTAATATTTTGCCTTACAAATCCATATCTCTTTCCAAGTCAAGTCATGGAAAATTAGTTGCAGCATGATGGCGATTACAGACGGTGCGACATGAACCAACGTCGGCATGAGTGCGGCGTGGCGTAGTTGTAAACGCATGTCAGAAGCAGCTGAGCATGCTGATGATCCGTTAGTGGTGTCATTGTAATTGTCGATAAAATATTATGTATTGCTTGCATCCATAATCTTCACATCACAAATCACAATCCAACTTGTACCGTCTGTAAACGCATTATTTCAGTAGCGGCAGAAGTAAAAATATAAAGATGCTTACATGATCGGATCCTTGTTATATTGAAGCCATGCTTCGGCTCGCTGGGTTACTAGAAGCTCGTTTTACTTTCGCAAAGAAAATGTGAGGTTTCGATAGAAATTCCAATTAGTTTCGCATGCAAACTCAGTTAGAAAGCGATATTTCTGAATTTTGTAATGATTTAATGGACGTCTAAATTGTAACGAGGTGCGCGTATCGTGAAACGTAAATGCAGAGTGACAGCGACGTCGGCGGCGCGGCGCGGCGCGGCGCGGCTCAGTGGCAGCACGTGCAGCGCTCGCACGTGCGCGCGGGCGGCGGCGCGGCCGAGCGCAGCCCCAGGTCGTCGAACGCGCAGTCCAGCTCGCCGCCGATCTCGTGGAACACTTCTTTGCTGGCGATCAGATCGTCTGCGGACACGGCGCGATCATTCGCTATGGCTCATCGTCGGCGGTCGCCGAGAACACACGCATGCAGACCGACCGATGGGGCCCGAGTTCCAAGCGAGCGGGGATAGAAATTCCATCAGCTATAGTTTAGACGTTTATTTTCAACATACAAAATTATTTATAGGGGACGACGCACTAAATTGCCACCGAAGGGATCGCGAAACGCCGGCGGCGGCGCGGCAAATTGAATATAAGAGTCCGAGAGAAACGAGTGAGGGCACTACAGCATTTACGACGGCGGAGCCGGGGACGCGGCTTCGGCGCGCTCTGCAGCGGCTGCGGCGCGCGCTGCTGCGACTTCGGCGCGCTCGGCGGCGTCTCCCGCACGCGACGCGGCGCCCTCAGCGCGCTCTAACGCAGCGACGACGGGCACGGGCGCAGGATCGGTTGGCGCTACTGTGCCCGCGACCACATTCGCAGCTCCCTCCACTCCGGGAGTACCGGCAGGTGCTGTGCCGTCAGCGGCGGGAGCTTGCGCTGCACCTTCGGCTGGAGGAGCACCTTCCGCAGGGGGAGCGGCCGGGGCTCCTTCTGTCGGAGGAGCACCACCTTCGGCCGGTGGCGCGGCGCCATCAGCCGCAGGGGCGGCGCCGTCGGCAGGAGCAGCACCGGGTTCGGCACCGGGTGCTCCTTCGGCCCCGTCGGCCGGTGGCGCTGCACCGTCGGCTGCAGGTGCAGTGCCTTCTGCGGGAGTGGTGGCTTCTGCCCCCTCGGCGGGCGGCGCGTCGGCGGGCGCCTCGGGTTCCGGTTCTGGCGCGGGCGGCGGGGTGGGCTCCTTCGGCGGAGGGGTTGGCTCCTTGGGCGGCGGTGGTGGTGTCGGCTCCTTGGGGTGCAGACGTTCGTACTCCTTGCGCGCCGCCTCCCTTGCAATCTCGATCTGGCGGATGTTGGGGTCGACGCCAGGGATGAGGTCGACGAAGGAGTCGTCGATGTCGTATTGGATATCGTTGAACCTCTCCTGCTCGCCGATGAGATCATCTGCGACAGTGTGGGCCGTGAGCGAGCGGCGCGACTGCATGCATTATCACTAGCGGCGGGCGGGGCGCACTACAGGGGGCGTGCGGGGCCTCTCATGCCCGATGGCTCGGCTGATGATGGTATGTACAATGCTTCGCGTGAACCGCTCTCGAATGAGCCGATCTTCGCTTTCTTCAAAAAAATTTAGGTTCGCCCCGAACTTCCCGAATATTCTTGGTAGTTTCCAATTTTTTAATGACTGTTATTTTATGGTAAATTCGTTTTAAATGACTGATGATTGTCGTTATAGCTGATAGAACCGTCGGGATGGTGTTAGTCGACAGGAACGGACTGGGAGCACACGTGTTAGTTAAAAATACAACGTTATAAAAATAATAATATATATTCATAAACACTTTTATTAGAATACTCTTAAAAATCATTAAATTATTTTTCACGAACTTATCTATCAATTCATTAATCGATAACATTAAAAAAGACGGACTCCCTACGTGATTGCATCGCTCGTGAGTGTTGGACAAGTGTGACGTCACGCGCGGTCACGTGACTTTCTAATCTATGGTCGATGCTCGCCGCGCGGCGCAACTCTAAACTTTCAAACTCGGAATAGTCGCCATTTATTCATCGATTAATTTAAATAAATAACAACAAACTCAAATTATGACACGAAAAAATCATACTCCAAACATAATAAGAATATCAAATATTTCCAATTTAGCAAGAATATTCCTATAAATATCATTATTTATTGTATTACCGTCACTCATTGAATAAAAATATCTAATCTCTTCACTAACATAAGTAAATTAAGTTTATAATAAATTGCAAACAGTGCATATGAAAATTATAGCATACGACGCTTTGTACGCACTTATCCCGTTCAGTGTAATATAAAAATTATATCGAAACAGAATACAGCGACTAATTTGTTCTACAAATATATAGAAAATTTTATTAATGTACAAAAACTATGTGCATCTTTATAAATAATGCTTAATGTCTTTTAAGTTGAGTGTAAAATGTTGAACATTTTGGACCCCATTTTGGAATGTCGATATTAACATTTTATACCTTACACTAAGTGCTAGAGAAGCGATTACTGCATACGTCATAAATATCCATCATTTGACATAACAGGCACGCTCGTAAAGTAATGACTATAAACAAATTACACGTTTCAACTATACGGACATACATATTAGTAATTTGTGGATGTAATAAAAACTTGCACATGGCAGTGCTATAGTAGCGAACACTCGATTTTTTGACGTTACATTGAAAAGCGGCTGGCAATTATTCTAAAACTAATAACATCTATTCGCGCGCTCGACTCACTTTTTTGTATTCATGAGTAAGAAGTTTAAAACACTATGTCAATTTCATAAAAACTTCTTTGCAACTCTCCTCGACATAACCATTCGCGTAATTAATTAAATTTTTCGAGATGGCAACAAAACAAGTTGACGTTTGTCTGTGTCGGGATCGTGCGCTAGTGATGGGCGGGTAAGTGAGCGGAGCGCGCGAGCGTGGGGGAGGGGCGAGGTGTTCACATGTTCTGGATGTCGTGGAGCGTGGCCTCCATCTCCTCCTGCAGGAGTTTGCTCTTTTCGCGCTCGGCCACCAGATCGTCTGCAAGATCGGACGTGGCCACGGTCAGTGGAGCACACAACAAACCGCCATTCAGTCCAAATATTTACAACTATTACTTTAAATCGTCAACGTTTCTACATTATAATAAATGTTTGAACCGAACAGCACAGGCAAAAACAACAACAATATAAAAACCATGCCAAATCACATAAATTAAATCATATTTTAGGTTCGAGCAGACTAGTAGGAGCACTTAAACAGTCATGCTAACAAAAAAAAGTATATGCACAGAATTGAATTTGAATCGCAAGCGCCAGAATTATATAATAAGTGTGGCAAAGAGATGATTATTTCATGATTTTGTGCACGAGTGCTTCAACAAAAACAATTCTGTGGTTACAAAAATAAACTCTAACACTGTTACTATGAAATTTAGATATAAATAAGCTTGAGATTCTAGCAGAAATGACAGAAAAAAAAGCTTTCAAATGTATTGTACAGCATTGTAACTCATAAGCCAGCTCTAATGACGGCTGAAATGGTATCATTATAAGTGCGTAATGTCTAAAGCTTTTGTTATTTTCAAACGTGTTATTTCAACTTGACTTTAGAGATTTGAATTCACTTAACCAACTGCTGTACGTAGTATCTGTATAAAATCTGGTGACCCTTGAAAACTTAGAAAACCAGCATCAATAACATGAAATCAATAATACTGACTTCCTTAAAAATTAACTTTACTAATGTTTCATTATCTTTCTAAATACTCTTTAATTTTAAATATATTAAATTTGTAATATTATTCTCGTTATATAAAATGATATATTACCTTCAAGCCTGTCGACCTCCTTCTGGAGTTTCTGCACGGAGCGCTCAGCAAATTCAGCACGTGCCTCAGCCTGTAATATTATAAGTTGCTGTGTTAATTTCTGAACTTCAAGTGAACAGCCTATTTTCTGTGCACACTATATGATGTGTTTATGACAACAAAAATTATGTACTTGAACTTGTTTTTTCAATTAATTTAGGTTATTTTCATTCATATAAGTATATATTTTCGTAATTTAATGAAGAATAGTGATCAATTGATTAAAATATTTAAAACTTAAGAATAAGTATGTATGTAGGTATATCATCTGAATGAATTATTATTTTTTCTTATTAGAAAATAGGCTGTTTTACATATTTGTTATTGCATGCAGTGGACTCCAAAATCAAAGTTAATATTTTTTTTTTTCAAAAAGTTAATTTTACTAAAGAAATATCAAAATGTAGTAGTAAAAACAAAAAAAAACTATATTACAAACGATAAAAGCCACAATCACCATGCATTTACCTTTACCGAAAGCGGCTAAGTGCTGTGTGATGACACTACAACACTAAATACCAGGACCGTTACCCAATGTTTACATATTATGTACTATGAATGTGAAGATATACACATATTATTAGACAATACGCAGATACTCTGGTAGTCTTAGAAATTTAGAATACAAAATGGAAACTATTATTATATATATTTTTTTAATTTCAGTTTTTAACTTGCAACATTATTACGAGAACAATTTTGTTGTTGCTTAAAGGAATTGTATCCATGGCCGTTAAATAAATAAAAAAAAAAACAATTTTGTTGCCTTCGAAAATAGCATCTTCTTAATTCTAAGCTATTATACTAATGTTAATTGACATTATTACACGTCATACAGTATTTAATAACTGGAATTTAACGATGTCAAACGATACTGGCCAGTGGCCATTTATTGGATTTTAAAAGTCTTCGACTTTTATTTTGTTGTTCGAAATTTAAAATCTTTGACAGTTGATTTGACAACCAGAGCACCTGTGGTTCACAAAACTTACTTGCGATAGTTTCTGCGAGAGGCTGTGGATCTTATCCTCGACGTGCTCGCGCGACGCCATTGCCTAGCCACACAGGATGGATTACTAACGGCAAGCCACCGACATGCCGCCTGTGTTGTGACTATATGCCTTTTTATCAATACTTCACATCATCACATAGAAATAAAGGCTTTCAAATACCAGAAACGTTAAATTGGAGCTCCATCAAAAACATCCAACAATAGAGACTTTTGTGAAAATAGTTGAATCATATCAGATTCTAGAAACTTCTGAAAAATAACATAAGATGGAGAAATAGTTACTTCTGAGAAGTAAGAGGACATTTAAATTTAAGAGAAGTCTGAGAAGTAAGAGGACGAAAATATTTACATCAATTACAGAAAGCACATCTGATACAAAGCATACAATCACAACACAGACGTAAAGTACATACAGCTATAGAAATACACAAGTACAGAAATAGGTGATAGAATTCGTAAATAGATAAATAGATGAAGCACCAACCGCAGCCACTCGACACTATAGCCTACACCAAACGGACGTAGCTTTTACGATGCTGCACCGACGAGGCATAAAAATGTCAACCCAATATACGCTTTAAACGATACGGTTGAAAATGCTACATTAAAGCAGTCCTCGGGACTGTCATCTCCTGCAGCTGAGACAAAGAAGATTATATTCTCTTCTTGATATTTCCAACCATACCCACTTTAGAGTTAATGTAATTGACATTTTTGCTGCCAAAGATGCAACGTACTAACCCCAAACAATGAATGGCAATGAACATGAAACGAAACTACAACCGTAACCAATTCTATCTACGTATCCTTCTGGTCCGGTTGTCGTTTACCTCTTTCAGTTGAGCGTCCAGCACTTTTACTTGACCCTCGTACGTCTCTTCTCTTTGCGTAGCCTGCGATTATTATTTGTTAACGAAAAACACAAAACAGAGAAAACCGAGTACATGCGGCATCACGCAGTGTTGCTATACATACAACAATACGCGATGCTATTATAGTAAAACGGATATAAAATACACTAAAACTATATTACAACAACATAACTGTTAAGAAAAGAAACATACACAACAGCAAATTAAGAAGAAAATATCAATATTTAGAAAACTTAACACGGCGGCGGAGTTAAAGACGCACTACTCTCGTAGCACCATTTACCAACAGCGAGTTGAAAAGATTGCAACTGTATGGTAAATAGAACGGAGAGGCTACACTAGAGGGTGTGTGCGGCTGAATGCAGTTAGGCAAGCTAACGTAAACACTCGCGTAATGAACCGATCTCGTTCGCATTCACACCTCCTTTAGGCGGGTGGTGAGGGTTTTGATTTGGTTTTTGTACTCCTCTTCGCGTTGGTTGGCCTGTATAGAACGTTATTGGTTACTCTTCACTTACATCATCAACAATTCGCACACGTTCACGTCCATCTGACTCATCTGATTAGCATTTTACACAGAAGTCAAGTGTTTTGTCCTAGCCTCCGAGACAATGTGAGGAACTTGCTGCCATACTTTCAAAGGATTACAAAGGTTGGTGCATCATTCGAAATTATACATTTTTATAATCAACAATAACTAATTTGACTTTTAAATGACGATTTTAAATGATTCCCGGATTAGAATTTTCTAAACTTATTCTTAGCTTTGACGAATACATTATACTTAGAAAAGTAAAAGCAAAGATATATACCTTTTCCTCTGAGACTTCCAGGGACTTCAGGTTGTTACCAACAACACGGAGCTCCTCCTCAAGCTCGACGATTTTGCTGGAGGAAAATAAAGCGACAATCAATTTTTACTGTAATTCAAAATTGCAAAACGAAATCAAACTTTCAATCACGTAGAACAAGATTCCAATGATTTTTCCATTGCTAGTCTTTTTATTATAGTTGCAATTTTGTTTATTCGAACATCAATTAATATAAATAAACTGCTATCATTATGTAGAACTATTAGCTCTATTAAACGGAAAATTTTAACAGCTTCTAATCAATACCAATTAGCTGTCAGCACTCGATCGGTGACCGACATATTTGACAATTTAAACTTGTACTCTTACATCTAATAATGGTTTCAATGCTAGTAAGGGTTAAGCGTGCATGTTATTATAATGATGTATTATTTGAATAACTACATCAGATTCTTGAATGATTTATGGATTTATATCAAGAACATGAAGAAATTATTCCATGCAATGTTGTCAAGTCGATGATTTCACGTGTTTTTCAACAAAATCTTGTCTTTTGATCAAATAGCATCGCCTTAGCAACATACGATATCCATTACATCAGCATGTATCAGCGAAAATTAATCAAACGCATATAGATTAATTACTTGCTAAGAGTTTCTCGATTTCACTGACACATAGTGCAATGGTATGATCTCGTGCATTGTATTGGTCAAGTTTACTGATAACTTCTAAATCGTGTGTGGTGTATAACCAATGAAATTGAGTTGCTTGCATTGCTACACTTGGAAACAGACCGGCTCGTATTAACGCTATATCATCATCAAATTTTAATGTAATATTTGTAGTAACGTCATCTGGTTCCAAGTGTAGTGTTGGCTCAAGCACATTAGCTACTTATGTTTTGGTGGTAACTTTTCCAGTAGCTGTTGTGTTCGAGCAGTAAGCCACTAGCCGTACTCACCAGTCGCTCTGGTCAGCGCGCTCCTCAGCGCGCTCAAGGTCCTGCTCCATCAAGACGAGCTTGCGCGCCACCTACCGCCGGCCGAGCGTTAGTACACGCCCACACGCACACACACACAACACACACTACTCTACCGAGCCGGGCACCGCTCTCGACTTGCTTCGCGACAACGTGCAGTGCTGTATAAGTACTTTACGCGTGGCTTATGCTTTGTGTTAGTGTCACTGTTGTCTACGCCGACGTGAATAAACTACGCAAAGGTGTGGGGTGCACAGGAATTATAATAACTTAATTTACTTCGTTTTGTTAACTTGAATTAGCCAGAAGATGGCTTGTAAGAATAATGAACGATTTGATTAGCAATAAAGTGGAAGGTAATCGAGAAATGAAACCATACTACCGAAGTGTTTGTCGAGCTCTTCCGAGACTCGCACTTTATGTTAATGGACTTTCGTCCGCAACGGTGTATTTATCTAGTTTGTGCAGACATTTGTATGTTAAATGTAGAAACAAATATCCTCGTGTTGTCCTGCTACAACCAAAAAGCAAAGCAGTGGTGGTACTCCAGGAGCAAAAACACAAACAACGTAAAATCAGAAAGGATCACACAAAGCGGGTGGAGTCGAGAGCGGTGTCAGAACTCACATATTTAAAAATATAAACGAGGGTTGTCCCAAAACATTTAGTTCTAAAAATTACTTTTTTCAATAAAACATTAATTATCTAAGTGCTATCTAGTGCATTATCATATTCGTTAGGTGATGTGTGCGCTTGCATATGTGCGGCACGCATACGGCCAGTAATTCTGGTGTAATGCGGTGCATATCTGAAAACGAAAATTGCCCTATACCACACATATTTCCTGACAACCTAGCCTACAGCCACGTTTAAGTGATACACACACTGAAGACAGAAGTTTAGTTGACACATGGACATGATAGTTATACATTTGCAAAGAAATATCCATGAAATGGGGCAACCCTTGTTTTAGTCTGACGAGACGAGCGACACTCGAGTGTGACTGGAGGGTCGCTCGTCTGCACCGTGTACTTATAATTAAGAGCGGTGCCGTTTCAATAAGCATGAACCGGCACCGCAGTATTAATGTATGACAAATGCAAATTAATTTAATGTCCTGGTGTTCAGCTTCCGTCTCGTTCGCGACCTAGAATGGGGACATGCAATAAGAATACAGTGAGCACCGATGTTAGAAATACCTATGTAGGTAAATCGGGTTACTGTGCAGAATGTTAAGAATGCAAATGAACAACCATGCAGAACGGAGGCGAAAACTTGTAAAACAACGCGTCGGGACCACCGCGCTAACGTTCATTATTGCGTGACTCGCTGAAATAACAATGTTCGTCCGCGTCGCGACTTAACAAGTACTAGTTAGCGTAATTCTTATTTGAGCGTGTGACGCGGAGCGATGTCAGCGTTAGTGGTCCGTCCGCAGTACAGAATGAAACCTACGATTCACCGGACTCGGCGCGCTCCTCCGCGCGCTCCAGGTCAGCCTCAACCATGGCCAGCTTACGAGCAACCTGAACACACCAGACCACGTTACACAGCCGTACAGACGGATCATACAACATCGAACATGTGTAATTCGTTAAAGCTCGTGTCCGTCAAAGCTCGGCGCTCTCTTGGGCAAGTACAACGCACGTATATGGAAGTAATGCTTATGTAACAACATGTGCGATCAAGGAGGTTAGTCCTTCCTTATAAGGCTCGGTGAGCGAGATCAGCCGCGATACGATTCCTTCTTGGGACGCTGACTTTTACGACTGCCTTCACTTCACCGCGCAGGGTCATATGTCAGGGGAATTAGGACGTACTATTGCCGAGTTAACCATCTGGCATCGAAGCGCAGTGACTAATATTTCCAACAAAAACATTACAAAGATGGCAGTATCTTATCTTGAGGCGATAGTAAGTACGCTGAGTACAAGAATGTTCGCTGCATTCAATGACTATATACTTATTGACAACGAATTCAAGCTCACACTAGTTAATTTGCGGGGTATTGTTAATCATTTTGAACTCCAAATCTCACAGTTTAGTAGAGACAAAAATATATAAAAAATGGTATTTTACAGGGTATGGTTGTTATAGCTTCAAAAGAAGAATATTTGGATATGTGTGAGTAAGGAAACAACTTCAAACCTGGTAACACGTCACGCTCACGTGAATGAGAAACCTTTTATTTGAGAACACAGAAACAAATCCGAGTATGGAACAAATTGAACAGCGATTATTCAAGACAACGCGATATGGCATCGTCATGAAATATTCATTACATGCGTATTGAAGCAAGACAAGCCAAACCAAACGACATCTAAACTCCCATATAAAGACCTCATCGTATTTCTTGTCAGCTTCCTCAGCAAGGAACCTGGCCTCCTTCAGCTGGTTCTCCAGGGCGTCCATACGCTCTTCATCGGCCAACGACCTGTTCTCGAGAACCTTACGGGCACTGGACACGACGGAACATACAACTTTAGTATATGATCGAGAGGTGACTATTGCTGAAGGGGGATGTATCAAGGGTAACCCATTTGTTAGAAGACATGCAAGAAACGAACACTAGGAACACATAAAGCGAGAGACGACTGCAGTATGGGAGCTGGAATAAATATGTGGCACGTGCAATAAGTGAGCACATCGCTTTACCAGCGAATAACTTGTTATTGCACATTCCAACATTATGAGTAGCGAATTAAACTTGCAACGGGAAATTTAATTCGCTTTAAATACTAAACTAAATATAGTTTCCGAGTATCACTTACTTTGTTTTCTTCAAAATCATAAAGTAAATATGATCGTAAATTTAACGATTGTTTAGTAAAACTTTGTGCTTAATTACACTTACAGTTACTTTCTGTGATATTCGGAACTGTTTGAAATTTAAAACAAAATAATCTGATGTATCTTAGATAAATATTCATTGACGTTTTTTATATTGTAACATTAGTCATTTAGGAAACCAGATTATCTAGTTTTAAACAATTTATTGATTGCAGTTTGTGTTATTTCACGCAGTATTCATAATAGCTTCACGCCGAGACATTTTTCATTTTCATCATTCCGACATCTTAAAAGCTACATCCATTAATAAATTCAATATCTTTATTTTTATCAATTATGGCGTCAGCTATAAGAATAACCTAAAAACCCCTATTCCACATTCATCTTTTATTTAGTCATCAACTCATCACACACAACTTGGTGCAAGAATATGTTAAACGTGGAACAAGGAGATCCGCGTAACAACGCCAACTGTCATCCGAAGTTTCTATCGTATTCCAATACGTCTTAAGTACCTACTTAAGAGTTTATTAGATATCAGAAATATACCGTAAAGGAATACGCTATAGATACTTCATAACTAATTCAGTATTTTTAAGAAAATGTTCACATTTTGGACTCAAAATTATGGCGAATATTTGATTTTGAGTAAATGTGAGCATCGTATAATGTTATGACGTCACGGGCAAGCATTCACCTCTTCGTATTTCTTGTCGGACTCTTCAGCGATGAGCTTGGCCTGCGATAGCTGTGCTTCCAAGATGGCGACCCGGTCGTCCTCCATATTGGTTCTGTTCTCCAGCGCCTTGCGTATTCTGGTTAGTGCGGGGCCAAACACATGCGTGTTATAACATCGATAAAAAAAAACACTAGAAGTGTTACATTATGGTATGTGGCTTTTTTATAACATGGAAAAAAAGAAAATCATTCACTTTCAACGATATTGAAAATGAAAGACTTTCGTAAAACTGGGTAGGTAACAGAAACAGGTAATAAAAAGTAAGAAAAAACTCGTAAGATAGTTTATCAAGAATATGGTGGTTACGGGCGTAAAATAATAAAAAACACTCATGCACACAGTTATATAAAAGTTGTATAATATTTACAAAGTAAATAAAAATAAATACTATAAATAAGTAATCCAATTTAGGTAAGAATTTGAAGAAGCCATAGATGTAAAGAGGTTATGTTCCCATTTATTGAAACGTTGAAGTGTCATCATTATTTACTACATGATAATATGTAGGTATTCAATGGCCTCATCAAATTCTTATCACTCTAACGAAAATAATTTTCAATAACTGACCTATTCTTAAAAACAGTATATTTCCTGCGGTTTCCTTATTTTCAAATATTTCCTTAACAAATTGTAGTCTAGGAGTCGAACCGAGATTATAAGGAAAAGCAAACAACAGAAATTGATTAAGTTACTAATAATAGTATCACTTTCTGAATAAGTAGATATCTATTTGTCATCATTATAGAGTATGATTTATAATCATGACTTAGGGCCTTTTTCAACTATGACAGATAAGTGTCTAATTAACTACCTGAGACTTTTTTGACAAATTTTATATAAAAAATACGTCAAAAATGTGACAACTAAGTTTCGGATATGTTATCAGACACTTATCTGCCAGCGGTGATTCAGGGCCTTAGTAATTAGACAAAGTTACAATTTCGGAACTTTGTTGAATTTTATAAAGAATCTCAGATCGCAGTTGTATTTTATTTACAGTGGTAACTTAGTTTGACAAATCCCAAATTCTGAACTAGATCGATTTTTAAAGAATCCGTATTCTGCAGTTGTATTAATTACAGACATGACTTAGTTTGACAAAGTCCTAATTTATAAAATTCATCGTATGCTATGGTGCAGTTGTATTATGGTTCGAACTCACCGTTCCGACTCATCGGCGGCCTGGCTGGCCTCAGCCAGCTTAGCGGTGGCAGTCGCGAGACGCTCCTCAGACCTCTCGAGGTCCTCCTCCAGCAGTTGGATGCGTCGGTTCAGGGCAGCCACTTCGGATTCGGCCTGTATAAACAAATTTTTTTTGGTGAGAATTTTGAATCCTCTAATTCCTCGTAACTATTTTTCGTATAATTCGTCGAAATCCAAGTATTTTATTATGTTTGCAAAGAATAAAACGATTCGAAAGAATTGTATGCAACAGATTATGACAATCGTGGGAACTATAGATTAAAATTTTTATTTAATTTTAATTAAATTGTCCTGAAACTTTGTCCGTGTCCTAATATTCTAGTGCTTTAGTACACATTTCTAGTAAAAAGGCGTTTGGCAAAATAGCTATAATTAAATGTACCTATTGGTGTGCCATAAGTTAGCCTGTGATTTTCAAAACTCACGAAAATTTAACCAACAAGTCGAATCTATCTAAAATATCAAATGAGTACTTAATTCACGTCTAATAGTATCAGACAAAAAAAAATCGAAAACAAAAATAAATTCTGCCATTCGATTCGGAGTTGGGAGTACCTGAATACTACAAATTCCTAGAAACAGCATTCCTTTCACTACATAATACACAAAGTTCATGTGAAATCACGTGCCTATAACTATAAACATGCTTCTAAGAATCTAATGCTAATAAGATGAAACTTTTTCATATTAAATTTAGGGGCAAGGTGATATTCAATTGGAGGAATGCTGAGATTGTTTCAGCACTTGTTTAGAATGAGTCAATAACAATGCGGTCACAAATCTAAGTAACCTCATAAAACAGTTCGCTATTTATAGATATGTCGTGTTTAGGTGGTTGTATTTAGATTTTTGGTTTGTGGTTTTTAACAGGAATTTCTTTTTACGAGAACTGGTGACCTAGTAATTTAGTTCTATGGAGGAAAACGTGTCGATAGGCTGAATAATTGCATCGGAATTACAACAATGATGATTATTATAAGAATTTGTTATAATTAAACAAAGATCGAACACAATATCTCTGTTTTATTTAAACTAGAATAATTTTTGTAGTAAGTATCAAAACTTAGAAGATTCTTTAGTCAAATCAAGGAAACATTCTGACATTTTAGGTTACCAAAGTTGGCGAGCACTACACGAGTACCTTTGGTCGTAAGAATGTGAACGTACAATAGACATTGTTAAACGTTGAAACATTATACGTGTCAAGAATTAACCACAAGACAGGGACCATTTTGCATTACATTATTAAATTTTATATTCAGCGTAGTGCACGCCTATGACGTCACGCGGCCTTGTCGCGAGGAAGCTCCCGAGTCCCAGTTTCTCCTCCTTTTATCCTGTGTCGTCATCATGCGTGGATTCTATAAATAGTCCTCGTCGTTCAACCCACAACAAAATCACTCGAACATGCATTTATTTTCACACGCCAAGTACAGTTTAAATGCGTGTAAACTTCTATGTAAATAACCTCTTTCTAATGAAAAAGAATAATAATATCGATATAGATTTTTTTGCTTCGAGTACAAGATAAATAGATGTCTAGTCGTGTCTCTATTTTAGAGATCAGTAGCCAAGCGTCACCTTGAACTCTGAGCATAATTCAAATTGACGTTTACTTGAGGCTATTTTAAAATTAGTGACTTAAGCCTCTTATGGAAATTTCGACAACCTTCATCTGTTGATTATTGTAATTCACGGAATGTTATTTCATTTAGTGTGTATTGGAATATACAGGTGCACTGATACGAATTTACCTGCACTTTACTTTCACCTATAGTCAAAATACATTGTTTAAATTTTGTGGGATTGGTTAGGGCGGTGGCATTGTGTCTATTCAAATGCGAACACAAAAGGCTAGCCCTTGCAAGCCCAATAAATTGTAACACAACACCGTCACGCAAGGGACCCAAGTTTGGATGGCACGTCGACTGCATCGATAGGAATTCAATATCATTATTAGTTTCCATTAAAACGGGCGCTGTAATGATTCACATTTCAATCGAATAGCCTTTACATCGATTCCAATGTTATCTATGCTCAAATGAAGTTCTAATTGGACTTCTATTTAACACTTAAACGTGTTCCAACAATTACAGATACTCGTTTCAATTGATATTCCTTTGGTACATCAAGATCATTAGTTATTCTAATGGGTCAATAGCCTTGTGCCACCTCCATAGGTATTTCCTTTGATTGAGCATTATTTTAAATGTTGACCTCAACTATTAGCGTTTAACAGCTTGATGTGAGCTGCCAATGTTAGTACACGCCCACAAGCGGACCACAAAAAAGGTCTATTACATTCAGTTGAACGTCTATTATTCTAGCTTTTTAAATTTTAATAGCGTCCATTTTTTGCTGCATTAGACTCTTTCTTGCTATCTATTTAACAATTTCTTATCGTTTTGATACACTTAGAACGATAAGACATGTATGTACTGTTTTCGAGATATCAAAAGCAGCATAGATTATAGGCGGATCATTAACAGGCGTGAATCAGGCTTGTTATTGCTCATATTTAATTATGTAAGAAAAAAATATAGTTTGTCACATCGATAGTTGAGTTTACAGGTGTTTATGATCTATATGAGCATTACTGGCTTGTCGCGTTACGTCATACAGCGATAACGGCGAGTAAGTCGGACACGCCTTCACGGCGCCAGCTCCCGCGGTCCTTCGAGGACGTCCGAACAACAGACATGTACTAGGATGTTAAGCTTCACGATTCCAGCCGGCTCGCTCTACATGTGCCACAAAAGACCGGTATACGACCTCCAACGCAACCAAACCTGTTACATACAACAAACCGGCACACAATCGTGGAGCTATAAAATTATGTAAAGACATTACAACAAAACCTTCACATCCCATTAATAGAACTCTAAGAGAGCAACACTTTTTTGGGAACAACACTAAAGTTGAAGAAATGAATGTGTTCGATGGAAAGAATAATTATTCGCCCTCTCTTTCTGCGAGATTAAACCGAGATGAAACCGAAAGAGAGGTCAATATGCGTACGTTGCTTGCACACCTAAGTATGGCCGGACATTACTCACTATAGGTAGATAGTACGAGACTACCTACTGATAACTCTCATATTTTGACCTAATATGAAACCAACACAGACACACGTTGTAATTGACGGTTCACATATTTCACAACACAAATATAAAACACGTTTCCTTACTTCTTCTCTCCGCATTATTTCCACTTGTAATCGTTTGTGATACTCCTCACACTCATCCTTATATTTCTCCATTTCCTCTTTCGTCTGACGCATTTTTCTTTTCAAAACGTCCAAAATCGTTCCTTGCTGCATGTTTGTCGTCATTTTTATGCACTTTTATGTTTAAATTGAATGCCTAAATGCTAAAAACTAGAGACACCTTCGCTCTACTCGCGAAAATGCCAACTGACTGGCCCGCTCGTTATTGCCCCGTATCGTCGAGATGGGCACGGCACGAATGAACACAGCCGGCGAATAAAATGGCCGCCACCGAACCTAGACGCTGCAACTTTATCGGTAATGTGTTAATTAGCTGCGCTTCTGAGTTACGACATATACAAAATAAGCAACAACGACGATCACGATCGAACTAATTGAAAATGCACTAGTATTTCACACAATCAGACATTCTTATAATGACTTTGACAGCGAAACATGGACAGAAACGTCACCCGGACGACGCGACAGCCGCGATAAGCACAATCGACCGACTGACGGAGGTACAAGTAGCTCCACCTGTTTGTGTTCATCGGAACTTACATCCTGTAGGGTCAAAAGCGAAAGAAAACCCAAAAATGTAGGATGGGCGAAACGGTACAATGAGTTTACACAATGTAGCTGCGGAAGTGATTTTATTTTAGTGAAGGGCTATTAACGCGCTTTGTAACGGAATCATGGGAAAATGTATTTGTTAAAGTAACAATTGGATGGCTTTTTATAAAAATTAGTATTATACAATTAATCAAATTATAATTGCTAAAATTAATTTACACAAAAAATAAGACTTAGAACCAAGTTAAAAACTGACAACAACGCCATCTATCCCAATATTTGGCAACTATAGCAACGTGTCCGTAACCAATGACAGGGCAGGCGATTAACCAGAAACAATTTACACAAGACTGCCGAAATAATATGACGTCATTTGGAAAGTATGCGCCTGCTTTAAATTCCGTTAGGTAACCGTTTACAACAAAAAATACAATGTCGGTAAAACAGTATCACGGAGGCAATGATTTTAAAAAGAGAAAAGTTTGTTGTTAACTTGACAAAGTAGTCTAGATAATATACTATAGAACCTACTTTTATAGGTTCTTACTAACCTTCTTTTAAATTCTATTTTTTTTATTCTTAGTGCCAAAAAGGTGCTCAGCAATTTTTCTTCACATTTAATTTATGTATCTTGAATACAATACAATAGTGAGATTAATAATTAAGTATATGTATAATATTCAATTGTTATTTTAATTCTTTTTTGACATTGTAAGTGAGCATTCACCTCAACCCAGGTGACTCATTAAACATCAGTGAATGAGCAGAAATATGCATACAGTAATTTTATTGACCTTGTCGTTTTCAGTCACAAATTCAGGTAAAATCGGTTTATTCTTTTGAGAATTTGAATCAATTTCATAATAAATTCGGGAGTTTTGTACAATTTCTTTCGTTTAACTTATGGCTTTCTTGTCTAACTGTTAATAAATTTCATTAAATTTCTGACGAGCATCCGTTCGTTTTGTTAAGATTTTTTATGTAGCATCCGCAAGAAAATTTAAAAAAAATTATTATGGTGTTTCGCCTAAAATTAAGTAAGTATTCGAGAAAATTTTACTATTATTTTATCCAATAACCCGCTCCTAAATAGATAAAGCATTTACTAGAAACTAACTAAAAAGTAAGGATTATAAGGCTTTTTTAAACATCAATACAGCATCCGAACTTTTGAGTTGGAATCACGTTGCGTTCATATTAGATGATTAACTTTTTAAAGTGTAGTAGGTTACCAGCAAAAAAAAACAAAAAAAGGAGTTCACATTAAATACCAAAGAGTAACCTAATAAAGTAATGAACTCATTAAAATACAAATTTAAAAAAATACAATTCAAACTTTGTCACTTGGCGATGACTAAAATATTTACATACGCTCTTTGAAACAGTTCATTATAAATCTCAAGGCTCGTTTTCCCAATACGAGAAGTTTCCATATTTATCCTTAGTAGAAAGTTGGTCATCTGTCTGACACTACCATATGGTCAGTAATAAGTTATTGGAGTACCTGAAGGCTAAAACGTACATGGGCACGGCCATACGGCTGCAGTGTAATTACATAGCCGACTATGATACACTGACCAGTAACATTGAGTAAATAACACCGAGTGTGACGCATACACATATGTCAACTAGTGATTGATTACACAACGAGATAATTACTTTTATACACGTAGTGAGAATCAAGCCGAGCTTTCAATTATGGATACTATTATTCGGCCGTAATACAGCAAATAAACCTACGGTCAAACTATTAGTTATAATTGGTTACCAAGTTTGTGAATTTAAACAGTCTCAATTTTAACAGTCTATAACAATCCACTGTTGAAAAGGAAAAATCCTAAGAATATGATAGCGCGTCTTTAGTGGACGCATCAGCATCTTCTGTCTCAGTCTGTATAGTTTTATCCTTAATTTCCCTAAATATAAGAATGTTTAGTAAGTGTTGCGCTGAGACTCGTCTAGAATCTACAACAAGTGGGCCTAGCAATAACCAGCGAGCCACCCGATAAGACTTATCTATTTAAGATAAAATTATATTTGAAATAGTTACTAACGGATAGCTAAAACAGAACCTATATCTTGAAGATATCAACAAGAACAGTGGAATCGTAATAAATAATGATTAAGTATTCAACAACAAAAAGTAATTTTCTAAAAGTAACACGTCACATCGGAAATAAGATAAAGATAAATTGCTTGCGACTGTAATAAAAAGTTTTGAATTGCTAGTTTTGAAGTAGCATCTTTGTCCACTGCAAAAGCAATAATACATAATTTTGAAACTAGAATCACACATATACTGGCCTGTTGGTCTAGTGGTTGGTGACCCTGACTGCTAAGCCGGAGGTCGTAGGTTCGATCCCCACCCAGGACAAATCTTTGTGTGATGAGCATAAAGGTTTGTTCTGTGTCTGGGTGTAATTTGTCTATAATATGTATATATTTACAAAAAAAAAGTACCTATTTAAGTAGTATATCAGTTATTTAGTACCCATAACACAAGCAAATATAATTGCTTAATTTGGGACTAGATGGCGCTGTGTGAATGTGGTAGAATATTATTATTATTATTGTTATTATATAATATATCAAAAAACGTAAAACGTCGCGAACATTTCCAATTACCATTGCTTATAAATACGTTCATCCTATTTATAATGCGCGGTCATTTTTACCGCGTAATTTAGAACAAAGGGAATCCTATCTGCTAACGCACATGGCGGCAAAAAGACCGCGCAGCCAGTGCACTCCGCGGTCAGACGCAGCGTGGTCTTATCAACCGCAACACCCCGTCTTTTATTTCCCAAAGTTTAAGAATACAAAGGACTTGCCAAAAACCAATGACAAAAATAACTCAACACTTGGAGAAAGTATTTGTCCGAAGGAGTCGCAGACAGCTAAAGTAACACAAAGAAAATATTTTGACAGTGAATAAGTTAAGTCGTTATTTTGATAGCAGACACTCTCCGCGAACAGATATAATCACAATGCCTTACAATTTTAAACATCATCATTCATCTTCAGTAAATTTAACCACAGCACTTGGCGGTGGTATAAGCACCCTACTATAAACATGACTAAGTGAATTTAAAAGAGAATAGATAGATAGAAAAACAATTGAAATAATAATTAATTCGTAAAAACACATAGAACTTTCTAAAATTAAAATCGTATGAACCAATAAAATATAAATTAGCTATACTATGTTCGAAGGAATTAATAATAACAACATGAATATCTGAAATGTAGAAATGGAGTCCTAGGGTGGAGGTGGCGAGGACACACATATGGTAGGACGCCAATCAAATGGGCAGATGACCTAAAGATGAGGGAGAAGGTTATAACTAAACAGATAATTTGGATGGTAATAATCAAGACAGAAAACTTTCATAGTATTTTAAATTTTGTTACTTACATTAATCCCGATGTTCCATACAAAATATGGTTCTTATCAACATAAATCTTGAGCAAAGAAGCATACCAAAACAAATACTTATTGTTAAGCTGCCGCAAGTTACCGAGAAAACTTTTGATACGGCGTAAAGCATGTTAAATCTCTTAAATTGGCAACTCATTGTTTAATTACTGGCAAACATTACTGTATTAGGCGTAACACGTAACACAGTAGACGAATTGAACAGTTAACATACCATTTGCATAATTAAGCTTTAGATTGCTATTAAAAAAATTTAGCAGTAAATAGCTCGAATCCGGATCAAAATTTTTAATCTGGTAAATTAGTATGATTACAGTTTCGCTTCTTTGAATTAAGCGTAGCTCAAAATGGCCGGTAACGGTTGGATCAAAAAGGGAAGGATACTTAATTATGATTTATTACTGCTTAATGCGGGCTCGTAATTGGTATAACATCAATTCGTATCGTAACATTCGTAACATCTTAATTCATATTTTCTTTGGATTGCTTTATAATGTTATATGTTTAATTTCTTCTCGTCTCAAATTTTCTTGATCGATTTGTGTAATTTATGTTTAAGTAACTTAGCACATTCGTTAGCGCAATAATGTCAAAGATTTCCAAATATAAATAAACTGAAGTGAATTTATTGTTTTTAGTTTTACAGACAATGTAATAATTACAATCGTAACATATACAAGAACAACGGACTAATACAAACACGCAACACTTAAAGAAAAATTGGCCAAATACGCACCGATCACGCATTTATTATATACTCCGGGTTCCGGGGATACTTAGAACAGAGCTACCAGTTTCTTAAAAAGAAAGGAATTTGTACATGATTCAACAAGGTGTTCATGGCAATCTTCTTGATATTGCAACCTCTTTTGACTCTCTAATTATTATTTTTTTTAAATATGTACTAAGTAAATAGTAATAAGTATGTTAATTTTATTCTGTCTGTTTTGTGTTTTAGTGGTTTTAGTCTAGAAGTCGGTCCGTTTTTAATTTCATTAAAGTATTATTTATAAGGTTTACAGACCACTTTGCAATTTTAAAACTTTACAAAGTGAAACGTATCATATACATATACATATGTAACAATAACTTCACATCCAACACATGTTTTCAGATGTCGTTCCGCTCGATAAATCGGCGAAAGTAAAGAAATGATATGTAAGTGGAACAATAAACTTAAAAACGATTTATCGACTTCTACACAACGTAAGATTCTAATTAGTCCGTTATTACAAAATGTGGACTACGTATTAAACCAGGTTTAAATTGACATAAGCCATTGTTTTAGTGTCAAAGTTGTCAATTTAAACCTGGTTTAATGCTTAGTTCGTATTTTGTAATGAGGGGGTTAAGGTTTAACGCTAGGATCTCAGGAAGTGTTGGATAGCCCATTTATCGAGGAAGTTTATAGGCTATATATAACATAACATCACGCTACGGCCAATAGGAGCTGAGCAGTGGCCAAATAAAGAACGACGGGAGCGAAGCTTCTAGTAATTAATAGGAGTTTTTATGTGCTTATCATGTCAATTGTAAACTAGTCGGTCTAGTATTACTAATAACTAATGAACACCTTAATTGGGTTTAAAGTACAGTCATTGCAGCATAATTAATCGTTAAAAAAACCAAACATTATTTTTGATTGCTTTTTTTTCGTAGTTATAGCAACCAAGGCACGCGCCAACGAATAAATAGCCAGTATCTAATATTAAAATGAAATTTACTTCTGAATAAACAGAATATGTCCTCCGTTACTGTTCAAAGAAAAATCAACTTTATTTATCCACAACAATTTCGTCTTTAAAAAAAAGTAGTATATGACATAAAAGATAAATTTAATTGTATAAATTATTTAAGCTTCTTTTGAATTTATTTTATAATTATATAATAGTACGTGTAAGAAAAGACGTTTGGATGCGGGCGGTACAAAATCGCTCGTCGTGGCGGAAACTAGGTGAGGCCTATGTTCAGCAGTGGACGTCATTGGGCTGATATGATGATGATGATGATGATGACGTGTAAGAAATACAGAACTAAGACTTGGTAACCCTATTCTATTCTATCACTTCGATATTATTTTGATATCAATGCGAAACAGTATACTCTGGAATTACGATCGCCTATAGCTAACGTATGCTTCATGAATATTTTAGAAAGTAGAATGCGATATTATGTGTAATGTACACAGATAAAGCGTAAACACGTTCACTGAGTGTTTAAGTCGTCTATACTAATTAAAATAATCGCATTCTTTTAAATTCTTATTCTCATAATGAGTTCCTTACTATCACATTAGGTGCAAGATAAAGACTTCACTGTCCCAAAATATTGTTTATCATAATAACGTGCTACTCATATCAGTCATAATCAGTCCCATCATTCTACTTGTCCGACATCTGACAATGGATAGCTACCTAATAAGATAAAATTTAAATATTTATCTGAAATTTGAATATATTTTGTTTAATCAAGAACGGCTATTATTAAACAACTGATGAAATGAAAGCAATAAAATATGAAGTGAGTAAAAAGTTTTACTATCCCATAAAAATAAAGGGCAAGGGCTGACAACTATAAGCCACGTGCGTCTATCGATAGCAACGACATCTAGTGGCACCATGTGTAGTCGTCCGAGTAAACATGTCAAACAAAATGTCAGTGGCTCAGCTGATCGCCACGCGCGAGAAGTGTTCACATCTGCATCATTTCGTGGAGCAGATTCGACGCTTTCCCGACGGCACGCGATTAAAAATAGTTCTGTGCGCATTTGGCCCACGCCTGCCGCTGCTACGGCTCACACAACCGAATAGAAGCTCAAATAACATAGGACATTACCCTTTTCAATGCAGTGTTCTTGATGTTCTGCAACTCGTTCTTTATGATGGAAAATTTCATCATAGTGTCTGAGGAGAATATGGAACTGCCGAAGGCTAAACCCGGATAGTCCGCACATCTTCGCCGCCTCCTGTTTTCTCTTTCTGCTAGTACCTCGGTACACTCGCTGGTGCACCTGAGCTTCGCTAGCTCCGCGGTTTCAGGGTCATCATCTGATATATCCGAGACGACGGCCGTAAATTCTGCGCCGTCTCCCGCGGACCGCTCTTCTCGTAACAAAAAATCGTCATCTGATTCATCGAGTGATTCAGTATCCTTTATTCTACTATCAAATTCTATTACATCGTCAACATTCGCATAGTCCTCGATTGTGTTTCGATTCGAAAGTGCATCGTCACTATTCGTCCTTGTCACTTGTTGAGATTCACTAACACTATTGACACAAGGCACAACATCGTCTGTTTGACTGTCTAAGGCCACTTGTTTGGACGGATCAGTGTTTGCGGGCGCACTGGGGGCGGGCGCACGGTCGCCCCTCAGGCGCGGGTGGTGTTGGTGCCCCCTGCGCCGCACGGGGGTGCGCCCGTGGGCGTGGGGCGCGGACGCGGACATAACTACGCTCGGCGCGGTCCGTCCGGCCGCGCAGCGCCGGCGGCCATGTTGACTGACTGTCATTCTCAGTGCACACACCGTGGCGCTGTAGTCGCACCTAACAGCTGCCATCTTTGTTTTCATTAAGCTGTTTTACCGACAGTGCCCGGCGCATTTGTTTATCGTTAGATGCGGGAAATTTAAATGTTATTCTAAACGTTGGAAATGTTTTCTTGTTTCAAATTAATAGTTTCCGTTTTTAGATTTCTATTTTTAGACTCATCTGTTAATATTATATCTTTAAACTATTATATATTATGTAAAGTATTGCTTTATAATCGAGAAACAATGTATAGTGTTATGTTCAGAAAACTCCATAGTTCGATTTATGAAGGAGCGCTGACGTATCGAATGAGTCCAGAGTCTATTTATACTGGTACACCGGGCACCGAGCCCATATTAGGTGGCGAGCGCCGAAAATAACTGGTGCGCGCTGAACGCAGCCCCCTAGGGCGCGGGATGCCGATACACGCCATGTGTTCTTGTTATTGAGTTGTAAAAAGCTAAATGAAACATAATAATTTGAAATACACCCTACATCTTTAAGCTATATCTACTTTGACTTCGAGATTTAAATAGGCTATTCGAATCATCATCATCATCGGCAACCCATTAAGTCCCACTGTTGGGCTCGGATCTCCTCCTTAGGCTATTTGAATGCTCAAAGTAAATTAAATGTAGGTACTTAATAGAATTTATTAACTGAATCTATTTATCTAGGTTACTTATGGTAGTGTAGGTACTTGTTTTTACTGAATTTGGATAGGGATGTTACATTTCTCATTATTATATCGATTACCTATAATTTCTTCGATTTCATTTGATATCGATTATGTAGATAATAAGTAGTATCAATAAGAAAGCGAATGGTGGAGCATCGGCAGTATTCAAAACCTGCGTTATATCTACGGGTTAGGAAACAAAGGCATAATTTTTTTTTAATATCATTATTTCTCTAGATAGAAGTCTAGATTTGTGCCCGGTTAATGGCAAATGGCACCTATTACATGGGAGCTAACATAGTTCGCGAAATGGGGATCTAATATCTATCATTATCCTCTGCCTACCCCTTCGAGAATAAAGACACAATAGGCACAACACAATGTGTTACGTGGCATTGATACACTTCAAACGAGCTTTCAAAATTTTAATACATCATCATCATATCAGCCCAATGACGTCCACTGTTGAACATAGGCCTCACCTAATTTCCGCCAAAGCGAGCGATTTTGTGCCGCCCGCATCCAACGGCCACCCGCAACCTTATACATATTATACCTTAACCTTACCTTTTATACATATTTGACAAAAAATATAACCTATTTTAAAATCTATTGGAATCGATTCTGCTATGTACTGATTCTGAACAAACTACTTTCAGGTTTCAGATTAAATAGGAATAAAGGTATATATATTATAACGTGGCCACACAGACACGGACTGACAAGAGCTGTCAAATGCTACAGAAAAAAATATTATGCTGTCTGAAACGGTACATTCCATGTCTGTAGATATATGTAAACGCAGCTTAACAGAGACATCAACTTTAGATCGACATCAGCAAATACCATGTACCTGCCAATCGGCCAAGGTTTTTGGCTCCAATACAAGAACGGTTACATTAATGACACACCGATTGTAATTGTGGCAAACATTTTGCTATTCGAAATTAGTCTGGTGTGCTGATATCATCAATTGTTTACAATATAGCTTTTTAAATAATTAAGATAATAATTCGGGAAAGTTTTTATTTTTTATGGCACACAGACGTACGGCGATGGCAATTAAACGGTTACCGTATCCTATTTACGCCTATAATACCATGGGCATCACGAGCGTGTTACCCATTCTTAAGAAACCTATTCACTTCTTTTTTGAAGAACCCCATACTGGGTAATTAGAATCTTACAAAACTAAGTAGATGACACAATTTGCCAGACAGACAAATCTCATCTTATGCCTGTTCTACACTGACATCAGTGCGAAATAATAACAGTGTTCTATGCAAAATTTTAAATTGATGCAACAGCCAAAGTCGAACTTAAACTTAAAATAATTACGGGACAAAGTTTCTGGAAAATTACCTCTAAAGGTTAAACTAAAATGCGTTTTTTCCAAAATTCTACTCATGCAGTAACGATTCATTCTTCCATAAAATACGCTGCAATACAGTTTTCCTTTTAATACAAAGCTATTTTTTTTTGGGTATTTGTGGAAAAACCTCCTTTTCGAAAAGGCAACATTTCTATTACTTTTTTGTTTGTAATCTTAGTTTGGTAATAAATCGATTCAACTGTCAAAATTCGACTAAAATAAAATGAAAGTGTACTCACGTTCTGAAGAGCCTTCTCCTTCTCCTCAAGCTTGCCGTTGACCTGCATGAGGGACTCCTGAGTCTGATCCAGGTCGTTTTCAATGGTCTGGATCTTCTTCTGGAGTTGCCTAGCCTCCTCTTCAGCCTATTACACAAAAAGAATAATGTTAACTGATCAACTGTTTAAGAATCTTGATGTTTTTGGTATACTTATTATTTATATACAACGAATATTGTTATGCCTTCGAAGTATTCATAACAAAAGATCCGATAGGCCTCGCATCACGACCGTACATTACATCTTTACTTAGTCATACACATAAACAGACATACATATGTGACTTGTCAGAGGTTGGCGTCCTTAGCCCTGACACGCCCGTGGTCACAGCTTACTTTACTAGACGCAAAACATATCACAATTACTGTTGTAGAAATAAAAATATTGCCAAATAATAATTAAATAATCGGCCTTGTAAATTTATTTAATCGACTATTCATTCGTGTTTTACATCACTAGCCGTAATATTTTGCGAACTGGCTGGTAATAAAATATAATATTTTTATTTTTAATTTGATTAAACAAGACTAAGGAGTTTGCATCACTTCAAAGTTCAATGATATTGCTTATAATAAACTTCTTTTAAACATTGATTATAAGCATAACCAGCTAAGAATCAGCTATAATTTTGTAACTCAATCTACTTTGAAATTTGATCTCCGATAGCAGGTATAGGTACCAATTATGAGGATATTGCCTGAGACAATTTTTTTGTACACTATCTTTTCTAGTTTATGTAATAATGACTGTGCTGACCACTTTTCACATTCGACAAATTGATGCATTTTACTACATAAATAAAATTTAAACAGGTTATTTCTATAATTGGATACATAATTTAATTATATAATATACATACACGTTTACTGTACGATGATTACATCATTTGACATTATAAGAGTAATGCAATCAATCTTTGTATAATACTTATGTATTCATGCCTCAGAGAAAGTAATTAAATTTGCTCAATATTATTGAAAATGTCACATATATTTTGCGAAACTGCGGTAACAGTTTAGTGACTTATTTATTATTTTGTCATAAAATCTTATAATCCTAAATGCAGCACACTAATTTTTGGAAAATTTAAAACTATCCCATAAACTGTAAGTTAGTTCGAAAATCTTCAACTGTGTTCTAAAACAATTTTTTTAAAATATTTGACTGCTTTTTTCAATGCTAGCAAAGGAAACAGGATTGTGCCTATAATCGAGTAAATATGTACTAATTTATAGAGAGTGCCCTTTAACCATAAACGGTGAAGTGTGTCGCATAGTCACGTACCTTCTCGGCGCGGAGGTTGGCGTCCTTGGCCTGCTGCTCACATTGAGCGGCGCGGTCAAGCGCGTTGTCCTTCTCCAGCTTCATCGCCTGCATCTTCTTCTTGATCGCGTCCATTTTGGCGGTTTTGTTTTGTTTTCTACTCCCCTAGATGAACAGCTGTCAAGAAAAACAATATTTAGACGTTTACGATTTTAACGTACAACACAGTGATGTATCCTTTAAAGAGCCATTGAAAAATACTGTTATTTTATGTGGTCACAATTTAAAATTTAGACACACATGTTGGACGAATATGTAGATTTAAACATATTTTTGGATACATTCAGACAAAATAAAAATAAATCTCCATCTCTCAACGAATAAGGTGGTAACGTAATTACGATGCAATTCAATTATAGGCTGTTTACGTTTAATAGTAAGTAATCATCGGTAAAAATAAACAACCTTCATAGCAATGTGCAAATGATTGGTCACTACGACCTGCCTGCCTTGTGCCTCATCGAGGAAATAAAAAAAAAACAACAGTGTAGTTTATGTCAATAAGTTGAAATAAGCGCCAGCTATTTATAGAACCGAGGGTGCATTGATCTTGAAAGGCACGGATTTTGTTGTACGCACTGTTTTAAGACGAAATAAAATAGCTGTTTAACTGCCACAAATGAAAACATTAGTCATTATTTTGGTAGGAGGTAAATAGTACCCATTTCAACCAGTGAGTGTCGTACAAGGCGACTTAGGGAGAGACCTCAAGCAAACTAAAACAAATGTAAAACCTGTTGAACGTCAATAAATAAATTATTAGAAAATGTAAAAAATAAGAGCACTGCGAGAAAATTTAAATTCGATACAAAACCCTAAACCAACATGTCTAGCCAGCGTGGTATAGTAGGCTAAATTCCCTCCAAAATGTTTGAAGGAGACACGTGCCCAGCAGTGGGACATTTATAGGTTGTAATGATGAATAAAGAAATAATATAAAGAGTACGGCCTCTTACCAGATCGAACGTCGACCTAATATGCTCGCTGTGGCGACAAGATGATACCTATGTCCTACAGTGGACGTCGATCATCCTATCTACCTTTGCACCCCCTATTCACACTGTTTGACAGCGGCATTCGAAACGAAAGTCCCTAATAAACTGCTTGAACTATGTGTACGAAAACGACATTGTTATCAATCATCGAATCCGCACCTGATACACCGGAATGTATACTTGTTATGTATGGTACAAACAATGAGTAGTTCTCATAACTTTATTACTTTGCCAATAAAAACACACATACAGTTTACAGACAGAAATATAAACATGTATTAAGGTAGATGTCCCGATAAGCCTCCTCGATAATTTAATGACGTTATTGTCTCAGAACATAGACACTTTTTTACATAGAACAATTCATTTTATCACTTTTCTACAATAAATAGACCTGCGTGTTGAAAGAGTTGAATTTTTCTCGTTTGTCAAAAGGAAATAAACAGAACCCTTATATGGAGAAATTCGATCCTGTTGGAGCTGCGACTGAACAAAATCAGTTTATTATGAGATCTCAAACCGCGCCAAACAGCAAAGTTGGTAATATTATATAATATTTCAACTTAAATTCGTATGAATAAAGAATATGCACAAACATCCAGGAGTGAAATTATAGGATTACTCCGTTGTCTGTATGTCTATCCATCTGTCAAGCTGAAATTAATATCAAATACTCGAGTCTGCAATCCCTTGGCGTAATATAATAATCAGAGTTCTAAGTAAACGCAATCAAAAGATACACCTGTTTATGCTCCATTTTTGTCGCATATCTTGACGATCAAACAAATCGTGATCTTGAAATCGTGAAATTTGGCAAGAAGAAAATTTCATAATTTTCAACAATTTCATTCAGAGACAATAGCTCCCGTTAAATGTATGGAGGAGGTGTATCGGAACATGCACCTTAAGCCGATGAGCGAAATAAAAGATAATTAAATCATGTGGAAGATAATTGCAACCGAAATTGATTCATTGAGTAAATTTCGGTTCCGGATATCGGTGTCGGTGAAGAAAATATTGAAAACTTTCGCACAGAACAGCAAAATTTTAACGAAAGATTGATATAATTAGAAGGTCACACATTCCCTATGTTGTTGTAAATGAGAATACCTACTCTGAAAAAAGATTTAACATAATCCCTCTTAAATGAAATAATACGTACTGCTCTCTTGTCGATATTTTGCCTTATTTTGCTTCTAACACTTACACACTACGCCGAAAGAACAACGCAGCGTATGCCGCCAATAAGACCTTTTCTCCTCTAAAACACTAAATAGCTTTTTTAGCAGTCCTATACGTTTTTCAAAGGAATAAAATCACAACACATAATCGATATCTATACTAGTATAAAGCTGAGGAGTTTGTTTGGTTGACCGCGCTAATCTCAGAAACTACTGAATCAAATTTAAAAGATATAGTGTCGGATAGCCAATTTATCGAGGAAGACTATTGGCTATACAACATCACGCTACGACCAACAGGAGCTGAATAGGAGCCCAACAAAGATCCACAGGAGCGAAGCCTCGCGCTATAGCTAGTGATAGATTTATCCTCAAACAAAATACTTGTAAGTACCTAATCTAGTGCAATGTAGTTCTCGCTATTCGAAAGATGTGAAATAAGGAAAACAATTATTATCGGAATGAAAAGTGATTAACTTTTTCTGTTTGTAACAAGGCAAAGGTTAAAAACCTCTAATGCCATTAGCTACTTGAACAGCAGCCGATAGAACGGTAACGTTTCACGCCGATTATGTGCGATTAAAGAACAAATAGTTTAGTCTCGAGGTAACTTGAATGTTAATCAGGATAGATTTATTTATGTGACATTCTCGTATTGTTTGCCAATAGCTGACACCTTTTTAAAATTTGTCCTGAGCAAAAAGGAAGTTAATGGCCGTTCCCAAGCATGTGTCTTCACATAACCTAGTTAGGTACATTGTTTTATTGCTACTTTTAGAAGTTACTCTTTGACCAGTTTGATCCAATCAACGTTCAACGCCAGAATGTAAGTTTCACACGTCCAATTTTTAGTTTGGCAGCTGTTTAAAATTCGAACAGCATTTTAAATGTAGTTCTAAGAACGGTCAATTTATAAAAATACCGGTAGGTCCTATTGTCTATGTCATTACTAGGTTTTACTAGGTTGACGGCCTCTTTACATAAAATAAGAATTTTGTGGTTTAAAAGGGCCAATTTAGATTCAAAAAACATTTGTTAGGCTATTCATACGTGACGTCTGTTACCACCGTTTTAATTTAAAAGCGTCAACGCCATTTTATCATACATATACAACTTCATCTCACAAACGCTTTCACAGTGATTCAAAACGAAAGAATTTGCGCGCTGACTCATATTTAGCGATAAATTTCAAAGGGTCCAGTCAATACGGTCAATGGACGACCTATACGAGTATTAATGAAATTCTTTGACTACACAATTCATAGTAAGCTAATCCAGAAACCGGTCCTACTCGTTCAAAGATCAGCTAACTGATAATGATAGTAGCTATTGTTCGACTACTGAGTAATCTACAACTACGTTATAAAAAGGTATTCTCTAAACGATTACTGTGTCAATGATGTCACTGGAAGAGGCAGAGCCATGGTGAATTAAAGTCTACGGTAATTCTATTTCTCAATTATTATTTTTTTGTACTAAAAATCGTAACTTAACATGAAATTAATAATCAGTCACTAAAAATAATTTCTCAGATATTAAGCAATCTTGGGTAAGGTCGTCGTGAAGATGGGCGAAATTGAAATAGAATTCCTTCTCTAGGGTTACTAACAAAAAGATGTTATCAAAATGTACCGTGGAACACGTTCTGAGTGTATTCACAGTGCATGCACTAAACAAACAGCTCATTGCCGCCATATTTGCATTCTCCAGATAATGCAGTCACGTTTAATGTATTACTTTTGCATCAGAGTGCAATCAATCTACTGTTTCCTGCATCATATTATCAACATCATCTTTTGATATTTTTAGTTTCCCATTCCATTGAATTCTTGTTTTTTTATAATGTTGATGATTCTTATTATTACTCTCACACAAAAACACCAGGATTTATCGGGTTTATAAAAGCAAGCCTTATGTGCATGTCAATGACATTGTATCACAAGAACTGCTAGTCTGATATCTTAATCATTTGATGTGAGTTACTGTTTCTGTCAGTTCTTTAGTTCAACGTCGATTCTGTTCAAGACCAAAGTATCATGGCTCGTGTTTCTACTGAGATTCTTGATACAATTTAGATTTTTTTGTTTATGGATAGATGTATTTTGTATCTGACAACTATGACCTTTAAAAAGTTTGTAAGGCGACTAAAAAGTTCACATTGTATATTAAAAACCAGGATATTAGTTTTGCTTTAAACTATTGCATTAGCTATAAATTAAACACTGGCTGTATTTAAGCAAAATAAGGTCGCCAAAAATACGCTCTCATGGACACACACATGGAACACCTGCACGAGTCTGATCAAATTAAGGCTCTGAGGTCTCCCAATTACTGTCGCCCTAAGACATACCGAAGTCAGACGAAAGTGGGAAATAATGACATCAAAAATAACACAGAAGTTTTAAATCAGACACGAACTTCAGTAATGAAGAACGACACAAGAAGAGAACCTAAACCAGGCTAAATTAAAAACAAGATACATAAAATAGAATAGTCACAATTCCATAGCCTACAAACAAAACAGTATTATTACAAATGGCTACCATTACAAGCATATCTATGGTAACATTGAGCCGTTATAAAATATTGAGCATTGTATGCAAGTAATTAGATTATTAAGGTTACACTAGCTATTGTTTAGGTGTACCTATATAAAACACAAATAAATTTTGGCGCGAGTCCAACGTTGTGGGGTCTGTTGTAATTTAATGATCTGTGGATACCTGGGTTTCGTTAATTTACTTTATTCAGACCAAAACCAAATTTGAACTAATTTGACTACGTAAGTTCTTTTGAGATAGAAATATATTGAAGCAAAATGCTGTATGGATAGAATCATGTAAAGCGTTTGATTGGAATAAAATCTACTGATGTTATCTGGGAACTCGTTGTTGTTTTGACCTATGAAACACGTAAGAAACTCATGGAATATGGTATTTTTAAATCATACTAAAAAGAGGTCAGTTCGCATGGTGACAACAGGAAATATTTTCCAAAACTAAAATTGACTATAGATGTTATGTATAGACAATTTTAGTTTTGGAAAATACCTGTTAACTGCTAGTCATAACAAATTATACCTCTTTCATTCTACTAAAATTTCGTTATATAAATAGCTATGGAAAGATCTGAGTAACTAATGAGTAAGAGTGACGTCACAACGACATTTTTCACTGAAAATACCTCTACATTTAAACAGATGGTCGTAAAATAAGTACCGATCATCGAATACGAGTCGAACAATTTACTGGTGCCAAAATTTAATAGCTATTTAACTGAAATATCCGCTAAGCAAAAAGTATTTTGCAATGTTTTTCTCCGTTTCATAGACTTCTATTTTCTATTTCTATTTTAACAATACCTGTATTAAAATTGGAGTCAAGGTATCTATATCGGCTTGATAGAGATAACAATATCCTTTAGTATGAGTATGGATCTTAATCGAAATCAATACATACCTTACTTATTTGTACCGTTATAATAATTAAACTGAAAATATTAATCTCATATTTAAACGTTTTCAATCAATAAATTAACACAATTTTAAACTTATGGTGCCCATAATTACAATTCGACATGACCTTGGCTTTCTTTACAATCGATTCAGTTTCAAGACGGCCATCAATTTTCCGGTGTTTCAAGTGTTTCAATGTTTATTGTGAAATTCTCTTTATCGTAAAGTATTTCGTAAAACCCCGCCTTAATGTTTTGATCCTATATGTTAAAGTAATTGAAAATTGAATAAATAATAATAATAGCAACTATTATTAATATTTATTCAATAACAACACATTCAGTTTAGTTTAAGTACTACATATTATAAAAAAAACAATACTGAGTGTATTATTTTATTGTAAATAATATGAAAGTAGAACATGCTACGGTGAATCAGTACGATAGGGTCCATAGAGACAGTCATTGGTATGCGTTTTCTCTCTTTGCTAAAAATTATGTAGCACACCAGCTGGCGGTAAATTTATATCTGTTCTAAATATAAAGTTGTAGAAAAAGAAAATAGACTAGCTAAAAGTTTGACAGACCGGCTGAACGCATGCGTGTTAGTTAGCCGCCCCCACATCTCGCGCTTCCACGCTATTGGTCACTATCTGGCAAGTTGCCAAAAGCGCGGGAAAACTTCGGCATAGTCTGCTTCTATTGGCTGTTCAAATGAAACCGAGCACCGCGATATTCAAAAATAGATATAGGACATGATTACAAAACTGCTGGCACCTTACACAGATTATGGGAGACCGATCGAAAAAGAATTTAATAGGACTGCTTTGTTTTTTAATATGTATTTTTATAATAATTTAAGGCACGTGCAATCATATAATTAGCGCACTATAGATGCAGCAATAATTGAAAGTCACGTATTATTTTATCACAGCTGTGACAGCAAATAACCTTATGAACGAAAAAACTACACGCACAATATCTGAAACCGATAAATGCACAATAACAACGTAATCACTGCACTACCACCCTACTTACCGAGACGGACAATCGTTAAAAGGACGAGAGGCAAGATCAATGCACCTTGCTTTTTAAAAAAAAACACTTGTATATTTTTCACTGGTACACTATGGGGCACTGACAGAGCGTAGTCGTACTTACATGTCGAGTCGACGCGTGCTGTGGTGCGACTGGCGCGAGTCGCGGGGCTTCTTGCGGTGTCGACTTACCGCCGCGAAAGGAGATGAAGCTCGCCGTCTCACCCCGCTCCGAGAATACAGCTCATGGGGAAAAGCCTTCGGAAATTCAAATTTCGAACATGATAAAAGGATGCCATCAAGGCCGGCGACGATTTTAATTAATAAGGTCGTGCGATAAGCAAAATAAAATTGTTTTTCTTTAGGAACATGCATTAATTCAAATCATATTCACGTAGCATCACATTGTTTTCTCAAAAGATAGATAAAGGTGCAACATAGGCATGTCTTATAAGTTCTTTAGACTACCATGGAAATGAACAGCAACCGTACATATACAATATCTAAAACATACATGCAACCAACGCGAACCCGCAAAAGGAAGCTAGTTTTATGTAATAAACAAATATCTAACCAGTAAACCTTAAACAGTGCCCAGTTTCATATTTAATGGTTCAAAAACCGGGCATTAAAGTTACTTACTGACCACAAGAAATGGGGATGGGCGGGTCACAATTGTGGAATGCATTCAGATCAATGGACGAGAATCATCACACAGTGAAGCCTTAAGACGATCAGCGTAGGCTTCGCATAAATAGCCTAGAAAGGACGGCGCCAGCGCTTTCAGACGATGACTTGAATACTTTTTGCAGGTCAGAGTTTGTTTATGGCCCGGTTATAGTACATAAGGTGTGTTTTGGCCAGCACTGATCGGTCCGCGCAAGTATGGTCTTACCATAGAAAATTTAAGAAAAAAAATTGCTATGAAATAACGATGAGTGAAAGATATTTTTTTTTATCGAACTAATATGTAGTAATTACGTTTCTGCTTTAGTCAGCGCTAGAGCATAATGTTCAACTTTCTTACTGTGTTTATTTGTTTTGTGTTTTGTCTACATATCTAACTGCCGTACTCAAAAACGTTACTTAAGTTTAAAGTTTATTTAGTAAAAACATGTAATTTTCATTATTCAATGAAAAAATTGTGTTAATGACAGATTACTGCTAATTGACGTCTCCGAGTGCAGCAGTAAGAGATAAATAGCTTCAAAAACTAACAGAGACGCATGGGAGACCGTGAGGGGAGTTTTACCCAGCAGTGGGACGATATAGGTTAGAAAAAATACCATAAAAGGAGAGTAGACAATAATAAATGTGTCATTAATTAAACAGGAAGATAATATGTAGTTGTAAGGGATTTAAATATCGTACCTAAATAACCGCCAAAAGTACCTTGTACTGAATTTGTCATGCTTTCATAATCTGCTAATCAAAATGAAGTCATCATCATTACAACCCATAAAAGCCCCACGACTGGGAACGGGTCTCCACCAAACAGTTTGGAGGAAATTTAGGATTTTTTTTAGAAAATGGAGTATTCAAATAAAAATCATTTTAATAATTTTTCTATTGGTAAAAGGTGAAAACAGACACATACAGACACATGTCAGTTTAATTGCCAATCTATATAAAATGAAATTATGTTTAGACAACAGATAAAATTGAGGACCATGCACTAATAATAACCTTGGTACCTTTAGGTAGGTATTTAAAGGAAGGAGGAAACGCGTTTGTTACAATGAGGATTAACTTAATTATGGTAATCACGAACCTATAAACTAACAATGATTCCTATGACCATATTAAGGTAACCGCGCGAATAAAACAGAGTTAAAACAAACAATTTAGTATTGTCCACTTTAAGATGAGCTGATAAGCGTATATAGTGTATAACCCTGGTGAAGGTCATGTTACTGTGGTTATATAAGTACCATAGGCCAACTGTGAACTATGTTGTCGACTTGCCATACACTCCTTATGTGTTGTGTGCCATCTAGGTCAGCTGTTTACACAAAATGACACGCGCAATGACTCATGAACGTTGAGTTATTTCGAAATTAATTATTTTATCAGTTTCTTTGTAATTATTTTTCGTCAAATGAGTACCTGGATTCGATGGTAATTTAATTTTGTTGCGGTTTTTGTTACAAATAGAAGTTGTACCAGCTGAATGAGACTCCTAAATTGTTATCTGATGATTGGTTTTTGGTAAGTAGATTGACTTTAGTAAAAACATCTCATATTTATCACTTTTCAATTTTGTATATGAAAAGCTATTTTCTCGTTTTTAATAATATAAATATTAATAATATTTTTACCACATTCACACAGCGCCATCTAGTCTCAAATTAAGTAATTATATTTGCTTGTGTTATGAGTACAAAACAACTGATATACCTACTCAATACATAAATACATTTTTTTTGTAAATACATACATATTATATTATAGATAAATTACAGCCAGACACAGAACAAACAATCATGCTCATAACACAAAGATTTGTCCTGGTTAGGAATCGAACCCACAAACTCCGGCTTAGCAGTCAGGGTCACTAATCAATACTCCAACAGGCCAGTCAGTCTTCAATTGGGAAACCTTCATCGGCAATGATGCAAGAAGGTTCATTTTATGGTTAATTTTTCCTAACTTCTCCGTACCCGGCGGAAGACGATCGCGGTCGAAGAAACTTACTCAGAATAAGGGCCCTGGAGGACACACATCATTAGGGCATAGCTAGCTCTATCAGCTGACGCTAATCCTATCCTACTAATATTATAAATGCGAAAGTTAGAATCGATGGATTTATGGATGGGTGTTAGCTTTTTTTATACCACGACGGTGCGGTGGCAAACAGACGTACGGTCCGCCTGATGGTAAGCTGTTACCGTACCGTATTGGCTTTATGTGTTTGTTAATCAATCACGCCAAAACGGCTCAAGGCATCTGTATGAAATACAGATAGATTATAGTTTCATTAGCACATATAGACTACCATTTATCGACACGGCGAGTGGAGCCGCTGGCTAAAGCTAGTATCATCAGATATCAGCCCAATGACGTCCACTACTGAACATAGGCCTCACCAAATTTTGTGAGAGACAAGATTTTGTACCGCCCGCATCCAACGGCTAGTATAGTCATAAAAAAATAATAACCAACAAGTCTTCAATTAAATTTACCTCTTGCCAAATTCGATAAGTATAAAGCCTGAGACTTGATAATGTACTTAAGTGAATCATCCGAAATACATGTCGCAACAATGCCGCATCCTTACAGAAAAAGCGTTGTAAGATTACCAATTCCACTATACAATTAACCACCTTAAATCTATTGCGACAAGGCGGAAAATTTGGCACGGATTCATTGTCACTTAATGCCTCCTTCCAACAAAAATAGGATGTCATCTTTATAAGGTCTTCATTATGAAGGTATTTCATGCTTATTAATAACTCAATAGGTTACCGTGTCATATGTCAGGTACGACATTATTCGAATTAAGATACCAAATACAATTAAACTAGCTTCTACCCGTGGCTCTGCCCGTGTAGCCTATGTCCTTCTCCAGACTACCTTTTCGTCATATTTTATTAAGATCCGCTTAAGGGTTTAGACGTGAAAACGTAACAAACAAACTCACTATCGCATTTATAACATTAGGATAATAGATAAGATGACATCATCATGCACGATACTGGGCTTTTTTCATGAAATTCTCAATATAAGCCCGGAAATTCGGAATATACCCAGATAATGGCAATAGACTCATCCTCTATAACATGGGCTAAAGCTGGCGAAAAATGGATGTGTTTCGAAAAAAGGTAGTGGATCTCAATTCAACTGTTTGTTTTTTTAATACGCGATTATTCGATTTATCAAACAGTTTTTATCGATTGGGTTTGTAACAGGCCCTATCTGGCCACAGATGGAATTTATCAAATCACCCTAATGTCTTGCGAGTTGGCTGAACGGCTACTACATTATGTTGCAACCGGGACCAAACGGCATTACGAGCCTTCCGGAGAACAGAACGTTCGAATATGAAAATACTATTATAGCTGTATTTCCATGAAAGCGCTCTAAACCTTTAACAATCGTTTATTTTATTGAAACATTTAAATTAAACGTCACTTTATAGTTAAAAAGAAACGTCATCTTTTCAAAGAAAATTAATGACTAAATTCTTGGAGCTAAGTTATGTTCACAAATTTCGTTTACATAAAATACGTCCTACATTCGAATCTGACTCAGTATAATCAGCAATCCGTAAAGTTACACGTTCCCATAAATCATTGTAAGAAATCATCATCATCATTTTAACCCATAAACGTCCCACTGCTGGGCACGGGTCTCCTCCAGAGAATGTGGAGGGAGTTTTGCCTACTATACCACGCTGGCCAGACAGGTTGGTATAGGGTTTCTTTCGAATTTTCCTTTTCTAGAAGTGTACTTATTTGCTTATGGTTTGTAAGAAATAGATTATGGGAAATATCTCTGTGAAAAACATTTTACATTTTATTTTAGGCAGTAGTTTTGACATTCGAAGTTGCCACTTGATACAATATTTATTTATTTATTTATTAAGTTGCCAAATGGTAGGCAAATCAATAATTTTGCACACAACTTCCGGGTTCAATAGTTGTACGTAGCTGTCTATTTTTTTAACCGACTTCAAAAATGGAGGAGGTTATCAATTCGACTGTTTTTTTTTTTATGTTTGTCACCTCATAATTCTAGTTTCAAGTCTGGAAAATAAGTAAGAAGTTGTTAGTAATTACAATAAATCATTTTAACCCATAAACGGTTCACTGCTGGGCACGGTTTTGCTCTAAATATTTTGAAGGAAATTTAGCCTACTACACAACGCTGGCTAGACGGGTTGGAATAGGGGTTTGATTCGAATTTTCCTCACAGTGCTCTTGTCTGCTTAACGTTTCTCCCTCAGACGCTATTACGACACCCACGGGTAGAAATGGGGTAGTGACATTATGTATTATAAATCTGTCACTACACGGATACTTACAATAAACAAAATATTATAAATACCTACTAAAATATAGCTGTCTAGTACGAGTATAATGACTGGTAATGCCAAAAAATAGAAGAACTTTAGCCGGTACTTTGTATTATTTTACTTTCCGCTCGATTTCAGTGGTAGATAGATCTAGGCTATTTATCTTACATTGATAGATAGCTCCAGAAACTCAGCTAGTTCGTAACAAATTGGGTGCATAATATAACCACCACGTTGTAGAAGATTATACGCCATAAGAGCGTATTTACAAACAGAGTGGCGATATCGCAATTTAGTGTCATGTTTCGTGGTTTTTAATTCTTATTATATAATCGGAGATGTTTAAAAAAATGTTTGCTACACTTTTTATAATTATCTGGCCTAGTATGCGTAAATAGGCTACGGGAACCGCGTTCCATCAATAAGCTTGTTTGCCCCCATTGTGATATAAAAATTATGATACTAAAAACTAGATTGAGAAAACCATTTTTTTTCCTACTACAGAAGACAGAAAAGCTAGGTTGACATTATAACATTTTTTTCAATTTTAATATTTAGGCAAACAACTTTCTAATTATGACATTTTCGAGTTTTCAATGTACCACTTAGTAGATATTACGCTAATAGGTAACATTAATTACTTTTCAATATAATATCAGTGGTGGAAAGGATAATTACTATGCTGGCAAAACAGGATATTATATCTAACGCGATGTCCAATGTATGTGCCGTAGGTGGCACTGCGTTAGACCACCACTACAATAGTATTCCACAGACAGACACATTTCAGTCACAATAATCCCTTCGCTATTTATACAAAGCAAGCTAGCTGTTGTACTATCGAAACTATAAGTAACATATAGACGAAGAATTACCTGCAAACTTGGCCCGGTAAAAACGTATGAACGCCAGAAACAATATGAGTCGATATATCGCTATTCGCTATATTAGTAGGTCTAGGTTGATACAACACTCTAGATTATTACTCGTTATGTTCTCTCCAAGGTCCGTATTATCGGCTTACTAGCAGACATCCTGCTTTTAATTCTGTTCGTGAATTATTTTCGGATATCGTGTTTCACATCAGCCATTGTTTCATCTGTTGACTAATTGAGGAATGAAATTTAGGTGACCAAAATATATATACCTACCTAAATACTTTTTTTTTATTTGATGGATATCAGGCCAGAAAAAATGATAAAAAGTTAGTCGACAACAGCAAAAAGGAAAGAAATGACCCCAAGGAACCCGATGCGTTGCACGTTGGTCCGCTTAAATCTGCAGCACACACAGTAAATGATGCCCTCTCTATTCGAATATTGAGTAAAGGCGGTCACGACCTTCACCAATACGAATTACGAAGCATGGAGGAGTCCAGATTGTTAATTAATAATTTTGAAGACGTATAATAATCTCGCAACTACCCAGAAAATACTGAGAGAAAATTAAAATGATATTCTGTAATCCAGTAGTTTGTTAGCTTTATCGACCTAAATACGTTTTAACGATGCTACGCGTACATATAAGGCAATTATTATAATCACAATCACACAAACATCTGTACAAATAGATGAAATACCTAATTGTAATCAGTACGAGCAAGCGTGAACATACACTTTTGTATGTGCATAGTGGGTACGTAGTACGTTCACTCATGTTTATAAATAACAAGGCTTAATAATCAAACCAGACTTTAATAGCAAGAGAATCGGAAATGACAAATTAAAAAGACTAGATAAAAAAAAATAAGAAACCAGACTGCATAAAATAAAGAAATAATCAACGCACTAAGGACCGAAACAAGATTGAGGAAACTAACTTCTAAAACCTAATAAACTCCACTTTGGTTTAACAGACTACATTTAGATTATTTATTTATAGTATACCTAGTCAATCATTTGTAATGAATCATTACAAATAATACCCTAACCTACCTTAAAAAAAATGCGTAAAACGCATTTTTTTACCCGGTAGGAGTAAATTATAATATCATATGATATCAAACGCACACTTGGGCGATTTAAAGCCAAAATACGACCATTTGAATGCATTGATTTATTACAAATTTATTCGAATTATAAAATTAAAATGGTTGTAATTATTCTTGATTAAATAAGAGCATAACTTGTATATTTTTGTAATGTTCTTTTAATTCCCTTTATTTTGATACGCTATTTGGTTTGATAAAAAAAAATTGAACTAAGTATCTACCTTCCTACTTACAATTTAGCGCCTAAAATCTTTAATCTTTTTTAATCCCTGTAAAGATCACTTGGGTTTTTGAGAAGAATCTAACGATACCTTATTTGTCGAAATCCATCCAGCAGCCGTTTGGAAGATAAGTACGTGGCAATAAAGAAATTTCCAAAGATACAAGATACGCGCGAAACATTCTCTTCCTTAGCAGTCGGATAACAAAGGAGTGAGAACAATAGTTCTAGAACATATTTCCAGGAAGCAATATAACAGAGAATGTTAACAAATAATGAAATAAACTTCAGTAGTTATGATTACGAGTATGACGTAGGTACCGAGATCTAATAAAGCTAGCGAAGGTGCACGGATAATTTACTTTAATAAAAATAATATTTTAGAGGTAAGTAATATAAAAATCTGCAAAAACACATTTAATCAAGAGCTGTATCCTAGAAAATTTTGTTCTATTTTTATACAAAAGATAAGAAAACCACCTCCTCAACAAGCGTATTCCCGTCTACAACACCTGACACAAACTCACAATTCTCCCCCGCACCCATTACTGCTACTTCAGAAAGTTGCAACCATATTTCGGGTTTGAGCACTCAGCAATCCCAGAGAAAGCGTCTGGGCCCACAACGAATCTAATCTAAACTAAAATGGAATTGACAAAATACATTTGATATTCAATGTCAAATTTATAAAGATGTTTGTTAACTTTTTCAGGCAAAAACTACTGAATGCATTTTGATAAAACATGAAACACAAATAGATTGTGAATTGGAATTACCTATACATGGACTAGGTACTGTTACCGATAATGTGATCGCGTAGATCACATTGACGGACCCGGAGACAGAATTAAAAATAGTATTAAGCTGGATCTACCAAAACTTTTCAATATTCTTAACAAGTATTGTCCTCTAAACTAGCTTCTTACGACAGTCATCTGTCTCTGCATATAGCTAAACACTAAGAAACATCTCCACAATGTTTATCAACTTGTGTCATGAGTACCGAACATATGGCATCTGATTGTTGAACTTTTACGGTATTCCATATGAATCATATTTAGAAAACGCAACAATTTGACTCAATAGGAAATGAATGCGTACGACTAAACAGTCACTCTAGTGTTTGACTTGATTTCGCAATGTGTTTAGTTCATCTTACGGAACTGAGGGGTATGCAATACTGTCAGTATTAAAACAGATACTACAGGTGGTATAAGAATTGTTCATTTGTCTATGAATACAACACTACAATAATAATTAATCTTCAATACAACATACTCGTAACATCTTGATTCTTTATTTATCAAGTGTTAGATACCCAAGATCAAATAAGATACCTTTAAGATAAGATATTATATATCTATTTTGATTCATTATACATAATATTGTTATTTATGAAGTAAAATACGCAACTTTAACTGTGAAAAGTGTAAAGACCGACAAACATTTTTGGGATTAACATTCTTCATTTAAACATCATCAAAATCTTTTTTTCCAGTATTTTTATTAAACAGTTCTTTATAACTAAATAGTTTACGGTTTAGGTTTTACGGCTAGAGAATTCTAACAATAGGTATTTATAGCGCTTGTATAGGAAACAGACAATGCCTCACATTTCATCTAAAAAGTCCTGTTTCCCAAAACCAAGGATCACCTTTAAGAGGGGATAAGGAAATTTATTTAAGTCCATCCATCATCATAATCTTAATCCCTATTAGTTGAAAGTAGTTCTAGTTGTAGTTCAACAGTTCTATAAAACTAGTTAGATTTAAAAAATGTTTGTAACGGGATTATAAAAATACTATATTATGATACCCGTCTTATCCGCACATTCCACTTAAAAACTCCAATTTCCCATAACCTAGGATCATCTTTAAGAGAGAAAGTATACATCACGTCACGTGTATACGTAGTTATTTTAGGCCAACGACGCGTGCGCGCCGCTCGTGCCTGAAATAACTCCGGTTTCATCATAACACACACTCGAGTTGTGCCCTACAGCTTTTTATTTTCTTGCTGCATACGTTTAACGCGTTAAAATATAGGTAGAACAAGATATTCACGTGTTGAAAGAAAAAATGTCGCACGTATTTATATTGTCGGAGGTATTTTTTGTTGGCGTCTTGTTGTGGAATTGAAAAATGAGATAGTTAAGATCTAGACCATGGGTAGGTATAACAAAGACGCGGCCTGCAGGCTGCATTTAGTCTGTGTGTGTACTTGTAAGATTAGTTCATGAGACAGGTCTGGTAGTTGATATTTATTACCCAAAAAAAGGCCAGTCGAAACTTGATACAGAAATAGTAGAGGATGTCTGATCTAAATCAATCTAGGATAACTTGTGCAACTCAACTTTAAGCACAATAACATTAATAATGTAATTGTTGTTAAAGTTGCAAAAGAAAAAGAACAATATCCCTGCCTGCTTATTAAAAACTTAAAAAGCAAGAAACATACCCGAAAATCTGGTATAATTCAACATAGCATAACAGGCAAGACCAATCAAAATTCTAGACTTAATTTTCAAAACTGTTATATTATCTTTATACATAAAACTACAGTATATATAGGTACCGTAGCGTACATGTACTTAACAAAGCTAGTGCTAGAATTGAATTATCATTGTAAATTCAGTTCTGGCACTGGTCTTCTACATAGAAGAATAGATGAAAAAGAATTGAAGAAATATAAAATAAAGAATTTTAACAAACAATAGGTACTTAAACGCGGATGTAATCTTATGATGTAGTACCTAATCATGAGATGCCATCCGTTTAGACGCCAGATGTAATCCACATTCTATACACATACTGCGGATGGAATTCAAACTTCCTCCAAGGTTACCTCTGTTGGACTTGGAACGCAAGATTACATCGTGTACAGCTTTATTCTACTAATAAATAAAAGTATGCATGCCTATGCATGGATGGTTGGATCTTTGTCACTCAATAACGTAAGACCGGCTGAAAGAATGTATTAAATTTGGCACCAAGAAGATTAGTCTGGAAAATCACAATATATTTATATGAATAGTATAGTTTGTTTTATTGAGTTACCACACGGGCAAATCCGCGGCCGGTAGCTAGTAAACAAATAATTTGCGTCACTCAATAATTTAACTAAACCTATATGTGGACAAAACATAATATCAACGACAATTAATTGCATAGTTGTCGCCGTCGCGTCGCCGTCGTCGACCTCCGACCGGCGTGTCGCGAACGGCATATTTCCAACCTTTTATGGCACTAGCAGACCCTGATTACAGTTTACACAAGCAACTGGTAAGTAATGACCATCGGTGTACATTAAATAACATTATATGCATGAGTTTAAGAATATGTTGGTATTATTTAATTTCTGATTGGTACCGGACAGAACCAATTTGTTTGGTGTGTAATTGTAACGATATATATGTAGGTATCCTCCGTTCTGGCATGTTTAATGATTCTGTATACATTCAATACATAGGCTTTTTAGGGAAGCTCAGTATAGTGACTCCTCCTTATTCAGATAAAGCCAAAAGAGGATCCCAGGTTGACAGGCAGCTGACAGGATATCGAAGTCCCATGTCAGTTGGCAACGCCGTGGTGGCTCATGTCAACTGCGCAGCGGGAGTTTTTAACTTTTACTATGTAGTATTGGGATTTTCTGTCTTAAAATTAAATAAGCTTTCGATACACAACGGGGCGGTACGGCGAACTACATGACGCTGGGACGCGACGTTAGCAAATTTGGTTTGAAATAATTATCGAGTCCGTGTGGTGACGGATTAAGAATACATAATATCACTACCCCATTTCAACCTGTGGGTGTCGTAAAAGCCGACTAAGGGACCTGCAGACAAGAGCACTGCGAGAAAAGGAAAATTCCAAACATAACCCTATACAAACCCGTCTAAACAGCGTGGTATACATAGTAGGCTAAATTCCCTTCACAATGTTTGGAGGAGAATCGTGCCCAGCAGTGGGAGGTTTATGGGTTGTAAGATTGATGATTATTATAGAAGGTGTCTGTCCCACAGTTGGCGTCTGCGTGTGCTCAAAGCTTAAGTATTCCAAATGTGCCCTATGCAAGTTAATAGCAAAATATAACTGGCAAAATGCGAGTTACACATCAACTTACCCTTCGAAAAAAAGGTATGATTCTATGTTAAATTGACTATATACTATAGTCAAGTTAATAGAATTATTGATTGCAACACATTATACATTCTGCGGACCATATGTTCTAAAGCCTTGTATTGCTTTACAGAGCTGATTTAGTATTATTGTACTCAAATGGACAAGTACACACGTACACTTACTAACTGTCAATCAAATACTCTTTATACCATGAGTCATGATGGGCGATTGCAGAAGAACACGCCAGTGTGAAGGACTTGGCTGTAGGTAAACTTAGCTTCCACAGAAGTGCCCTTGGTGGATTCCAACCGTGTAGCCGGCTGTTGTGAACCAAATTTCATACAAACTACGCGGATGGCAACCAAGTTTCCAACAAGGTCACTCTGTAGGAACGCAAGTTTATAACCGTGTAGAACACATCATCGGCCATCATCAGGCTTTTTTGTCGGTTTCTTTCCAGTTATTTTGTGAGTGAACTAACGTGAGCAACTTGGTTGACATTATTTTTTCGGGTTATCTTTACATTTTAATGATTTCTTAACTTTTGACTCTCATAGGCTTTACCTATATAAATAAATGACTTCTAAATTAAACGGTAGATAAACTCAATGTGTGACAATTATCAAGAAGATGCATAGGTATCAAAATTAAGAGGTCACTAGCAGACATCTCCTTTAAAACGCTAGCATAAAAACAAGTGATTAATTTCTTACAATTAAACACTCAGAAAAATCTCTTCTTTGAAAAAAGTCAAAATGGAATACTAAACTTGAAAACGAACAATAATATTTTCACGAAAAATTTCAAATCATTGCAAGCAGTTTCCGATATGTAGTTATAATTTATACACCTACAATCTACATACAATAATAGAAACAGATGTCTTTAAACGCGCGTTAACAATTATAATATAAACTTTATCATTACAATACTATCGAACGATTATACTATATTATATATTGATTTACTATTAATAATTAAATGCCATTATTGGCGATGACGGCCATCTTGGGCGCGTTCGAGTTTTTCCGTATGACTCACTAGTTCACAACTCGGTCAACAGTAGTGCTTGTCGCTACCGGTCTTGTATGGCATTAACACTTGTAATTATAACTTAAGATTTAATGCCTATAAGGTGTTTATTTATGTGTATTCATAATCATAAATATAAATTTAAGGTGTTTTATAGTTGTTGTAATGTTTATTTAGATTGCAAAATGTAGATTAAAGGTGTTGTTTTATTTTTGTTATTTAATGTCTCTTTTACAATGACGTTGTTAATGTTTCTGTTACAATAAGTACAAGGTTCATATCACGGTTGCAACTTTCGGAACTCCGGGCCTAGAATTTGACAGATAAACCCAAAACCATTTTTCTCCGACCCGAGAATCGAACCCAAAACCTCTTGCTACGCCACCTACGTATATAATTAACATGAAAATTTATATGTGCCGAATTCGTGTCTGCCGAATTGAGGCCTTTATATATTACTAGAAGTCACGCGGGGCTTCGCTACCGTCGTATCATCATCAGCAACCCATTAAGTCCCACTGCTGGGCTCGGGTCTCCTCTCCTCTAACTAGAGAGCTGAGAGAGTTTTATGCCATAATCCACTCACGCTGGCCTAGTGCGGGTTGGTGGATCAGACATACCCATAGAATTTATTCTAGTGTATGTGGGTTTCCTCACGATGTTTTCCTTCACCGTTAGCAGATGGTAAGTCACTTGACTAGTACATATAAATTCCACAAAGTGGAATCCAGATTGATACTGCCGGTCGGGATCGAACTCGGACCCCGCGCCAGTTCCTTATCCATTCAGCCACCATCGCTTCATCATTTTCCGTCGTATAGGTACCATATAATAGGTGTTGATAAATTGGCCAAATAAAGAAGCCCGAAGCTCCGCGCGACATGTAATATTATAAAAGCGAAAGTTTGGATGGATGTATGGATGGATGTTTGTTACTCAATCACGTCAGAACGGCTGAAATGATCTGTATGAAATTTGGCAAACATATAGATTATAGTCGGGAATAGCACAGCTACTATTTAATGACATACCACCCGAGTGGTATATCGTTAAATAGAAGAAGGTAATTCATAATAAAATCAGATTCAAAATAAAACCAAAAACAAAAGATTAACGTCATTTATTAAATCTGTCAACTTAAAGTTAATATCTACTGAACTTTTCTGTGATATTCAGGCGTCGCGTTACCGTAATCTTGTAAATTAAACAATGTCGATCTGTTAGTCACCATGTATTTTAAAAAGTCTTGAATATGCGTCAAGACATGCTGCAAAGATTTCTCGTCAAGGGCCGTGTAAGCCAACATCGGACCCATCTTTGCAAACAACCTAAGTAAATGTATAGAACCGTATATTTGGGCCATAGACGTATCAGGGTATTCTTGTAAAATTTCGCTATATTGTGGCCTTTCAAATTTATAGAGCAATTGAGATCCTAATGTAGCATTAAAATATTCTTTAATACCTTCTGTTATATCATTTAATACAGATTCTTTTGCCTGATTATGAGACTTGCTAGATTTTTTAAAAGCTAGATAGTTGTCTACTATTTGTGAGACGGTGAGCTTGGCTGGCAGTATAGCTAGTTTCTGCTGCCTTGTAATAACATCCCAGTCGTCGACCAACCATACTTTCAACTCTTCAGGTATTTTAATCTTCACTTCAACCTTTGCTAAGTATTGTTCCTCAGATTCAATTGATAAGTCTAGCCGGCCACGTTTTTTCCTGAAAAGATAGTATTTGTATAGTATGACATACATATTACATAGAAATTATTCAAATTTAATAATGGTATGAGAGGATCTGTTTAGGAGTGGAATAGTAAAAGTGAAATTCCATGCGAAGGTTTGGAATATAGGGTTATATTTTTAACTTAAAGGACCTATCTACCAATTGGATCTCAACTAGGGGTTTTAGGAATCAAAATTACCATTACAATTAGGTACTTGTATATTTCCTCACCTTAAAAATATTTTTACACTAAACTTTTTTTTTAGTTTAAACTAATACATTGTCGATTTTTTTTAATTTGTGGTTATCAGCACTACTAGTCGACCACAACAATTAGGCGCATGACAGCTAGATATTTTTATTTTTATAAAAATAACTAAACCAAAATTTTGTTGTTCTAGTGACGTCACAGTAGTCGTGTACTAGCTTTCGATTGTGATGATAAATTTAACGCTATTAAATTTTTGGTTTAATTAGTTTTATGTAAATAAAAATGTCTAGCTGTCATGCACCTAATTGTTTTGGTCGAGTAGTACCATGGTAATATTAGATATATGCTACCGGCAGCGCCATCTATGGCCAATGTTTGTAAACATTTATTGATGCTTTGAATTTTATTGCTTAGCATCAAATACATACAAATCTTTTCTACCTTTTATTATTGCAAGGGACATCCTTACACTTATTAAACTAGTGTGTATGTGTGGGTGTACAATGTGTACATACACCACACCTGGTGTATGTGATTGATCCAGATCTCAACACTAAAGTTTAATATGTGGCTGATTACTATGGGAATCAGAATAAGCTGAAAACTTTAAAACTGATAAGATATTGATTAACTGTTTAGAATTAGTTGAACCCATTTCTGATGTTCATAATTTAAATAGCTAGTTAGAAAAAACAAAAGGATAGATAAAAGGTTATAACAAAAAAAAAAAAATGCCATAAAACAATGAGTACAATTCACTTGTTATCATTTAAATGCACAGTAAGACCTCTAGCAGTTAAATTATAGTATCAACTTACTTGGGTTGGTCAGAGCCAGAATCAGCTGGAGTGTCTTTGCTCTGTGTCTTGGTGGCTTTTGCTGGAGTCGGAGTAGCTTCAACTTCCTTACCTGTAATTAGGATATGTCATAGATACTGTTTACTCGGGTCTTTTTTCACCAATGGTAGATAAGTATCCAGCAGATAGCCTATTCCGAACTTATTCGACATGTTTTTCATATAAAATCCATCGGTCAGAGCTTCAATAGTTTATCAGATAGTCACTTACCAGCCAGTGATGAGGCAGGGACTACGGGTTATTTATATTGATAGTTTAAGGGCAGTGTTTTTTGTAAACCATTTTGTATCATTCCGTAACATGCTCATGATCCCCGTGATGTTGTAGGCACCCATAGGCTACGGTAACTGCTTACCATCCGTCATAGTCATAAGTCTGTTTGCCACCATTGTGGTATGAAAAAATCCCATTATGTACCACTGGTAGGCGGAGGTCACTCCTCACAATAGGGTGATTTAAGACTAATAGTATCACAGAGTGGTCCGATACAACAGGGTTTCATATGGAGTCCTTCTTTCTCTTGTACAAGGTATAGTTATTGGTTCTCCTATTCATCTCTTACTGTATCCCATAAAAAGGATGAAAAAAAAAACAAAATATAACATCTTATAAAGTTAGGTACCTATTTCTTACAAATTATGCTATATTACTTCATTCACTCCTTGAAAATATAACACTGAAAGTAATTTTTGGGCGAAATACAATCTTATACAAAAATAAAGTGTATCATTACATAAAAATATGTCTACATCTCACATTACTTTTAATAATATTAAAAATAAATATGTAACATAACCAAAAACCTGATACAATAACTTTGTTTTTGGTTTTGACCTTTAACTTAATAGTCTATAACCCTACCCAATTTATGAAGAGTAACAATATTGAGATTCAAATTTAAAGTGATATATATTTGTTAAATCCATTTTTTTTGTCAACAGGGACCTGATGCTTATCTAATTCTATCCTTTTGAACTTTGCCTGACACTGATTGCTGCAATTATAGAATCACACTTAGGCTAAGTCAAGCAAATACTTTCCCACTTGGCTAACACGCAGTTCGAAAATAGTGCTAGGTAAATTTTAATAAAACCTGCAGGTGTAGATGCCCTGGACTCCTCTCTAGCTGGGGTAGCACTAGCAGCAGCCTCAGATTTGCGCCCTTTGGCTGGAGCTGCAAATTAAGACATCTTTCATTACTATCTCAATCAATGCTCATTGAGCTTGGTATTGTCTGCTGTAATTTATTTCAGTAAATTATTTAATTTATGGACATTATACTACTGGTTTTTAATTCATAATGCAAGTAATGGTATCTACATTCCATGCAGTGAGTTCAAGTCAATTTTTAAGTGATCGATACGTAATCGGGCTAAGTAGATAATTTACATAACATACTTTTTTTCGTCTTCGTTGGCTGTGCGGAATGTGCTCTCTGTACCTCCTTCTGCCGCTGGACGTTAGCCTCATTGTATTTAAGCACACGGCTTTCGGGAACCCATTCATCCCAACTGAAACGACACAAACTCATATTTTTATCTTTGAGCTAAAGGTTACTTACATCAATTAACAAAAACAAAGTTCAAATCTTTTGAAATAGTTGTTAAATTCAACAAGTTATTGGTTTACTTACTTCTTATTCCAGCCCGCATAATGAATTAAATAGCGAACATGTTTATCTTTAGTCACAGAACTTTTGAGGCATTTTGCCTCGTAAATCAAAGGCCCATGGAAACACAGCACCTTTTCTCCTGAAAATATAAAAATTACAACCGAGTATTGAATAAAAATCTCACAATTGCTTTTCACACATGAATCTTATAATAATAATGTTCAATTTAGAGTAAAAATACTAATAGGTAGCAAAGTTACCATCAGCAAACTTCAATTTCGGTGCCATGTTTATTTTTATTTACTTTTTCATCGTTTCGTAAAAATTACAAATGGCGGCGTACCATAGTACCATACTACCACAACAAGACAGACCACAAAACTCTACCAATACCATACCATAGTCTGACTGACATTATAATTTTTGTCTGTGGTGTGATCACTGAATTGTATATACATGGATGTACTATCTATGGATCCGACATATTAAGCATACACAAAAACATATAGACCTCTCACTCTACATACGGATAACGCCCTAAGAGAAACGGAGACAAATATACTCTATCGCTTACCTCTTTTATACGTATTTTTACCACTTGTACTATAGAAACACATTTATTTATATGTATAGCATTATTGATGTGTCTGTAATAATCGATACTATCGATAAAAGGGTTTTAATCTATTTTTATCGTAGTGGTGCTTTTTGTAACGCAAAGTATGAAATTGTCACAAGCCTACATTGTAACATTTTTATAATAATAATTAGTTTTTAAATTACCGATATTAAAATAACTTATTTAATATATATATGTTTTTGTATGCATTGACTACCTTCTTATAGAAGATCACTACCTAAGTTAACCGATAAAATAATAATATGTTCATTCTATGTTAATTAAAGGCACAGTAGTGATTAATGGATGATATTATACGGACTAGAAGACGTATTTATATAATGGGCTAGTTTTTGCTCGCGGCTTAATCCACGTGGATGTTTGTAAAAAGGTTGCATATTCTCAATCGCAGAGGAATTACAAAACCAACATGAATTTATAGGGTTTGGTATTTCAGATTTGGATTTACCAAATATGAAGTTTTTAGTTAATCAATCAATCAATTGATCATCGATAATAAATAATTCGCATGAAAACAAGGCTACAACACTATGGCCGACTATGATGGTATATTAAATATCAAACATTCTTTTTATTAACTAAATCATATCACAATACCTTTTTCGCTATAGTTGTCAAACTACAAAGGCATTTCACTGATAGAGGGTAATAGAAACTTTATGTATACGCAATAAAAGCTCTCACCCCGGTTTATTACGGCCAGTAATTAACAATTTCTTATACTTAACTTACTGAATAACAGCCTATAACGGCACACACTATGGTCTTTTTTGTTGTAGTACAAATGAATTATTTACTACTAAACTTTTTATAAACTTGGTGGCGCGCGGCCTTTCAAGACGGCAATTTAATCCTAATGCTATCTCACTTTGTTCAATGGCGATAAAGCGTTAATAAGAGCAGTATTGCCTATATATGTCTCCAGCTCTCATTTAATACACTCACTCCTTTACCTCCTTGTATACAAGTGACTAGTCCTATACAAATAACAGCTAATTTTCTTTATCTATTTGACCAACTAGCTGAGAAGATTGAAACTATATTTGACGTAATATTGGCGTATATAAAAGCCAACATGAAAGCGCCCCTTAATGGGACTCCAAATGCAAACAGTCGTCTTTGTTCGTAACATTTGACGAATAAGTCATTTAAAAGCTGTTGTTTTGATATTACAAACATACACTTCAATTTTATTTATTTGAACAGATACTGCTATTAAAATTAGGGCCTTCAAAATCAATTCACGTCACTAATTATTTTCGTAATGGATTATTAAAAATTATTTTCCCTTTTTCAGAATATGTTTATATCAAATCTTAAAATGAAATCTATCGATAGGTACGTGTTAAATCTACAAAGTTTGTCGCATCACTAATTTTAGTTCATATCTTCTCCGCCACTGCTTACAATGCACAATGGCGCAAATCAAACAGCGACAAAATCAGTTTCAAAGACGCTTATCCAGAGGTATATATTATACAGATCAATGGGTGTGATATTGTGTCACCGAGTGTAGCCTAACTATCGATAGTTAACCTCGTAAAATAGTCACAATAATATCGATAAGATAGCTATCGATAATATTAGATTTTTAAACAACTATACATAATATCTATATAACTGACCTGTATTATAGGTACTTAACTCATTTCACTGGCTGTCCTATAGAAATGACAGCTAATTTCCCATGTATATTTCACCAACTAGCGGATATAGGAATGAAACTATATTTGATATAATATTGACTTGTAAAATACGTTTTGTAAACAAAGTGTTAGTGATGTTGTAATCATGTTTATCATCATATCGATAAACATGATTACGTCATGATCTATGGATGCAAATATTTTTTTGATTTATTCATAGAAGAAAATGAAAGAAAAGCTTACTGCCCATTTTGTTTCAGACATTATCTAGGTACCTATGTTTTTATAATAATAGATTTTTTTTCATTGTAGATATTATTGGTCAATTTGTTTTAAATTAAATAAAAATAAGAACTATCATGCTAAATAATATTGGCCTCTGTCGTTAGGTCACTGACTTAAGCCTGCAGTACACGGGTAGAGTATACGTTAGAGTAGCACGGTATAGTACTAATAATATAATAATATTCTACCACATTCACACAGCGCCATCTAAAAGTAAGCAATTATATTTGCTTGTGTTATGGGTACTAAACAACCGAGATACTACTTAAATACATTTTTTTTTGTAAATACATACTCAGAACAAACCTGTATGCTCATCACACAAAGATTTGTCCTCGGTGGGGATCGAACCCACGACCTCCGGCTTAGCAGTCAGGGTCACTAACCACTAGATCAAAAGTAAAAACTAAGTTTTCTGCTATGGCTTTAAGGACGTCGTATCACTACAGTTCATAGACAAACCTAGACACATCACAATGTATGTCAATTTGACATTATCAAATTGTCAAATATTGTCAAAAGATTTGCAATTTTGAATCGACTTGGTTTTATTTAAATATTACCTATAATGGTGTATATTAATGAATATTTGGTTCTTGTGAGTCTTGTGTATGTTTATTTTATAAGTCTATAATCTCGAAACTTTGTGAACACTGCGAGCCAAAGACATCCTTTAGTGCAGCAATGCAATGGAGCAAAAAAGAAGGGGTAGCAGTTAATGTTGTTTTCGACCTCCTATAATTTATTTGTGGATAAAACTAGAAGCCTGAATTTTCAGTAACCAAGCAGACATTGTATAAAAACGGTATATTTCAAATTTTATTCAATTTGAATCAGTAGAGTTAGTTAGAGTAGAGAGAATTAAGAATTATATATAGGTTGTCAAATTTTCTTAATTTTGACTGACCGATCATCAAAACTCTAAGGCTAGCCCTTCTAGCAGACATAGAAGCTTCAAATTGAGAATAAAATGTGTTTAGTGTATAAATCAAGGAAAAACTAAAATATATTATAAATTTTTGTTCAGTTTTCAAAAGAAATGAGTTGCCATCAAAAACAAAACTTGTAAAAAAACCAAGTATCGCAACCCAGTTCTTTTACCGTAAAAAGTTGTGAAATCCATGTAATACCAAGTCGGTTAATTTATTCAGTTCCTACTTAAGGCAACATCTTAAAGTGACCATATTAATATTAATAAAATCTTTTATGTACTTACCTAAAATAAAAAATATTAAATAAAATAAATAATAATGATAATAAAAAAAAAATGTTAATGTTTTAAATAAAATAGATTGACTTGGCCATCGCATGGAAACACCATGTATCTCACAAGTACCTTAAATACAATTTAAAATTAAATACAATAAAATTCTTTAGTGTAGTTAACCTTTCAATACATGTAGGTACCTATACCTATTGAATGCAGGAAAATGATGCAAGAAAAATGTCCAGATAGATGTTAATGTTATTGGGTTTAGGAACTCCAGGTTCAAAAAAAAATAAATACACATGATATATCACTTGACCCTGCTTCCCCTAGTGATATTTCGAGATTTTTTCCAAACGCCCTCCCCCCCTTTAGAGCCTCACGTGATTAATGGACGACCCCTAGACAGGTAACTATACAGAGCAGGGTAAGAGATGCTGCCCGCATGCGCCGCGCCGGCTAAAAAAGATTTGAACTTATGTACTTTACACCACTTATAGGTAGGTACTACGATAATGTTCTTATATTGTAAAAATCTTTGTAGGTGTTCTTGATCAGTCACAGACATGATATCTAAGAGGCTTGAGAGTGTCAGTGCGAACCAGAGAGCCATCCGCTTCAGACGTGCATCTTATGTTCTTTATTGCAACGATGGAGCAAAGAAAAAGAGGAAGCAGCAATTACTGTTCTGTTTATGGATGTTTAAAATTCTAGTTTGAATAGTGAACATTCGTTTTTTAATCTACCAGTTGCATTAGATTAGTAAGTACCTATTAGTATTTGCTTGTATTTTAGACGCGGCGGAGGACTTTGTTTTTATAATAGGTAGTCAAATTGTAGGGATTTTTAACCATAGGTTTATAGACCAAGATCCCAGAGCTCCCAGACGTTACTTATGTTCTGAGAAACACCATGTCTAGACGAGAAGGTACTGTTAGTAAGTATGTACTATGAACGTACGCATAATCGCTAGCTTGCGCGCTTGTGCCGACGGCCAATTTTTAGATATCCGATACTAAAGGAAAAAGATCTTGAATCTCTAGATAAAAAAGAAAAAGAAGTTTAAAAGATTCTAAAAGAAAAACTCCCTCTCGAAATCAGGATGGCTACAAACCGGTTTTCTTTTAAGATTAAAGTACGGAAGCATCTCTTCGATGAACTAGCAGTAATATCGCATCGTTACGTTTACATAATCCCAAAAAATGTTCTAGATATCTTAGTGTTTTTAAAATGGCTGTTGGCGCTGTTGTCGTTTTAAGATAAAGTTATATCTTGTTTCAGGCTAACTGAGTGGTTGAAATTGATAAATAGAGAAGAATTAATTGGAAGTTCAAATTTCCGTTGTCTTCGTGTATGTGAAAGTCATTTTACTCCCAATTCCATTTTATTAAACTCAAGACAAAAGTTATTAAAAATAAACTCAATTCCACAACGAAATCTACCATTACCGAAAGAAATTTCAAATAAAGAAATCCAAGCAGTTATTGAAACAGCCGATGCAAGTAAACAATGTAATTATGATCTTCAAACGAATGCGCAAGTACAAACTACAATAAACCTTATAAAGCATACTTCTCGAAAAAGAAAACTTTTAGCTGAAGTTCAAGCATTCCGAAAGAGGTTAAAGATAACAGACAAACAGTCTGAAGCCAACACGTTTCTTAAGTTATGTGATAATTTTTTTACCCCAAACTTAGCGCTTCCAAATTTAAAACTCACGGATCTGGTAACAGGCTTAGTTTGGACTAACAAATTTTCTGTTTGAATTAGTACCACGGAAATCCACAGGCATATAATCTGCTAAAAGACCTTTTATGTTTTCCAAGTGGAAAAACACACAACAAAAATGTCAAACATCAACAACATCTCATGGATGTTCTTAAAACCAAAGCACACTATTTAAGTGATATGGATAGAAATTGTACACTTGTCGTTGGTACTATGAGTCTTAAAGCGAACCTATTTTACCATATTAAGGAAGACAGAATATATGGTTTCCACGAAGTTGACGGTGTGCTATCTCCTGAGCCCGCGAAGTACGCTTTAGTAGCTATGATCCATGGCTTATTTGAAAATTATAAGCAGCCAGTAGGTTTTGCATTGTTAGCTGAATGTAAAAATTATCCAAACGTGACAAATTGGATTGATAAACTGATCCTCAATCTTTTTTCAATTGGTTTCCATGTTCGAAGTTTAGTGTCAGAAATGGATTCTGATTTTTTTAACAGTGCCAGAAATAGATCAGTTTCTGCAGAAAGTCCCTTTTTTTTCTCTTGGTGACAGAAAGATATATATTTGACCCACCTCACCTTGAGAAATTCGTGTGAAATAACTTGATCAACTATAAATTTCATTTTGAAAACAATTATGCCAAAAGGCATCACATACTTCAGTTTTATGAGATGGATAAGTTGAAACGACTAAGACTTGCCCCGAAGCTTACGGACAGTCATATTAAACCCACAAATTTAGAGAGCAAGAAGGTAAAGTACGCTTTGCAAGTTTTTAGTGCTACCGTTGCTGCTGGTTTGTCTACATACAAGGACTATAAAAAAATAGAAAGTTCTGCAGAGGGCACAGTTAAAATGATTAAAATGATGAATGATTTATTTGAATACATCATCTCGCTATGGAAGCACACAATATAACAACGCATTTTGTGGCGAATAATACCAGATTACGTTTGTTAATAACATGTTAAATTTCTTTACGGCGTTAAAATTAATTAACCCAAATAATGGCCAAAATGTTACTTCTAAAGTAAAATTCATCAAAGGTTTTCAAATTACCTTAAAATATTTATTAATGTTGTTTGAAGATTTAAGAATTGAAGGATATCATTATGTACTGACCAGACGTTTAAATCAGGGCTGCTTACAGAACTTATTTGGTCAGATTAGGACAAAGAATGGAAATTCTTCGAAACCAATATCCTGGCAGCTGATTTCAGCATTTAGGAAAATATTTTTCATAAATATTTTAAAGTCACCTAAAAGTGTTAACTCCATAGAAGATTTATCAAAATGTTTACTCGATGGTAAAAAGTTAAATGCTCCCTTAGTCAATGAGGCAAGTCATCCAGAAACAACGTCGACAAGAGAATCTAACAGAAAAGAAAATGAAAGTTATACCAAAATAAATTTAATATCAACTACGGATTATAACTCACTAGACTTACCGGAAAATAACGCGTTCGTTTACGTTAGCGCGTATATCTTAAAAAAATCCTTAGATCACAAGGAATGTAGTTAGCTAGCTTATAGTTTATACAAAAGGAGAAGACAATGCACAAAACTTTTTAAAGAGCACATTTGCTCATTATAAAGATTACTGCAGAAATGGCACCAAACCTTTATTAACTATACCACCAGACAGTTTTGTGGAATTTGTCGAATTGATGGAGGAACGATTTTGTAACTTTGTAAGAGAAACTACTTGAATTGTGAAATTCTAAAAAGTTTCTTAAATGAGGTTCAGCCTCTTTCTTTCTCAATGCCTTGCATGTATTTTCCACTAACTTACTGTAAGCAATTGTACTTGAGAATGCGAATTTATTATAGGTACTTTAAAATATAATAATGGTGCATTTCGCCATTGTCGAAATAGTTGCAAAATATTTTCTGTGACAAATATGTATAAAAATTGAATTATATTAGTTATGTATTTCATATTGGTTTTATATTTCCCTTCTTCCTGATTAATTCCCAATAATTAATCAAACAACTAGATACGAGTGCCACTACCAAAATAGTTTTTTCGCAGAGTTGCCAACCCTAGCTAGCAAGGCCGGCGCGGAACTTTTTCAGATAGGTAAATTTTGTAATACCTATACCAGCTACCTTTATCCAGTAAATTTATTTTTGTACCTACAGAAACAGAACGCTGTATTCAACTATTTAGTTTCTCTTGAAAATAATAATAATAATATTACATCATACGAAATCAGACTAAAGTTCAGTAAACAACTCACTATTAGGAGGCATGGCCTTCAAACAAAAAACACACAATGAAGTTGCTTGAGTTCATGCAGTCAGTCGGCGCAAGCTGACAGTGAAAGACGTGTATTTGATTACCTATGTTAAAGTAAAATACGTTAAAATGACGCAACAAGGCCCCGGATTCGACGTCAACGCGATGACATTGACTAGATGGGTTCTAGCCCAACAACGGACAGCCCCAACGGCCACGGGAGACTTGACACAACTGCTGAATTCTATCCAAACTGCTGTCAAGGCCATTCAGTCGGCCGTAAGGAAAGCCGGCATCGCTAAACTGTTAGTATATTTTATTTACTATTTACCTAAATTGTCACATTATACAAGAGTTCGTCGTTGATAACTCTATAAACAAGCTAAGAATAAATTATATTTATAAAATGATTGTATACATACGAATTGAAACTGATTTTTTTATATAACTGTTATAATTATAATACTTAGTCCGGAACACAGTCTGGTTAAAAAACTTGATTATAAAGTTGGAATTAAAACAGTAACAGCGAAATGTTTTGATCAAACTGAATGTGTCTCAATCATAGTCCAGTCATATTTGTTTTAACCAATTCAATAAAACCATTATAAAAATAATATTTTTACGTAGGTAAGTACCTAAGTAAGTACAAGACGTACGGCCCGCCTGATGGGTAAGCGGTTACCGTAGCCTACCATAGATTTTATACCTAATGTTTATACAATGATAACTCCGAGAAATTTCTTATGCTTATATTGTAATAATATTGGATATGCAAATAAGGAGAATATGACCTTTCATCCTCACTTAGTAGCTGTATATAGGTACCTACCTACGCATCATAATAATTAACCTACCATTTTGCTTGGTATTCATGCACTATATTGATACAAAAGCCATTTATTCGATGCCAAATTACTAATAAAAAATACCACACCCCCCGTTGTAGAACGGGAAAAACAAGTTCTAATTAGTCTTACGTATTTTTTACTAGACATGGCATCTCAGGTGACACGAACGTCCAAGGCGAACAGGTAAAGAAATTGGACGTGCTGTCCAATGACCTGTTCATAAACATGCTCAAATCGTCGTTCACAACATGCCTACTGGTGTCTGAAGAGAATTCAACAGTTATACAGGTAAATTTGCCAATACTTGTCTCAGCTATAGTTAATGAAATGTGAATGTAATGCAACTCCGTATTAATGCAAATAACAGTCTAAAGGAAGTGTAAACGCGCGTATTGCACGTCACAACCATGTTCCCGATTACGGTAATATTACAATATTTTTCTTCTCTTCAAAGATACAGAAGAGAAGAAAGATATTGTGATTTTACCGTAATTACAGAATAAGTGGTGCTCGTGCTATTGTACCGTATTATCATAAAATTTGAAAATCGAAAGGAAGCACATTTTAGAGATTGCCCTTTCTTCACAAGAAAATTATAGCTGTTGCCCGGGCTTCGTTCAAGTCGTTCTTTGTTTGGCCACTGCTCAGCTCCTATTAGCCTTAGCGTGATGTTATATAGCCTATAGCCTTCCTCAATGAATAGGCTATCAAACACTGAAATAATTATTCAAATCGGACAAGTAGTTCCTGAAATTAGCGCGTTCAAACAAACAAACGGTTCCGCCTTATATACATTTATAACACGCCAGTAGGCGGCTGAAAGGGTCTGTATGAAATTTGACACACGGATATTGTCTGGAATAGCACAAAGGCTACATAACGACATATCACGCGGGCGGAGCCGTCGGCGGCAACTAGTAACGTAATAAGAATGGTTATTCAACACATAAACATACATAGGTACCTATCGCTCTTTATACTTTTCAAAGTTATCAGCTGACCCCATATCTTTAAATAACCTTAATAAATAGATGGATACCACTATTTATTAAAAATAACAAACAAAACTTAGCTTGGAACCGATATTGAAGAAATTTATCTATACTTACTTACCTACAAATAAATAAAATTTGAAGTGTCTGTTTGTAACATCATTTTACTGGTGGATAGTTAACCCTTTGAACGCCAGAGACGTCTATACACGTAAAATGAAAATGTGCTCACCACGCCAATGACGGCATGGCACGTCAAAAATGTACTGTATTTTAAAAGCTTGGCGCACAAGGCACGGCGATGCCGATTTGACGTGGCGGTCAAAAGGAGTAACTTAGGCTACTTTGATTTTGGAAAAATATCAGAGTTCCATGAAATAATAAAAACCTATGAAATCATTGTCCACGCGAACGAAGTTGCGGACACGGCTAGTGAGAAATAACGTGAAATGAAGACTGCGCCGGCAGAGTTGGTTGGTCCAAACTAAATGTCAAGATGGGCACCGCTAATTAAGGCCCCACAAAATAGAAATAGATTTTAATGGGACCCTATATCCAGCAATGGACTTATATGTTGTAGATATCGTATTTAATTTGGTATTTTACAGGTGGAATCAGAAAAGCGAGGCAAATACGTGGTCTGTTTCGATCCTCTAGACGGCTCATCCAACATCGATTGCTTGGTGTCTGTGGGTTCCATCTTCTCCATTTACAAGTTTGTACAGTTAAAAAAGCTTTAATAATTCGTTAATTCATTTCTCGATTACCTTTTCATCGCCAAGGCAAAACGGCATCTCCGTGCCCTGCCCGCCAAGCCAGAAATTCTGTAATTAAGTTATAACTTAATTACAGAATTTCTGGTAGGTTAGTAATAAAATAGATACTTAAATAAAAGTAATGATTATCATTATCTTGTAATTTTATGGACCTGAGTATTGAGATGATTGATGGATGCTGAAGGTTAACGATTGTTGTTTTTTAAATATCCAAAATAAAACAAGTTATCGCCATGCCCTCTAACTATCCCAAATCAAAGGTTTATTAACAAATTACTAGTACTATTAAGATAGAAATAATATATTTATATAAGACTAGATTAGAAGTCGCGCGGGGCTTCGTTCCCGTCGTTCTTTATTTGGCCACTGCTCAGCCCCTACTGGCCGTAGGGTGGTGTTATATAGCCTACGTTATTCAGTGATAATGTAGCTTACTAACGGCAAAAGAATTTTTGAAATAGGCCCAATAGTTTTAAATTAATCCGTTACATACAAAAATACAAATCTTTCCTTTTTATAATAGAAAGCAAGAAAGAAAGAAAATTGTTTTATTTTCAGACTCAGGTAATTAACATAGTACAGCACAAACATAAACTATAAATAAGACCTTTGTGAGTCTGAAAAATTAGTGTAGATGTAGATTCCATATCTTATATTTCCAGGAAGAAAACAGAAGGCGAACCATCGGAAGCTGATGCCCTCAAGCCTGGTAACGAGCTGGTGGCAGCAGGATATGCGCTGTACGGCTCCGCCACCATGATGGTGCTGTCGTTGGGCAAGGGCAAAGGCGTCAATGGCTTCATGTACGACCCTTCACTAGGAGAGTTCATTCTCACTGACCTTAATATGAGGATACCTGAAAAAGGAAAGATCTATTCTATAAATGAAGGTAACTTTATGTTAATTTTACTAATAAGTTATGTTAACAAATAAATAAAATTGAAGTGTCTGTTTGTAATATCAAATCAGCTGTTTAGAGTACATAGGCATATGAAAGTATGTACGGTACTTATAACAAAAACACACATCAACATTTTTGACTGTCCGTTTGTTTGAGGTAAACTCTGAAATAACTAACCCTTACTTCCTTATTACAAAATACGGACTAAGCATTAAACCAGGTTTAAAATGACAACTTTGACACTAAAACAATGGCTTATGTCAATTTAAACCTGGTTTAATACGTAGTCCATGTTTTGTAATAAGGGGGTATTAGTTTCGTAATGTACGTTCGTCTGTGTATCACAAGCATTTTACTCGAAAATTATTCGATGCGTTTCTCAATAAAAGGAGCTCTTTTGCTGTGGAGCCCTACATTGAGCATGGTCCGTCATGCTCTTAACCGGTTTTTTATTGATATTTTTTTGCCTACCACATCCGTCATCATAGTAGCAGACCTTTCTCGACAATATTCCCAACACGATATTCTAAATAGCTGACCACGGGCTAGCTATAAAATGAAAGTGCTTCGTAATAACGTAGATATAGGCTGCACATATTGAGTTTTATGGAGATATCGTTATCTCTCTCGATAACCATTTATGAAAACTTAGCTAGTACTGTCGTAACGTACCAATCTATCAGTGAATACCTATCATTCATCATAATATCGCCAGAATATAGGATCAGCAATTCAGCATCGATTAACCCTTTGAACGCCAGAGACGTCTATACACGTAAAATTAAAATGTGCTCACCACGCCAATGACGGCATGGCACGTCAAAATGTACTGTATTTTAAAAGCTTGGCGCACAAGGCACGGCGATACCAATTTGACGTGGCGGTCAAAAGGTTAAATATAAAAACTAATATTATAAACCTGAAGAGTTTGGTTGAAACTGCTTATCACAGGAAGTACTGATTCGAATTGAAAAAACTTTTAGTGTTGGATAGCCCGTTTATCGAAGAAGGCAGACTTCTTTTTCAGACTGTCACCGTGGCGCAGTGGTTAAGGTGGTCGCCTCGCCACTACATCGCCGTGCTGGGTGACGTGGGTTCGATCCCCACACGAGACAAATATTTGTGTGATTCATAGATATTTGTTTCTAGTCTGGGTGTACTTTGTGTCCGTTAGTTTCATGTTTGTAAAGCTCCCCGCGACACAGGGCTAGTTCCCTAGTGCGGGCGTTGTCTTAAAAAAAAAAGGCTAAAGACTATATAACATCACGCTACGACCAATTGGAGCTGAGTAATAGAAAACATTCATCCGACGAGTGAGAATCAGGATCCCGGTCGGCAGTCCCGACTTCCGTACGTGAATCACTTGTAGTTTAATTTTATTTTTTGTTTCTTCCAAGGTTATGCTGCAGAATGGTCGGACGGTCTCTCACAATACATTGAAGATAAGAAGCGGCCGAAGACTGGCAAAGCGTACGGCGCTCGCTACGTAGGCTCTATGGTCGCTGACGTGCACCGGACTATCAAATATGGCGGCATCTTCATCTACCCAGCTACTAAGTCATCGCCTAATGGAAAAGTACGTTTCTCTAAATAATTATTCTAACTATTAAATTTGATTAACCCGTGGGTTGTCGTAAAAGGCGACGAAGGAAAGGAAAATTCGAAACAAACGCCTATAGCAACCCGTCTGGCCAGCGTGGTATAGTAGGCTCCCTCCAAAATGTTTGTAGGAGACACGTGCCCAGCAGTACGGGTTAAAATTAAAATGATGATGATTATGATTCGTCTTCAAGGGCCATATTTTTCATGATTTAATATTAAACAAGAAAACATGTAATTAAGAAAAAACACAATAATATCTGAATACCCATTACAGACAGAGAAAGAATTTGAAATAAACACATAAAATTTCCATGTTGAACGTAGGTAAAAAGCCACACAAAACATATTATATCACTCGATGTAGGTAAACTGTTTCTTCAATCAAAGTCAACAAACAATATTTTTACAGATAGCAATAGTGATGCTTACTTACCTAATATTTATTGTAATATGACCCGATAGGTTATCGAGTGGGGGCACGGCTTGATTATATATACGTGGTAAACAAATTCACTCCATTTTATATAAATGCTAAACAAGTAATGGAAAAATTCAAACCCACGACGGCACTTGAACCCGCGACCCTGCCATTCCGTGTGCAGTGCTCTTACATCTAAGCTACGCGGGTGGACGTTCCTGACATCGAATTTATCCATTACCTGTTAGCATGATGACGTCATGACAACATTTTTAAACCAAAGCGATGGAAATTGCTTTAATGTAAATGGAGGAATATCGTCCGTAGGTTTCTGTAACGAGCCACGGTGATAAGTAGAAAAACGTCTTCTGACGTAATGACATGACGTGCTAAAAGGTAATGGATAAATTCGATCTCAGGGACGTCCACCCGCGTAGCTCAGATGAAAGAGCACTGCACACGGAATGGCAGGATCGCGGGTTCAAGTCCCGTCGTGGGTTTGAATTTTTCCATTACTTGTTTAGCATTTATATAAATGTTAGACCAAAGCGTTAATATAAAAGTCAGTCAGAAAAACGGACAAATGCTTCGTAAGACGAAGACAAAATTTAATAGACATATTTTCTTCTTGTTTCAGCTCCGTCTCCTATACGAATGCAATCCGATGTCTTTCATCGTCACCGAAGCCGGTGGTATAGCTAGCAACGGCAAGATCCCCATACTGGATATAATCCCAACGTCCATTCACCAGCGCGCTCCTTGCTACCTCGGCTCTAAGGACGATGTTGAAGAACTACTGTCTTATATCAAGTAAATAAGATAAGGACTTTTGGACTTCACTAGCCGATAATCTGGTAATTGGAAATGCATTCTTATTATTAGATTGATAGGTTGCATTTTTAGTTGCCAGGCATTGTGGCTTTTGCAGTCAAAAGATTAGGCTTAAACAGATGATTCTCAATCTATTTTAACTTGTTATACAAAACAACAAACTTTTATACTGATGTTAATGTATTTTTATATGATGTATAATTTATTGCATATTTAATACATTTTGAAGACTGATATACTTATTTGATTTGCTTGAACCTGGATAAGGTTAAAAGTATACTTCAAAGTGAGAGAAATATACACAATCTAGAGTTGAAATAATAAAAGCGCTTTATTGATCGCGTTGATTTTAGTACCGTAAATATTACGGAATTGGTAGACAGTAGCAATGATAAAAGTACTTTTAGTGCAAGACTGACTCAATCTGGATTTTTGCGGTTATTAGGTATATAATAAGAAACTTATGCGCATATTTTTAATGCAATAAAGACGTAATTACGTACGTCCAGCAGTGGACTGCAATAGGCTGAAATGATGATGATGAAAGACGTAATTGTCATAAAAAAATATTTCATATTTTAGCGCAATCACCGCATAACTGCTGACTAACTACTGACTGTATAATGTCAGTCCTGCAATAGGTGAGATATATTCTAACTGCTAAACGGCTGGACCAATTGTCATGATATTTTGTGTATGTTGGAATTGGTCCCTATGGATTCATAATTGCAACAAGCAATGGTGTTACAATCGTCTAGAGGGCTGTAAGAAAAAAAACAAAATGTAAACTTAACTAGGTTTATTTACATGAAAAAATATGAAATCGTCACACTGTTAAACTGTTTGTCTTCAAAAGGATGACTCTTTCCAGTCTTAAATTTTTTGAACATAATAAATATCTGCTTTACTTAAAATTAGTTTCAAGGTGACAAATTTGAGATAAACTTAAAAAGATTATTTAGACCGAATTTAATACAAATATTGATACATGAATGGTTAAGAAACCACCTTTGTCTATTTAGAGGGACAGACTCACTTCACTTTAGCTATTATAATTAAAAGCATCTTTTATTCTCCTTTCTAAAGTGAAGTGAGCCTACAAACCTTACACAATGGTTATTGTCACGACATTCGTCATAACAATAAAAATTCATTTCGTTAGTAACATTTATTAATTGGTCTTTGTTGCCCGCCGACTAGCCGGAATACACGGAACCCAATAATTAACCCAAGATACCCACTACAAACGCACCTTTACTTTGTATCGAGTTCATAAATATTTAATAACACTAGCATATCGTGCTTAACAATATAATTTAGAATATTATTTATACCACATATTATTAAACTATCAACTAGCGCAATATTCGGTATTACAAATGATTAGTAGGTGGCAGCACTGGCGAACTAGAATGGCGCCTTTAAACTGACAGCTGTCAAATTTTGGGTAATGGACCATCGTAATCAATACTTAATATTATAAGGCTGAAGTGTTTGTGTAGAACTACTGGTCTGATTTGAAAATATGTTTTAGTGTTGGATAGCCCATTTATCAAGGAAGACTATAGGCTATATAAAATCATGCTACGGCCAATAGGAGCTGAGCAGTGGCCAAACAAGAAACGATGGGAGCGAACACCCGCCCGATTTCTAGTTTTAGACAACGATGTTCGATCAATGGATATGATTATTTTTAACGGAATAATATTTCATTAACTATTTTAAATTGTTGTTTATGTGCAGAATAGAACATTTGCAAACTACACTAGAACGCTAAACTAGCTTCATATTACGCTTTATGATCTAAATGGAACTCTGATTACGAGCATTCAGAGCAGGAACACTAAGAGCCTGTCAGCCGCACTCAGTGACGTCAATTAGCAGTAATCTGTCATTAACACAATTTTTTCATTCAATAATCGTCTTTAGGCGTATTGACTTAAAAATTACACGTTTTTACTAAATAAACTTTAAAGTTAAGTGTCTCTGAGTACGGCGGTAAGAGCCAAATTCACAGTCGTGACTTTACTTTGCAAAATAGGCATCCCAAAGTAAATTTCGAAAGCTGAAATTTCCTTTTTTAAATTTCACAGACAGTGCCTTGCCTTTACTAAGTAAGCAAAGGATGGTTTTGGAAAGTAACGTAATAGTTTGATAGGATTATAAAACTTCATAATGGTTGAAACTTGATCTTTCCCTCAAAGTAAAGTCAAAATGCGGTCTATGAATCTGGTTCTAAGTTGAAAATGCCACTGAAAAAGTCTGAAATGAAATCTGGGCTGAAAATAAATCTCTAAATCTGAAACTTTCCAAACATACAAATCACGAACACATAATACGCCTATATCCAAACTTATAACCATAAATAGGTAGGGCTGCCACCCATCTGGTATTTCCCCAATTTTTTTGTAGTTTAGAAGACGTTTCACACTTTTTGTCTCGGTTGACAGATTTTGAAGATGACAACCCTAGCTAATCGGTCACTATTTGTGTCAAGTAAGTATTGAACACACTGAATCTCGTCTTACTAGCAAACATACCACCCTAACTAAGACCTTATAAACGAATGTTTAAAGTGCCTTTTCACTTTTGTCAATCACGTCATTACACCGTACGTTCGAGATCTTTCCAGAACAACACTCGTAAACTTATATCAAACAAATGCTCGCAATGAGAATAATCCACGAGCTACATAAAATTCACATTGAACAATATTTGGTCAAGGATCTCCCATATAATACGTAATACTTATGACGTCAGAGCTATGAACTGGTGGAACACGTCCAAGATGTGAGGGTCCAAGTCTTGAGTGAAGAGGAGAGTCTCCAAAGTGCTGCTGTACTTTTGTACTTGTTCGTGGTGCTGGAAAAAGAAAAACGGAACATTGTAGAACATTGTATATTCTTTAGTTTTTACTTTTTGAACGCCGTCGCTTCGGCTATGCTCGACAAGCGCAAGCATATCCTGTGCGCCGATGACGGTTATAGCCGACACAAAACAGGTGCATAAAAATACAGTTAAGTTAAAAATATTAAATCATTACTTTTATGTTTTTTTGAGGTATTGCTACATATAAAAACCCAATTCAACATATCTAAGAACCATCACGATAGTGTCAGCTTTCAAACACCGCACAAAATACCGCATCAATATCGGCACATCCGTTTATGAGATACGATGCCACAGACAGGCATACAGACACATCAAACTTATGGCACCCCTCTTTTGAGTTGTGGATGAAAATAATAATAATAGAACAAGCATAGCTTTTACTGAATTAGTTGCCTATGCCACATTTTTACTTATATACATATGTTTACTTACAAAATGTTATACCTAATGCATTTTTTTCTATAAAGCAAAAAATTAATAGTTTATTCATCATCATCATCATATCAGCCCAATAACGTCCACTGTTGAACATAGGCCTCACCTAATTTCCGGCACAGCGAACGATTTTGTGCCGCGCGCATCCTACGGCCACCCGCTAATATTATGAACCAAGAATCAAAGTAGCTACTCACAATAAGGAAGACCTGGCGCAGCCTGCCGATGGTGCTCCTGTACCAGTGCGTGTCGGGGTCCCTCGCATCCGTGTCGCAGCGCACCAGGTGCTCCGACAGTATCATGATGAACCGCTGGAACACGATCAGGAACAAACGCTTCTGGTCCATGTGGGCAGCTTCCAGACGTTCCTCCATGCGTTCTACTGCCTGTAGGTACACAAAAATATATTTACATACAAATGCGAAAGTAACTAAACTCTTATAAATAAATAGTAGCTGTTGACGCTCTCCTATTAAATATAGCGTGATGCTATATAGCATGCCTCGATAAATGGACTACCGAATACTAAAATATTTTTTTCAAATTGGACCAGTAGATCCTGATATTAGGGCGTTCAACCAAACACTCTTCAGCTTTATAATATTAGTATAGATTTAGGACATTTTTACACAGGAGCGAGTTTCATAACGGTATATATGCCCTGCCCGGTACGCCAAGCCATGAAATTCAGTTTTTTAGATGTAGCAATAAAAAATTTAAAATTAATGATTTAATATCAGATTTTAAGAACGCAATCATTTCCATGGTCAGCAATTACCCCCTTACGTCAATTTGACGGCAAGATAGTCTGTAACGTCATCGGGCAATGAACAAATGTTAAATACAAAAGTGAAGTCCATACTTCTTCCGTAGGTTTGTCTTGGTCCTTCTTCTTCTTGCTGTTGTTCTCATCTTCTGAGTCTGAACTGCTCGAGTCTGCTCTCGCCAATGCTTCTCTGGCTTCTGACAATTCACCACCTAAACGAAACCAACAATTTTTTATTATTTTTGTATATTTATAGACATAAATGCATTCGTACCAAAGTTAAAATAACCCACACATTTTTTTTTATTTAGATATCATCGTGGTGTATATATATAATATTGTCCTCGATGTTATCAAAGAAATCAGAACCAATATAATAATTTACTAATGTTACTAATACTTTATGTTACTAATATTATAAATGTGACAGTTAGGATGGATAGATGTATGGATGAATGTTTGTTACTTAATCACGCAAGAACAGCTGAAAGGATCTGTATGAAATTTGGCACACAGATAGATTTTAGTTTGGAATAAAACATAGTACGAGTGCCGAAACTAGTATTATAATTTTTGATTGATTGATGATTCAACAAATATAGAAGTAAGTATACTCACTCAATTTGGAGACATGCTTGTTCATCTTGTCGATGGTCAAATGTAGGATTTCCCAGAGGTACCCGTGGGTGAAGTAGCTGGCCATCTCTTTAGAGAAGAGCCACGTGGCCACGGCGTTGCACTCCACGATCTGTGTCTTGAGCATCTTGTCCACGAGCACACACACCATCTGCGGCTGACGTTGCCACAACTCCCACACGTTGCGGAGTATGCAGATCTGCGCTTCCTCAGATTCGGCGAGAATCTGTTCAAAAACAAATAAATAAACATAATATGTATTATACATACACTGCCTCCATGGCGCAAAGGCGCGGCAGAGTGGACGACTAGTGCGCATGTCGGGCTAAAATGGAGCAAGTATAAGCCCAGAGTTAGGAAATACCAATACGATCAACTTTAGGCTTATATAGTTGTGAAACGTGAGTGAGAAATTCGATTTAGTTGATTTTGATATCATTATTCATTGCCAAGTGCTTGAAAATGACAGCGACCATTAAATTTTGAAACTTTTGACAGCGATATCGAAATCGACTTATTCTAATTTCGAGATTTCGGGTAGTCCGAAGGCGCAGTTCTAGATGACGTCACTAGCAGAGAGACCACGCAAGTATAAAAATTTTGCACATATTATTATATTTTCACATAATTAGTGTAAGAAGTTTTTTAATAAATAATACACTATACGCGGCTCCGATATGCTGCCTGCGATCTCAGGGCGCCACGGAGATAATTTTGGTCAACAGCTTGTCAGTAAATATTTATAGATATATAACAATACACTAACCTTAAACACATAATGAAACTTAGATATCGCGGCGAAACTATGCGATATGCTCTTACTGCCGAGATTGAGCAGTGTTTGCACGAACACGTCAATCTTGAGCGGGTTGTAGGGCGCGGCTTGCGCGGCGGCCGGCTGCTCCCCCTCGCGGAGCGGGTTCGGTAACTCACGTAACACGTTCAACGCCTCCTCTGGTGTGCACTTGTTTCGGACACAGATGACTAGTTGATGAGCCGCTTCGGTGCCGGGGAGAGAGGCTGGAACAAAATTAGATAAGTTGAAATACATACATACGTACATATAGATCACCCCTCTTACCCAACAAAGGGGTAGGCAGAGACCATTGCCTTCCACTTGCTACGATTCTGACATACATCTTTGGCTTCTTTAACAAAACAAATATATGAGGCGAATGTGAAAGGAAACGTTGGAAGCGGAAGACCTAGAAGAACGTACCATGACCAGAGATCACGAGTACCCTCAACCGGCGAGAATGCATGAAAGTTGAAATGGAATGTCGTTTATTCATCTAGGTTACAAAGTAACACTTATGAAAGTCATAAGTTAGAAATGTAACAAGTTATCAGAAAAGTATAGTGTCAGGAAAATTTGCCTACGGCCAGTTCGCTGACATCTAAGAGAAAAACTGGCAAGAAAATCATGCCATTCTTTTTAAAAAGGGATTGTTTGAGTTATATATTCAACGGGTATCCTTTGTTCATGCCAATAATGTACTATAATACAATTGAGGAGGTATTTGAAATAGGGGAGGAAGAAAGAAAAATACTAAGATCAATAGAGAATAGAAGGGGAAAATTAATTGATACGACACGACGACTTTAAAACAATAATTGAAGGAAAAATAGAAAGAAGGAGAGGTAGGGGTACACCTAGCAGAAGTTTCACCCAGCAAGTTAAGGAAAAAGTGGGAGTCATGTCGTACCAAGAAGTGAAAAATAAAATAAAAAATTGAAAAGAATGGCGATTGCTTCACCGACAAGAGCAAAACTCAAGCATGTAACAGTGAGTTGCATCCGCAAATAAATAAACTGGACACGGAATATTATTTTAAGTTAGGAAACCTTTGATCCTCCCTTCAGACGAACATAGTTAAAAAACTTAACTCTTTTCGATAGTTGGGTAAAATAAACATAAAAACCAGGATTGTATGATAATTTATACAAAACACAAGTAATTATGTTAGTAATATATAAAAAAATTATAACTAATTTTCAAAAATAATCCAACTGAACAAAAAAAATCAAACAATTCCATCAATCGTACAAGATCAAACAAATTTCCCAAGTGGTACGCAATTTTTCACAAGTTCGTACATAAGTGGTTAAGTAAAGAGCAATATGGCAATCATTAGCACTGATGTAGTCCGCGATAATGGCGAACAATACCGAACTTATGTTACGCAAGTTAACGGTACGATTATACGTTATCAACAACTGATCATGAGAACTGAATAGATGCCGCTGTGGGAAACGTGTGCGAATATAATGTCATTGATGATTTTCTATTTAATTTAAACATCTGAACAACAGAATACCTATTATGTTATGTTTTATGTTTTTGAACAATCACACACAGCGCCATCACTAAGAAAATGCTTGTAATAGTATGGATACTAGACAACTGTTAAAATACTTAAATAACTTTTGTTTTTGTAAATGCATACATAAAACAAACAAATTACACCCAGATACAGAACAAATAATTATACTAATCACACAAAGATTTGTCCTGGGTGGGAATCGAACCCACAACCTCTGTCTCAGCAGTCTGGGTCACTAATCACTGAGCCACATATTATTAAACGAGTTGTTAAAATTGCAAAGGTTTTGTTTTTCGTTGATAACCAATGATATTTTACACAGTGGCTAATGACCCGGCCTCGCATGCGTACAACTGACAATTCACCTAAATGTGTTTTCATAATTATTAACTTTGGCACAAACTGATGTTGCTCACAAAACCGCAAAATTGGGATTAGGCTGGCCATGTATGCTGTATGCCTGAAGTGTCGTGGGCCAAAATTATCAACACATGGTGCCCTGAGACAGCAAGTCGGTGGCGTGACAGATCACAAAAAAGATGATGACGTGATGACCTGGACAACTATCACCACGACTGGACTACTCTAAGAGTGGCACGGAAGTTATGAGGGAGGCCTGCAACTAAGTATGGGATTTAAAAAAGTTGAAGTTGCAGCAAACCTCACTTTTACGTCTATAATTAAGTATACACCTACTAAGGATTTTAATCAGAAACTTGTCGAAACTAAGAAACGATATTTCAATTAAAATCTACATAATTACTAAGTCAACAAGGAGGAAAGCAGATGGATTCCCTATTCGTTCATGCATAGCATCTCATGACAATTTTTTTTTCGCAAAGCAATAAGCATCAATTTGAAAATTAATATTCACATGTAGTTCTACCTCACGCATTGAACATATACTCTAGTATAAGTAAATAAAGTTAACATTTGAATGAGTGGGAAGTAGACAATCTAAAGAATAGTGCATTTGAGCGTTCCGTGTGCGACGTTGTATGAAAAACTATGTCCACGAGATGGAAAGTGTGCATGCAATGAGTGAATTTCACTCGACCAATCCTCGCGTGGAAGATACTAGCTTTTCTTCAGACATTTGTAAAACAATTGCATTGACTGCTATACATCTCGTTTTAGAATTTGTCAAGTTAATGGGAAATGTAAATAAACAATAGGTAACTTGATTTTTTATTATCATTTGATGTCTAATTGGCTTGTTCCATTTAGCAGAACTATAGAAAAGGAACCTATCGTGTAAGTTATAACGAAATGAAAAAGTTTGTTCGAATATTAAAGTGTTATATTTATTATTTAATTTATTGGAAAAGATTCTATCCCTTTAAGTAGTGATATATACTTAGTTACTAAATCTAACATAATTCATATATTTACATTAGTAAAGTAAAAGAAATTTGATAAATAATTTAGCAATACAAACAAGTATTAGCATTTACAAAAACATTTTATGTTTTTTATATAAATGAGAAGATTCGTAATAGGTACCATAAATATGCATTAACAAGATTAATTACTTTAATATAGACATAATTAATGACATCGTTATTTTCTACCGGTCAACTTAGTAGTGAAATTTGCATAAGAATAAGCTATAGTTTCCTAAACATCCGAAACTGATTCCAAAATTCTTTGTTTCGAAATTTGAGACTGGTCTAGAAAAAAATATGCATTTGTTTGATTCTGATTTCTACTACACGTAGTTTCCCCACGTTTTGATAAATTTTAGCTTCCAATACCTTTTACATCGAAATCTAGTTTATTTAATTTATTCTGTTTAATATTTATTAATATATGTTATTAGGCTACGGTAACCGCTTACCATGAGGGGGACCGTACGTCTGTTTGCCACCGTCGTGGTATAAAAAAATAAAATTATGTTTTCTTTTGAATAAATAAATAAATAAAATTTTCTTTTGAATAGCTTCACCTAACATTTCAAGCGATTTGGTGTATAACTGTAGGCTTATATTGTTGTATAAATAAATAAATAATTCTAATTTGGCAATATTCTGACCATTTTGTTAGTTTAGTTGTCGTAGCATACGAAAGTTACAAGATAATCAGTTCATTTCCCACACATGACAGTTTCTTTGCGATTCACTAACAGTTGTTCTACAGGCTGTATATTTTGTGTTAATTATTTGGCGTTTTCTTTAAGAGGGTTCATACAGAAATCGATGAAATCAAGAGATTTTCACGTTCGCTACAGAATATGTCTTTATATGTAGCGAAGTAATTTTTGGCAGACATAGACAACAGTTTTCTTGTCTAAAAAGTGTATTAAGAAAAACAGACTATTTATTATTAGTATTTTAGTTAGAACAGTTCTTTCGCACAGCGTTTTAAGAAATTCTACGAAACATAACTCCCTACGCCTACTTTCTGATTCGCCAGGGACTAAAGTAATTGAAATTCATAGAATAAAAAGCTTGTTTTAAGGTCTACATATAGTCCTTTAGTTAGTGTATTGAAAAAATATTAGAAATTTTCATTTTTTTATAACTAAAACTTAAAAACTAAAATTCTCAAAAACGTTGAACTTTGATCAAGTTTGATGAGAATTTTGGTACACTATATGTGTTTAAAAAGTCGATTTTTTTACATTTAATTATTAAGCAAGATGTTGTCATTCATAAATGTCCATAATATTTTCGAAATCCCTTTAGAAATATTTTAAAATGATTTTTGAAAAGAGCCTAAAAACGCCTTATATTTCGGCGCACAGGCCGTGAGAAATCAGTACCGGCTGAGGCCTTCTAGAGAGAGGACGTAACGCTTTGCTTCCCGCGCTCCCGGTCCGATGTTTACGTAATATTTGTATATTTCAAGAGAGTTCAATACCAGTTGATACTTTGTTATGGATTTTTTTTTAATTAAAGATCAAGTTATTAACTTTGCTGCTTTTGGGCTGATGGGCTCGAAAATGACTGGCTGATGATCCCATTACTCACTTAGTTCAGAAGTCAAAATTGTAAAAATGCCCGCCATCTTGAACTTTGTTGTTTTTGGGCTGAGTGATACCAAAATCGATATCTGACTATCCCATTGCCCATTGAGCATAGTTCTGAAGTCAAAATTGTAAAAATGCCCACCATCTTGAACTTTGTTGTTTTTGGGCTGAGTGATACCGAAATCGATATCTGACTATCCCATTGCCTATTGGGCATAAATAAATAAATAAAAATAAAAAGCATTTACTTCAGGCAACTTACAAACCCATACATAGGTACTCAAAAAAAAAAAAAAAAAAAAAAAAAAAAAAAAAAAAAAAAAAAAAAAACATGACACAATTAAATATACAGATACAAATACATACTATAATAATAACAATACAATAAATAAATACAAACACTCTATCGGACAGAGCCAGCAACATGTCTGCTACAGCAATGTCCGATATAGGGACAATCTAGTCGCCCAGCAATCATCTCCAGAACGGTATTGGAGCTGCCCCATACCCTGCGCACCAAGGACGCGCACCGCTTGCGCATAGTGGTATGGAAACAATCGGTGCGCGCCCACGCAAACATGCCAGAGGCACTGCAGAAGCGGGGCAGCCCCAACACCGCTCTGAATGCGTTGTTGTACTGGATACGGAGGGCACTGTAAGCCGCTCGTGTGTACGAAACCCATAGGCTGCACGTGTATAGGGAAGTGCAAAAAGCTTTAAAAAGCGTAATCTTTACTTCATTTGAACAACGTGCAAACCTACGGGCTATCATATTTGCTCTTTTAGACAGTGCCCTCCGCTCTCTTTCCATGTCTACATGGTCCCTCAGGTCAGCTGTTACCCAGTGCCCCAAATATTTAAATTTTTCCACCCTTTCCAAAGGAATATTATTCAAGCGTATAGATGGTACATGTTGCGGACACTTGGGACCCGCCTTAAAGACCATGCACTGACTTTTACCAGTATTGTACATGAGGCCATGACTGCTAGCGTACTGCTCACATACTTGCAATAGCGTTCTAATTCCACAGACCGACGCGCTCATTAGCACCATGTCGTCTGCGTAACTTAAGTTGTTTACACAAACTCCATCGATGTGGCATCCAACATGGTTGCTACTGAGCTCTACGATGAGTGCATCAATATATATATTGAACAGTGTGGGTGAGGTTAACCCACCCTGTCTGACTCCACATTCAAGCCTGTACGGCTCAGACAATACACCCGCCCATCTGACACTGTTGACCTGGTGTGCATACCAGTACTTGAAGATGTTAACAAGTTCGTGTGGCATTTTTATGTCCTCAAGCTTTTGCCATAACACGTCATACGACACCAAGTCAAATGCCCTGGACAGGTCGAGGAAACACGCGTAAACTGGTGTTTTACGATCTGTATAGTATCTGACGGTATGCTTGAGACACAGTATTGCACTATCTGTAGACAATTTGGGTCTAAATCCAAATTGATTATCGTGCAATGTCACGTATTTATTTAACTGTGCCTCAAGCAAACCATCAAACACCTTTGCTATAATAGTGGCAAGAGAAATAGGCCTGTAATTAGTCTTATCGGCTAGATCACCAGTTCTATTCTTTACTACAGGCACTACCACTGTTCTCATAAAATCATACGGCAGATAGGAGTGGCTCACGCATAACGAGTAGAACACAGCTAGAACTTTAGACAGATGAGGGCCGGCATACTGCAAGTGTTCAATACTGAGGCCATCGTGTCCAGGAGACTTGCCTCTTGACATATATTTAACTATATTTTGTACCTCTTTGGCCCGAAACCTCGTCTCTATTTCGCCCATAGGGCGCTCAGTATTGACCGCCGCAGCCTGTCTGCCCAGCAAAGGCTGTACAGAAAATTGGGACTTAAATAAATCTGCTATGTCCTTCGGTTCACTTACGCCATCGACGCTCACCGGAAGACCAGGCCTTATATTTACCTTTTTGGTACTCTGCCAAAACCCACGAAAATCCCCCTTTAAGTGTTTTTCAGCGAGGATATCCATTTTTAATTGGTCCTGATGATTTTGGCACCATTTAAGCCTAGATTTAAACACCCTTCTGCTTTCACACATATCCCGATATATGTCCCCCTTACTAGGCTTACCATGTTTCACCCAATCGATAAACTTGGTTCTAGCCACCCGATGAGCATCGCTGACATTTTTGTTCCATCCCACTACACGTGAACCAGCCACCCCCGTTTTATTGCCTCCCCGACCTGCCAAAGCTGCGTCACGAAGAGCAGTCACAATATCAAAGTACAGTCTATCAAGAACCCGCTTGTGACCTTGGTCATTGCAGTACAAGTCAGTACACTGCCTACACTCAACAGGGAAGTCAATTAACCTTAGCCTCTCGTTACATTCTCTAGTATATAAGGCAATCTGTTCCTCCTTACGTACTCCCCAAGTCACTCCTTTATTCAATACAACATTGTGATGTACGGACTTCGAAATGACGTTTAAATTACATTCAATAATAAGTGGAAAGTGATCAGACCATACCGTATTATAATCCACATATACATTTGTAACAGATTGCCTCGCAGCCTGAGTTACTAAGCAGTGGTCCAACCAGCTACATGACCCATATACGTCACTAACAAAAGTAAATGTACCCGAACCAATACCCAGTAACTCAACATCCACACATTGCCAATACTGCTCAGCACAATAATTCACAAGCTCATTGAAAAATAAACCATATGGAGCAGCATTATAATCTCCTAACATATACACAGATTCAATTCCATAATCATCAATAATTGCACAACATTCAGTTCTGAAGTCAAAATTATAAAAATGCCCGCCATCTTGAACTTTGTTGTTTTTGGGCTGAGTGATACCAAAATCGATATTTGACGATCCCATTGGTCACTGGGCATAGTTCTGAAGTAAAATTGTAAAAATGCCCGCCATCTTCAACTTTGTTGTTTTTGGGCTGAGTGATACCGAAATCGATATCTGACTATCCCATTGCTCATTGGGCATAGTTCTGAAGTCAAAATTGTAAAAATGCCCGCCATCTTGAACTTTGTTGTTTTTGGGCTGAGTGATACCGAAATCGATATCTGACTATCCCATTGCCCATTGGGCATAGTTCTGAAGTCAAAATTGTAAAAATGCCCGCCATCTTGAACTTTGTTGTTTTTGGGCTGAGTGATACCAAAATCGATATTTGACGATCCCATTGGTCACTGGGCATAGTTCAGAAGTCAAAATTGTAAAAATGCCCGCCATCTTGAACTTTGTTGTTTTTGGGCTGAGTGATACCAAAATCGATATCTGACTATCCCATTGCCCATTGAGCATAGTTCTGAAGTCAAAATTGTAAAAATGCCCACCATCTTGAACTTTGTTGTTTTTGGGCTGAGTGATACCGAAATCGATATCTGACTATCCCATTGCCTATTGGGCATAGTTCTGAAGTCAAAATTATAAAAATGCCCGCCATCTTGAACTTTGTTGTTTTTGGGCTGAGTGATACCAAAATCGATATTTGACGATCCCATTGGTCACTGGGCATAGTTCTGAAGTCAAAATAGTAAAAACGCCCACCATCTTGAACTTTGTTGTTTTTGGGCTGAGTGATACCGAAATCGATATCTGACTATCCCATTGCTCATTGGGCATAGTTCTGAAGTCAAAATTGTAAAAATGCCCGCCATCTTGAACTTTGTTGTTTTTGGGCTGAGTGATACCAAAATCGATATTTGACGATCCCATTGGTCACTGGGCATAGTTCTGAAGTAAAATTGTAAAAATGCCCGCCATCTTCAACTTTGTTGTTTTTGGGCTGAGTGATACCGAAATCGATATCTGACTATCCCATTGCTCATTGGGCATAGTTCTGAAGTCAAAATTGTAAAAATGCCCGCCATCTTGAACTTTGTTGTTTTTGGGCTGAGTGATACCGAAATCGATATCTGACTATCCCATTGCCCATTGGGCATAGTTCTGAAGTCAAAATTGTAAAAATGCCCGCCATCTTGAACTTTGTTGTTTTTGGGCTGAGTGATACCAAAATCGATATTTGACGATCCCATTGGTCACTGGGCATAGTTCTGAAGTCAAAATAGTAAAAACGCCCACCATCTTGAACTTTGTTGTTTTTGGGCTGAGTGATACCGAAATCGATATCTGACTATATCTATTTGCGAGCAACTCGAAAATGTATGAACCCTCTTAAACATTTTTTTTTGTATTGTTTGCTTTGTATATTTTATATTAAATAGTTTTACAAACTCATTAAGGCACGGATGCTCCGTAGACGTTGTTGCCTCACGCATCGGCACTACAGATAAACACATCCTTTAGTTGTGTTGATGCAACCAACGTACTTAAAAAACCGAATACGACGTACGTGCAGTAACTGCACTGAGACATGTCCCTAGAGCCTTCGTCGAAATTACAAAAAAATATATTTTGAAAACAGTTTTGAGTTTTTGCTACCTTTAGACTTGGACTCCAAACAAAGGAACAATAAGCCGAGAAGATTTGTGTTCTAAACAATAAAACCAATTGATATGCTGGTGCATAGTCTACTGTAAATATTAAAATAAATTTGTACATAGTATTTCTATTACATTTCCTCTGTTCTTGTCTTCATCTTTATTATAAATTTTTGGCAATATTTTAACACAAATGTTTTGTATTTGAAATAAATTACTTTTTTAAAAAGATAGGTTATTTTTTGGTCATAATCTAAAAATTCACAGCGGCCGTATTTTTGTACGTTAAACCGGCTGGATGTGGAGGGAATTTAGTCTACTATGCCACGCTGGCCAGACGGGTTGGTATTCGGTTTATTTCGAATTTTCCTTTTCTTGCAGTGCTCTTGTCTGCTTAAGGTTACTCCCTTAGTCGCCTTGTACGAGCCCACAGGTTAAGATGGGATAGTGACATTATGTATTCTTAATCCGTCCCTACACGGATACACGTCAAGCGATGACAATAAGGACTTAACCTGACTGAATTGCTATAGACTTCCGTGTCTAGATATATAGGAACTCGATTTCAACAACTACCAAGTCAGCAAAAATAATAGCTTTTAACTATAATCACACGAACGTCGTGCAACATGTATTGAAACTATTTAAATCGTTAATGTGACAATTGGTACTTTCGAATTAATATACATACATAATTACCGTTATTGTATATTATTGTCATACATTACAAACACACTACTAATCAAAGCTAGGTATGAAGGCAGATATTATTTAGCCGCTGATATTAAACGCAACGGTAATAACTATAATTAAATCAGTATACCTGCATAATTATGTATAAACTTACCTAACTATAGACTAGTACATAAGAATTGTTTTTCTGAGACAATAAATTATTATTTTTCTTTATAATAATGTACTATGGTATATTGCTATCGGGAAGGCTGCTGATATTGAATCAATCTTCAAAAACGAGCCATACGCTCTATTTATAATTTAGTTTCACGAGTTTCCTTAAGAGAACGATTCAACGAAGTATTTTGACAACTGCGTATCAATAATAAATACATTTCTTGGTTAATACTAAAGCTGAAACACCCCAAACGTTATTTTTACCCGACTGCCAAAAAGGAGGGTAATGTTTTATTTGTAGAATCAGAATAAAAAATCTAAATCTAAATTAAACCTCACAAAGTTAAAAAGTATTTGTCATGCTTATTTTTGCCGCGCGCCGGCCGAAAATTGCCGAATATCAGTAGTTTATGGACCTATTTAGTACCTACTTATTTATTTATCGCTGTGAATAGACGGTGCGGCACAAGGCGTAAAGCATTGATACATTCAAACAACGGTGTCCGCAAGCTTTCAAAATTTTAATAAGTACTTTATTGAACAAAATATAACATGGTAAGTATAAAAAGTATTGGAATCGATTCTGCTACAGATTCTGAACAACTACTTTTAGGTTTCGCATTAAGAAGGAATAAAGATGTAAGTATAATTTCAAATACCTAATATGTTTGTCAAACAAAACATTCATCTATATCAAGAATAGTGACATTCATTCCTTTAACACTAGAAGTAAACATAAGTTAGTAGGCACATAATAATATAATATCATCGTTTACATGAAGTATCTAGGTCATAGGTACATAATTCTTTTCAGGGACTCGGCGTACGATTTTATAACAGAATTCCCGAAGACAACGTTATGAATTTACCCTTACATAAAATATATACGATAAGGACCATCTTATTAGTATGGGGCATTAACCGCATTATACAATAAATTAGTTTTTAGTTGATAAAATGTCTTAGGAATTAATTATTGTTTTAATTAATATCTTGTAACGAAAGGGCATGTTGTGAATATTTATGATAAGTTTCGAACGCTCTGCTACGTCACTTTACACTCCACCCAAATTGTAACTTACAAAAGATTGTAACAATCCATTTTATTTTTTAAAGAGTAGCGTGAGTTTCTTGCCCGTTCTTTTCATAGCTCAGGCAAATTTGCGGACACTATTTTTCGGATCATCATCATCAGCAACCCATTAATCCCACTGCTGGGCTCGGGTCTCTTCTCCTCTAACTAGAGGGCTGAGAGGGTTTATTTATATATTTATTAAGGATTACCAACAAGATACACATACTTAACAAAGAAATATCAAAAACATAAAGCGAGCCTTATGCTCTCTCAAATTGCCTATAATTTAAACCACAGCTAACTTAAGAATATAATTTGTTTTTTATATTATAATAATAAGTCTAGAAATAAGTCTTAACCGTTAACAGTGCAAAAGTAGGAAATTTATATAAAATTTGTTGTTGACATGATTATTACAACAACAAAAAAAATGAAGGGTTTAGATTGAGGGTTTAGGCCATAAGCCACACACGCTGGCCTAGTGCGGGTTGGTGGATCAGACATACTCATAGAACTTCTTCTAGGGTATGTGGGTTTCCTCCGATGTTTTCCTTCACCGTTAGCAGATGGTAAGTCACATGACTAGTACTTATAAATTCCACAAAGTGGAATCCACATTGATGCTGTCGGTCGGGATCGAACTCGGACCGCGTGATTTGCACGCCGGTCCCTTATCCATTGAGCCACCATCGCTGTTCATTTTTCGGATATCTTGTTGTGACTTACATAAGAGTTACTTTATAACCTAAATGAATAAACGAGATTTCATTTTATTTCATATATCTTTTAAAATCGCACACTTTTTATATTGAGAAGCCAATAACAGGTAGTTTTAACTTTACTGCTACTGTCTATAAAACTCTGGTAGGGATCAAAGTATGGTAAGTTATTGAGATCGGCCGTAAGTCCTACGTTGCATTCTACTGTTGATAGAATTTTAAAAATCTCTCCGTAGTATTAGTATGGGCAAAACTCCAATTACAACAATACGAAATCCTTGAATATATTATTTTAACGATTTTGTATTGTTACAAGGAACGTGAGAAACTCGAATAGAAATGAAATTTGAATAACAGAGAGAATTAAAGATCAACAATCACAAAACAAACAAAAACATGTGTCCATTCGCCCCCTCAAGCGACATGCTCGTCCCCTCGATCTCATCGAATACATTTTTAGCCATTTAATTTCGTAAATGTGCACATTTAACCGGCGTAAGATGAAAATATCAACAAGCAAAATTAACATGTTATCGAACTTTAGCTGGTTCTCGAAGATAAACATAAGTTTAGGCGGCTGATCTTAAGTTTAACCTACCTTTAGCGATAATATATTACACCCACATGATGCGATTTCTACTAGTTTTTTTAGGATAGCATTGTGTCAAATATTGGCAATACTTTGAGGTTTTCCCAAGGGACTACAGTATGGGGTTCTTCAAAAAAGGAGTGAATAGGTTTCTTAAGGGTCGGCAACGCGCTCGTGATACCCCTGGTGTTGCAGGCGCCCATAGGCTACGGTAACCGCTTACCATCAGGCGGACCGTACGTCTGTTTGCCACCGTCGTGGTATATAAAAAAAAAAATACTACCATTGTAATTAAAAGTAAACAAACTTATTATTTATGTTATTTATATTGTAAGGGAAAATACTATAACCCTATACCGACCCGTCTGGCCAGCGTGGTATCATCATCATTATATCAGCCCAACGACGTCCTCTGCTGAACATAGGCCTCACCTAATTTACGCCACTACGAACGGTCCTGTGCCGCCTGCAACCAACGGCCGCCCGCCACCCTGACCAGGTCGTCGGTCCATCTGGTATAATAGGTTAAATTCCCTCCAAAATGTCACTAATAATAATATAATTTTCTAGCACATTCACACAGCGCCATCTAGTCCCAAAGTAAGCAATCATATTTGCTTGTGTTATGGGTACTAAACAACTGATATACTACTTTATACAATTTTTTTTTTGTAAGTACATACATATTATAGATAAATTACACCCAGACACAGAACAAATCTTTGTGTTCATCACACAAAGATTTGTCCTGGGTGGGGATCGAACCCACGACCTCCGGCTTAGCAGTCAGGGTCACTAACCACTAGACCAACAGGCCAGTCATTATATATTATTTATACATATATATTATTTATAACTATAGTAAGTAATTTATATTTTATATTTCGTATTTTATGTTGTCTATAATCAAACACAATGTTAATTGTTCGAGAATAAATTTAATTGATTAGTTTTAGATGTATTGATAAATCGTTATAAAACTTAATAAACTGTCTCGGTAGCGAAGCGGTAAGTACCTAAATATACTGCCCCTCTAGACAATTGGCGAAACGCTGATTCTATTTATATGAATAAAAATGGATCGCCGCACTAAGGTATAATATCGTAAAAAGTTGCCCATAAGTCAAATTTAAAAAATGGCGAAACCACTTAGCGAATGATACCAATCGACAGCCAGATAAATTCTTTATATGAAACTACCCTCAAACTTATGTACAATTACTTTATTTATTAGTAATTCACTCAGTGAAGTTCAATATTGTATGCGGTGGATACTGTTACTTGTTTACGCATAAAATTAACTTAATGTTTGTGACTTGTTCATCGTTTGTTTTTGTTTGAAACCGATTTGTTTGAATAATGGATAGTTGTAATGAAGGTAAGAAGTGTTGTATTAATATGTTTTAATAATCATAGTCTTATATTTGGCTCAGACATATCAACATGTTACTTGCCCATTTTAAAGACTAAAAATAATCGTATAATCAACATTCTCGAAGGTTTATGTTTATGAGTGGGGCAAAGTGGAGCTATGAACTTAATGTCATTATATAGCTTAAGTTGTCAACTTTATAGTATTAAAATAAAATTTTGCTAATTTTTGCTAATACGTATAATATGACCCATTTTAAGACAAAGGGTGACAAATCACTTTTTTATAAAAAAATCTCTTAAGGGACTGTATTTATTTTTCTACCTTCCAGGTTGGAAAATTTATACCAGAAGTGATTTATTTGACATTAGAAAACTCTCACGGGTGAAAAATATAGATAAGAAATTTGAGTATTTGTATACCCATTTGGCCAACGAAACTGGTTGCAGACAGAATACTATTAAAAATATTCTTAAGACATTTAAGAGACTATTGCTTTCCTCAGATCCGTTTTTCTCTCTTGTTCACGATTGGTGAAACACAGAAAAAGAAAACCCCTGTCATCAAAAGCTTTAGAGCTATTAGCTTGTGAAAACTTAAATTAAACATATGATGTAATCGAGGGAAACCGATCAGAGGAAACACATGACGATTAAAGTACAGAAGACGACGATGATGACGAAGTATAATGACGGAAATCATTTCTGTGATATGTCTTGTGGTTAAAATTATTACGCATGCGTAATAGTCCGGGATCCCTGGTCCAATTTTTTTTTTATTACAATCAAGCTAATTTTTCGTAGGTAGCTTCATTTCGATGAGACGCCCAACAATTTCGTATTCCAAAAGTTTGATTGTGGTAGCTAACAGACGTAGCAACGGTATACCGGACCGGGATGGAAATACCGGGATAACGTATCACGCAATTTGTAGGACAATATCTCTGTTCAATTACATAAATAGGTATTAAGTAAGTAAAAATAAAAAAATCTGCTGGTTAGTAATCATTTATGATGACCTCGTTATCGATTCAAGTTGGAAGAGTTCTCCGTCGATCAAACCATTGATTTTGTTGGACCATTTTTTTTACTTAGTTAATATTTATGTAATTAAACAGTCATAATATTGTCCTACAAATTGCGTGGTAAATTATCCCGGTCCGGTATACCCTTGCTACGTCTGTTAGCTATCAGCTATCAGCATCATCATTTCAGCCTATTGCAGTCCACTGCTGGACGTAGGCCTCTCCTAACACGCGCCATAGCACTCTGTCCTCCTGCGCCTTCCGCATTCAGTCAGACCCAGCGACCTTTTTTAGGTCGTCGGACCATCTAGCTGGAGGGCGTCCTACTCTACGCTTGCCATGAGGCATGTATGTAAGAAATTATACAAAAAATTTAGTGTAAAATTTATTTATTTTTTAAATCGCCATAAGTAACATTTGAAAATGGAACATTATCACGAACAATAAAATATGGCGGTACGAAGTTCGCCAGGTCAGCTAGTTCGAAATATTTGAATGTCACTTCAATACATTTCTACACGTCCCTGATATAAGCTGTCGACATGTCAAGTGATCAATGTACTAATTTGACATATCGATAGAATAGATAAATCGAATCGATTGAAACTTGTTTAGAGGGACTGCTGAGCTAAAGACCCCGAGTTCGATTCTCGGCAAGAAATAATATTGAGACTATCTATTATGAAAATTTTAGTATCATCCCGGAGTTTGGAAACAAATGTGTCCGGTTGATGACAATAGGCTCGCACCCTATTTTATGGGTCCAAACATAGCTGGGAACCTCTTCGGAGAAAAGGCATGATGCTAAATTATGTAATAATTATCAATTTAACTTATATTCCACACACGATGGATTTTTGAATTTTGGATAGTTTAAATGTTAATTTTGTTTATGAGAGCTTTTAAAATAACACGTTAAATTTACAGGTTATTTAATGAGTGTTTTTTGCATAATTACGTCACATATAGACCATTATTAATTGTAATATTGAACTCTTGTGACAATGATATTCGCAAGTATAGAAAGATTTTAAGCTTCGAGTTTGAAGATCTATACTAATATTATAACGCTCAAAAGTTTGCTTGTTTGAACACTAGGATCTCAAGAACTACTGATCCATTTTGAAAAATTCTTTTAGTGTCGGATAGTCCAATTATCGAGGAAGGTTATAGGCTATATAATATCACGCTACGGCCAATAGCTAATCCAGATATTTAAGGCATATTGCCTTTAAACGGACATATTTATAGACTCCGGGCTGATACTGAAAATTCCAAGACAAAAAACACAATATCATTTTTGTTGTGTTTTTTAAATTTTAAATTTAATTTTTAAATTTAATCAGTAGTTTAGGCTTAGGGTTTAGGCTTAAAGGCTCTCCACCTTCGAAACTACTAAACCGATAACAAACAAACAAATCTTTCCTCTTAGTAATATTATTATTATAATTAAGTATCAGCTAGGTATATTGTTATTAACAAGAAAGCAGTTAGCATCTTCCGCAACAGTCACAGTGCCTGAAGCACGCCAAGAGTGGGTGGTACGTCGTGCGCGGACGTCGCTTGAGCCAGTCCGCGCTACCAGTGCGCATGCGCCGCACTCTTTGTAACGCGCAAATATTAGTGGTAAACAATCGTGAAGTGCCGTGATTAGTGATCGAACATGAGATCTGCGTTAATATGCGTTTTCTATGCACTCATAGTAAGTGTTATTTACTAATATATTTATTCTGTTTTAAGGATTTTTCGAACATTTGATAGAGCAATCAAGAACTATACAACCCTTATAAGACTTAATTTCCACTGGTATTTTTAATTCTATTAACCATAGTTTTAATTTCTAATAAAGTTACGAAATTCAAACTAAGTTTATAGAAATTAAAATTTCTCAAATAAAACTGAATATAAATCAGCCAATTTCTAATTGAAAGTCAAGTTTCCAATTCGGAATAGCCGCACAGAGAAAAGCCGGCAAATCAAAAACAACATGTCAGCAACAACAATCCTTCAAATTAATTGAGCGAATCGAGTAACGTGCGATCATTTTCTCGATTAGAGAACGCTACAATCATTAATTATGTTGATTTACAATAACTGTCACGGCACCGAATTCATAAATTTTATACATTCGGAACTAACCATCCGGTTTAAATTATGACATTTTGAAACGTCATTAGTTGTCAGACCACTTTTGTTTTTTTGACGTCATATAATTTAAGTGTATCAACAATTCAACATAGGCTGCTTCTTTAATATAATGCTAACTCTCTAAGATTGAATAATAAAAAGCGCGGTTATGGCGACATTTTAGTTCCTTGTAAAAAAGTGGTAATTTCGAAGTCAGATTTATTTTACAATCACCCTAACTTTCGCGCGTAGTTCCACATTAGTCGTATACCGAAAGTAATCTAAATCACTTTTAGATTCCAGACTATACAGGGATTGATACATAACCAGAATTATTAATTCCTGAGAGTCGCGATCTGCTCTCATGAGTTTTACTTGGAAATGGGACATTTAAATGACAAATAGATAACAATAAACACAATTGAAGCCTCCGTGGCTCAGTGGTTAGTGACACTGACTACTGAGATAGAGGTCGTGGGTTCGGTTCCCAACCAGGACAAATCTTTTTGTGATGAGCACATTTATTTAATCTGTGTGGGTGTGTAAAAAAATTAAGTATTATGTAAGTTGTTTAGTATCCATATTAGAAGCATTAGCTTAGTTTGGGACTAGATTTCGCTTTGTGTGAATGTCCAAACAAACAAACATATTATTATTTACTAGCTTCCGCCCGCTGCTTCGCCCGCGCGGTATGTTGTATGTGTGTATTTTATACCTATAAACCTTCCTCTTGAATCAGTCTATCTATTAAAAAAACCGCATCAAAATCTGTTGCGTAGTTTTAAAGATTTAAGCATACATAGGGATATAGGGACAGAGAAAGCGACTTTGTTTTATACTAAGTAGTGAGAGTAGGATATCAAACTGTAAATTTGAATCATTATCATCATTACAATCCATAAACGTCCCACTGCTGGGCACGAGTCTCCCCCAAGCATTTTTGTAGGGAATTTAGCCTACTATACCCCGCAAATCACATAACACTAATCGAATCACATCGGGAAGTAAAATTTATATATTAAAAGTAAATTTTTTATATAAATCCTTATTACAATAAAACTTATAATATTATGTCCAATTGAATGTATTAATTGTGTGGTTATAAGTGTGCAACAATGATCCTAATGCCATTATACAACAGACAATGACCTTAAAAGTCGGTACAGTATTGTTACAAGTAGAGATTTTCCCATCTAAGTGGAGCAATCAACTACATCAAGACTAACAGTCTCGTGGAAACTACTACAACACGTTATATTATAAAATATCATTAAAATAAACAAAATAGCGAAACAGATAAAACGCCTGGGAATTTTAATGGGAATATTTGAACACTTTTGTTTTCAACTGTGAAATAGGCTCAAGTGTAAAATGGTTCTAGTAACTTTTCAAGATCACCGTTTCAAGAAATTTGTTGGCTTTTAGCACAGATACAGAATTTTGATTGTTATGCTGTCCCAATATTGACTGTCACCGTGGCGCAGTGGTTAAGGTGGTCGCCTCGCCACTACATCGCCGTGCTGGGTGACGTGGGTTCGATTCCCACACGAGACAAATATTTGTGTGATTCATAGATATTTGTTTCTAGTCTGGGTGTACTTTGTGTCCGTTAGTTTCATGTTTGTAAAGCTCCCCGCGACACAGGGCTTGTTCCCTAGTGCGGGCGTTGTCTTTTAAAAAAAACAAAACAATATTACATGTATAACTTGTACTAAATTACCTTCAAATGCTTTAATTATGACTTAATTTTTTTTCTATTCACTATGCAGGTTATTATGCTATTCAATTTGCTTTCATCTCCCGATTTACTATGGAGGGAAGAAGGTACTTGTATCAGTAGCAAAATTAACTAAAGCAAAAACATAGTTGATACCACTATGGTGACAAACAAACGTACAACCCACCTGATAGTAATCGATTACCGTACTCTATGGACGCCTGCAACACCAGGGGCATCACGAGCGCATTGCAGCTTAAAGAACCTATTCACTCCTTTTTTTTTAAAAACCCCATACTTTTGGGAAAAAGGAGTACTTTCCATGAAGTTCCGCTGAAACCGTGACTATACTGTGATCATGGCAATGGCATTTCCAGCTTCATATTATTTTCAGAGTCACAAAAGCTTTACAACTACTAAAACGGTTCCATGCAAATATGTGATTTAATATTAATTAGAAATGTCATAAATTAATTACATAGATTAAATCGAATGTATCCATAATTATACAAATACGAAATAAGGAAATAATGACATCCGTTTGTATTAAACAAATTTTAATTACATATTTTCTAGATAAATAGTGATAATTGGCAGATTGAACTAGTCGTTAATGAAGAAAGAAACAAAAAAAGAAAGAAATATGTTATTTATTTACCCCCTTATTACAAAATATGGACTAAGTATTAAACCAGGTTTAAATTGACACTAAGCCATTGTTTTAGTGTCAAAGAAGTTAAATTAAACCTGGTTTAATGCTTAGTCTTAGGGTTTAAAAATCATAATGTAACACTTCTACCAAACTTCAACGACAAATCTTTGTGTGATGAGCATAAAGGTTTGTTCTGTGTCTGGGTGTAATTTATCTATAATATGTATGTATTTACAAAAAAAAAAAGTATTTATGTAGCATATCAGTTGTTTAGTACCCATAACACAAGCAAATATAATTGCTTAATTTGGGACTAGATGGCGCTGTGTGAATGTGGTAGAATATTATTATTATTAAACTGCACAGCAGTTTGTTGGCAGACGTAGCTCCCAATAAATTAAAACATTACAACACTTTCTCTTAAGAATAAATAAGTACCTACTATTACCTACGATTAAGATAAGTACTGTAATAAGAATAAATTAAACAAACGTTTAGACGATATTAGTTAAAAGTTCATAAACGCGATCGAGCCTTATTATTAAAATCATAAATATATAGGTATACAAAATATTTATATTTGGCAAATTGAACACCATTTTTGTTTACAAATATGTAATCATTATACTGCTAGAGGAAACTACTGGAAACCCACATATCCTAGAAATAATTCTAAGTATAATGTCTGATCCACCAACCCGCATTAGGCCAGCGTGTGTGGATTATGGCCTTAACCCTCTCAGCTCTCTAGATAGAGGAGAGGAGACCCGATCTCAGCAGTGGGACATTAATGGGTTGCTGATGATGATGATGATACTGCTAGAGATAGGTCCCTAACGAAAACTAAACCGATGCCCTGGGACGAGGTAGGGGGTGGCCGTTGCAGGCGAAATAATACGTCTAAAAAATCTAACAATAAAATAATGCCTTTTTTCCGATGGTATAACTATTTAAAGAATAAATGGCATCATAATTTAGACGTAAACTCTGATACCACTGCTTGTGAGGGGGTCAAAAATCACACATCGTCCCATTAGAAGAATAATGTTTTATCTTAACATAAAACAAAAACGAAATTATTAAAAAATTCGGCATTAAAAACCGTAAACTATCGATGGATAAATTTTTATTTTATTCTTTAGTCAGTATTTTACAAAATACAAATTTGATCAATTGATAGTTTACGGTTTATAATTTCATTTTTGTTTTATCTGAAGATAAGACATTATTCTTCTAATGGGACGACATACTGCCTGCTCTGCCCATTATTGAGGGTTGGTGATCAGACGTACCTTTAGAATAACTTCTAAGATACGTCGTTTCACCGATAGCATAATAATTATGGTAAAGCATTGCAAGAATGCAAATAAATATTGAGTATTAAGTATTCAAATAAACAAAATGGATGTGTCTATTTGTAATATCAAAATAACAGCTTTTATTTTAAAGTAGGCAAAGAATATACGGAAAAACTCACTTTTCAAAATTATTGTCTGTCTGTTACACGACTGAGCCGATTTCGAGGGAACTTTTCCTGGCGTATTGTAACACACAAGGAGTAACTTGGGCTAGTTTGATTTTGATAGAAATATTACGGTTTCGTGAAAAATAATATTAGGGTTCAGTGATAATAGAATGAGCGATTATAATAATAATATTTGACCACAATCACCACAGTAAGCAAAAATATGTGCTTGTGTTATGGGCACTAAATAACTGATATAATACTTAAATACATTTCTTTTTGTAAATACATACATATTATAGATAAATTACACCCAGACACAGAACAAACCATCATGCTCATCACACAATGATTTGTCCTGGGTGGGAAACGAATCCACAACCTCCGGCTTAGCAATCAGGGTCGCTAACCACTAGACCAACATGCCAGTCGTTGTCAGATTAGTTGTCTACGCGAACGAAGTCACGGGCACAGCTAATATATTATATATTTTTTTAATATCTTGACTTTATGTTTTGCATATCGTTCACTTTTCCATTCATAAATGAGATATATTACGATAGACAAAGTTATGCATGCACGGTACATGGATATATAGGTCTAGATCAAATGCATAGAACCGGTACATCATCTAACATTGTTAAGATACAAAGAAATTGCAATAAAATGCGATTAAGATCGGCTTCTAACCGAGGTGTTATGAAATCTCATACTCAAGATTGTGAGATAAATCTCATACTTAGATTGTGAGATAAACTATTGTTCAGTAATTGGCGAGTTTTGCTATTTCTACCCTTTGTATTGTTATCGATCAATATGTGTAGCAGGTTCAGTAAGGTCAGGTTTAATGGAACCCTGCATTTGTTTTGTAAACGTTTGTAAGACATCTAGACAGTGTGTGTAAAGTAACTTCAATTCTACCCGCAAGTCTCTTAAATAATATGGATATGTTATATTTAACTATATTAAATTTAGCAATTCATTACTCTATATTATGTCCTATGAACTGGGGTGTATAAATAGCAGGAAATTTTTCCACAATGATAATCGTAGAAACACGTTTAAATATTGTAAAGATACCAAATAGGCTGAACACAGAAATTATTCAATTGGAAACTCACCGCGCGCGGGGGTTGGCTTGCCAGGCACGCAACCGATTTATAACACGCTAACGTCTCCGGTGCACTTTCCCGCCTATCGCCATTTTACTTTCAAACGCATACTCAAATATACATTTTTTCAACTATTACAATTCTAATAATAGCTGCAGTTCACTTAATTAGTGCGAATTTATCACTTCATGGCTATTAATCGATCGGTATTTGTCGTTACAGGTACAAAAAGGAGGAAGCCGCGCCGAAGACGATGACTTCAGACCAACGCCTATTCCACTCGACAACTGGTCGTGGGAAAAACAAGAACCAGCTGGTACCCTACAAGAGTACATCAAGACTGACGCACCGCCTACTGTGGCGGCTCTTCCTGCGCACTACTGGGAAGACGCTTTGAGACACAGTGTATACCTAACGCTGGTTAGGGACAAAATTGATCAGCTAATAGCAAAAGGTGCCGTTATATCACCCGATAGCAAACCTGACAACTTATCAAAGGAAGTAGACGATCACGACCTATGGGAAAAAATTAAAGCAGCTCCGTTTGACAGGGTGAAAGAAGATCCTTTACCGCCCTGGGATGTTGTTATATTAGCGAAAGGTAGACTACTCGAAGAGAATAACGGATACCGCTTCGCTGAGGATGACGCATTCCCCGAGAAATGCAATAAAGATAACTGCACGCAAGCTGTTAAAGCGTATTGGTCGGTAAAACGTGTGAGGCAAGGTGAAACAGCTCCCGGAAAATATAATTACGAGTTGACATTTTCTGTCATATCACAAGCAACGAAGAAATTAAAAAAACCGTACGAAAACCCAGTAAGAACATTCACAATAAGAGAGAATACTCCTACGGAACGACCACCACCAAATTTATATCGTTATAATGGACAGCAGCATCAGCATCAGCAGCCTTTCGAGAGGACTCAACGAGCAGTATGGGTTCATAAGAACATACCTCACCAGAAGCGACAAGGAAACCTGTTTGGTTTGGATAGAATTTTTTCGTCTTTGTTTTCTGACGATGACGATCATGAGGAAGTACCTTATCGACACAAGCCAAATGTTTACATACCACATATGCATTCTCAGCATGCTAAATTAGGATATGTAAAAGACAGAGACACATATCACCACAAGAAGGCGTTATCTAATTACCCAGTTACACAATCATTTAGATATTCTCATCCTCCTCATCCACCACTGTCAGTACACGCACAACAACCTCACCCAGACGTTGACCAAAGCGGGCTCAGTCAACAAATACCTCTCCATCAGGACAACTTGTATATACCACCTAATCCCATAAAAACAACCAAACCAGCTGTTTTGCCAACGCCGATATTAAGCATACAATCTTTAAAAGAATATTCATTTGAAACGCCTATCAGAACAATACCAAATGCTACGGAGTTTACAACTAAGGAACCAGAAATTGTAACTACGGCATATAAAGTACGAAGTCATAAACCGCCACCGACTAAAGTGAGTTACTTCCCAGAAAACATTAGACCTCCAGTGTTTAGTGCGCCACCTGGAGTATTCGTTACAATGGACAAGAAACCTTTCAAACCATTGCCACCATTAAAATTACATACACATAAACCGCACAAGACTGTGCCATACGATTTCCACCCGAGTCCTCAAATTCACGATAGTTCACAGGCCGACTCTGATTCTTCAGCCGACACAGGCTTTAAACCAATTAAATTTAAATTAACAGATTTTTTAAGCAGTAAAAAGGGTCCGAGAGACGACCAAAAACCTACAACGGCTAAAAAACCACTCAAGAAACATAACAACATAAAAACCTATCGACTGACAACAGTTTCCCCTGATATTATCACAATCCCTGCTGGCAGTTACGAAAATAATGAAATGCAATGGGCGGAATTATTAAGTGCACTAACTAAGACTACTCCGATGGTATCATATAAAGAAAAGGATATATTAACAGATGTTATTGATTTTAGTATAACAAGTACAGCGGCTCCAACCACAACAACAGAGAAACTAGAAGAGGAAACTACAAAGAAGGATACAACAACCTTTATCCCCACCACTAGTAGTACCACAACTATGACGTCTAAGCCTAAACGAACTCGGCCACCACCAAACTTTAACCATCCAGAGCACAAAAGAAAACACAAAAGAGTCACATCTACTACAACAAGTACCACAACCATTCCCAAAACGACGCGCAAGTACTCTGTGAAGAAATCCTCCGATGACTTGATGCCTCAAGCGAGTTCTGCAACTACTAATGGAGTGAACTCTGTACATGAAAATAAACAAAACGCAACCTCTACAAGCACCAGTTTGCCATTGACGACGTCCATTACGTCCACTACGACAACAAATTCAACACCGATCACTTCACAAGCTAACACTATTACAACGCTAACTTCATCCAGTATAACTCCAAGTACTACTACGAATTACGAATCTTTAGCTGTAACTACGCAACCAAAGAGCAAAAATCGTTTTCGACAATCGACACTGATGTTGAAAGGTACTTCAGTAAAACACGATAAATGGTCAATACTTCCACAAGAGAAGAATAAAACAACACAAATCCAAACGTCTAATTTTACTAGAAGAAAAGCATCTAAATTCCAAGGATATATTCCTCCAAGTACTCCTAGAACTCTTGATACGGAAAGAAATAGAGAGGACCACGAAGATCACGTTTTTAAACCTAAGAAAGAAACTAATACACTTACTTCGAACGGAAGTCAAATGAAAACACAAAAAGCGACGGAGCCAACTGTAGAAAAATCTAACGGGAATAATGATCCCCATACAGAAGATTTACAAGATGGTGTGGAGTTACAAGATGGTGGCATAATAAAATCTAAAGATGATGCAGAATTCATATTTTCCACTACTTCAAACCCTACTCAAGAGGTCCAGAAACAATTTACCAGTGAACAAACAGTTGTTGCGTCACCACATAAATCTGACAAAAATCAGACCAAATGTAAGAAAAAGAGACATGGAAATTTCACGTACACTGACAACTTGAACAAGTATGATGTTTTAGAACCTACCACACTCGTTATACCTATTACTAGTGTTACTAGTGCAAAAACTACCTCAACAACAGAAGCGGTCACGCCTAACTTATTTCAAGAGATACTCAATGGATTCACTATGGACGATGTGTCCGAAACACAAGAAACAATTGAATCTAACGAAACTATTGAACTGGATAAGAGTGAGAGCACGACCCACGAGCAATACGAGGACGTCGATGACGAAATTCAAGATTTTCTTAATTCATTTAGGACTAAAAAACATCCCTTAAGCCAAGATGTAAAAAAAAAAAAAAGTGATGATGACGACGATGATGATGATGATGATGATGATGAGTATTATGACGATGATGATGATGATGATGAGAATAAAAATGCTAACGAGAATGGAAAGCATGGGGAGATTGAAAACGACGATGTTGACGACGATTCCCCATTTAACACTAAAGAAATTAATGAAGAAGACTATGATGATGACCAAAAAAACAGTAAACAGATGCCAATCTCCTTTTCAAAATTAATGTCTATGGCTATAGACTGATTTTTTCCCTAATAGTGTTATTTGTGAATACAGCTTTAATATAGTTGTTTCTGTTATCAATCTCAATAAGCACTGAGTCTAAATTGTCGCTGACAAAAATAAACTACAGTCTTTGATGTTATTCACCTATTATGTTGGTGTAAAACAAAAGTAGTATAAAAAAATAAGTGATACATAATCAATATCTTAGTAAAATAATCATCATCATAACAGCCAAATGACGTCCACAGCTGGACATAGGCCTAATGCACCTGGGTGAATTAACTCAGGTTAACTAATTTAACGACGGGAAAATAATAACGCAAGTAAGGCTAGGCGCAAACGGGCCACCGACCACAGCCCCTGGTGGCCAGCGACAGCGACACGCCGCATATGTGTAGCCGGTGGCGGCCACTCGCTACAGCAGTTCTGGGACTCACCATTTGTGGTCGCTATAGAACACACAAAACACCGATACCCGCCACTGTCGTACTGCTCAATCCTCCCTCTCCCCACGCAGTTAACCGTCAGGTGTTCTACGGAGTTTCTACGTTATTATAACACAGTTTACACAGTCAAACTAGCCAAAAAAGAAAGTCAACCTCGAATTTCAGCTATAAAGCTGCAAACTTGTATAGGGCTTCATTTTGTCATATATAGCGGGTTATAAAATCGCTTCGCTCGCCTCTGATACTGTTATATGTGTGGCGGTAGCGTGCGACAGCCACCGTTGCCTGTGGTCGGTGGTCCGTTTGCACCGGGCCTTAATTGCTAAGAGCTTCCGCAGACATACACTAAATTTGTGAGGTCGACACATAGCTATAATATTAATATATTTCTATGACGTCACCTAAATATTTCTGTGTTAAGCCATATTAAGATAAATTTTGATATATTTTAATTGGACGTTGATCGTATCAGATTCGAAATTCCCTTCAGATAACGTACATTTAAAAAGTTGGCCGACTAAATTATAAGAGTACTAGCTCCCGCCCGCTGCTTCGCCCGCTTATTATGTATTTTATACCTATAAACCTTCCTCTTGAATCACTCTTTCTATTAAAAAAAAAACCGCTTCAAAATCCATTGCATAGTTTTAAAGATTTAAGCATACATAGGGACGGACAGACAGCGACAGCGACTTTGTTTTATACCATGTAGTGATAGTGATGATGCAATTTAGTTGTTAGATAGTTGGCCAAGTTTCCGTATGTCTGCGGGAGTTCTCACAGTTACATCTATGGAGCTTTAAACGAAGGATGCGAAGTTTTCAATACGTAATAATTCTTAAAGTAATCATGGTATATAATGCCCATTTTAATGACGAAAGATATTTTATCTTTTTCTTTTAGATACTTAAAAGATTTAGAAGCATTTAATTACCGATAAACAAAGTCACATACACTATAATGTGCACAATTCTAGTTTCATATTGCGTTACCGGACTGTAAATATAAAAAAATACTCCCCATCACTAGAAGTTAGAAAAAAAATATTTTGTTGTATTATGTGTAAGAATGTACTATTCTTATTAGGCGCATATTCTTCAAACTCACCTCTAGCGGAGAAAAGGCCTAAAATGAATAAAGTCACTTCCGAATTTTGTTTTATGGTAATTAGCATAAGGTTTAAATTAACAGGAGGCATAAAATGCAATACGTTGTCAGTTGAAAATTAGCCTTGTTTTCTAACAATTGGATGCATTTTTGTGTAAAACAATAATAAAAAACTTTAACTTCTTCTGGCGGCGAGTATATTTAAGTTTAGATTAAGTTTAATATTATATTTTTACGATACATAAAATATTATAAATATTAAAAGTGTTTTGTTCTTACCCGCTCCCTCCATAGAATATTTGTATATTGGTTCTGGTTTTAACGGCACAAATGCGGCGAATGATTCTGGCACCATGTCCTTCATTCTTTGATGATATGATAATCTGCAACAAAACGATCATTATTATATCATTACAATGAATAAAATGTCGGTGAAATATCCTTTATTTATTGCCTGAAGAGACGAGCAGGGGGTCCAACTGATGGTATGTGGTGACCACCGCTAATGGACGTTGGTAATGTTAGGGGCACAGGCAAACCATTCTACCTTGAGAAAATAGCGCTCTTTCAAACTTGTTTGAACAAGGACATATCATTGCACTAAAAGTTCTGTCTAGAATACTTCTATGGGTTCGTGGGATAAAAGGTTACTGCATGGTCACATTAGCATTGACACAGCAGTAAGTAATGACCATGTCTACCCTACTTTAATCTCAAAAGCTAAATAGTGGACTCTTATTGTAGACACAGCTTTGATAATAGGAAAAACAGTTTGAATAAGCTGATTTATGACGCTTTTGGTAATCTACACTAATATTATAAAAAGGAATGATTTGTATTTTTGTATGTAATGAAAAAACTTATAAAACCTTTTGCCGTTAAAAAGCTGTATTTTTGCCTGAACATAGGCCAATAGGACCTGAGCAGTGACCAAATAAAGAACAACGGGAGTGAAGCCCTGCGCGACTTCTACTAATATATAAAGGGAGAGTATAGCTACTGTTACCATCGACCATTGGTGCTTTAATTGCTTTTTGGAAGCTAAATGCAACAACAGAATCTTTAAAGCTCGCGATTTCAAACTGCAATGGAACGCAGAGCGCCAAAACGCGATGTAGTCTCAAACTCACTTTAAATGGTGTGTACTATGGTACTAATACATACCTAAGGCATTTCTCTAGCACCTCTCTAATAAACCGTGGTTTGGGATGTTCTGGGTCCAACTGCACACAAGCCTCCCAGTCTTCCCAAGACCAGCGGTACTGGAAGTTGCTCAGATGATAAGAGAACCAGTTGACAAACCTGGAATATGAAAACACAGGTACTGTAAGATCAATGTTATCTTCACAATTAGTAATAAGAATAATGTAATTCTTCTTTAAAATACTTATTACGTATAGTTTTAAACTGCCAGGGCGATTTCCCATTCAAGCAAAAATATTTTAGGGCTTGTGAGATGTGGTTGTAGGATTTCTGCAAACCCTTTTGGAGAATTAGGTTTGCTATGTTTATATGTTACAATATTAATTACATTTTTTGCTACATATCTACTAATTGCAATCCCCAATAAAGAAGGATTTCTTTATGCATCAGATTAAACTTTTGTAATCAAGAATTTAGATATTGATTAACCTTGGAGGCACAGGTTGCCAGTTGTTACTGTTATTAGGTGATAACATGACATATATAAATTATTACGAGGTGTGTCAACAACAGAACATTATGTTTAATAAATACTATATTGGTACCACATAGAATAGAAGCACTCCTCTCAGTTTTTCAAGAAAATGCTGTCTGACATTGTTTACATGGAAATTCATTGATAAATAATTACACAATTGTTTCTAAGGAGCAGAAATATTATTTACATAAGTAAAAAGGCGTACATGGTATAAACCAATGCATATAATTATGACATGTATAATTAGCAGCATAAACACAACCACCTTTTATAATTTTATAGAAATTCAGTACAAACCTATCAAAGCAAGCAATATTCATGGAATCAATCCTCAAAAACAAAATTTCTGTTGCTTGAGCGAGTACTTGAGGCATCGTTGACGGCTGCAGCTTACATAGCTCAATCAAGATTGAACCGTAACATATCTCAAAATATCTCGGTCTAGGCAAGTTGAGTAATTCAGCAAATATTACTTCAACAATACAGTATTCTAAAGGAATCTTGGCTTTGTACGGGAAACACAAGAGTTGTGCCGCACACTCTTTGCGTTCTAAATGATATGCTTCCAATATATTATGGAGGTGTTCTTCAATGAGGAATCTTTCAATGGAATGTGCTCCTGGTAGTACTGGACCATCAGGACAGTCGGTGTAGTCAAACATGCGGAATATGACTCTTGGCATTGGATAACTGTCATTGTCATTGTGTGGTGGTGGCTGAAATTCAAATTTTATATATTATTATTCACAAACAACAATATATATACTTTTATAGCCCATTAGCTGGTTCCTGTGATCACAGCATCCTTAACATATTGAATACCGATACAAATATGTGTCAGTCTCACTTATTAACACTTAATTGGAAAATTTTTGTTTAGTTTTGTTGGTTACTTGCTTTGTAAAACCAATCAATCCCATGGGATCCATAAATTTTTCTATTATAAAAAGTAGCCTATGTGAACTGTGATAGGCTTGGCCGACTAGTTGGCCTCCTTACAACCAACTAATCCGCTAGTCTATTTGGTTATTCTTATTACATATTTTATATTAGCTGAATTTATATGGATAAATGGTATTTTTATTTAAATCAAGTGAAGGATTATTAACTTAAGAAGACAATGCATAAAAAGAACAACCAATTCAAACACTTGTTTTATATATAAAAAAATATCTTTTGTGCTTACCTGTATAGCAGGCAGAGTATGTTGCAATGCTTCACACAGAATTGAGTCAAATGCAAGGTAGGGTCTTGGAATGTGTTTCTCAGACCAATTATCCTGTTTTAACTTTTTAATCTGAGCCCATAGACAATCCAAATACTCCTCTTGCAAATGAGGTGTATCACTCGACCAAACTTTTAGAGCAGGCCAGTGTTTTTTACTGCGCTTATTCAAAAATATGTCTATAGTTGTCAGTAAATGATCCAGTTGAGATTCTTTCTTTTCATAAAGCTCTCTGCCGACCCACGGCAATGCGGATAGCACCGCGAATATAAACCAATCTCGTCTAACTTGTGGTACTCCATCCTCATTCGCGCAATCCACTAATGTTTCTAACAAAGTCAGTAGGGATGAGGCAGCCAGTACGTGGCAATTCACTAAATCAGCAATGAATCGGAGGCAATAACGCGCCGCGTTCCATTTTCCGGATTTTAAATTCTCTTTGAAAGTCTTCACTATGTAGTCTACAAACTCACCACCAAAGTTATAATTTTTGGCATTCAAAAGACCCACTAGGGTAGCATAAATAGTACACTTTTCGGGCATACGAATCGCACAATCAGTGAGAATACGTAAGATTTTGATTCGGAACGTACTCAAGTCAGCCTCCAAAACACTAGCCAAACCCTCCAAATTACTCTCTAAACTAGAGCTACTTTTCTCTCCAACCCTTAAGATCAGAGACTCCAATCTGTCTTCTATCTCTTGGTTCTCTGAAACACGGCGTCTCTTGCGATGAAGACGCTCTAAAACAAAAGTAAACCAAGGGTCATCAAACTATACTTTATTATAACCTACAAAAATAGGTAATGGACTAAATAATCTATTGTTACATACCATAACCATCATCTTCATCGTGAGCTCTTCTGCGATTCATTTTTATCTTTAAATGCGGTCACAAAATTATCAAACACAATGGTTAATGATATTTCTAATAAAATAAAATACGCCAACAAATTTACAGTCACCGAAGCAAACCAAAGTTGACAGTAGAGACCATAGATAATAGATAGATAGTACAGATACAGATAGAGCCTGCCACAGACTAAGTATTAGAGAACAAACCATAGATTAGAGATCAAACAAATTATTGCAAAATGGCAAATTGGAAACTAAATAAGTTTGAATTGACTTACAAAAAATAATTTTCAAGGAAAATAATAAGTGACACTAAAATATTTCTTCAAGTTCCTTTGGGATTCGAAAAGTTGTCAACCTGTCGGGGCGTCAGCGTCACGGCGCGCGGCGGCGGCGTCGCGTTATCGTCATGTGGGCACACGTTTATTTCTAACTGAGATTTCTTATCTCAATTTGTTATAACTATATATATAATAATAATATATATATAATATAACAATAAACTATATATTAGTTTCTATAATTTTATTAGGTCGATCTTATTCTCTTTTGATTCATTAATTAACATTTTTTAATTGAATTTGACTGGCCTGTTGGTCTAGTGGTTAGTGACCCTGACTGCTAAGCCGGAGGTCGTGAGTTCGATCGCCACCCAGGACAAATCTTTGTGTGATGAGCATAAAGGTTTGTTCGGGTGTAATTTATCTATAATATGTATGTATTTACAAAAAAAAAGTATTTAAGTAGTATATCACTTGTTTAGTACCCATAACACAAGCAAAAATAATTGCTTACTTTGGGACTAGATGGCGCTGTGTGAATGTGGTAGATAGTATATTATATTGGTAGAATATTATATTATTGATGTTTCGTTATCTGTCAGACAAATTATGCGCTAAGCAGGCAGCGACTGCGAGCGCGCTAGCAGCTAGCTACTGCATAGCTGCATGCAGCTATTCTTCCCGAATCCCGCCCCCTGATTCTGACTCGTCGGATTGCTCCCGGATCGTAAACTTTTTCGAATCTTAGTATGACGTTTTTTCAAGGCTTAAGTTATTTAATGTTAGAAAATAGTCTACCGTATAGAAAATCAAAAACTGATTAATATAAGATCTTGTCCTACAACCATCTATTTGTCTAACATTATGTTTTTTAACTTTATTTAAACTGACATCTCCAGCCGAAAATTTTCCGACAATGCTATATTAGTTATTGATTAAATTATTTATATTACCTACTCTTTGCTCTATGTGCAATTGTGCAGCTAGCAGTGCATAGATTATACACTATAATATAGCATAGTACAGCAGTGTTTCTTTTATATATGTACTCTGTGGGTCAGTTTATGTTTGGTGTTAATGATTGATTTGTGCTTGTATTGTGTGATAATAAAAAAATAATTGCATTTAAAAACTGATAGCTCGACCGACTTGTTTCGAATACAATTATAACATCATAATACTAAGAATGTCTTGTAACTATGCTGATGGTTTATCGCCATATGAAAATAAAGGAGTTCTAGGTGTACCGGAGGTAGGTTTCGTGAATTCGTGTTCATTTCAGCCCATAAACGTCCCACTGCTGGGCACGGGTCCTCCAGTGAATGTGGAGGTATTATAAATTAATTACATTAATTTGTGAGCTAACTTTTTTTGAATTATTTAAACTTTATCTTTTCAGAAATTTGATTCTTTGGACGAATTAAGTAAGAAATGCGAATTGTTAGCTCAGTTGATAAGCCAAGCTAATCATGTTGTAGTCCACAGTGGTGCCGGTATCAGCACTTCAGCAGGAATACCGGACTTCAGGTAAACAATTTGACCTTTAAAATATTATTGGAGGTTTCATTCAAGAACCATAAGTAAATAATGTATTTACTTTTAAACTTTCGCGTTTCATGATAATATCTATTGATTTAAAACGGGAATTTACGCGATTATGATTTAGGTATTTACATACAGATTCACTTAAATTTACCCTCATATTATTGTTAATCCACGCACTATCACATACTACACTCACAGTCTCCCTATTCATGCCGCCGTCCGTATTCCGAGCGTTAACCGACTGCGCAGAAAAGCGAGGTTGCGTAATTGTAATCACTGGATTCCATGTCGCTGATAGTTTAAATCCGTCATCCATATTGAAATTTTTGTGTTTTTTAATTTCAATAGCTTCTCGCACAACCCGAGAGTTATAGGTGCGATCAGTGGAGAGGACCTGTGGACGATGAAATTGAATCCAGTGATTGTTATCCGATTGAAGTATGTGTTCGGCAATCGCTGATATGCTTGTCTGTCGATTCTTCACAGCGGCGATATGTTCTTTAACCCTTTCAGCAATAGTCCGCTTAGTCTGGCCTATGTTGGAACTACCGCAGCTGCAATTGATTTTGTAAACGCCCGGTGTTTGTAAGGGGGGCAAAACATCCTTTGGTGTGCCTACCATGCTGTGTACTTTGGCTCCAGGTGTATATACTGTACTGATGCTATATTGCTTCAGCAAGACTCCGATCTTATCAGTAACACTTTTGATGTAGAGCAAAAAGGCAGGTTGTCTGTTTACCTCTTTCAAGCACTATAAATTATTAAATTCCCGTTTTAAATCAATACATATAAATAATGTATCACAATAAGCAAGAAGCAATACAACATTTTTTTAATATTTTTTCAGAGGTCCAAATGGAGTATGGACATTAGAAAGAGAAGGTAAAAGACCTACAATCAACATTTCATTTGCTGATGCCCTACCCACCAAAACTCACATGATATTGAAGAGACTGGTGGAATGTAAGAAGGTGCACTTCATAGTGAGCCAGAACATTGATGGACTTCACATGAAGTCAGGAATACCTAGGACAAACTTGGCAGAGCTGCACGGGAACATGTTTGTTGATGAGTGCAATTTATGTAAAAAGTAAGAAGGAGGTCCAAGAGACCTGTAGAACTCATATTTGATAGTAAAAGTTATTGTGTTAGTGAGCTTATTTTAGAGTTATACTAGTTGCTGTGACATATATGGCACAGTATCTGCATATAAAGCAGTCAAGCCTGCCTGGGATCATTGTCAAGATCATGTTGCTACAAGACCAAACCCTGCATACCAGGGATAGGCATTGTCATGAATAAACAATCCATGCGTGCCTATGTGTAAATTACTGATGAAATCAGTAACATTTAGTCATTAACAGTAAAAAAAGCTTAACCCAACTATGACTGCCGCCTACACATCATCTTCGTGGTTGAAAACGCAAAACGCATTTTTTGAGTTCCAGAGCAGCAAGCTTTACACTTACTGTTCTACGTGGCCAGTTCCTCAGATACAAGGGTGTACAGAAAAGACAAAATTGAGGCATCTTGTTGGGAACTAATGACAGAAATCCAGTCTGTTTGGTATGGGATGATAATGTTTACGCTGTATGCACATTTACTGCCAAAATTGGCTATTAGTCACATAAGATTATGTAAGCTACGATACGATACTACTTGACTATACGCAGTATCAGAACGTCAATATACATTTGGTCATATTGTTTTTATTGATGCATTTAATCCAACTTCTAATTTTGAACTTAAACCAGGTTTAAATTGACAACTTTGACCCTAAAATGTTGGTTTATGTCAAATTAAACCTGGCTTAATAATTAGTTCATATTTTGTCATGTGTTTTGATCATAAAATTGAAAATACATTTATTATAATTTCCAGACAATTTGTTAGAAGCTGCCCGGTTGAGACTGTAGGTAAGAAATGCAGCGGTGTACCTTGTGCAGGTGAATATTTGACTGGTAGACCCTGCAGAGGCAGGCTATATGATGGAGTGCTGGATTGGGAACATAGCTTGCCAGAGAATGACCTGCTTATGGCTGAGCGGCATTCTAGGTGTGTCTCTAATCTCAATACATTTCTCTCCAATAATACTAATTTATTTGTCAGTTTGTTGAAAGACTGGTAACCTGGAAGTCTGAGAATAACTATTGTTTATTAAAATAAATGAAATAAATCTGTACCTTAATTTACCAAATAAGATATTTAAAAATTCACGGATTTTCGACCCCGCGAAGTCTAAAAATGACCCCAGAAAATGTTGACTTTAAATTTTTTTTTTTTTTTCGAAAATTCAGTCTTCGTTCTCGCCCCCACATGGTGGCAATCGGGAATAAAATTATGCCACTGGGAACTTATTGCCCCCATTTTCAGTCTTCTCGCAGTGCAGCAGTGCTCTTTTGTAAGGTTACTACCTGAGTTGCCTTTTACGACACCCACGGGTTCAAATGTGGTAGTGACAATATGTAGAAGTAATATTCATTCATTCTAATATTTCAGTATTGCAGATCTCAGTATATGCTTAGGCACAACTCTTCAAATAGTACCAAGTGGAAATCTACCTCTGGAAACCATCAAATATGGGGGCCAACTGGTCATTTGTAACCTACAACCTACTAAACATGTAAGTGATATATACCTACAAGTGAAAACAAGTTAAATTAACAATGATATAATAACCGCTTACCATCAGGCGGACCGTACGTCTGTTTGCCACCGTCGTGGTATTAAAAAAAAAAAAAAAAAAAATCTAACCGCACTTAGAGACGTCAATTAGCAGTAAACATTTTTTTCATTGAATAATCGTCTTTAGGTGTATAGACTCAAGTATTACACGTTTTTACTAAATAAACTTTAAAGTTAAGCTACGTCTCTGAGTATGTAGTGACCTATGATTAGAATATTAAGATTGCATTTTTCTACTGTCGATTGCACTATTGCACGGCATTGAATTTGAAGGCGAAAATGCACTTTAAAAACCTAACTCGACTATGAACTCAATGCATTGGATGTTAAGAATGTTATTCTCAACTGTCAAAGTTTTCCGTCTGTGAACGAGGGTTATTTAGAGATAGGAAATAGTTGATTGTGGTGAAGTATTCTTGTATTTCTCAATTTTAAATTTTCTACTCGAAAACTTATTTTTTAGCAATAATTGGTGCACCACGTTTCGGAAACTTTAATAATAAGAATAAGAGCTTTAGGGTTCGACCATATCTAGCCATAAGGGATCGCACTTTCCTTAGTCATAGCAAATGTTACTATTTTTTTTAACCCCAATAAAGTGTTTTCCCTTTCTCATTCCAGGACAACAAAGCGGACCTAATAATAAACTACTATGTAGATGACATACTTGAAAGAGTAATGAATATATTAGACATGGACATACCAACATATTTCGAAATAGATGACCCCATCAGGCGGGCAGCAAGCAGGATCATCGACTGGTCTATAGACAGACGTGATCTCATTCAATTAGAAATGAAATTCAAATTAAAATGTAAAGGCGTTAAGAAAAACAGAAATTTACTGATAAATAAAAGGAAAAGTACTGAGTTAAGTACAGGGAATGGTAGTGCTATGTCTAAAGTGATCAAACAAGAAATTAAGGAAGATAATGATGTTGTAGTAGATGAAGTTAAGAATGAACCTATTGAAAGTCCTGAACAGTTAAGTGAAACGGTTTAGTAAGGAATTACATTATAATTACTAGGTTATTCTTCTCAGTACTAGAAATAGGGAATATTCTTTGTTGTTCGTCAAGTTGGTGTACACAAGCAATAATGAAAGGTTATTGTTATTTTGACTGGCCTGTTGGTCTAGTGGTTAGTGACCCTGACTGCTAAGCCGGAGGTTGTGGGTTCGATCCCCACCCAGGACAAATCTTTGTGTGATGAGCATAAAGGTTTGTTCTGTGTCTGGGTGTAATTTATCTATAATATATTATGTATGTATTTACAAAAAAAAATGTATTTAAGTAGTATATCAGTTGTTTAGTACCCATAACACAAGCAAATATAATTGCTTACTTTGGGACTAGGTGGCGCTGTGTGAATGTGGTAGAATATATTAGTTTTAATAGAATAAAAACATTGCGTTATTGCTTGTGTATGCCAGCTTGACGGACACTATTGTTTGTGATTATAAACACATTATGGAAAGTCATAGGCCACAGAAGACCTACACTGCTAGCGGTGCGGAAAGTGTTTTTTTTTATATTTCTAAATATTATAATATATATTCTAAATATATATTAACCAGCTGAATTTTTAACAGATTTCTTAGGGGCATAGGTACTAATTGGTTTATTTGATTCACGGCGGTCATGCCGCAGCATGTTCGCGGTGAAAATGACCGACCCGCGCCGCCCCGTCGTCTGTTCTGCGCCTTAATGCTAAGTTTAATAATAATTACATGAATATGTATTAAGTAGAAACTACCGCCTCCTATATATTGCATAATTATGATAAAATGTAAAGCATTTCTTTTTAGAATAATGAGATTATTAAAAGACTCATTAAATAAATTCATTTTTATTTATAAAAATATCCCTTTATTTACACAAGTCATATTCTTTGGTCATTGTTGGAATGTACAATTATTTTTCTGTAATATTTACAAAGAACAATTAAAAACTAGCACCCAATCTACATTCTAAGGGCCGGTTTCACCGCCTTCAAATAAGTGGCTAAAGTACTTGAGACTTTTTTGACAGATTTGATATGAAAAATACACGTCAAAAATATGTCAAGTAAGTTTCATAGAGGCTATCTAGCACTTAATTGCCAGTGGTGAAACAGGCGCTAAATCTAATTATATGAAAATACAAAAATAAATAAACCCAATGGTACCTATGGATATTATGAACCCAAAGCAGGGGCGAATCTATGTAGGGGCTGCAACCCGAGGCCCCCACATATAAGGGGCCCCCAGTCCCAATAGAAAACATTGTGAATTAAAAAAATCATACCTATGGGTTATATTAACAACATATATATTTTACTTTTTTTAATTATATACTTTTCACTTGGCCGGTTTTTTTAATGGCAGTTAATTGATAATATAGACAGGCGGCCTAGGGGCCCCGAGTAGTATCAGCCCAGGGCCCCACAAACTCACGGTCCACACCTGACCCAAAGTAAAAAAAAAAATATTAAAAGAACAAAAATCCTTTCTACATATCGACCATAACATAGGCGGGACTAATATTAAAAAACATCTAAAATTGTGTTTGGTCCCGTCTGTTATGGTCGCTACATAATGTAGAAATATTATATTTTTACTTCTTGGCTTGTTTCTTACTTTTAAGTTTTTAATAAGCAGGCGGTTTTTTTTAATAATTTAATTTTTTTATTTCTCATTTATTTAAATTTTAAGACACATTGGCGAATGATGTTCTAAAGAGTAACTTAAGCTACTATTTTATTTACTATAGAAAAATTATATTGAGAGTGTTATTATCCGTTAAAAAATATATGCTACAGAGAGTTACTTGTTATCACGGGATCCAAATTTTCGCGAGCGGAGCCGCGGATAATCGCTAGTGTACATATATTAGGATTAGGCTATTTATTAGCTTTCATTTGATACCTATATTTCAAAAACAGACTACTACTACCTACTACTAACTAGACAAGTGGCAATCGATTCGATCTGTCTATTCCATCGACATGTCAAATTAGTACATTGATCACGTGACATGTGGATAGCTTATGTCAAGAATGTGTTCAAATGTATTGAAGTGACATGTCGTTTAAAATTGCGAAAGAATCAACTGCCACTTGTCTAGAGAGGCTGTTTTGATAGTTTACGTCCGCCATATTGATATTTTGCTGACGTCACGTATCAAATATATCCTATAACACTCTGGGGGAAAATTAGAATCTAATGACATCTCACACTTTAAAATCTGCCAAGCCGTTTAGGCTACAGAAGGTCACAATGCAACAAACATACTTACATAGGGAAAAACATTACCCCCCTTTTTGGCAGTCTAGTATAAAAATATTTTCTAAATTTGTCTAAATTATCGATTGACTAGCCGCGGCTATTCGCCAACGTAGTATCGCGATATAAGTTAGTCTATACACCGAGAGCTCTTAGAGACCAACGATTCCCAAAACTCACCAGGGTGACGCCAAATTATTTAATAGGTACCGCAGTTATTGAGTAAAAGTGTTTTTTGTTATTTAAATTACAGCGTCTTTGATTTGTAACCATTTGATATGGGATTCCATAAAATAAACGGTACGGCTTTGGGTGAACTTCCTTCAGAGGTATTTCCTGAGCGCTATGACATGTCCTTCTTCAAACGAGGTTTAAAGAGAGCTATACTCTCTAGATAGACAGCGACTTGGCTGGGCCCCTAAAGCCGGGTATTCACTAGCGAGCCGTAACTGTAACCGTTGCATGTACTGTTACCATAAACATAGTGTGTACGTGGTTCGCAAACCTGCTGCGAGCGGTACGCGTACAACTTGCAGCGAGCCGATGTTTACAACGTACTCATTGCTGAACCCGTAACGTTGCACATAACTGTAACCGTTACTGTTACCATAAACATAGTGTGTACGTGGATGGCGAGCCTGCAACGAACGCTACACGAGCGACTCGCAGCGAGCCGACGATTGTCGGTTTTTGCCGCGGATCAAAGGGCGCTCGCAGTGCGCTTGTGGACGTCAAGAGGAGAGGTTGTTGTAGCCGCTGCGAACCGAGAGACACTTCGTCCGACATCGTGTAGTTACAAACCAAAACTGAGGGCAGAGCAGGCTTCCCCGTTCGTTACTCCCCGTACACACTAGAACCTCGTTACTGTATCTGTTTGGTTACAGTCACAGCTCGCAAAATGAGTACGCTCGGTGAAAGCGTTCCGGCGACGTCGTGAGCCGTAATTGTAAAACGCGTACACACTAGTACCTCGTTACTGTATCACGCTATATACAGTTACGGCTCTCTAGTGAGTACCCGGCTTAACATTGCCAATGCCCATGAGCGGCGGTAACCACTTACCATCAGGTGGGCCGCTAGCTCGTCTGCCACGACAGGCAATAAAAAAATTGTGGGTATTCCCCTTAAAAGTTTGAGAATCCCTTTTTAGACTATCTATATACATATTATGAAATATCATTATGATTGGTTAAATGGTTAAGGACTGGTCAACATCTAGCGCGGAATCGCACTTTCCTGTTTCTGTCCCTTTCTGTCACTTAGAAACCATTATTCATCAAATCGACGAGGCGCTCTGCTCTCTCTCTATCTCATTCTTGTAATCCAACTTCCAATCACAGAAATAGATAGAAGCATAGAAAAATGATTTTTCTAATAGGGTTCTTTTCAATCTGCGCGAAAAATGATTTTCGATAATTGAAAAGATAATAAAGCAACTAGTGGTATAATTAAATTGTCATTTTGTTCAGTTTTCGCTTCCACCATACTAGATATGAAGGCTGCTATGATAGCTCTAAACAAGCCAGTATTGGTTACCAACAGTCCTGTAAACAGATAATAAAAAAAATATATAACGGGTATAGAACCAAAGGTGACAATAGTTGGTTGAGCTTCGAAGGTTGTTGTTATTCTATTAAACTGTGCATAAATAGTGCGTATCGCTGTGCTGCTTTTTACAGTACTTTCAGCACTTCATACAGTTTAATAGTTTTCTAACTAATTACATACATACATACAGATCACGCCTCTTTCCCAACAGAGGGGTAGGCAGAGACCATTTCCTTCCACTTGCTACGATTCTGACACACATCTTTGATTTCTTCAACATTCATCAGTCTTTCCATGCATTCTCGCCGGTTGAGGGTACTCCTAACTGATTCATTCATATAAACCCAACGATGTCCACAGCTGGACATAGGCCTCACCTAATTTACGCCACAGGATTTTGCAATAGATAAACCTTATTAGTCATCCCGTCAAAGTGGCAAAATTTTACATCCCCTATATGAAAAGTGGAGACGTATAGTCGGGGTACTCTCTACACAAGTAAAACCCAACTATGATGTAAAACTGTATATTGTGTAAAGTCAGTTCGATTACAATAAGTTCGAACACGTGTACAGTGATTTGAGAAGGAGGAGCGGAGTCTAACGCGTGCGCAAGCATCGGGCGTCCGGGGACAACTGTCACCTTTACCGTTACAATTTGGCGGCACGGCGTACAGTACTAGTGTTGTAACCGTGCCGGCACACGACGTACTCTAGAAGTACGGGAAGTCGTTTTTAGGATTGTTACTAGAGACGTTTAATATTACCCACTACTTCTTTATTACCTTACAATGTAATAATGAGAGGCGAAGCCTGATTCTAAGAGAACAACATTGGATGAGTATTAAATTATTATATAACGGGTCTACGTCACGTATTATATTTAAGGAATATGAAAATAGGGTAGTGTGTCGAAGTACCGACAGTTCAAAAACTATAAATATAAATGACCAAAGTGAGGGTAGTAGCAGAAACCCGCACGCATCAGGAACGACGCTCGGCCGCCGCTCCAGTCAGCCCGTGACCACGGTCGGTGTAATTCGACCGAAACGTCGGGCAAACAAGGTATTTTCATATTCCTTAAATATAATACGTGACGTAGACCCGTTATATAATAATTTAATATGTGTACAAGTCGGTAAAGTTTAAAGAGATTTTATTGGATGAGTACCCATACATTACTATACTGTAGTATTTAAAGTACTATCTTACCAAAGAAGTCTAGCGTATAAACTGCAGCTATTTGAGACATAAAGTTGAATAGCGTGCCCTCCATAGATTTATTGCCATCTGCAAACAGATCATAACAATTAATGCTTTAGGAAAATACCTGAAATATCGAGTCCTTACATATTTTTGCAATGATATTGTATGTTAAAAAAGGTGTAGATAGGTTACCTACATAGCGTTCGATCTTTGGAAATGGCACATAAACGCACACATAGATATCGAAATAATGCAATGTCAAAATACCTTCGCCGTCAACGGGACATTGTGATGAAGTTTGCTAATAAGACTATTTTTAGTGTGCCACTTTTCGAGCGCTTATAACCTATCTACACCTTTTTTATCATACAATATCATTGTATTTTTGTCTATTCTAGACACAAAAACATTGGATCCATGTAGTTGTTTCCATATAATATTATGATATTCAACTGTTTTTTAACTGATATCATCATCAGCAACCCATTAATGTCCCACTGCTGGGCTTGGGTTTGCTCTCCTCTATCTAGAGAGCTAAGAGGTTTTTTTAGGCTATAATCCACACACGCTGTCCTATTGCGGATTGTTGGATAGGACATACACTTAGAATTAATGAAATAAATTAGTGTATGTGGGTTTCCTCACGATGTTTTCCTTAACAGTTAGCAGACGGTAAGTTTCGTGACATATATATAAATTTCACAACGCGAATTCCACATTGGCACTGCCGGTCGGATCGAATTCCAGCCGCATGATTCTCATGCATGCCATTCCCTTATCCATTCGGCCACCATCGCTTCCTACTGATAATAGGATAATCGTAATCATAGACATAAGTCTATGATAATAAACGAATAAAATATTGAGCCTGTTATCGACGCCTTAAATATCGCTATCCAATGCCAATAACTTTCAACTTTATCTCAATAAACACAAGACCAAAAACGCCGATAAATCACCGCGCATTTTTTACCTTAAAATGTTTTTGTAAAGATTTTTAACTGACCTGCCCATTTGTTAAAACCATATTTGGCACCGAACCAGCTAGCGGCTGTGTCCCCTACTCCCACAGACAACACTCCGCTCAATAGTTCCAACTCGTAATTTTTATGTACTGGCACTAAAATAAGAGGTCCTGCTAGTCCTGCGTACAGATATAATGCCGACATTGCGAAATCACCGGCATCCTGAAAAGTGAAAACTGTAATAATAACAAAATAGCTTTAGCTCGTAAGTTGTACTTGTGTGATTTTTGTTTAGTGTTAATTTAGTGGCATACCACCCGGCTCTGTCTGAAAACCAGCTATGCTGAGATAGGGCCGTTTTTCAGACTCACAAAGGTCTTATTTATAGTTTATGTTTGTGCTGTACTATGTAAATTACCTAAGTCTGAAAATAAAACAATTTTCTTTCTTTCTTTCAAACACTTGAATATTTCTTTACCATGTAAACAAACAAACTATTCAACTTTATAATTTTAGTTCATGTATAGATAAATAAAAGATAGCGGTAGCGCGCGAATTCTAGGTCTATAGGTTAAAAAATAATATAGCATTACGGCATTTTCCCCTAAGGGGTAGACAGAGGTGTATCACACCCACAGATCGCCAGCTATCTTTGGTCCCATGAAATAGGGGGCGAGCCTATTGCCATCAACCTGGTACTTTTGTTTTCTAAAGTCCGGGAAAATGTCAATCCTAGAATTTTACCACAAACTATTTTATTTAACAACTCTATATAATAATATAACAATAAAAAAAAATTAAAAACCCAATATCATTTTAACCCGACCTGAGAATCGAATCCGAGACATCTTCTGCAAATGTGCAGCATACAATTACCGTTGCGCCACCGAGGCACTACATGGCCATGAGAATTACCTTGCAAAACTTTCATCATCATCATTTCAGCCTATTGCAGTCCACTGCTGGACGTAGGCCTCTCCTAACACGCGCCATAGCACTCTGACCTTCTAAACTTTCATAAATTAGATCTATATAGGCTTTAAATATTCAATACCTTTTCATCCCTGTACACATCAAACGCGTCCTGTAAAATTGGTGATACAAACTTTATATTCGCTTTTCTGATTGCCTGAAAATGACATAATATACATGAATATACTATACATTGTATACTATACTGACTGGCCTGTTGGTCTAGTGGTTAGTGACCCTGACTGCTAAGCCGGAGGTCGTGGGTTCGATCCCCACCCTGGACAAATCTTTGTGTGATGAGCATAAAGGTTTGTTCTGTGTCTAGGTGTAATTTATCGATAATGTATGTATTGACAAAAAAAAATGTATTTAAGTAGGAAGTATATTCAGTTGTTTTTAGTACTCATAACACAAGCAAATATAATTGCTTACTTTGGGACTAGATGGCGCTGTGTGAATGTGGTAGAATATTATTAGGTATTATTACTATACCAGTCAAAACTCTTCTAACTTATTGCTTTCCTCGATAAATGGCCTAGTTAAGAATTTTTCAAATCGGACCAGCCCCCTATTCTGAGCTGTCTGAATATTTTCGGCCAGAACTGTCAGTTTATTTAAAGTTAAAAACAGAATGTTAATAAAAAATGGTTGTAGAAAAAAATCCTATATTAATCAGTTTTTAATTTTCTTTACGGTAAACGAATTTCTAACACTTAATAACTTAAGCTGTAAAAATACGTCGTTCTAAGATTCGAAAAACTTTACGATCCGGGAGCAACCCGATGAGTCAGAATCAGGGCCCTAAAAAAAAAAAAAAATTATATGTATAACCGCAAATTTTCCGACAACTTAGAATCAAGGGGCTGGTCCGATTTGAAGAGTATAGATTTGGATTAGTTGGAAATACACAATATAACGTGAACAAATCTGCGGGTAGAAGCTAGTCGACATTTTTATTAATAACCATTTTTGTTAATAATAATCTAAATAATACCCTACTTTTACATACCTCAATCATGACCAAAGCTACAAACCCGAAGCCCGCAGCAAACGTCATCAGCGGTACATCATAGATAATGCCAGTCAAGAAAACAGATGATGCCAACACATGAAACACTTTTCTTGTGACAGTCGTCGCCTTAACATTCAAATAGGTGCGGTAATATAAGGTAATTCCAGCAAGAGCCGTCATTGCCGCCCAAAATGACACCAGTTTAATCTGTAAACAAGTAATTAATTAAACAAGTGTTTATTAAAAAAAAACAAATAACCCGACTGCCTTAAAAAGTAGCATTTGTGAGTCAATTATTAATTATTATGTATATTATAACTTTGTGAATGTTTATAGTTCAAAATCGGTCAAGCTATTTAAGTTACAAGAGACAAGTGGAGTCGCGGGCAATAGTTAGTGCATATATAATTGAATTAGGCTATTAATTAGCTTTCAACTGATACCCATATTGCGATAGCACTAAAAAAACGTCTGTTTTGACAGTTTACGGCCGCCATATTGGTTTTTTGTTGACGTCACATAGCCTATGACACTTGGGGGAAAAATACAAATCTAATGACACCTCGCACTTTAAAATCAGCCAAGCCGTTTATGCGCATATACAGAAGGTCACAATGGAACAGAAATGCCCACATACATACGCGCTAAAAACATTACCCTCATTTTTGGGTAAAAATTAAAATAACCCGACTGCTAAAATACAACACGTAAGTAACACTAAAAAGACTGAAAAATGGTTGTTATTATTGATTCTGATTAATTTAAATACATAACATATATAATTATGTCCAGCAGTGGACTGCAATAGGCTGAGATGATGATGATATATGTACTTATTTGTTTTTACCCGACTGTCAGGACGGGTATTGTTTTTCGCGCGTATCTTGTATGTTTGTAAATTTCTTTATTCCCACGAATCTTCCAAACGGCTGGATGGATTTTGACAATTAGGGTATCGTTAGATTCGTCTAGAAAATTCAAGTGTCCTTAGATAGGTTTTAAGAATAAAAAGACTTAAACAGCGGGCTTTTGACGCCAAATTGTAAGAATTTCAATTTTTTTTTTAACCAAACCTATCGTGTTGGTTATCAAAATAAAGAGAATCAAAAGGAGAAAAAAAAAAGAGATTATACATAATTGAAGGGTTCCAAATTGTAAGTAGTTCTATTATTTTTTTTAACCAAACCTATCGAGTAGAGTATCAAAATAAAGGGAATCAAATGGAGATTACAAATATATACATATATTATGTATTTAAATTTCATCATCATCATCATCAGCAACCCATTCATGTCCCACTGTTGGGCTCGGGTCTCCTCTTCTCTGACTAGAGAGTTGAGAGGGTTTAGGCCATAATCCACTCACGCTGGCCTAGTGCGGGTTGGTGGATCAGACATACTGATAGAATTTCTTCTAGTGTATGTGGGTTTCCTCACGATGTTTTCCTTCACCGTTAGCAGATGGTAAGTCACAAGTGACTTACCATCTGCTAACGGTGAAGTGAGGTGAAGTCAAGACTAGCACATATAAATTCCACAAAGTGAAATCCACATTGGTACTGCCGGTCGGTTTCGAACTTGGACCGCGTGATTTGCACGCCGGTCACTTATCCATTCAGCCACCATCGCGTTATTAATATTTTTTTTTTTTAATTTAATCAGGTATAATAATATTACAATAATTTTTCGGTCTTTTAGTGCGTTGCTCTCTGTTTTTTTGCAGTCGGGTTATTAATTTTTTTTAATTATATTATTTATTTAAGTTAGTTAATAATAATACTGTAAATTGTGAAATTTATATAAACGATTTAATTTATTGTAATCTCCATTTCATTCCCTTTATTTTGATACCCTACTAGATAGGTTTGGTTAAAAAAAAAATTTAACTACTTACAATTTTGGCGCCAAAGGTCCACCGTTTTGTTTTTATTTTTATTAATAGCTATTTAAGGACACTTGGGTTTTTGAGAAGAATCTAACGATACCTTAATTGTCAAAATCCATACAGCTGTTTGAAAGAAATGTGGGAATAAAGAAATTTACAAACATACAAGCCGGCCGAATATCAGTAGTTTGTGTATTAAATGAGTGATATTTATTACAATTTACTGACCCTTGTATTGTTGAGTAACATAAAATAAACAATCCTTTTCATAGAATCAATGCCTACACCAATATGAAGCAAACATAAACTCAATACAAGTCCAATTCCTAATACATTCCTAAGTTCTTTGATGTCCTTTGGTTTGGTTTTTGGTGTATGCAGGGATATTATAATCATTCCAGCCGATATAAACATTACCTGAAACAGATTATAAATTTTAATAGAACAGTATTTAGAGCAGCAAAAATTAAAATGTAAAATTAAACTAAGGTGGATGTTCCAATACGCCTCTTCCATACATTTTACTGGTGCTATTACAGGGGCGAATCTATGTAGGGGTTATAGGGGCTGCAGCTAGGGTTGCCAGGTCGCCAAACCTAATAGCCGGACAGACCAGCCAGTTTGGCCGGACATTTGGGTAGAAAAGCCGGACACCCTATATTATTGAGGATTTTGTCTCAGTATTAATAGGTACCTACGACAAAAAAATTGTGCGAGCGTGGCTGCGTGGGCGACCAACAGTCGACTCTCGTCGCCTGCGCTCGGCGCTCGCTCGTTTGCGAAATGTAAAAAGCCTAACAAGAGCCGGACAAGACGGACACCGTTTATTTTGGCCGGACACGCCATCAAAAAGCCTACCTATGTCTTTATCCGGACGCCTGGCAACGCTAGCTGCAGCCCGAGGCCGTGGATATAAGGGGCCCCCAGATCCAATAGAAGCCATTGTGAATTTTAAAGAAATCATACCTATAGCTGCAAAAAAGATGTTGCAATAAGATACATACTACTTGACCAAAACAATTAGGTGTATGACAGATAATAATATGCAGTTACGGTGCCTACACCTTCGCTTCTAACCCTTTCGCTTCCCCTAGTGACATGATAGATGATAGCAGTCGTGTAGTCGATTTCAAATGTGATTACTTCAGCGCTCTTAAAATTTTGGTTTATAGTTAGTTTTAATCGCTAGCACGTGACCACATATTTTTTAAATGGCAGTTAGTTGATAATTTATACAGGCCGCTCTAGGGGCCCCTTAGTAGTATCAGTCAGGGCCCCACATACTCATGGTCCGCCCCTGTGCTATTTTAAATTTAGTGTCTATGTTCAGAGACAATAGCGACATATAAAATATATAGAGTAGGCGTATCGGAACATGCATCTTAAAAATGAGTGGCTAAATGTTTTGTTCAGTGCAAAACTCGATAAAAACTGGATTAATTGAGTTAATTCTTTTTTATTTAATGCTACAAGTCACGCGGGGCTTCGCTACCCCCGCTTTGGTTTGGCCACTGCTCAGCTCCTATTGGCTGTAGCGTGATATTATATAGCCTATAACCTTACTCGATTAATGGTCAACAACACTAAAAGAATTTTTCAAATCGGACCAGTAGTTCCTGAGGTTAGCGCATTAAAACAAACAAACAAACTCTTCCTCCCTTATTACAAAATGTGAACTATAGTAAGTATTAAACGAGGTTTAAATTGACATAAGCCATTGTTTTATTGTCAAAGTTGTTAATTTAAACCTGGTTTAATGCTTAGTCCGTATTTTGTAATAGGGGGGGTTCAGGTGTTAATATTAGTAGATAATTATGTATATATCCATTGAAGTCTACTTAAGATTAGGCTACATATTGTTGTTTTATTAATTAAGCAAGTATAATCAACTTACAGCATTAACATCAATGATAAAATTTAGGTCGTTGTGTGCAGCGTCTCCACATCTGAGGAATATTCTGAACAACAATACAACAGATAATAGTACACAACTTTGTGCTGTTATCATAGCTTCTCCGATAGTAAATGTTTCTGGTAGCCTAGTTAGACTTATCCTCAATAAAGTGCTAAACATGTATACTGATGATACAGAAACTATTAATGAAAATATTAAACCTGAAAATAAGAGAAATTTAAGAATCTAGCCGTTGCCTGTAGATTTATGTAGTTGTTTGTTTGGCCACAGCTCTGTATAATATTCAAGTGGCCGCTACTCAGATCCTTTTTGTCATAGTGTGATGTTAAATAGCCTATAGCCTATTTCAGTAAGTGGGCTATCCAATACTAAAAGAATTTTTCAATTCTACTCAGTAGTTATTTTTCTTTAATAAATTATTTTTCTTTTTTAATATTTTTTTTTTCTTTCTTTCTTAGTTCCTGAGATAAGCGCATTAAACAAAAAAAAAAAATTTTCAGAAATATATATATTAATTATTAATTTAGTTTAGTATAAATCATTTTAACATCAGGCTAGGCTTTTTCCACTAAGGTGTAGTAGAGGTAAATTATACCAACTATTTGCCAGCTATGTTTGTTTGCATTTAACAGGAAGCCTATTCCCAGGAACTGAGCACACTGGGTCCAGGCATCAGCCTGGACTTTAATAGTGCGAATTTTAATATAGAAAATCCCGCAGGTTTTATGTTATATTTATACTTATGTAACATAAAATCCATATAGGTGTATATAACTGGCCTGTTGGTCTAGTGGTTAGTGACCCTGACTGCTAAGCTGGAGGTCGTGATTTCGATCCCCACCCAGGACAAATCTTTGTGTGATGACATGAAGGTTTGTTCTGTGTCTGAGTGTAATTTATCTATAATATGTATGTATTTACAAAAAAATAATATTTAAGTAGTATATCCATTATTGGTACCCAAAACACAAGCAAATATAATTGCTTAATTTGGGACTAGATCGCGCTGTGTGAATGTGGTAGAATATTATTATTATTATTATATATACATATTTCTTAATTATAAAAACACAATTTTGAATACCAATTTGTCAACTTTGCAAAATTATTGGAGTCTAAACAAGATAACAACGTATGGTCTAAGATCCCATTAAGAAATATATACCCTGATCTGTTATTTATTAGTGATAGAAAATAAATGATAGATAATATTCACATTGACTTATTGCAGATAGGTTGCCTAGTTAAATCGCGCCCGGATAATATTAAATAATTCAATTTTTAATTAAATTTATTTCATCTACTAGCCTCATTGGTTCTGTAAAAAAAATGTATATTAGTGTATTTTTTTAACTAGTATAAAAAATTTTTAACTGATGAGGGAACTAAATCAAATAAATTTAATAAAAAATTTAATTATTTAATATTATCCGGTTGCAATTTAACTAGGCAACCTATTTGCAATAAGTCGAAGTAAGAATATTATCTATCATTTATTTCTTATCACTAATATAATAATATATAGCTTTACACTTATCAGTGACAAATCATAGCTGTACCTACTACAATAGTGCAGCTGTGATATGTCAGCGGTCAGTGTCTCATTCCATTCCAAATTAAAATTCTTTAAGGGCCTCTGCGTGTTGGACCTGTGTCCCCGCGTAAGCCTTCCAAAAGGACCGGGTATACTTCTCACCTTAGAGAGAAGTATAGCCGTGAAAAAAGAGACATAATAATATAATAATATTCTACTACACTCACACAGCGCCATCTAGTCCCAAATTAAGCAATTAAATTTGCTTGTGTTAACAAATAACAGATGAGGGTATATATTTCTTAGTGGGATCTAGCACTAGTACTGTATAACTTAGGTGTCGGTAACACACTTGTGATGATCCATGGTGTTGCAGGTGCTCATAAGCTATGGGGCCGTAAGCCGACATTGCTGTTATAATAAATAACTTACCTTGATCTAAAACTTGATATAATAATAATGTTGATACAAGGCTCGATGCGAAACTTCCCGATCTAATGTTTTTTTTCAAAACTAAACATGAAACACTCATGAAAACTATGAATAAGATACTATAACTTAACAACCCCAGTGATAAACATGTCATTATTTTGTACAATAAAGACACATTGTGTAAATATGTGTTATGAACTAAAATTACTGGCAGAAGGAAACAGCACCAAAGTCCATGCGAAACCGATGGCCTGAAAAAAAACATTTAGAAGGTTAAGTCGGACCATGCTCAATGTAGTGTTCCGCAGCAGAAGAGCGTATCTTCATAGCGCTTACGCCCTTTTGTTGAGAAGCGCTGTTTTTTACCATAACTGAATAATGGTTTATCCGATCGAGTAGAAATAAATTTTCATCGAAAGTATGTATTTTTTTAATAAGCATTACCTTTGTGTTATTTTTTCATATTTTTAGTTTTTACAGTTTAGAAAATAGTGGGAGGGCAGACAATTTATGCTAATTTAGGAGCGATTACTTCTGAAAATATTCACATAATAAAAAAACTTATTTAGAAATTTTAAGGTGTCTTTAAAAGATCTGTTGAACTATGTATGAAATTCATAGATTATGACTGGAAAAAAATATCAGCTTCTGTTATATGTATGGAGTTAACCCTTAAATACATTTAATTTTATTATTTAACCATCAAACTAAGTAGCAGCCCAAAAAAGAAATCTTTTCTCCAAATTTCATTAATATAGATTGAGTAGTTTTCGAATAAAATGCATATGATATACGGATGGATGGACGGACGGACATTACCAAACTATTAGGGTTCCGTTTTTGCCATTTTGGCTACGGAACCTTACAAAGAAGTATTTAAAATAAAAGTAAAACACAATAGAGCATTTTAAAAAAGAATATATTGTATGCAACAACCTCACCTAGTTTTAATATTATCTCTTTGTAAATTTCTTTTTATGTGCTTCTCTAAGCCATCGACAAATTTGTAAAATCTCGTCTCGGATGTCCATTTAGCAATAAAGTCGTAATTAATTTCTACAGCACTATTGATTTCCTTCGCACTATTTAACGCCATTAGTTTTTTTATTAATGATGAAATCACTTTTTAAACAAATTATTTTGAAATCTTATTCACAACAAGGAACTTCAAAGGCAAAGGACCAAAGTTCATCAATGACGACGTGAAGACAACATCAACAAGGAAAATCAACGTCACTGTCATCAGTGTCAAAAATATAAATGTTTTTGAATGCCTAAGCATAGATAATGGTCCGATTCACAACTCAGAAAATGTTGAATAGTGTTATAATAATATATATACCGATATTATAAAGCTAAAGAGTTTGTTTGGTTGAAAGCGATAATCTCAGGAACTAAATGTCCGATTTAGAAAATTATTTTTGTGTTGGATGGTCCATTTATCGAGGAAGGTTATAAGTTATGCTAACATCATGCTACGGCTAATAGGAGCTGAGCATTTATCGATTAGGCTTTTGGCTTAATTAAGAAATTTGGCTTTATATGACTTTCGTATATTGTTTTTGGCCTAATAGCCTATTACTATAAGTCTACTACTCTAGCTAGAAGTAGCTTTAGTGCTTTGCTTATAAGGGAGGTTCCACCAGTTACTAACTTATTATGTAGGTACATATATCTCAGAATTTAAATAAAGTATTTTGAATATAATTAGAATAAGAAATAAAGTTATTGAAAATAACATCACACAAAACCAATAGGAGCTCAATAGTGGCGAAATAAAGATCCACTGGATTAAAGCTCCGGGCAACAGTTAGAAGTAATTCATCATCTGTTATTTTTCATTTACAACCCGTCCGAGACTCCGAGTTCACCTCGCTGGAGTGCGACCCTCTCCTGCTTCCCTGCGCTGTATCCCGAGTTCGCCTTGAGCGTTCAGTAGCGATAGCATCTTAAGAGTAAGAACGTAAGAAATATTTTTACTTACTTAATTAATTTTATTTTTGCAAACAGCTTAGCGACGAACTAACATCACAGCGCTGCACCACAAGCGCCAGGTGGCCAGGTACACCGTTTACCGACTGCTATCACAACATTCATATATTGATACGGAATTTTCAAGCATGAGCTTAGAACATTGACAATCCCAGCCCGTCTCGTACGGAGTACGTAATATTGCGAATTCCGCGAAATCTCTTTTCGCAGACCGTACTCCATCCGTCCGCAGTTCTGTGTCAGTTACTCTGCTATTAGGACGTGAAGTAGTAAAACACAATGTTTCGACAAATTAGCAAGGCCTTTCAGCAGAAAGCAAGATTTGCCACAGCTGCTAATCCTGCACCGCATACTAATCCAGAGATATTATATACCGGGGTATGTGTGTTTTGTCTATTAGGAAGGGTATTTTGGCAAACAAATGAAATTGTTTAATAATTTAATTGTAAGTCTCATCAACAAACAGTCGGGCAAAAACCAAATACCTACCTAAAATGGATGTGCTTGAAATAGTTGAAATTTAATAATAATTTATATGAAATAAGTAGGTATTTAGATGATGATAGTATTTTATTAGAGGACTATAATAATAACATTATTTTTATGGCATAGGTAGGTCTGGTTTTATTCTTCCACACACGCATTATTTAATTTTATAATAAATTTACTGGACCAATAACCAAGGTCAACTAGCCGGCATGTGACGCCAGCAGCTGTACCTAGTTATAAGAAGTATCATAATTATGTTGTAGGTATCTATCTCACAGATAGACATAAATTAATGAACACTGGTTAATTAAACTAGTTCGCGATTTTTTTTTTTTTGTTGTTTGTTTTTATTTAATTGCCCTATAATAATAAAATTTGTGATATCATCAAGGTCATTCGTGCTGGCTTGTTTGTTCGTTTGGTAATAGATAAGATGTACCTAAGTAGGTTGGTATTAATAGGTAGGTACTTACCTAAAAATTGTTTTTGAAGGGATTAGTTAAGTACCAATTTTTAGGCTTTCCTGGAATTGGTAGTGCCTAGCCGGGGTATTTATTGCTATGTTGACGATGTATGAAAACGCTAGTTGTAATTTGTTATTTAAATATTAATTTAGCATTTATTTCATCAAAATAATTAATTCAGACAGTTTAAATTACAATGCCATTAATAGCATGATTATAATGTAGGTACTTACCTACCAACATAAATTATATTGCATTGTCTTACAGCACGCGATGTGTATGATGTGTAGGTACCTACACTAAACTAAATTATAGGTAGGTACAGTCAGCAAGAAAAGTAGCTGAACATATCTATAAATTTCAAAACGCACGTATGCCGTAGCTGTAGCATACATACATAAACAACTTATCAAGACTACTACCAGAATTGAATTATCGTCGTAAATTTAAATATATAGGATTCCAGAATGATAATATGTAGGAATGTTATTTTCCAATAGCTATTCATCAATAACGAATGGGTGAAGTCGTCCGATGGCAAGACGTTCCAGACAGAGAACCCAGCCACCGGTCAAGTGATCGCGGACGTTCAACAGGCTGGCAAAGCTGATGTGGACAAGGCAGTTAAAGCTGCACAAGATGCTTTTAAGTAAGAAATTACTTAATTGTTACTGTTTTCCTGATAAACTCCAAAGAACGAAAGACAGTATGGGTACCCTGTGTACATGCATTCATTCACGTACCTACGTTCTTTTGTAAGCATACATTTTATACAATATTAACTACATTTAATGATGACAACAACATGATTGTTGTCCACTCAGACCACTCCAAATAGGCAAAGGCAAAACGGCTGGCCGGAGCGATAGGCTAGTCCCAAGTAAATAAAAAAAAATGAATATCGTTTTCGGCGGACCTTTTGCGCAGCAGTCGAACAAAGCGAGATTCGCGCGTTTATTTATAATATATTAAAAAACTGAACTGTTGTGCCTGTGGACTCCAGGAACGTAATTATATACATTCCTAAACGTCCTTGGTCTCACTTTATTACCCGCTCTAGATGTTAGAAGAAATGAAATAAATCTTTGTAATGGATCGGAAACATAAAAGTAGATATCTAAATAAGATATTGTGATCGCATTATTATCATTATAATACTGAACTTAATATTTAAGATGAGATTTGTTTCTGCAATTTTCACCACCTATAACTCGTATGATTAAAATTGCCTAGTTGCGTTTTATAACTTAGGTACCTACACTTATTTTGGACTGTTAGTGCTTTATATCACATCACATTAATCATATTATTATAAGTAGGTACCTAAGTATGGCCTGTCGTGTCGAAATAGAAAACACAGAGATCACGTTTCTTGGTTTGAATGGAATTTTTATTCTAAATGTATAATTAACAGGCTCGGATCTCCATGGAGGCAAATGGACGCGTCTCAGCGTGGATACCTTCTCAATAGACTAGCTGACCTTATCGAGAGAGACAGGACTTATTTGGCTGTAAGTTATTTTTATTTTTCATTGTACCTACCTAATAATATGTAGTTAAATATAGGTCTGTACGCACTTTTTATTTGTCCTTTTAAATTAGTTGTTACTAGCCGATTGAAAAAGACGTACCTAGGTACGTATATGTAGTAAGTTGTTTAAATTGTCTAGTATCCTATTTTTGTAACGTTTTCTAGAGTTTAGAGACCCTGGATAATGGCAAGCCGTTCACGGCCGCATACTATGCGGACGTACAAGCCGTGATCAAGAGCTTGCGCTACTACGCCGGTTGGGCTGACAAGAACCACGGCAAGGTGTTGCCAGCTGACGGCAAATACTTTGCCTACACCCGCCATGAACCCGTCGGTAAGTATTGATAGTACTTACCTGATGGTAGCCAATTATGTTTGGTCACAAACGTACGCATAATAAGGGCTGAATACATTTCGAGGGCCTACTCGGTATCTAAACTGTCGACTAACCTAGTCAATTTGTAAATAACAGCGACCATAATTTTCAAACATCTGACAGCGAAGTCGAAATTATACAATAGACTCACTCCCATTGTTATGTAAACAATATACATAAACAATAAATAGCCTCTTAGTTGATTGATGTTGAGAATTTCAAGACAAAAAACAAATACCTTTTTTGACCAACACGGCTATCGAACCTGGAGCCTCTCGCAACAATCGTACAAATACAAATGACCGCTGCGTTATTGAGGCAGTCGAACGATAAGTAGTCCTTTTGTGAAATATTCAAATTCTTTTATTTCAAAATTACATAGGTACAGATTATATAGCATAAACGTATTATTTTTGTAACCTGTATAATTAGATATATATATATAAACTTAAAAAAAAAATAGTAGTCTTATCAAACAGTCATCTGTCATGTAACTAATAATGGAAGGAGATAGTGGGCTGGTGACAATCACATTATTGATTGAGCAACTGGCACTACTGCAATAAACAATGCAATAAAAAATCTAATCAACAATCTAAGCAAGCGGTAATCATCATGATAATTATTTCAACCCACAAACGTCCCACTGCTGGGCACGGGTCTCCTCCAAAGAATGTGGAGGGAATTTAGCCTTCGATACCACGCTAGACAGACGAGTTGGTAAGAGCTAACACTGACATCGAAAAAAATACTGCTAATTTAAGTACTTAAGTATGAGGTGAATTAGCAATATTTTATTTTTACTGCCGTTATTTTGATACATGATTACCTACTCAATGACAACATTATATAATATATCTATACTACCGTTATCAGTTAAATTTGTAAACAGTGTGTTATCGGTCAGATAAATTATATTCTGAAATATCATCTTGCTAAATTGAACTTATGTTCTAGATATTGTGAATTTTATAGTGTCCGACCGAAATTTCGGTTTCGGCCGAGTTTCGGCCAAAAATCAAGTTTCGGCGACAGTTTCGGTTTCGGCCAAAAGTGGCCGAAACTTTTGCCGAAACCGAAACTGATTTCGGAAGTTGTCGTGCACGCTCGACTAACTTCGTTTCTCGCGGCAACGCTTTGGCGGCCCTATTCGGGAATTGTCGTGCGCCGTTCGGATAGCTCTGTAGCATCAAAACTTAGTCAGTGCGTTATCGCCCGATGCAAACATTCTTTAGAGGTTATGCTTTAATAGAACTGATTACATGTAAATTTTTGTTTCGTTTCTGTACTTGATTGATTTATACAGGGTCTCTCGTAAGTAATGGATAACTCGTTACAAGCAAGAAAATCACATTTTTATTTCAGGGCTGCCAACGGTGTGAAAATGGTATACACATTTAGATTTTTTTTAATTATGCTCCTTTGCCCACTCAATCCGTTGCCATTTCAAGAAATTTAGATATTTTTGTGTAATTGTTTTATATCGTACTCCTTGAGACTTGCATTATTTAATTTGAGTCCTCATTAACGTAAAACATTATTTAAATTAACATTTCAAGCAAATTTTTCCGATTTTTTTTTCTTAATTTGTAGTTTTAACCCTTGATTGTGAAAAAAAAGTACGGTGCTTTAGCTGCCCATTATCTTAATAACATCTCTAGTATGCGTAGATTATAAAAAGGTATAATAGTGTGTACTTAAGCAAGCAATACTAGTCACAAGAGCAAAAGAACTAAGCAAGATCGAAATTTCGATTTTTCAACAAATGCTGTAATATTCGTGAATTATGTTATAATACTCCAAGACATGATTTTATTCAATTAAGATACCAGTTTTTAGTTGAATACTTAGTATCTAATTACATTTTTATTTGCGTTGATAAAAATCTATGCGAAAGCTACCAGGGCATGTCAATAATAAAACGAGTTTATTTCTATTTACAATATTTATTGCTTAGGTTACTACACCAAGTGCTAAAAATGTCCACTGCGAGGGCGAGCAGCAATGTACCCTCTACATCTCCTAAGTCTTAATAACAGATCTTTTGATCTGGCATGCATGGCTAGTTTCTTTGATGCATGGCTGTACACATTTTTCCTACAGGCCCAGTAAAAAAATTCCAACGGGTTTAGGTCTACCGATCATGTTGGCCATAAAATTGGACCCAAGCGCAGTGAATTGCTGCACGCGTCGGACACTTTGAGTACTTAAATGTAGTAATCTGAACATAGTAATAAATATTGTAAGTAGAAAATAACCTCGTTTTATTATTGACATGCCCTGGTAGCTTTCGCATAGATTTTTATCAACGCAAATAAAAATGTTACTAGATACTATTCAACTTAAAATTAGAATCTTAATTAAATAAAATCATGTCTTGGAGTATTTTAACATAAATCACCAAAATTGCAGCATTTGTTGAAAAATGGAAATTTCGACCTTGCTTAGTTCTTTTGCTCTTGTAACTAGTATTTATTGCTCGCTCAAGTACATACTTTTATACCTTTTTATAATCTACACATACTAGACATGTTATTAAGATAATGGGCAGCTATAGCACCGTACTGTTTTTTCACAATCAAGGGTTAAAACTACAAGTAAAGAAAAAAAATTGAAAAAATTGCCTGAAATGTTAATTTAAATAATGTTTTACGTTAATGAGGACTCAAAATGTAATTAAATTAAATAATGCAAGTCTCAAGGAGTACGATATAAAACAATTACACAAAAATATCTAATTTTGTTAAAATGGCAACTGAATGAGTGGTCAAAGGAGCATAATTTAAAAAAAAAACTAAATGTGTATACCATTTTCACACCGTTGGCAACCCTGAAATAAAAATGTTATTTTCTTGCACCTTGACATTAGAGCTACACCAGGTAACAGGTTATCCATTACTTACGACAGACCCTATATAGTTAATTAAATATTGAGTCAGTAACTTTGTTTTGTTGTTATTAACAGATCAAGTCACATGTAAAAAAAAGATTGTAAATTAAAAATGTGAAGTGTTTTATTTGTTAAATTACGTTGTATAGGTAAACTTATTTCAAGATTTACTGTGTTTCCATTTCATATCCTAATTAATGCAGAATAATGGGTAAAATGCACCAATTTCAGTATTTTAAGGAATTTTATACTTGCTCAAGTGAGTTTCGGTTTCGGTTTCGGTCGAAACTGAAGCCACGGCCGAACATTCGGTTTCGGTTTCGGTTTCGGCCGGAAAACCAGTTTCGGTCGGACTCTAGAATTTTATGACTTATATGATTAATTAAGTATTAATTAATCACGCTTCAGGAATATGGCCACAAATCAAACTTTCAAACTTCAAATATTCTATTTCATTTGGATCACATACATGATACTTAATCACGTCATTTATATACATAAATAGTAACAAGGAAACTGTAGACAAGCAACTTGAAGAAACCCAATTCGACGGTTCTGTATCGTCGTGCATGCAGAAGTAGAAACTAAATATAAGTATGTTCCATTGTTACTATGGTATCAGTACGGAGATGCGTCGATGAATGAAACTATATTAAATCTCTATTGCGGATCGGACGGAACGCAAATCATGTTAGACGCAAATCCATACCTAGTTACGTTAACTCATACGTACGTAACGTGTTTATTCTGTGCTGCATGTATCGATAAATTGTTTTGTATTTGTTCTATATTAATATCATTCAACAACAACAACAACAAACATGTCATTCCCTAAATTGAGCGTATTAAATACCTATTACAAATACCTACTTAGCTAAAGAACAAAAATTCAGTCACAAACACAATTCTTTATAACTACAGCCTCATTCGTCAACTTACAGGAGTATGCGGTCAGATAATCCCATGGAACTTCCCGCTGCTGATGGCTGCTTGGAAGCTCGGGCCCGCATTGGCCACAGGTTGCACAGTCGTCATGAAGCCGGCGGAACAGACTCCTCTCACAGCTCTCTATTTGGCACAGCTTGTCAAGGTATTTAGTTTCTCTAGGCCACCTTTTGACCTTCTGTAACGTGCTGGGTTAACTGGATTATACTATATTCCCCTTGTTTTTTCTGTTCCGTGATATTCCCTAGTCCTAATAGTACCTAAATTGCGAATTAAACCGCAGAACTACCAATCGGCCGATTGGGATCGAACTCAGACTGCATTATCGATCAATTTCCCAATCGACGACCCCCATTTTACGACGACGCAAAAAGAGGGATGTTATAAGTTTGACGTGTCTGACACTCACAGACAGGCGTCTGTGGTATCTTATCTTAATTCTTAGGTCCTAAACGAATTATGACGTGGTTAGGTTCGAAATATGTAGGTAGTAATCCACAGAACAGAGATAGGTTTTTTTAGATAGTAATCACATGTTAACAAAACTTTATTTGTATTGTAGGAAGCCGGTTACCCTGAGGGTGTGGTGAACATGCTCCCTGGTTTCGGAGATGCTGGTGCTGCTCTTGTCGATCATCCTGATGTCGATAAAATTGCTTTTACAGGTAAGTTCTTCTTCAAAGTTTTTGCTACACTCTCGAACAAGCGGTGTATTCTCGGATTCGTCTACAAGTTTTAGTGTCGCATTAATAGGAAAAGGTCATGGGAAATAAGTTGTTATTTAAGTGATATTATTGTGAGTCCCGATTTCCTGAATCATAAGTAGGTATACATAATATTAAGTAATTAGACAAATAAATAAAATTAAACTGTCTGTTTGTAATATTTTTGTAGCTTTTTAAGTAGGTCGATATATGAAATGATGTACCTACGCCACGTTACTTAAGCTTAACAAGAACAAACTTTAATTTTTGTCTGTCTGTCTGTTTCTTTGATGTAAACTCCGAAATTACTGCACCGATTGTCGACGAGATTTTTATTGGCGGGTAGCTAATATCACAAGGAGTAACTAAGGCTACTTTGATTTTTATATTAGGATTCAGTTAATACAATACGAGATTAGTTGTTCACGCGAACGAAGAGTTCCGGGCACAGCTCAGATTAGATAGGCAATAGGGCTAATATGGTGGGTAAGTAGGTAGGTAGTTAGTTACTACCTATGGAAGTGGGCGAGATTGTTCCGTAGTGGTGCGATATTTTTTAACCGACTTCAAAAAGGAGGTTCTCTGTTCGATTGGTATTTTTTTTACGTATGAGATTTTTTGTAAAGGAATTCGTGTTTATGTTATCGCGTGTTTATTTTGATGTATTGCAGTGTCGGTACATAACTGATAGTGTCAGTGCAACAAGCCAATGATAAATATAATTCATAAAGTGAGTAGGTACGTATGTATTCAACTACACTCGTTGCTAACCTTGACCATAGTATAAAATATAGACTTTACTGTGCCTTGACACCAGACGTTAAGTTAATGTAGGTACCTACGCTTGTCTAAATTTTCATATGATTAATATAGGTTTTATGACAATAATGTTAAGTAACATTCACAGTACTTATTTAAAATACGTAGCACTATTTTATTCTTTAATTTAGCAAAGTTATTGTGGAATATCTTAGAATAAACTTTATAATCCAAACATATCATTAAGCCATCATTCTTTATTTGGCCACTGTTCAGCTACTATTGGCCGTAGCGTGATGTTATATTGCCTTTAGCCTTCCTCGACAAACGGGCTATCCAACACTAAAAGAATTTTTCAAATCGGACCAGTAGATCCTGAGATCCTAGCGTTCAACTAAACAAACTCATAAGTTTTTACCCGACGCCAGGAAGGGTATAGTTTTTTTAATATGTGTATATTTTTTCTCCTCATAGGATCAACCGAAGTAGGCAAGTTGATCCAGAAAGGCGCAGCGGGTACAATCAAACGTATCACGCTAGAGTTGGGCGGCAAGTCTCCCAACATAATCTTCGGAGACGTCGACTTGGAGAAGGCGGTGGAAGCCGCACACTTCGCGCTCTTCTTCAATATGGGACAGTGCTGCTGTGCTGGTGAGGAATTTTCTTTTTTTAATCGTCTTAAAAGAAATACAAGCAGTTTCTGAATTCGAGATTATTTCCGCCAATTATGAATTATTTTATTTTTGTTAGATAAGTCATCTAATTCAGAGGTGATGATCCCATAGTAGGTACGATAGGGCCAGTTAATTGCAAAAGGGCAAAAATCAAGTCTGGCAAATTATATTGCAATTTTATTGTTGAAACTAGCTTATGCCCGCGACTAGGTGCCTACCCTATTTGTCGGATATTCATGTCCGAAAAACTAGTAGACAATGTACTTACTTACTTAATTGCCGTCTGTGAGGAACTTTTTGGAGGAATCTGCCTATTAACCCTTTGAACGCCAGAGACGTGTATATACGTAAAATGAAAATGTGCTCACCACGCCAATGACGGCATGGCACGTCAAAAATGTACTGTATTTTAAAAGCTTGGCGCACAAGGCACGGCGATACCGATTTGACGTGACGCTCAAAAGGTTAACATAAAAATACTTGTGTGCTGATCTAATTTCAACTGAATGCTAAGCAAATAAAGTGGAATTCAATTAACACTCAATTAATCATCACCAATATCACGTACCTACTATTATACACATTATTGCTATGTACCTACAGGTTCTCGTACATTTGTGGAGGACAAGATTTACGACAAGTTCGTAGAATTGTCCGCGGAGCGTGCTAAGCGCCGTGTTGTTGGAGACCCCTTCAAACCTGAAACTGAGCAGGGACCACAGGTACATTACCTATACTGTCTAAATAAGAATAGTAAATAGTAGGTAATCAATTGTTGATCTATATCGCTAGTAGTAATCCAGAAAAAGATTCTGATTCCATTATAATTTGAAATTAAAAATCATCTAATGACAAAAATATGTTTCAAACTAAATTTATCTGATGATCTGCTATTCAGTATGCTTGCCTTACTAGTTACATAATTATAAAGAAATTTGACGCTTAGTTGCGCTTCGACTCTGCTTTAGTATGTACCTAATCACCATTATTACTCTATTTTTCCTTTACCCGACTGCCAAAAAGGCGAGTAATGTTTTTTACTGAAAGGAAGATTTGCAAGGTGAACTTTTGACAGTTCGACACCTATTTTCAAACCTACTACGCAGTCGTACACCGACGTATTTCATCCATGGTCCACCCATTGATAAATAATTTGCGTATCGTGCAGATCGATGCGGAGCAACACTCCAAGATCTTGAGTTTGATCGAGAGCGGTAAGCAGCAGGGCGCCCGGCTGGTGGCGGGCGGCGGGCGAGCGCACGACGTGGGCTACTTCGTGCAACCCACCGTCTTCAGTAACGTGCACGATGATATGGACATTGCCAAGACTGAGGTATTAATTGTTCTATACTACTTACCTACTTAAGTTCGGAGTAGATTCTTTAATTCTTTGGAAAGCAGTAATTGTAGAGCTATATCGATTTTGTTTTGCGACAGGCAGTGCGGCTTGGCTTTGTATGGCAAAAAATAAATATTTTAATAGAGATAACTAAAGACACAACCGGGCCTAATGGAAATCTCTTCAGGAGGCCTATGTCCAGCAGTGGACTTCCTGCGGCTGATATGATGATGCTGTTAATAATAATAATAATATAATAATATTCTACCATATTTACACAGCGCCATCTAGTCCCAAATTAAGCAATTATATTTGCTTGTGCTATGGGTACTAAACAACTGATATACTACTTAAATACATTTTTTTTTGTAAATACATACATATTAAAGATAAATTATTACACCCAGACACTGAACAAACCTTTATGCTCATCACACAAAGATTTGTCCTGGGTGGGGATCGAACCCACGACCTCCGGTTTAGCAGTCAGGGTCACTAACCACTAGACCAACAGGCCAGTCAGTTAATGATGATGATACCTAAAGATTGATGGTTGTTGTTTGCCGACCACTTTCTATCTATTACTCGTTTTATAATAATAAATCAGACAATTTCTTGACTGTTAGTATTGTTAAGTGTGTCTGTTTATATGGTGGTGTCATGGCAATATCTTAGCCCTGTCCAACCAACAAGGCAGCTTAACAAAAATTACAGATTGTCATTTATTTTCGCCCATTTTTTCTACATTTTCATTTTACACGTGTTACAGATATTCGGGCCCGTGCAGCAAATCTTGAAGTTTTCATCGATCGACGAAGTAGTGGAGCGCGCTAACAAGTCTACGTACGGACTTGCCGCCGCCGTCTTCACCAAGGACTTGGACAAGTCTAACTATATGATTCAGGTAATATCACTTATGATCTGCCTCGGGTTTGGATCTTCCTATTAATATTAAACAAAAAATCTAAATTATACCAAGAATCTCAATGGAAACATGAGCTGTGTAAAGGAAAGTTTGTAATTTTTTGTGTTGTTACCAAATCTTAAAAACCGAATTTTATGGCTTGGCGTCCAGGGCACGGAGATGCCGATTTGACGTGGCGGTCATAAGATTGTAAGAACCATGGACCGCAAGTAGCCACCCAGAGGCTGGCTGTGTTCCCATGGCAAGCTTTTATTCAAATCGAAACTAACTCTTTACAGAGACTACGAGCAGGCACAGTGTGGGTGAACGATTACAATGTGTTCGCAAGCCAAGTACCTTTCGGTGGGTACAAGCAGTCCGGTATCGGACGCGAGAATGGACCTTACGGCATCAAGAACTACACCGAAGTCAAGTCTGTTATCGTCAAAGTGACTGAGAAGAATTCGTAAATGTGCCATCGTGTTGGGTAGTTCCAATTTGTTCTATAAAACTGACGTCACTGGGACAAAAAAAGAAAAAACATTCTTAATTTTTTCCACGGCACAAGTATCACAATTGGGAATCGTCTTTTCCAAAACAGTTCCATACCATGTATGTCACGAATTTTTGACAATTTGCAAAAACGTCATGTTAACAAAAATTAAGTTTGAGAAAAATAGGTACTAAATGTTCTATGGAACAATTGAGAATGTTTTCTTTTTTGTCCCGGTCATGCGTCAGTTCTATAAAGCAAAACCCATCCTGTTTGTTAGTTAAATATAGCCGGTAAACATCTGGAACATTTTGCGTACAAACCTTGTAGGTATACGTACGCATATGAACGTACGTATACATAGATCTACGTCTATTGTACTACTTTTGTATTCAGACAGGTTATACTTTCGATGAATAACTGATGGTAAACCGGCCAATTTATCTTGAAATCAGATATATAATTAATGTTTTAAAAATTCTGTGGATAAGGAATGAGGCATGTAACGTAATTACTAATATTAATGTTGGAGTTATGTTTAAGGAAAAATGATATTGTTCTTGCACTAATTATATAAGTAATACTTGAAATTAGTCTTCCATGTTTATGCGACTGATTATATTTTTTTATGTTATTCATTTTGTATCAAATACAAGCTATTTTTGTCAATAAATGATTTTTATTTAATATTGATTTCGAATTATAGTGGAATTGGCAACTTATTCTGGGTAATTTTATATTAATTATTCATCACATCTAGCCATATTTAACAATAATTGAAATGGTCATTTTTTTATTCGTCAAATAGTCGTATATAGAATAAAAAAGCAATACTCATAGTAGTAATCACGAATCACGTGGTTACTGTCGGGCGGGGGCGGCGCGTACCGTGGATTACTATTATCTAGAAAATGTTTCCGAACTCACTATAATTTCATGTGTATAAGTGATAGCGATGTAACATAAAATAAATACAATTTAGAGTACAAAGTTTTATTTTTAACAGATACTAAAATCAATCACACAAGTAACAATAGCAATTAAAAATTGTACCTTTTGAAATCTACTAATGCAACATTTTAAAAATCGAGCTACATTCAAGAGAATCAAACAATTATAAAAGTACCCACAGGGAACTGATAACACTTTGGTGTATTTAATACAATAAAAAATATTTAGAAATGAACATAAAACGACATGATGTAATATTAAAAGTGCTACATAATAATTATAATAAAAAAATTATAAGGGTTCCGTTTTTGCCAGTTTGACTACGGAACCCTAAAAAGGCGTTACCTTTACAAGGTGCGGACTATTCTAGAAATCACAACAGTGGAATGTATCTGGTGCCACTTATTCTAAATCACATAGCCTTGCAATGTAAACATTATAAACATTAAAACACGAAATAATCTAAAAGAAAACCTATCAAAATATCTTTGGGTTTTCTAAATGCGAGTACAAATAGGACGGTATAAAGTTTCATGATGCGGGTAGTTTGACAAATTTGTAATACAAAATTCGAACTTTGTACTTGTCGTTACGAATAATAGATAATTATAATCACATGGTGATTCATTCATTTATGTGTTATTCGGTAATTTGTACTTATGGCTTCAACATCATAGAGATTAAATAAGTGATTCTGAATCAACAGAATACATCAGTCCTTAATTTCCTCATCATTGAGTGCAGAGAGGTTTTCTTCAGATATTTTCTCCATATAACCACAACAAGTGAGTGATGACTTGTTAGTGGACGCGAATTCTTCCTCGATCTTTTTCTCCATGAGCTCAAAATCGTCGTTCTCAACTTGACACTTCAAGCATTCGTCTGATGAAGAATCTTGATAACAAACTACATTCTCTATATTCACTTCGATTTCGTCATTCCTGTCTAATGTAGGCAATGCTGGGCTGCTGACACTCCTTATTCGCGACTCGACGTTTAATTTAGGCTCGAATATTTCAGACTTCGGTCTTATTTTTGCCTTACGAACTAAGACAGGGGTATGGGGTCGATAATCTATCGGGATGATGCGTTGAATTCTCTCTTCGATCAGCGATATGCTTCGTTTGAATACAACGGTGTCCTGTGGCCGTTCGTGGGTACATCCGTCGATGGCATCTCTGGATTCCGTGTCTGAGTTGTCGCACTTAAAGTAAATGGTGTCGCAGCCATTTTCTTGTTTCACTTTGATGAGACAGCAGTCGTCCTCCTTCTCACAAAGTATTTCGTGCAAGGAACCGTGCAACGGAATCAGTTTGACTCGGCCGCCAAAGTTATCTTGCATTGTCGATAGATCGTCATCTATGTATAAGTCCTCGGTACTTCTAGCTTCCTGTAAATAAGAAACGACATATAAAATATATGATCAGAAAACTTTTGATGAAATTGTCATAATAAAAGTAATTTTGTAATCCATATAATTCGAATCTAGTATTGACTCCAACGAAAAATGTCACCTATATAAGTAAGTAAAAACGTGGTAGCAATTCCAAAAAGTACATAATTTTGGAATATTTCTTCTTCTCATCTTTTTTTTTTACATGTCGCCACCTAGCCCAAAGTAAATTAATATAAGTTATGGGATCTAGGCAACTGATAAATATACATATTTATATTTCTAAATATTTGTGCCAACCCGGGGATCGAACCACAGACTTCAGAAACCACAACGTATAGACTACCGCTGCGCCAACGAGGCAGTCATTACATTCACAGTTACTAAATGCAATCAGAGTAAAAAAAAAATAATGAGAAAATAAATTATACTTTGAAATTATTAACCACCTGAGCGTCCATCGGGTCAAAGGTCAAAGCTAGCTGAACTTATCATTTGCACATAAATGTTGATATTACATAAAACAATTAATTTGTTAGAATACGTACCTGTAAAGCATTGAAAGCCTGACATCTCTTCAACAAATTAGGATGAACATCTTCGGTCAGCGTGTCCTCAATCGAATGATTCAGTTTCTCCTTCCCAACATTATCACAAATGGTTACATTCACACAATTATCCAAAACCTGCAAACTATTCTCACCGGAGCGACTAAACGTGATTTGCAAAAGAGGTTTATTATTCCCATTGATTTTAACACGAGAGAATGACTTTACTTGTTCCTTTTTAGTTCTATCTTCGTTATTATTCAATGATTCTATTATGTTAGCTACACCCTTGCTTAATATTTCTTCGTTTCTAGGGGTCACCGGAGATGCTTCTTCAGATAATTCGTTCAGTAAATGTTGGAATTCCTTTCGTATTATGTCTTTGATGAATTCTTCGATGCTCTTTGTGTCTGTTGATTGATCAATCAACTCGGCTTTAGGGCTTTCTGTCAACGATCTGAAAAAAAAAACAGATGATACATTTACACAATCATAGTTATATAATGTCATGATAATAAAACAAAAATATAGCTATGAAATTAACAAAAACTACAAAAAGCCAACGTCACGCGGTATTCCCAGGCGGTCACCCATCCAAGTACTAACCGCGCCCGATGTTGCTTAACTTCGGTGATCGGACGAGAACCGGTGTGATCAACATGGTATGGACGTTGACAACAATGTATGTAAAAATAGTGTTTATTTCCAAACAACTTTATAATCATAAAAAAAAATACCCTTTGTCATTGCTTTTCCTGCGCACATTCCGTTCAGGTTCTCGTAATAAGTTGATATTTTTTGCCACCATTTCTCGCGCTTGACAAAACTGCTCCCATTGGCTGCCTGTGAGGTAAAACGTATTAATGAAATTTGTATAATCATATAAACAGAAAAACGCACGCCAATATGTAGATTGAAATTTGTCTATTCTACGAGTTATGCTTTCCTAGTTTTAGAAAAATTATTAATTGCAAGAGGCGTAGGATAAAATGGATAACACGGGGCATACAACGTAGTTGCAAAAGAAAACGTTACTTGAGATTTAACTTTTATAAACACCGAACTTTTGAAAATAAAACTAAATTCCATAATTACTCAAAGGTATTACGACGCTGCATATTCAAATCGCAGCAACTGCATAACAACAATGCTTTACGCAACTCACAAAATACAGCTAAAACAGCTTGGAATATAATTAAGGAAGATTGTGGGGATATTACAAACCTAGAATTTATAAGGGAAATAAAAGACGGCAATGATATTGTAAGAGACCCCCTAAAAATAGCGAACGCTTTTAACAAATTCTTAATTGATATTACGAAAGACAACCAAAATAATTTACAAAATACAAATGAATATCGTGCAACTAGCAGTATGTTCCCAAATCCCCTTCAAATGATAGAAGTTAGAAACATCATTTTGTCGTTAAAAAATACGCGTTCAACTGGCTGTGATGAAATCACCACGAAAGTAATAAAAACATGCATAGATATAATAACACCAGTATTGACGTATTTAATTAATCTTTCATTTGAAAGCGGCACATTTCCTACTGAATTAAAAAAAAGTGTTGTAAAACCATTACACAAAAAGGGCAATACATTGGAAATATCTAATTATAGGCCGATAACATTGATTCCATTATTCTCAAAAATATTCGAGAAAGCCATGAAAACACGACTACTCTCATATTTACACAAGTTTAACCTTATCAAAGCCGAGCAATATGGATTTCAAAAGGGAAAATCAACTACGTTAGCCACCTTTAATTTAGTGCATAATGTTCTTATGAATGTTGACAAACAAAAGTCGACAATGGTAATATTCTTTGACATGTCAAAAGCGTTTGACTTCGTTTCACATAAACTTCTCCTAGACAAACTAGAAAACTATGGAATTAGAGGGCCGGCGTTAAATTGGACAAAAAGTTACCTAAAAAATCGGGAACAATGTGTAGAAGTAGTTTATCCTGATGAAAACGGATTAATCAGGCATGTAAAGTCTGACTACATGGTAAATAATTACGGCGTCCCTCAAGGAAGTGTACTCGGTCCGCTTTACTTCCTATTGTACATAAATGATTTACCTGACATAACTTCACATAAATGTATATTATTTGCAGATGACATATCCCTTATTTTGACATGTGACAACCTACTGACTAATAACTATGACATTGAAATTAATAAAACAATCGACTCCATAATCAAATGGTTACAAAAAAATAATTTACATGCAAATTTATCAAAGACCCAATACATACAATTCCATACAAAACAATCCAAAGCAGTACCTAGAAAGCTTATGTATGATGGCGCAACTATTAATGAAGTTTCACACACTAAATTCCTAGGCTTGACTATAGACAAATTTTGTGACTGGAAAATGCACATTGAAGGGGTATGTAAAAAAGTAAATAGTTTTGTCTATGTGTTAAATAGGCTCAGGAATACATCTACTATTCAAACAGTGCTAATGGCATATCACGGCTATGTCAGTTCCATATTACGGTATGGCCTTATACTGTGGGGTAATTCCACAGATTTTCAAAGGGCGTTTCTATCCCAAAAGAGATGTATACGAGCAATTGTCGGTATTCCCCCCTATGAATCGTGTAAGCCGCATTTTAGAAACTTGAACATAATGCCCCTACCGGGTATGTACATCTTTGAAATATGCGTATTTGTCAAGACTAATCCAGATCTTTACGTTAAAGCCAATGACATTTATCCACGGAATACAAGACGTGGAGAACGATTGGTATTGGAAACTGTTCCAAGAACCACAATGTTCACAAAGAACAGTTTTTCCATGTGTATAAAAATCTTCAACAATCTGCCAACGGTCATTCAGGACCTTCCTATAAATACATTTAAGAAAAGTTTAAAGACTTTAATTATTAAAAAAATGGTATATACAGTAAATGACTGGCTTCAATGATCTGCGTCATATTAACACAATGATTTTTTTATTTTTTTTTAAGCATTTGACATTTAATTTTCTGTATTTATTGATTACCTGTATTATTGACATCTAAGCGGTTATGGATTACTGACATTTAAGCTGATTATCTATTTTTAATTTATATAATATTATGGTTTAAGGTTATTTTTGTTTAAGGTTTATACTCTAATTTATTCCCATTGTGACATTGATTACAACTAATTAATAATTATGTACTTACAATTAATTTTACATACAATAATATTTGCACACCTGTTTAGGTAAGATATGGTTAAATGGATATACGCAATAATGCTAACTATGATCATCTTTTGTATGTAACCCATATTCAGGCAAATAAATGATTTGACTTTGACTTTTGACTTTGAAACAATCTTACATAAAAATAAGTAAGTAACTGAAATCACTAAAATATGAAAGCAAAAAGAATCCAAACAAATATGTTTATTGATCGCAGTCGGAGGCATAAGATCCCTGTTTTATTTAACATAACATAGCATCACGCATTTTCCCTGTAGGCAGAGGTGTATCACACCCACATTTCGCCAGCTATGTTTGGTCCCATGAAATAGGGGGTTAGCTTATTATCATCAATCGGGAACGCTTGTTTACCAAACACCGGGAAAATCTAAATATTGGAATTTCCTGATAGAAATACCCAATACCATTTTAACCGACGGGAATCGAACCCGGGACCTCTTGCACTGCAGTCGTATACGCTTCCCGTTGCGCCACCGAGGCATCTGTTTTATTTGCTATGACTTTACTACAGCACGTATACCCCCCCCAATACCTTGATTTCTGATGTCCTTACTTCTTACTTCCATCTTTTTAGTTCGCTTTTTATGCAGTTGGGTTTTTTAATTTACTTTTATTACTTAAATATATTATCTGACAAGTGTCAATCACGAGAGAAAAAAATAAAAAAAATCCTTTCTACAATACTTTAGCATTGAGAAATCTGAACTAACGTAGCTGGATTATAAGTTGAAAGGTCAATGACCCGCATTTTGCGAAACTACAGCTGTATAGCTATGCACTTTTATGGTCGATGACCTTGCGCAGTAATGAATCACCAATACTTATCCTGGTTTCGGTACCGATAGACCTATCCTTCCACCAAGTACGAGTATACCTACTTCGAGGCTTCCGGCAGCTGGGACTGCAATAAACTCGGATAGAAATAAAATGGATCTGGCAACAGGAACCCTGGTCCCATTTTATTTCAGTCCCAGTTGCTGGAGGACTACCTACTTTTACATACTCAAAAATTTTAATGCAATACTTACAGGTCTGATGAACTCAGCTGCATGTGTTAAATTTAATATCAAATTTGTTAGTACAAACCTTTCATTTTATACAGATTAAGAACATATTTTATTTGCCTAGAAAACAAGTGTAACCAGGGCCCTGATTCTAAGCTGTCGGAGAGTTTTCGACCGGAAATGTCAGATTGTTTAATTTTAAAGTTAAAAATATTTAATTTAAAATGGTTGTAGAAAAAAATCTAAAATTATACAGTTTTTAATTTCTTACTATATACAATTTTCTACCAATAAATAACATAAAACGTAAACAAAATTCGTTTTGATTTGAAAAACTTTAGGATGCGGGAGCATTCCAATTTCCGACGGCTCAGAATCAGGGGGCAGGTCTTACTTGATAAACAAGTGTAAGTTGTACTTATTTAAGGCGTGCATATAATACTATACTTATGTATGTACAAATAAAAGCCACGTGCAATCTAAGTAAATATTTATTACGACACACCAACACCACGTGCGGAGCAAGTTTTAAACAAGTAGTTTAATTAGAAATGTGATCAGAGGCGTAACTATACCATCTGGGGCCCATGGCAAATTCTTAGGATGGGGCCCTACCAGTAAGAATCGTCACATTAAGATGTGTTAAAATCTTTAATAATGAACTTGAATTTGTATTACGGTCTCTAGTTGTCTCGATTTAATAGATTTCAAGCAGACAGTTAAAAAAAGTAAAAAATATATTTATGATTTAAAATAATTTTTACATAACTTACATACTTTGTTAAAAATTTACTTCTGAACTCGGGGCTTCTTAGGCCGGGGCCCTGTTGGTTCAGGGGCCCGTGACATTTTACCAGCCCTGCCACCCTATAGTTACGCCACTAAATGTGATTGTTATTAAATTTCGGATCTAGATATATACAATACATAGATACAGAGTGTAGTGTATTACCTACTTGGTTAGAGATAGTTTGGACTACTATTATTTGGCTCTTAAGACTTTTTCAATACGATGCAAGCTTTTATGTGTCGTAGGATGATTTAATAATTTGAATTTTACACTGTTAATAATCAGTCAATTGTGAAAATGTCAAAATTATAACTATCAACTTCTAAGATCTAACCTAAGTTATCCATGTCGGATCTGTCCTAAAAAGTAAAAACCAAATCTTTTTCCAGAAAGATTGAAACATATTTCATATTTTTCAACATTGTCTAATTTATTATACGTGTTTTCGCAAAATCTCTAGAAATTTCATGAAAACTCGAATTATCAAGTCACACTACGACTAAGCAAAATTTCGCGCTCTGTCCTCTGTCTCACTTGACAAAATAAACAGACAAAACATGGGACTTGAATTGCAAAACTTGCGTAGTTTCAATAAGGCACAAAGTCGATTGAAGTGTTTTTAACGAAAAGTGTAACCTAGACAAACTAGTTTATATCTTGGGAAGTTTTTGTAACTTATTTTTTTTCACCACCAGCAAATAAGTGTCTGATAAGGGTTGGACTACACCTGGCCGCACCAAATCGCACTTTGCTATGCTTCTATCTCTTTCTGTCACTTAGAGTCGTCATTTACCAGAATGAGAGCAGGAGTGCTACCGCTCGCGGCGAAATCGACGAGACTCTTGATTCTCTATCTCGCTCTACTTCGTAGTAAATCACGGTTTTAAGTAACAGAAAAGGATAGGAGCATTGGAAAGTGCAATTCGATGCAGTTAGGTGTGGTCCAACCTTTACCTATTCGAAACTTTAGTGACAAATTTTATATGAAAAACAACTAAAAAATCTGTAATTCAACTGTCAGATAGTTAATACACTTATTGTGAATTAAAATAAGTAGGGGTGTGTTAGCAAAAGTAAATAATAATTTAATGTTAATGTTAACATCAAGAATCAATCACAAAATCAACTAAAACAAGGTATTCCGTTCCTTATAATCTAAATATGTTAGTTTTCCTCTTTATTCACTCCTAGAGGATATATTTGGGTTATTGTACGTACAGTTTGTTGGCGACTGACCATGTTTTCCGTTGTTAGGTGAAACTGGACGCGTTCTATATATTTTGTTCGACGTTTTCTTCGTGTTGAGTTGTGGCAATGACTTCTGTAGTGTGTCCACGCAATGAGATGCTGGTTTTAGTGCTGATATTTGACTTCTATGAACAAGAAATATTCAGATGGAGTTTATATTTCGGGTACATAGGTATTTATTACATAATTTTAGGTAATCTAATAATAACTAATTTTCAGCTAGACAGATAAAATAATTAGTAAGAATCGTAACCACAATAGTTATATTAAATACATGGGGTAAACAAAAATTCCGTCCTGTTTGAAAAAACAAAAAGCCAACGTCACGCGGTATTCCCAGGCGGTCACCCATCCAAGTACTAACCGCGCCCGATGTTGCTTAACTTCGGTGATCGGACGAGAACCGGTGTGATCAACATGGTATGGACGTTGACGAATACAAACATAAAATGGTTGTACAGTATCGGTACATACCCACATTTTTATTTATTTTAGTTGGAATAAATTGGCTGTTTAAGCGGTACGAAGGCCGCCGGGACAGCTAGTAATACATATAAGAAAGAGGCAAGTTGGGGTTGCGTCAATCTATTTATAAGCCAAACAAAAACAATTTAAAGTATCATTTTAACAATATTTCGTATAAAACTGTAAAAATACAAAAAGCCAACGTCACGCGGTATTCCCAGGCGGTCACCCATCCAAGTACTAACCGCGCCCGATGTTGCTTAACTTCGGTGATCGGACGAGAACCGGTGTGATCAACATGGTATGGACGTTGACGAATACAAACATAAAATGGTTGTACAGTATCGGTACATACCCACATTTTTATTTATTTTAGTTGGAATAAATTGGCTGTTTAAGCGGTACGAAGGCCGCCGGGACAGCTAGTAATACATATAAGAAAGAGGCAAGTTGGGGTTGCGTCAATCTATTTATAAGCCAAACAAAAACAATTTAAAGTATCATTTTAACAATATTTCGTATAAAACTGTAAAAATACAAAAAGCCAACGTCACGCGGTATTCCCAGGCGGTCACCCATCCAAGTACTAACCGCGCCCGATGTTGCTTAACTTCGGTGATCGGACGAGAACCGGTGTGATCAACATGGTATGGACGTTGACGAATGTACAAACAAAATACATGGCTAGTATCGTATATATGACGCCATACCTGTTATCTTCGGGAAGAGACATGGATCTGTAAGTTTTTCTATTCGCTTCATATATCCAACGCTCATGTATGGCAACGAGAGGTTTAACATTGACATTGGCTAGAACATCTTCGATTTTTTCCTTAGCACTGTTGCGATCCTGGTGGGATTTTAAAGAACAGGAGCTCATGCGGTCTCTTGTTGCTTCGTCACTTTCCGGTGACAGAAAGTCGTGAGGCGGGTTGGTTCTGTAATAATAAGAGAAAAAGATTTATTACAAAGCTGTAGTTTGTTTGTTTGGTTGAATGCTAGGATCTCAGGAACTACTGGTCCTAGTTGAAAAATTATTTTAGTGTTGGATAGCCCACTTATCGAGGAGAGGTTATAGGTATATAATATCTATAAAATCTGATATAAAAGTTTCTGATAGAGGCGCAATCATAGGGAGGAATCGCAATGAGTATATATATTTTTTAAGAATTGTAAAGCTAAAATAAAAATTAATTAAAGGTATTGCCATAATTTGGCAATACCATATTATTAATAATAAAAATTATTAATTTATATTTTAGCTTTATAATTCTTAAAAAATTCGTAACCGAAACTACGGGATAATCCTAAATAATTTAATATCCGTAACCGGTATTATATTTTTCGTATATCCGTATCCAGATCCGAAATTTCATATCCACAACATCACTGGTTCGAATCAGCTATATTTTGACTACATTTTAATGGGCTATATTTTTCATGCGCGATAGTTCATACGCTGTTATAGCGTATGGCTGAGACTTGAGAGACTAGGAGCTAGAACGCTACGCTTTGTTGGAAGGATGCTCTATCCTTGTCACGAAAATTCGTGATTTGAACAAAACTATTCTTCTCACTTTCACTTCACTATTGATTTTTTTGTCACTATTGAATGTTATCTCTGTTATGAAATGGACGAAGAAGCCCCGACTTGAATCCCATTGAACACCTATGGGATGAATTAAAAAGACGAATTCGAGCAAGAGAACCTGCCTTTGAGTCTCTTGGCCAGTTGCAAAATGCAATTCAAGAAGAATGGAATAATATTCCACAACCTTAAATAGTGACTCTCATCCGATCGATAAAAAACCGTATGGAAGCAGTGATAAGAGCCAGAGGAGGAAATACAAGTTACTAAATAAACTGTTTCTGAACTCTTTATTGATTTACGTGTATTGTTTTTCTTATTTCCTTCAATCTCCACATAGGGTAAAAATTACTCATTAAACAAAACACTAAGTTTAGAAAAATTACATTTGAATTTGGAACATTATGATTTGGATTTACAAACGTCATACTACCCCCTACTGAACTATAATTAATATTTATTCCTAAAAATAAATGTATTATCGACCGATAATAACGCGCTTATGTGGGAGAACGAAGCTTCGCGGGAGAGCGAAACTAGATCATTTATGTTATTTCTATGTGGATACTTAAATATTCCACATTTGGGAACTAGATAGTAATTCAACTATTATTCATTTAACAAGGGGGACAGCGCGTACGCAGTCCCCACTATCAAAAATGACGCGTCCGAGTAATCCACATTAGGGATAATCGCAAGGGTCAACCCATCCGCAGTGCAATGGAGGGGCCTCGCCTTGGGGGAACCGCCTACTTGATCACGGTATCCCCTACGCCAGGTAAGTATGACTTGCCTATCGCCCGCTGGGGTAGTCATTCGCTCGCGGAGAATCTTAACACCGACTTTTAATTTTTCCGGTGGCGCCATCTATACATCGTTGTTAAAATTACTACATACTATATTCCTGTTAGAACTCACCTTCGTAGTCCGGTAATATGGTCTCTAATTGTATCAACACTTTCCGGGGAATTATTATTGGATGTATCTGGAACTATTGAGTAATTTTCCACAATATTAGCAGATTCTGTTGAAATATTAATTGGTGTGGTAGAAGTTTCTATCGATCTCTGAGTTGAATTGAGTGCTAAAAATAAAAACATTAGTACATTAATTCCGTAATAATAATATTGACATTTATGATTCACAATTATGATGGCTATTTAAATGTAAGAAATTGTAATATACAAAAATGCATGCCATCACCCTTTTGTTCCTAATATCCCATGAGACCCTCCCATGGGACTCAGTCGAATTCGTATAACATGTGAAAATAAAACTAGTCATTGGGCTATTACTAAAATTCAGATAATCTATTCTATACTATTATAAAGCTAAAGAGTTTGTTTGTTTGAACGCTAGGATCTCAGGAACTACTGATCTGATTTGAAAAATTATTTTAGTGTCAGATAGCCCATTTATCGAGGAAGGCTATATAACATCACGCTACGGCCAATAGGAGCTGAGCAGTGGCAAACAAAAGCGATGGGAGCGAAGCCCCATTACCTTCTTTTAGGCAAAAAGTTATGTCATTTTCACAAGCTTTCTATTTTTAATATATTAATATCAAACCCACAAAAACAAAAGAAGACCAACGTCACGCGGTATTCCCAGGCGGTCACCCATCCAAGTACTAACCGCGCCCGATGTTGCTTAACTTCGGTGATCGGACGAGAACCGGTGTGTTCAACATGGTATGGACGTTGACGAATGAGCTGACAAAATTGTCGTACATTATCTGTTTAATATCTATTCATAGCTAATAATATAGGCAGGTCGGGGCTGCGCTGATAAAATTAAATGTCTGTGTGAAGTTATAGAAAGACACAATTTTGTAAAAGAAATATGGGAAAACATATGATTAGATTTTATAAAAATTGTCTTTTCAAGAGTGGAATGACCCAAGACAGGCAAGAAATATGGATCTAAGATTCATAACTCTCATTATCAACTAAAAAAAGTATTGATTACGTCTAAAATATTATTCAACCGAACTTAATTTTAGAAGTCATATCTAAAAATAACTAAATATTTTTCAAGTATCAAGATTAGTTTTAACAGTTCATTATTTGTGGGGTATACGTGTGATAGGGATACGTCGACGTAGAAGTCCGATTCGATACCTGTCAATTTTACAAACGCGCCTTTAATTTTAATCGACTTTGTTTACATTTTAATTCTCTTATATCTCATACAAGGAACTTATACATGACGTTACATACAGATACGAAAGATGAATACATACCTTGTTTTTCTGGTGTAATAGAATTATCATTACTCTTGACAGCATTCTGCCCCGCGCCACCTAAATCCCCAGAGAGCCATGCATTCTTCCTCAACTTATTACTGCGAGCTATAGGCGTTGTCGGCAAACTATAATTCTGTATATCAAAATTATATGACGATTTCTCAGCACTGCTTTTATCCTTCAACAATGGTTTAATCGAATCAATGTTAAATTCAGGCACTTTTATATGCAAAGGCTTGTACGACTTCGGTGTGAAACTTCTACTTAGTTTAGTTACAGATTTTTCTACAGTATAGTCTTTGCTGTCATCGTTTACGAAGTTTACAGTACGATTTGGGCTAAGGATACTACAGTACTCTGTAGAGTCGCTTCTATGCAAACTTCCAGGTGTTTCCATATCTTTGATTCTCGCTCGAATCTTAGCGATTGGTGTCGAGCATGTACTCGAATACTCCTTTTCTGGTAGATGACCATAAGTTATAGTAGGAGTTCGATCGATATTGTTATCGATTAAATAACTGTTATCATGTATATCGAATGTCGCATTGCTATGTTTTCGTAATGTTTCATATCGAGGGCTTGTGTCGTTCTTGCTGTATTCTTTCTCGCTTTCAGTGGAACTGTCCCTAATATTGTGTATGACGGCTTGATGCTGTATATTCTGGGGACTGAGACAGTCTGAGTCTGTAGGGGTCGTATCCCAGGCGTTCGTACTGAATGTCTGCCTCGTCGGCAGTCGAGCTGGGATGATGATATAGCCGAGCTTGTCGAGATTATGCTGAAAATAGTTTGACATTGATTATAAAGTTATTAATAATAACATATTTTCGGTGTCTTTAATTCACTTATAATAACAGATGGTTTCAAATTTACTCTATGAACTTGTATAGAATACCTTATTTTAATACCTATATCAATATTTACGAAGTATATTTTTTTTATTACACAATGCTATCAAGCCCAAAATAAGATAATTAAGTTAGTGTTAAGGGATCTAAACAACTGATAAACATAATTATTAAAATATTTCTAAATACATACATATCACATAGAAAGCAGACAAATTCCGAAACAAATATTTGCAGATCATAAAAATATTTGTTTCGACCCGGAAATCGAACCTGAGACCTCTTGCGCAGCAGTCGTATACACATCCCACTGCGCCACTGGGGCAGCCAAATAATAATATAATAATACGAGGCAAGTTAGGTTGCATTAGTCTATATAACCAAAAAAGTAAAATTCTGAAGTGCAAGTGCCACTAAAAATACATAGATGTAACAGTAAAAAACAAAAAGCCAACGTCACGCGGTATTCCCAGGCGGTCACCCATCCAAGTACTAACCGCGCCCGATGTTGCTTAACTTCGGTGATCGGACGAGAACCGGTGTGATCAACATGGTATGGACGTTGACAATTTGTATCACCAAAAACATGTTCCATACTTACTTTGACTGTTTGTAAAGTATTTTGTAGCAATGCAAGACTGATTCGCTCCTGGCGTTGTAATGAAAGGCCCGATTGTAAGAGGGAGAGTAAACATCCAGGGTATGTGCCGTCCTTTGGCAATGGCACGCCTGTTTTCCACATTGTGTATTGTTCCTTCAGTTTATCGTAAGTTAACTGCCGCCACGGCATTGCCGCTGAAAATAATAAAAGGAATTATTGTTTTAATTTGACTTAGTTGTACATTTGCGTGCTACGTGGTAGCCAAAATAAATATACTTAATGATTATTACAATGTTTTAATAGTACAATAGGGAGTAAGTAATAGGAAAGTTACAATCGTAGCAAAATTTGTTTTTGTAATTTGAACTAACTACTTACAGTCTACATGTGTGTTTATGTTTTGTACCCGACTGCTAGGACGGGTATTGTTTTTCGCGCGTATTTTGTATGTTTGTAAATTTCTTTATTCCCACGTTTCTACCAAACGGCTGAATGGATTTCGACAATTAAGGTATCGTTGTCTCAAAAACCCAAGTGCCCCTTAGATAGGTATTAAAAAATAAAAAAAACAAAACGGCGGACTTTTGGCGCCAAATTATAAGAAGTTAACATTTTTTTTTAACCAAACGTATCGAGTAGGGTATCAAAATAAAGAGAATGAAATGGAGATTACAAATATATACAATTATGTTATATATTTAAATTTAATCAGGAATAATAAATACAACCATTTTTCGGTCTTTTTAGTGCATTGCTTATCAGTTGATTTTTTGCAGTCGGGTTATTATATTTTTTTAATTATTTACTTGTTTATATTCTCAATAACATAACAGTACAGATTTCTAAGGGGGTAGGCAGTGGTGCACATATAAAGAATATTTTGAAACTTAGTAGGAAAGTTCTGTACAACTGAGTTTTCTCTTCACTATCGTCATCATCATTATTACAACCCATAAACGTCCCACTGCTGGGCATGGTTCTCCTCCAAAGATAGTGAAGGGAATTTAGCCTACTATACCACGCTGGCCAGGCGAGTTTGCGCTGACTTTCTAGTCTACCAGTAATATAAAATATTGTCCCTACATACTTCGACCAGTACCTACTTAAAATAATAAAAATATAATATTATTCATAAATTCTCTTACCATTACAGCACTCCCAAAGTATCAAACAAAGGGAATACACGTCGCTTTTAGAACACGGATATACTTGATCATCATCACTAGGAGCAAACAGCTCTGGTGCTTGCCATCTGTAAAGTTTCGAGTTCTGATAGACAATGTACGGCTTAGCAACAGAATGCGATGTAATGTAGGTCTCAGAAGGATGCGCCGATATCAGTGGCTCGCATTCAGCTGAGTCGGATTGGGTGCCTGCACGAGTGTCTGTAAAAAAAAAATTAAATAAATGATAACTTGCAAATAATATTCAAAAATTTAAAATGAATCAAAAAGCCAACGTCACGTGGTATTCCCAGGCGGTCACCCATCCAAGTACTAACCGCGCCCGATGTTGCTTAACTGCGGTGATCGGACGAGAACCGGTGTGTTCAACATGGTATGGACGTTCACAATTGATTAACAAAAATTGTCAATATACCATTCATATAAAATTAGGAAAGTACTATTTAATTATAGTAGATAATTTAAAATTCGAACTCAATAGAACGTATCAAGTGACAACCTGCTACTAGGACAGCAGCTCACAATATGAAAAGGAATGACAATATTTGATTTATCTTGCAGAAAAGTTAGGCGATGCAAACAAAATCAAATTTAATCGATATCATTAACCGAAATCGATAGGCATATCAAGGTAATGAATTTTTATTTCCCCAAAACTGTGTTCAACGGTTGAAAATCGATTGTTTACGATTGCGATTGTTGATCGACCTAACACGATCGATATCAACCATATTTTTACTTGAGCGAAAGTAAAGGTAATTGAATTCGGTACGAGGTATCTTCAATGTTATGCAATACTCATATTATAATGTTTTACGGTAATAATACGTGAACATTTACTACCGTTTCGACACATTACACGCCTTTTGTTGTATTTATATTTAATTAAACACTATTAGGCAGGTTTATGCATTAGCTTTGCAGATTAATTTTGGTGATAGACTTCCGTGGGTTAGTGTCAATTTGGTTAGATACAAACTTTTGACTATTTCTTTTTATGGACTTCTCACTTTCTTGACATTTATGAATAGTTAAATTATTGATAAACAATTAATAAAATATTGCATGCCTAAAGGTGGAGTACGACGCCTCTAATGATAATATAATTAATACCATCCTTATAAACACCGCCATGTTCCCAATAAATTATTTAGACTTGAAAGAAGAAAGAAAGGAAAAAAAACATTTATTTGGTACAGACACACACAAGAGGAAAGCATATAAAGTATAACAAAAGGTAGCACATATCAGTAAAATCTTGAAACGGAAATATTTATGTATTTTTTTTATCCAGCTTTATCCAGCCAAGGTTTTTGATTCGATGTCGAATCCACACCACACAGCGCGAGGCCAGTGGTTTTAAGGCTCCACGCAAGCAATAAACTAACTAAGTATTTAATTAAACATCAGTAATTTCATTAAAATAAATTCTGAATGTTTTAAAAAACATAAAAGGCAACCTTGAAGTATACCTACAATAAAACATTTTGATAACTTGAAAATTGTTGCTATTGTCATTATTTCAAGTTCGCATAATTTTCGTGTTGTTATTTGCGACGAATCATTATTACATAACAATATGCATACCTACCCATTTTTTTTTGCAGTCCCCATTTTGGCAGATGCATCAGACCGAGTCACTCGGTGGTAAGTAGGTGTACCCTTCTTCTTAGATCAGGTTGGTAGTTTTTGAGACAAAAACCACTAATACGCTCAAACAAGATGCTTTGTAATATTATACAAACTGATGAAAGGACTTTTTACCCGACTGACAGGTATTGTTTTACGGCTTCGAAGCCATTTGGAAGAAACGTGGAAATAAAGAAATTTACAAACATACAAGGTAGTAGTAAAAAAGAGATTATATACATAATTTAATGGTGTCAAATTGTAAGTAGTTACATTTTTTTTAACCAATCCTATCGAGTATAGTATCAAAATAAAGGGAATCAAATGGATATTAGAAATACACATATGTTATTGTATTTAAATTTAATCAGGAATACATTACAACAATTTTTCGATCTTTTTAGTGTGTTGCTGATCTGTTAATTTTGCAGTCAGGTTATTTTAATTTTGAAATTATATTTACTTGTAAAATCATTTAATTATTTCGACATATCACGAAAGTTAAGCCGCGGGCAAAAGCTAGTAAGAACAGAATATAGTAAAATCACTCACCATTAATATTAACATACTGAGGTTCAGGCGAATATATATCATACTCCTTCAACAACCTTTTCTCACGTTTATCCAACTTCACACAAGATCCCACATCGGCAAGCTTAGCTGTGTCATGACTCGTGATCATTATGAGAGCACTACTCAACTCGGTATGTAGGTACCCTTGCATACGTAGAAACACCAGCGCATTAGACACATCCAGCATATATTGTACTGCAGTTTGAGCACTAAGAATGCGACCCTGTAAAATACATCGAATTTTAGTCAATATATAACTGACTGGCCTGACTGGCCTGTTGGTCTAGTGGTTAGTGACCCTGACTGCTAAGCCGGAGGTCGTGGGTTCGATCCCCACCCAGGACAAATCTTTGTGTGATGAGCATTAAGGTTTGTTCTGTGTCTGGGTGTAATTTATCTATAATATGTATGTATTTACAAAAAAAAAATGTATTTAAGTAGTATATCAGTTGTTTAGTACCCATAACACAAGCAAATATAATTGCTTACTTTGGGACTAGATGGCGCTGTGTGAATGTGGTAGAATATTATTATTATATAAATAAAATATTGTGTAATTGTGAATTGTGACGGCTACTGCCTTTTAACTGTGATTTAACAATTATATTAATTACTTTTATTATTAAAATGTTGGTTGATAACATTTATTGGATATGTGATTAAGATGGTAAACCGCATAGTGATTTCTATCTATGTATTAATCACACAAACGATGGTGGACGAATGTAAGCGACCGGCATGCAAATCATACAGTCCGAGTTCGATCCCGAGCGGCAGTCATCATCATTTTAACTCATAAACGTCCCACTGCTGGGCACGGGTCTCCTCCAGATATTCTGAAGGTAATTTAACCAACAATACCACGCAGGCCGCTGGTTGGTATAGGGTTTATTTCTAATTTTCCATTTCTCGCAATGCTCTCGACACCCACGGGTAAAAATGGGATAGTGACATTATGATTGTATTCTTATTACGTCACTACACGTATAGCGAGCGACAGTACGAATGTGGATTCCCCACTTTATGGTATTTATATGTACCTATTAGTCTAATTGGTTTATCATCTGCTAACGGTGAAGGAAAACATCGTGAGGAAGGATTCTATGGATTATGTCTGATCCACCAACCCGCATTAGGTCAGCGTGTGTATTATGGCTAAAACCCTTTCAGCTCTCTATAGAGAGGAGACCTGAGCCCAGCAGTGGGATATTAATGGGTTGCTGACGATGATGGTCTTGTGTGGAAATTGATCCGAAGCAATTCGGCACAGCACTATTAGTGGCGAGGCAACAACCTGCAACTTGATTCAAGTTGTACTATCATTTACAATACGCGCCATTTAAGTTGGCCGGGCTGAAGTTGCCGCTGCGAAACATTTGCTCATGTCCTGTCATCATTTAGTTCCAAAAAAAACGACTTCTGCTCAGCCACTCGCAACAATTCAGGCCGGCCAACTTAGGTCGCGCGTTTTGTACTGTGGTTACGAAACCGCTTGTTTACAATTTGGACCTTGTTTATTTTTATTGAAAAAAGGTTAACAACGTTTATATACTTAGACCGAGTTCCTTACGTTCTATTAAGTTAAAAGCATGGCAAATTTAACATTAAAAACAAAAGCATAACGTTCTATTTACCTGTACATGCAGAATACCGTATATAGAATCAATACATAGCTCGCATATCATATGCACGTTCCCATGAATGTCCGGATAAAGTCCCATTAGAAGTATTATATTAGGATGGCGACATTCTCTGAAAAAAAATGTTATCAATTTTTACCCTTTCATTTAAAACCTTTACCTAAGCGTTATATTAGCTATAGTACTGCCGCTACCCTATGACATAACATACTTAAAATTTGACATAAAATATATACTTAACTGCCGTACTCAGAGACGTTACTTAACTTTAAAGTTCATTTAGTAAAAACGTGTAATACTAAGTCGATCCGCCTAAAGACGATTATTCAATGAAAAAATTGTGTTAATGACAGATTGCTGCTAATTGACGTCTCTGAGTGCGGCAGTATGTATTTACTTTTGTACTTATTTATTAAAATCTATACTAACATAACGTTATAAAGAGGTAATGTTTGTGAATTTGTTATTTTGGAAGTATGGAGTAATCATGGAAACTACTCATCCAAATTCATCTGATCCTTATAAAATCACACTACAGATAGTCTAAGACCTGGAGAAAGGCTTAGGCTACTTTTTACTGACAGTACATGAAGCCATGGACGGAAGCTTGTTGAATAAAATAATCATAGAAATTATTATCAAATCTTCACTACATTTATCTGCAAAATTTCACCTTACTAATTAAATCAGACGTTTCTATTCATATTCAGTCAAACCTGGGTTATCACGGTTCATAATCACTACTACATAGAATCTGAAGAGCTGACGAAATATGAAGCTTACAACTACCCCTAAGGAATAAGAAAAAAAAAAGCCAAAAGAAATCCAAAGAAACCATAAAATGTACATATTATATATTATCATCATCTCATGTACCTACCTTAAAATATTAATCTCCGTGTTCCGTTTCTTTCTAACGTGTTGAATGGTAACACCAGTTAGTTTCTTGATCTGAACAGGCACGACCCCCCATTTACCTTGGTTCCACGTCTTATTTCTATCTAACGTCACATCCAGGTTGCTCGCACTAGCTATAGGTAAGCCGTAAGCACTGGTATCACTCTAAAACAACAGTCCAGTTCCCAATTAAAACGTTAAATGACCCAAGTTCGAGGTAAATGAGTTAGTAAGTAATTTCTTGGAAGAACTTTGGATTGAAGCTAGGTGCACACTGCGGTCGAATCGGGCCGAATCGTACCACAATAATACCATCCTTTTCCGTGGTTCAAATGCATGTTTGCATAGATAGGACGACGGAAAAAACAATTGAACCGTGGGCCCATTGGCCATTGGAACCACCTAAAATAAGGTTTACACCTGTCGTTTTTCTGTGAAACCAAGACGTAGAAATAACGTTTGTGTACGTGTTTTAAGAGCCGGTTAAATACTAATCTAAATAACGTACCATCCACTACACGCCAATGTTAAATCATACAAATTCTAGGAAACAAAATAAATTATTATAAATGCATTGAGATTAGGCCCGACTCGCCATGGTGTGCACGACCCTTTACAAGAAAAGAGAACCGCGATCAATCAACTGCAACGAAATCGGTATCTGAAACCTGTGGCTAGTCAAATTGATTCCATTTTGTATCCGATTTCACTAAGGTCAATCATGCCATCAAAATAATACCAAGGAAATAACAGAGGGCATTGCCCCATACAAACATACTTTACTATCGTCGGACTTCGTGTTCGGTGACCAGTCTTGCAGTTGCTCGTCAGCCCATAAATCAAAGTTCTTCAACTCACACATCACTTCACAAAGTTTTTCATCACTACCTGCCTTACTATTACAAGACGATAACTGACTAGAAATATTCACGTCTCCCGCGGCTCTAGACCCATCAATTACATCATCATCCTTTTTGGCACTATCTGCTAAAGCCATTAAGTCGATAGAATGTGAATTATCTTTAAAAAATTGAGGCGGAGAAGCCGTCTGATCATCTTCTTTGAAATCTATATTCTTTTTAACTATGAAGTCCCAGTCTGGCGATCGACTTATCTTATGCCGTGAATGTCGCCGAACTTTTTGCGGTTCGGAGAACGACGAGGCTGGATACATATTCCCTGGCATAAACACTTGGTTTTGAAATAAAAACTGTACGTTAGGTAAACTTGGGTTATTATCAAAAACTGTCCGGTCTGGTGTCGTACTTCGAGCGCGTTTCTGTGTTTTCTTTTTATATTTCATGGCTGATTTCTTTTCATAATTGAAAGTATTGTCGTGGTCTGCGGTGCAGTCTGTACAGGATATAGGTAAAGAATGTCTGCCGCATTTTTTCTTCACTGGTGTTCCTTGTGATTCCTTTGCACCTAACGATCGTCTGGCTTGAAATTCTGCTAAATCTCGTTTATACTCTTCGGTGCGAATAGTACCGATATTTATTGTGCTATGTGAGTCCTGGTTATCCGAATTAGACGAGGCCAGATCCACGTGTGTGGCGACAGTCACGCGTTCCCTGGGGACAAAGGACTGTAATTAAAATAACATATAATCGCATCATTGTTTTTGTTAAATCTCAGAGAACACCATTAATATTTTGGAGTAAAGGCGTCAAAAGTAACAATAGAATGAGAAAAACTCAACAACATAAAAGTACAAATAAGAGCAACTAATGGCTGTTCGGGCGGCATTCAGGCAGCAAAAGCGTGGGACTGTCGCGGGTCAACGACGACGCAATCTACTACAATTAAATGGGATTTAGTATTGAATATTTTATAACCGTGTTTACTTAAAGCATTCTTTATAAGTTTATTTAGGATAACAGTTATACTGCATTACAGACTGTCTGTAGAAGACGGTTTTCAAAATAAATCAATATAAATACTTTCCGAAACGTGCATCGTGGCAATAGTTTTTGATCAGTAACTTATATCCTTTGAAACTAACTTGACAACAAAATCTCTACTGAACAATAGAACCAAAAAGTAATGAACTAGAAGATAAGAGGGCAAAGTAAGAGGCGATCATAATCACGAGTATCGACGGGACAACCGATACACTTTTACCGATTAGCAATTTGATCAGGCTAACGAATTCGTTCCCAGGCATTGTGTGCTGACAATTTGATCTCTTGTGAAACTACTAAATAGATTGATAGACAGATTAAACAGTGTCTCATGTATCAAGCCGTTCACAATTTTGGTTCAAATAGTGTAACAAGGTTCCGGTTTCTTTCCAGGTCCCCAATTGCGTCTTTTTCATTTATATTATGAAACCTTTACAGCTCGCCACGATTTCTACGATAACTAGAAACGAGAAATTTCAGGTTGTACTGTCAAGTGATTTATCAATGTTAAAATTACACATAATTATTTAAAAATAAAAATTTACATTCTTAATGTAATGCACAACTGTATTTATTATACATGAGTCATAGAGGAGAGAGAACCAGTTATTACTTATAATCCATATACAAGAAGATCCTTGAGGGAAGAGACATCTTAGCATTATTCTTAGGAACCTCCCGAAGTTAGTGTGTGACTGACTAAAAGAACTATTAATATAAAAATCGCCAGAACTTATTTTAGAATAACAACAATTTTAGATAACAATTGTGATGTTACTTTCACTTTAGAAACTTCCGTTTGTAATTTATTAAAAATTCAAAATAGAATGACATTGACAAGAATATTGCATTGTCCGGTAAGTGGTGGCGCTGGCGGTGGATTAAAATTTGCAGTACCTACTTACTTACATAAACGAGAACAACAAAATTTATCATTCATGACAGCCGGTAGATAAGACACGAAAATAATTACGTGTGAACAAAATCAGGTATGGTAGCAACACTATAATCGTTTTTTATATTCTTTTTAGAAAATTATCGAAATCTAACCATATACTTTCGACCTTATTCATAAATCCAATTATTTATAATCAAAATCAATTCTAATCGCTTATTTTTTTGACTGTATCGAAGTCGCAACGGGTAAAACATCGGAAAACGGAAGTTCAGGTTCGATCTCCGGTCTTGAACTTTCGTTCGATGCCCGTTTAATATCAATAGGCTTGCCCCATATTACATGGGACTAAATAAGCTAGCAAACCGCAATTGTGATGCACCTCTGCCTACTTCTTCAGGGAAAAAGGCGTGGTCGTGATGCTGTATTATCTATGTCTATTTACAAGGGGATTTTTATAAATTTAATCGTTAATGAGGCAGATGAACTTTATATATTATTATGTATAAATGGTTAAAAAACTGAGGAGTTTTTTATCCATTTGATGTGATTATAATTGAATACAAAAAACTTAATTACATTATCGATTTACTTTCCAGTTCACGACCTCTCTGCCACTCAATTTTTGCTACAATTTGCGTAGTTAAAATTAACAAGTTATTACAAAAGGCACGTTTAAGTTAGCCATTGTAATGGCCGATACGTCGGAAGTTATAACAAAGCTTTTAAGTTATCATCTCGATTCAAACAATAGATTGCGTCATGATGTAATTAAGGTAGAAAGCACCTTTGATAAAAATGTAAGTATAAAGTTTGAATATTTTTTGTGTCTGAACTAAAGTAACTTTTGCACCGAAACTATATTTTAATTTCGGCCCTGAAAAACTGGTCAAGTGCACAACCTATGATCTATCACTCGTCGTTGTTTATTGATTTGTAGCCCAGAGAAAAATTATCTTTTTTTTTTTTTTTTAAATACAACGCCCGCTCTAGGGAACGAGCCCTGTGTCGCGGGGAGCTTTACAAACATGAAACTAACGGACACAAAGTACACCCAGACTAGAAACAAATATCTATGAATCACACAAATATTTGTCTCGTGTGGGAATCGAACCCACGTCACCCAGCACGGCGATGTAGTGGCGAGGCGACCACCTTAACCACTGCGCCACGGTGACAGTCTTATGAAATTGGTCCTCCAGTCGAAAGGTTAACCCCTGATTTAAATAGTTTCAGCCTAGGAATAAAATCTCTCTTTAAATTTTGTTTCTGATGAAAATCTAGTTTCGGTCGGTCACTAGTTATTTATAAAGCAATAAGAGTAACAACGCTTCGCTATCTACAAATAAGTTTGGTGAAAGTGAAATTTCAATAATACTGTTTTAGAACCATTGAAAGGCTTCAGATTGAATCGATCCAGTAATTAATGGAACCATCAATCACGACCGAGTACCAAGGAGGTATTCTTTTGTAGTTACTTTTACGAAATTACTCGGTCGTGCGCATTGAATAATGTCCAATACCTAGGCACTAGTGTTTGTTGTCCCTGTGTCTGAATAAACGAAAGTTTAAGTCTTTGCGTGTTAATGAGGAAGAAAGTTTATTTCTTTATTTGTCAATCTTTCAGTTGATTACCGGACGGAGATTAATTTATTCAATAATAATAAATACCTAGTAAATGATATTAATAATAGAAGATGGAATCTTTTCTTTACGTTTTTAGGGTTTCATACCATAAAGGTATTAAATTACCTACATTACACCTATATTATTTTATGTTTTTTTACGTCAACGTCACGGAATGTTCATTATTTTTTATAAAAAAGGTTATTTGAATTATACACGTCGGTGTTTTACTCGTGCATTTTAAATGCATCCCTTGATCGATTAATACCATAAACAGCAGAGGGAAATTTTTTGGGTCATATCAAACACTGTGCTTGGGAGGAATGATCGCTGAAACTTTACCGGCCCAGGTAGTGTGGGTGAAGTCTACTACAGCGGCGTCGAGTGGTACGATGATAAAAAGGCGACGATGGCACCAAATCATGAATCATGTTTGTTATAAAGACAAGTAACCTTAGATTATTGATGGCTTATGTTTCGATATCTCAGCTAGCTGCTGTAAAGCCACTAAATAAAGTTCTTATTACATAATTATATTTATTTTACTGTCGCTACACGCAAATATATTTTGTTACAATAATATTAAAAGATCATTTGAGAACCTCATATTAAACATATTTTGTGTAGATAACAAAATAATAACTTGACGAGGTTGATAAGTTTTTTTTTTTGCATAAAACCTGATGGTAAGCCTTTATCACAGCCTATGGACGCCTGCATCAAATACACTCGCGTTGCTGACCCGTCCGTCAATCAATTTCGCTCCACCAAGAGCTCTGAACACCAGTCACCAGAACACGGAAACAGAAGCACAACTACAAGCGTCAAGTGAAATCAATAGCAATCTTTAATAGGTATGATGTGGTCTTCCAAAAAAATATTTTAATTTTTTTAAGAGTGACTGTGACGACTTGGATACCTTCGACAGGGAATAAGGATGGAGATAGACAGCAGTGGAAGGTTCAGGGGGAGGCCTTTGCCCAGCAGTGGGATGACACAGGCTAATATTAAAAAAAAAAAAGAGTAACTTGTGGTAGGACTATTACTAATTTATTCTGTGCTTGTGGTGCACGACGTTTTAAGGTCAAGTGTCAGCGTCAAAAACGTGAGCCATGTTATTTGGAAACCTCATGAACTCATGAATGAGTAACGACGGCAATTTTGTTTTAGGTATGTTCCCGCTGGCAAGACCCATCGATAAATCGACGGAAAATCTTTTTCCCGTGCCGTCTGACGGGTCTACTCTTTGAAAACCGTGAGGAAAAGCACAATCAAATGCATTTTAATAAAAAAATCCTTTTCCACTCTAAGTGAGTTTTTTGCGGTATCTAATACATCTTCCCTAAACGTTTTCTGAATGGGGCGCGCGAAATATATAATAGATCGTGCCACCTGTTGTAGATAGTAGGTAAGGGATTTATATCGTAATTCGTAAGCTGTGAAAGTGATTTCATTTTACGTTTGACAGCGATATGGCCTCTCTTATCAGAAATTTGTTCATAGCCAGCAGTTTTACATTTACCACTAGATGGGCTTCTAGATCATCTGCTATTGTAATAATAGGTATAAAAGATGTTGAAAACACTGATTGATTGAGACATTTATTAAATTAGGTAGGTACCTACCTACCAAATAACTATTTTAAGGTCGACTAAATAGTTTTTAGGGTTCCGTAGTTCTGACTAGGAACCCTTATAGTTTCGTTATGTCTGTCTGTCTGTCCGAGGTTTTGCTAAGAGACCGTTACTACTAGAAAGCTGTAATTTTGTAGGAGTGTGTATATCAATTACGTCAACAAAGTGGTAAAATAAAATTTTGGAAAATATTTTTTTTTAGGGAAGCTCCCTTACATGTGAAGTGGGGATGAATATTTTTTTTGTCGTCTACCCCATCGTGTGGGGTATTAGATAATTTTGTACCAAATACAAAGTCCTTTTCAGAATAAAGAACAACAGAATTGTACTATATTGTGATAACGGTCTACTACGGAACCCTACACTGTGCGTAGCCTGACACGCACTTGGCCAGTTTTTTTTATATCTATTGATTTATTTACTTACATATATATTTTATGTTTTTGTTTAATTTATAACCTACCCGACCTTTCATTCAATGTAAGTAGGTATTTAGATAACAACACACTTGAACAAAAAACAAAATAGGTACCTAACTAAGTAGGTAGATAATTCAGTGATGTGATGCTATTATTTTACCAGCCTAACGTTAGTTAGAATACCTAGTTAGCAGACGTTACGGTTAAAAAACTCAGTCAATGATAACGGACCTATTTCGAAAAAAAAGTGTCAATGACCTTTACACCTGCGACCTAATTCAGCCACATAATACAATAGGTATTTCTCAATTATGATTAGTGATGTAGGCAAAATTGTACCTGTACGAAGATCAGCTGTTCAGACGCACAGAAATTGACTGAACTAGCCTGGAAATCTAACCGATGGGTAGATACTTTGTTGCAATAATTATCTGCATTCACCTATACTGCGCGTATTGGCAATACTATACAATACTGTTGGCCTCTATTGGATTGAAATCAAGTGCTTTGTACAATTCTGATGATTCAACATTCGGCGGACCACTTACATCATCCTGGGAGGAACAATATGCATACCAATCTATTGTCAAACTCACAGTTTGTTACTTTTTATGTTCCAATAACATTAAGTAGAGCAGTTTTATGTATCGACCTTAACTACCTACATACCTACGTACAGTTTTAGCATAAGATAGGTACTCATCAGTTATCAGCTGATATAGCAAGTACCATTTCTTCAATAGTAGGTACCTAATACCTATGTAGGTAAAGGTACCAGGTAAATTAAAAAAAAAGCCGGCGACGCGACGTCCAATTTGTACCTACCTGATCTATCATCATAATAATATCATTGAGTCTTTACTTAAAACCTAAAATAACAGCCATGGACTCGATAAAGCGCAGTGGCTAGCACTAATCACAAAAAATAAAATAAAATTTCAAACAAGAACTTACTCACCGGCGTAACCACTTAAAAACTCCCATGTCCTGTAAAGAATCCACTTTTTGTTCTATAAAGTTCACACATAAAACAAACTGCAATTACAACTAGTACATAGTAATTAATTTATGTAAACTATCAGGTGTATGAATTAAAACGGAAAGTCCACCGATACGAAGAACACGAGGAACATTACCGGCGCATTAGAAGTCCGATCGTTATAAAAAACGACTAGCAACAATGACCACCGATATATTGTGCGGTCAGACAAAACATCACGAACAACGCGGCATTCGCAATGAGTTGAATTTGGTTTTTTGTACAAATTACTTTTCGTTGCGCTCCGGTGATCCACTTCATGCGCGTCGGAGGTTGTCGAGCGTCGGGCCTCGGCAGGTCTAGTCTGCTGCGGTCACAGAACGCGACGGCTCATCAACCGTACAATGTGCATCAACTACCTTACAATATAATGCAATTTTTACTTCACTTCCGATTTGAAAATGGGTAGTTAGAAAATAAACTAAAATAATATGTGATCAAATGATTGTTTACCTCACATGCGTATCGTTATCTGATTTAGATCTTACGGCTTTGTATTCGTATAAAAACTTCTTCATTGTAAATTACTTATGTAAACTGTGCATATAAATTGAACATTAATTAAATACACTGACTACACAGCTTTGTAAACTTAGAACAAAAGTATTTGTTTATATTTTTGTGACATTTGTCTTGAAATGAAATTATTTCAGAGAGGAAACTGGATTAATGTAAAAATTCTGTCATTTTTACGGAAATCCGACAGTCAAAACAATTATGTATTTTATTATTACATAAAACATAAGTTCGTTTGAAGATATGTATCAGAAATAATTTAATTTTATAATTATTAAAGTTATGAAGGTCTTAAAGTAGGTTTTGCAAGAAGTGTAGAATTATAAATTATATTAAAAGGAATTAATTAAATTATATTAATCATAATTTATTTCCGGTATGTACTTATAAAAAGTCCGAATGGAATGTCATATCAATATTGCTATATAAAAAAATCACTAAAATGCAACTGCACTTTTGTTTTCTTTTTTCTTGTAAACAACTAACAAACCACTGGAAAGTTTGGCTAAGATATAGTATAATAAAAATATTTATACATTATATCTTAAAAATTATAAACTGACACAACTAACCTATTTAAAAAAAAAGAACCAGATACTCACAGGAAATTCCTATTATTTAAATAGAATATCTGATTGAGCTCTGCCCTCTGATTCTGAGCTGTCGGAATATTTTAGGCCAGAACTGTTAGTTTATTTAAAGTTAAAAAACAGAATGTTAATAAAATAGATGGATGTAGAGGAAATCCTATATTAATCAGTTTTTAATTTTCTATACGGTAAACTAATTTCTAACACTTAATAACTTAAGCTGTAAAAATACGTCGTTCTAAGATTCGAAAAAGTTTACGTTCCGGGAGCAATCCGATGAGTCAAAATCAGGGCGCAGATACCTGAGAAAACGTACCCAAAAGGCTGGCCACATTACCGCGTTGGATGGCAAGGCTAATGCGTTGCCCCAGATAGAGGCCAGCCTTTGGGTCATGTGATACCTCAGAAACACGCTTACAAATTTCAAGATAAAATTTGTTAGCGTTTGGTCCCCAAGTCCCAAGATCCAAGAGTTTCAACCCCAAAAGGCTCAAATTTGTAGAATGAACAAAAATTATACGTTAGTGCTAGCTAAGGCGGAAAATCACTAAAAACGCGAAACCGTTCAAGTCGAGGCGCACCCACACTGCGGTTAAAAATCGCGAGCCTTTTTTTCAGTTTGAAAATGGATTCAATAGAGCAGTAAGTATGTATTGTTACTCTGGTGACTGGTAAAAAAATAGAAAAAGAAGACGTCAACGCCAATTTTACAATACCTTGTGGTATGCAAAAATCGTATCGTGGGCAAGGAACTTATATCTCCTGAGATATTAGGAATTTATAAAAGGCGGAAACTCATTACTGTTGCGTGGCGTGGCTTGGTGTGGCGCGGTGCGTCAGAAGCATATCGGTTTTGGTAATCTATGAAACCTATATGCATCAGGGCGTGCGTCGCCACGCCATGCCACAGTAACGTGTTTGCGTCTTTAAATTGAACTGCGGCACTTTTTAACCTTTATTTTACTTTTTTTTGCAAGCAACACAACATCGCTGTTAAAATGTCAAACACAATACCTATATGTCAACTTTGTCAAGTGTCAACCAAAACTTTGATTTTAGAAGGCAATGTTTACAGTTGCGTTTGATTTGAATTTTTATTTATTTTTGCTGGTTTCCAAATAAATAATAAATGGACGAATTACGAGGACCCAATATACAAATAGTATTGCATGTTAAAGAAGGTATTCTTGGTTTCCGATTGCTTCACTGCTCTTATTGTAATATTTCTTAGAAACATCTATTATTATAAGGTTATTATAATTTTTAGGCCTTGGTTTTGGATTTTTACGAGCTCCGTTTATAGTTAGCGGTTCACTTAATGGTTATATGTTGGAAACTGATCCTGTAGTACCTTCACATGCTCCTGTTTTCGACGCAGAACTGGTTTGGGAAGCTGATAAAAGAAGATTTCGCAGGTAAACCCTACACAATTGTATCGCAAACATTTGTGGCCTCCTACTTGTTACAAAATCGTCCTTAATGTAATTTCAAACCCATATTATAATTTCCTAATCACTTTACACTACAATCTTGTTTATGGGTGTTATTGCACTTATCAAAATATCTTTGTCTAATGTACATTTAATTTTGATAAAAGAAATTATACAACTTCATTCCGTTAAATTTGATCAAATATGTACATTGGGCAAAGATATTTGATAAGTGGAATACCACCCTAATATAAATAACCAAAGTAATCTTGCTGACTTTAATCCATATTTTTAGTTTACGTATACAAAATGTGCCTGTCAAAGTGGAAGTCTACACTATGGGAACACAAGGAAGAAAAGATAAAGTTGGATATTTGCTTCTGAGTCTGCTCGGAGCTCAGCCATGCCCTTCAAATAAGATTGTTGATGTATGTGTCTATCTGCAAGTTCTAGTTGTAAAACAATTGTCTTTCCAATGACAAACTTTGTGTATTATGTTTATGTGGCATTTAGAACCATATTTTAAAAATGGTATTAATTTTAGATAAAGCATGCTTGGCATAGATTACTTGGAGTCAAGTCTGAAGGCAAGTGCTGTCACCCACAGCTGATGATGAGCCTCTCTATTGAAGACCGGGTCAATACTCCTACTCCTGTAAGTTTATACAAAATACTAATAAATTTTAACCCTTTTAACCTCAATGTGCAATGTGTGTAACCCGTGCCCAGCAGTTGGATGTTTATAATAAATAAATAAAATAAAATAAAAAGCATTTACTTCAGGCAACTTACAAACCCATACATAGGTACTCAAAAAAAAACATGACACAAATAAATATACAGATACAAATACATACTATAATAATAACAATACAATAAATAAATACAAACACTATCGGACAGAGCCAGCAACATGTCTGCTACAGCAATGTCTGATATAGGTACAATCTAGTCGCCCGGCAATCATCTCCAGAACGGTATTGGAGCTGCCCCATACCCTGCGCACCAAGGACGCGCACCGCTAGCGCATAGTGGTATGGAAACAATCGGTGCGCGCCCACGCAAACATGCCAGAGGCACTGCAGAAGCGGGGCAGCCCCAACACCGCGTTTATGGTGTGATATGATGATGAATGGTGTACCTGTTGTATATGATAAAACAACAGGTTTTGCCCTTATAATTTCTAAAGTAGCAGCGGGCAGCATAGGTTTGATCTTTTTAATAATAAAACTCACATGTCTTCTTATCAAATGGTTTTGAGGCAGACCCTGGTGTTGGAGTTTGTCAACTCGCCCAAAAGGCTTCATACTTGATTTAACAACTACCACATTAATGATAACCGGGACTCACAGCTTACGTGCTTTCCTAACCATGGAGATGCTCAAGGATCAAATTGCCACAAAAGGTCATCATGGACTGACCTTGCCAAATGTTGCTTTACCTCGATGATTGTAATAATCATCTCAGTATACTATGAGTGGTTCACACTTATGACTATGATGTAAACTATGATATTTTATGTAAGAGGAAGTCCAATGATTCCTGCCTTACACTATCATATACCTTGTTTCAGAGAAATGAATTACGCATGTTCCACAGCAATGAGATTGCATATCCGTCAAAAGCTGCACCAATAAAAACACCACCAGTCAGACCTATGCAGTTGACAATAAGTAAGTGAAACAGCATTGTTTTGTTTGTGTACAAATTGTTAGGAAAAATTTATTATTAAATGTCTTGGTGCCGGTGGCACTGCTGGCGTGTAGAACAATACTGCGCATGAAGTTCAAGTCAAAAATGGTATTCGGTTTTCCTGTCATTAAATTTTCATTATCAGCTTGGAGTATAGAAATGTACCCAGTTATTATTGAGGCAGTATATCCAAGCCAGTTATTTTAATTTAAATCCCGCGAGACAAATAAATGATTCATAGATATTTGTATCGAGTTTGATGTACTGTGTTTCTAAAGTCCCCCACGATACAGCACTTGTTCCCTAGTGAAGGTGTTGCCTTTTAAAAAAGATAACAAAAAAAATTAATCCAATACAATCTCTGCTTTGACTGTATATAGAAAACCAGTTTTTCTGTATTGATGGACATCTTATCACCCTCAGATGAATATTATGCAGAAAGTAAGAAAACGGTGTCATCCACTGATCTAAAACCTAGGCTGATATGTGACGAAGGCCTTATACAAATTGGCAAAGGGAAAGAACGTTTTGTTCTCGCTTTTGTTATTGGAGCTGTGGAAAATGTTGATTTGGTATGTATTTTTTCTTTCTAATAATATGGTGTTATACTCGTGTATGACAGAACAGGTTTGGTTAGTAACCACCCTTAAAGTAGAAAAGAGTTGTTAGTAAGTTGAAAAATACGTATGGGTAATCAGTAACAATGTCTAAAAAACCCTAGATTAACCCTTCTGGCTAGTGCGGTATAGTAGTGAGAGGTTTATGGGTTAAAATGATGATTTTATTTGTAATATTTTCAGTTACTTCTAGAGCAAGATAAGGAGGCAGACTGCTATGTCTCCTATTCAGTCTTCACTCATGATATTATGACTGACAGGTAAGAACCCCTCTATTCTAAATTAGTCATTCATATAGTTTATAAGAACCTACTTTTCCAGACGCATTTTGAACGCCAATTACTTTTTGTTCAAACCTATTTTGTGCCACTATTGGCCAAAGGTCTTTCCGATGGTATTTGAAGGATCCTCGTTTAAAGTGGTCAGTTCTTACGAAGAGCATGTAAGTCATAAAATCGACAAGTTAACAATCTGCTCTTATGTTAGAAAGTTAAGGTGACAAACATGACAAAGAAAAAGAAATTTTAGTAAAAATAAAGAAGGAATGCTTAAGTATTTTATTCCAGTAAAACCGGTTGAACGTCAATAAATGATTATTAATTTTAGACTCTATTGTTATTGCTAAACGACAAATTTTAGCGTAGAAACTGACATGTCCGTTTACAGGGTAGCGATAGTGTCGGGTACTGCGGTTGGCGCGGGTAGTGTGGCGCAGTTCAACCAGCGCACGTCGCTCAGACTCGCCTCAGACCTGTCCGCGCTCGGACGGTACTTCGCACAGTGTCCATATCTCGTCACTAAGATTTGCTCCAATGATAAGGATATAGGTATACTCTTGTTTTTGTAACACTTTTATACCAGTAATCCTTTAAATTAAACATGTTCCTATACATAATGTATAAAAGGGAATTAAGTAATACCGTTTGGGGATTAAAACTATTGTGTTGATTAGCACAATTTTAAAATTACTATCTTGAATTATTCATATTTTAAAATGTTCTGGTCACGTTTCGCCATTTGCTAATAAGTTGGTATCATATAAACTGTCTGTAGTTTTTGACAAATTTTTCATATTATTACAAAATCCCCCCGCCAGATGGACCGACGATCTGGTAAAGATTGCGGGTAGCCGTTGGATGTGGGCGGCACAAAATCGCTCGCTGTGGCGGAAATTAGGTGAGGCCTATGTTCAGCAGTGGACGTCATTGGACTGATATGATGATGATGAAGATGATTACAAAATCTGTCACATGAAAAAAATTGTAGTTTTGTGAAACGTAAATGTGTGTTCCTTGGCCTGCTCTATCACCTGGTACCAAAAAACTCATTTAAATAATAAACAAAATATGTATAAATTTAATTTTCCTAAACTTCTAGAATAAACAACTTTACTAAATCTCTATACTACTCCAAAACTACATATCGTTTCCAGGCATCTGCAGCATGGATCTCCGCAAGCTGATCCCTACAGAAGACACCCGACAATTTATCGACAAGTTCTGTAACGTGAACGACGCGTTAGTGATACACGAGCGATGTTTTATACTGCGGTGTGACGAAGTACCTATTGGGGATTATAAGAGGAGGCCTTATGTCGATGTGGAGATGAGCTTGAAGTATGTTGGAGTTATGACTGATGTTCAGGTAAGAATCTGTTACGTTAATGACGCGTTAGTGATACACGAGCGATGTTTCATACTGCGGTGTGACGAAGTACCTATTGGGGATTATAAGAGGAGGCCTTATGTCGATGTGGAGATGAGCTTGAAGTATGTTGGAGTTATGACTGATGTTCAGGTAAGAATCTGTTACGTTAATGACGCGTTAGTGATAGACGAGCGATGTTTCATACTGCGGTGTGACGAAGTACCTATTGGGGATTATAAGAGGAGGCCTTATGTCGATGTGGAGATGAGCTTGAAGTATGTTGGAGTTATGACTGATGTTCAGGTAAGAATCTGTTACGTTAATGACGCGTTAGTGATACACGAGCGATGTTTCATACTGCGGTGTGACGAAGTACCTATTGGGGATTATAAGAGGAGGCCTTATGTCGATGTGGAGATGAGCTTGAAGTATGTTGGAGTTATGACTGATGTTCAGGTAAGAATCTGTTACGTTAATGACGCGTTAGTGATACACGAGCGATGTTTCGTACTGCGGTGTGACGAAGTACCTATTGGGGATTACAAAATATCGAATATTTTTTACGAAATTGAGATTTTTATCGTACCTAAAATTTAAATCCTTGTTGACGTTTTGCGCCAAAATATACTAAATAAAGAACATTGCAGTACAAAATATTTAAAAAAAGCCTTCACAGCGCCATCTAGTCTTAAATTAAGCAATTATATTTACTTGTGGTTTGGATACTAAACAACTGATATACTTACTACTTAAATATTTTTTATTTTATTAATTTCGATGCGATTTTTGTCGCGCTGAAATTGCGGTAATGGTGCGAAATGTAAAACTAAAAATGAATTTGTGTAATCTAGAAAGCTCCGAAGTTAACAGCTCGCAGCGCGAGTCAGCTGGAGCGCGGCGCGCGCGGCGACGCGCACGTGCTCGTGACGGGCAGCAGCTGCACCAACCTGCAGCACGACGCGCACGGGGGACTCGCCGCATACACCAACATCACTGCTACTAACACTGCTAGGTAACTATAATATTTACATACAATACTCGCCAAAAAACTTTGCGTCAACGAAGTTAGCTACAAGTATTACGATTTTAGGTGTCAGAGGGGGGCGCCACCGTCGCATAGCAACGTTGCTACCTCAGTCGTGCATCTCGCTCTGATGCGTTACGTAGTCTCGACGTCTGTGCTCCAACGTACTGTAGCTAACTTCATTGATGCAAAGTTATTTGGCGAGTATTGTACCTATTTTTATTTTCTTCTTATTGATTAGTTTCATTCACATTAACTCTACCTCACTCCTATTGGTTGCAGGGCGATGTATAAGTTTAATCTATACTAATATTATAAAGCTAAAGAGTTCGTTTGTTTGAACGCTAGGATCTCAGGAACTACTGATCCGATTTGAAAAATTATTTTTAGCGTCAGATAGCCCATTTATTGAGGAAGGTTATAGGCTATATAACATCACGCTACGGCCAATAGGAGCTGAGCAGTGGCCAAACAAAAGCGACGGGAGCGAAGCCCCGGACCACTTCTAGTTACTAATAAAATTATAAATGCAGAAATTAGTTTGGACGGATGAATGTGTGGATGGATGTTTGTTACTTAATCACGGGAGAGTCGCTTAAAGAAATTTCACTCGCCTATAGATTTAAAGTCTGGCATAACACACAGGCCACTTTTTACACAAGCATACATACGACGAGGACGGAGCCACGGGCGGAAGCTAGCCTGTAATAATTAAAACAATATAAAACAACAAAAACAAATGTGTTTTATTTGAATTACAGATACAGAAACGCATCAGGCGACGCGGTTCTTCAAACAAATCAAATAACTGAACTTATAAAGAACTTGTGTGACTCGTTTACACTTAGTCAAGAGAAACTGCTTGCGGCGCGAACTAAACCAACTACGGCGGACATGCAAGTACAGTGTGAAGAAGACAAGCAAGAATTAACGCTAGATGGGATGCAAGAAGCGAAGCAAGATGACGTGTCAGCAAAGACAAGTGCTAGGGACAGGTCTTTAGAAAGGTGAGGGTAATAGTAGTAGTAGAGGGTATAGGTAGGCAGCGGCCCGGCTGTGCTCCTAACATTGCCAACGTCCATGAGCGGCGGTAACCACTTACCATCAGGTGGGCCGCTAGCTCGTCTGACACTTCAGGCAATAAAAAAAAGACATCTTTTTTATTATTGTAGGTGACAGACACCGTCAATTCAATTCATTATTTAAATTAATTAAAAAAAAAAGAAATTTTCTTTTTTTTTTGAATGACTTTATTGAATGAAAAAATTGTGTAAATGACAGATTACAGCTAATTGACGTCTCTGAGTGCGGCCGTAAGAGTACTTAATAAATAGACAATTTATTAAAGTTGCTTAATGATTATGACAGACACTTTAATTCGATTCTTAATTTGAATTAGTTAATTTAATATTTACAATAATGACTGGCCTTTTGGTCTAGTGGTTAGTGGCCCTGACTGCTAAGCCGGAGGTCGTGGGTCGATCGCCACCCAGGACAAATCTTTGTGTGATGAGCATAAAGGTTTGTTCTGTGTCTAGGTGTAATTTATCTATATTAAGTATGTATTTAAAAAAAAATGTATTTAAGTAGTATATCAGTTGTTTAGTACCCATAACACAAGCAAATATAATTACTTAATTTGGGAATAGATGGCGCTGTGTAAATGTGGTAGAATATTATTATTATAATATTGGTAAACACTAAAATTAGAGTATCAATGATGTATCCTGTCGGGCACAGCAAAGACTTGTAGGAGACTTTTCTTAAAGATCGGCAACGCGCTCGTGATGCCCCTGGTGTTGCAGGCGCCCATAGGCTACGGTAACCGCTTACCATCAGGCGGGCAGTATGTCTGTTTGCCACACACAAAACAAGTTTGTGACTGATCGAGTTTAAATATTTGTTCTGAATCTTGATGTACATTGTGATAAAAAAAAATATTATTATTATTATTAATAGGAGCTGAACAGTGGCCAAACAAACAACGACGGGAGCGAAATTTTTAAATTTTTTCACAAGTAATATAATTATTTCAGAGAACCAGTGAGATTGGAGACAAGCAAAAGTGAAACATATATCAGCCGTAATGAAAGAGGTACGTTTATTAGTAGATGTCATGTTTTTATCCGACTGCTAGGAAGGGTATTGTTTTTCGCGCGTATCTTGTATGTTTGTAAATTTCTTTATTCTCACGTTTCTTCCAAACAGCTGGATGGATTTCGACAGTTAAGGTATCAAACCCAAGTGTCCTTAGATAGATATTAAAAAAAAAAAAACGGCGGGCTCTTGGCGCCAAATTCTAAGTACTTCAAATTTATTTTTAACCAAACATATCGAGTATGTTACCAAAATAAACGGAATGAAATGGAGATTACAAATATATACTTGTTGTATTTAAATTTAATCAGGAATAATAATTACAACAATTTTTCGGTCGTTTTAGTGTGTTGCTTTATGTTGATTTTTTGCAGTCGGTTTATTTCATTCATGAGCAACCCATTAAGTCCCACTGCTGGGCTCGGGTCTCCTCTCCTCTAACTAGATAGCTGAGAGGGTTAAGGCCATAATCCACACACGCTGGCCTAGTGCGGGTTGGTGGATCAGACATACTCATAGAATTTCTTCTAGTGTCTATTTATTAATTAGGTTATTTTACTTATTTTGTAATACGACGGGAGTGCGACCACACGCGACGGTATCGACAATGCGCTCGGCTCTCACTCTCTATCTCACTCTAGTCAATGACGGTTCCAAGTGAAGAAGTACCTATAGGAAAGTGCCGCTTGATGCGGCTAGGTGTAGTGCAACCCTTAGTCGGCCTGTATTCCTAGCACCACGCCTAGTTTTAGGAGTATCTTAGCACCCATTTATGTCCCACTGCTGAACAAGGTTCACCTCTTCTATATCTAAAGAAAGAAAGAAAGAAAGAAAATACATTTATTCTATCTAATATATATCTAATAATATATATCTAGACTAAAAAAAGACTAGAAAATTGTTAAGTCCCATGCGACCCAGGGCTTGTTCTCTAGTATGGGTGTTGGAAAAAAAACTTCAAAAGGTTAAAAATATAATTTACAGATATGGTGAAAGTTGCAATGTCGGTTGTAGAAAGAGACTCGATTATGCAGAAGTTTGTGGACGAATTGGAAGATTGGAAGGAGAAACAACAGGAATTGTTTAAGTGCCAAGTAAGTTATGTACTGCCCCTTGATTCCGAGCTGTCGGAAAACTTTCGGCCGGAAATTTAGGTTTAATTAAAGTTAAAAAACAATGTTATGCCTAGAAACAAATGGTTGTAGAAAAAAATCTTATATTTTTCAGTTTGCTAACTATGCTAAACTATTTTCTAATATTAAATGGCGTACCTGACATATGACATGATAACCTATTAAGTTATTATATACTAGCGGACCCGATAGACGTTGTCCTGCATGATAAATCAATCGATTGCATTTTTTATATTTTTTTATTTGTGAATCTAAACCATCCTCGAATCCACTTGAACACATACACAAAAATTCATTCAAATCAGTTCAGCCGTTTAGGAGGAGTTCACTGTCAATACACGTACAGAAGAATTGTATATATAAAGATATAGAGACTCGGTGTCTGGGGGCTTACTATGAATTTCGACATTCGAATGTTCGGTTTTAATGTCGCTATTATTATTATTGTCTTTAATTTCCCATATTTATAATATTACAGTTAAAACGTAAAGAAGAATATCACCTAGAAATGCTGTCGCAAGAATGGTCGAAGAAGCGAAGCGAACTGGAACACAAGTTGAGCAAGGGTGTAGAACAGTGTCGCAACCTTGCCGCTGACCTCAGCAGGGCCACTGAAGACTTTAGGCTGAAGGGATATCGCAACACGGAGAGAGAGAAAAAGGTACTATTCCTGGTGTATATGCAGTATATGTTACAGTCAAAACTCTTAACCAATCAAAAGCAGTTTTGTCTGGCTATTGGCCGATTTCAATAATCTATCTATCTATGGAATCGGCCATAAATAATTCAAAACTCTTAAGAAAGTAAGGAGGTCGGAACCAACTATTTAGGTTAGGTTAGTTTTTATACTAATTATAAAAACCTAACCTATCCTAATGACCCCAGAGCTCCCAGACGTTATTTATGTTCTGAGAAACAAAATGTAGGCGAGAAGGTAGTGTTAGTATGTACTATGAACGTGCGCATACTATACATATAAAACAAAACATATCAAAACTATGTTTGACTGGTTAAGAGCTTTGACTGCAACATGTATATGCCTATTATTATTGTATAAACTAAGGAATAGTAACAAATATTCCCACAAATTTAGTAATAGTAACCATATGAAGCTATTCGATCCCGACCGGCAGTACCAATGTGGATTCCACTTTGTGGAATTTATATGTACTAGTCAAGTGACTTACCATCTGCTTACAGTGAAGGAAAATATCGTGAGGAAACCCACATACCCTACAAGAAATTCTACGAGTATGTCTGATCCACCAACCCGCACTAGGCCAGCGTGTGTGTTAGGGGAGAGGAGGTCTCCTCTCCTTTAGCCCAGACGTGGGATTTAATGGGTTGCTGATGAAAATGAATCACATGATAACACAGTCTAAATAAAAAAAAAAAAATCATAATAGCTTATCAAATTTTTGTTTTAGCTCCTAGATGCAAAGAAAGGTCTCGAAACGCACTACACAAGCAAATACCAGGAGTTAAGAGAAGTATCTCAAAAGATGGAAGATGACATGAATCATCAGCTCAAACTAAAGAGTATGGTGATCGATGAGTTAAAACTCAAAGTAGAACAGCTGGAGAAACAAGTGGCATTATTGAAGGTAAACTTGATACTTTAAAAAAATCTTGATACTTTATACCTTATACTTAATACCACGACTATAAGTCGGGCGGGGTTTCGCTTCCGTCGTTCTTTGTTTTGCCACTGCTGAGCTCCTATTGGTCATAGTGTAATATTGTATAGCCTATAACAATACAATTTTTTTTCAAATACCACATTAACTATTTGCCTGTTACAAATAGTACGAGAGCCCTGGTACCCATATCACAAGTTAAATCTTACTTTAGGTACCAGTAGCTAACTAAATTTTGTGTGTACTTCTTGATTGTTCCAATTCATGTGTATTTCTATGTATGTATGAGACAATAAAGATTGTTATTAAATTATCATATAACGGGTCTACGTCACGTATTATATTAAAATTTAAGGAATATGAAAATACCTTATTTGTTTGCCCGACGTTTCGGTCGAATTACACCGACCGTGGTCACGGGTCACTTAAATATAATACGTGACGTAGACCCGTTATATAATAATTTAATATGTGTACAAGTCGCGAAAGTTTAAAAGATTTTAAGATTGTTATTATTATTAAATCGTACCAGTAGTTCCTGAGATCCTAGCGTTCAACCAAACAAACACTTCAGCTTTAATATTAATATACATTATATTAATATTGTTATAAATATGTTTGTTTCAGAACAATATAACGAATAGTGAAAAGGAGAATGAAAGTAGATATTCTGGATTAACTAAAGATCAAACTGCAAGTCTTGTACAAGAACTGGTCAGTATTTTTATTTTAATACTTACTGCTATTGTGAATTTAGAACGGCCGTAGCCGGGGTTTAGTTTCGGGGAGGGGGGGGGGGGACAACATACACTACAACTACAAAATTATATATAGGTACCATCTTGTATTAATGGAATACTTTTAAACATTTCGAGGGGGGTTTGAACCCCTAAAACCCTCCCCCTGGCTACGCCCATGGAATTTAGTATCTGTGTAGTGTCGGCTTAAGAAACCATAATGTCACTTCTCCATCTCAACCCGTGGGTGTCGTAAGAGGCGACGAAAGAAGTCACCTTATGCAGAAAAAACTGCGAGAAAAGGAAAAAATCCTATACCAACCCGTTTAGCCAGCGTGGTATAGTGAGCAAAATTTCCTCCACATTCTTTGGAGGAGACCCGTGCCCAGCAGTGGGACGTTTATGGATTGGAATTGGATTTTAGGTGTCAGAGGGGTAAGCTCTCTGCAGTCGCATAGCAACGTTGCTACCTCAGTCGTGCATCTCGCTCTGATGCGTTACGTAGTCTCGACGTCTGTGCTCCAACGTACTGTAGCTAACTTCGTTGATGCAAAGTTATTTGGCGAGTATTGTAACACTACATATCTATTTACAGAGGTATCTAGAAGAGAAGCTAGACAGCGCAGTACAATCGAAGGCGTTCTTCAAGGAGCAGTGGGGCCGCGCGGTCCGTGAGTTGCATCTCGTCAAACTGAGCACTAGGAAACAGATGCTCACACAACTGCAGCAGGACAGGAAACAACTTGGAGAGATGGGGTAATTCAGTCTTACATTTTTACGTTTCTATACCTCAAAATTTAGCACTGGACGTCATTGGGGTGTTATTATAATGATGGTGATGATACCTCAAAAAGAAAACATGGATCCCTTATAGGTATCACTCGTGCCTCTGTCTGTCTATCCGTGTGGGTCACAATAAATTTTCTAAAACTACTGGACCGATTAAGTTAAATTTTGGTACATCAATACTAATATTATAGAGCTGAAGTTGATTGAACGTGCTAATCTCGGGCACTACTGAACCGAATTGAGAATTCTTTTAGTGTTGGATAGCCCATTTATCCAAGGCTATATATATATATATATATCCTATATATGTTCCTAAGTCTAGTGTATTGAAGTACCAGAAATTTTCTCAATATTACGTACAGAACCCTTTCGAACCGAATTAATCATCCCCATCGCGCGGTTTTCAGAGGAATTCCCTTGCGGAAACTCAGGATTTATGAATTTGTGTTTATTAATGAACAGTATGAACAAATTGAACAACCCAACGAGATTTTCTTAAGGGACTAAAATATGGGGTTCAAATGAGCGAATAGATTTCCTTAGGGTCAGCAACGCGCTCGTGATGCTCCTGGTGTTGCTTCCACAGGCTACAGTAACTATTTACCGCCAAGCATGCTGTACGCGTGTTTACAAAAAGGAGTTCATATTTTTTTTGTGTGTGTATACCACACACACAAAAAAAATATGAACTCCTTTCTGTTAAGACCGGACGGACATTATCTGTCATAACACTATAATTTTTTTTCGTTACAGACTTGAGACAATAGAAGATTTGGAAGAGAAACTAAATCAGACGCCCGTTGATATAAAGAAACTGAAAGATGACTTCTATGTGGACTTATTAGCGAAAACGCCTGTTATTGAAAATCCTATGATGAGTATGTCTTGAGAAGATCTTTTAATACTATTATCATCATATAAATAATACAGGGTCTGTCGTTAGTAATGGATAACACCTTACCTGGAGGTAGCTCTGATATCAGGCTGCAAGAAAATAATATTTTTATTTCAGGGTTGCCAACGGTGTGAAAATGGTATAGACATTTAGATTTTTTTTAATTATGCTACATTGCCCACTCATTCAGTTGCCATTTCAACAAAATTAGATATTTTTGTGTAATTTTTTTGATATCGTACTCCTGGAGAATTGCATTATTTAATTTAATTTCATTTTGAATCCTCATTAACGTAAAACATTATTTAAATTAACATTTCAGAATTTTTCAATTTTTTCAGATTTTATTTCTTTACTTGTAGTTTTCTTGATTGGGAAAAAAGAAATAGGGTGCTATATAGCTGCCCATATTTTAATAACATGTCTAGTATGTGTATATTCTAAAAAGGTATATGAATGTGTACTTAAGCAAACAATATTAGTTACAAAAGCAAAAGAACTAAGCAAGGTCGAAATTTAGATTTTTCAACAAATGCTGTAATTTTCGTGATTTATGTTATAATACTCCAAGACATGATTTTGTTCAATTAAGATTCCAATTGAATAGGATCTAATAACCTTTTTTATTTTTTAATGCTTTGTACTTTCTTTCAGATAATGAAGTTCCAGATGAAATACAAATGCTTGACGAATTAAAGTAAGTTTCACATCACATTAGTTTTATAGAGGCGAACGATTGTGTGTGTTTGTTTGTTAATTCTTCACGTTCAAACGGCTGGACCATAAGCTGACATTCTGGATTAATAAGTAGGCATTTTTTTTAAAACTGCGGGTAACACCGCGGGAAGCTGGTAATCCTAACTGATTTTATGAATGCGAAAAGTGCGTTTGCTTATTTGTTTGTTTGTTGCGTTTTATCGCCATAACCACTCAATCGATCTTCATGAAATTTCACAAAGAGATAGTGTCGAGAGAGATCTTGATGGCTATATTTTACTATTTCTTTAATAATCTCGAGTGCTCCAGTTTCTAGTAGTTTATTCTAGCAGTCTTTACTAAATACTATAAAATTAAAGCTATGTTCAAGTAAAACTTCCGCGTGGAACTAGCGCAATTTTGTGAGAACAACTTTCATAGATAATATAAAGTGTTTGCGATAATCTCGCGTTTCTGGAAACGCACTTACCTCTTCTGACTAGCACTTCGACATTTGGAAGTTATTATAAAAAAAAAATTCTAATGCAATCTGATGTTACAGACATACGCCTAAAAATCCGCTGAACGATAGAATCAATGAGTTGATAGCTCAGCGCGATAGGCTCATCCAACAAGACGACCCAGACGAGGAAGTGGTCAGGAGTCTCAATTATGAAATACGCAACATGTTGCTCAATTGTGGCACATAAAACTATAATGTTAGCTAAATTCTAATCAATTGTTTATTGTACCTATTATTAATGTTATTTATTATCACGTGACTTGTTATTATTGTTGAAGGATTTCTATTTAATAAACGCTTGAAGACTGATAATTGGCTTTGTTTTATTTTCACATAATTACATTTTAATTTATCATTTTGCGTGATTTGTAGCGTGGTAGGTTCATTTCTTCATTACTGAGGGTTTTGTTGATGCTACATTTATAACTCAAAAACTAGGGCTTCTAGCGAAGATCTGTTGTCTCTCAAATTTAGTCGCTAAGGAGAAGTTTGTCGCCAAATAAAAAATAATAAAATTGCCATATTTTGTTATTTTTTGTCATCTAGTAATGGCAATTTGTTGGTTTTTCTGTTATTTTACTCTATTATGGAAAATGAATGGTAAAATACAATTTAAATTACACATGTTTAGTAAACTGTGTGTGTTCCGATTGTGGATGTTACGCTTACGAGTGTACCTACTTCTCTCTGGTCTGTTTGTTCCATAAATGCTTTTATGTATGAGAATTTTAAATTGATTAATTGTGTATTGTTATCGAATGTGTCAGTAGTTCAAGACCGCGATATTATACATAAAACACTGTCTGTGTGACATAAAAACAGTTATTATGTAATAATGTTGATATAATCGACTAAAAGTAAATAGAATGTTACTAATCTCACTTCCTTACTAGAATGACGTATCGTATGATTGCAAATCATTTGACGTATTATTTTATTTATTCGCTGATTCGATTTGATTCCAAGCGACCAAAAGTAATTATTACAACTTTATTTGACGAAATATAGTGAATGTATTCAGTGTGAGATACGCTAGTGTATACAAAAATATTTAATGTTTGTCATTTTGGTTTAAGTCATGGCAAAAACTAAAGTTACGGGAGCTACGAGCAGATTAAAGCAGGATTATCTTCGGCTCAAAAACGACCCTGTTCCATATGTGACTGCGGAACCAGTGCCATCAAACATTTTGGAATGGCATTATGTAGTCAAGGGACCAGAGAAGAGTCCCTACGAGGGTGGATATTACCACGGCAAAATTATATTTCCAAGAGAGTTCCCTTTTAAACCGCCATCCATATACATGATTACGCCGAACGGAAGGTTTAAAACAAACACCCGATTGTGCCTTAGCATTACCGACTTCCATCCCGATACCTGGAACCCGGCGTGGTCAATATCGACGATATTGACTGGCTTGTTAAGTTTTATGTTAGAGAAAACACCAACTTTGGGATCTATAGAGACATCAGATTATCAAAAACGATGTTTGGCAGCCGAATCTTTGGAAATAAACATCAAAAATAAAATGTTTTGTGAGTTGTTTCCTGAGTATGTTGAGGAGATAGAGGTACAGTTGAAGCAGAGGCAAGAGGCGATGCTACATGCTGACAACACTAATACTACAAGTGAAAGTGAAGTGATAACAGATCAACAATCTAATATGTATTACATTTTGACAAACTTATTTGTGTTGGTAGGTTTTGTATTCCTCGCGTACATGGTGAAGTATGTGTTAGTTTCCATATCTAATGATTAGGCAATATAGTTATGTATTTTATATGTAAATACTTGTAATTTATTTTGTAAATACATCTATTCCATTAGAGGCAAATTTTGAAGTTTTATGACATGCTAAGCATATAGAATTGCTATTGTATGAAATACTAATTTGATTTGAATGGATAAATTATCTTACTTCTTTATCAATCTTCTATGTGTGAGCTGTTAAAGCTAAAGTTAAGGATTAGAAAATACTTTTGTTTAATATTATTTCTTTTGTGTTTCCACTAGTTACCAACATTTTAATTATTATTTTAACTTAATAACATGTCTAAGTGTCTATTTATTAATTTGATCTGTTTACAAACTCAATTGTGTTATGTTTTAGAAACTGATTAACTAGTACCTACATTTCAGAGAAAATCAAACATTTGCCAGATTTACAACCTGTTATTTGCTGCCTTATTGAATATTTAATATAATATCACAGGTGTGTAAAACACTGCGCAATAATGAAAGGTATTTAAATGTAATTATCCATAATTAGTGTAATTTAGAAAGTTCTGTTTGAAGAGTAGCAAGCTAGTATTTCTTATGAGGAAAATAAATTAGTGTATTGTGATAATAGATTTTCACTTCTGCAAGTCATCGAAATGATATTGCAAATTAGCTTTTATTATAATATAAATGTGAGTTGAAATTGGCAAACTTTATAGTAAATTTAATCAATTACATTTGTAATGTAATGCTTCAAGCTGTTTCAATCATGTAACTTATAAATTATCAAATGTGCTTGAGAAGTGTTTATTTATATGGAGAATATGCACCATCACAATTTGTTGTAGATATTCATTTGGAAAATGATTTACCAGCACCCTTAATGTTTGAAGCCTATTTATTGCATTTAAATTATTTCATCCTTGTTTCTGTTACTTTACTGACAATGTTTACTGTTTGGGTTTAACTACAAAATCTGTTCAAGTAGATATTAATAATGTTTGCATGATTGATGAGGTCTCTTAAGAATTTTGTCTAGTTTACAACTCAAAATGTTGTTAGCAAACGAGATAACTATGCAGTGCTGCCCTATCTAAAAATATACACTATTATCCATACTTATCTCCTTTGCCAGTAGCAGTCAATTACAAAGTTATATCCTCAGCTGTAGCTATGTAGATAATAATTCTAAATATGCCAATGACTAACATCAATAAATTATTTATGTTATATAAAAAGATTTCATCACAAAAATGTGAGTCACTCTTCTATGTCCAGCAATAAATATCATTGTTATATGAATTGCTTGCATAAAACTGTATCAATTTAAAATTAGAAATTGATTTATAACACAATTCAAATGTATTTCTTAGATAGTGTAGACGTTGGTAGTTTAATCTTGACAGTTTATTATTTTGTTTGTTTTGAATAAAAGGAATTTGATGGCTCTAATGATAGACTATAGGGGTTCCCAAACTTTTAAGATAATGGAACACCCACCAAATATTGTTTATTATATTATGGAGAACCTCATATCAAATGATTACAAATCAAAGATACTGTAATTTAAATAAGAACATAAACATCTACTTAGTAACTGTGGTATTAAATAATTGGGTGGAACCCTGATGAGTTTTCCATGGAACTTTGGGAATCGCTGATAAAGGACATTTCAGCACTTGTATGGACAGATTTTGTAGTGATGTTTTTATTGCCAGGGCCTTACACAGCAAGGTTGGGTAGTTGCAAATAAAATTAAGGTAAAATATTATAAATGGTTTCTCAAAGGAAGAGATTCTAATTTGTTTTAACGTATGTTAGATCTAATTTTTTTTGGTACTTATGTAGATTTTGTTTTGTATTTGTCTTGCCTTTTTAATCTGAAGTTTTCTACTCAGCCTTGTGTGTAGAAAAGTATTAACGAGTCTTTACATGTGTGTTACGACTTTTAGGGGTTTTGCCATGTACTGCTGCACACATGAATACAAATAAAATATAAGGACTGTAATCATTGTACTATTGATTTTTGCAAATGTTTAAAATCTAGTAAAATGTTATTTTTATATCAAATGTTGTTTGATTTCATCCTCTGCATATAAATGAAATAAAAAATATTTTAGATCAACCCATTTATTTACTTAAAAATGTATTCAGTATCATTTCCAATAATGTTCATAGTAAATATATGAAATGCCACATAATTTTTTCAAATGAACGAATCTTCGTTGTAGTATGGTACAAAAAATTTGGTTGTATATATTTATTACTAATAAAACCTTATATTCATAAGATTGAGGAGACCCTTGCCCAGCAGTAGGACATTAAGTCGCACTCCTCCAAAACGGCTTGACCGTAAAGGGTTGATATTTTATTACATATTCATAAAATTGTAGTTGGTACGTACATAAAGTACGTAAATATTGACCATAAAACTTAAGCTGATTGCTAAGGAAGGCATCCATGTTTCATATACTGCAATATACTATAACTACTATTGCAATAACAGCTAATATTGCTTTTATACATTGGCTATTAATTATTGTACATTATATTGGAAGATTGCTAGAACCTTAACCAGCTTTCTTGTATGTATAGGCAACAAAGAGGTAGGTCTATTATGACATATATATTTTGCTAAAGCTATAGTTTTATATCTATTGGTGTTCCACAGTGACAAATGTTATATCATAAAGTACATTGGATTGCTTTACATGATATTTACCTTAATATCTAAGAATACTACTTATAACACAGTATTTAAATAAAAAAACACCATCCACACAACAGTTGGAAGAATGAATAGTCATTACAATAACCTATGTATTTAGAATTTTGTGTAAAAATAGCATCAGAAAAAATTCCTGTTTGCAAGGAGCATGTATTATTTACATGATTGCTTACTTATTTTTATTTATTCATTTTTAATTTCTTCTTCTTCTTCATCCCAGTCACTGACCAAGCTTTTTATATTATCAGTTTTTGGTATTATTTTTGCAGTTGCAAGATTTCCTTCTTTATTGGCAAGTACTTCTGTAGAGCTTTTCTCTCCTTCTGTTGGGACATCACCATTGTTTTCTTCTTGAGAATCATTGTCTTCCCAATCGTTTAGTAGTGATGATATCTTCTGATGTGCTGGTGCATCATTTAGTGCAGGAGCCATTGTTATTTCTTCCGGATCAATTTGAGGTTCTTGAGGAATAGTTATAGTGTCTTCTGGTATTGAATTTTCACTTTCTACTACAGGTGTGGGTTCTATAGTAGCACTCAATGCAGTGGTAGTAGCAGAGATGTGATTCTGTACTTCTTTTTGAATGTTTTCGATTGTTTCTTCTAGACTTTCAGATTCTTCTAGTTGTGAGACAATGTCAGCATTATTTACTGGTTTTGCATTAGTGGAATCATTTTCAGCGACATCATATTCATCCTCAGACCACTCTGATGTTAAGTGTTGGATCTTTACATCAGCTTCTTTAATGAACGTTGGTGGGTCATCTTTAGCTATATGGTTAATTTCAACAATATCGTCATATGCTTGCGACTCTGGAAGTGTTTCTGGATCTTCCAATGTATTGTGTAGATCAATATTTTCTGATATTTCTGAGTTTTCATTAACAGGTAAAGTCTCTATTACTTGTTGCTCTTGTGGAATAATTTCGGAATCAGTTGGTCCTACAATATTTTCAGTTTCCCTTGGTAGATGCTCATTTATAGCCATTTCTTGATTTTCATCGTTAGTAAGAACTTCTGGTATGTTCTTATTTTCTTGGAGAATTTGTATTTGTTCAACAGGTTTCATGACAGCACCTGTTTCTTCTTGCACAACAACACTATCTTGCACAATCTCTGTTTCCATTGTAGCTTCAATTAAGTTACAAGACTCTTCTTGAATCTCTGGCACTTCAGTTTGAGTTACATGTTCAGTGTTTATGGCAGTTAATTCCATTGATTTATCATTATCCTGAGTTCTTTGTGGAACAATTGTTTGTGGTTCAGGCAAATGTACATCTGGAAGCTCACCTAAGTCGTTAGTAGGTTCATTTTGCATTGGTTTAACTTCCTCACATGTAACAACATTGTGTAGTTCATTTTGTTCATTTATTGATATTTGCTGTATATCTGCACTTTGAACATTGTCTTGCCAAGTTGTGTCAGGCTGTGGCTCTAGTACATGTGCACTCATTACTGGAGTAGATGTAGTCACAGTTTCATAGTTTTGAGTAATGATTGCAGAGGATTGGACAAACTGTGACCCTATTCCGCCTGATGTGAGGATTTGGAACTGCTTGTTTTGATCATCAACAGGATGACTGTAAACCACGACTATGTTAGAGTTGTCAGTAGAGACAGCTTCAGTAACATTTAATGGATAATCTTCTTGAATAATCATCATTTCATTTGATTGAGGATTGTTTAAATTTATAGTGGCTGAATCTATTGTTGTATTATGAGGTGCAGTCAATACAGTTAGTGTTTTACTTGGATCACCATTGTCAAATAATATAGGATGATTTGCAGACATCAAAGCTTTATATTCTTCTTCATTTGATACAACAATTTGTATTGGTTGATTTATATTTGTAGCCTTTTTCATTAAAATGCTAGGCGGTTCTTCCAAGATTTTAGGAGTGTGAACATCTGTGTAGTCTACTGAAGTTGTAGGTTGTACTGCCTGCAATGAAGCAGAGTCCATCATATCTGAAATAATATATTGTTCACCACCTGACTTCGTCCTTTTGGGAATCAGCTGATTGTCTCTCATGATATATTCTATATTATCTATAAGAACTATTTCTTCTTCATTGTGATTATGAGATGCTGGTGGTGATGGAATGGTTATATCTTCAAGGAAGCTACTAGGTTCAGGTGGAGGTTTTCTAGTAGGTTTTGCTTTTTGTGGAGGTGGTTTTGGTGTACCAAAGCCAGGATTTAATATCTTCTGCTTGGCTTGTTGTTTTCTTGGGGAAAGTTGTATCTCACCATCGGGTCGTTGTTGTATTTGATATTGTACATCTACTTCTTCAAAATCATTGTCACAGCTTGTGCTGGGTTCGAATTTGATGTGATGGTACTTGGTTTCCTTGTCAGATTTCATTCTAGTTTCTTCAACAGGTTTCTCATCGTCAGAATCTTCAATGATACCATCATTTTTAGCTTCCTTTTTGTGATATATCTTAAGATGAGCATAAAGATTTCCATCTCGTAAGAAACCTTTCAAACAATAGATGCATTGTAAGTTAGTTTTTCTTTCAGCACTGTACTTATGTCCAGTGAGTTGTATGTGTTGCAGGAGTTGCTTAGTTGTATTAAATGGTGCTGCACAAACATTACAACGGAAGTTCTTTATGTCTCTGTGAGTCATTTTATGTTTTACAAGCAATCCTTCTGTCAATGCAATGTAGTTACATCTATTGCATTTTGGGAAATTATATTGTGGTGGTGGGGCAACACCATGCTGAGAATAAAGATGATGTAGTAAATAATTTCTCTTCAGAGATCTGAGGCCACAGTACTCACAAATGTTTGATACTGGCTTTTCATTATGAACTTCAACTAAGTGACGACGGAATTTGTAATAGGAAGTGAAATGGAGAGCTTTACCAGGTGTGCCACAGATTAAGCATATCCATGGGCCTTTGGTGTTCTCAGCACCCATTGCTATAAGTTTAGCTGCTTTTTGTGAATCAATTACATCAGTTTCATAAGTGCAATCTGGTTCTTCCTTGAGTTTTGGTTTTAGCTTTTCAACTTCTTTTATATATGTAGGAGATGGTTTCTGCTGCTTTTTACCCCTGGCAGGAGTGTTAAGAATCTTAAGTTTAATGTTTTTATTACTTTTTACCAAATGTGGATATTTTTTCAATACTTCACTTATTATTTTTGCATGGTCCAAGTTAGAGGCTGCCTTGCTATCTTTAGTTTCTATAGTAACCTTTGGACCATCATCTAAAATTTGATCAAAGAGTTGACTTGAGTCTTTAGCGGTTTCATTATTGTATGATGATTGGAATATATCGATTTCATCCGACTCATTATGATCTGGGATATCGTCATCAAATATATTGTCTTCTCTGGCTAACCTTTTACATTCTACAATGTCAACAGTAGAAGTACCCGGCAACAACTTTTTGGAACTAGATGCTTCACTAAATATTCCACCTTTTCTAGACGAGTAGCTCTTAACATTCTCAGGATGGATCATTAAAGGTTTGCATGTATATGATATATTACAAAATGAGTTATCAAAAATATTATCTTGGTCAAGTTCTTCTGGTAGTTCATATCTTGACGGACGAGGTTCTCCAGGAGTTAGCCTCTTACTTGATATAGTCGGTTCTTGGTGTGATGGAGATATTGAGTATCCAGTAGGACTAGTTACAGTTTCAGGTGGTATTTTAAGCGGAGTAATCACTTTCTTCTCTCTGTATCCAACATTATTACTGTCGTTGCTAAATGCTTTGCTGTAGGATCGTTTAGAGTTCGACTTCATTATTCTAGGTGGTTCACTTGGTTTAGGCAAAGAATTTTTTTTTATTGAACCATAATTCTGCGCACTATTTTTAAGTGCCAAACGATGTGACTCAAGAAGTTTAGACAGGACAGGCATATTTAGGATTTGTGATGTTTGATAAAGTCTCTCTAGTAGATCCATCTTGAATTCCAGATGACCTGTGTACATGAAGTTAACGATGGGCACTACAACGTCGGCCTGCAGGTCGTCCGGCATCACTAGACAGTCCTCGTACATCTCACATGTTCGCTCCAACAGCTCGAAGTACTCAGTGCAAGCACTGAGTACTAGTCTGTGCACTTTCAACTGAGCATTGTCTTGAAACTGAAGCGTCAGATCACAGTAGTCCGTTCGGTTAAAAAAATGCTTTAACCTCTGGAGGAAATATATCCCCCAGTTGTCGACTTTCACTTGCTTCACGTCCGACATGTTTGGGTTTTAGTCTATCATAATACTGTGCGTCTTTCCACCATATCACGCGCTGAAACAAGAGTAAACTACTGTTATTTGACATGTATAGAAACAAAGTTATTTGTTACAATTTACGATAGCGGCAACGATCGATAGTTGAAGACTGACATTTTTGTAGATGCGGATTGGGGTGACGCTACTATGCCCGCACATAATAAACAGATTTCTTTTTATGTTATCACTTGAATTTTCCGCCACGACAGCGTGTGTTTTATTCATGAAACTTACCAATATTGCTCAAACTATTTGATTTGTATTTCGATATCGCGTTTGGTTCACAATCAACACAGAATTACTACACTAAATTCACCACAAGTTGACACGGCGGACGTAAGATGGCGGTGTTGTTCTGTCAAAATTCTACAAGCGGCCTCATTACGAACCACTCCGAAGCGAAGCTTGCTTTCGACGATTCAAGTTGCAGTTCAAATCATAACAACATCCATTACATTTAAAAAAAAATAAACATGTTACTAAAAATAATCATATATTTTGTTTTAGTAATAATAATTTTTTTACACAATATCCATTCATTTTAAACCATTAAATTCGCAGTTTATTTTTGATACATGTATTAGGTAATGAATTGACTGCGCAGTTGTCGGCACAAACGCCCTCTGCGTCTCTACTTTCAAGAACTATTGATTGCGCGCGTTCTAATTTTACGCGGCGCACATTGAACAGCGGGAAGTTATGACGCATCAAACGGTATTCTCGAAAGGTTGTCTATTATTACGTAAGGTAACTATTTTAAAGGACAATAGAGGGCTCTGTTAGCAGTTAATAGTTTTAATCAAAACTTTTATTGTAATTTGAGGAATTAAAATAATATAAATAAATCAGATTATATTATATCAAATAAAAATAAATAAATAAAATCTAAGTATAGGTCTGTACTAATAAAGCTGAAGAGTTTGTTTGTTGTTTGCTTGTTTGGTTGAACTATTTTTTTGTTGGACTGATGGTTGAACGCTAGGACTGTGGCTAGGATCTCAGGAACTACTGCCCCCTGATTCCGGAAAATCAGCCGGAAATTACAGATTATTTATGTTAAAAAACTTGATAAAAAATAATTAAGTAGACGATTGTTGTTCAATTTATATATTATAAGGATATTATGTTTTGTTTTTTGACAACATCTAAAGCTAAATAATATAGGTAGGTATGCTAAAGTTTTTGACTGACGGTCAGTCTGTTTGTGCAAGATAATCATTAAAAAGATTTTTAAATATTAGAGATCTGTGCAAAAAAAAACAATCTAGGTATATTCCCCTTGGTCGCCCTAACTTAATAATGGTTGGACCAATTCGGCAAATTCTTGGAAAATTTTTATGAGGAGAAACGGGAATCAAATTCCACGTGGGTGAAGCGGTAACAGCTGATGTGTAACAAAATCAATTATGAAATAATTATTTCTAAAGATATTAATAGTAAGTAGGTATGTGTAAAAGGACTTGGCGTATACTTATTTTATGTAAGTGAGAAATATACAGGCAGGTGTGAATTGATTTTTAGTAAATTAACAATAATAAATAAGTACCTGCCCACAAATTTATAAAATACTTATAAAAATATCTTGGATAAGAAAATGTTAATGAAAACGAATGGAAGCGAATATCTTTAATGATCATATAACTAGCAGATTCTGGATAGAGAGACTGAAAAACTAAGAAGTCCTATAACTACTAACGAATTGATAGCGTAACTACTGCAAAAGAATTTTATTGAAGCTATATAATATGTAGTTATATATGTAGTGACAAAAATAATTCTAGAATAATCGACATTTTAGCGAGAACTATACGGAACGTCTAGCCCAGTAAAACCAATAGGTACACTAAGCTGCCCCCTGATTCTGAGTCGTCGGAATTTTTATTTTATTAGGAAAACTTACAGCTAACAATAATTACAACACCAAGCATAATAGCAAAGGGTCAATTACAAGTTTTCACTGATGAACAGTATTGTAACAATTAAAAAACACATAGGTACCTACATTGACAACGATAATATAGGTATGTTACATACAATGTTAAATGGGTAGGTAGGTACACTACGCTATTATTTTCCCAGTAAAAAAAATAACATAAAATAATGGAATGCTCCCGCATCGTAAAGTTTTTCAATCTTTGAACGAAGTTTATTTACCTAAGTTATTTAGTGATAAATTATAATATTATCATCATCATCATCATTACAACCCATAAATTAATGTCCCACTGCTGGACACGGGTCTCCTCCAAACATTTTGGAGGGAATTTAGCCTACTATACTACGCTGGTTAGACGGGTAGTTATATGGTTTTGTTTTGAAATTCCCTTTTCTCGAAGAGCTCTTGTCTGCGTAAGGTTACTCAATTACCTACTCGCCTTTAACGTCACCCATGGGTTGATACGGTAGTGACATTCATCATCATCATCATATCAGCCCAACGACACCCACTGCTGGACATAGGCCTCACCTAATTACCGCCACTGCGAGTGATTTTGTGTCACCTGCATCCAACGACCACTCGCAACCTTGATCAGCCTTCTGATTCATTCTGCGCCTGTTGAAATTAAATATTTAAATTGTAGGTTCGGGAATGCTTCAAAATATTTTAGTAGGAGTTTTATTTTTTTTATTTGCTTCAAATACACAAAACTTCAGACTTAATGCCAAAGGCATTCTCTACCAGTCATGTTTTTATTTTTTTTGAACCATCTAAGAAGCTAACAATGAAATTATCTATTGTATTGTATAAATGTGTCGCAACAGAAACTTCGGAGCTATTTTGTTCTCAATTCATTATTTATCCACCCTTCTTGGTTCTTCGTATTAAATTTCAAAGTCCCTTTTTTCATCAACCTTGTTCTTCAGTTATTTTTTCAGGCTTTTCTCATACACATTCAATTTTATTTACACCTTGTCTATCCCGCTTGTTTGCGCCATTACCTAATTGACTTTTAATTCCGAGAACAAGGCAGATACCTGTGTAAAAATTATAATATGTTATTATGAAATATCTATGTAGTTTTTTGCGCTGATCCTATTCTTGTCAGATGCATTGTATGCTTTTTCTACTTGGCATTCTACGAGAGTGACTCGATTTATTTAAATTTTTTGAGGAAAAAACACCCTGCGATAATCGTCACTCCATCTAGACTGGGGGCGTCCTACATTACGCTTGCCGAGACGAGGCTGGCTGGCAAACGCTGGATGAGAGTAGCTGCAAATCGTACTCAGTGGCGTGCAATTGGAGAGGCCTATGTCCAGCAGTGGACTAGTACAGACTGATGATGATGATGATGAGCAAAAAACAGTGACATATTTAATGATTTCGGTAATTTTCTTATTAAAATGTTGGAACCATGTGACCAACACCATTGTCCACGAATTATTTAAATGAGTAAATGTTTTAAGGGAAGAAGGAAACAGAATGTATGAGCATCTAAAGTTCTAAACAATATCCAAGAGTAGTGATTAGAATAATAGAGAATAGATTTTGATAGAAAGAATATTACTAATATTAGTTACCTAGGAGAAACATAATTGTTCTTGTATTTACCTACTATATACCTACTTACATATTTTCTACGCACTCTATAACTTTCTTTATAAATAATAAATATTGACTGGCCTATTGGTATAGTCTAGTGTAGTGTGTAGTCAGGACAAATCTTTGTGTGATGAGCATAAAGGTTTGTTCTGTGTCTGGGTGTAATTTATCTATATTACGTATTTACAACAAAAAAAAAGTATTTAAGTAGTATATCAGTTGTTTAGTACCCATAACACAAGCAAATATAATTGCTTAATTTGGGACTAGATGGCGTTGTGTAAATGTGGTGGAATAAAAAAAAATGTTACCTAAGTATGATATCTTGCTCAGAAATAATATTGATGTACCTGACTAAGACTATGTATATTGTAAGGGGGCTGTTACCCATAACACAAGTTAAATCATATCTTGGGTACCAGTGTTCAATAATTATTTGTGTCATGTACACATCGCAAGCTTAATGGAATACTGACCTAACTAAAAATAAGCATTTTTTTGGGGAATCGCATAAGAAGATCTTGCTTGACGACTCATCCTACTTGTTGAAGCATACAATTAACTAATATAATTAATCATGGATGATTGTATTTTTAACGTATGGTATGTATAGTTACGATGGAAGATGACGCTAACAAAAGCCTGGTTCTTTACGTATCTCAATTCTGAACTTTCTACCAATAGGTGATTTTTCCATTAAGCATGCGACATTCGTTCATTTGGAGCGACAGTGACACAAAGAAATGGGAAATACATTAAAATGATCTCGATGTTAAGAATCTTCACTATTGTTACGAAACAAAATTAAATCAGGCGTAGTGCACAATTTAAAAAATACAGTTGTGTCACTGTCGCTCCAAATGAGCGAATGTAGGTATAGAATGTATAGTCTGCTTTGTGTTGCCAAAAAAGGTTTTTTTTTTTTTTTTTATTTTTTTTTTTTTTTTTTTTTTTTTTTGGGAAAACAAACAATGTCACATGAAGGTTGTATTTTTTACGAAATAAAATTCTATTTCATTCTTTCTCCAATAGATGCTGAGTACAACATAAATGATGAGTGAAATTTATATATTATCTATGTAGGTACACTCCTAACAGAAATACCAACTAGAGAAATATCCAATGGATGGAGAATAAGCGACATGAAAAAAGTGTTGCATCCATTCAATCACTTTCTTAAGCTAGAAAGCTGAGACTAATTCATCCTGCTTCGCATTACAGATAGTGAATTAAACGGTACATAAAATAAAACACCACCGACTATACATTCTGTAACTTAAGAACGAAGTAATACAACTGTTTAGACCACTTATAGCTGACCACTGTTCCTTCGTGTAGCAAGAAAAGAAGTTGGAACGAAGCTGATTTGTTGATCGCAGTCCCGCCCAACACTTGCTCCGCCTACTTCACTAGGCGATTGTCATGAAAATCCTGCTGGATTACCCTCAGTACGCTTTCAACCCTCACAGAGAAAACACCGTTTAACCGTTTATTCGTGTATTGCAATTTAGTTTACGTGTGTAAAGGGACGACGCGGCGCCGGAACAGGTGTGTATTACTTTTTATTTAATTTTTTATTTCGTGTCGAAAATATATTATGAAGCTCTGTGATGAAATAATAGCCAGAGATTTTTGAGGCCTTAAATTTGTATTTTTGTCGATACCTGCGTTTTACTTTTGTTGGTACTAACTGCCTAATTTTCCTTCGAAAAGTTTCGCTTGTCTTTAGATTGTTTGTCATGAAAATATCGGTGAAAGTAAGAAGCTAAATAATATGTAAAATAAAATATTGCATAGGTACCTTGTGATATATTTAGCTCGTTTAATAGAACTATATGGCAGGCTCTACCTCTACTTCGTAACTATTAGATATTAACCTGTCAACTGCCCCCTAATTCCGAGTCGTCGGAATGCACCCGCATTGTAAACTTTTAGAATAAAAGAACGAAGTTTATTTACGGTTTAAGTTATTTGTTGGTAGAAAATTGGTTATCGTCTAGAAATATTTTTTTTACAACTACTACTTAATTGTTTTATAGAATTTATATCTAAATAAACAGACATCTCCGGCTGAAAACTTTCCGACAGCTCAGAATCACGGCCCTAATCTTTATAAAATCTGGAGGACGTCATAATAGGCTTTTTACCGACATATTCCGAGGGTGAAGCTGCGGATGAGCGATATTAGCACAGTAGTGACACTATAGTTTGGCCTTATTTGTAATAATTGGACTGATTATTTTATTACCCCGTCAGCGAACTGGTCGTAGGCAAATTTGCTGACACATTACATTCGGATAACATATTACATTCTTAACTTGTGACTTTCATAAGTGTTACTTTGTAACCTAGATGAATAAACGATATTTCATATTTAAAAATCTCGTTGTTAGATTTAATTTATAGATTGATTTTAAAGCTGCAAGAGATCAAGGCGACTTAAAATCAGTTGCTGTGGCAGAAATTAGGTGAGGCCCCCTGTCTAGCACTGAAAGTCATTGGGATGATGGAGATCAAGATCCTGTAATTTTAATATCATGTCTGTGGTGCTTTCTTTCTAAAAATGATTGATTTGATTTTTTTTTTGATTCCTATAGACATTTTACTTCTATTAGAAATGCTGAGTAATTTCAATAAGAGTCCAAGAAAAGAACTTTAAATAACAATCCTCCTGCACAGGACCGCTGGTGGCGTAAATTAGGTGAAGCCTATGTCCATCAGTGGAGAGTATGTGCTGATATGATGATGATGATGTAATAACAATCTTCAAATCTACCAAAGAAATTGCTCTAACAATTAACGTTGTCATCTATAAACCGTGCACGCGCTAATAATAGCCGGGCATCGGATCATACGGCGGGCGCGGCGTACGTAACCGCCGTGAAAAAGGGGGAAATGCACAATTAAATTATTAAGTGACAGCTGTAGTGGGCGCGATTGTGGCCACGGCTTGTGGTTCATACTCGCCACCATCGACGGGAATCTTTTATCAGCTATTTTTGTGTGAAACTGTTATAAGTAATCAAAATATATGTACCCTGATCAAACTGTTGTATAAATGGAAAGCAGAGACAAATCTAATGTAGTTATGTACCTACACGTCACTTCACTGGTTAGGTTAATTAAATAAATGAAACATCATCACTGGCCACAGCATCTTTGCAGTTTCTAGGAAGATTGTGAGTTCTAGGATCTATGTTCTTCAAATGAAACATGGCTTGTAGCATATTCGCATAATTTTTGAGACAACGCCCCGCGGACAGAATGTTATTAGTAGGTACCAGGCTTATTATTTTTAAGTACCTATTTAACTATCTTCAGGTACCTACTTACCTATTTATATAAAAAGTAGTTATACCTACTTACCTGATCTTGTAGTTTCGATGCATTAGAATTTCAAATTGAATCGGTAAATCACTCTCGATTAAAGAAAACAAAAACCGCACCTAAGTAATCTGGCTTATAAAATAATGTGCTCTCTATTCGTATTAAAAGTTCAATTATTGGTACGTATATACCTACTTGATATTTTTTTAAACGTCAAATTGGAAAGGGAAGAGCAGTTTTAAAAGCTAAAAGTCTTTTATTTCGCAAGTCTCCGGGGAACTTTTTCCATATTTTTTGTTCGCGTCGACAATGGTCCTGTCGCTGCTTCTCATTTTACAATTAGGCTTTTGAATTTTGCCTACATAATGTATCAGCTATTGAAATGTCTGAGTTTGAAGAATATTGTGTTCGATTCAGAATATCTTTTTGTTTCTTAATTTCATGCTTTCGTATCGGCGGGTTCGTAAAGATGAATGAAAAATAATTATTATCTACTATTTACGGTAGGTTTTCTTTTTGTACTCAACAGAGTTCATAATAAAACTAGGCAAAGCATTTTAGCACTTATTTCAAATTTTTTTATCGGCAACAGATACATTTATTGAAACCTATTTTTAACCTTACCTATATTTTTTTTTTTATATATATATCTCAGTACCTGGATAAGTAGATAGATAGGTCTACAAGCATTATAATTTAGCTACACCTATCTCACATTGACTGGTTTAAAAACTACTTCTTTGGTGGGTGGTAAACAGTCGAGGTTTCAATCTTTATTGAAAAAAAACTTGGTAGGTACATGAAGCCATCAAAATTAATTAGAAACGTTTCGCATACGTATTCCCTTCAGAATTAATAACAACAAAAGATAAAAATTAGATCGGACAGTATGCAAATGAAGCCCACGGGCAAAATGCTAATTTCCGTGGGAGAGCCCGTCAAACTTTTTAATCTCATGTGACGTCACACCCCCCTCTCCCCTCACACGACACTGTTGTCAGAGGGATGATTGAAAGCAACTCATTTGTGTTTTTATTACTTTTTAATTTTTCCCATTTTCTCGAGTGCACGTCGGCGTCAAGTCCAACTTTGTTTTTTGTTGTATGTTCTTGATAATCTTTGTAGATTATTCCGAAAAATTCATAATTATAATACCATAAGTACCTACATGGTGTCATTTTTATAATAATTACGTTTAGTTCGGATTATGAGCAGCCACAACTTATACATCCATCTTTATATATTGTACCTAATTGGTGCGCTAAATAGATTAAAATAGCAAATACCTACGTACCTAGCCTATAATAATATAACATGGATGGTACGTCAACACAATAATATCCCAAATTAGATAAATTCATTTTATAGTAGTTATGTTTAAAAACTGATAATTCTATTATTTCTTTAACAATAAGCACAGATTGTGGCGTGCATCCCCTGTACGCATTGCGACCCAGTCAAACGCAAATTACCAAATTGCCCATGCAGCCAAAAATATGATTATGCATCTTATTCTGTAGTAATTAAGGGTATAACGAGTGTTGTGTAGGTGGTATAGTTAGTTGCGTATCGTGTGACATAGTATAATGGTATCTGATATAGAAACAGATGTCAGTGGCAGCCATTGTCTGATGGGTATTGTCGAGAGTCGTGACCTATCTTCGAATGCGGAGATATCTAGGGCGGTATACATTGGATTGATGTTTTGCAGAAATAAATATTTATCAAGTGTACACATAGACCTAGGATTTGTGCGCTAAAATCTATGAGTGTACATTATCATTTCAACCCATAAACATCCCACTGCAGGGCACGGGTGTACTCCAAAAATTTTTGAAGGGAATTTAGCATACTATACCACGGCGCCGGCCAGACGGGTTGGTATAGATTTAGGTATTTCGAATGTTGCTTTTGTCACAGTGCTCTGGTCTGCTAAAGGGATTCCCTTAGTCGCTTTTTACGACATCCACGGGTAGAAATGGGGTAGTGACATTATATATTCTTAATCAGTCACTACACGGAGGAGTGTACCTAACAAGTGTACAAGCCTAGAAAAATAGTATAAATTTTGAGTTACTCACTTACGCATATTGATACATTAGGTATTGTTATCATAAAATCTACATCATTCATTTTATTTCTTGCAATCCAACGCGGTAATGTGGCTAGCCTTTTTGGTACGTTTTCTCAGGAGTCTGATGTCAATCAGATATTCTATTTATAGAAATTTCCTGTAAATAGAGTATCTGGTTCTTTTTTTATTTAATAGGTTAGCTATGTATATTTTTAAGGTATGTGTAAGTATTTTATTGAATAAATGTATTTATTATTAAAATATTAATATAATCGACTGGCCTGTTGGTCTAGTGGTTAGTGACCCTGGCTTAGCAGCCGGAGGTCGTGGGTTCGATCCCCACCCAGGACAAATCTTTGTGTGATGAGCATAAAGGTTTGTTCTGTGTCTGGGTGTAATTTATCTATAATATGTAGGTACCTATGTATTTACAAAAAAAAAAATGTATTAAAGTAGTAAGTATATCAGTTGTTTAGTACCCATAACACAAGCAAATATAATTGCTTACTTTGGGACTAGATGGCGCAGTGTGAATGTGGGAAAAAAAAAAAAAATTTATAATCAAAACATTTTATTTTTATAACATAGACGTCCATCCGACAACCTAGTAAAGGTTGCGGGTGGCCGTTGGTAGCAGGCCTCACGAAATCGCGCGCTGTGGCGGAAAATAGATGAGGCCTATGTCCAGCTGTGGACATTCGCGGTCATTGGGCTGATATGATGATGAAGATAGACACTGTCAATACTTACAAGGTATAAATAATACTGTACCCTACCTATCTTAAAATTTGTTTAAGTAGTAGTAGTTTAAGTAGTCTGTAAATTTAATGTTAAATCTATGTATTATGATACTATCTACCTACTCCGTTTCATAGTTATCTAATGTACCTAGTTATCTAGACTCTTTTCAATTGTCTATGTCTCTCTTGTGACTCTAAAAAATACCCCTTATTACAATATTATATTTCTCGTCAGTTTATTAATAGGGTGAACGTGCAAATTGTCGTCCGTGTGACATTTTGTCACCCACACAACAAACCGCGACGAACTGCACTCGTTACGGGGAATTATTACCGCTCTGACATTTTTGTTATTTGGGGACATTATTATACCAATGTTAATTTACTTTATTCGTAATAACTATTAGTGGCGATTCTGGGATTAATAAATAATACATAGGTGAAAACTTTACTGGTTATATTATCAAAGCTATATTATTTTGTCGGTATACTTAGTGATTTGATCTCTTTATAAATCTACATTCTTACGGCCGCACTCAGAGACATCAATTAGCAGTAATCAGTCATTAACACAATTTTTTCATTGAATAATCGTCTTTAGGCGTATAGACTTAAGAATTACACGTTTTTACTAAATAAACATTAAAATTAAGTAACATCTCTGAGTACGGCAGTTAGATAACTTCTTTCTTACATTGGGTTGCTAGTATCATAAAATCATTGAATTTTATTCGACGATGATTAAAAATACAACGCGGGACAAATTTCCAATAAATTCCTGGGGAACCCACCACCCTATACTTAATGTGAGGTTACCAACTAATATAATTATGACAGTGGGGTTGAATGTGTTCACCCTCGCTTTTTAGCGGTCCTGTTCAACAACTGATAATTATATTGTATAGACGATGACGTCATACGAGGCGGACAGGATAATCACTCTGTGACGTATGCAAGTGTCGAGTTACTTAGCAGATGTATTGTTGTTGGTTTTGGACAGTCCAACTTGTAAATGGTTATATAATCTTATTTGTGATTGTTAGCTATTCAATGAGTATGGCTATACATAGCCACGTTGAATGTATTAAACTGTTGATAAGTAACCTTCTATATTTAAAAAAAGAATATGAGCATGGCGGCCCATGTTCAATGTAGGGTGCCGCAGCAAAAGAGTTTATCTACACAGCAGCGCTTACGTCTTTTTGTTGAGAAGCGCAGTTTTTCGGCAATAACTCAAAAACGGTATATCCGATCATGTTAAAATTTCGTTGGTAGTATTTATTCAGCGTTATATTCGTTTGCTTCGGAAATGTGCAACGTTGGCGACTTCATGTTGTCCACAGAAGAGTAGCAACTTGAATTTTATTGCGAGAACTGTTATCAATAGTATCTTTAAATAAACAATATATTTTATTACAAATTTAATGTCTTGACCACGTATTGTGAATCATTTAAAAAATAATCTCGACTACAACTCTACAAACAATAATTAAAAAACAAAACCCTAATATAGCATAATGATATCATTTAAAATTTTAAAAACAATTATAAAGTAATGAAAGGGATTCGGATTGTAAAACTGTCATTAATTAGCATCGAAGGGAAGACGCGGCGGTAACGGATATTAATTCTACCCCTCTTTGATTACCTCAGCGCGGTGTTCAAATGTCTTCTGAAAACAAATAAAACTTCAGTCAAGATGGCGGATAGCTTATTTAGGAATTTGCATGAGACCATAGATTTAGGTAGCGCACGGATCATAGGTCTATGCATGACACTATGAGACTACATAATTATTATTTAAAATATCAAGTGTCTCATCGAGATTGTGTGTGTTGGATTAGAAAGGTTTAAAAGTATTAGTGTGGATTTTGCGTTCATTTCTGAATTCTACAGAACTGTATTTATACGATAGGTCGATTACATGAGTTTTAAAATTATGGATATGTTCAGCTTCTTCTGTTGCTATAATAATGCATATCTTAAAAAATCTACCTACCTACCTAGAGGCTGTAATTTACCCTTAGTTATTATGTAATTCAATTGATTAAAATCGTAAATTCAGTACTTACATACCAACGTTCACAAATAAAGCCTAGCAAAATTTATCCACTAACATTTTCTTTATACAACTTAAGGAAAACAGAAGAAACTCCATCTTGTAACAGGATATGTCCCAATAAGGCGGCCATATTGTTTTCCCGGATTAATGGCGGGAGTCGTCTCGACGAAAAGAATGCCGCTAATTAATCAAAAGTCGCCATCTCTTGATTTCCATAGAGAGTTTTTCCATAGAGTTATTACCGCCCGTGAAGTTTATCCGCTAATGGTGAGCCTTTGTTCTGCAGTTACGGATTGAAATGAATTGAAGTTTGAATTTGTCCGTTCTCTTAGAGGTTCTATTCAAATCTCCCTTCTGTTTTAATCCGTTGTTGATTATGTTTATTCAGTTATTGATATGAATTTTAGGGTGGGTTCTTAGTTTATTTGTACCAGTCCAGCAGTGGTTTTAATGCAGGAAGTATGGTATTTATAAAAATGCAATTTATACTTTGCTATTTTGCAGAAACATATAACCGAAAATAATACAACACCTGAAGCACTTACCCTGTCGCTAACACACCTAGATTTACCTATATTCATATAGTGTACCTACCTACAATAAATTTAATTAATTACCTAAGTTTAAAGTGTTAAAATTAGGTTTTTGCTTTTAATTACATTATGCTTTTCAGTTATTCAAATAAATTCGTCCTACCTATATAAATAAATGTTTCAACTGTATAGGTATCAACCATAGGAATCGTGTTTGATTTATAACTAAAAACATTTACCAACAAACCAAGAATATTACCCAGCATATGACGTCACTGTGCAAACTTACCTCTTTGCTCAGGCCTTTATTAATAAAACCAGAGATTTATGCGTTCAACTTTTTAATATTTATGGCCGAGCAATAAATTCTTGGCGACGAGTTGTGGGGGATAGGGTTGATTATTTTCTTCGTTGGGGGAAGGATCAACAAGTAAAGATTGTTATTTTCTTACGATTATCATGGGAGAGGGAAATTTTATGTAGGTTTTGAATAATTTTAAAAATTTCTTAAAAATAGGTACATATCTTTCCAACTAATTCCAACGTAAATAATTTGACTACCTCATTTTGAATATAGTAAATTATTGCTTGCATAATAATAAATATCACTTTATTATAATATAATGTTAATATTATACTTACCTATTGGATGCAAATTGCATTAAGTATCTAAGACTCAATCATATTGATTTAGGTACACAGGATAGTGATTGCTTTGTTCTTTAGCACTTACAGTTTTAGGAATAAGTTAATAGTGACAAAGTGTTCTATGAAAATTTGGGAACATATCATCAATCACCGACGTCACATCAAAAGACAAAGTTATGTAACCACAACAAAGTTTTCACCCACATATCACAAGAAGCCAATATTCCATTGCCTTGTCAAATTCATAAATCATTTCATACAAAACTGGAGCAGGGTACCGTTGGACAATGGTTGATATAAATCAGTGAGAGACACCGGCGTATGTCAACAGTCTTGCCGCGGGCACTTGTGTCTTAAGGACCCATTACATTAATATCTGAGACGTCTGTCGCTAACGTGTTCACTGAAAAGGGTTGCGCAGAAGTATAGTTTGCGAAAGTCATTCAACTATTGCGATAGTTGGTGTCCAAATTGACCGTATATTGGCTTGTTTACCTACACTTATACAGCTTGTTGAGTATTAAACTATTAGACATCCTTTTTAGAGCCCCGATTAATTGGATTGGGTGTGGTAGATATTATTTATTATTACGGCACTTTTGCGTATCTTTGGTTACAAGTATTTAGTAAACCTTTCCGCTGACACACCATAAGATGTGTCAGCGGAAAGGTTTACTAAATACTTGTAAAAATATACTTTTGTTTTGTACATACTATGAAAAGTATCACTACTTATTTATGTACCAGATTATTAGTATCTAGCTTTCCCTGTTACTGACTTTTCGTAACATTCTTGTACATGCTGTGTATTATTGAATATTCGCTTCAGGCAGGTAGATATAGTGTTGGATTTGTTTCACCGCAAGAGGCGACTAGAGGTATATGGTAGAGGTATATGTACATATTGATGATAAATCATCCTGTGAAAAAAATAGAAGGAAAATTCAAAGTAGGTAACTCATTCCTTTCAAGCCTTTTGTTCAGTATGGTATCAATATGCTACTATTCTCTTTTTAAGCGTGACCGGCCCGCGTTTTGGCCACCCAACATCCACTTTAAAAAAAACCAAATTTATTATTTTCTTTTACTTTCCTTCTTTCTTTCTAGAAGATACAAACAACGGGAAGTGATTTTGTTTTATATTATATGTAAAAGATAATATCTAGACGGCCTGAGCGCTATAATGTTGCTCGTTATCTTTCTGTAGTACCTATAGTGGTTAAAATCATATTATTAGCGGTAGACAAAGGCTGGGGAGAGCCCAGTGAGGCGAGGGGCGGTGTATGGGGAACGGATTAAGATTTACTCCAGATATTTGACGATGAGATTTGAAGGTATTCTGAATTGTCCTCGTTCTCATTACTTTCCTATTGTCTGCTTGATACGCTAATTTCATTCAAATTATGAAGAACTACCTACCTACATATTTACGTGCTACAAGAATTGTTCTATTATATTATTAGATAAGATTAAGTGGAAGATTATTTAAGTAATAAATTTTTATTTTATTTTCTAAAATAAGCAGATATACGGAAGCTAAATAATAAATATTTCTTAATATCAATAAAATAATGGTAGGTATACCTTTTTGTATTTATATTTCTTTACATATTTTTGGTTTCCATTCACCGTTACTTCGTTGTACACAAGTTTGCTGTAAGAAAACTCAAATAGGCTCGAAAATTCAAATAAGCTCGACTATAAATGTACAGGTTTTTCTTTTGCAATATTTTAACATATGTTTCTTTTCACATATTATCCGTGTGGTGACGGGACTAAGAATACATATGTCACCACTCCCTTTCGTTCCCGGGATGTCGTAGGAGGTGACTAAGGGAAAATCGCGCCATGACAACTGCGCTAGAGAAGGAAAACTCGAAACAAAACCCTGTACCAACCCGTCTGGCCAGCGTGGTAACAGTAGGCCAACAACCACCTAAAATGAACGGCACAACAAAAAAACGGCCCCCAGTACCCGGCAGCCCCGCCAGCCCAGGCCAAGGTAGCGGCGTGGGTTATGGCGGGGCAGGGGGTGCTAAGTAAGGGTTGCGGGTGGCCGTTGGATGCGGGCGGCACAAAATCGCTTGTTGTGGCGGAAATTAGGTGAGGCCTATGTTCAGCAGTGGACGTCATTGGGCTGATATGATGATGATGTTTCTTTTCGTGTAAAATAAAGAATACATTATAATTATTAAATTATACTGCAACGGGTCTACGTGACGTATTACATTTTAAGGAATATTAATTACTTACCCTATTTATCTACCCGGTAAGTTCCTATTGGATTGCACCGACCATGGTCACGAGCTGACTATAGTCGACTAATGCAATATATAGGTAATTATTATATCTGTTAAATTATAGTCATACGTGTTTGAAGGGCATTATTTCACTTGTTATATGTATCAAAATATATGAAGACAACGTTATATGCCTAACTACAATATATTACACACATGTAAAAGCCATTACGTAATAACAATTAAGTTCTAAGTTTCTATTACAAACCCTTCAGCGAGACTCCTTGAGACAATAGCCCTCGTAGCACGTTTGATGTGCTACGAATCTGCATCACAATGTAGCACTGTCGTAGCACTTGCCTTCTACGAGTGTATTTATCGCTAAGAACTTTTGTAAAGTAGTAGTATTTGTTAGAAGGAAATTTGATTTCGGTATTGAGTAATGTGTTCTACATCTTAAGGGAAAAGCTTACATTTTAATGATTAAATAAAATTAAAAAGTAAAATAAAACAGTGTTAGTCGGTAGCAAAATTCCTTAACTTGGATCATTGCATATCTCTCTAAGGTTAAGATACATCTACTTACAAACATAATATGTAGTTAGAGGTTTTGCCAAAAATACGGTCAACAATACGGTCAAGCATCTCATCCATAACATACATAAACTCAAAAAATTAAAAAATATGAATGCGGGTAGTCATAAAATATTTGCAACAGTATCTTTATTCCATTTTTAAATCCACGACGCCATTTTAAAACGTCATTACGATGATCTTTCTCATTTCTATGGTATTTGGCGCCCCCTGACGGATAAACGAGGCTTCCTACTGTCACCCTTTATGTGTGCCTACTGTCTACCCTAGCTCGCATTGTGTGATGTCGATGTGTGAATTATGTTTACTGTGGGTAATGTAGTATTCATTTGAATTCTTCAAATGATTTAGATACGGATTTCTGTTCTGTAATAAAAAAAAAAGTTTTTTTTAACTTTAATAAACCAAATAACTTTTGGTTTCAGTTGTATACACACATTTTTTAAAGATGTCAGAAACATAAATTTATTTATTGACACAACTAAAAAAATTTTTTTAATGTAATATAATTATTTAATTTTTACTGTTACAAATATCCTGATATTATATTCATAGGATCTTCAAAAATTAAAAGAATATCTGATTGAGATCTGACAAGACTGGCCACATTGCCACACTGAATATGCATAGGCTTTATAATAAATCTACTTGAGGGTAGGAAAGGTGTGTGGCGGGTATTAACCCGCCACACACTTTCAAGTAGATTTGCACAAACTCAGCCTTACTCAAAGTCTACAACTAAACAAAATTGCTCAAACTCTTCCCACAAGTCTGAGTCGGTGCAATAATAGTTGAAGGTGTGAGATTAGATAAACATAGATTTATATTTTCATAAAACGAAACGTAAACAATTGAATGTAAAGCTTCATGTAACAATACTCGTCATATAAAAGCTGGTCCACACGTGCGTCGGCGTCACGTGACGCGTTGGAGCATGGAAACAAAGCGCTTCAAGCGCTTCCCGCATCGCGCTGCTGCCTCCTGCCGCCCGGCGCCCGCTATTGTCGCCAGATTCGAACGGATACGTTGCATAGAGGTTTTAGAGATGCGTGGAACTATTTTTGTGTTGGACTAGATGTTTGTTTCAAAAAGTAGTCTGTGGAATTTATTTTGTGTCTGCAGTGCTTTTGTTTTACGTGCGTCAAACTATTCAGCAACATAATATTTTTATTCAATGGGTTTCCAGCCAGAGCTTATTGTTTGATTGTCCAACATGAAAGTCCAGTATTTTGCCAACTCTGGTGGTTAGTGGTAACCGTTAGCAATAAGGAATATAAAACAAAGAGGTTTGGGAGGAGACATTTTCAAATAGAGTCATATTGGTTTCAAATAATTCTGGTTATGTTTCAAGCTAGAACTAACCGAAAAGATTCACAAAGTCTTTTATATCGTGACAGGGAAGTATACAATGTGTTAAGATTTTACTTGCTTTTCATTGGGGTAAACTGACCTTCGTAGTCCACATAATTATTTTGTCCTCGCAGTTTATTCCTTATTTTTTAACAATCGGGAATGTATGTATATTCATTATTCATAGTTTAAATTTATATAGTACGTACAGAACCCTAAGCTTTTAACAAATTTGGTGTAGATCTATACTTTTAACAGTTACACACGTAGTATTTGCGTATCGTGATGTGGGTATTTCTCACAGGAATCCCTCACTATTTGAGTGAGACGCCTGAATGAGCGGTACAAGGAAACGGTGAGTTTTCTATTGTTTTATTTTAAATTGTGAATGTTCTTGAATAGGTATCTGAAACTTTCTCGTTTTAACGATGTTGATACAATACGAGTATAAGGGGTTTATAAAGTCTGCTTTTCACTATGGATAAAAGAGATTCCATGTTTGGGTATAATGCAAATAAATCTTGTATAATAAAATTGCGTAAACTTTGTCAGATCTTCAATATTTAAATCTAGGTACCTATTTTATGCTAGTGGAATTTTATGATATGTGGATGGAAATCGTATAGCTTTTTTACAAAGTTATACTTATAAACGTTATGAATACTTACACGTTTGCTTCGCCGAAATATTCATCGCCTTGTGTACGTAGGCAGTTAAGTCGGTAAAGCAAACCAAGACTCAATTTGGTTCGTTCCGTGTTTGCTCATTAGATTTACCGGATCTACGCCAGACTGGTACCCACTTGGCGAGAACGATGAACGGTGTATTGCAGATTATGCTCATATAAGTACGTTTCTTTTTAATAAAATAAATAAATTGTTTCTTTCAAGATTTTTTTCTATCTTACCTCAGAAAAAATCTTTTAAAAGGTTCTTGGAACTGTTGAAATTAGAAATGGCCTGATCGGATCTACATTATTCTGTGTGTTATAAGAAAAGTAATTCTTTTAGGAGCTGGCTAAATGTAAATACTTAGTAGGAATATCAAAAGAGATCAGTTTTAAGTAGGATAGGAATATGTTGCAGTTTTCTTCTTTTATTCAGTTGAATTACAAGTACTTTTCCTTAATTTACTTGGTATTGTAAGGTTACTTCAATAGCTGATATTTATTTTAGCTATATTTCAATTTTTTTTTTAAATATTTAGCATAAAAATATAAAACTATACTAGCTTAAAAACTTAAGTAATAAATCTTTTACTTTTATATATGACGGGCCTGTTGGTCTAGTGGTTAGTGACCCTGACTGCTAAGCCGGAGGTCGTGGGTTCGATCCCCACCCAGGACAAATCTTTGTGTGATGAGCATAAAGGTTTGTTCTGTGTCTGGGTGTCATTTATCTATAATATGTATGATTTACAAAAAAAAAACTATTTAAGTAGTATTATATATTATATCAGTTGTTTAGTACCCATAACACAAACAAATATAATTGCTTACTTTGGGACTAGATGGCGCTGTGTGAATGTGGTAGAATATTATTATTATTTTTATATTTTTACAATTCTATATACATATTAATCAGTCTTTCTTTTAGGCTTCAAGTATGTGTAGTATATTTGTCGCCCCACCACAGTAGGTTGTCAAACACATTATAAATAAAGTGGTTATCGGAACGCCACATCGAATACAGTTTCGATACGTGGAACATGTCTGTATCGAAGCGAGATATTTAAATACGTTGGAGTGGGTTTGCGTGTACCTTATCGATATATGACAAACTCTCGCGGAATACGATACTCCCGTCGCGACTGTTTTATTTTAAAACTGACTGACTGTGTGTACCAGGGTTTTTGTTATGAAGTAAAAATTTTTTACAGAAATATACTCTCTTTTGATTAAACTTAGATTTATGTAAACCTGATTCGAATTAAGAGGATAGCATCAAATGTAATTTTGAGGAATAAATGTAGTGATTTTAGACGACAAAAAAAAAGATTATAGTCAAATCAATCAAATCAAATCAAATCGTTTATTTGCGAAATATGGGTTTACAGAGATCTTAAATTAATACATAGTATCACCATACTCAGCTTTTACGCATGCAAAATTTCATTCATAACAGTCAATAAATTTTAATTATAATTACATAGGATGTCAAAAATAAATGAGAAAGTTATTAAAAATACAAAACAAAGAAAGTAATTAGACATGTCAAACAATTTAAATAAGCACAGAAAACATTATTATATTTTTAAACAATTGTCTGATAAATAATCCCTAATAGAGTAATAAGCCTTGACAAGCAATATTTTTTTTACCTCACGCTTAAATGCTACAAAATTCGTGATGCTCAAAAGTTCATTTGGTAAATGATTATAAATGCGTGGGGCCATACAAAATATGCTTTTGTTTACTAGTGCAGTGTTGTTAGCAGGCATGTGTATTCTCATATTGTGTCTTCGACTGTTCAGTTTTACAAATCTATTTATATTTTTCTTTACAAACAATACCATTTCGAGAATATATATACTAGGTAGCGTTAGTAGCTTTAATTGTAAAAAATAAGGTTTGCAGCTGTCAGTTATTTTTATCTTACATATGGACCTTATACATTTCTTTTTTTTAAGTCTTTTTTTAATTTTCTTTTTAAGTCTTTTATTAGCGTCTCTCTACAGTGTATTTGGGGTTTTAGAGTGGATTTGCATGTACCCTATCGATATGTGTGTGACATAATAATATACTCTCGCGAAATACGATACCCCGCCGCGACTGTTTATTTTAATTTTAATTTTTTAAGTTTAACCGTCAGTGTGTACCGGGGCTAAGGGAAGTAAAAAATATTTGCAATAATAAGGATTTCTTTTGATGAAACGTGGATATATCGTACGTTTTCTATTTGCTTAATCTGATTGGAGTGTAAGGGATGACATCGATTGATTAAAATGTAATTTTGAGATAAAACTGTAGTGGGTAATTTCTTTTTAACTGCGCTCTTTACTACTGAATATTTTTTTTTAGGTTCCAAGACAGTACGATAGGTATTCTCTGAGACACCCGAGTGTTTGGAAGTGTCCATTGCTGTTAATATTGGCTAATAGGAGTGGGAGAGTTGGTGGGTGTGAGGGTGGGACTTTCTCGTATACAAATGTGGTGTTTTTAGCGAATGATGATGATATAGGTTGTAGGGGATTTAAAAAGAAACAGTTATACTTAGTCGTGTATTACCATCTACTAATGTTTTCACACGGCGCTGCTTCCCAAATGCAACTCTTTTTTTTTAAATAAAGTATTGGGTCATGAGTTCATGACTATGTGACTAATGTTTATGTAATGCTTTTATATTATTAGACATTTATATCTAGGACAAGGTACAAACCTGTCTTGATGATTCCGACAATCTGACTTATCTTATTTCATAAATATACTATGAAAGATTTTTCAACAAAATATAGAACACTTTTGTTATTATTTTCAATAGAACCTCACTGCCATTCAGGCTACGTTGTCTACGGCGTAGCTCGTAGCGTTGCACGTACCTTTATTGCGTACGACGCGCGGCACAAAGAAACTGCTACACGGGACTGAAACGAATACATTGCTGTGTAAATTATGAGCTTAGGTAATGGAGGTGGCAAATAAAACAATTATAAGAAATATTTCTAGTATAAAACATCTAATGAATACTTATACTTATACTAATAAAATGACTGGGCTGTTGGTCTAGTGGTTAGTGACCCTGACTCCTAAGCCGGAGGTCGTGAGTTCGATCCCCACCCAGGACAAATCTTTGTGTGATGAGCATAAAGGTTTGTTCTGTGTCTGAGTGTAAATTATCTATAATATGTATGTATTTACAAAAAAAAATGTATTTAAGTAGTATATCAGTGTTTAGTACGAATAACACAAGCAAATATAATTGCTGACTTTGGGACTAGATGGCGCTGTGTGAATGTGGTAGAATATAATAATACTTATGTTACAAATTATCCGAAACAATCGGATAATCTATCACACTTATCAGACAATAGTGAAACAGGACTATAGTACCATTTATCGCTATATCGTAAACATTAAGTCTGGATGGATGGATCTAAGATACCAAGCTTTACGTACGTACTTTCAAAGAAAACATAGTGTCGTGTCTCGCTCAAATGGAGCAAGTCTGACTAGTCAAGGCACATTGAACAATAGAAAAAATTTTTTTTGTTGAGAACCTTCATGTGTCAAAGATCATCATGATTCGATCCAAAAGATCTGTTTTATCTTTCAGATCAACTATATTTGCCACCTCCACAATTTGTTCTACGTTTCGTACTTGTTGATGCAGTGCTTTGACGGAATGTAAACGACAATGTGGTATTGTGTAGCGATACGATAACGCTTTTATTATTATTAGCTGCCGCAGAGGGAGGGAATATAATAAAAACGTAACATGGAATACTCAGTGGCTGATCTGAATTTTGGCTATATATAAATTATTACATTAAAATTCTTGTAACTACTCGTTTTACATACATACATACATGAAGCCTTCGTGGCTCAGTGGTTAGTGACCCTCACTGCTGAGACAGAGGTCATGGGTTCGATTCCCACTCAGGACAAATCTGTGTGATGAGCCCAATTATTTGTTCTGTTTCTGGGTGTTATATATCTATAATAATGTATGTATTTGCGAAAAAAGTTATTTAAGTATTATATTAGTTGCCTGGTATCCATATTACAAGCATTAGCTTAGTTTGGGACTAGATGGCACTGAGTGAGAATGTCCAAACATTGTATATTATATCTACATATAGATCACGCCTCTTACCCAACAGAGGGGTAGGCAAAGACTATTTCCTTCCACTTGCAACGATTCTGACATACATCTTTGGCTTCTTCAACATTCATCAGTCGTTCCATGCATTCTTTCTCATTCTTCATTCGTCTTGATATCTTAAATGATTTAATAAACTTTGGTCGCATTACATTATGAAATTCTAATTAAAAAAATATGTATGAGGCAAAAAATTTATATATCGATATTTTTCAAACATTTATGTTACACGAAAGCAAAGGTAGACTGGTAGATAATACCTTAGGCATTAAGTCTGCCTATGGATCATTCTCAAAAAAGTGGCACTTTAGGTTATATAATAAATTTTAGTGAAAATTGATTGTTTTTTGTAGTACATACATATTCCTCTAATCTAGAATTACTTAAAGGGAACGAGATTCATGCATTTGTTTGTGTGTACACAGTTAACCTGTGTATCAGCAACCCATTAAGTCCCACAGCTGGGCTCGGGTCTCCTCTCCTCTAACTAGAGAGCTGAGAGGGTTTAGGCCATAATCCACTCACGCTGGCCTAGTCTAAGTGCGGGTTGGTGGATCAGACATACTCATAGAATTTCTTCTAGGGTATGTGGGTTTCCTCACGATGTTTTCCTTCACCGTTAGCAGATGGTAAGTCACTTGACTAGTACATATAAATTCCACAAAGTGGAATCCACATTGGTACTGCCGGTCGGGATCGAACTCGGGCCGCGTGATTTGCACGCCGGTTCCTTATCCATTCAGCCACCATCGCAGTTAACCTGTGTATGTAGAAAATAATTGTGTTTATTCCATCTGTTTAACTAATTCGTATGGTCTTATCACATCCGTTTTGTACTAAAGTTTCAGTTTAAGAGTTCCATTACCAATAATGAAGCATTGTCATATCCCAAACCATAACAATATCCTTAGGTTACAATGCCACTTTTTTGAGAACTACCCCTATACATTATTATTGTGTATGAAGTTTTAAATAAATAAATATTAACAAGACGTTATTTGGATGTCACATAATAATCCCTGTCTCAGCTATTATTTACCTATCACTAATTAATTACTCCTTCACACACTGACGCATGACGGCGCGACTCACAATAACAAGTCACACACACCTCGTTAAAATGCTTTGATTACAGAGCTCAGAGCTACAGGGAAGATTACAATCTCTTTAATATTCAAATAAACACACAATTAGTGGATCTTACTCACGTGTACTGAGAAACTAATATTAATTAATTTGCATTATTTTTGTTTTAGTAATGAGTGCAATAAAAGTTGCAATAGTGATGATCGACTAGTTGAATTTGTATAAATCATTTTGTCCACTCATAAAGTGAGCAGATGACCTGGGTCGTGATTCTAACCCGTCGGATTACTCTCGGCCTCTCGCATCTTAAACTTTTTCGCATCTTATACCGCATTCAGCGACGTCAATTAGCAGTAATCTGTCATTAACACAATTTTTTTATTGAATAATCGTCTTTAGGCGTATCAACTTAAGTATTATACGCTTTTATTAAATAAACTTTAAAGTTAAGCTTACTCAGAGACGTTACAGTTTACCGTACAGAAAATTAAATACATACTCGCAAAAAATTATTTTTATTTCATATTTTCCTACAACCAATTATTTTTTTAAATAATTTTAAATTGACATCGAGTTTGCGCTCTTTTGATTTTTCTTGACTAACTAGTGCTTTGGTCCTAAATGGTAATTAGGGTTTTATGATGAAGATAGAATGTATGAATAGATAGATGATGGTGGCCATAAGATCTCCGTAGTATAACGACGTTTTCGCATCGAGTTAGGCCTCGTTTTATTTGTTTTGATGAGTACTGAATCAAAAAGCATTTTGACATGTAGTTAATGCACAAGTATCGCTCGGTTAAATAAATTAATCTTAGATAGGTACTCAATAATTTCTTTGTAACTAATTTCAATTCCATTTTAATATTAAAATGATTATTGAAATTGGTTACCAACAATCGGATTCAGTAGGTACTTAACCTCATACTTTTCTGACATCGCTCGGTATAAACTGAAATCCTGAAAGCTTAATACACTTTTTTGCCGAAAATTCTAGAAATCGAGCTGTAATCGTTCATTCAAGCATCATTACATTCACTCGTTCGTTCAGCATCGCATTCATTCACTCTCGATATAATACAATCGTTATCTGGAGATGGATCTCGTTAGGAAATTGGGTACATTCAGCTTTCTGGTCGGCTGGGCTGCTTGATTAGTGTGCCGTTGTTCCGGGTTCGAATCGAGCGCAAACGGATAATGGGTTCGGACTTTTTTTTAGCAATTTTACAATAGTGATTGCGTGGTTGCTTGCCTGGCTGTGTAAATGAAGTGTTTGATAGTGATTGGATAGTAATAAAGTTAGAAGAAATAAGTTAAGTTTAATTATCGGTTTCAGAATCACAAATAGTCTATTGATAATTTCTCAAATTAAACGATCTTTAGCAATAATAATGCCCACTACTTAAAATAAATCTAATTTAAAAATATATACGGCGAGGAGTTTTGCGATCATTTAGTTGATAAGCTCATCATTACAAGTTACACTGCTGGGCATGAGTCTCCAAACATTGTGGAAGGATTTTACCCTACTATACCACGCTGACCAGAGGGATTCGTATAGGGCTTTAGTTTTTTTCTTTCTTCTTGTTTTTACTTTTCCTTTTTTCTTGTCTGCTTAAGATTACTCCCTTAGTTACCTTTTACGACACCCACAGGTTGAAATAGGGTAGTGACATTACGTATACTTTATCCGTCACTTCACAGACATTTGATAAGCTCTTTATAAATGTATTCGTCGTACATATTTCATATATATATATACCGACAATTTAAAATTAAATAAGTCTATCTTTTTTACCTCTATTCACATGCACGTGAAAGCCCAAAAGCAACGTCGGTCATTAAACTTGTAGCTCGTATGCGTCAGTTTTGCTTTTATCTCACGAACAAAACTCTGACTGATGTATAAAACTTGTATAACGTCTGTGATGGACGGCAGTGACGGATATCTAAAATGTGGTGTACGGAATTACGGACACAGTATTGTATTTTTGTCGAACTTTGTATTTTTGCATATTTCTGATGCATGTTTTGTGAAATCTATTCCAACTTATTACAAAATAAGGTCTAACTGTCCTTGCCAATGTCCTTGACTTGAACTATGTGATTAACAAAATGCCACCTTTAAAATTAAAATAAAACTTTAGCTGGTTTACGAGAGCTCATACGTATACTTATTCTGTGCCACCTCCCATCAACTCAGCTGGAAACAACAAAGTTAATGTATGTGAATACAATATTAATTTAAAATTGAAGTGGATACATTTTTAAACAGATGTATAACAACTTTAGCATATTATTATCTAAAATTAATTTACCATGTCGCACAATAGAAGCACTCGTCAAATGGTAAGACGCGATGAAGAAATTAATCCTGGTACAATCAGACGACAATAAATCATACCGCATAAAGTACACTCGGACGGATAATCTGCGTTTTAAAGCTGTCATCGGCTTAGCTCCTCCTTTTCCCCACCACCCCGGTATCCTCCCCCCTCTCCCTCCCCGACGAAGGCACTTCACGTGCGTTTTGACGCGATTATCATACCCCGACGGTATCTGCGAGCAATATTGTTTGTGTTACAGAGGGATGATAAGATTGGATGTGGCTCTTTACGTTTTGGAGATAAATAAAAGTAATTTTTCAAGGTGTTGTTATTTTGGTATAGAGGGCTGCATTAATTTCATAGTACTTTACTATAATACCAACATAATAATATGCATACAAAACAAGAAGATGATATATTACTTAATTACTACATTTGGTTGGAAGAGAAAAAGAAATTTACTGTCACTCACTATGTACCTTGTGGCATTTCATGTAACTACTTTTATTATCCAATGATTATAGTTAGTAAATATTGTACAAAATTAAAACTTCCATAAAGAACGACGGGAGTGAAGCCCCGCGCGACATCTAGTTCTATAACAATTGGGTACAGGGCGTAGGTGCAAATAATTATGTTGGTACTATTAAAAATGAGTCTATTTAATTCAAACACTACCCTGTCCCTAAGTATAGTGCCACATCCAAACTTTTCATAGCTTCAGTCGCTCTTGTCGACTCTTTCACCGCCCGCGGAGCGGTTTTTGAATCTGCTTCCTTTGTGACGCTTTTAATATGGAAATTAACGTTCGCTGCCGTGTGACGAAACACCTCCACAATCATATTATTTACCGTCCCCAACTCCACTTCAACATCCTTGACACAAGTACGTAAAGACTAAAATCCCTTGAAACGGGTATTTTTTTAAATATTTACGTTTAACTGCGAATTTGTCGCTAAAATCCACGCGTTGCCTGCGAGCCGCCTAATTGAATTTTTTATGTACTTTTACAACGGCTTTGAGATTTTTTTTTGGTTGTGAATTCATGTGTTTAATTCGGCCAGGGTTTATTCGTCTGGGATATATCCAACCACAACTTTAAGTTAAACTTAATTAAACGTACTATATACCTAACCAAGGATTTGAAGCATTATTTTAACCACAAAAGGCTACGACTAGGCGTCATAATAGTGCTACGCAGTTATTCACTTTTCGTAGAACTGTAAATGCTTATACTGACGTTATCTGGAAAATCGAATATTCATCGAGAATTGATTTAAAAAAATTTAACTTACAGTCTCATAATAATCTCATAATTATAACAATATCGGCCGATTAATGGATAATTATGAACGCCACCACCGACACAAAGGCGAATGTGGTTTATCGTCACCTATCACGACCGATTACAGCCCTTCGATGGTTTATTTGTAATCGTCTATTGTGGTCCATTGTGGAGAGGAGTTTCGAGCCATATACGAGTAAAGTCCGTGGTTTTATACGTCTCTTTAACTCGAACTGCGTATCATCATTCATCCATATATAAATTTAATTTACCATCGTAGGGACAGAGACTCTACAGTGGGCTCGGCAGATCTTGTCCTGCCAACAATGCCACCTCTAGCGTCCAAAATCTATCCCATTTTTCAAACAACAACGAAAAATCACAAATATATTACTGATATGGCTAGTTTCTGAGATTAGTATGTACGAATATTGTGACAGGGAATTTAAACAACATTTAGAAGTTTCGTACAAATGCTTGTTTTCGTACACATTTTTGTTATTATTCACACATTTCTGCAGCTATATTACATTCAATCGAAAAATCAAAGATTTGTATGAAATTTGACACACATACATATAGATTATAAGTATAACACCAGGCGGCCGGAAGCTAGTTATTTAATAATTTATAATTTGATTCAAGTTATCTTTTCATAAAATTTAAACACAAATCTAGGCCGTGTCTAAAATTAAAAAGCCCATATAAACACAGACTTAGGGGTGTCCCCCATCATGTTTGCACACCGTCGCGTACGTAAGATTTCATCTCGCTTCACGCTCTGTAACAACTGTTTGAATAGAGATACACCACTCTGAATTTATTGTGAACAACCCCCTACACCCAACACCCGCTCTTTATTGTCGCAAATCCGATATATCGCTTTCACTTCAAACTCACTGATATGGTAATATGACATTTAATTTCTAAATGCCTTTGTGATTCTCTTCATTGTGTGCGATTAATAGATTAAGGTTTTTAATTAATTTCTGGTGCGTTAGTTTGATATGAACTTATGTGTATTATTAGCACATATATTGGGAGAAATTTATCCTAAAATATATTTCTATTAGTTTGGATTTAGGGGGTAATCTTCGAAACTACTGGAATTCGAATGAAATTTTACATAGAGATATTTTTTAAGATTAGTTTTATTGATGCAGAATGCGGGCGGAGCCGCGGCCGGAGGCTTGTGGGGAATGATTTTGAAAAAGTTATTCTAAAATTTAGGAGACTTGTATTGGTCTTGTAGCCAGAGAACTGAAACTTATTATGACGTATTGTACCTACTGTAACAGCTAAGTAACTTATATACTACATTTATGCTTAGAAAATTATATCCCGGATTAAATCAAAGTATTTACAAAACCACTTCCACCGTATCCGTTTAAAAATAAAATTAAAAAGCAACCGTGGCAATTGAAAGAAAATTCCAACGTTCGTTTAATAAAGATTCAAATGATATTCGTTGAAACATGTCGCATTAAAAAAGGAATTCAAAAACAAATCCGCAGCGAGCTCGGAGTGCGGATGTATCGTCATTCGAATATTGCCAATAAAACACCGATGAGCTGAAAAATCGATGTCGACAGACGAACCGACACCGCGAATGTAACCATCAGACCAACACTATATCACCACCACTGACCATAGAAACGTGTGTAGACAAGTTTTGAAATCAAAAATATTTTGATTGATTATGACGTCAGTCCTGTTTATATACTTAATACTTTAGATTGTTTATATTTTAGAGGACAGTTATGTGTTCAGGCAACAGTTTGTTCTGAAATTTGGAATTATAAATTTCGCCAAAGATTTGTATGTATCGTAATTCTAATACAAGATAAGATAAGATTTCTATATTTATACCACTAAAGTATATGAACCTCCCAAATCTATCTGAGGTAGTAAATTAAGTGCTGTTTCTGATAAATAATGTTAGTGAATGTTATTGTTTACAAATAATTACATCATGTACCTACTAACTTTCGAATTATTTGTGATACAATAGTATTAAAACTCATTTTAATCAACATTTTCAAATCTTATGAACAAAGTTAACCATAAGTACATGACAGTGGGTATCTCATCAACGCAAATGCAGTACTTAGACATAATGGCGTCGGCGTCGGACGCATTGTTCGTGGAATCGTGGACGAGCTGCGATAATCACCTGCCCACTGTTCCGGTATTCTGTGTTCTATCGCACTCACTCTAAGCTCCGACTCACGAAGCTTTTAAAGCGAACGATTTAGGAAATTTAAAACTTGTTTGTACCTACTTTGATTTATGTGTTGCCAAAGTTGATTGTAGATACCACACCTTACGTGTGTTCCTTTTTAGAAGTTCTTTTTAGAAGAAGAAGACTTTATGGTAACTTCTAGAAAGGAGTTAGTTTTTAGCTTATATTCTAAAACATTGTACGCCACGTTTTGTGCAAAAATAAAATAAACCTATGATGTAATGGTATCTAATCTCAAAAATTACAACACAACACACAAATACAAATTAGGTAAATAAACCTCATTTAGTTTACAATATTTAAATGTTTGTAGTATCATTGAAGAGCTGGCAAATTACAAGAAAAAGGATTTACTTTGATTAAAAGTTTTTTACGTTCACGTACAAAAGGATTCTATTCTTAAATATATATATTTTTTAAGTCGTAGTCGGATCGTATAAAAAGTTTAAACCACCCCTCATTCAAGTTGCATCTCATCTCATTCACATCGCGCGATTCCCCGTAGGGTTCACTCGTTCATTTGCGAATTGATTTACGTACATTTCACACGAATACTTTTGTTACAGGATGAGTTCCGTGCAGGAGGAGAAAGTACCTACCGAGGGTCCTACCAAAACTCATGTGAGGGAGCTAAGGAACACCGAACTGGTCTCTCGTCTACTGGCAGCCACACCTCCATACCTCTACAGCGCATTACCTCTTCAACCTCATGCGTTTTTCTTTAGCGAAATGCTTAGGTCGTTTGTCAACGCTCGTCATGGATGCCGACCTCCACATTACCATCGTCGCTTCAAGCGTCGCTCTCACAAATATTTTGCTGAAAACGAAAATGATTGGCGACGGGAGTGGCCAAAGCAAGAAGAAGAAAAGAAAGATCCCGAACCACGGCCTGAAGTACCCTTGGAGCTAACCGTAGACAAACATCCTAGAGTACGTGAGCCTTCTCCAAGAAGGTTGTCCCCTAAGACGGAACAAATGAAGCCGAGCAGTAGTCCTGGTCCACCAGGCCGCCATTCTTCCTTCGTTGATGTAGGAACAGAGGAATTGCCGAAACCTTCCCCTTGTGTTGGACGTAGCTCTGAAACTTCAACAGTTCCACAATCTAACTTAATTCTTCCACCTCCTCCTCCGATGTGGTATCCACCTCTATACAATCCTCAATTTGGCGTGGATCCATTGAATTTCTTCATTGATTTACGCGTATCTGGACACATTTATGATAGAAAGCGTGCTGTGGCTGAAGGTATGGACACCCCTCAAGAGCCACGCGAAGAACCGACTGTGGATAAGAGACTTGGTAGAGATTTTGGGCAACGGCCTCGGCACCTGTCTGCTTTTTCCGTTCCAGTTCGTTCGGGCAATCTACCAAGTGAGACCGAAAAATATTTCGATCATACAGGTTCGCAAGCTGCTGGGCAAATAAGTGGTACCTCGTACATTATGAGAAATCTTAAACGAGTCTACGAAGATATTCACAACTTGGAGGATGTGAAACAAAATACTAAATTAGCTAAAGAAGATGACACAAAGGCTGAGTCATCTGACATAGATGATGATATCATAGATTAGGCCTGAATTATATCTACCTATCAAGTTAAAATCATAATAATTTGTTTAGATTTGATATACCAACCTACTGTAATTGCCGTTATTTTGTCAGCGTCTTAGCTGGTGATACAACTGACTACCATTAACTTCATCATCATTATTATCTTAGCGTAAGACGTCCACTGTTGTACTACTTGACCAAAACAATTAGGCGCATGACAGAAATGCGGTTACGACACCTGCACCCTGGCTTCTACCCCTTCGCTTCCCTTAATGAAATGATAGCAATCGTGTACTCGCTGTAGACAGTGATCACTTTAGCGCTTTAAAATTTTTGATTTAGGTAGTTAGTTTTATAAAAATAAAAATATCTTTGTTTTGGTCGTGTAGTATCTTCGGATATACAAGAGATTTCTAATAGAATATAATTAACTAAAGAAATAGCGCGATTATTAACTTACTGTTTAGAAAATGAGTCGGTACAATCAGTCAAGTTCCCGCCTGATCAGTTTTCAAACACTACTGTGTACCTAATACTGGATTGCTTTATTGTCGACTCATGCCTGTCTTTTGGCTTTCCTGAAAACCCATGTTTTGAGCCCCAAGGTATCGAAATATAAAAAGCATACAAGTAAAATTACACCCTGAGACAAATACAGTCGACATATTATTGAATGTGATGTAACTATTGTTAAACTTTGAATATAGAAAATTAAAATGCTAAATCGATCTCAATGTTCTAGTCTGTGTGTAAGTATATAACTTAAGTAGTGCGTAGTTGTGATAATTATTATAAATACTTATAAATGTCGTACCTAGAATATTTAATTACCTATTTGAATTGATCCATGTACCTATTGTAACAATGATTCCTAAGAAATTAAATGGTTAAAAGATTGTTGTAATTTTAATTAAAATATTTTATAGGGTATATGTATATACTTAATTATTATAATCCCAGAAGAAGCACTGTTCGTAATAATTAATACTAAAAGAAAATACGTGCAATTGCCTAGCTGGTGCAGCGGGAGTTTGTACGACTGCACAGGAAGTCCCGGGTTCGATCCCTGTTGGGTAAAAGATGGAATATTCCGGTCTGTCCCACCGATCTGTCCCCCGGTGGGACAGAACGGAAAAAAAAGTTCGTTCTGTCCCACCGTGAGCAACGGTGGGACAGATCGAACTTTTTTCAGTAACAAAAAGTTCGTTTTGTCCCACCGTGAGCAACGGTGGGACAAATCAAACTTTTTTTTCCTGTTTGTCCCCTCATATAATTTAATATAATTCTTTTAAGAATTTAATAATTGACTATATTAAATTATAAGATTAGTGGCATGGGTTTATAATCATTTTTATTTCAAGAAATTATAAATATTTATTTTCTTTTTCATAGTTTAATAAACCACAGTAGGTGTTACTACTTTAACTACTTATTAGTCATCTGATTTAACTTACTTCAACTTAGCGATAATAATAAAATACTAACAATAAGAGAATTTCTTTCTTTTCTGTATAAATTAGTCACAGTCCAATAAATAAAAGTAGTTTATTAAATTTAATATCTATCGTAACTTATCTAATAAATGACTGATAGTAATTTCCCCAGGCACAAACTGCACTTGACACTGATGTTGTACATATTAGTCTCTATTATTCATTCTGTGCTACTACACAAGTTGCCATATAAATTATCAGATTTTTCTATTCTTTTTTGCCAAGCTGTACATTTTTATCAAATATAGTTCATTATACATAATAATTTTTTATAATAAAGCATCATGAATATTTTTTAGGCAAATACTAACCTTAGTACTTTTGCCGAAAATCTAAAATCTAAAAATATGATAAACTACAAAAATGAAAATAAATGTTGTTTATAAAACCTGAGACCGTTAGCCCAATTGATATGAAACTTTGCACATATAAAGGGCGATTTGACCACACCGACGAACATAGATACAGCGGAGCTAGTGGGGGTGGAAGCTAGTAATTTATATAAGATAATAATCTTATATTTAATTGTATACAAATTATGTACGTGATTCAATAAATAAACATTTACGAATTATTATTTCGAGAATCGTAATTATTGATTACCTAATTAGCATGTTACTGAATATTCATATCTCATAATATATATACCAATTTAAGAACAGACTGGATAAATATCTTAAGAATCAACGGAAAACTACAAGAGAAAGCTAATAATAATACATATTCTTACCAGAATTTGAAGCGATTCACGACAATGTTAAAATCTTTTATGGTTGAGAATAATTTACACACAATTTTCGTTTTCAAAAAGCCGGCTTTTAGGAATTCACTTGGTGCAAATAAACAATAGATTAAAAAAAAAAGCAAACAAATATCGGTTCTCTCTTTCTAACTCAGCGTTATGAGCCGCACCAGCAGTAATAATGCTTATTCCGCATTACTAAAATTATAGTGCAAATTTACAATCTTTAGAGGTGAGGCGTCATCACGTCAGCGTTAAATTAGTGGTAATAATTTAGATGATTGAATGTTGTTATAGTTATAACTAAATAAAAAGTTTCAAAGTTACCTATTGAAAATTATCAATAAACTGGGATGAAATCACAGATGGGTAAATTCATATTATATGTACTTTATGTATTTACAAAAAAAAATGTATTTAAGTAGTATATCAGTTGTTTAGTACCCATAACACAAGCAAATATAATTGCTTACTTTGGGACTAGATGGCGCTGTGTAAATGTGGTAGAATATTATTATTAGAATATTATTATTATTATTATTACTTTGTGTGTAAGGTACACACAAAGTTAACAATTTCAAACGCCGCGATGTTTGAAATTGTTAGCTAGTCTTAATGTTTTTTTTATATTTATTTTACCACATTCACACAACGCCATCTAGTCCCAAATTAAGGAATTATAATTGCTTGTGTTATAGGTACTAAACAAATGATAAACTACTTAAACACATTTTTTTTTAAATATAATACATCTTATAGATAAATTACACTCAGACACAGAACAAACAATCATGCTCATCACACAAAGATTTATCCTGCATGGGAATCGAACGCACGACCTCCGGCTTAACGGTCAGGGTCACCAACCACTAGACCAACAGGCCAGTCAAAAAATGTAAATGATTAAAACCTCTAGAACAATATAACCAATTTAAGAACAGACTGGATAAATATCTTAAGAATCAACGGAAAACTACAAGAGAAAGCAGGATACAGGCATCATCAGTTGCACGTGCACGCAACTGCCAGCCTGATAATATTTAATAATAATAAAAGATTTTAACATATTGTCGTGAATCGCTTTAAATTCTGGTAAGAATATGTATTATTATTAACTCGTCGATTTCATGTTTGCCATCGGCGGCCATTACAAATAGACGGCTTAGCTTTTGCTTTTGCTGACGATAAAAAAATTATAATTATTATGAGATATGAGATATGAGTATTTAGTAATATGCTAATTATGTAGGTAATCATGTTTTAATATAATGGGCTTTATTTATTTTTATTATTTTCTTTTATTTAATGTAGTCATTTACTGAATCCATAAAAATAATGTGTAGATTTACCTTTAAGAATTAAATTAAATTCTATAGGGGGACAAACAAGAAAAAAAAGTTTGTACTGTCCCACTGTGAGTAACGGTGGGACAGATCGAACTTTTTAGCAGTGACAAAAGTTTGATCTGTCCCACCATGAGCAACGGTGGGACAGACCAAACTTTTTTTTCCGATCTGTCCCACCGGGGGACAGATCGGTGGGACAGACCGGAATATTCCAAAAAAAAAAAAAGGGATTGGGTTCATCAGTTTCTTCTAATCTGATTGATTTGAAGAAAATGAAGACATTTTCCCACATGTTATGCTTTTTAACAGCTATTTTCGGCAGAGGAGCAATTAATAAAACTGTGGATTGGTCAATAATTGGCTCTAATAAAAACAGCAAGCGACTGGAGACTGGTGGCCGGAAAAGGATCAAAAACGACACCTAAAATTACTTGCAATGATAGGTAGGTACTTTTATAAAAAACTAGCAAATGTTTTTATTAATCACTTGCAATGATACTTCATAAAAAACTAGAAGTCGGCTTCGTATCGGTCGTTCTTTATTTGGCCACTGCTCATCTTCTTTTGGCTATAGCGTGATGTTAAATACTCTATAACCTTTCTCGTAAATAGGCTATCCAAACCAGGGGCAGATCTATGTAGGAGCTATAGGGGCTACAGCCCTCGGCCCTCGGATATAAGGGGCCCCCAGTCCCAATAGAAAAATCTGTGAATTTAAAAAATCATACCTGAGGTAATGTTTATAAAATATTTGAAATGAAATAAAATGAAATGAAATCTCGTTTATTCATCTAGGTTACAAGGTAACACTTATGAAAGTCACAAGAATGTAACAGGTTATCCGAAAAGTAGTGTCAGCAAATTTGCCTACGACCAGTTCGCTGACGGGGTGGAGCTATGAGAAGAAGTGGCATTAAACTCACGCCACTCTTTTTAAAAAAATTGATAGTTACAATCTTTTGTAATTTACTATTTGGGTAGCGTGTAAAGTGATGCAGCAGAGCACTACACCGTTAGATTAACGAATTATAATGAATGTTTACAAACTAAATGTAACTATCAATTTTTTTTTTCGTCTACCCCCGCTTGAAAGTGCACTTGTGTTTTCGCGTCGTATCTTGAAAAAATATCTATAAATATTAGTTAACTTGCTTGTTTTATACTGAATACGGTGTAATTGTGTTAATTTAGAGTAAAAACAATAGTGGAAGTGTTTTTTCGCAATAACTTTTGTGATTAAGTGTTGTGATAGAAAATATAACCTCACTTGACCTGATTTAACTGTCAATACTTACTACAAAAATGGTCGTGTGTTTAAAATGTGAAAAAGACATACCTAAACTTGATGATAAAAATCCCAAAATTAAGTGTCATGGCTGTGAAAGGCAAATATGTGTAAAGTGTAGTGGGTTGCTGGCAACGGAATTGAGAGTGATAGTGTTGCAGTCCCCTACTTTAAAATATTTGTGTCCCGACTGCGAATTAGGTGTACGCCAATTACCAGCACTGAGAAATACAGTTACTCAACTGAAAATTGAACTGGAGGATCTCAAATTGAAGCTATGCCGAAACACTGACATGGAAAGTATTCTCGCCGAATTAGCCGAGAGGAAGAAGCGCAGTGCTAATATTATCATGTTTGGTATAACTGAATGTCAACTTATGACTGGAGACAACACTCGAGATAAAGAGGTACGAATTAACCACGATAAAACCGAAGTTCAGAAGGCCCTGTCTAACATCTCAGAGTCCGAATCACCCATTGCTGTCATCCGCTTGGGTAAGCACAAACAAGGCTCGTCGCCTCGTCCACTTAAGGTAATCTTTTCACGTAAAAAATCAGCAATACATGTCTTGAAAAACAATAAAAAACTACCTTCTAATATTTCGGCTAAGAATGATTTAACGCCATGCCAACGTGATTATTTGAAAAACCTTCGTGAGGAATTGGTTCGTCGACATGATAGTGGTGAAACTGATTTAACCATTAAGTATGTAAATGGTAGGCCTACAATTATGAGTACAAAAAACCAATAATACCGAACAACCCTATCATTGAATTTACTTTTTTCTACACCAACCTGGCATCGTTAATGGCTAAAAGAGATTTGCTTATTGCTGAAGTTAATAAATTAAAACCAACATGTATTATTATAACAGAAACACATCTGAAACCCAGTATTACTAATAGTTTAGTGGATATTAATGGCTATATGCTTTTTAGACATGACAGATTGAAAGGAACAGGGTGGGGAGGAGTGGCTATTTATGTATCATACAAACTCTATGGCATGCCTATACAGGCAACTCTTCACCCAACTTATAATCGATATACACAGGTTGAGGCTCTTTGGTTAAAATTAAAGTATGGTCACTTCGAGATAGTGGTGGCAGGCGTATATAGACCAACACACTACACATTTGAGGATACTGACCAACTACTGTTCACCACTATCAAGGAAGCATCTGAAGGGTTAACACCCCTATTTATTATGGGGGATTTTAACCTCCCAGACCTAAAGTGGCCATTATATGACGTGGACATTGACCACTACAATAAACTGCATGGAGAATTTGTAGATATGTATATCAACAGTAATTTAAAACAATTGGTAACAAATATAACAAGAAAACGAAATGATTGTGAATCCCTTTTGGACTTGATCCTTTGTAGTGAAGACAATCTATGCACGAAAGTAGAACACCACCCTAATATAGGAAAGAGCGATCATCTTGTGCTTATGGCCACAATGCAAATACAAAATCAGTTATGTATAAAGCACCACAAACACACACAAAGACGAAATTTCTTTAATGCCGATTATGGCAAAATGAGTGAGACACTTTTAAGAAACAACATCATAGTACCCGATTTTTCTGATGTCGATCTAGCCTGGAGAAACTTCACGAGTATAATGCATGAGGCTATTAATGTGTATGTTCCTTTAACCTACAGACACAGCAATAGAAATATAAATAAACCCTGGATTAATCAGCATGTGTTAAATATGATTGACAATAAAAAAAAAATATGGAAAATATATTTATTAAAAGGTTCTGATGACTCTTACAAAGATTATCGCAAAATAAATAATAAAATTGTAACCTTAGTTAGAAAATTAAGAATAGAATTTGAAAAAGGAATTGTGAATAGAGGACCTAAATCCTTTTACTCGTACATACGTCAACAGCTTGCCTCGACCGTATCAGTACCGCCGTCATTAAAAGATGACGATAAAAATATAACTAGTGACCAGAAGATAGTCGCCGACCTATTTGCTAAACAATTTCAGAAATCATATACTGTAGAGCCACCAAATACTTCGATTCCCTCTATAAAAATGCCTCGTACTGCCAAATCTATCGAATCTGTTACAATCTCACCAGATATTGTCAGTAGTACTTTGAAAACATTTAGTGATAGAAGTTCGATGGGGCCAGATTCCCTGCCTTCTATAGTATTGAAACAGTGTAGCAATGTGGTATGTCACCAGCTGGCACACATAATGAATGTGTCCCTGAAAACAGGAAAACTACCACAGGAGTGGAAAGAAGCGCATGTAACGCCAATATATAAAAACGGAGATAAATTCCTCGCAGCTAACTACCGCCCCATTAGCCTCACAAGTATAGCCTGCAAAACTATGGAAAAAATAATAGCAGCAGAAGTAAGAATATTTCTCAGTATGGAGAACATCATTATCGACGAACAACATGGATTTGTCCCTAAGAGGTCTACCGTCACCAACCTCCTGATATGTCTCAACAAATGGACACTTAATTGGAGTAACCATCAACCCACAGATACTATTTACCTGGACTATGAGAAGGCTTTTGATCGGGTACCCATTAAAAGATTAATAGCGAAACTGGAGCACTTTGGAATCCGTGGGGAGCTCCTACAATGGATATCTGACTTCTTAACTAACAGAAAATTCAAAGTTAGAGTGGGAGATACTCTGTCGGAATCTCACAATGTATACAGTGGTGTGCCGCAGGGATCGGTGATCGGGCCTATTTTGTTTGGAATCTTCATTACTGACCTCAAAAATGCTATCAAATCAGACTTGTCTATATTTGCTGATGATACCAAAATAATGGGTAATCCTCTCATCAGTCACAATATTATACAACAGGACTTAGACCGTATTGTACAATGGACACAGGACTGGCTCATAACACTGAACGCAACAAAGTGTACAGTCTTACACATGGGCAGCAACAACCCAAAGATGAAGTACAAAATTGGTTCCATGCCAATAAAACCTGTTACTACCCAAAGAGACTTAGGGGTAACAATAACACATAACCTGAAGTGGGATGTTCATATCACAAATATAGTAAAGAAGGCCAATTCGATACTGTACATTATAAGGAAAGCATTCAATATCATTACTAAAGACCTATTTTTGAAAATTTATAAGACATATATCCGACCTCTCCTGGAATATGCATTTCAAATATGGAGTCCATACTTCAAGAAAGACATTGAGATTCTGGAGAAAGTTCAGCGTAGGGCTACCAAAATGGTAATTTGTCTAAAAAATAAGAAATATGAAGAACGTCTATTTGAACTTAAATTGACCACACTAGAGCAACGTAGGCAACGAGGAGACCTCATTGAAACATTTAAAGTGCTCACTGGACACTACAATGTTAGAGACATCGGCAGCCTCTATTTGATGAACCCGAATACCCAGTTGAGAGGACACTCCTTGAAACTTTCTAGATCTCATTCTACCAGCAACCCTAGAAGACACTTTTTGCCAAATCGCGTAGTGACTATGTGGAATAATCTACCAGAAACTGTGATTAGTGCACCATCTGTGAACTGTTTCAAAAATAGACTCGATGAACACTTAAAACAAATTAAACACAAGTGCAATGATATGCACGCATCAGATCCATGATCTGCTAGTGCATTATAAAATAATAATAATAATAAATATTAAACAGAAAGTAAAAAGTAAGGCAATTTATTTAAGTAATGTAAGGTAATTTATTTAATTACCTAGGTATATATTTCACTTTTTTAAATGATATACTTTACACTTGGCTGTTTTTTTTATGGCAGTTAATTGATTTTTTTTAATGGTTCCCGAGTAGTATCAGCCCAGGGACCCACAAACTCACGGTCCACCCCTGATCCAAACACTAAAACAATTTTTCAACCAGTACTTCCTGAGATCCTAGCGTTCAATCAAACAAACAGACTCTTCAGCTTTATAATATTATTATAGTATAGACTAGAAGTCGCACAGGCCTTCACTGTCGTCGTTGTTTATTTGGCCACTGATCTGCTCCTATTAGCCGTAGCGTCATGTTATATAGTCTATAAACTTCCTCGACAAATGAGCTATCCAATACTTAAAGAATTTTTACTGGTCCAATTAGAAAAAATATAGTGTTGCCCATTTATTGAGGAATGCTATGGGCTATATAACATCACGCTATGGCCAATAAGAGCTGAGCAGTCGACGTGAGCAATGACGTGTAAAGGGGTTAGGTTTAAGATAGGTTACAATTATTATGGACCCCATCGAACTCGAATCGAACAGTAGAATTACTTAGCGAGAGAGAAAGAGGGTTAAAATTTTAAAAAGTATTAATAACTATATTTTGCATAAAATTATTCTAGTTTAAAAATTGCCGCTAAAATATTCATGATAAAATATCTAATTTCGTAGGCACTGGCTTCTTTGGCCTTTGGAGCGTACGAGTACCAAAGATTTTCTGATCTCTCACTAGCAGATAAAAGATATAAAGAAAAAAAAAGATTTATATATTATGTATAATAAAGGTCTTCAAAGGCTTGAATTACATACAATATTTTTTTTATTTCTATTTTCGAAAATTTTATTATTAAATTCAAATTTTAGCCACTAGCAACTGTATTTTGACATAGACCATTAAAAGTTGCCATATATGAACTGAATTTGTAATTAGTAAGTAAAATTTATTTACTTCTCTAACTCTAAAATCATATGGAATATAATAATAATAATATTGTTTATAGTTTTAGGTGCTCGCAAATAATCAAATTATTATTCTCAAAAATATTAATACACTTTATAATGTAACGTATAAGATTTTTTTGTCATAAATGTTCTAACTTCAAATTTTCATGTGGTAACATTTTAGTCACCACGCGATTTTGTGAATCTCTTGAAATTCCTTCAATTTCTCGAAGTAATATTTTAGATTCACGAAATTTAATTTGATAAAAGTGCTAGCAAAATGTACGGCCAACAACCTATTTTAGTGCTTAGTAAGTATTTAGTATGACTTTCTGTGTTTTCGTTGTGAATAATCGGAATTTCATTCAACAGTGATTTACCATTACAGGCCAAAACACAAAACGTGACTCCGGCCGGAAAGTACAACTTGAGAATATAAATGCTGGAAAGGTGAATATGATTGAATAATGTGAAAAACTAATAATTTTCACTAAAACGAAGCCAAACGATGTGTAAAACTTGTCATTTTCTTTTTATTTTAGACAATAGCGGACGTTATTCGAACATGCCTCGGACCACAGGCTATGTTGAAAATGTTGATGGATCCCATGGGGGGCATTGTGATGACAAACGATGGCAACGCTATCCTCCGTGAGATCACCGTGCAGCATCCTGCGGCCAAATCCATGATTGAAATCGCCAGAACACAGGACGAAGAGGTTAGAAATTTCAATCATCTGATGCATGACAATGGAATCCTTTTAAATGAAGTTATGGTTTAATACTTTCTATCTTAAACTGTCAATTTTTTTCTATTTCTAAGTCTTTAATCTTGATAATGAACTATGTGTGTATGACAGTAGTTAGGAATAAATGAGTCAGGTCAGTAATGTTGAGTGGGTGTGCAATTATAAAACGAATGTATTTGTCTATAATTTGTTCTTAGAGACCATCTAAAACTTTAAGGTCCCATCAAACTACAGCTGTTCCAGTAAAATTATAAAATTGCAAAAAAAAAGGAAAACACCTCTGATAAATAGTCCATTATACTTGGGTCTAACTCAAATAAATAACGTCAGGATGAACAGCAGGCTGTTCGATGATAAACTAGATTTGTTCTGTGATAGTGAACTGAGACTCCTGACCATGGGTGGCCGCTTAATTAAATGCAGCCACCAGCACAATTTCTTTCTAACATTTTTATTGATAATAATATAATATAATAATATGTATACATTTAATAATATTAATATTTATGTGATATATTCCGAATGATGTCAAATGTATTTGTTTTATTATTTTAATCATACTTAGATATTTGGTCATGTATTCATGTGCTTAAGAAATATTTCTGTATCTTCATTTTGTTGTGTGATACTTGCTAATCTTTTTGTAAATATAACTACTTGCCTATAACTTATATGTGTGGATATAATCTGTAAGTGTAAGTTGGTAAATAAATTTAAAAAAAAAGTAATTACACTGTCTGGTGCAACATACCATTTGGTACAATTTCACTTCAACTTGTTTTTTTTTCTTTGCTTGTATCCTATTCTTCGTATGATGCAAGTTACAGATGTAAAAACTTTTTAACAATACATAGGTCCCTAGCTCTCAAGCAATTAAAAATGCTGTTAATCTTATGAGGCATTTGTTTTTTCTGCAATATGTACAGTACCTGATTTAACTTAATAAAACAATTACAAAACCTAACAATTGCTGTGCAAGGGACAGTTTAAGAGTTAAGGGTTGGACTACATCCAGCTGCAGAAATTGCACTCTCATTTGTTTCTATCTCACACTGTCACTTAGCACCATCATTTTCTACGAGTGAGAATGAGAGTGGAAGTGCTGACTATGTGCTCGGCTCTCACTCTCTAACTTGATTTAGTAAATGACGGTTATAGATCACGCCACTTTCCCAATAGAGGGTAGGCAGAGACTATTTCCTTCCACCTGCTGTGATTCTGACATACATCTATAACTTCTTCAACATTCATCAATGTTTTCATACATTCTCGCTGGTTTAGGGAGCGGACGGTTATAAGTGGTAGAAAATAATTGCAAAATTTTATTTTAAAATATTTTTTTTAGTTATTTTATCTAATGTATCTAATGTTTGGTGGTCACCACTCACCGGTGACTCCCATAGCATTCAAAGGCAAACAGGCACATTTCCAGATTCTAGGCTGATGGTGAGAATTTCTAGATATAAAACCAAATGACAGTTCTTTTTCGATAAATAAATTATTATCTCTTCCCCAGGTTGGAGATGGCACCACATCAGTCATCGTCCTGGCCGGTGAGATGTTGGCTGTGGCCGAACAGTTTCTGGCACAGAACATTCACCCCACAGTGATCATCAGAGAGTACCGACAAGCATTAGAGGATGCCGTCAAGCTGCTTCAGGATAAAATCTCCATTCCCATTGATTTGAATGATAGAGATAAGCTGAAAGAAGTTGTGAGTACAATTATTTGTTCTTCATAAAGTACTAATTTGACATCATGAGATTAATCATAGAATTGCAACAAGATAAACCATTATTTTTATATATCAATGGTGAGCAAACAACACTAAGTAAGTCATACATATCTTGCTATCTTACAGGATACTCAAAAGACCGTTTGTTTTCTTTAAACTAAACATTTTTTACTACTCTTATGGACCATGTGTCTTGAAATTCAACTAAATATTAGGGTTATGTGATTTATAAAGTCCAAATTTATAAATTATAAGACCATATTATTTAGTTTCTTTTAAACTTATAACACTGAACAGTTTTTTGACTGTTCTTGTCTTGTCATTCTTTGTCTTGTGTAGTGATGTTTCCTCACCTCACCACATTGAACAACCAAATCTTTTTATATTATAAACTGGTGTGTGAGGGAATCAGTGAATAAATTTAATTTTTAATTGCAGTAAGTAAAATCAGCCTTGCATATTTGCAGATTCGTTCCTGTGTGGGTACTAAATACATTGGACGTTGGGCTGACCTTGCTGTGGACATTGCCCTAGATGCTGTTAACACTGTTACAATTAACGACAATGGCAGAATTGAAGTTGATATTAAAAAGTAAGTAATCAAAAATATAACTGGGATGAGGCCAAGGAAAACAAAATAATATTTTCTCAAATGAATATCTTAGGATACATGCATGTATAAAATATTCCCATTTCTGTTGTTCAGAGTTTAGCTTCCGTGGATCTTTGTTTGGCCACTATCCAGCTCCTAATAGTAGTAGCGTGATGTTATATATCCTTTCTCAATAAATGGGCTATTGAACATAATAATTTGTCAATTCCGACCAGCAGTTCTTGCGATTAGCTCGTTCAACCAAACAATCAAACTCCAGCTTTATAATATTAGTACATATTATAAAAATGATTCTTCTTCACAGCTATGCTAAGGTAGAGAAGATCCCTGGTGGTACAATTGAAGAGTCAAAGGTGCTAAACGGTGTTATGTTCAACAAGGATGTGACCCACGCTAAGATGCGACGTTACATCGAGAACCCACGCATCGTTCTGCTTGACTGTCCATTGGAGTACAAGAAGGGAGAGAGCCAGACCAACATTGAGATCTTGGGAGAACAGGTGGGTAATAAAAATAAGAATACGTTATGTCACTACCCGATCTCAACCCGTAGGTGTCGTAAAAGGCGACTAAGGGAGTAACCTTACGTAGACAAGAGCACTGCAAAAAAAGGAAAATTCGAAACAAACCCTATACCAACCAGTCTGGCCAGCGTGGTATAGTAGGCTATTATATCTTTTTTACCAAAAAACTATTGTGATGTTGTTCGTTTTCCCATTAAATTGAAAAACAAATAACATTTTTTTTATTAACATTCTTTAAACATTATAGCCCGAGTATAGTAATTTTATTTATTTATTTTAGAGTTTATTTTTTGGCAGTGGACTGCAATAGGCTGAGATGATGATGATAGTAATTTTGATACTAAATCATGGAAAATTTTAAAGTTGCAGCAAATAATATCATGCTTCTATCTGTTGTCTTTCAGGACTTCACAAGGCTGCTTCAATTAGAAGAGGAGTATGTTCAGCGTCAATGCGAAGAGATCATAGCGCTGAAGCCCGACATTGTATTCACAGAGAAGGGTGTGTCTGATCTCGCGCAACATTACCTAGTTAAAGCCGGCATCACTGCTATTCGCAGGTACAGTGGACTTGCAATTACTTTATGATTTTGGTTTTTCTATCATTAAATTTTATATTAATTAATATAATTTATTTTTGGGTTCGATTCCCAAATCATCATCATTTCAGCCTATTGTAGTCCACTGCTGAACATAGGCCTCTCCTCACACGCGCCATAACACTCTGTCCTCCGCTTTCTTTTTGTCGATTCCCACACAAGACAAAAATATTTTTGTAATTCATAGATATTTGTATTAAGTCTGGAGTCTGGGTGTAGTTTGTGTCTGTTAATTGTATGTTTGTAAAACCCTCGCGACACAGGGCTTGTTCCTTAGGCGCTGTTAAAAAAATATAACTGAATAAATAATTTAATTAATATTTGTGAACAGACTCCGTAAAACCGACAACAATCGTCTGGCGCGCGCTTGCGGTGCCATCATAGTGAATCGTACGGAGGAACTTAAGGAGTCTGACGTGGGCACTGCCGCTGGCAAGTTTGAGGTCAAGAAGATCGGTGATGAGTACTTCACGTTCGTTACTGAGTGCAAGAATCCTAAGGTAAACAATATTTATAGTGTACAGGGGGTCGATTCTGCAAAATTACACACGTACATAGCGATGGCAATACCTACTAATATCGACCAATCACAGGCCGCCAATATGGCGCGATTGACTTAGTAAGCCAATCACAGCTGTCGAATGAGACCATCGGCTTACCATTGTGTTACGATCATGTTAGCAGATTCGGGCCCCTGTACTGTAGCTGTTGGAGCTTCGTTCCCGTCGTTCATTGTTTGGCCACTGCTCGGCTCCTATTGACCGTAGCCTGATGTTATATTTATAATACTTTTAATGTATTGATTTGATTGTTTTCTATTAATTATGTTTGAAATTAGTGTTAACTTCTGTTTTTTTTTTGTTTTAATCAGGCGTGTACAATTCTACTGCGTGGTGCCTCCAAGGATGTACTTAATGAGATCGAAAGGAATCTTCAAGACGCTTTACACGTTGCTAAGAATTTGGTAAGTTTTTAGTACTAAATGTTTTATAAATAAAAAATAAGGTTTCTCTAGATTTTACCTTTTTAAGAAGTTTATAGTTGAAATTTGTTTATATATCAGTTGTAGTGTAATATTATTCCATTGAAACACTATTATATATCTAGAAGATACGGAAGGCACTTTAGTAAATTTTAAGTTCTTATTGTCGCCTCTTGTACCGCTTTGACATAAGTTTTGTGGTACAGTTGACTACTGAATTTGATTTAAGAGTCGACTCACGTGCCTTATCCAGCCGGTATATCGTAGACATGTTTACAGTGAACATTTTTTTCTTTTGTTTTTCCGACTATTTTGTTTTTGTGTTTTATTAAATTGTATCATACACTTCATATAACAACATCTCTAATTTGGTTGGGTTTTACGGCCAAGGGTACAGTCGTTGAAATTTATTTTCCACTGTACCATCAAGGGAACAGCTAGGATATACAGGAAAAAAAGAGGATAAACACGGCGGCTGTATTTTAGACCAAAAATGTATAGTCGGCAATAAAATTGCTTTACCCACCCTTATAGTAAATGTCGTTTGCATATTACAAAACAATAAAGTCTATTTTTGCTTGCAAGTGACATCAGTACAGCGACAGTCGTCATCAATAATGAGTCTTATTGAATTTTAAATGCATTTATCTGTAACAAAACACAAAAATATGAATTAACTTTATTAGTAATAATGGCTGTTTTAGTGTGTGTACTCGGACTTTCTTAAACGAATAAAAACAATACAGCCAAAAGAAAAAGCGCGCGGAAAATTTTTACTTGTCACAAATTAGCGATGCGCGCGCATTAGCGCTTTTTTTAAGGCTTTAAGGCTTTGCCTTAAAAAAAGCGCTAATGCGCGCGCATCGCTAATTTGTGACAAGTAAAAATTTTCCGCGCGCTTTTTCTTTTGGCTGTATTGTTTTTATTCGTTTAAGAAAGTCCGAGTTTTATTTATTTCCTCGCAAATATGTTATAAACGTCGTATGACATTCGTGCGCTTTGGTAATTACAGCCTCTGCTTTCTTGTAGGCTCGGGCTAGCAATATCGCCTCGGCTGTAATTTTCAACTTACCGCACTTATATCATAATGTACCTACTAATATATTTTGTGTGTCAGGTGCTGAACCCGCGGCTGGTGGCGGGCGGCGGCGCGGTGGAGATGGCAGTGTCGCAGGCGCTCTCCGCCAACTCCGCGCACAACACGCCCTACCGCGCTGTCGCACAGGCGCTAGGTAACACTACTTCATTATATTCTGTACCAAAAATCATCGTCATCATCATCTCAATCCATAAACGTCGGTCAACTGGTAGATAATACTTTTGGCATTAAGCTCTCCTTTGTACCATGGTGCATAAAGTTTTAAAATAAAAAAAACGTGCAACTGCTGGTCATGGGTCCATAGATGTAGAGGGAATTTAGCTTACTATAGCAAGCGTAGTATAGTAGGCTAAATTCCCGTGAATAAATAATACCTACCGACTGGGCAGCGGCCCAGACGGGTTGGTATAGAGTTTGTTTCGAATTTTCCTTTTCATGTACAGCTCTTGTCTGACATAAAGTTGTTCCTTCAGTCGTCTTTTACGACACCCACGGGTTGAGATGGGGTAGTGACTAAGTATTCTTAATCCGTCACTACACGGAATACCACCAAAAATAATATTATGAAATTGCAGGCTCTAAAAGACACCACCTACCTAATAAACTTGTTTATTTATAAGAGTACTAGCGGACCCGACAGACGTTGTCCTGCATGATCCTACCAATAGATTGCATTTTTAAATATTTTTTTATTTGTGAATCTAAACCATCCTCGAATCCACTTTCACACATACACAAAAATTCATTCAAATCGGTTCAGCCGTTTAGGAGGAGTTCACTGTCAAATCACGTACAGAAGAATTATTATATATAAAGATTACACTGAGAGCGTATTTTTCAAAGATTTTTATATCGATATTGTTGTCATTACAGAGATAATCCCGCGCACATTAGCTCAGAACTGCGGCGCCAACACCATCCGCACTCTGACGGCGCTGCGCGCGAGGCACGCCGCCGCCGGGAACAGCACCGCGGGGATCGACGGGGAGACTGGGGAGATCGTCGATATGGCCGTCAAGGGGATATGGGAGCCACTCGCTGTTAAGTTACAGGTAACATAACAATCTTTATCTTTTCTATACATATAATAAAACTGTAGAAAAGTAGTTTTTGTACATTAAAAAAATTTCCAATAAATATAACCAGGGTGTTAAACGACAACCAATAGAACCCATTTCCAACATTTTTCGAATTTTTGTCTGTTTATTTGTTCGGGCATCACGTAAAATGTACGAAAGCAATGTAAATAACTTTTATACACAACGATTGAGCGTAACTTGAAGTAACAGTTAGTTTTTTTTTCATTGCAATCGGTTCATAAATAAAAAAGTTATAACTACTATAGTTGTTAATATATCTTTCGCACTGATTCCCGCTTTGAGGAAGTGAAAAAATAATTCTTGCATTTGTTCCTACAAAATTACTCCTAGAACTGGTACACGATGACTCGCACGAAGCTTTAGTTGTGTTACACTACGCCATAGTGACAGTCAAGAAACAGTGAAACTAATCAGCCCTTGGCTAATGGCTGTAGGTTACGTGGAACTAAACATAGCTCGAATGTGGGTGTGACTGATACACCTCTGCCTACCTTCCTTGCGTATGATAAAAAACATTTATTTTGACAACAAATAGTAATTATATATCATTATCGTCATCTTCATCATTATTATCATCATATATTATCAGCCCAATCATCATCAGCAACCCATTAAGTCCCACTGCTGGGCTCGGGTTTCCTTTCCTCTAAATAGAGAGCTGAGAGAGTTTAGGTCATAATCAACTCACACTGGCCTAGTGCGGGTTGGTGGATCAGACATACTCATAGTATTTCTTCTAGGGTATGTGGGTTTCCTCACGATGTTTTCCTTCACCGTTAGCAGATGGTAAGTCACTTGGCTAGTACATATAAATTCCACAAAGTGAAATCCACATTGGTACTGCCGGTCGGGATCGAACTCGGACCGCATGATTTGCACGCAGGTCCCTTATACATTCAGTCATCATCGTTTAGAACCATCGCGCTGAACATAGGCTTCACCTAATTTTCGCCACAGCGACGAATTTTAGGCCACCCACATATAACCACCTAAGATGATATCTACTTACCAAATATTCCCAAACTTTTCCAGGTGTACAAAACGGCAGTAGAAACAGCGATCCTTCTCCTCCGAATCGACGACATTGTGTCAGGCTCCAAGAAGAGAGGCGGCAACGAACCAGCCACGCCCTCACAGATGGCCAACATGCAAGAATAACTCTAGCTAACTAATTACATTTCATTTTACATTCGTTCCCAGACAAAATCAATACTGAAATATATCGAAACACATTTTTTTATAATAGTTTGGTATTGAAATTACCACTATGTTTTCAAATGAATTTCAAAATGCCTTAATTAGCGTTTATAATTCACTATTTTTGACCTTTATATCAAAGTTAGTATCAACTTATTGGAAAATGCAATAAAATTGCGTGTTAACATCCCTAGGATGGATGTAATAAAATTCACTTATTCATTCAAATTATCTATTCTAAATAATGTATCTATAGTCATTATTAAAAAACGGTATAGTATTTTAAAAATTGTAGTCAATAGAAGAATTAGCAAGGAATTGAGGCCAGTATTTTCTTCGTTACATATTTTATTTTAAATGTATTCGTGTGCTCGAAAATAAAATAAAAATAATAGCAATCTAAGAAGGCGTTGTTCTATTTCTTAGAGTTATAAGTTGTACCCAGTTGGTTATTATAAGTTATGTTGAATACTTCGTTAATGCTACGACTAACGAAGATAGGTCGCTAGTTGAGTGGTTTGCGAGTTCTGATTGTCACAATAAGCATTATTTTTTTATGAGTGTACTAGAAAAACATATTATATACTTTATTGGCTATGCTATGATTTTGCTAGATTTCGTGTATTAACATTTGCTTATGGACATTGGCCTCTTCAATTGCACGCCACAATGAGGATTTGTTAGGATTTCATATGATAAATGTAAGTGAGAATATTACTTAAGTTTTTGATTGTGCCTTGAATTAAAATCAAAAATTATTCTATAGTTATTTTATCATTATTCAAAACAGATTTCAATATTGATTTTGTCTCAACAGGAGCTGTACTAAACTAGAATAGTAGTCGTGAGAGGGTACTTCACAAACATTTCACGATTCTTTAGATAGCTTTCGCATAATTAGTGCTAACGAACGCCCTATTTATAGTTCCCATCACTTTATTGTAATAACTATTCTACGTATTTTCTTGTTATTTATCATATGTTTCGTCTAATACACATTGAGTGCATTTAAGTTTTATTTGCTATTAAAACTGAACAATAATAGTATTAAATGTTTTATATATCAGTTTTATGTTTTATTTATAACAACACATAATCCTAAGTAGCAATCATCATCGTCATTTCAACCCATATACGTCCTACTATTGGGCAAGGGTCTCTTCCAAAGAATGTGGAGGGAATTTAGCCTATTATACTATATGGCCTGACGTGTTGGTTTGTTTCGAATTTTAAATTTTTCTTTACAATATGTAGAATTGCAAGGTGTAAATTAACGAAACTTCCCGTTTTATTTTCTGTTAATTTTCTATCCTGACAATTATAAATAAAACAAATAAGAGATCTAGCCCTTTTCAAGTGTTTTTTTTAATATACATTGCATACACTATAACAATAAACTATTTTTAACAAAAAAATATTAAAACGACTTCAAATCAGTACTAAAAAGCGAAAAATAAACTGAATTAGATATTTAATTCCAAGCTAAAAAATACCTACCTACCTGTTTAAAGTATAATACCCTATTATTAATCTGTTTGAAGTCGGTGCCAAGCCTAAAGAGTTTGTTAAGCTACGTACTGCTTAGTACGTACATCTGTTACCGCTCGCTACTTCACACCACCTCGCACTTGCGTGTGATCGTACCTAGTGGACGGCTCAAACTGAGTGATACAACCTCATTAGGCTGGCACCGACTTCAAACAGATTAATAATAGGGTATTATACTTTAAACAGGTAGGTAGGTATTTTTTAGCTTGGAATTAAATATCTAATTCAGTTTATTTTTCGCTTTTTAGTACTGATTTGAAGTCGTTTTAATATTTTTTTGTTAAAAATAGTTTATTTTTCCATTTTTAGTGTACTTTTTATCTAGCAGATTTAATAATACTGGCTGGCAAACTAAGACGGAAAACCGAAATAAAGAATCTTCGATAGAAGGGAACGTCTATTTAAATATTCTAACAACACAACCTGATTGTAGAATAGAGGAATCTCAAAACTCTCAGCTTTTATGTCTTCCTTTTTTCCTATAAAATGCGACAGGTAACAAGTATAGGTATACAATGCAGGTTAGATACTATATCGAAAACTTAAAATATCATCCAAGAATTCCTTTGAATTATACAACTTTATCTTCCATCAAAAGCTCTCACCTCAGACACTTGAAATAACACAACATGGATGTGATATTTAAAGAAATCATCTTCTTACTCCTAAACATTAAGAAGTTTCCCTTCCAGTGACAGCTCACCTAAATAACCTACAAGAATACAACTATAGGTTTATAAGTACCTATAATGTTGAAAGAATTATCCTCCAACTCCTAAAAGTTAAGGAGTTATACCTTCCAGTGACAGCTCACATGAATAACCTACAAGAATACAACTATAGGTTTATAAGTACCTATAATGTCGAAAGAATTATCCTCCAACTCCTAAAAGTCAAGGAGTTATACCTTCCACTGACAGCTCACCTGAATAACCTACAAGAATACAACTATAGGTTTATAAGTACCTATAATATTGAAAGAATTATCCTCCAACTCCTAATAGTTAAGGAGTTATACCTTCCAGTATCAGCTCACCTAAATAACCTACAAGAATACAACTATTGGTTTATAAGAACCTATAATGTCGAAAGAATTATCCTCCAACTCCTAACAGTTAAGGAGTTATACCTTCCATCACCAGCTCATCAACATGAGATGTTGACTATCAGACGTAAATACTTGAATAACTTTAAAAAATATATGAAACACGTAACATGTGCCTATAAAATTTGAGGGTTGCCTTCGATTTCCCTGAGATTCCATCATCAGAACTTGACGTGATGAATAGGGGACCAATTCGGAAGTATACCCTTTCAAACAAAAAAATATTTTTTTAAATCGGTTCAGGCATCTCCGAGTAATCGATGAACATACATAAAAAAAAAAAAAAATACATACAGTCGAACATATAACCTCCTCCTTTTTTGAAGTCGTTTAAAAATGTATTAAAGGTAGAACTAATTTAGATTTTATTACATGTATACTGTCTAACATATTGGACAGTTATACTAACGCTATCGCGACATCATTGCCTTAACCGTATAAAATTAATGCATATTTGCATGATTAAACAATTTACAAAAGATTGGCAGTCGCAGCAGTAGACTGTGAAGAGTATTGAGCTTAGTATGAAAGTATATAAATATGTACCTACTGAAAAATTTGGATTGAAAGCATAGCCGTAGGTATAGCTTCATATTATTATAGTTTTAACAGTTTTAATAAGGGACATACGAGGGCAAAAAATGTTTAAAGTTAATTACTATTTGTTTTCGAGATTTCTTTCTCTCTTCGTATTTTAGGAGGAGGTGCTAAGGGGATTATGGCCATGCCTGAAAGGATATCATAGGGGCTCAATACTGTCACTGACTTTAAAAACTTTCACCGGCGTAGTGGTTAAACGCCGAGTGTAGTGAGTTCGATTTCCACACGAGACAAAATATGTGTTTCATTTATTTCTTGTCTTGGTGTCCATTGTCGCCGTAATTTATTATACAGTAGTTCCCCAGTGCGGGCGTTATGTTAAAAAGATTTAAGCACTGATCATTTACATAGATGATGTACCTATATTTGTCTAAATAAAAATTACTTCATAAAACTGACTATTATTTAGCAATTAATTTAGTAGGCTTGACCATGTCTGTTCTACTCGTTTATTATTCGAGTTAATTCTCATATAAATGCCAAACAATATGAATATAAACATTTCTATTATGTGATATGTTTCCGCGACTGTTTTACCAAAAGTTAGATAATCTGCGTGTTATCATAGATGGGCAGGGTGCGTGGTTCGCGCTGGACAGGCGACAGGCGACACGCTTGGCGTCCGAACACATTGTTCAGCAGATATTTAAAATATATACAGTTATTTGTATACGTTTCCATTGGGGATATTGTATATTGATGGACAATTTAGGTATTAGCTTGTTTATCCTCGTGGGAATTATAAAGAGTGTGGAAAAGGCGGTGCGTTGGATAATATGGTGGTCGCCTCCCTACTTTCCCACACGTGACAAATATGTGTATGATTCATAGATATGTTGTATGTATGATTGTTTTGAGTCTGGGTGTCCTTCGCGACCCAGGGATTGTCCCCCCCCCCTTCCCCTAGGGATGTGGCTAATTCGCTCATACTATTTGAAATATTTATATTTCAATTCAATACATTTGAACACATGACATTTAAGCTATCTACATGTCACGTAATCAATGTATTAATTTGACATATAGATATAAAGATTGAATAGATTGTTACTTGTCTTGGAGAACTGTTATAGTAGGTCTGTTATCGTAAGCACCGAGAAGCATCCCCACTCAATTTTTCTAGAGTAAAGCTGCGTTTATAACTACTGATACGTAACGTTTCAGACGCGTGCAGTATTTGACAAAAAATACACATCAGTTTGTATGATGTTTAGTTGTATGATTAATTTTTGTTTTAATTACCTGTTTCTTTTTATTTTTATGTATAACTTGATTTTTTAATTTAAATTAAAAATTGTAATTGAATTATTTATAGTAATTGGTGTCAACCGTTCTTAATAAATAAATGGGCTAATACTTATTGTATTAGCCCATTTATATCTATCGTTACGTGGCCGCACAGATGCGGACTGACATAAGCTGTCAAATTCTAAAGAAAGAATATTATTTTGTCTGAAACGGTACGTTACATGTCTGTCTGTAGATAGGTATAAAAGCACCTTTATGCTCCATTGATATTTTAGAAAATAAAAATGAATTGTAAATGATAAATTTAAAAACAGCAGGATAATAATGAAAATGCGTGGGAGAAAACCTACCGAACTTATTTTTCAACTAGTCGCGTCTCGCGGTTCCGTTGGCCTCAGCGCAGCCACAGCATTTTTCTCTTTATAGGGAATAAATATCCAAATGTAGTCTCTTCGTTGATACCTAAAAATGTTGTGTAAACATGCTTTAAGATTTTCTACTGTGTCAGTATCTATTAGCCGGCTAGGTAATCAGTTTCTGTATGATCAATGACATGTCTTCTAAACACAGTTGTACAGCTGTTCCTAATTACTTAGAACTAAACATGAACTTTATTACCCTATAATAAAGCTATTAAAGTTCCACAACAACATGCATATGAAAGGTTGATACATTTTCCCGTGAGTGGTCTCAGGCTTTCACAGTACAATGGAAACGATGACCAATTGTGAGGTCAGACAATAAGTTCGTATTGCGTGACCGCTGATCAGCGATCTAACTTTGTCATTACACTGCCGAGTCCCGTGCTGGATGGTGACCGAACCAGTTGGATTATGATAAGGTAAGTTATTTATATATTTAACCCTATTATAGTCCTAAAAAAATACGGTCGGGCTATAGGCCTACTATGAAAAAAAACATTGTCTAGTTTAAAAAAATAGAACTTGTCAAAATCAGTTCGAAGACTTTCATAATGATTGAAATTTTATGCGAAATTTCTGAATTTGTTTCATGGTAAAAGTCATCGCCAAATATTAGTAGCGTGACTTGCACGTTGCCATCTATTTAAAATGGGAATTTACACTTAGGAATAGAATTAATACAATATCTACCTACCTGACTTCTCCTAGGAGGTTAAGGAGCGCTGAACAACATTTTTCACAAATAGGAATACAGATATTTTTTACAATCTTTTGTAAGACTCATAGATAAGTACTCGTTTGAATTTTTATGTAAATCAGTGTTTCATAACCTTTTAGCAGTGAGGAACCATTTCACTAATATACCTACTGTCTTGTCACGGTACAGTAAAAAGTTCAAAGCGTGAATCGCTCCAAAAGTCTTCCGAAAAATACTTCCATCTTCCTAGAGGCCCAGTATACGTGTTTGCTTCGCGGACCACTTTTGTTACCGTCAGGGACCATCAGTGGTCCGTGGACCATAGATTAAGAATCACAAATGTAGATAATTAGTTTGGTACCTATTTGTTCCAAAATGTGACCACAAAAGCAGCCAACCGTGGTGTGATTGTGATTCATGATTAACAGCGGGGTTTTGATTGTAATGTATATGTACATTTTAATTTGTTTTCGAATTAATTGATTGTCCTACCGTTGTGTTATTTTATTAATCGCCCAAGTTAAAAGTAAGCTCTAGCTTGCGGACCTTTTTTAAAATAACTTCCTCATTTAAAAGTTAGTCTTTCAAGTAAAGAAGTGTAAAGGATATTTTCTTTTCGTCCATGTCCATACCTGTATAATAGGAACCAGTTACAATCATGGCTGTAACCTACAAAACATATAAGTATTATTTAAATTCTCGTTTACCTAAGAGAAAAGAGGATTATATTTTTCTCATCATATTAATAGTAGTTAAAAAAATAGTTTTGAATTCATATTTCTCATCGCTGGTCATAGGTTTCCTTTCTTCTATGAAGATCTTAGAAGGCTTAGTTCAAATTCATCTGTGTGGGTTAGAGCCCATTGTATGGTGAATCAGTAATACCTAAAGAAACTAAAGAAAAAAGTTTCTTTTATTAGTTACTTGACATTTTTAAAAATTATTTTACATTTATGCAGATTCAAAATCGTGAAAGCTCTATTATTATGCTAACAGCAAGTGTAGGTGTAGATTTGTAGAAATGATAATTATGTAATACATACTTAGATACCTACAGTTTAAAGATCGTAGCACGCTACGGCTGGCGTAGCTGTTGTAGACAAATATCTTCGCCGAAACGGAAAAGAACGTTATATTTTTTTGTTTTTATACAAAATTAACAGTACCGCAGATTATTTTTACTAAATGAGATTTCCACAAAGTTACTTTCGAGTTGATTCATGTTATATGTACTGTACTTTGTACTATTTACTTTAAGAGGTTAAAAAGTTATTAAGAAAATGGATCTTTCCTCTCGCTCGCCACCTATTCATAATCAGTAACTCATTAATGTCCCACACAGAAGACCTGAGCCCAGCCCTTGGGCTTCTATTACATGGGACCAAACATAGCTGGCAAATTGTGGCTGTCATACACCTCTTACTACCCCTTCGGGGAAATAGGCATAGTGTTATTTTATGCTGATCTTTTGGCTTGTTAAGAACAAAGAATCTTTGAAGCCTTCGTGGCTCAGTAGTTAGTGACCCTGACTGCTGAGACAGAGGTCGAGGGTTCGTTTTCACCCAGGACAAATATTTGTGTGATGAGCACAATTATTTGTTCTGTTTCTGGGTGTTTTTATGAAGAAAAAAAGAATTTTAACAACCCTACCCACTTAGTGACTGATTCAAAGGGCTAATGACCACATAGACCTTAACTAGGTCACTTGTTCAATAGATAACGGTAATCAATACAATTGACTATCGCGTTATGGTGCGGAACGGGTGTCACAGAATTGTCACATCGTGGGATTCTAGCCAAGCATTGTTCGTAATTGTGACTTTTTCTTTACGAATATTGTTCGTTTGGGAGCGTTGAACAAATAAAGACATCTTTTATGTTTTAGCTGTCGTAATGTCTCATTTTTCAGTGATTTTCACAATAGTTTAAGGTCATGGGAGATGAAAAGACTTGTGTTGTTTTCAGGGTCAGGGACTCAGGGACATCTTATTATAATAATGTGAATGTATGTAGGTATAAGTACCTATTGAAATATATTTACATACATACATATAAATCACGCCTGTTTCCCAACAGAGGGGTAGGCAGAGACTATTTCCTTCCACTTGCTACGACTCTGACATTCATCTTTGGCTTCTTCAACATTCAAATATATTTTTTTTTTTTCATCTCTAAAATATAGGGGCATACTATGAATTTCGACATTCGAATGTTCGGTTTTGATGTCGATGTCAAATGTTTGAAAGTTACAGCGACCATATTTAAATTTCCTTACATTTGACAGTGACATCAAAACGAACTTTCGAATGTCGAAATCCATAGTAAGCCCCCTAGTCTCAATCAAGATTCCGTGAACATGACTGTATACGTAAAAATATATATTATACTTAGGTAGAGTTAACACAAACAGGCGTATGGTAAGCGGTTACCTTAGCAGTAACATCACGTGCGTCTCGAGCAACTGTCGTTCTAAAACAAGTGACTAGAATTTATTGTATATTATTGAATTATACTGTATGTAAATGTATTTTTGTGACAAATAAAGGTTTTTTTTATTGTATTGTTAATTGTAGGTAGGTAGATAGATATATGAAGAAATTCTCAACAAATCGGAGTAACAACGTGCTGTATAATGGAATTTTAATTTGGCTTACTAACGGGCAGTCTGTATGAGTTCATGCTATGAATAAGCCATTTTAAAATAATTTTATTTCGAAATTCTCGTCTAAAATTACTCATATGATATCATATACCTGTTTAAACGAGGTTATATTTAACAAAAGAGCATTTCCGTTGTTCATAAATTGTTTCAAATATTTGTGAAAGGTCACAATTATTTCGTAGCAAAATAACATTATACAGACATATAATGTGTATATAACAGATATTTCAATGTAATCTGTCCCATAGTGGTCATTACATCAATAATTGCTGGAACTCATTCGGTCGTCCTTGTATGAAATGATAGCTATTATTAACCGTCAATATGTAAGTGGATGTGTTTTATATTGGCTGTTGTATAAAATTTAAAATTTGCGTAGCCAGACCGAAAGAAAAGTTATTGAAAAGAGAAGTACCTACCTACTTATGGTCGATTTTGTTTTCTGTTCAAAGAAATCATAGCTTTTTGAATGCCAAAGTTGACTATACCTACTTGACAAGCGTACCCTTTGCGCCTATGTCAGCTATGCCCGACAGTAAACAGGAGCATAAAAATACAAGATAAAGATATTAATAATATTCTACCACATTCACACAGCGCCATCTAGTCCCAAAGTAAGCAATTATATTTGCTTGTGTGTTATATAACATATACATAATAACATAACACATACATATACTTAAATACATTTTTTTTTGTAAATACGTACATATTATAGATAAATTACACCCAGACACAGAACAAACCTTTATGCTCATCACACGAAGATTTGTCCTGGGTGGGGATCGAACCCACGACCTCCGGCTTAGCAGTCAGGGTCACTAACCACTAGACCAACAGGCCAGTCGATATAAAATCACATTTATTTCAAATGAATTTTCTTTTTTTTAGGTTGTATTTAAATTATATTGTAAATAAATAATTGCTAAGTACTTTTAGTACTTACTTATAAAATTACGTAAAAAAGGTGTTCTTGGTGAAATGTTTGCTGATGTCGAATATTGTACAGATAAAATTTCCGCTCCGATACCTCGGCTTCCGTCGATTTCATCAGTTTCCCGTCCACCGGTCACTGTACCCGCTATTTTACACTAATTGTCAACTTCACTGGTATTTTATTTAAAAGAAAATACAAACGTAAAAGATTTATTATTTTCTACGTTTAAATATTGGAGTTTTTACGCTCATACGTAGATATGTATCAAACATCATAAATAGGCGCATTTACAGACTCCTCGCTGATGATACTCCTTGAATTCCTTGATGTTGTTTTTGTCCGACCCGTGGACCAAACCTGGAATCATACTAATTAATATCTGTCCGTTAATAAACCAATACGTTATTAGGATTTGGCCTGAGGGCTTACTCTGAATTTCGACATTCGATTAGCCGGTTTTGATGTCGCTGTCAAATGTAACGAAATTTAGATATGGTGCCTGTCACTTCGAAACATTTGACAGCGACATCAAAACCGACTAATCGAATGTCGAAATTAAGAGTAAGCCTGATTACTACTGGCAAAACGTTCTTATCATAATACCTATATCTATTTACCTCGGCGTTAGGATTTAAATTGTACTAAACTCGACTTTATATCTATTACAGTAAGGAGTAACATCAACAATGATGAGACACTGCAAGGCGATTTTGTTTTGGTGCGGGGTGATTGCCCGCGTGTGTGTCTGCATGGAGGTGCAACATGACTTCGAGACACATGCCGAGGTCAATGACCATGTAAGTTGATTCATTTATCTTTAATTAGATACCCTATTTTTATTAGGTCATTTTGGACGACTAAAATGGGCAATGAGTGGTATACAGCCAGTGATACAACGGTGATCGCGGTCAATCTTCACGACCATATTTGATTACTGTGATCGCCTGTAGTCATCATCGGTTAAAAGGGGGTTTATTTTTTTTTTACCACATTCACACAGCGCCATCTAGTCCCAAAGTAAGCAATTATATTTGCTTGTGTTATGGGTACTGAACAACTGATAAATATACTACTTAAATACATTTTTTTTGTAACCCAGACACAGAACAAACCTTTATGCTCATCGCACAAAGATTTGTCCTGGGTGGGGATCGAACCCACGACCTCCGGCTTAGCAGTCAGGGTCACTAACCACTAGACCAACAGGCCAGTCATATATGCTGGTTATAAGGTATAAAGATTGTTTGATACACTGGCAATAAAAAGAGGACCAAATTAATTAAAATTAAACCTCATTTATTTATCTCGATTACATTCACATATTTAATCAAGTCACTGACTATGTAGAGCTTTGTAAAAAGCTGACAATTAACTCAGGGCGCTCTTTTTAATCACCAGATATACTTAGTTATAATTTTATTTGATGTGAATTAAAATTTGGGTAGTGTCCAAGTGACGCAGCAAAATACCACATTGTGTAGACTAAAATTAATTTTAATTATAGGTTTTTAGATATAAAATCATATCTTGTGTTCGTCAAAAGTAGAAATTCAGTCAAAAGCTAGTAATACGTTTTCTTTATTTTGTAAAATTTCTGTAGATACTGCACGGAAAAGAGGGAGAAACTGCAGGCCAAAAGTAGTTCTCAATGATATAAATGAAAGATCTAAATTAGATACTAATTGACACGGATACAAGTAGGAGTGATAGATTGGCGAGGAGTAAACAAAATGTCCTAACATCGTGTTTTATAGTTCGAGTCTTGCTTCTATCAATCGTGACCACGTTACTCGAGTGGTTTGTTTAACAATAAACAATCATTTGGCGCTTTTTTACATTGGACACGGAACGGCTTCTTGTAAATTTAGAAATTAGTTGATCAAACTGTTTTTGTGAACTAAATATTTGTGATATAAAACAAATCGTCTAATACTTATCTACCCATCGAAAACTATTCAAAGTCTTCACATAACAAAGATATTAACTTGTGAATTACGCATTCGCATTCTGTGAAAAGGAAGTTTTTGTATACATATAATTATAGTTTCACTATTTCTTATGCTTTGCATAGATTAAATAGTAAAATATCATTTAAATTAAATTTCGACGCCAGCCTTTCCCAAATTATGGGCCATGCCATGACCACAGAACATATATAGGTTTTATTTCGCGACCCACTAGTGTGTCGCCAGCGAATTTTGAGTGGATTTATAAATGGCTAGCACACGCGCTTGGTCTCCGATTGTTCATTGTAACAAAGTTATAACAACAAAAACAGATGCATTCTTCTGTCTTAAGAGTTAAAAGTTGAGTCCGAAATTTGGAAGATTTTCTTTAGTGAGTCTCAGTTCAATCATCTTTGTGAACCACTGGTCTGCACCATTCTGATTAAAGTATATTAAATAAATTAAAATTAAAAGAAGTATTTATCTATTTTTAGGTTAACCTGGTGTCGGAAGCCGTCCGTGGAAGACGTGGCGTTATTGAAGAAGAGAAATACTACAACATACACACGCACCAACAGAACTCCAACCTAAACCAACCTTGGATACCAGGGCCTCTACCACCAGAAGAAGACCCTACCACTAAGATATCCATTACTAACGAAGTCAAAGATGTCTTACCTCTGTATCAGACCACTGAGAGAGTGACTGACAAACCCACAGGACGAGGAGCGAGAGCATCCAACGAAAACTGGATTAAACTGCCTCTGCCTGGTGATGAATTCCAACGAGAGCAGTTACAAAGAGATCAGAGAGACCAAAGAGACAATATATTAACCCCTCCACAACCTTCAGGAGATTTAATCAATTCTCGAATGCCAAGAGTTAACTTTGTTACACAGAATAAGGCGTTGGAAGCTTCTGAATCACGAAACGACAAAGATGCAGTTCAAAGAGCGACTAGAACTGATGACTTAAGAACAGATTTTGTGAGACCTGAGGAAGATCGAGCGAAGTACAAGCCAGTGTATCCAAGACAAGCTATATATAATCAACCTGCTCCTGAGGAGTCTAGAAGGTACTTCTATGATGACAGGTATTATCCCGTCCCAGATGATTTGTACAGACGTGACCCTTACTACGATATGGTTGATAGAAGACGTTACAATCCGTACGGTCCTAGATTAGACAGGTATGATGAAAGTTATGACGTCCCAAGAAAACCAAAAAGAATAATCTATTATGCCCATTTACCTGAAGTTGTTCGAACTCCACCCAGTGTGGATTTACGGTATAGATATTCTATGGATCCTTACAGGCGTTTTGATGACGATTTATATGCAAGGAATGGAAGGTACGATTATAGATTCAGAAGTCGATACCCTTATGCTCCTTTGAGGAAAGACGATAGGAATTATAGAGACTTGGCTGGAGCTGGAACTGTTAATAAAGATAAAAAAGTTGAAGATAAAGTAACTCCCACACCTATTTTGCCACAGAAAGAGGACAAATTCAAGCCTTCAATAAACACAAATAGAAATCTTATAAACAGTCATCAGTATCATGAAAGCGTGGACACTTATAATGAGCCCCTGTCACACAAAAGTTTTCAAAACGTGGTGAGAAATGATGATAGCTACCTTCGATATGACGAGCCGCTGTTCCAAGGAGCTATCGACGAACCGTATCAAAGGAAATACTAACTCAAGGATTGAAACAACGTTTCTGGCTCGGTTTTCAAACTAAACCAAATTGAAAAATAGCCACTAACGTGTTCATTACCTATAGACTAACTTTTCAGAGCATTTATCAACATAGTATTTATTTTTAGGACATCTGTATTGTAAAGCCAAGATTTTACAATCTTTTTTGTGTCTCTAATAAAAGTAATAACTGATGGCTGCATTTTAATTACGCGGGCGGGGTAAGCGACAAATTGTACAAGCAATAAATCGACCGTTTAATTTAAAACAAGCCGAGGGTGAAGATGAATTTCATTAAGAATTAATTAATGTCATTCTTAAACCATTTTTGTTTTTTCACGGCGAATAAAAAACATCTGTCGGGGATGTTTCTCGCGACGCGTTTTCTTGAGGTAATTAAGTAATAAATTTTGTGGCGGGAACATCACGAGGTGGGGGCCAATTACAGTAGTTAAGAAAATGGATGTTCGCCACTCGAGATGCGTACAAAACCGACGTGACTAATTAAAATGAGGGTTTAGGAAAAATCCTACGACGTGACAGCTTGTAATCAAGGGGATAGATTTTTATTTTTTTGCTTGTGCGCCTATCTTTAGCGGATTAGTGTGGCAGCGATAAATTACGGGTAATTAAATGTCTTGTCGAGGGTTTAGGCGACGGCTTGAGGTTGCACAAGCTAAACGTTTTATCTGCATAAATCATTTAAGTACACAGATTTTCTTGTTGTTCAATTTAACTGTTGAGAACGTCGTCAAATAGGAATATGATTGATGTACCTATTTTCTCATTTGTTTTTAATAGAAATAATTATTTAAGAGACCTGCTTCACCACGAGTATCTGGATACGAGTACATAATTGAAACTTAATTGTGATGTATTTTTTTATATAAAATCAGAGTCTCTTATATGCAAGTGGTTAAAGAGTAATATTTCTGTTAAAGCTTAACGTCTCAAACCCAGTTTTTAAATAAAGATGCCATTAAACCTAATTATAAGTGTACTGAAGTAAAACATCTTGTGGAAACCCATGTACATACCTTGGAATAAGTACCCTATGTTTGATCCACCAACCCGCATTAGTTCGTTTCTAGATAGGCGACAGAAGATCCTTCATAATTCCACTTTCCACTGCTGTGCACAACAGTGGAAAGTGGAATTATGAAGGTTGCTATGCTACTTAAATGGGTACTAAACTAAAAAATGTATGCCAATAATAATTTAGGTTACTATAGAAACTGTTAGGTCCGCGAGGATGTGAGGCACTCACTTGTAAATAAAAGAACTTCCTTTTAAATTAACTCAAAAAAAAAAATTATAATTTCTTCATAAAATTTAAAGAATAACACACATGACTTAAATAATACTTTACAAAACGTAAAAATATAAAAGAATTTAGGTGTTTTTTATTTGGCTGCCAAAAAGTAATTGATGCTCATCTAATATTTTTCTCTTTTCCAACCTTCCATATACTTTATATTTGAAATCAAATTACAATGACATTCTGGCAGGCTAATCAAGATAACCTGCCAGTATTTTTCTAACACTCTACTGAGCCCACATTAAAATTTTGTGGTAAGGATTACACTTCAACAGAAACATCTACCAATATATCAGGCGTAATGTCCCTCAGATTGTATTAGATAGTTATACAAACTAAACATCGGTGTATGACCACAATCGCGTCTTGATGACTTGAATTATTTATATGCAGTCGCCGCGCCGTGGCATCCAACTTTTGATTTGATTATGGATATTCGGGACTCCGTATTTTGGTGTCTTTTATTTTCGACTATAGCAATTTAGAATGCGAATATATTTATTAGGTATTAACTGACTACTTTATTAGTCTAGTGGTGGTAGTTATTAGTGTAGACACAGTCGACATATGACGAAAATAGTTGTTTAAATTTGGACGTATTTTGTGTCCGTGGATTGTCCATGGTTTTGACCTTCTAAGAGATATGGTTTCTTTTTAATAATATTAATAATAATTTATGATTACTATATAAATAAATCCATGTACAATTGTGCGATGTACATTGGCAACTTAGTGAGCATGGGAATCCAAATTTTGATATTTAAAATACCTACATTAAATTTTAAATATAAAACTTGATTGCACAATTGGTGTCATTTTCAAACTTTTCTTTTTCTGCAATATTATAATTGTCCAAATTAAAACCTTTTCTATTTCACTGTTTTCATTTATCCACAAATCATATACACCCTACTAAAGGGTTGTGACAGATGGTTGCACAAACAGTAGCTAGTGATGTCCCCGGGCGTAATTCATTACCGTCTACATTGGGTACCGGGCTTTACCGGGATCTTTGAGATGCAGTACCGGCAACCTGGCCACTAATTGGAACCTTGTTAGACTTATAAAGGGTTCATATAATTTGATCTTGTTAGCAAAAATATTTTATTAAAGAATCAAGAGTCGGTTATTATGTAACTGCCTAGGTGGCACAGCGGCAGTGTATACGGCTCCTGATCAATAGATTCTGGGTTTCATGTCCAGGTCAGAGCAAAATGAGCAATTAATTTAAAATATTTTTCACACATTCACACAGCGTCATCTAGCCCCAAAGTAAGCAACTATTTGCTTGTGTTATGGTTACTAAACAACTGATATACTACTTAAATACTTTTTTGTTAATACATAATATATTCTACCACATTCACACAGCGCCATCTAGTCCCAAAGTAAGCAATTATATTAGCTTGTGTTATGTATAAACAATTGATACACTACTTAAATACATTTTTTTTTATAAATACATATTATAGATAAATTACACCCAGACACAGAACAAACCTTTAGGTATGCTCATCTCACAAAGATTTGTCCTGGGTGGGGATGGAACCCACGACCTCCGGCTTAGCAGTCAGGGTCACTAACCACTAGACCAACAGGCCAGTCAACATAATATATCTATACTAAGCTATAGTAATATTATAATGCAATAGTTTGATTGTTTGATTGAACGTTAGTTTATTTAGGTAGGTACTTAAATAATAAATAAATAATAATCACTAATTATTAGCTCTCTAGCAGAAAATTTTGAGAAATTTTGATTTTAAGAGAGTAAACTAAAACTCATAAGAGTTTAGACTCTAGTCTAAACTCCAAGATAAGCCAAATAATTTCTCATAACCAAACAATATCAAGCTAAATTAACCCTAAATACGTAAGATAAACCTTTAACTCTAAACAATCTGTAAACGGGTCGTATATACCCGTGCAAACAACCGCAGAGTTGAGACATGCCGGGTCATATGGACCCGGGTAGTGGAGGGTTAGCGACATCACGACATTCGAACTATTAACATGTCAATAACAATTTGCTGAATTGCTTTTATGTTGTACTTGATATGGTGCCCGAAGGGAAGGGGTTTGGTTAGGGTTGTCACTTAAGATACGATTGTTCAAAATGACAGTTACTTTGATATTAAGTATTTTGTATTGATAAATACGAAAGTGTCACTGTTTGTTACGTTTGTACGCCTTAACCATCCGATCGACTGATGATATTTTACATATAAATAGTCTAGGATCTGGAGAAGAACATAAACTACTACTACTTCTACTTTTTAATGCGCGGTCGGCAGCTATTTAAAATAAATTTTAATTCGTAACAACAATAAAATTACAAGGAAGAGTACAGTGATCAGTGTCCAGCAAGGATACGTACGTAAGTTACTTAATTATTTGCATTTTTAAGTGGATAATAAATTTTTAAAATTAAAATATATATAAAATTCCATTTTGAAAAAATAACTTATTTCACAATAAGTTGTTTTTTCAAAATGGAATTTTAAAAATGTATTTCTACTCATTACATTAGAATTAAATATAGATTTATAATTTTATTGTAATAGGTAGATAGATTTTTTAGAATAATAAATGTTCTGATCAATCTAAACTCTTTGAACACGATTAAATTAGTTTAAATCTTAACGTTTACTATTCAGTAACAGAGCTTAGTGACAACCCTACAATGTCAAACAATTTTAAAGTTAAGGGTTGTACTGTCCCGGGACAACACGGGACTGGCCGGGAAATTGATAATTTTCACTCAGCCTAACAACACTGGCATTATTTATTCATACACTAGATATGATCCCTGACCGATATTAATATTAATTAGCCATTGTCCCAGCGTGTCCCATCACTAGAATTAATACGGGATTGTATAGTTTAAATAGTTTAGGATTAGGATAGACTTGGGGTTAATTTACTTAATTAGTTTTGGGAGTTGAGGTATCTTTGGACTATATAGTTATCGTTTAGAAATGAGTGGTTTTGTTTTATATACGAATGTGGTGCATTTTTGATAGGGATGGATTTGAATGTTGATTTATTGCATTATCTAAATATATATAAAACAGAAACTGACTGATGATTATGCTAAATTGACTGATTCACTGTGTCTAAAGGATCAAAAACTATATATTTACACATACTATATTCCAAACTATAATCTCTCTGTACGCCAAATTTGACGTGATTGAGTGACACATATCCATCTATAACATCCATCCATAGTAAGATATGATATAATGTACACAATGATATCTTTTTTAACATACAATATCATTGGATATACACTTGAAAGACGCTTCAACTGTGCAAGTCATATCTGTAGTTGCAAATTATATTATAATTTTACAGTTACGGTTATTGTCAGCCTACTTCATCCCACTGCTGGACAAAGGTCTCCCCCCATAATTTTCACGCTTTTATATCAGTGGTAAAGTGGTCCAGTCTAGTGAAGCTTTTGGAATATTTATAATTTGTTTTGTTTTCTAGTGCGGGCGTTGTTTAAAAAAAGAAAAAATTTTTTTTAGGAATGATGACGTCATTTTATTTTTATAGTCTGTAAATACATTCTAAATTTGAATACAAAGTATGGCAACAATTTGGGCCTTTAATTCTTACGTTGACGACAGAAATTCTTCTAAGAAACCGAATATTCGCTTTGTTTGTCCTTAAGGTTCTAATAAAGTGTCACATAAACTTGTATGAGTAAGACTTGAGACAGCGGTAGGGTTACCAGAGATAGTATTGTAATTTAGCATTTATTTGATTAATGTTAATGTTTTTCTGATATAGAAACAAATGTTTACAAAGCCGCATTGCTTTTTTTAATCCCATGATGTTGCCAAATAAGCTTTTGAAAAACAGCATACTATTACAGCATAATCTAACATCTGTTTCTATTTTTTACGTACGTATCTAAAGGAAGGTCGACTTTTTATAAATAAACTTACACATTTTCTTTTGTAAATTTGTTACATGTCTAATTAATTATGTATAATGCCTGGTGACCCTAAGTATAGCGGGTTCGATTCCGGTTCTAAGAAGAGGCAACATTGTCGCCAATGTCGTTGTTAATTTATTGCGTGACACGACTGTTTATTGCTTTTGTTATTAATTTTTATGTTTTATGACTTACCTGTGTTCATAAACCAGAGTTAAATATATTGGGATATGGGAAAAGATTATATTTAATGTTCGGCGCCAAATACTTACTTGTGTTTTTTTTATACTTAAGGATGTATTGCCTGCTATGACGAAGAACTCACTCGATGGAAAGTGTTTATCGATGAAAATGCACATCCCTATGCTAGGGATACAGTCAAACCTTCTTACGTTTGCTAAACCTACCTTGGAATAAGTGCCTTCAAAATCTCGTTTGAAGAAGGACAAGTACCGCTTTGGAAACTCATGAGTAATTTGCAGTCCTGTTCTGCTGATGTGTTTTCAGAGAGAAACGGGAACTGCCTGTTGCGTCGGATAAATATTTTTTTACTAATAAATGACTGTCATTGTGATTGCATACACTCATATTAAGCAACCGACGCGGACGTTGAGATTTCGATCCTCAAATTGAACAATTGTGCATTTTTATACTTAGGTAACTTTAATATTTTGCCATGAACAGTGCCGCGAATAGAACCAGGTCGGGTCTTTCCCCTTTGGGACCACGACACTTTGGGACTACTACTAGAATTGGCTGTTTCACACCAAGACCAAACCGTGGTCCGTTTGGTTTTGGTGTGAAACAGCCAATTCAAAAAAGGCCGTTCCGTGATTGACACCATAGTCCCAAAGTGTCGTGGTCCCAAAGGGGAAAGACCCACCAGGTCATTTCACGAGCATTCTAGTGAAAAGAAGGCTCTCTAGAATGCTAAAAAACAAGCATTTATTTTGCTGTAATATATTCGCGAGAAGCTCATTACAAATTAATCAGCTCCTTTACATAAAACCTTAATTCCAAAACGTAATAATAACAGAACAGGTTCAACCTATTTCAATCCTTTCTACTTATCTCGATCACCAAAATCGAATCGCAAACAAAACAATGCCAATAACACGAATGTAGCTCTACTCTGTTTGGCGTGTCGTTGGCGTTGTCGTTGCGATGTCGCTGCGATACGGCTGATGTACGCGGCCGGCAGCCGGCGGCGGCGCGACAAAGGCGCGAGCCATTAACTGATATGACATGACTATAAAGTAACCTCACCGTGGGACGATGACGGCGGGAATGCAGATAATATGCTCTACTTGGTTATTTCTGCCTTTTTCTTCTAGTATCAATGGGTGTTGGTGGGATTAGGCCATTTGAGTAGCGTTTAGGTATGTGATCATATAGAATGTAGACGTGTTTGTGCTGCTATGATGAAGCGATATCATTGTCAACCTATGTAAAATCAAATTGCTATTCTAGCAGCTTCAGACACAAGTAGCTACTGAATTTGTTTACAACCCGATGTCTCCTTGTTAAATAATTTATTTATCAGTACTTGAATTTCACAATAAACTTATTGAAGTCTTTAATCTTAGTTTCTTAAGTGTTGGCAACGCGTTCGTGGTGCTCCTGGTGTTGTATGACGGTTACCGTAGGATGCCCCCTAGGGTAATTGGTTATCATCAGGCGGGCGGTACGTCTGTTTGCCACCGTCATGTTATAAATGGTCCAAAATAAATATTTTTTTTATTTTTATTAGTGAGTATAAAAAAATAAAAGTCTACTGAGTCATAAAATGACTGTAGGTATACCTAGGCAATACAAACTAATCTAAAAATAGGTACTAAATCTGCTTCTCGAATCCAATAATAAAAATTAAAAATAAAACTTAGTAGAGCACCTTACTCCACTATGCACATGCACCACAATATTTTGCACCGTACACACATTACGAACGATCATTTCACATTATATTACGCTTGCGATGTGTTGGACGCGTTTTTGCGTGAACCGGGTATCAAACCCGTGTCGATGAGGCCCACTAACCATAAATATGTGTCGTACCAACACGGCTGGCCACTCATAACGTATCAATTGTCTTTATGATCGCCATTTTTATTATTTATGAGAAACATTAATGCGTCAAATGATTTTATCAATATTTCGACTATTTTTATTCGATTGTAATCTGAATACGATATTCGATTCGACGCTGTTACATGGTTTTTATTTAGGAAGACATTGTAGTTTTTCAAACAAGGAGGATTAAATTGACGTTTAATTCGTACTCTCAGTTTAGAGTTATTAAATCGATATAATTTGGACCTACTCGCTCATTTGATTGGTTAATTTCGATTTTACTGTCAAATATTTGAAATTTTTAAATATGATCACAATATTTTCAGACATTTGAGAACGATACTATCAAAGTCGACCAATCGCTATATTTTGTACTAGAAGTCGCGCGGGACTTCGCTCCAGTTGTTCTTTATTTGGCCACTGCTCAGCACATATTGGCTGTAGCATGATGTTATATAGCCTTCCTTGATAAATGGGCGATCCAAAGCTGAAAGAATTTTTCAAATTGCATCAGTAGTATCTGAGATCCTAGCATTCAACCAAAGAAAAACTCTTCAGTCTTATAATATTGGTACAGATTATTCTATTTTCTTCGTATTATTTTGGTAATTTCCTATTTACTTTTCTTCATTGAATATTCCTAAGATGTCTTCTACCTATAATAATCTAAATCTCTCGTATCCTCATTGATCTATCTGTTATTTACAATCTACTGTTCTAATGTTATATCCGTTATATCAAAGGTAGACGCTCCTTTCATTTTACTAATCAGTAGACGGTATGTTAGCAATAACTCTATAGATAACACAGAGTAGAATAACTGGTAACGTTAAACGGTAGTTCGTATTGTGCTACTTGAATGTTATACGAGATGGTTCTCAAATCGATGGTATCCCAAGTAACATTTTAGCGATAAAACTAGTTCTATAAAAGCTGACTATTATTTCGATTAAACACTGATAGCGTTAGTGCGGCCTAAAATTTAGCGATATAGCACGCTATAACTCTCTTATAGTCGGAATTAAGCACCGACGCTAGTGCTTGAAGTTCTACAGTGGTTCATTTTATGTGCAATAGTGATAAACTAGTGCTACAAGAGGCATTTTTCTTGCCGAAAGTGATAATAAAGGGTTATAGTAGCAGTATTTTTATTTATAGTTCTGATAACCTTGTAATATTTAACGTGGAAGGTTATAGGCTATATAACATCACGCTACGGTCAATAGGAGCTGAGCAGTTGCCAAATAAAGGACGACGGTAGTTTCTGTAATAAATGTAGCGGTGTGTACAATATTAACTTCACTCATATAATTAGTTAGAAAACTACAAAACTGTTTGAGCTTCTGAAGGGACTGCAAATAGTAAAGGTTATCTAGCGTAAAAACTGCATGACCAAAGTCACCCCAGCAGATCAAAGAAACCTGAGTTCACTGTATGCGAAGACTTGAAACAAGCTTCATCATCATCATCATTATTTCAACCCATAAACGACCCACTGCTGGGCACGTGTCTCCTCTAAAGATTATGGAGGGAATAAAACAATTTTAACCACACAAAATTAGAAAATGATTCAGTAACTAGGTACTTATCATTAGATGAACTGTTAAGCTCTCTACTTACTAGGTATTGGTAAGGGAACGTACCCATACTACGTGACTCCGTTCACCACTTTTTTTTTATATTATAGGTGACAAACGAGTTGTGAAGTTTTGTTTGTTCGTTGGGATATTTCATAATGTTTATGTTAACTCAGTAGCGACATTTTCACAACATTGTAAGGTTTATTTGCACGTTATTATGTATACTATAGACAAAGACAAATGTAAAATGTCATTCCGTTCCTTTCTTAGAAGTATGAGTTTCTTAATTCTTAGAAAATATATTTTACTGCCTATTGCAGTTTAGTTACTTAGTATTTTGTTAGTTGTGAAAGTGGCACGCCTTTTGAATAAGTATTTTTGTAAGCATTGAAGGTTTTTTTTTTCATTAAAAACATGAGCGATCTTGGTTTAAATTCAAGGTAGCCTGTATCTGTAGTCTTTTTAATATTATGTTAAAATATCGGCCAAAGGCCCTACCATGAATTTCAACGTCGACAAAGTCGACAGCAGTAAGCTGTCAAATGATTGAAAATGACAACGACCATATATACATTTTCAAATATCTGATCGCAATATCGACTGCGACTAACGCAAAGTCGAAATTCCTAGTAGTCTTATTTTATCATTTCAACCCATAAACGTCCCACTGCTGGGCACGGGTCTCCTCCAAAGAATGTGGAGGGAATTTAGCCTACTATACCACGCTCACTTGCTATAGGGTTTGGTTCGAATTTTCCTTTTGTCGGTGTTAGTCGCCTTTTACGACACCCACGGGTTGAGATGGGGTAGTGAAATTATGTCTTCTTAATCCACATACACATTTTTACGATTATAAATACGAAACCTATCACTATTAATGTCAATAAAAAACAAAAATGGGTTTCACGAGGAGTAAAGGCATGTAGCATAAAAAAACGAGAGCTCCTATTGCATTATTTAAGAAATCCAAAAAATAAAGTTAATAGAAATAAATTTAAACAATATTCAAAACTATTTAAGAAAATTACAAAATTAACACAACGAGCCCAAAATATCCATTCTATTAACACATCAAATAACAAAGTCAAAACAGCATGGAAAATAATAAACAGTGCAAAACAAAATGCACCAAGGGAATCAATAAGTAGGATCATAGTAAATGATAAAACTTTGACTGAGCCTAAATCTATATGTAATGCTTTTAATAATCATTTCATTGATAAAATAGTCCCAAATAGTCCAACCAATAGAGCACAGTATACCTCATATGTATCCACTAGACAAAAATCTATGTTCATGAAACCATGCTCTCCACTTGATGTATGGCACATTATAAGAAACCTGAAGAATACAAACAGTGTAGGGTATGATGGCATATGCACTAAAGTTATAAAATATGTAGCTATTCATATTTGTCAACATATAAGCTACATTATTAATTTAAGTATAGAAGTAGGAGTTTTCCCTGACAAACTAAAGACTGTTATCATAAAACCTCTATTTAAAAAAGACAGTAGGCAAAACATGAATAACTATAGACCAATAGCATTAATACCTATTTTATCTAAGATATTTGAGAAGTATATACATAAGGAACTTAATGGTTATCTTGAAAGTAAATGTATTCTAGCAAAAGAGCAAAAGGGCTTCCGATGCAATAAATCAATAAATATGGCCATATATGACTTTCTGCAATTTATAATGAATAATGTTGATAAGAGAATACCTGTCTGTTCTATATACATGGACATGACTCAGGCATTCGATCATGTGGATCATACTATTCTTCTAGATAAGCTAAACGCATATGGCATAAGAGGTAATGTGCTAAAACTTCTTGAATCCTACTTAGAAAATCGTACCCAATATACTGAGGTTACTAGACTTAATGTTGTCACAAAAATGGAAGAAGTATATCGATCTGAATTACGAAATATACATTATGGTGTACCCCAAGGCAGTGTATTAGGTCCACTCTTATTTATATTATACATCAATGACCTACCCAAAATAACTGACAACCCAATGACACTCTTTGCAGATGACAGCACAATTTCGATTAAGTGTAAAAATAAGAACACTTATGAATTAGACATAAATAATACATTAAGCTCCGCTATTAATTGGCTAAATATTAATAACCTCAAAGCTAACATAAGTAAAACCACTATAATGCACTTCAGTCAGCGTATTCAATCAACAAATACCCTAAAAGTATGCTTTAACAATCAAATCTTAAAAGAAGTAGACTGCACAAAGTTTCTAGGTATAGTAATAGATAATAAACTAACATGGAAACCACATATAGAACAGTTGTGTAAGAGAATTAGCAAATCAGTATATGCATTACATGAACTCGCACAAATAATAAATGTTAATGCACTTTTGACTGCATATCATGGTCTAGTGGAGTCGGTTCTCAGATATGGAGTAATTTTTTGGGGGAACTCTGTTGATAAAGAAATAATATTTAAGAGACAGAAACGTTGCATTAGGGCAATGTTCTCTTTGCAAGTTACTGATAGTTGTCAGCCTTATTTTAGGAAATATAATATTTTGACATTACCATCTATCTACATATTTGAAGTCGCGGTTTTTGTGAAACTCAATCCACATTTATTTATATTGGCCGCCGATGGGTCAAGACGAAAACAAAGAGACAACAGCAGACTATGTTTGTGCAAAACAAATACTACCCTGATGCATAAAAGTGTGTTTGCCATGGCACCTAAAATATATAATAATTTACCACAAAACATTAAAGATGCGAATGTAAATATTTTCAAGGTGACATTAAAAAAGCTATTGATAGAAAAATGTTATTATCAAGTTTCTGACTATTTATCAGACAAAATGTAGCACAAATTTATTTTATTATTATTATTTATTTTAGAGACATCATAACATAATTTTCAATCTGACATGTAAAAATATTATTCGCATTATTAGTGTATCTTGCTCTTTGACATTAACCCAGTAACTTGACATTAGAATTACATTATTTGTTAGTATTATGTTTTATTATTCTTGTAGCTTCAATTTGGATCATTATTTTTTATTTTTATATAACCTCAAAATTTGCACACCCAGTTGGGTTATAAATCAGCGCACTAAATTTTTTTTTTTTTTTTTTATAAACCATCTATGTAAACCTGTTTTATGCAAATAAACTAATTTGAATTTGAATTTGAATTTGAAACTAGTCCTACAAAAATCCTAGATAAACAAATAAATCAAAATGAAATCATGCGAAAGTTCGACCCGCTAATGTTAGTAAGTTTTCCAACATGGCGGCCACTGTCAGGTGTGGAGAAAAAGTTGTGATGTGTGAGTCCCAAACGTGCCATGCGTCAAGTAACTGATCTATATTCTGTAGCCAACGGTAGCCAACGTATTTGGGTATTGGGACTAGTGTTTATGTGTTTGTAGCTATTTATTTTAAATAGAGAAGAAGGTGAATTAGAATTGCCTTCTAGGGACACTGAACTAGGACAATATTGAGGTTTCGTTTAAGTTTCTAACGTTGTAGGGGGTAATCTCGGGATCTACTGAACCGATTTTCAAAATTCTTTTAGTGCTGAATAGCCCATTTATCGATGAAGGTTATAGGTTATATAACATTACGCTACGGCCAATAGGAGCTGAGAAGTGACCAAATAGAAAACGACAGGAGCGAAGCCCCGTAGGACTTCTAGTTACTAATAAATTTGTAGTAATTTTTATAATAAGATTAGTAATTATATATGAAAAGCAGCGTACCTGGATAGTGGACAGAAGTCTGGTGGAGCTACTGTCGATGACACTAGGAATACCTATGTACCTAACCTAACCTAGTTTTTAAGGACAATTTTATTGTTAAAGTTTATCTGGGACAATAAATACATAGGTATTATTATTACCTCGTCTTTGTCAGCGTCTATTGCAGCACAATGTGTAATTTTGTAACTAGAGTCAATATAAGACAATATGAGTCAGGATTAGACAGAAAAATACAAGACAATGATAGCATCATACAAAATTAATATAAAAGTAAAAATGTTTATTTGACACAAAGGAAAGAAAATACGTTCACCGTGACTGAGACTGTTATCAAACTTGGTAAAAGTCTATATTATGTTTGGCTGTAGGTAAGTAACAAAGTAGAAAAAAGAGTAATAGGATAGGTATAAAAAGGTTAAATGAAATATTTTTAATCTTTTTATACCTATCCTATGTATGTAATAAAATATGAATTATGTTTATGACCTATTTTAAACATGTACTATTCAGCATATTGAAAATAAAATGAGTTCTCACGACCTCATAATGACAAAAATGTTTCTAAACATTTCAAAATTCCAAGTCCAAAATTCCTTTACACACGAACGACCACTTTGTTTTTAACTGAACTGTAAAAAAATATATTAATCACTGGTCAAATTGTATCATTTATCGCAATTTACCGATGAAAAATGAGTTATTTGTCAATTGCTTTTGGCGAAATCCAAGGGTCACTCCATCGTGTTTTCATATTTAAACAGCAATATAATCTTTATTTCATAAGCTCCAAGAGTAAATTTTGCGTAAAATACTGTCGGAAAAGTTGGTCACAAATAAAGCTTCGGTTACAGTACGCAAAAATAGGCTTAATAGTAGTTAAAATAGGCTTTATTCTGTCCGCATAAGGTCAGTTGGTAGAGTAGGGTGGCAATAAATTACTTGTCGGAATCTAGGAGTATTGGTATCGGTCGCGACTGATAAAAGTCCTCTTTCGCACGACCAACTTGTGATCTTTCGTAGTGATGTGGGTGTTCAGTGTTGATATCGATTAAGAGGCGAATATTTTCAACTACTGCCTCGGTGGCGCAGCGGGAAGTGTATACGACTGCTGTGCAAGAGGTCCCGGGTCCGATTCCCGGGTCGGGTGAAAATGGTATTGGGTTTTTCTATCATGAAATTCTAGTATTAAGATTTTCCCGGAGTTTCGTAAACAAATGTTCCACGTTGATGACAATAGGCTCGCCCCCTATTTCATGGGACCAAACATAGCTGGCGAAATGTGGGTGTGAAACACCTCTGCCTACCCCTCCGGGGAAAAAAATTTTCATGATGTATGTATGTATGTATTTTCAACTAACTATATATTTTCGTGGTTTATAAAAGCCGCAGCATATCTTGTTTAAATATCTTTCACTTAGAACTTTAATATTAGGTATTTTCATGCTATTACATGAGCACACAGCTTTTTCTCTATATAAATTAGCAATTCGTAAATGAATGTCACACATGATTGCAATATTGTTGACAAAAATATAAAAATATTTTCATGATGTTATTTTCAAACGGATCGATTGTAAGGATTTGAATGTTTTATTTACAAAGTTTGAAATTTTGTGAATGTTTCACAAAATTAAAATGGATTATTTACAAAATGTTGCATTTTAAGTTTTTAAGATTATCTCCCACGTCAGCACATTCTCCCTGGAAAAACACGATTCATATGTCTATCTCCAAGAATTATCGACGTTAATTCCCCGTCACTACCAGTACTTAGTGTTCTTGGCACGTTCCGGTCAGCTGCGGGCCTTTTGTCTGTTTTCTTTTTAATTACGACCAATAAATAGCCACTCAGGAACCCGCCGCCACTATTTAAGATAGGGGAAGACATCGGCTGTGTCTCTGAACAAACTTCGACTTACAACGATCGTTGAGAAAATAATATAATTCAAGTTGCTTTTTGTAGAAAGTTCTACAAAATATACTTATTTTTGGTGCACATAATAAATTAGCTTAGAAAAAATTCTGATAACCTCATAGTATTTTATTATGGATGTCAGTAATTCTAAAGACATTATTTATATTATATTATATATATTATACATAAATATGTATTTCTTACGATTAATAATATACTATAATCGAGTTTTTTGTATTTTTTATTATTTTTATTAAAAAACAATGGGCCACCCTAATAAAAAAAAATATTTGGGGATATTGCTATCCCCAAATTTTTGAACGTGTTAATATGTCAGATATTTCATAAGTGTGTGAAAAAATTACGTGAAATAAAAATTAAGATTTTCATTATAAATCATTATTCTATAACTGAAACATGATATTAACTAAATGTTATCTGGACATATATTATTCAACTGCTACTGAATTTTTCACACGACAGAAGTAATTTTTCTTGCCCCACACCCCAATATTGGGCAATAAAAATAAAAAGACATGAGTAAAAGTAACTTCCGAATGCGGTTGTGATGGCCATTATAAAAATAAGGTGTCCCATTACAGAGCAGGAATATTTCCAAGCATGTTATGAGAATACGTACGTAAGTGTACGTAAGTGTGTAACTATATTATGATTAGCTGTGGTCCAAAAAGAAGGTAAATTAATTTCTTCCACTTTGTTGGTTGGCTGGTAGACAATGCCTTTGGCATTAAGCCCTCCTTTGTACTTTATTGTGCATAAAGTTTAAATAAATAAAATAAATAAAAAATAATTGTCTATTCCACGTTTTATGCATTGTGATGTGCTATTTCTAACTAATATCAAATAGTAATGATAAATAGTCATTAGTCAGTATATAAAAAATAGAAATGAAAACAATACAAATTAAAAAACGGCTAAATTGAGAACTTCCCACTTTCTTGAAGTCGGTTATGAATTCAATATGCTATGAACAAGTGTTCTTTTTTACAAAATGGAAAATATTTTTTGCTGTAGAAAAGACGCTATTAAAATTTTTGACTCGTATTTATCATGTAACAATTATACCAGACTTATGTATTTTTCTCTTTAATTTTTTTTTCTATGTTCAACTAGGTACTTATATCAAAAACCCACTTACTGAATCTTTCGCACGACCTATACATTTTTCCCCACCGCAATAAAAACACAAGAAAATGTTGTTCCCATAATGTACTTACATGGGCCATTAGAAAAAAATAAAGTGTCCCATCAAAAGGGCAGGGCCGCATTCTAACGCGTTAGTGATTCGGGAGTGGTACGAACGAGTCCCAATGTGGCACTCGCGTTTGTGTTTTATTGATATTTTAGCAGCGGAATGATTTTTCGTTGCGACTACGAGCCTCAAGGGGCGCGACCGTTAGTATTGATGGCAGGTACTTGCTGGTGACGGACTCGGGAGCGAAATATAGGAAAAAAATATAGTTTTTTTATAAAAATGTATATTCATGGAACACTTAGTTAATTTATACTTTGTAAAATCGTAATGTGTTTAAATGTAAATTCGAAGCATACCTAAATAGCGAAATCGCGGGAATTCCCGTTTAAAATCAATAAATATTATCATGAAACGCGAAAGTTTCAAAGTAAAAAGGTTAGAGAAGTTTTTATAACCAGTATTTTCAATTATATACATAATTATATAAGTTTGACTTGACTAATTATAATGAAAATCTTAATTATAATATTTATAATAAAAATATTGCTCCGTCGCACCCAAGTACGTCCCCTCCAAATACAGGACATGCCAATATCTGGTAGAAGTATATCACGTGGCACCTTACTCATAGATCAGTGGTTGATCGTGAAACATTCACGATAACGACACGGTCCAGAGTAAAACACTGTTATGATTGCATCGTTTTTACGACTCATGGTCCAGGTATCTCGGTTTACTTTGAGTGATTTCGTATGTTTTTTGTTTATATGACGTTTTTATAAGGTAGCAATCAAGCCTTACTTCGATAATTCCATAATAGTAAACCTACTTTGTTTTGGTCAGAAGCCTAGAAAAAAATTGTGGTATTTCTGCGTAAAAAAGTTCCATTATTCTCTTCAAATGAGTTTTGATCTTATGTAGAGTAGTCAGTAGACTACTCTACATAAGATCAAAACTCATTTCCTGTTACTACAGGAACACACTGAATTTTAAATGAAGAATATGACGACTGTAAATGCTGCAGCAAAGAAGGAACAAAAGAACTTGTGAAATCGGGAACCGAAAAATGTTATTCTGGGATAAAAAAAAATTGCAACTGGTCATACTGTAATAGGTTAATTTGTTTTGTATTTTTTTTTTCTCTCCGCTAAAATATGTATTAACTTCTGTTTTATTATTGTTATTTCGAAGAAACCTATAATTCAATGTTCGCTTAAGTATAACTAACGAGGTTATTATTGTTTGTAAAGTGGTTGGTTTGCAAATAAATGAATAAAACTGAATACTACTGATGGTGAAATAAGTGTAAAAGAATTCACCAAAATGAATATTAAAACATAAATAAAATTAGACGACCATTGCCACAATCCTCATAAAAAAAAATTACAAGATGTAAATAAGTTAGTAACAAAAGCCCGAAGTGTCATCCAGTCAGCCAATATATTCGCTATTCGCGGCACATCCACAAACAATGTGACCACAAAAGATAAAAATACTTGAAGGCGACATGCGCTTCAACAGATATTGTCAACATCGTAAATCGAAATTCGATAACACCGCGCTGTACCAAGATACACCGAGAACTTTGTCACCCTATACTTAAATTATTGCTTGCGTATACATTGAAGTTTGAGTACTGAATATTGGGTGTGCTTTATTATATAAAACAAGAATGTATTAGACTTAATTTATGAATAAATAAGCACCAACATATGCCATGCAATGCATATTTTGCAGTTGTTCATTCGACAAATGTAAGTGCAATTTAATTTTCTTGAAAATTTTGTTGTTTACATTTTCATCTTGTTTGTATAGGTATTTCTATTTACCTGTGTTTACATATGTAAGTGTATGTGTGGCCGCTACAATATATCAGTAACTGGTCTACGTAGCAAAGAAGCCGCTCGTGGAATCTAACCCAAAAATATAATATATAATTCCTGTAGACCTATTCTCAGTGTAATCTAATTTACCTACGTGTATACCCACTATACCTCCATTCCACTTCACGGAACACGCACCACATTTCCTCTGGACAGCCGGCTATTGTCACCGCAGATAAAATCCGTTGTAGCTATCTCTCGTTGAGTGGGCATCCTTGTAAGACACAGAGCGTAAAGTACAGGCGCCCGCGCATCGATTTATGCGCCACCGAACGCGTAGATTAGTCTGATAGATGATAGTGGATTTGCGCGGTGTTTTTCTTACGATGGTAGTAGATATGAGAGTTTTTAACGTTGGTATTGTCATTTTATTGCAATATTAAACTTTTTGAGAATTTATGTATCGAAAACTCTCAACAAAGAACAAAAACAAAAGAGAGCTAAGGTAAACCGGGTCTCCTCCGCTGCCAGATAACCGTAGATATAATAAAATTGTTGTGTTTCTGCTGAGCTTCCGTGAGTAGTTGTATCCACTCTGAATTACGACATTAGCTTAGTCGGCTTTGATCATCAACAATCCATTAAGTCCCACTGCTGGGCTCGGGTCTCCTCTCCTCTATCTAGAGAGCTGAGAGGGTTTAGGCCATAATCCATTCACGCTGGCCTAGTGCGGGTTGGTGGATCAGACATACTCATAAAATTTCTTTTAGGGTATGTGAGTTTCCTCACGATGTTTTCTACGCCGTCAGCAAAAGGTGCGTCACTTTACTGGTACATAAAAATTCCATAAAGTGAAATCCATATCGGTACTACCGCTTGGTATACAAATAGGCATTTTTAATCCTTGAAAGTAATTTGTATTCTGAATTTGAAACCAAGTAATATTTGCTTGCGTTGTCATTTTTACTCCAATGAGCAAGTTTGAAAGTGCTCCTGCATCTATGTTCCTTGTAAGTAAACTTGTAACTAATTCGTGTTCCCAGCGGTGTCTAAAACAAAGTGTCGTAATTAGTCAATAGGGGAGGACAGGCCAACTCCTAACAAGTTATTTGGCATGGCCATTTCGTCCGTGTTTATTATCCCCACTGTCCCCAACTAATTTATTGGGCCCTTAGCACCCTTGAGTTCAGATGGATCACCTAATTTAACATTACCTGTACTTTACTGCTTTTGTTGGCCATAATTTTTGGTTGCCGAAACTGTTGGGCACCGCTATTTGTTGCGATTATGTTCTGTTTAAAAGATACATGTATTGATGTGGTCATACGCAAATTTTTGGGTTCTTTAGTCGCTTTCAAGGAAACTGTTCATTAAAAGACTAAGTAGGTATTATGTTCGTGACAGTGGCAAATAGATATTTTGTTCTAAAAATGACTGTATTTACAGTAAATTTTAAATTTTGGACACAGAAAGTGTTGATTAAAATATGCTTTTGAGAACAGAATGTATATCTTTTGCTAGCTGAAAGACTACAGAAGTTAAACAGGTCATGATTAATCTTCTTTACGTTATTAAAATCTTTACTTCATTACCCAACTAATGTCTTAAAGTTTTTATATCGATAAATTAAAAGAAAACAGTATAATATTATATTTTAGATGAATACCAAAACTGTTCAAAACATTTTTTTTTAACTTTACATTATACTTTTGATGGCTTAATCCATGTAAAATTTATTTCAGGATAATGGACCTAATTTTGATGGACTTTAATCTTGTGTAATAATAATAATTGAGCTTCTAAATAAAAATAAATAAATATTTGGGAATTTTTTTTACACAGCGCGATGTAGCCCAAAGTAAGCTAATATACGTTTGTGTTGTGGGATCTAGACAACAGAGAAACATACATACATATTCCTAAATACATACATATTATATATAGAAAACACCCAAACTCCGAAACAAACATTTGCAGGTCATACAAATATTTGTTCCCACCCGGGAATCGAACCCGAGATCTCAGTAACTGCAACTGTACTGTGGTAATAACCGCTGCCTTACGGCAACGTAAAATGAATGGATTCATCATGGGAATACATATAACATAGATACGATTCGCAAAAAGAACACAGAGCACGTAGCGGGGTCAGAACTCGGCACTCTCAATTCTTTGTCACCGGGTCCCTAAATAAAGATGGCGGGTAATTTATCGGACACGCAAGACAAAGGGCACGCGGTAATTACCAGGAAGGACAGACGAACTCCCTGCTGTGAGCTCTCACACTGTTCACTGCACTCATATCTACGATACATATAATACACTAGTCGTCACGTGGGGCTTCGCTCCCGTCGTTTTTATTTGGCCACTGCTCAGCTCCTATTGGCCGTAGCGTGATGATATATAGCCTATAACTTACCTCGATAAATGGGCTATCGAACACTAAAAGATTTTTCAAATCGGGCCTAGACAGATCCTAGCGTTCAGCCAAACAAACAAACTATAGCTTTATAATATTTGTATAGATTAGCCATGATAAACAAAAAAAAAACAAAATTGCTGTGCAAGTGAGTTGGATTTGAATCCTGGGTTTAAAACTAAAAAAAACTGCCTCGATGGCGCAGCGGAAAGTGTATACGACTGCTGTGCAAGAGGTCCCGGGTTCGTTTCCCGGGTCGGGTGAAAATGGTATTTGGTTTTTCTATCATGAAATTCCAGTATAAAGACTTTTCCCGGAGTTTGGTAAACCAATGTTCCCGGTTGATGACAATAGGCTCGCCCCCTATTTCATGGGACTAAACATAGCTGGCGAAATGTAGGTGTAAACACCTCTGCCTACCCCTTCGGGGAAAAAGGCGTGATGCTATGTTATATGTTATGTTATGGCAAAATGGTATTGGTTTTCTTTCTTTTTGTCATGAAATCTGCTCGTTTATTGTCAATACGCTTCCTCTACAGGTATTACATGGAATATAAAATAACTGGCGAAATGTGTAATCATCATCATCATCATCATCATCATCATCATCATTTCAACCCTTAAATGTCCCACTGCTGGGCACGGATCTCCTTCAAAGAATGTGGAGGAAATATACCTAACCCATTGAGAAAAATATAGAAATCAGTACTTATACATAGACACAGAAAGCCTAGCTGGATTACTCAAACATGTCCTGAAATACCAGAATTAGCTTTTGATGTCTGTACAGACTTCGCATAGCTCCATCTCAACATAATGAACACACAAGTGTTTAACTAACTAGATGTCGTGTGGTCAGCAAGGAGGGACCCCGGGGGGTAGTGGAGTGGCAAGGGGGGTGAAGGGTAGTCCACAAGACACGTAACGACGTCTTCACATTAATTATCTTGGCTACTTCACGCCGTGATTCCGACCGAGCAATCTTTTGCTGGTTTGTTTTTGTTGATATTAAATGAACTTAGTAAGCTGAGAATATTGTGCTTTGTTTTTAACGCCAAGTCATAATAATATCTAATGATTTGAAACTTTTGATATTTGACTGGCCTATTGGTCTAGTGGTTTGTGCTTTGTTTTTAACGCCAAGTCATAATAATATCTAATGATTTGAAACTTTTGATATTTGACTGGCCTATTGGTCTAGTGGTTAGTGACTCTGACTGCTAAGCCGGAGGTCGTGGGTTCGATCCCCACCCAGGACAAATCTTTGTGTGATGAGCATAAAAGTTTGTTCTGTGTCTGGGTGTAATTTACCTATAATATGTATGTATTTACAAAAAAAAAAAATTTAAGTAGTATATCAGTTGTTTAGTATTAGTACCCATAACACAAGCAGATATAAATTGTTTACAGTGGGACTAGATGGCGCTGTGTGAATGTGTAGAATATTATAATGAATTTACACTAGTATACCAATGTACTACCTAACTATATAAACTTATTTATTTACTGGCTTCTTGATAGCGGCAACTCAATTGAACGATTTCGAATAATGATGATGACAATGAGTACATTGACAAAGTTTAAAGCTTATTTTGTAAGGTGTCTTCTGACTTATCACGAATTAGCTCAACAAAATCTTAGAAAAAAAGTTCCAATGCCTGCCAAGCTGTGCAAATCTTGGTCAATCAGTTGAATTTTTCAATTACATCAATCCATAAATCGTAATCTCTAATAATCTCTACCCTGCAAAAGACGCCTGTCAGTATAGACAGAAAGAGATAAATTACAAATATGTAGTATTTCTGGTGGTGAAAAGTCTTTTTATCATAAGGTGAGTTCATCATCAGTAGCCCACTGCTGGGCACGGGTTCCCTATCCTCCAGAAGGTAGGTTATCAACCACTAAAAAGAATATAGGTAATTTAATTTTCCAAAAACAACAAAGTAACATAACTATAACCATTTTGCCTTCCTGTGCTACGTTGTTTTTGATATAAAATCTCATGTAGAGACCCTTAGGGAAATTATTAAATTCTACCTTAACGACGTATAAGAGCGGAAATTATAATAATATGTATTATCAGATTATACGAGTCACATTATGATGCCAAACTTTTATGTTGCTATTATCATTATTTCTGCAGACGATGTTAGGCGATCTAAAAAATTTACAAACGGTAGTTTCATCGAAGAAGTACAATTTTGTTTTCATACTTTTCTATATGGCTTAACTAATAAAAAAATGAATAAATTTTATACAATACATGACACATCAATATGGAATGTACAAATTATTATTGATCTATTAGTTTTTGAGAAACTTTGGCACGGATCCTAGGTCTATGGGCATACCCAAATGGATGAATTTGAATTTTGTAAAAAAAGAAAGAATTCTCAAAGCCCTTGTTTACAAAGTTTAAAATATTATTTGAATTTGAAAAAAATTTTCAGTAAGTTATAAAAATTGTAAAAAATAATGTAGTGATAATCAGTACGAATAATAAAATTTAGGTGTCTGTTTGTAATGTGAAAATAATAGTTTTTTTTAAGGTCAAAGTTATTTGCAATAAACTCACTTTCATCATCATCATCATTTCATCATGATGATGATGATGAAAATGACGCATTGTCAAGGTTCACGTGTTCTTTACAACATTATGTTAAATGTGTATATTTGGCTCTACTGTTATTAGGCTGTATTGTGTCGCCATTGCGGACGGGATGCTGTGACGAGGTCCCCATCAATAATGAGCCGCAGCCGGCCCACGGTCGCGGGACATACACCAAATTATTCATCGACTTTTTAGGGTTGATACTCTGCATTGCATTTGGTGTCGATTGTGTAAAGCTTGACCAATTCAAATATAAGTATTCATTTTATTGCATTTAGCTGATTTTGTTACAGCAAGTTGATTTTTGTGTCAGGTTCGCATTACCGTACCACAAAATCCTTCAATGGAGATTATGTAAAACTAACACAGAATATATCTTCAGTTGTTAAACAAAGTAAATGAACTTTGAGGATGAAGAAGATCACTACTCTTTAGAGGAAATATAACAAGGCCTTCTTACAAATATTATTACGGCTGCGGAGATACTTCTACAGCTGTGTTACTCTTATTTTTGTTTTTATTAATAGAGGAATAACTAAGCAAGGATATGTACGAGAATGTATGAGAAAAATTTGTTTGTATTCTCAGCTTAGTGTTGAAGCTGTACCGTAAAAATCATATTTTAATTATTTATTGTTTCTATTGTACATATTTAAAATTCATACAGAGGCAACCCTACCGCTGCAAGCAGTGTCAAGAGTGTCCGTTCGTAAATTATTTGTTCAAATTTAGAACGGGATCGGTTAAACGTTTCGGGGCACCAATAAGTAATATGAACACCAATTTTTAATGACCTTCCCACCCCTTCTGCATTGTTTCAAATCCGAGGTATGAGAAGAAACATGCTGATTGAAGAGAGGTCAAGTAATTCTGGTGGTTGTGATACTGAATTGCAATTACTCGGACGGTCCGTTCAGTGACAAATGTTTATGAGTTTGTCACTTGTAAGCCCGCAACGAGGGCTCTGTTGTCCGTAGTATACAAGTCTCGTTCCCCATACCTGCCCGGGGGAGACGTATGAGTCGGTGAATTAAGTTTAATGATCTTTTAGATTGATGTCCATACGAATATTTCGTTCACGTTAATTGTTCCGAGATATTAATGGCTCCCGCTTGCTTTTAATTTAATTTTGTTGTTCGATAGTGAATTGGAGTTATGATATTCGTGTTTTGTTCGCAATTTATTGGTTTTTGAATGGAGATGATTTGAGTGGTTGTATAATAAAAAAATTAACACCCATTACTTAATGTTTGAATAATTAATTTAGAAGCTGGAGTGTCTGCATGGAGATCAAGTGGAAAAGATGTTTAAATTACGAATAGACAATATTCACAATAGGTTGTTACATTTATTAGTTTTCGATGATATATGATGTAATTATATATTCATCAGCAACCCATTAATGCTGGGCTCGGGTCTCCCCTCCTCTGTCTAGAGAGCTGAGAGGCAATAATCCACACACGCTGGCCTAGTGCGGGTTGGTGGATCAGACATACTCTTAGAATTTCTTCTAGGGTATGGGGGTTTCCTCACGATGTTTTCCTTCACCGTTACCTGATGGTAAGTCACAATATGACTAATATAAATTCCACCATTGGTACCGCTGGTTGGAATCGAACTTGTATCTCGTGTTTAGCACGCCGGTCACTTATCCATTCAGCCACCATCGCTTATAATTATATTAGTAGTAGTAATTATACATTAATCGCAACGAAAAATAATTTATAACCTATTCTCAACCTACCTAAGGTTATAAATAAAAAAATCTTTAAAATCGTTTCAGCCGTTTCGTTGGTGACATGAGAGTTTTATATGACTGGCCTGTTGGCCTAGAGGTTTGTGACCCTGACTGCTAAGCCGGAGGTCGTGGGTTCGATCCCCACCCAGGACAAATCTTTGTGTGATGAGCATGAAGGTTTGTTCTGTGTCTGGGTGTAATTTATCTATAATATGTATGTATTTACAAAAAAAAATGTATTTAAGTAGTATATCAGTTGTTTAGTACCCATAACACAAGCAAATATAATTGCTTATTTTGGGACTAGATGGCGCTGTGTGAATGTGGTAGAATATTATATTATTATATGTTTACCCTAAGCAAGCATTATTAATTCCAATTTTCTTACTCAGGTAAAAGTGGCCGCGTACAGAAGACACAGATGTTTCACAACATACATAGGTGAACGTGTATCACAGGGGGTTTATGAGTGAGTGTCCGAGTGTGAGGTTTGTGCGAACAACAAAATGAGTCCATAAACTAGTTGTTGTGCCGAATGACATTACTGAGTACGTGCGTACTCTGTAGGGCCACTAGAACTGCGAGATATGAATCACAGGAATCTAAATTTCAACTGTATTTTTTTTTAAAAGAGATTGTACCTAAAAGGTTGATGATATTGAAACAATATGGCGCAATCGTTTTAAATCATCATCATCATGTCGACGCACTAACGTCCCACTGCTGGGCACGGGTCTCCTACAAAGAATGTGGAGGGAATTTAGCCTATTATACCACGCTGGCCAGACGGGTTGGTGTAGGGTCTGTTTCAAATTTTCCTTTTCTTCTTGTCTGCAATAGGTTATTCTCTTAGTAGCCTTTTACGATACCCACGGGTTGAGATGGGGTACTGACATTATATATTCTTAATCCGTCACTACACGGATTGTTAGAAATAATGTAGATATATCTTGGGAATGGGAAGACACGTTTTAATTCCACACTCCAGCAGACTCAACATCTAGAAACTCCGTCTTTGTCAATGTTTATCACTCTAATCACAAGAGACAACTCTGTCTTCTTAAATTTTATTAGGTACAAATTATAACTCAGATTTCAAAATAACGCTAGACTAACATCGTGAATAATTATGTGCTTGCAAACTTTTGAAGTACTTATTCAATAGTAGTATAATACATACTACAGAAGTTGCGCGGGGCATCGCTCCTGTCGTTCTTTATTTGGCCACTGCTGAGCTCCTATTGGCTGTAACGTGATGTTATATAGCTTATAACCTTCCTCGATATCTATCCAACATTAAAAGAACTTTTCAAATTAGACCAGTAGTTCCGGAGATCCTAGCGTTCAACTAAACAAACAAACTTTTCAGCTTTATACTAAAACATAAACATAACATAGCATCACGCCTTTTTCCCCGAAGGGGTAGGCAGAGGTGTTTCACACCCACATCTCGCCAGCTATGTTTGGTCCCATGAAATAGGGGGCGCGCCTATTGTCATCAACCGGGAACATTTATTTACCAAACTCCGGGAAAATCTTAATACTGGAACTTCATGATAGAAAAGCCCAATACAATTTTCACCCGACCCGGGAATCGAACCCGGGACCTCTTGCACAGCAGTCGTATACACTTCCCACTGCGCCACCGAGGCAGTTTTATACTAAAATTGTGAAAACCACAGTTCAATATACAACACTGTTCGTTCACGTATTATTAGTTAATTGTTGACTTCTTTATTATCATAAGACTTGTTCAATGTCTTAGTTGTCGCTGTTCTAGTGGATGTACATGGTCAAGTTTCCTTCTGAGCGTCGTTACAGAGCGGCAATCATTCTCTCGTGAGCGCCACCGACTATCGCACGTAATTAACCAATGTCCGACCGTCCTTAGATACACTACTCTAATCAGTACTAGATGTGTTAATAGTTCACAATAGCCAAGCGATTTTAAGTAATAGAAACAGAAATATTTATTTGTCAATGTAGGTAGAATTTACAGATCTTGAGTTATTAAATGAGTGAGCGCTACATTGTACCCATAGGCATACAAATATAACTAAATTTAAAAAAATCTATGGAAAAATAAATATAACTACGACCTTTTATAGAATCCCAAATCCACAAATGATTCGACATAAAATAATAATATAAAAATAATATGCTACCACATTCACACAGCGCCATCTAGTCCCAAATTAAGCAATTATATTTGCTTGTGCTATGGGTACTAAACAACTGATATACTACTAAAATACATTTTTTTTTGTAAATACATACATATTATAGATAAATTACACCCAGACACAGAACACACCTTCATGCTCATCACACAAAAATTGGTCCTGGGTGGGGATCGAACCCACGACCCCCGGCTTAGCAGTCAGGGTCACTAACTACTAGGCCAACAGGCCAGTCAAAAAAAAACTAGGAAAAAATAAATATAACTAGAACCTTTTATAATTCTTCCCAAATCTACAAATGACTTCAACATAAAATCTAAAGATATCTTTGTAAGAGTCGCATGGTAAATTAATTTCATATAATTTCTTATTGACGCCGATATTGTTCTTATTTCCTATTTCAGGTAAGATAGGTGCAAAACTAGGTAATTTACATTTACCTGTATCTACAAGGCGTTTTCAAGGCTATAAAAGCTCAGCTCTGAACTACAAATATTTTGCATGAAATGCTAGTCTAGTCAAGTCTATAATCACGACCCTATAACCTCATTTGTGTTTGTATTTATGGTTGGGTTTATATATATTTTTGCTTACGAATGTCAGGGAGGCTCGCGAACTGCGCGCGCTCGCAACGAACGTTAGTCGGCTCAGCTCGGCACTATTCGGCATTACGTACCTATGTAAAACAGAGAGCCCACGTACTCCGCAAGCCATCAACAAAATATTCTTCTAACAATTGATAAATAATATACACCTCTGCTACCTTCATCAAACGGCTTTTCTTTCGACCAACTGATCGCTTACAGTTTAGTTGAACGCGCTAATCTTAGAAACTATTGATTTGAATTGTAAAATCTTTTATTGTTGCTGTATCTATTAGTGTTAGATAGCCCCTTTATCGGGGAAGAATATAGGCATATAACATCACGCTACAACCAATAGAAGGTGAGTAGTGGCCAAACAAAGGTCTACGACAAGAGATCAGGTTTAAATTGACAACTTTGACACTAAAACAATGGCTTATGTCAATTTAAACCTGGTTTAATACTTAGTCCATATTTTGTAATAAGGGGGCTAGTGAACAAATAAATTTAGATTTAGAGGCAAACCTATTCACATCTAGAACTCTGATATCTTGTACGTAAGTTGGTCGCGCCCTGCCAATATTGCAGCTTCATTAGCCGGGCTGCCAAACGACCCGCCGGCTCCCGCACCCGCCCGACGGGTCAGGGGACAAGGAAACTTCTACTTATTGTATTTTTGCACGCGTGATGGAATGGTCTGTCATTTTGTACAAGCAAACGAGGAAATAAAACCAACACAAGTTCGGGGAATTCGTTTTGCTTGATTAGTCTTGTGTCTTTATTTTGGACAAGGTATAAATGTACTAGACAAGTCGCAAATATTTACTGTTTTGTTTCAAAATGAATAGATACTAAGACTGGCTGTTTTAAGGGCAAATACATAAATAAGTTTTATTTTTTGCAAATATGGGTACCTACATTGTTACAAAATATCTGGTTCAGTCATAATTTACTAATATAGTCGTCTAAAGCCCGGTTTCTGAGTCCTCAGATAAAAGTTATTCACCAATTAAAGTATAACCTGACTGAATATAAAATTAAAACAATAGAACTAGTTTATTCATACAACTGTCATTTTTAATTTGTTTAAGTTATATTTTATCCTATCAATAACCGCCATTTCACGGCTCCGAAACCGGGCATTAATAGTTTAACAACATTTTAAAGGAAAAATATTTGAAACAAAACGAATGGGTATAAAGGTATTTATATTTCCTTGCAAGAGAAAAGCCAAAGGTAGTTTTCTAAATAAAATTAGATTTAAAAATATATGTAATGTGTAAATTACCAGGCGAAGAACAATAGGAAGACCTGGAGTGAGATAAAACGTGAAGCCCAAGATCAAACGCGATGGAAAATCACTGTGATTGCCCTCTTCCCCAACCAGGGGACTTAGGATATTAAGTCAAGTAAGTCAAAGTCAAGTCGAATTGTCCGTGTAGTGACGGATTAAGAATACATAATGTCACTACCCCATTTCTACCTGTGGTTGTCGTAAAAGATGACTAAAGGAGTCATGCCCTTAAGCAGACAAGAGCACTGCGAGAAAAGGAAAATTCGAAACAAACCCTATAAACCGCGGGCTAGACTGGTTAGTAACCAGTCTGGCCAGCGTGGTATAGTAGGCTAAATTCTCTCTACAATCTTTAGAGGAGACACGTGTCCAGCAGTGGGACGTTTATGGGTTGAAATGATAAAGTCAAAGTACGCGACTACAATTATTATTTATAGAGACGCAGTAATTAGAAATTTCGATTGGAAAATTATCTACGATTGTGAAAAACTAACTGCTGCGGCCTGTTTACACTTTGAACTTGAACTCTTTTATTTCATTTAGATCACATACATGATACTCGTACTTGTCTTGTCCATTCTTCCTTCTATATTTAGTCCATACTTCTCTGGAACGCACTCCCTCTCGAAATCAGGATGTAACGAAACCGTGATATTTTTAAGGCTAAAGTTCGCGAGCAGTATAGCAGATTGTTGGCAGAATCATCCTAACGCCTTTAGTATAATTTTTGATATAATATATATATATATGTATATATTATATAATATTTGTTATTATTTTATATCATGTATTTATTCATTTATGTATATTATTAATATGTATCTAGTATTAATATATGTAGGTATTTGATTAATTTGTTTAAGTATTTTATTAGTATCAGTTAGTATACTTTTATCTTTTTCAATCTTATATTCTTACTTGGCACCTACCTCTTCTCATCTCTGCATCACCCAAAGGTTGGCTGGTAGAGAATGCTTTTAGCATTAAGCCCGCCTTTTGTACACAAATTTTGTGCAATAAAGTTTTATAAATAAATAAATAAATAAATACTTATGAACGTCATACAAAGCCAAAAAAAAGGTGTCAGCAAATTTGCCTAAGGCCAGTTCATTGACAAGGTTGAGCTCCGAGAAGAACTTGGCATAATGCTACTTCGGTCGGTAGTGTTGTGTTTCTAAATACTTACTACTTAATGTTTTTAGCCAGTGTCTTTTTACTAACAGGTGGGCAGCTACCTTCTTTGATACCTTTAAAATATAAAACAAAGTTGCATTTCTAGCCTCTTTTTCAAATGTCGAAACATTTGAAAAACCACTTACCATCACGTGGGCCCGTCTGCTCGTATGCCACTTTAGGCAATAAAACAAAATTTCAGTAGTATTCTAAAAACAATAGACAACAAGATACGCGCGAAAAACAATACCCGTCCTGACAGTCGGGTAAAAATAGATACAGAAGTATTAGCCAAGCGATTGATTTCACGCAACGTGTGATACACGCTCCGTTTATTTATATCCTGGCTGTGTTCCGGAAGCGGAAATGACGCGAGCGGTCGCCATCCCCGCCGGATGTCGCGACGCTAGCGCCACATACGGATTAGTTCACGTGTCGGTAAACTAGTTGCCGAAATAAAAATATTTTGGTACAAAATTGCATGAGGATATGAAGTTTCTTTATTATAGAGATATATTGAAATTTAACTTAAAGTTAATGGAACTGATATTTAATCGATAAACAGATTAAGAATACATAATGTCGCATCCACGCCATCTCAACCCATGGGTGTCGTAAAAGGCGACTAAGGAATAACATTATGCAGACAAGAGCACTGCGAGAGAAGGAAAATTCGAAACAAAGCCTATAGGTACCAACCCTTCTGGCCAACGTGGTAAAGTAGGCTAAATTTCCTCCATATTCATTGGAAGAAACCCGTGCCCAGCCTGGGACGTTTACTGGTTATATTTGTATCAAAAATAAAGATATTAAAAAACATATACAAAAGTGTTAATAATTCGTTCAAAACAAAACAACGCTCAAAGATATTTAGTTGACAAAAACATTCTTGGTAAGACAAAGAAAAAACGCAATGGAAACAGCGACAGAGATGTAAAATTAAAATTAATTTATGCGTACACCGCGCACGAAGAATTCAACAAACAAACAACAAAAGATCGGGGAACTTCTCTGTTATTTTAATATAAGGTACTTCTACCAATTGTAGATTAGCTATAAATACTCGCTTTAGTAGTTAATTTTTTTTATTTTAACATGGTAATTTTAGTTGTTTACTAGCTGTTGCCCATGGCTTCGCTCCCTTCGTTTTTGTTTGGCCACTGCTTAGCTCTTTTTGGTCGTAGCGTGATGTTATATAGCTTTTTGCCGTTTCAATAAATGTGCTATCTAACACTAAAATAATTTTTCAAATCGGTTCGGTTCCTGAGATTAGCACGTTCAACCAACCAAACAAACAAACTCTTCAGCTTTAAAATATTGGTATAGTATAGTAGTAATCTGTGATTTACTTCAGCAAAGTAAGTACAATCGGAATTTACTATTTTCGAACTTTACGAGGCCATTGGGTGATGCAGAGAATTAGTCGAGAAAGTTTAATAAGTTGATTGGTGGACAGGACAAAAAATGGAATTGCAGAATAGCGCCCTAAAAAGTTCAGCGATACTACAAAAATTTGAAGAGATGTCCATAATTAAGCAAATATAACCATCATCTCCATAGTGATTAAAATAAATAAATTAAAACATTGAGAAACAAATAATAACAACAATCAACAGTGGGATATTTAATTTTATGGGTTGAGATGATGATGATGATGAAAACATTGAAAGCAAAACATACGTACTATTATCACGCGAATTTATGCATTAAAAACAGGTTATTTCACCAATAAATAGTTTAATTTGAAACTTTCAGTGTCGGTTAATGTACATCAGAGGCACTTGTAATACCAATGGAACAAGCACAATTGATTTAGTTCCGTCCTACTACGAATTATAGAGGTTCGTTCTATAACGGGACTTTACAGGGTACTTAATTTATCAGCATGTAAGAGTAGTACGTAGTAGCAATGGTGCTTGTTGTATTACTGTAGGTATAATTATTATTAGGTATCGAATTAAAACACGTTCGGTAGGATAAGCTTGGTCTTTTTTTTAATGTTTTCGTGCTTAGAAAGACACGTATCCTAGTCCGGTCTTTGAACAGTTCTTCTCCCGTGAAATTTTTTTTTTTTTTTTTTTTTTTTTTTTTTTATTATTTTTAAAAGACAACGCCCGCACTAGGGAACAAGCCCTGTGTCGCGGGGAGCTTTACAAACATGAAACTAACGGACACAAAGTACACCCAGACTAGAAACAAATATCTATGAATCACACAAATATTTGTCTCGTGTGGGAATCGAACCCACGTCACCCAGCACGGCAATGTAGTGGCGAGGCGACCACCTTAACCACTGCGCCACGGTGACAGTCAAAAATGTCAGTAACAAGTAATCAATGTCACAATAGCCATCCAATTAAATCTTTTAATAAAGAAAAAAATAAATATCTGTTGCACAGTTTTCTTTGTAATAATAATAAAAATGTGTATGATTGTGCCATTTTTAAAATTTAACTTAATAAATAAAAGTGAAAGAACAAACAAGGAACAAGCATTCGTATTTACCTCTACAATAGATGCTGGAAAGTGGCGTTATGATTATAATATAGCATTACGACATTATTCCTTATGGGGAAGGCAGAGATGCATCACATCCACATTTCACTATTGTATTTTGTGTATTAACCATATATTTCCAGCTGTATGTATTTCAGAGTAATTTCTAGACTGAAAACCACCATATCAATTTCACCCGACCCGGGGTTCGTAGCCGCGACTTTTTGCGTAACAGTCATACACAATAAAAAGCTAACTAGAAAGGAAGACATAGCTATTGATAGCTTAGCTCTTGTACTGTAACACTGCCTTATACAAGATGAAATATTATCCGTTTAAAAGTTTACGCGGTGAAAATTTGGACGTTTCGTTGTGTTTCCTTCTAAAGCCACGACATTTGTGGGATACCAGACAAACGTTTGACAGGGGAAAAGAAGTCCTTTATTGTTCGAGTTTGGAAATATTCCCGTTGTTGTGTAATTTAAGTGTTCTGTATTAAGGAATTTTGTACTTTCTGTATGATATATTATAGGTATATATATTGGTATATTTTGAAAAGCACTTTTTTACTATTAGAATTGTTTGTACAAATTGCACCAAATAAATGATTTTCGTATTTGAGCGAAACTAGAATAAATAGGCTTTTGTTTTGGACGAGGTACAAATTGAGAATTCTATCTGATTCTAAATGCATTAAAATACAAGTTGCTGTGCTCTATTTGAGTCTCCAACATTTACTTTTCAAAGAAGTTCACTTTTAACTCCACTATCGTCTCCAAATGAGTCTGTGTTAGCACTTTTACTGGTACTTGCGTGTACAACTTCTTATTATACGGATTCCATGCTATATAATGTGAAAAGAAACAATAATTTTATATAATAATGCCCTCTAAAGAACATTTGATAAATAATAGAGTGAACGGTACATCTTTATTTACCATAACGTGAGTAAACTCACAGTACTAAAAGTACATTCGATATTAGTTCTATGCAAAACTCGGCCTCCTGTCGCGAAGATGAATCCTTACCGCGACGTGCCTACGACTGGGAGATTCACTCTCAAATTTGTACCAACAAAATTATGCAGCTGGAAAATTATAGCGTGTTTCAATTTGAACTCTATTCTTTTGGAACGAAGGTGCAATGAATACGGCAGTTGATGTTGTAGGTGTAATTGTTAAGTTGTTTAATTGTATATTTTGGATTTTTTTAATATAGGCAGCAGACACAAAGTCCTGTTTATGGCAATTTGTTTCCGTGGCGTCGTCGTCACCGTATTAATAAATTTATGGACTGTTTTTCGGGTTAGCGGGATATTAATGAAACATTTTGGATTTTTTTATTAGCCTTTATTAGGAAATTGAAATATATTGCACGGAAAAGCTTAATAAAACTTAGAATTTACGATGTTTCTTCCTGAAGAATAAAATTAATATTATAATGTTTTTTGTAAAAAAATATTATGATTACAACGACAAAATTATTTTGTGATCCAAATATGAAATATTGGCTAATTAGAGAATAATCTATTTTATAAATACGATGAAAAATGAAAATAACAACACCACTTTTAAAACGTTTTCTATTTTCTTTTTTTTATACATGCTGAGCCTTCTCAACGACGACAACTGACCTCTTGTCCCCTCGTATCAAGTTACACACGATTTACGATCGCCACAGAAGTGTATCGTGATGTCGACTAATCTACCGTGTGCGGTCGTCCTTCGTCGAAATCCAATTGAAAATATCCGGAATTTTCTGGAAATTTCTCGACGAGGGAATTCCTTTAAGTGGTGTTTTTCGAACAATTTCCGGACGATTAGGCACGACTCACATGTGCTTGTGGATTTTGCAATTTTTCCATATTCCTCGTTAAAAAGTAGGTCTTTTAAATTCGAACGTTTTCTGTATTTGTGATTTTCTTACTCCTAACCAAATTAGTGGTTCCTAATTGATCTTTTATAAAAAAAAAATTAAAAGGTTGGAAATATTTTTTGTCAGACAATGGGGTCCGACATTTTGTTCAAAGCTTATGCTTTAGGGAAACCATACAATGAAATAAAAAAGGGGTCTCAACTAGATTTTAACAGAAATTACAGATTTGAATAGTTTTTATAAAGACAAAGAACATACCAATTTAGCTGCCTACCTCTTTGTTGAAAAATATTAATGTTATATAATTTTGGTTCAGTCATTATTTTTTTGTTTTATTTCAGTTTGCGTGTAAGGCTGCTGATTGAAAACAAGGTTGTTTTAAGTCTGCGTGTGTGCTAATTCTGTTTAATTACTTTAAGTGCCTAATTTTACGGTATTTATGCCAAATTATTTTAAAGTACTAAGTTAACTTGAGATTTGGAGTGGTTTGCGAATATAATTTTTTTTTAATTAAAACTTAAATAAAAAATATAGAAAATACGTTTATATTGACCACCTAAACTAAAAATTTAAGTAAGTACAGGTACACTACACTATTGAACTTATAAATGTTACATACCTACTATTTATAATATTGATTACTGAGGAACAAAATTATAAATCAATAAATTGTTTTTTTCTTCGTGAGTTTTATTTACTCCACATCAAACTAGAAAACTCGCAAACGACACTCCCCCGATAAAACTATTAGAATGTATGTCACAGTGTTCCCTGAGACCATAATTCACCACTGCGAGGGGTATCGAATGGCTTTTAAACTGTTCCTTTCTCATTCGAGGTGAAAATCCTAATAGTAATAATTAAATAAGTATTTTAGCACAGATTACATGAAAGTGACCTATCTCTAACCTTTGTATTTATGTAACGATATATTAAAAAAGTGTTTGAATGATTAGTAATTGATGAAAATTTTCAAAATTAAAAAGATGTTTGGTGTTTTTAGCAAAAACCTCATCGAATTTGGGTTGGTTGGAAAATTTAATTTAGTTCACTACTTTCCTTCACAAATACTTCAAGGTTTTCTGAAAATCGTATTAGAGCAAAGTGTTATAATCGCGTCGTTTAGTTCATAACTCGTTAAATTATATCTCGCGTTTGTTCGCAGAATTGTGAATGAACAGACGAACGAGTAGTTACAAGTTTCAATGACGAGTGTAGAAGGTTGGGAATAATTTTACTGGAATAGCTTCTTTTAGGAAAATCATGCAAACGTGAAAGAGTGGGACCTGAATTGAGTTCTTATTCTAATTCTTATAACATAAGTACTAACAAACAACGTAACGTAACGTAAGCTTACTTTCTCATCAATGTATTTAATGTAAAAGTGTGTTTAATTATCCTTTTTTTTTACCTTGCAGTTTTGATGCAAGCTGTATGTGATTTATTTTAATAATACGATTCCATGGTGATTCACAAACAAGGAAATCTGCGTGCGAATGCTTGCATTGTGTATATGTAAAATTGAATCTACTAACGCTGTTTTGCCGAACAACCAAACTGTATCTTACTTTATTTTTATTTTTTATAATATACCAAAAATTTCAAAAGCACAAATTATAAAGCCAATGAAAATACGCCATGAATGGAACAACTCGAATTATTTTAAAAATAAAACGTGAGTTGAATTCACAGCACAACGGCCAGAGACACTAGGACATAGAAGGGGCAATTTTGATCTCGCAAAAAGGGCGAATAGCCCTCTCCAATTTCACAGAGAGCCCCTACAAAAGATCACGTTAACTATGAATGAACGAAAACAACCCATGAGTCCGAATGCGAAAAATTAAAAAGTAAAACATTTCCGAAACGGAAATAGGAATTGAATTTAAGTACATTTTAAACGAACCCCTGGCTTTGACTGCTCCAAATAATAGAATCCTGGTTCGAGTACGAATAGCTTTTTGATCTTTTTAGTGTTGCATCCCCTTAGCTACGGAGGCATTTGCGCCGCGCGACTAAATGGATTATTTTCTTCGCATGTTCTTTTTTCAAAAACAATTTCCAACCTTTTTTGTGACCGTTCCTTTATTTCAATTGCCATTTTATTATGATCTTTCTCCCTTCCCGTTTTTGAGGGAAAATATTTAAAACAGGGAGTGGTGTTTGTTGACTAAGAGCTCATGATACGATGGTGGGTTATCAAAAAGAGGAAACAAAACGTTGACAAGGACGGGGTGTGATTGGATTAAGGAGGGTTGACTTTATAGTCGCGGTGCAATTTGGAAATTGACTTTGGGAATCTGTTTATGTTGTGGTCTCATTCTTTTTTGTTTATATCACTTGGTGTCAATTTTTTGCAGCAATCGAGTTTGTAGCAATTTTGTGGATTAGAATCGTGTGTGATGGCGCGTGGTTTTTTATTGTCCCTGTGCCTATTATTCGCCTTTCTTTATTTTCAGATGTTTTTGCAGATGTGTAGTTTATGCAGTTATTGACACTTGTCTATGTTCTTATTACCTATACTAGGTACTTAGGTAATTTGCTAAAATGGTTACGATAGAAGAAAGAGTTTTTAATTGAAGTTCATTGAATGAACGTAAGACATAGGTCTAATCTAATTTATAATTTTGGAACGAAATCAACTAACCACACATTTTTGAATGACAATAAAATGTTGGTCTATTACCGTAGCGTCTTGGTAACTAACATCGCCGTATCGAGTGAAAGCGATGGTGGCTGAATGGATAAGGGATTGGCGTGCAAATCACGCGGTCCGAGTTCGATCCCGACCAGCAGTACCGATGTGGATTCCACTTTGTGGAATTTATATGTACTAGTCAAGTGACTTACCATCTGCTAACGGTGAAGGAAAACATCGTGAGGAAACCCACATACCCTAGAAGAAATTCTATGAGTATGTCTGATTAGGCCAGCGTGAGTGGATTATGGTCTAAACCCTCTCAGCTCTCTAGTTAGAGGAGAGGAGACCCGAGCCCAGCAGTGGGACTTAATGGGTTGCTGATGATGATGATCGAGTGACGTAGATTCTATTCTCACACGTGACATATATTTCTGTGATTCACAGATATTTGTTTCAAGTCTGGGTGTAGTTTGTGTGCGTTAAATGTATGTTTGTAAAGTCCCCCACGATAATATATATATAAGTTGTTGTTGTTGAAATGTTCTTTTTTTTTTTTCGTTTAATGTTAACTAAAAACAATGATTGTCATCCGACAACAATTCGGCACGTTACGTTAACGAGGCGTGAGCGAGAACATTAATTTCGCACAATCTTCAGGACCCTCTCGGCGACAGGCCATTTATCATCGACAATCGTGACGTGGCAAGATGGCTGCCTTAATTGTGACGCACTGATACAATGCTTTGTTGGGGTTGATTTAAAAATGGAATGTTCTTGATTTGATTGTGTCAAAACTGTTGGGGGTACTTCCATGTGGAAAACGATTAAATGTTGGTGATGACAAGTTGAAAGCTTTTGAATTTTATAAACGTCATGTTTCTTAGATCATGTCATGTGAATTGGACTGTCTAAAGTGTAGCAATAATAGTGTAAGTACATTTTTCTATTACAGTAGTAACATTTCTATTTTCATTTCATAAAATACCTTTTAAAACATGTTTTTAAAATCTACAGTAATCAATCATCCCCACAAATATGCCACTGCTGGGCACGGGTCTCCTCCAAACATTTTGGAGATAATTTAGCCTACTATACCACTCTGGTCAGCCTATTGATATAGGGTTTTTTATCAAATTTTCCTTTTCCCACAGTGTTCTTGTCTTAATTGAATTAGGTTATGTTAGGTTAGACGTCTTGTGCCGCTGATGTCATGTCAAGTTCCGGCAGTCCACCCGTTACGGCGAAGAGTCGCTAGTCGGTGCAACAAAGGAGTTTAGTGGGTATTATGGTCTTTTTCGGCAAGTCCCACATAACCGTCCCGTGTCCCCGCACGGGGCAGTATGCGTAAACGCATTCCACTCTTAAAAAAAAAGGTTGGTCGTCTTGTACGACATCCACGGATTGACATTACATATTCTTAATCCGTCAGTACACGGATATAAGTAAGCAATAAAATATATAATTATGTAGGTATATTGTATTTTTGCTTAACAACAACCTCCCAATTCATTCAACTACTGGGTATGGATAACAAGAGGACGATATCATATCTTACTAAGCTGACCAAACGGTTGCTACAGGGTTTTATTTCCAGTTTTCCTTTATTTCATGAGCTTTCTTCTCTTATTTAGTTATTTAGTCTTCTTTTTCGCAATCCTGGGTATAAAAGAATGAAGAGAAGCGTATAGTAACATATTGTATTCGAAATCTTTTTACTATTTCATGTAGTTTTTATCGAAACCACACTTGAATTAAGAGATCTACCAGTCTGCAGTTAAATTAATTTTTGCGGTAAGTAAAATCTTCTCGGAGGCTGATAAAAGCCTACTTATTATTACATAATGTCGTAATATAAGAATATTTTCGCCCTAAGGGTCCGCGGATAAGTTTTCTACAAGTTATTGTACAAACTTATCTCTTGCATAATGGATATGCCCTGATAGGTTTCCGTAAGTGATTGATAGAGGCCGTTGTTACAAGAACTTTTGTTAATGTCAATGCATTTTATACTGCAAAGATTTTGTGTGTGCTTAAATCGCTCTTGGTTGAGTGGTAGTCTTAGATTTTGCCAGTAGGCCCATAATTCGTTAGTAAAACCCTTAAAACCTATGTTAGTAATTTGTGATTTGTCAGGTAGCCTAATTGACAATGCAGCCGATTTTTTCGTCCAGCAAAGTTCGAAGACCACAACTCAATAATGGAAAAGAAGATATCATATTTCAGAGGAATTATTTACGATGGCTGTAATTTCGTCAATATGCAGCTAGATTTAATATACGAATTCTTTAAATAACTAAATATAATTTGCGATTGTCGTTATCACTATTACTAATGTTTCATGTAAAAACTATACAAATAAATACGTAAAAATAAAGAAAAAATGCTCTAGTATCAAATCCTCTCTCCATATTAGAAGTGCGTTCGATCAAAAGTACATCTCCATTAAAATATATCAGTAGTCACGGTATGACTGATCGAGAAGCTTTGTTGTGTTAATACCACCATGACCGCGAGTTCTCCTCACATATACAAACTTTTTAATGTACTGCGTTACTCTCTAGAGGTTTGCTAACTTATGGTTGATAGCAAGTTAATTATTTGGGATTCTATTGACGAAAAATATACCTAATAAAACTGATAAATTTCACTACAATCTGTAATTGAACTAACAATCTAGTTCACACGAAATTGCGAGTAGCGTGGAATTATACTCGTAATTTCGATCTCTGTCAAAAGTTTGAAGATTACAGAACTGAAATTAAATTTGTAAAAATTTCAGATCGATATTCGACCAATCGAATATTGAGAATGCAAATAGAGTCTCTACCTTCAAAGACATAAGCACTAATTATTAAATTTCGTAATGTTGCATAAGATGGAGAAATTTTCCACAACTTTTTTCACTATGAGCTGGAAAAGTCATTATTTTGGAATAACTGTCTGATTAAAAAATTATATTTGAATTGTTGAAATTTGTAGTCCGTGTAGTGACGGATTAAGAATATATATTGTCAGTACCCCATCTCAACCCGTGGGTGTCGTAAAAGGCGACTAAGGGAGTAACCTTCTGCAGACAATTGCACTGCAAGAAAAGGAAAATTCGAATCAAACACTATACCAACCCGTCTGGCCAGCGTGGTATTATATTATTATAGTAGGCTGAATTCCCTCCAAATTCTTTGGAGGAGACCCGTGCCCAACAGTGGGACGTTTGTGAGTTGAAACGATGATGATGATTTGAATTGTGCAATATCTATTCCATATAAATTATATAAAAATAGGTCTACCCAGGGAGTGTAGTATCATATAATGTAGTGTAGTAGTGTAGGAAATACTAGACGTTAACAATATTGTCTGAAATGGTTCAGCAAGAGTGTCTGTACCTGCGTTTATAAAAGATATTCAAATAGGTCAATGAATTTATTTATAGCAAGTTTATGATAATGTTTGCACCTAATTAAATCGCTCGCACTGAGCTGTAGTGCTTTGGCTGAATTTATATTTTGTATTACGGATAAAGTTATGTGTTTACATATTAAACATGTTTTGGATAGGGCCGATACTGGGGATTTTTCGACACTATAACCGGCCAGAGGACAATAATTTAGAACCTTAGCAGGGCGAGGTCTGAATGAAGACTATACGCTCGAAGAAGTTTTTATACACAACACTCTCACTAAAGAACTAGCACTGTATCATGGGGGCCTTTACAAACATACAATGAACGGACACAACGTACACTTATACTCGCTCATCTCGATTTGGCTTAATTTACCTGGAACATAATGTTAAAGTTGAAAGAAGTAATATAGAACCATTGCAAATCCCTTATCCAACCCATTGAATGACCAAAAAATAGTTCGACCATTTCCATTCACAACACTTCAAATCGTAATCTTAAGCTTTACAGTGAGCGTTGGAAACATCTGTTGTACACGACTTTTCAACCCCTACTAACCCCATCCAAATGGCATTACCATAACCTTTATGGGAAGGAAAAAATAATGGGCATTCGGAGCAAAATGCCACTTGTGGGGGTCAATACGGATTGTGTCCCCTTCCGTGGCGTGTGATGAAAAGCGACAGTTTAAATGACGGGCGACACATACGTGGTTCATGGTGGTTGGGACACATTGGAGCATTGGATGGACAGCTTTTTAATTAAAACTAGCTGTTTCCCGGAGGTTCGCTCTCTCGTGGATCTTTGTTTAAAAAGTACTCAGCTTATATAGGTTTTAGCGTTATGTTATTTAGTACATTCCTGGATCAATTGGCTATCTAATACTAAAATATTTTTTCATTAAACAAACAATCAAACAACTTCTTTTTCTAAAATTATTGAGTGTAGCTTAATTAAAACATAATTTGATTATGGAGAGAATAAATTGAGAATAGATTTGTTTTTTATAACATAACCGTTATCCTCGAAGGGGTAGAAAGAGGTCTCATGATTGTGAATAGGTACTTACATATTTTTCATGATTTTTGTATCTACTAACAATTTAAAACGAATTTTGGACTTAAGAGAATAATAGTTTTTCTATGTTTTCTAGCTATATGAAGGCACCTTCAATCCGGCAGCTCCATAGAAGGAAGGTAATCTGGATGGGCAATTTGTTTTTTTATATCCAATTTCTTCTATTGCCCGATAGTTTAACTTACCGTATGTCTCCGGATCGAAGGGTCTCAAGACCCTTACAAGGGATCTCGGCTTAGATCTCACGTCCGCGCGTTTTGGGAATTCCTCAGTACAGCTAGTTCAATGCTTTGCCGTAAGATAAGGGGACGGTGGGAAAAATCCTTGCTTCGACGCTTTGCAAATATGTTCGTTTGGTTACTTGATGCGTGAAAGTATTGTGGGTACACTTCAGTTGGTGTTGTTTGCTAGTTCCTCTTTTGAAGTTTGTGGTCCTATTTCAAATAGGCCATGATATAGGTTTAAATTAAATATTAAGCTAGCTCCTTTGTTGCTTTGGTTTAATATTTTATTTTATACAAATGCTCGTAGAACTGATGGCCGATGGGGGAAAAAGGTTCTCGAGTGGCGGCCACGTATTGGAAGGCGCAGTGTTGGACGGCCCCCCACCAGATGGACCGACGACCTGGTCAGGGTTGCGGGCGGCCGTTGGTTGCGGGCGGCACAGGACCGTTCGCAGTGGCGTAAATTAGGTGAGGCCTATATTCAGCAGTGGACGTCGATAGGCTGATATGATGATGATACAAATGCTAATCAGGTAATGGAAACATTCAAACCCACGATGGACTTCGATCTCAGGGACGTCCACCCGCGTAGCTCAGATGGCAGAGCACTGCACACCGAATGGCAGGGTCGCGGGTTCAAGTCCCGTCGTGGGTTTGAATTTTACCATTACTTGTTTAGCATTAATATATAAATTATTTTTAACAAAAAAATATTATAACGACTTCAAATCAGTACTAAAAAGCGAAAAATAAAATGAATTAGATATTTAATTCCAAGCTAAAAAATACCTACCTACCTGTTTAAAGTATAATACCCTATTACTAATCTGTTTGAAGTCGGTGCCAAGCCTAAAGAGTTTGTTAAGCTACGTACTACTTAGTACGTACATCTGTTACCGCTCGCTACTTCACACCACCTCGCACTTGCGTGTGATCGTACCTACCCAGTGGACGGCTCAAACTGAGTGATACAACCTCATTACGCTGGCACCGACTTCAAACAGATTAGTAATAGGGTATTATACTTTAAACAGGTAGGTAGGTATTTTTTAGCTTGGAATTAAATATCTAATTCATTTTATTTTTCGCTTTTTAGTACTGATTTGAAGTCGTTATAATATTTTTTTGTTAAAAATAATTTATTTTTCCATTTTTAGTGTACTTTTTATCTAGCAGATTTAATAATACTGGTTGGCAAACTAAGACGGAAAACCGAAATAAAGAATCTTCGATAGAAGGGAACGTCTATATAAATATTTTAACAACACAACCTGATTGTAGAATAGAGGAATCTCAAAACTCTCAGCTTTTTTTGTCTTTCTTTTTTCCTATAAAATGCGACAGGTAACAAGTCTATACTTGTTACCTGTCGCATTTTATAGGAAAAAAGACTAACCTACAAGAATACCTATGTATTCAATGCAGGTTAGATACTATATCGAAAACTTAAAATATCATCTAAGAATTCATTTGAATTACCTATACAACTTTATCTTCCATCAAGAGCTTTCACCTCAGACACTTGAAATATCACAACTTAAGGTTTATACATGGATGTGATATTTAAAGAAATTATCTTCTTACTCCTAAACATTAAGAAGTTTCCCTTCCAGTGATAGCTCACCTAAATAACCTACAAGAATACAACTATAGGTTTATAAGTACCTATAATGTTGAAAGAATTATCCTCCAACTCCTAAAAGTTAAGGAGTTATACCTTCCAGTGACAGCTCACCTGAATAACCTACAAGAATACAACTATAGGTTTATAAGTACCTATAATGTTGAAAGAATTATCCTCCAACTCCTAAGAGTCAAGGAGTTATACCTTCCACTGACAGCTCACCTGAATAACCTACAAGAATACAACTATAGGTTTATAAGTACCTATAATATTGAAAGAATTATCCTCCAACTCCTAATAGTTAAGGAGTTATACCTTCCAGTATCAGCTCACCTAAATAACCTACAAGAATACAACTATTGGTTTATAAGAATCTATAATGTCGAAAGAATTATCCTCCAACTCCTAACAGTTAAGGAGTTATACCTTCCATCACCAGCTCATCAACATGAGATGTTGACTATCAGACGTAAATACTTGAATAACTTTAAAAAATATATGAAAAACGTAACATGTGCCTACAAAATTTGAGGGTTGCCTTCGATTTCCCTGAGATTCCATCATCAGAACTTGACGTGATGAATAGGGGACCAATTCGGAAGTATACCCTTTCAAACAAAAAAAGAATTTTTTAAATCGGTTCAGGCATCTCCGAGTAATCGATGAACATACATAAAAAAAAAAAAAAATACATACAGTCGAACATATAACCTCCTCCTTTTTAGAAGTCGTTTAAAAATGGTGATATAGGTGTTCGGTTGTAGTTCTAGTGTATTCAACTGTCGATTGAGAGTGCTATCGGTAAAGTAAATAACTAATTTAGCTTTGTCTTTTTACTAATGCTCTGTCTGCTAACGATACTCAGTTTAATGATTGCTTCCAGCAGTGGGCTTGTGTATTGTTATGTTGTGTTATTCAGTTCAGTCTCGTAATTAGTTTGTCTACAAATTTTTAGACCTAAAATACCTTAGATACGTATATTTTTTTTACAACGCAGGGGAAAAGGGTATTCTGAACTGTTTTTCTTTATACTAATATCTTCGTCTTAATATAGTAAGGATATAAGTAATTCCTTTAAATAAACCCTAATTTCCACACAGTAAAAGCAAAAAAGAGACCAAATTGAAATCCTAAAATCACGAATCAATTCATTCATGATTTTAGGTTCATCCACCACCGAGTCCAAGCCACTTTGTTCGTAATGGCCACAAAACAATGCCTTAGCAGGTTTATAATTAGCGAAAGTGCGTATTGCACATCCACCTGTGCATTTGCATATGAGATTAGACTGCAGAACGAATTTCTTAATTGTACCTTAGTTCAGTAGCCAAGCTTTTGGTAACAATAACAACAGTAGAGGGTATCATAACCTGAAATCAAGACTGCATCAATATCGAAAAGAAACTACATTTTATTTAATTGGTTGAGTTTTAGTTTTGTTAAGATTAATATCTTTGACTGGCCTGTCGGTCTAGTGGTTAGTCAACCTGACTGCTCGTGGGTTCGATCCCCACCCAGGATAAATCTTTGTGTGATGAGCATAAAGGTTTGTTCTGTGTCTGGGTGTAATTTATCTATAATATGTATTGTATGTATTTACAAAAAAAATGTTGTATTTAAGTAGTATATCAGTTGTTTAGTACCCATAACACAAGCAAATATAATTACTTACTTTGGGACTAGATGGCGCTGTGTGAATGTGGTAGAATATTATTATTATATCTTACTAAATTTGTTTATTCATGGAAAAATTTTTGTTACCCAATCTAGTTCTGTGAAATTAAAATTTGGCATGCATATAGATCATAGTCTAATACCATATACTACCATATCAAAACATACTATGCGGGCGAAGCCGCCGAGTGGAAGCTACTTAACTAATAAAATAACATATAACAGCATTTAATTTCTTTGAAGAGGTAAATTTCTGTGCCTCCTATGCATAACAAAGATAATGTTTTACCAGTTATAAGGGAGCCATTTAACTGAGACGGTTTCAGACTCAGGACAGACTTTCTTAAGAAAAAAATATTTTTAGTACACGCAAACTAAATCTTTGATTAATAAATAAATAACATTTTATCGCTGCCTTTAAATGCGTAAACTCTTTTTCATAATTCGGTTAAAAACCTAGAAAGAAAGAAAGAAAAATATTTTATTATGTCCGATAAACACGGCGCACAATATTTAGTTGTTTTTTTTTTATTAATTCGGATCAAGTATCAAAACCACAAAATCTTTCCTTTTGAGTAAATTAAATGATTGGCGTGCTACCTGTTTTACGCCTTAGGATATAATATGTTTTATTTTGTCTGCTCCAAACGCGTATCGCATGTTAAACAACTAACTCAGGCACCAAACCCGCGACTCAAAATGTATGGAAACATTATGTTTAAGAGTTATTACCTATTATTTTTGATTTGGCTTTCGTGAATGGTGGAGCATATTCAATTTGAGGTAAACAGTGCCTTAGGTTATGATTTTGAATGGTTAATGTTAAAGAGAAGATTTGATTTTTGATTCGGACTTGGTAGGTATAAGAACTGGCAGGCATTTTAGTGGTTAATCTTTGGACTGGACTTTAATAGTCGTTAGATTTTTATCGTAACAAATTTCAGCAGTGGTCTAGAGATTTTTTTTATACCATGACAGTGCTAAATAAGTTTTCAGCTTCATCATATCAGCCCAATGACGTCCACTGCTGAACATAGGCCTCACCTAATTTCCGCCACAGCGAGCGATTTTGTGCCGCCCGCAGTTTTCAGCTTACCACAGCTTATTATTTTAGCCATTCATCATTTCAACCGCTAAACTCACTGCTGGGCATGGGTCTCCTCCAACGAATGTAGAGAGAATTTAGCCTACTAGCCAGACAGGTTGGTATAAGGCTTGTTTCGAATTTTTCTTTTATTGCAGTGCTCTTGTCTGCATAAGGCTACTCCTTTTGTCGCCTTTTAAGACACCACTTACGTGATATAACTGAGTTGTATTCCTAAACGGAGAGTTATCCATTAATTACGTGAAATCGAGTTTGAAAATGATAAAGTACTTGTATAAAATATCAATGGTAGTAACATATATTACCGGCAACTTAACAAACAAAACCATTCATTGATATCAACTAAACCACGAACCCTATTTAGTTAATTGAAAAAATACTAAAGCGGTACCATTGAACGTGTACTTTATTTAACCCCTTTTATTCTGAGGAGGTCAGGCCCTCCCTAGGGACCTCCCGGATTGGTATTCTTTATTACGAGAGTCGAACCCCATACCCTCCGTGTTTGGCACGCCCGGAGTAATTGGCGAAATATTACCAAATATTTGTTACCGAATTCGCGTTTCGAACTAAATTAGGGAGCATCTTGTGTTTTTATGTTTTTTTCGATGAGTTTTGAGAGAGTCTGTTTGTTTTTATACTGTCGTGTTTGAGGAAAATTTGTCTTTATATTTGAAGATATTGTTGAACTAACTTTGCAGTTTCTCCTTCTTATTGTACGTATCACAGGGCAGTCTTATTGTTGAAATGTATTAATGCATTAATGGCACAGAGAATAGACGATTCTCATCAGTGTGAAAACAGAAGACGCGGACACACAGCCACTTTGTATTAATACTATTTAATATTATCTTTCGAACTGCCTACCTATTTTGCGCTATACCTATATAATATAACTTTTCGAATTGTTACAGTTTTATCTATTTTATTATAAGTAATATCAACCTATTATATTCCACTGCCTCACCGCGCAGGCAAGGGTTTCTCTCCACCGTCAAGAAATCTCAGAGATTTTTTAAAATAAACACTAATAACATATTGCCAATGTTTTAAAAATTCATCCGCATTCACATGTTTATCGTTTCTATTACAATCCAAGGTCGAATCTTACCTTTCCTCAAGAGCTACATAATTTCCTAATAAACAAAACACTGAAAAAAATTACACCTGTATCCATACGTAATTGGGGGAAAAACACCATAAAAAGTAACGGTGTTGAGTAAAGAGAAACAGTTGTAAAAACAACGACACAATTCCCCATCGCATTCGTACAGTCGCGTCTCGCGCTTTTCAAATATTAAAATTTAATCGCCCGGTTGTCGCGAGTCAAATTAGCCTCTCTTGAGGCAGGAACATAGATTACTTGAAAGCCAGATGTGACGTATTCTTATAGGTAGAATGTGATTGCTAGAATAGTGAATGTAGCAAGGAAATTGTAGTTATGTCGTGTTTTTTGCTGTTCTCAAAAATTTCTGTGAGAAATAATATGGGTTTTTAAAGGAAAAGAAATGAGAAATTTACTTCTAGATAGTGCAATTGCTAGAATAGTCAATGTAACAAGGAAGTGGTAGTTTTAGAAGTTTAGAAAGAATAATGATTAGAAAATGAAAGCAGATGTGAATTTTACTTTGATCATAGAATGTGATTACTAGAATAATCACTTGCAGCAAGTTAAGCTACTACAGTTTTGTATTGTTATATTAGATTTTTCTCAAGGTTTTTTAGAAGAAATTTAAAAAATAATGTTAAAATGAGCTTGTTAGTCATAAGATTAACACTTTTAAAAAACTTCCGAATGTTATTAATACTATTAAATTTTAATATCATTCGTTACCCTGAATTACCGTTTTCTACCTATCACAATTTTGACAGGTCTGTTTTAATTCCAACTTAGTCTTTGTTTTAATCGCACAGCAGTGATACGGACAACAATGTAATTGGCGAGGAGACGAAGAAAACTGATATTAATACCGTTCTCAAACCCTGAATGATTTAAGACAACACCCTGTATTATTCTGACTTAATATTTACAAGACAACACGCTGTATTCGGAGTTAATATTTCCTTTGTTTTGAAGGGTGTCGTAAAATTGTACAGTAAAGTGACAGCCTCTTTTATCTCTGATCTTGAATTAATTAATGCTTTAAACTGTTACTGTTGAATTTGTTTATTTACATTTTGATATTGTATAACAATTTGTTGTGACTTTTGTTTAGTTCCAGTAGCATATTTTAAGGTTTTGTCACCACCAATTAAATAGTGCTTTGAAATAATTTTATTAACAGAAAACAAAACTGCCTGGTTCGGTGTTTCCTGAGCGCTATGACATATCCTCCATCAAACAAGGTTTACAGAGAGCTATTCTCTCTAGGTAGGCAGCGGCTTGGCTGTGCCCCTAATATTGTTCACGTCCATGAGCGGCGGTAACCACTTACCATCAGGTGGGCCACCATTTCATCTGCCACTTCAGGTAATAGAAAAAAGACGGCCACGGAAGAAGGTGAGTGACAGTTTACTTCTAACCTTTTCTCTCACAGATAAATGTATAATGTCACTGACATTTTCGAAAGTAACCCTATCTAATTTTATTTTACATTACCAAATTCAACCTATTTCATCATTATTTCAACCTATTAACGTCTCACTGCTGGGCACGGGTACACAGGCACTCTCCAAAGAATGGAAGAATAAAGAATGGAATTTAGTCTACTATACCAGGCTGGCTAGACGGGTTTGTATAGGGTTTGTTTTGAATTTTCCTTTTCTCGCAGTGCTCTTGTCTGCATAAGGTTCTCTTATTCGCCTTTTACGACACACACGTATTGAGAACGGGTAGTGTCATTATGTATTCGTATTTCGTCACTACATTGATAATATATTCCGAATTGTAATAATTAATATAATTTGTATGTATGTAAACTTAATTTATTTAAAAACAAATGTACCCATATAGTTACTTGCATTTTTGAACCCGCTACCCGCTTCGCTAGTCACCATACAAGACGGCATCAATGTGACCCGGCCATGTCGCCGGTCGCCGGCCGTGGATCGATACAGCCTCTGCACTTGAGCTTTTTGCCACCCCCCTGTTAGGGAGCGGGGTATGGCACCCCCTCCTACCCCGCACGGTCTTGGGCGGTGAAGTTATGTTGCTATTTTTATATTTATACCATTCTTATAAGGTTTAAGCTTGATTATATTGTGTAAAGGATATATCCATTACAAATATGCAAATACAATTTAGTATCTTTTTCATCTATATATCAACCAATTTTGTTTTATTTTTGTTTTCAGGTAGGATGCAGATTGTCCTTAATAAAACCATCCACATCCAACAATGATCATCATCCTCAGTCTCGAGGCGCCGACCACAGAGATAGAGAGACAGTTGTGTTACTTTGTTATCACTGTAAAAAACTGGAAACACTCTTTTTATGTCGTATGTTATGGTCGTATTTAGAACGCTAAATAATATTTATATAATTCGTTTCGTTAGTACCATTAGTGTTACAATATAGGTATAACATGTATGTACATGTATTGTCATATAAAAATTAAAGATGATATATAAAATGTTTCATCTTTATCCTTTCAATTAAGTTATTCTACAGTAAAAGTTTTGTGCATACTTAATTATCAGTTTTGTACGGTTTTAGTACATAGTATTCAATTTATTTGGCTTTCGCAACAGTTCTAAGTTGAGGTAAAATTAATTTGGTATTAAGTTTTATTTAGATAAAGAATTAACGAAGTTGTTGATAAAAAAGTTTAGAAGTATTATAACAATTTTCACGTAGATAAATCTGTAGCTACGTATGTCTATGGAATGAAAATAATTCTACATAATATTTAAATCTAATATAGAGATGACATTGTTTAAGCATATTGTAGAATAGAGTAGGTAATGTTGGTGGTATTAATTTGGCTGTAAAACCAAGGACACAAATGTATTGCTTTCTAGCAATCTGTTACTGGCCTGTTGGTCTAGTGGTTGATCCTGACTGCTACGCCGGAGGTCGTGGGTTCGATCCCCACCCTACAAAATGTATTTTAGTACCTAGTATATCAGTTGTTTAGTACCCAATATAATTGCTTAATATGGGACTAGATGGCGCTGTGTGAATGTGGTAGAATATATCTGTCAGATTGAAACTTGTCTCTGACACGCGGCCGCGTTCGTCGATTTTAAACAGGGCGGTTACTTGCTTTACTGTAGATGATATATTTATTATCATATTAGTCTTACTAATTTCCACTACAGTGATCTAGTATGTAACATATATTTTTTAAATTAAAAAACACGTCATACACTTACTTAATAATATATATAAAATACTTACGTACAAATATTCTTACCTACGCAGTGACAGATACATGAAGGCTCATATAAACTCATGTAAGCCCCATACACACCCCCGAAGGCTTTTTAACGGGACTACAGTGACAAAGCCACGTTGTCTCTCTCTGCCACGCCCCTTGGCGACAAAACCTTTGACCACGCCCATCGCGACATTTTCCACCAATCACAAGCTACACTGAAAAGTTTTTTTTTATGAAACCATTACGTAAATGGGTGTATAAGATAAAGAAGGTTGTATAGGCTTGGGAGTTGGAATAAAGAGTAATATGGGTACGGGATTATAGCATTAGGGCGGAGGAGTTGCTTTGGAGATGTACTTTGTATGTAGGAGGTACCTAATATAGTACTGGGGTCTAGACAGGGAGATTGTGTGATTGTTGGGGAATAGAGACAACAGAAAATGTTACCTACTCGATTCATGACTCGTTTGTCTTACAAAAAAATCCTACTTCGTCACACATGAATTTAATTATACTTGTTCGTTCCGAATTCTTCTTTAAAATACAGGTAGCCTAACTAAATATCACCGGATATAATTTATTCTATAAAACAATAGTGGTAAGACGTAGTCATATGAATTGGGACAAATCGGGCATAAACAACGAAACAATTTTTTTTGGGATGAACAAATACAACAAAGTTGGAATCTAGAGGAATTTTTTTATGGGACAATTCTCAGTGGGACGATAGAGTCACAAATTCCAAATTTGTATGCTTTGTATCCTTATATAAGGACACACTTTACAAAAATTATATCCAATTAACCGCTAGACAAAAAATAAACTATAAATAATAACCTATTATGTGAGAGCAAAAGACAGAAGTAAGAAAATAATTAAGTAATTATGTGGATACGATCATAATAATTATTTTTTTAACTATAGCTATTACATATTCATTGAAGTAAGTTCAGTAGTTTTAGCCTAGAAAGAATAACACATACAAGTTACTCTCACATTCATAAATAATCTTAGTTTATAAGACGAAAACCTAATTCAGGCTTTAGGCCAAGCACTAAAACAAAATAAAATATTTTACAACCAATCTAGCTTAACCGTTATATATCCGAAGATAAAAACATAACGACTTATAAACGACAAGGTACCGCATCTTGTCTCCCTTTAGGGGTGAGTGGGGGAGTCTCTCACCCCCTCCCCGCCTTTGTTCGCTCTCTGAAAAAAGTATTGAAGTTATTCAGCATTTTCAGGTCAGGATGCGTGTAGGGATTTTTATTTTGCCAATGTGTATTTATGAACACCAAAGTACCATGCCACTAAAATGGTTTCTGAAAAAAGTTTGTATGTGTGATACCCTAGCCAACGATAATTAAAAAAAAATTGATTGTTGAAAAACAAAAAAACCTTTGTTCGAATTTCGAATATCCCTCCACAATTTTTACGTATGACGGTTAAAGGAAGTCAAAAAATATTCATGTTTGGAACACGCATTAAAAAAGAGAATTCAATTATTTAGAGTTGACTTATGGATACCTAAGTCTTGGTATCAGTTTGTCAGGACTATTATAGTGAGTTTAAAAAAAAACAACAGAAACCAGACAGATGAACCTCGCGTCACTCTAAGTATCAAATGCTATTACTGATAAATAATCTCAAAATTTCTTGATTTAGCGGTATTATTTTACAAAAAAGATAGTAATAAGTACATAGGCCTTGTTTTCATCTCTTCGAAATTTTTATTTATAAAAATAATTTCTCCATCACTTTTACAATATAATTTAGCAACATCTTAATTCAATACTCCAATATTGTGTACCTAACCCTCCGTACAACCATTCATTTCCATTCGCTCCAGGCCCATTCAACCACCTACACTTAATTTGTATATTTTTTACATTATATAAGGCTCCTTTTTGATAAAAGCATCCCATTCACGGACGATACATTTATTAAAATGTATACGTGTTGGATCTTGAATAACGTCTGAGTGGGTCGACGCAGACAGGTCTCAATTAGAGTGGCGGGTCAAAAGAGCCCTTTCAGTAATGTTGCTTTTTGTAATGTCTCGGTATGAATTGCGTTATGTGAAAATTTTAGACTGAAAACTCTCTGTTATGGGCTGTGTAGTGTATTCTTAGTTAGTGTAGACACCAATTTTGAATGAAATAGTCTGGTGTTTTTTGGGAATGGTAAAGAATTATCAAACGAACCACCGCCCGAAACCGCGAGCTCTCTGCCAAGAGTGAGAAGTACTAAGAAGTAGTCTAGTATTTAGATTAGCGAAAAATCTAAGTAGAATTTATTTTTTGAATTTTGAAAGAAACAATTTCTAGCAAACAATCTTTTACCACACAATTTCGATGCTTTGGACTAAAAGTCAACTAATCAACGTATTTAAAATGCTCGACAATTTCATATAAATCAACATTACTTCTAAAAGACACTGTAATAACAAAGATTGAGCCATTATTCCGCACTATATGACGTTTTAACCGAAACATTTACGAAGATTTCCTCTTCGAAGATAAGCTGCGACCTGTTCAGCACACGCGTGAATTAAAATGATTGGGTGTGTCTAATCGATGTGACCGTGTCTGCAAGTACTGAGAACAGGTGATTTCAGATCGTTTAGAAATCGTCTACAGGTTTTGTTAGGTTTAAAAATATGGCACTTAGTTATGATAATAGTAAACAATCAAGTTTGGGATTTAAGCCAGACATGTTTTTGAAAATATTTTTTGTTTTTAAATGTATTATCATCGTAAAAGCGATGGTAGCCGAATGGATAAATGACGGGCGTGCTAAACACGAGGTCTGCTGTCGATTCCAACCGGCAGTACCGATGTGGATTTCACTTTAAGGAATTAATGAATGTGTTGTACTAATTTTTTTTATAAAAAATTTTTACCCGTGCCCAGCTGTGGGGCATTAAGGGGTTGTTTTTATTATCATTGTTTGTTATAGCAGTTCCTTGCTGGGCATAGATTTGCCCAAATAAATTTTATCATCGCCACATGTCCGAAGTTTGAAGCATATAGTTTCTGCCTGCATTCTATCTATGGTTATTCAACCAACCCGAATCAGTTAAATGCAATACTAAAAAAAATAATAAAATAAATTCCAAAAATCTTTTGGATATTATGTAAGTAAATAATAGAAGAAAGATATTCAAAAGACAACAAATTTTATTGTAGATGAAAGGATATAGCTCGATATAGAAACATCCTCTTAACATCGTTCGCTAATTGGCTAAGAAAAATTAATTCTCCGAAAGGGTTCCCTATCCGGAACGGGACCCAGAGGACTGCTATTAGGGCCCAACGAAAGAGAACGCACACTCGAATAATTGAACATCGCCTACAAAAATATGCAAATGAGTTTTCGCTGCGAAAATTAACTTTTTCATTATGAATTATGTCCTTGATGTTGTCTTCTAGACGTCTTTTGGGAGTTTTTCGAGATTTTACAGTTACGGGTTAAAGGTAATTTTGTACCCGAGGGGCTAAAAAAGCCCGGCAGTTAAGAAGGGTTAAGTGTTCGAGTTCTAATATTGAGTTTAGTAAATGAAGTTTTGTTGGAGGTGATTCAAAATAATATGAATGGTTATTTGTTTTGGACGGACTTTGGACAAAGAAGGGTTGGAGAACCCTGCATTTCTCTATTGCATTTAATTAAGCGTTCGGAATGGTTCTCAGGCTGAGTCAGAGTGCAATATGCCTCGCGAGATAATGTTCAATACAAATTACAATACTTGTGCTTCAATGTAGTCAAGTTACAACTTAATCTGTTGCGTGGGCGTAGCACCTTTAAAGGTTTGTTCTACAATGTACACATCGTTTGCAAATAATTATCCGTTCATCAGTATCGCATACTGCAAATAAAAAAGATATTATATAATATAATTTTTAGGGTTCCGTAGTCAACTAGGAACCCTTATAGTTTCGCCATGTCTGTCTGTCCGTCTGTCCGTCCTCGCTTAATCTCTGTGACCGTTAGCACTAGAAAGCTGAAATTTGGGACCAATATGTGTATCAATCACGCCGACAAAGTGCTAAAATAAAAATTGGAAAAAAATGTTTTATTAGGGTAGCCCCCCTATATGTAAAGTGGGAAGTGTTTTTTTTTTTAATTTTAACCCTAATGTGTGATATATTGTTGGAAAGGTATTTAAAAATGAATAGGGGTTTACTAAAATCATTTTTTGATAATGTCAATAATTTCGGAAATAATCGCTCCAAAAGTAAAAAACAAAGCGTCCCCCCCCCTCTAACTTTTGAACCATAAGTTTAGAAAATACGAAAAAAATCTGAAAGGTAGAACTTTATAAGGACTTTCTAGGAAAATTATTTTGAACTTGGATGGAAACAACAGATGGAAACTGCAGTTAACCAATATAATTTGGTCCCTGAATCGTATGAGCGCCTATACAATCCAGAGGTCAAGTTTCATTTGCCCGTATTTTTTTTTTAACTTCGTTTACATAATATTTTATTGTGACGGACGGGAAACTACGGAACCCTACACTGAGCGTGGCCCGACACGCTCTTGGCCGGTTTTATTTCAATGATATGTAATAAGAAAAACTTAAGATTAACACCTCAGAAAAACGGCTGCATTGATTTTGTTAAGGTAATTATCTAAGAACCATTCCGATTATGTCAGCTTCCAAAAAAAAACCGCATAGGTTCATTCGTTTTGGAGATAAGATGCGATGCCCCTAACAGACACAGAGACATACAAATATACAGACACGTCAAACTTACACCCTCTTTTTGCGTCGGGGGTTAAAAATGTTAAAATCATAATAGTAATTTTATTTTACTGTGTTTTTTTGTGCCATTAGTTAATGCTAAATGCATTGGTTATTGACTGGTTCACATTGGCTTTGGACCCAAGAGTATGGAGTCATGAGTGGAGGCCTTTGCCCAGCAGTGGGATGATCCAGGGATACTTTAACTGTTGCTAGACGAAGTACCAAAAAACAAGATTGTTAACACTGTCGTTGACATTGGCAAAATTTTAGAGGCACAGTTAATTAATTCCTGAAATAAAATTTGTTTAATTGTCCCCGTTTCGCAAAAAACATCATTTTGTATTGTAGGTTAAGCATGCAATCATTGTGACAGAACTTTATAATAATATAATCGTATAGCAGCGACAGAAAGTCGACAATCGATATCTCGTGGCGGATCACTCATTCAATTCGATCAATATGGCGGCGTGAATGAATGAATGGATGATTTCGTCTGTCACCGTGGCGCAGTGGTTAAGGTGGTCGCCTCGCCACTACATCGCCGTGCTGGGTGACGTGGGTTCGATTCCCACACGAGACAAATATTTGTGTGGTTCATAGATATTTGTTTCTAGTCTGGGTGTACTTTGTGTCCGTTAGTTTCATGTTTGTAAAGCTCCCCGCGACACAGGGCTTGTTCCCTAGTGCGGGCGTTGTCTTTTTAAAATAAAAAAGAAAAAAAAAAAAAAAAAAAAAGATTGAGTTGTTAGCAGGTCAGTTATCGACAATATTATTTACTAAATTGTGTTTGAGTATTGTTTATTTCGAGTAATAGTCGGAGATAAATCACTGATAAAAAAGTGACACTACCTCCCGTACTATTAAGACATCATTACAATTTTGCTTTAAATTATGAAAAACTCTGACTTAATAATACAAATTTCTCTATATCCGAGGGGCACTAAACTCTCTTGAATAACGTAAAAGGTTCATTCCCACACCTAGCAAGGAGGACTGCATTTAATGGTTACCCGGAGTTTTCTTATTACCAGCTAATATACGCTCTTGTTTCGAATTAAAAATGTATTTACGACACAAGTTTCTAACTACTTTTGTATCACATGTGAGTAATGAGTTTAGCAAGTACAATTTTATTACATAAGCAAAGGCAAGCATTTTGTGATTGTGGTTTTTCTAAAAGGTTAATGAAAATTAAAAAAAAAGGAATGTTTTAAGTTTAATGTGTGAGTGGGAATTAAAATTCAACCTGGACATAAAAGTTCACTTATCCTTTTAGGGATTATAGAGTAGTTTTCACATCGGTCATCCAATCGGTCCAAAAATTACAAATAAAAACAGTTTTTGCTCAGATTTCAAGTAAAAAAAATTTTTTTCGTATGTAGTATAAACAAATTGTGCAATGTGCTGCGATTTTTTATTTTTTTGTATGCCAAGGGTGTTACGCCTATGGCCTGCGTTCCATCCAAAAAAATATGTGTAGATTAATTACTACTGCGTCAAAAAAGAATAGTAAGGTACATACATATATAATTTTTTTTCAATTACAGACATATTTTCACTTAGCTTTTAATCACTTTCGCAGAATTCAACGCAAGAATTTTATTGCTTAATTTGGGAATATAATACTATGGAGTTAATTTTTATATTACTTACCATAAACAATACGTACTTTTTCACAAAGGCTTTTTGCTTTATAGGTTCCTCTCCATAGTTAACGAAGAACAACATCAATGATAATGAGTTTGTGTCGCCTACCCATTAGACAAATGTTTCGTACCCCATGGGAAAGCCGCACATGGTTTATTCGGGGCTCCCTGGACCCCTTGTCCATTCTTACGATAATTTACTGTACACCACTTAACATAGTTTTGTTTATTGCTTGTCTTTAAGAGTTCTCAATTTTGTTTGGACTGTCTATGTACTGAATTTGTTGTCCAAACCGCGAATTGCATTGATAATTAAGCACAAAAGCTTAGGATTTGGAAATAAAAAAAAAACAGGTTTTAAGCAGTTTTACTTGTTGACTGTAGTTTTATTACAACCCATAAACGTCCCACTGCTGGGCACAGGTCTCCTACATAGAATGTGGAGGGAATTTAGCCTACTACAACATGCTGGCCAGACGGGTTGGTATAGGGTTTGTTTCGAATTTTCCTTTTCTAGCAATGTTCTTGTCTACATAAGTCCCTTAAGTGTCCCTTAGTCATCTTTCACGACACCCACGGGTTGAGATGGGGTAGTGACATTATGTATTCTTAATCCGTCACTACACGGACAAGACTTGACTGTAGTTTGCAACGCACTAAAATAGATTCTTAGAAGATTTAAAAATATTTCGTGAAAGATTTTTTTTCAACATAGTCACTGATAAGATTTCTATAAAGACATTATACTATTGAAACTTCCTATTAATATATACAGTTAAAAAAATGATGAACTAAAGAGAAGCACTGTTTTTGCAGAAACATAACTCTAGTCCCTGACTATCTACTGTTTTAACTACTATTAAATAAAGTGTAATACTTTCCTTATTGGTAATATAATATACTGATCAATAGTAAGTTGGATCAATCAAGTTATAATTCCAATTTTCAGTAAAGGATGTAAGAGATAGATGCGGCAGCGTAGTTAAGCCTTTATAAAATTTACAGTTTCAATATGTAGTCAGATAATATCATAAAATTGGTAATACTCTTACACTTTTCATATATGGCTTATCAAAGCTGATAAAATGAGTATGTGATGGACCCCTGCTTTTTTTTTTTGGGGAAATAATAAACTTGCCATTTAGTCTTAACATAATTAAGTCCTTTTACTACATAGATAGGTAATACATGTCATACTACTAATTGAAGTACAATAGGGATATAAAAAATATGATTGCTATTTCTGAAACTCCTATTGTTGAAACATTAATTAAACTTGCATTGTTAACATGTTGAAACATGTTTGTAAGTCACCCTTAGCTTTAATAGTTTGACCCATAAACGCCTTACTATCAATCTATAATAGTGATAATTAATATAATAATAAAACTTTTAAACCTTTTTGTTTATTTTTGTCGTTACTTAAATAGTTTTTTCGTTTTTTATTTCGTTAATTCGGATAGTGCTAAAATGAATAGATCTGAGACAAAAAAAGTGGGAAAATAGAAACTTGATTCAAAGATGTCTGAGTATAATAAAACTACAAAGGTATTCATTGCCTGAAAATAAAACTATGAAGTTATCGTTAGATTAAACTGTAAGTTGGTGTGATCGTAACTAATTTATAACTACCGAGTTTCATTTGTGTGAGTCACTTATTATGTTATTTACAATTTGAATGACGGTAATTTTGATGCATAAATTAAACTCGGCTGCAAATATTCTACTCGTATATTTTATTCTTCAGACTAATCTCTCGAAGCAGAACAAATTAAAATATTTCAATGGTCGTTTCTGCTTGCACCCGTACCGTAGCCTCGAGCGAAGTCATCACACAAACAAACATACAAACACTGACCAATCCTTTGACAGAGCTTGTGTACACAACAAACCAATTTAAAATCATCGCGTTTCAATTTCTGATGTCAGAGTTCATTACTATAAAATTGGTCTACGAATAGGTAAATATTGGTTATTATAATTTTGGCCGTAATAACCGGTACAATTATAAAGGTTTTTGTAATTATGATAATATATATTAATTAAAGTATTTATGTATATAATTAATTCGTGTAGTGATGGATTAAAAAATCATAATATCACTATCCAATCTCAACCAGTGGGTCTCGTAAAACACGACTAACTGCCATACCTAATCAGAGACGTTTATTTAGTAAAAACGTGTAATACTTAAGTCGATACGCCTAAAGACGATTATTCAATGAAAAAATTGTATAATGACAGATTATTGCTAATTGACGTCTCTGAGTGCGGCAGTAAGGGAGTAAGCTTATGCAGACAAGAGCACTGCAAGAAAAGGAAAATTCAATACAAACCCTATACCGACCCGCCTGGCCAGGGTGCTATAGTAGGCTAAATTCCTTTCAAATTTTTTGGAGGAGACCCGAGCTTAGCAGTGGGACGTTTATGGGTTGAAATGATGAAGATATTATTTTATGAAACTTTAAAATTTGATTACGTGATGAAGGCCTTTAATAAAACAATTACATATTCAGTCATTTGTAAAAAACTAAGATTAAAAAATCCATGCAGTTTTTTGGATTGTATCAATTAATTTAAGGGTATTAATAAATTGTAGGTCTATATGATATGCAAAAGAAAGTAACTCACGTAGCTATTAACACTCTTTTAAGAGGGGGAAGTGCTTTTATGTTTCCCTAAGTTGTCACTGTTTGTGTATGAAATATGGCCGACACCACGACAAGCTTGATTTATTTGTCACGAAACATAATTGAAAGAGGAAAAATCCAGGTGGAAAATTAGGGTTGTCCAAAGTATGTTATGTTTTAATATTGTTAGACAAAATTAGTATTTGGTTATATCATCATCATCATCATATCAGCCCAATGACGTCCACTGCTGAACATAGGCCTCACCTAATTTCCGCCACAACGAGCGATTTTTAGTATTTGGTTATATATTTTTTGATAATTCATTAATGATGTTATAAATGCAATAGGGTGTTTTTAACTGTTTCAAGTCTTTAACACTGAACTAATCCTGATGAAATTTCATGTAGAGACAGTTTAGGACCTGAAGAAGGATATAGACCTTAAAGGGAAAGAGGTAACCAGAGTATAAAAAAAGAGAATGGAGGACATTTTTAATCTTAGATCTTTTCACAGAATGACAGTTATTGATATAGACATAAGTATTATCTATGGCAATTACAAATTGGTTTTCCGTCTTTGCTTTAAACACTTTATTTAAATGATATACTTTCTCGCAGATGAGTTCTCAGTTGCTACAAGTTTTAGTACACCAAATATTATGTATCTTAAAAACACAAGATATCGAAAATCCACTAAAGATATTCCGCAACAACCCTTTCCCACTCCATGTAAAATATTCTCAAATTCAGATATACGTAGCATAAGTAACTGCCCCCAAGAGTGGCATATATATCGCATGCATAATAAGCCATCTCTGCCTGCCCGCTAGACCGCGCCGTCGTGAATATATTCCGTTTCTACTGGCAAATCGTTCGTGAATACGATTGTTCCCACTTGCTCCTAACATATAAATTATATGACTCCTTACGACGCATCATGAATATATGTATGAGAAGTAAATTGATATTACACAGGCTGCCTGTTACAGTTGCCTTTTACCGTCTTTTTTCTCCCAAAAATTGGTTTTTTATGCCATCTTCGGTATAAATTGTGACCAAAATGTGTAAATTACATCGATAAATGAATACCGAATGAGAGGACGTAAGTGATGGGTGGCTTCAAAATTGTTCGTTAATTTTTACTTATTTTTAATGAGTGCTTGTTTTGAAATATGTTTTTTCGATAACGCGAGAAGGTGTCATGTAATTGGCTGGCGATGAAAGGATAATTTTATATTTTGGGGATCAATTTTCGCCAGATGTCTCGTAAATTATTGTCTTCTTCGCGTGAAATAGCGGCGACAGTTTTGGAATGTCTCAGAAAATTAACATAAATGAAAGTATAAGTGGCCGAGGTTGACAACGGTGCTGACATTGTTTTAAGAGTATGTTTAATTCAATTTTTGATTAGGAAATACGAGATTGCTGGCAATTTATGCGTGAGATAGAATCTCCAAACATTTGACAACGATATTTATTCGAATATTCTAATGACATTATTTACAAGTACGGAAAGTTCACAGGCATACGGAGTCTGTAGGCCTATGAACTTTCCCGCCAAACATTGACAGATTTACACTTAATATTACTAGAGATTTCGAAACACAAAATAGAGCGGCAAGTCCCTTGAGAGTGGCCGCTAATTCGGCCCCGCGTCGGTGGAGGCCGAGGCTGAACATAAATAAAGGCCGAATCGCCACAGTGACCACAAAACCGATAGTTTAAGAATATTCACGCGTATAAATTAAACAGCACTCGCTGCCGCGCAGATTTCCCTAATGGTTGACTCTTGTATAGTTGGATTGAGAACTCTTGGTCTATTTAGAATCAAAACCAAATGGGCTAGTATTATGTGAATTATAAAATGGAATTCAACAATTTTATTATTTTTTACCGATGAGGTAGTGTCAAGGTTCCGTATGCTGGAGCTAATGCTCTGAATTTGAAATCGCTTCACCAGTCAGCTTGTGACCACAGCCAGTGTAACCTGGTTGAAACGTCATGCAGGTAGTTAAAAAAATGATTGTCCAGGCGCGGAATATAGTGAGCTATATTACTATTAAATTATTGATTTTAATCAATATATTGATATTAACTACTACTGGATGCTATTACTACATACTGGATCAATTTGCATAGCTGACGTCATAGGAGAGGAAAAGAAGCAAGAATTGTAGGTAACATTGGCTAAATATGAAAATAAACTAAAATAGATATTCTAAATCTACTAATCAGTTTCTCTAAAAACTCTTCAAAGAAAAGTTCCAGAGAGTTAAGGTAGTTAATTAGTTATAGCTTAACTAGTTTTCAATAGGTCTTTTACCCCGAACATAGCTAAAGTATCAAAACTATAAGTACCAGTATAGATGACACGGTAGCATCCGGGGCGCGGTCGGCCCTGTAAAGACAAGACGCATGGCCGCTACTATACGACCTCTATCTAGCTTTTCACTAGGGACACTATACAGTGTATACGGATACTAATACTATTGTGGAATTGTATTAGTTGTAGGTTGAATGTTTTTAGTGGCTATTTTTTCTGAAGAAGAAAATTATATAAAAAAATTCTGAAAGAAAAGATTGGTGGACTGATTGGTTTATTAATTTACTAACTAATTAAACTAATACCAATCTAAACTTTAGTATTAACGTAACATTCGTTCTATTTTTATTTAGTAATTCATAAAACTACATACCCGGGCTTAACGAAAGCTATAAACGTCATTATTTCTAATTAATAAATGCATTCAATAACCAAAAAAGTATTAAAACAACCCTCTAATAACTAACGGTCTAACACACCGTCTTCCATTTACGAAATTGAGTGAATTATGCGTCCCTAAACACCGCGAGAGACATTAAAAAAACGCCCACCAACTTTTAATATTCTAATAAGACTTTGATTTAATTTCCTTTTATCATTATTTATGTAAGGATCCGCGTAAAAAGGTGATAAGTCTGTGTTATTATTATTTTTTCGTCGTAGATTTTTTTCCCCTCTGATATTGACCCCTTTGCGTTTGGAGGGTTGAGAAAGCCACAGAGTAACTAAACTCACACAAATCATTTCATCTACTGAACTCTGCACTTGAATTTCAATATAACTTTATTTAGCTATAACTTTTCCTCTAGCTAAAGTTAATAGACTCCTTATTCCATAAAAAATAAAGTTTCATTTTAAGAAAAATGGATTTCTCGGTCTTTTCTGGTGACAACCGTAACAAGGGTATTATCAACTTGTTGATCGGTTTTGTTCGGTCCATGTCCGGTTTTTTGTATACCCGTCAACTAACAATCGCATTGTTGTGAATTGAAGGTTTCAGTCACAATGCTTTGTGGGGAAATAAAAGGGAAATAGGGGTGTTGGCAGTTCAGGAAATGTCTTGTAAAAGTATGAGTAGTTGAAAACGTATTTATATTTTGATACGATGGATGACATACGAAAGCTTATTGAAGTAGAAAGAATAGTAAATTAGAAACGGTTTTAAGATATTCAGATGACAATTTGTACAATAATAAAGTGTGAATCTTATGTGAGAGGAATTTTCACAAAACAAAATCTTTTTGCTCAGCGCCTCTATGTGGTTCCTTGAGATTCGTTTATGCTAAGGGTTAATAATTTGAACACCGATCATAATCATCTACCAGCGTCTCAGATATAAACCTTATTTTACAACCAAAGAAAAAATAATTTTTTTTTTTTTTTATCATGGGTGATGATTATTATTATTATAATATATTATATTTACGTAATCATCATCATCATCTCAACCCACAAACGTCCCACCGCTGGGCACAGGTCTTTTGGGCAGGTAATTTAACGACATTCCTAAAAGCAAATGCCCATATTTTTCGTAATCAATTAACCGTTTTAATTTAAAGTATCACAAGGTCCCCTTAATACGGTTTAGTAACGGTATGATGACGTTTACAAAGGCATTATGTCATAACTGCAGTCTTTTCGACGCTTTGCTAGTGGAGAGGATAAGTAGGAGTGTAAGCTATAAGCGTTTGTTTTCTTAACTGAATACTAAACAGCAAGCTTTCGGAGATAAAGCGAGGGGTGCTATCTATTAGTTAGTAATAATACAACCTAAATTTTTATATAATTAGCACCAATCAAAATTTTAGATCGGTTTATTAATGCTTTTTCAATATTGGTCGCGGCTGTTATGGTCGCTATGTAGAATTATTTAACTTCAACGCTTGTTCTTAACTTTTTTAATAAGCTCAAGTTTTTTGCTCTTTTGATAATTCTATTTTTTCATTATTAAATTTATATGTTAGTCTAAACATAGGCTTATACTGAGATACTATCCCAACGATAATGAAAATTCACATACAAAATATTTTTCAACTTGTACCACACATAAAGCCGATAGCTCACAAGGGATACCCTTAATGTGTTTGCATAATGTTCGTCATTAAGACATTTATAACGAGTCAGTGCATACCGCCCTTAAACGACGACGTTACTTTTTTGTTTTTTACGTAACGAAATGCGGTAATGGATTCAACAAAACAATATAAATATTAGAATGAAGACGTTAATTATTTATAATTATTTTGGCCATAAAAAATTCCAGCAGGATTTCTCATTGAAATTGAGAAGCCTGAATAGAAAAATACATGGATATTGAATAGAATTGAAAAACGCAGCGTAAGTCCCCCTCGTGAGACGGACCAAGCAGCGACCTGGTAAAGTTTAAGGCTAAATATATTTTAAAATTAGAAATCAATTTATTTTAGACATAAAAACAAACACAATAGGTAATAGTTTTCTAATATCAAGCAAGGCGAAAACAGTTAATAGTTGTGCCAAGTCTGAATGTAAAACTTCTGCCCGCCAACTGTATGTAACGCAGTTTTGTGTAGTCAGTTTTCAACAACTTTCTCCCTAAAACCTTTTAGCGGGACCGTCATCTCTCACACGAATGACTAAACACTTGTCATGAAAATAAAATGAGTTAACGGCATAGTTAATGAGGTGGTGTGTCGCTCCGAAGTGGAATTAATACTCGGAATGTCGCGAGAAACTGCCGTTAAATAAATGACTGCAGTGACTTGAGCTTTTACTAATTGACAAGCTTAAAGAGTGAGTCTGGCGTTCCAGTTGTTGGTGTGCTTTATATTTTTTAATTATTAAATAAAAGACAATCAAAAACCACGCACCGCACAGCATTGCTAGCGATTTTCTTGTGCTACTCTTAAAAGGTTCTTTAAAAGACAACACGTGTGTTTATCTTTTAAGAAGAAATCACCCGCACTAGGGAACAAATCCAGTGTCTCGGGGGATTTTATAAACATACAATTAACGAACACAAAATATACAGACTCGAACTGAAAATATCTATGCGTCACACAAAAAAATGTCTCGTGGGGGAATCATAGTCACGTCACTTGGCACGGCGATGTCAGTCCACAGAACCACAGCGCTACATTGCTAAGAAAGAACGACATATTGACCTTAAATTGATCACAGAAAAACGCAACGTAACGTCAGGTGCATTTATATCGTTTTTCGTTAGCAAGGCATAGTGACAGACAAAGCTTCTAAAGATGCGATTCTTGCCATGTTGCGTCTGTGCGCGCTGGACCGAAACTGTCCGCAATAAAATACACCGTTAGAAATGTGAGTACACTGATCTGCTAGATGTAGTGACATGGTTAGTGATCTCTGAGTAGTGAAGATAGAAGCTGGTAACCCTCTGGCCATATTGGCAACTGAGATTCGCAACCAGTTGCCAATACTTAGAGCTGATGACAGGGCTATAATATACTTACGTATGTTTTTGCTAGGAGAGTCGATTTAGCTTATTAAAGTAAGATCTTAATGTGGCTACAAAACACAGTTGCCAAGGCGGCCGAAAGGATGTACCAATGCATGTTGTCAGTCTTTTATCCAGTTAAAATAAAAAAAAACCGGTTAAATACATGTTGGACCATGCTCATTATATGATATGACAAAACTTTAAGTGTTCCATTTTTGTCATGTTGTCTATGGAACTTTAAAAACAACGTGCTTCTACTGATATACAATGTTCTTGGGTGGCGTTTCCATGTGCGTAGTAGGTATTGAATGATCCACTGGCTTGACCTACGTTAGTGATAAAAGTGTTAAGAAAATGTGGCATTGCGATACAAAATATAGTTACGCATATCTCCCACTGGATCTTTGCCTAACAAAAATTTCGCGTCTACATTAACGACACAGCTCTTAAAAAGCATCGTTCAAACTATAAATTTTCACGCCGTCGTCGCGCATCACTTCGTCGTTGTTAAGGGTGATAATTTGTTGCATACTTGAGCTTAGTTCTACTCATTGCACATGTTTTAACGTAACTTTGCCTTAAGTTACAAAATGACAACGATCTTATACATAGGTATTTATTATCATAATAATTATATCGTACCATAGGACGTCTATAAAATGTATGTATCTATATGTGTGTATGTATCTATTTTCGACGAAGGCTTCCTCCATGAAGCCTTCGTCGAAAATAGATACATACTAATAAGTTTATAAATAATTTATTTTAAATAAATAGATAGCCAAAGACTCCTTTGTATCTAATTTGATGTAGTGAAATCTAATTTTTAAAGCTACTAAAACTTTAAAAGTTGGTTGTGTTAAGCTAAGACCTGGCTTGTAGTTAAGAAAATGCAAGCTCTTCTAATAAGCGCCTGGATCCAGCGGTGGTGATTGAAATTATTTTTCTTATTCAATACCTACAAGTTAAAGTTTTAAACAACTAAGGTTTTTTCGGAGCAGCTGGCGTTCTTATAGTCGCTATCTACCTCAATGGTTGATTTTTGCTAGTAATGTTAGATTCCTTATAATAAGAGGCGAGCTTAGGTATTGCTATTACGTCAGGATGAAACTTTGAATTTCTAGACAGACCCAGGGATCGAACCTCGGACACCTTTCACAGTAGTTGTATGTAGTGAAAATCTTAGCAATTGTTATAGTCAACTATTATATCGCATTATATATCAAAATGACGCCAAAACTTTAGTGTTTTCTTAAAGTATTGTTTATGCAAGCTCAGAGCTTGCTCGCGTGGTAATTACTCCATGAGACTGCTTTCTCTGTGAGGATACTCATGATGGCCGTAGTTAGGTTTCAGTTGATTTCAACGCCCCTATGACGAGGTCCCAGGGGTGGTCACACCACGCACCGATCTAGCGGCGTATCCATAAGTTGAATATTTCTGCAAAATAATAATCAGCAAATACTGAAACTGAAATTGTAATCAATTAACCTCGAATCCGTTTGAGTATCCGACATGCTTGTGGACACATAACCTCGGAGATCGCGTGCTGCAGTGGGCGCGCGCGAGTTGCGCAAGCGGCGCACTGCTTCGCTGAACAAGCAGGCCGCGCCTGAATCACTTCCTCTGTGTGTACATACGTCCTCGCCGCAAATATGGTGGGCTTCACTTGAGGCTAGGTGATTTGTACTAGCTGAAAAATAATGCCTGGCATGCAAATCGTGCGGTCAGAAATCATTATGGCTATGTGAAAAACTCAAGATTAAAAAAAAAATGCACCAAGACACAAAAGTCAGTCACTGGCAAAAGCTTAGAAATGTTCACAACTGCCTTTTGTAACGGGGCTCAATATTTAATTATCTAAATGAAACAAATACAAGTCAAGTGAATTATTCTCACACATTCACATTACACATTCAATCCATGTAGTGACGGATTGAAAATACATAATGTCACTACCCCATTTCAACCCGTGGGTGTCGCAAGAGGCAACTAACGGAGTAACCTTAGGCAGACAAGAGCACTGCGAGAAAAGGGAAATTCGTAACAAACCCTATACCCGCTGGCTAACATAGTACAGTAGGCAAATTTCCCTCCACAATTTTAGTAACGTTGTCAAATTTTTGAAAGTAAGTAGAAAATATGATCGGTTAGACAATGCCACAGTAATCAAAAATCTTTTGCCTTGTTTTACAACATTTATCTAATCCAAGGCATTACATACCGACCGGCCAGCCATATGCTTGCACCTGCTATGCTTTAACCGTTTAGTAATAAGTAGATCATCATCATCTTCATCAGCCCAATGACGTCCACTGTTGAACATAGGCCTCACCTAATTTCCGCCAGCGAGAGATTTTGTGATTTAAAAAAAATAAAAGATGTGAAATAAAAGAAGAAATGTAGATATATATCAATACAAATAAATAAAATTGGTGTGTCGGTTTGCAATAATAAAATAACCGCTTTTTACTACATGCATTTAATTTTGAATACGGTACATAAACCAAAATATTTTTTTTTTCAGTTTTTGTCTGTCTGTTTGTTCTAGCTAATCTTTGGAACGGGTGGACCGATTTCGACGGGACTTTCACTAGCGGATAGCTAATGTCACAAGGAGTAACTTAGGCTACTTTAGTTTTGAAAAAATAAAAGACGTAATCGATTAGTCCCAAGAGGAACACGACATGCTCGCGACGAAAACCGCGATGTATCATTGCTTTTACTTGTAGCATCCGCAGGGGCGTTACACGGCTCGAGTCCCGCACATCGAATTACTTAATAAATTATCGTACTTCTTACATACCGTTAATTACCATCTTATTTACAACTTTGTCTATCAATACATAAGGTGCATTTTGTCTTAAGGCGTGTTTCATGTCAGTTTGCGGATTGTCCTGTCATTATATTTGGAGGCCTGATGTTGAGGATACGATTTCATTTGGCATCGTTTTTAGTGCCGATCATTTTGAAATATACTTTTTGTAGTCATGTGATATATTATTTCCTTTATAGAAGAGGATTTTGTCAGGGATTTGAGCTGGCATTGTTTTGCATTGATCAGATTTTATTAGAAGCATGAAGAGCAATAACGTAAATGTCAACGCCCGTGACAAATTTCATGGAATTGGGCTTCTCTGTAAAAAGCTATCCGATGCCGCGATGAACCAAGTTCTAGTTTATTTAAGTAGTATATCAGTTGTTTAGTACCCATAACACAAGCAAATATAATTGCTTATTTTGTGACAAGATGGCGCTGTGTGAATATGGTAGAATATTATTATAAATATCATGCCACTTTTCCAACAAAGAAGTAAGCAGAGACTATTTCCGTCCACCTGCTTCGATATTGACATAAATCTTTCGCTTCTTCAACATTGTGTTTGTATTTTTAAGAACCTGTTTCTATCTTTTACTCTTTTACAAAAGATTATAAATGCTTGATTACTTCCTATACTTTGTCTCACAGGTCTGAGTGCGATTTGGACCGGGGGCTTGTGGTATTCTGTCGCCCTGTAGTCACTTCAATGGGCATGTGACTGTTGTTACATACAATCAAAGAATCATTCACGTTACTTTGTCTTTTATATGCTGGAGGCTTACTCTGAAGTTTTGATGTCGCTGTCAAATGTATAAAAATGACAGCGACCATATCTAAATTTCCTTACATTTGACAGCGACATCAAAACCGACTAAGGCGAAATTCAGAGAAGGTGAATAGTTCATCACGCTATTTGCTTCTTCGTTTGTCACTTAACTGCTTTCATATGTTATCTTTTCTGACGAAGTGCCTACCCCTTTGGGGAAAAATGTTAAATCGTCATCTTGGTTGTGTTTTCTTCGCAATAATGCTAAACAAACACAGACATGTCCATGGGCGGCGGTCAACACTTACCATCGGGTGGACCGAAACCGAACCAAACAGGATGCTTGAAATCGTGACTGTAATAAGTGTGGCTACTTATAGGTGTCTATTAACTTGTAATTATCACGCAGCAATGATATAGATTAGTCATAATGGTTCATATTCTTTGTTAAGTATATTTGAGTCAAGGATCCCTCATCCTGCACGATAATACGGCTCTAATTGTTATATGTTACAATCTTCAGCCGCCATTTTGTATAATTGGTGTTATACATCAAAACTATGATTACATTATCATAATATGGATATTTAATTGCCTCTTAGTAGTTTTTTAATTTGTTGTTTTTGGATGTTTTATGAATTTTGTATGAGATTAGTCGTAATTATTTTTTGCTGAAAGAATTCTAGCATATGACAACATATATAGCATAATGCAACGCTTATTGCTCTGAACTGAAAGGCATGTGCTTCTCATCCATATTTCGTCAGCTAAAACTATGTCATCATCATCATTTCAACCCATAAACATGCTAGAGCTGGGCACGAATTTAGCTTGCTATAACACGCTGGCCAGACGGGTTGGTATAGGGTTTTGTTTCGAATTTTCTTTTTCTCGCAGTGCTATTGTCTGCATAAGGTTAGTACCTTGGTCGCCTTTTACGACGCCCACAAGTTAAGATGGAATAGTGACATTTTGTTTTCTTAATCCGTCACAGCTGGCGAAATTTGAATTTAAGCTTACAAATTGCCTATTACACGTGTATGTGGGGTCTATTTTTCCTTTATATTATTTATACATAACAGGCAATCTATAGATGTTCAATAAATAAACTGAAGTCGATACATAACACTTTCGATGTACACGGCTAGTTAGACACAGTCGCGTGTAATACCTCACATCCGGACTGCACCGGAACTCGCTTTTTTTTTCAATTATCGTGTATTTTGTCATTAATTGTATTTTCCTTTTTACACTTTTATTGTTTAGTTCCTTTCAATCTGCCTCTGAAACGTTCTGCTAATAAATCAGCAAGTCAGTCAATTTGAAGAGTGTGATCGTATTTAGGCCAGCGTGTTGGGATTATACCTTTGAGTCCTAGACCCTCTCAGCTCTTTAGATAGAAAAGGGAAGAAAAATGTCCCACACATTAATAGCTTGCTAGTGTTGCTACTAAAAATATGAAATGAAATTTTGTTTCAATTATAAAAATCATACGAGAATCGTACTCAATAGGTATATTATACAATTTACTTTGCCTTGATTTAACATATTTATATAAATGATAAACACAACAAAATGAAGTAAAAAAATAAATAATAAATTCGATCTCAGGGACGTCCGCCTGCTTAGCTTAGTTGGAAGAGCACTACACTACACACGGAATGGCAGTGCTGCGGGTTCAAGTCCCATTGTGTGTTTGAATTTTTCCATTATTTGTTTAGCATCAATAGGTATATATATCTTATACATGACTCATATTATCACGAGAAAACTGATGCAAGACAAAAACAAAATCTCTTTGAAATATCCCAAACGAAATTAATGAAGCCATTTAATCGCCATAAAATATCCGTAGTAAAGAACTGATACTTCATACCGATGTGCGTCACATGCCACAAAAAGTACACAGCTTTTTGGCGCGGTGTGTGTCTATAATTTTGTTAGCAAGTGTACTATAAGATACTTCGCTAGTTACAGTGTCGTGTGCAAGTGAAGCCGAAAATATTTTTAATCTAAACAAAATACGGCGCTCTTCAAAATAAATATGTCGGTCGGGGTTAAGGTGTGTGCTTATTGTGGACGGTAGTGTCATTTTTTTTTTGTAGTAGATTATTTGTTTTGTAAAAAATACTATGTTTCTTTAAGAATGGGCTTGACGCACAGCCCATTATTTTTCTATATCATTTTGTATGTGTAATAACTATTAGGTAAGTATATATTATTTTGTGGCATGTAAGGCCTTCTTAATAATAAAAAAACAAAAGACCAATTCATCAATTCATCCTGCATAATTATATAGGGCCGATTTGTAAAAAAAGCACGCAGAGATTATTAAAATAAGCTGAATCAAGAGGAGCTTATTGTGTAAAGCTAATCAGTTCGTAAATGAAACACTAGATGTCGCTACTGGTATCAAATAGTTGCTATTGTTATGTAACAATCGGCAGTTTTTATAAAGATTCACTTTTGTATACAAAAATTATAATTATATAAAAACCCAAACATATGATTTCATTCAACCTTCTATGTAGCGGGTAATTCATTTGAATTTATAATTTAGCAGTTAAACTTAGATAATGAATTTAATATAGGTTCATTAATACATATTACGTACTTTATTGAATAATAAACTATGAAAAGTAATACGGTATTAAAATAATTCAAATTACTAACTCATTGGATAGATTGGTAGGTATATTAATAAAACATAATAAGAATGGCTAGCGTGGTATAGATGACTAAATTCCCTCCACATTCTTTCGAGAAGGCCCGTGCCCAACACTGGGATTATAATTTATGGATTGAAAAGATGATGATGATGATAATAATAATAATAACAAGTGACATACTATTACTATTATTAATACTCAACATGTTGTGTGTGTGTGAAATTATGAAGATATGAGTACCTACTTTTATTAATTTAGTTAAAAACAGCCAGTATGTATTCATCTTAAGTCGATATAAAAATCAACGTTGACCAGAGCCGATTACTTAGGACAAAAAGAGAGCGTGTTTATATTACGTACCGCGAAACGGAGAGTATAATATAGGTGACTGTATCGTGGACTAAGTTATGAGAAATAAGCGATATTTAATTTGGTCCTCGAGCGAGTACACTGACTGAAAAAAGGAGATGAACTAAGAAAATGAATTGAGGGGGAAAGAGGACCGATTGGCAAATAGGTAAGAGCGACTGGGAGAAAGATCGTCAGAAAGATATCGTGAAATTAAATCAACTGAAAATATTCGAATGAAACAGCTACTGCCATGAGCACATTGGAAGGACATGAATTTTACTTGTTGTCTAATGTGTGGTTAGCAATTACGGTCCAAATTTAAGTATCATAAAATCGAGTTTCCCGAAACAAGCTTAAAAGCCATTGTACTATCGAGTAAGTACACTCTAAGTAATTGCACCATGTCTGTTGCAGATTAGACCAATACATTAAGTATACGACAACAATTTAGCCGGATTTAACCAGGAAAATTTGTAATGACATTCTTTTAAAGAGCACGTCGTGTCTTCATACACAGTTTTTGTGTAAAAACGACACGAATTCTTACGTAGACCCGGAATTTTTTCTTGGCGTTACAAGCGTTACAGTACTTACATGAGCTAACACTTTATTAACATCATCATCATTTCAACCCATAAACATCCCAAGCTGGGCACGGGTCTCCTCCAAAGAATGTGCAGGGAATTTAGCCTGCTATACCACGCTAGCCAGACGGGTTAATACAGGGTTTGTTTCGAATTTTCCTTTTCTTGCAGTGCGCTTGTCTGCATAAGGTTACTTAAGGTCGTCATTTACGACACCCACTAGTTGAGACGGGGTAGTGACATTATGTATTCTTAATCCGTCACTACACGGATCATCTTACACTTTGTACCACACCTCAAAACAGTGATGTTTACGCAGCTCGCGCGGTGCGATAGTCGGGCAATTGTAACTGTTTCCGAGATCGAGAATAATCGAGCTGTGCGATACGAAGCCGACCAGATGATAAAACATAAGCTGACTGTTATCTCTTGTGAATGAGTCGGGTATTTTCATTTCTGATCAGCCCGCCATTTATTTGGGTGTGGTAGCTGTTTGGTCTGAGATTTGTGTTTATAGCATCACCCCTTTTTCCCCGAAGTGGTAGGCAGAGTATCACATTTACATTTGGCTAGCAATGTTAAGTTTCATATGATAGGTACACGGCACAGGTTCCCAGCATCTGATTCTAAAAAATGTATACCTGAAAAATCTGAATTACCTACTGCTTTAATTTTCAACAGTAGCATACGGCCCGGTCCTACTTGAAATTTCTTGAGGAGGCCTATAGCCAAAAGTGGACTTCTTCTATGAAGATGTTGATGATGAATCATAATTTAACTGACTTGTATAAACTCCTTTGTGCCACGGAAGTAAGAAGAAAAGGAGTTTATACGACTGCTTTACAAAAGTTCCTGGCTTCGGTTTCCGAAATTCACAGCCGCAGTCTTGAGTTTGCAAATATGCCCGGTGAATAGCAATATGCTCGCCTCCTGTTACATGGGACCCAACATAGATAGCGATATGTGGATATGATGCACTTCTGCCTACCCCTTTACGGCAAAAAGCGTGATGCTATGTTATACAATTAGAAGAGAGGAAGCATTCCCACATCACACAAACTAACATATACCACATAACAAAAACCGTTTATCTCTCTACGCTCTTGATAGTAAAACGCAAGTTCAACATTTTCACTTTAAGTCACATAAAAATACTAAAACACCCAACAACAACTGTTCCAACCGCCATGTTTATTCGTTCAAACTCAATTCAAAATGTTTTCAAATTTAGAACAATGATTTATGAACACGCATACTGAGGATTTTCATTGATGCGCGTGTGGTTTTGTTATGCTATCATAGATGGCGTTAGTAGTGGTTTGAGGTGCTTTTGATGTAACCTTTACAATAGAGAAAACAGTTAGATTTATATTTAAATGATATATGTAATGTTTAAAGTTTAAATGTTTTTAGACCTAACTAACCCAACCCGGCTATGCCCAGGAAAATTGGTGATGTTTCGGGTAATATCGGCAATTTATTTTTCAAATATTTTCGTTCGAAAATTAATTGTTCTGAGAATAATAAATTTATAAACATAAAAATAAAATGCAAGCATCTTCACGTGATACGCTTGCATACATTCATTATGTTTTTTATACCACGATGGCAAACAGACGTATACATATTATACGGCCTGCGTAATGGTTTGCGATTACCGTTAGCCTATGAATACTTACCTGCAACACCAGGGCTGCAGGGGTGTCAAAATTACTTTTTCTTCCTTGAAATTTTCAAGTCTGGTACCTACCAGACTTGAAAATTTCAAGGTAGGTACCTATATATACCTATATCTACTTGACGAAATGTGTGTGTGTCCACCTCTACGTTCCCCTTTCTGGAAACAGGCGTGATGCCTTGTTATGTCATGTTGTTATTATCTACTGAAAACAAAATAATATAAATATCTTTTTGTTTTTTATTTTATTTATACAAAAGATATCTAGCTAATTAGGTACACCTGTTTAAAATTGTATGATTCATATTTGCCACACAGTATAAATAAACACGCGCCTTCGGCTCTTGAATAAACAAACCGTTTTTAATTATTTTGGTGCCTTTTATAGTCAAGAAAGTTGAAGACACTAGTTTATATCATAAGTACTTATCACTTGATAATTATTAAAACAGCTACCATTACTACACTTTCTGAATAATATTTTTGTTTTGCTTTTGAAATGCTTATAGTAGTAGTATGTACATTATATGTAAGTATATCTATATTATGTACGTTGTGTTTGTGTCACTATGCGGCAAAAGCCATAAAAAATAAAAAGTCAAGGCACTCGAAGGGTTTAAGTGCTTCAGTTTTGTATTCCTAAGTTATTAATAACTCAGGCATAGTATTTGTACTAATAGGTAGGTAAAGTACTAAGCAATCTTCTACGAAACTAAAATAGATGCTTATTTATGAGCCAAGAAGTTCAAAACCCACTGCGATTACGATTGTTATTATTGTATTTTTAAAGTAACTAACTGTTTGAACACTTCAAATAATGATTAATCTTTGATGTTTTTATAGTTTATTCTAGATGTGGCTATTTCAAGTGGTTTGTGCATTCTTAATTAGCAGTATTCCTTTCATTAACATAAGATTGTTCAGTCGTAACTATTTAATGGGTCCCGGTGTACTTTACGGACAGTCTATATTTATACGCGGAACTTAGCGAGCGGTATGCAACCGTGCTCGTATATGGTTATGTGCAATACACGGAGTGGCGTATGTGTCTAGTTACGTAACGGCATGCGATGCCTTAGTTCTCCAGTGTTTACAGTGGTCGGTGCGAGCGGCGAGCACCGAGCGCGAGTGTCGCCTGTCCCCACCGAGCATCGATCCGCTCCGCCCAGTGCTCGCTCCTCCCACCTGCGGCCGCGGGCCCCGCTCCCCGCATCCCGCGATGCCCCGCGCCGCCCTCACACCCCCGCACCGCTGGCCTTTGTCGCGCGCCGCCCGCGCGCGGTCACCTGTGTCGCACGTCCTCAGTCGCAAAGCGGCCGCGTCGCGCGCCACCCGCTTCGCACTACGCGCGCTATATTATGACAGTGACGTGATGGAAGGCAAAGAGTTCGGTGCTGTTCCCGGCTTGCCGGCTGGCCTGGACTATTTTATGATGCCGCGAGTTAGCCAACCTGCGCCCCAGTTTGACTTCCGTAAGCTCGGCGCGAGCTTTAGTGGCCGAGATGACGACAAGAGTGAAGATCGACGGTCGCCCGAGTACCCGCCGGACAGGCGCGACCCGCCGCCGGCACCCTGGCCTCTCGGCCTCGGCGTCCAGTTCGTCAACCCCGCCACCGGCAAGAAGAGAGTTCAGTGCAACGTCTGCTTTAAGACTTTCTGCGATAAAGGCGCCCTAAAAATACATTTTTCGGCGGTGCACCTGCGAGAGATGCACAAGTGTACAGTGGAAGGATGCACCATGATGTTCAGTTCGCGACGGTCGAGAAACCGACACAGTGCTAACCCTAATCCTAAGCTACATTCACCGCATGTGAGACGCAAGATTTCAGCACACGACGGTAGATCTGCTCAGCCGTTCCCATTGTTGCCAGCACTGGCACGACTGCCGATACCTCCACCCGGGCTCCTGCCGCCAGAGTTAGCCGCTAGACTGCCACCTCCACTTACTGGACCTCCAGGACCGACTCCTTTGCCGCCGCGTGTGCCCCTCGATGACCTCCGTAACTTCAGTGAAATTGAGAAAATGTATAGAAAAATGCCACCGCACGAAGAACACACTCGTAGTGCGTTAGACCTTGCCAAACCCCTTGTTGTGCATGAAGATGAGTCCAATAATTATAGTGAAATTAATGATGATATTTCTGATGATGAGCATAAACATAAATCTGAGCGGACCGAATCACCGGTTGTTGAAAGGCTGAATTATGAAGACGAGCCAGAAGATTTGAGTGTGAATAAAAACAGAGACGACAACAAACCCCCAGTTGTGCAACCCGATAGTGTTAACCGTACTGATCCCACCGTTTCGGACGATAAGACTTCGTCTCTCGTTCCTAATAAACGTAAAAGAAAAAGTGGTAACCCCACGCGGTGTTCGCAAAACAACGAATACACTGTATCCGACGAGGAGTACCAAGCAGATTTATTTAGAAATTTATCCACTCCCGGGTCGAGCCGTGCTGATGAAGAACCGTTATCACTGAAAAAACAAAAGCCTGAAAGTGTGGAGTCCTTTCAGAACGGTGAAGAAGCTACTGTGGATTCGGAAACAGCGACGCGACTGAAAGCGGAGAGTGAATCGGACGATGAATCAAGTGCACCTAGCGTAGTCCGTGAAGGTTTGAGATTGCGTTCAGACCTCTACACGCCGAGCGATAGCGGGAGTGACTTACACGCCTTGGAGGAGCGCTTAGCGAGGGCGCGGTCACCGTCAGCCAGTAGTGATAGGACTGATGACAGGTCAGATATCAACGACTTAGAGATTCCAATAGACGACGAAAACCCAGACCGATGTACTGCCTGCGGAAAAGTATTTCAAAACCATTTCACATTGCGAATGCATTACCGAAACGATCACTTAAAATTACTTCATCCCTGCGAAGTGAACGGTTGTGACGCTGCCTTCCCTTCTCGGCGGAGTCGAGACAGACACAGCTCGAACGTTGACCTACATCGGCGGTTGTTGTCGACGGGTGCTACGGATGGACGAGAGCAAAGACCTGCATTTGAAGTGAACGCTGAACTTCTAAATAAATTGTACGCAGACATCAAAGGGCTCGCGTCTACACTAGAGAGTCTACGGTACGGAGGCAATGAAGAAGCCACACAACTACCGAGCTACGTAACAGAAACCATGAAGTTCTACAGTCGAAACTTGAGCGCGCTGCAAGCGGGGCTGTTTCCCCAGTTTGGCGATCGAGGCCTTTTTCCGACACCATTTCTAATGGGTAACGGCGTGCCTGTGGCTGGCGGGCCTTACGGCGCTCCAGCAGGTGCACAGTCGGCGCGGGAGTCGCTGTCACCTCTGTCGGCGTCATCGCCGCCGGTGATCTCGCCGGGGCGGCTGGACGCGGCGCACGCGCGCCCGCGTGACGACGCTAACCTGCTTTTTCGCGAGAGCTCCGAGTCGTTCAAGAAGATGACGTCGCTGTGTGAGCGCCAAGAGCAACTGTACCAGCATCATGTCCCGGTGTCATGACGCTCGCGCCATCTGCCGCGCTCGCCCTGGTGATACCTCACGTCTTAAAGCGACACAGACTTTGTATATTTAATTGTTAATAATTTTAATTGTGTTAATTCTATTTCGTATTTCGTTTTTGTATTTTCTTGTGATATTTAGACAAATATATCGTAATTATCGATCCCACGAACTCTAAGTTAATAGGGATAGCGGCTTGGGTGTTGAGTTGGCGTTTGTGAAGCAAAGTGCAATACGGACTTGAATATTATAAATATTAATGGACTCGGCGTACAACATGATATCGTGTAGAGTAATCGTAATCGATGTTGAGAGTAAACGTTATAATGATCAGCTTCATTTATTGTTCTGGCGCAATAAACTCATTGAGGAAAAATTTACAATTGTTTTTATTTGTGTGGTGAGTCGTACAAAGTATTGATGAGATAATCTGGTTATGGGTACTTAATAGCGGCGTCAGTCGGCGGGAACAGTGCCTACTCGACTGGAAACATAATCAGCAGCTGCTTACACTCTTTTTGTTCCGCCGACGATAACAATACACTACAGAGTAAAAGTTAACTTTACAGCTTGATTGGATAATTGAGTGTACCTTTAACAAATTTCAATATTTTAAAAGAATTGAAAAAGCTGAGCTTGTTATGAGCCGATACAATAAAGTTACGATAATTTTAGCGTTCAATTTGTAGCTATGAATAATTCAATAAACTAGTTTGTTTAATGGCAGACATCTAAATTTACAGTAGCCATTTGAATAAATCATTATTTAATTTTTTATGTTATTATTTATTACAGAGAAAGTATTCCATCATTAAGTAGGTATATCTACATATAAATTACTGAAAAAGAACATAATTTTCGATATGTAATTTTATAGAAATAAAATAGCAAAATAATAGAATTTGAAACATTAACACATTTTTAACAATAAAATTTATTAACAACTTACCTACTACAATATCTCATAATGATATTCACGTAGTCTATAATTATTACACCAACAAACCTGTCTCTGTTCTGTGAAATACACCTTACCGAATCTTGAGTAGTCATGTTTCAAAATGTTTCAGAAACAAGTGCTTCTGTGGACACAAAACTTATTAATAAAATCATTATTAAGTTGTCAATAAAATCTTTTAACTGCCTTCTAATAAAACAATTATCTGATAATATTGTCTGATAAACTGATAATATCATAATAATTTAATTGGCAATAGTTACTTTTATTAATATAAATAAAATAAAAGTCAATAGTTTTGTAGCTATTAAATGACAATAGATTAAAAAGTTTAAGAAGTGTATTATTTTGTAGGCTTTGCAGTAACAAGCTTACATAGCATAAAACTTTTTCCCCCTTATTACAAATTACGGACAAAGAATTAAACTAGGTTTAAATTGACAACTTTGACACTATAACAATGACTTATATATACTACTTATACAATTTAAACCTGGTTTAATATTTAGTCCATATTTTGTAATAAGTGGATTAATCTTTAAGGAGTAATCAGAGCTGCATCAAACATAATAATATATTATTATTTGAGCTATAATAATATTATGTTCAATGTATGGTGCGAGCCTATTGCCTTTTTTTTCTCTTTTAAAAAGACAATTGCACTAGGGAATGAGCCATGTTTCATGGAGGACTTTACAAACATACAATTAAAGTACACATAGTACACCTAGACTCGAAACAAATACCTATGAATCACACACATATTCGAGTGAACACACATTTCGAAACGTGAGTTCGATCCCCACACATTTGCCATGTGTGGGGATCGAACTCACGTCACTAGACACGGTGATGTTAACAAGTAATGCAAAAATTCATACCCACAACGGGACTTGAACTCGCGACTCTGGTATTCCGTGTCCAGTGCTCTTCCAACTGAGCTATGCGGGCGGACGTATAGCTCACACAAGGTACACTCAGAGTCTAAATAAATACCTATTTAAGAATCTCACAAATATTGTCTCGTTTGAGAATCGAAACTACTAATCGAGTTAGAACTGTAGAATACGAAACATTTTCTTAATGTACAACTTGGATAATCTTATAAGAAAGTTGAAGGTTGCCAATTTGTTAACTGTATGTAAAAAGATTTTTTTCGTGGGTAAAAAGCCATTCAATAAAAAAACAATCAGAGTTAGTGTAAAAATAAGCTATGTACTATTTAATTATATAATTACTAGGACGAAGACACGATGTACAGATTACCTCATAACTATGTTTCTATATATCATTATGGATTCTAATAATAATTATCATCATCATCAGCAACCCATTTGGTCCCACTGCTGGGTTTGGGTCTCCTCTCCTCTAACTAGAGAGCTGAGAGGGTTTAGACCATAATCCACACACGCTGGCCTAGTGGGTGACACACGGGTTGGTGGATCAGACATACTCATAGAATTTCTTCTAGGGTGTGTGGGTTTCCTCACGATGTTTTCCTTCACCGTTAGCAGATGGTAAGTCACTTGACTAGTACATACGAGTATAAATTCTACAAAGTGAAATCCACATTAGTACTGGCGGTCGGGATCGAACTCGGACAGCGTGATTTGCACGCCGGTACCTTATCCATTCAGCCACCGTCGCTATTTTTAATATTATCTAATAATATTCACATTTATTTGTCCGTGTCTAGACCCATTTTAACCCGTTACCTAAGCTGACAATAGCATTGTTAGAAAAGGAAAATTCGAAACAAAACCCTAGACCAACTTGTCTGGCCAGCGAGGTATAGTGGGCTAAATTCCCTCCACAATCTATAAAGGAGACCCGTGCCCAGCAGTGGGACGTTTATGGGTTTTATGATTGATCTAGATGTATCGAAGTCATTAGTATTAAGATTAATTAAGATAAAATAGATTACAATACAAGCACTTAAAAGTCTTAAGGATACAGGTCACTGAAGTTGGCATAGTGGTTAGTGAATCTAAGTGTTAAGCTGGAGGTCGTGGGTTCGATTCCCACCCAGGAGTTGTTTAGTACCCATAACACAAGCTATATCATACAAAACAACTACCTATTTGCTTGCAATTATTTGCTTAATTTGAGACTAGATGGCGCTGTGTGAATGTGTGACTGGACGTTGCTACTTACCCTTTCAGGTATTAAAAGCGTGATGCTATGTTTATGCATTATATATCTAAGCTGGACAAATTTCAAGAAGAACTGAAGCACTTTAGACAGCGAGTTATAAAAAAGTGACCTCTAAAAAATTAACATTCTTCAGGTAGGTATGTAAGGAGTATAATTATGTTCGCAGTCACCTATAGCCGTGAGAACGATGCTAATTGTATCGGCGAACTGCCATCGTTTAATAACAGGGTGATGTATACCAAATATTAATTATATTTAGGGTTCAATGTCGTTTTTTAATTGAAATGGCTGCAGGGAATTTTAAAAGACTATACCCTCTGTATCTTTAGTATTATAATGTTTATGGTTACGCCAGAATGTTCTCTAATTGCCACTGGTTGCAGGCGCAGAGGATCGCTTGCGGGGGCGTAAATTAGGTGAGGCCTATGTCCAGCAGTGGACGTCGTTGGGCTGATAATTGATGACGATTTCCTAATAACAATTTTATTAAATTATGGGGTCGTAACTAAAATTATTTGGAGCTGGTTGATAATAATGTCAACGAATAAAAAAGTTGAAGAATAGTTCAGCACATATAACACTAAAATACAAATTAAATATATCAGCTTTATATTTTACAGTCTTTCAGTGTGTAAATTACCCATAACACAAGCAAATAAAATTGCCTAATTTGGGACTAGATGACTAGATGGCGCTGTAATGTGTGAATTTCTTTTTATTAAATTAGTTTATGTACAGTCGAGTTCATTAATATATTGGCACCATCATTAGATATTTTTGTTGAAAAGGGTGACCACATCTTATTGCATAATGTACAGCATATTTTATTGAACCATTCACATGAGGACATATATTTGATCCATAGGTTCTATAGTATTTATTGAGCTTTTCAACGCTCACAATATTTTGAATCCTTGATGGTGCCAATATATTAATGAACTCGACTGTACCAAATAACTGCCTCGGTGGCGCAGCGGGAAGTGTATAGGACTGCTGTGCATGAGGTCCCGGGTCGAGTGAAAATGGTATTGGGCTTTTCTATTATGAAATTCCAGTATTAAGATTTTCCAGGCGTTTGATAAACAAATCTTCCCGGTTGATGACAATAGGCTCGCCCCTTATTTCATGGGACCAAACATAGGCCGCGACCTCTTCGGGGAAAAAGGCGTGACGCTAGGTATGTATGTAAATTGGTTTAATCTTCTTTAACTTGCTCTTTTACATTGACATACTAATTATTATTAATATTATGTTGAATGTCTAAAAAGTTATTAATATACGGAATTATAAGTGTTACTTAAATCAAATTCGGACTTCTATTCAGTGGTCCCAGAAGACGTAAAAAATGTTCACCATTACACAGCGAAGGCCCATGATGGTTTCGGATGGCAATTTTTTAAACGTGTTAAACAAAACGATTTGGAGGACTTAAGAAGTCGTTTGTACAACATATTTAATTAGATAACGTTAGTTTTTTTGTACTTGGTTGATGTTTTTTGGTGATTAATAGTGCAAAAATCAATCTTTGGTGTATTTTGTCCTTATATGTACGACTGGTAATAAGTAAACGTCATTTCTGAAATAATTGGCTGAGTGTACTTTGACATGTGCCTAAAACGTTGGACAAAAAAAAAGTAATTGATTTTTTTGGGGACGTTTGATGGGTGATGTCAATACTGTCAATATATCATAAAAAGATTCGATGATAAAATTTAAAATAAATAGCTTCACGCATTTAATCCTAGAAGGGGAAGGTAGATATGTACTTTACATTCACATTTTGCCTGCTATGTTGGGTCTTGTGGAATAGAGGATGGGTAATTAAAATCTATTTAAAATGGTTAGCTGCTATAGGAGGGTAGACGAGAAGCAATCTATGCGATCTATCTATTCTATCGACATATCAAACTAGTACATTGATCACGTGACATGTCGATAGCTTATGTGTTCAAATGTATTGAAGTGACACAATAGAATATATGAATATGACGGGCCTGTTGATCTATTGGTTAGTGACCCTGATTGCTAAGCCGGAGGTCGTGGGCTCGATCCCCACCCAGGACAAATCTTTGTGTGATGAGCATGAAGGTTTGTTCTGTGTCTGGATGTTATTTATATATAATATGCATGTATTTACAAAAAAAAATGTATTTAAGTAGTAGGTATATCAGTTGTTTAGTACCCATAACACAAGCAAATATAATTGCTTAATTTGGGACTAGATGGCGTAGTGGGAATGTGGTAGAATATTAATCAGCGATTGGGCACTGTCTGAGATCGAACAAACGAACTCTTCAGCTTTTAATATCAGTTTTGACTGTCACCGTGGCGCAGTGGTTAAGGTGGTCGCCTCCCCACTACATCGCCGTGCTGGGTGACGTGGGTTCGATTCCCACACGAGACAAATATTTGTGTGATTCATAGATATTTGTTTCTAGTCTGGGTGTACTTTGTGTCCGTTAGTTTCATGTTTGTAAAGCTCCCCGCGACACAGGGCTTGTTCCCTAGTGCGGGCGTTGTCTTTTACAAAAAAAAAGTTTAAATAAACATCTCCATTATCCATTAGTTATGAAATTTCCCATAATTTGTCATGAAACACAAACAATGTTACACAGTAAACAAAGCTTCCCCTAACCGCATAGTTTGTCAAACCTAAATTAATAAACTAACTAACTTGTGCCCCGCGGCGCTGTCTGCTAACAGTAATATTAAGATCTTGTATTTGTGTTAAGCTAAGTAAAATAGTTATTATTATTAGATAACTTCTCAGGAGCTAAGGCATTTTGTAGGTTTGTGTGTGGTTAACTGTCATGTATTACTTTACTTAGGTACTAAGTTTATAGCCTCGACGGAATAGCTGAAACTTGTACTTATAAGAGAAGAATTTCGGATTGGCCTGTTGGTCTAGTGGTTAGTGACTCTGACTGCTAAGCCGGAGGTCGTGGGTTCGATCCCCACCCAGGACAAATCTTTGTGTGTTGAGCATAAAGGTTTGTTCTGTGTCTGGGTGTAATTTATCTATAATATGTATGTATTTACAAAAAAAAATGTATTTAAGTAGTATATCAGTTGTTTAGTACCCATAACATAAGCAAATATAATTGCTTACTTTGGGACTAGATGGCGCTGTGTGAATGTGGTAAAAAAAAAAATTAAAAAAAAAAAATTACACTTGGTATCATCATTTCAACTCGTCTCGTCTCCTCCAAAGGATGTGGAGGGAATTTATCCTACTGTACTACGCTGGGCAGACGGGTTGGTACTTATAGGGTGTGTTGCGAATTTTCCTTTTCTAGTACTAATAAGTGTAAAAGAAGAAGCTCTGGGTTGGATTCCCAGATGGGTAAAATTATAGAAATTCTTGGTAGGCCAAAGTTTGGTAAATGATGGGGTCTAAAAGCTGAAACTCGGAAAATAAAACGTTGAAATTGGCTGAGCTAGGACCCTACTCGGAATCTCGACTTTGGTTTGATGGATATTGTTGTCAAATGTTTGAAATTCTAAATATAGTTCCTATCATCATGGATATTGCGAGTAGAGTGAGTAGTTCTCTCCGTAGTCTTATCTGATTACCGTCTCATCTGACTATGAGAGTATTAGAAGAGAGCAGGTTAATATTAAGTACTTTCAGTGTAGTTTCATTTGCGACATCCTTCGCTGTTAGCAACGTATGTTATCTTACCACGAGCAGATAAAATTGTGAAGCAACATTTAAAAAATAAATTCCTAAACACACAATATCTAATACGAATATTAATTACAAAGAGGAAAACAAAATCATTTATTCATAACGTCTGCGAACGAAATTGTAAGACTAACGCTACATCAAAGATTATTATCTCTCATTCGCAGATTATACGCGTTCTTAGTGTACACAAGGCTTAATTAACGTTTGACAAAATGTACAAAGGCTGTATGAAGACGGCAGTAAGCCCCGGGGTAAACGTGCCAAGGATTTGGCAAGGGTAGACAAAGTATCGACCTAATTGTTGTTTAGAAGGTTTTTGAGAATATTTAGAATTTACACGTGGTATCATCATTTCAACTCGTCTCGTCGCGTCCAAAGGATGTGGAGGGAATTTAGCCTACTGTACTACTCTGGGCAGACGGGTTGGTACTTATAGGGTTTGTAGCGAATTTTCCGAAACTAAAACAATCATTATATTAAAAATTTCTGGTTCCAAATGTCCTCAAAAAAATTAACATACGGACGAACTCGTTTCTTAATAAAAAAAAGGCTAAAAAAGGTACTCAGAATCTGAACATTGGACTTATTTGATTTTGATATCGTTGCCAAATTAATGTTAAAAAATTACAGCGTGTTCATTAAAATTTAAGAACTAAATCTAAGAACTAAGTCAAAAAATGTCAAGATTTTGAGTAGCTCTCAAGATACATCTACCAAACTAAGAACTTTCATAAGGTAATCTGTATAAAAATTCAAAGACTTGAAAATATGAACCTAATTAATTCGTACCCGGAAAATATCAAGAATAGGAATATTATAGCGAAGTATTCTAGCCTAGAGGGGTACTTTAATCTGCCTTGTCTCTTACAAGTGCTCGTCAAGTGAGAATACATAATGATTCTTGTATCTCTTTAAGAATTCTTAAAGGACTTCAAACGGATAATTATTAGGTTCGTAACGCTTCGGGCTGTTACTTTTACAGTTTATTTTTTGTTGTATAATTTCAATGGTATATTTTGTGTTCTTAATTTTGAATTTTTGGTATAAGGAGTATTTATTGGGAGATTTCTATTTAGTTGCAAAAAAGAGGAATGGGCCCTGTTGCCATTTGGCCTACCCTACCTTAGACAAGTGAGAAATTCGCCGTTTATTTTTGAAATATTTAAATTTCACTTCACATTTGAATTAATCCCTGACATAAGCTATCGATATGTCACGTGATCAATGTACTAATTTGGCATGTTGTGTGTGTTTGTTAACATGTCGTCAGAATAGATAGATCGAATAGAATCCTCCAGAGAATGTGAAGGAAATTTAGCCTACTATACCACGCTGGCTAATTTTTTTGTTTCGAATTTTCCTTTTCTCGCAGTGCTTTTGTCTGCATAAGGTTACTCCTTTAGTCGCCTTTTACGACACCATCGAATTGAGATGGGGTAGTGACATTATGTATTCTTAATCCGTCACTACACGGGTGTGATGATGTGACTATGATGTGATACGTACAAGTATATTTTTTTGGGTTAGATGCTATTATTGCTATTTAGAGCGGCTTTTTTGCTACATCGGCCAGTTGTCTTTTGCAACACATACACTTAGAATTTCTTCTAGGGTATGTGGGTTCCCTCACGATGTTTTTCTTCACCGTCAGCAGATGGTAATTCACTTGACTGGTACATATACATTCCACAAAGTGAAATTTATGTTGGTGGTGCCGGTCGGAATCGAACTCGGACCGTATGATTTGCATGCCAATCGCTTATCCATTCGGCCACTATCGCTCAGGTTACGTAAAACTAACAAAGATTACTAAGAATATTCAGATGACAATGCCCTGTCAATTTTTACGTACCTAACGAAATATCAAAGCATTATTCTATTCTTTTCACATTAAGAAAGCTCCCTGGTGCCACCTTCTCATGAATAATGCACGTATTTGTGATCAAAGACAATTGAGACGTCAAGTGTCAGGCGTGCTAACCTTCGCGGCTTTTTATGTTATGTTGGCGGCCTTGTCTGAACAGGGATTTGTTATAGGTAAATATATGTAGCTACTCTTTGGTGAGCAAATAAATTATATAGTAGGTGTTTATTTTACGGGGAAATGGTTAATATCATTGTGAAGTTGATAGAGTTGGTCAGTTAATTTGTATGTTCTTGGTGTGTGATGTTCTTGAGGAAAGACGTGACCCATTTAATGCAATGTGCCATCGTTATATCTACTGTAGGCATACAAAATAGGCCAAAGTAAGTTATTTAACGTCCTAGGTGGTAATCATTGTAATTAAGTCCCATGCTTTACAATAAAATAATAAAAATTTACCCCTTAAACAAAAACAAATGCAAGAATGTATTAATAAAATCGTTAAAAGAGAAAAATTGTGAATAAATTAAGAAGCTGTTTGAGATAGTGAGATAATTTTAATTGTATATATTAACCTTTTTATTATTTTTTAGTAAAATAATCTCATAACCTTTCTTCTACACTAACTTTTCTCCGCGACAGTCTCAGCCGTTAGTGCGAAATTGAGAAGCATCATACATCTATCCATCCATACATCCATGCATCCGGAATGGTGGTATGATTTTATTATGATTAGAAATATCAATATCTTACAATATAATCCCTATCTAAAGTAAGTTAAGCACACAATCATTATACACACATAGTACTTATTTAATATCACTGAAATAGTAAAGTAATATTACAAATAATCTAATATGTAAATATCACAGTTAAAAATTATTTTTTCATGAAGTTCACATAATTTGTTGTCTAACTTTGACGCAAACTATTATCACTTGGTTTCTACCCTCGAACTAGTTTTTGTTCATTATAAAATTCTATAAGAATGTAAACACGTTGCACTTTTTCCTTTTGTAAAACGTAACTTAATCTTGTAAAAGTGTTTAAATTTGTTAAAATAACTACTAAATATAATATTAAAATAACATACCTATGTAGTTGATAATGTGTACATGTGTGATAATGGTATCAGTAAGTTATTGTGTGCTATAAGTGTGTGTGGACAATCCGTGGATTTTATACTTTAAACGGAAAGGTTAGTTGTAGTGCTTTTTATTCACTAACTAGAGTTTTAAAATGATGTCTTAGGAAGAGGCTAGCATCTAAGGTACAAGCTCGGCCTAGTTTAGTTGCTAGTCTGTCATAAATACATAATATATAAACAAAAATATAAAATGTAACTATGTATTAAAAATGAAGTGTTTACATTTATGTCAATAAAGAAGTCTTCTCAGCAACTCTTTGAAATTAAATATAAATAATTTAGACTTAAGCATACCTTTTAGAATAATACGTACATTTATTTGTCCGTTGAAGTGGGAGTAAAACAAAGCTAGATATAAGTACCTATCAGAGAATTATAAAACCCAGATTTCCTCGATACAGGCTTGCCTAGTGAGGAAATCAAAGGCAAAATTATTGTTATGCTCTTTTCTGCAAAATGTATTAACCTTATTTAAGTTAACTCTGTTGTTAATGTTATTCATACTTATATATTTTGCAATAATAAATAAATTTTGTATTTGAAACTGATAACATCTGTCGTCTGAAAGTAAACGTAGGCACTAATGATGTGATGTATTCATCTTTTCAACCCATAAACGTCCCACTATTGAGCATAGGTCTCTTACAAAGAATGTGGAGGAATTTAACTTACTATGCCACGCTGGCTAGATGGATTGGTATACGGTTTGTTCCGAATTTTCCTTTTCTTATAGTGCTCTTGTCTGTTTAAGGTACTCCCTTAGTCGCTTTTTACGACACCCACAGGTTGAGATCGCGTAGTGACATTATGTATTCTTAATCCGTCACTACACTGATGTGATTTATTATCATCATCATCATCATCATATTAGTCCAATAACATCCAATGCTGAACATAGGCCTTACCTAATTCCCAACATAGCAAAATCGCTCGCTGTGGCGGAAATTAGGAGATCTGTTATATCACTGAGAAATACGTCTCCAGTTGAGAGTTTTTGAAGCCGCACAGTCTAAAACCAATCGGAATACAAAGAACCAGTTCCTGGACCACAAATAATTTCATAGCGTAGTTCCAAGGACTTCATCTTCAGCGTCTTTCATAATATCGAACCCACGTCATTAATCGTTTAGAAGGTTGTCTAATCAAACAAGACCGCACCTGTAACCAAAACATAAAGATCTGTCGCTGGTCTTAAAGCCTGAGAACGAGCTAGAGGGCACAAACATATAAAAACAATTTTGCCTCGTTCTTGAAGTGATCAATCAAACATTTGAATTGTCTGACAACTCGTATTAGTCAATTATTAATTACTGTACGTGTTAAATTAAATGTCGAGGTGAATTATTTCGTGTGTTTTAGTTCTGTTACGGTGTACGTATGTCATGTTTATAAATATATGGCACTAACTTTTGTCGGCGGCCACGCCCGTGTGAACACAGCTATGAAATATATTTTAGCCTATATCATATTCCAGGCTTCGAATTATATAAAAAAACGATATATAGGTTTTAAGAATTTATTTTCTCATAAGGACATAAAATAGTTCATTTAAAATAAGATACAGGTTATACTTAAAATTAAAATAAATGAAGTTTTATAAGTAAGACCAGTGCTTGATGATGTTGTATGAATTTCAGTTACAGATCTTTTACATATTTTTTAAGTTTATTTTCAAACAATTTTAGTCTATGAATATATGAATGAAGTGAAGGAAGAACAAATTTCTACGTTTATAGATAATATTAAAATTAAGGTTTATTCGATCAGTAGTTTCGGAAATGAAAACCAGATTTACTTAAACAATTTCAAATATCTGAGTAAATAATTATAATATTCGGACATTTACACACAGGGCCATCTAGTTTCAAACTAAGCTAATGCTTGTAATATGGATGGTCTAAAAAATGACAACTGAAATAAATAAACTCAGATATTAGAAATTGTTGTCTTTAGCATGAGTAAGAGCGGCTAGACCCCACAGTTTCTCTCCTTCTTCTGTCTAGCCGCTCTAACATGAGTTAGGGCGTCTAATTGTCACTACTTCTTTTCGAGTTTCGGCGTCATAGTTGAAAACCTCTGCCAATGAGCATCTTAAATTACCCATAATTTGCACATTCATACAAACAAACACATCATATTTATAATATAACTATAATTTTGCGTGTTTGTCTGTCACGGTATGTCCCTGCCGAGATTCGAGACGGTGGCTGCTCGAGGTGATGTACATACGTGTTGTAATTATTATGTTTGGTAACATTTCTGTTCATTCTATGTAAGGTGTTTTGACCTTTCCTACTTATATCTTAAGATTTATTTTCACCTGAACATGACATGTCATTACGACCTTCTTTGTTAGCAGATGTACAGTTGCCCTGCTAGTCCATATTTTAAATTGTAATAGGAGCTAAACTTTTATCTACTATCCCTCCTTCTCTCTCTACTATCCCTCCTTCTCTCTCTCCTCTCCCTCTTCTCTCTTCCCAGAGACGAACGCCTGATAGTAAGCGGTTACCGTAGCTTAGCTACAGACGCCTGCAACCTCAGAGACATTACGAGTGTGTTCCCAACCCTAAAAAACACTTCCCATCCCAATAAGCTCCGGACCACTACTACAAACAAAAACTCATCTGTAGTGTTATTATGGCTAAGTCTTTTTTAGTGCGAGGAATACCCTTTCTGGTCTCTCTTATTTGCTAATCTTACTAGGAAAGAATTGCGTGAAGTAGAACGTAATGTGTTGGGCAGATAAGATAAGGAGAGTTGATAGGAGAGAGTTGGATAAGCAACTCCGCGGAATTATACGCAACAACTTTGTGTTTGCTCTAAAAATATGAAATGCATGTAGAATGCAGTTGGAATACGTAATACACATAGGACAATTCTCACGGAATTCACAAAAGTTGAAAGTGAAACGCAGCCGCTTGCAAGTCGCTGGATAACGTCTAATTGACGGGCTGCATTGAGATAAAAGCCAATATCTGTCGATTTGCGAGAACTGATAGTAAAGCATTCTCACGCTTTGTACGACTTCAGTTAAAGTAAAACTTCAGCCAAACTTGACGACTCACTATAACTTTGATGAAAGCGAAATTATATTGACAGTATATCACATCAACTCATTTAATCACATTACATTATAATTTGTATACCAACTATAATTTAATAAAATTGCTGTAATATTAGCTGGTTTCACTTCTCTTCTTGATTTCCCTTTAGTTCACTGACTACCTATCTGTGAGTCTGTAACTAAGTAACATAATATTTAATATAATGAACCGTACTTATTTATAAATTCAATGAAACACTAAGTTTCTTCTTCTAAGGTGACTGTATCGTAAAAGAAAAAAAAAAGATTGATTCGATTTAAATATTGAGTCTAACGTAAAATATTTCACAGCGAAATACAAAAATGGGATTGAGAGAAGACATTTAATATCGAGATTACCTATCGGTAACTACTAATATACTATCTGTGAACTAGTTATTGTGTGAGTGCTATTATAGTTTACTTATAAGTATAAATATATTGTCGTCGCCAAGAGGTGACATAAGGCTGTTAGACTCGTGTGACGTGTGTGATCATTGGCAGTATTCGTGGCATGATGATACAATGCAATTATTTAGTGGAAGTTTAGTTTGGAATTAATCTACAGTCGATTAATACCAATGCGTCTTTTTGTCACAGGAAATAAATAATATTCTAGTTATGAAAGATTCATAACTTGAGATCGGATATGCCAGTGCATATATACCTAAACTGCGAAGAAGTATTTAACATAGAGTTGAAGAAGAGAAGCCCTTTAATATCAGTGTCAAGATGGCAATCCATCAACCTTGATTACATTAATGTAATGAAAAAAAAATCATATGCAAATACATTTCATGCATCAATTGATTCCTAGCACGGCCATCTATGTATATTAAACATCAGTAATTTCAGTCGAAACTAGGTTGTTTTTATATCCACTGGAGGAAAACAAAAAATATATTGTTTACTGTTAAAATTTTTGTAATCGATCACTTAGTTTTTTATCTTCATCCACTTTATTGAAATGTAGGCGTTTCCTACAGTTTCTAATTATTTATTAATTGGTAGTGGAAACGTTTATTGGGAAACATCACGCTTTTCCTGTCGTAATTGTAATTGTATGAGCAAGGACACGTTTCATTTGAGAATGGCTTCGTACAACAGAAACAATTATGTCTGTAATGTTATTTAATTTAAGTGAGACAAAGGATGTTCCCTAAGTGCAGTAAGCTGTGCCTATATAGCTGGTTGAAATCACTAACTTCCGAAATAAGTACTCATAGTATTTTTTTTTAGAATCCTGTTAGTACAAGTTTATACTTTTTAAATAGATAGGTAAATATGATGTCTATGGAAATATTATTTTGATATAATTATTTCAAGTACCTAATTACAAAAAATATGAAACTATAGATATTGTAAATGTACGATTTGGGCAATTTCATAACTTTAAAATATCGTATCAAATATATTAAAATTGAAAAAATAGCATAACATCAATGTCAAACCAATTTTTATGTTTTTTGTATTTTATTCTATGTATTTGTATCGTATAATGTAACTGAAGGAACCTAAAACGGGTAAAATCAGCCAAAAAAATTACCATGAAACGAAGATAACCATAAAACCATCGTAGAACAAGGGGTGAATGCGATAAATCCCATAAAGCGAGAGGTTAGTAATAGCTTAGGGTTACAACACCAATTTTTTAACACACCAAACGTGTGTGGTTACAAAATGGGTGTCTTTTTCATGGCTAAAGTTACTATGAGAGATTGAGTTTAACCTAATAGTGATCCCATTTTAATGTACCTAGTAACAAAATTAGTAAAGTAATCTATATTAAATAAAATGAATCCCTATTTCTCTTGGTCACTGCATAACGTGTTTGACAGACCGATTTTGACGAAACTTTTACTGGCGTATAGCTAATGTAACAAGGAGTAACTTAGGCTACTTTGATTTTAGAAAAACTATCAGGGCTCCTTGAAAAAATTAAAAAACTATGAAAACCTAGGCGAACGAAATCGCGGGCACAGCAAATATAATTATTCAGATTGCCATTCCTTTTACAGCACTGTTTGTGATTAAACAGGGCTACTGTTGGGCATGGAAATACTTCTCGAGAGCTGAGAGGGCTTAGGTCATAATCCAAACACGCTAGGCAGACAAATTTTCAGAATATTTCCCTCCATTCATTTGATTTTATTCAAATTAAAAAATGCTGCTATTATAATACCTTTCAACGAAACAGTTCATAATTATTACAAATAATTTAACTTAGTTTGAAGGCCGGGGGCACCTGTACCTGTACAGTATTCTGTGTCAAAACACAGAATAGATTTTTTATTATTTTATTTTATTAGTTGATGTTTTAATAAGGATTGTTAATAAGAACTATCTCACAGGAAACCAAATACAGTTATTTCCTAACATCTTAAGTATATTTCAATCGCTATCAATCCTCAATACTAATGAGGCGTCATACCGAACAGTACACATATCCTGTTCCTATACATCCTGCTTTCGAAACAAAACAGACATCAAACCTATATTCTCTATATTCTATACACAGGGTTGTCGCTTGTCACATTACCGCCAGCGTGAAGGTCTGTGAAGGCTATTCACATGCAAAATTCAACGAGCATTAGAGCCAACCCTGACACGCGGAAGGGATATTTTTGACATGTGCCCTGTCTAGTTTATGACGTATAAATTTCATGGTTTTACTGAATTGATGTCATCGTATTATTTTCAATGTTTGAATGACGTGGTAGGTAGGGCGGAACGAAATTTTTTTTTTTCGAATTTTGATTTGTAATAGTTGTATTATGTTGCCAATTGCCATCGACTACCTCCAATAAAAATATAAAAAATATCAGACAACGTTAAAAGCCCCCGCCGAGACATCGAAAACTAAAAAAAATATATATTTAGAGCCTATTTGTGCGGTATGCTAAATAGTACATAATTTATTAAAATAGGTTTCTTTTAGTCAGAAACATGTGCAAATATAGTTATTTAAGTATTCCAATCAAATAATGCATTATTTTAATATGCTTTAGTGCTGTGACAGAGATGCAAAGTGCAGGACGTAGTGAGGAAAAAACGGCACGGACTCAACTACGAAACTCAAATTGTTTTAAAAGGATAATAAAGGTTTAGAGTAATTTTACAAGTGGAATATATTACGATTATATAAGAACCAGACTCTGTTCCTGTTGGGTAGGTGATTTTCGCCCCTGGTAGTGCAAAAATATAAAGAGAGCTATCCACATTTTTTTAACGACTGAAAAGGTATCACCCGAATGTTTAATGGTTATAGGCTGTAATGGAACAAATACAAATATGGGGAAAATAAGACACGTGATTTGTCTTTTGAAAAATAGACGATCTCGACCATTAGAATAAATAATTTACCTCTTACACGCCAATGAGATAACTTTGAGGCGTTACCTATTTGGATGGCCCGACTGCAGGACCTAGATCACTTGCAAATAGGCAAAACATACGGTAAAAAAATGCGAGGCGCTGCCCTAGGACTACTTTGAGAAGCTAGCAAGTGAGCTATATCCATAAATATCAACAGATCTCAGTACAGACCAAAAATATTTACAAGAGATTACTACTGTTGTCATAAATGGATCTTGCCTCCCTAATTTATTAATTAGAAGCCCAGGTTAGTTATCCCATGCTCACTGGTTGACAAAAGCTAATCACACACTTCGTTAGATATATCTATGGAAAACTTCCAAGAAAATCTTGTGATTTTAGCAATGTTTGTCGTAAAATTATACGCTGCTCTCTGGTTTCTTATTAAAACATATTCATCCGGCAAAGATGATTCAAAACATTTATGGGAACTTTTAACAGAACTAGATATTTGTCTGTAGAGTTATTAGCAATAGTTGACTCTGTTTTTATTCGAAACTGTCACTTAGCTCATCCAGAAAACTTCTGGTTGAGATGATAAAAGATTCACAGAAGAAAATAAGAGAACTCCACGCAAGACACATTTTAAAGGCTCGTCAAGTGGGTATAAAATCGCATTCGCGAATGTTTTAGATACCAAAAGTGACCATAAATGCAAGTTCTTACACAGAATTAATTCACTGGCAACAAAAAATATACAAGCCCCCAATATTGATGAATATTTCCGAAGAGCAATTACTATCTAATAGAAATTGGAAGTGATGCTGTTTTGGAGTTTATGAGACTACCTTGCTAACCTCAGGGAGTGGAAAGATAGCAAAAGTTGTAACAGAAGCAGTTCTTAAGTAGACGTAACAAGAATAGAAGACAGGGATTCATAAAGTCCAAATTAACATCTAGAAAGTTCATGCCAAAAATAGATTTTTCCTACAAAAAGTGACGTTTTTCATACTCTCATAACTTTCTAAAGCTGTGTTTAATTTTCAAATAAATGATTCTATAAACTGAAATATAGCATTATTTTAATCTTAACAGTCTTATCATATTGTATTTACTTATTATTTTTTTAGAGGGTATTCTATACAAAACGTCTATAAAAATGTTTAAAATGAAATTTCAAGTGTCTGGCGGGGGCTCAAGCTGTCAAGCTAGAACTTTCAAATTAAGAGGTGTTATTTATAATTATATAAGGCAACTTTTCCCTGGTATTACAATTCGAAATGAAGAAAAATTTTTTTTTCCATACTAAAGTGTTCCGCCCTAGTGGTAGGGTGTTTTATATGTGAGCTTGTGTTTTTAAAATAGGAATTTTAGTGTTCAATATTTTATGTATCGTTCTCGTTCACTTATTTTTTGTATGATCGTGTTTTGTTTTTCGTAAAATGTATCATAAGTTTCTGTCAAGGTGATTTAACAAAACATTCAATTACGATTGCCGAGTGGCGCAGAAGATGATATGACTGCTGAGCAGGTTTGATTTCCAGATCGGGCAAAAAAGGTTTATCTTTTTTGGAATTCTCAGTAAATATCGCACAGTCTGAAAATATGTCCTTTTACTGGTTATAGGCTCGCCTTCTATTACATGGGAACTGTAGCTCTCTGTGCGTGTGATATACCTACACCTTCCCTTTCGGGAAATCAGTAATTATACTACGACCAAAACAAATAGAGATCTGTGAATTTCGAGTCTGTATACATACCAAGTCAAGTCAAGGGTCAAGTTTCCTTGACCAAGACGCAGTCATTAATTTTGAAACAATTTTAATATAAAAGAAATGATACACATTTCAATCAGTATTCTAACTTTAGTCTAAAAGTCTTCTAGATTATATTGGCAGCCATAGTACTGGCGTCTATAGTATGTTATTGTCTGATTGAACACCGAACGTGCCCGCCAAAAATAACAAAATAGGTTAGGATTTATTTCTGATGACGTGAATGTCAGTGTAAGGATAGAATAGTATTCAACCTATTTTTTATTGCTAGCAACATTTTAAACGCTTTTGAAATGTTCAAAATTTGAAATAACACTAAGATTTTTTGTTTTGGTTTATTACTTTATAACGCTATTTTCGTCACAATTTATTATTTTGATTAAATATTGTTTTTGATATAACTTAAGGCAAGTGCTATTTTTAGAAGTAATGTATTACATCTTGATTGATTGTAATCAATCAAGCCAAAGTATAAAAAAAGCCTGTAATTGATCTGAAGATCAATTACAGGCTTTTACATTTAGAAGGAAGACATTACTTCTTTATAACGAGATGTAACTATTAAATTATAGTCTATGTTCTGACTTAAAATAGCATCAATTAGTTGTTATTTTTAGTTCTTCAATTCTTTAATAACTGCTAAAAGCAGATGTTTTGATCGAGTTTTAATTTTTACTTTTTAATTTTAACCAAAAACATTACATTAAGCTTAGTGATTTATGTTTACATAAAAAACGATCTTGCAGCTTGCTGTGAAACCCATTCGATATATAATAATACATATTCATCAAACAACATATTTATGCGAACTCAAATTCGTTCACGATTATTTTAAAATAGCATTAGCTATATCTAGAATTAATTGATTGATAAAACATAATTTTGTTTATCTTTTCGATATTTTAAATCTATAAACTGTTACAGCGAATCAAATATCGAATTCACAGTTATAAAAACCGACATACACAAACTAAACTATCATGGTGGACAATCAATTTCTAAGTGAGTCGGTCCTTTGTCGCGTAGTTGGTATCTGTCGCGATCTGTCACGCTTACGCGACAGAATCATGACCGTTCTATGGATAACATCTCATTTTCGTGTCTCGTGACTCTCGGGCTTTATTTAATTTTATTTTTTTATTCCATTTTCGTTTTTTGAACGTGCATGTTGCTGGCTGTTTACGTTTACGAGTTTTAAATCAAATATCTGTTCGGTTTCTTTTTTTGAAAGTTGTTATAGATACGATTTATATTTGTCGTCTGCTATAAAAAACAAATACAATCTTGATAAATTTTTAAATTTCTATACGTAGGTACACAAATTAATGTAATTTTACTATTTAAATAAAACACTCGTTTTATTTAAAAAAAAGTCCTTAGCGTGATATTTATTATTACCTATAGATGTCAAGTTTTTTCTTTCTTCTTAAGTTACCCGAAAAGCTTACCAAACCGATCATACCTTCCCAAATATCAATTTACAACAATCTGTGTATAGAAACTTAAACTTTACCACAACTAGCTAAAGAGAGAAGCAACTATACTTACACTACAGTGTACGCATGTTAACCCAAATCAAAAATAGTCCTAAAAAATCCATACAAAAGCAGTGAACAGTGTGTGCACTTGTTTACGGGACAAAATCTATGGTGTACGGGAGGAAAGGGGGGAAGAGAGGTAAAGAGGGAGGGAGGAGAGGAGTGTGGTATCGGGCACACCGCAGTCGCAACAGAAATAGAGTTTGACGTTTGTATCCGCGGTGGCGCCTGTTCACTGTCAACTTTACAGAGTAGTGTGAGTTTTAGAGGAAGCTCTAGAGATTAGGAAAAAGCCAGTGGAATGTTTTGAAATATAATTTGTTAGATTCCGTGAAATAATGTACTTTAATTAAATTTGGTAGTCAGAAAAGTAGGCTACTTCTAAAAATGAAACAGTAATATCAAATTCCAAAGTCCATTATAATCTGTGTAGATATTTTAATTATCACTCTACAAAACATCTCAATCTCAAAACATGTCTAATCATTCTAGCGAAATCACGAACAATGAATGAAAAATGACAGAAAACAGTAAGTTTCGGTAGACAGATGGCGAAAGCTGCTAAAAATTAGATAAAAAATAACAAATTACGTAAGTGACTTTAAATTACGTACAAGCTTCTAACGTTATAGTTTAAAACTTGGCTATGTGAAATTTGAAATTAAATTTTACGCAACGCAAATAATTTTTATTATGCACTAAGTCCGTTAATTGTATTTTTGTAAAGTCTTCTTCAACACAGGGTCTATTTTCTGTTGCAGGCGATATCTGTTTAAAAAAAGGGTTATTCCTTTTTTTAAAAACAGCCAACACAACATTCAGTGGCCGCTACCTCTGTATCTTAACAATACTCTGCGCACATAAGGAGGGCGCGTTAAAATTGAAAATAAATTCAATATCAATTTGAGCACGAGCCAAGTGCTGTATCGCGTTTGTGTCGATACGTGACGTTTATATGCCCAGTTGCCCACTCGACAAACATGCAGGGTTACCAACATCATGTTTTAATACTTAAAATATCATATAGACAAAGTGTAGAATTTTATAGCAATGGATTTTTATGGGTTTGTTATTTAACAAGCAAAAGTGTTACGCTTCTTCTTATCGAGATGGCTTAAGATAGACTCTGTGTTAGAATTTATCAAGTCAACCAGAAAACGAGTCTATTGTCATTACACACATACACATTTCCAAACTCCAGGATCATAATGAGAATAGCATGGCAGAAAAAACAAATACTGTACCTATTTGCATAGCCCGGGAATCAAACCGTGGACCTCTTGAGCAAAAGTTATACAGACACTGCGCCACCGACGTAGTTAAAACATTATTATAATCTTATTATTCAACTGAAAGATTTTTCGACAGCCCTGTCACAAGAGATTTAATTTTAATAGGAATTTATAGTTTATCTATCGTCGGACATTCTTTAACGATAACAGAGATTTAAATTTATCGCTATTCATTTGCTTTTAGACGCCAACTGTCAAAATAATATAATCGACTATGCAGCGATGTGTGGTCTGGGAATACCAACGTACTTACTGTACGAAAACAATGTACTTACCCATCTAATAATAGTTGAATAAACCCAAAATTGACACTAGCCTCCCACCTCGTGACTTCCATACTGTTTGGTGAACAGCTTAGCCAAAGTTAAACTTTATTTGTTGATACTGAAATACGGTGGAAATCTTTATGAAATAAAACACAATAAAAATTCTACCTTACTCTATTATTTTCAAAGAATTGAGTCTTACATAGCTTCTTAATTGCTGGTACCATTAGCTAGAAAAAAAAGGAAACTTAAAAAAATGTACCTAGCTAAAACTAAGAAAATTCATTCGATTCATTATTTTTTAAAACAATACATTTTACTATGGAGTATTTTTGCAAATTAACAATAAGCATCCACGCTATGAATAATGTCATAATTTTCGGGATTAAATTCATTAACGTATGATCAACAGTCACTGTCTTTTGCTGCTCGTAAATGTAGGAAACACATGGAGGATGTAAGGGATCAACATAATACTGATGTCTCATCTTAAAAGAAATCGGTGAATCACTTTTAAGTAAGTATAGTCGACCACATATTTGCTTTACCACTTTTAACTAAAATTTCCATCAAAATTAAAATTCAATAAGACTCATTGACGTGGCGCATTGATAACAATTACTGTCACCTTGCAAGCAGAAATAGACATTATTGTTTTATGATATGTAAACGACATTTACTCTAAGAGTAGTAAAGCAATTTTATTGTCGACTATACAAACTGAAATTAATACCTGATTGCACGGCCTTTATAATGATACTAGAACGCGCGGGGCTTCACTCCCATCGTTCTTTATTTGGCCACTGCTCAGCTCCTATTAGCCGTAGCGTGCTGTTATATAGCCTATGTAATTTCATCTTAATAGATACTTTACCTCAATTGTTATAATTGGGATACATCTTGGCAGGATGGTTGATAACTTGATTTTTTTAACCTGTTCTATACTGCCTATACCACCTATCAACATCAGCAAATCATTAAGTTCCACTGCTGGGCTCGGGTCTCCTCACCTCTATCTAGAGAGCTGAGAGTGTTTAGGCCATAATCCACTCACGCTGGCCTAGTGCGGGTTGGTGGATCAAACATACTCATAGAATTTCTTCTAGGGTATGTGGGTTTCCTCATGATATTTTCCTTCACCGTTAGCAGATGGTAAGTCACTTGACTAGTAGACACAAAGTGGAATCCAAATTGATACTGCCGATCGGGATCGAACTCGGACCGCGTCATTTGCACGTCGCGTCGGTCCCTTATCTATTCAGATGTATGTACGTATACTAAAATTTAAACACTATTAATGGGTCGATAGATACATATTCAATCTTCGTAAAAACCGGATACACATAGTTCACTCAGATAACATGTTAATATAAACAGTTGTAAGCTGAACAGAAACAAATCGTTCCTGGAATATCGAGCCGTGAAATATGTCGTCCCGGCCGCCATGTTGTTGCGATAAATGATTGACGGTAATAGCATGTCGAACGCTGGTATGTTTTGTATCAAAATGTTTTGATATTTCACTATATTTGTATTGAGATTATTGACGGTATATCGTTGGTGGAGCTCTCTCTTAATCATCTTCTATTGCTATTGTACTATGCGTTTCAAAATAAATCGGGATCGGCGTAGCGCCATTTTTGTGCACGTGTCGCAACCGACGGTGTGCAGAAAGAAATTTCGTATTTCTTATGATTAAGTTTTTTTTTGGCCCTGGCATTAGAGGCGTCCATATAGGCTTAGGCGGACCGTTTGTCTGTTTGCTACCGTCGTGGTATAAAAAAGGCAATTTCCAATTACATAAATTATAATTTTGTGGCAGAATTAAATGACGTAACCGAAATACTATACATATAAAAGAATTGAATTCCTATTCCTCTATTTATCCTCCTATTGATATTACAGAAAGATTTTGCTAAATAATCATAGGTTTTCCCCGCTAAAACACATCCCTTAAAATATCGTTAATATTTATTAATAAATTCATTAGCTCAAAGCTACGTATTAGATACTAGAAGTAGCGCGGGACTTCGCTCCCGTCATTCTTTATTTGGCCACTGCTCAGCTTCTTTTGGCTGTAGCGTTATGTTATATAGCCTATAACCTTCTAATGGACTATAATTATAATAATAATTTATTTTTTTATTCAAGTAGCGAGACTCAGTGTCACTATCCAACACTAAATTATTTTTACAAATCGGTCTAGTAGTTCCTGAGATCCTAGCGTTCAACCAAACAAACAACCAAACAAACTCTACAGCTTTATAACATTAGTGTAAATTAAAAATTTTGTCTCTTGATCATGTAAGTTTCGAAGACTTATTTATCATTGATGAATTTAATAGTTACGTGTAGTTAATTGAATTAGTTCACCATATCAATTTAAAGATACGGCTCATATTTTGCCAATACCCATGACAGACATTTACCACTCATAAATCCGTAGAAAATGAAAAACACAAATTTCGTAATATACAAAGCTTTGTCTAAACAAATAATGCTTGCAGGAAAATCTTTTTCCATTTTCCCTTTAATACATCTTCGAAAGATTTATTTATCACAAGCTAATAAGGGAATTGGCACCGGAGACAATTTCCCTAAAACCCTTACAGAAGGGTGTGAGATAAATAGGTGCAAGTTCCGTCAACATACATAAATAATCAGTTTTGTGTCCTGTGTCCGTATGGTGATCGCTATCTACCCGAGATTCAACACTTTTTGTTGTGTCCGGCTATATACAGTGTGTTTCATTTTATTTGGAATATCGTGCGCTTAACGTAACTAAAAATATGTATTGACACCCGTTGTGATGGCTCCAACAATTAAAGCCTTTAAAAATATTCTAAACAAAGATAATATCTCTTAACTATTTAATACACTCGTACCAGGTTGCTAGCTCTGTGTGTCAAATTGATGGAGAAAAAAGTCTCTAACTACCACATATGGAAAATTCATTATTTTAATTATTCTTGCAAAAGTTTATTACATACTTTTTCTGTTTAGTTTTAGGGTCATATCTATTGTTAATATTCTAACTACATACGAGTACCTAATCATATATTTTAATGTAAGACACACTTTGTATTCTCATCATTTCATTGAAATACGCACCGATCAAAACTATATTCAACGTCACTCCTGCTTTACGTTCCAAAAATAAAATTCACGTTCAAATTTGACGTTTCAAACGTCACAAATGTCAGTTGAATTTGACAACCCACTGTACAGTGTAGGGCAGCCGCAATGTTTTGCGATAATATGGGTATATTTCAAAGACATATATTTTATTCAGTAGCCTAGCTACGACATTGATTTATTTATTGCTATCTACTCTACCCCTTAGCGATAGGGTTTGAAGACGGATACTGGAGAAAAAGCCCTTTTTATCTTAGGGTAGTTGTTTTATAGTAGAATTTAGAAATTTTGTGTTTATTTTGTCAAGGAGTGTGTGAATGATAAGTGATTCTCATGGGACACTAGTGATTTAGTGGATTTCTGTATTAATAATTTATGGAATCGTAGTTTTCACATTTTAACTGTTTCTTTATTAACTTGACAAGTCTGACTTTTCATAAATTTACTTTAACATATTTTGAAAATTATGTTTTTTGTAAGTAAACTAATTTGATCGTGTCACTAACTTATTATGCATTTTTTATAAAAAAATTAAAAAATAAATTAAAAAGTAAAATAGTTATCTTAGATTTTTCTCGTAGCATTGCAATGAAACTTGCTAATATCACGCGAAATAATAATAATAGTTTTTAATATTATTATTGTATTGTGCAGAAACTGAAGGCGCTGCGCAACACGGCGGAATCCTGGTCGGCAGTCCCGACTTCCTTACGTAAGTGACACTTAACATAATATTAAAAATATGTCGACATCTCACGTTATTTTTATGTTAAAAAATTGGAATCACGCCTTTTCCCCGAAGGGGTAGGCAGAGGTCACATCCACATTTCGCCAGTTATGTTTGGTCCCATGAAATAGGGGGCGAGCCTATAGTCATCAACCGGGAACATTTGTTTACCAAACTCCGGAAAAATCTTAATACTGGAATTTCCTGATAGAAAAACCCAATACCATTTTTACCCGACCCGGGAATCGAACCCAGGACCTCTTGCACAGCGTCACCGAGGCAGTCTAATAATAACCATATATAATAATATTTCCTTGTGAAAAACCAAAAACAACAATGGACATCATGACAGACAGTAGACACGTAGCAAACTTGGATGCACATTATTTAATATAAAACGTGATAACTATTAAGAGATCCTACAATTACGGTCGTATTTATACTCATGAGGTAACTGTTTAATCGGTTGTCCTTACAAATGTATTTAGTGTTAACTGCTTCGTGAGATAGGCGTGGCAAATCTTTTTATGTTCGATTAACAATAGTGTGGATGTAGTTTTAGACTCCCCTAATTACAAAATACGGACTAAGCATTAAACCAGATTTAAATTGACAACTTTGACATTAAAACAATGGCTTATTACAATTTAAACCTGGTTGAATACTTAGTCTATGTTTTATAATAAGGGGGCTTGTGACTAAATTGTTCAGAACTTAGGGTGTTGTGGGTTCGGGCTTTTTTGTGCAGATAATTATTTTGACCAGACTTAAAATAACAACTGTTTATTTTAAAATCATTCATCATCATTTCAACCCATAAATATCCCACTGCTGGGAACGGGTGTCCTCCTGTGCAGGGAATTTACCCTACCACACCACGTTGACCAGACGGGAAGATATAAAAAAACTAAGGGTTGGCTCCCTTAGTCGCCTTTTACGATGCCCACGGGTTGGGACGGGGTCATATAGGTTTATATGTTAGTGTAGATTTCCCATTGTAATTTTTTTTTAATATATTTTTCTTCGTATTATTCGTAGAAGTTATACACTAACAAAGCAAGTAAAACCGCGTACAGAACATAGTTAACACTCTGTCATAGCTATTTATAAATCTACAAAAATATAATATGTACTAACAAGTTCCGTTTTAAAAGATTATATCAGAATTATTTATGGTCATTTAAATAATTCTATAACTACCAACGACAAAGTGATCTCACTTTATCAACAACTTTAACTGGAAGGGATAAAATACCAGTGATTGTATGGGAACATACTTAGTGAGTAATTTAGTCATGACTCAGTGACGTAGGTTCGATTCCCGATCGTGTAATTGCCGTGTCGTGAACTCTCTGATAGCGTTACTTTTGCGTAAATGGCTGACTGTGTTGTGACTAATCGGGGGTTTGTTTCCGTTGTTGCTTTTTGTTTGAAGTGTGATTTAATATAATATTTATTCATGAAATTCGCAATACAACGTCCAGCATACGTATTTTTTTGGATAAATTTGTATTATTGGATTTATGTCTCGTGTGTGTATCTTCTACTAATTTGCTAGTAAGTATTATGCTAACCTTCACCATTCGAATACTACTAGTTATGGAGGCTCAGGCGCAAAACGTCTCTTTCCCAAAATGTCCCCTGGTCGTAAAACGTCTCTTTTGCAAAATGTCTCTTAATAATGAAAAACGAGAAAAGGAAAATTCGAAACAAACCTTATACCAGTCCGTTTGGCCAGCGTGGTATAGTAGGCTAAATTTCCTCTACATTCTTTGGACGAGACCCGTACAGACCGTACCAATCTATATAATTTTTTTTTTGTTTTATTTGCTATTCTCGAGGCAAGGCATGTATGAAATTATACAATCTCCATGTTTAAAATCTCCATGTTTATAACATTTGAATCATCATAATCATCATCATCATATAAGCCGCAGGAAGTCCACTGCTGAACATAGGCCTCCTCAAGAGATTTCCAATAGGGCCGCCAACATTTGAATAATAACAATAAAATATGGCGGTTCGAAGTTCGCTGGATCAGCTAGTATTTAATAAAATAACTTAAAAAAACGTGCCGTCCCCATAATGGAACCGAACCCACACCGCTCGCACGTCCTTTACGCCAAACGAGGACATTCGCACGTCTTATAAACATTGGTATTAGCATAGCGAATGCATTATTACATGTCATGTGCAACAGTACGTACATATTAATAAATATCTCTAATAATAGCGATTTGTGTCTATTAATAATAATTGCTATTTAATACGTAATTCGACAATGGTTATTGATTAATTTAATTGATTGGTTAAAGTTGTTTTATGTGTTTTGTCACAACTTGGTAGTATAAATATCTTATATAAACGACTTTGTTTTTTATATAATTTAGAAGCTATTTATTTTTATATTTGCATTCAATAGTATTCATCTTATGTTGCTGGGCTGCTTATGGAAGTTACAACTCCTTATCAGTTAGCCAGGGGATAATTCTTTAAATAGTAAACAACACATTTAGATCGTAGGTTTTATTCTTTCAAGATATATAAAGCTGAGTTATTTTCTTTTTTGAAAAAGTTTGTGGACAAGGATATTCAAAAAAAAAAAAATTCAATCTAAACTTGAGAAATCTCTACACCACGGTCTCGTCGAGTTGCTTAATTTAGCGCAAGCTGTTTCTGTCGTCTATCTTATACCTACGTATATCAATAAATATAATTATACTAATAATAAGAAGAGCTCTCACACAAATTACTGACTTTAACCCAATACTTGACAAACTACATTAAAATTGCCCTAATCAATATTTCGCTGTCAAGTCGAAATTAACTGCTGAGAAAAAATAAAGATCTCGTACTTAATTATAATGACTTCTGGTTCCGGGTTATTTGATTAAGTTTGGTTGTCATGGAGATGGAATTAGGTTGGTTAATAAGTATATTATACTATTGGACACACTGTCATAATTATATACCTACTACTTACTTATTTTGTACATACATACCTACGCCAATTATGACTATAGTTATAATACAGGTACTGTTATAATCTATAGAACATGTTAATGAGTAGTGCTAGTAAAATCTGCTCTAAAGTTAAATATTATCGAAACAATCATCATTTTTTAAATACGTAAGATGTCCTTTTGTTTCGGAAGTTTACCCGAAATCTAGACATTCGACTTATTCGTTTTCCTTTCCTGCTAATAAATGTTTGAAAATTAAAACATGGTGATGTCATTTTTAAACTTTAACAAGGTAATTAAAGCGAATGTTTATCGAGATTCCGATTTGTCTGCGTCGATTTCGGCTTATTTAGGTCTGAAATTTCATCCTGAATTTTTTTTAGGGTAAGCTAATTGAAAAATTCTTGACAAATTAAGGAAGTTTGACTGTCAAGGGACGACTTACCTAGTCAACCTTGGTCAAACTTTACACCGTGTATTGTGTCAGTGTTAGTCTTTACAAGGGACAAATTACGAATGTAGCTATCTATATGTTTGTCTTTCAGTCTACCAGCATTGATTTAAGATAAAAGTAAGTTTAAAAAGCGGCACTTGAGAACCTGTAAATACATTTCAAATTATTCCTGAATAAATTGAATTGAATTGAACGTTCTTGCTCCGCCTCAGAAAAAGTCATCTTATCATTGGACGCCTGCTATCATAGTCGGTAAAAAGTTTGTTATTCTACAATACAAATACAGAGAGATGAAATTAATACTGTCATTCAATGTCGAAACATCAGATATAGATTGAGCACAAAAACCACAGCGAGATGTCATGAATGTAATTGTTTTTTGTATTTAAGATGTCGTGGGTGTCGCTTTTTATTTGTCGAAGAACACCTTTCCAGTTGCGAAACACCGTGTGTCATTGTAAGAAAAGTTAGAGTATTTTTGTCTTGATTACCGACACTGTGTTTAATTTTGAACACAGTGTTCGTTGTGTGTGTCGGTGGGAAATAACGAATTTAATAGTGGACCCCCGCTGGTTTCACCATGTTAGATTGATAGATGATACGAAAGTTACTTTATCGTCCCGAATGGATGACGAAGTTTTTAGGGTTCCGTAGCTTAATAATTAGGACTGAAGCTCTTAGTAGAATTTGTTATTTGTACTCTAATAATATGGGTATTTATTAGCCGAAAACAATAAAATTAATACTTATTGGTAGCAGTGATTTACTTCTACTACCTAAGTTTAAAAGGTCTTATAAATTTATAGCTTGCTGTCATTTGATGTGCTGTAGAATAAAAGAAAACTGCCGGAAAAAATATGTATTTTGAGAAATGAGAGCTCCCGCCCATATACAATAAGTTGTCCAACTATCTAACTACTAAATTGCATACTCTTACAATTTAGTTGGCCAATCTTTTAATAATTGTATGTAATCTGAAGTGAATTTCGATTCTGATACGATCGGTGTCCAACTAATTAGTTGAAAAATGTGCGGGCTTTTATTATGTCACTATATTTACACTACGATTTCGGCCTACTCATAATTATAGGTCTGCGGCTCAAACAGTGACTAGATAAAAAATGAACCCGATAATTACCCTCACCTGTAAATTTTCTTCTAACTCGCTATTAATTTAAACAATATAAACTGTTAATATGCATACAGAACCTTCAGTATAAATCCAACACGGACCTATCGGCCATTTTTTACCATGGGACCTTTTAAGTGAGAATTGTCTTCTATATATAAATTGGATTTTTATCTTTGTACTTTGTTGTACTGTGATTGAAACATGGCGTCACATAGTTCGGTATTATGTATTTGTAGTACAAAAGTTACAATTGTTAATTTGTTAATTAAACCACTGGCCTGTTGTTCTAGTGGTTAGTGACCCTGACTGCTAAGCCGGAGGTCGTGGGTTCGATCCCCACCCAGGACAAATCTTTGAGTGATGAGCATAAAGGTTTGTTCTGTGTCTGGGTGTAATTTATCTATAATATGTATGTATTTACAAAAAAAAATGTATTTAAGTAGTATATCAGTTGTTTAGTACCCATAACACAAGCAAATATAATTGCTTACTTTGGGACTAGATGGCGCTGTGTGAATGTGGTAGAATATTATTATTATTATATTATTATTAATATTGGCATGTTGCGGTAACACTGTTAATTAATATTATTGTGAAACTGTCAACTATTTGTAGGAGTTAAGGGCCCCACAGACTATCAGTTCGCCGGACGATGACGGCCTGTCGGTAAAGCGAGAGAGATCGTCTATTGGTTACTGCGATTCGGAATAGCCAATAGGCGACCTTCGGCACATAACCGACAGGCCGTCATCATCTGGCGAACTGAAAATGTGTGGCTTCCTTTAGAGAGTTAGATTTAATTAAAATATTTACCGAAATTATTTTATTTTTGAAGCTATTATATGACTTATATACTTGTAGAAGTCATGTAAGATAAGCATACATACATAACATAGCATCACGCCTTTTTTCCCCGAAGGGGTAGGCAGAGGTGTTTCACACCCACATTTCGCCAGCTATGTTTGGTCCCATGAAATCCCTATTTCAACGACGGCGAGTTTTGACGGCGAGCCTATTGAAGGCGAGCCTATTGTCATCTACCGGGAATTTGTTTACCAAACTCCGGGCAAATCTCAATACTGGAATTTCATGATAGAAAAGCCCAATACAATTTTCACCCGACCCGGGAATCGAACCCGGGACCTCTTGCACAGCAGTCGTATACACTTTCCACTGCGCCACCGAGGCAGAGCAGAGATAAGCATGAATTGCTTTAAAGGATATTTTAATTTTCTGTATTGTCTCAGTATTGCTTGCTAGCACCCAGTGTTGCTTGACTGATAGAGAATGCCAGGAAATTTAGTCCGCCAATATAATTTAAATAAACAAATATTTTCAGGGTATAGAGTTAAAATGATAAAAATGAAGCAGTTGGTTGCTGGGAGCGGCTTTCAAACATTGCGGAGAGAATTTAGCCTTCTATATCACGCTGGCCAGACGGGTTGATATAGGTTTTTGTCTAATTTTACTTTTGTCGCAGTGCTCTTGTCTGCTTATGGTTACTCCCTTACTCGCCTTTTACGACACCCACGGGTTGAAATGGGGTAGTGACATTATATATTCTTAATCCGCCACTACACGGAGGTTGTTTCTGTTGTTTTAAACAATTACATAAAAATTAAATTTTGACCTGAATTATATAATCTAATAATAAAAATAATATTCTACCACATTCATTCAGCGACATCTAGTCCCAAAATAAGCAATTATATTTGCTTGTGTTATGGGAACTAAACAACTGATATACTACTTAAATACTTTTTTTTTTGTAAATACATACATATTATAGATTAATTACACCCAGACACAGAACAAACCTTTATGCTCATCACACAAAGATTTTTCCTGGGTGGGGATCGAACCCACGACCTCCGGCTTAGCAGTCAGGGTCACTAACCACTAGACCAACAGGCCAGTCAATCCGTATAAATGCAATAGCAACTGTGGACTGCAATAGGCTGAAATGATGATGATGATGATAAATACAATAATGAGTATATAATAAATGAGTCATACCTATATAAGTTAAATATTTTTACAAGCTTTTTTTGCTTGGCTGACCCATCACGATTACACAACTTCAATCTGCAGTTGTTACAAATATGCTACGTCATTGGTCATAAGACAATGATGTTATTTGGTCTTTAACTGTCTGACCTATTACTGGAATCGGACTCAAAAAGTCACATTTTTCTTATTTTTGTCCTCAGTGCTTTCTTTCTAATAGGATTGGATCCTATACAGATTAATTTCGCCTCCTGTTTTGCTATGGAGGGAAGTGGATAATTTATTTCCAACTCCTCCATTTATTTCTGATTAATTTCCCTGAAGCTTGCAAGACAGTAGTTTAAGCATTTCCTGGGACTCCAGAATGTAAAAACTGGGTGTTTGCAAGTGACGCTGTTAATCCTGGCCTACAGGAGTTGGGTGTATGGGATTGTCCTGACCTAGCTGCTTTTTTAGTCTTTTTTAGTGCAGTTTTAGTCCCTGGTCTCTGGGACTAAAACATCTTTCAAACAAAAAAAACCGGAAAAAAATCAGCCCATTCGTTTAGGAGCTACGATGCCACTGACGGACACATACATACACACACAGACGCGTTTTGGGTCGAGGGTTAAAAATGTCAATGTATAATTGGTTGGTTCATCTTAACAGTTGCAATTGAGCAATTGAGGAACATATTTTTTTGCGTAAAAATGTTTGGAAGGTTAAAAAGCACTAATAGGTATAACTTATCTTAAAACATTTGAGAAAGTAAGAAAGATACATTTATTCGGTGCAACAACATTAAATAAACAATACAGAAATAATAATAATAAAAAGATAATGTGAAAAGAAATAAATAACAAGAATATGGTTAGATTAAGAACCTCGCAGTTGCACCGAACGGGTGTTCAGTTCAGCGTGTGCCAGGTAAACAAAACCTGGCGCTGATTTTCAACTGGAACCCAGTAGTGACGCACGCACGCCAACCAAATTTGTAGGTAATAAATTGTGTAATAGTAAAAAATAATAAATTAATAGTAAATTGGTAATAATTTGTAGGTAATAATTAATGTGTGTGTGTTTGTGTGTATGTATGTGTGAAAATATATTAAATATTATATATATTTATGTTAATAACATTATAATTATTAATAAATTAATAATTTGCGGAATGCATACTTATTATTATCATTACAACCCATACGAATAGGGTTTTTATCGAATTTTCCTTTTCTCGATGTGCTCTTGTTTATTTAAGGTTGTAATCGGGTAGTGACATTACTTATTCTTAATCCCGTCACTACACGGACAATTTCATAATCTATTTCACTCTTATGTTCTTCTAGATCACACGGGGAAGCTTTTTTTTTTTTATTGCCTAAAGTGGCAGACGAGCCGACGGAGCCGACGGCCCACCTGATGGTAAGTGGTTACCGCCGCTCATGGACGTTGGCAATGCTAGGGGCACAGCCAGGCCGCTGCCTACCTTGAGAGGATAGCTCTCTTTAAACCTCGTTTGAAGAAGGACATGTCATAGCGCTCAGGAAACACCGCTGTAGGAAGTTCACCCCAGAGCCGGCACGTACGTGGGAAGAATGATCGCTGGAACCTTACCGTTTTAGACGGTATCGGCTCCAGGTAGTGCGGGTGAAGCCTACAGTAGCGTCGAATTATGTAAGTTCGAGTATGTTAGCTGATGTAAAAACTTGTAAAAATAAGGTCTAGATTTGTCACCTTATTTACGAACTAGTTTTTGCCAGTAATAAAGTATACCAAGTTCTCCAAACCACTCAATCGATTTATCTATCCGATCTATTGCCCAGTACATTAACAGTATTAAGTAGACATAACATGGCCCCTATCAATTGTCTCCATCTCACCGCAACATCGACGAGTCATTAAACAATTTCGAGTGAGATCGAGTCACGTATCGAATTCGGATTGGTGCTTCTTTCTAATGAACTATTTAATGTCAAACGTCGCTTGTGTTTATGTAAGTCACAAGCTGTAGCGATTTAATTATTTCTTTTTTTTTCTTGGTGTTGTATTTAAAGTTATCTATTTTGTATGATCTTGATGATTATCAAAATAAATACAACATATTTTGATGCAAATATAAGTCATGTTTAAAATTGACTAGGTATGGTTAAAAGCTAAGATTTTTAATGTATTCGGCTTTTTATGTTGCAAGGTTTCAAAATATAAAATTATTGAATGTATCAATTTAATTATACTGCTGAATGTCTTAATTTAAAATTCAAAGATGTAAAATTAAGTATTTAAAATATTTAATAGTTATTAATAATAATCATTTATTTTCAGACAAGATCTATACAAATAGGTATATTTAAAACAACTGAATAAACATTTCAATTTCAACACAAACACACACCTGTATTAAGTAGGTACGTACAAATATCATGTTTATGGGAAAGGCCGAGCTAATGTATATCAAATTATTTTTAATATACAAACACACAAACTGTCTCTGAGAATAAAGCGGTTGTACCCACTAAAAGCGCTGCATCAAGCGGTCGCTAACTAAAATTAAACTAACATTACTCTTTTACCTTGTACCACACAATATTGTCGTGGCGCGGCGCCTGAGCCATCATGTCACAACAAAATAAAGCCTGTCCCGACCCAGTTCCCACAGTAGCCAGTAATAAGCGACGTGTCGTCTATATAAACTGGTTACTCACTTTTTTACACCATCCCATCGCCAGCCACCGCTATCGAAATAATTCATGTTTCAAATAAGTTATCGACTGTTAGGAAATTAATACACGTTTTGGTTTAAAATGTTCTTCATAGTGAGTGGAGTACGAACTCTTTTAGTAGGCATCTTTGAAATGAAAATTGTGATTATTATTAAATATAATTCCATTGTGTCATTGTGGTCATTGACCTTTACATATTCAGCTGATTTTATTCAGTTTTGTTATAATGCTTACACATTGTATTCATCATCATCATCAACCCATTAAGTCCCACTGCTGGGCTCGGGTCTCCTCTCCTCTAACTAGAGAGCTGAGAGGGTTTAGGCCATAATCCACTCACGCTGGCCTAGTGCGGGTTGGTGGATCAGACATACTCACAGAATTTCTTCTAGGGTATGTGGGTTTCCTCACGATGTTTTCCTTCACCGTTAGCAGATGGTAAGTCACTTGACTAGTACATATAAATTCCACAAAGTGGAATCCGCATTGGTACTTCCGGTCGGGATCGAACATTATATTAAATAGGAGTAATTAAAATGTTGATAGGTAGCTGAAATTAACAGTGGTTATGGCTAATGACTTCATCATCATCATCATCATCATAATTACAACCCACAAATGTCCCACTGCTGGGCACGGGTCTCCTCCAAAGATTGAGGGGGAATTTAGCCTACTATACCACCAATGATGATTTAATTAATTAAGATATAATTAATCTTTGCGAATTTAATTGATTCCTAAAAAGCTTTGTCCAATTTTTGTGTCCGTGTTGCTGGAAGTTCTCACGACATAAAAAATAATAATAATTAAAATCAAATTTCGAATTACGTGTTAAAATATTCCTGTCTGTCATTATATATTATTATTATTAAAAAAAATACTTTTTAAATTTTGATTGTATCGAAGGAGGATGAAAGCTATTTTTATGTAAAACTTGTTTTTAATAAAAAAAAAAATACCATGAGACACGTAAACTTGTGTGTTGGTACTTTCAAATTATTATTGTCTCCGCTACGGCTCTGCAATTGTTGTAAAACTTGTCTTACTACAAACAATTACTTTTATTAATTTTCTAAAACATTGACTTGTCGAATTGTTTTCATACCATTTAATTGGTAAAATAAAATGTATCTACGGCCTATCCTAAGCAGTTAGTCTTGCAGCTTAATTTGTGATTGGTGTACTAGTAGCGTGATCTGCATGCGTAATCCAAATTTAAGTAAAGAACAACCATTTAGTAGCGTACACTAAAACCTTCTTGATTAGCAAACAGTTTTTTTTTATTTTTTTATAATGAATTAAATCAGAATTTATAATTTTTCATGCTTATCCCTGCTGCTGCGCCGCGCGCCACCTTTATGAACTTGAACAGTCATATTGTTCTACAAATTGCGTAGTACGTTATCCCGGTATTTCCTTCCCGGTCCGGTATACCCTTGCTACGTCTGTTAGCTACCACAATCAAACTTTTGGAATACGAAAATGTTGGGCGTCTCATTGAAATGAAGCTACTCACAAACAATTAGCTTGATAGTAATAAAAAAAAATTGGACCAGGGATCCCAGACTATATAAATTTTGTATGTATTATTAGCCAAAGATGTATGTCAGAAACGTAGCAAGTGGAAGGAAAATATGGTCTCTGCCTACCCTCTGCTGGGAAAGAGGCGTGGATCTATATGTATGTATAAATTATGTATCTAGTATTTAGAGAAACTTATTTATTTATCGCTGTGAGTAGACGGTGCGGCTAAAGGCATTAGGCGGCCAAGCTTTCAAAATTTTAACACATTTTTAACAAACAAATTGACATGGTTACGTTCGGATTTCACGTTATGTAGGAATAAAGGTGTATAATATAATTACAGTTGTATAATAGTTTACTTAAGGAAGCGAAGAATTGTGACACTATCAGTGCGTTCAAAAATAAAATAAGAGAATTCGTAAAGAAAATGTAGTACCTTCAGCCTACAGTTTTTTTTTTTTTTTAAAAAGACAACGCCCGCACTAGGGAACAAGCCCTGTGTCGCGGGGAGCTTTACAAACATGAAACTAACGGACACAAAGTACACCCAGACTAGAAACAAATATCTATGAATCACACAAATATTTGTCTCGTGTGGGAATCGAACCCACGTCACCCAGCACGGCGATGTAGTGGCGAGGCGACCACCTTAACCACTGCGCCACGGTGACAGTCGACAGTACACCTCAGAGGTAAAATATTATATAAGTTAACTAGCGGACCCGACAGACGTTGTCCTGCATGATATACCAATCGATTGCAATTTTTTATTTTTTTATTTGTAAATCTAAACCATCCTCGAATCCACTTGAACACATATACAAAAAATCATTCAAATCGGTTCAGCCGTTTAGGAGGAGTTCACTGTCAACACACGTACAGAAGAATTATATATATAAAGATTTAAAAAAAACACTGTATCTCATTATAAGTGAACTTTGTAAGTTTGTATGAGAAATAAATTTCTTTCAACTTAATTATATACCTATGCCTATGTCCAGCCAGCAGTGGACGTCAATGGACTGATAATGATGATGATGATGTATACCTATCGCGGATCCTAGGTCTATGCCTATACCAGCGCGCTGTTTCTATGTCTATCAATGTCTATGATAAAATATATTCAATGACTTCACCTAGATCTATAAACTTCATAGTGGTTTTATTTAATTTTTCTTTTTACATTAAATGTCAAATAAAACAGTACATAAAAAAGTCTAAAGTGTCATTTATCAACGTCCTATAATCATATTTCAATAATCTTTTACATCTTAAAATAAATCTAAAAGTGTCTCAATAATACCTTGAAATAGTTATGAGTAATACAGAAATGTGTTTTATCCAACTCTATGAATCAGACTCCTTGCCTCAATTGCCAACTAAGCCGAGGAAATAAAATGGATACATAGACTTTTACGACTATGAGACACATTTGGGTAACAAGAAACCAACCACTAGTAGCCCTGGGAGCTACCTAAAACGCATAATGGTAAAGAAGACATCTACGAATCAAAAACATGAAAATACCGATGAAACGTTAAGCCCGATCTTCGATTTCTTCTTCTACATTTTCAAAGATTAATTAATAAAGACACAATAACCTGGTTACTCTCTTTTTTACACTATCTAATTGCTAATCGCTATTGCTATCGAAATGTTCACATTCGATTCGCAGTTTTCTGTTTAATATAATAATAATATAATATAATAATATTCTACCACACTCACACAGCGCCATCTAGTCCCAAAGTAAGCAATTATATTTGCTTGTGTTATGGGTACTAAACAACTGATATACTACTTAAATACATTTTTTTTTGTAAATACATACATATTATAGATAAATTACACCCAGACACAGAACAAACCTCTATGCTCATCACACAAAGATTTGTCCTGGGTGGGGATCGAACCCATGACCTCCGGCTTAGCAGTCAGGGTCACTAACCACTAGACCAACAGGCCAGTCATATGTCAATATGCTTTAATACTAAGAATTTCCACCTATTACAAAACCTAAATGTATCCTCTTTGCAGTCCTATTTTCTGCAAATTTATCGTCATCATATCAGCCACAGGAAGGCCACTGCTGGACACAGGCCTACTCAAGAGATTTCTTTTAGGGCCAGCTGTATGCGACCTGCATCCAGCGCGATCCTCGTCTCCATCGTCTGTCCACCTTGTGGGTGGACGTCCTCTTCTGCGCTTGCCGGTGCGTGGTCTCCATTCGAGAAGTCTTCGGCTCCATCGGTTATTAGTTTTGCGTGCGTGCCCTTCCCACCGCCACTTCAACTTGCTAATCCGATGAACAATGCCGGTAACTTTGGTTCTTCTGTGGATCTCCTCATTTCTTATTCGATCACGCAGAGAGACGCCGAGCATTGCCCTCTCCATAGCTTGCAAATTGACATAGATAAAATAATATCAACGACGAAAATTACAGATTTAATAGACATTGACAATATATATTAAATTTACATTTGATAACTAAATTAAAATGATTATATCAGATTAATTACGCGTTCGGTTCGACTCATCTTTTGATCAACTAATTACACTAAACACTGATTTATACCTTCCTTAAGTTTCTACAGTTATAATCCTTTAATTTTAGACTCTAAAAAAATAATCATTATTTTAATACACTGCCGTAACGGGATAGCAAGTCACGAAAGATCTGTATATCTAAATTGGATGTCAACTGTACAATAAATATAGTATAGAAATAGGTACTTTTCTATATCATGGCGTTTGCTAAGGTGTTTGCGGCCCGCCTGCAATACCAGAAGAATAACACACGCGTTGCCGACCCTTCAAAATACCTTTCTTCCCCAATGAGTAGTACCTTATGTAGTAAGCTCGCTATGCGTCGAACTTGATTCATAAATTGTTGTTCCAAGTATATAAAACATAACTTTCATAAGCCTTAACTCAAGACGTGTCCGTGTAGTAACGGATTTAGAATACATAATGTCATTACCCCATTTCAACCTGCGGGTGTCGGAAAAGGCGACTAAGGAACAAGAGCAGTACGAAAAAAGGAAAATTTGAAATAAAACCCGTTACCAATCTGTCTGGCCAGTGTGGTATTGATGATGATATGATTTCCTCCACTATCTTCGGAGGAGACCCGTGCCCAGCAATGAGACTTTTATGGGTTGTAATGATGATGATGAACTCTCGTAATAATGGGCAGAGATGCATAATACCTGCTTGTCACTGGCTAAGTTAGGTCTCATAAAAGGCGATCCTAATGATGACTTCAACTAGGTATACAAACTTCATAGTGGTTTTATATTGTATTTTTTTTTAGATTAAATGACAAAAAAGTACATATATTACCATAGACTAAGACTGAATACATTATGTATTATCTATGGTCTACTGTCATTTATACGACGTCGTTTATAGTTAATATAGTTATGTTTCAATAATCTTTTACTCCCAATAATAGATTTAAAAGTGGAAAAAGTTAAGAGCATTACAGAAATGTGTTTTTTTGATACCGTTGATTGGGATTACTTGTATGAGACACTGATACCAAAGCCGGAGATAAAAAATAACATAATTTTCTACGACTTTGAGACACATTTGTGTAAAGAAAAACCCATCACTAGTAGCCCTGGGAGATATAACAGTATGGCTGATAAAGAGGACAGCTAAGATTCGAGCATAAACATGCCGATGAGATTTTAAGCTTAATATTCGATTCATTACTAAAGTCACACAACAAAATCACTACAGAGGACAAATACAGACTGTTTAAAGTGCACTAATGTGTAACGTAACATCTCAGAAACGGCTGAAATGATGTAATGAAAATTTGGACATCGGAAGTGTTGCTTTTCAACTTTATAAATTGATGTTTGAAAAACGAGTTTTTCTTTAAAACGCTCAGTGTCATTTTTTAGAATCCATGGGTAATGTATGAGTAAAGCCACTTGGCGAACTTAGTAGAGTTCGTATTTCTAATATTCTTATTTTAATTGTTATTTCATTATGCATTTATGTGAATTCTGACCAAGAGTTGATATCTAGCATTTATTTACAGAACGTGTTTAAAACATCTTTTTACAAACATGTCTCGAAATTTGACATGATGTTTTATTTATATTCGTGAATAAAGTGCGTGTGACAAAACAGTTGTTTTTTTCGCAATTACATTTTAGCTGTATGGTATAGAAATTAAAGATTTGCCAGCGGATCGAATACTAAATTATATTAATTGCAGGGACAGGTATTTGAACGTGTGAATCCCCAATTTGCGGGGAAAAGATGTGACGTAACGGTCTCCAATAGTGCCATGTCTTTGCTAACACGCACAGATTACTACATACAGTTTCAATACTGGTTTTAGGAACACAAATATTATACGCTCGTTAGTTTGATAGAAACCTATCATAAAAATAAAGTTTCACGCCTATAGCCCCCGAAAGGGAAAGGCAAGGGAGGCAGAGGCACTTAATTAATACTCACATTTTGCCAGTTAATCTCATATTGTAAGCCTATTGTAATTGACCGGGTACTTTTCCAAACAGCGGGCTGACTTAGAATTTATGATAGATATATTTCAATACCGTTTTTTCTACCCCAGACATATTCCAAAATACCATTTTTGAACCGTAGTACATCTATGCAATTAAAGGAAAATTTGAAATCAAAGTGCGTTTTAATTTACAACCCGCCTGGCTATCTCAGTAAGTTCTTTTTTATTTGTTTCAATAATAAGATGTAACATCTAAAACACATCCGTGTAGTGACGGATTAAGAATAAATATTAAATAATGTGTAATAATCGACTAACATTAAGCAGAAAAGAGCACTGCAAGAAAAGGAAAATTCGAAACAGAACTCAATGCCAACCCGTCTGGCCAGCGTGGTATAATAGGTTAAATTCCTTCCAATTTCTTTGGAGGAGACCCGAGCCCAGCAGTGAGACATGTGTGGGTTGTAGTAATGAGGAGGACATTCAATTAGTTCTACTAACATTTTAAATACAATGACATCACGTTTAATGTGTGGGTTTTCCTCCATTTTAAATCTTGTCAATCAATACATTGTTGTTTATTTATAGCAAATATATTATACATTTATTCATTAGCTTGTTGTTGTTGTATGTCGTCAGTATAGTTTATATAGATTAATTCGTGGTGATTGGTTGGGTGGTGAAAGTGTGAATCTAATAAACAATCAAACAATAACACTCACTTTGGCATAATAATATGGCTTCTGTTCTTGTCCGCGTAGTAACGAAGTTAAGAATACGTAATGTCACAATTCCAATTCAAAGAGCATTTCGAGAAAAGGAAAATTCAAAACAAAACCCTATGTCAACCCGTCTATGTGGCCAGCGTAGCCGTGATAGGCTTCGGTTCCCTGTTTAAGTGAAAATGTCATTCGGTTTTTCTGTCAAGAAATTTTAGTTTAGATTTTTCCGGAGTTTATAAAACAAATGTTCCCAGTTGATGACAAATAGATTCGTCCCTTATTTCATGATAAGACCAAACATAGCTGGTAAAATGGAGGTGCGATACACCTCTGCCTACTCTTAGAATAAAGCGTGATGCTATGTTATGTCACAAACCAAGACAACAAATAACCTAATTACCCAACAAGAAATCCATTACATATTACAAAGAAAGCCAAAATTAAATAGCAAAAAGATATTTCGCAAAATTAATAAATCGAGAACATCAGTGGTCACTTGTGATACAAGCTAGTTGCCTAACATACCTTCGTTCCGCGGATTAGATATTATAGCCTCTTCACACATAATATTTGTCCTCGATGCGAATTATCTGCCATTTTACGACATAATAAAAAAATCTTGAAACAATATTGCGATAACTATGCGTAAATACAAGCAAAGGCCATTCCAATTAAAGTAATCGACATTTGCATAGAAAATCCGCGTATCAATACGAATTTACGTTCAACATAGTTGCTTGGTGTGGGACAAGACAGAAACGAATCTTTCATAGGGCCTACTCGAAATCTTGATACCTGATTGGTCGATTGAAACATCATCAACATAATTTGATTGTTGTGATGTTTCAATGGATTTTATTAATTTAAATTTCACCAGGCTCTAGCAAAATACCAGCGTTAGTCTGCTTTACAGATAAGCTGAGCTGGAAACCCTTTTTCTGTTATTTTTTTTTCTGTATTATTTTTTTAGCGTCTCGTGTGAAAATAAAGTTATTATTTCTTTCTTTCTACTACAGTATTCTGTAGAGACTTCTGTTTAAGAGGCAAGAAACTAGTAGGTACATTTGACACAAACAGCTAAAAAATACGTAAAAACGTAGGAAAATTGTGACTTTTGTAGGAAAAAGATTACAGATAAGATAAAGAGCAGCTTACACAGTACACACGTAGTTATAATATAATATTAATATACAATGCTATACGAGTATATTATGGCTTGCTATATCTTTCCACATTTTTTAGTGACGTAATGAAATACATATTGTAGTTATGTGTGTGACGAGCTTAATCTGCTTAGAGTAGGTTATTGTTATACTCTATAAAGTGCACCTATTGTAAATAATCTTCTTCTATCTGCCTTTTCTCATTATACTTGGCAAACTGAAAACATTTATATGTGGTAATTTTATTGAATACAAATATGTGAATTTTTTGTGTTTACAGTGTTTAACATGAATAGAATAAGTTTTTAAAAATACATTGTTCTGTATTCATTTATCAATTATTTTGTAATCACAGTGTTTAAATACATGTACATTTTAAACGCTGTGATTACAAAATACACCGATTTTGATTTTTTGTTTTTTTTTTTTTTTGCACAAAGAACAAACACAAAGGCGGACTTAATGCCAGAGGCATTCTCTACCAGTCGACCTTTGGGCGATGCAGAGAAGAGAGTTGTAGGTGCAAATGGAAAATAATAATAAAATGATATTTACATGTATTACGATTTCCGATTTCCTTATCATCAATCGAAAAATGGTATTATGTTGGTGTAATTCGATCGAAACGTCGGGCAAACAAATAAGATATTTCATATTCCTTAATAATTTAATATGTGTACAAGTCGCGAAGATTTAAAAGATTTTAATAGTAATATGGATCATAATTCGCCCTAAATCGCTCTCTCTATATCTTACAATTTACTCCACAAACATGTACTACGGCTGATTAACGTGCCACTCACGGCGACACGACGGTTTTCCACTAAAATTAAACAAATCCACAAACTCGTTGTTTTGTCAGCTCGTGACTGTTGGCAAGGCCGCGGAGATCATCAGTGATGTAGGGTTGACGACGAACGGGAACTAAATTATATTTGACACTTTTTGTGTTTGCCATATTTATATCGTTGGTTGCAGGCGAAACAACATCGCCCTATCCTCCTTGTCCAGCAGTGGACGTCGTTGGGCTGATATGATGGACTGGTATATTTGAAAGTGACGCGAATTTATGTTGATTTGTAAAGTTTATTTTTGACTATATAAGTAGGTATGTGATCATGCAAATTATGTGACCTGTTAAACCTGTTTTGAAACATTACTGAAGTTTCTTAATGAATTGCAGATCATTGATGATGATAAGATGGCTCATTTTGGCATGACTCTTATGGAGAAAACGTAAAAAAAAACATCAACACGTTGGATTTTGTTTTATAAAAGGCCTATAGGAACATTGAAATTGATCCGAATTTTCTTCTTACAGGTGCTAAATATTCTCCGAAATTGATAGACACCTACAAAGCCTAGAGCAGGAACTCCGATACGATGTACCAATCTTTAAGTTTTATCGATAAATATCGATATATTTTCTTTAAGATTTTACCTATTGGATTCTCTGTGGGAATGGTCTTAATGTCACAACGATTCTAAAGGCATAGTACGAGTATGTCCTACTCTAAATACTGTGAAAAATGTAGCAAAATAAAATTAATAATTTATGAGATCTATTATATACATATTCATAACTATAACATATTAATTAGTTATGCTTTAAAACATAAAATAAACAGCTTCTTCCAAAAATTACACAAAACACCCAAAGTTACAATTAAAAAGTTTAAAATTCAAGAACACAGATAATTTAGATTGATTAATTTATTAAATTTAATATACCAATTAGTTAAACTAATAAATATTCTCATGCGAAATCAATTAAATAGAATGCAAATTTTAATAATTTAATATCTATTTGGACTGTATGTTTAGGTACAGCGTTTTTGGTGAAAGTTTTTGTTTTGATAACATATTGATTGGACTGTGATTTTTATCTATAAAACAAAACGTCAGATTTTTGACGAAAAACTGTTGCAAAAACCTGAATTTCATTGACATATCCAATTAAAATTTAAGATTTCTTTTGCCACTCTATTTTTAAAGACCTAATTATTACCCGTGTAATGTCTTGTTTTAGTTAAACCTTAACTTTTCATTCAACAATCTGCCAAAAAAGGGTTAAACTTAATACGCCCTCTTAAACGAAATTTCTGTTCAATCCAACATCTACTACTAGTGTAATAAAAAGCTGAAAAATTTGTTTATTTGTACGTACTAATCTAAGGAACTAGGTACTGTTGAATTAAAAAATATATTTTAGTGTTGGATAGCCTATTTATCGACAATGGCTGAATAATATTATGCTATGACCAGACGTCGAGTAGTGATCAAACAAAGATCCACGCGAGCGAAGCCCCGGGCAAAAGCTAGTTATAATTTCTCTTAATCTGGTAATAGTGGCAGCCCTACACGCTGATGACAATTGCGGGTAATGATCGTGTGACGTCACACAGCGTGCAGCACTGCAGCCTTCATGGTTGTCAACTGATTGCGCGACGTTCGATCTCAATGAGGGACTGCACACACTAGCTCGGAAGAGTCGTGGTCGTGTAGAATAGATATATAATAATATACGGTGTCATTAAAACTGTTTATCTACATCACGCCAGTGTCCCATTAAGGTACGCAGAAAGCAATTATATATTCTTTATTGAATATAGATTTTTTAAATTGTGCTTTCGCTATCATAATAGAAACTTCTTAGAGTGGGATAGAGGGACGTTGTTATTGACGAAGTTTCAAACTAGGATTTTTTTTAGTAAGGGCTGTCTCCAATATTGTGAAACAGTGACTAAATTGTGATCTTCTATAATAACAAAATTATGTATTCTACAGAAGTGATAAAGCATTGTATTGATTTGATGTGAATTATTACAGAAATAATATCCCAATGGTTGTCTTGTCGAATAAATTATTCAAACTTAGCCAAATCATCTGTGTCTCTATTTATCTACAGTTTAATTAAAATAGATGTTTTGGTCGAAGTAGAATGGATCGAATTCGGCAAAATTAACTGGTCTAATGCACGTTAACCTTAAACCACGTTGACATTGCCCGTGGTCACATTAGTAAATTTAATTATAATTTGGTACAAAAAGACATAATAAAAACGCTATTAGGCTACTAATGTGTAATACTATGTGTTCCTCTATTACATCGTGTTCTTGAAGTGAATTAGTTAAGGTTTACCACGACCTTTGTAATTGATTTGGTGTTTTGAATCTTATTTGTATTTCATTTAGGTCTAAAATAGGGTTAGGAAATTAAGTATGATCTTTCTCCTAACATTTAATTTAGATTGTTTTAAATGTTTTTTTTTGTTTGTTTAGTAGCTGTCACATCATAAATGTCTACCTGAATGATTAGTTTGACCAACATGATTTATAACTCCTTATGCAAGCCTTTGTCTATCTGTATGGCTATCTATCCTCGTCCCTCGTTATAGTGGCTTCATAGCGGCAGTCCGATTCGAAAGCGATATCGAATCGAATAAGTCGGTATCAAGATGCCGATTAGGACCTTGGGATAGGTCTGTTTCGATAATGAATCTAGAAATGATTGGGTAAACTATGACCGAGATTTATTGTTGACTAGCGGGTTACAAGAAACCTCTCATGAATCACTCTGTCTATCGGTGAAAACCGTGTGAAAATTCGTTTAGTAGTTTTTGAGCTTATTGCGAATAGACCGACGCCGCGACTTGTTCTAATATTTAATGATAAAAATCCACTATCAACACAGAATCAGAGTGAAATTAAATTGTATCACACAAACAAGTCATTATAACTGCATAATAAACATTTTAATTAGCTACTATATATATCATCATCATATCAGTCCAATGACGTCCACTGTTGAACATAGGCTTCACCTAATTTTCGCCACAACGAGCGATTTTGTGCCGCCCGCATCCAACGGCTCCTATATCCAACAAAAAACACAACAAAATTGAAATTGCTGTAATATTATAACCTATTTTTCTTCGCAGCGGAAAAATATGAAAGAAATTACAACACTACCAACAGTGTACTAATTAACTGCAGAGCACTTTCAACATACGTGTAACAAAGTTCGTTATAACAACACGTTTGGAACACACTAGTGAACTATTTTTCACTAATCAACACCTCCACATTAAAAATTACTGTAAACTTTGGTCTATGTTTTATTATAGGCAAAATAATGGGTGAAATTTGTGGGTTCTGTACGTAAAAAATATAAAAAAAGATCAGACAAGTAGAAGTAGATTGAGGATAATATTTATGGAATAGATGAAGTAGAAGGTAGAAGTCGTGTCGTAGGTAATAGGAGATGTAAGGATTGAGGAAAGCTAAAGAATCTTCTTTAGCTTTTCTCAATCCTTACATCAATCTTGATGCTAACTCCATAACTCCACCAACAACAGCGCAGTTCGTAAATTAAGAGGGAGGGACATTAATAAATAGATTTAGATTTCCATGAGCAGCTATCGATAAAAATTGAAACAAATCTTTTATCTATACTAATATTATAAAGATGGAGTTTGTTTGTTTGGTTGAACGCTAAGATCTTAAAAACTACTAGTCCGATTTGAAAAATTCTTTTGGTATTTATAGCCCTTTTGTTGAGAAAGGGTATAGGTTATATAACATCGAACTACGGCAAAAAGGAGCTGAGCAGTGGCCAAATGCCGTCGTGCTTTACAACGGGAGTGAAGCCCCCACCCGACTTCTAGTTTTAATTCTAGATACGGAAGGCAAGAGCACTTAAGTAAATTCTATTGTCGCCGCTTGATGGACCTACAGCTTTGACAATATGTTTTATGGTACAGTCAACTATTGAATTTGAATTAAGCCTCGTAGACTCACGTGCTTATTCCAGCTGGTATATCGTACATGAACACGGCGACTGTATTTTCGCAAATTTAGACCAAAAATTGAGTTAAGTCTTTTTGGCTGCCGTGTCGACTATTATAAAATTGCATTTATGAAATATTTTTCAAGTATCTCTAAAAACTTACTGCGAACTTCAGCTGAGACAAAGTACGAATCATGAATCATAAGTTTGGAAACAGACGCTAATAAGAGCGTCCGCATTGGTCCTAGTTATGAAACGTACCTACAGTTGGACCATGCACCAATTAGTGCGGTGTGCCAGACATGTTGGGATACGAATCTTGGACTACGGTGATGCCATATCAGGGGGCTTACTATGAATCTCGACATTCGAATTTTCTGTTTTGATGTCGCTGTCAAAAGTAAAAGTTCCTTGAAATTTACTTACATTTGACAGCGACATCTAAACCGAACATTCTAATGTCCAAATTCATAGTGAGCCCCAAGGTTCCAATAGCCCACCCCATAAGTTAACACCGTGGTGTAGCGGTTAAGGTGGTCGCCTCGCCACTAATATCGCCACACCGAATGACGTGGGTTCGATTTCCACAAATGACAAAATTATTGTGATTCATAGATGTTGGTTTCGAGTCTGGGTGTATTTTGTGTCTGTTAATTGTATGTTTTATCTATAACTCCGTGTAGTGAAGGATTAAGAATACATAATGTAACCCCATTTCAACTCGTGGGTGTGGTAAAAGGCGACTAAGGGAGTAACCTTATGCAGACAAGAGCACTGCGAGAAAAGGATAATTCGAAACAGACCCTATACTGACCTGTCTGGCCAATGTGGTTTAAAGTAGACTAAATAACATTCTTTGGACAAGACCCGTGCCCAGCAGTGGTAAATTTTGTCCATCGTAAATCTATTTCGGAAATATGATAACTCAGCCCACTGATATTATCTTGAAGAAAGCGCTCTAATCTATTAAAATTAATATTATCTAATTTATTTTAACTAGTGATTCATCTATGTTTTATAAAATTAAATATATAAATCACTTGACAAAACTTTGTTTTTATATCGCGACCCGGAACTCGTACACTCATAAATCATTCAAAAAACTTATTAGAAAAATATCATTGCAATTTTATATGACATTTGCGGACACCTATAAAAGAAACTAAACAGATTATATCATAAAATGCAAGGACAGTTGTCGTTTACAGCCTAAAACCTATAAATTAATTAATATGCATAATTCTAAGATTATAGTCGAGATGACATCGATAAATATGTATGTTTACGATGTTTCTTGTATTAATATTAAATTATATTTTGCCACAGTGTAAAGTATGTTCGTGTAGTGACGGATTAAGAATATGTAATGTCACTACCCCATTTCAACCCGTGGACAAAAGGCGACTAAGGGAGTATTAACCTTAATTAAACAAGAGCACTGCGAGACAAGGAAAATTCAAAACAAAACCCTATACCAACCCGTCTGGCCTGCGTGGAATAGTGAGCTAAATTCTCTTCACATCGTTTGTAGGAGCCCTGTGCCCAGCAGTGGGATATTTATGGGTTGTAATGATGTTGATGATGATGACAGAGTATGTTGTTGTTGTTGATGTTTATAAATTTAAATCGTGGCAACAAAATTTATGTTTTTTTTTATTATTATAAAGAGGCTTTTTTACTAAGTTGACCAGTTACTCATCTATTGTGCGCATACACATACAATTAGAGTTTCTTCTAGGGTATGTGGGTTTCCTGACGATGTTTTCCATCACCGTTAGCAGATGGTAAGTCACGTGACTAGTACATATAAATTCCACAAATTGAAATCCACATTGGTACTACTGGTCGGAATCGAACTCAGACCGCATGATTTTTATGTTACACTCAGACTCAAAATAAAAATATCTGTCACCATACCTAGTTATAAAAATATATAACACGTATGGAAATCGAAGGTATTTAAGCTGTAGTGAAGTCAGTGTCATGAATTACTTAATAAAAGTCATATAATAACTTACAAACTTTGTATATATCACATCTAGCCATAATAAACAACAACAAAAAATTATAATTACACCATGCTTCATCTTGCCAGTTCTTCTCATAGCTCCACCCCGTCAGCGAACTAGTCGTAGGCAAATTTGCTGACACTACTTTTCGGATAACCTGTTACATTCTTAACTTGTGACTTTCATAAGTGTTACTTTGTAACCAAGATGAATAAACGAGATTTCATTTCATTTCATGCACTTTGTGCATGTTAACTAAAAGAAAATGGCATTTATGAATCTGAAGATGCAAATTGTCTCACTGTCTGTGCTACTACTCTGTGGTCTCTACTGTAAGAACCTGATCTAGGATAGCCGTTGTCAGCGAGTCATTTTGTCACTTTTACATATTCATAGAGATGATCACTAAATAGGTATTTTATTTTATATCCTGTTGCTTCCATTTGCGGCATGATCTAATAGGAATTATGTATGTGTTTATTATTTGCGTTTTATTTATGGATGGGCAATTAACTAGTGTTTCATCTTATAATGTAGGCATCATCTAGGTGTTACCATATACCTAAACTATCGTATACCTTTTTGAGGGGTAGGGTATAGCAGGTATCCCTAACTCAAACAGAGTCAACCCCCTGGGGAAGCACTTCCATCTTACAGAAGATTGTTTTGTTTCTGCTTATGGGTATTGGTGTCCAGGGTTTATAAGTACCTAGAGAATACATTTGTTGGAGTTGTGTCGCAACGTCAATTTCAAGGCATTTGTGGTCCGGGTCCCCAACTTGTTATCTGCAAGACAAGAAAGAAAGAAAACTTCTGGCTGGAAAATGTGGTGCTCCGCGTTTCCGATGGCAATAACGGTAATGTTTGTAACTTTGTGAGTTTGTATATAATAATATTAATATAATAATAATAATATATATATAATAATAATATAATAATATTCTACCACATTCACACAACGCCATCTAGTCCCAAAGTAAGCAATTATATTTGCTTGTGTTATGGGTACTAAACAACTGATATACTACTTAAATACATTTTTTTTTTTTGTAAATACATACATATTATAGATAATATGTAATAATATATATAGGAGGTAATGTCCGAAAAAATAGGAGTAATTTAGGTTAAAATCACCAGTATATTGTCACATTATCACTAAGTAATACTGGCTATTTTACCGAGATTCCACTCGGGCGAAGTCGCGGGCTGAAGTTACTAGATATAATATTCAATTTTTTATCTGACACCTAATAAAAGAAATGACGGCATCCGCAACAGGTGTGGGATAAAAAAAATGTCCTCAGCATTATATTAACAAGATTAAAGATTCAATACCAGTAGCTTAAGATGATTCAATTCTAACTGTTTATGAATAACACTACAGTGCGATTCGAGGTCAAAGGTCAATAGTCTTGTTTAAGGATGTGCTAAATGAAGATTAAGTATTTTATGTGTTTTAGTAATAGGCTCATGATGATTATGATGACATTAGATTTATGTATACAGTGTTAATTTTATTATTAGGATTGGTTGCGATACTACATGAGAAGAGACCTAAGTCCGCAGCTATAGACTAAATCAATTACCTAATTTATTTATGGCACTGTACTCTAGCGACTTTGTCACTTTTATATTTCAAAGTAACATAACATAAACTTTGACTGTGATCATGGCGTGGTGATTAAGGTGGTCGCCTGAACAAAAAGGATTTTTTAAATCAAAAAATTGATCAAAGTAAATTACGACAAGGAAGACAAAAATGAAAATAGAAAAAAAATATTTAAAAAAATTGGTGAGGCCTATGTTCAACAGTGGACGTCTGATGATGAAATTACGACAAGGAAGACTGCCTACCATCTAATCATTAATAAGGCCTGAAGATTTTATGATCGATGCCGCGATAGACTGGAAAATCGTCTCCAGATAGTCTAGTCTAGGTGATGGATGAATTTGAAAAAAAAAACTGGAATAGAGTACGAAGAATGGCAATGATATTGACAAATCTTCTTATGAACAAAAATCTAATTATACATATTTAACAAATAATAGGTATAATTTTATTTTCAAATACAAAGATAAATATGTGTAGGCATTGCAACTCTGAATCATAATAGGCCCGGTCCACATATATCACAATATGACACGATTCGTTCATAAAGGATATTTTAAAAACATCATAGAAGGCAAGAGAGGAAGAGGTAGACCGAGTAGGACTTTTATTAAACAGATTAAGGAGAAAGTACGGGTGGTGTCGTATTAGGAGGTGAAAGAATTGGCAGAAACAATATAGGATTGGAATTTACTCTACCGACAAGAGCGCAGCTCTTAAATGAAGAGAGAGAGAGTTTCAATCACAGACAACAACAAATATTATTATATTGATGTATATACATATACATACATATAGATCACACCTCTTTCCCAACAGAGGGGTAGACAGAGACTATTTCCTTCCACTTGCTACGATTCTGACATACATCTTTAATGTTGAAGTACCCTTAACCGGTGAGAATGAGTTGAGGGTACTCCCGATCTGTCCCTTCTTTAGAACGTCTCCTATTTGGTCATAGTATAGTACATTGATGTATAGTAATTAAATTATCATAGTGGTTCTAGAATCTAGTCAGCAGCGACCACAGAACAATGAAAGTCCTATCTCTGTTCTGTGGCAGCGACCTTCTCAATACCGCTAAGCTCGAAGCGTCGCGCGCGAAGCATAAAACCGTCATGATGATACCTAAAGTGAATGTTACCCAAGTAAAGGTGTGCTACATATACCGTCTTACCATTGAGTAAGAAGCAATATAATTTAAAACATAACTGCGTTTCGTAATTTGCGACAAAATTAATGTGTACTCGTCCAAGCCTTGAGTTTCAAAAGGTCAGTTCCACTGTTCCACTAACAGTTAGTATAACTATGGGTTAATGATAGTAACGATTTTTCGTGACGAAGCGTTTGGTAATCATTTTTTGTCTTGTACTGTGATGTAAGGAAATGTTTTGAGAAAGACGTGCTTGCATTGAATTTGTTTGGTGTAATTAATATTTCTGTAACATAGTTTTATTAGCTCAATGATTAAGACATTGGAGTTAATAGTTAATGATTGAAAGGTTAAAGATTAAATCCTTCATTATCTTTCTTCATCTTCATTATTTTTGAAGCCTCCGTGGCTCAGTGGTTAGTGACCCTGACTGTTAAGACAGAAGTTGTGGGTTTGATTCCCACCCAGGAGAAAGATTTGTGTAATGAGCACAACAACAGGACACCTAACAATCTATATCTATACTAATATTATAAAGAGAAAAGATTTGTATTTTTGTATGTAACGATAAATTAAAACTACTGGACCGATTTAAACAAATATTTTACCGTTAGAAGGCATATCACTGACATTACTGCCAATCATTTTATACTAGCAGCCTATGGGCCAGCTGCACCCGAGGCGCTCTCAACGCTCTCCGTGTACAATATAATAATGTCTTTAGAATGTTGTTGGGACTACCGAGGTTCTGTAGTGCATCGGGCATGTTCGCGGACGCGCGCACTGATGGCTTTCATGCCATCATGCGAAAGCGGGCCGCATGATGGCATGAAAGGCTTCATCGACTGAGGACGAGTACCAACAGCATTCTGAAGACATGGGCCGATAGACCGGACTGTCCAATTGTGGCACATTGGATGACACTCCATGTGTCACAAAGTAATTGATATTTTATTTTATTATTTGAATTTTTCTTTTGTTTTATTATATATTATTTAATTTTATTTATATTTTATTATTTTATTTTATTTTATTTTGAATTTTTGTCTATTATAATGTAGTTTTGTATTTTATTTAACTATGGATTTAATCTGAAATAAATGAATTATTATTATTTTTATTATTATTATTACTACATTATCACTGAGTAGCATAAGGTATATTACACTACGCTACGGCTAATAGGAACTGAGCAGTGGCCAAATAAAAAACAACGAGAGCGAAGCCCCGCGCGATTTCTAGTACTAAATAACTTAATTGGCGAAATGAATTATAAATGCTGCCCGCAGCCCTTTCCCTCCCTCTTTTGGAAAAAAGGTATGACACCAGGTCTTTTCATAAGCAGAAGTTCACTAAACTTTATGATACCTCTCCATAAGCAACCAAAATACCTAATCTTCAAACGACCTTCGAGAAACATAATTTAACACGATAATTCGATCACGTACAATGGACATTACTTTGATATAAAAATTTATCACCTCGCCACCGAAGGTCCCGTGGTCACGACCACCGAGTGACCACATGAGGTAATTGAACAATTATGTATGTGATGCTTTCCGCATTTAGAATAGCATTTTCCTTAATTAACAATTGGATTATTGAATATAATTGATTGTCAGATTAGTTCGGGTGGATAAGGAAGTGTGGTGTTTAGTTTTAGATTGCATATTTCTGGATACTAAATCGTTTAATATGATTTACCGTATTGTTGGTTATATGTAGGGTTACCATCTCTAAAATTTGCCAACCAGGACAAGACCCGTAAAAACCCCGGATTTGAAAGCCCAGAACCCGGATATGTCGGGAGAGCGGGGGGACGCGGTGAATTTAGTGAGTCGGTTCGTCTTAAACACGGACTACAAATGAAGTCTCGCCCGGACGCTCCCCTGATGCCCTCTAAACTAGGACAAATCCGGGGAAACCTGGACGAATGGCATGGCAACCCTAGTTATATGAATCTCTTACTTATCTATAGTTAACATTATAAAGAGGATTAGTATTTTTGTATGTAACGAATAAACTTAAAAACTACTGGAACGATTTCCAAAATTCTTTTCCTTTGAGAGCTACATTTTCATAGGCTAAAACACCACGCTACGGCCAATTGGAGCTGAGCAGTGCAAATAAAGAACGATGGGAACGAAGCCCCGCGCGTCTTATATATATAGGTAAACTACCCAATAGCTTCGACTCATAATACATATTTGGCAAATGAATATTATACCACTGCCTACCCCTTCAGAGGATTATGTTTTTAATTGATAATTATGTAAACGTGATTATTAAAATAAATGAGATATAAATACATTTTGTGTCTAACTAAGAAGTTAAGTGCCTCGTTTAATTATAATTTCTGTGCTGACATTTCTCTATAACAAACACAATAATAATTGTCCTAATAGGAGTCGGCTTACAACGAATGAAACTTCACAATTCATACTACGTAATTTCTAAAATTCTATCAAATTAATGCAACATTCCTAATGCAATTCGAAGTGAATCATACTATTTCATAAGTGCAGTTATGAGCCATAAATACAAAATCAGATACTATTATGATGGGGTATTATACCGCCTAAATGTCGTAGAACCGATATTTATTGGGAGTCACAGCCTACTAGGTAATAAGACTGACTGCCGTACACAGAGACGTTACTTAACTTTAAAAATTATTTAGTAGAAACGTGTAATACTTAAGTCGATACGCCTAAAGACGATTATTCAATGAAAAAATTGTGCTAATGACTGATTGCTGCTAATTCACGTCTCTGAGTGCGGCAGTTACTAATTTAGATAGTAATACTATTAAGGGATTATTTCCAAGACCTACAATAGAAATAAGCACGGCATATAGAGTCACATGCTTTGTTTTCAGATCAAAAAAAGTTTAGCAGAGATGTATCAAACCCACATTTCACCAGCTATAATTTCAAATTATAAACGTCCCACTGCTGGGCATTGGTCTTCGCTAAAGCATGTGGCGGGAATTTAGCCTACTATACCAGAACCACGGGTTGGTATAGGGTTTATTTCGAATTTGCCTTTTCTTGCTGTGCTTTTGTCTGCGTATGGTTACTCCCTTAGGTACGATTCAGACCAACCGGCCCGCATCGGCCCGCGCCGGGCGGCGTTTTACAATGCGGTAAAGAACATTGAAATGTATTAACAGTAATTACAGTTCATATTTGCATGCAACTTACGCATAGTTACCTCCGTCAGCATCCCGGGACGCGTCGCGACGGCCGACCGGCTCCGACCGGCTCCGAAGACGCCGTCGGCATCCAATCGGCTGCTGTCGGGTCCGCTCGGAGCCGGTCGGCCGTGTGTCGTACGGAGATTACGGTGCAGCAACAGCTAGCGAATCATTCAAGTTGTGTTCTTCAAGCGATATTTTAAATAATATTTCACTTTACGTCTACGCGGCGCAAAGAGAGCGGCACTTCTGGGCGCTTGGAGTGCGTACGGATTCCAGCGGACGCTGTCGGCTGCCGCGGCACGGCTCCTCCGTTCCGATGCGGCGCGACGCGAGCCGGTTGGTCTGAATCGTACCTTATTACCCTTTTACGACACAAACGGGTGGAGATGGGATAGTGACATTATGTATTCATAATCCGTCACTATACGGACTATCACGTCACTATCCGTCACCAGCTATATTTGGTCCCGGTGGGCCTATTGTCATCAACCGTGAACATTTGTTTACCGAACTCCGAGAAAATCATAATACTGGAATTTCATGACAGAAAAGCCCAATACCATTTTCACTCGACCCGGGAATCGAACCCGGCACCTCTTGCACAGCAGTCTTATACACTACCCGCTGCGCCACCGAGACAGTTATTACATAAACAAATTTAATATTTTTTTTCACACATTCATACTGCGCCATCTAGTCCCAAATTAAGCAATTATATTTGTGTTATATTTGTGTGTGGTAGGTAGTATTATGAAGTACTTGACCACAATGACTCTTATTCTATGTAAATTATCTCATTATTTCCTGATAAAACTATACGTGACAACTAATAACCTGCTCTGAGAAAATTACGGCACGATCTGGAATTTATTATTGCGATTTGCATTAAAAAATTAAATATTATTTTTCCTTGACTACGTAACAAAATTATCACGCTTTTATGCCGACGGTGTAGGCAGAAGTACATCACACTCATATTTCACCAGCATTTGTCATTAAGTGGGCTTATTTTAAAAATTAAAAAGACTCTAGCTGGTACTGAAAATTTCATGACATGATTATGTTGACTACGCTCCTGTAGAAATTTTAAGAAATATTTCACTAATTCGTATGACATTAACCCTCTCAGCTTTCTAGATATAGGAGAGGTGATTCGAGTCCAGCAGTGGGACATTAATTGAATGCTGATGAATCAAACATCAGTCTTAAAATTAATTAATTATAGCAATTCCAAAGTGGTTTTATTTTTATTTTATTTATTTATTTATTTATTTAGCCCAAATAATGTACTGGTTAACTTAATGCCATATAGCATTTTCTAACAGCCAACCTAGGGTGATGCAGAGTGATCTTCTATTAGTTGTTTTCTATAACCAAAACAGAAAGAAAGAAAGAAAAAACATTTATTTTGAAACAGCTACAGGATAAACATGCAAATTAAATTTGACTGGCCTGTTGGTCTAGTGGTTAGTGACCCTGACTGCTAAACCGGAGGTCGTGGGTTCGATCCCCACCCAGGACAAATCTTTGTGTGATGAGGATAAAGGTTTGTTCTGTGTCTGGGTGTAATTTATCTATAATATGCATGTATTTACAAAAAAAAATGTATTTAAGTAGTAGGTATATCAGTTGTTTAGTACTCATAACACAAGCAAATATAATTGCTTAATTTGGGACTAGATGGCGCTGTGTAAATGTGGTAGAATATTATTATTATTATGAACACAATACATATTTTTATTTTTAACAAACAAATTGACATCATGCTCCTGTAGAAGACCAAAAATGGTTTCTACCTCAGCTAATGCTGCAGCAATAAATTATATATAACATCAATACAAATCCCACGAACAGTAAACAAGCAATACTTATTGATTAAAATCTAAATAATAAATAATTTTAACAAGTAATTAATATAAATATCGTCATAGAAACGTCAAAAGCAATGAATATCAAAATTCGTGAGTCACCGTCGCTCATTCATGTACGATCACGACCCAACTGTAATTGTAAATAAGGTTTACAATTACTGCACTACGAAGGCAAACGTTTTATCATTGTAATGAACTATCAGATAATGCAGGCTTTCGTTAAGGTGTATAGTCGAACAGCTATAAGATTATTTCTTTATGACTATGACTGGCCTGTTGGTCTAGTGGTTAGTGAGCCTGACTGCTAAGCCGGAGGTCGTGGGTTCGATCCTTACCCAGCACAAATCTTTGTGTGATGAGCATAAAGGTTTGTTCTGTATCTGGGTGTAATTTATCTATAATATGTATGTATGTAGTATTTAAGTAGTATATCAGTTGTTTAGTACCCATAACACAAGCAAATATAATTGCTTAATTTGGGACTAGATGGCGCGTGAATGTGGTAGAATATTATTATATTATATTATTATTATTTCATCTTCATCATTTAAATTCATAATGTCCCACTGCTCTGCCAACAAGCTAACCACGGCCGGTGTAACCTGGTCGAAACGTAAAACGTAAAAAATATTGTTGGGAAAATGAAAAACAGTTCAACTACATTCTAAGTATAGAGAAAATTATGTCTAAAGATAATATTTTTTACGTTTCACGTTTCGACCGATCACACCGGCCGTGGTTAGCTTGTGATCACGGCCGGTGTAACCTGGTCGAAACGTCAAGCATCATAAGGTATGTAAATACCTAAAGCAAAATCAGCAGTCATTTATGAAATTGTATATGAAATTGCCTCGGTAGCACAGTGGATGTGCATAAGAGATCCCGGGTTCGACTCCCAGGTAGGATAAAAATTAAATAGGTACATAATATTTTAGCGTAGGTACCTGAAGTACTTATCCGAAAAAAATTACCTCTTAAATTAATAATTGAATCGTGTAGTTTTGGGTTAGTCCCTTCAAACTGGTCAATTCAATCCATTGTTGAAGTTCGCATTTGGACAGCAATTTTGCTAAGTAGCGCTATAGGCAAAATTTGAGGTGTGGTCATTACCACACCTCAAATTTTGCCTATTTAATGATATATTTGGAGTTAGTACTAGTTGATATTTAGATCTGACTCCTTGGCGTACTGGGTAATGAACACGATTATTGCGCTAGAGGTATGAGGTTTGATATCCGAGTCTGACTAAAACCTTACTCAGTTTTTCTTTTTGACAGGCTTGCCTTGTCTGCTTGACAAAATAAGGATGAGATGAAACTCTACCTATCCTTTTTGGGAAATTGGACGTGATGTATATACATTTATTAAATAGTTTAGTACAGTACCAAAGGTCCTAATCAGAATCTCGACAGTCAAAATCGATTAAAACAATCGATAGTGATATTGAAATCGACGAATCGAAATCGCATTTCGAGTATTTATATACTAAATTATTTATATACTAAATTATTATTAAAATTATTATTTTTGCGATCAGGAATAAAGTAAACAATCCTTATAGATGCGAGCTTAAACCGAGACAGATCGGATGTCAATCCACGTAGGCGTGTTGACACAGGCGAGTCAAGTGGCGCGCTGAGCTTGCGACATCACTGGCGTCTAGTGCCCACATCCAACTGACTCACGTTACCAAATACGGCATATCGGTGCACATTTAGGACACTAACTTCCATTCATTAGTATTAATTAGACAGACAGACAAAACGACGCTCATTCATAGATGTTGAATAATATTGCCCTTGACTTGTATTTTTAATTGTATTCTATTTTTAAATTGCATTGGATGGTTCGGAAGGTTATGTTGAGGTTCTATTAATATATTGTATGCAAAAGGCTCAATTCCCTCCATATTCTTTGGCGGAGACTCGTCTCGCTCAGCAGCGGGATGTTTGTGGGTTGAAATGATGATGATGATGATGATGCAATAGGTCGAAATGTGCAATACATGGCTATATACTTCGAAGCTTAAACGATGTATAATACATCAATCTAAAAACTAAATATTAATATAAAAAAGAGAACTTAAAAGATTGTTACCCATTCAAGAAGTCCCATTTATGGACAATACAACGACAATCTTGCCTTGCAACAGATTTTGGTCTGCTGTTTCTCCGTTAGCTATACGGATTGGTTAAGGATAACGGTTAAGAGACCGGCGTGCTAAACACGCCATCCGAGTTCGATTCCGACCAGCACTACCAATGTGGATTTCACTTTGTGGAATTTATATAAGAAAACATCGTGAGGAAACCCACATACACTAGAAGAAATTCTAAGTGTATGTCTGATCCACCAACCAATGGCCTAAACCCTCTCAGCTCTCTAGTTAGAGGAAAGAAGACCCGAGCCCAGCAGTGGGCCTAAATGGGTTGCTGATGATGATGATGATATGCTGAATAAACAATTTATTATTTATTTATACCGGATGTTCACGTATAGGTTACCTTTTATGGCGTGTTAACGACAAAAAGAGAGGTGCTTTTTTCATAATCACACGGAGAATTTAGAAAAGAACCTGAAGCTACCCATGTTCAAATCTAAGTAATTGACAGACCTACATAAAAGACAAACTTCGATGATGACATGAGGTGAACTTTTCACACAAAAATTATACGCAATATAGCACATAAAATTTACAATTTTAGTGGAACTTTAATGATGTCCGTAAGGCATTTCTAAACAATGTCATTACAATCAAACTTTTAAGTACATTAACTCGCACGCAAATACAGTTTATGGCATAAATCACACAAATATAAGAGACTCGATTTGTCCCGCAGTTTTACTCGCGTCAACTCTCACTTCTACTATGTTTAAGTCTTCTATGTTTTAGTTTTTAGACACTATATTATTATATAATTGAAATAAATTAAATTAATTGTGGCGTTAAGGCGTGATATACCCTACAGCTTTTATCTAATAAATATTTGTTTTCTTTTCATTATTCTGAATCGTGTTGATAGTTCTTGAGGTGCCTGTGAACAACTAACTATAACTTCAGCTTCTCATTATTACTAGATTTGTTTAACATATTCTTATTATGAGGATAAAATTGTCCGTTGCTCTGATAGGTAATGCGTGAAAAAGGACAAGGTGAAGCTCCTTTGAAAAATGATAGATAAATAAAAAATAGTTTTTTTAGTCTAATGTTTCTACGTGTGTTTCGATACGTTTATCTATATTTGGTCTCAAAATCGTAAACCAAATTAAGCTTTTAGAATACAGACAGACAAACATATCTATATATAAGTAAAGAAGTAGTAAAAAAACCTCGGTCACATAAACCCAGCGGTGACCGTAATCAGTTGTAATTGTCTCAATCAGTGTTCTACGCCTCGGGACACTATTAACATTGCTGCAAAGGTAAATAAACGGGCAAGTACACTTGCCCCATTGAACGCTGCGTTACAACATACGCGGTAATGAACGCGCTAATTTAATGCCGGGTCATTTGTTTTGTTATATGTTACAAGAAAATTAACAAAATGTGATTGAAAGCAAAATCGTTATAATTAAGTTTAATAACCTCGGTGGCCCAGTGGTAAGTGCGCCTGCTAACCAGGGCCCAGGTTTGATCCCTGAGTCGGGCAAATACGGTATGAGGCTTTTTCGGATAATAAAAAAATAGAATAAGTAATTTCGGACTTAAAAAATCCATATTTTGTTACTAAAAGTGGCAGTATTGGTTCAACCAGTTATGAAATTAAACATAGCTGGCGAAATGTGGGTGTTTGTGATACAACCTGTACTTGCTCTTTTGTGGGAAAAAGCGTGATGCTATGATAAAAAGAGTTCAATAAAAATACCCTATTTGCTAGCTAAACTTCTTAGAGTGACTGACCTATTCAAGTACGACGTGTGATTTGCTGACAATATATGACGTCCATCGCAGAATGCAGTCTCTCTTAGATAGGTCTTATCATGACTTAGATCAATGGTGTTGCAGGCGCCCATAGGCTACGGTAACTGCTTACCATCAGGCGGACCGTACGTCTGTTTGCCACCGTCGTGGTATAAAAAAAAAAATAAGATGTAAAGTACATTCGCGTACATAGTTTCTTTAAGAGTAAGCAGAAATATTAGCGTGTGGAGGAGGTGCATAGCCTGGATCCCATATTTATATAAAGATACTCCAAATCACACTCTTTCTAAACGGTTAGACCGATTTTGATGTAATTCGTTGTGTTTATGTAGTATATCGATAATGGAACTTTAATAATGGTCTATGTAGAATAGGGTAGGATAATTTCTATAGAGTTTGCTAGTATTAGAATTAAATTGTTGAACTATTATGGATTTTAATAAGTTTTGTTAAACAGTTCTACTGAACGAAATATCGTGCCTTGCTATACTTTTCTAAATATTACAATGCAATTTCCAGATTAACTTTGATGTTTTGTTTTAAATGTCATTTAAACTACAGTTATTAATTAACGAACAATCAAATAACAATAAAATCCAAACGTTCAAACTAACAATTTGAACCGTCGCCGTCGCTTGTCGCAGCGATTTTTAATCAAGTGTACACGGCATTTAATTACCTTGAACTATGACAGGGACCGCCAAATCGGTATGGTCACGCTAGCACGCTAATGTGGGCAAAACATACTAACTCATGACATACTAGCTCCATTGTTGGGCAAAAGGAAGAGTTTTTGTTGAACATAAAACTTGGCGAGACAAGGGCATGACTGTCAGCGATGTTGAATATTAATTTATGTAATAAATGATTAGTGTTCAAGTTTATATTTATTTCATTCAAAAATTCACGTTATTTTCTTCTGGTAGACATCTTGGTAAATATGCTGGCTCACCTAAAAGTATTTTAGAAAAATGTTAAACAGACGAATTAACGTAAACAACTGAATTTTATTTCCTATATTTATCACTAGAAATCTCTCGGAGCTTAATTCCCGTCGTTATTTATTTAGCCACTGCTCAACTCTTATTGCCCGTAGCGTGATGTTGTATACTTTATAACCTTCCTCATTAAATGGGCTATCCAACACTAAGATTTTTTTAAACCGGACCAGGGCCCTGATTCGGACTCATCGGATTGCTCCCGGATCGTAAACTTTTTCGAATCTTAGAACGATGTATTTTTACAGCTTAAGTTATTAAGTTTCAGAAATTAGTTTACCGTATAGAAAATTAAAAACTGATTTTTTTCTACATCCATCAATTTTTTTAACATTCTGTTTTTTAACTTTAAATAAACTGACAGTTCTGCCCGAAAATATTCCGACAGCTCAGAATCAGGGGGCTGTAGTTCTTTAGTAGATTAGCGCGTTCAACCTAACAAAACTATACAGCTTTATAACATTATGTAATATAGATACACATAGGATTAGATAGCCGCCTTTTTAAAACAGTCAAAGGAAGTCTGCTTTCTGCACTATCATTAATCAGCCAATGATTAGTTTATTTTTTTATTTAATCTTTTATTTATTGATCTTTTTCCACCTTTGGATGTCCGGTAGTCATCATAGTTGTTGTTATAAGATTGTTAGACTATATTTTTAAGTTATTAGTATTTAATTTCTATATTAATTGCAATCATGTTTTAAATTAGCACTTTTGCAGAAGTTTTATAGTGCAAATGATATTACAGGATGAGAAAGGTAATATTGAGAACCAGTTGAGAAGTGAGATCAATATTAATTTATCATAATAATAACTAGTATCATCCAATACTAGGAGTCTGTGACTGAATTTTAGTACCTAGTATAACTTTAAAAAATATCATAATATTATTTAATTGAATTGTATTTAATCTCTATTTATTTTTATTTAATTTCTCACTAACATTTTATATTTTAAAATCTTATTTTAATAGAATATTTTTTAAATAATAATTTATTTTTAAGCATCAAAATTGTTTTAATGTCCATATTATATTGCCTATCTAACAAGTTACACAATACATCCTCCCCATAAATCTTTCTAACTACTTTAAATCTAACTTTTCATTTCTACAAACACTGTTATTAAAGCGATTATACAGAAAATAAAGGCAATATTTAATAATAATTGTCGAAATGCTATCGTTCGATATCGTGGGACTATCGACGCGACAATCTCTATAAACTCTTACGTCAAACTTGGTTTGTATCTGACCATAAAATTTTAGCACCGCGCTCGCCTACGTAGCTCTGGTGTCTGATGTATTTATGTAATCTAGTTTATTTTGTACGTTTATAACTTAACTATAAATACTGATTTAGATATTAACTCTCTTATTACAAAATATGGACCAGATTTAAATTGACTTATGCCATTGTTTTTGCGTCAAAGTTGTCAATTTAAACCTGGTTTAATGCTTAGTCCGTATTTTGTTATAAGGATTTAAGGCTTTAGTAAACACCCGCTATTTGTTTGAGGTATAAAATATGACGATGGTGAGCGATGGTGGTTGAATGGAAAAGTGACCCGCGTGCGAAAAACGCGGTCCAAGTTCGATTTCGGCGAACAGTACTAATCTGGATTTCCCTTTGTGGAATTTATATGTACTAGTCATGTGACTTACCATCAGCTAACGGTGAAGGAAAATATTGTGAGGAAACCCATATACACTAGAAGAAATTATAAGTGTATGTCTGATCCACCAACCCGCATTAGGCCAGCGTGTGTGGATTATGGCCTAAACCTATTTAGAGCGCTGAGAGCTCTCTAAATAGAGGAGAAGAGACCCGAGCCCAGCAGTGGGACTTTAATGGGTTGCTGAACCTAAAATATGATTATTTTAATAGTCCAACATTTTCACGTAAGAAAATAAAAATGTGACTGATTTTTTATGTCAAAATATACGTTAGATTCAATTTTCTGCTAATAACCGCTCTATTGTTAAGTAAAAGTTAAATTATTATTTAAAACTATGAATCCCAAATTTATACAATATTGATCTCTATTATTATAATAATAAAGGCGAGCCAGCCAAACACTTGTACAAATAATATTACTCCTATAAATAAAACAAATTATATTATCTCTCATACAACCAAAACAAAACAAAACCGTCCAATATCTCTCAATTTTCTTAACCCTTCAGCACGTCACGGATAATACAATTACCGCTCTCACGACAACTAATAAAATAGCAAAAAGAAACGGCCTTCACCACTCGAGGGTTAAGGACTCCTCAATATTCCTCTCGCGACCCTCAGGAGTCCTCACAAAGGAAAGCAAACACTTTAACGGTGAACCCAAGGACCCTAAATAGAGTACGTATTGAGTCGCGAAATAAAATAAGGGGCAATGTGTGGAAATTCTTGTAGTTAGGATTTTATAGAGCTGTTTATAAAAAAGTTCAAGTAATATTTTGGTATGACATTGATTAAAAAAGGTAGCCTTTGTTAGTGTAAGTTAAATTTCACATTCAAATCAAAAATCGTAATTTGTACCTATTTACGAAAAAGCAATACATAATTAATTAAGTACCTATAAATTATAGAGAGAATAAAATTTGATTATTATTTGGAGAGGCTTATGTCAAGCAGTGGATTGTAATAGGCTGAGATGATGATGAATTATTATAATCTTTCAGTAACCAAGCGTAGTTATTTGAGTATTATACTTTTTTTTTGCAAGTAAACTAAATTAATCACATCTTTTGCATGAAGCTATGTGAAAAACAACAAGTAAATATGTATGTAATAGCTACACGTGTGTCACTTACAAATAGGGGACGTTCTAAAATACAGATCAGGAATACCCTAAACCACCGAGAGTGTATCAAAAGTTTGATGAATGTTGAAGAAGCGAAAGTGTAGGTATGTCAGAATCGTAGCAGGTGGAAGGAAACAGTCTTTGCCTACCCCTCTGTTGGGATAGAGGCGTGATCTATATGTATGTATGTGTCACTTATAGATAGTGTTCGACTTAATTCTCTTTTTAGGTATTTTATAAATATTTTTTATTAATAATTAATTAATATTATTATAGGTATCATCTACTCTATATAAGTCCACAATCAAGTGGACAATAAGCCTGACCGCAGGTGGCGCGTGCTCTAGCGAACTTTTCAAATATTTGCCATGACTTTCCCATGGATTTGTTCCTTTTTCCCTTTCTAAACTAACGCTAACATTTATCGGACTGAGCGGATCAAGTATGCTTTGACACAAAGGTTTGGATATCTTTTGTTGAAATATTTGTTAGGGACCGTTTGAACTTGGTTTAAAGGTTTTATTTCGTGTTTTGATTTAATTAAATTTAAAATGTGGTTTTGTTCTTTTATGCTTTGTCGTGGCGTGGATTGAAGGAATTTCTATTGTAGAAACTTTAGGATAGTAAATATGTTGTCATTTTCGAGACAGGTAGACAAAGGAGCATGGTCCACATAAAATAAGATATTTTGTTTCATTTTACACCAGACACAATATTGACTTATTGCTGCTTTGGTTTCATAAGAAACCAAAATAAATAAAAGTAGATATACAAGGTTGTACTGTAGATATATTTATATTGTTTTTAATTTATTATTTTAACTTGTTTAGTTCCCTATAATTAAATTATAAAAGTCACATAAATCAGTATTGTATTATTTCGGTACCTAATTAATTTGCTGGAATAGAACTTAAAAATAATAATAATGTTCTACCACATTCACACAGCGCCATCTAGTCCCAAATTAAGCAATTATATTTGCTTGTGTTATGGGTACCAAACAACTGATATACTACTTAAATACATTTATTTTTGTAAATAATAATAATAATATAATAATATTCTACCACATTCACACAGCGCCATCTAGTCCCAAAGTAAGCAATTATATTTGCTTGTGTTATGGGTACTAAACACCTGATATATTACTTAAATACATTTTTTTTTTGTAAATACATACATATTATAGATAAATTACACCCAGACACAGAACAAACCTTTATGCTCATCACACAAAGATTTGTCCTGGGTGGGGTTCGAACCCACGACCTCCGGCTTAGCAGTCAGGGTCACTAACCACTAGACCAACAGGCCAGTCAAAATCCTTGAATATAACAAAAAAAATTTTTTTAAGCAGGCATATTTTTTTTATTCAATCAAAATATACAATATTATATCATCATCTAACTACTAACAATAAACATATTTTACAATTAAATAAAAAAACCTTCATTCAACACCGGCACTAATCACACAAAATATTGGACATTTTGCAATTCAGACACTGACGGCAAATCATGATGCACCTGACCTTACTTACCTCTCAGTTCCTACAATCTAATATTATTTTTTACAATTACTATTCGATTCCATTAAGAATAAATCGATTTCCTAGTGCAGCAGTCGCGAGTTGTAAAAACTAAAGCTTAGCAATTAGCACTAGATAAAACACTTGGTGTAATAACCGTGGGAGAATGGTTTTTAGTTCGTTGTTTGAGTTAGAAACTGTAGCGGTTTGAGATGAGATAAGTAAGAATATATACTTGAACTATCCGAAGTGGTAATGTTTAGACTTTATTTATGCACATACAAATGATTTCTGACACATTCTTGTTTCTTGGATTTGTTATAAAATTTTAGTAATAGAAATTTGCAATAGATTTATACAAGCTAGAAGTCGCGCGTAACTTCACACCCGTCATTTTTTATGTGACTACTGCTCAGCTCCTTTTACCGTAGCGTGATTATATATATAGCCTTCTTTGATAAATGGGCTATACAACACTAAAAGAATTTTTTAAATCGGACCAGTAGTTCTCGAGATCCTTGCGTTCAACCAAACATACAAACTCTACAGCTTTTTAAGTATAGATAAATGACACTGGATGACTAAAACGATGATTGGTAGAATAAATGACAATTTTCAACAAATTTCTGAAGTTTTTCCTGGTTTTGTAACGGCTCATACCCAATAGGTTTTAATTAAATCCGTCTGGGGAAGAACCTCCGCCTTACAGAAGATGCCAGATATATAGTAACACTACCTTTTTTCTTGCTGGTGTGTAGTAGCCCAGAGCTCACTGTGGACATAAGGGTTTCAAAGGGATCCTTTGTGATGCCTCTGGTGTTGCCGACGTCCATTGGCTACGTCATGACCTTGTTGACCAGTATCGTGGTAAAAAAAAAACAAAAAACTTCCTCCCTCTTCCTCCTGTTACTTAGAGTCAGCTGCTATTGCTGCAATTAATAACATAACATACACAAGCGATATTGGTTCGACAGCAGTCAACTTTGTCAAATGATGTAAGTAAATGTTGGCAATCAATATTTGAGGCCAAACGACGAATTCTCACGGCTGATCGGCTGCACCCAAAGTAAGGTGCATTACAAATTTGTCGCATTAATTTGAATGTTATTGAAGACACGCCTAATAGAGATGTTTTGTCGAGGTTTGATATCGATATTTTTTTTAATTACTGCCTTTGTTTAATTTAATTCTCACAAATCATCATTTCAACTCATATTATAAACGTCACAATGCTAAGAACGGGTCTCCTTCAAAGATTTTGGAGGGAATTTGGTCTATTATACCACGCTGGCCAGACGGGTTAGTATAGGGTTTTGTTTCAAATGTTCCTTTTCTCGCAGTGCTCTTGTCTGCTTAAAGTTAGGTCGCTTAATCGCCCTTTACGACACCCACGGGTTGAAATGGGGTAGTGACATTGTGTATTCTTAATTCGTCACTGCGCGGACAATTACGCAACAATAATATCTATGTTTAAATTATGTTAGTAAGTATATTTTTGGAACTCACCAGTCTGGAATGTACTGCTAATAGGGATATCTCCAATATTATAAGCATCAGTTTTAAATAGATTGATATGTTTAAAATTGCTACTTTGTATGTATCTAAAAATAATACCTACCTAACTTTTAAGAAGTAGTTATTAAATTTTAAGAAGTCAGACCTAAATGGTACCCATTTGCCATTTAGATTACAGAAATGCCTTAATATTCACATAACATCGACCGTCTAATCAAATTATTCAAAGTACAACAATATCCGTTTAGACAAAGTCCGTCACAATTTATAGACAAATTCAATGTTATTTAATTATACTTTGACATACTCTTGTCTAACATCGATCATCGTCATTAAAGTCACGAGGTTAACGCACCTGTTATATCTGTATTAACACTGCAATAAAATCCCATAAACCATATGCAATCAATCACTCATGACATAAACAATTACAACAAAACAATTATCGATAATAAATATTCGGCGGCAATATGATCATAATTTATCGATAAGCTGTTAGGCACGTCACTATTTTGTTTAACCGGTATATTCGCGACATAGACTAATGTTTGGACTACTTAGCTGTTGTAGTGTAAAGGAAACCTTATGATTCAAGTTATCTTACTGCTATTTGATAAAGAAAAATATTTGTTTATATTTTAGGCTACGTTCATGTAATATTGCATACTTATTTAGATATATTATTAATTAATATCATACACATGTATAGACATCTCACTGCTGGATAAGCTGCTCTCCATCTAAAGAGTTAAAATTTACGCCACAATCCACACAAATGAGTCCTGTGCGGGATTTTTCTTCACTGTTAGCGCTTGGTAATTCGTATGACTACTACATAATTACTAATTTCCACAAAGTGAAATACATAATATATTGATATTTGCGGTCGGAATCAAATCGATTTTTTTTCTTTTTGTTTTAATATGTATATCAGATTTTATTTTTAATAAAAATTATTGATGCTGTAATCTAATTTTCCTAACCAAGAATTTTATTCTAAAAATATTTTTGCCCTAAATAATATAAAAAAAAAAATTCGTCATAAGAAAGTGGAAAAGAAATCTCATTCACACCGTTTTGTCATAGTTTTGTGGTCACGACAAACATAAAATATTATTTATTGCGGTAGTCTAGACTTAAAGATCCAAGTTTTTAATTAATAACACTCTGTGCTGAATATTTCCGTTAGTTTTAATTAAAATAAGTCATTTGATTAGCTCTTGATCCATTTATCATTAAACTGATGCAGTATTAATCAATCTATACACATAAATAATAACAATAATACACAGTATCAAGACGTTTTTTCCCAGAAGAGGTAGGCAGGATTGCCAATTACGTTTAGTCCAATGTAATAGGTGGCACTATGCAGTGACAGATTAAGAATATATAATGTAACTACGGCATAAACTCGTGGGTATCGTACAAGGCGACCAAAGGAGAAATAAGACAAGAGCAATGTGAGAAAAGATTTCGAAACAAACCCTTTACCAACCCGTCTGGCCAGCGTAGTATAGTAGGCTAAATTCCCTCCAAAATATTTGGAGGAAACGCGTGCCCAGCAGTGGGACGTTTATGGGTTAAAATGATGATGATGATGAATAAAACAATATTTAAAAAACAATTCGATTTGATTCCGACCGCAAATATCAATTGTAATTTGAATAGGCGGCAAGCTATTTACCATTAACCGGTCAAATTGCCAGACTCGTGGCTGATACCTACCGGGAAAATTTAAGGTAAAAATCCTTAACCCAATTTTTGTCCACCCCGGGATGAAATCAAGGACACCAACATATATACTTCAAGCGTAGCGTGACAAAGCAGCTTGAGGGCCAGTATACCAGTTGACATAGCATTTCAAGTTTCTATCAGCTGCAAGTGCAATCTGAGCTATTCTTTCTGCCTTTCTATCAGGCGAAGACACGACACTATTCTGAGCTTATATTACACAAACTATTGTCTACTACAAAACATTGTCAAGCCTAAACGCCGTACAAAATTAAATTGTGGCATAACAAGCATGTAGTTCACATGTATAAGTGAAGTTATAGTTAATTATCCCGTGCTATCTGCCGTGTGATCTTTCTTGGAGACCATTCTGACCTGCCGCGGGCGTTTCCTTACCCTATGACTAAGGTAACAGACATAGATTATGTTACAGACAGGTCTGTTCTTTGAAATTATTTGGTTACTTATTTATTTAAACATATTTAATATCATATAGACAGAAGCATAGCATCGTGCCTTTTTCACCCAAAGGTGAGGTAGTTTTTGCCAGTATCTACGAATTTACATGTTAAAAATGTCGCATATAATATAAATATTATTATTTTATAAAAGTGCCTGGCTTGCATATAATATGTAACGGAAAAGGCCCACCCACACACTCATCAATGCAACTCCCGTAAGCCCGGATTAACAGCGATCCCTGCTAACACTTAGTTGTCATCTTCATCATTTTAAATCCATAAACGGCCCACTGCTGGGCACGGGTATCTTTCCAAGAATGTGGAGGGAATTCAGCCTACTATACCACGCTAGCCAGACGGGTTGGTATAGGGTTTGTTTCGATAGTCGCTGTGGTCGCGGACGAATGTTCCTGCGCTCCCGTGACCACAGCAGAGCGCGACGAGAGGAACACCTTGGGGTTTTAGTGGGTGCGAGCCCCACATAATCCCTCGGTTCTTCCCCAAGACCGAGGGGTATACGTCAGGCATTTCCCCAAGTAAAAAAAAAAGGGTTTGTTTCGATTTTTCCTTTCTCGCAGTGCACTTATCTGCGTAAGATTACGCCCTTAGTCGCCTTTTACGACACCCAGGGATGAGATGAGGTAGTATTATGTATTCTTAATCCGTCACTACACGGATTTGTAACGCTCAGGAATCTCAGGAATAACCTAATCTACTCCTGATCTAAAAAGCTGCAGGTTCCTCAGTTGAGAGAACATTCCGTATATTAAAAAAATCATATCAGTAATTCTGCACAATATTTTAAAGTCACTAAAACTATAGCCAGTTTTCGGTATCCATGGAAATTTTCTTCTACCCAATCAGTATGGTATACTGAAATCTGTTTTTTCCTTAGCCCTACGGCTAATGCAAGTACACTGTCTGTCAATTAGATGTTCTATGTAACACCTACGCACATCGTTTTGCTAAGGGCTTTAACATCCTAGTCCATGTCTAATTCTGAAGACAATGCCAGCATTTATATATTGTTAAATATCATAATGTACTGTACTTTAGCTAAATAAGGTGCTACGCTTGAATGTATCGGTTTCTTATGAATATATAATATAGGTATATGAAGTATATTGTCATGGTGGAACCTAACGTGTTTTTGTAATTTTACTTCACGATAGGGCAAAAGATAAATATAAGACGTATTGCTTTGTTTTCTGTTGCTGTAGGTTTTTTAATGGTTCGTATAGATTTTTGTTTTAACTAATTCGGATGACCGTATTTATTTTTTACCTGAATTTATTTGATTTCTGTCACCAAGCGAAGAGAAATAGATACAATTATATATTTTATTATAAAAATCGACTTAGTACTAAGACAATGCCATTCATTAAAATTTATTCACAGACCGGAAAAATATTATCTAATACGAAAAAAATGTTAATTGCTTTGTATCGTGCGAGATGGACGTACAAAATCGAATCGTGCGCATATCACTCGCGCATTAGTCGAACACGCAATTGTCACGCAGATGCGACAATATGGCGGTTTTATAGAACACATGCGTTGACAGCTAATTGCGATTTCCGGCTCATGTTACCGTGAAATTATATTGCTATTGCATGTTCTTGTGTTATTGGTAGACTGCGTATTTCGTATGAGTGTGAGTGTGACTTTTAAGCACTTGTAATTTTATTATTTAACCCTTTAACCACCTACGTCGTCAATTTAAACATATTTATTTAATTATTTTAACTAAAATCCATTAATATTAGTTTAAGATTAAGAATGTGAATTTCTTTACTATGTTCAATTTTTTATGTGTTATGTTAATAGTAGTAAGTTTAATTTTATGTGATAAATATTGATCTCACAGTCAAACTGTATTAAAATACGGTTTTGTGAGACAAGATTTCATAGATCGTAAGTCATACACTGTATCTTTTATTAATCAATGACCAACAACAACAATAACAATCCGACAAATATATTTTTGTGTTCATTTTTATAATATAATATAATATAATAATATTCTACCACATTCACACAGCGCCATCTAGTCCCATAGTAAGCAATTATATTTGCTTGTGTTATGGATACTAAACAACTGATATACTACTTAAATACATTTTTTTTTTTTTGTAAATACATACATATTATAGATAAATTACACCCAGACACAGAACAAACCTTTATGCTCATCACACAAAGATTTGTCCTGGGTGGGGATCGAACCCACGACCTCTGGCTTAGCAGTCAGGGTCACTAACCACTAGACCAACAGGCCAGTCATTTTATATCCCTTTATACCCCGGATTGTTTAATCTTCTTTTGTTATTTAATTGCTCTTTGAGTGGAGACTGAGAATTTTGATGACAGAAATCAAAAAACGGTTATCACCTTATCCTGAAATCGAATCTAGGATCTCTTGTACAACGGTCATACATAAGTAGTAAAACACACACACATAGCATCCAGCCTTTTTCCCCGACGGGGTAGGCAGAGGTGTATCACACCAACATTTCGCCAGCTATGTTTGGTCCGGTGGTAGGGGGCGAGCCTATTGTCATCAACCGGGAACATTGGTTTACCAAACTCCGGGAAAATCTAAATACTGGTATTTCCTGATAGAAAAACCCATTACCATTTTTACCCGACCCGGGAATCGAACCCGGAGACCTCTTGCACAGCAGTCGTATACACTTCCCGCTGTGCCACCGAGGCAGTTAAAACAGCTCCATAAATAAATTAATATACTAACTTACTAAAGTTACCGTAGTTTAAAGACGTGACAATCTTTACTTGCACTATCACGTCGCAAGACAAATGTATTCCTTCACAATTATAATAACAACGATTTGCCACCGACTCTTGTACTTATAATTAAATGTCGTGATTCAAACGGTAGGTGTTTGAACCCTTTATAGAGCGACGGACGTCTTGTGTCTCGGAACAAAATGTAAGCAAAATTTATACTTAGGGCGTGTTACACTACCTTCAAATAAGTGTCTAATAAACTACCTTCCCCTTATTACAAAATATGTACTAAGCATTAAACCAGGTTTAAATTGAGAACACTAAAACAATGGCTTATGTCAATTTAAACCTGGTTTAATACTTAGTCCATATTGTGTAAAAACTTTTTTGACAGATTTTATTACGTCAAAAATCTGTCAAATAACTTTCATATAGGCTGTCTAGCACTTATTTGCCAGTGGTGATACAGACGCTTACTAGGTATAGTTTTTGTTTTACGAAAACTAATCTTATTTTTTTTTAATTATAGGTTACACGTGTACGAAGTCCCTATTTAATATTGTGGGTGGGTACTTACTCGTAGTATACGAACTCTTATCTTCTTGATAAATAAATGAGCAGTATTTTGAAAGTAGGTTTGTTTATAACACGAGAAAGATGACGATCGAAAAGATATTTTCATACGTATAATGGTCACATTATTCATACGTATAATTTGGATAACTTTTCCAAAATACTACTTCCAAAGTAAACTTAAAAAAGTATCTGAGAATAAATTTCAGACGGCCTTACAGAACATCTGACAGGTTGTGTAAAGGAGATAATACCGACCCAATTTCCCCTATGGAAAGGCATAGCAATACGTCAGAAGGAATGGTTGCTTTTAATCTATACTTAAGAATCTAAGTACGCCATTATTCTAATACAAAACAATAATTCCCTTCAAAGCGCATGACATTAAGAAATTATTAGGTTGCGCTGCATCCGCGTAAGGGCCTCAGCTCGCGGCTTTTAGGTTCGTTACACTATGGCGGTTGGATAATATAATTGATACTATTTAGTTCTATTTTAAGGGTAGTAATTTTTATTTAGTATAGCTGGCGAAATGTGGGTGTGAAACACCTCTGCCTACCCCTTCGGGGAAAAAGGCGTGATGCTATGTTATGTTATGTTTAAGGGTAGTAAAAAAAGAACCCTAGAAGAAATTCTATGAGTATGTCTGATCCACCAAACCACACTAGGCCAGCGTGTGTGGATTATGGCCTAAACCCTCTCAGCTCTCTAGTTAGAAGAGAGGAGACCCGAGCCCAGCAGTGAGACTAAATGGGTTGCTGATGATGATGATGATGATGAAAAAGAGAAACAGTTACATTCTATCTATAGAGATCGTTGGAAGGAAAGTTTATAGAATGGCTTTTACGTTCTGGCTAGAGCCGCTGAATGCTAATTATGGTAGGATAGAGTAGATTTAAATAATCACTGCCACTAGACCAATTTTTAATTTTGTAACATGTCTCTGGTATTGCTGGTGGTCTTATCATCATTCATCACTTCAACCCATAAACATCCCACTGGCACGGTCTTAAGGTATAGTTAATTTATTTTATTTATTCATTTATATACCTATTCATAGACTAGAATAATTTAAAACTCATTACCGAATAATAAAAATATTTTAAAATCTATATAGTATGAAACATGTCCACATAAAACGCTTGTGTATAACCGGCCTAACCTCACCATTCTTGCCGAGACAGGAGACGTATAAGCCCATCTACACGTGGGCGCATACCTTCAGGCGAGCTGTTCTAGCATTTCACTCGCCTTTACGAATATACGGACCTTTTTAGTGCATCGCCGAAGGTAATTAATATGTACGAACACTTAGAAAACATTATGTTTTATGATGTTAATAGTTTGGTGAAAAGGAGGCGAGAAATTTTGTAACCATGTATTTATATTTAAAACTTTATTAATTTCTTAAACCACAAATTGGGCTTGCATTCAGTGCACTGCATTCAGTTTCTATGAGAAACTGTGTAAATTTGCGTCACAAAATGACTGACACACGACTCCCAAATATTTCTCTCATTTTGTTGTCAGCTTAATGCTAAAGCAACTCTTTCATCTGCTTGTTGATCCATTTGTTATTACTGTAAAGCCTAAATTACAGAAACAATTAATATCAAAATGGAAATATTTTGATTATCAAATAGATTTGGTTCTCTATAAAATAAATTCAGAAATGAATACGCTAGTCGCTGACACATTAATTTAGTTTAGCCTATACCACACTGGCCAGATGGTTTGGTAAAGAGTTTTGTTTCGAATTTTCCTTTTCTCGTAGTGTTCTTGTTTGCTTAAGGTGCCTCCCTAAGTCGCCTTTTACGACAGTCACGGGTCGAAATGAAGTAGTAACATTATGTATTCTGACATTGCAGATATTTGCAATAGTTTAGACGCAAATGTACTTTCTTTATTTCACAGTTTTAAACAACCTGTAGGTATTTACGTTGATCATTTTGTCATTACGACATTCAATTTATTAGAAAAATAATGTGTAATTTTATATTTTAAAATTTTTCGTTAAATCGATTTAATAATTATTAGAATACGTTTATAAGGGTTAACACTGGCTGCCTTGTCATTAAATGTCGTATCGTCGTATACACTCTGTATGTGCAACTGTATTCTCTCTCTCAACTGTATTACTTTGAAACGTGAAGGAATTTAACGGAATTAATATGTAATCATTCTAAGGGCATGCCTTAAGGGTACCAGATTATGCTAAATGCTAAACCCTCCTTAAATCTGTTAAAGAATTTGATAGTACTGCTCATCAGCGTATTGTTAAAAGGCCTTGAAAGGAACAGAACTACAAGATCCCTGAGAAAGATCGTTCGATTACAAGCACATTAATGGCGGTAGGCGTGTTTATATTGTTATTTAAAAGCTGGTGAGCTATTAACTGGTTATATCAGTGGTAATCGTCACGACCGACGCAGTTGTTGTGTTTATACTTAGCTTACGTTAGGTTCTGACGTCAGTCGGTTTACTAACTGTAAAAGTATTCATTGAGCATTCATACATTTCTCATCATTTCTCCGTGTAGTGACGGACTCTCCATGTAGTGGATTAAGAATACATAATGTCACTACCACATCTCAACCCGTGGGTATCGTAAAAGGCAGACTAAGGGACTACCATGCAGACGAGACTGCAAGAAAAGGAAAATTAAAAACAAACCCTATACCAACCCGTTTGGCCAGCGTGATATAGTAGGCTAAATTCCCTCCACATTCTTTGGAGGAGACCCGTGCCCAGCAGTGGGACGTTTATGGGTTAAAATGATGATGATTCATACATATTTGAAACAACATTAAACATTTTTATTTTTTATTTTGGAACATGCTCGGAAGCTGGCACATTTGGCATAAATCAGGTGATATTAAATGTGAAGCCAAAACTAAAGTTTACTTGCAATGTTGTCTAAGAGCAGCCTATGTGGTGGTTAATGTTTACAGTGAATTCGGTATACTAGAGACACAACTAAAAGCCTGCCAGTATTAAAATTAATTCCCTATGGGAGCTGTGTAAGACTCAATGTCCAGCTAGGTACTTCTCATATTCCACTAATTAGCTCTGAAAAGTACTATTGATCAGGGTGCTATTGGTTCACTGTATGGAAGAGATATTTCGGCAAGCTTACTGCTTATAACGGGTGGCGCAAAAGTAAAGACCCTATTTGGTTCAGCTATAACATTTTTTCTAAATTAGAAAACTAGATTTAGATTTTTTTAAATGTATATTTGTGCCATTAAATTTCGTACCATTAGGATTTAAAGATGATGTCTTTTAAATGGTGACCTCCAGAGTTGATACACATTTGAGCCCTATTTATGACATTTTGCATAACTTGCCGTAACACTTCCTGCGATATGTTCGTTATTTCTTGACGAATGTTTTCTTTTAGAGCTGCGAGAGTCTGTGGCTTGTTCACATACACCCGAGATTTCAAAAAACCCCAAAGAAAAAAGTCTGGACTGGTCAGATCGGGTGATCTTGCAGGCCAAGGCAAATCGCCAAAACGAGAGATAACTCGGCCTGGAAAAGCGTCCCTCACTAAGTCCATAGTGTCGCGCGCTGTGTGTGCCGTAGCGCCGTCTTGTTGAAACCAGATGTGCTCCAGCCCCAATTCGTCCAAACTGGGTATCAAAAACTCACGTAACATGGTTCTGTAGCGTTCTCCAGTGACAGTTATCGCATTGCCTCCAGCGTCTTCGAAAAAATAGGGTCCGATCACTCTGTCAACACAGATGCCACACCATACAGTAACTTTTAGTGGGTGTGTGGCAAAGCGTCGAATTGTGCGACCAATCGGTGCCGGACGGTGGGGAAATCGTCGACGAAATTCACGTTGTGTTCTTATCACTGATATTCCACGTTCTTGGGGAGTAAAACGGTCCATGTTTATTTTCAGTGTATTTTACATTTGTTCACTACACAATTTTCAACAACAGAATGACAGAAAATGTATAATAAAAAAAAAAAAAGCATTTTCTTTAGTGCCACTACTTTTGCGCCACCCAGTATAAACAAGAAATCTCATTTAACCGTTTTGAATTTTTTTGTTTTGAACATTACGTGTTGTATTTGTAAGATTAATTTGGTCAGCCCTAATTCGGTTTTTGAACTGAATTTATTATTTAAAAAGACAACGCCCGCACTAGGGAACAAGCCCTGTGTCGCGGGGAGCTTTACAAACATGAAACTATCGGACACAAAGTACACCCAGACTAGAAACAAATATCTATGAATCACACAAATATTTGTCTCGTGTGGGAATCGAACCCACGTCACCCAGCACGGCGATGTAGTGGCGAGGCGACCACCTTAACCACTGCGCCACGGTGACAGTTAATTAGGGCTGACCGAATTAATTAAATAATAAATAAGGGATTTTAAAATCTTTAAAATATAATACGTGACGTAGACCCATTTCTATACATTGAATTGTGTGTTTTTAAATCAATCTTTTGATTTATACTAGGTATTAGGTTAACGTAAGCTGAATATGTTCATTTAAAATATCATCGAGCTACAAGTATTGTTTCTGTATGTCTATAAGGGAGCCTTTGATATTATATTCATAGTTATTAGCTAATTGTTGGAGGTCGTTGAGTGCTGATGGATTATTCTTGTATTTGAATTATTGCATATTAATGCTAGTTTCGAAATTCGCACGTACAATAAAGTAATAATGCGTGTACATTAAGATTTATATCTTTGTAATAGATTAAATCTATCACTTGGCGGTTATGTAAAAGGTAAGTCACAACTATGAGTCAGGTTTCTTTGTATATTAATTGGTTGGTTGTGTTGTCGTAGTTGTCACACCGACAACGGTTTAAGAATACATAATGTCACTACCCTATTTCAAACCGTGGGTGTTGTAAAAGGCGACTAAGGGATTAACCTTAACCAGACAAGAGCACTATAAGAAAACGAAAATTTGAAACAAAACTGTATAACATAAACATTACATAGCATCACGCCTTTTTCTCCGAAGGGGTAGGCAGAGGTGTTTCAGAGCGCGGTATAGTAGGCTAAATTCCGTCTACAATGTTTGGAGGAGACACGTGGCCTGCAGTGGAACGTTGATGGATTATAATGAGTAATTAAATAATAAATAAGGGATTATGTATCTGTTATCGCATGTCAAATAGATTTCGTTTCCTCTGGATTTCTTTAAAAACCTATTTACCTTCTCTCCTCTTTACCTTCTTCCTCTATTTACCTTTCCTTTTCCAATACAAAAACAAACTATTAACACCTTTGGCGACGTAAACGATACTTTAATAAACAGCCGTGTGTCTTCTATAAACAAAGAAATTCGATGCTCAACGTCTAATGTCTTAAACGTAGGGTAGTTGTGTATAAAGGAAAGGGTCGGTCTGTCTATTAAGTCGGTGTAATTACCTTTCTGGGGCGTACGGTGAATTCTCGATGTCATGCCATATGTCCTGCTGGCGGGACGGACTTGGAAAGTGATTAAAAACAAAATAATATTAATGAAAAAGATTTGCCAGAAATTAAATTTCTGAAATGCCTTTTGTATCATTATCAACATGTTGACGTTAACCGATTACAGTAGAAACTTATACAGTGACTGAATCTAGGTAGAGCCAGTTTAGGTATCTTAATTAGGTCTTCAGTCTTGTTGGTAGTATGATGTCTATATAGGCGCTACTTGATAAGCCTGTGAACAGTATTATCGTCATATTCGAATTGCAAAATCAGTTTAAATTCATACACAATGCTTCAAAAATACCATCCGTACACGTACAGTAATGTCCCAGCACATGTTTGATCAATATTTCGACCAAATCAACAAATCACAAATACAGAACAATCTTCATTATTCACCTAATTTCAATCGTAACAGTCTAGCCAACGAACAGACATAAATATTTTGACAAAACAACACAGCTGCCTTGAACGGTTTAATTCCATAGCTCTGAAGACAAAATGGTTCAATTTTCTTAGAATACCACACGAACATAACATAACAACTTTAACAAATGATTCTATATAACACACCTGAGGAAAACAGGAAGTGATTTGAGCTACGGTCACGTAGGGAGGAGAAATGACGTCATTTATTTAGTGATTCGTCATCGTAATCCTGCCCTGGCTTGTCGCCCTATCACTTAGAGTGAAGGACATGTACGCTTTTCTTTATAGTGCGGGTTTCGAGTAAGGTTAGGTACTAGTGTTGGGCAGTTAAGGTGCCGGTTTGTAGCCCACTCCACATGACAGCAGCCAATGATATTGTATGTTAACATACAATATCATTGACAGCAGACGACGACACTATTGGTTTCTATGTATTTGAATGAAATACTCTCCGTAGCTAGCGACGCGTCTTCAAGTGGCAGACGACACTGTCACCTGCCTGCAGATCAGCCCCCCTAGACAATTGGCAATCGATTTGATCTATCTATTCTATCGACATGTCAACTTAGTACATTAAATACGTGACATATCGATAGCTTATGTCAACGATTTGTTCAAATGTATTGAAATAACATTTAAACATTCGAGGAGTATCAACGACTTTGCCACTTGTCTAGGGGGGCAGTAGAAGTGTAGAGCGACAGCACGTTAAGCGATTTTCTCTATAAAATGAACTTAATGACTACCGCTACTACCCTAAAGATGAGAACATATGGAGCTAAGGAACAAGTTCCGTGATTCCTCATGAGATTACCTATATTTAAAACGGTAAAGGACACTACACAGATTGGATACATAATATAGCTGCCTTGATGGTGTAGTTAATAAATACGTCAGCTAACATTTATAAACCAAAATCGCTTCGTTCCTCGCTTCAAGTATCACCCCACCTGTTCTCACGACATCAAATGGCGATGTTTTCCTCCTCCGTGAACATATCGTGTCGTACCAAATTGTGTGGAAACACTCGACAGACTAATTTGTTGGGATCCTCCGGGGCTTTCGCTAAGTGTACAGCGTTTATAACTGTGCGCACTTTTTTACGAAGAAACTGATTGCAATTTTTTTTTTGTAATTGGAGTTTACAGTAGAAAAAACGGCGAAGAAGAACACACAAACTAATAATGCCCTCATGCCACCTTAACTGAAACGAGACAAACTTAGAGATGGATTATTATCCAATCTAAATAATCATGCTGCTATGAAATAGCTATTATTAATCACAAAGAGTGATTAATAATAGCTATTTCATAGGTGGAGTTCCCATAGATAGTCCTGAAACAATAATTTATTAACATAACTTACGTACAATCGGGAATATTTAGAAAACAATACGGATTATAATTTAAAAGTTTATAAAATTTATTTTTTCTTTAACAAACTGATGATGTAAACCACTGTTATTAAATGCTATTTTCTTTATGTAACATTCATGATAATGCGTCGATTTACTTCAAACTATCAGTGAGAGTACCTTATAACTTTAATGCAAATATTATATTAAAAACATATAATTAGAAAAGTCATACAATAGGTACTGTAACGACGGTGGTCGTAGCTCAGGGTTTGGGATGGTGGAGGTTTCAGTATTATTAATTTAAACACTTTTTTTTATTTCACTTATTTATTCTCTTTTATATTTTTAGTGTATTAATTATCGCGGAACAATCAAGACCGGTGGAGAAACCTGTAGGGCTACTTGTTTATATTAAAATAATAATTCATATTCAACTTATTTTTATCTTCTAGAGAGTTCAAATCTCTCTGTCGAAGCTTCTCATTTTTCCACCGATCAAAATTCAAATCATAAAGTATTAACTGACAGCGCAAGCGTAAGGAGGTTTGCCAAACCGAAGAAAAAGGTTATCGTTGGCAAACTCCACTGTACCTACTGGTGACATAGAATTTCGTGAATGCCTCGGGAAATCGAGAAAAAATTTACCCCATTGATTAGCAAATAAAAACAAATCGATAGTATTCTGAACCGATTTACAAATAGAACCGAGTTCTTGAGTATACTCGACATATCTTGGTGTACAAACCACTGGTCCTCTACTTGTAGCTAGGGGCGGCGATGTGACAGGAATGCATTCCGAGAATGTCGGGAGCGGTCGAGATTTCTCGGGACACTTGCCCGAGGTATATTGCTTCGGGTCAATCTTAGTTTGAAGTTTTGTCGAGTGGAGTGAGGTTGCGAATTCTTAAGACAACTGTTTGCTAAATTGCTAATAATAATGAATCGGGTACGTTCTGTGTGTGTTGTATGTTACAATTTGTAGAAATGTCTCTGCTTATATATATACTGAGTGAAACTAAAGCTCTGTCACTAATTATACGTAATGCAATCCAATAAAAATAGAAAAGAAAGTTTATAGGAAGTTTTTTTTATTGATGTCTTGTCATATTGTAAACATTAATAAAATAAAGAATAGGAAATAAATAATGACTGGCCTGTTGGTCTAGTGGTTAGTGACCCTGACTGCTAAGATGGAGGTCGTGGGTTTCATCCCCACCCAGGACAAATCTTTGTGTGATGAGCATAGAGGTTTGTTCTGTGTCTGGGTGTAATTTATCTATAATATGTAGGTATGTATTTACAAAAAAAAAAATTAAGTGGTATATCAGTTGTTTAGTACTTAACCATAACACAAGCAGATATAGTCTCTTAAGATGTCTGACTGTCACAACTATCGGTACAATGACTACTGAGTCCACATCCCACATGTCGACAATCTCGTGAGCTAAATCAAGATATTTGGTTTGTTTATCTTTTTCAGCCTTCACGAGATTCTCATCATGAGGGACCGTGATATCAACAATCACTGCAAGACGCTTTATTAATAATAATATTATTTCTTTTTCTTCTTTCAGTATAGAGGACAGTTAATTAAGGAGTGTACAAGTAGTAGGTAGGTATAATATGTTAGAACTAATATTCCCCATTTGTTAAATCCGTTCATACTAATTTAGGTGGTGATTGGCCTACTGTTACCACGCTGGCCAGACGGGTTGGTATAAGGTTTTATTTCGAGTTTTCCTTCTCTAGCACAGTTGTTATGGCGCGATTTTCCCCTTGTCACCTCCTAGTAAAGATGGCGGGTGGTCGTTGGATGCGGGCGGCACAAAATCGCTCGCTGTGGCGGAAATTAGGTGAGGCCTATGTTCAGCAGTGGACGTCATTGGGCTGTTATGATGATGATGAATCCAAGTGTCATAGTTAAGTACTAGTGTATTTACAATTTACTTTATTAACATGTGATTGATATACATGATTATTTATTCAATACCGTTGCCCAATTGTCACTTAAATAACCAAATTTGTATTTTTTAAAACTTCTTATACCAACTTGGTACCAAAATAAAGATTTTACACAAAAATACGATAACACAACAACATGGAATCAAAACAAGTGAATATGGTCAAGTCAATCGATCCTCGTTATCAAGGCGACCAAATTCCACCATCCCTAGGGTGTTCAATGGGTGGTGGTAGGTGAAGAGGGAGGGGAGGAATTAGCAGCGCTTCATTGAATCGCAATTAAAAGAGGGAGCTAAGGAAGTGATATGGAGTTACGGAGTCCACGGGTGAAAGAACTTGGACTAATTCTTAACTTGCCGAGGGTAAAAAGATGTGGGACGACATGTTTTGATCGTCGACTTTACGAGAAAGTTAATTGATTGTTAAGTAAGGGTTTATACGGACTACGAGTAGACGGTTTAAGAGGTTTTATACAGAGAAATGGCAACATCGCAATTAAGTATCATATTTAGTGGGTTTAGATTTTTATAATTTAATCGGCGCAATTTTTTTTTAATATTTTCCATACATTGTTTAGGATTACGTGAACTTGTATCAACAAGTAAAAAATAATTAAAAAAATAAAATAACCCGACTGCATAAAATCAACAGATAAGCAACGTACTAAATAGACCGAAAAATTGTTGTAATTATTATTCCTAATTAAATTTAAATATATAACATTATGTATATATTTGTATTCTTCATTTGATTCCCTTTATTTTGATACCCCACTCGATACGTTTGGTTAAAAAAAAAATCTAACTTCTTATAATTTGGCGCCAAATGTCCGCCGTTTTGTCTTTTTTTTTACAATACCTATCTAAGGACACTTGGGTTTTTGAGAAGAATCTAACGATACCTTAATTGTTCAAATCCATCCAGGCGTTTGGAAGAAACGTGGGAATAAAGAAATATACAAACATACAAGATACGCGTGAAAAACTATACCCGTCCTGTCAGTCGGGTAAAAAGTAAGTATTCGTAATGCTTACAGTTATTTGACAATGAAAAAAACGCCCTGCAAGTTCCAATGTGTTATTTGCATTCAAATAGAACTGTAAACGCAATGATTTCGTACCTTTACCTTTCAACTAATTCTAAAAAGCGTATTGAAAACATTTAAAACAAATAGCTCCGATCAAATTTAATAATAAAAATCGAAAATCACGAAATATGATACTAAATTGCGATGTAGCCATTTCTCTGTATGAACCCTGTTAATACATTTAATTTAGAAATAACTTCTTTAAAATATACTAGAAATCGCACGGGGCCTCGCTCCCGTCTTTCTTTATTTGGCCACTGCTCAGCTCCTAGTGACTATTGCCAGAATTGAATTATCATTGATTGCACAAAATTTGTGTAAAAAAGGCGGGCTTAATGCTAAAAGCATTCTTTACCAGCCAACCTTTGGGTGATGCAGAGATGAAAACAGGTGTCAAGTATATTAAAAACGCTAAAGAATACTAAATAAAGTCATACTAATAAAATACATATTTTTTTATAAGTTTTGTTAAGTAATTGATGTATGCTATGATATACAGGCGTTTTGAAACTTTGGGTAAAATAATAAAATTATATTTCACCACATTCACACAGCGCCATCTAGTCCCAAATTAAGCAATTGTATTTGCTTGTGTTATGGTTACTAAACAACTGATATACTACTTAAATACATTTATTTTTGTAAATACATACATATTATAGATATTTCGTTGCTGACTGTATCACACAGTAGACGTGAACAGTGTAAGGTGATCTCACAATACAGGTTCGCATATCATAGTCCCAGCTTTGCGAACATAATCCAAATAACGTACACCTATAATATCAGTTTCGTAAATCAAAAAGCGGTCCCCAACCCAACCTACCAATTACGTATCTAGTTCTAGAAAAAATAACACCTATAAAGTGAGCCAACAACGTGTAAGGTCCTAATAACGTATTCAAACATCATAATCCAACCAGCGAAGGTAATGATAGCAATCTGTTGGCAATAAATCCTTAATGGCCTATCGGTTGTCCACCGTACTTGTGGGTGATGCTGCAGTACTAGGGGCATTCGGGTATTCGAGATGGACACGATGTGAAAACGATATTATGTCGATAATATAACGATATTATATTTTGGACATTGATTTAAAAGATCACACTAAGAGTTATATTTTTTTTTGTTTGTTAGCAGGGTATAATTAATTTATATGAAAAAACATACTTATTTTGATATATATAACATTCAAACCGAAATAAATAACAACATAAACATGTAGGAGCATGTAGGTATACATAGGAGAAAAAAGTCATTAAAACCTAATTAAGCGCATGCTTATAAATATTTAACTTTAGTCAAGGTGAAAAGAAAGCAGAAAGAGAACTAAGTGACTTTAAAACGACCGACAAAAAAACATTAACGTACTCATTTTAGATACTTATTTAATTTCAAATATTCCAAAAAATATTTTATTTGATTCAAAATTTATTATTGCTACTATAATAAATGCGAAAGTTTGGATATTTGGATGGATGAATATTTTTGTTACTCTATTACGCTAGAGTGGCTGAAAGGTTCTGTATGAAATTAGGCATAAAAATAGATTATCTACTAGAATAGCACATAGGCTCTTTTACATACCATGCAGGCAGAACCGCGAGCGGACGCTAGTAGTTTCAAAAATATTGATTAAAACAGTAGTGATATTGTTGAAAATGAACTTCAGGATTTAAGTATCGTTGTAATTCTCGTCTCTCAGAATGAATGGTGGCGTAGGCCGTAGCCTGCGGGCTGCGGCGCCGATACGCGAGTGAACTTTCACCACGTGTCCGCGCCTCCAGATATCCTCAGATTTATACCTCGCCGGCTTCTAAGTTCTAAGGTGAGCTTGATAATACTGTCTCTTGACTAACACTTTAACTTCGCTTTGGGATTTTTTTTTTATCAAGATGGAGTATTTAAGTTTTTATCGTCACTTGTTTTTACTTCGATGTATTTTTGGTTACAAAACGAACTAATGTGTTTTGTTCCACGACCCTAAAATAAAAATAAATCTTTCTGTAATTCGTCCCATTTTGTATCATTGGGTTCAAATTGTCTTGGGTCTTGGATCTGTGAATTAATCACTAAACGGTGTTAAAAGGATTAAAATCTAAGTATCTATTATTTCTCTATTTTTTTTCGTTTCACAAAATTATATCACAGTGTGCATGGGTAATTTGAATTTTTAATATCACAATATTTTTACTTCGAAAATTTTTGGTAAGATAACAATAACATTTTTCCACATCACGTTCAACTCACTTCAGTCATCATAAACATGGCGACCATCTTAGCCACAATAATATTTCCTCCATACTGACCCATACAACATACATTCTACAATAAAATAATAATGTCGTATTCATATAATCATGCATTACATCATACAGGCCGTAGCTCCAACCCACAGTCGTCCAGTGACAGGCAAGCCGCCGGCAGCCTACCACAATGGGGATTGTTCTCTGTATTGATCATTAGATAGTAAGCCTCCTGCAAATCGTACCTTATTATTTATTGAGCTTGAAACCTAACGACCAGGCTTTTGTATGCTTGTATGCTTGGATAGGTGTATGCATGAGTGGGGATGGGAACCGCTTGTTAAGTATATAATATTGTTGTAATGTTCGCTATGTATGAACGGTGTATGAAGATGGCTATGATATCATTGTAACGGTTTGCGTATTATTGTTATGAAAATATACAACAGTGTTTTAACTGGATAGTTTTGTTATGAAATTGCTATATTGTTGATTATTATACTATTATTTAGTAGGATTATAAATTGATTATATTTAATGTTTAAGGCCGAATCAGAGAGCTTACTCGCAATCGGAACATTTGACTAAGCCAATTTTGGTTTTGTTATCTAATGTTTGAGAATTACAGCGCCCATAGGCCCCGTATTTTAATTTAAAAATAATAAATAGATAGATTTGCCGAGTTTTGTTGCAAATTCTCTCTAAAATCTAGTGCATTATAAAATCTTTTAGGACATTGTTAATTAGCTGAAACAAGAAAACGAAAAGAATGTGACACTTTTAGCTTTATTTTTGGACAATATTATTATTAGCTGTAATTAACTGCCTAGAAATATTTGTAAAATTAAGGGCCTTCCCTCGGTTTTGCACCAAAAACGGCTTTTTTCTGAAGCCTACTCCTCCTAAACGACTTGTTCGAAAAATTTGAAAAAAATATATTTTGATAATTGATCTATCTACTACATTTTCAACATATGAAATTTTCGTACGACTAATACTTTTGCCTCAAAAAATATTTTAAGTTGAGATATATTTTATCTTAAAATCCCTAAAACTTTAAAACGGCTTTATAGTTTGAAATTATTTTTACACTGATAAATTGGTGGTAAAATTTACTTTAATCTGAACATAGCATATGTAAATCGATCAATATTTTCTTAAGAAAATAGGCCATAATACGATTTCTGTACGTTAGAAATTCAAAGGTGCTCTGCGCGGGCGCGGGCGGCAGACAGGCGTTAGCCTTCAGACGGGAAGGCTGTGTCGCTCGTTGCTCCATTTTTACTATCGACTGAATATAGTGCTTACAGGTATAATATACACACAAACAGCGAGCGCGGCGGGACGAGTAAATATATCTAAGGTGTCACGCAGAGCCGTCACGTCTTTCTCGCTGTGTGCCGAAACCTTTTGTGCAAATATTTATGAACTTTAATATTTTTTTTTGAATTTTCTGACGACTACTCCTCCTAACCGTTTAGAAGGAGTAATCTTTTTGCCCCATCGGCCATTAGTTCTGCGAGCTATATTCTCAAACAAAATATTTCAAATGATCCAATAAAATGGTTTACAATTTATAATAGTAGTTTATAACGTAATTACAAAGTAAGTGTTGTAAACAAAACATTAAATTCATCAATGAAAATAGGTAAATATTTTTTTTAATACAAAAGTAAGTTAAAATAGTTATTTATTTAATTATAATTTACAAGATAAAATAATTATCTTCGATACTAATAATAAATAAGTACCAATAAAACTATGTAAGTACTTACATAAATACCGAAAGCAAAACATTGAAATTAAAAAAATCTCAATACATAAAAATATTGGCAAACAAATAATTGTGTACACGAGTCCTTTAAACTCTCTATACAAAATAAAATACCAATTTTAAAACTGTTATTCCGGAATCGTAGGTAAAAATGCCGAGGTAGAAGCGCATGTCTGCGTTTACGCTTATTCTGTGACCATTGTATTATAGTGTGCGCGAGTTGGCAAAGGAGCGGGGATATGCAGTGAAATAAGCTAAGCTCCACCCATACTCTCAAGGTCATTGGCGACTAGTTACGCCTTAACAGCACTTGATAAAAAATTAAGAGACATTCTCGAAGTGTAGTATTATATAATATTATTAGTCTAATTAGTATTAACATAATCACGAAAACTATGTTTGCTGAGCACACAAAATTTACGTTCCAAGCCAGTTCAAATATGCTATTATTAGAGTCATACATTTCAATTTGTTTGTAATGTGTATTTTGAGCCTAAATAAATAAAAGCTATATTTAACCATAATATAAGAATGAAGTTCATGTTATTTCTAACATGAACATGACGTTTTTGTAGCTAGTTATCTATTAGGTAAGTATATTATATAATGTATAGAATACTGTCATCTTATTCTATTCCATCAACATAATTACAGACGAGTCGAACAGGATATGGCCTCAGACGTACCTACAGCGCATATAAACTGACCAGACATAATCACATGTAATTTGATGTCAATCGAACGTACGACGATCTTTGACATTGAATCAAAAATCCATCGGTAAAATGAATAAAAAACACAAAATAATTTGACAAAAAAACACGTCACGACGAAAAACCATTCGTTGTTCTGTGATTACGTCTGATTACTAGTCTCCGATAATGGTATTGAGAAACCACTTTATCTAGGTCTGCCTTGCACCTCTTGATATATGCATTTGTAGAGCACAGAGGGGTTTTAAGAGATATTATCGACGGTCTTGGTATAATGGTTTGTGGAAAGGTTACTGAGCAAAACACATGTCTGACAAGCATTGACGGTGGTATAAAAGACTACCTTGTAAGTCAGAGGCGTCACGAGAAATCACGTTCAATGATGATTGTGTGTAATTAGAGGCGCAAATTAAATAAATTAAAAGATAGATTTTTTGGTAGCGTGACTGTTGGTATGTCAATGTCGCAACTGTGATGTTTGAATAATTGAGTAACCTCTGTTTGTTTTTGATGGTAACTCAGAAGGTCCTATCTGTTGATAATTGCTGTATATTCAAATGAAATGAAATTGGTGGCGGGACAAATGCAAAAATTTGCGAAGTGTGTGTTTGTATTTTATGTTTATTTAATGGGACAAAGGTGGTTATTATAGTCTATATAGGCCTGCATCACGGGGAATAATCACATGTGTGATACCGACGCTTTAAATTCCAATCAAAATTAAATCTTTGGCATGTAGCTCATTCCACGACTGCAGTGTATTTTGCCATAAACGTGGATCATCATTACAACCTATAATCGTCCCACTTTTAGGCAGGGGTCTCCTTCAAAGAATGTGGAGGGAATTTAACCTACTATACCACGCTGGCCAGACGGATTGGTATAGGGTTTGTTTCGAATTTTCCTTTTCTCGCTGTGCACCCTTAGTCGCCTTTTACGACACCCACGGGTTAAGATGGGGTAGTGACATTATGTATTCTTAATCCGTCAATACACGGATAATATATAAACGTGGATAGTTGGACAGTGTTTTATTAATGTTGGCTACAGTATGTTTTTATATCAATTTTATAGTCAAATCAACCTTAAAAACAGCTTTAATATTAGGTTTTTTTATAATAATACGGGTCACTCGCGTAAGGAAGGCGGGACTGCCGATCGGGTTTCCTCACGTGAGTGACTCGTAAAAAAATAAGTCTACATTTCACATTCGTTTTAATATTATTGTAGTTATAATACCTATAATACCTATTTTTCTATATTTTTTTTTATAATTTTTAATACGTAGGGTGTATTAAAAATTATAAAAAAAAAATATAAAAAAATATACCATACATAATTATTAATTATGTATGATATATTATTACCTATTTCTTTTTGTAGTAGGCTAAATTCCCTCCAAAATGTATGGACAAGACCCGTGCCCAGCAGTGGGACACTTAAGGATTGTAATGATGATACCTATTTGGACTCCAGGACACAAAATACTGATGTTGCCTACAAGGTCGTCAAGCTAAATGGGACTGTGCCACGTAAAAATTCAGTCGCATGTCTAACGAGCTGTGAGCTAAAATTATCACCTCGTGGTGCTCTGTGTTTGCAAATCAGCACTGTGGTAGACATCGGAAAATTGTGAAATAAGTTGGACATATTCTTATACATATCACTAAAGACTGTGGTGAGATAGAATTCAGGGGTAGACTTTTGCCCAACAGTAAGATGACACAAGCAAGTAACTGTAAATAGGTATGTACATAATTTCTGCCGAAATATTTGAAGTTATTTATATCGGATTAATTTAACATACATACTAGAAATAGAAAATATTATGATGCTAAGTTACGTTATAATCCTAATTATATAGTAACATAAAAATTGATATCTTATTGAAACTCGTCATCAAAGGTGCTCACAGTTCATCAACAAATTTAGTAGTTTAATCGGCGCAGGCGTCACAATTACGAGTTTCCTTAATAACATGCGAAGTACATGAGACGTTCTGTACAATTAAAAATATCAGTGAAACGCCGCTAATCACCAAAAAACAATAAAGTTCGGAAGACATTAGAATCGATATAGAGAAATTGACATAGCCGATCAAAGGCGGCATTCGTTTTCAATAAAACATATTGACTAATAATGAACACGGCCCGTAATCGGGACCGATCTGTCGTGAGAACTTCAAACCGTTAACTAAGACTTTTACAACTATTGATTGGGGCTACAAAGTTCACGATTGAACAGGGAAGTCATAGTCAAAATATTTATTTTATATAGATTAAATACATGATACTTATGAATGCCATACAAATAATAATAATAATCTTTATTTGGAATAAATAACAAGTTTCACAAATAACAATTGAAAAGATGATATCTGAGGAAGTAATAAAACTGTGTTACAGATACCAACGCCCTCTCCCGAGTTACAATAAATTTTCCAAAATAATAAAGTATGTAATGCACCAAAATAATAAAACACTAAGAAGTTATAATAGTAAATGAAAATGTAAAGAAATTAAACAAATTAAATTAAACTGATGTGTGTTGAGTGAGAGTGAGTGAAAGTATGCGTGTATATGAGTGTGAGTGTATATGCGTGTGGGAGACAAAGCCAAAAAAAGGAGTCAGCAAGTTTGCCTAAGGCCAGTTCACTGACGAACTCCAGTTCACTGGATGAAAATCTCAAGCAAAAAACAAACCAGTAATAGTGGTGGGTCAATAGTTAATCCATTCTAGAATGACTGTTACCGTGGCGCAGTGGTAAAGGTGGTGGCTTCGCTACTGCACCGTCGTGCTGGGTGACGTGGGTTCGATTCCCACACGAGACAAATATTTGTATCGAGTCTGGATGTACTTTGTGTCCGTTATTTGCATGTTTGTAAAGCTCCCCGCGACACAGGGCTTGTTAATAAAGCGGACGTTGTCTTTTTTAAAAAACAAAAAAAAAGCAATTGCCTGTCAAAAACTAACCAACTATTATTTATATATCTAGTTGTACTTTGTACCTGAATATATTAGTGTTTCTATTTTTGACAGCTGTTATATAAAAAAGATCTATCAGGATGAAATAAAAACGTTCTAATCTTCGTGGTAATACCGCGTTAATCGTATTATTAAACAATCACATCAGCAAAACAGAAGTGAATATACTAACAGCTTATAACACATTATATTGTGATAATCTGCACCAGTTTACTATGAGATTATCTTTTGATCTGTAATATTGATTTGAATCCTTATAATCTGTATTCAAATGTACAATGTAATTATTATGCAATTGATAAGTTCAATGCCATTTTATTATTTATTCCAATATTAAACGTATTTAAAATTGAAAGGCACATAGGCCTTCTTTTTAAACGACTTCAAAAAAGGAGGAGGTTATATGTTCGACTGTATGTATTTTTTTTTTTTTATGTATGTTCAACGATTACTCGGAGATGCCTGAACCGATTTAAAAATTTCTTTTTTGTTTGAAAGGGTATACTTCCGAATTGGTCCCCTATTCATCACGTTAAGTTCTGATGATGGAATCTCAGGGAAATCGAAGGCAACCCTCGAATTTTATAGGCACATGTTACGTGTTTCATATATTTTTTAAAGTTATTCAAGTATTTACGTCTGATAGTCAACATCTCATGTTGATGAGCTGGTGATGGAAGGTATAACTCCTTAACTGTTAGGAGTTGGAGGATAATTCTTTCGACTTTATAGGTTCTTATAAACCAATAGTTGTATTCTTGTAGGTTATTTAGGTGAGCTGATACTGGAAGGTATAACTCCTTAACTATTAGGAGTTGGAGGATAATTCTTTCAATATTATAGGTACTTATAAACCTACAGTTGTATTCTTGTAGGTTATTCAGGTGAGCTATCAGTGGAAGGAATAACTCCTTGACTCTTAGGAGTTGGAGGATAATTCTTTCGACATTATAGGTACTTATAAACTTATAGTTGTATTCTTGTAGGTTATTCAGGTGAGCTGTCACTGTAAGGTATAACTCCTTAACTTTCAGGAGTTGGCGGATAATTCTTTCAACATTATAGGTACTTGTAAACCTATAGTTGTATTATTGTAGGTTATTTAAGTGAGCTGTCACTAGAAGGGAAACTTCTTAATGTTTAGGAGTAAGAAGATGATTTCTTTAAATATCACATCCATGTATAAACCTTAAGTTGTGTTATTTCAAGTGTCTGAGGTGAGAGCTCTTGATGAAAGATAAAGTTGTATAATTCAAAGGAATTCTTAGATGATATTTTAAGTTTTCGATATAGTATCTAACCTGCATTGTATACCTATACTTGTTACCTGTCGCATTTTATAGGAAAAAAGAAAGACATAAAAAGCTGAGAGTTTTGAGATTCCTCTATTCTACAATCAGGTTGTGTTGTTAGAATATTTAAATAGACGTTCTCATCTATCAAAGATTCTTTAATTTGGTTTTCCGTCTTAGTTTGCCAGCCAGTATTATTAAATCTGCTAGATAAAAAGTACACTAAAAATGGAAAAATAAACTATTTTTAACAAAAAAATATTAAAACGACTTCAAATCAGTACTAAAAAGCGAAAAATAAACTGAATTAGATATTTAATTCCAAGCTAAAACTACCTACCTACCTGTTTAAAGTATAATACCCTATTACTAATTTGTTTGAAGTCGGTGCCAGCCTAATGAGGTTGTATCACTCAGTTTGAGCCGTCCACTAGGTACGACCACACGCAAGTGCGAGGTGGTGTGAAGTAGCGAGCGGTAACAGATGTACGTACTAAGTAGTACGTAGCTTAACAAACTCTTTAGGCTTGGCACCGACTTCAAACAGATTAGTAATAGGGTATTATACTTTAAACAGGTAGGTAGGTAGTTTTAGCTTGGAATTAAATATCTAATTCAGTTTATTTTTCGCTTTTTAGTACTGATTTGAAGTCGTTTTAATATTTTTTTGTTAAAAATAGTTTATTCTTGGTTGTGTTTCTCTGCTCTAGATAAATCTCTAATTATTCATAATCCCCATCATCTTAACTTAACAGCGATGGTGGCTGAATGGATAAGGGACCGGCGGCGGCGCGCAAATCACGCGGTCCGAGTTCGATCCCGACCGGCAGTACCAATGTGGATTTCACTTTGTGAAATTTATATGTACTAGTCAAGTGACATGATCTGCTAACGGTGAAGGAAAGCATCGTGAGGAAACCCACATACCCTAGAAGAAATTCTATGAATATGTCTGATCCACCAACCCGCACTAGGCCAGCATGAGTGAATTATGGCCTAAACCCTCTCGTCTCTATAGTTAGAGAGGAGACCCGAGCCCAGCAGTGGGCCTTAATAGGTTGCTGATGAACAATCTTAACAAATTAATGTCAAGAATACATAATTTTACACCCTAGAGTATATTATTATGCCTGTTATAAAACTGTAGGTAAAGTTATTCGTCTATACTTATCATGTGTAATTAGGTTTGTAAATCAGTTAAGCATGTAAGTTTATTTAGCTCACTCTATAACATAAACGCCCCCGCTTCCGCGCTCTTCTCGCTCACGAGCCCTACACTTACCCGCGACTTTTACAACAGGCACACTCAAAAGAAATCCACCTATTTTGAATTCGTCACGCAATTTGTCAATCAATTTGCCGTCACCGGTCCATAGATCGTCCAGACTCCATTATATGTCAATTTATATACATAAAAAACATCTCTTTGGGTTCGCCGCTCGCATATTAATTCCTATAAAATTAATTGCGATGACAAATCCATTAATTTAAATTGCCTCAACTGGTTCCGTCATGTGATAAGCGTAGTGTTCATATTCTTGTAGTTTTGAGCTTTAAAATTTGGACTCCTTATAGAATGTTCTTTGATTTGTTGGACAATTTGTATTAATTAGTATATTTATATATTTGAGATGCAATTCTGCTATACTGACTATATTGACTGGCCTTTTGGTCTAGTGGTTAGTGACCCTGACTGCTAAGCCGGAGGTCGTGGGTTCGGTCCCCACCCAGGACAAATCTTTGTGTGATGAGCATGAAGGTTTGTTCTGTGTCTGGATGTCATTTATCTATAATATGTATGTATTTACAAAAAAAAATGTGTTTAAGTAGTATATCAGTTGTTTAGTACCCATAAGACAAGCAAATATAATTGCTTACTTTGGGACTAGATGGCGCTGTGTGAATGTGGTAGAATATTATTATTATATTATTATACTTATGGCTGTGGCGAATGAAAGCCTTATCTTATCCTATCCTACTAATATCTATACCTACATATCTATATAACCGGGACCAACTGCTTTTTCGTGCCTTCCGAAGCACGGAAACGCTCCAGAATGAAATTGCGACAAACGGTCACCCATCATGGACAGACCTTACCGAATGTTGCTTAACCTCGATGATCGTAACGATGATGCTTATCCTTTAAATTTAAAACATGAATAATATTTAAACGTTCAATATCTACAGAATGCATAGATTTTTCCACGTCCTAGCAATTAGTTTTTTTATGAAGTTAGTTACTGACACTTAGATTATAATATATATATCACCATACCAATTTATATTAATAGCTTCATCATTCCGATGTAATTGAGTGTTGCAAATAGACGAATACCTAAACGATGGGTACATAAATATTAATTTTGTGTTTTTAGAATTTCATTTGCATAAGCCAGCTTCGCCAGCATCGCTGGCTGTGGCGGAAATTAGGTGAGGCCTATGTTCAACAGTGGACGTCATTGGGCTGATATGATGATCATGATGATGAAGCCAGCTTCAATGGTATCCTAAACATGCTCGCACAATGACTGAATGTACGCATGAAAACCATTCTGTTATTCACATTGGATGTTTTAAGGTTGGGACAACAATGAAAATTGTACATCAAATTAATAATATAATATTTTTACCACATTCACACAGCGCCATCTAGTCCCAAATTAAGCAATTATATTTGCTTGTGTTATGAGTGCTAAACATCTGATATACTACTTAAATACATTTTTTTTTGCAAATACATATTATTATAGATAAATTACACCCAGACACAGAACAAACAATCATGCTAATCACATAAAGATTTGTCCTAGGTGGGAATTGAACCCACGACCTTCGGCTTAGCAGTCGGGGTCACTAACCACTAGACCAACAGGCCAGTCAAATCATTAAAAAATCATTTCTTAACATAATAAGAGCCCTAAGGGATCAATCTTATATAAACGTTTTGTAATTTATTAATTTTATTATAATTCAATGTTGACATTTCGAGCACACCCTATTAGCTTGAATCATCATCATATCAGCCCAACGACGTCCACTGCTGAACATAGGCCTCACCTAACCTTACGCCACTGCGAACGGTCCTGTGCCGCCTGCAACCAACGGCCGCCCGCAACCCTGACCAGGTCGTCGGTCCATCTGGTGGGGGGCCGTCCCACGCTGCTCCTTCCAATACGTGGCCGCCACTCGAGAACCTTTTTCCCCCATCGGCCATCAGTTCTACGAGCTATGTGCCCTGCCCACTGCCACTTTAGCGATGCGATTCGGTGAGCTATGTCGACAACTTTAGCTTGAATAAAGAAAATATATTATTTTTATTATTTTATGATTCTTAATTGTATTAAAATGGGCCCGTAAACGTTTGCTAAGTGTTTTAAAAGAAAAACAGTAGATTTGGCTACATAACTTACTGATTAAAGTTAAAGTTAATTGTTAGAAGATTCGATTCTTCGTCAGGTAAGCAAATGAAAACGGTTATATCAAATAATATTTCACGACTTTCCTCCAGAACAGTTAGGTATATAAACATCAAAAATATTTTCTCCAAACATTAAAATAAAAATTACAGTTTTAATATTTTGAAAATATGTTTTTATGATCACGACGTGACAAAGCATTTATATGTTACGACTATTGTGATAGACATCAAGTATTTAACTGTTATATCTGTTATCGACCTCGATAGTCACCTTCAAAGTAACGTCTATTTAATAAAATATCTATACACACATCGAAATATCCCCTAACAACTCGATATGTCCCTTAATCGATAGTATACACGATCCGAATCGAAATGCGTGCAATTAAGTAGCATTGACTCGAATACCTATCGATTTAAACTATCGATAAAATTGTGCGTGAATAAAGGTTTTATTGGTAGGCATCATTATTTTGTGCCATTACTATTTTTGTTTTAAACGTTCGGGTTGTTGATTTGAATATATATTTTTAGAAAGTGCCGCGTTTTTTGAACTAGGTCGTGTAATTTTCATCAAGAACTGTCAGATAAAAATATTATTTATTTATTTTATTATTGATCAATAAGAAAATAATAATATGCTTTGCTATAGAGGTTTATCCTTGATGAGTCCACTTGTATATTTGGTATTGAAGTATTTCTTATGTAATTGAAACTTACACTTAGTTTAACCATCCAGCCATTACCTATTTGGCTTGAAGGTCAACCTTTCAGCTTTATGAGTAACATTATGATAGATAGATAGATAGATAGATAGATAGGTAGTTTATTGACTTAAACAATATTAAAACAGAGCCACCAGATAATGAACATTATTCTAGCTGCAGCGGTCAGCACAGGTACACTCCCATGCTAGTTTACACTGTGTTACAGGAGTGACAAGGATATTCCCGAACAGTACGCCTACAGCTATCTTAGTTCGATTTGCAAATTGGAGGTGGGTACATGATTTATGAACATGAATTATGTATGAACACGTCTTATTTTCATTAAAAAAAATGTTTTCTTTAGCAAAATAGGGATCTGATGTAAAACACACATTATTTTGACTCAAAACTCTAATCATAAATTTGGGAGTTAATTTATTTCTGTAGGTACAGAAACATTATTAGATGAAAAATGTTTACGTATGTGAACATTCAACAGGCATTTTGACATTCAGTTTAATTTTGTTTTGTTATCAAATTTTTGAAAATACTTTTATATATATAGACTGGCCTGTTGGTCTAGTGGTTAGTGACCATGACTACTAAGCCGGAGGTCGTGGGTTCGATCCCCACCCAGGATAAATCTTTGTGTAATGAGCATGAAGGTTTGTTCTGTGTCTGCGTGTAATTTATCTATAATATGTATATATTTACAAAAAAATAATATTTAAATAGTATATCAGTTGTTTAGTACCCATAACACAAGCAAATATAATTGCTTAAATTGGGACTAGATGGCGCTGTGTGAATGTGGTAAAATATTATTATTATTAAATATTACTTACTTAGGTATTTAAAGGGTCTTTTGTTAAGATTCTTACACAATAGAATAAAAGCTATGTTTTCAATTAAAAGAAAGTTGTCTTGTATTAGATATTTCTTCACCGATCCACATTATTATTCCGATGACACTATTAGTACAAGTCAGAGGTGCCATCAGACATGTTTTTTATTCAATATTTAGAAATCATGTTGTGTAATATCAATACATGTCACGTCAATTAACCATTGGTGTTTATAATACCAATTTGTAGAAAGTAATACTTGACGAACAAGTAAATTGAAGTGTCTAAGGTGTGTGTTTTGAGTGAGCCAGTGATTGATGTACAGAATACAATGTGGAACAGCGTCTGCATATTATGAAGCATAGTTCTAGGCTACATTAGAATTATTTATCTTTCTTCTGCCTCGGTGGCGCAGCGGGAAGTGTACGACTGCTGTGCAAGAGGTCCTGGATTCGATTCCCGAGTTAGGTGCATATGGTTTTTATAATGAAATTCTAGTATTGAGTGTTCCCGAAGTTTTGTAAACAAATGTTTTCGGTTGATGACTATAGTGTCAGAATATTTGTGATGGTGAGCCTATACTCACCCCCTATTTTATGGGACCAAAAATAGCTGGCGAAATGTGGGTGTGCTACACATCTGCCTACACCTTCAGGGAAACAGGCGTGACGCAATACATTTTTTGAAAATTTTTCAGCTGATTTATGCCAAATGTGCCAGCTTCCGAACATGCTCCAAAATCAAAAATGAAAATATTTAATGTTGTTTCAAATATGTATGAATCATCATTATTACCATCATTTAGTTTTATTTTCATATAGTTTCATTTTAGTGGAGGGCATTTAGCCTATAAATACTATGCTGGCAAGATAGTTTGGCATAGGGTTATCTTCGAATTTTTCATTTCTCGCAGTGTTGTTTTATGCTTATAGTCGCTTAGTCGCCTTTTACGACACTTACGGGTTGAAATGGGGTAGTGACATCATGTATTCTTAATCCGTCAAAATAATGTCGGCGGCGGAGTCGCGGGTGTTAGTTAGTAACTACATAATCTTGAAATCCAAAAGATAAAAAACTACAACCGCCAATCATCATTCATCAAATTAACAGTCAATAATCGATAGGGTGGTCGATTTAATCAAAACAATCTCGTGTACAGCACGAAAATGTTTTAACTTCAATACAAAAACGTGCTTACTTTTACTCAAACATGTCGGTTAACTTCGGTCAACATCGTATGTATTGACGTTCATCTCATCACAAATTGAATATTGAAGGTGCATTCCGTTGGTCACGCATAGGTACGCCTACCACGATGATGATGTATGTACATATTGTACATACTATTTATTTATTTATTTATTTAATTAGACTTACCAACAACTACTTATACTAATACATTTATCTTTTACATAATAAAGGACATATTGGTATAGCAGCCATTTACAGGCAAGTACAGCATGCATAAAATATCCAAGTAGGTACAAAAAAAATTGCTAAATTAAAAATTGTACAAATAAATAAGTGTAAGTATTAATAAAATTAAATTACAAATATATTTTCAATGTTCATTAAATTATGTAATTAAAATTGTAAGTATGTTTATAATATAAATACAGATAGGCCAAAACTAAGATTTTTTATTTATTGATCATTTTAATATTTGGTTAACATTTTTGCGGAACATGGTAAGTGAGTCAGCGTGCACAACTACGACATCAGAGCAACTGTTACTATAGGTATATACGCAGATATGCTAGTACTGTATCGAACGTACCATGACCAAATAGGTGACGTTCTAAAGAAGGGACAGATCAGGAGTACCCTCAACCGGCGAGAATGCATGGAAAGACTGATGAATGTTGAAGAAGCCAAAGATGTATGTCAGAATCGTAGCAAGTGGAAGGAAATGGTCTCTGCCTGCCCCTCTGTTGGGAAAGAGGCGTGATCTATAGGTATGCATGTATGTATGTTTCATATTTATGTGGCATGGAACTTCTAACATAGTATTATATCCATTACAACCATAATACGAAACACAATTTTCTCTTGACACCGAATTTAGGCCGCTATCTCTCCTTTGTCTTATAAATTATTTAAATAGAGAACAATGCGTGGTCAGATGTGCCTTTGTTTACTTGTAGGAGCTATTGTCGGACGCACTTACCGTAAAATTACCCATCTACAGTACTATGTAGTATATAATATACGGTAGGTAGGCCCCGCTATTGTCTTTTGCAATCATTGCGTTGTTTCATTGGACGACCCGTTCCTGACAATTACTTGAAACGACAAATTCATATGCCGTGACATCCGCAATATTAAACCACAGTGTAAAGAAATAGCTGTATAAATAACTAGTGCATCAATATTTCAGTGGATCTTTTGTTATTTTGTAATTACTCTGTGACTGTTATTTGACAATTTTAAATTTGCGTGTTCTAAATTTATGTGGCATCTGATTGGTACTCTATTAAAGTGTTGTTTAAGTTTAGTTTAGCAATGAGTTTGTACTGTTGTGTGTATATGTATGTTGGTAAGTAAGTAAGTGTTGGTTGTCACGGTTTGGTGGTTGCATGTTGCCTCACTGTCCGAGGTTGCTAAAGCTGTCATAGATAATGTGCTGTGCTGATGATTATACTGATATGTGTAACGGAGTCTCTTCATGCCGTGAGTTTGTATTGAACGATTTTTTTATTTCTTTCGCTCCGCCATCAAGTTTGTGTTTGCGTTTTTTTAAAGGAGTTGTTTTTAATTGCATATTTAAGTAAGAACTGTGACATGATGAATGTGCAATAAGATACAGCTGTGAAGTGTACTTTATTGCATCAAAAGTATTTCTGTAATGAAATAGGTGAATTTTACAAAAGATACGTATATTCACGACTCTTAGTCAGCAGAGGGGTAGACAGAGACTATTTCTTTCCATTAAAGATGCACACAGTATTAAAAATAGAAAACTTATCTTAATAATATCAGTTAATTTTTTTTAAGTAATTAAAATAATTACGTGGCTACAGTAGTTATAACTCTTTTGGTAAATTATATTGGGTAATTTATGACCGGAAAAACTCTCATAACTGAGTTTTCCAAGGAAATAGGTACGGTATGGAGAATTGTCAACGGGGAATTTTATTCCACAACCACAGCGTTCGTGGGTGAGAATTTCGCCGGAATTTTGTAACATAATGTTAAAAATATTATTTTAAAGATTAAATCTATGTGAAATAAATTTTGCTCTCTTGACGAAGCACAGAAAGAAATTTTATACAAAACCAAATCAACGAATCTAAAATATTCCACGACGTTAATAAAACAGTCTTAGTATTTTGTCAAAAAAGAATGGTTTCGCTCGAGGGCGTAAGAGTGACGGTGTTATTATGCAAATCCGTCGCCATGGTCAAGGGGACCCTGAAGTTTTAATAAGAGAAAGCTCACATGGTGTGCAAGGACACTAACACCTAAATATTGTAAACATTTTTTATGGACTTCGGTCCGAAATAAAGATTTATTATATTATATTATATTGTGATAAAACTTTTAAATGCACACCTGGGGAAGTAATTGTCCTCCTCCGCACTATAAAAGATGTAACCTTACAAATTTTAATGTATGCCCCGGTATTATTTCTACCCGACTAATGCCTATAAATATTTTTTTTCTCCAAAAATGAAGGTCTAATTCAAAGGTAATCGAATTGAATATTCAAAAACGAAAAAAATGTAAACTAAAAGAAAATAGTAAAAATTATGTTTGATGAAAATTCTATGCGTATTTTAACATGTTAAAAGGCAAGAACAACATAATGATATGTAGAAAATGATGGATAGTAATACCGTGGAATCTCACACTAACAAAAAACATAACAAAACCCTGAGAACTTACAATAGTAACACAAATACCACTTGTCAGAACAAAATCACTTGAACTACATTATTTTTAACTTTAACTTAACAAATGAATGATAAACTATATTAATCATTCGTCTAGTTAAAACAAGATAGTATTTATGTGATTACCAAGTTTCTAAATTATGGTAATTATGTTTTTTACCAGCATATTTAGCAATGGTCATTTTTATAACAGCCGCGGAACCTGTCAATAATATTCAAAACATATATTTTTGTCATTCACAATTGTACACTCTGAAAATGATCATGACAGTTTACATTTTTATTAGGGATATTGAAATCAATCAAAAGCTATAGTGCCTAAATGCCCGGCAGTACCAATGTGGATTTCACTTTGTGGAATTTATATGTACCAGGCATGAGACTTACAGTCTAACGGTAAAGGTAAACATTGAAAGGAAACCCAAATACCCTGAAAGAAATTCTAAAGATATGTCTGATCCATCAACCCGCATTAGGCTGTGTGTGTGGATTATGGCCTAAGCCCTCTCAACTCTCTAGATAGAGGAGATCATGATTATTGAAATGAACCAAGTCCATTGTTGAGATTTTGGACTGGGCTGTATTATAGACCGTGATTACAAGCTGACTGATAATGTCGTGTCATGTAAACCAATTCCAAACCCACTGGAAGGCGGTGACGGAATGTCAAAAATTTCGCTCGCTGTGACTAGCGCTCACATTACTTGCGTCTGATGTTTGCCTGAGGACATCGGCATAGCGTGTTAGTTCCAAGAAATATCTTATTTGTTACATTTATACAGTGATTCATCATCAGCCGATGTGATTGAGGCGTAGTTTTTGGTCATTATTTTCATGATTGGTACTTCGGTGACGGTATTCTTATGTGATTAAATTGGTTGATTCATTTTTATTGTACTTTATGATGAGGATATCTTTGACAGCTTAAGCGCGAGCGTAATAATAGGTTTCATTATCTATTTTACCACTGAAGCTCATAGTTTGCGGTAAGAATTGAAAAACCTAAAATTGATTTTTAATACGGATATTACTTTTATAAAAAAGGTTTTATCTATATTTATATTTTATAAACAAGATATTACAATGATAAATCCAAAGTGCGACACAGTGATTTTCATCATATTATATAAATAATAACAACATTTGATTATCTTGTAATTTCTTTGTAAACCAGCGAAATTAAAGAAAACAACTTTTGGATTATTTTGAAATATTGAATTAATTTAAATCTTAATGCCACAAATATGGGCATACTAAAATATAGTATAAAATAGATAATTAAATACAATTTGACACCATTTTGACAGTGATTTGTATTTATATATTGCTTTTCATATTTCTTCCTTTTCATTTCTCTATTCTACTTTTAAAATTTTTCTTTAGATTTAGTTGTACACTTCATATTTTATGCTCTTATATTTTTACTTCTTTTGTCTACCACCAAGATTTGCTATCAGAGAACTCAAATATGAGTTAACATCATTTTTGTACATATTTGTTTAGATTGTAAGATTATAATTAAAAAAAACAGTTTCACAGTAAACTATTTGAAGTACTTACTCTCTAACAGTTTAAAATGTGACACGATAGGTACTGATACTGCTTCCTAGACTAAGCAAATCTTGTATTATGAGTAGCAGTTTGTAATATGTAGCTATATTTTTTTTCATTTCTAGGTATGTAAGTTTTCTTTTCTTTGCGTGCAATAAAGTAAGGTAAATTTGTTTATAAACAGCCACTTTCTACTTACCACACAAGCAAAGCCACGGCTAAAAACAAGTTAATTATAATTTACTACTTGTTGTTACAAACTTTAAACGAGTAGATCATAATTTAATAAAACATAATGAAGACAATCATTGGCTACCGTTAACTCAGAGAACATCACCCAACAGAACCTCCAAACGTCGGAAAACTTTTAATTCTAATCTCTATCTATCAATCTTAGTTGTTAAGCAACGTATAATAAAAGTAGTCATCGTAATTTGAAATCTTCAAGCGGACATAGTGACCGTTTCCAACGTCTGTGACCGTTCAGCCCGCTGAGCAGTTGAATTATTCATAATACACTACGTAATTAAATGTCTTGCCAAGTAAAAAGTACTGACACCTTCCTGAGGGATCTGTAAATATATGATTTACAAGAAAAAACTAAGAAACGTATGAGGAAATGTTGTTGCGAAGTGATGCGGTAATATTAATTGTAATTAGGTACGGTAATACAGAATTTGTTTGTTTGAACGCTCTTATCTTAGGAACTACTGAATCGAATTTAAACAAATATTTTGTGTTGGATAGCCTATTTACCGAGGAAAGTTATAGGCTATATAACATTACGCTATGACCAATAGGAGATGAGCAGTGGCCAAAAAAAGATCCATGGAAGTGTAGCCCTGAGCAACAGCTATAAATTATAATAATGTAAAGTTTCATCAAAATCATACCGTAAATTTTGCGTTAATGATTTACAAACATCTAAAGATCTGAACTCAAGAAATTTGCACAAAAATATTAATTAAATGAAGCTAAGATACATGTTAAACTTTGAAAAGTGGAAGGCAAAACTTACAGGTATATGTGCAAATGTATATTCTTACTTGATTCTATATACCTTGTAAAATCTTTCATCAAATCTGAAAAAACAATGTAGATATTGCAAAACACATAAAACTTAAAAAATAAGGACACATACCCACTGCACTTAGAAAAACACCATTATTTTTATGTTAGGCTATAAAATCAGTCATTCATAACATTTTTTTTTTAATAAAACAAAACATAACTGTATAATTACGGTAATGCATTTGGAATTGTGCGGTGGATTAAATGTCAAGTGTATTAGGTATACTTATTTCCTATTGTTGTTAAAAGGATTTTTTATTCTTTTTCTCATACTTATAGCACTTTGTAACAAGGTTATTTCAACAGGAAGTAATGGATTCTGATAAAAAGGTGTCATTTTGTGTGTGTAAATTTTATATTAATAAAAAATCATGATAATAATTTAAAAGTGAAACGCGTAAAATAAATCATTAAAATTGGAAAATTATTGATTTCCATTTAAAATCTTTAATTAATATAGGTAATCTTTATATCCTTTTATTTAATATTATACATAAAAAAGTTGTGCATTCCCCAAATTTTGTATTTTTTTACAAACATAACGTGTCAATGGAGAAATCTTTCATTTTTCAAAAGTCTTAGATGAACTTTTACTCATTTAAAATTGTGTGGCTCATATCTGGACACTCAGTATAAAAATATTTTCACTTAATCATGACTGTAATTATAGTGCATCACAAGTAGTCACAGCTCATTTTATACATATCCGCGAAGGATAAAAAACGTGTCTTTTTCTAACACACTCGAGTGTGACGTCACTTTTTTGCTGTAATCTACGACGTTACAGTTCAGTGAGTAGCAAACCTAACATGCGCAATAGCGAGAAACATAATGTCAGGTTGTTGGAATGCCATTTGATTTATGTAACTTTGTAATGACGGTTTCATACAAATAAGTATAAATTAATAGTAATAAGTAATTAATATAATAAATAATAATAATGTTTGCACATTCACACACAGCGCCATCTAGTTCCAAACGAAGCTAATGCTTGTAATATGGATACTAGACAACTGATATAATACTTTTTTTTAAATACATACATATTATAAATACATTACACCCAGAAACAGAACAAATAATTATTAATAGTATCATAAGTTTTGTGCCCAGCAGTGGGACGTTTATGGGTTGACATGATATAAATAATTAAATTATTTTTAAATTAAGTTATGGGATTTAATTCTATTAAATAGAGCAGTACATTAACTATATTATTATTTCATTCTTTTATCAAGACAAATTGAAATTAAAATTGCTGGTGAAATGTGGCTGTAAAATACCTCTGATACCATAGAGAAAAAGCATGATGCCAAAATGAAATAGGCTTCTGATCAAATAAGTCTTCCTTTTATTTCTTGATATGCCATCATGTGTCTCAATAAAAATAATGGATTAAAAAAAAACGCACAGAAAAGTTTCGCTAACAAGCACGCTTGAAATATATTTATTTCCAAAAGAATAAGAGCCCGTAATATTCTTTTAAAAGTAATGATTACCAAGTAAACTACCAAAAATAAACTTTGATAGATTTATTTAAAACTACCAAAATGGTAGATGTACCAAATAGCAGTCTTAAATCACAGATGGTCTAATTAATGGCCGAATTTTAAAGGAAAACTTATAATTACAGGAGATTCTTGGATTATAGCCAAGTCTGTAATCTTTTGCAATTTTCTCTTAATCGTCGGAGTTTAAAGTGACCAGTTTAACAAGACCCACGTCACTTTACAATGCTCTTACATTATGTTCTGAACATTCGATGTGATGTGGTTTATGGGGTTCATTTTATGATGGTTGTTTTAAATGGTACCCCGAGACATTTGGACTTATGTGATAATGCTAGGGATGGTAGAAATTTGATAATTCGCGGTTAGGGAAACGATCGTTTTAATAATAAGTTGGGACGAATTGTTACTGAATTATCCTATAGCACAAGAAATGAATGGAGTAGCATACAAAATTAGTACTAATTATTTTTGTCATGATATTTTAATGCCTCGCTGGTGCAGAGGGAGGGGAGAGTACATCGGGTACTTAGTCACACAAGGACGTCTTTTTAATTGGTTGTTTTGGACCATGGTGCTGTCTGTCTGATGTCTTGCTTGTATTCGTCAATTTACAACTTTTTTTTTTTTAATTTTAAAGTAACAATAATTTACTTTAAATTAAATTAGAATCTAGCCTGTAAGACTAATAAATAATTCATTACTAACCTAAATTGCTAATTAATCATATTGCTAAGAATGAGTCCAATAACTACTTTCTTAGTGTCTGTTAAGGAGAAGTCACTCTGTTCATGTGCACTGCACTTATCACTACATTTCTGTTTATCACTTACACTAACTCGAAAATAAAAAAAAAATACATTTTTACAATTACATTACATTTTTGGCATCGTTAATTCGGACCAGAGACATTTATTTTAATTTAACAATCATGCACATAAGGTCCACGTCCATAAATTGTATTTTTGTTTAGGTATTCATTTATTCTTAGTCTGTGCTTGGGGAGGCAGAATTGTTTAATTCTTATAAGCATTTTATTTGTTGTTAAATATCAAGTACCTTATTATGTATTTCTATTAAAAACCTAGGTATTTTTTTTTTAATTATTATTATTTTTTATTATGGCTAGATGCATTTATATCTGATTACTGTGAGATAGACAAATTTTGTTAGGCTATTAAAAGTACATTTACTGTGTATTTACTAATAGATATGTATTTTTATTGTGCTCAAATGAGTACAGCTTTAAACCTAATTATATAACTTGTAGGCCACTATGATATAATTTAATAATAATATAAATAATGTATGACATTTAGACGATTTTAATTTATTCCAATTATTATTTGGTTACGGCTACTTAACAATACAAAACCCAAATAAGTTTCTATTTATATTCATTATTATTTATGTGACATATTGTACTTAAAAATGATATATGAGAATGCCGTAAAGTTAATATGATTATGATGATATCGTACTTACCTATATTAAGAGACCTCCAAGGTTACTTTGGAAGAGGTAAATCGGTATAATTAAAAAGATTCCGTGGCTAAGTGATTTCAAAGGAATTATAACAAAATGCGGGTGTTGATGTAATCTATAGTTATACTTAATATTATAAAGCTGAAGAGTTTGTTTGTTTGTTTGAACGCTAGGATCTCAGGAACTGCTGATCCGATTTGAAAAAATATTTTAGTGTTGGATAGCACATTTATCGAGGAAGATTATAGAATTTATAACATCACGCTTCGGCTAATAGGAGTTGAGCAGTGGCCAAATAAAGAAAGACGGGAGCGAAGCCCAGCGACTTCTAGTTACAAATACACATTAACTAAGTCTAATACAGGGGATAGGAACGCCGAGTGACAATTCTGGATTAGATAAGGAACCAATCCAGAATTCTCACTCGTCGTTCTATAAATTAGCCATTCTGTCTCATAATAAAGAGAGGCGTTTAGAAAATGTCTTAAAAGCGGTACATGAAGATTGTTCACTATACAGCGTCAAGTTTGATTGGTCAATTTTGATACCATTGTCCAATGTTTATGAAATTATATTATTGTAGCTATCATTTTCAAAATTTTGACAATTTATATAAAAATATGGGTAGGCCTTCAAGGGCTGCGGATAACTCAGTCAAATACTAGGTACATTAACAAATATATAAATTAGAACGATTTCATTCATACAGCATTCATATTTATGTCATAAAAAACAAAATTTCACCGAAAAATAATATTGAGTGTGACCTCGGTGCGTCTCTCAGGGTTTTTATGGGTTAACAGCACCCAGACAAGCATTTATCACGGACCCGTCAAAATCTAATTGTGCCGCCTCGCTAACCACCGCATTGTGACCATAATTACGCCCTTTATTTTTTACACAAAGAACTAAATCGACTTCAAACATTTTTTGTTCGGAAGACGCAATTTGTTGGATATTTCGAATATTTCACTGATATGTGATTTTGATAGTCATTTATGTGAAGATCTGCTATTTTTTTTAATTAGATCGGTATTTTTTGGGTATTTTTAAGACTATGTGTGACTATGTGTTCATCATCATCATCATCATTTCAACCCATAAACGTCCCACTGCTGGACACGGGTCTCCTCCAAAGAATGTGGAGGGAATTTAGCCTACTGTACCACGCTGGCCAGACGGTTTTGTTTTGAATTTTGCAGCAGCAGTGCTCTTGTCTGCATAAGGTCTCTGTGTCGCCTTTTACGACACTCACGGGTTGAGATGGGGTAGTGACATTATGTATTCTTAATCCGTCACTACATGGACAAAAGTGTGTGTATGCGGTATGGCGTATGTATGCTATGTGTGTTAAGCGGTTATATTGGTGGCGTAGCGGTTATTTCAAAGAAATCATTTTACTTATTAATCTTGCCAAGAATTTTGAAGGAAATCTACCAATTTTGGACTTACATAAATGACATATTTTTAAAGAAATTTTGCTTGCACTAGGCGGCCAGTGTGACATACAAAGGCGTATGAGAGCTCGCACACGAGACTGTGACAGACTGTCAGTGCAGACCATAGATTTAGTATGTACTGCCAGTCTCGCGAATCCTAGGTCTATGGTGCAGACAGCCTGGCTGTCAAGTTAGGCTGTCCAGTGTACCTAACGAAAGGCCAACAAAAATGGGAATACCTACGCTAGTTTATATTGAAACTTACTACTTATTTTTCTTTATTTATTCTTAATAAATAATTATAATTGAAATTTATTTCTCATACGATTCTAGATGCCATATTTATTTGAAAATTAAGTGGGTTACCTGTCTCTTGTTTAGCCTCCATTACAAAACCACAATTTTAAATATCCCCAAAAAACTATATCATTAAACTATTACGAAAAGGACTGATAAAAATGTACCACGTGAATTTTCGCCCAGTTATCTGCCAAATACAGTTAACTGCCAAAGATCTTTAACTACTCTCATAAAAAGAATAAAATCAAGGGATGATCTATAAAAAATCAACTGCCGGGCACGATTCGGTAACAAAACATCTTTAGGGCACGATTTTGTAGATAAATTGGTAGCCATTTTATAAAATTACATGGTTTTAATAAAAGTAAGCAAGGATAGGCGTTTCTAATATAGTATTTTTATTAAAGGGTGTGCTTGCAACTGGTCAGGATGCGTCGGGGGTAGTAATTAGAATACTACTGCATCTACAGGATTATTATTATTAAAATGAAAATACTTGAGAGAAAAACTTTCCTGAGAAATCTCGTAGATCCCTTTGATCTCCTTTTATTGTTAGCCTTATTTATGCAGATCCCTAGCAGGAGGTACCGCTTAATTTAGTGTGAAAGTTCTTATGGGTCATGGTTGGATGTATATTTGTTTCTCAATCATGTCAAAGCAGCTGAAATTATTTGTATGAAATTTGTCACACAAATAGATAGCAATCTCTAGAATAGCACATTTTATCTCAAAAATGCAAATTATGCAATTTTTTTAAATTTTACAATGTAAGGTATTGACATTTGCTGTGGTCATGGGAAGGGTTAATGCTGATTCTCCCCGTTCTTGTTTCCCCCCGAAGTGATTTTATTTGAAAAAAAAAACGTAATTATTGAATAGAAAAGCTTTCGGGGGGGGGGGGGGGGAATCAACTAGATCTAGCCCCATGGAAATTGAATTTCACGAAGCTGGACCCACGGGCATCGGCTAGTTTATTTATTATCCAATCACAGATTTGACCAACTAATACAATAACTTTATTTGTCTCATAACAGTTGGAACTTTGTAAAAGACTGTACTAAATCCTGTACAGTTTGTATAGGCCAGGTCAAATCGTATTCTATAAAAAATATTAGATTCCCATTAAATTCTCGGTCAACTATCAATCACCCGATGTGGGATGGCTCTAATTATAGGGATTAGAGACAAGGCACTGGATCCAGTAATGGGGAGACGGGGTCGGACGACCACAGTTAATAAATAGATACCAAACGAGACAAATATTTTTACTCAAAGTTGTTATTTCTTCTAATAGTTGGGAAATAAAGTTCTGAACTTTGTTTTGGATTTTTTTAATTCAGTAGAATTTTGTCTACTCTTTGGTAGCCTAGTGGAAATGTACTAGAGTTTGATTGCCAGATGTACAAAACCATGACAAGTGGTACTAAGCTTTTTATTGTTTTTTATTTATTTATTAAGGTTGTGTGCAAAATTTTACACTACTGCATTATACTTTTCAAATAATGTAGTTATGATACAATAGAAATTTATATATATAACTATTGTATGTATTTCTTTTTATTGTTTGAAGTGGCAGATAAGCCATTGGCTAATGGAGATAGTATGTGGTAACCTCCAACCATGGACGTAAAATATGTTCTCTCTTAACATTGACTTAACAATGAAACTAATAGCCAACCAGACTCCTGCTTTATCGATGACTAATATAAGAATCCGTGTAGTCACGGATTAAGAATACATAATGTCACTACTCCATCTCAACCCGTGGGTGTCGTAAAGGCGACTAAGGGAACAACCTTTTGCAGACAAGACCACTGCGAGAAAAGGAAAATTCGAAACAAAATCTATACCAACCCATGCCAGCGTGGTATAGTAGACTAGATTTCCTTCAAACCATTTGGAGGAGACCCGTGCCCAGCAGTGGGACGTTTAAGGGTTGAAATGATGAAACTGCTGCTTTACTGACGAGCAATATAATTAAAAGTAAGAAATATCTTTGTACTAATATTTATTGATTTAAAACGGGAATTTACGCGATTATGACTTAGGTATTTACATACCTTCATAATCATATCATCATCTTCACAATCTTTGGAGGAGACCCGTGCCCAGTAGTGGGACGTTTATGGGTTGAGATGATGATGATGATGATAATAATATTCGCATAAATTCCCGTTTTAAATCAATACATATTATCATGAAACGCGAAAGTTTAAAAGTAAATCTTTGTTCTAATTTTCATATTCCGTTGTCATACTCTTTCTATAACAATATAATTCTGCTAAATAAACCAACAACAACCTTCAAGTATATCAATTTATATAAAACATCTCGCATTTAATTATGAAAAATGAAAGCCCACGAGAATTAAAAACAAAACATATTACATGCATTTAGGAGGTAAAAAAAGCAAACCGGAGGCACACAAGGGCTGTTATTTTTCGGTCACTATACTTACGGGAACGCACCTTGAAGGGGGTTAGTTAATTAAACATGATGTGCCGGCGCATCGGGATCTAAATCTTAGCCAGCCATTACACCAGTCGCTCTCAAACTTTTAGCCTTCGTATTATATTCGTGCAGTTGTTGGAAACGATATTTTCAAGGTGTTTGTGGTGCGAGTTCCCAACTGATATCTGAAGTCGTCATGAAGGAAAACTTCTGATCGCAAATTGTGGTGATCCGTCGCTTCTGTAGACTAAGGTAGGTTTACTAACATTGTTTAAAAGATTTATATATTAACGAACTTAGTATAATCTTACCAGTCACTTATACATCCGGCTACCATCACTTCGGATTATATACACAGACACACAGATCCTTTCAGTCGTTATACCGTGATTGAGAAAAAATATCCATCCATACAACAATCCATCCATCCTAACTTATCTATAATATTAGCAAGTTTGTGTTCTCAGTGTATTCTATATTAAAATGCGCAGATATTCGAAATATAGAATGCATGCTCGCATTACACTAATCACTAGTAGACCAAGGCTGTTGTTACTTAGTCAAAACGTTAAGGAAAATAAAGTATGTCAATAAATACTTATTGAATTCATCATTTCAACCCATAAACGTCCCACTGCAGGGCATGGGTCTCCTCCAAAGAATGTGGAGGGAATTTAGCTAACCCTAAACCACGCTGCCCAGGCGGGTTGGTTGTATCGAATTTTCCTTTTCTGGCTAGGGTGCTAGCTAAGGTTATTCCCTTAGTCGCCTTTTACGACACCCGCGGGTTGAGATGGGGTAGTGACATTGTGTATTCTTTATCCGTCACTACACGGATATTTATAGAATTCCCGTTTTATAGTTCAATATAAAATATTTTGTTAATATTATTGAAAAAAAAAAACAGGAAACTTTGAAACTCTCAGAAGCACGATTATTAATTGGGCGTAAACCCCGCGAGATTGGGGCTCGCCTCCTGATACAGATTCGGCTTTAATTCCGTTGATTGCTCCTTTTCAATGGGAACCTTTTTGTTTTGCCCAACAGCCGCCAAGGAGAAAGGTAATAGGCGACCAATTTCAACTACTTACTTCAAAGAAATAATTGAATCATCTCCAAAATTTTAAATCCTGGCCTCAAAATAAGTAAATCAATCTCAACCACATATTTAAAACATAAAAACGATTTATAATGTAGGGCTAAATTTACTTACAACAAAAAACAAGCTATCCATCGTGTCCACAATCCTGTCAATAATCATTATGGAGGAGGCCAAAAATAATGATGACAAAACACTGCCGACGACACGCGCAGTTAAACGAAAGCTTTCATATTCCCCAACAAAAATAGAAGGCAAATTGACAGATGACAAATAAGACCGTTAACACCGCGGTCATGGCAGCTACAACCAATTACAATAGATCCTTACAACACCCCACAAATACCCCTATTAAAATCAACAAACAAGGAACAGAGCGGGATGAGGTAGCTCTTTGTAGAATGGTTGACGATAGTAAATATTTCTACTGGGGCTAAATGTGATAAAATACATCAAGACATTGTCGTTATAACAAGATAGATGGCCACCCGAAGTCGGTAACACATTCTTTTGAACAACAAGATTAGAACAGTGTACGACTGTCAGAATTAAGGTCTGTTGTTCAATTGAATAGGACAGATAATGAATGGAATTAAAATGATATAAAACAGTTCCATAGATTATTTGTGAAGCCCAAGGCTTCGCTCGATGGCACTGTCAAGTCTAGACGTGTTAAATTATATTTCGCAACCTGTGACATTCGCAAATGAGTAGTGATTAATGATTGTACTCGTGAATTGTTTTTAATGTTTTATTTAAGACAATAATATTTGATGTAACCTTTCCTTATTCATTCAAGAGGTAATTAGTGTAATTAAATTAAGCTATTGATTCTACAAACTTTGTGAAATTTATTAAAAGATACGTAAAACGAAAGCCACAAAATACACCTCAATCTTGCCACAGTAAAATTTCAGCGCAACTACCGAATACTTTTATTTAATCCTTCGTAAAGTACGGACCTTGTACAGCTACGGAATGTAAAAGCAACAGCGATTGAGACAAAGGGCGTAAAGGTCGACCCTTCCAGAGTGCATGGGTGTGGCGAACTTAAATTTTCGCATTGACAGCCGAAACGGCCCTTAGGGACGGCCGAGACGTGCTTTTAGTGCCTTTATTCGTTATGGTTAATGCGCCAACTAGTTTACGAGCTGTACTGTTATTTGTGACCTCTGAGGGTCTGGTAGCTTGCTAACGGCTATTGTGCCTTTATGAAGAAAGTGATTCTTATTATGAATTTTGTTTGCGGTGGTGTTTTGATTACGTATTTTCATCTTTTCAACCCATAAACGTCCCACTGCTGAGCACGGGTCTCCTTCAAATAACGTGAAGGAAATTTAGCCTACTATACCTCGCTGGCCAGACGGGTTGGTATAGGTTTTGTTTCGCATTTTCCTTTTCTCGCAGTGCTCTTGTCTGCATAAGTATACTCCCTTAGTCGCCTTTTACGACACCCATGGGGGTTGAGATGGGGTAGTGACATTATGTATTCTTAATCCGTCACTACATGGATCAAGGCGGTTTTGATTAGGTCTACAGGTACATTCATTATTCATACAAACTAGCTTCAATACAAGTGAAAGATATTATATTAAAATTCCGGACAATTTGGAAGTCTTTAAGTGTTATTTATTGCTTCTAAAACTGTTTATTTTTGTATACTCCTGACTCATTACACCTCATCACCTTTGTATAGTAAGTTTACAAAATATTTAAACAACATTTTCTAAATTAATCTTTGTAACAACTTCACAAGAGGCCCAATCTATCTCAACACCGATTTATTCGTATTAATATCATCTATTGTCATGTCCCGAAAAATAAATTTTGAAGCCTTTACGTTTGTCACGTCAACGGTGGAATGGGATTGGCCATCAATCAACGTTGCACGAAAATTAAGTGTATTGTTCCATTGGCGCTCCCTTACAATATGTGATCCCTTTGAGTCGTCAACGATTCGATGGATGGTGTTTTGACAGACGAATTTTTGGTTCACGGGTCACCTGGTATTGTTCAATACTCGTTTAGCCTTTGGTGTTGTAAGTGCGATATGTTATCTGATTGTAATGTTCGCAATGTCGTGAGAATTGATGCCAAGATTTGTATGGCATTCAATGTGAGAGTATTGAATGCTGAATTGTAGCGTAAGAATACGTAATAAGTAATATTAGCTAAGACTTTGATAACACAAATTCTAATCATTAATAATATTAAAAAGTGTTTTTTTTTTATTTCTTCAACGGGATTTTTTCCCTAAGAATAGTTTAAGGTCCGCAGAATATATTATGCTACTTTTTAAATATGGTAAATTATAATAATATTATGGTAAGTAATATGGAAAATATAAAAACTATTTTAAATTGTAACCAATAGAGATTGTAACTACCTACTATGGCGATTAAAAAGAGTGGCTTCAGTTTCTTGTCAAGTTCTTCTCAGAGCTCAACCTTGTCAGTGAACTGGCCGTAGGCAAATTTCAAATGTAGTAAATTTTTTTTTGGCGTTTTATGACGTATAATTATCATGTATGTGATCCAAATGAAATAAATATATAATATAATATGGTCATTTCAAACATTTGACAACGATATTAAAATCGACTTGAATGTTTCGATTCCAAAAAGGCCTTTTGTCTATTTGATCTAACATTACTGATAAAACATAAGTACCTTTTTTTACTCACCCTTAAAAAATCCTATCACAATGAAAAAAAAATAATAAATCTATATATCAATATCAAATGTATTATTTATAACCAAACATGCATCTTCAGGTATTATACATGTCGTGTGCTAAGCAATATTGACGGGTTCATTACGACTATTGTCTTACGAGGGAGGGCAGTGCTCCTTTAGGGTAAATTATCAGGGTGCGATATAGTAGTTTTGTTTAGTAGTTGTTTTGGTTTTATTTTTGGGAAGATGTTAAGGTGTTGAGTGTGGTGGATTTATTGTTGCATACTTAGAATACTATTCAATAATATTGGAAAAATTAGAGTTAAAAAACATAAACATTTACAAAAATAAACCGATTTAATTTTTGATCTCACAGTCAAACTGTTTTATACAGTTTTGTGAGATAAGGTTTCTTATATCATAAGTTATACGCTGTGCCTTTATGATAATGAAAACACGTCGAACCAAAAAAGTATCAAAATATTAATTCGGTTATTTACAAATCACAAACGAATTCACAACACTTTTTCCAAGATAGGCAGTCGCTTGGCTCCAATGATATTGTATGTTAAAAAAGTGTAGATAGGTTACCTACATAGCGTTCGATCTTTGGAAATGGCACACAAACGCACACATAGATATCGTAATAATACAATGTCAAAATATCTTCGCCGTCAACGGGATCGACATTGAGATGAAGTTTGCTAATAAGACTATTTTTAGTGTGCCACTTTTCGAGCGTTTATAACCTATCTACACCTTTTTTAACATACAATATCATTGCTTGGCTCTATACCTATCCTACACTAGCATTACCAACGTCTATGAGCGGCGGTCACCACTTACCATCAGGTGGGGCGCCTGCTCACCTGCCATTTCATCAATAAAAAAAACCTGTTATTGTCAAAGACCACACTACTAGCGTTTACAGCTCACTATCACCGTGTTTGTTTATATTTAAGTGTGGAAAACAATCTTCGCCATACGGGAATTACTTCATAACATACTTCATGAAAACAAATAGAACATCCTACGTAGCCTTCTTAGATAATAACCTAAGAAAGATTAACAAAAACGCACATACATCAACAAGTCCATATCTCTGTTTCCCTATGATTTACGGGCTCAATTTGGGCCCCAAAGCAAGCAGTGGACATCAAGTTATCTGATCAAATATGCCGTAAATAATACTCGGACTGTATTTATCATGGCACCGCCAAAATGTAAGTAATAACACGATTTATTACTGAGAAAATGATTGCCTCTAGACATATTTTAGTTACTTTTGTTTGGATAACATAACATAGCATCACGCCTTTATCCCCGATGGTAGGCAGAGATGAATAACACCTACATTTGCCAGCTATGTTATAGGGGGTATGAGCCTAATGCCATTAAACGGGCATATTTTGATCAGACTACATCATCACAACATAACTATTTAGACCATAGTACTTAATCAAACATTCATTCTTTAAATATAAATATTTACATAATTTTAGCACTCGAAAAAAGTTTACAGTGTAGGATATACTTAAACACTAAAAAGTATTTTTATAGATGTGATTTTTTTTTAAAGAGTTTTATCCCAGCAATAGCTATTTTTCTTCTTCCTCTGCTTTCTTTTTAACGTTCTGACTCTGACTTGATGTATCAAATTCCTACTCAGTACCTATTCCTTTTCTTTTTTTTCTTTAAAAATGGTCTTATGATATATGTTTATATGGTTTTTGGTTCGTAACAAATGCTAAAACAACTTTTCTAAAGCTCCCAATAACCGATTTCTTCATTTCCTAATGTTTTCTGACCAACTGATTAATTCCTTCCATTAAAATGTACTATAAAAAAAATGTGCTAGTATATAATATATTACCCTACAAATACATGCTTATTTATTATTATTCATTTCATTTTACAAACATACCATTTAATTAAAACATCTACTTAGTTTTAATTAAATGGTTGGAAACATCTTGTTTTAAGTAAAAGGTTCTGACGACCTTTTTTTACTGAAAAAGAGAAATGTCGAATTTTAACAAAATACTTTTTTAATTTTGCCTATTTAGGTACTTCTTATAAATTAATATTTCATTTACGCGAGTAATATCGTAAGAATAGATGAGCGTGTCACAGGATGCCTCAGGCAATTTAGTTAATCGTGCTTCGGTCATCTGGCGAGGTGAAAGGTCAAGCCTCTGTACGAAAGGTCGCGAACATGCTCAAAGTGTTACATAGTCAGTGTTAAACGATTATCATCAATTTTGTTTTGATTTTGTCGGGAGCAATTTATTTCTAAAGCAGTTAATTATTCATTCTAGTGAACAAGAATCGATTTTCAAATCGTTTTGTTCGTGGTTACGGTTCTCTATAGTGACATAATGTATTAGGTTATAAATCTTTTTTTGTGATGAATATTTTAGGACTATATAATATTTTATTTACAGTAAATTATAATATGAAACTAAATTTCAAATTAATATTTGCAAATAAAAACTAACTAAATGTATCATTAAAATAAAAAAGGGGGAGGAAATTACAAATTAAAATATGGCATCATAAAATTCCTCCGCATCGCTGCCATTGTCTGTGGGAAAAGTGCCCAACAGACTGGCAGCATTGCCACGCTGGATGGCAATGCTTATTCTTTGTGCAAGAAAATAGCCAGCCTGTCGGTCACGGAAAGCGTCGGACAATCGCTTTGAAAGCTTTTTTTTTGCGAGCACCTGAACCCCACGGCCCAAGTGTTTCGACTCCAAACGGCACAAATTGATAATCTCCAGCGAGGTTGGTATATTTGCGCCGCTTGGAAGTTTCAGCAGATGCAGCAGCAGCGCCGGCGGAAACTGTTGTATTTGGAAGATGAGATGGCGCAAGGATATATTAAGATATATTCGCTAATATAGTAGCGATACTTTTACTGTCATTGAGTAGGCACTACCAGTTTTAAGACAATTTTACTTTATGTCGAAAGTGTTATCCTACTAGTATGTATAACTTAAATCACGCGAGATAGACTGAAAGGATCTGCTCCCTGATTCTGACTCGTCGGATTGCTCCCGGAGCGTAAACTTTTTCAAATGTTATTACAACGTATTTTTACGGCTTAAGTTATTTAATTTTAGAAATAGAAAATTAAAAACTGATTAATTTAAGATATTTTTCTATAACCATCAATTTTTTTAACATTATATTTTTTAACTTTATTTAAAGTGATATTTCCGGCCGAAAATTTTCCTACAGCTCAGAATCAGGGAACTGGGGTCTTACTCTGAATTTCGACATTCAAATGTTCGGTTCTAATGTCGCTGTCAAATGTAGGGAAATTTAGATATGGTCGCTGTCACTTTTGACATTTGACAGTGATATCAAAACCAAATATTCGAATGTTGAAATTCAGAGTAAGCCCCCTGTATCAAATTAGGCACTCAGATACATAAGAGTCTGGAATATAATATATGCAACTATTTACCGAATTATTCATTAACTAGATTGATTAGCACGATTCACTTGACGGTATGTATAAACAAAAACTCCTTTAGAACGCCATTACAACGTGACTTAGTTTCGTGTGAAATAATATTTTTATATCAACTTAACCATAAAAGGTCACTGTTGTAATGTGACAAAGAAATAATGGTCTCTTGAAAGTACAAGCGACAGGAAAGACGATTCAGTGACTGATTACATTAGCATTAAAACGGTAGCGCAATTACTTTGATTAATTACTTCCAGTTGCCGTGACTGTCACCGTGGCGCAGTGGTTAAGGTGGTCGCCTCGCCACTACATCGCCGTGCTGGGTGACGTGGGTTCGATTCCCACACGAGACAAATATTTGTGTGATTCATAGATATTTGTTTCTAGTCTGGGTGTACTTTGTGTCCGTTAGTTTCATGTTTGTAAAGCTCCCCGCGACACAGGGCTAGTTCCCTAGTGCGGGCGTTGTCTTTTTAAAAAAAAAAAAAGAAAAAAAAAAGAAAAGTTGCATACATTTTAGGGTTTTAATTATTGTACATAAGATATTTTTGTACAGGTTAAGTTCTTTCTTTTACTGTTTAAGAACATTTTTACGCTCGTATTAATCAAACATCTTTTTGAAAAATTGACCAATCGAATTACGAAATTGCGAGTCCAGGCCAAAATTATGAATGCACAGGGCTTGTTTAGTTAGAAATTTAAAAAAAAGTATTTTAAAAGACTCCTATCTTTTAAAAATCTCAACTAACACTTATTATTCACTTATTGATTGCTAATCATTTTCGCTAATAACTTGGTACTTAAGTTCTTTTAACTAAAGCTTGTCGCAGTGGCAGATGGTGGCCGAATGGAAAAGTAACCGGCATGCAAATCGTGCAGTCCGAGTTAGATTCCGACCGGGAGTACCTTTTGGATTTCACTTTGTAGAATTTATAATGTACTAGTCATGTGCTAACGGAGAAGGAAAACATCGTGAGGAAACCCACATACCCTAGGCGAAATTCTAAAAATATGTCTGATCTATCAACCGGCATTAAGCCAGCGTGTGTGGATTATGACTTAAACTCTGTCAGCTCTCTAGATAGAGGTGAACCCATGCCCAGCACAGCAGTGGAGCATTAATATGTTATTTTTATTATTATATCGCAGCAAGTATGTCCATAAGAAAGGTCGTTCCCACAACACGACACAACTGAAGCGACAGGAAAGACGATCCGGCAAGTGATTATATTAGCATTAAAACGGTCGCACAATTACTGTGATTAGTGTGTCGCCGACAACTGAATTCATTAGTTCGGCTCACCTGATTTTGTTTAATTAAAATGTATGAACGGGTGAAGTAAGTTTTTGTTTAAAAAGTGCTTGGAGAAATCACAGGTTTAATATTATTATTACTCATGGGTGAAATTAAGTTTGGTTGCTTTTTATTTTTTGGTTGTGTATCATATTATATTGTTTATTCAAAAATTATGTACGTATTTTTATATTTAGTGGACTAATTTAGTTTTAGTTTGAATTGTTTCTGGAGTTTGTGAGTTATTTTAATATTTTCACACATTCACACAGCCATCTAGTTCCAAATTAAGTAATTACATTTGCTTCTGTTATGGGTACTAGAGAACTGATATACTACATAAATACATTTTTTGTGAATACATACCTACATATTATTATTCTATTATTTATGATTTTTTGTATTTTCACACATTCACACAGGGCCTTCTAGTCCCAAATTCATGAAATATATTAGTATATTTGCTTCTGTTATGGGTACTAGACAACTGATATACTACTTAAATACATATTTTTCGTAAATACATACATCTTATAGATAAATAACAACCAGACACCGCACAAACAATTATGCTCATCACACAAAGATTTATTATTTTATCATTATGCACACATCAGCTTACATTTGTATACAGTCTGAGGGCGAGAGCCTGGAGATCCGTCATACAGGTCTCGAACCTAGTGCGGACTCCAGCTCTCAAAAGGTATTATTTTAAGCTGTCATGTCTTATCTAGTTTTAATTATGTACTGTACCTTATGAGAGAAACAAATAAAAATATTATTATTATTATTTGTCCTGGGTAATCAGGGTTACTAACCACTAGACCAACAGGCCAGTCAAATAATGGCTTGATATAAACGCTGATACGACTATGCCGTGACATGCAAAAGGTTAATAATAAAACTATAGACCGGCGGGATAATTAAAGGACATACGATCTTGCATGTAGGCCCAACCCATAGTAATTTTTCTCACCTATTTGTTTAAAAAAGCCACAATGTGGTGCGACTCACACATAACGATAAGAGGAAAAAACACACAAGTGAAATGTCTTGGTGGGCGCAGCGGACCGTCGCTTTGAGAACCTTGTCACCGCCACATTATGTTAATATGTATAATTGGACTTTGCCAAGCGAGCACTCACCACAAACTGTACACGTTTATGAAAGAGTAGGTAATTAGAATTATAGTTAATTATTTTGTGGAGGATTGCTATCTAAGAATTGTTGCTTCAACGCAATTAAAGGAAGGATTGCTATAGTGGTAGCGTTGAAAGATAACATTATTTGAAGCTAAAAAGAATATCGTTATAGAGATGTAAAAGAACACGAAAAAGGCTTTTACCTAGAAGTGGGACATGGTAACAAAGAAGTAGTATTTGGATAAGGCAATATAATATGTATGAAACCTCTGATGCTTATAGAAGACGCGTTCATTTCAACTCATAAACGTCCCAGTGCTGGGCACGAGTCTCCTCCAAAGAATGTGGAGGAAATTTAGTCTACTATACCACGCAAGCCAAACGGGTTGGTATAGAGTTTGTTAGGTTTTTCCTTTAATTTTTTTAAATTGTTGCACGTTTAAAATCTCAATATAATTTTACATTTCTCAAAGAGGTCTCTCGCAATTCCGACATTTAATTAGTTTATTTCGGTATCGCTGTCAAATGTCTGAAAATTTAAAAACGACGCTGTCGTATTGTCAAAAATCAACAACGGTATTAAAATCAAGCAAATGATATAATATCGTAATTGCCAGTTCTAGAATTAAATCCATCTTGCTGGGCACTTGTACACTCCCCGTTGAAGCAACTTCTTGTAAATACACCCTAACTATTAAGTTACTTATATCTAAGCTTATTAAACATATGTTACAGCTTATAGTTTCATATATCTAGATAGAATTGAACCTAAAAAGTCAGACAGTAATTAGTTGGCGGGCTCGTTATTGATCTAATATAAAAGTTTCACGAAGAGCCGACATTTTACTAGTCACATTACATTTACGATCTACATTTTAAGTGGAGAACACACTGCTGTAAATTTAAAAGGCATGCTTTAACCATAAAGTATTGGTTAAAGAGGTATTTTAGTTTAATATTTAAGTAAAATGATATGGGTATATTGTCGGTAACTTGCTACAGCGCTTTCAAGTGCTTAAAAGAAATTGTTTTTTAAGTAATTTAATAAAAACGTTGGTAAGTTTTGTACTAAATAAGTATTAAGTCTAATTGCCGTCGCTTTAGGATGACTGTCCAGTAAAATTACTTTTTAAATTCTCTTTAATGAAAGAAAAACTAACTAGTAGTTATTAAATGTACTTGTAGACTAAGCTTTATATTATAGACTTTGTTGTTTTTAGCACTATGCCTAGATTGGTAATGAGTATCGAACGAGTCGCAACTCTAATTAAGAGTTTGTCGGCTTGTTTTATGATAGTTTGTTTGAAGATTATCATTTTAAATCTAGTCTCTTTCTTCAACTTTTTTTTTTGCTCGGCAGGGTATCTTTTTAGTATTATTTAGGATAAGAAAATAATGGCATAACGATAAATCATTACTTAAAAATGTAGACATTTTTTTTTAAAAATGGTCAATTTTTGGGTGCTTTAATAGTTGTTTTTTTTAACAAATTATTATATATATAGGCAAATTATTTTGTCGACATAAGCATATATTTAAATCACATAGGTTTGTACTTACTACTACAGGAAATCTACGCCTATACAATTATTATAATATTTGGCAGGAGTTTGGTATTATGTTACAGTCAAAACTCTGTTTATCATTAAATAACATGATCAAATCATAGCATAAAAGGACTTCATAACTTCAAATATTAATATCTGTTAAATAAGACTATCTACTTATTTTAGGACAGAGTGTTATGGCGCGTGTTAGGAGATGTCTAAGTCCAGCAGTGGACTGCAATAGGCTGAAATGATGATGATGATGATGACTTACTTTGCTGACAATAAAGAAAGAAAAGACATTTATTCTCCACATTCGTCATACAAAAAACAAACAACAACAATCCTATAAACAGTTTTTTTCACATTGAATAAGTATCTACCGTCAAAATTATTTACTACTGACGTTAGAAATGTTCACATCGTACTAATAAATCACCGCCTAATATAACTTTAAGTATTCTAATTATATAAGCACTAAAATTCTTTTAATATTTATAAAATACAGTTAGCTTACGTTACACGACATGTAGGTAATTGAATATTGATGTTATCATTCAATTAATCGACACTTGTAGATGCATTACTTGCAATCAAGTCGATTATTCATCATTATTTAACTATAATATTTCTGAAAACTTCGTCTCCTTAATCAACTATCTTACATCTGCAGTTATGACTACAGAAAACGGCTAAATTCTTTCGAAATAACAACATTATTCATTGAGCTATCTGCTAAGTCTGAAGTGAAAACAATTTTTTAATTTCTAAAATGTCTTTAAAGTGAAATTTGTACTTGGAGAATTATTTATAAACTTTTTTTTAATTGTTTGCAAAAATTGGACATCAAACTGATGTTATCTTTATTTAAAATATTTTAAATTAGATTATCTGCATTATTTTAAATCAAATTTAAAATTTATTTTGTACATTACTACTAAATAACTTTTGCATTCCTTGATAGTATACTTTTACAAATGCATGTATATACTGCAATTAGAATTGATAGTTTGTACGACCCATAAATTGACTACGTCACGAACCTTCACGTGACGTAAGCTACACTTACTATCAATCATAATAATCAAAGATGATAATTTTATGGATAATTATTGAATGTTGTCGGTATTTATATCCGGTTAAAGGAAAATAAATTAATAATGTAACCGATGAAGTTATTATGAAAACTGGTTGTTTTTGAGGCAAGTTCTGGCGTTTCGTTGTTATTGTGGTCGTAAAATATATTATAAGTAATCTCAGAATTAGGGAACACCTGGCAGATTGTATATTTACCGTAATTATTACCTATTTGGAACTTCAAAAGGTCTTTAATGCCGACGGATTTATTTGTCGCGACGATGTCTAATTGGGCTCTTTTAATCTTAGTTTTTAAGACCAAATTTGAGATAATTTTATATTTAGACTGGAAGTAACAGAAAATATCCGTGTATTGACGGATTAAGAATACATAATGTCACTACCCCATCTCAACCTGTGGGTGTCGTAACAGGTGACTAAGGGAAGTAACTTAATGTAGACAAGAGCAGAGAAAAACCCTATACTAACCCGTCTAGCCAGCGTGGTATTATAATAGGCTAAATTCCCTCCACATTTTTTGGAGGAGACCCGTGCCCAGGAGTGGGACGTTTATGGGTTAATCAAATCAATCAATCAATCAAATCGTTTTATTTGTTAAAACACAGGTGATAAGGATGGTTACAATATTAACTGTTGTACATTTCTGTGTTTTGCCAATGTTGGCGTACAAATTTTAAACACTTAAAAAATAAAAATAAAAAATCTAAACATAAAGAACAGAAAAAAAAAATCTCGGAAAAACAATAATAAAATAAAGAACATGATAAAGAGAAAATTGCAGTCTTTGTACACATGATTTAAAGCTTTTTATATTCCACATTAAAGTCACTCGCTATAACAAACATGCATGCATTTAACTCTCCAATAGTAGCGTGACCGGGTTAGGTAACTTGCAGTTTCCTTCCTTGATACACCGTACTGTTACCTGTACCTTCCTTATTGTGAAAATGCACCACCTTATTTACGTATAGGCCGATGTTATCGAGGATAGTCCATATTTTGTCGTGGATTTATGATATTGTGAATGGAGTGTTGAGTTTTGAAGGGTTATGGTGCTTGGACATGAAGTTGGCTAGAATCTATTTTTTGTTGTTTTTAAGGTATCATGCAACACAACTGTCTTGTTTATCGTTGAGCTGTAAAAGAAATAAAGTGTACAAAAGTAAGAAAATAAAATACTATTTTATATAGCTAGACTAATTATTTATTATTATTAATTATTATGACTGGCCTGTTGGTCTAGTGGTTAGTGACCCTGACTGTTAAGCCGGAGGTCGTGGGTTCGATTCCCACCCAGGGCAAATCTTTGTGTGATAAGCATAAAGGTTTGTTATGTGTCTGGGTGTAATTTATCTATAATATTATGTAGGTATGTACGAGTATTTACAAAAAAAATCTATTTAAGTAGTATATCAGTTATTTAGTACCCATAACACAAGCAAATATAATTGCTTACTTTGGGACTAGATGGCGCCGTGTAAATGTGGTAGAATATGATATTATTTAATTCGTAACAAACCCTCTACCAACCCGTCTAGCCAGCGTGGTATAGTAGGCTAAGTTCCCTCTACAATTCTTTGGAGGAGATCGGTATCCAGCAGTGGAACGTATATGTGGTTGAAAAGAAGAAGAAGTAGTATTTATGGTTTAAGAAGTTAGATGTAGTGTGTGGATCTGTATTTTTAAAAAGGTTTTTTGATGCTAAAAATGTTTTAAGAAGTATTACCCACCTGATTAGTAAATAGACATCGCAGAATATTTTCTAGTGGCATTAGCACTAACAAAAATTATCTCATTCTACCCAATTTATTTATTTATAACTTCATACAAATACAATTTTGTACATTTTTTTTTTTAAAGACAACGCCCGCACTAGGGAACAAGCCCTGTGTCGCGGGGAGCTTTACAAACATGAAACTAACGGACACAAAGTACACCCAGACTAGAAACAAATATCTATGAATCACACAAATATTTATCTCGTGTGGGAATCGAACCCACGTCACCCAGCACGGCGATGTAGAGGCGAGGCGACCACCTTAACCACTGCGCCACGGCGACAAAACTCTAAAAAATTTTCTCTACATATTTTTCTCACTAAAAGTAAAATCGAGAGCTCAATAAAATTCTTCATAATTTCTGAAATTAATTCTAATTTAAGGTTAAATTTGAACGTCACAACTAAGAGTTGAAACACGGCTACGTTTTATGACACAAAATAAAATAACAAAAATAATTAAATAAAAGGACAATTAAAGGTGTTCATTAACTACAGTTGATTGTCACAGCGTGTGAATATGTAAATAATAACAATAACTAATGTTGGTCAGTCACCTTTAAGGTAAGGGCCCACTAGACTGTGTTGACATTCACTACTTATTAAATATCGTTTATTTTTAGTCGTCTTAAAAACTTTGTCTAGGTTGTTGTTGTTTATTGATTATTAAAAGATACAGTGTATGACTTACGATCTATAAAATCTTGGCTCACAAAACTGTATTTTAGTATAGTTTGACTGTGAGATTAATATATTTATTATATACCTAATAAAATATATATACCTAATCAGATATAAAATATATTGGCCATAATCAAGGACCTAAACTTGTCTTTAACAGAGGTTCTATACAGTGTTCGAGAGACATTTTTTTCGTGGCTGTTTATTTAGCCATATTATACAAAATAATAAAATTTAGGATTGTACTAAAATCGCCATAAAAAAATAAGATTATTTAATATCTTTTAATCTTATTTCTTTTTATCTTTTATTTCTATATAAGATAACGCGCGCTCTAGGGAACAACCCCTTGTGTCTAGGGAGACTTTACAAACATACAATTAACACATACAAAGTACACTCAGACTCGAAACATATATTTTTGTATCACACAACTATTTGACTCGTGTGCGAATCAAACACACGTCACACAACTAGGTAAGTGCCGGGGTGACCTGCGCATCGTGCCGTGGTACGAGCAAGTGTACACTTACCTTTAGTCCTTACATAACATTTCCTCAAGTTGACATTAATTAAGCAAGTCTCATCAAACGACTGGTGTGTGAAGATCTGTAGGCGATATAAATTAAATACGAGTAAATGGTTAAATTTATCACATTAATGCAAGGTCGATGACGCGACGGTCAACCTCTTTTAGTATCTATAAAATAATAAGTACCTACTTCGAAACTTGAAATAAATATTAAACATAACATAACACAGCATCACGCCTTTTCCCCCAGGGGGTAGGCAGAGGTGAAAGTGTGGGATTAAGTTCGATTCCCGGGTTAGACAGAACGGTATTGGGTTAAGTATTTCATAGCACGTAACATAGCTGGCAAGTGTGATATCTCTCTGCCTGGAATCCAAATGTCTCGTAAAATAAAATCGTTTAAAAACAAATGAAATTATAACAAAACTCTGTTAGAAAAAAAAATGACTTTGTTTTTGAACGAGGAACCAAAAACAGAGCTATAATATAACGAATAGACCAACGCAACTGACAAGTCTAGCTCCAAAATTTTCAATATATTGCGACAAAAAAATCGGATTAAACAATTATAAAACTTGGCTCCAATATTGGCGCAAAAATATTTATCGCAAAGTGTTTAAATATTGGAATATGGTATTTTTAAAAATAGTGATGAAAAAGCTATGTGCAGCCGGCATCACTTTATGGTAGTCGGCAGAACAAACGGTGATAAGAATGTACTTGTAGCCGTGCGGTGAGCTACCTATCACTTTTTCTATTACGCGTCGCACGTCAAAGAGACCACGAACTAAGAAATACTCGGAGCTGTATTGTTCTAAACATTTGTTAATGACAATTTTCAGGATATGCGACAAAAGTTTTTCTATTATTTGTTATTATCTGTTGTTGATTTGACAGTAATTTTATTATTCTAATTTTGCTGAAACTCTCAGCTCTCTAGATAGAGGAGTTGAGATCTGAATCCAGCAGTGGGACATTAATGGGTTGCTAATGATGATGAATTTTGCTGCAAAAATATGCCTGTCATTGGCATCATTAAAAACATTCCTTGATTTCATTTTAAAACATGAGAAAATGCATTACTATACCCCAGGTAATATAACCTATATACAACATTTTCAATTAAATGGAGTAGGAATAAAACGTGCATTAATTGAAAAACATACATATATTAATGTTGGTACTGAAAGAAAAAAACAAAATAGTCGCAAAGCAATTCCAATGAACTCTGTGGTCGCGCGCAGTACAGTTGCGCAAGCGTCTCAGTGACCACAGACCGAAACATATACATATTTATGAGCTGTAATATACAATTTCTATGTATTATCTCTTACTAATGCAGGAAGTGTATATGATGATTGTTAACGGTAGCCTGATTTGGTGATATCGTTTAATTGGACAGTTTCGGAATTCGAACGTTTTTGAATTGTGAAACAAAAGAATTGCTTTTAAATTTCTCGCGTGTTTCGGTTTGAAAAAAGAAAGTATAAATTAAAAAGAAAATGTACAAGGTATGTAGTAATATTTGAAACCAGTATTATTTTATATTTACAAAATTGTAATAAATAATTATTATAATTAAAAACTTAAATTTTATATTTGATTCTAATATTTATGAAATAATAAAATTTATAACCTAGTATTATTTTAAATTATAATGATATTTGATCACGTTAAGATGTTAAACCATTTAACCAGTAAATATTTCTCTATCACTCTGATTCAGATTATAGATTTCAAATGGTCAGCACAAAATTTTGACACAACATTAAAGTCCATGTCAGTTGTTTCAGAGAATCATCATCTATTAACTAAAAGAGATCGAACATTGCCGACAAAGTGTTTGATTTGACAGCTCAAGATGTACCCTCCATAGCTAATTAATAAGCAGATACAACCACTTAAGATAAGTAAAAATATTTTCATCCCGAAACTGCACCGGATATAGATCGTATCGGCATGACAAAGCATGGCGCCAACAAACTTTTATCTGTATTTGCAGTAATTTCACCTCTATTTTCATATAGTTTGAGATTATTTTCGCTTAGGTTTATTTCCAAATTACCAATATTATCATCTACCAAACTAAAATCAACCCCAAAATCAGCATCATTAAGTGCATTTTTGTAAGCGACATGTTTAGTTTCATTAATATTGAGAGATTTGTCAGCAACATTCTTGTCTGCCTCGATATTTGACTTTGTCCTTTTCGCTTAGAGTTTATTTTCGTTTGTATTATAATCTGAAGTGGCACAATCAGAATCTATTGATGCTTCTCTAAAAGCTTCAGCCATCTCAAGTGCAGGTGGTATGACTCCTGTGTCTCCGAAAATAAATGGAATGGTCATTGTGAGATAAGATTTCTCGGTACTTTAATGACTGATATAGCAATACTTTGAGCCAAGGAAATTCCATTGAAGAGCACTATTAGTCATTAATTTTGATGTTCAAATTGACGTACATGAAATTTAATTTTAGAATTTGAAGTGATTTTGTCTCTGTGGACTTATATTGATGGTTTTATAAATATTATCGCTGTTAATGTATCTGTATCTCTTTCTAGAAGGTCTTCTCTTCATACTAAGTCTAAAAGAAACATTATTTAATATATAAATACTTATTTGAATTATTTCTGAGTGTTTATATGCATAATTATCAATTAGGTACGAGTAGGTAGGTACTGCTTGTCCATAATATGTGGAGCCTGTCATAGTGACAGCAGTTCAGCACATCTCGTTCCATGCTGTGCTCATATGGAACCGGTCTTAATACGTTACGGCGTTCAGAGTTAGTCATTTTTTTTTGTTTAATGTTCGAACACCTAAAGTTTTAATTTTTCCAGCAATGAGTTTTATAAAAAGTAGCTTAAGTTTGTAAACAGTTACCTACCATAATTCGCTTTTAAGTTGATGCCATTGCAGGTGTGTTATGAAGGCACGCCATTATGAATTTTATAGGTATATAATAATAATAATAATAATAATAATAAAGCTTTATTTCATTCCACAATAATAAATTTGATTAAAAACTCTAATAATATAATATAATTACATTTACATTCCATTTCTTTATAAACTATTTTTAACAAAAAAATATTGAAACGACTTCAAAACAGTACTAAAAAGCGAAAAATAAACTGAATTAGATATTTAATTCCAAGCTAAAAAATACCTACCTACCTGTTTAAAGTATAATACCCTATTACTAATCTGCTTGAAGTCGGTGCCAAGCCTAAGGAGTTTGTTAAGCTACGTACTACTTAGTACGTACATCTGTTACTGCTCGCTACTTCACACCACCTCGCACTTGCGTGTGATCGTACCTAGTGGACGGCTCAAACTGAGTGATACAACCTCATTAGGCTGGCACCGACTTCAAACAGATTAGTAATAGGGTATTATACTTTAAACAGGTAGGTAGGTATTTTTTAGCTTGGAATTAAATATCTAATTCAGTTTATTTTTCGCTTTTTAGTACTGTTTTGAAGTCGTTTCAATATTTTTTTGTTAAAAATAGTTTATTTTTCCATTTTTAGTGTACTTTTTATGTAGCAGATTTAATAATACTGGCTGGCAAACTAAGACGGAAAACCGAAATAAAGAATCTTAGATAGAAGGGAACGTCTATTCAAATATTCTAACAACACAACCTGATTGTAGAATAGAGGATTCTCAAAACTCTCAGCTTTTTATGACTTTCTTTTTTCCTATAAAATGCGACAGGTAACAAGTATAGGTATACAATGCAGGTTTGATACTGTATCGAAAACTTAAAATATCATCTAAGAATTCCTTTGAATTAGGTATACAACTTAATCTTCCATCAAGAGCTCTCACCTCAGACACTTGAAATAACACAACTTAGGTTTATTTTGATTTTGATTATTTGATTATACATGGATGTGATATTTAAAGAAATCATCTTCTTACTCCTAAACATTAAGAAGTTTCCCTTCCAGTGACAGCTCACCTAAATAACCTACAAGAATACAACTATAGGTTTATAAGTACCTAGAATGTTGAAAGAATTATCCTCCAACTCCTAAAAGTTAAGGAGTTATACCTTCCAGTGACAGCTCACCTGAATAACCTACAAGAATACAACTATAGGTTTATAAGTACCTATAATGTCGAAAGAATTATCCTCCAACTCCTAAGAGTCAAGGAGTTATACCTTCCACTGACAGCTCACCTAAATAACCTACAAGAATACAACTATAGGTTTATAAGTACCTATAATATTGAAAGAATTATCCTCCAACTCCTAATAGTTAAGGAGTTATACGTTCCAGTATCAGCTCACCTAAATAACCTACAAGAATACAACTATTGGTTTATAAGAACCTATAATGTCGAAAGAATTATCCTCCAACTCCTAACAGATAAGGAGTTATACCTTCCATCACCAGCTCATCAACATGAGATGTTGACTATCAGACGTAAATACTTGAATAACTTTAAAAAATATATGAAACACGTAACATGTGCCTATAAAATTTGAGGGTTGCCTTCGATTTCCCTGAGATTCCATCATCAGAACTTGACGTGATGAATAGGGGACCAATTCGGAAGTATACCCTTTCAAACAAAAAAAGATTTTTTTAAATCGGTTCAGGCATCTCCGAGAAATCGATGAACATACATAAAAAAAAAAAAAAATACATACAGTCGAACATATAACCTCCTCCTTTTTTGAAGTCGTTTAAAAATGATAAAGACTACAATCGGATGGTATTTGTATAAAACTAGTTTAGAATAATAAATTAAATTAATAAATTTTAAAAACTGGTATTAATATAATAATAAAAATAAAATAAATTAAATCGTTCATGTAGTATATCATTAGGTATTTTAATTATTTTAATTTAGGTTATGTGGACCCCCTTAGGGTAAAAGCCTCCTCCAAAGAATTCCAATTTTCTCTGACCGTGGCGGTGGACATCCAGTCTCTTCCTGCGGTGGCCACAATCTCATCCTGCCACCGGGCGCACGGACGACCTCTACCTCTCTTGCCATGTGGTCCTTTCCAGTTTGTGATGTTGATTGTCTAACGATTGTCCTTGTATCTCGCAACATGACCAGCCCATCTCCATTTTAAACTTTTTGCGAAATGAAGAGCATCATTTACCTTTGTTATTTTCCGAATTTCTGTATTTCTTACTCTATCTCTCAGCTTTAAGTTTAAGCAGCTCCTTTCCATTGCTCTCTGAGTGGTCTGGACTTTATGTCTTGCTTTCTGGTCGTAGATCCACGTTTGGCAGCCGTAGGTGAGACAGGGCAAAATTGTAGTGTCTAAAATTATCCTTTTTAATTTAATTGGTAATATCGATTTCAGAACCTCTTTTTGAGCCCAGTACTTCATCCATGAGATAGATACTCTTCTGTTTATTTCTTCTATGTTCCGGTCTTTTCTAAATGAAACCTGTTTGCCAAGATAAACGTAACTCTCTACGTACTCGAGTGGCTCATCGTTAATCAGTATTGGCGTCATTTCGCTGTTAGTCATTACTTTGGTTTTTTCTAAATTCATTTCTAGTCCAACGCGAGCGCTAGCAGTTTGGAGTTGGTTGATCATTGTGTTTAGGTTGTACGGGCTTTCGGAGAAAACAACGATATCGTCCGCAAAACGTAGATGGCTTAAATGTTTCCCCTGCACATTAATTCCTTGCGTCGACCATGGTAAGTCCTCCATTATATTTTGTAGGACCGCTATAAATAGTTTCTGCTATAAATAGGTATATAAACGTCTATATAAATAATATCTATTATATCATTTTACGCTCTGTTTAACTCACTAAAGTTCCTCTATATCATGTTGCAGTAACTTTTGCGTTTCAGCACTAATTGGAGGACGCTGTAATCAGATTATAGAAAGAGTTAATTCACTTTATGGTAATAAATTCTCCTTATGATATCCCTTTGTCCGATTAGGGATATTATAATAAAAGGTAATGTATGTACAAAGTCATTAATTATATAAATTTTTTTTTCTTGCCACATTTCTTCCGTCAACAACAATGTATTCAAAGGTTCTGCAAGCGTTAACCGGAACGTTATTATTGTTTTTTAATGGCATCAATAAATGAATATGCATGTATTAAATCTAACTACTTTACCGTTGAAGGGTTTTTATTACTATCCTAAGTACAAGGAAGATATAGGTTGTTAACTTTAGTGCTAATCAATGGTAAGAGCTGGTTCTGGAGCATGTGTTTGCAAATATATGGGAGCATTGACTTGGACCTATATGAACTTTTTAGAACAATAATTCACTAATTTAATGTCACTGTGGCGTAACTGTTAAGGTACGATTCCACCAAAATAGTGTGCGGCACATTTGTTTACAAACAATTTGTGCAGTACTCCAGCAGTGCACGTACTAAGCTGGCATCGCATTTGGCTTCCGACTCCACTGGTAAGGCTGTGCGGCACTTTTGTTGCGCACAGTTCAGCACACTTGTGCGCGAACATGTTCATTGAGCAGTTTTTGATTGTTTTTGTTTTGTTGAAGATTTTGAGTCGATGATTTTCTTCTTTTCTCTTCGGTATTGAGCCAAAATAATCTTCCATTTTCTCATTACCTCAGTCAGCGAACATTTCTAAAATGTTCGCGAACAATTTGTTATTGTTTGCTTTAGTAAGTCGACCAGAATAAACATTTACTGGTGGAATCGTACCTTTAAGGTTGTCACTCTCGCCACCAACATCACCTTGCCGAGTGAATGAAACCCTTTTCTCCCTTATTACAAAATTCGAACTAAGCATTAAACCAGGTTTAAATTGACAACTTTGACACAAAACAATGGCTTATGTCAATTAAACCTCGTTTAATACTTAGTCCATATTTTGTAACAAGGGGGATGAGGTTTGATTCCCGATTCATACTAGACAAATATTTGTGTCATTTGTTTTGAGTCGGGGTGATTTTATATCCATGAATTATGTTTGTAAAGTCCCCCGAAACTTAGGGCTTGTTAAATACAGAGCAGACGCTGTCTTAAAAGAAATGACCGACCGATGATAGTTCATGTCAATGAGTAAATATAAAGTTACTAGAAGTCACGCGGGGTCTCACTCCCGTCGTTCTTTATTTGGCCACTGCTCAGCGCCTATTGGCCATAGCGTGATGTTATAGAGACTATAACCTTCCTCGATAAATGGGCTATCCAACATTTACAAGAATTTTTCAAATCGGACCAGTAGTTCCTGAGATATAGTAGGTATAGAAGTATAGATTCGTTTACTACACCATTCACAGACTATTTGATGAGCAGTAATCTTAGTTTAGGTACCAAAAATACAATGTTCCAAAATGATCGATCATCAAATCATCGTCATAATATCAGACACACAAACAAACACACTAACCATAGTGTTACGATGCGATTTTTCTCACAATATTTTCTTTACCACACTCCCAGTTTTTCTACAATAGTTCACCCGGTCAATAACTAGTAATCCAGGATTATGCGAGCAGTCCCTTGCTTACGTGTTGTGCCCGATAATGGGCACGCCAATCATGAGACCTTTTGTTTTTCTTAAGGGCATGTCAATTGTGAAAGTAATTAGCTGTGTGATAGGGGCTGGTTTTGTAAAAGGCTTTTGATAGCGTGGTAATAAATCATCAATATACGTTAGTGTGTTTATTTCTTTATGACCGTGATGGTTCATTTTTATTAAGTTTGAATCCATAATTGTTTCTTTTGGAGAGAAGTGGAAGTTGTGTGGAGAGTGGAATTCTGAAAAAATACGTTTCAAGCAAAATCTTTAACTTCTGTGTTTTTGTGAGCGTTTCCCCTAAAAGAGTTAAAATCTTTAAATGAAAAATTTACACATCAGGGTTGCACACTGCATTTTTAGTAAAGATAAATCTTAAGGGATTACTAAAGCTTAGGCCAGTAATTACGCTAGGTACTATGCCATCTTAACCACTAGGCCCCAGTGACGATTGCAGATAAAAGCGACAATTTTTAAAAACCTAACACCGATATCGAAATACGCTGTCGAATGTTGAAATTCAGAGAAGGCTTTATCAAAATGGGGAAGCTAAAAATAATTTCATCAGTAGGTAATTACACAAAATAACCCCAAAATCGACTTGAGCCATTTTACTTATAGCGTATGTTTGAACCGCAATCAATGTCCACTTTGAGTGGCATGTGACACAGCCCTTATAAGGGCTGTGCTACACTAATTAGATATACACTTAGGGTGACAGTCTGACACGCAAGTATACTCATGAAATGTGGTTGGTAGTTGAGGAGTGAGAGAACATGGTAGAGAAATATTAGGTAAACTTAGTACCTAAAGGAAGTCCTTTAAGAGGGTTCATACAGAGGAGTGGCAGTGTCGCAATTTAGTAATAATTGCGACACTGCCAGTCATACTCGTAATTTTTTTTGTTTTTTTTTTTTTATACCACGACGGTGGCAAACAGACGTACGGTCCGCCTGATGGTAAGCGGTTACCGTAGCCTATGGGCGCCTGCAACACCAGGGGCATCACGAGCGCGTTGCCGACCCTTAAGAAACCTATTCACTCCTTTTTCTGTGGATTTCGATTTTTATTATTTATAATTTTTTTTTTTAAATTTTTAAATGTTTTGAATGCTTTTTTTAGAATTAGGTGAAATGTCTCTAATGGCCGATTTCAATATAATCTATCTATGAATTTGGCTACTAAAGTTAGAATTTTGACATATAAGCTCCATACAAAATGTGTCAAAATTCTAACTTTAGTAGCCAAATCCATAGATAGATAGATTATTGAAATCGGCCTTAAAAGGTATTGTGTTTACAGTTCTATTTATACCTATGAAAATAATACATTGGAACTTGCAAGGCGTTTCTTTCATAGTAATATAACTGCAAGCATTACATAATTATAATATAATAATAATAATAATATTCTACCACATTTACATAGCGCCATCTAGTCCCAAATTAAGCAATTATATTAAACAACTGATATACTACTTAAATACATTTTTTTTAAATACATACATATATAGATAAATTACACCCAGACACAGAACAAACCTTTATACTCATCACATAAAGATTTGTCCTGGGTGGGGATCGAACCCACGACCTCCGGCTTAGCAGTCAGGGTCACCAACCACTAGACCAACAGGCCAGTCAATACGGATACTTACTTTTTAGTACAAGTTCACGTAATCCTAAACAGAGTATTGAGAACAATGAAAAAAATAGTTCTGATTAAATAATTTTTTCTACCCTTTCTACCCTTTTTTAAAAGACAACGCCCGCACTAGGGAACAAGCCCTGTGTCGCGGGGAGCTTTACAAACATGAAACTAACGGACACAAAGTACACCCAGACTAGAAACAAATATCTATGAATCACACAAATATTTGTCTCGTGTGGGAATCGAACCCACGTCACCCAACACGGCGATGTAGTGGCGAGGGAACCACTTTAACCACTGCGCCACGGTAACAGTCACAAATTATGTAACAACATAATAAAAATCAAAAACCATTAAATATGACGTTATCTACCATTCCTATGTATGAACCCTCTTAAAACTAAATATAGAGCGAATACTCTAGAAAACCCATTCAAATGCGCCAGTCGGCTCTCTTCATATACAATTTACAATAACTCATTATACATTGTCACCGATAGTACTTATCAGCTATCATTACGTGTTATCTTCTGAAGTGGGCATCGATTTGTTGTCATTTAATATTGTGACCATTATCGAGGTTGAACTTGAGGACACATGGGCATTCCCACGCGTGGTGTATTGTTATGGGCTTAATATTTATTAGGTGTGATTGATCATGCATGGATAGTCATAAGGTACCTACATCAATTCAAGTAAACTGAGAAAAATCGAAATTGAATTTCTCAGATTTGGTTGCACAGCAGCTGATTCTTCTATTTCTACCAACCAATTATTCAAATGCAATTAAAAGACACTGAAAACATTTTTTTTCATATTATATAATCTTCTGCAAAAATATAGTAATGCTTATTCTCATTCAAATAATTTTTTTACTAGATTTTGTGCGATATAGACAGTATTGACTGACAGTATTTCCGAAATGAGCAAGAGACAAATAGGTGCTACTTTCATCCACAATACTTCGCCAGGTTATTTCGTTAATAACTTAAGGACGTATGATTGATCAGCCGTTAGCAGTTCCAGACGACAGTTAATAATCGCACCCTCTACTGTAATCTATACAATCGGTTTGAGTTATAGGAGAGAGCGGGATAGAATTAACTCAAAACTGGAAGGAGTTAATTTGCTTCTGTGAGTTTGCTTACGTAGGTATATGCTTCACCAAACGGCCAGGTCTAACACAAACTGTAAAAGAAACAGACACAAATAAACGAACACTCTTTTAAAATAAATCATCATCATTTCAACCCATTAACGTCCCACTGCTGGGAATTTAGCCTACTATACCACGATGGCCAGACGGGTTGGTATAGGGTTTTGTTTCAATTTTTTTCTTTTCTCGCAGTGCTCTTGTCTGCTTATGGTTACTCCCTTAGTCGCCTTTTACGACACCCATGGGTTGAAATGGGGTAGTGACATTATGTATTCTAAATCCGTCACTACACGGACAGAAAAAATTAAAATAAATAACGACACTCAATTCCAAAGAACAAATAAAGATTACAATGGTGTTTTTGTGATGTCTTGCTATATTAAAACAAATTCTGAAGTTACTACATGTTTTTAAATAGGTGATAGTCATCAGTGTCTAATAAAAATGAATAAATTTTCAATAAAAATTTCATCCATAAGCATTACGTTTAATTTAACTATTAATTTTAAGATAGGTTCACTGTGACTATAGTTTAAAATCTTATTGTAGGTATTCTCTGTTTTTCTAAATTGCAATTAATAAGAAACTAAAAATATGTATTGTTAAAATTCAAAATCACTTTATCCTTATCCTTACGACTACCGTTGTTTCTATCTTGAAAATGTTTACCGTTGACATCCAAGATTAATATTGTACAGATGGAATAGAGGGGTCCACAGAGGTGACTCGAACTTTCTTCGCGATTTTTCTTTATTCCACCTTGTTGATCAGCTGTTGTTTTACAAATCAAAGTATTTATTTGCTATCTTTTGTCCTTCGACGTAAAAAGACGGGTATTTTAAGTGTGACGTGTCTGTGTGTCTGTTTGTGGACTCTTAGCTCCTAAATGAATGGGCCGATATTGATGCGATTTTTTTTTATAAGAACCTACACAAATATATTGCTTTATATTTTTCCTACTGTAACCGTAATATGTTTTGTAAACATTTCTGTAGTAAAGTTAAATGTAATTTTTGAGATAAATACAATTAAAGCTTAGTTGATACCACTACTTGAATTGAAAAGCTTGGGGACTTACTAATAATAGTTAAACAATGTTCAATTCTGTTGCTATGCCTATAGTCTTCCTCAATAAATATTCAAAACCAAAATAATTTTTCAATTCGGTTCAGTAATTCCTGAGATAAGCGTGTTCAAACAAGCAAAAAATCTCTTCAGCTAATTCTAAACTAAATTAGTTGTCAGCTGTCATTTTTCTATATTATACTAGGCAACTATTTATTATTTACTTTGTACCTATATATATTTGTATTGAAATTATAAATATTTATTTATTAAAATATTATTTAGTTTAATTAGTTAATGTTGACATCTCATTCCTCATCATCATTTATATCCGTCCCAACCATACAGGGTCTTAACAGAATACCAGCGCTAACTTGATAAATATACATATTTCAAGCTATTGCTGATCTAGGACCATTTTTGATTCTCACAAATACTAAAAGTAGTACTACAAAGTTAGTATAAGTTAAGTATAGCTTAATTTATGTGTGTCAATTTCGTCTTTACCATAATTATGTTGTTTAAGGGGAACAAATATATCGTAATATTAGAATAGATAATACACGAGTAACAAATTTGAGTTAAGCTCGCCTATGTACATGTCTTTTCTCTCTGTGTTGTGTTGTTTTGTATTTTTTGTGTACAATAAAGAATTAAAGAGTAATTCAAAGCTCAACTTTTGCTTGGCTTCTTTGTCATACCTAAAACTTTTTTAAATATTCAATGTACGAAATGAACTTATTTTAAGTATTTAGTTTATAAATAGCGCGTTCCTACAACTCAAATCAAAGACTAAAATTGACTATCAAGACTGAACTTTATAATGGAATTATGAAGTCCATAATCGTTCTAATCTAACCTCAACGATCCAGCTGAGTTAGAAAATAATCATCTATGGACATGAAAAACGCATACTCCAAATCGATGCTGCTAAATTGAATAGTCACGACATGTAATGAAATATCTGATATGCGGTGTGCGTTTCATTTTGGTCGGGTTTTGTGGCCAGTGGGAATACTGCAGATATAAAGTGAAGAAAGAAGGCAGGCTAATAGCTTATTTTTTTTATTGAACGAATTAGTTTATCTAGATTATATATCTAGTCTAAATGATGCATTAAATGCATAAATTTACGACTAGCCAAATAATTGAAAGTTTTTTTTTCTGTGATCGGACTGTCAATCGACGAATGTTTTGTTTATCTTCGTCGATAGGTAGTCGAGCGTAGGACTCTTTTAGGCATTTTTGATGTAAACGAAGAAGGCAAAAAAGATATTCGTCGTTTTACACCAATTGGTACAATGTTAGAAAATTAATATAAAATTGGTCCCAAACTACCAATCCAAAAAACGTCCTTGTGCGATTGACACCGTGGTGCCAATAACATTTCATAATTATTCAAAAGTCGTTTTTATTTATATAAAATTATACAGTTTAATTTAATTTCTTTTTAAAGCTACATAACTATTACCTAACTTAAATTAAGTACTATTAAAACTAAAAAACAAAGTATTTAGGTACAACCTAACAAAAAACATGAAAACAATATAATAGGTTTTACAAAATAGACGAAAAATAGAGCAAATCTTAATTTTGTTTGTTTTATATTCAACTAGCTTCTGCCCGCCGCTTCTGCCCGCCGCTTCTGCCCGCCGCTTCTGCCCGCCGCTTCTGCCCGCCGCTTCTGCCCGCCTCTCCTGCCCGCCGCTTCGCCCGCGTGGTAAGTATTTTATACCTATAAACCTTCCTCTTGAATCACTCTATCTATTGAAAACTACTTCAAAATTCATTGCGTAGTTTTAAAGATGTAAGCATACATAGGGACGGACAGACAGCGACAGCGCCTTGTTTTATACTATGTAGTGATTCAGATTAAACTAATTTTTGATCACTTCCAGACAACTCGACTCCATGACGGACTCCTTCAGAAAATAGTCGTTGGTCTTAGAAAATTACTTACATGCCGAAGTCAATTTCCATAAACCGCAAGTAAGGTATGAGCGGCAAATAAACAGTGAAGGCTTTGTCCCACCGCCACCACAACCGAGACAATGTCTTATCTCGAACATTGAAACATTGGAGCCTTTAGTTCCTTAGGATGCGCTGTAATGCGTCCAGTTAACTAAACGTGGGCAGCGAGATTAGATATTGGTTTTGTTTTAAATTACGTTTAATTTTACTTCACTTTTTTGCACCTATAAAAGTGACTTCGTTGTATATTCTTTGTTTAGGGCCACATCGTGATCTGCTAATTAGATTATGAAAGTCAAATGGCTGGAATACAGGGTGTTCCAAGCCGTAACGACAACCAGAAAATGAAAGGTCTACTTAAGGCAGAAAAGTAAAAAAATTATGTGTACTATATATATATATGGTAGGTTCAAAGTATTACAAATTTAACAATCATTACACACGGCCTTAAGTGAATTATTTAGATAATATGACCAGAGGTTTTCAAAAATTTCTATGTAGGGATCGACTAACTACCTAGTCTACTCCGAATCTTAACATCGACTCTGCTGGATCTCTCTAAAACTAGTATACCTAGATAAATAAACCGTACCTTTCATAAATATATAAAATATGTTGCACTGTCGTTCACGTTCAGATACACCTAGATATAAGGGAAATTCGAATGAAAATTCGTTTCACGTTAGCAGACATAGGTACATTGCCAAATAAACACACACAGTAAACGACGATTGCTTTTGCAAATGCAAATAGTTTCTCATATTGATTTATGATAGCAATACGAAAGTGGAACTAAAATATTTTTAGATTCAGAATTTTATATTTTCGTAACGTTGGAGGTCAATAAACTTCATATCCACCCTTTAAAACAATGGCAATGAACTTGATCAACAGATAAATTAAAATTCTCATTACTTCCTCCTTCGACAACGTTCATAGATTCTTGATTCAAATCTCTATGTCAATGAAGAAAAAAAAAACAGGAAAAATGTTCACCTGCCATTTGAATTTGGAATGTGATCCGATTCGTGATTTACATGTCATGTGTAGACAAATTTGAAAAAAGTCACGTGATTTCCTACCTTATGACATGGAGATAAGGTTGTGAAAGATGGACATTAGAAAGGTCGCGTGTAGTAAAGTAAAACTAGTGATGTGTCTTATGCAACAGTTTCATAACTGTCCAATTATTGCCTAAAGCTAGATAATTTAAAAAATGACCAATCCGTCACATAATGCCGGCAAAGTGAGTTATTGGCTCGCTTTTTTTATTAGGCAATGGTAATATTCACACGGTATTGTCTTACGACATTTTAAAATGTGGATGTCGGAGATAAGAAAGGGTTTTGTATATTTAAAAGCTGCATTGTTTTGTTGAGAATATTTTATATTGAGTAAGTGGGACCATTTGTCATAGTGTTATAATATCTTGTGTATTTTTAATGAGTGTTTTGGTGAAAGTTTTTGTTTTAATTATACTTAAGTATACCTACGTAATTAATTTTCTTTTGATGGAATTCGGAACAATGAATTTTGTAATTTTTCGGTCGGCTTAGAATAAGAGATATGGCGTGCTGAATATTTTGAAGTTAATATTATTAATTATAATACAGTTCGTATTAAATGTACGTACATAGAATTTAAAAATATTAATAATATTGTAGTGTCTTTTTTTATCAGCTTAATTATCTGAGGTTCACTGCTAGGTGAGAGTTCCTATCTATCGCATAGATTACAGTGAACACAGGACTCAGAGCTCTGAATTCTAACCGCTACACCACCAGTTGCCATGTCAATAGCTAATAGGTAAACCTATTCGAAAGAATATTACCTTTTTAATTTTTAAATCCCTGTTTTATCATTGGCTGCCATTATTGTTGGAGATGAGACCCGAGCCCAGCAGTAGGGCATTAATGGGCTAATGATGATGATTATTATTTTAATCTGTTTGATCAAAATATATCATCTAAATAAAAATCATCATAAGGAAAACTTACCACTATAAAACACATAATCGATATAACAAACAAAAAAAGTGTTGTCAGTGACAAATAGCGATTAATAAGAAATCGATTTTGGTGTTCTCACGCCTTGCGCGGACGCAAGCCTACTAGGCAGACACGACAATGACTAGACGTACCACGCTATTAGGCGTGGTAATGTACTTTATAATGATTTTCAAGGAAAATCTGACTCATTTGTTTATTTGTATTGAACTATACTGGTGTGTATACGCAGAAACAATTATGGGTAGTAAAATACATAGTAGAAGCTTTTATTATAGGGATTTAGGTGTTCCTGATTCTTCATCTACGTAAACAATTGTTAACAGTGTTTTATATACCTATATTTTAATGATAAAAAATACAGATAATGTCGTAAAGCTAGCCATTTAAATTAAAATTGTATTTTGATTTGTCAAATTATTTAGTTTTTAAATTTGTATACTATGCAAGAGGTCTTCAGCTAGATTCTCGGGCTGGAATCAAAATGGTATTGAGTTTTTCTGTATTGAAATTCTTAGTATTACTATCACCTCTCTAGAGTATAATCTCTCTATCTATCTAATAATAATCTCATCAAGGGACCAAACATAGCTGGTAGATGGGTATGATGCACCCATGCCGGCTTCTTCGGGGACAAAGTCGTGATGATACTATTATTTCGTGGTCATACTGCAACTCTTTTCTAATTCTTCATAATTCTATAAACAGTATAAACTGAGGTCACAATTGCTGACTGATGAATTGTAACCGTGATGTCACAATTAGACGGGTCCCGTCTGATGCTATCGTGGACCACAAGTGACCCTGAGGTCATATATACCTGTCATGTATGTACTGGATGAGAATTAGATTGATGATGATAAGATTTAGGTATGTTGGATCGTCTGGTAAATAAAGTGTAGTAATTGGTTTTGTAACCAATCTGGTTAGCTTTGTAACAGTAAGCTATTATTCGCCTCTTGAGAAACTTGTATCTGGCAGTAGGATACAATGGACTCAATGCAGGGTTCTTGGAAACCTAGTGCAAGGTAATCGGCCTATGCAACGGGAGCTGTGAGTTCAATTCTGCCCATTGATTTCTGTCTCCCTCTCCTCCGTGTAGTGACGGATTAAGAATACATAATGTCACTACTCCATCTCAACCTGTGGGTGTCGTAAAAGGCAAATAAAGGAGTAACCATAAGCAGATAAGAGCACTGCCAGAAAAGGAAAGTTCGAAACAACCCATCTGGCCAGCGTGACTAAATTCCCTCCACATTCTTTGGAGGAGACCCGTGCCCAGCAGTGGGACGTTTAAAGGTTGAAATGATGAGGATGATTGGTTTCTGTATATCGACCGAATCTGAGCAAAAAAATATATATTTAGATCGTTTCTTCATCTAAAACTTATCGTCAAAATATATAACACATAATGCATTACATAGTTATTTAAAAAAAAAATCAGCAGCTTGCCTGATAACAGTTCTCCTTGGGAATTCCATCGCTAGTAGTTCAACAGCATGCGTTCGAATTATAATATTTTTTTTTGCACTGGTCTCAAAACCCTAAGTTGCTCCTATGATAGCAACCTGCTGAGTCGAAGTGCTTATAATACTTATGTAGGTAATAGATACATCTATTCTAATATTATAAATCTGAATAGTTTGTTTGTTTGGTTAAACGTGATAATCTGAGGCACTACTGGTCCGATTTGTAAAATTATTTTGGTGTTGGATAGCCCATTTATCAAGGAAGTTTATAGGCTATATAACATCACGCTACGACCAATAGGCGTTGAGCAGTGGCCAAATAAAGAACGTCGGCAGCAAAGCGCGACTTCTAGTATAAAATTAATCTCTTAAAGCGTGCGTACTGTGCGTACCCACATTATAACAGTCAAACTTCAAATAATTGTCTTATTTTTTTTACATCGAACCGGACATCGTTATTCAAACAAAGGCTTCTAAGTTCAAAGTTAACTTCACATAAAATGTCAACGGTCTCGCCCACATATCGCCTCAGGCTAGACTCGAACACCAAACGCAAATCTATGTCAAGTACAATTTTATCTCAATATGCACTTCAGATAACATAAGTTACACGGTTTTGAATCTTAATTATATTGGAATAAAGACACAGATGTTGTTGTTTCGTGGTAAAACATAATTTTGATGGTGATGATTAACAATGAGATTTGGGCACATCACTTAATATGGAATTGTCACGATATATTAGTTATACTACATTCAATGTCATAAGAAATACATTAATATGGAGGGAAGTATACTTAATTGATTAATTATATTTGACATTATGTGAAAAAAATGATACCACCATTTTTTCATTCACGGGTTGAACGCAGCCCTGATAATATTCATCATCATCATCATCATTATTACCATAAACGTAACGTAACCCATAAACGTCCGACTGCTGGGCACGAGTCTCCTCCAAACATTGTGGTGGGAATTTAGCATACTATACCATGCTGGTCAGATGGGGTTTTATTTCGAATTTTCCTTTTCTCACAATGCTCGTATCTGCTAAGATTTACTCCCTTAGTCGCCAATTTTTTTTTTTATTTTGTTTTTTTTTTTATACCACAACGGTGGCAAACAGACGTACGGTCCGCCTGATGGTAAGCGGTTACCGTAGCCTATGGGCGCCTGCAACACCAGGGGCATCACGAGCGTGTTGAAAATGGGTAGTGACATTACGTATTCTTAATCCGTCACTACACGGATTTACATTTTGATATTGCAAAGAAGGAAAATATCACATTAACGATAACAAAATTAATATCATAAAAATTTTAAGTAATTTTGAATAGATGGGAGGCAGGATGGCAGGTGGGACGTTTATGGGTTGAATTGATGATGATGACATTGCAACAGAGGAACAGATTGACGTGAATTTTTAATATTGGAATAGTCGAACATCTGAAAACTGAGATTAGCTACTTTTCATCAAAAAACAACGTGAGCAAAACCTCGAATTTAAACTTTACATAATTCACACACTAATATATTATAAACATAATAAATTAATTATAAATACCATCTCATTAATTTAGGTACTTCATTATTCATTATTGATTTAACGGGCGCTGAATTTCCGCTTATACTTCATAGAATTCACTATTTAATAACTAACCGTTTATCTAAACCATAAAAAATAGGCATCTGAAGGCTGAATACATTACACATTCAACTTGCCTATTTCAGTTAATAGAAGCCTAATTTTATTTACGCAATCTACTTATTACCTGTCATAATTCGCCATGTCAAAACATTTCAAGCGAGTCAATCAGATAGATGATCTACATACAAACGAATAGAAACTATGTCAAATGTAATTGAAGAACACGGCTGTACAATTTGACCCCATCAAACCGAAATTTTCGTCAAGATTTTATCAAAAAACATGACATCTCGAATCAAATGACAAGTATTGTCTAAAGGCCTTACCGCTTGTTTGGAACACACCACACGTGGTAATATAACAAACTAAATTCAACTCTAATGAACCCATATAGAGTTTAAATTATGATTATGATGTGACAAAGGTCTTTGTGATTTTGCCGTCAGAATAGTAGCCATTATCCGAGAGAACACACGTTCGGAAATCGTAAAAAAAGGTCGAAATATGATTAATAGGGCGTCGGTGCGGGGCTCGACTCGTTCGTGTGTGATTCTTTCCATTTGACAGATTGTCTCGACTCTCTGACCCGAGCGCCCCGTTGAGACAATAATGATGCTGGACCAACACTTCGGCTGTAGATATCGATAAGGCTGAACCAACATCGACAAGTTATAAGAAGTTTTCAAAACTGAAAATTTGTGAATCGTCTGCAACAATTTATTACAACCTAAAAAAGTTCTACAGGTAGAGTGCTTAAATAAATAAACTTAAAAGTCTTTATTACCACACCTGATCAAAAACGATCGTTAGAATGTACAGAGACAAACCCAAATTAAATCAATTTCAAATATGATTACACAATTAAATTAATGACACAAAAAGTCGTTCAAAGACAACTAGGGCAAGCTCAAATACAACCTCAAATGATTACACAATGATCACGCGACCATCTTTACATGTTTACATCGAGATCGATACTTTCACCGTCCTCGCCCATCCCTATCGCGAGGTCGACTGAGATTACTCTCAGCACGAGACTGTCCTGCGTCGGCGCTCGTTCGCGACGCTTTGACATCCCGACACACATCGCCAATATATATTTTATATCATACAAACTAACATTAGATCTTACATCCATAACCAGAGAGTCTAAAGTCGAAGTGTTTTCTGTTTTACCAACAGCAAAATTAGGTTCTCAGTACGTCATACGTTGATAGACGGCCCAAACAGGTCGATGTGAGAGAACGTTTTTTTTCCCCCAATCTTGAATATGCAATATGAAGATATTGAAGGATTATTAGTCATGTTTTCGAAGATATTTATTTATATGTATTCGTGTATGGGTCACCCGAAAGTGTTATAACGAACTGTCATGAGATAAATGAAGTTAGAAGTAGATGCGCAGGAGTTGATTTAGAATGGCTTAGAAAATTTGAATTTTGATTGAATGTTACGTGATGAAGCTTAGATCTAATATAATCTTGATTTTGAAGTCTATAAACAAAAAAAAATATTACCCTGTCCCAGATGGTTAGATGACGTCGTCATTCATCGTTACTTATTGTAATGAATTAATGAATTATACGCAATAACGCAATTATTTTGCATGTCAAAACATAATTACTCGATGAAAGATTAAATAAATGAAATTAAAAAACTTCTTTTATTTAATTTAATCGCATAGCTTACGTACAGTGACTACTTTAAAATTTCTGAGTTTGAAAATTTTCCATTGAATAAAAATGGCTATAAAGCAAACATTTTAAAATAATAACACAAATATATTTAGAATGACGACGTCGTAAAAGCTTGTTTAGCAATTCACAATCCATCAGAAATATCGCAAGCGAAAGCCATGTGATATTATAAAAGACAGATTTCAGAGAGACGTCGATAAAAATATTAAAACGTGAATATAACAGTCATAATAAAATACTATCTAGTATTTTTATTGCGAACGATTTAAAAACATATAAAACTGATCTGAAGTTAATCTCTAAAGAGATAGAAACATATCCGTCTAATGACATCAAAACTAGAAATTATTCGAAAATGGTTTTATAGGGCTATGAAAAAAATCGTAAAACTGTGAATGTCTATGCGTAACTTGCTACATTGGGATCTGACGCGTGGAGATGACAAACCGACACTTTTATATTTCTGTAACTCAATGCTGAAATCTGTCTGTCATTCGTAAAAATAACATGCTTTATAAATCACATCGAAGGCCTTGAGTTCACAAGATGCTATTCTTAAATAAAAATAATATTATGATATTCTAAACTGGTGTGCCGCAAGGACCATATTTGGGCCCTATAAACTATAAATCAAAATGTATATTAGCAGGAAAATATTATAAAATATTTTATTTTGTAGACTGGATGGACAATGATGAATTTTAAATTAATTTGATCTAGTACAATAATATGATTTTGTTCAAGATTTTAGAAGATGGATTTTTAAAATTTTTTTAGTCAAGTCAAAGTCAATTCAATTTGTAATTTTTAAGAAGAATTAGTATAATTTACATACATTTTATCATTGTAACAATCTATTTTTCCGTTCCAAATTCTCATTAAAGCTTTATCCTTCAACAATAAAACCAGCATGGCTTAATTCCCACTATTATACATCAATCTCCTATCCAGTTAAGCTCGCAGCTCATCTGGAATGTGTCTCACGTAGGTTGAAGAGTGGCTAATGAAGTGCTCGGTTGATGTGTGACCCACCATCGAGGGTACCTTAATGATACGATTGACAGTACAGTGGAGCGGTCGCCGTCTGACCGTTCGATTGTTTCTTGAGTGAAGACTTGGGGCTTGGAGGTCAGCGACTCGGTCTATGACAATAGCAAAAAAACTTCTCAAAGTTATTGAAACATTTTAAAAACACTTGTAATTATTATTTTGTACAGAAAAAATGTGTATTTTAAACAGCTTTTTTATGTATCAAGGTGCAAAGGACGATGAATATAAGTACGATTTTTAAAGTGGTCCTTTAAATTGTATTTATTTTAAAGTGTCATATAAAACAAGTATCAGTTTGATAAGTATTTTGTTTGCAAACTTTTTGCTCTCCAACTTAAGGGCCCCAAAAACGTGGGATACCTAAGAGAGACGTATTTAAATCTCATTGACGACTTGTTCGTGGAACTTTGAATATAATGGCGCTTATCTGAAGGGTGTCTTTGGCATATTAAGTTTTGTATTTCGCTCGGTGCTTCCAGTCTCCATACGTAGACAAGACGTGGGATATTATATCATTGACAAAATTATTGCTACATTTAAATTTTTACACTTGATTTTTTATTAAATATTTCTGATGTAGATCTTTATATCTGTAGGGGTAGGTTATAAGGGTACGCTGATTTTCATATTTGAACATTCTTTCTTCTTTTTGTGATCTCCTATCTATGTATGTGTTAATGTCATGTAGTTAACAGATGTCTATATTTATTTACATATTATGATTATATATTTTTAGGTATAACGACTCTAATTGTGGGTTTTACCGGTTCTGTTATTTTTGGTGTTGTCTTAGATTGTTATAGTTGGTATGTTTTTGTACCAGTAAATTACCATATACCTAAATAGTTCATCTGATGATAATCTAGCATGGACTATTTACTTGAAAATTTGTTGAATTTGAAAATATTTTTTTTTGTATATTTTGTATATATTTTATTGCTGGCAAAGTGTGACTGTCGTTCTGTTCTGCCTACCCTTTGGGATCTAAAAAGTGTGATGCTATGTTCTTTATTTTTTTTGTCAAACTTTAATTCTACTAATAGCTTAGCAGTTGAAATTGACTGTCACCGTGGCGCAGTGGTTAAAGTGGTCGCCTCGCCACTACATCGCCGTGTTGGGTGACGTGGGTTCGATTCCCACACGAGACAAATATTTGTGTGATTCATAGATATTTGTTTCTAGACTGGGTGTACTTTGTGTCCGTTAGTTTCATGTTTGTAAAGCTCCCCGCGACACAGGGCTTGTTCTCTAGTGCGGGCGTTGTCTTTTTAAAAAAGAAAAGAAAGAAATGATAAAGCCTAAATACAAAAATAAAAACTTGGGTCAAAGTCTTTAAGGAAGCACCTGTTCTTTACTTATTTCAATCGTTCACTCTATAAATCAAAGTAAAAATATCAAAATTCCTAAGACGTTAACTCAAGAAATATCAAATGTTATTCCGCAATGATTTAGCAAGTGAAGGCGACTTAAACAATAAATCAGGCAGTTTGCATAATCTTAATGGATCTTTATCTTTTGGATCCGGGAGACATAATTTGTCACCGGTAGCTTGTTTCTTAAGCGACAAAATAAATTATACGTAATAAGGTGTCGAGGGACCGTTAAACAAGGCTGCTGTCCTTTTTAAAGTGATCGATTAATTTGATTCAAGATTACTGTCGTAATAAGAATAGAGTTTATAGACATAAATTACTATAGACTGCACAAAAGATTTAGCGGATCTTTATTGTTGAAATAGTTTCGAGTTTTGCTTTTCGATTCAAGTTTAGGAAAAAAGTCTCTAAAATCAAAGTGTATGTTTTGTATTAGTGAATAGTAACTCATCATCATCATCATCATTTCAACCCATAAACATCCCACTGCTAAGCACGAGTCTCCTTCAAAGTATGTGGAGGGAATTTAGCCTACTATACCACGCTGGCCAAACGGGTTGGTATAGGGATTGTTACAAATTTTCCTTTTCTCTCAGTGCTCTTGTCTACTGTCTACTCTTTTGTTACTGTAAGGTTCCATAACAAAGAATTAGTTTCCAAGCCCAAAAGAATCTTTAAAAAAATTATTACGGTAAGTTTTATAATCACAATTCGCCATTTTGACATTCCGTCTCTTCTCACCAGGAGAAAAATCAAATTTCAATACAATGTTGTTCAGTGTCGTAATGAAGTAAAACCCAGACGTTACTTTCGGATTTATATTACTTTGAATAAGTTAACATTTAGCTCAGCTTATCGAAGATCAAAACGTGACCTCATCTTTGTTAGTTATTTTGTCACCATTATTATGATATCCGCGTCTCAGAATCCGCTTATATTAATTAAAATATGTCATCGTAAATATGAATTATGATTAGAAAGTGCGATATTATAACCGAAATAAAATTTGCCAATTTTATAATTAGAATTATTTATATAAGTTTCTTAATTCATACCTATATCAGCTATAAATACAGTCATAATATCTTGCTAATGTCAAAAGTCATCAATTATGATGTTATTAATAATGTCAACTGATGTTGGTCAACATTTGCAGACAAAAATCAGATTGATATGCATTGAATTGCAAACTTGATTTATATTTTAACTAAAATCTATTTTCAACTAATTTGGTAGTATCTTTACCTACTTTCGTTGTGTTGTTTCTTGGAGTTTCACTTTTTCTTCAAGACTTATTATTAGTAAATCTCTTTGGACTCGCGTTGTCATTAATTTATTGTTTTATAATTTGAATCCGATCCTGCTAACGCAATGGTAAGCCGATGGTCTCATTCGAAAGCTGTGATTGGCTTACTTAGTCAATCGCGCTATGTTGCCGACCTGTGATTGGTCGATATTAGTCCATCGATCTGCAATCGACGAGTTTAATTTAGCAGGATCGTCCCCCTGATATTTCAATGGTATATCAAATTCACCAAAGATAATTTCATATTTATCTTAGAATAAAATGTTGATTGCAAGAAAAACAGTAATGACTATCGAGCAAGTAAATTGATCTACGGTGCGCAGTAATTTGTCAAATCCAATCACGAAAAATTCCAAATAAAAATTTCGTTAGAACATAATAACGGGGACTTCTTTCATTTTTTGCTCCGCATCCAATTTAAAAACTAATTATGGGTCGCGATGACTAGGCTCCCATGATCAAGGAACACCCTACAAAGCCGTCACAAAGAACATAATTTCGTCATGTTAGCGAACAGGTGACAAAAAAAGTATGATTAATGGTCATACGTTGTGGTCATCACAAAAGATCTGTCTGTCAAATTATACTCGTCTTTATTCATCCAAACGAGACATAGTCTATAAAAAGAACCGCAAATATTTTTGAAAAGCTACAGTAGGTTCATAATTCTGAATGGTTTTCAATACTCTGTGTAAATCAAAAATGCTAGTACAGCGGATAATATCAATGTATTCAACACTGTACAGTGTTAACCATGACCTTTAACGATCGTGATTTGACTCGAGAATCGATCGTGACATCTAAATAACTGATGCTGAGGTCGCTTGCAATCAATGACGGAAGTTGTGTGTGTTATATGACGGAACAAAAACGATTAAACGTTTTCAATACCTATGTGATGGTAGGCACGACTTCTGATTATTTGGGTGTCGAAGGCTGGCTTTTCAGATTACACGGAAGGTTAAGCGTAATGCTAGTATGATTACAGGTTAGGTGAATGACAAGGTCTTGGATGAATGCAGTAAGTCCGTCTTAGCAGAATACTTGCAATGATAGATAAAATATTATAATTAATCAAGTGCTTAACCTTTATCTTCTATCAATAATGACTTCTTAATATTAATAAATTAAATTTATTTTTGTATCATTAATATTTACAGAATCACGCCCCTGTTAATGAAGGTGTATATATAGATATTGGACATGCATTGTTTAGTAATATTGATAAAAAATAGTGATACCTATACTTATAGCCTGAAATGAATGTAGAATAATCAACAACAACATTTGACTATGTATACAGGGTTTTGCAACGAATTTAAATTAAATTAATACAATAAACTTTGGTATTACTTGGAAATATTAATAATAAGAAGTTACAGCCTATGAACTGATAAGTAAATACAGCGTCAGATTCTCATTTCTCTGTACTAAATTTTATTATATGGAAAAATATTTTAATAAGTATTTATCCTTGTAAACTGAGTTATCTACATGTTGTTCTTTTACCAGTATTCAACTTACACTGGTATTGCACATTATGGTGAATGGATAAGGGACCGGCGTGCAAATCATGAGGTCTGAGTTCGATCCGGGCCGGCAGTACCAATGTGGATTCCACTTTGTGGAATTTATATATAGGTACTAGTCAAGTGACGTACCATTTGCTAACGGTGAAGGAAAACATCGTTAGGAAATCCACATACCCTAGAAGAAATGAGTATGTCTGATTCACCAACCCGCACTAGGCCAGTGTGAGTGGATTATGGCCTAAACCCTCTCAGCTCTCTAGTTAGAGGAGGGGAGACCCGAGCCCAGTAGTGGGACTTAAAGGGTTGCTCATGATGAATTTACACTGGTAGCTGTACAAATATGTAAAAATGTTACTTGACAATAAAGATATTTTAGAAAACTAAAACTAACTGATAACGGGGCGTAAGAAATATAAATCAAATGTTAAAACAAAATTTGACAGTGATTAGTATACAAAAATTCTATATCCATATCGGCCTTAAATACATTAATTCACTCATAACTAAGTAACCCACTTAAATTCAACAGAGGTGTAGTAAATATCATATTAAGATGTTAATCAGTATAGTGTTCTCTTCATCTCAACCCATAAAATTAAATATCCCACTGTTGGGCACGGGTCTCCTCCAAAGAACGCGAAGTGTTCTCTTAGTAGAATAGAAATTAATGATTGCAACATCGTAAAATCAGCCCAATGACCACTGTTGTAACCACTGTGGGCATAGGCCTCACCTAAATTGGTGGTAGTTAGCATACTGCCAGACTGGCCAGACGGGTTGGTATAGGGTTTTGTACATTTATGGGTCAGTAATGCGTTTTTTATGCGCCTGTTGTGTCAAGCGTCGTCAATAGGTTACGGTATCCGCTCACTATCCAGCAAGACGTATGCTATTTACCAAATTCAAAAACGTAGGAGTCGTGATTATGCATTTACGCAAATATCTCCTAAAAAATGTTGACATCAAAGAAAAAATTAGATTGTTTACCTAAAGACCTTGAATAGAGTCAAGTTATTTTAAGCTGAATGTAAATAAATAATGGACAAAGTTATAGAATGTGACCATCACCTTCAAATGTTCGTAAATACGGTTGCAATTCAGTTTATGTAAACAAACAATATTTTTATCTCTAAGATAGATAGAAAGCATTAAGATCTATCACTAATATTGATGTTTGTTTGTGTGTTAAATGCTCTTAGTAGTTTTAAAAATGACTGCTACAGAAGTAAACAGTAGGTACCATATTTTATGGGATGATTGTCTTGCAACGAACTTCTTCCCATGCAGTAAAACGCACACGTTTCTTTAGCTGAAGGCTGGCCATATGCAAGTCATGCTTTGATCATTTCAGACGTAAGACTGAATACCATTTGTGTATAAAACTTCTACTTTGGTAAAGTGCTAACAGTCAAATTAGATGTCAATTGTCCACTATTATAGAAAAATTCGCCTTTTATATGCTTTGTTGAATCTGCAAGTTTCTTCTTAATATTTTCTATGAAACTTTATATGAAATGACAAATGATTAATGTTATCCAAGCCTTTGATGTTATACATTATAAACTGTTTGTATAAAATACGTATACATTTCTTCATTTTTTATTATGTTTAGAAATTTATATTAATGTATTTACAAAAATATTTCGGCATTCTCGAAGCTTTCAACATTTTAGCAAAACTTCATTAACTCAAATACAATGTTATTGAACAAAAAATTCAAAATTGTTAAGTACGTGTTGTATAATATACACTGGGGCCGATCGCGTTTCTCTTCAACCTTAAATAAAGATGAACTTAAATTTGTAAAATAAGGACACATTCTTAAATTTATGCGATCGCGTTAGTACTTAATTAAGGATACGTTCTTAAAAAACTACCAAATGCTAGAAACCTTATTTAAGGACACTACCATAGATTATAATCGGATATCATAAACGTCAGAAAAAGCGTCAGTTTTTATCACAGGTTTTTATTTGTTGTTGTTGTGGTGATTTTTTTGTTAAAAATGGACAAAAAAGCAAGAATGAGGAAAGAACAGCAAACATGTCTTCTTGATTTTATTTTGAGTAATCCAGAAATGGTTAACGGTAAGTTATAAATTAATAATTAATATTATATTTAAAACTTTGTAAAGATAAATGATAACAAAGCATCAGGATGCTTAGAGATTCTCCTTAACAACATAAACTTGTAGATTCACAAGTTACAAATAGATATCCACAAATTTTACTTGAAATGAATGAAGTAATTGAAATAACGAATGAATTTTTCCCTTGTAGGAAATATTCAAGCTCCAGCCACAAAAAGTTTGTGGTGTGAGCTAACAGAAAGTTTAAACAAGATGGGAGTTAAAAAATCCCAAAAGGAGTGGCTTGAAGTGTGTTTGAAGTGTTTCACATATTTTAAAATTATTTTTCCTTTTATATTTGCAATTTTAGTAGGTAGCTTTTTATTTGACTGGTCAGTTGGTTAGTGACCCTGACTGCTAAGCCGGAGGTCGTGGGTTCGATCCCCACCCAGGACAAATTTTTGTGTGATGAGCATAAAGGTTTGTTCTGTGTCTGGGTGTAATTTATCTATAAAATGTATATATTTACAAAAAAAAAATGTATTTAAGTAGTATATCAGGGACTAAATGGCGCTGTGTGAATGTGGTAGAAGTTTATTATTATTTTATTAAGTACTAATCATCTCTATTTTGTATATTAACGGTTTACTGTAAAATACTTTATCCTTACAGACATACAAATTATTAGCGAGAAAAACTAAGGCCAAAATGAGACTGTACAAGAGAAGTTTTAATGGCACTGGTGGTGGACCACCTCCAAAAGACAAGCTATCTGACCTTGAATCAAAGGTGTTATCCATAGAAGGCATAACCACAGTCATAGGCCTGTCAGGAGCTATTGAAACTGTAAGTTATTTACATGATTGATTTATTCAAACATAAATGGAATAGGTATTTGTTTGTTAAGATAAGATAAGTACAACTACAAGTACAACTGAAGCATTAACCTTTTAAATGCCAACATGAGCTAAACATGACAAGCACAAGTATGCCCTGAGCACAGAAGTCATCTATAGTTGACAAAACTCAGGTCCTTATAAATACAAGATAAAGATATTATTTTCATTCATATTATCATTAGTTTTATGTTTTATTACTAAATCTTAAAAACTGAATTCTGATTTGATGTGGCGGTAAAAGGTGAATCTGCTTATATGCTTTAAATAAAAGACAAATTACTGAGCTGTTTATTTGTTACAGGCCATACAGCCAAATAATACGCAAGTTAGAGACATAATTTCTAGTCAACAGAAGAGTGTGGTACGATAGTTCTATGGGTTTTGTAATTATACAATAATGATATGCATAATAAATATGTCATACTTTGATTTGTGAACAGATTGAATTTATAACGGAGACCAAGCCTACACAGGATGAAAACCAGTATCCTGACAATATTGTAATTGATACAGGGGGTTAGTAGTACTGAATACAAACTTAATTGGAAATATTAGGGAGATTCCAATAGTAGTGTCAACTGTGAGGAATACTATAGGCACTTTACTGTTTGAAATGGTATATTAATGTTACCCATTGAATGTTTAGCCAGGGTTTATTGTTAAACTGAATCTTATTAAAATCTGTGAATTAAACTGTTTTTTGTACTTTGCAGATGTTACAAAGGATATATTATCAGCAGATGTGAGCCAAGAGTCTGAGAATCTTATTTTTGATACATGTAAGTATAATATTACATGTAGGATCACTTAACTGCTTCTATCTCTGGTTACACCTTTATACCGGTGATCCTTTATACAGCCAATGTATAAATCTTATTTTATTTTTTGCAGATGTAAATACGCCAGTTATGACTAGTCCTCCACCTAGTGTACCAGTAGTGTCCAAAAGGGTAAATCTGTCTGCCTCGACACGACGACTTCGTCGACCGACAACTGCGGATCCAATGTTGGAGATGTTGCAGCATAATGCACAAGCACAGATAGATGCCGCACAAATTATTGCTCATGCACAAACAGAAGCAGCTGAAGTGCTGGGTAGATACTTGTTGCAAGCAGCTTCTACTATTGCAGAAGCATTTATGAACCGGCCATAGTTTTGTGTTACACATGAATATAAAATAAATAAAAATACAATTAACAAGTTGATATGAATTTTTATTAATTAAATGAAATGAAATCTCGTTTATTCATCTAGGTTACAAGGTAACACTTATGAAAGTCACAAGAATGTAACAGGTTATCCGAAATGTTGTGTCAGCAAATTTGCCTACGACCAGTCCGCTGACGGGGTGGAGCTATGAGAAGAACTGGCAAGAAACTCACGCCACTCTTTTTAAGAAAATGGATAGTTACAATCTTTTGTAATTTACAATTTGGGTAGCATGTAAAGTGATGCAGCAGAGCACAACACCGTTAGATTAACGAATTACAATGAATGTTTACAAACTAAATATTAAACAGAAAGTAAAAAGTAAGGCTCTGTGGTTGCATCACTTTAAATAAAATAACGCCTCACTATTTGTTCCCTCAACCTTCTAGCTGCAAGTGCGAATGGGACATTTTGATCTGCTGCAATTGGATCATGCCTTTCTTCATGTATCTCTGCAACATAAAATAAGAATATTAATGTTTTTTAAATGACTAATTAATATATATCATGACTAGTACATGAAATGATTTTGTACCTAATTCATCTGGCAATGGATCATTCCTCTGCAGTGCCAAGTTATGCAATGTAGCCACAGCAGCAATTATTTTGGAAGCTTTTACTGGCTCATAATGTAGAGTTCTATGTTTATGAAGGCATCTAAATCTTGCTTTCATGAGTCCAAAACATCTTTCGATTAGAACTCTAGTATTAGCATGGGCAATATTGTAGCGAGCTTCTGGAGTATTGTCTTCTACATTTGCATAAGGTGTCATGAGCCATGGCAATTGCGCATAACCTGAATCTCCTAAAATACAAATAATTATTAATTATGCTATGTAATACACATACAAATGATAATCATTTATAAAAATTTAACAAGTTTTCATTAATAATGAAATGTGGTGCCGACCTAAAAGCCACTCTCCAGTAGTCCCTTGTATATAACTGTCTTCTAGTGCAACACTTAAATTAGATCCTTGCCAAACTGCAGCGTCATGTCTGGATCCAGGAAACTTGGCATTAAATTGTATCACCTCCATTTTTTAATTACATACCTGAAATATAAAATTTAATTTAATGTTTAATCTCAGCCAAGTTGTAATAAGTATTAACATATGTATAGTCTTTTTAGGAAAAAGGTACTCACAAATTGGCAATTTAGACTATAAAAACCTTTACGGTTAAAAAATAGCCGCGCAGGAGTTTCCGCCGTGTCTTTCGGCCGAATAATAGAAATGTGTGTGCAATCAATTGCACCAATAACTCCAGGAAAGCCTGCTATCTCTTGAAATCTAAAAAAAATAGGCAGGAATAAGTCAAGAGGTACACACCGACCTATTTCTTTTCTAGTATTAGTAACTTTGGCAGTTTTGAGCACCTTCGTTTTTGGATATCCTTATCCATTGCAGTCACAGGAAAAACTATTGCCATGGGCAGAATTACTGCTATAATTGCTTCGGTCACTTCATCCAGACATTTACTCACTGAGGGCTGACTTAGCCCTAAGTAAACTCCGTGGCCCACAGTTGTTTGGTAGCCACCATGCCCGAGAAAGTGAAGTGTAGCCAAAACCTAAAATTTAATATTTGAATAGTAGGTATTAAACTAGCGGTTCTTTTATCGTCCAATATTTTCTAATATAATGCTCTGACTTTTATATGACTCGGTATTCCATGTTGTCGTTGTCCTGATATTTCGTGGTGCAATGTTTGTATTAGATAATGCGCTGTATCTTTCGATAGTCTGTACAATTTCACAAACGTAGCATCAGGGACATCGAACGGATCAGACATATCTCTAATATGCCGATTCATAAGCCTTCTTTTTAATCTGAAAAAAAAGGACCAAAGTCAGAACTCAGCAAAAGTGAGGTTAGAAACAGTAAAACAATAATAAAACATGTTAAAACAAAATAATACTAACCGTTGACGATCTTCATTATACCTTCTTTGTAAAATAACTGCATGAAAAGGGAACATTTTAAATAAGAAGTGTTTAATTGAGCCGAGAAATATGCGTGAAATAATTTAGTGCACGCAAATTAGGTGCGACTTAAATTAAGGATGCACTTGGATGCATTAAGATCACAAAACTGTCAAATAAGTTGAAAGGCAATACCAATTAAAAAACTACCATCTCTAATTAAGTCAAACCATACTTATTTAAGGTCACGTCCTTAAATAACACAAACGCAAATACCAATAAGGGCTTAAAATTTTAGATCAAGTTTTACACTTATTTAAGTGCACTTTTTGCACTTATTTAAGATCGGATAAGAAACGCGATCGGCCCCACTGTGTGTTTTTTTCTTCTATTTATACCAACATTATATTATTTTCTCAATTTTTTTTTTTATATATTCTTTCCTAAAACATTTATTCATCATCATCATCAGCAACCCATTAATGTCCCACTGCTGGGCTCGGGTGTGTGAATGCGGGTTGGTGGATCAGACATACTCATAGAAGTTCTTTTAGGGTATGTGGGTTTCCTCACGATGATTTCAAATAATAATAATATAATAATATTCTACCACATTCACACAGCGCCATCTAGTCCCAAAGTAAGCAATTATATTTGCTTGTGTTATGGGTACTAAACAACTGATATACTACTTAAATACATTTTTTTTTTTGTAAATACATACATGTTATAGATAAATTACACCCAGACACAGAACAAACCTTTATGTTCATCACACAAAGATTTGTCCTGGGTGGGGATCGAACCCACGACCTCCGGCTTAGCAGTCAGGGTCACTAACCACTAGACCAACAGGCCAGTCGATAAGTAAATAAGTATCACAAAACTATACATACGCAATTTTATTTTGAAGAGACATTCCGAGGTCTATTTTAGGCTATCTTTATTAGTAGAGATTTGTTTTTCACCGTCAGCAGATGGTAAGTCACTTGACTAGTATATAAATTCCACAAAGTGAAATCCACATTGGTACTGCCGGTTGCGATCGAACTCGGACCGCGTGATTTGCACGCGCGCCAGTCCCTTATCCATTTAGCCACCATCGCTTCTAAAACTAAAACTAAAGCATTTATTGAAAAAATTATATTATATCTAAACATTTCTTTAACTTAAAACCCTGCAAAGTGAAGAGAACCAAGAGTATTGTTGTCGAAACAACCTAGTGGTACATATTATCCGGTATAAAGTATATAACAGTAGGCTAAATTCCCTCCAGAGGACCCATGCCCAGCAGTGGGTTATGATTACCACTTTTATGAGATATAAGGATGATGATGATTGGTTGTTAACAGGATATTTGCTCTCTTCTCTATATTCTAAGTTGATGAGAGCCGTGCTCTAACGTATTACCTATATGTATTAGACCTACATATTTTATCTATGCTTAAAAAAAGTACCGTGAGTGGATTATGGCCTAAACCCTCTCAGCTCTCGTAGTAAGTATAAGTAGGTAAACCTACCTATTTCCATCTAAATCTATTATTTTTTTTTTTTGAAATGATATCTCGTTTATTCATCTAGGTTACAAGGTAATATTTATGAAAGTCACAAGATAAGAATGTAACAGGTTATCCGAAAAGTAGTGTCAGCAAATTTGCCTACGACCAGTTCGCTGACGGGGTGGAGCTATGAGAAGAACTGGCAAGAAACTCACGCCAATCTTTTTAAAAAATGGATAGTTACAATCTTTTGTAATTTACAATTTGGGTAGCGTGTAAAGTGATGCAGCAGAGCACTAAACCGTTAGATTAACGAGTTATAATGAATGTTTACAAACTAAATAATAAACAGAAAGTAAAAATCTATAGGTATATCTATTTGACAAAAACCATCGTTATACAAAATTCATCTAACAAAGCGAAGCTTTTTATTCATTTTACGTTCATATAGCCTCAGAAAACAATACAACACAATCGTTATCCGCTAATCCTAAAAGAATTCAATCAAATCTCAGCTAAGTATGGACAAGTGCGGCGCGGGCCTTGACTTTATCGAGTCATGGTTTGTCAATTACCGGGCTATTGTGCGCCGATCTGTGCCGGAGATCTTATCGCCGCTGTGACAAAAAATATGCCGCGGATGCCGCCATGCCGCGCGCCCAGTGTAGTATACCATACGGTCAGATAAATTATACTGAACGATTGGAAAATTACCCATAGGTGCTAATAAATGTCATAGTCAAAGTCAAATCAAAGTCAAATCTTTTTATTTCATTTGGATCGCATACATGATACTATGAAAGTCAAAAAAAAGGTATTGCCAAAATTTGCCTACGGCCAGTTCACTGACAATTTCACTGACATAAACGCATCTATTTATACCACTACAGTGGCGGAAATTAGGTGAGGCCTATGTTCAACAGTGGACGTCATTGGGAGGATATGATGATGATGATACCACTACAGTGGCAAACAGACGTACCTACGGCCCGCCTGATGCTAAGCAATTACTTTAGCCCGTGGACGCCTGTCATGTACTGACGAATTAAAAATAAATAATATCACTGCCCCATCTCAACCCGTGAGTGTCGTAAAGGGCGACTAAGGGAGTTAACTTTTTGCAAAAAAAACACTGCAAGAAAAGAAAAATTCGAAACAAACCCAATACCAACCCGTCTGGCCAGCGTGGTATAGTAGACTAAATTCCCTCCACATTCTTTGGAGGAGTCCCGTGCCGTTGACGTTTATACGTTTATGTGTTGAAATGATAATAAAATTCATCTAAATTTACCATATACTACAAACACTACATGTCAAACAGACGAAAGCGTACGCAATGATGGAGCGGAGATGAACCCGTAGATTGGCAATAATTAATATGAACGTTTGTTCGATTTTCTATACATTCGATTTGTCTATTGACATGCATTCGTTTTAATTATATGAACATAAAAATCATTTGAAGTAGTTTGATGCAAATGTACTCAATAAAGTTAATGAAATCCGGCTAAAGAAATGTCAGCATCCAAATTTTTTTGTTTAGAAAATGCGCTATTTTCACTTACTATTGGTTCGCAGACAAAAATATTTTCTAGTGTCGAATAGTCCATATATCGAGGAAGGCTATAAGCAATTTAACATCACGCCACGACCAAAAGGAGCTGAGTAGTTGCCAAACAAAGATCTGGGCAACAATTAGTCATAATATACGACTCGTATACCCTTGTGCTTCTACTGAAACTGCAGCTGCACCAATCGAGTGATATTAACCTGCTAAATTAATAGTAGTGATAATAAATCTCTAGTGTAATCTATCCGATTGACAATTTTCAACGTAACTGTACCTTTTCTTATTAAAAATAACACATATTTTTTGAAGGTCCAACGGGCACTGAAAAAGAGGTCGAACGGAGTCTTTTTTATTTGATTTAATATTGAAGGTCCAACGGGCACTAAAAAGAGGTCGAAAGGGCACATTGATTATTATATTTTGAAGACGGTCCAACGGGACCTAAAAATGAGGTCGAACGGGTAATTTTGTGATAGGGTCGAAACTTGGAGGTCCAACGGGTACGTAGCCATATAAACTAATGTCTAAAATGTGCTTTTAAATTTGTCGTCTTATAATTTAAGTACATTTTTATCATTGTTTAGTTTCGAGCTTTTCCTCTCTTGAATATGTTGTTACCTATTTGATCCCTTCACATCTCTAACAACATTCTGATTATGAAATTAAAACGTAGTGAAACAATAATATTTTTACCTCATCACAATAAATTACGAGAAATAAAAATTAAAAATTTCAGTAAAATACTCATCTTCAAAGTGTGTTACTTTTGTTCTCTCAGACAGCATAGATAGTCATAAATGTCACACTGCTGGGCACGAGTCTCCTCCAAAAAATGTGGAGGGAATTTGGTCTACTATACCACGCTGGCCAGACGGGTTGGTATAGGGTTTGTTTCGAATTTACCTTTTCTAGCAGCTCTTATTTGCATAAGGTTACTCCCTTAGTCGCCTTTTACGACACCCACGGTTTGAGATGGGGTAATGACGTAATGTATACTTAATCCGTCACTACACGGATTACAATAACATATTTATTAGACGCTTTGTCCAATTGTTTCATTAAAACATCAAATCAATCAATAGTAATTTCAAATCTATCATCTTAAAAATAAATTTTAATCAACGCAATAAAAACAAACAAGTATTAATAGTATTTGTTTGTGAATATGTATTGTATAGAAAATCCTTGACTCTCAGGTCGAGATGATATCACCGGGAAATTGTCATTGTATACTGATAGTACGTAGCATGATAGTGCAGATTGGATGATTATATACGTGTAGGAAGGATTGTATAATGATTGGTCGTATAATGTGATGATATATAATTATGAGACAAATAATACCAGTAAATATATTATATACTTATATTATAAAGCTGAACAGTAAGAAGCGATGGTGGCTGAATGGATAAGGGACCGGCGTTCAAATCACGCGGTCCAAGTTCGATCTCGACCGACAGTACCAATGTGGATTCCACTTTGTGGAATTTATATGTACTAGTCAAGTGACTTACCATCTGCCAAAGCTGAAAGAAAACATCGTGAGGAAACCCACATACCCTAGAAGAAATATTTGAGTGTTGGATATTCATATACTCGTATATTCATTCATTTATTGACAAAGGCAACACAACTTGTATAATTAATTCCTGAATGAGGCGAATTAATAGTTGTGTTAATTGATTTTGGATTTTATTTCAATGAGTTCAATGTTGTTAATAGTTTAACAGTGAAACATGCTCTGCGCTGCGTTGAACGACTGCTCCCATAACATCATAGTCGCAGTCTTATAAAATGACCAACATATACTCAAATCCTTATCCATATATTCCATATATCTATAAGTACTAATATTATAAAGCTGAGGAGTTTGTTTGTTTGTTTAATTGAACGCTAGGATTTTAGGAATTACTGGTCTGATTTGAAAAATTATTTAAGTATTGGATAGCCCATTTCTCAAGGAAGATTTTAAGCTATATAACATTACCGTTATAATCAATAGGAGCTGAGCAGTAGCCTAATAAAAAACGACGGGATCGAAGCTCCGTGCGAGATTTAGTTTTCCTATATTATAATAAGACGAAGTATAATTTGACGCTTTAGGAAATATTCGTTACAAATTGTGTCATATTGTTGGTGGATAATCCCCATGTTTCCTTGAATGATTACTCAGTTAATGTTGGTGCAAAAAACATCTGATAAAGAGATAATTCTTTAATCTATGTAGAAGAAGTCGTGCCGGAGTTTCGGTGCCTGTTTTTATTATATATAATACCTATATTAAATTCTTATAATTATTAGATATTGAATTGTCCGGTGGTAGCCAAGTAATTATGCGTCACAGACTTTTTCATCTTTAAAATGTCGTCATCTTGACTAGAGAAACAAAAGGCTAAGCTTGGAATATTGATAAATATCAATATTCCAAGCTTAGCCTTTTGTTTCATTTCAAAATTGAAGTCAGTCTTGATATTGTTGTCAAATGTTTGAAAATAACAGACCCTATTTGAATTTTCAAATATTTGACAATGATATCAAAATCATTATCATAACACTTGTATCAAAGAAACTCCTAATAAAATTACGGATAAATAGTAGTATTTTAAATACCTTTTTAAAATTGGTACAATTTATTCAATTCAATTCAATTCGTTTATTGTTAAAATGTCAACCACAGGGACCAATTACACATATTTAATTAAAATAATTATAGATTATAATAAAATTTATATTTCTATTTTTTAACGCTAAGGAACGCTCCAGAAAGACTTTACAAACATAATATACTTAAAGGATACAATGTATACACTCGAAACAAGTCTATAAATCACAAAAACATTTGTTTCGTCTAGGAATCGAACCCCCGTTACGTAAACGGCAATGTTAGTAGAGACGACCACCTTAACCACAACGCCAGGGTGACAGACACGATTTTTTCCGTTCTTAATCATCAGCAACCCATTAATGTCCCACTTCTGGGCTCGAATCTTCTCTCCTCTATCTAAAGAGCTGAGAGGGTTTAGACCATAATCCACACACGCTGGCCTAATGTGGGTTGATGGATCAGATACACACTTAAAATTTCTACTAGGGTATGTGGGTTTCCTCACGATGTTTTCCTTCACCGTTAGCAGATAAATAAGTCAGATGAATAGTACATAAATTCCACATTGGTACTGCCGGTCGGGATCGAGCTCGGACCGCGTGTTTAGCACGCCGGTCACTTCTTCTTCTTTCTTGTTTCTTCACTTTCCATTCAGCCACCATTGCTCCCGTTCTTAATAATCCTTTTCAAAATATAAATACATTTATTATCTCTAAATACTGGCTGGTAGAAATTCCCACGGCTAATCTACAATGACTCATTATGAATAAATGGTAATAAACCAGATGACAACACTGCGCAGTGGTATTTGCATACAATTTGCGAAGGTTCCTGATACAGTAACAGGTGAGTAAACCTTATTACTTGCAGTAAGGCTCTGTCTTGATTGTTTTGTGTTATCATTTTAACTAAAGATGAAACCTATATCTATAATAATACGTCTGTTTTTGTGTTTTGCGTTACTAGTGAGCCTTGTGGTTTTCTGCAAGGCAATAGTTAGAAAATCGCAAAATTAACGATACTTTCATACTTTTAATTTGCAATTATTATTTGTAGGAGTATTTTTGACACGCTATAAAATTAATAATAATAATAATATTCTACCACATTCACACAGCGCCACCTAGTCCCAAATTAAGCAATTATATTTGCTTGTGTTTTGGGTACTAAACAACTGATATACCTACTACTTAAATACATTTTTTTTGTAAATACATACATATTGTAGATAAATTACACCCACACACACAGACACAGAACAAACCTTTATGCTCATCACACAAAGATTTGTCATGGGTGGGGATCGAACCCACGACCTCCGGTCTAGCAGTCAGGGTCACTAACCACTAGACCAACAGGCCAGTCGCACTCGCAGCTTAAGTTTATAATCATCTTTTAACGCAGCATGCGTTTTCTATAAAAAATAAAGAAACAATAACACAAAACATCTACAGGAAATGCAGCTTTAAGTAAACAGGTGTACAAGATCATGTCAGAGTTACACGATAAGCTATAATTCCGTACAACTGTCACTGCTCAGTATTCTGATTAAATTGTTTCACAGTAATGTCGTGACTTGACGTCATACTATGATCATCGAGATATCGCATAAATATCGCAAAAAACATTAATAAGAAACGCTGTTACGCAATTTTGAACTGTATAGTTATATACAAATCAAGATAGAAATTGCTGGAAAGACAAATTTCAACTTACAACTGTTTTTAAAAGACAGTGCGATATCAGCAATAGTGTTTGCATTTATCTGTGCAAGTAAGAGTAATTAAAGGATGTGAGCATTTGAGAGGTAAAGAATGGAATTCAATAATAATCAAAAATAGTTCATGATTGGCTGAGAAATCGCGTCACACACATACAAAAACATACGTGTCGAATTGAGAAACTCCCTCCTTTTGTGTTGGAAGTCGGTTAATAAAAAGAAAAAAAATACATACAGTCTAACATATTATAACCTCCTCCTTTTTTGAAGTCGTTTCCGTCACGGTCGCTCAGCCGGTGATCTTCTTGTGTACTTGACACACCGATGGGCAGAAGCCTTAGATAGCGGGGGAGAGGCTCTTGCTGTGAGCCTTGACATCGCGAAGGCGTTTGACAGGGTCTGGCATAGAGCCCTTCTATCGAAGCTACCATCGTACGGAATCCCCGAGGGACTCTGCAAGTGGATCGCCAGCTTTTTAGATGGGAGGAGCATCAAGGTCGTTGTCGACGGTGCATGCTCCCAGGGAAGGCCCATCAATGCTGGTGTTCCACAAGGCTCGGTGCTCTCCCCAACTCTGTTCATTCTGCATATCAATGACATGTTGTCTATTGATAGCATGCATTGCTATGCAGATGACAGCACGGGTGATGCGCGGTATACCGGCCACCAGAACGTCCCTCGTGTCACTGTACAGGAGAAACGGTCAATACTTGTGTCTGAAGTCGAGGCATCTCTAGGGCGAGCCTCCGAATGGGGTGTGAAGAACTTAGTTCAATTCAACCCCTCGAAGACACAAGTATGCGCGTTCACTGCGAAGAAGGACGCATTTGTTATGGCGCCTCAGTTTGAAGGAGTATCTCTCCCGTTGTCCGAAAGTATTGGGATCCTCGGCGTTAATATCTCGAGCAAAGTCCAGTTTGGGAGTCATTTGGAGGACAAAGCCAAATTGGCGAGCAAAAAATTGGGTGTCCTGAACAGAGCGAAGCAGTGCTTCAAACCTAAGCAGCGGCTTGTGCTGTATAAAGCACAGGTTCGGCCGCATTTGGAGTACTGCTCTCACCTCTGGGCAGGAGCTCCCAAATACGAGCTCGACCCACTTGACTCCCTCCAAAGGCGGGCTGTTCGAATCGTCGGCGATCCCAATCTGACGGACAACTTAGAATCGTTAGAGCAACGGAGAGACTTTGGGTCACTCTGCGTGCTCTATCGATTATTTCATGGGGAGTGCTCCGATGAACTTCTAGATTTGGTGCCATCGTCGCCTTTCTATCATCGCACCACTCGACGCCGCTGTAGGCTTCACCCGCACTACCTGGAGCCCATACCGTCAAAAACGGTAAGGTTCCAGCGATCATTCCTCCCACGTACGTGCAGGCTCTGGGGTGAACTTCCCACAGCGGTGTTTCCTGAGCGCTATGACATGTCCTTCTTCAAACGAGGTTTAAAGAGAGTTATTCTCCAAAGGTAGGCAGCGGCTTGGCTGTGCCCCTAACATTACCAACGTCCATGAGCGGCGGTAACCACTTACCATCAGGTGGGCCGCTTGCTCGTCTGCCACTTCAGGCAATAAAAAAAAAAAAAAAAAAAAAAAAATTTGATTGCAAAACGAAATTCGAATTTAAATTATGACGGTTAAAATAGTATGAATGTTGACTTAGATTCGATTTTAAATTTTGAGTTTTAAGATTGAGACTTGTGAATATTTGGACCTTTCAGCTAACCAATTTAAATTATAAAAGAATTTATCAAAATCTCACATCCAGTTCTGTGTCACTCAGAATAACAAGAAATATTTCATAAAATTTTATGAATATTTCTGACACAAATCACAGTAGATACTTGAGGCTGCAGGTTAGGTATCTGCAATTTAAAAAAAATACTCATAGTAGGGACCAATATACAGCGTATCATCATCATCATCATTCCGTGCTGGTCATTCTACAGTACAGCAATTGGCCAGAGTTGCTGAGACCATCTCTCATAACCTAAACCTAAATATTTCAATAGGATTGTTTCTATTAGATATAGAGAAAGCCTTTGATTCTGTCTGGCATGATAGACTTTTACACAAAATTAATAGATTTCTTCCGAGTGCCCTTACTAAATTAATTGATTCTTATCTCACTAACAGATCTTTTAGAGTATACATTGGTTCCACAGTATCTGACTCATACCATGTCTCTGCCGGCGTGCCACAAGGTTCAATTTTGGGACCATTTCTTTTCTTATTATACATAAATGACGTTCCTATACAACCGCGCACATAACTTGCCTGTTTCGCAGACGACACTGCATGCTTTACATCATCATCCGATATAGACCTGATCATTAAGAGATTACAACTTGCTTTAGAGTTACTATAATAATATAACTACTTTCAACGTTGGAAATTAAATTTAAACGAGAATTAACTGTAGCTATAATTTTTACAAGAAAACTAAAATACCGTTTAAAATTAAAAATTTATAACATTCCTTGGTCACATGAAGTTAAATACTTAGGCGTTACCATCGATAAAAAATTAAATTGGACAAAGCATGTACCACTAACTTGTTGTAAAGGCTTAAAATCCATCAGTGCACTTAGCCCAATCTTTAACCGCAGATCTTGCTTAAGTTCTTTTACAAAGCTATCCATTTATACTACGTTAATTCGTCCTGTTCTCACATATGCTTGCCCCGTGTGGAGTAGCACATGTAACTCTAACTATTCCAAACTCCAAATTATCCAAAATAAAAGCGTCGAAATAGCTTATAATACATTATTTCGTACAAACCTAAAACACCTGCATTCCAAAATAAAACTTCCATTTATCAAAGACTTCATCTTAAATCAATCAAAACGATTCTATATAAATAAAAACAAAAATCACTCAAATCAACTTATAAGTCTATATATTATAATCTATTGGTAAAAGTAGAAGACATGATTTACCTTACATCGATAAATATCGGATATATCGTTTACCGCATCACTACGTGCTGGACGAACCGACCGACGACGTTAGCGGCAAGTCAACTACGTCACTGCAGTAATTCACTCCAATCGGCCGTGCCTGTGCGAGGCGCTGTAATAGCGGTACAGCGCCTCGCACTTTTGACATGTACCCGCTTTATGATCAACATAATATTTTATTAAATTATGTTATAGTTTTATGATTACTTTGTTCTTACACTTAACAACAATTCAATTTGCATTATTTGTATACCAAAATGCTACTATAGGGCTGCTATTGTAAGTAATCTTAATTTATTATTTACATGTTTAACTCATACAGCGTCATGTTATTTAATAATATACCTACATGTTATATAGTTTAAAATAGATCAACTGTGTCTGTAAAACTAGTATTTTATGTTACTGTTACTGCCAGGAATATTAACGTACACTGGCAAGTGATACTATTTGTATTTTGTGATAAATAAATAAATTTATAAAACAAAACAAAACATCATTCTCATTAGAAACTCATCAATGCCGGGCTCGGGCTCGGCTCTCCTCTCCTCTATCTAGAGAGCTGAGAGGGTTTTAGATCATAATCCATACACGCTGGCCTAATGCGGGTTGGTCGATCAGACATACACTTAGAGTTTCTTCCAGTTAATGTGGGTTTCCTCACGATGTTTTCCTTCACCGTTAGCAAATGGTAAGTCACATGACTAGTACTTATAAATTCCACAAAGTGAAATCCACATTGAAAGAAGTAAGAAAGAACGCCGGTCTCTCATCCATTCAGCCACCATATACAGCATATACACCATATACAACGTATGACGCCGTTTTAAATGCTAAAGTGATCACCTAAACAAGACTAGGAGTATTATCACTCACAGCATACGAAGGTGAGTATAGTATACTAACTGTGCAGTGTACTATAGTATACTATATACTTATAGACAAAGGTCACTCCAGCACTAAGTAGACGCAAGTAGTAACCGCGGACGTCGATTGCCTTCCCGGGCGTATTGACTCAGCCGAAACGGAGCTCTCATCATTTACATAATAACACCTTGTACGGTACATGGTGTGGTACAAGTTTGGACATAAGGCGGTCTAGATTTTTACCTTTGAAGGTTGTAGACGAAAGAATGAATGAAATGAAGAAGAAATAATTCTTATCACATCTTAGCAATGCCAGAGACATTGATTGCTGTCTACTTGAAAGAACTATTTTAAATATTTACAACTTAATGCCAAATGTTAGTGATAGACCAAGTAGAATTTTTGTACAGCAAGTGAAGGAAAAGTGGAAATCATGTCGTATCAATAAGTAAAAAATAAGGCAAAAAAGAGGAAGAGAAGACCCGAACCAGCAGTGGGACTTAAAGGGTTGCTGCTGATGATGATGATGAAAGCAAAGAAGACAAGAATTGGGTTTGGTTCACTGAAAAAAATGAAGCTCTTAAGTAAGAGAGAGGGAGAAGGCCAGATTCCCATTATACTAGTATATATAGTTCATTGTAGTTCATTGTTACTACAACACGATCATTCGATTCATATAGGTGCTCAATTCAGATAATATAATTATCTGAAGTTGATTCATATAGCACCTATATGAATCGAATGATCGAACCTACTGTCTGTTTTAATCATTTCATTTGAGTTCCAGAAAACGGGCATTACGAAATAAAGTGACCCGAATATAATTTTTATCATCTCTCTCTATCAAAGAATTTACTCATCCAGTTGCTTTTAGGCCGTCTATCAAGATCATCTAGTATTTCGTTATTAATTCTGTCGAAAACATTTCTGAAAGTGAAAGTTTCAATATAATAGTATATCTATAATCTTATTGAATATTTCTGCAATAATTTTAGAGCTAGTCAACATTAAAGTTTGTGGTAATTTGTTATAATACTCATAGATCGCGAATCTTAGGTCTATGATAATACTGTCACCTTTGAAACTTGTTTCAAATGCCAGTGAGTTTCTAAGTAAGCTATTTGTCTTTTGTTCTGTTGTAATAGTCAGGTTGGTATTTATTTGTTCTGTCTGCAAAGGCCTATTTGATTTTTGAGATAGTAAAAACATGGTACCATTACTACCGTTGAGGTTGGCTATTGGCTTAACCAAACTGTTTAAATAAATAAAAGATAATTTCTAAACTGGCTAGGTACATTGATACACAATATATTCCTGTATACTTTCACTCACACATTCATCACTCACGGAATAAATCTTAACCTATATATAGACTAGGCTCGGCAAAAGTAAATGATGTTATTTTATATTATAACATAAAGGGGTATGAAATTTAAGACAAACTTTCTCATGTATGATGTTATATTTAACTAAAAGTTATGAAAGAGTCATCATCATCATCAGCTCAACGACCTTCACTGCTGGACATTCACGCCACAGCGAGCGTTTTGTACTCCCTGCAACCAACGGCTATCCGCAACCTTCAACAGCTCATCGGTCCAAAAAGAAGAAAGAGCACAAAAATATAATTTAAGAACTCAAGTTCAACTCAATTCGTTGAACAAAGTGGATACGATCAATTCAGTGATCAGCTTACTACCAAATGTACTAGTTTCTCTATCTTCAAAACTAACTTTACTAATGGCTCAAGGATTCTAAAACCTCAAACGCCTATCACTTGTACTAAAACCTTGGAATTCTAATTTCGACCAGAGTTTCCCTTTAAAACGTCCGTCCAAAATATTCACCGGCAAAGACATAGATTTGTGTTGCGATATGAGGTCACCCGAGCATTGTTCTGTTTCCCTGTGTTATTACGGACACAGATGTTCCGATACGGCTGTACAGTATAATATAGTAGTCCATTCGATGTCAAAAGATATGTAGCGAGCGGAGCGGGTCGTACAAAATAGCCCTGAAGTTCTTAGACGCTAAGCGTACAAATTCCCAAGAAGAAAATCCAAGCAAAGTATTGTATGTTGTTGGGTACAGGAGACACACTAAACTTTTGTGCTTAATTGATAAGTTGGAAGTATGAAAAATGCAATTAGACAGATTGAATGCTTCATACTAACTCCCAATATATTCCTTAGATTTTCATAACAGGAACCTTTTATGGAATCTTGATATGCATTTCATCGATTTTAAAATGGTTAGAAACGTTTGGAAAAACTAATTGTCTTTTGTCTCTCTGAACTGAAATTTTCAAAAATTTTGTAATGGTAATTATGAAACTCTACCAATTGTATGTCGAGATTGCGACCAGGCTCTAGTGATTAGGGGAACAAATTCACAATGCACCTGATAAAGACAACGGAAACTTTAAATAAATCCTGTACTAACCTGTTTAACTATCCAGCCTAAATTAAGCTAGTTTATCCTATATTATAACCTATAGCTGGAACGTTGATGTGATAAATTATGAGCAAATCGTTAGCTCGCATTTGGGTTGTATTTAACTAAAAATACAATATGCATTTAATATATGATAAACTATACATTTATTCAATAAAATATTTACACATAACACAGCTAACCAATTAGAGAAAAAAGAACCAGATACTCTATTTACAAGAAATTCCTATAAATAGAATATCTGATTAAGATCAGATTCCTGAGGAAACAGATATGATGAATTATTTTCAGAAGGATAATTAGACACTTAACTGCTAATGATGAAACCGAGCCAAAAACCTAACTATATTATCCTAAATATATTATCTAACTAAATCAATGACAACTGCAAGAAGAATGGTTTCATAAATATTTCAAATACTGACCAACACCTCGTATCTTTATATATCTTTATATCTTTCAGCCTCACTTTTAAGGGTGAAATATTCCTTTTACCAGCCATCTAACCTTACATAATGCAATTCTTCAAGCATCACCCAAACGCAACTGCAGCACATAATGTAATGACGAAATGTATACATACCACTGTGTAACTGGACAGTCGCGGTCATTAAATGTTGCCGCTCTGTTACTCTGTGACCACCAATCTACGGTCTGTAGCGGCACCTATAACTGGACTGTGAATGGATGTACATTCGTTTCTGTCTCTAAGGTGCCTTGTTTAGACTTTGCGGTTATCGTCGGATGCGTCGTGGACTTGTTACCGATTCTGTTGTGTCGTATGTGGAATTGTGATCACTTTCATTAATCCATATATATTTTAATTTACAGGTACCTACTAGCTACAGAAACAGGTAACATTTACAATGAATTAGATATTATTATTACCTTTTGCTCAACCCATAGACATACAAATTTACCTGACTTACGTTTCTAGTTAAAGACATTATCATTTAATTAATTAGCTAGCCAGTTTACTGAGGGATATTTGAATCTTACGTTACGTCTGTTGAGTAAAAACAAGCTATCTTGTTAGATAGCCTGTTTTTGATACGGTTCTTTCATAAATAAACTACATAGTAATTTGTAGTGATCAGTGAAAAGACTTTCAATTGTACATTGATATCATTATATTATTTATGCCTTGAGCTCATTAAAACACTAATCAAATTGATACTAAAACGACAAGTTTGTATCTTCGTACTGTAAGTATTAGGTCTTCTTATAGGTTTTCTATATTTTCTAATTATGATCGGGACGTTTTTGGTATTGTGATGAAATAATTTGTGCTAGAAGACTCAAATATTTGACTGTATAATTTGCAATAAGAAGTAAAGCATTTGTAAAAATACATGATTTCATATTTTCTGAACAATAAATGCTGTAGTAAAATCATGAAATTTTCCAAAATTAAAATTCAATAATAATGTAACATCGTATAAGCTAAAAGCACCCTCATAATTAAAGGTGGTTCGGATAAGTTCGTCCCCTCACGACTGCCGCAATCTTAGACACCATCAATAACGAATTAGTTTTGTTACTATCGTACACAATAGTACACATCACATTACACTCTTATAATACACAGTACACAATACACATACCATACACAACACAACTTTTATTTCTTTTCATGTTGTCATTAAGAGAAATTGGGAGCCTGATTTCAATGTTTCGTTTATTTTTGTATTGAATGTATGATACAAATATTTCGACGGGCTTTCTAACAGTTTGATTTAGTTTTAATAAAGCAAGGGCAAACAATAATGGACTTTGATTTACTGAAGCGTTCACTAAATGAGAAGAGAAATGTGTGCATAGAAATATCACAAGAAGTAACTTAGGCTACTTTGATTTTGAAAACAATATAAAATGCGGGCACAGTTAATATTGAATATAATTTTTATCGTCCAATTCGTCGATAACGAATACTGTTTCCTTGTAAGTTTTATATGACATTATAACTTAGGATACTGTAAGCTAGAAAACGTCGCGTGAGGACCTTTAAGTCTCCCGTCTCGTGTCCAACAGAGGCCGGAAATAAATTACATCAAGACTGCGTCGTAATTAAAGATAAGCGTAGTAAGTTTTGCTATTACTTGATGGCTAACGATAGCCTAAGAATAACTTGAACTGTAAAACCGTAGACTAATTGGTCGTCACCTAATTGACCTTAAGAATAATGTTGACAGACTAATTTTTCAAATTAAATTACTCTTTTATTGAATTTGTCAAAGAAAATTTATCAAGATGATTATCAAAACCTGTTTTATAACCTTTTTACTATTTGTTTTTCCGATTCAAACATAACTCCTCCTTTTTTTATTTTGAGTTAGTACCGAGTCGTCACTGTTCCACTTCGTCATTAAAAATTTTGCCCATATTAAAAATCCCGAATCGTCACTGTTAAAGAATATATAAATTTTTATTAAATATCCATGTCCCGAATCGTCACCATTACATTTTTTTTAAATAAACGGTACAGTTTGCAAGAAAAGCTTATGTGGGTATAGGTACTAAAATAGTGGTTTGATTTTTGTAAGTATTAAATTTGTAAATAATCAATCACTTGCATATAAATAAATACCTTGGACATTATGTCACTGAAGTAAAGAAGTTAAAATGACACCATTCAAGGTATACTGCCAGAACTTCTACACGAGCAGCCTGTGTTATGTACTTATATTATAACCTTGTGTTAGCTTTCATCTGATACCCATATTGCGATAGCACTAACAAAAAAACTTCTGTTTAGACAGTTTACGACCGCCATATTTGTTTTTTGTTGACGTCACATAGCCTATGACACTCGGGGGAAAAATACAAATCTAATGACACCTCACACTTTAAAATCAGCCAAGCCGTTTAAGCTACAGAAGGTCACAACGAACAGAAATGCCCACATACATACGCGCAAAAACATTACCCTCATTTTTTTCAGTCGGGTAAAAATACACAACCTTTAGTTGTATTTATCAGTAAAATATAGAAAAACTATTAACCTTAGAACTACCATAATTATCAATAAAGAAATCATTGTTTTTATTATCTAGTGTAATTGACGATTGCAATGCAATGACAAAATTAAAATTATATCAGACTTAAAATAAATTTATATACTTATTGCTAATATCTGCACTTTGCCGTTGACTTCAAGTATTTAGTCTATATCTTCTTTTTGACATACACAAATGTATTTTACGCCATTTTCTGAACAAAATGGTAGATTTAGATTATTTCCTTCCATCACTTCTTCAACATTCATCAATCTTTTCATACATTCTCGTCGATTTAGACTCTTGATCTGTCCTTTCTTTAGAACGTCTCCTATTTGGTTATGGAATGTTCTTCTTTGTATCTCCTGTTTTATATACCATTTTTTTTATTTTTAATGTCATGTCATTTTCTATTATTGCATTAGTTCTGTGGTGTTCAGTTTCTGTGTGATGATTTACTCCTATTGGAAGAAAAGAAACAAAAAAAAAATATTATTCTGTTATTCTTTCTATTTGGATTCCTACTTTTTTACTTGAGTAAATTTTCCATAAAAAAAATGCTACAAATAAAACCATTGCAAAAACCATCCGCTATATCTACGAGTATTTAGAACGACCAGTACTGTTTCTTAATCAGAATCTTCATACAAGACGTCCGGCGGCGTTCATTTCAAAACAACTAATAAAATTAATAGTTGTGTTTGTCTGTACATAAGGCAGTCATGTGTATACGAGTATCTGTAAAAATTTGTTATGCCCATTAGTTTGTCCATCGTGGTCCGATTAAACCTAGTTTCCACAACGCACAGCTAAATATTCCATCTGGTGTAAGTTTTAGGTGAGAGCGGTTTAGAATCAGGCTCGGCCAAGGATACCAAAGGCGGTATCTTTTCAATAACTAATTAAAAAGACAGCCTAGGTTCGATCCTCTGGTCAGGTAAATATAGCATACTAGCTGTACCCGCCACTTTATTTTAGTGCGATTGAATTTTTTTTTTTGGAACCCCGATATTTTTTATCCGCTAGTAAAGTTCTTTCCAAATCGGTCCAAGTAGTTTCTGAGTTTACCTCAAACAAACAGACAGACAGACAAAAAATTACAAAATGTGTTTTTGTTATAAGACTTATAAGTAACTTATATACTTTTATATTATTATGTCTACTGTAATAACCTGTTATTTTGATAGATAGTTCAGTTTAATTTATATGCAAAGATATTTTGTTTTTGGCAATAAACTGGCAACTCGACGTGTCGTGAGGGACCAAACATAGTTTACGTAATAATGTTATGACAATATTGAAATAATACACTCTCGTCTACATTATTTCAATTTATTTCTGAGTCTGAGTCTACAACGATTAAGTCGATGTCAAAATTCATAGTAGGGTCTATGGACCTAAAGTCAGGATTTTCGTAACGGGACTTTAGTCCTATAACGTGTGACATATAATGCCACTAAGATAGCATTTGTGATTTGGTCCCCGTTTGGTAATGGACTAAGCATATAAATGTCACTATTCCTTTTCTCATTGGCGATGACTTGGATAATAAATCACGAGAGGGTGAAAATGGGTCATCATCATAGTTTTATGACGTCTACCTACTTTTTTACTAACAACATATATGCAGGATTCAATAAAATTTGTCATTAATTGTTTCTAGTGCTATATTGATAAATTATTGATTTGCCCAATGTAGCAATTACCGCATTCACAATCATTGACCTTTTAACTAGAAACAAGTAGTCATTTCAAAAATATTTTGTACGACAACATTTCAAGGACAAAAACAATTACCCACAACATTTCAACAAATAATTTCGACCCATTTATCATATAACTTGAACCACACAAAAAACCGAATAAGCTACGGCAATACGAACTTCGCTATTTCGATATCAATAACACATTAACATGGGATAACCTCTAATTGATTGACCGTGGTGACATTTCACTGCGGGTGCCTCACACGCGCGGCGCCTTTGATCTACAGCGGCCATCTTGTGTCTACGAAGTCACAAAGCGTGCCGACACGATTAAATTCGTACGTACAGCAATGCGACACGGTTCTATTAGGTGACCGTTGCTAGTTTTTAGCGGCACTTTAAACATCCTTATATGGACTAATTAGGGAATTCAATAATTGGTGAATTTCGCTGAAATGTGACAGGTATGCATTGTAATGGTATGACAGAATGTGAAGTACGTCTTGCGTCTTTGTGATACCGTTCAGCTTGCACCTTCCTTTCTGTGACTTCATTTGTTTTGTCTTTTTTCGTGAGCATTATCGGTATTAATAGCATCTGTGGCAAAACATTTTTGTAATGTTTAAGTTATTATGTTTTATCTTGTGTTTGTCATCGATCTTAATTGAGGCGGCCTTTGTGAGCTTTTGATAATGCTAATTAATTCCAACTTAGGAATATACTTCATTAATTAACTTTTATTCGCATCAACTTGTATTTAGAATTACAACTATTTCAAAGTTGTAGTTTATTATATTGTATTAGTTAAAAAAAAGTACTTATATCTTGTGATCACGAAGCAATTTAACGACAAATCAATATTACTTTTGAAGATCTTGACACGATAGCAATAAAAACTTCTTCATGTTCATCAATAGGTAAAATGGCCAATTTAATTTGAACTATCGATAGAGAATCAATTTCTTTTATGTGTATTTGTGGATTGCTCATAAGGTGTGGTCTCGATTTCGAACTGGCCACCATGAAGCCAGATAGGCTGTTGCGTGCTCCTTGTTTTGTATTGAAAGGTGTTTTTAAGAAGCCAGTTCATTGATAAACTCGTTCTGCGATTAAAGATCACTAAACTTTGCTTAACAGCAAGAATATAACACCTCTTTATAAAATATGAACACCTAAATATAAACAATTGATTCTGGAGTACGGAAAATACATGCTTTGGGGCTTTAAACTCAAGTTCTAAATATTTGATGACTAATTTATTTTAAAAACCTCAATTGACTGACAGTTATTATTGGATGCAAAATAGTTACTATAAAAGTAGATTATATATTCAAAATCTTGTCACAAGTTAGACAATCTTATGTAACTTAACAAGCTTTAGACTAGACCAATCTTCAATATAAAATGACTAATCCACTTTAATAATTACTAGTTGACAAACAAGACAAGATAAAAAATAACAAACTGGCGGATTTCGTATCGTGTGTGTCGCAAAAACGTGATTATAATTACATGTTTAGTAAGACTTTCATAACGAGTTCTTAGTTGTTGCATTAAGTATTTATGATACAAGATTACGTAGCCAATTATGTACGGACTCATCTTCATTTTTGTTAGTTTTATCCTCTCACGACGATTATGTCAAAATAAAGACTTTTAGGGATTATAAAAAGGTGTTTAGTTTTTCATCACCTAAAATGGTAGACTCCTGATTCTGAGCTGACAAAAAATTATCGGCTGGAAATATCAGTTAATTTAAAGTTAAAATACTTAATGTCATAAATGCAGATGGTTGTGGAAAGGAATCTTATATTAATTAGTTTTTAATTTTCTATACGGTATACTATTTTCTAACAATAATGAATAACAAAATAAATAAAAAATGTTATTTTTAAGTTAGCTGTGGTTGCCTATAATTGAGAGAGCATCAGGTTCGCTTTATGTTTTTGATATTTCTGTTAAGTATGTGTATCTCTTGTTGGTAATCCTTAATAAATAAATAAAATAAAATAAATAAATAATTAACCAAAGCCGTAAAAATACATGGTTCTAAAATACGAAATAATTTACGGTCCAGAAGCAATCCGACAAGTCAGAATCAAAGCCCTGATGAATGGCATCCGTTGGCCTTAAACATCGGTAATACCAAAAAGTAATCAAACGGTAGCCACTTCAGAAAATGTCAACTTTTTTTTGACATGCCGACAATGGATGTAATTTTAATCGTATTTCTCCAAATGCAAGATGGAGAAAAAAAAATATACCAAAGAGATAATTTATTAAAATTATCGGCTGGAAATATCAGTTGAACTAGATTAGGACCAAAGAGATAATAAATTATCTCTTTGGTCCTAATCTAGTTCGACCGGAACAAAAGTCTAAAAATAAATCACTGTTACATGAAGTTACGTCCACAAATAAAAAACTTTTAATTCTTATTCTTTCACATAAAAGTGCCAGTCGCTGACAACTAGTTAGTTATGCATTTTGCCTCTCATGACCGTCACTTTGACTTCTTGAAGCGTGAAGAGGGGTAGATAACCAGTGACATCGTAAAAACTAATTTCATCGGCATATTAAAACGAGACGGTTATTATGAACGTAGGTAATTATAACTTGAGTGGTTAATATTAAGGTTAGTTTACTGTTAGTTAGTGAAAACATGAAGAAGCGATGGTGGCTGAATGGATAAGAGACCGGGCGTGCAAATCACGCGGTCCGAGTTCGATCCCGACCGGCAGTACCAATGTGGATTTCACTTTGTGGAATTTATATGTACTAGTCAAGTGACTTACCATGTGCTACGGTGAAGGAAAACATCGTGAGGAAACCCACATACCCTAGAAGAAATTCTATGAGTATGTCTGATCCACCAACCCGCACTAGGCCAGCGTGTGTGGATTATGGCCTAAACCCTCTCAGCTCTCTAGTTAGAGGAGAGGAGAGCCCGAGCCCAGCAGTGGGACTTAATAGGTTCCTGATGAGTGAAAACATTTAATCATAAAATTGGCTGGTGATAAAGTACAGAAGTACCTATAAACTCACTAGCGCAATTATACATTTATTCAATAAAGTAACTACATAATTATATCTTAAATAATATACACAACTAACCTATTAAAAAAAAACAGATACTCTATTTTACACAGGAATTTCCTATAAATAGAATATCTGATTGAGATCAGATTCCTGAGGAAACTTACAAAAGACTAGCCATATTACCACATTGGATGGCAAGGCTAATGCGTTGCCCCAGGTAGAGGCCAGTCTTTGGGTCATGTGAAACCTCAGAAACATGCTTACAAACTCCCTAGCCAAAACCTCAAAGGCAATACCAAATAAAACAGTATTACAGCAACAACATCATAAACACAAATTACCAATAACGACATCACAAAAACTTCAACAACCAATAATTTCTATCAGAACCACAGTCCTTAGCACACAGTCACAGCACGTACTGTGAATACCCGACCAATTATAAAGATACATATCAAATATTACGAGCTTCAAGAACGGAGACATCCCTACCGTGACCGGGTTTTAATTGAAAAAAAAAAAGCTCAATTAAGGTAATTACGCAGGTGGACGTGTGACCAGACACTTCGGAATTGTTTTGGGGTTCACTGTGTACTGTAGTTGAACCATTCTATTTCTTAGTATTACTAGCACCTATTTAAAGTTTGTGAATTAATGTGTTGTATTGTATGAACTACCTGGTTGACGCAACGGAAGTGTGACTGCTACGCAAGAGGTGCGATTTCCGTGTCCTTATTTGTTTGGGCACTGCTCAGCTCCTATTGGCCGTAGCGTGATGTTATATTTCTCGATAAATGGGCTATCCAACAATAAAATATATATTTTTTAGTACAGATTACTAGAAGGTGCCCGAGGCTTCGCACCCTTCGTTCTTTATTTGGCCACTGCTCAGCTCCTATTGACCGACGGTAGCGTGATGTTATATAGCCTATAACCTTCCTCGATAAATGGGCTTCACTATACTGAAAGGATTTTTCAAATCGGATTTTTATTTGTTCCTGAGATACTAGTGTTCAAACAAACCAACTGTTCAGCTTTAAAATATTAGTATAGATGTGAGAGTCAGTATTTATGTGCCGAAACAGGTCTTGTAATGTTAAGCATGTCCCAATGTCAAATATAGACAAAAATGTCACATACTCGTAGTGCGAGCTAAAAGTCATTCGTTTAAGAATTCGCGACATTAGTCATACTGTCATACCCAAATACGACGCTGAACATTGATGTCAATTATGCTGATAAAAATAAAACAAGCATAATTTAGAGTTCTTTTATTTAAATTTGATCTCTAAGACTTTGTATTAAGGTGACAATCAACGCATTCAAAATTTCTTTAAAATTACATCTTAAATTTGAACTGCAAACAATAATCTTTTTCTGGTTTCGAAATAACAGAATATAGTAGAACTTCAAATCACAGAAGGTATATTCTCTGTGCGGAATATAAAACTGTGCGAGTCACACGAGGTGAAGCGTAATTATAGATTTATTTTTTAATTTTCATTTTAGGTAAATATTATGTGATTTCATTATACCTACATTTTCATAGTATTGGTTGCGAAGAAAACACAGCCAAGTCGCTGTTTAGCGAAATGGAAAAGGGAAAATATGGAAGAAAAGGGGGATTGGGAGGAGTATTGGAAGCTCTTAATAAAGAGGTAGTTTGTGATTTTGTGACGTTTGTAGGGGGTAATCTTGGGATCGACTAAACCGATTTTCAGGAAGTTTATAGATTATATAACATCACGCTACAGCCAAAAGGAGCTGAGTAGTGGTCAAATAAAGAAAGACGGGAGCGAAGCTACACGTGTCTTCTAGTTAAACATATTTTTGACATGGCTTTCCGTCACTTGATTTCGAATAAAATCGACGTATCGTACAATACATTTTTTGCGTTTAATTTCATCAGGTGCTATAAAAAGAAACGTGTTAAGCTTAAACACCATAAGATGACAATTTCCTCCCAAGAACTATCAGGTTGTGGAATGAACTCCCTAACGAAGTTTTCCCAAGGGACTACAGTATGGGGTTCTTCAAAAAAGGAGTGAATGGGTTTCTTAAGGGTCAGCACCGCGCTCGTGATGCCCCTGGTGTTGCAGGCGCCCATACGCTGCGGTAACCGCTTACCATCAGGCGGACCGTACGTCTGGTTGCCAACGTCGTGGTATGAAAAAAAATAATTATAATAATAATTAATACGCTTAGAACCCTTATTTTACACTGTTTCTCAAACTTGACAGCCTTTTGTATTTGTGCGGCAATCTTTGACGTTTTTGTATTGCGATTATTGTTTTTTGGAGATTGCGATATTATCGCCTTATTTGAACATAAGTTTGTTGTTGTCTGACCTTGGGTATTCCTAGAAAATGATTATAGCGACAATAATTCGTCATCGTATTAAAAATGTTAGTCAATGTTATTTTTTTGTATGTATTGTATGTAAGTACCTTTTCAGTTCTTTTCTTGACATACAATATCAATCTGTTACGTCACTGGATCATATAGCATATGTTTTTTTAAACTGAGTGACCTAAGAGTATTTATATTTTAATTATCTTAAATTCCTCTGTTAAAATAGGTGTAACTATATGTTACCGGAAATGTATGAAATCTAGGTATTGTATACAATACCTAGGAAATGTGTACAATTCCGAAGCTATTTAGGAAATATATAAAATATTGTTTCAAAAACTTCGCGGGGTTCCTACTTCTGGGTGGTTTGAAAAAAAAATAACCCTAACCTAACTAGTCCGAGTCTCGCCCTACTAAGCTCGCGTAATTATATTAATTTATACATATCCTAGGAATTGTATACAATGACGGATTACATACATTTCCGTTAACATAATATACATTATCTAAATTAATATTGTAAATGCATCTTTTTTTATATTATTATGTCCTTCTTATACACGTTGCAGGGTAATCGTTTGAGGGTTATATTTAAGATATAATATACCACGCAAATAAAACTGTCCGTGTAGTGACGGATTAAGAATGTCACTACCCCATTTCAACCCATGGGTGTCGTAAAACAATCTTAAGCAACAAGAACACTTCGAGAAAAAGAATTTTAGAAACAAAATCCTATACCAACCCGTCTTGTTAGCCTGTGCTAAATTCTAAATTCCCTCGAAATTGTTTGGAGGAGGCCCGTGCCCAGCAGTGGGATATTAATTTATGGGTTGTAATGATGATACCACGCAAGCATAGGGACGCGCAGAAACCACTACTGAATACATTTATAATAACGAATTGTGACGTCATATCGAGTCCTCTCTACTGGCCTAGTTCCAGCCCACTTACTCCAAATGGTCCTGAATATATCTTCCAAATGCTTTATCGATAAATTCAGTTTTGCTTCAGCAAATATAATGATCCATTCATATAACAATGTCCCGTTCATGCGCATCCGGTGACCACACGCACTGGTTTTACGGACACTTGTCCTGTCCTATTTTGAATTCGCGTAATTCAAAATAGGAACGCCTGCACCGGTTCATTTGTCCCGGAATGCGTTTACTTGGAATATTGTCACTGTAGTTTGGTTACGGGGTGATTTTAAAACAGATGAATTAGGTTTTGGAATATAATTTGAAACTTTGTTGTAGAGACATCAATTAGCACTAATCTGTTCGTAACACAATTTTTTCATTGAATATACGTCTTTAGGCCTATAGACTTAAGTATTACACGTTTTTACTAAATAAACTTTAAAGTTAAATAACGTCTCTGAGTACGGCAGTAAGATCTATAAATGATTAAAATAATTATTTGCTTTTAAAATACTCAAACATCCACCATTGTTGCAATCTAGGTATTAGCAAAAACTTAATGCCAATCACAACACACTGTTAAGTTGTTGAATGTACTGGAAAATAAATTGCTTTGTAAACAAACTATCGTTGTTTGAACCCAAGTGTGTTGGAACCGTACGGCTAGAAAAACTCTTGTCACGGCTGAGTTCAGACTAGCGCACATCATGGCTGTCCAGGCTTACAAAAAACGGTTTAACCACTACCGTTTCCATAAGTACTTTAGTTACTGGAAAAATAAAGTTAATTGTTTCGTAATTAAAAGTAAAGAAACTAATGGATACCTTGGTTTAAAAACAGCTTAATTATGGTTAGTCTGTAATATCTTAGACTTGTGTACTCTTTGTTTGAGTAAGGTTCTTTATAAAAGTGACGATAAAAAAGAACTTTATGTTTGGTAGTATAGAATTGGAATAAAAATTACACATCACAATCATATTTGTGTTAGGTACAAACATGTTTTACCGTGTTATTATGTTCCACATAAGTAGTAAAATAATAAAAATTAAATAAACAAAAATGAATATGGTTAATAGATACTGGTTAGATAGATATTTTTATTCATATTACGCATATTTTCAACAAAAATAATAATAAGTAGGTATTTCTTTTTCGAAATTATTACTATTCAGTTGAATTATAAATTATTAATAAAAAGTTCTGTTGTAATTTTCTTCAAATATTATTATTTCTTCATTTGGAATTATATTCTCAATCACGACATTCAATTATAATTTGATAATAATATCAAAATAATTGACAAATTTTTGAAAATTTAAATTAAGATCACGAGTAGGCCTTAATTTGAATTTTGTTCCAATAACGAAGCATTTAAAATTAGAACGATATGACATGTACCCTCCTGTTTGTAATAAAGACCCATGTCCACCAGTCGAGTGTGACAGACAGCTAATGAATAATGAATGAACTATTACCGTACGTGGAATCTTCAGCACTAGGGCTACTTTGTATATTTACTATAGAAATAAATCAATGAGGACGGTTACACTTGACACTTTAATGTCAAGAGGGTAACGTGAATTGAGACGTTGCGTTTTTATTTTATTTGTATGTTACTTTGTCAAATATTATTTATATTATGTGAAAAGATAATTATGTAGTAGCTACTTATAGTAGCAAACAGGTAACCGTACAATGCAAAATTATATAAATGCAAAATACTCAACTGTAGGAAATTTCCCGCCATGTTTCCGAAATTAAGAACGAACATTAAGTATCTTGGTAGAATAAAATGGGTTTTGACATAGAACATTTTTAAGTGATAAATATGGGTTTTTGTACTTCAATTATATAAGTTCCATTATGTAGGTTTACCAGTTTTGTTACCAATAAATGAACCTTGGTCTCGGATGGAAGCAATTACAACTTAGGACAAATACGAATAATATTTTATTTCCTCCATTATAGGAATTGTATGAATTCAATTCCTGTAATGGAGGAAATTATGGATGGGCAGACACGTGGCAATCTATTAAATATTATTTATTCGAACGACACGTCAGATTAGTACTTCCATTGATCACGTGACATGTCGAAAGCTTTTGTCAGGGTAGTGTTCAAATGTATTGAAGTGACATTTTAACATTTTGAATAGAATCAGCGAATTTCCCACTTATTTACGGGGGTAGGTGAGTATTAATCATGTAACAATAAAAATACAGATGGAATCTAACACTGTTATAATCTAATTCACCAACGATAATTCGTTCGTAAATAATTGGTGATACTATAATTAAATATACGCAGAGGGCCTATAACGCTCTTCGCATTCAGTATAATAACGCCTTCCGGGTGCTTTTGGGGCACCGGCGATTCTGTAGTGCGTCAGGCATGTTCGCGGAGTCTCATACTGATAGCTTTGAGGCTATCATGCGCAAGAGATCAGCCTCTCTGATGCAAAGAGTTCGCCGGAGCAACAACAGCATCCTGAAGATAATTGGAGGTAGGCCAGACTGTCCCTTTCAGTGGCACTGAAACCGCAGACATAGCGGCGGTGAGGCTGACAGATACTTAAATTAATGTTTGTATTTTTATTTATTTATTTTATTTTATGAAATTTTAATAATAATTATTGGGCAATTCAATTTATATTATTAATCGGTAGTATTTTAAGTTTTACTAGTCTAATTTTCCATATCGACCGGTCATTACTAAAACTCCTCAATTTCTATTATGTGTCGGCGCAACGACCCCACGTGGTAAGGTTAAACCATCTATAATTAGCTGAACGTTCTGGTTTGTGTCGCGGCCGCTGTAAAAATTCATGTAAACAAATACAAGCTCTCACGCCCGGGTGGCCTGACAACACTACCAATTTAAATGGTCATTACACCAGAGGAGAATGAAGGAATACCAAGTGTATCATACTTGGTACGGCTACATGAGTCATTGGTTATTTTTTCTGGTGTACCGTTTGTCATTTGCTTTTGTTTGGTATACGGAGTCAACGGACATGTTGGATTTTGTTATTCTGAGGTTGTTTGGTTTCTTTACAGAATCTTGATTGCTATGAAACCAGATTTGAAAGTCAATGACATTACTAACTAGCTTCGTAGAATGAAGACGGATTAAATAACTGAAAGAATATTTCTCTTAAATATGTTCCTCTTTTAAATAAAAATACAGTAATTACAGATTTCAGACTAATAGGCTTTCATTAAGATTTAAATTTAGGAACTTTAGGTAATATTTATTTACCATAAAAAGGTTATTTGAAAGTCATCAATAACTAAACGTAAAAAAATTAATTTGCTCTCTTTGATATAAAATATTTTTTGGGCAATTAAACAGTCAATAATAATAACACTAACTAAAATTTAGACAGCTTGTAATAGAATTACAATAACCAGACCGAAGCCTAAGAAAGGTATAAGTTTCTGAAGAATATAGACTCCTAATAGGCTCAAGATATTTTTTTATATACTTCTTTACATAGAACGATCACCAAAATTGATCTCGTCGAAAACATCAACGTGAAATATTGACTACGATATTCATTGTTAACAAAACCTTGAATCTACAGCTACAGGCTGTTCGTAATCTTCGGTAATGGGTTTCTGTACTCTCGTATTATATAAGAATCTTGGCGAAGCACCCAATACATTATCATTTTCTTTCATCTTCTTTACTTTGAATATATTCTCTTTTAATCCTGACAGTGTAATGCTGACATTATTCAAATCATCATGTTTTTTGATCTAGTCTTGTATTACGAATCGAACTTGGTTTAATTTTAAACTATCTGAATTAAATTTGTGCTCATGTCTTTATAAACTGAGTTTATTTATTAGTGGTTTGTTCATTTCTTTGATCTCAAAAGTGTTGTTGATAGATGATGGATGGAATGCAAAGATATTCTATTTTTCGAAGATTTTTGGTTGGCACTAAAGATAATCCAGTTGAATTAGAATGATTTCACACTGGCATTTTTTCGTTTGTATTTGGCCTACGCATGGGCTATTTAAAATTAACTTAGTATATACTTTGCTATATATATTCACTGAATGAATATGAGCATAGTGTATTTGGCAAATTGTATAAGATCACTAATATATAACTGTTTAGTTTCTCGTAAGTGGAATAATTAAAGTAATTATAGTGTTCATATTAAATATTTTGATGATTTTACGCAAATAGAGCTTAATTTCCAAATCAGAAAGTCTAAATTTGTTGGTGCGACAGTACTAAGTATTGACCAATAGACTCGACACAAAAACAGCACCTTCATTCTTAACTCAACTTGTCATATATCTTAACCAGTGCATTTCATTGGCCAATCACCTGTCCACAAACTAACTCACACTTCAGTATTATTAATTGTTTCACTTGATATATCACATTAGTAGTCAGTAGACATACGACATTGTTTCACCACACGACCTGAAAACTACTGACATATCCAGTTAAGTTATTGTATGAGGTTATTTATTAAGGTCTCCAGAAACGAGGTAATATAATGACCTATTTGGAAGTGTTTTTCTTTTGAATAGTATTATTTTGTATTTAAGATTTGATGTCATTAATCTAATAATAGTAATATTTTACAACATTCACACGGTGCCATCTAGTCCCAAATTAAGCAATTAGATTTGCTTGTGTTATGGGTACTAAACAAATATAATATTTATAACATTTCTTTTGTAAATACATTCATATTATAGATAAATTACTCCCAGACAGAACAAATAATCATGCTCATCACACAAAGATTTGTCCTGGATCGAATCGAACCCACGACCTCGGGCTTAGCACTCAGGGTCATTAACCACTAGACCAAAAGGCTAGTCAACGCAATAATTCTATACATATAAACTGTAAAAACCCGTCAAAAATGGACGGCTACGTCAAATATGATGATACGATAAATTTGTGAAATCGGTTGAGTTTGTTATAAATAAATAGATCCGTAAACAACAGAAACGGAAGTTTTTGCGCAATGCACTTGCGGGAACAATAAAATTAATGCAGACAAGTGCACGCGTTCACGCGTCATGCCCACATAAGAAAGTAAGTTACGACATTGGTACCATTTACTTTGCCGTCTTGTTTACCTCTATTCTAATGTATATTGAGAAGTAAATTAATGTTTATAGATATTGCCGTGTAGTGATGGATTAAGAATACATAATGTCCAAAACCCATCTCAATCCACGGGTGTCATAAAAGGCGACTAAGGGACTAAACTTAGGACTAATGCAAACAAGAGCACTGCAAGAAAAATAAAATTCGAAACAAACCTTCCTGTCTGGTCAGCGTTGCATAGTTGGCTAAATTCCCTCCACATTTATGGTGAAGTTTCCTGCCGGTCAATGGAAAGTAGGTAACTATTGAAACATACTGCTTGCATAAGCAGGATATTCTTTGCGTGTTAAAATCTATTGCTTTTGATGTTTTAGTGGTCGTATCGTCACTAATTGAAGAAGTCATGTACTGAAAGATTTTTAGCAATTCGGCATTTTCCACTTTGTATTGATTACGTGATTGTTGACGCTTTGCCAATGTAGTAGATTTAATTTTTGAAGTCATAAAGACTGAAGTTTCACATTTCAAAAGTCAGAAAGAATTTTGAAATGTGGTGTTGGCGAAGAATGGAGGGTATAAGCTGGACAGAAATGATAATCAACGAAAAGGTACTGGAACGAGTACAAGAGAGAAGAACTATGATAGAAACCATTGAGAACAGAAGAGGAAAAATGATTGGACACCTGATACGACACGATCCGTTTATAAAAAACATCATTGAAGGAAAGATAGAAGGCAAGAGAGGAAGAGGTAGACCAAGGAGAACATATATTAAACAGATCAAGCAGAAGGTACGGGTGGTGTCGTATCGGGAGGTGAGAGAATTGGCAGGAAAAAGAGAGAATTGGAAATTATTTCACCAACAAGAGCCCAGCTCTTAAATAAACAGAGAGAAAGAACTTTATAAATGTTGGTATTTCTACCCTGATATTTAGCATTGAAAACAGTATCAGTTACACTGAATATTAGTGAAGGAACTATTAAAAAACCTCGAAAACTTTCGTAATTTTTACAAAAGTACTAGAAGAATGATAATTACCAGCAATAAGAGGCCAGTTAACTAAGTCTAGATTAACTTGAATTCTGAACATAAATCTTGGAATCATAAAAACATCATCAATATAAGAAATAACCCACAAAGCATTAGTTTACACAAATACAACATCAACACCAAATTGACACTTAAACTCTAAACATTAATAAATCAACATACTAATGTAAATAAACATCTAATTAAACTAAATACTATAATTTATGACTCGTTTAAAAGACGTTTATTATGTAAAATTAGCGTTAACACGTAAAACCGACTAATTGAGTCAAATCATGTGACAAATGAATGGGAAAGTGATAAATATATCATTTCCCTTCGTGACACTGATACATTAATTCCTACCTTAAATTAAATGTACTAAAATTTATATTTGGTTGTAACTGTTGACGTTGAATCGAGCTTTCGTGAAATAAATTTCGATATCCAATTTCATCGTAGTCTTTGAATTTGTATGAATTTATTTGAGTAGATTTAGGTTAAGTGTCTTTTGAAATTTTCTATAGAAACGAATAATGTTTAAATATAGATTGTTGCTAGCTTCCAGAATAAGTTATGGTTTGATATAATTATTATTATATACATTTTATATCATACACACAGTCTTTAGAAAGCACCCTGATATTTATTCTGCAATAGACTTAAGTGATAACAACATCGTTGGTTTCAAGGGGCACGTTTTTAAATGAAGAAGAATTTTTCAATATAAGATGAAATTGTATAACATGAAGTTCATACGAAAAACCCTTCTCACATCTTTTTTAAAAAGTATTCCTAGTTTCAAATTTCAATTACCTATCTCTAACATTTCATATTACCTAGACGTTTAATTTCCTACGAGTAGTCGACGCCAACCTTCAGCCTTCTTTACAACTGCACACTAAAACAAACCCTGAGCCATCAACTTGGCTCGAGGAAAATAAATCAACTTTTAATTCTGTCTGTCTGTTTGTCATTAATCAGAAATAGCTGAACGTTTTATCGCGTGTTTTTATAACGGGACACGTGTTTTGGCTGTCACCACACAACGAGTTAAAGGGTGTGGTAGAATTTATTTGAATGCACGGATTAAGTTTTGAAAACTGAATTTGAAAATATCTTTATCGAATTCAAGCATTATTGATTTGGCTTCAGTTGAAGATCAGTTTTTCTCCTAATGCAGGCACAATTAAAGACATAAGTGAAATCCAATTTCATTTAACTGAACATTTAAATATCAAAACTAAAGAAACTATAAAATTAATATAATGCTTACATCTAAATCCAACTGCTTGTAGGTAATACAGTTCATTTTCAGATGATGTAAATGTCTATAAAGCTTATTTGGGTGTTATATTACTAATGATATCAACTAACGTACAAGTCACTTAATCTATAATAGCAGTAACTGTTAATTTATCCATGAGCTCATGTGGTATCAGGGCCATCCCTCCCGCGTTGTTAAGCCTATAAAAATACAACGCAAATTTAATTTCCATTACAATAACTATGTTAACATTGTTTGTAAAACCAAAAAGTCCTCTTTGCTAAAACATTTCGTAAAATAATTTCCTCTCTCTAAAAGATGTGGCGCCACCAACATTTGTCGTGTTGCCAACTTCCTCTAAATACCAATCTTTCAGTTGTTGACTAATTGATTCCGTTTAATCATCATCAACAATAGATCCATTAATAAGTTTATCACTGTTTAAATTTTCAGTGCTTAGTTCACACTATTATCATTTTTTTTTATAGTCAGATAAAATAATTTGATTACTGTGACATTATGCTATCACGGCTTAAAGTCAGTATTAACATTAAACATTACCTATTACTAACAATTAATCCGAAATTTGTTGTGAATGTCTATAAACTCATTTTCAACATTCTTACATTTCTACAGGCTGACAACGATAATTAACGACTCATCAACTTATTTTATATTAGTTTCAACTGTAGATTCAGCTTCACCACGCTATATTAGAATACAATTATAATATTATATTCTGATCTTGATATAGTTAGCATCCACTCAGAACTTTCAGTGTGAAAGAGAGATATGAATCCAAAACGTTCACGTTCTTTTCGTTTCTTCTTTCACTATAAATTTCCAACAAAACTATCACTTTTACGAAACCAATTAAAACATTCCAAATTATTTCCACGCCATTTGTAACCAATTTATCTTTCAAAATACATAGCACCCATTCAACATTCACCTTAACCAGCTTGTCACAGTGCCAACACCGTGAACAGTCTCGATCTGTCACTCGGCTCATTTGTTTACTAATTGCCGCGATACCGAGCCGACATTAATGGATTTTGTCAATGGCTTAGACTCGTGTCGCGCAAATTGATCCTTTCATGTGGTTTGTTTGAACTTTTGTTTTAAATAGACCGTTAAAAAGATGATGTATGTGAAATGGATCGTGAAGAGGAATTTGTAGATGATTGCACAAAAACAGTTGATTAAGAACTGTAAAAAAAGAGACTGAAAATCACGTGATCATCATCATCATCATCATCAGCAACCCATTAAGTACCACTGTAGGGCTCGGGTCTCCTCTCCTCTAACTAGAGAGCTAAGAGGGTAGATCATATTAGATAGTTACTACAGGTACCTATTGTGCTGACTTAGTTTGAAGATGTAGTGATGAAAAATAAAATTGCCAACATTGATAAAAGTTCTACTAAAAAGAATAAAATAAAGAACATGCTGTAGTATTTAAAGTGGAAGTTTTTGAGATTTAAGTGTTCATTAATAAAACGAGAAAAATAAATACTATCGAAGATATTGTATCGGAATTCATAATAAATAAAACATAGATATTATTTACTTTACAATATTTTAAAGTTGTAAAAATTATTGCAGAATTTAATGTTTCGTTTACGATTCCTGAGAATAAATCTTTTATTTTATTTTGAATGAGTGGTTCGAAAACTTCCACTAATTTAATATAAGAGTTGTGAACTAATATTTTTCTAGCAAAGTTATATTACAATATTCTGTTCTAGAGTTATTAAAAAAAACAAATCATTTCTAGAGACAAAATCATTGAATCGATTACGCAACTGCTAGCATACGACTATAAAACATCATACTCACCTGTCCCAAATAACAATTTTATTACAACCACATCTATTCCTAAGGCTATCATCTGAAAGGAAGTTCGTCATATCATCCAAATGACATACGTCTGTTTCGTCCAAACGTAAACATTACTGTCCCCAATAGCTTTCCGAGAAACTTTTACATCGTTTTAAAAACATTTTTCCAGGAGACACTTCTGCTTTGTGATCGTCGTGGTTACTTTTACTGTATCTAATTCAAGAATGCTCGCATCAAGAACCATTTGTTTAACTTTTATGCCCTTTACATTTTATAGGATGTTAAGAAATTATTTAAGAAAACGGAAATCGTTGGAACACTACTTTCTTTTATGAACCTGTGAATTTAATATATCGTAAACAAGATCATATGTTTCAGCCAACTAACTTTGTAAAGCATTCTGATTTTCGGACTAGAAAGACGTGTTTGTTTCTACAACGCGTGCCATGGATATAATTAGAGGTGCAAGTGTTAAGCATCCTTCCTCGATACGCTTCGACGATTGTTTGTATGAGCAGTGGCGTCCCGACGACGTCGCCGGCGCCGCCTGCCCGATTTACATCACACACCTTCGACAGAGTTCCATTTATCATATTGGAAACAGACGACTTTCAGTTCAGTTGTACAAACAATAAGACCGACTTTGCGGACCGAATCGATACCCTCTAGAACGCCGTAATACAAATAGTGTTCAAAGAGATGTCCAGGAAATTAGACTTTGTTTACGTTACGTCAGAAAACAAACTCCTTTGTTCGGAGCGACGTCCCGTCACAGATGGACGACGGCAAATGGCTCGGAGGTGCCTCTGTCGCCTACGCTGCACGCTTCAAATGTTGTTTATAGTAGACGTTGACACGAGCAAATTCGTCAGCGGAAGAAACCACATTTAGGACGGACGGGGCATAAATCCCGTATGAGTGACAAGTAAAACTTTATTGCACTATAAATTAGTAGATATATAACCGGACAAAAATAGGACAGACGTTATTGGCGTTGATACCTAGTTGTAAAGTGTGAGCTGTCGCACGCGGTACCATTTTACGATTATTCTTTGGCTATTGTTAGGAAACAATAGAGTAACAATAGTCTCTTCTCAATATGCCGACTGGTCTACATTTACTTGTACGTCACCTTATAATTATAAATTCAAGACGTCTTAAGATAGACATAATATATGTAGGTAAAATATCAGTAAATGCTGTCTATAAAATAATTAAATAAAACGAAACTGTTTTACAATACTGTACTGACTCTGTTATTAATATCATGGGAATTTATAATAGCAAAAAAAACCTTACAGTTTCCGAATAGTCAAATTAACATGAAATTAAGTTGTAAAGCGATAAGTTTATTGAGGTTCTACTAGTGATATTGGTCACGGAATCCAACTCTCTAACTATTAATAAGTAAAAAACTTACGTTACAACGACAGAAAAGGCAAGATAAACCAACACATTTGCATATTAGTAAGTATTTTGCTAAGAAAGGTTTACACAATTTGATTTAAGTTTCTTTAATTGCAAGCCTCAAGCATTGGCATAACTGTTAGTACTTTTGCTGAAGATACTCTCATATGGGTTAATGGAAGGCCCCCGGCGTTCTGTAACTGTCACCTCATTTCATTACCATGATGTTAATGCATTGGTTTGGTGGATTGCCAGTTAATTTATATGCTGTTTATGCCGCGGGATGATAAATTATTCCAGTTATGTCTGCTTGTCATTGGTTTGTCTTGTGTTTTTCTTTTATATTTCCCCGTATATTAGTAGTTCTAGCTTTTATATTATATGCTTTTGCAGATTTTGAATTTTTGTTGCATGTCTCTGGTAATAGATTATTAATTTTAATTTCAATGTTTTTTAATTTGTTTAGTTTATTTACATTGAGCTTTTACATTATGTTTATTTTTTCTATGCTTTTATTCAGACTCCATGCTTATAACAGGAGTGGGTTTTATTATTTGCGTTTTGTCTAATGATTTTGCAGTATTACTATGTTTCGTAAATAAATTTTGCTCACCTAGACGACTTTTAAAATATTTACTTTATATTTTTTATTTATGTCCATGTCTTTTATAACAAACAAAATGTGGGTGATTGTCTGATTTTGACGTCAGTGCGAATAAAAAAACGAAAATAATGCACAAAACGGTGGAAGTTACGACTTGAACACCGGGAACTTTTATATTGTTTAGTTTCACTGTGACACGGTGCTCGTATACATTTTACTGCCTAATTAACTTTTTGTCAAAGCATAACTTTTTGTTTGACGTTTACACAAACTCCTGACATACGTCCAAGATACTGAATTATTTTTCTATTAAAAAATGATACTACTCGTCTCATATAATGTCATAACAAGTTTAATATGCAGTAACACATGCTTGCTGTGTCGAAACGTGTGAAAAACATATAAAATGATCGTTAAAAAATTTGTCTGTCCACTAAAAGTCACAGTTAATGAAAACAGTTGCTCGCTTCAGATGTAGCTTGATTTAAATTTATTATGCCGATTGAAATTCTGTAATGTCTGGTTGGTATTTATTAGAAGATTAATTATCTGTCGTCAGATGTCTTTGAGACTGTAATGTATACGGACGTCGGACAGACCGGCGGACTGAAATATCTCAGTGAAACGTTGTTTGTTGACACAGTCACAGCAGAGCGGGACATTACACGAGTGACAAATTTAGCCTTTTTGTTATTTTACACGTGTTCTCCTCCCATACATTTGTTTACGACGATTAGTTTATAGTTCCGTAAACTTACAATGTGTAACATGACATTTTTTGTTGTGTATTTTGTGTCAACGTTAGCTTCTGTGTCTTTTGATATTTCAAGTTTTAATTTCTTTGAGAAACCATTTTTAATTATAGTAAGTTGGTTTTCTGTAGTTTTATAGTAGTATTCTCCAAGTCTATTTTTTATTTACAGAAAATTATAATATTAAACTAAATTTAAAAATAATATTTACAAATAAAAACTAACACTAAAGGGGGAGGAAATTACAAATTAAAATACGTTTAATACCAAGTTAGATTTAAGCCTTTTTTAAACTTAATTCTTACATAGATATTTACGTAAAACAATAACAGGTTTCGGTGGATTGTAAGTCAAATACAATAAAATTAAATAACGATGGGCAAATGTTTTGTGAAGCAATAAACTAACCACTTACCAAACAATAATGACCACAACACATGCATGCCTCATCAAAGGGTCGCATTTGCTGCTTGTGTGGTCCATATTCCATCTTACACATATTTTTAAATTTTAATCTTCTATATAGAGAGATCGCTGTGGCGGAAATTAGGTTGGCTATTAGGTGGCCTATGTGCAGCAGTGGACGTCATTGGGCTGATATCATGATAATGATGATAATATAGGTAGATAAACACGAATATTATTCTACCGTATAATTAACAAGGTTCAATATTCGAAATAATTAATTAAATTATTTGCAGTGGCGTAAATTAGGTGAGGCCTACGTTCAGCAGTGGACGTCGTTGGACTGATATGATGAATATTCGAAATACCTAAGCGATGGTGAATGAGTAAGTGACTGGCAAGCAAATCATAAGCTATGGTGGCTGAATGGATAAACACGCAGTTTGAATTCGATTCTGACCGTCAGTAAAACATCGTGAGGAAACCCACATAGAAGAAATTCTAATATGTCTGATCCACCAACCCACACTAGGCCAGAGTCTGTGAATTATATTATAGAAAATGTTTTTACCATTTTCACAACTGATGATCCCACATCACACTTGATGAAAACAAATTAAAGTTTGATAGTCTTTTATTTACTAATATCAATATTTTATTGAATTTGATTTCATACTGTATTGAAATTGTAACTAATATGGCGATTGAGTGGCAAGAGTTTCATGCCAAGTTCTTCTCAGAGCTCAACCTTTTCAGTAAACTGGCCGTAGGCAAAATTGCTGACACCCTTTTTTGGCTTTGTATGACGTTCATAAGTATCATGTATATGATCTAATTGAAAATAAAAGATTTGATTTGATATGGCCTAAAAAATATAGGATTAGAGTATCTCAGCTCTCTAGATAGGAGAGGAGACCCGAACTACACTAATCCATTAATTAAAAGTCGTTTAAAATCACATCATCTGTTTACGCTTTCACACTCTAAAATCGATCGTTTTAACAACCAAAAAGTAAACTAATCCACAATTTTATAGTCCAAACGGGTTGTTGGTTTGTGTTAGTAAAATATTACTTAAAATCCACTGTTATAGTTAATTTAACGATCTACAATTGAAGTTTGGGTGGTCTGTCGTAAACACAAGTAATGGGTCAAGACCAGCAAGCTCAGTTAGTGTAAATATAGCTTTATGTTTTTAATGCGTATGAGTTCATATTTGTAATGATTTTTCAGTGCTATGATGGTGTGTTTATTAAAATATTTTCTAATCTATTAGAGCTTACAAAGCGTTTGTTCGACGCTTCCCGTGATCGACAGGCTGGCTATTTTCTTGCACAAAGAATAAGCATTACCATCCAGCGTGGCAATGCTGCCAGCCTGTTGGGCACTTTTCTCGCAGATAATGGCAGCGATGCGGAGGAATTTTATGACGTCGTATTTTAATTTGTAATTTTTCCTTTGTTCCCTTTCTTTTAAGTATAATGATAAATTTAGGTAGCTTTTATTTGCAAATAGTATTGGTTAAATTAAACTAAATGTTTAAAATATTGTATATATTTATTAAGTTATTATGAAAATATATTAAGTTTTATGATAGATAATTATAATCTAATACGAAAAAATTAAGATAGATAGATTTCTGCGATCAAATTGCTCATTGACATTGAAAATATCTTTACCCTACGTAAAATCGGTGCACATCATAACTTTATGTAAGTTATAGTGATTTTCAGAGCTGATTCTAGAGATGACGTATTAACTATGCTTTAAATGATAACATGGCGAATGTATTTTAATAAACACGGAGATATGCCCGTGGTTTCTGGCTGCTGCCACTTACCTATAGAATACAATTCTTTTTCAGTTTAAGGAATAATAAAAAAACTATAAGTTAAGAGAAAAAGTCATCATCGTTATCATTATTTCAACCTATAAACGCCCCACTGCTGGGCTCGGGTATCCTCCAAAGAATATGGAGGGAATTCAGCTTACTATACCACGCTGGCCAGGTGAGTTCGTATAGGGTTTGTTTTCCTTTTCTCACGGTTCTCTTGTCTGCATAAGGTTTTCTCTCTTAGCCGCCTCTTAGGGCGAGATTCACGACTAGTTTACTTTACGTTTTTTGAAATTTACAGACAGTTTCTTGACTTTTCTAAGCAAGGTATGAACCCAAAGTAAAGCACATGCAGAGATAGAGATTGTTACGTTTACATGTCCATAGATAAAACAACAACGTCAAACGTCAAATCACTATATGAAAGGAACGTAAAACCCGACTAAAATAAAATGTCGTTTGATTTGTAGAAAACATTGATAAGGTAAAGGTCTACAATAATTGTCCGTATTTTAATGCAAAGCATACTTTGCGGCCAAAGTCGCCAATATCGTCGACTTCGCCTTTACTAAGCAAAATATGGTTTCGGAAAGTAAAGTAAGGGTTTGACAGGACTGTGAGACATAATTTTGGTTGAAAGTTGAACTTTCCCTCAAAGTAAAGTCCGTACTTTGACTTTACTTTGAGGGAAAGTTCAACTGTGAATCTCGCCCAGATGCCCACGGGTTTAAATGGAGTAGTGACATTATGTATTCTTAAACTGTCACTACATGGATGTGTAATATGTAGTAAGAGAAAGTGTGTCATTAAAATTTAACTTCTATATCAAATCTAGTATACCTTGTTTGTAGCACAACGTACAGATGAACTATATGAGGATTAAAGAGATGTGTTAACTGCCGTTTTCGCCAACAAAAGGGAGCCAAATTTCATCACAAAAATACTTGAACAACGTGGCAGGTAAGCAAACATTTTTAGAACTTTTATCGTTACATTATGCCCTGTATTGCGTACATCAAAGCTGTTTATAACTATGACACGATAGGGACAACGTTAAGAATTTTAATTGATTACTCGCTCTTTGTACAATGTAAACAAGGGGAGTTTTTAATTTGATCCCTTTTAAGTTTAGAGATTGGGATTGTAAGTATGTGAGTGTTTTTAAAGTGTTGTTTGTGTGCGTATGGTATGTGAACTTTTGTTTTTCATTATGACCGTCTGTTTAATTCCAGAAAGGTTGGGTGACGCGGTTGTTATTTTTGAATGGTGAATGATACGGGAAAGTGATATTTTATATCACTTTTTTTATGTATAATGTGTAGGGCTACCGGACATCACACCAAATAGGCCCGTTTGAAAATCAGGGCCGGGTATTATTGTGCTCGGCGTTATACTGAAACGGTACCTATTTGGTGCAGTCATGAGACATTTACACACATTATAATATGTATTTTGTGTTTACGCCTATTCGTCTATTGTATGCCTATAATAATAAAAATAAATAATAAACTTTTATTTGCTTTAAGAGTCGTATACAATGAGGATCTTACAAAATATAGGTAATGGTAGTTTCAGATGCTTAGTTAAAAAGTTTAACATGCAAATATTAAAATATACTCATGCATTAACAATGAACTTAATGTGTAATCCACTTCAAATTCTGATATCTTTTTTTTTATATTACTATTACTTTATTCAGTGCGTCTCATGTTTGTACCAATAAATGTTTCTATTTCTAAACAATTTATAAATTAGGTATTTAATAAATAAATTTCTCTTAAAATCAGTTTGCAGTTGTCTATGCCGATGAAAATTTCGACGAATATTTTCACAATGTAAAAATGTATTTATCGTTTTATCCATACACAACTCGTTTAAACATAAATATGAACCGTTTATTTTTAAGTATAAAATATAAACCTCAAACTATCAACATCATTTAAATCTCAGCTTATCCACAATCACAACACATCGTTAAAATAAACTGCCTATTTACAAAAAATGTCTTAACATAATAACTATTATGGCATCATATTATTAATTCCCAAGTACGGCCGTCACATAGGACAAAAAACAAAATAGTTTACACGTGTTCTAGAGTTCATTGACTGAGCTAATTTAGTAGTATGTTGAAGTAATACTAAGGTATTTTGGTGGGTTTTAATTACGGTGATTGAAAGTGCTCTGAGTGTACGTGTTGATTGAAAGCTAGAGTTATGTCACAGTTTTTGTTGTCTCATACTGCAGCAATATGCAGCTTCGTTTTCTTTGTAATAGTAATAATAATAATTCATTTATTTCATACAACAGTGGTACATTAGGAACTGCGACCTCCACCGGGACCTAAATATGGATGTTGTGGACACTGTTATCCAAAGATATGTAGAAGCACATGACCGTAGACTTCATCATTACGTGAACGTCGAGGCAATCCAGCTCCTTGACAACACGAACCTAGTTAAAAGACTAAAAAGGACTAAACCTTTCGAGTTAGTGTAATTTATAGTGAAAAACAAAATGTGATAAGTGCCGTTATTATGAACACATGAACAAAGTGACTCCCCCTTAACAGATACTAAGAAAAGTTATTGGACTAATTCTTAGCTTAATGTTTACTTAGCAAATTAGGTTAAAATAAAATTATTAATTAGTCTTTAAATTGGCTAGATTGTACTTAATTGAAATAAAGATTAAAAAAAAAATACAATATAATTGGTTAGTAATACAATAAAACTTATATTCTAGTGTTAGTAATTATACAATTAAGTAAATACAATTTTATGAGTACATTATTGAAATGGCCGAGCTCTGTGTTTTAGTGTGTAGGTATATACTGTATTATGTACTAAAGTTCGTTCGAATCCCCTCATGATAGGCGAGTCGAACTTATCAGCAATGGTCTTTTTCTTTTAAAAATATTTTTTATAATTTTTTTTTTAGAAGTAGCGGGGAATTGTTCGCAGGATATTTATAAAGCCTAACTCCCTAATTTTTCTGTGTAATGACATATTAACCCTTTGAACGCCAACGTCATCTATACTTGACAATCGCAAGCGTGCCCTGAGCTCCAAAGTCATCTATAGATGACAAAACTCAGGTCCATAAAAATACAAGATAAAGATACTAAATCATTAGTTTTATGTGTTTTGTCACGAAATCTTAAAAACCGAATTTTATGGCTTGGCGTCCAGGGACGGAGATGTCGATTTGACGTGGCAGTCATAAGGTTAAAAATACGTAATATTACTATCACATTTCAATTTGTGGGTATCGTAAAAGGTGACTAAGGGGATCTTAAGCAGACAAGAGCACTGCGATTGCGACTCGATTAAAACCCTATCTATTATACCAACCCGTCTGGCCAGCGTGGTATAGTAGGTTAAATTCCTTGCAAAATATGTCTATCTGTGTTCAGTTTGTGTCTTGTATTTTTTGTCATCAAAATAAATATTTTTTTCTTCTTTTTTATAGATAAAACAAATAAGTTATAGTTCTTCTGCAACCAGTACCTATCTATATCTCTCTCTATCTATCTATTTTTGTATAGCTTATCAATTTCAAAGCCATTTCGTTCTTATTTAATTAGTCGTATCCTTGAAGTCCATTGAACAGTAAACAAATCATGATACCATCTGCATAAAAAGTATAAAAAAACCCCAAACGGAGGCGACCACAGAAGTTGACATTTGACAAAAACGATTTATAATATCACACCGTCATCAAAATCGTTCGATCTACCGTTTTGCCGACCTTACCGCGAACTGTCCAAAACGTTTAACTAAAAACAACACTAAACACACAGTCCAAAACTATTACAACATGCAAATTTAAACTCTTGTGTCTTAAGATAAAGTTTATTTACATTTTAATCGAATGTAACAGTATGTTTGTAAAATTATATATCACCAAGCTCAAATTTACTGAGTTATAAAATATTTTTTGGCATATTTTTTGTGCATAGTCCTTTAACGTTGAGTGAACTTTGTGATATTATTATTAAAATTATGGTGGCCCTGGTGATAGTATTAAGTTTAATTCTTTGAACACCATTGGGACATCAGTGTACCACAAACAATAAATGTTCAATTGTGTCTGCAAGCTTCGCGTTACAAGTGTTAAGTTAGATCAACGTTCGTAACGTGACTCTGACACTGACTGTGACAATACGGATACGTACCGATAATTACAATCTTTTGTAATTTACAATTTGGGTAGCGTGTAAAGTGACGCAGCAGAGCACCACACCGTTAGATTAATGAGTTAATTCTTTAAACATTACATAAGGAGTAGCAAATAAACATTCTAAGAAATTGTCCGTCTACACACTTAACAACAAACATTCAACAAACAACAGTCACTGTTGCGGAACCAGCACCAACATCAAGTTTCTATCACAAGAAAGAAAATCTTATTAATTTTTGTTATTTTAATTTTTTTAAAAAGAGCATCCGTACGTCACACCAAATAGGCCTATTTGAAAACCAGCGCCGGGCACTTGTGCTCGGCATTATGCTGAAATAGTGCCTATTTGGTACAGACGCGAGACTGTTGTTTGTTTGTATTTGTTCTGTCTATGTATTTGTTATGTAGTATGTCTTGTGTTTGTACCAATAAATGTTTTCTATTCTATTCTATTCTATTCTAATATTATAAATGTCAAAGTTTGGGCTGTTTCTGTTTAGTGACGGAATACATAATCTCACTACCCCATCTCAACCCCTGGGTGTCGTAAAAGTCGACTAAGGGAGTAAGTATCTATAAGAAGACAAGAGCACTGTAAGAAAATTATTCGCTATTCTCAGGAACTACTGATTCGAATTGAAAAAATCTTTTTCAAGTGTTGTATAGCCCATTTATCGAGGAAGGCTATAGGCTATATAACATTACGCTACGACCAACAGGACCTGAGTATGGTCAAAAAAAGATCCAAGGGAGTGAAGTCCCTAGATTACAGCTTTAATAAGGAGTATATAATAATTATAAGCCACCTTCTAAGCTACGTTATGAGTAATATCTAATTGATAATCCCCAAGTTGTGGTATTTTATACCAATCGTAGAAAGACGTAAGTGTGTTTTTTCAACGCACAGTTCCGTTGTTGCGGGTGTGTGACCGTCGCGGAGGCCGACCGCATGAATAATGCAACGTGCACTTGTGATGATCTTGTGTGCGGTGCGCCTGCGACGAATATCATGTAATAAACATGATATTCGTCGCAGGCGCACCGCAATTTAACTAGCAGTCGCGCGGGGCTTCGCTCCTATCGTTCTTTATTTGCCCACTGCTCTGCTCCTATAAGCCGTAGCGTGATGTTATATAGCCTATAACCTTCCTCGATAAATGGACTATCCAACATTAAAAGAATTTTTCAAATCGGACCTGTAGAGAGTGAGATCTTAGCGTTCAAAAAAACAAACAAACAAACATTTAGCTTTATAATATTAATATAGATTACATAACTGCCCAAAAAAAGGAGTGTTATGTTTTCAGAATTCATGTATGCATATATGTGCATTTATTTATTTCACAATAAATTCTAAACGCCTGAATCGATTCCGATGTGTGAGTTACTTAGAACATTAAACCAACGTAAGTTATGATTACAATCCTTGCAGTCACATGCAAATCATGCGGTTCGGGTTCCATTCTGACTGGTACTGCCGACCAATATATAATTTATGCTAGTCATGTGACTTACCATCTGCTGACAGTAAAGGAAAACATCGTGAGGAAATCCACAAACCCTAGAAGAAATTCTAAGTTTATGTTTGGACGAATTTAATTATCTATGTTATTTATACTTAAATATATAATTTTATAATCTACACCATCAGCATTCAATAACAAATCATGCGTTATAATACAATGGAGAATCCTTCATTTGTTGCTGTTGCGTGCGTAACATTTTTTGGCTATTGTCTGTCCAATATTCGTCGTAGGCAAGCCGCACCGTAACACGGAGCAAAGAATGGTATTTATTAACAGATCGCAGTTACTTACATAGCGAGTGAATCCGTCCACTGCACGCCACGTAACACGTAACAGGTCCATCCGATAAGGGTTGACAACTATTTATTGAAAATAAACACACATAACTTTAATCTATACAAATATTATATAGCAATATAAAAGTATAAGAAGTATTGCTAGTGATTTTGGATGAAGGACGTAATCTTCGAAACTGTTCAACTAATCTTCATGAAATTTTACTTAGAAATAGTGTAAAACTTGGGAAATAAACATATTAGCATATTTTTAGTCCGTTATTTTTGAATTTATCTGCACCACGAATAGGCGAATAACTAATAACAACAAAATGAATGAAAAATAAATTTATTTAACGGATTCGTTATGTTCTTAAGATTATATTTATTGATTCTGAGACGGTACGAACCGCGGCAGCTAATCCTATAATAATCATCATCATCATCATCATCATCAGCAACCCATTAAGTCCCACTGCTGGGCTCGGGTCTCCTCTCCTCTATCTAGAGAGCTGAGAGGGTTTTTAGGCCATAATCCACTCACGCTAGCCTAGTGCGGGGTGGTGGATCAGACATACTCATAGAATTTCTTCTAGAGTATGTGGGTTTCCTCACGATGTTTTCCTTCACCGTTAGCAGATGGTTTGTCACTTGACTAGTACATATAAATTCCACAAAGTGGAATCCACATTGGTACTGCCAGTCGGGATCAAACTCGGACCGCGTGATTTGCACGCCGCCGGTCTCTATAATAATACTAACAAATAAAGTTAAAACAACTTTTGGACATCCCTAGTGAGTGTTCAGTGTATTTTTTCCGTCAATTGTCGTGGAGCGTGACAAATCCGGTCGTGTGCACGCGCCGCGCGCCACCGCGCACCCTCACCTTACGAATGTACCGTACTTACTCAAACAAAGTATTTAATAACTAAGTAGAGAAATTCCCGAAAACAGGTGATGTATCACAATGTTTTGAATACAAAAGCTACTTTATCTTTCATAGGCAAATTTGCTGACACAACTTTTCAGATGACCTGTTACATTCTTATCTTGTGACTTTCATAAGTGTTACCATGTAACCTAGACGAATAAACGAGATTTCATTTCATTTCATATGTAATAGTAATATGTTCACAGATCAATCACTAAAATTAAATAGGAGAATTAAAACGAAATCAAGTCTTGCAGAATATCTGTAAAGTAATTAAGTTAGTTGTTCTTCGCTCGCCATTGGCAGAGAGTTCATCCCCACACCTTGGAGACGAAATAGTCTCACACCGCGGGGTTTCAGAGGAATTTCCTCCGTAGCCATACATAAAAATACTGACAAATTTTATGATCTCTCTGATAGGCGGAATATACCCAAATTGGTATTAATTACAAACATCGTAAAGTTGTTTTGTGCTGAAGCTGGAAGACATCAAACTTGCAATTAAAAGTAGTTAGAAAATCCATAAACTAATGTAAAAATTGTAGCATTTAAATTTGTTTGTGTTTCTTAGTAAATACACTGTTTGAAATTACTTACTCCAATCTTGAGATATAATAATCATGTAGCTGATTGCTACTAAAAGCAATGGTGGCTGAATGGTCAAGGGACCGGGGTACAAATCACGCGGTCCGAGTTCAATCCCGAGCGACAGTACCAATTTGGATTATACTTTGTGGAATTTACATGTAGGTACTAGTCAAGTGACTTACCATCTGCTAACGGTGAAAGAAAACATCGTGAGAAAACGCACTAGGCCAGCGTGAGTGGATTTTGGCCTAAACCCTCTCAGCTCTCTAGTTAGAGGAGAGGAGACTCGAGCCCAGCAGTGGGACTTAATGGGCTGCTGATGATGATTGGTACTTATCACTCAGTTCACCAGCAGTGACACAATATTATGTAATTAGGGACTAAGGTCTTCTGTATATGTTAATATATAGGTACATAGCATAGTGTATGTGTGTGGGTGTTTTCTTACGAGGTTTTCCTTCACCGTTAGCAGACGGTAAGTCACTTGACTAGTAATACTTACATAGCATTAAGTCTGCTGTCTAAGAAGAAGTAGGCAGAGGTGCAATCATCATCATCATTACAACCCAAAAACGTCCCACTGCTGGGCACGGATCTCCTCCATAGATTGTGGAGGCAATTTAGTCTACTATACCACGCTGGCCAGACGGGTTGGTATAGGGTTTGTTTCGAATTCTTCCTTTTCTCGCAGTGCTCTTGTCTGCTTCCCTTAGTCGTCTTTTACGACACCCACGGATTGAATTGGGGTAGTGACATTATGTATTCTTAATCCGTCACTACACGGAAGATAAATATATAAAACTAGCGGACCCGACAGACGTTGTCTTGCATGATATACCAATCAATTGCAGCGCCATCTGCTGGGTTTATTTGTGAAAAATCATCCTCAAATCCACTTGAACACATACACAAAAACTAATTCAAATCGGTTCCGTCGTTTAGGAGGAGTTCACTGTCAACACGCGTACAGAAGAATAATTATATATAAAAGATAGAGGTGCAATACACTCACATTTAAGAGGGAGCGAGCCCATTTATTGGGCCTATTCTAGACGGCAGGCTGATACTAAGAATTTCAAGACACAAAAACCCAATACTAATTTTTACTGTCCTGTGGACCGAACTCAATACCGAGTCGTACATACTACATCAACTAGGCAGTCAGCCTACTGTTAATACTAGCCTTAAGCGATGGTGGCTGAATGGATAAAAGACCGGCGTGTTAAACACGCGGTCCGAGTTCGATTCCGAGCAGCAGTACCAATGTGGATTTCACTTTGTGGAATTTATATGTACTAGTCATGTGACTTACCATCTGCTAACGGTGAAGGAAAACATCGTGAGGAAACCCACATACTCTAGAAGAAATTCTATGAGTATATCTGATCCACCAAACCGCACTAGACCAGCGTGTGTGGATTATGGCCTAAACCCTCTCAGCTCTCTAGATAGAGGAGAGGAGACCCGAGCCCAGCAGTGGGACATTAATGGGTTGCTGATGATGATGATGACATACTACATCAACTAGGCAGTCAGCATACTGTTAATACTAGCCTTAAGCAAGTAGTTCTAGCATCATACTTTATCACGTGCATATACCTGTGTTTAACATTAATTAGCACGCTAAAAACAGTAACTAAACCTTTTTTATTACCATGTAAACCTGGTTTATTGTAAGAATGAAAAATGTAAACGACGTTTAATTTTATTTTTTAATTAATATTCATGTGAGTGATGTTTTTTCGTACATAATAAGTTGTTATTATAATACTTAAGGTTTTGAACAATAGAGTTTCTCATGACGAGACATACATCTTGACGTGAGTTTGTCCCAACGACATGTTCTCGTATCTCTAACAAAAAAAATTATGTTAGTACATTAGCTGTACCTATAAAAATAATATGATATTTTTTTCTTATTTTTGTGGTTTAGGCGATGATTCTCAACCTTTAATCTCGGTGTCTCCAATACAGTAAATGCAAACGCAATGATAGTAAATTAATCATCACTTTTATCACTTAGAATATAAATATTTTTATTAATTATATTAAAATTTGTATTCGGTTGTTTTTATAATATGTAAATATGGCTGAAATTCGTTTAAGCCTTCCTCAAACATCGGGAATTCACGCGAATATGATTTAGGTATTTACATACCTTATAGAAAGCGATGCAGCGATGGTGGCTGAATGGATAAGGGACCGGCGGCGTGCAAATCACGCGGTCCGACTTCGATCCCGACCGGCAGTACCAATGTGGATTCCACTTTGTGAAATTTATATGTACTAGTCAACTGACTTACCATCTGCTAACGGTGAAGGAAAACATCGTGAGGAAACCCATATAACCCTAGAAGAAATTCTATGAGTATGTCTGATCCACCAACCCGCACTAGGCCAGCGTGAGTGGATTATGGCCTAAACCCTCTAGCTCACTAGTTAGAGGAGAGGAGACCCGAGCCCAGCAGTGAGACTTAATGGGTAGCTGATTTGATATCTTATGGTGCTTGGCGTTTCGACCAGGTTACACCGGCCGTGGTCACGTGGTGTAGGGAACAGTCACAAAAACTTTGAGAAACACAACTTCAGAATAACATCTAATTACTCTGACATTAATTATTATATTGTAGTTAGATAAGGACATTGAATTTGATTGTTTACATCATAGTGACCTTCAAAACTCAGTTTGGTTCCATAATTATTATAATAGGTTGTGGTTAAATATTTGAATGAGTGGACTTGTACGTGCCTTGAGCGGTATCATTGTCACGTCTATCATTAGGCCACTTGATAACTTGGTTTTATATTATTTTTATTTAAATATTTATTGTGATGTTCATGTAGTGACGGATTAAGAATACATAATGTACAAACTACCCCATCTCAATTCGTGGGTGTCGTAAAATGCGACTATGGGAGTAACCTTAGGTATGCAGACAAGAGCACTACAAGAAAAGGAAAATTTGTAATAAGTACCTAACCCTTTTACGACACCCACGTGTTGTGATGGGATAGTTATTTTATGTATTCTTAATCCGTTGTTGTAATACCTAATTGTACACATGTTAAGAATAATACATTTTTCTTTATCTTTAGTCCGAAATAAAACCTTTTTTTATTTCATTTGATTTTAGTTGGTGTCAACCTGAGGGGTTCAATATTAATACAAACCTTTTGGGGTATCACTGATGTAGATATTGGCAGTACTAAAGCCACTAAGCCTATTACTCTTCATGATTTAGTGTTAATACTTGATGGACGATGCGTGACACTATATCGTGTGGTTACGTTATAATTAATTAGTGATTCATTCCTTCCTAATATCGGTAAATATGTTACTGTTACGGCTATACGGAAGGCTGAAGTTTTTATTACCAACTTAACGAACCGTGACGTTTAACGATTGTCGTGTGTTACGATGTTGGTAAAAGATGTATGATAAAAAGAAGAGATATTCCCTGAATACCATAACCTAATAAATAAATATTCTACCACATTCGCACAGCACCATCTAGTCCCATATTAAGCAATTATATTTGCTTGTGTTATGGGTACTAACCAACAACGTATATAGGTACTACTTATATTTTTTTTTTGTAAATTCATACATATTATAGATAAATTACACCCAGACACAGAACAAACAATCATGCTCTTCACACAAAGATTTGTTCTGGATGGGAATCGAACCCACGACCTCCAGCTTAGCAGTCAGGGTCATTAACCACTAGACCAACAGGCCAGTTAGATGATGTTTTATTATTGGAATCTAACTTTATTTTTTTTAAGAGGGGAAATGCGTTACGTATTTCGCCCCGTACACGGGACGGTTATCTGGGACTCGCCGGCCAAAAGAGATCCATAGATACTCAAAGAATCCCAACAGACCAGAATACCCACTAAAACCAACCTGTGCACCTTCGCTTTGTCGGGTGAGCCCTGGAACTTGATATGTCGTCAGCAGCCCACCCAGCGACAGCCTCTTACAGGGCACCAACCCCCAGGTCTTTGCGGGCACTAACACCAAACAACAGCGTCCGGGTACACCGGGGACAGGGCCACAAAACTCACACAAACATATTTACAATATCATTAAGAATACTACGACAAGAGTATTAATCAACTTAAGTACATAATTTAAACATCAACTAACTTTACGACAATGAAGACAGAAATTAATGTCGTACCAACAAAATATCTACAACTTTGATCTTTATGATTCTTTCCTTATATTAACCACGCCCCCTTTCAGTTGATGATACGCATAACTAACCATTTTATTGTGACCCCTATATTTGGTTCAATTTCACCTACAAGCACTGAAAAGTCTTTTCAGAGAAGAGAAGGGAAGGTCTGTTTATACTGGTGTTATAGGTCATAATTGCAAAGTCTCGTTAGTAAATTTTTAATAAGCCTGCAAAGTTTTATGAGTGTTTTATGAAAAGTTCCTTTGTTAATGTAAAGCCAATCAAGTTTTAATTGTTGGAACAATTTTTTGCGGCTATATTGTGAAATGTACACTTTGGTCAATACAAAGTTGCCTATTTACATTTAAAAAGTAATGGGACCTCACAGGTAGTTCTTTTTAAGTACAGTTTTTCTGTTTACCGCTTTTTTATACCACGACGGTGACAAACTGACGTGAACATATTATGCATAGAGTCTAACGAACAAAAGCATTGACCAGCAGGTCAATAGTGGCCGAATGGATAAGTGACCGGTATACAAATCACGCGGTCCGAGTTCGATCCGACCGGCAGTACCAATGTGGGAATCCACACTTTGTGGAATTTATATGTACTAGTCAAATGACTTGCCATCTGCTAACGGTGAAGGAAAACATTGTAAGGAAACCCACATAGCCTAGAAGAAATTCTATGAGTATGTCTGATCCACCAACCCACACTAGGCCAGCGTCAGTGGATTATGGCCTAAAACCCTCTCAACTCTCTAGTTAGAGGAGAGGAGACCCGAACCCAGCATTGGAACTTAATGGGTTGCTGTGATGGCTTATCAAAAAAATCAGGGTTCAAAAATATATTTAGTCAAAGAGATCTATAAGTAGAAAATCTTTACAAAAACATATGAAACTGCCCTGTAATTTTGGTATATCAAGATCAAAGATGATAAATTGATTGGAAAAGCAGAAGGGTCGGACGATTGACCCTTTGAACCAAGGGCCAGCTACTTAGCGGATTAGTCCTTTCATGTCATTCGCTTTTTATCCAAATGGATATGCTTGCTTTATGCAAAGGGCTCTTTTTACTTTGCAATTAATAGATAGGCTAGTCTGATTCATGAATCATTTTATTTGAAATATGCACGAATATATGTTTAGATTACGATGATTTTGTGCAGTCCAGAATCCATACTTCTAATATTATAAAGCTGAAGAGTTAGAGTTAGAAAAAAATCCTAAGTAACTATATTAATCAGTTTTTAATTTTCTATACGGTAAACTAATTTCTAACACCTAATATTTTAAGCTGTAAAAATACGTCGTTCTAAGATTCGAAAAAGTTTATGATCCGGGAGCAATCCGATGAGTCAGAATCAGGGCCCAGGTCCGATTTAAATAATTCTTTTACTGTTTATAGTAGGGTGGAGCGTTTTTTTTTTTTTTAGATTTTAGGAATGGCGGATAGCAGAAAAGTTGCATCTTGATATCAGGTTTGAAACTTATTATGGGGACAATTAAATTAAATTAGTGGAAGTACTGCCCCAAGAGCTTTGAATTTTTCAAAAAAAGGAAAAGAATAGGTCAATAGAAAAATAAAATAAAAAAACTCCACGGATTTTTTTTAAATTAAAATAGTACAGTTTACCGTTAAACAAGATGCAAGGAAACTAAAATAAATAACATAATTATAATCAGAACTTGTTCTTACGACACGGAAGTGAAAAAAAAAATATTCAATTTTATACTCTTTTTTGTATTGAACGAGGGCGATTGATAATACGACACGACTCTAGTTTATTCCTAATCCAGCCTTCCCTTCTCGCTAGTCCACAGACTGCTGAGCAAGATTCTGTAACTAATTGTATGCATCTTTCGGTTGCTTGAGTGTGACATGGGATCCCACGGAAAAGTGATAAAATTTCGGAATCCACTTTATGGTAATCTGCCAAGGCTTCTAAAATCATATCGTATCATCCGTAGGGTTTTCCCAATGTATGAGATCCGTATAATCTTGTGCACCAAAATTGAATTGTGGTAATTTAAACACACGCAAAGGAGTAAAGCCTATCACGTATCTTCAAAATTCTTCTAAGGGCAATTTTTCTAATGTGTTTTCGATCGTCCGCTAACATGGCAATTAATATATTTTCACAGTGGCCAAAATATCTATTTCGCTGTTTCACGGGATCTATCACCAGTTTGAGACTATCGGGCAGGTATCGTGACAGTTTAATTGTATGAAACAATGTCTGGCTCCGTAAATGCAATGCGGCTGAGTTTTGATATGAAACCACATAGGAGCATAGACTTTTACCACAAACTCCAGCAGGCAGGCTCTCTCTTCTTGGGTAATTCCCTTCCTGATGTAAATATAGGACACTTATTTCCACTGCGTAAACTTATTATTTAAGCGCCCGTAATATTCTTCAAAACACAGACCAAACTCCGAACTTTCTTTCTTTCTTTTTAAAAAGACAACGCCCGCACTAGGGAACAAGCCCTGTGTCGCGGGGAGCTTTACAAACATGAAACTAACGGACACAAAGTACACCCAGACTAGAAACAAATATCTATGAATCACACAAATATTTGTCTCCTGTGGGAATCGAACCCACGTCACCCAGCACGGCGATGTAGTGGCGAGGCGACCACCTTAACCACTGCGCCACGGTGACAGTCAAAGAAAGTGAGGTTCATTCAATTACAGATCTCAATTCTCACTAAAACAATAAGTTGACTATCTAGCTAGGTCGGGGTCATGCTTCACGCTCCTCGCCCCGCACTTATGAGGGGGTAAAATGCATCACGTGAAGTGATTTTTCCGCGCCAAATATCGAGATTTTAGAAAATATTTAATAAGCGAGTCGCAATCAAATAAGGCTTATGCTGTTTTATATTAGTTTTTATGTCTATTTACTACTGATTTTACATTAAATATTTACGGTAAGTTACTTAATTGTTTTATAGTGACTCTATAAAAACTTCAAGATTTTTGTACTTTTTTGGAAAGATGAGGATCTGGGGGCAGTACTTCTTATAGCTTGTTTTGGAAAATATTTAACATACGTAATGTTTAAGTTTATTGGCAACTTTTAATAACCCCGCAAAAAAGAAATTCCAAAAAAAAATATTTTTCATACATTGAGCGCTCCACCCTATTTTATAGCCCATTTATCGAGGAAGGTTATAGGCTATATAACATTACGCAAAGGCCAACAGGAGCTGAGCAGTGGCCAAATAAAGAACGATGGGAGCGAAGCCCCGCGCGACTTCTAGTAATACTACATTTTTGATACCACAATTTTGATAGCAAGATGTTTCCCTTGCGCTAAGCATATATCTACCAAGGAAAATGAACACAAATTGTGTATAGTAGTTAATGTCAAAGTGTCAGCCCGTGACACAAGCGGAAATTAGATGCAGTTGCGATATTGTATCGGGAACACGCGACACCGCAAACTTATTGGCTAACGTGTAACAACGTGCCGCCCGCATCCAAAATCGCCCGTTGTGGCCGAAATTAGGTGAGGCTTATGTTCAGCAGTGGACGTCGTTGGGCTGATAATGATGATGATATACACCGTGCACCTACAAGCTTTAGCTAGATCATAGTAATGAGATTTAGAATACATCTAGCCTTCGTCTGTGTTATCGCATACATGCTAGACGCGCTGCAGCACCTGGGCTGCTTCAACAACACTCTAAAGCCATTATTGTATTGTACTCGCGCGGCATCTAGAACCTTCCACTTACCATTGACTATGGGTCAGTAGTAATAATAATAATTCATTTATTTCAGGCACTAAAACTCATAATATTATTTATTTATTTAATAAAGTAGGTACACCAACAACGTATTTACAATAAAATCATAGAAAAGTAACAGTATTTCTTCAAGGTTCAGTAAATACTTACATCAAATATAGGTATACACATCACTCTCACTATTATAGATTACAATCATTCTAAAAACAAAATATAATAAAATTAAAATTGGTTATTTAAGTAAAATTTATACAAAAAAAAATATTAATTAGCTAATAGATAAAATTAAATTAAATATATTACATACATTCATTAATTAAATTAAAATATTAATTCCTATTATTAAATTGAATACAAATAGAATTTTGATCAAAATACACAGAGGTACATAAGGTCATCATAGGTCATTGTTATTGCATGTCAACTTTTTTATCACTAGAAAGTCAATTCTATTATTATACTCGTACATCGTGGTATAGTAGGCTAAATTCCCTCAAAAATGTTTGGAGGAAACTTGTGCCAGCAGTGGGACGCTTCTGGCTTGAAGTGATGATCATATTTCTACAAATCATTTAATTCAGCCAATAGTAATAGTTCACAATTGTACTACTTGTGTAGAACGTCTGGCAGTAGTAATTTTAGACCAACAAGACATTGTGTTAGGAACGTAAAGATATATAAGTCCATATTTTACATCCCTAAGAAAAACACGCGATACCCTTGCCAACGCTTATAAAGGAGTGACCATAAAATATAAGGAATTGCCGCCCTAAGGTGGCATACAACTTGGTATTCATAAAAGAAGGATATTTATGCGTTATCGTCAAAATATTTATTATTGTCCGGTAGCCCTTCAGCCCTTTGTGACGACACCGGGGAAAAAAATATCGGGGTGTGAACGAAAAGTAGGGAAGAGATGCTGATATCGATAAAAGACGATTTATAATACCTATATACGTAAAATTTATTTTTTATCGTATTGCTAAGTGAATAGGTTTTATTCTAAATTATCATAATATTGTTTTGGTCGGTTTTTACAGTCTCATGATAGATATTTCCATTCACCTACTTGCTGTAAAATTTTGACTTGTAAAGTTAATACTTCTGTATGTAAGTAATAAGTTATTTGAGTATCTAAAACAACCCATATAATAATAATAATAATTATAATAATAATAATAATTCATTTATTTAATAAGATTACAGAGATCCATTATTTGTTAGTTGGTTAGTATCAGAGTATTCAGAATAAGTTAGTAGGTTAGTATATAATTATAAATACAAAAATAAATAAATTTGACATTTTAATACATTACATTATTTAATAGCCCCAATAACCACTTTTACCCAATATGACTGAATAGGGCAGTCAAATTTTTCAGAGATTGTTTTCAGGACAATGCTACTGCTGCCACGCAGTCTGTTTAGTAAAGACGATATTCGTTTGCGTCTAATGGCGTAAAAGTCATCAGTATGTGCATATGAAAACCAAAAATAAGTTATAATTTGCAAAAAAACATTGAATTGTATTTCAATGTTTTTTTAATCTTTTCTATTTTAAATAGGCTGAAGGTTTTAAGATATAAGTAACTAATGTCACTGACGCAAGATGTTTTCAAAAATAATTTATGTCATTTCTTATACTCAGTATAAATTATATAAATGTCTAAGGTACTTGTCAATACTTGGTAATTTAACCAAACTTATTAAGATAAGTAGATATAATCATAATCATCATGTCAGCCCATTGAGGCCACTGCTGGACATAGCCTCACCTAATTTCCGTCACAGTGAGCGATCTTGTGCCGCCAGCAACGAACGGCCACCCGCAACTTTAACCAGGTGCATCTGGTGGGTGGTCGTTCTTCGCTGTCCTATCCAATACTCCTTATCGATATAAAAATATATCGATAAAATCCCCACATCCCTAAAAAGCATTATGAAATATGTGATTCCTTATACAAGAGAAGTCCTTTATGCATCCTTAGGGATTCCTGGTCAAGTAGGTTATCACAAGTGGCCGGCGGCTACATGAAAAATTTATGTCTCAATATACTACAATGTGCCAGGTTTGGATCGTGTGTTGCATTATACGGTATCTCCAGGGACCTTGGAGATTGGCTGGTTGAAGTTATTGTTCTTTGAAATTGGATTTAAAATAGTCATTTTCAAGATGCATTGCGGTTGGTTAATTTAGTAGATAATAATAATAGGTTTTTAAAGGTCCATGCCAACCCATGTAGTGACGGATTATGAATACATAATGTCACTACCCCATCACAAACCGTGGGTGTCGTAAAAGATGACTAAAAGAGTAACCTTACGCAGACAAAAAAAAAACAAACCGTATACCAACCCGTCTGGCCAGCGTGGTTTAGTAGGCTAAATACCCTCCACGTTCTTTGGAGGACACCTGTGCCCAGTGGTGGGACGTTTATGGGTTGAAATGAATATGATGATGAATGATGAAAGGGTCAGAGGTGTTGCAAGCATCCATAGGTTGTGGTAACCGCTTGCCATCAGGCGGGGCATCCGCCTGTTTGCCACCGCTTTGTTTCACATTTGCCATAATAATATCCTCTCAATTTAGTAATTTATAAACTGATTAAGTAGTTAATATTTTTCACGTTTCAATTTAACTATTTTAAGGTTCTGTTACACCAAGTTCATTCAGCAAATGTAAGTCAAAGCAAAATTGTCTTCTAAACCGTCCACGCGATTGCTTTCAAAGATAACATTAATATTATCATTAGTAGTAAGTGGGAAGGCGACAGAAGAATCGCAAGTCATCGTCAACCAGTTTCCAAGAGCTATCATGTGTCACAGGTCCTTGAAATTTTGTACAGCAAAAGACTCCAGTCATGGTCTCTCAGAGTTCAACTTATAGTAGTTTTATTGACAATATAAGATGCCAAGGGAGCGAGTTGACATCTGACGTTGATTTACTATTGTCCCTTGAGATCATGCCGACGTCATCAAGGTTGACGATACAGATATTATTACTTCTTAATTATAGATGCTTTGATATGAGGTTAATTATAAGATCTCCAGTCCAAGTGGCAGTGTATGGCTGAGTATCTGCTAACCAATATGAACAAAAAGGTTCTCTTATACTTTCGATGCTTTTAATGTTAAAAAGTTAAACAAAATTATATGTAATTTATTTACCTTCTGACTTATACAATTCAACTGCATTTGACTGGCCTGTTGGTCTAGTGGTTAGTGACCCTGACTGCTAAGCCGGAGGTCGTGGGTTCGATCCCCACCCAGGACAAATCTTTGTGTGATGAGCATAAAGGTTTGTTCTGTGTCTGGGTGTCATTTATCTATAATATGTATGTATTTACAAAAAAAAAATGTATTTAAGTAGTATATCAGTTGTTTAGTACCCATAACACAAGCAAATATAATTGCTTACTTTGGGACTAGATGGCGCTGTGTGAATGTGGTAGAATATTAAAAAAAAAAAAAAAAAAAAAAACTGCATATAATTTAGTAGACCTTTCGCCACAGGTGTTTTTGTCGTATGCTACAATTTGAAAAAAAAAACTTAGAAAATATACTTATCTTTTGTAATTTTGTTTTTATCTTAATTCTAGTCAGAAAAAATATGTTGCTTATTTACGAGCAAAACCACTTCTTTGCAGTCAATTAGTTTATTTCAAGGTTAACTGTCAAACCTGTCAATTAGTGTTCATTTTAATGGTTTAGTTACTAATCAGATATGCGTCACATATTCACTGATTGGATGATAATAAGTATGGCCCAAAGTGTCATCAGTTCTGCCATTAGAGTTCATTTTCACGACTGGCCTCTCCATATATATTATTATATCAAACAGCTGATAAATATTTTCTTCACGTTACAGGTATATTTTTTCACAATCACCTGTCACCATCTGCGTCATATTTTAATAATGGCTTAATTCCTTGATGAGCCTATTCAAGCCAACACTGGGTGGTCTAAATCCAATATTAAAGCATATTCGTAAACCAATTACCTACTAATTATAATTATGCTGATATAAAACTTTCTCTGTAGCCTGTATTTCATTCAGATAAATAATTCATATTCAAATGATAAAATTATTAAATTATGTGTTGGATGCATAAAAAGGTTGGCTTAAACCGGGTTGACAAAAGAATCGGTGTGTCATCTTATGATATCATTCGATTCCCATTTAATTTTGTCATGAATATTCATGAATAATATGGTTTGAAATTGAAATGTTCAATGTAGGTTGGTAGCTTTATTCTCTGCCTTTCGATTTGTATTTTATAAGTTTTTGAACAAAAAATGTGTTATTTTTTTTGTAAAAAAAGTTGCCACAAAAAAATTTATTCATAATGTTTAAAACATTATTTCGCGAAAGTTCAACGGATAACGGGGCAATACCACTACTTCATCTCCTGTAAACCAGGATTAACATTGATGACCCTTGCAAATACAGAGTTTTGACCAGGAATGCCTAACACTCCAAGACAGTAGCTGCAACGAAATTAATCAGAAGTAAAAGTTTTGGAGACATATCCGGTCTACAAACTTAATTCTACTTAAAACATTCACTTTTGATGCCAAATTATATTGCCTGTATCCCAAGAAGACCATAATAAAATAAATAAATAATTAGGTATATTAATATATTCATTGTCATTTTCAAACATTAGAAGTTATATTGAAATCGAGCAATCAAATGACGAGATTGCAAGTAGGCCTCCGGAATGCAGGCGCTAAAAAAAGATTTTTTTATAATGTAAGTTACATAACCACTTGTTAAATAAACTGCGTACACTCAATCTTGGGAAGAACAAGTTCGTTTTCTCGCAACACGTCACAAAACTTAATAAATCACATTCGTCAAGTTCAGACGATGAAGTTGGGAAGGGTTGTTGATTCACTCGTAGCAGGTGCAACCATCGATCAACGTCTAGCGGCCGTGACAATTTGACGTATGAGACAATCCGGCCCATGCAAAATGGTGGGGACGCGTAAATGCGCGTAAACTGTTTTGTAGAGGGTTTACATGGAGCATAATATCGTCGACGACGAGTGAAAACATCGTAAGAGTATAAATGGAATTTTACAGGAGAGAGAAAAAACCGTCCTGTATTTTTTTTTTCTATGAAGCCTGTGGAGTTGGCAGAATTGTAGATGGCACTAGCAGTCCTCAAATGGAATGTGGGTGAGTTGACACTGTGCATTGAGAGTTTTTCTTTTTAAATACAATAAAAAGTTATTTTAGGTAAAATTCTGATTTACGAGGATCTCCCTCGTCGCCAATGATAAGGAACATAATTATCATAACATATGGTTTAATCTTGGTAAAATGTAGGAATGTGGATGGCATTTAGACTACTATGTGGTATAGTAGTCTAAATGCCATCCACATTCCTATGGCTGGCCAGACGGGATGGTATAGGGTTTGTTTCGAATTTTCCTTTTCTTGCAGTGCTCTTGTCTGCATAGACAACTTAGGCACTTAGTCGCCTTTTACGACACCCACGGGTTGATATGGGGTGGGATCGTGCATAGTATCGTTCAATAAGACGATTGAATGTCCGATATTTTAACAGATTCACAGAAAAGAAATACTAGGGGTTCTAACATGGTTGATATTTGAAATTATTTCATAATTTTCAATAAAATCACTGAACTGTGAAAAATGCATGCTTTGATATGTTAAGTTAGATTGTTAATACAGGGTGCTTAAAACATGCAAAATTTTCTACAGGTTAGTAAGTTTCTAGAAGCTTTTACGTTAACGAATATCATGTTGATAAAATGGCCGCTGTTACATTCTTGTGGACAATATACGGACACAAAAGGTCAATACGCAAAAACTTCGTCATAAAATTCAATGGGTGATGAGTTTTTTTTGTACAAAATATAAAAGAAAATGTTGTTTATCATTATTTCTTATGGTATGTATATTGAGATGTATGTTTTTATTAAATCTATTTATAATCTTCGTGTAAAAACCAAAACGTGTACGTAGTTGTTAATTATGTCTTCTGTAACAAAAAAGTGATTATATTTTCATCCGTAGGTAGGTATTATTATCCATGTTCGGAAGGTTGTCATGTATTAGAGATCGAAGATTTAGATAATTTGTATATTTACGCAGTTATGTTTTTAAATAATTATGACCTAAGTATAGAGTTCATAAACCAAAATAACAATGCATAATCGTCTAGTTTCTCGGAAAATATTCAGAAAAAACCAAGAAAAAACTTGTGATATTAAGTGTTGTATTGAAATATTGATTTGAATATGCGTATGTAGGTTACTTAATTGTACTTGGATATCTCACTTGATAAAATATTTAATTCTATATATTTCAAAAATAAATACATAATTCGGAGTCACGTTTTAAACCAAAAGCTAAAATATTCACAAAGAAGTCGTATTCACTGAAATGATAATAACATTGAAATTAATTATTATTTGCGTCATATAAACCCAGTCGAATGTAACTTTGACAATTTACATTGTAAATAGATGCGAGGTGTCATGTCGGGTCTCGATCAAAATTTCAAATAGACTCACTTTAAGTGGATTTTTAGGGGTCTGTGGTGTAACTGTCGGGAAAATTGATGCTGTCAAAGGAGGCTTATTCAATTTGAGGCTTATTAATCAACAGAGAGGGCTGCAATTACTGGCAAAGGACGAAGCTTTATTTGTTTAATGAAATATTAAGTGGTTTTGTTAGTGATCTCTGCTTGTTTTATATACATTTTATTTATATTCATAGTGGCACAAAGATATATGTATAGGCATGTTTTGATGCGTTTTTTGCTTTGGACTTTGTACTCTGATTTTAATACGTTATTATGGAAGAGATGGAAGGTTACTTTCTCATAAGTAAATACTTTTTAAAGTTACATAAATCTCTCGTCACGAAATAATGGATGTAATATTTTTTGTCACCAAAAAAGACAATAAACAAAAACTACTTATCACTAAGGACAGCATCGTCAATTGAAAAAAAACCTATTGATCTCTATAATCGAAATGTCATCGGGCTCTGCCGAAAGCAATTTAGCCGATTGGGGGCCATTATTATGTATAATCATGTTGCCGAGTCGCCGATTCGTATTGTCATCGTAAAGAATTATGCAACCGTCCCGATGTCGATCGAATCGAACGAGCATCGATTCGATTACGGGCGACAGATGTCTGGGAACGTGACGAATTTCGACTAAACGATTATTTGGCTAAAACGTTCTAACACCCGTCAGTTTTGACAAAGAATTATTCATACTATTCCCTGAAGATAAAGTTGCATTTTATTTGTAAGGCATTTGTTGGTGTTTTGGTTGGGGTTTCGTATTGGTAATCAGTCGGTGACCGCAAATTGTTGTCCCTCGATCAGACGTTGCCAGGAAATTACAATTTCGATTTTTATTTCACGAGTTCGTATAGGCTATGTAAAATTTTTAGATAAACATATTTACGAAAAGAGAAAAGTAAAAGTACTTTTTGTATAGCGACATCGAAGAATGTGTCGTAACAAGTAAATGACAGAATACTCAATCCAATACTTCACATCAAGTCACTTTAATTATTATTTATATAGCCTACATACGCATGGTGCAGAATTAAAATCACTTAGAAGTACGTCTTTCAATAATTTAAATGTTTCAAGAGGTCAGACTTATTCTGTGGTTATTTTCAACTGACTTTCATCGAATACATTTTTTTAAATAATTAAAATCATCCAGCTGGTTTTAATTTATTAAAAAAATGCAGTTGTTTCGGCTGTATGCTGTCGTTGATAAATTATGAAGCAGATAAATATGATATGATTTAGAACGATGATTTTATGAAAAAAATCTCGTTTATTTTTTATGATAAATCAAATTGAGTTAAACAAAATTTTTATTAATCCGTGTAGTGACGGATTAAGAATACATAAGTTCACTACCCCATCTCAACCCATGCGTCTCGTAAAAGGCGACTAAGGGTCTAACTAAGTCTATGCAGACAAGAGCACTGCAAGAAAAGGAAAATTCGAAACAAACCCTGTACCAACCCGTCTGGCCAGCGTGGTATAGTAGACTAAATTGTCTTCACAATCTTTGGAAGAGACCCGTGCCCAGCAGTGGGACGTTAATGAGTTGAAATGATCATGATGAAATTTTTATTAATTTTGAAAAAAAAAACTAATTTATCTGTTTTTCCCCATATACTGATAGATGTATTGTTTTTGTGAATGTCATCGCGCGCAATGATGGCCGGGCCGCAAACGATCGCGGTTCCCTTTGTATTTAGCCGTTGGAGCCTCCACCCAAGTTATACACGACAGCGATTTATACCAGCTTCAGCATCAGCTGCCCTAGTAGATATTTGACATTGCTGTAGGCATCATATTGTGAAATATATTTCAATTAACTGCGGTCCCAATCGGTTATGTAGCTTAGGGACAACTTAGAAATATCCATTTTCATCTAAATTTTTTTTCCTGGGTTAAGGTTTAGTGAGTATATAAAGTTGTATTTACTTTAGTAAATATAGATGTAGATGGACTCATCTATATCTATATTTCGACTGAAAAGAAAGCATTAATTTATTTTAACCATTCTTGAAACCATTTTTGTTTATTTTACCTAAAACTGTTATTAATAAATAGCTGTTTTGAGAGACTCCCAATCAAAGGTGATTGTTTCATAATAAATGGGTAATAATTCAATTAAAGTAGGTTGTACTTCAATTGAATTATTACCCCAGTTCACGAAAAATTTATGAAATAGATCTTCGCATAAATTTTAAAGGGAACTTGCCAAAAATAAACAGTATAAAATTCTAGCTATTTATTAGATTTAAAACGCTTAAAGTCTATCACTTACATTTATAATATTATTAGTTCGTCAATCCGTGTGATATTGGTTACGATGGTGTGTTGAATATGCTGTTGAAATGTACTTTTGTGCTGTTTCCTTATTTATTCAAAATGTATCTAATATTATAGTTGTCGCGCGTGGCTTCGCTCCCGTCGTTCTTTATTTAACAACCACTGCTCAGCTTCTATTAGCCGTAACGTGATGTTATGATACATGATGATACATTTATCGAGGAAGGCTAAAAGAAACCGGAGCAGTAGTTTTCGAGATTATTGTGTTCAAACAAACTCTTTACAATATTAGTATATGTCCGGAAATTTTATAGGCTTTTTACTAACATATCAGGCGGGCTATGTTTTGATGTCATTGTAGCTCAGAAGAGTACTCATACACTTACACGTACAGCAGTATCTGATGGCAATGGTAGGCCAGGGATACAGCCAAAGTTCTTGCTTTGAAAAAAGTTTTTTTTTATTTTTTTAACCTATTATTTATAACCCGACTGTCAGGACGGGTATTGTTTTTCGCGCATATCTTGTATGTTTGGATTTTGACAATTAGGGTATCGTTAGATTCGTCTAAAAAACCCAAGTGTCCTTAGATAGGTTTTAAGAACGAAAAGACTTAAACGGCGGGCTTTTGACGCCAAATTGTAAGAAGTTCAATTTTTTGAACCAAACCTATCGAATTGGGTATCAAAATAAAGAGAGTTCCAAATTGTAAGTAGTTCTATTATTTTTTTTAACCAAACCTATGAATCAAATAAATATTACAAATATATACATATGTTATGTATTTAAATTTAATCAGGTATAATAAAGTTTACGGTCTTTTTAGTGCGTTGCTCTCTGTTGATTTTTTGCAGTCGGGTTAATTATTAATTAATTAATTTTTTTTAATTATGTTTACTTGTTACAAAATACGTATAGCGCTCTGATATCATTCTTTACTTAGCTGTTTATCGAGGTGGTGGTTTTAATGTATAAAAAAGAAGTAAAAGCTTTGACCCTAAGAAGAAAAAAAACAATTTTTCAAAGCGATGATGACACGCAGTAGCCAATATTCCTAAAAAATGAACAATACAGTCAAATCGTCGCCGAATACAATCGAACGGATGTCCCACTACTTACTGCTATTGTGGCAACCCTAACCGGGAATATTTAAAAATATATTTGAGATTTGAAATATCATGGTGAGATATACATCATCATGTCATAACACGGCGGGTCAAAGGAGAATCGCTTGATAAATTGCAGTTCAAACTTGGTATAATGTCTTTTTCACTATTCAGTCGTCCGTTCCCGAGCATGACGGGATGACGCAAGGATTCGGTTAGTAATGTGACTGGGTGTAGAACGGTGAGAGATCTGTATTTGAAGAGGGTGATCTATAAGTAATTCATCTTTTTATTGTCCTTTCGCCCCTTTTAGGGTTGAAATATGGAGTAAGATTTGGTTCGTGAGTTGTGAGCTTTATTATGCCTGAAAACTAGCTCAAATAGATATAAAGGTAGGTATGCCTAATTTGATACTTGAAATTTCTTCATTGTACCTATAGTTGTATTGTTGCATTGTAGTGTTGATATACCAACCCGCACTAGGCCAGCGTGTGTAGATTATGATCTAAACCCGCTCAGCTCTCTAGATACAGGAGAGGAGACTCAAGCCCAGCTGTGGGACAATAATTGGTAGCTGATAATGATTGTTGTACTTATCAAGTATGCTGAAGGAATCGAACTCTCGTGTCGTTTAGCAATTGAAATCAGAATAATTATTTGTGTAATTTTAATATTAAATATTTATTATTATGCTTTAGGCTTTTTAAATACCGGTATATTACTCTTATACTGGTACTAGAAGTCGCGTGGGGCTTCGGTCCTGTCGTTCTTTATTTAGCTACTGCTCAGCTCCTATTGGCTGTAGCGTGATGTTAGATAGCCTATAACCTTTCTCGATAAATGGGCTATCCAACACTAAAAGAATTTTCAAATCGGACCAGTAGTTCCTGAGATCCTAGCGTTCAACCAAACAAACAAAGGTTTACAATGTGAGTATAGATTTAAAAAGCCCATACCTTTAATTAATTTAATGTGAGTATAGATTTAAAAAGCCTTTCTCAATAATTGAGCTACAAAATGCAAACAGACTTTTTGAACTCGATTCTACCAATCGAGTTTCCCGAGATAAGAGCTTTAATCAAAACAAACAAACTTTTCAACTATATATTCTAGTATAGATTTGCAAAAACAAACACATAAGAGTACATTTTTTATCTTTGTATTTTTCTTATACATATAATTATAGCGTGGTCATTTTTCTTTCTTATATAAAAAAAAAACTTTGATCCTTAATCCCGGCCAGTCCCGCCTAGAAGCAAGTCCACAATTTGTCATCAATCTATTTCAATACATGATGGTATTCTTGACAAATGATTCGCCTAATGACGTGAAACGAACACACATAATAAACTAGGATTACTCTTCTAATGAAAGCCTGAATTTTGGGTGGTCGGTACTTTTTATGAATTATTTGAGTAGAAGATTAATTACAATAAAGTAGGTATATTTTTTTTGATTATAATGAGATTATGTGCTTAAAAGAATAATAATATTATCATCATCTTTAAAACCCATAAACATCCCATTGCTGGGCTCGAGTCGCCTCCAAAAAATGTGGAGGGAATTTAGCCTACTACACCACGCTGGCCAGACCGGTTGGTATAGGATTTTGTTTCGAATTTTCCTTTTCTCACAGTGCTCTTGTCTGCTTATGGATACTTCTTTAGTCGCCTTTTACGGCATCTACGGGTTGAGTTACTGATATATTATTGTGTTAGAACTTACTGATTTATTTGTAAAAGCCATAAAAACAAAATTAATAAATAAGAAAAGTGAAAACCACCCACATTTTCTACAATAAATAGAAATCCTAAGCGTTGTTTTAAAATGACAGTAGTAACAAGTTTGGTTAATTCGTCACTACACTGATTATTATTATATTCTTTTGTCATTAACCGGTCACATTTCACAAATCCGGGCTGATAACAAAAAAATCTTGACAGACAAATAATTCACATAGTGAAAGCATCAGTTGGAAAACGCACTATACCTATCCCATATTACCCACAAACCGACGTCTGTACAAACCGACTGCCTCATTACCGTACTCACATACATCATCGTCAACAACTTTTAGTGCAAGTCATTCACCTCCGCATTGTGACGGCAGATACAAGGGAACTTTTTACTGATGGCTTTACGCTAAAGTTTGGTTTCACGTCGATGACATGAGGCTTGTATAATCTTCAATTTGGGGTCAGGAAATAGATATTTATTTATTTATGCTTAATTGCACACAAATAAAATAATTTTACAATATACTTAAAAAAAGCATACAAGGGCTACCATAACTTCCAATTGAGTTATCTAGTGAGATCTAGTAAGAAGTGTAGAGGAAATAAGTAAGTGAGAGAGCATGATTGAAGTGTACAACCATACAAAGAAAAGGGTGAAAGTAGAATAAAAAAGGGAGAACAAAAGAGAGAAAAGAAGATAATTATATTTGTGTAGATTACAAATAAATCGTCGGGCTATTTTACATTATATTTTCATTAACTGATATATTATTATTTATACTTATTTATATGTGTAAATGTGTTCCTCAGCTAACAGCTAGCTTATAAATAACTATAATCCCGTTAAAAATTGCCATTACAGTAATACATCACGAACTTTTCAAAATATTCAAATTATATATGACATTTATAACTAAGTGTCTCGCCGAAGAATACTGTCACTTGGCATTCGTTGCGGGTTTCACAGACTAAATTAAGTTGTGTGAACACTTTTAATGTCTAGGCAAATTATAGCTAGAAAGATAGACAAGTGGACAAGCACGAATTTCATAAAATAAATTTACAAATGCGTTTATCTATAACAGTGTTTTTCAAACTGGGGGTCATGATCCCTTACTCGGGGGGTCGCTGGTAAAAAGAAAAAGACAAAAATAAGTATAAAATTAATTTTGTGTGAGTTTTTATGCACCTTCTTACACAAAACAGACCTGACCTCATAAAAACAACATTATTTCATTTAGGTACAGTAATTAATAAATTTGAAATCAATATCACTCCGGATCGGATCATCACTTAAGTCAAGTAGCCGAATTCATAACCAAAAAAACCTTCTATTAAAAATAAAGAAATAATTATTGCCACGTTCACTTCCATAGCTTACTTCCTTACTTACTCATTCGTAATTAAAGCGACAATCTCGCATTCGTTCTCGAAAACTACAATATCATCGTATAATGTTCGGTGGTCATGAAATATGTATTTGTTGCATTTTCGAGAAAACGAAACTCATGGTAGTGGTGACTGTCGTCATGCTGTCTTAGATTGATTCTGTTGAGGGGGAAACATTGGATTCATTTCTTAGTATTTGTTTAGATGATAATGGTTTTGTATAGAGTGGTATCACGCTAACCCATCATTAGGATTTGTTTGAAGTAAATTAGACGCCATCCTAACCTATCAGCAAAATTTTAATAAAAACGAATTTAAGAATACCTTCATAATGTAAGAAATCATCGAAATCGTTACAGCCTATTTTAAAACTGACAGATAAATATTTGATAATATATTGATCCACAGATATTTGTTTCGAGTTTGGGTGTATGTTTGTAAAGTCCCCACAAAGGGCTTATTCAAAAGTGCGGGTGTGTCTTTTTACCCGACTGCCAAAAAGGAGGGTAATGTTTTTCGCGCGTATGTATGTATGTATATATGTATGTATGTATGTGGGCATTTCTGTTCCATTGTGGCCTTCTGTAGCCTAAACGGCTAAGCTGATTTTAAAGTGTGAGGTGTCATTAAATTTGTATTTTTCCCCTGAGTGTCATAGGCTATGTGACGTCAACAAAAAACCAATATGGCGGCCGTAAACTGTCAAAACAGACGTTTTTTTAGTGCTATCACAAAATCAATGGGTATCAGATGAAAGCTAATTAATAGCCTAATTCAATTATATATGTACTAACTATTGCCCGCCACTACACTTTAATTGGAGCTAGTGCAAATTCATCATCATCATTTCAGCCTCTTGCAGTCCACTGCTGGACATAGGCCTTTCCTAACACGCGCTATAATATTCAGTCCTTCACCTTCCGCATCCAGTTAGCCCCAGTGAACGTTTTTAGGTCATCGGTCCGTTAAACTGGACGTCCTACTCTACGCTTGCCGAGTCGCGATCTCCACACCAGGACACACTTGCAGTGGAAAGTGCAGCACACAAGTTTGTTGCATATAGCAACATTAATTTAAATAATTTAGTATATAATTATGTTGTGAACACCGGTTTGCCTATGGCAACACTAATGTAAGGCAGCTCTCTTGGGATTTAGCAACGACGCCGACTACATCGCAATATCAGGATCCTGCCTTTTTTTTTTGACCCCGAAGACGCCAGCACCTACAAAACAATACAGTCCACACAATTCTACATGCACACATTTCTACAAAGTTTCACCAAGATTTTATAGAGCCACAAATATTTAATTTACAAACTTTCAGCGCATTTTCAATAGCGATACGACCTATATACGGGTGAATTTCAACAATTTCGATTTTTGGCTAACTCCGGTGGCGAATTTTATTTGCTTGTTTTCAAAAGATTTTTTTATGTTAACAGGTAGCTGAATAAATAACATTTTGAGTACTATGGTAGAGATCAAAAATATATGTTTAGTTTTTGAGATATTTGAATTTGAAATCTTCAAACGCCACCGTAATTAGATTTGGCCCACCGAAATTGAAAACCGTTCCACCGGAATTGCATAATACCTTACAAGACAATGATATGCAGTCAAAATCCTATGGGAACTTTAACACAAGCCGACCTTCTACACCTTTTAACATTATGAAAGGCCGTCAAACGCAGTTGTGGTCAACATCTAGCTACCACCATTAAAACCTTTTGATGGTCTCGATAAATATGAATCTGATTGGCATTGATACGAACAGCTTCCATTTGGAAGTTCATTAGAGACGATGCTTGATAAGCTACAGAAATATATGGAAGAGCCTTCAACTGAGAAAACATATTGCATTTTTTTAGACTAATGAATTTAATATTAAAACAATGTATTTTATTAATGGTTTTAATTATCAACTGTAGAAATTTTAGACAATGTTTTCAAGATGCTTTATTATGGAAAATTATTTAGATATACTAAGATTTATTTATGTAAAAATAGGATAAAAATTAATATAGTTTTTATACAAACCAATGCATTGAAATCAACAGTTTCCGTACCCTATTATCTAATTACAGACTCAAAGTTAAAAAGTCATCCATCAAGTTTTAAAACAAGTGTCATCTCCACACATTTCACAAACCGTCACGGGTGCCCATTAGTAGCCAGCACCCTCGCGATTGACGATTCAGTCTTTTGTGGTCAATTTTTTCCACGGCTGTCGTTAATGGAGATTTCTTCGATATGAGCGGCGAGTGTCAAACATGGCTCGCGTATATTGTCAAATCACTGCGATCAAACGTTGCGCCGGAGTTGAAAAAAGGCGCGTTAAAAACTCGAGAGTGTCCTGTCAATACACGGCACGATTATTGAAATTGTGAAGTGCTATGAAAGGTTTATGTTGCGGTTATGTTTGGTTTACGTTCGAGATTGAAGCTTGGATACATTGTGTTTAATTGTTATTAGAACGGAGACAAAGTTGTGGTGTGGCGGCTTGTGGCAATGGAAAAATGTTTGACTGTGTGTGACACCGTGGCGCAGTGGTTAAAGTGGTCGCCTCGCCACTACATCGCCGTGTTGGGTGACGTGGGTTCGATTCCCACACGAGACAATTCATAGATATTTGTTTCTAGTCTGGGTGTACTTTGTGTCCGTTTGTTTCATGTTTGTAAAGCTCCCCGCGACACAGGGCTTGTTCCCTAGTGCGGGCGTTGTCTAAAAAAAAAAAATTTTGGTTGAAACAACAAACAAAAAGTACTTCTATATTAAGTTCTCTGTAATATTTTTCTATTTTATATACTTCTTAGCAGTCATCATTACAACCCATAAACGTCCCTCCTCCGAAGAATGTGAAGGGAATATAGCTTACTATACTACGCTGTCCAGACGGGTTGGTATTGGGTTCATTTCGAATTTTCCTTTTCTTGCAGTGCTCCTGTCTGTTAAGGTCTCTGAGTAGCCTTTTACGACACCCGCGGATTGAGATAGGGTAGTAACACATTATGTATTCTTAATCCGTCACTACACAGATAATTTGGAATGTGTACCTACTTTAATAGGTCTACCAAAACCAAAATAAGTTCAAATCAAAAAAAATTCTTGGCTGTTAGACGTTTGTGTGTTGTTGTGTGTGTGTGTGTGTGTTTTTATTCTGTTAACGAATTTTTAAATCATAAATTTTGATAATGCGATAGCTTCTATTAATTGTTAATAATCTTCTGACTTAAACTTCGAATATGATTTTATGTGACATTTTAAATTATACCTGTCATTTAACATTGTATTTTGACATTTAATTTAATATTTTGACATTGTAATTAATTTAACTTGACATTATAATGAGATAGAAATTGACATTGTAATCATAATAATTTTGAGCCTAAATTTAATTTAATGTAATCATTTTTCTTATTTTTCTTTAATAATTCTTATAATTTGCATGTATAATTTTTTATATTTCTACACCAGCAATGGTAGTGTATGCGCTTCATTATTGTATTAATTTAAGACCTCATGTACCATATACTGAGAAATAAATGCCATTCATTCATTCCTTGATTCAAACTTAGCGTCAGTAAAGCACGAATTCTAAGAAATGCCTACCCTAATATAAGTAGGTAATGTAAATAAAATGAAACATAGTATATTAGCAATATTTCATATATTTAAGTGGAACGGTGTTATGTCCCAGTGACATATGTGTTTCAATTCCGTATTCTATGTCCTAAGCGAAACGGATTTGTCGCGGTGCTCAGATGATTCTTATGGTAATTTGACATTTGTGATTACAACATTAACGTGCACTTTGCTATCTGTATATAATGTGAGTAATATTGTTGTAGGTATTACGTAATTTGTTTTTGTTTTGTTTATGGATTTATTTTTGGATAAATTTGCTGATGGATGCTTATTAGGAATCTCGCTAAAGGGGAATAACATGAATGCGTTTTTATAAAAGTTTTCCAGTAAAGGACTTCATCATAGTTAAGGCATCTTGGATTTGCTTTGCGAGAATGCAATCTCAATATTCGAATGGTCCATTTACTTGTAGTCGAATGTTTGAAAATGACTTAAACAAATTAAAAATTTTCATACATTTTTAACGAAATTAAAAACGAGTGATCAATACATAATAGCGAATACAAAAATAGTCCGAGTAGAGACTGATTAAGAATACATGACCAGCGTGGTATAGTAGGCTTTCCCTTCACAATCTTTTGAGGAGACCCGTGCCCAGCAGTGGGACGTTTATGGGTTGAAATGATGACGATGATGAGCAACGAATGTTGAAATAACGAGTAGCGTCGCAGTACATAATATCTATAAAGGTTATAGAGATATTCGATACTAAAGTGATATATTGAACTCTACTCTACCAGTTCTGAAAACTATTCCCAATCTATCAAAAAACTTACAGATTTTTCTCATATACCTATAGAACAAAACCAATCAATATACCGTCCAAAATCATTGGCCACTAAAACAGATAGGGCTGGTTCACACGTCCAGTCAACACCTCTGCGTTATGAATAATCGAAGCGCGTCAACTCGCCCCCGGTCATGTACACACAGCCTATGAATAGTGTATACGCAGGTGCGAACTGTGCCGTTTATTTTTGATAGTTGCTTTTAGGTTTTACTCGTAAAGGCAATGATATTGTATGTTAAAAAAGGTGTAGATAGGTTACCTACATAGCGTTCGATCTTTGGAAATGGCACACAAACGCACACATAGATATTGTAATAATGCAATGTCAACATATCTTCGCCGTCAACGGGACACTGAGATGAAGTTAGCTAATAAGACTATTTTTAGTGTGCCACTTTTCGAGCGCTTATAACCTATCTACACCTTTTTTAACATACAATATCATTGCTTTACGCAATTTTGGTGGAAAAAAATATTAATTTGGGACTAGATGGCGCTGTGTAAATGTGGTAGAATATTATATTAATTAAGTACCTAGCTTAAGCAATATTATATTTTGTACTTTTTTTTTTTAATAAACGTACTTTCTTTCTATCTTTCTTTCAAGAGTCCCATTCTTTTCTCTAAACTGATTTGTAATTATATCTATATAAATAAAGGAATTGTATGACATGTATTATTAAATATGCTTAATTCTCTCGCTACGTTTATTTATGCAACTACTTCATTCATTTCTCTGCATCTACCAATGGTATTTTTTACCTTACCTTTTTGGCCTTTAGGCATTTTGTACCAGTCAACCATTATATATTTATATGTATAGGTATATATAATCTTAACTGAACTTAAGAACTTAACAGTCCGCCTGTACAAAATTGTTTAGTACAGGTGGACTATTAAGTCTGTCTGTACTAGACAATAAATTTTATAGTTATAAATAAAGTTTAAAGATTTATAAACAAATAAATAATTATAAACATACACATGGTGCAAACTATCACCAGTTTTACTTTTCAGGAGTGATTCATTCATCCAGTATTAAAAGAAGGTTACAAAAAAGGCATCATAACCTGTCATCCTGTCCACTTGTGATTAATATCACTTGCAGTCCAAGGTACATATTATTGCTAATGATTATAATGACAAATGTAAGACATCTGTCTCGATCTAGAGACGCAATGGTATTAGCTGGCGTTTGCCTCTGTCACTTATATTTATAACTGTTTGGAATTTTATTTTTCTCGCAGTGCTTTTATCTTAAGGTTACTCTCCCTTAGTCGCCTTTTACGACACCCACGAGCTGAGCTGGTTGACGAAAACGAAATATTTGGTACATGAAAAACTACAAGTACAGAATTTGTTAGGTGAAGGGTCACCATTGGGCTCCAGAAAAAACTTTTTTTATTTTCAGCACCTATGTTAAAATTAGAACTATTATGATCATTCTTCTTTCCTCGTACGACACTAGGCCTGAAGTCTACCCACACTATACTATACGACACGAATACAAGTACCTATTGCCTACACTTGCCGCAATACGCTGAGACTAAGATCAATATCTGATGTTGACACAAGAACACAATGAGTATGTCTTGAGGTTTACCTACATCTAATAATTGCGACATTACATTTCATTATTATAAGCACGGGTATTTCTTTTTTTTTAAATTTATTCAGCGTGGCAATGCTGCTAGCCTTCTGGGCACTTTCCCTTGTGTCAGTGATGCCGACGAATATTTTGACGCCTAGCCCGCATTACCATTTGTATTATTATTTATTTATAGTATTATAAATAGTACTTGTAGATATTATGCAAGTAGATAGTTTTTATTTAGTTGTAAAAATATTAATATTAATAAAATTATTCTAATAAATCTTTCTATTTGATATTTATTTGGGTAAAAAAAAACAGTGTCAAAACCAGAGTTGTAAATGGTAGTTAAATCTAAATTATTAATTTTAACACCAACATCATTTACTACAAATTTGTTGAAGAACTTAATATAAATACATTCATGTTGAGAGTAGAACTAGTCTTTCTTTAAGTCTTTGAGCGCCGTGGTGGTCACCGATGTCCCCCAAACAATAAATCTATTGTGTCTGGAAGCTTGGCGTTCAAAGTGTTAAAGATGAAATATCGAGTGACTTAAGTTAGAATCGCATTCAAAGAATATGTTACATCTGTCCTAATTAAACTTCTGAAAAAAGTTTTTAAGTTAACTTAACGTCACACCTGTTATCCTCTACGGGGTTGGCTGAAGTCCTTCACAAGCGTATTTCACCAAATATGGCTCGTTCCATGTTAGACTACAACCCTATTTACATTAAATAATAAATAATTTACAAACTCAACAACTGCCTCGGTGGCGCAGCGGGAAGTGTATACGACTGCTGTGCAAGAGGTCCCAGGTTCAATTTCCGGGTTGGGTAAAAATGTTATTGGGCTTTCCTATCATGAAATGCCAATATTTAGATTTTCCCGGATTTGGTACACAAATGTTCCCGGTTGATGACAATAGGCTCACTCCCTATTTCATGGGACCAAACATAACTGGCGAAATATGGGTGTGAAACACCTGTGCCTACCCCTTAGGGGAAAAAGTTAATAAACAATTTCTTTTGCTTTGGCTTAACATTTTATTTATATGCTATAATAATATAAGTAATGGAAAAATTCAAACCCACTACGGGACTTGAATTGTTTTTGGCAAGTGACATCAGGGGGACTAGACAAATGGCAATCTTTAAGCAATCGCTTCAATCTATTTATTCTAAACGACATGTCACTTCAATACATTTGAACACATCCTTAACATTAGCTATCAACATGTCACGTGATCGATGTACTAATTTGACATGTCGATAGAATAGATAGATCGAATCGATTGCCACTTGTCTAGGGGGTGACAGTGACAGTTGTCATCAATGCCGCGACGTCAACAGTTTCTTATTGAATTTTAATTTCAATGGAATTTTTTGTTAAAAGTGGTAGAGCAAATATATATGGTCGACTGTACCTATGAAAACCCACAATTTAACACATCATGGGTATATAAAATTTGTCTCAACCAAACCCAGTCATACCTCGAAGCGTCTTCATCTTCAACATTAAACGCAAATGATATTTTCCTGCGCAACAAGCGCAAAACCGCGCCATAATTATAAACGCATCAATCATTGCGCGTGCGCCTCGCCCAAGGCGCATGCGTAAACGGTTATTACACGAGTTGTAAGGCGTCGATGTACCAGGGATGTTTTAAATAACCTGAGGGGTAAGCGTGGGTTCGGTTGGTTTGGATTAGGATGGGTGGAAATATTGTTTTTTTTTTCTCTATGATATGATATTTTATATCAGGTGATATCGAATTTTGAAATCAACACATCAATTTCATTTCATGGTACGTCAGTGACTTGTGGTATCCATTTTTAACAGTGCTATAGTCAAGAAAACTTCCACTTATCTATACCAATATTATAAACCTGGAGAGTTCAGTTGGTTGAACGCTAGAATCTCAGGAATATATATATATATATAATAATCTCAGGTCTAATTTGAAAATTAATACTATCCAATGTTAAAACGTTGGATAGTAATCACGCTACGGCTAATAGGAGCTGAGCAGTGTCGAAATAAAGAACGATGGGAGCGAAGCCCCGCGCGATTTCTAGTTTATCTATAAATTTCAATTATTGTTGCATCCTTTTGCACTATTTATTTTAATTGATTATTGTAATTTGAATATATTGGGCCAATGTGTAGAGGCGGCTTTAGATTAAAACATAAAATGCACGAAGACACAAATTGAAATGAAGCTGAATATAAAATAGCGAGCGAACTACTCTACTCGCAAAAGTGAGTAAATAATTCCTTTACGTGCCTTTGCATAGTTCAAGTAGAACTTGTATACCGTTTCCAACTATGTAACTGAAAGTCTTTTAAATATCTAGGATTATATCGGGATGTAAGATAAAGTAATTTCAGTTTATTAATTTAATTAACAACTAGTGACTCACCCAGGATTTGCACGGGTACAATTTATTGATATTTTCATACATAAATAGCCTTCTAATTACTGTCATTTTATCGTAGGTTAAAAAAATGGATACAATAACAAACACAGTAACAAAGAAATCATCATAAAACGTTGATTGTCAAATGATTACTTTAGTAAAAAAATATTTAGGATTTTCATTTAAATCCCGGTCAAAAATACCTTAGCAACTTACAGAAATAATTGCATCAAAACGTAAGTGGAATTGGTAGCAAAAGGCAGTATTAAGTAGCTATTCTAATTCAATTTCAAACACAATGGTATCTAAAGAATAGTCAATCAACTTCTGACACACAATTTATGCAAAGTTGTATCGTGAACTTTTGGTGGCGCAAATTGGTTTGTGGATTCACATGTACCTTGTACCTACTTAGAAGGTAAAAGAAATACGGTTTTGAAAACAAAAGTTAGTAGGTACCAATGCCCTGGGTTTCTGTATAAGGCAATGTGTATGTGCTTAATCCTAGTATTTATCCAGTATTATAAGATAAGATCCATCCTGGATCAGATAAATGGTGGACAAATTCGAACGGCTAAAAGAATTTATAATATTTAATAGTATATATCATACATTCACACAGCGCACTCTAGCCCCAAAGTAAGCAATTGTTTGATTGTATAATACAAGGTTGGTACTTAACATCTGGCATACTACTTAATTATTTTTTTTGTAAATATATACATATTATGAATATAATATTTGTCCTGGGTGGGAATCGAACCCCCTAGGATAATACCATCAGACGTAAAATGCTAGCTGAGTATGTATACATATTTGGTATGGAATCGATCTCAAATACGGTTTTATACTGTACCTATTTAAAACCTTCAGATATTTTCATGGTAGTTATGAGTTCCTTATGCAATTTAAATTTGAAGAAAAAAGATTATTTTCAAAATATGACAAAGTTGCAGTATTACAACAAAGTAAGTCCCCCTGTTATGCCTGTAGATTGCAATGTTTCGACCATCATTCTTGTCCAACGGTAGCACTGTCACCGGGATATTTATGACCCTATAATTTTCACGGCGATTCCAAGGTTAACGTTGACAGAGACATACAATGGCAGTTGTGGATATCCAAGAAGAATAAGTAAAACATATTCCGAGCTAGAATAGATTGAAATTATTTTAGCGAAAGCGTTACGTGTGTAAATAAAAGCATTTGAAAATGCGTAAAATAATATTTGCTTTAATATTGCTTTTATGATTTCATGTTAATTATTAATAAATTTAATCTCCCATTTAAGTAATTTTTTTATTTATATAATATATAATATAATATTCTACTACATTCACACAGCGCCATCTAGTCCCAAAGTAAGCAATTATATTTGCTTGTGTTATGGGTACTAAACAACTGATATACTACTTAAATACATGTTTTTTTTTGTAAATACATACATATTATAGATAAATTACACCCAGACACAGAACAAACCCTTATGTTCATCACACAAAGATTTGTCCTGGGTGGGGATCGAACCCACGACCTCCGGCTTAGCAGTCAGGGTCACTAACCACTAGACCAACAGGCCAGTCAAATTAGTAATTAATTAGAATATGTTACACGCACTGTTTTTTTCAAAAACCTCCTTTTTATGCCAAAAATCTTTGTCACGAAGTACTTTACAAATAAAAAAATAACAGATACTAAGTACACACAGATTTTAGAACATCAATTTCCATTCGTAAATCACTAGACATACAAGGCAATCGTGGTCCTAATAGTCATAATCTTTATTTCATTTAGGCAAAGACTTATGACTTATGACTTATGACTTATGCACGTCATACAAAGCTAAAAAAAAAGTGTCAGCAATATTGCCTAAGGCCAGTTCATTGACAAGGTTGAGCTCTGACAACTTGGCAATAAACTCAGGCCACTCTTTTTAATCGCTAAAGTAGTTACAATTTCAATTGGAAACAACATTGGGTTACAGTTTGAAATAGCACTGAATGGTACAGAAACAATTCGATCCCCTATTTTAGGAGAGAAACGTCGAATAATTTTTTCGACCTAATCTCGTGAGACGTCCTTCCACCAGATGGACCGACAACCTGGTCAGGGTAGCAGCCGGCCGTTGGTTGCAGACGGCACAGGGCCGTTCGCAGTGGCGTAAATTAGGTGAGGCCTATGTTCAGCAGTGGCCGTCGTTGGGCTGATATGATGATGATGATGATGAATCATCGAAGTAGGGACCTCAGCTTGGCAGATTTATACGAGTAACTATGATGTAAGACAGTAAGACACAATTTCGGTTATTTAAAAGTAATACAGTTATTATGGTTATTACTGACAATTGTGTTTCGGTGGCATAATAAAGATGTCTAGGCTAATTTTGATGAATGTCTTATTTAAGTATAGTTCGATTCGTCGCGGTTTTCCATGTTATTTTTTTTATTTTGTAATCATTACACATCGTATTTGTAGAAAGTGACAGGTTGAGTCCAAATTAAGAGTAGATTTCTTATTTAAATTAACTTCTGCGTATGGTAGTATCAATATAGTTGCGGAGTACAGTAAATTCGTGTGGTATCAGTACCGAGATGATTGCTTCTTAAAACATGTCAAATCATAATAATCATTCAATTGATACTGAGAATTTCAAGTCAAAAATACCCAATACTGTTTTTGTCCAACCCGGAGATCAAATTCAGGAACTCTTGCAAAGCATTACACACTCTCGCGGCGTCACCGAAACAGTCTCCTAAGAAGTAGAAATCATATGAAAAATTGAGTAATTTTTAGATGTACTCAACGCACTGGCATGTAGATGTGTTATAGAGATTTTGTCATACTAATAACTTCCTTCAATATATATACTCCGTACTTTAATAAGGTCCATGTAATGACGGATTAAGAATACGTTGGGTTGAAATGGGGTAGACCCCATTTGGGTGTAATGATGATAATGATGATGATGAATATATACTTGTATTTTATACCCGAATGGAACAAACATACGACTGATAGCAAGCGGTTCCCATAGCCTATGGACAGGCGTCCAACACCAGGGCATCATAATATTTAATACTCATTATTTTCTAGTATGTACTTATTCAAAGCAAATAGGTATTCTACTTCGGACTTTTAAGTAATACTGTATTATGTATGTACTTACTAAGTGTTAGTAACAATTCAAAGAACAGCCGTGTCCCGCCGTCAATCGGTCGCCTGCAATCGCTAGTCGTGACATTTTGTGTGCCACTGCGAAATGTCAAAGCAATTTCGTATCGATTTGTTGTATCACTGAAGGCTAGGCCTTGAAAATGATCGTTATGGGCTTTAAAAGTGTCCGTAAATGTGCTTGGAAACCTATATTACGATATATGACTGGCCTGTTGGTCTAGTGGTTGGTGACCCTGACTGCTAAGCCGGAGGTCGTGGGTTCGATCCCCACCCAGGACAAATCTTTGTGTGATGAGCATAAAGATTTGTTCTGTGTCTGGGTGTAATTTATCTATAATATGTATGTATTTACAAAAAAAAACTGTATTTAAGTAGTATATCAGTTGTTTAGTACCCATAACACAAGCAAATATAATTGCTTACTGTGGGACTAGATGGCGCTGTGTGAATGTGGTAGAATATTATTATTATTATTTATACTTTTTCTAACTTTAATAGTTCTAATTTTATTTTTTCATGTGTTTTAAACATGCTTGTTAATAAGTGATAGTAGTACTCAAGATGGTTAACATAGAGCTACTGAAAATTAAAAAGGTTTCTCTGGAGACCCATGGTGTCTTACTCTTTGCTTAACCAATCCTGTACTTATTTGTAGTTTTTACAGGCTTTCTATTAACTTGCAATGTTCGTATGTAACTTTCTAATGTTGTAAATCATTTTTTTGACCACTTGTAGGTAATCTTTCATGTAATACGAGTATATCGTTTTCATCAACCATCTCAACCCGTGGGTGTCGTAAAAAGCGACTAAGGGCCTTATACAGACAAAAGCACCCCCTACAGAGGAGCCCCGTGCCCAGCAGTGGGAGTTGGGACGTTTATGGGTTGAAATGATGATGGTGATGATATCGTTTTCTATACCTTTATTTCTAAACACTTCACGTAAAGGTATCAAGATATACTTCCAAAAAAGATAAATACGTATTCATAATGTAGCACAGGAAATTGCCGAAAACAAAACGAGATTACCTAACCCCTTTGTTCGTAAAAAACAACTTATGTACTCTAAACATCATTTTGTAACAAAACAATACACTCAATGACAAAACACTCTACACTCTTCAATTGACCCGCATGCAATCGAAAAAGAACCTTATGACTTGCTAACAAAACTGAAATTTTAACACTCGTAAAAAGTGAGAAGAAAACTGTCCCCATTTGTCGCAACAGTAGGCGTGGTGATCTACTAAAAACTGAATTCTTACCATCATAACTTTACACAGGTGTAAACCTTATTTCTTATTTGTTAAAGTTTATATTCTGTTGATCTAAGTGTAGTGTTAAGTTGGGTAAGTGAGAGGCTAGAGCAATTTGGGTGCTAGTTATTATGGTTCTTGTATGTCATTAAATAGATCAGAATGCGTGAATATAGAATGATTTCGTAATGTAATGGAGTTTCTTTGTTCTTTTGTCAGCAGCCGGCTGATGTCATTGAAGAGATGGGTCATGGTGAAATCTTTAATTAAGTTGTCTTAAGACTATTATAGTTTTTGTTTGTAAGCTTGATAAGCCGAAGTATAGAGTTAAATAGTTCTGTAATATATTCAGAGGCCTACTCTGAATTTCGACATTCGACTTAATCGGTTCTGTTGTCGCTGTCAAGTGTAAGAAATTTAGATATGGTTGTTGTCACTTTTATAAATTTGATAGCGACATCAAAACCGACTAAGTCGAATATCGAAATTCAGAGTAAGCCCCCAGATTGGTCCTCGATAATAAATGTAAGATCTATACATAAATAGTTTGTATTTTACCTTGTATCGTTTAATCGTATTTTTTTAAGAAATAAGATTTCATTTCATTTAACATTAGGTATGTATATACTTTCATAATAGGTATATTAGACACAACTTGTTCAATATTGTTGGTACCTATTTGCAACTTAGATGATATTCAAAAAGAGAATATACCTAAAATTAAACAAGTAAAACCTACTTTTATATCTTAAACATCGGTTTTTCAATATTATTTTTTATTTTAAGTAATAGGTAGGTTAGTGATTTTATATCTCTCTTAATATATCGACAAATTAACCTTTAGCCGATCTTTTTCAGCCTCAACCGAAAGAATTCCTTGAAATCACTTACAAACAATCTAAAGACTGTTACCAAAATGTCTTACATAACAAAACTAAATCCAAGACAAAGGTTACTGCCCAAGTAACACACAAGTGGTAATGATAGGAATTATAATAATTGTGTAAGCGGGCGAGGGGGCGTGGTCAAATGACAATCACGCGCGGCGACCTAATGAACGGGTGCGCGCGCGCCGCATACAGGTGCCATCTAGGGTTAGGATATGTCGATACAAAATTACGATGATTTTTAGTGAGCATAAAAATGATAGAATGATGCTGTGTGTTATTAAAGTGTCTAAATTTCTAGATGGTTGCAGACTTAAAACACTATTTTCAATTAATTTTTTTTGTAGTATTATCAAGTAGCAATAAGAAGTAACAACTATGTGCTCCCGAGTTTTTTCTTGTTGAAACCGTTAATTAGCACAGGTCAACATGGTAACGTTAATGAAAGATATAATAAATATAGTTTACTATTGAAAGTATTCAATTTGAACAATAAGTTTCAACTTATTAATCACGAAACGTCAAAGGTAAGAAAGTATCGATAATTTTAATCGATATTATCACATCACTATTCTAATACTTGGGTAGTGTCGCTACGTGTCGAGTCATGCATTCATTATACGTGAGCGTTGTTATCCCGGGGCATCACTAGCGTCACACATCTGGCACCTCCTACGTCACTATACATAATGTGTATTATACCAAATAAGGTATCATTTTCAACGTATAAGGATATCACCAATGGTGAACAGAACACCGTGCGGAAACACTCTCATGGAGAAAAATCTATGGATATACTTAAGTCTGAACCAATCTGTTTTGATATGGCCCGGGCTGTGTTTGACTCCGTAGACAACGGTGCTGTTAAGGTGGTAAAAATTAAATTAAATTAAAAATCAAATATTTAAATTGTATTTAGATTTAGTGAAAGGACTGTTTACGAAGATTGTTTTTTAGTTTAACCAAAATTTCAAAAATCATTACATTTAATAATAATAATAATATTCTACCACATTCACACAGCGCCATCTAGTCCCAAAGTAAGCAATTATATTTGCTTGTGTTATGGGTACTAAACAACTGATATACTACTAATATATATATTATTTGTTTGTAAATACATACATATTATAGATAAATTACACCCAGACACAGAACAAACCTTTATGCTCATCACACAAAGATTTGTCCTGGGTGGGGATCGAACCCACGACCTCGACCAACAGGCCCGTCATCATACCTATATCAGACCATACATACATAATTACCTATATCAGACCATCAGAGGAACAGCGTTGTATAATAAATAATCCAAAACCACGTCGCAAATATCAACCTTGCTGCTATTAGTACAAGACGGAAATTTGTATATTATGGACTTATTTTCACTTAATGCCTTTTTCAAACAGGGGTACGTTATTATTTATCCGTAATATCTAATCCAAATAATCTCTTAGCTTGGTAGCAGACCGAGAAATCTAAAACAAAACAATGATCTCTCCAATTGTGTTTATAACCCAAATATAGCACTTCAAAAACCTAGTTTTAAAATTGACAAAATCACCATCACACTAAAACTGGCTCATCTAAAACAATTCAGTTTTAAAGATGGCTTCAAGATTACATTGTTTCCTATTGTTACAGTCGCAATTTCCTATACGAAGGTGATATTAGACCGGTACAATGATGGGAAACACAATAAGAATGTGCTGACAATTATTAGGTGCAATTGGCCGAAGTAAGTTCACCTTAGGCAAATTATAGTGTATGTATGTATATGAGGCGATGAGGAAATAGAAAAAGGTGGAAAAAAATAAATTATACCACCAGTGTGTGTGTTTCCTTGATGGTTAGATAAGGAGAGACATATTGGTGTGTCCATTGAAATTATAGTCATTATGTTGACTTGTAGTCTTTGTTGAAATTGTTGATTTTCTATTTTTTATTCTTAAGAACCGAATACACTGTTTGAAATAGACCATTGCAGTAAATCTGCTAAACTTAAGACACTATTTAAATCATATGTCATCAAGGCAATAGAAATATTTTCAGATGCTTTATGACTTTAGTCGTAATAAGTTTCTGATCTAAAGTAATCTGCAGGCTTACTCTGAATTTCGACATTCGATTAGTCGGTTTTGATGTCGCTGTCAAATGCTTGAAAGTGACAGCGACCATATCAAATTTTTTTACATTTCCAGCGACATCAAAACGGACCAATCGAATGTCAAAACCTCTGGGAGGCTAGACAAGTGACAGTCTATTTGATCTATCTATCCTAACGATTGGTGCAGTGATCACGTGGTATGTCAAGCTTATGTCAGGGATGTATTCATATATTGAAGTGAGATTTAAAATTACGTAAAAAATCTGTTATTTGCCACCTATCTAGGAGGTAAGATTTTAATTTTTAGAGCTTTCATTTCTCTTTGTTTGGATTTTCATTTTAAAGATTGCATTTTAAATAATTTTAAAAATGTTGGACACTAAGATACAATGGTCTCATTTATCACACTTTCATCCGCAGTCAGCGGTAACGATAAACCTGACTATAACATAAAACTTTTAGCTCCAGTAACACTCAAAGCATAAATACAAAAACCAAAATCTTTTAACAATATAATTTTTTTATCTAAGTATCTGAAAAACAATAAATAATTCCAAGGACCCACAAAAAATGTCAACCCAAAACCAATACCCCAACCTAATGAGTACAGTCAAAGCAATAATTCATATTCCAACATACTGGCAATTATAGACGAGAATCGAAGCAGCAGTTACGACCAATAATTGGTAACGAACAGTATATAAATATAGTGTGCGGGTCATAACGTCGGTTTATGAGGCTCTTACAATAATCATTGTCATTCCGGTGAGGACATCGACGTAAGGTGTTGGATATTGGCTTATGTTGGCTCAAATATGACGTGAGAACTGAGAAATGCAAATTGTTCTCTTAAAAGGTTTTTGGCTGAAAGTTTGCGTTGGCTCAAATAAGTAAGTCGTGAAATGCATTTTTTTTCTTTGGCTGGTAAGATTTCGAACCAATGGATAGTATCCTGTTTTTTGCTGATATCTTCGTCAAGCCTTCTCTTATTTTAGTTAGTTAATTGTGTGAGGTTCTAATTAGCATTTTTATTCGGATGTGCTGTCATATTATGTATGTAAACAGTTACATATTGACGCAATTACATTTTGGTAATAATTGGAACTAAAATAAGGATTTTATGTTGATTTTAGTATTGGTAAAATCAATTTAAGATTTTTGAAAATGTTACATTGCAACATGGTGAAGACAGTAAAAAAATTTGAATACATAATTAGATGCTGACAGGTAAAAGTTTTGATTCTGTTTTTTGACACTATGTAACTGGAAAATTCTAGTTATTTTACCAAACATTCTTTACATTCCACTTTGAATATTTCATATTATTTCAACCCATAAATGAACCACTGCTGCGCATGGGTCTCCTCCAAAGAATGTGGAGGAGACCTGTCACTTAAAATATACTACTTAATTAATCCAGCTCACATTTCAAACGATATACAAACATTTCCAATTTTAAAGTTCTCAGTTTCACAAATTATCCTCGTATGCAGTAAAAGTAGTAATATCGGTAATTAAAGCATCGAACGGCTAACAAATAATTATATCGTAATAATGCTACAAAAATTACTTGTAATTCACTGGCAATCTTCACGTAGCTTTAATAAAAGGTGTAATAGGTCTGACATTTTCGATGTAAGTACGTGAGTTTGTGAATTCACCTGCGTCTATAGTATTGCTAGCTTTATATAGAAGATTTCCTGATGGATGAGGTAAAAATATTATAACTATCAAAAAATTCATGTTTTAAGGTAAGTAGTGATTAATTTCGTTGCGAGTTAGATGGCAGTAGGTTAAGCATTCCCTGGGGCTGCCGAGTGTCAAAACTCAGTGTACGCAAGGGTCATCTATCCTGGCCCACGGGAGTTGCAGTGGTGGGCATGAGGGTGGAATTGTCCCGTATCTAGATAAGTAAGGAACAGGCTTAAAAAACACTTCGGTGTACTGCTGGTCATTGGTCTACTCTCACAAGAAGAGAATATTAGTCATATCATCATCATCATTTTAACTCATACACGTCTCACTGCAGGACACGGGTCTTCTCCATAGAATGTAGAGGGAATTTAACTTCTATACCACGCTGGCCGTACGCGTTGGTATAGGGTTTGCTAAGAATTTTCCTTTTCTCGCAGTGCTCTTGTCTGCATATGATTACTATCTCTATCCGTGGTTTCTGTATTCGGTAGGTATTCTTAATCCGTCACTACACGAATATAGTCATATAATACCATGAGCTAGCGTAGATTTTTTTTTTACAGCTGTGTCGTAATTTACAAAACTATGATCACTTTACGACAGCCTGAGGATGAAAAGAAGTTACAAATTGTATTCTTACTATACAGACGACTTTACTGAAAGATAATGAACTCATCCAACATAACATAACCTGGCATTGCGCATTTTTTCCCGAAGGGATATGCAAAGGTGCATACTTCAAACCTACATTTCACCAGCAACGTATAATATGGGGTACCATTTTATCAATACTCATATAACCATTGATATTAAAGGACAACCATCAAAATATCCAATTTACAGAAAAACCGAAACTGGTTTATGATATGTACATGTAATAATTTAATAAACTGTTTGTAATTATATTAAATAAATAAAAAAATAATAACATACAACTGACAAGCGCGACAATCAGGCGCCAAACAACAGCCCTCAAAACATCACAATTTTACAACACCCTCAATAAAACAACAGATATCGAAGTTCATTGGTCTATTACTATGATTATCTTGAACACACTGTAACACCTGACGAACTCGTCAAACTTTTGTAATTGAATCCAGGGAACTTGCAGGGACAGAACTCTTAGTGATGTCATAGACACAGAATATTCTAGAAAAGACATTAAGATATGAGTTAAGGTTTACTGCTGTTAACAATATGTATGAATAATTACTAATACATACCAACCCCTGAAAGGTACATTTTTTAAATTAGCTTAATTTATGTGTAAGTACTTAGGAAATTAGGAGAGGCTTAGGTCCAACGGTGGACGTCATTGGGCAGATATAATGATGATGATTGTGTACTGAGAATCAAAAACAAAAATATTTTAAAGTAATTGTTTTCATTGCGAATGCAATGATATAATTGTTGTAATATGAGTGATAATAATTATTTATGATACCAAAAGTTGAAAACATATTTTCATGAAGGAGCACAATTAAATTCATCATATTTATCTATCATTTGTAACCGGTTAAGTGCGAGTCGGACTCACGCGCTAAGGGTTCTGTTTGAACATGATTTTTTTATTTTTTTCTTGCAAGGTTAAATAGCAACAGTTAGAATAAATTAATTTATATATGCACCATAACAATCTAACGTCTTTCCGGAATCAACTTTTGCTACGAGACTACGCGTATCATTGGATAACCCCTCAAATATATATCAGTGATAAGTACACGAGATCGGTTTTCGGATTTTTCTTTAATTGTGCAACTTGATAATATTTCTTGCCAATTTAGATTACAAATTATTCTTTTCTTTTTTACAGATTCTTTTCTAATCATACCTCACTCTATACTCCACATTATTGGACAAAGTTGTTTAATCGTCAGCCTACAGGCAGTGTCATGCCGTGCCTGGCACTACAGGCACTACGGCCACTCCACTTGCCTTAATTATCTCTGTTCATTAGTCTAGCGACTAAGTCCGTATCAGTCACGAGGATCTTAATGAAGAGGTTTATAAGTTAAGATGTACTTATTGATAAATGAGAAATGGGTTTGGAGATAGAACAAAAGGGTAAATTCATATTGAAAAAATTTTTGAATATGAATTTACCCTTGAAACTGCCTCGGTGGCGCAGCGGGAAGTGTATACGACTGCTGTGCAAGAGGTCCCGGGTTCGATTCCCGGGTCGGGTGAAAATGGTATTGGGTTTTTCTATCATGAAATTCCAGTATTAAGATTTTCCCGGAGTTTGGTAAACAAATGTTCCCGGTTGATGACAATAGGCTCGCCCCCTATTTCATGGGACCAAACATAGCAGGCGAAATGTGGGTGTGAAACACCTCTGCCTACCCCTTCGGGGAAAAAGGCGTCATGCTATGAAAAGATTTTCAATAATATATTCTAGAGAGACATTACAGTACGCCTAACGAGCGTGATTTCACTGTGTACGACGTTCTTTGATCCCCACGTAGGCAAAAATTGCTGGGGGAAAAAGGCATTACACTATATTTTTAACCCATCTCTGGTTGAAAGTACCTCGTGCCCAGCAGCAGTAATTTGTGGATTATAAATGACGAAATCATAAAAAGATTTTTCCTATAGTCCTAATTGGAAGACTGAAATTTTTTTATAAACTGTTTTACAATCTTTTTTTTTTTTGTTTTGGCTACAATTACTCTACTGTCTTCTAAAAAATCCATATCAAAGACAGGTAAGAAACTATTAACCCATTAGTGAAATTTGTTTTAAGGGTGAATTTCCCGGGACCAAAAATTGCGTGGCATCGATGAAATCTTCATCGCTATGGATAGATATAACATTCTATCGAATAAGTTTGTCGTCTTGATTATACATTCGATAGAACGCCATTTCTTTTGTTTATTTGTTTATTTATTTGTTTACTTCGAACAATCAATAGACTTTTTGTTATTTTATATTTTTGCCTTGAGTTTCATCGCCATGTTCTCATTGCTATGGTTTCCGTGCCCAAAATTTGCTATGGCAATGAAAAAAAAGACACGTAAATTAAAAAACTTTAATTTTTTTTTATATAAAACTAAAGGTAAAAAAATCCACGGAAATGAATATTTTAATGGACCTGTTGAAATTCACCCTTAAGTATTCGTATTTTTAAAGTGTCCCAACTCAAAGCTTAAATTAATCCTTGAAACAACGGAACAGTATAAATATCGGCATTATTTAATTGATCCACCCTCTTGTTTAAAAACATTCAGTTATTTCCCGTGGGGGTGGTGGGAAGTCACGGATTTCATAACTCAGTGTTTACCGTCGCCTTCTAGTAATTAGATACAGGCGTGATTTCGTACGGGAAGCCCGAATTAATATCAATGTTCTTTGTTCCTTAAACTAAGGATGGGAAACGGGTTTATCGATGTTTCGATAAAAAAGATTGAACCGTTTGCATAAAGTCAGGTCAAGTATGTTATCTGCAACAAATCTTACTTACCTTACAAAGCAAATTATACCGTCATTTATAGTTGTGTATTTGTTTACATTCACAATATAACTACTTTGAAAGATATACCTACGTACTGCATTCAAGAAAATTTACGGAAAACAACCAAATGATTTACAGAAAAAAAAATTAGAAAACTAAATATTAAATTGAATAAAATCTTATACATCAATTAATAAAAACATATTTGGTAAGTAAAACTAATTTGTTTGTGTTGTTTATTTGTTTTTTTTTTTAGTAATTTTCTAAATATTATATTATATAAACGAAAATTTATAATTCATAAGTCATTTATTGCGAATACAGGTACAGTTAAAAGGTGTTAATTACAATAAAGGTTTATTTATGTTTAAATTTATTAATTATATATGTTTAAAAAATCTATATAACAAAAGTCTTTTGCTAAAAAACATGGAAATGACATTTACTTAATACCTACCTTTAGTCGATAAAACACCAAAAACCATGTCCCATCACTCGCTAAGAAAATGAAGACAAATGCTAGGTTACCCGAGGGGCTTGGGTTCGATCTCAGACGGGGCATGACAAACTGTCTATGACATACATAATTTTATAACAGCTCCATTATTTAGTCATGAGATAGGGGAACACAACCATATTTCGTACTAATCAATGTCACTTAACGCGATAAATGTATATAATGGTTGTAATATAAAATTTATAGAAAAGTAATCAAAACATATTAAATTGACTGGCCGTAAGTTGGTCTAGTGGTTGTGACCCTGACTGCTAAACCGGAGGTCGTGGGTTCGATCCCCACCCAGGACAAATCTTTGTGTGATGAGCATAAAGGTTTGTTCTGGGTATGGTATTTAAGTAGATATCAGTTGTTTAGTACCCATAACACAAGCAAATATAATACAATACTTAACGTGGAAACTTTAATGTACGTACTTATTATAAATAAACTAAATGTCACCAACATCTATACTAACATTATAAAGAGGAAATATTTGTATTTTTGTATGTAACGAATAAACATAAAAACTACTGGACCGATTTCAACTATTATTTTAGTTAGGAAACTACATTATCACTGAGTAATAACATCACGCTGATGATGTTATTCATCACGCTACGGTCAATAGGAGCTGAGTAATGGCCAAATAAAGAACGACGGGAGCGAAGCCCGCGTGATTTCTAGTATTTAATACACAAACATTATCATCTGATTAAAGCTAGCTTCCTGTAGGCCAGAAGAAATCGTTGTGCTAATGCCTTAAAAATACTGCGGTTGGTTAAGTAGATAGTATCAATCTATTAAACAGAATACCTTTAAACAACTTGTAGACGCAAATATTTCCACTGTTATACTAAAATTCTAGTTATGGGAAAGGTGTAAATGTCTCTTTGTCTTCCAGCAGTGATTTCATTTTCAAATCGGCAGCGGCCGTATCTCTGGTCTTCGCGACATGCAACGGTGCTGGTACAATAAAAAAATCTATACATAAACTACAATTTAAAATATTCCACCAATTCTTTTAAATCACATTCACGATTCAAAAGATTACAACTTTTTCCCTAACAACACTTAATCCTTAACTACCGCGTTGAAAACCGAAAATTTCAAATGTAAATTTAAGTCTTGTCGCTTAAAATAATAGCCGAGAACGCTTTAGAAAATTCTTTTCAAATAGCTTAAACACTTAAAGACAGTAATTTGTAACAAAACATGGAAACATTTCGACACAAACAGCTAACATGAGCTATAGTTACGAGGACCTTATTTTCAACGCGGGGTCTTTCTAAAACTGGTTGTTATGGCAGTAGCCATAAAATTATAAATTCTACTGAATATGTCATAGCCGCAGGAGAGTCATTTCTTAGATATTAATATTTAACAGATCGTTAGGGTATTAAAATTCAAGGTCTTAAAAGGTCTTAAATTCGGTTTCTCGATGGAATGGCTTGGTGAAGTTATTTAAGGCATTATTTTTATAATTTTCATACATTCGAAATGATTTTACACAATGAAAGTTTAAGAAGAATAAGAGTAAGTTATTTTAAGTTAATAATGCAATGATATTGTATGTTAAAAAAGGTGTAGATATGTTATAAGCGCTCGAAAAGTGGCACACTAAAAATAGTCTTATTAGCAAACTTTCTTCTCAATGTCCCGTTGATGGCGAAGGTATTTTGACATTGCATTATTACGATATCTATGTGTGCGTTTGTGTGCCATTCCCAAAGACCGAATGCTATGTAGGTAACCTATCTACACCTTTTTTAACATACAATATCATTGTAATAATGACTATAGATAATTTTGTAGAAATACAATTTTATCAAATCACTTTTGAGGATTCATTCAAAATACAGCTAATAATAATATAATTCAATGCTTTTTGCTTATTATTTTATTATGTATTTTAAGTTAGTTATGATTTGCGTTAAAATTTGTATTATAAATGTCTAAGTTCGATGTCTCATGATGTTTTACTTAGATACGTCCCTCCTTTTTCCAATAATAAAACTTGAAGCCTGCTAAATCAATATGAGGATTATGCAATTAAACGTAAAATAGAAGTAAATAAATGTGAAAAAATAAGTCGACCAAAAAATCTCGTTCAAACCGGTTAAAAATATGGCTTCTATCAAAATTATCAATTTATCTCTTCCATAAACTATTTTTAACAAAAAAATATTAAAACGACTTCAAATCAGTACTAAAAAGCGAAAAATAAACTGATATAGATATTTAATTCCAAGAAAAAAATATCTACCTACCTGTTTAAAGTATAATACCCTATTACTAATCTGTTTGAAGTCGGTGCCAAGCCTAAAGAGTTTGTTAAGCTACGTACTAGTACGTACATCTGTTACCGCTCGCTACTTCACATCACCTCGCACTTGCATGTGATCGTACCTAGTGGACGATTCATACCGAGTGATACAACCTCATTAGGCTGGCACCGACTTCAAACAGATTAGTAATAGGGTATTATACTTTAAACAGGTAGGTAGATATTTTTTTCTTGGAATTAAATATCTATATCAGTTTATTTTTCGCTTTTTAGTACTGATTTGAAGTCGTTTTAATATTTTTTTGTTAAAAATAGTTTATTTTTCCATTTTTAGTGTACTTTTTATCTAGCTGATTTAGTAATACTGGCTGGCAAAATAAGACGGAAAACCGAAATAAAGAATCTTCGATAGAAAAGAACGCCTATTTAAATATTCTAACAACACAACCTGATAGTAGAATAGAGGAATCCAACACTCAGCTTTTTATGTCTTTCTTTTTTCCTATAAAATGCGACAGGTAACAAGTATACGTATAGAATGCAGGTTAGATACTATATCGAAAACTTAAAATATCATCTAAGAAATCCTTTGAATTATACAACTTTATCTTCCATCAAGAGCTCTCACCTCAGACACTTGAAATAATACAACTTGTTTATACATGGATGTGATATTTAAAGAAATCATCTTCTTACTCCTAAACGTTAAGAAGTTTACCTTCCAGTGAGAGCTCACCTAAATAACCTACAAGAATACAACTATAGGTTTACAACCTATAATGTTGAAAGAATTATCTTCCAACTCCTAAAAGTGAAGGAGTTATACTATCATCCAACTCCTAACAGTCAAGGAGTTATACCTTCCACTGACAGCTCACCTGAATAACCTACAAGAATACAACTATTGGTTTATAAGAACCTATAATATTGAAAGAATTATCCTCCAACTCCTAAAAGTTAAGGAGTTATACCTTCCATCACCAGCTCATCAACATGAGATGATGACTATCAGACGTAAATACTTGTATTACTTTAGAAAATAGATATTGAGTATTAATATTAGATAATAGAAACTTAAAATATCATCTAAGTAACAACTCCTTTGGACTATGCAACTTTACCTTCCATCAAGAGCCCCCGCCTTAGTCACTTGAAAGAATACAACTTACAGTTTACACATGGATGTGATATTTAAAGAAATAATCTTATTACTCCTAACCGTTAAGGAGTTTACCTTCCAGTGACAGCTCACCTGAATATCCTACAAGAGTACAACTATCGGTTTATATGTACCTATAATGTTGAAAGAATTATCCTCCAACTCTTAACAGTTAAGAAGTTATGCCTTCCATCATCAGCTCATCAACATGAGATGATGACTATCAGACGTAAATACCTAAACAACTTCAGAAAATAGATGAAACAGGTAACATGTGCCTATAAAATTTGAGGGTTGCCCTCGATTTCCCTGAGATTCCATCATCAGAACTTAACGTGGTGAATAGGGGACCAATTCGGAAGTATACCCTTTCAAACAAAAAAAGAATTTTTCAAATCGGTTCAGGCATCTCCGAATAATCGCTGAACATACATAAAAAAAAAAAAAAATACATACAGTCAAACATATAACCTCCTCCTTTTTTGAAGTCGTTTAAAAAAGAACCAGAAGCCGTAATCCGCGACCTAACACAACAGTACTCAGAGTACCCAGTTCCCAGTTATCGTAATAAACCGTTTGGGGACCAATCAACCAAGATCAAAGGGTGCAATAACCATTGGGCTCAATCGACACAGGACCAATTACAATGTTAAAAGCCCTGCGCCGCGGGGTACACATGGGAAGGGAATATTGGGAACCAAATTTGAATTTGAAATTTCGGGACCAATTTACCTTGAGGTGCAAGGCGACAGATATCAAAATGTAGTACTGGTAAGCAGTATCATAATTTTATAGTATATGGTAAAATTTAATTCTTTATAATAATTTGTATTTTATGTCTTCTTCTTCTCTTTCTGAATATGCTCCTACTTTCATTATATCTCTGCATCATCTCAAGTTCACTGGTATATAATGCTTTGTGTAGATACCTAATAAGCTAATAAAATAAATAAATTAATGTTAAATTTATTATTTTTCCTCATAGGTACCTCAAAAGTAAAAAAAACTTAACATTTGTTTGAAAAGAAGTCAAAAATCATTTATTCATCTAGGTTACAAATAAACTCTTATGAAAATCACAAGTTGTTCGAAAAATAATGTCAGCAAATTTGCCTGCGACCAGTTCCCTAACAGGGTGGAGCTATGAGAAGAACTGGCAAGAACTTCACTAAAAAAATAGATTGTTACACTCTTTTGTGTGTTTAGGTAGCGTGTTAGTGACGCATAAAATCTAATATCTGTGTTTTTTAAATTCCATTTTCTAGTATAAAGATATTGTATAATCTGTTTTTCTTAGATGTACTGTTTGAGAGTCACAATATTAATACCGGGTCGCGTCGCACTTCTCCCGGGGGGTTTCTAAATCATCCGTCCCTGTCGCTCCCATGCGCCCGGCGCTAACTACACACTATTAGTGTGGATACGACACTAATAAATTATTATTTTATATTATTACCTACCAATAGTTGTGAATCATTACATATTAGTTTATTTCAATGGCAACATTGTAAATTGCCGTAAACATAAAATAATATCTAATGATTCACAACTACATTGGCAAAATCAGCTAAAAAGATAGAAATCATAATCAATGCAGATGTTATCGACTCTGAGGCTTATTGTAGGTATCCACTGCATTGGAATAATTATATTTATTGATTAAACCTCGGAATGAATCGTACAAAAATTCGGTAATTGGATTGACCGCATTGCAACTCAAAAGAATCACATGCGCTTGAATTTAAAAACCAACTCCCTTATTTGATGAACCTCAAATGATATTTTTTCTTTTCTCTCTTGTCTGTACTAAACTATTTACTAGTAAGCAGTAGAGCAAATTTTCTATTATGTAAAAAGTTACTTTTATAAAGTTATACTCCTACTTATACCAATCTGTTTTTAGAAACACCATGATCGAGACTTTAATCATTAATTGATCTACCAAAAAACGGCAAACCGTTAGGACTAAACTATTATTTTTAATCCATCAAAAATTTACATTAAATATTAAGCAATTTCCATCGCTTTGGTTTACCATTTTATATAAATGCTAAACAAGTAATGGAAAAATTCAAACCCACGACGGGACTTGAACCCGCGACCCTGCCATTCCGTGTGTAGTGCTCTTCCATCTGAGCTACGCGGGTGGACGTCCCTGAGATCGAATTTATCCATTAAATATTTACCAAAAATTGTTAGATTTTTTTTTCTAAACATACTTTTACATGTCAACAAGACGCATCCACACTCTCCTAGCGAGCCCACAGCGCCTCCGGTAACATTCGCTTTACGGTGTAATTTTTCTTATGTTATTTATTTATTTATTAGGTTGTGAGTGATCTATATCACGTCATATCTTACACTCTTGTAAATGGGCCAGCATTTATTCAGACGCTGTGTTCGTGTGGTGAGCCTTTTACTTCCCCGCTGATAGATGTGTGATTGTTTTATGGGTGATATTTTTTAGGCTTATTTGAAGTCGAAGTAGGATTGTGTACGGCTGCTGGAAGAGGGTCAGTTCAATCCTTGGTCAGACAAAAATGGTAATTTTTGGGTATCAGGCCGGAGTCCGGCCGGAGAGGCACCTAAGTTTATCCGTGCCCAGCAGTAATATTTAATGGGTTGATGTTATTATAACAAAGCATCACACCTTTTTCCCCAAAGGCGTAGGCAGAGGTATATCACAGCCACATGTCGCCAGCTATGTTTGGTCCCATGACATAGGGGGCGAGCCTATTGTCATCACATCAAAAAATACTTGAATTTCATGAAAGAAAAATTCAATAACATTTTTACCCAACCCAGTAATTGAACCCGGAATCTCTTGCACAGCATTTGTATACACGTCCCACTACACTCCTAAGGCAGGTCTTATATTTGTTTACAACATACATATTTAAATATCTAAGATGGCGTTTGTTTATATAGGTACTTAGTTGGTATTTTCTTTTGGAACGCACCATATTATTAAAAAGCCTAATAGTAAAAAATTTTATTAATTTAAGCAAAAACCCATTTCTTGCTTGCGTAATTCTAGACTTAGGAACTTCTTAGCCCTTAAAAGAAACAATAATATAGTGCTATAAAGTTTACGATTATGGCAACAGAAATTATGGAACTTTAGTCTCATTACGTTTTACTTTAAAGTGGGAATGATACTAGGCAATCAGTATGTAGCTGATTTTAAGATGTATTTTTATTAGACAACCACACCACACCTGTATCCCGGGGCACTGTTAAAGTACAATTAACCGACACAAAGTTGGTTTAATATATGATGTCAAATACCTAAACGTGATTATTACCAACATATTTTGTATTGTAAGGTTGGTACATGAGTACCAACGTATACCTACGTATTAACGTCTAATTAGGTTTGTTAGATGTCCCAACAAACTTTGTACCACGAGCGGCAACTTGACAATATTCACTAATTTCCGTAATTTTGACAAAATATTTACTTTTCATAAGCTTTAATGGTCTAATTACACGATTTTGTTTTATATAAACAGATTTGATACTATTAGGTTCTGTCTGATAATAAATAAATATATATATATCAAATCTAAACACTTTAAAAGTCAAGTTTTCAGACTTAAAAAGAACCATGACTCATGGCCCCCATGACGTTGAAGCTATAGTATTACTCGTACCCACCAAAAAAGTGAAAAAAGAATCGTATCTCAAACGTAATTTCCCATTTCCTTGTAATTACATTTCTCTCGTGGCGAACTAAGGATATTTGACACGCATTTAAGGAAACAAACAGTCAGCAGCTTTTTATAAGCCTGATTAGTTTACATCCTAACCCAAAACGACTTTTAACTAATTATACTAGGAAGCCTTCGGCTTAATATTTATTAAAGATGGTAGCAAAATATTAACTTTGGTTTTAAAACATAATTTTAGTACTCAAGTGACTTTTATTTTTATGATGAATGTTAAAGTTAGTAACAATTAATCAGTGACGTATAGCAAATAATAATCTTATGCAGACAAGAGCAATGCAAGAAAAGGAAAATTCAAAACACCCTATACCAACCTGTCTGGCCAGCGTGGTATAGTAGGCTAAAAAAGTTCCTCCACATTTTTTGGAGACCCATGCCCAGTGGAACGTTTTTGGGTTGAAATGATGATGATGGTAGCAAATAAAAAGAAGGATTAGAAAAAGATTGGTAGCATTTTTATAATGGTTTTGTACAGGTTTCGCACAGGTCCTGTTTTTTTGAGATTTTCTTATAAAAATCTCATTTCAATTACTGAATTTTCCCAGTCGAGTTTTTAAAAAGTTTCCTCTACGCAAACTTTGTGCTGACAATATTATAGAAAAAACTGAATTACTAAATCGGTCGAAGTAGTCAAAAAGTTTATTTTTAAAAGATCGGTAAAAACATAGAAATTTTGAAAAAACAAAAAAAAAATGTCCTTAACAATCACAATAATTACCTAACTCAAATTTATAATTTTTATACAATGTCAAAGATATTACTTAAATGTCATTGCGTTATTAGTATACGATTATTAGTATACGATGTAAAGGCTCTAAGAAAAATTACCAGAACATTCAGCTAACTCAGCAAAGGTGTTACCCATAAGTACTACAGACCAGATGTTTCACCACACATCTGCAAGTTTCCTACAAAAACAATAGTTCATTTTGGTTTTTTTACTGTCAGTGACTTACTGTTACAACGGTCCTGTGGTGTTGGGAAATGAATTATCTTCTCATAGTACACTCGATCAGTACATCTGCCGTAGTGAGGGGATTTTTTATCGATAGTTCGGAAAATCTAATTTTCGAACAGAATGTTTTTGGTGGAAAAATATCTTCACCAAATGATGGACTAAAAATAGATTGATGATGTATGAATTGGTCATAATTAAGTATTTTTTTAATCTGTTAATATGTTTCTGGACTTTTTATTACGATAAAAAAATTAAAACAATCAAAGATGCTTTAGTTATCTTCCTAAGCCATAATATTTACAACGTAAACATTGTTTTTTTTAGTAAATGAAACAATAACATAATTATATAAAAAATATATTTTGTTCCAAAAATTACCTATTTAATTTTAAATTGCCAAATAAATTTTTGTGTACACAAGGTTTCACATTCTAATCATAGCACCTACTTACAGTGCTTCCTATTCCGGCAATCACCTTAAAATATCGATAACAAATCGATATTGTTTCCCATCACTAATCAAAGCACAATCGGGTTTTTTAGCTACAGTTTTTTACTCTTGCCCCTTTCGGATTCATTTTGGACAATAAAATGACCGCGGACGTATGAAGCAGGTGTTGATTCTCCTTGCCAATAGCAACGGCATCAGATCCAAAAGTTTGTATTATATTTTTATTGATATAAAACTTTATGCTCACTCATTTCACTGACGAGCCGTTAAAATTCAAAGTTTGTTATACTAATTATTTTTGGCAGATGTAACTTGGTTGTATGTATGTCTGCAAGGACTTCTGTTATGACTTTTTAATTAGCAGAAAAAGGTGGCTTTTACAATTGTATAACATATGTTTTTTTACTTTAAAATGAACTAAAATAAGCTCTCTGTGCAGAATGGCGTGCATCAAGGTCCACAGTTATGTCTAGTGCTGGACTGCCTACAGATGTATTTAATAACACAAAATTAAGAATTGTCACACGATTATTATTATTATATTCTACCACATTCACACAGCGCCATCTAGTCCTACAGTAAGCAATTATATTTCCTTGTGTTATGGGCACTAAACAACTGATATACTACTTAAAAACATTTTTTTTTGTAAATACATACATATTATAGATAAATTACACCCAGACACAGAACAAACCTTTATGCTCATCACACAAAGATTTGTCCTGGGTGGGGATCGAACCCACGACCTCCAGCTTAGCAGTCAGGGTCACTAACCACTAGACCAACAGGCCAGTCAAATTGTCATTGATTGTCATTGAAATGATTTGATCGAGGCAAAAGACTAAAACTTTCATAAAATTATTACAACTTTAAAAGGCATCCTTCAATATGATAATTTTAAACAATGGCAACGTTGAAACTCTCCTAAATAGTTTTATTTATACATAGTTCTAATATTAATAATATTGTCACTGTATGCACAATGTTTACTTTGCAATCCAGCTCAGTGTTTTTCTGTTTTTATTTCTCTGTATATTTACGATTGTAATGTGTTTAGTGTGTTTTAAATAAATAAATAATTTAAAAAAAGAGTATCTACCAAATATTTATACACGTGAAAGATTATATGGTTGGATGGATGGGTATTTGTTACAAAAACACATCTGACACCAGAATGGATGAAATTGGTATGAAATTGGGCACACAGATAATTATAGCACAATGCTAGGTACTTTTTAATGATTATGATAAGGACAAAGTGGGTTGAAGCTAGTATATTTTAACTAAAACATCCCCATTACAACATACAATAAAAACACGTAATTAAATGCAAATAAGGACGCGCTGACAGCATTTCGATATAATTCAGTCAAGTTTATCGACTATCGACATTGCGTGCGGCGTTATCAAATTTATGTTTGTTCGTGTGAACGAGTCTATCGACCGGTGTAACTCAATGTCTTGCTAATTGATCTGATGACGCGTTTTTTTTTTCGTCATAGCATCATGTTAACAGGGTCATGAACTTATTTAATAAATTGCATGTAACAGCTAAAAAATGACAGCTTTTTATGACCTAATCAGTCAGTTCATCAGTTATCGTTCTTGCATAAATTAGACTAGGTGGTGTAAATATCATTAATGTATCAAAAAATTAAGTATGACTTGCCACATTCATCATTATTTCAACCCATAAACGACGCATTGCTGAACACGGTTCTCCTCGAAAGATTTTAGAGGGAATTTAGCCTTTTTTTTTTTTTTTACTTGGGGAAATGCCTGAGGCATACCCCTCGGTCTTGGGGAAAGAACCGATGTGTTATGTGGGGCTCGCACCCACTAAAACCCCAAGGTGTTCCTCTCGTCGCGCTCTGCTGTGGTCACGGGAGCGCAGGAACATTCGTCCGCGAAAGGGAATTTAGCCTAATATAACTACGTTGACTTTTTTTTTGTGGTCCCCTCGGGGGTAATTCCGCCCCGAGAGGTAGTTTATTACGATATAGTAAAATGAACTTTAACTATTTGATACTGTTTGTATGGAGTATATAATAATGTAAAGGGATTCTGTGTTTACAGGTGTATGTAATTATGTACCTATGTGTGATGTATCATGACTACGTTGACTTGACGGGTTGCTCCAGGGTTTTATTTCGAATTTCCTTTTTCTTGCAGTGCTCTTGTCTGCTTAAAGTTAGGTAGTGACATTATGTATTCTTAATCCGTCACTACACGGACGGAGTCGCAACATAGTGCCGAATAGTGCGTCCATACAGATAGGCAGTGTTGCCGAGGTAGGCTTAAAATCTCTAGTGATTGACATCTGGTTAGCTAAATACAGCGTAATTTTGTTACTAGATTAGTGTCAATAATACTCGTAGTAACATTAGGGTTACATTTGAAAAACGAATTTGATCTTTTTTATATTATGAGTTGGACTGAGCGTGATTATGGCCAGGATAGGCTGTCATTCATCTTATCTTAATAAAATCTGTCTAATCCTGATATGTCAAACTAACATGCCTTAGCTTGCCGTATTTGGTCATTGCTACTAGATATAGCAGGTGCATTAACTTGGCATAAAATAGGTAATAATTATCAATATAGGCCAAACATAGCAATTCTAACATGAATTTAATGTTTTCAATAGTCTACTTTCACAACATGAACTGATAAAATTTGCAAAGTAATTTAGTTCATCAATATCATTTATCGAGAATGCGAGAATGTCGCACGCTACTGTAATACTTAACAAACTATCCTTTGACTAAAGAACAAACCAAATTCAGCTATATTTTAATTAAGTTAAAGTTTATAGTACATTAAAGAAACAGCAAAACAAAAATTTGCATAACGCTATCAGTATCGACAAATGGCAAAGTTACTTTCTCATCCCTAAAACAGATTGCCAATTGAATTTCACCACTATTAATCTAATTATAAAGCTGCAACAACCTTTGTCCCAATACGAATATAAATTGGTATTGTATTATCGAGTCACGTGACAAGATTGATGTATGTCAGGTCGTCACGTTCGTGAGGTATCTAAAGCTAAGTGCTTGAGATGCCGTCGTATGCAAATAAAGTCGTTCCGATATAAATAAAGACCACTTAACACGTGTTTATGATATTGGCACTATCTGTACATGAAAGTGTATCTGTCGCAGCAATTTATATAATATCAGGACTAAAATGGCCTATTAGAGGTTTATTGGCGCTATTGCAGGTACATAACTAAACTAGTAAGTACGCGAACTTCCCGAACTTTTTGAAGTTTCGATGACGACAATAGAAATGATACTTTAAGTTACTTGAATCCTCCGATATCTATGTATGTGAATTATCATGTCATCATCAGCAACCCATTAAATCCCACTGCTGGGCTCGGGTCTCTTCTCCTCTATCTAGAGAGCTGAGAGGGTTTAGGCTATAATCCACTCACGCAGCACGCTGGCCTAGTGCGGGTTGGTGGATCAGACATACTCTTAGAATTTCTTCTAGGGTATGAGGGTTTCCTCACAGATGTTTTCCTTCACCGTTAGCAAATGGTAAGTCACTTGACTAGTACATATAAATTCCACAAAGTAGTGAGTAGGACGTTTGACGTCATATCGAAGGGAGATGGAATCGGATGCGAGTACGATGAAGAGAATTGGTGATGAAAAAGAATCATTCTCATCTAAAGTACCTACACTAAGTACCTAAAATATCAAAGCAAAAATAATAGCAAAATTCAATAATTTCTCCTTCCAGAACAGAACCTAAACTTAAGTACGTCATAACAGACTTGAAAAACAACGTCTCATACAACCCGCTTGCTTATAAAACTTTATAGCAAATTTTATGTAGTTGGAAAGGGACACAAGCCCTGCTTGTTGATTAGTTCCCTGGAATGCATTCAAGAGAAACTCAGAACGGTCAGAAGCCTATAATTATCTAAAGCGAAACGGTTTTCGGAGAGAAACGATGATTTAGTTAAACGTTTTTTAAGATCTTGTTTTGATTTGTTACCCAAACATTAGTCGGACCCACGGCTTGATCGATTGACCAACAATCGCCACGTTGGCAATGAAATATTGGCTATAATTAGCTGCGGTTTAGTCATTCTTTATAAAAACATTTTGAAAATTGTTGAGACAATTTGTTTAGCTTAAATATTGGCGATTTTAGAAGGGTTTTTGTCTTAATATGTTAAATGGTTGTAGGTAATCAAAATGTCGATTCCCAGGTCGATTCTCTGTATCAATTCGGAGCCTATTAAATGGGACCAAAAATAACTAATAAAATGTATGTGTGTGATCTTACCTCTGCCTACTCCTAAAGGGAAAAAGGCGTGATCAATACATAGATACAACATAACAAACATAAAACCACAGCCATACTAACATTAGTTTTGTGTTCCTCCTGGTGAGTAGTTGTGTCTATGGGTCTTACTCTGAATTTCGATATTCGAATGTTCGGTTTTGATTTCGCTGTCAAATGGAAGGAATTAAAGAATTTTTGATATGATCGCTGAAACTTTCATAAATTTGACAGCGACATCAAAACCGAACATTCGAATGTCGAAATTCAGAGTAAGCCCACAGAATTCTTTTCGCAAACGTGAGGGGAGAGGTCTGAAGGGTCGGTAACGCACTTGCGATCAGTCTCTGGTATTGCAAACGTCGCTCGATAGTCTACGGTAACCGCTTGTCATCGGACAATCCGTCGCCAATTTATCAACAACGTGCTATAAAAAAAAATTGGTATAGTCGACAATATATTTGCTATACCATTAAAATTCAATAAGACTCATTATTGATGGCAACTGTCACTGTACTGATGTCACTTACAAGCAAAAATAGACTTAATTGTTTTGTGATATGCAAACGACATTTACTCTAAGGGTGGTAAAGGAATTTCATTGCCGACAATACATACATAGAGTATTTTCACTAAGCTCGACAATTTATTCTTCCGTGTGTATAAATCGTGAGGTTGTACCAAAATTGCTGGTTCTCTTGTCATATTACAATGGGGACTAATTAAGAGCCCTCAAAGTTAATTAGCTTCGGGTTTTTGGTAATGCGTTGGAAGTTAAATTTTTGCTTTGTCTTTACTCGTGAATAGGGAGAGGCAATTTGTTCGCCTGCGCGTTTTAATAATTGGAAGAAAGGGAGGGAAAACAGAATACTGGTGTCAAGATTTGATTATTATAATTATAGCGTTTGTGTAAGAGTTGTGGATGTTTTTTTTAAATCCTCGAATCATGAAGGTTGCATTCTACATCAGAATATCACGCAAACGCGTACTTAATCACTCGAGAGATGCTCTATGATTTGCTGAACGTCTCAGCAACTATAGTAACAAGGGTCAATATTTCATTATCTCAATAAACTCTGAGTTATTTTATATTTGTTAAGTTCCAAAAGGTCATACTTTACTAATTTAGGTCAGTATCCATTAATAGAAATAACCATAGTCAACAGGTTATTAAATAATAATAATATCATAATTTTAATATTACAACGAAACATTTTTTAAAAATAGCAAAAAAGAACGAAATAAATTTCGAAATTTAAAAATTTAAACACAATGATGCATAATTATAATTCACTTAAGCATCCACTTATCATGTCCAACACTCTGACGTCACCAAGTCAGTACATAAATATGGTAAGAATTAGTAAGAATACGGAACTCAAAGCTACCGACACAAGATGTTAAGAGATAAGTGAACAATAGACTATCGCATATAACAATTTGTATGCTAAGCACGGGAATGAAATCTCTTAATTTGTTGCTTGTCTCTGTGATTGTGATTCGACGTGTTCATGGAGTGATGTTTGGTCTTTGGAATGGATGTGGTATCTTTTTTTTTAATAAAATTAAAAACTAGAAACAGCTAGGAAATTAAAAACACAGCTGGATCAGATTATTTAGGAGAGGCAATTTCAACCTGACTGCCACCCGACAGTCAGGTTCAAAATGTTCATGCTACACGGGACAGTTCCAGCCTCACACTAACCACTGCAACTCTTGTAAGCCAGGTTTAACAACGAAGATCCCGTGCAAGCATGGAGCTATTACACTTGGGAGTGTCAAAAAATGTCTAATCTACTGTTTTCGAACTCACGACGAAATTAACTATGTGTTGCTAGCAAAGTGGAAAAAAAATCATATAATAATCTCCTGGACGAATATAAAATTAAACCGTATGACTGATACTAACTACATAAATTTTATTGCAATGTGTGACGACTCAACTTTTATTTCAATAAAAGCTTTCATAAGTCGAATCGTCGGTCGTTGCTTAAACTAATTAATTCTAAGAGGTAAACGAGAACACGAAGTTGCCTTCTCCATACTTCATAGTACAATGTCGCTGAACAATAGTGAGAGACGTGCGTGTGACGCCGGGGACATTCGATTATCACCATGTGAATGCTGTCAGTGGACGCCGCAATGGACTTATTGCTCAAAGAAATATTGCAACGCCTGGAGAACCTTCTTTAGAATAGACTGGTGGAAATTACATTCGATTCCTAAAGTTTTTAAACTGTATAAGGTAATAATTGAACGTATTATGTATCTCCTAATAAAACTTTAAAATAAAAGTTGGGTATAAAAGCATTCTAAATTTAAATTCAATTTTTTTATAAATATTAGGTATAGATTTTTATATGTAGTTACGTAATAATAAAACTCTTTAATTACTATACCTATCTACTAAAACTATGCAAAAAAATCGTGACCCAAAATTTACCTATGAGGTTTATTTTACCTATGAAAAATCTAGTAATAAAATCTAGTGGCAATACATTTATAATATTGGAAGTTTTTTATTTGTTTGAATCAATTAATGGCTCCCGAGCGATGTTGCAGGATTGCACTGGATGCAAGCCACGTACACCCGATTCTATTGGAAAGGGGTCGTCTATTAACGTGAGGCTGGATAGGGGGTTGAGGGGTTCGGAAAATAACGAAATATCACTAGGGGGGAGGGGGATGTAGTGAGATATCCCGTGTATTTATTTTTCTTTGAACACGTGATTTCTACTATATTTTTTTAGGTTATTTTACAGTATTCAATTATACCTGTATTAAAAGGTAGTTTTCCGAAAATATTTCAGGAAATTCTGCACAAATACTACAAATTTAATTTAGAAATGTCTGTTTTTTTATAGCAATCCATCTGACACTATATTTAAGATAACCTGTTAACAACATTCTTAACTTGTGACTTTTATGACTTATTTTTAACCTAAATGAATAAAAAAGATCTTATTTCATTTCATCAGAGAGAATATTTAGGTACATAATATTTAGGTATAATTAATATTTAGTAAGTGAGTCAGTATTAGGTAGGTACCTGATGTTGTGTAGTGTTGGGGGTTGGTCTAAAACCTCACCACGCATCACCTGGGCGAGGCTCTTATTCTTATATATTATACTTGACATCAGATAAGCCGCCAGCTCGTCTGTCACTAAACTGCAGAAAAAAAAACACTGGATTTCCTCTACGGCTGATTATGATGAACGACATCGAAGTGTGTTTCAAGGAGGTAGGTATGTCATCATCATCAACAGGCTGAAATGACGATGAAGGAGGTATTAATTCTAAATTCACTATGACATTGCCTCATCTTCAAATTGATATTTAGTAACAAGAATGACAAATAAACCGTCAACAATCAATTTCATGGTTATTATCAAGTACACAGCGTCATTTACATATTTACAGACATAAATCACTGCAAAACCAACCTTGTTCCATAACAATATAATTCCTTTTTGTCAAACTACGTGTCTTGCAGATTGTATGCAAATTGCAAATCAATATTTGCCAATAAACCTTAATTATTGTAATGAGCGAACGTTTTCATGGCCTGGCATTTAATGTGTTAATTGATCACTTAATAACTGATAGCGGTCATTTTATAATGGCTTGGTTAAAACTGCCTCGGTGGCGCAGCGTGAATACGACTGCTGTGCAAGATGTTCCGGGTTCGATTCCCGGGTCGGCTGAAAATGGTATTGGGATTTTCGTTTTTTCATGTTCCCGGTTGATGACAATAGTTTTGCCAACTATTTCATGAACCAAACATAGCTGGTGAAATGTGTGTGTGATATACCTCTGCCTACCCATTCGGGAAAAAGGCGTCACGCTATGTTTATGTTATGTTTTGGTTAAAAATAACGTGGTAGGATGTGAAAGAGAAGTTAAGCTATAAATGCTTTTTATCTTCAGATTTCTAGGCTTTTATTAATATGAGAGGACAGTATAATTTTCTAAGCTAAATTAGACTACGTATCTACGTTTATATACATATAATATTATAAATTAAACTTAATAATATTTTCACATAGGCCTTCTCCTAACATGAAATAAAATAAATTTAATTTAGAAATGTCTGTTTTTTTATAGCAATCCATCAGACACTATATTTAAGATAACCTGTTAACAACATTCTTAACTTGTGACTTTTATGACTTATTTTTAACCTAAATGGATAAACAAGATCTTATTTCATTTCATCAGAGCTACGTAATATTTTTAATTAATATTTAGTAAGTGAGTCGAGTTATTTATAATTAGTATTTAGTGAGTTATTTAGTATTTAGTGTGCGTGGTATAGTAGGCTAAATTCCCTCCACATTCTTTGGAGGAGACCCGTGCCCAGCAGTGGTATATTTATGGGTTGAGATGATGAAGTGCGTCAGTATTAGGTACTTTTTTTTTAATTCGGTGACAGACGAGTTCATTGACATTACGAGTACCACTAAAACCACCGTATTTCTGGCAAAAATGCTCTTTTCAGATAAAGAAACATTGGTAATTTTTTTTTTCTTCCACATTCACACAGCGCCATCTAGTCCCAAAGTAAGCAATTATATTTGCTTGTGTTATGGGTACTAAACAACTGATATACTACTTAAATACAATTTTTTTTTTGTAAATACATACATATTATAGATAAATTACACCCAGACACAGAACAAACCTATATGCTCATCACACAAAGATTTGTCCTGGGTGGGGATCGAACCCACGACCTCTGGTTTAGCAGTCAGGGGGGTCACAAACCACTAGACCAACAGGCCAGTCATTATTATTATATATTATATATTAGTATAGTATAGTAGTATATATATTATATATTTATTAGTCATAGCTAGGTGTTGAAATTAAAGCAGTTTCGTTTCTTCTTGTCCATACACAAGATACAATTTATTAGATGCTGGTAGCATTGTGGTACTTACTGAGATGTTCGTTAAGATCATCGAGGTGAAGCACCACTCGACAAGGTCAGTCCATGATGGGTGACCGTTTGTGGCAATTACATTGTCGAGCGTCTCCGTGCTTCGGAAGGCACGTAAAGCCGTTGGTCTAGGTTATCACATAATGTGGTAGTCGTTAGGTCAAATTGGAAGCCTACTGGGCGACTTGATAAATTCCAACACCAGGTTCTGCCTCAAAACCACACGATAAGAAGAAGAATTTTATAATAGTTAAATATAAATTATAAAGTATTTAAAATAAATAAGCGTGGTCAGTACGTATCTAATAAGAATTTATAAAATAAAATGTTTAGACGACATTAAAGATGTCATGAATATTAATAAGTATCCCACGTGTCTAAAAACGGTTACCTATTCTCTATAAACGAACGGGTTAAACAAGCCATTGTTTCGTGACCTTATAGATCGACCTCAGATACAAAACATTTTATGAATTATTTCGTGTTTTAAACAAAATTTAGATCCGTATCAGCAACTTGACAATCATAATAAATGTGATTGAGTGACTCCATTTTCTCACAATTTGCATACATTGTGTTGTCGAAATTTATTAATGTTTTTGCTATCTATAGTGGGCATTTGATAAAATCTAATTATAGAGGATGGTAATGACAAGCTGTTCAGAATATAGGTACCTACACTGTTAACTTCTAGACGAACTGTCTGACTTTGCATATTGACTTACAATTATAATGTATAGGTACTACAAAACTGAAAAGTTTTTTGTTTGGTTGATCGTGCTAATATCAGGAACTACTGTTTTGATCTGTAAAAATATTTTAGTTTTCGATAGCCCATTTATCTGTTTTTAACTGATAAATATCATCAGCAATTACTAACACTGTCATCAGTTTAAATTTTGATGAGCGTTGTGCTTCCACTTCGTATACACTATTCTGTATCCATGTATACAAATTTTCACCAGATTTTCCTAAAGTAAACATACGTAACGCTAATTGGTAATTAAAACTAAGTACTAAAAGTTTCACAATAAATTGTTCAGGCAACAATTTTTCCCGCCACAAAAACAGGTATTCCACGAACTCCACAGATAAACAATAACAATTCTGTACAATGTTTACCTATATTGCAAATTTCTACCAACCGCATCCGTTGTACTTCGGTAGGATATCTATTTTGAGTGGTGGCAACATTGTCCCACCCGCGCGACAGCTCGCGCGTGCCCGCACTATAAACAATAGGACGTTCGAATTTCAAAAACATTGTGCACCGACGTGACGTTATATCCGGTGACGTTCGGTTTTAGTTGCAAAACATCGGAAAATAAGGGTAGGTACAGACAAAAATATTGGATCATTTTATATGCGACAAAGATACAGAGTAGAGGCTACAGATTACGATTCGAGTAGCCTGATGCCAATAACTTCTCTTCTCACTCAAAATACGTATCTATCGCAATTACCCATAAAATACAATGATGAAAATGTTTCCTGAAATCTGAAACCATTTTTTATGTTCATCGTGATTTAAAATCCGGCTATTATCCAGACTTCAACTTTGTGTAGGTTGAATTACATTAAAACCACTGTCTCAATCGTTCTATCCATTTTTTTCATAATAGTTAGTTTTATATCAGTTATTTTTTTTTATTGTAACCTCATCTACGTTCAGATTTTTGCGTGAGAAAATTTAAACCAGCCAGCTAAACAAAACAAAATTAATAACAAACTATAAAGAGGTCTGACAAAAAAGGTTAGAAACAAAAAGCTTGTCGCGACTAAACATAGCCAATGGCAAACTTTTTAATAGAACGGACAAAGGTCCCGAAAGTTAATAATTCACAAAGTCATAGCACCCACAGGGCGGGGACACGTTATGAGTTTTAGTCCCAAATCTTCTTTTTTCGTCTGCAAAGCTAAATTAAATTGACTTTAGGCTGAATTATTAAGGGTTACCCTTGGGTGACAGTGTCTTGGGTTCTTTATGTTAAGGCACTGCTGTGAACTCGTTTTATTATATAACGCCTTGGGTCTTAAATTTGATTTCATGTGAACAACTATAATTATTTCTTAAGGTAATTTTTTTTGGGACTTTAACAAAGTTAATCATTATTTTCGTAAAAGTCAAAATCGAATTGATTTATTTATTTGGTCATCTAGATGATACGTAAGAACGTAATATAATGCCGAAAAGATATCATCAAAATTTCCTAATGCTAGTTCAATGACAACATTAAGCCTCCAAAATACCAAGCAAAAGTTTGAACTGCTGTAAAAACTTATAAGTAGGTATATATAGTTTAAAGTATAGTAAGTACTGTATACTTACTATACAAACAGTAAGGTATTTTTACTCATGAAGTAACTTCATCTTTTCTTTTTTTTTTTTCAATATCTTATATGCTAATTATAATCTTTGAACAGGTACAATATCAGGGTTCATTGAATAAACTAAGTTATTACTCGACCATAAAAAATCTATTTAATTTGCGAATCGCAATAGATAGCCAATTGGTGAACTTTTGCGTCCGGCGCCGGTGACCGTCCAGCGAATTGGTAATGCGGGGGGGCCCTTAAGGTTATTTGCTATGGTGCGGGCGATTTTTAAAAAAAACTCGCGACACGCGAAGAACGACACAAAATAACATGTTTCTAAGCATCCAAAAATGCTCGACCATAAAAAATCAAATTAATATGAATAGATTGTCTCAAAAATAAAATTAATAACAACTTTCTAGTGTGACAGTTAACCGAAAGCCTTAATTTTGTTCCGTCCACCGTCAAAGGAGGCGTGTTTTATAAAAACTGTTCGTTTGTACACAACATTATATCTACTTACCACCTTTTATTTTGCCAAGGAAATATATACCATTAGTTTGTAACAATAGAGTACTAAAGTATATTTTGTGAATTGTAAAATTATGTTTGTAAAGAAATATGTTTCGCGTCAGTCATACCTATGTCTCGATGGGCGGACATTAGGGCATTGAAATATTAATAATAATTCATTTTTAATGTTTTAAGGTAAAAATGTTTGAATTTTAATCAAGTTCTGACAAACAACTATTGAGAAAAGTGTCTATATAATTAATATATTCAAATAAATGTTTGTTTAATTTTTATGTAAATAAGTGTAAATTATACAGTTTTTGCTAATAGGCATAACTGTACCTATGTTTATGGGATAAAATATCTTTTATTAATAGGTGTACAGTATAGATTCAGTTAAACATTGGTAGGATGTAGAATACGGATCTTATGGCATTTTGGTTATGTACCATTCTATGATATATCAAATTGTAACCAAAAGAAATTGTAATTAATCTGGCTTTAAAAAGAGTGGCCTGAGTTTCTTCCTAGTTCTTCTCAAGGCTTCAAACTTGTCAGCGAACTGGCCTTAGTAAAATATACCTACTGACACTTTTTTTTTGCTTTGTATGACGTTCATAAGTAACATGTATATGATCCAAATAAAAATAAAATATACCTAGTTACTATTGACTAGCGTGTAGGCTCTAATTTAGACCCTCCCCCTTATTTCAAAATATGGAGTAGATATTAAAGCAGGTTTAATTTGACATAAGCCATTGTTTTAGTGTTAAAGTTGTCAATTTAAACCTGGTTTAATGCTTAGTCCGTATTTTGTAATACCAAGGGGTACCAGTTTTATCAACAGACTAGAGGAGATCCTTGCCCAATGGTATGACATTGGGTTACCATTATTCCTTTTAATTTCAAATATTTATCAAAATAAATATTTTTTTTTATTTTAAAATAAAAGAAATAATAAAAAAAAAATAAAAAATAATGCGGGGGCACAAAATCGCTCGTTGTGGCGGAAATTAGGTGAGGCCTTTGTTCAGCAGTGGACGTCATTGGGCTGATATGATGATGATGAAAAAAAATAATGAAAAAACTGTTATTTTATTGCCTGACGTGGCAGACGAGCAGGCGGTCTACCTGATGGTTAGTGGTTACCGCCGCTCATAGACGTTGGAAATGCTAGTCAAAGGGTCATACTAACCTAAATAATTTTTCTATTTCCTTAGGATTTAATTGCGATTTCCTCTTTTATGCTATAATTGCTTTCAGACCTTATTAGGTAAGTAATAAACGCAATTAGAATAAAGTGTCGCCATTAACACTGCTTAGCTATTAAAGTAATCTGTAACCTTATAAACTATACACGCTAATCTAACCCCTATCACCAGACACAAAGAACCACTATAGCTTGAGAAAAATATTGTCACGTTATCAATACAAACTTGATATGCATTTATGAATATTGATTTTCAGCTTTCAGTCATTGTAATAAAAGCTGATATAGAAGTTTTTAGTAACAATATTTATGGTTGTAATTAAACAAAGAATTGCATTATCTCAATGTGGCATGCAAATGTTGACAATGGTGATAGATTAATTCAATGTCATTGACAGTTAATAGTTCCTTTTTTCTTTGCACCTTACTTTGTTTTACCGGTTAAGCCATGGGTTTGAATCCTCGCTCGGACCAAAACAGAAAAAGATTTTTTGACTTTGACTTATGTGAATCTATGTATTTCTTGATCTTCTTTTTTTCTTTCTTTCATATATATATTCTTACTAGAAGTCGCGTGGCTTCGCTCCCGTCGCTTTCGTTTGGCCACTGCACAGCTCCTATTAGCTGTAGCGTGATATATAGTCTATAACCTTCCACGATAAATGGGCTAACCAACACTAAAATTATTTTTAAATCGGACCAGTATTTCCTGAGATTAGCGCGTTCAAACAAACAAACAAAGAAACTCTTCAGTTTTGTAATATTGGTATAGTTTCAGCAACAAATTGCTGAATTTAATTCATTTTAATTTAATTTGGTACTATCGCCTAGCAACACCAACGCATAATATGCACATAAGACAAAACAAATGAAAATGAAACTACAAGGCTACCAAACCAGCCTTAATCGACAAACAAGCCATCTAGTACCTTATAATTGAACAATTCCTTTCCAGATGACTCATCTATCTAACACCATTGAGTCAAATCATTAGAAGAGCAAATGGCCCTACAGCAAGCCATAAAATGCGTAGCCACTATTTAATTGAGACGAAACTATTAAAACCATTCAATGTTATGCATATTAGTAATAGCATATTACTAATATACATAACATATAGTATAGCATTAGTAGTAGCATATTAATAACATAACATTAACTTATTTTAAACATAATGTGACCTAGCAACTAGTTTTTCGCAGAAAAATTGTTTGACACATGCGGAGTAACTATAACCTTCCTACTTCATAGCATAAAGATTTTTTTTTATTATGTAGATGAATGAGTTTTGAGATGATAATTACAATTTTACTATGTCTAGCATTGACATCATCATATTAAAAATATTACGTCTTTTGTTGGACATAGGCCTCATATACATATATGGCTGTGGCCATATACAAAGTGGCGACGATATTTTTGGAAACTTATTAATCAAGTTACTTTAGTATGGTATACATCAATGGTAAACACAACAAGACCGATCATAAACCTCTCTGAGAGTGTACATCTAGCCGAATTAACCCGTCGTAAATCTATCGAAAGATCGGTTTTAGAACGAATTTATTTTATACACGGAAGTTCGGCCTACATAGTTGATCGTACGTTAAGTTTATGAACTTAGGGATAGTGTACGTAATCTATGGGATTGATTTCGGTTTAGACGAGTAAATTAGACGGCGATTATGGTTTTAATGTATTTTTGTTTTGTGGTTTTTATTTGGTTGCATTGTTGCATAATTGAAGGATAAAAAATCAGCTTGAAAGGTCAATGACCTGAGGTTTTTGTTTTCTTGCATTTTGCATAAGCAGAATGAAGAAAAGCAGTCTCGGGTTTCCTCTCCTCTAAAATTCCACAAAGTGAAATCCACATTGGTACTGCCAATCGGGATCGAACTCGGACCGCGTGATTTGCACGCCGGTCCCTTATCCGTTCAGCCATCATCGCTTCAAGAACAATATAGGTAATGAATAATGATGAAACTAGTGCCATCTTATCATCCATCATCAATCCGTGTAAGAATACTATGTCACTACTCCATCTTAACCCGTACCTAGGTGTCGTAAAAGGCGACTAAGGATGTAACCTAAACCTTATGCAGACAAGAGTACTGCTAGAAGAGGAAAATTCGAAACAAACCCAATACCAAACCGTCTGGGCAGCGTGGTAATAGGCTAAATTTCCTCTACAATCTTTTAAGGAGACGTGTGACGTGTCCAGCAGTGAGCCGAGCATGATGATGATAACGCCATCTGCCGAGCATAATTAGCAAGAACTTCACACCCTAAATCAGATGTTTATTCGATATTACACACTATCTGACAGTGAATAACAAAATATATTAGAATTTTCCAATCACGTGCAAATTTCCTCCCAAAAACTCACAGGAAAAACAAATATTTATATCTAACACCGAAATCAGATGAACACAAAGAAAATCTTGTATCAGTCTTCAATGATTCCACATTTCCATGAACAGTTTTCCCAAACGTTACTGGTACCTCTCAACAACTTGTACTTTTCTTACTAAAACGTGGACGTAACGATTTCAGCGACTACATTAAGACATAAGCCACGCTTCGGATTCCAGTGAAATTGCTCACGGCATAACATCGGACGCACTCGACGACCGTTCGGTCTATTTCGGTAAAAATAAATAAATATGTGTGCGCAAGAGACCGCACTCGTGTGGCTACTGAGATATTTAAACGCTAGAAATGGTAAATATGGCTTATTTTTTAACTGATGGCAAGAGAAAGGGTTTTGTTTTAAGCCAATTTTGATCTGTCACAAAGGGCTTAACGGATACAAAGTACAATCATCATCATCATATCAGCCCAATGACGACCACTGCTGGACATAAGCCTCACCTAATTTCCACCACACTGCGAGCGATTTTGTGCCTCCTGCAACCAATGGCTACCCGTAACCTTTACAAGGTCGTCGGTGCATCTCTCAATATTTGTATCGTATGGAAATCGATGATGCAATGGTGGCTGAATGGATAAGGACCGGAGTGCAAATCACGCGGTCCGAGTTCGCTCCCGACCGGCAATACCAATGCGGATTCCACTTTGTGGAATTTATATATACTATTCAAGTGACTTACAATCTGCTAACGTTGAAAACATCGTGAGGAAACCCATATACCCTAGAAGAAATTCTAAGAGTATGTCTGATCCACCAACCTGCACTAGGCCAGCGTGAGTGGATTATGGTCTAAACCCTCTCAGCTCTCTATATAGAGGAGAGAAGACCCGAGCCCAGCAGTGGGACTTGATGAGTTGCTGATGATGATGGAAATCGAATCCAAGGCAAGGCAACGCAACTTAACCGCTACGTCATGGTAACAGTCAGGATTTGTTTATGATTTTAAACGGCATGGAAAATATTGTTACTGTAGTGGAAAACACTTCAACACCCCTGTCAGCAAAGCCGCTTCAACGCTACTTTGCATAAAGTGACGTATGCTTCTCATTCCACTCAAACTTCTTCACAGACTGATGGCAATCATGATAGATTGCCATCAGCCTGTGAATGTCCTGACTGCTGAATATAGAACTTTGGCAAGGAGTAAATCATGCTCAGAGGGTTGCAGACTTCTACCTATACCTAGATTGTGACTGCGACAGATACCTGCTACTATGATGTACTATTTTATTTACCACTTTAGCAGCATTAAAATGTGGCTGAAAATATATTTCGATGTCTGTGTAAAATAGGAAACAATTAGAATGAACAAAAATATGTTAATTTCCCATTTATTTTAAGATGTTTTGGAAATTTCAGTCTTGTGACTATTTTCATAAGGTTCTAATTTATCCAGTGGCATTCTAACTTTTTTCCGGCGTTACTGGCATTATTAAGCCACTTCCATTCCCCTTACATCTATGTACATATAGTACACGACAAGTCGTCCAAATATAGCGGCACTTGATAATGACGTATTAGACGAATAAATGTTTTACGTCCATCCGTAAGTGTTCTATAAAAAGTTCGTACGTCGATCGATTCGACTCTTCCTGTGTCTTTATTGCGCGCCGGCATCAAGGTTAAAGTACTCACTCGAGTACTTACGGGACAATTCCACTCACACTCCAATCACTGTGACTCCTGTAACTCAGGATTAACAATGATGAATTCTTGTGAGCAACGAGCTATACCCGGAAGTCCCAGGGAAAGCCTCGGAAACCGCAAGAAATTTAATCAGAAGCAAGATGGAAAAGTGAAAAAGAAAGTTTTTATTTCCCTCCATAGCAAAGTTGGAGATACAATTAATCTGTATAAGATTTAATCTATTAGAAAGAAAGGACACAAAAGTTTTATGAGCTAGCTCAGTTCCTAGTGGTCGTAGCGTGATGTTATATAGCTTATAACTTTCCTCGATAAATGGGCTATCCAATACTAAAATATTTTTTAAATCAGACTAGTAGTTCCTGAGATCCTAGCGTTTAACGAACAACAACATACTCATTAGATTTTTAAATATTTATGGTTTATTCGATTAGATTAACAACCGATATGTTCTGCTTCTCTGTGTATTTATACCTTACTTATAAACTCGTTCATATTATTTCATTAGGTAATCATAATCCTCATACGCTGGCCTAATACAGATTGGTGGATCAGACAATTTCTGCTAGGGTATGTGGGTTTCCTCATGATGTTTTTCCTTCATCGAATAAGCATCAAATAACAATTCACATAGAACAAAAATGCATCAAAACTACCCAAGCAACAATCGGTGTTATATTAATCAAAATTCACCATTAGTGGGTCCACTTAATTGTTAGTGAGCGGACAGTCCTGCTAATGTCAAAGGGGCCGTTAAATTACAATAAGCGGTGCAAGAGCCTCAGTAATCGACGGCGCAGTTTGTGCGACGCCCATCGCGTTATACTGGCTCCCTGCTACGGTGACCATGCTTGACTTTAAACATAATACATTATTACCTAAGACATGTTACTATATTTTCCATTTTGGTAAAAATATAAAATTCTTGATTTATTAATAAACCTTATGTAGTTGAGAATAGAATTAAATATGTGTTAGGTAAGTTTATTTATAACCACCAATGCAAAAAGAGAGGTGTTATAAGTTAAACGTGTTTGTGTGTCTGTGGCATCGTAGCTCTTAAACGAATGGGCGGATTTTTATGTGTTTTCTTTTTGTTTGAAAGCTGACATGATCGTGCCTGTTCTGATATTTTATTAAAATTAGTGCAGCCGTTTTAAGGTTATCAGCTCTTGTTGGTGGCGAAGTTAAATTTTTAATTCTGTTTTTCTGAATTACTTATTTCATGTTATTGAATTTAAGATATTTATAAATATACTTAGACATTTACATTTTTTTTTTGCGTAGCATTACCAATTATAGATGATTACAGTTTAGAAACTATTAACATTTTCAAATATAGGGGGCGGGATAGGGTTTGTTTCAAATTTTCCTTTTTTCGCGGTGCTGTTCTCTGTTTATGCTTACTCCCTTAGCCGCTTTTTACGACACCCACTAGTTGCGATGAGGTTTGGACATTGTATTCTTAATCCGTCACTACACGGACCAATCAATCCTTTAATTAACTAGTTTTATCCGGTAATTTCATCTTACATGGTCGTAATACTTAAACGTGGGAACATTATGCGTGCGCGCACTCTTGCCGCGTCTGTTCGACTCACGAGGCGTGGTCCGGTGAGCGCTTTGTTTTTCAAACAATTTCCGGACGCCGCATTTTGGAAATTACAATTTTCGTGCCTCCCTTATGATTTATTAAAGATTGGGACCAACTAATTATATTAGTTGAAAAAGGTCGCTGGGTCGGATTGGATGTTAGGAGAGACCTATGTAGGTACAACAGTGGACTGTAATAGGATGAATTCTTTTTTTTCCTTTTACATTAAGGAACTTTAAAGTCGCAATTTCCAAATTCATTCTTTATTCATCCATAAAGTAATAGATGTATCTTCGGTTCAGAATTACAAAATCAGCACCACTAGCCACCATTTTCTCCATCCATAAATTAAAACTAAATAGCTAAATCACAAAAATGAAATCACTTAAAATGTCTCACAGAAGGACATTCCATTTTTAAACTTACATAATTGCTTTTAAAAAAAGAAACACAAAGGCACCGGCCGTTCACAAAAAGCCTAATCGATTACGATCGGAACTATTATAACATGAATCGATTATCCAATAGGTTTGGGACCGGTGTCACCCATTACAAATCGGTATAGACCGCAAACAATAGGATTTCTTCATCACGAACAAAAACGGTGTGAGGCGAAATATGGGATTATGAAGTATTATGCCTATTGTTATACCTACATGGTGTTTCATTTTCGACTAATTTTCTTATTTCGTGTCGATAAACTTGTCCTTACCTAATTTTTTTTTTTTTTTCCGTTTACACTATGCATTTCATATTATTACTTGTCCATTCGTTCGTTACGATCATCGAAGTTAAGCAATATCTGTCCATAAATGGCTGACTGTGGCCTTCTCATTCCCGAGCGTCTCCGTGCTTTGAAAGGCACGTACCTAAAGCCATTGATCCAGGTTACCTATCACTTAATGTGGTAATCGTTACGTCAAGTTAGAAGCCTTCTGGTCGACATGATAAATTCCAATAACAAGATCTGTCTCAAGTTTATTCGAGGATAATAATATATATAATAAGTAATACAATAATAATAATGAAACCACAAACCATTACCTATGTGAACGAAAAGGAAAAAAATATAAAAGATCCACAGCCTGTATAGTATTCGGTGTCAGCGGGGGAGGGCGCTTAGTTGGTTGCCAGCAGGACGGCGCGACGGCGCCGGCGCAACCTTTGTACTGCCTCTTTGATCGACCACTACGGATTGACCGCAGGTTAAATTAGAATATGTAACAAGAAAGAAAAAAGTAAACAATTTTGCTGTGCTATCTGAAAAATGAGTAGGTTTACAATGTCTGATTTCAGTTAATAAATCTAAAAAACACCGTCTATTAAAATCTTCAAGGCGGTTACACGCAGCGAGATGTCAAAGTGGCATCATTATAAAATTAAATATTGTTATTATTAACACGCATTTATGTATATAATTTTATAAATAGTATGACAAACTCGTTAAAATCGCTCGCTGTGGCGGAAATTAGGTGAGGCCTATGTTCAACAGTGGATGACATTGGGCTGATATGATGATGATGATGATGATGACAAACTTGCGAGCTCGTCGTGTGTACTGCGTACACACTCTTATTGTTGAAGGGATACACAGTTTTCCTAAATACATAAAACAGCTTACCTAACGTACATATTAGATACGTAACTAAAATTATTTTCTGTGACTAAACATATTATTTTTAATGTCATATGTGCCAATTCCACAACAAAAAAGAAATAAATATTTTAATACATTCAAAATCAAATTAGTTGGAGTAAAATTATAATTGTAGGTACCTACCTAATTAAAGTAACAATTGCCAATAAAAAACGATTAACACCTAATTAAAATTTATAAAACAAAACATAATCATCAGTCACAAAATATAAAAAAAAAAACAAAACGTGCCGGTCACCTAACACCGGGTGAAAGTCCCAGTTTAAAGCTTTTAAACGTCCCGTGGACTTGTGACAAGAGTGACAAGCTGACATCGACGTCCGCGCGTCCGAAACGGTTAATTTAGAACGGCTCACGTCTGTGGGTGGCATTTAAACGGCGATTTGTGATTCGGTGTTATCCGACACATGTTCGGATTGTTCGGTGTAATTCTAAATTCAAATTCAGTTTAAATGTGTCACCCGTATAATTATAAAATGGTTGACAAAAGGTAGGAGAGCTAATTGTTGGCATATCGACATTAAAATTCCTATTTTTTTCCTGGTAATGTATACATAGGCTACGGTAACCGTTTATCATTAGGGGGCTTTGTTTGCCAGCCTAGTGGTATATTAAAAATATAGGTACCTTCCCTATAGCTCACCTATTAGAGTAGTTAAAATTGTGAAACAAAAAGCAAGAAAACAAGTTTTTTAATATAACTTCACTTATTAATTTTGACCATTAGACTCATTTTTTAAGAACCAAACACACTTGCACTTTAATCTAATCGGCTCAAAGATCACAGAATCAATTCCACTAAAAAATAAAAGCAACTCATCCTCCTCGCGTCATTACCAGTTGTATAATTGCTATAAAATGTCCATCCAGTGTCGTATTGTCACAAAAAGATTCACATTTTTGTCTCATCATGTTGGTTGATGAGACGCTGTATTGTTTGCGGCGTCTTTGAATAGTCCACGGAGGTGATGCCGCCACGGTAATGACAAGTGGTGTTTTGTTATGGAGTCGTGTCATATTGATTTTTTTTATGTTAAAAAAGCGTGATATGTTGGTAGGTATATTATGTTGTCAACTACTAACTGTCTTGGTATGATGATAAATATAATTTAACTAATTGATGACCAAAAAAAAAGTAAAAAATACATAGGGAAAGTATCTACTTAGATAATTATTGCAATTATACCAATATTTTTAGTTTTGTATTACTTAACTTAGGATGAGATTTTTTCAAGTGCAATAATTATTACGGGACTGAGAGAGAATATGTTCAATGTGAACAGGGAACAGGGAAATATACTTACCTACGTAATTTCAGAATGTTGGAGTCGAAATTTTCTTATGACATATAATGATTGTAATGAATAAAATTAAATACTAAGTGTTATAATTATAATATTTTGTTATTATCTATCCACCTCTTAATTATGTTTTTCTGGTTTAAGTCGTACCTACTTATCATCATTGAATCCATTATCTACAGCCTCACTATAACGGTCAGCAGTTTTGTCAAACATTACGGTGTCTCTATTCAAGTAGCAATTTAAAAAATACTATTTTTAAATAATATAAACGATACCTATCCTTCAACATAAATCGCAACACTAAAACCATAATATAATTTATTTCTTTAATCTAGATATACTAATATTATAAAGCTGAAGACTTGGTTTGTGTGTTTGTTTGAACGCTAGGATCTCAAGAGCGGCTACTGGTCCAATTTGAAGAATTCTTTTAGTGTTGAATAGCCCATTTATCGAGGAAGGTTATAGGCTATATAAAATTACGCTACAGCTAATAGGAGCTGAGCAGTGTCCAAATAAAGAACGACGGAAGCGAAGCCTCGCGCGACTTCTAGTAGTTTATATGGAACTATATCACCGAAAGTAGATTAGCGACAAACTAAATCACTCGCTCACGTAATTATAAAAACATATTTTAATTAGCCTTATTTTAATCAATTCATAATCGATATTTACTCTCTTAAATGAATTAATATCGAATAAACTTTAATCGTATCTCTAAAGCTATTAATAAAAACACCTTCGCCAGCCCACCTTTGATTAATTTTGTTTTTTTATCGGACAGAATTCTAAAAGTCACTTTAAGAATACAATTCTCATACGTGACATATGTAGGAACGTTTGAAAAAAGAATCTTTTGTATTCTGCTCCAATTTCCTCCAGGATCTCTTACGATGACATTGCCGATTTTTGACACGTTTACCTTACAAAAATTTAGCACATTGTAATTTGAACTTTGGTGCTAAGAGGCCAGAACTGAAATTTCGACAACCTACAGCACATTTTCAAATTACTCAATCTTATAATAAAATGATTCTACATTGCTTATTAATAAGGTTGACTTTTCAATGTTGATTTATTATTGACTGCAAAATAAACGATGTTTCATAAAGACCGTTAATAAAAAAATAAATAAAGGTAGGTAGGTATGTCCTCACACTTTGGATGACAAAAAATAAGGATGGCATGTTAATTTTGCATGAAATGACTTACAGAAGGTTTGGAGTGTTTATTGTTCTTAAAGCGGCCATGGCCATATGCTTGAGCCTTTTGAATAAGCTCTTGAAAAATCTGATTTTATTCATTTGCTTGTCATAGACGTCTGATTTATTTAAGTATCTTAATAAATACACTGTTTAGTAAAAGGAGTGGGAATTTCATGACATAAATACCTAACCCAATACCCACCTACCATTTTTGCCTGACTGGAATCAGATTCACATCTCGCAAACACTTTCAAGGTCTACCTAGACGATGAGATGCGTAGATTTTTCTAGAAACCATCAGTGTTGGAAGTTGATCTAATAGGTAACTACCTTTCAGAGATTTTGTACAAAGACCGGTCAACAGGCATCTGTATGTACGTACCTATTCATAAAAAAATATTTCATAAACTTATTTCTCGTGATAATTATGTAAAAACTTATAGGTACGATATTATATCTCGTCGTAGGCTGTAACGCAGTTACTATGTCAGTGAACTTGCTGCTCATCTGTGAAATCAAATAAATTCTATTTAGAAAATGCTGGCTGACATACCAATAGGATTATTTTTTGTCTATAATATTCTGATTTGAATTCAGAATCTAACACGAAAAGTAGAATCTAGTAAGTAGGTACTATCGACAAAGTTTAAGCATGATCAGTTTTGAACACATTTCGTTTGCAAGCCGTAAGCGTAGTACCTCGCTCGCCCATTACATTGTTCTCCAATGAGACAAAACCATATTTTGGGACAAAGCCCTTTTTTTTGTTAAACTCTTTGTTTTAATTTTAATTGTTTTATGACTTAGACAGAAAAAAGTCTTTAACGATGTTTTACTGTAATACTATTGGTGGACGAAACCAAGTTACCCGCTACCCGCAGCAGGTAGCTGTCGGTCACTGCACACAAAATGCAGTCTTAAGGTGGTCATGCGTGAACTTTTTCGATAGTACCTATATTTATCATTAATTTTTTGTTTAGAGGATAGCTGCCGCCATGTTCGTTCAAGCGAACTTGGTTGTGCTGGTTTGCTCCTAGGTATATAAATCAATAAGTTTTGTAAATTGTAATACCTACCAAGATCCTCCATTTGTTACAAGTACAATAAATACTTCTGTATGACAACAGTCATAGTTTTCTTTACCAACCGTGTGACGTCACAGGAGAACCCTCTTACAGGCTTTTTTTTTAGAAAAAATATTATATCTTACCTCGGCCTCAGCAACAGTTAATAATAATAATATAATATTCTACCACATTCACACAGCGCCATCTAGTCCCAAATTAAGCAATTATATTTGCTTGTGTTATGGGTACTAAACAACTTATATACTACCTACTTAGGTAAATACTTTTTTTTTTTGTAAATACATACATATTATAGATAAATTACACCCAGACACAGAACAAACCTTTATGCTCATCACACAAAGATTTGTCCTGGGTGGGGATCGAACCCACGACCTCCGGCTTAGCAGTCAGGGTCACTAACCACTAGACCAACAGGCCAGTCAATTTTACAAATAGTTGTAAGAACGCAATGCCGATGTGCTGTAGGTAAGTAGATTTTTCTAACCTTCACTGTTCTATTGCTGGGCAAAAGCCTCTAGTTGTCTACAATTCTCTATTTTAGACTTAAATGATTAAAAATATTCAAGCCCATCATTATCTCCAATAAAAAAATAAATAACACCATAAACACCATACCTTTACGCCATAAACATGTTGTCATGGTAATTATTTTTTTAAGTCCCATGTCTTAATTAGAAGACACCGCGGCTTAATCAGTCCTACCATAAACATTGGCCAGTTTATCAAGAGCTTCTTCCCCTCCCTCGGTGGAAATAAAACGTTTGGTGAAAAGGGTGGGTCTATTGAGGACGGGAGGTCAATATAAATTGGCGTTGTAATGTGAGACTTCTTAGAATTTCGTTTGCTTTGTAGTCTATTGAGGGAACGCCGAAAGGGTTCGGATTGGGACAATTTTGTGTGTGGACTTGTTGATATGGAATAATAATAATTAAATAAGTTGACATGTAGTTTAAAAAAAAACAATGGATTATTTTTGTAAGTAATAGGTAATAGGTATACTTACCTAATTATCTACTACGGGTGAGAGAACCTATCTAGTACTAGGTCCTAGTATTCACCTAATACATAGCATCACGCCTTTTTTTCCCCGAAGGGGTGGGCAGAGGTGTTTCACACCCACACTTCACCAGCTATGTTTTGTCTCATGAAATACCTAGGGGGCGAGCCTATTGTCATCAACCGGGAACATTCGTTTACCTAACTCCGGGAAAATCTCAATTTCATGATAGAAAAAGCCCAATACCAATTTCACCCGACCCGGGAATTGAACCCAGGACCTCGTGCACAGCAGTCGTATAGGTAGGTACCTACACTTCCCGCTGCGCCACCGCGGCAGTTATTAGTTACGAGGCAGTATTCACCATTAGGTGAATACTGCCTCGTAACCTAGGTAACTACCTAAGGAACTTTACTGTGGTAGGTAGGTACTTGGTAGGTAACTTGGTAAGGTAGATACCTAGGTAGGTACTTGTGAACATCATAGGAAGATACAAGCTAAACGCAATTACGCAACTCATTAAATAAGTATAGGTAGGTAGGACCTACAGTCGATCACAAATATGCTTTAGGTAGGTAGGTACATACCTACCACTTTTGACAAAAAATTCCATCAAAATTAAAATTCAATAAGACTCAATGATGTCGTGGCATTGATGACAACTCGCTTGCCCGCTAGAATACTGTATTAACTCAAAAACTATAGGTACTTTTCAGAAGCGATTCAAGTAGATTCAAGCTTTTAATTAGGTAGGTAGGTAGGTACAAATTGTGATATTTTTATATTATAAACAATATTTTTTTATAATAGCATGGATTAGTCAATAGGTACTCTATCATTTATCATAAAGACACTGTGTGTTACCTACCTTTTTATGAAGGCCACTTGTGACTGTATTCTTGTATTAATTTTGACATAGGTAATACCTACAAGTACCTATTCTTCCGAGCAAGCAAACTGTCACTACCTATATAGGTAGGTAGGTACTGATGTCACTTAGGTACAAGCAATACTAGACATTATTATTCTGTGATATGCAAACGACATTAACTCTAAGGGTGGTAAAGAACTTTTATTGTCGACTATACCTAAATATAAATAATAAAAAAAGGATATGAAATAATTTCCATATTTACAAAACCAAGTAGGTAAAGCAAAGCCCAAGAATAAGTACCTACCTAAATAGACTATCGCCAAAACTACGAACGAATATCTCAAATACTCGCACATAAACATTGATCCGAACCGGAAGTGGTAACAGCCTACGGCGCGATACCGACCGGAAGTAGGCTTTCCCTCAACCCCCGCACGTACTCATATGAAATATGTACCATGCAGTAGATACTCAATGAAAATACCTATAGGTACCTATGGGATTTAGTCCTAAAATATATCGATGAGATTTTAATATCGATATCTACCTAGGTAGGTATTGCAAATTTTCTAAGTCTGAATTTCGACTTTAGATTACCTACCTAATCGGTTTTGATGTCGCTGTCAAAATGTTTGAAAAGTGACAGCGACCATATCTAAATTTCCTTACACTTGATAGCGACATCAAAACCGACCAATCGAATGTCGAAATTTAGAGTAGGTATAGGTACCTATAATAGGTAGGTAACTCTACCACACTACAAAGTTCATTCACCTCACTACGTTACAACAACCCCTATTCATTTCCTAATACTCGAATCGCAATTCCTAACTCAAATAGCAAAAAACTAAAGGCCGAATGTCACCAGCCACGTGACAAACAAACGAAGGCGTGTACGACATTAACCGATGTCACCACGATGTCATTGGGTGCGGGCGACGCGACGTCCCATTGGTTGACGATGTCGCGGGCGGTCGTGCGACATCGCCTATTGGTCACATTTGTCACTCAATGGGCGGGGCGTTCTGTTACATTTTTAAAATAAATAGAACCACGTGCTTAAAGATAGAATGCTTTCTTTTGAGATTATGTTGGTGTTTTATAAAAATATGTAGCCGTAGAAAATAAGACCGTTTAGGTTAACAGGGTTAGTGTTTTGTATGAGGTATCAAATTCAGACTTTTAAATTTTATCTAGATAGGTAGGTACCTAATAGTTTGTAAACAAGCACAATCTAATATATAAAATTCTCGTGTCACAGTTTTCGTTGCCATACTATATATACATAGGGTAGGTAGGTATGCTTTCATAAAACCATAAATTAAGTAGGTGGTACGAAGTTCGCCGGGACAGTTTGTTACCTATAAAATTAAATTGTTTACTTACCTTCAAAAATTAACTGCCTGTTCAACTTCTACTTAGGCATAAGGTAAGTACTTTCTTACCAGTTAGATTAGTAGTAGGTACCTACAAGAACATATTAGATAACAAGCCTAATTTCATAGTCTTAAAATAGCTAGGTACCTAGGTACCTATCATCCTAAAACAGCGACATTTGTAAGTACCTACCTACAATGACAATCTAGATGTCTAGGTAGGTACCTAAGTACTAAGAAAACTTAAACCCTATTTCACTACAGCAATAGGTACCTACCTACTGATAACCGTTTCAAAAGATAGTTGACAGAATTTTTATATTTTTCACATAAAATCTGTCACTTAGGTCACAGTTAGTTTATTAGACAAAAATTTAATTTACACACAGTTAATTTATCTAGGTACTACCTACTGGGAAAAGAGCCTGAATATAAAACAACAATATTTTTATAGGTACATACCTGCCTAGGTAGGTGCTGATATTTGAACCTATGAACCTACTGTGATTATATAGGTATCCATTTAAACATAATAACAAGCTGAATAGTCCTTTTCTTATTTTTTCAAAACTGTACGAAGGTAGGTACCTACTAAGCTGAGTTTTTCTGGCACAACGACAGGACGTCGGGGGTGTCGCCCTGCGGGGAGCGGGGGACGGTTGTATTGATCGCGTCGCGCGCACCCCGCGCCCGCCAAAAATTTGTTCTATACGTGTCACGTAGTCCTCGGGCATAGGTTGTGTAACATAGCACTTATGTCAAATGAGGCCATAGGTAAAACCTACCTATATTTTCAGTAGGTAAGTAGGTAGGTACATACCTACCTAAATACAATGCCTGTTATTAGGTATATAGGTATCATTTGCCTCAAATGCTCATGAAAATCAAAAATTCACAAAAATAGGTAGGTAGATAGAGGTAACCTACCTACAACTATTTCGTTAGATGGGTAGGTTTTAGTACTTAGGTACCTAGGTACCTACTTAAAAATATACTGAAAAATATACTGGGTAGGTACCTACCTAGCAGTGGCGTGCCTAGGGTTTAAGGATAAGGCAAGCCCGTTATACCTACCTACCTATGCTTTTTACCCGACTACTCTAGAATAGGCAGAAGGCTATTTTTGTACTTAAATATAATACAATGAAAAGTAAACAAACTTGACTGCGCTGGAAAGGCGATGGGTGTAATGTTTTTTATGGATTTTGTTCAATTTCTCTTACATGTTGATAGAGGGTCGCGCCGCGCGCCGCGCCGCCCCGCCAAAGCTCTTTGAAGGTACCTATGCTAGTGCTTGATTGAATATACCTAATAAAAAATCAGCATTGCATACATGCATACCTTCGGTGGCTTTGAAAAAAGCCCTTTGGTTTCCTTGAGTAAACGAAGATAGCTAAGTAAGTAGGTAGTTGACCCTTGCCTGACTATAAGAAAGGTACCTACCTACCTATAAGACTACCTATTATTTATATTCTAAATTGACTCGTCTGTCTTTCTTGAGAAATGACTTAATTACGTAAGAATAAAATGTTGGTAAACGTTTTAATTCTGCCAACAACTGCTTTTCAATAGCTATCATTGATATTATTTCTTAGATAAGTATGCATAGGTACGTTTAAAGAGATAAAAATGCGCGTTCAGCGAAGAACTACATAGCCGTAATAGTTACAACAACATTATGTTAACTTTATAAACTCGGGCAAGGCAACTTCGAGGTTATTCTCATTAATAAAATCAAATATAAACAAAGAACAAAGTTCAAAAATTTTACCTTTTCTTCGCCCATCAAAAGTTGAACACATTTTAATCCTCACAAGGAACAATAATTATTACTTGCATTGTTGTATGTCACTAAATACAAAAGAATCACTTTAAAATCTTACAATTAACAATTTTTAAAGTAAGTAAACATTAAAACCAAAACTTTTCGTCCTGTCAAACAAATGCACTGAGTGAAGTTAGTAGACGCGAGTACGCATGCGCGGCCGCGGCATTTCACTTCCATAGTCGACAACTTCATACATAAAGCCCGGCTTATAATTTCATACTGATTGATATATAAATTAACCTAGTTATATTTCAATCATCGACAGTTTCTCTATAGGTTAGAAAGAGAGATCCGACGGTGGTCAAAAGCCTCATAACAAGCCAGTGCGGGTGAGCGAGATAGAAAAAAAAGTTGTTGCGCGCAGCGCGCGCCTCTCTAACTCTCGTTCTCGCTTGATGCTTCATCACTCACCGAGTCAAATGTACTCTGTGCACTGAGTCACTGACTGCTCTCTCTCGCGCTTGGAAATAAGCGCGCGAATTTTAAAATAGATAATGGTTTGAATTAGATATTTTTGATCGTGCATTTTAATAGGGCAAGCCGGGCTTTTGGGCTTGTATGGACGTACCGCCACTGCTACCTAGGTATGTCATTGTGTATCTACGAACAATCTACCGATAGGTATAAGTACCTGTCTATTAGGTACCTAATAGGTAGGTGTTCTACACGGTTATAAACTTGCGTCCCAACAGTGACCTTGGAGGGAGCTTCGTTGCCATCCTCGTAGTTTGAATGAAATTTGGTTTACAACAGCCGGCTACACGGTTGGAATCCACCAAGGGCATCTCTGTGGAAGGCAGGTTTCCAACCATGTAGCACAGCTTTAATGCTTGAATTATGATAATGCTTTTATTTAGGTAAACAAGTATAATAAATAGGAGTAAAACTTACCTACCTGTTATTAAGTATAACTAATCTAATTAAACTATTAGGTATTTACAATAAAAACACGTTAAAATAATCCAAAACCATATTGTTAGTAGTCATAAACAATTAAACGAGTGCTCTCTGTCGGGTAGTTAATGTGGTTAGTTCGTCAGTCGGCCGATTGGCGGCGGCGTCGCCACCGGCGCGGCGCGACCTAGACTCGAACCAATCGACGATATTGAACTGTTTTATGGTTTGAGTCTTAGTGTCCGTGTGTTACACCGTAGCGTAGCGCAGGGGTAGGGAACCTTGGGATGGAATGAATATTGTCGTATTTTATTATTTATTAAACAAATATTAATATGGTGATGAAGTGCTATCGAACAATGTGGAGCGCCAGAGACTCAATTTCTTCTCTCAATTCCCTGTTGTTTCTATTTTCATCTCTATTTTACCTTTTCCTTTTCGGTAGGCAGCGGCTTGCTGGCAGTCAATGCTATGACAACGCCCAAAAAGGAGCAGAAGACATAATCACCCGCGAGTAGGTATGTAACGGTTGCACCCGTTGCAGGCTACGTCCTGCACGAATGCACCTCTTTTGACCACCTTTTGGATCTCTTTTGATTTCTTTTTAATTTACTTTTAATAATTTAAAATCCTAAATTAATACAAATTCAAATTCGAACCGAGTCTTCGTCGAAGCATCCGTCGAAGACTTGAGGCGTGCTTGAGGCTCATTACAATTTTAATTTCTAGTGCAGTGCACGCTATTCTGGTCATTTAAATTATAATACAATAAGTTTATAACAGTTTATAGTAACACTCAATTAATACTACCGAAGATCAGTTCTGTGTTTTATTTTGAGGGCCCCACGCCCTTCCCCATATAGGCGGATCTACTTCTATACTCTTGGCTAGCGCCCACTGGAGGGGACAGTGGAGACGCTAGAGGTATATCCAAATTTGGGTCGCATTTGCATTTATTTGTCACTTAGGCATTCATCAGGTTGTGTTCCGCTTGCTCGTATGTCACATACCTACAGTAATTAAAAAAACTTATCTACTAAAATTATTTATATAGTAGGTATAGTAGGTATATATCTATAGTAGGTAGGATGTATAACTTTCTAATTACTTATGGTATAGGTTAATATTTAATAATAATCTTTTACATCTTTGTAAATGTCAGTAGTTATACTTTAAAGCAAAGCGAAAAAAATTAAGCATTTATTTTAATTTACCACCGCTCATGGACGTTGGCAATGTTAGGGGCACAGCCAAGCCGCTGCCTACCTAGAGAGGATAGCTCTCTTTAAACCTCGTTTGAAGAAGGACATGTCATAACGCTCAGGAAATACCGCTGCAGGTAGTTCACCCAGTGATTGCGTTCATTTTTATGTGGTAGATAGGCATTTATCCACGAAAGGTAATGATGTTGATGCTTCATCATCATCATCATCATTGCAACCCATAAACGTCCCACTACTGGGCACGGGTCTCCTCCAAACAATGTGATGTTGATGATGCTTAAGTACCTATAAATAATGATAATCACTGTATATATAAGTAAACGCACTCATATGTTTAAATTCCAGACTTAGATACTCGATAGGTAATATCTATTAAGAATTTAACCATTAGATATTAAATAATAAAGTTAAACATACAAAATAATAAAAGTAAAATGATTCAAAATTACGCTTCGGTGTAATAGACATTCCGTGCCATACATTCATCAACTCATCGTTCTCGCAATGCATATAGAATTCGACCTTATCTCCTACAAACTAAAGATAACATTCCAATAACAAAAACATTTATTAAATACGATAGTAATTAGCCCAAGCACAGCGGCTGTGACATAAAACTTGTAATGGCGTTATTTTATGTTTTTCGATATACACATGTTTGTTCGTTTTGGTGTAGGTAAATGGTGCTTTCAAATTAGACTAAAGCAATGGGAATTCCTCTTTAGTATCATCTTCTTATCGTGTGGGCTTGAAGCAGACCCTGGTGTTGGAATTTATCAAGCCGTCCATAAGGCTTCCAACTTGACGTAACGACGTACATTCTCGAGAATGAAATAGCAACAAACGGTCACCCATCATGGACTGACCTTGCCGAACGTTGCTTAACCTCGACGATCGTAAAGAACATCTCCGAACCACAATGCTACAAGCGCCTCTTACTCTCTCAATGTTTCGTACTTTAAGAGGGTTCATACAGAAATCGATGAAATCAAGAGATTTCCACGTTCGCTACAGAATATGTCTTTATATGTAGCGAAGTAATTTTTGGCATACATAGACAACAGTTTTCTTGTCTAAAAAGTGTATTAAGAAAAACAGACTATTTATTATTAGTATTTTAGTTAGAACAGTTCTTTCGCACAGCGTTTTAAGAAATTCAACGAAACAAGCCTACTTTCTGATTCGCCAGGGACTAAAGTAATTGAAATTCATAGAAAAAAAAGCTTGTGTTAAGGTCTACATATAGTCCTTTAGTTAGTGTATTGAAAAAATATTTAAAATTTTCATTTTTTTATAACTAAAACTTAAAAACTAAAATTCTCAAAAACGTTGAACTTTGATCAAGTTTGATGAGAATTTTGGTATACTATATGTGTTTAAAAAGTAGATTTTTTTACATTTAATTATTAAGCAAGATGTTGTCATTCATAAATGTCCATAATATTTTCAAAATCCCTTTAGAAATATTTTAAAATGATTTTTGAAAAGAGCCTAAAAACGCCTTATATTTCGGCGCACAGGCCGTGAGAAATCAGTACCGGCTGAGGCTTTCTAGAGAGAGGACGTAACGCTTTGCTTCCCGCGCTCCCACTCCGATGTTTACGTAATATTTGTATATTTCAAGAGAGTTCAATACCAGTTGATACTTTGTTATGGAATTTTTTTTTTATTAAAGATCAAATTATTAACTTTGTTGTTTTTGGGCTGAGTGATACCAAAATCGATATTTGACGATCCCATTGGTCACTGGGCATAGTTCTGAAGTCAAAATAGTAAAAACGCCCACCATCTTGAACTTTGTTGTTTTAAGGCCGAGTGATACCGAAATCGATATCTGAGTATCCCATTACTCATTGGGCATAGTTCTGAAGTCAAAATTGTAAAAATGCCCGCCATCTTGAACTTTGTTGTTTTTGAGCTGTGATACCAAAATCGATATTTGACGATCCCATTGGTCACTGGGCATAGTTCTGAAGTCAAAATTGTAAAAATGCCCGCCATCTTGAACTTTGTTGTTTTTGGGCTGAATGATACCAAAATCCATATTTGACGATCCCATTGGTCACTGGGCATAGTTCTGAAGTAAAAATTGTGAAAATGCCCGCCATCTTGAACTTTGTTGTTTTTGGGCTGAGTGATACCAAAATCGATATTTGACGATCCCATTGGTCACTGGGCATAGTTCTAAAATCAAAATAGTAAAAACGCCCACCATCTTGAACTTTGTTGTTTTTGGGCCGAGTGATACCGAAATCGATATCAGACTATCCCATTACTCATTGGGCATAGTTCTGAAGTCAAAATTGTAAAAATGCCCGCCATCTTGAACTTTGTTGTTTTTGGGCTGAGTGATACCAAAAACGATATTTGACGATCCCATTGGTCACTGGGCATAGTTCTGAAGTCAAAATAGTAAAAACGCCCACCATCTTCAACTTTGTTGTTTTTGGGCTGAGTGATACCAAAATCGATATTTGACGATCCCATTGGTCACTGGGCATTGGGCATAGTTCTGAAGTCAAAATAGTAAAAACGCCCACCATCTTGAACTTTGTTGTTTTTGGGCCGAGTGATACCGAAATCGATATCAGACTATCCCATTACTCATTGGGCATAGTTCTGAAGTCAAAATTGTAAAAATGCCCGCCATCTTGAACTTTGTTGTTTTTGGGCTGAGTGATACCAAAAACGATATTTGACGATCCCATTGGTCACTGGGCATAGTTCTGAAGTCAAAATAGTAAAAACGCCCACCATCTTCAACTTTGTTGTTTTTGGGCTGAGTGATACCAAAATCGATATTTGACGATCCCATTGGTCACTGGGCATTGGGCATAGTTCTGAAGTCAAAATAGTAAAAATGCCCGCCATCTTGAACTTTGTTGTTTTTGGGCTGAGTGATACCGAAATCGATATCTGACTATCCCATTACTCATTGGGCATAGTTCTGAAGTCAAAATTGTAAAAATGCCCGCCATCTTGAACTTTGTTGTTTTTGGGCTGAGTGATACCAAAATCGATATTTGACGATCCCATTGGTCACTGGCCATAGTTCTGAAGTCAAAATAGTTAAAACGCCCACCACTATGCCCAATGAGTAATGGGATAGTCAGATATCGATTTCGGTATCACTCAGCCCAAAAACAACAAAGTTCAAGATGGTGGGCGTTTTTACTATTTTGACTTCAGAACTATGGCCAGTGACCAATGGGATCGTCAAATATCGATTTTGGTATCACTCAGCCCAAAAACAACAAAGTTCAAGATGGCGGGCATTTTTACAATTTTGACTTCAGAACTATGCCCAATGAGTAATGGGATAGTCAGATATCGATTTCAGTATCACTCAGCCCAAAAACAACAAAGTTCAAGATGGCGGGCATTTTTACAATTTTGACTTCAGAACTATGCCCAGTGACCAATGGGATCGTCAAATATCGATTTTGGTATCACTCAGCCCAAAAACAACAAAGTTCAAGATGGCGGGCATTTTTACAATTTTGACTTCAGAACTATGCCCAATGAGCAATGGGATAGTCAAATATGTATTTCGGTATCACTCAGCCCAAAAACAACAAAGTTGAAGATGACGGGCATTTTTATAATTTTGATTTCAGAACTATGCCCAATGAGCAATGGGATCGTCAGATATCGATTTTTGAGTCGATCAGCCCAAAAACAACAAAGTTCAAGGTGGCGGACATATTCACCACTTTGACCTCAAATAGTCATATTCATCATCATCATCATATCAGCCGCAGTTATTATTGAGAAATTAATTGTTAGTCTAATATAAAATTAATTGTATTTTTCTTTCTTTCTAATAAAATTGCATTTTAATTGTTTATAGAATACAATACTAATATAATTTAATTTGAAATTTTATCTTATCCAACTTTAACAAAATACGAGGTTTAAAAATACCAAACTCACTAGTACGCGCTATATTGTTGTACCACACAGCATTAGAGAAGTGTGCATGTTTCGGCTATGTGTGCGTGATTTAAAAACCTATTTGCGAGCAACCAAAATCGATATTTGACGATCCCATTGGTCACTTGGCATAGTTCTGAAGTCAAAATTGTAAAAATGCCCAGTGACCAATGGGATCGTCAAATATCGATTTTGGTATCACTCAGCCCAAAAACAACAAAGTTCAAGATGGCGGGCATTTTTACAATTTTGACTTCATAACTATGCCCAGTGACCAATGGGATCGTCAAATATCGATTATGGTATCACTCAGCCCAAAAACAACAAAGTTCAAGATGGCCGGCATTTTTACAATTTTGACTTCAGAACTATGCCCAGTGACCAATGGGATCGTCAAATATCGATTATGGTATCACTCAGCCCAAAAACAACAAAGTTCAAGATGGCGAGCATTTTTACAATTTTGACTTCAGAACTATGCCCAATGAGTAATGGGATAGTCAGATATCGATTTCGGTATCACTCAGCCCAAAAACAACAAAGTTCAACATGGTGGGCGTTTTTACTATTTTGACTTCAGAACTATGCCCGGTGACCAATGGGATCGTCAAATATCGATTTTGGTATCACTCAGCCCAAAAAAAACAAAGTTCAAGATGGCGGGCATTTTTACAATTTTGACTTCAGAACTATGCCAAGTGACCAATGGGATCGTCAAATATCGATTTTGGTATCATTCAGCCCAAAAACAACAAAGTTCAAGATGGCGGGCATTTTTACAATTTTGACTTCAGAACTATGCCCAGTGACCAATGGGATCGTCAAATATCGATTTTGGTATCACTCAGCCCAAAAACAACAAAGTTCAAGATGGCGGGCATTTTTACAATTTTGACTTCATAACTATGCCCAGTGAGCAATGGGATCATCAAATATCGATTATGGTATCACTCAGCCCAAAAACAACAAAGTTCAAGATGGCGAGCATTTTTACAATTTTGACTTCAGAACTATGCCCAATGAGTAATGGGATAGTCAGATATCGATTTCGGTATCACTCAGCCCAAAAACAACAAAGTTCAACATGGTGGGCGTTTTTACTAATTTGACTTCAGAACTATGCCCGGTGACCAATGGGATCGTCAAATATCGATTTTGGTATCACTCAGCCCAAAAAAAACAAAGTTCAAGATGGCGGGCATTTTTACAATTTTGACTTCAGAACTATGCCCAGTGACCAATGGGATCGTCAAATATCGATTTTGGTATCATTCAGCCCAAAAACAACAAAGTTCAAGATGGCGAGCATTTTTATAATTTTGATTTCAGAACTATGCCCAATGAGCAATGGGATCGTCAGATATCGATTTTTGAGTCGATCAGCCCAAAAACAACAAAGTTCAAGGTGGCGGACATATTCACCACTTTGACCTCAAATAGTCATATTCATCATCATCATCATATCAGCCGCAGTTATTATTGAGAAATTAATTGTTAGTCTAATATAAAATTAATTGTATTTTTCTTTCTTTCTAATAAAATTGCATTTTAATTGTTTATAGAATACAATACTAATATAATTTAATTTGAAATTTTATCTTATCCAACTTTAACAAAATACGAGGTTTAAAAATACCAAACTCACTAGTACGCGCTATATTGTTGTACCACACAGCATTAGAGAAGTGTGCATGTTTCGGCTATGTGTGCGTGATTTAAAAACCTATTTGCGAGCAACCAAAATCGATATTTGACGATCCCATTGGTCACTTGGCATAGTTCTGAAGTCAAAATTGTAAAAATGCCCAGTGACCAATGGGATTGTCAAATATCGATTTTGGTATCACTCAGCCCAAAAACAACAAAGTTCAAGATGGCGGGCATTTTTACAATTTTGACTTCATAACTATGCCCAGTGACCAATGGGATCGTCAAATATCGATTATGGTATCACTCAGCCCAAAAACAACAAAGTTCAAGATGGCCGGCATTTTTACAATTTTGACTTCAGAACTATGCCCAGTGACCAATGGGATCGTCAAATATCGATTATGGTATCACTCAGCCCAAAAACAACAAAGTTCAAGATGGCGAGCATTTTTACAATTTTGACTTCAGAACTATGCCCAATGAGTAATGGGATAGTCAGATATCGATTTCGGTATCACTCAGCCCAAAAACAACAAAGTTCAACATGGTGGGCGTTTTTACTATTTTGACTTCAGAACTATGCCCGGTGACCAATGGGATCGTCAAATATCGATTTTGGTATCACTCAGCCCAAAAAAAACAAAGTTCAAGATGGCGGGCATTTTTACAATTTTGACTTCAGAACTATGCCAAGTGACCAATGGGATCGTCAAATATCGATTTTGGTATCATTCAGCCCAAAAACAACAAAGTTCAAGATGGCGGGCATTTTTACAATTTTGACTTCAGAACTATGCCCAGTGACCAATGGGATCGTCAAATATCGATTTTGGTATCACTCAGCCCAAAAACAACAAAGTTCAAGATGGCGGGCATTTTTACAATTTTGACTTCATAACTATGCCCAGTGAGCAATGGGATCATCAAATATCGATTATGGTATCACTCAGCCCAAAAACAACAAAGTTCAAGATGGCGAGCATTTTTACAATTTTGACTTCAGAACTATGCCCAATGAGTAATGGGATAGTCAGATATCGATTTCGGTATCACTCAGCCCAAAAACAACAAAGTTCAACATGGTGGGCGTTTTTACTAATTTGACTTCAGAACTATGCCCGGTGACCAATGGGATCGTCAAATATCGATTTTGGTATCACTCAGCCCAAAAAAAACAAAGTTCAAGATGGCGGGCATTTTTACAATTTTGACTTCAGAACTATGCCCAGTGACCAATGGGATCGTCAAATATCGATTTTGGTATCATTCAGCCCAAAAACAACAAAGTTCAAGATGGCGAGCATTTTTACAATTTTGACTTCAGAACTATGCCCAATGAGTAATGGGATAGTCAGATATCGATTTTGGTATCACTCAGCCCAAAAACAACAAAGTTCAAGATGGTGGGCGTTTTTACTATTTTGACTTCAGAACTATGCCCAGTGACCAATGGGATCGTCAAATATCGATTTTGGTATCACTCAGCCCAAAAACAACAAAGTTCAAGATGGCGGGCATTTTTACAATTTTGACTTTAGAACTATGCCCAGTGACCAATGGGATCGTCAAATATCGATTTTGGTATCACTCAGCCCAAAAACAACAAAGTTCAAGATGGCGGTCATTTTTACAATTTTGACTTCAGAACCATGCCAAGTGACCAATGGGATCGTCAGATATCGATTTTAGAATTCATCAGCCCAAAAACAGCAAAGTTAATAATTTGATCTTTAATAAAAAAAAATTCCATAACAAAGTATCAACTGGTATTGAACTCTCTTGAAATATACAAATATTACGTAAACATCGGACCGGGAGCGCGGGAAGCAAAGCGTTACGTCCTCTCTCTAGAAGGCCTCAGCCGGTACTGATTTCTCAAGGCCTGTGCGCCGAAATATAAGGCGTTTTTAGGCTCTTTTCAAAAATCATTTTAAAATATTTCTAAAGGGATTTCGAAAAAATTATGGACATTTATAAATGACAACATCTTGCTTAATAATTAAATGTAAAAAAATCGACTTTTTAAACACATATAGTGTACCAAAATTCTAATCAAACTTGATCAAAGTTCAACGTTTTTAAAAATTTTAGTTCTTAAGTTTTAGTTATAAAAAAATGAATATTTCTAATATTTTTTCAATACACTAACTAAAGGACTATATGTAGACCTTAAAACAAGCTTTTTTTTCTATGCATTTCAATTACTTTAGTCCCTGGCGAATCTGAAAGTAGGCTTGTTTCGTTGAATTTCTTAAAACGCTGTGCAAAAGAACTGTTCTAACTAAAATACTAATAATAAATAGTCTGTTTTTCTTAATACACTTTTTAGACAAGAAAACTGTTGTCTATGTATGCCAAAAATTACTTCGCTACATATAAAGACATATTCTGTAGCGAACGTGGAAATCTCGTGATTTCATGGATTTCTGTATGAACCCTCTTAATATGAATTATTTTTGAGAGATTTTTATTATCAATAGGTTTAAATAATATTTGTCTTATTTTTCATTTATATTGCTCGACTTCATCGTCATCATGACATCATCAGCATCTCATCACTGGTAGGCTCGGGTCTCGCTCTTCTTTATCTAGCTGAGAGGGTTTAGGCCATAATCCACACACGCTAATCTAGTTCAGGTTGATAGATCAGACATATCCTTAGAATTTCTTCTAGGGAAGGCATCCACATAGGGTTTCTTCACGATGTTTTCCTACGCCTTTTTAAGTAATCTAATAAAAATCAAAATATTTATTTATATATTCTTTATTGTACACCACGTAAACATTAGATACAGATTTAGAAAAAGGGTACAAAATGTAGGCACAATGGGCGGTCTTACCGCTAATAGCGATCTCTTCCAGACAACCTTATAAAAAAAAAAAAATATTATCAGGAAAAAATTTCCCATAGGTAGATAAATAGATACCTACCATAAAAACGAACTGAAACTGTGTAGTTAACACAAAATTATAAAACTACTTACTTCACTTTGCACTTCGTTGTGTGGTCAGGTGGTATTTAGCCCCGAAAGCGGCAGAACACAACCACCAAATTTTTCTTTCTTATTTTCTTTATTCAACATTAAACCTAGCCTACCTTTTGCTAACTATCTCATCATGGAATAAACTGCAGAAAATTGCTAACAGGATATAAATACAAACCTAAATATCCACGCTTATTGTTCACACCATGACCTACTTTACTCGGTCGAATAAATCTTCTCGTGATTCATAGAGGGAGTTCAGGGAGTATATCCACCGCGGGCCCGCGTGGTCAGCCATTCTTCCTCCACGGTTATTTGTGAGAGATTTTGTTGTTGCCTTACAGAGACAGATAGAACATTATTTTGGAAATATTTATCTATAACATCATACATTCGCGTTTTTTGGCCCTTAGGAATTGTATTTACTCTCTTTTATATCTTAAAATTAAATAATAATAATAATAATAATAATAAACATTTAATTCAGATTCTCATCCATAATTTGTTAGTAACAATTTTCCTTAAAATACTATGTTAATAAAATAAAATAAAATAATATATAATTAACACAATTAAAAATTAAATTTACATAATATATAACACACACACACACACATAAAATCCCAATAATTATTATTAAAATTTAATAAAATAAAATAAATAAATAAAAATACAAACATTAATTTAAGTACCTGCCAGCCTCACCGCCGCTATGCCTGCGGTTCCAGTGCCACTGAAAAGGACAGTCTGGCCTACCTCCAATTATCTTCAGGATGCTGTTGTTGCTCCGGCGAACTCTTTGCATCAGAGAGGCTGATCTCTTGCGCATGATAGCCTCAAAGCTATCAGTATGAGACTCCGCGAACATGCCTGACGCACTACAGAATCGCCGGAGCCCCAAAAGCACCCGGAAGGCGTTATTATACTGAACGCGAAGAGCGTTATAGGCCCTCTGCGTATATGTAACCCACAGGCTGCACGTGTAGAAGGTTTGGCAGAATGATTTAAAGAGAGTGACCTTCACTTCTCTTGTACAACGTGCAAACCTGCGAGCCAGCATATTACATCGGACCGACAACGCTCTCCGCTCCCTCTCGATATCCTCATCATCGGTGAGGTTCTCTGTCACTATGTGACCGAAGTATTTAAACTTTTGTACTCTATTGAGTGCTACTCCATATAGGTACACAGGGGGTACTGTTCTACGCTTCTTTGCGCCTACCTGGAACACCATGACGACACTCTTTTTTATATTATATAAGAGTCCATGTGCTACCGCGTATCTCTCACATATCCCTAGCAATTTCCTCAATGCATCGATCGAGGGGCTGAGCAGACACATGTCGTCTGCATATGATAAACTGTTAATAATATTACCATCAATAGAACATCCATTAAAGAGAGTTTCAAATAAATATTTTCATAGGTATAAGTATCTATTTTTTATAGATTTGCCGCAATTCCATAACACAAGCAAATATAATTGCTTACTTTGGGACTAGATGGCGTTGTGTGAATGTGGTTGAATATTATTATTATTTATTATTAATTCCAAGTAGGTATTAATATCGGGCTCTATGTGTAATGCCTAAATCGTATAGGCAGCTATTTACTTTTAGGGAGCATCTTACCGTATACAATAAATACCTATAAAAAGAACAAAATCAGTAAGTATACATATTTATTAGTATTGACCAAAAGCGATTCAAAACATGGCACTATCTTGGCATTAAAAACTTATCATGGTACCTGAGTAGATAGAAATTATTGTGCAAAAACGTTAGGTATTCTAACCGTGCTAACTCCCTACCAAAACATATTACCGACATAAAATTTTATGTAATACTTTTTGGTAGGTATTATTATTTTGTGAGTAAGTACTTACCAACTCACAAAAAATAATACGTTATTACAAACAGTAAGGTACGATTCAGACCAACCGGCTCGCATCGGCCCGCGCCGGGCGGCATTTTACAATGCGTTAAAGAACATTGAAATGTATCAACAGTAATTACAGTTCATATTTGCATGCAACTTACGCATAGTTACCTCCGTCGGCACCCCGCGACGCGCGACGGCCGACCGGCTCCGACCGGCTCCGACCGGCTGCCGTCGGGTCCGCTCGGAGCCGGTCGGCCGTGTGTCGTACGGAGATTACGGTGCAGCAACAGCTAGCGAATCATTCAAGTTGTGTTCTTCAAGCGATATTTTAAATAATATTTCACTTTACGTCTACGCGGCGCAAAGAGAGCGGCACTTCTGGGCGCTTGCAGTGCGTACGGATTCCAGCGGACGCTGTCGGCTGCCGCGGCACGCGTACGGCTCCGTTCCGATGCGTCGCGACGCGAGCCGGTTGGTCTGAATCGTACCTAAGTTATTAAAAAGCAGATGCATTCGCCACCTGAACGGAACAATGGAGTAACTCATCATAATAGGTAGTAATGCCACTACTGCCCAACGACACTATAAAACACTCAGCAAGCTGTACTTATGATAGGTAGGTATGACACATTCAAATAAAAATCGATTGTTATTTTTAATTGGCAACTTTTTGATTTTAACGTCATGTCTATTTATTAAAATTACAGAGTAATTAATTACATCCTATGTAATCATATGAAAACCAACTAAGTAGGTCCATATTTACTTTTAAAATTTCGCGTTGCATGATAATATTTATTGATTTAAAACGGGAGATTATAAGTAGGTCCAAATGACTATGATAGGATAATAAAACTAGCTGTTCGCTCCCATCGTTCTTTGTTTGGGTACTGTGTAGCTCCTATTGGCCGTAGCGTGATGTTATATAACGTATAGCCTTCCTCGACAATAATGAACTATCCAAAACAAAAATAATTTTTCAAATAGGACTAGTAGTTCCTGAGATTAGCGCGTTCAACCCAACAAACAAACTTTATAATATTAGTATAAATTATTAGGATAAGGCCTAGGCTTATTTGGAATTCATTTACAAACCTATTTATTTAGATGCCTAACTATAAACGTACTATACTTTCATAATAAATAAAAACTCACATACACATGTCGTGTCTTTGTCTTCTCCCAAAAATAACTCTTAGATACATAATACTATCCCGGAAACTCTCAATCTATTAACAAAAGGTTCTCTATAAAGTAATCCTTTTTGCTCCAATATCATTAAGCTATTCAATAAGCGATGACGTGAATGATATATCCTGCGACACAAAAGAGGTCCGTTAGACGCATTAATATTACACCAACAACTATTCTATTTCCCTTTTTTATGCTGACAACACCAAAATTTCAAATGTCACGCCTCGTTCATCGGCTGCGCGGGAAAATAAACGAGACCTTTTTTTGGCGCCAGAAAAAAGTTTATTTAAGTTTGGAACATGTTTGGATTGATGCCGTTATATCCTGATGTTAGTTTTGATTGGCTTGCTATTTAATTTATGATTATGTGTGTAGTGATAGGTTAGGTATGTTCTACATGTTTAATGGCGCGGACATCACGACATCACCATTAAAATCGGCAATCTGATCGATAATAATATTGATAGGATGACCGCAAGATCACTTTTTTAATTGGTAAGGTCCCACTGTCCTGTTCTCGTGTGAACGCCAGATTAAATGACCTCTAGTCCGGTTTTAAGGCGGCACAATCATAGCAGACTATTATTTTATAATATACATCTATAATTATAATCAGATCTCTACGTAACACCTAATAATAATCTATGAACAATTATCGCTACGCAATACATTGCCACTCTTCCGAACAGGCCTACGGAGTAACCCTGCAGCCATATTAAACTACCTCAACAGTGTTGTGTAGAGCACCTGCAGGTGAATAGTGGTGTCCATAGCTCTTGGGGGAGGGAAAGGATTTTGAAGGATCGGCATTACATGCTTCTGTTGTTGGCCTTCGTAGGATATGGTAACCGTCTACTAACAGCGGGACGTCAGTTTGGTAACCACGATGGTGTGTGGAATAAAAAAGAGGTATTCATAAAGTTAAAGGTCTTTGTTAAATTGCAAGGATGTTAATATTAATGCATTATTGTGAATCACAAATTTAAAAAAAAAGAACATTTTTTAATCTACTACATCACCCAACAGACAAAACAGCATGACAAACAAAACCGGGAGCCCAAACTAGTTTAATCTCACAATGAATTGTGACCATATTATGTTTTATTTTTTATCACTGGTAACACCAGACATAATTGAGTTTTTGACAAACAATACCGGGTGAAATTGGCCCTTTTATTATGGTTCCTTTAAAGGAGTCCCTATGTTGTTTCTGATTTTAAATTCGATATAGTTGATTGTCGATTTATGAGAAGATCAAAAGATATTTCTTATTTTAAAAGAGTATGTTTAGTCACGATTATAATAGAAAGTAAGTAGGTGTATTATTAATACATTTGTCGAAGTAGGATACGTAAAGGTTAAATCTTAAAAGTAGTATTTGACTCCCTTTTCGATTTCTTGTTGAGATGTAATTTATTATACGTATATAAATCGGCTGACAATGCAATATTATTATAGATCTGATACTACTCTAAACTGAACGTATTTAATAGTATAAATAGCCCAGTGACTTAGGACAGGCTTTATTCCTCTAGACTAGAACTCTACTTACTGCTAGAACATAAAAAAATGTGTTTAATAAAATCTTATTCCTCTTATGAAAATATCATTGAAATAGTATCCATATCCTACCGTAACACGGGAGTACAGGGTTCCCATCACACAACCGCCTGTGGCCGAAACAAGGCGCATAATTACGAACATCACATTTACGAATGTAAATGCGCTGTGTACCCATCATAAATCATATTGCGGTCATCTGCCGCCCGCGGCGGGATGCCCAAGACGACCAGCTTGGAAAGAACCTTATTTGCCCTAATATCGGATGAAATAAGATGAAAACACTTTCCGGACTTTGGTTGACAAAATTGTTACTTTAAAAAAATCAGTCCTAATCTTTTTTTGGTTTAATGCCTTAAAATGGAAAACGGGATCTTTCGTCGATTTATACCACGAGCTGTTCACCCCACGGAATTAATCTGGAAGGATCATTGTTGAAGTCGTCGTTCCATACAATTTTCCATTGTTCGCTGGTATGTAGGTAATAACAATTTCAAAAATTGTCGTTGTTATTCTTGTCACTTGATGCTTTTTTTTTTAAATTCAACTTTGGAACTGTTAATGGAAATTGCTATTTGCAGTTATTTAGTATTTTTGATAAAGCCCGCAATTTTATTAACATTATACTATTAATTAGGTATGGAGATCTGATTTATCACACTTGGGTGGATTTCTCAAGTGCAGAAGGTGATAGACGACTTAGCGGTCACTTAGTGTCAAATTGCGGAAACAGCCAAACCCCAGCCTTTTTAAATAAAAAGAACATTGCTTACCTGTACCTGTTGCCACCTAAGAAATAAACCCCTCTAACCCCAGCATGGCAACTTCTCTCTTCCCACTCATTGAACTAAGCCTGAAGACTAGTACTAGTTCATGGCAACAAAATATAATTTTCTTTAAAATAAAATATGTGATTTAAATACTTAAAAATTGGTTAACGTAAGCCACCCTACAGCTCAATATACACCGGTCAGCTTTTAAATGTGTATCAACGTGTGTTCGTTTTTTAAATCGAGCGAGCTGACAGATGCACGTAGTGTTGCCATGTGCACCGTTTGATATTGAATTTATTGTGCTGGTAACATTTTGATAATAAGGAGGGTCGATATGTATTAATGTTTTGAATGAGGCTTTAATAAATCGGTTGGGTGATAGATGACTGTTTGAGACAGTGATTAGTTTTAAGTGTGTGAGTAACATAACATATTGAATATTGAACCATTATACGTTGTACGAAGTTATTAATAATATTTAAGTTTTGCTCAATAGTACCGCGCAGCTACTTAAGTTAGCTAATATGCCATATTGTAGAATACGCCTATATTTAAGTACTACTACTTAGTGCACTAAAACGTAGCATCGGACCTCTTACTTTGAAGGAATAGGCAGAGGGGTATCAAATCTCACATTTCGGTATCTTTGGTCCCATGTAGGTAATCAATAAGAGGTGACACTGTTGCCATTCATCGGGCGTATTTCTAGACTCCAAGCTAATAATGAAAATTTTAAGACAGAAAAAAATAAATTCCCCGCTTTGGGGATCGAACCCGGGGCCTATCTACTTTAAAATAAAATCTAATGTTCCTACAGTAGTACCTACTTACGAGTGAGTCGTGTACCAAAAAAGAAGATATTTTCCTATCGTAGATTACGACTATTCCAAATATAAATTTCCAACAAGGCAAGTGCGTAATTTCTAGACCCAACTGAAACAAGAATTTCGTTACAATTAGATTTCTCACTGGCAAACCTTCCGTTCACATATGGTTAAACAAAGATTGACTTCGATAAGTTAGTTCCGCGAACCCCTTGTTACTTGTTACATCACGTCCGTGTCCGCCTGATGACAGTTGCGCGAATGGACTTCGTTTGAACATCGAACGTAGCGTTGGAATTTAACGTTGATTGAAAATTGTGTGGCCGCTATTCTGTTTTTATTTTTATTTATTTTAATTCAAACTTTTTTGTTTTTATTTGTAATTTCAAATAAAAAATTGGGTCCATTCCTATTAGAATTAAGAAAGACATCTTAAATATTTGAATTTTAGAATCCTTCAGTCATGAATAAAAAATTAAACCAACAGTTCCCTAGTGATAAGTAAGTAGATACCTACCAAAATTCCTCTTATACCTAACAGTTCATACTTAATTTAACATATTAATACGTAGAGTAATAGTACTTAGGTACAAGTTTGAATATCCTTATTAAAAAATCTTTTAATTATATATTTATAGATATGTCTAATCGGTATTTCTTAGTACGTATCTTGGGTCTCAACAAATTATAGTTATCAATTCGATTTTATGTGATCAGATCACAAAAGCAAAACGTAATAAAAAATGTAGGTATAATATAGCCGCCATATTAAAGTTCGAACGAAAAACTTTCATTAAGCGAGGTTGTCCTGTCAAAGTTAACAATCAGATAACCGATTACCTTAAGCCTGCCTCACACCGTCAGATATACTTGCACTTACTCAGACTTGTACAAGTCTAAAACAACACAAAATTGCGCTAACTCTCCCCAGACACGTTACGGTAGACTTGAACAAGTGTGAGTTTATGCAATATACTTTAACGTGTGTAGCGGGCTTTATGAACAGAGCCTCGATAATTAAAATCAATATCTGAAGGGACTAATTTATTGCGTCCTCGTATATAGAGATACAAATCTTTCATTTCGATTTTGGAAATTGAACTTTGTTATAAAGACAAAGAAATTATTTTATTTGGTGAATTTCGAGCTTTGACGTTCTAAAGCTAGTTTAAAATTTAAAAAAAAGATAATAATTTACTTACCTATGTTAAATTAAAAACATAAATGTTTGTGTAGGTATAGATGTATATAATATCATAGGAACATAAAGAACGACGACTAATTTCAAACATTCAAACATTAGGGATGGTGCACACGTCAGAGTTTTGAAGTATTCTAACCCTCTGATTGCTGCCGTGTTTATTTTTGGATGTATAAGCGCTAGAAGTGACATATAATACATATTGAGTTTACCATTTTATTAGAACTCTAGGTTCGTTAATCTTTATTCCCAATCATATATATTTAAGTTCATAAAATTGACATTTCCGATTTTACGTAGGTATCTAATTTTAGAATTCGATTTTTTTTGTTTTAAATTGTTCGCATAATTTTCTTACAATATTAGCCGAGGGCTTTTTGTTCGCTTTTTCCAGCAATTAAACAAAATTGTAACTCGTAGCATACATTGGATAGTTTCATTGCTTTATAAGACAACCACGTTAAGTTAATTTTGTAATTCTTAGCTACCATTGATATACCTATAATAATATAATTGTTTAATGAATAGATACGATATATTTTTACCATTTAGAAAACAGTTGAACCGTACAGTTATAGACTGAAGATAGAAATTGCCAGATAGACAAATTTTAAATTAGTTATAGTATTTAGTTTGTTGGTCTCGTAGTCTGTGACAATTCCAAAAATGTGGGTTAGGTCGAATCCCACGCTATTTGTATTTCCTACGTAGGACAAAATTTTCACAGCTTACTTATAGTAGCACTGTGTGGGGGTGCATTTTGTGACCACTAATGTAATTATGTAATAATTATGTAAAGTCTTCCACAAAACGCAATTTGTTCGTTATTCGTTCGTTATTTAAAAAATATGTCTATTTTAAAATTGGAACGAACACATCTAGTTTCCAAATCTCCAACCCTTCCCAACTAATAAAGCGGGAGGTTCACGTGCGTTTTTTATTTGCGTCGATCAAATTCTAGGGGTGGATGTTTGGTCGTGCGATCAAGCGGCAGCGACAAAACGGACCTCTTGATTACTGGGACTTTTAATTGACGAGGATTTGGGAGGCAGGGTTCTCCCCTGAGTCCCGGTCGTCAATTTATTAGTACATAAATGAGTTATTTTATATAGCAAAGTACGTGTCGTCGTTAAATTTTTTTGTTATATTTTTGATTTACTCTTTTCATTATAACCTATGTCACTTTTTAATTATACAGCTTTTCTATTTCTTTGCAATAACAATCATTTCCTAATTAAACCCATTACACTTGCCCAGTACACTGCTTCAATTGCTTAGTTCTTAACCACAAGTGCAACATGCAAACAAAATTCATTATGATCAAAATTAATTATTAATTTTTATTTCTACACAAGCAGCTATAGTTAAACTCGCCTCCAGTCACAAAAGTCTTAACAATGCTGGCTAAGTGTGTGTAGTGGACCTCTGCTTACCGCTTCGGCGAAAAGGCGTAATGCTAGTTTTTCTATAACCGCAAGTTTGAAGTAAAAAAGTCGATAGTCTCAAGCAGATGTCATATTTCATTACGTATCATTAAAGATGTTAAACGTTTTAAAATTAAACTTACTTTGTCTGCTGTCACCATTTAAGGCTAATAATAACATGTTAGTTGTTATTAGGTACTTCGCCTTTTATTAATCAGCTGAAAGTTATGACGTACTATAAATTTACTTTTCTAGATAGTTTCTTTAGTAAACATAATTTTATCTTAGTCCTATCACTAAGCACTTCTTCTTCTTTTTCTTCTTCTTATCGTATGGGCTTGAGGCAGACCCTGGTCTTGCAATTTATCAAGTTGCCCATAAGGCTTCTAACTTTACTTATCGACTACCACATTAAGTAGTAACCGGAACCAACGGCTTTACGTGCATTCCGAAGCACGGAGACGCCCAAGAATGAAATTGCCACAAACGGTCACCCATCATGGAATGACCTAGTTGAACGTTGCTTAACCTCGATGATCGTAACGAACATCTCAGTACCTCAATGCTACGAGCACTAATTAGGTTTAAGACCGAGTACAGAATTTAGTATGTACCTAACACATTTTGCAAGCACCAAATTTTTATATTAAATACTATTTTGTAATAATAGTTAAATAGTACCTATAAATCCTACAAATATTATAAATGCGAAAGTTTGTAAGAATGTTTGGATGTTTTTTACCAGTAAACGAAAAAACCACTGAATAGACTGAAAGTAAGGCGGAGAAAAATCTGCCATCTTATAGCTATTTCTGCTTCCTCTACCTAAACCGTTAGTGTTACATGAAGACAATGTATCGAGGAATTTTTACTCTTAAATAGTTATAAAAAAAGTCCGCGACAGCATATGCCTATCTTTTATGTGGAAGTCGTTATTGAGAAAATAGTGAGCCAGAAATACTTAGGTACCTACATTTAAATCGGATACTGCATTTAAAGTGAAAAATTTCATGGTATTAAATTAATTCCTAGGAATACCTAGTACCTACATATATAGGTACACCATAGAAGTTCATCATTCTCTTTAACAACATAACATAAACACACCAAACTCCACAAAAACAAACTTCCATTTATATACGACAATGCAAAACGGAGTTGTGGGGAAACTCCAATAAAGAACGATAATCTAGCTTGAAATCACCCGGCCTCAGCCAATTTGTGCGACAATAAAGCAATTTGACGACAAGACGCGCGACACTTTGATTAATTGTCGGTGTCGGCGCCAGTGTCGCGATGTCGCCGCCGCGGTCGAACGTGTGAACTATGCCTTATGACGGCTATGTTCACAAATTGTTTGTAATTTTGTTTTCAATTGTGTTTTGTTTTGGTGACGTTCCCGCGTTGCGTGTTCGGTTGATGAGGTGTAATTGAAATTTAGAATCCCTTTATTTTGTTGACATGTGAAGTTTACAGTCATTGCCGCGCACTAGGTACTTGTGCCATATTTGTCACCGTAACTTTTATAATAACAGGCACTTGTTAGGTATAATTATAATGACAATAACGGCACAGAGGACACACGATCGATGTGCAAATATTCGCACTAGGCTCTCTGACCTGAATAAGTCCAAAAGTAAAGTCAAGTCATGTATTATTAATTAAAAACATGTAGGTACATAGTACCTATCTACTAAAAACCAACCGTAAAACCGGTACGCACCATCTTTCTTTCCATTTAATAATAACTTTTACGACACAAAACGTCAACAGCTGAGAGATATTTAGTACACAAATTGATTAATCGAACGTATTAATGGAACGTGTAAACACAGCAAAAAGCGCGGCATAATTGTCGTATGACGCGTTGACGCGACATCGCCCGCGGCAAACCGCGGCTGTTATCGCCACAATTATGCAAATTCAACAGTAAATTACCACACGGCCGTGTAATTGTTTCGGCGTTGCGACAAGCCCCCGTTAATTTTCTCTTTACAACCGTCACTTAGTGTGTATGAGCCTTAATAATGAGATATATGAGATACTAATAATTAACTGTTACAATTTTAAAATTATTTTTGTAGTCTTGCAAGCTTAAGTTACCTTTTTGTATAGGCACGCTAAGTCAAAAAATTTATGTATGGTTTCACAATACACATGCCTTCTATTTTGCAAACAAAATGTTCCCGATTGATGACAAATTGTCAATAGGCTCGCCCCCTATAGCTATGGCGGTTTGATACACCTCTGCCTACCCTTTGATCACGAAAACTTAATTTCTTTTCACGCAGCATTTATCTTATGTAGTTTTTATTATCTCAAAAATTAAAAACAAAACTTGAATGACAGTCTTTACGTACAAACCATAGAAATAAATTCAAAAAAATATGATACAGCTCTTCTATGGACAACTGTATCATAATTTACCTATTTTCATAATTACCAGCTGGACCAATGAGGTTGTATGCAATATAGTTTTTCTACATAATCTGTGGACGCGACGCAACGCGCATGCGCAATCAGCAAATGGATTTTAGCGCTAAACGTTTACAAATAAATACAAACTTAAGCTGTATATTTTACACAAATGACATTATCTAAGTATTTCATGAGATAAGATAAAGAAGTTAGTGTATGAAACTGCACATAATTTTGGTCTTAAAACACTCATGTGATACATAACTAGCTACTATACAAAACTAGCCTATCGCTCGTTCTAATTCACACAGCCATTTCAGATGTGTAAGCTGAGCCTTAGGCCCTTTATCTTCTTGGTTCCTCGCCCCGTGGCCATTCGTAGTCCCTCAATCTTTCCAGTGATAACCAGTTTTTCTTGACTATCTGGATTCTTCCTTGCCACTTTCTCTAACTCCTAAATAAACAATATTACGTTCGGTAATAAATTAGATTAGTAAGTAAACATCCGTATACGGTAACGACTTACCGACTAATTGAATAATCGTAAATAATAATTTCAATTATACGCTGCCAACAGTTCAGATAACTTTCCTAGTTGTACCGTTTGCAAAATAGTACTAAAGATATTAATATGAAATACTTACGATATTTAAATGTTTGATACATTTTCAAAAACTGCAGAATAAATTTTAATCGAACTTTTTAAACAGATAGACAAGACTAGGGCTCATATTAAGTATATAAATAGGTATATTTTGCCAGCATTGCATACACAATTCATTTATAATAATATAATTATCACACAATAATACAGCGCCATCTAGTCCCAATCATCATCATAGTATCTAATTTCAATGCTATAAATAGTAGATCTGCTAACCCTACAAACTAAATTATAAGGCATGTACACGCTGGCTTGACGTCGCGTGATCGCGTTCAACTGTCATTATGTGTTGTGTGCATACGCCAGTGTATCCTACACCTAACATAGAAGGTAGGAAACGTGACACTATCTAACAATAGAGATATTATGTTTAACTTTATTCCAGAGGCGTAACTATACCATCTGGGGCCCTTGGCAAATTCTTTTGATGGGGCCCTAGTAAGAATCGTCACGTTGTAGGTACTTAATTTAATTACAATAAGCCACTTAAGATGTTATAAAATCCTTAATAATTAACTTGAATTTGTAATATGGTTTCTAGTTTAACAGATTTTAAGCAGATAGGTACATAAAAAAAATTAAATATAAAATTTTGAAGTAAAGTATTTTTTTATATAACGCAGGTTGTTAAAAATTTTCTTCTGAGCTCCGGGCTTCTTAGGCCGGGGCCCTCTTGGGTCGGGGCCCCGTGGCATTTTGCCAGCCCTGCCACCCTATAGTTACGCCACTGCGTTATTCTGTTTAACCTATAATATATAATATGTAATATATATGAAAATTATAGCTTCGAATAAGTGAATGTAAGTTTTATTAAGTGTAACTGTCGTTGCGTAATATTATACAAATATTTAACAACTACGACAGTAACTCAAAACAAAAAAGTTATTTAATTATTACATCAGTTGTCTAGTATCCATATTACAATTATTAGCTTAGTTTGGCACTAGATGGCGCTCTGTGTGAATGTTCAAAAACATTATTATTATTATTCCCTTCATTTAAATTAAATTCTCCCATTCTTACATTTTCAAATATAAATATTAAAAAAAAGATACATTTAAAAATATAAAAATGTGGTGGCCCGCCGACATCGGGAACAGAGTCCAAGGTGCCGACGGTTAGGGCTCCAGAGAAAGGAACCTCCTCACAATACGTGCCGTGCCGAGGAGTACTGCCTTCTGTATCAGGCCCTTTATCCAGCTACCTAGCCCGAGCCTCTTAAGATGTTGGTCGAGGCTCTTTGCTACTAGGCCATTGACTTATTATTATTAAACAGTCATACGTAGTAACGTATGATTGTTTTGAGTTCAATTCTTGAGTTCAGTAAGATATTCTTTGATAAACCAAAAATATGTTTTAAACAGGATTAGTTATGATTGAAATTATTGATTTGCGAAGATTCCAATAAAATTCTGTCGAATCAGTCACAGTCTCGAACGTAAGTACGTGCCGGCTCTAGGATGTAATTCCTGCAGCGGTGTTTCCTGAGCGCTATATCTTCTCAAGGTAGGCCGAGTGGTTTGGGTGTTTCTCTAACATTGACAACGCTCATGAGAGGTAATTTTCATTTACCATCAGGTGAGCTGTTTGCTCGTCTTAAATAAAAATCAGATGCCACATTAGTCTCAATCTACCAAATTTTTCTCCAATCCAATCCAATCTCAAACTAAGTCATTCAATATGAAACACACACATCAATCAAATCTACCATTTTAGTAGAATTTCAAACAATGGCAATATCACGATAATAACCACTCCACTATATGCAAACTAAAATCTCATACAAAGCCCTCTTCACTATTTTCCAAGTTTAAATGGCTGTCATTTTCAACCACGTTATTACCCACTCGCGACCCTTTCCTATTTCAAAAAAGGGTAGAAAAAAAATTAATCCGCCCACTTTTAATTCAGCCGTCGAGTGACAGTTGACAATAGGCTGGTATTAAAGAGTTAACAAAGGGCTGTGAACGGGCGCTTTCGAAGGGTTAATTGCTATGGGTCCGTTTCAAATATGGCGTTCCTTTGAATACGTTGTGTGTTGCCTTATTAAAATGGAATGGATGAAAATTGTATCGAGTTGAAGGGTTTGATTTTTGGATTAAAATGTTTTGGGATTTTGTCTTGTATGTATATAATATAGGGAAGGTGAAGTTTGTTTAGTTGATTATACAAATAGTAAAGTTTTATTAGAAGCTCTTATTTTATTTTTATTTTATTTATTTATTAAGGATTACCAACAAGAGATACCCATACTTTACAAAGAAATATCAAAAACATAAAGCGTGCCTGATGCTCTCTCAATTATAGGCAACCACAGCTAACTATAGGCAACCATAGCTAACTATAGGCAACCATTTTTTTTTTTTTTTTTACTTGGGGAAATCTATAGGCAACCATAGCTAACTAAAAGCTCTTAAGGGTTATGTAATTTTCTGAGTTCAGATTTTTATAGCGTTATAATTCTCTTGTTTCCCTCAACTCCGAAACAGATGTAATACCAAAATTACATGAACGTCGACAAAAGTCCACATAATCGACAGTAATTCGCGTAAATATCGTAAATTTGGCTCAAATTGACGCACATTGTGGCTTTGGTCGCACAATTAGCGGTCGATTTGGTCGCGGTGAAGTCATCTGGTCGTTATTGTGATCTGCGGTTGACAACATATGAGTGTCGCGTGCGCGTGTGTAGAAAGTCTTTTATTTAATCAATTTACCTTTTTTTGGTTCATTTTTGTTACTTTTTAAGTGGTATTATAATAATTACGGTTGGAAAAGAGAGCTCTTTTTAGTTGTAACTAAATTATGAGCATGACAAATGGTTACAAAAATATGCTTATGATTGCTGTGCTTAGATTCAATTATTCTTTTCGTTATTCTCGTTGTTTGCCAATATTAGTCAAGTGAAATTCAAAATTTATTCATTTGTCTACGTTTCAAAGTAACTTAATGAACATTTAGTTTAAAAAAGACCTAAGCGCAGTCAGCTGTTAAAGTTAATTACTCTATTCATTTTTTATTTATTTAGTGACAACTCTAGCTAGAGAAAAAAAAGGTTTAATGATTTGCTAAATACTATTTATACTTTCTTAATTAGGTACTACTAATACTTTCAAGAAGGGAAAAATGTTGATAGACATGGAGGGCTATAAGTAGGTTGTTGTTTTAGGGAATTCATTATTTCATCATTCATCATCATTTCAACCCATAAACGTCCCACTACTGGGCACTATTTATTCAGTATTTAACTAATAGGTATATTTTATTTATCAAACCCTCTGTAATTTTAATACCTTCATTCTTAATTATCGGTGTAATCTTGAATTTATACACAATACTTTCATACAGAATCACGCATACACAGTCTCACAAACACCCCATAAGAAACCCTAAAATGTCGGGTTTCAGCATAATTACGGTTGACTAAATACCCATCGTGGCTCAAATAATAAGGCTGGGGGATCACCCTAGGCAAACATCTCAATTACTGTGCTTATTAATTCACGAACGATTATTAAACACGATGTTTTGTCTCAAGAGGGAGGCTGGTTCAGTATAGTGTACTTTGAAAATTATAGATAGCATAAGTAATACTAAATTTCACTAATTGTATACGACTACGTAACACCAGATTGACATTGATATAACTAAACATCACGCTTCTTCCCCAAAAGGATAGGCAGAAATGTAATTTACTCATATTTTTACAGCTATGTTTCACCATCATCATCAGCAACCCATTAAGGTCCTACTACTGGACTCGGGTCTCCGCTTCTTTCTAGTCCGCTGAGAGGGTTAGGTTATGTTTTGTCTCATGTAATAAGAGCCGAGCCCATTGCCATGACATGAGACAAAAAATACAAATTGGTTAACTAACTTTCGCATAGAAATATAGTGCTCATTTTTTTATTTTATATATTTAATAACTAACTTATACATAAAAAGACGCACAATCAGGGAACCTTAGGGTGTTGCAGAGACAAATAGGTTAGCTACTTAGACATTGAAAAGAAAAGTTCTTAAAGTATGTACCTAGGTATACCTATATTACCCGACGAAAACCCATTGTGCCTAACAAGGGACAGACATACTATTTTCCATTTGTCTCAGTGCTCTTGTCTGCTTAAGGTTAGTCCCTTAGTCGCCTTTTACGACACCTACGGCTTGAAATAGGCTATTGAAAACATTATGTATTCTTAATCCGTCACTACACGGACAGAAAACTCTACTATCTAAACATAATTATTATTATCTAATCTTTCACCTATACATTTCGGCATGAAGCGTACCCATAGAAGGCAAGCAAGGAGTTTTGTTATCAAATCCGGCAGGTGGCGTTTCACACGCTAGCTCTGTTACGTGCCACTAACACTGTCTAGGTAACATACGACGGTGATCTTATCTGTTACAACCTATTTTAGTGCTAAGTTTTTGAAATACTTAGCGGTATTTACCTATCTAATATTACAAAATGAGCAATTCTTGTACCTAAAGGTACCTACCTAATATTTTTTTTTTTATTATGGCGTTTTTTTTTCATCCAGGAATCGGATGACTTCTTGTGCAGAAGAAGTTAACATTCCCGCTGCACAACCAAAGCAGTTTTTTATACCTACGTAATATCTAAGCAGGTAAAAACAAAAATAAATATAAACATATATTTTTGTGTAAATTGCTATAATTATTAGATACCAGCTCCCACCCATTGCTTCGCTCGTGAGGTACGTCGGAAAATAGTGTAAAATACCATAACAAACTTCTTAATATCAAAAAGAAACCACAATCAATAACCAATTTATATAAGCATAATACCAATTTCCACCTAATTGAAACACCCCTATACGTAGTAGATAGCTAGGTATACCTAGGTAGTACTAATAGGTAACTGGATAAGCTAGCAATTTGCATGCGACTAATGAAGTCTCGTTATAGGAGGGGAGACGTCAAATCATTTATGCAAGTACTTACTAGTGAACAGTGTGAATTGTGATTAAATATTAGGCAGGTTAGTGTAGAAACAGAAATGTTTTTATCTCTGTATGCAAAATACATACCTACCTACAATAAATTATAAAACTTAAAATATAAACTATCCATTGTAACTATCCATTTTTAAAAAAGAGTGGCGTGAGTTTCTTGCCAGTTCTTCTCATAGCTCCACCCCGTCAGCGAAATGGTCGCAAATTTGCTGACACTACTTTTCGGATAACCTGTTACATTCTTAACTTCTGACTTTCGTAAGTGTTACTTTGTAACATAGATAAATAAACGAGATTTCATTTCATATAAAATGTTTGTATTCTAAACAGATTGCTTTTATCTTCATTGCTATGGAATTAACTACCAACTCCTTCAAATATCCTATATAGAAATATACCCATGCGAAGTTAATATACTGATATACCAATATGTTATGCACAATTAGCTGTAAAACAGCATTATTAGATTCGTTAAAATGAGCTAGCGGTGATAAGTATGAACGTGTTTTTTGAAAATAATTCTGAATGAATAAAATATATAATAAAATATGTCTGGCCTGTTGGTCTAGTGGTTTTGTGACCCTGACTGCTAAGCCAGTGGTCGTGGGTTCGATCCCCACCCAGGACAAATCTTTGTGTGATGAGCATAAAGGTTTGTTCTGTGTCTGGGTGTAATTTATCTATAATATGTATGTATTTACAAAAAAAAATGTATTTAAGTAGTATATCAGTTGTTTAGTACCCATAACACAAGCAAATGTAATTGCTTAATTTGAGACTAGATGGCGCTGTGTGAATGTGATAGAATATTATATATTATTATATCCGTGTAGTGACGGATTACGAATATATAATGTACTACTCCATCGCATCCCGTGGGTGTCGTACAAGGTACTGCGAGAAAAGGAAAATTCGAAACAAAACCGTCTAGCCAGCGTGGTATAGTAGGCTAAATTTCCTCCAAAATCTTTGGAGGAAACCCGTGCCCAGCAGTGGGACATTAATTTATGGGTTGTAATGATGACAAGAGGGCTTATGTTCATTTATTCTCATTCTAAATATCAACATCTTCAGTTAAACTTAATCACGAACCGCAAGCTAAGCAACTGAGTGTAAAATCAATTCTGTCGTATAAACAGTAACTTAATACATCAACCCTTCAGTCTTGGGGTAGCGTCACCCTCGATTTGCAAAACAAATTATCGCTCCTTGACAACCAACACAACTGTATGGAAGCCATTTTGTTTTGAAACAGATAATATAAAGGGAATCGATTAATTAATAATAATAATAATAATATTCTACCGCTGTGTAAATCACAGCGCCATCTAGTCCCAAATTAAGCAATTATATTTGCTTGTGTTATGGGTACTAAACAACTGATATACTATTTAAATACATATTTTTTTTGTAAATACATACTTATTATAGATAAATAAATTACACCCAGACACAGAACAAATCTTTATGCTCATCACACAAAGATTTGTCCTGGGTGGGGATCGAACCCACGACCTCCGGTTTAGCAGTCAGGGTCACTAACCACTGGACCAACAGGCCAGTCTTTATTAATATTTAGAGTATATGACACATCTCATTGGAACACTATGTTTGATATGTCCATTATCCAATATAATAACCATAGCAGAAGGTTGATCCTGATGTTTCTAGCTAACTACATCATACGTCATCATATATTATACAATAAACGTTATCACAATGACGTCACAATTTTATCAGATAATGGATTAATTCGATCTTAGGGAAGAGCACTAGATACGGAATGCTAGCATCGCGGATTCTAGTAATGGGTTTGAATTTCTCCATAGCTTGTCTAAAATTTATATAAATAAGTAAACCAGTTTGAGTCAAATTATTTAACAAAGCAAACAAAGTGGTCCTATGTGATTTTTAAGAAAAGAGTGGCCTGCGATTTTTAAGAACGAAGCCAGAGGTCGTGGGTTCGATCCCCACCCAGGACAAATCTTTGGGTGATGAGCATAAAGGTTTGTTCTGTGTCTGGGTGTAATTTATCTATAATATGTATGTATTTACAAAAAAAAGTGTATTTAAGTAGTATATCAGTTGTTTAGTACCCATAACACAAGCAAATATAATTGCTTAATTTGGAACTAGATGGCGCTGTGTAAATGTGGTAGAATATTATTATATTATTATTATTATTATTAACTTGAAAAGTTGCATATTATTACTGATACAAAATGACGTCAGTCTCTTCTACGCACACGTATACCTATACCAATTCGTAATTTTATTATGATCCACTCAACAAAAGACCGAAACATTATGTTTGAGACATGAACCATTTTTATTTATTTATTTATTAGGAAATAATTAAATTAAACATCTACTTACATAAAACTATATATACAGTTAAATACAAACAAAAAAAAGGAAACTAAAACGAAAACTTAAACAATAAAAAAAAAAAAATCAAATAACCCAAAGAAAACTTGTTTAGGCATCGTAATATTCGTCAGCATCACTGTCAACTGGAAACGTACCCAAAAGGCTGGCGGCATTGCCACGTTGAATGGCAATGCTAATTCTCTGAGCGAGAAACACACCAGCCCTCTGATCACGTGAAGCGTCGATAAGCCTTTTTGCCAGATCTTTAAACAAAGACCTAGCACTCGGACCCCACGTACCTAAAGTCTCGACCCCAAACGGCTCAAAAATATAATTACCAATTAAATTATGGTATTTTCGCCGTTTGAGGGTCTCTGCGGCTGCAGCAGCAGCGCCAGCACAACCCGCTGAGCTTGAAACATGGGATGGCGCAAGGGTGTCGACACATGTTGCGTCCCACACCAAAGGCCTACCCATCTTCCAGGGTAATAATGTCAAACCATCAGGTCTCTTCCCATCGTCACGTGCCAAGCCATTCGGTTCAAGAATAGCTGGAACGCCAGCGGTGACAAGAGCTCGGCGGATAATGTCATTTAAATGGGCATGCCGTGGTATACGACCTGCGCTCCTGCTGCAGGATAGGCCATGGTGACCGAGGCTATCGACGGCCTCCCCACAGTGACAATGATGCGGAGAAACACACGGTGCACCTAAACGAAGACAAGTGGCAAGACGAAATGTTGTATCGTCCAACATTGTGCCTATGTTGGGCGACGGGAGTGCTTGAAGCCATTGACCAGATTCCCATTCGCCCACAGCAAGCAAGCGCGCACGTTCAGCAGCAGTAGAAGCTGAAGAAATAAGATTTTTTCTTCTCATACTGCTGAGCGGCCCGTCCCACAGCTTCTGGGAGAATAGGTTGGTCGGCAAATCAGTACCTGGACAAGCCATTTTCCAAGCGTTCACAGCCTCGGTCTTACACAGCACTTCAGAGTTAAACAGTGTAGGTTCTAAAATTTTCCTGACTAACTCATCGGTGCTGTGGACAGAAGACAGAAACGCTGGTAGACTTACATCTGAAATTTTGCGAACGCCGAGCCCCCCAAATCGAATAGGGAGAGACGCCTGGAGCCAGACTCGGTCGTTCAAAGCCACATTTAAAACTTTGCTCAGAGTAAATTGGATAATTTTGTCCATTTTGTCTAATAGAGGTGTGTTTTGCCAAAACTGTGTTGATCTTAGGGCGTGAGTAAATTTTGGTACAAAAAGACAGTATCTCATAATGGTATAAGCCGAATGTGTGTTAATATTTAAAAGACGTTCAGAAACTTCATTAAAATTTTGAATTTTTTCTTCAACAAAAGAATTGTAAGATTGTTCAAGAACGGGGGACCCAAGGAGGCGGAAATTACTTTTTTCAATAATTTTGATGCCAGGTGCCAAACAATCAAATTTAGAAATTACCGAAAGACTATCATTAACATTTTCATTTAAAAAAATTTCACACTTGTTTGTGTTTAATTTTAATCCAATAGATTCAAATTTGGATTTTAAAAGGGCCAAATCTTGTAAAACTGTATCTACGTCACCTCCGAGAGTCCCGTCGTCTAGATACCAAATGTTAAATTTTGAATTTAGCTGCCGAATAATTGGATTTATAGCTAGACTAAAAATGACAGGTCCAAGAGGGTCACCTTGTTGACATCCCACTGCCGAATCCAACACGTTGTCCTTGTAAATTAATTTTGAAGTGTTCCTGTAACATTGCCAAAGGTATTTGTAAATTTTGGGAGTTTCTAATTTTACTTGTTCTAACAAGGTGTCCCTGTGTACTGAGTTGAAGGCATTCATCAAATCAACCTTCAGAATGACCTCTCCTTCACCACAACCAAGGTAGGTACCATAATTCTCATATTGCGTGTCAAACGCTGATACAAAAGTTTCATTACAACTACCAGTTGAACAAGACCTACCACACCTCCTTCTATTAAAGACTTATTAAGCAAATGGGGGAAAGTGGTTTTAAGTAAGAGGTCTTTTTAAAATGGTTATGGGGTACCTATAATGGAGTAGATGATGTTACAAGTGCTGTTTTTAAGGTGTGTTGATAGGTTTGATTCTCTATGTATCATTAAGCTCAAGGTTTTGAGATAGTTTTTATAATGAACTTATATTTTTCGTGACAAAGTTTCATTAAAGATTTTGTTCTTTTCGCTGCTAGGTGCAAATTTGTGAAACACGTTCTCCGTGTAATAATAATAATAATATTCTACCACATTCACACAGCGCCACCTAGTCCCAAAGTAAGCAATTATATTTGCTTATGTTATGGGTACTAAACAACTGATATACTACTTAAATACTTTTTTTTTGTAAATACATACCTACATATTATAGATAAATTACACCCAGACACAGAACAAACCTTTATGCTCATCACACAAAGATTTGTCCTGGGTGGGTATCGAATCCACGACCTCCGGCTTAGCAGTCAGGGTCACTAACTACTAGACCAACAGGCCAGTCATAACGGACTAAGAATACTTACATGTCATAATGTCACTGCCCCTCTATCAAAACTCAATCCCTGGGTAACGTAAAAGGCGACTATGCAAACAAAAACACTGCAAGAAAAGGAAAATTCGAAACATACCCTATACTAACCCGTCTGGTCAGCGTGATATAGTAGGCTTAATTCTCTCCACATTGCTAAAGGAGACCCGTGCCTAGCAGTGGAACGTTTCTGGGTTGAAATGGCAAATATCCGACTTGAGATGGGGTAGTGACCTGCTGCAAGCTTTCCACCTAGGTGCCGAGCAAGTGGTAGTGGTTCACATACAAATTATCATTATTTGTATTGTGTTTAGAATAGGTACTAACATAGGTTTAAGAAATATTGTTACTAACACACTGAGTCTAGTTACTTGATAAATAAATTATTATTATTATATCATTATGTGTTCTTAATCCGTAAAAAACGGATTCTTGAAACAATATAAACAATATAAACATTACCCTGCTTTTTGGCAGTCGGGTAAAAAAATTTATATTAAAACTTTTTATTACCACCATCACATGATTGCAACACGAAATAAATCGTGACTCTTTAATAATCACACAAACAGAGGACAAACGACAGTAACATACCATTGATAACAAAATACCAAGCTTATACTTCTGGTTAGAGCCTCACGAAAAACGGTGTGCTAATTTTCATCTATTTTTATCAAAGAAAAATCAATGTTATTACTCGAGATTTAAGGTTTATTTTAGATTGACATGTTCACAGTAAATGTTGTAATGATTGGATTGTCACCTTGGACTATGTTATATCTATAGACGGGCCCTTTTGTACTGTAGTCAGATTACATTAAAAATATTTTTGTATATATAATGACACTAATGGTTGTGCGTTGCTTTTATATTAAGAACTAGCTTTCGCCCGCGGCTCCACCTGCGTGGCATGTCGGTAAAAAGTAGCCTATATTTTAAGATAGACCTCTAGCAATATATTGGCGCATTCAATTCCATGCAGCAATTTTTGCATGATGCGCGTGCAAACATATTTACAGAAAAAAAACAAAAAAATTGTTGATTTAGCTTCTGTGGCTCTAAAAAAGGCCCCTACACAATTTTTTCTTCAATATCTTTAATGTACAGACATTAACCCGTTACAATTTTATTATATGTATTAGATAAGTAGATGGCAACCTCAAGCAAAAAGTAAGTAGATAATAAGGTAAGTATTTAGTTTACACTATTAATGAGCAATTTTAAATACTTAGGTACATAGCTTTAAATCATGCTCTTTTCCTCTAAGAGATAATCAAATAAAATAAAAAAATAAAAAATCATTTATTCGCCAAAAAAATCCAAATTTAATCAGTTATGATAGGTAATATTGAGAATTTCTTGGCAGAAAAACGCAATACCGTTTTTAAGTATGATTTTGGAGTCTTAAAAAACAAGAAAAAGAAAGTCCCGTCTAAACATTTAGTGAATTGTTTTCATTTCACTCATATCATATACGACATGTCAATGCAAAGTCATCTTAAAATTACATTATTTTAAGTTCTATTTTCGCTTGTCATTATTTTCGGTTTCCTAAAAGTATTCTTATCAATTGTCACCGATGTGATCTGTCACTTATCACTGTATGTGTATAGACACGTCAATGATGTAAATGATAGTCATAATGTACCAAAGATGATTGTTGTCATTGTCAGTTCGAAGTGCTAATTGTCATTTTGTGGTGCAATTCTTTGTGTAAATTGGCATTGTCGTGAATAGTACAGAGTAGGTAATGATAAGTGTATATATGGTAGTGTTATTGTTTTTTTATGTCAATAATGGAGGCAAATATAAGCTGTTATAGGTAATCAATGTGGACTTCACTTTGTGGAATTTATGTGTACTAGTCATGTGACTACAATCTGCTAACACTGTGAGGAAACCCACATACCTTAGAAGAAATTCTAAGTGTATGTCTGATCCACCAACCATACAGCGTGTGTGAATTATGGCCTAAACGCTCTCAGCTCTCTAGATAGAGGAGAGGAGACCCGCGCCTAGTAGTGGGACATTAATGGGTAGCTGATGATGATGATGACATAATAATAAAAATAATGTGTTTGGACATTGACACAGCACCATATGCTTGTATATTACTTAGATACTAAACAACTGATATAATACTTAAATAACTTTTTTCGTAAATACCTACATACATATTATAGATATATAACATAACATAGCATCACGCCTTTTTCCCCGAAGGGGTAGGCAGAGGGGTTTTCACACCCACATTTCACCAGCTATGTTTGGTCCCATGAAATAGGGGGCGTGCCTATTGTCAACCGGGAATATTTGTTTACCAAACTCCGGGAAAATCTCAATACTGGAATTTCATGTTAGAAAAGCCCAATACCATTTTCACCCAACCCGGGAATCGAACCCGGGACCTCTTGCACAGCAGTCGTATACACTTCCCGCTGCGCCGCCGAGGCAGTTATTATGGTTAATTATTATATGTATTATACTGTTATTATAGACATATTACACCCAGAAACAGAACAAATAATTGTGCTCATCATACAGTCAGGGTCACTAACTACTGAGCCACGGAGGTTTAAACGTTTATTTATCACTACTGACCGGACCGGGTTTTTAAGATACCATAATTATTCACATTGCCATTCAAAAATATAATTCAATAACTGACCTTTCCCATGGATTTTTCAAGATTACACTTCCATACAAACCTTGCCCTTACTAATACAAAAAAAAGCTATTTTCCAATTAAATTTACCTAGATTTTATGTACAGTCAGTAACAAAAATAGGTGAACATATCCATAATTTCAATGCGCATGTACCTATATCTTAATATACATAAACTATTTAAGAAGCCTAGTGCCAGAATTATCGTCTTAAAATGAGTCGCTTATAGCATTGTGGTACTGAGATTTTCGTTACGATCATCGAGGTTAAGCAACACTCATCGAGGTCAGTCCATGATGGGTGACCGTTTGTGGCAATTTCATTCTCGAGCGACTCCGTGCTTCGGAAGGCACGTAAAGCCGTTTGGTCCCAGTTACCACTTAATGTGGTAGTCGTTAAGTCAAGTTGAAGCCTTCTGGGCGAGTTAATAAATTCCAACACCAGCGTCTGCCTAAAGCCCACACGATATAAAGAAGATGATGGTCGTAAATTCAATTCTGGCACTACTTAGTTTATGTATGCTACGATATATGTATACGATATATGTTTTGACTGGCCTGTTGGTCTAGTGGTTAGTGACCCTGACTGCTAAGCCGGATGTCGTGGGTTCGATCTCCACCCAGGACAAACCTTTGTGTGATGAGCATAAAGGTTTCTTCTGTCTGGGTGTAATTTATCTATAATATGTATATATTTACAAAAAAAAAATGTATTTAAGTAGTATATCAGTTGTTTAGTACCCATAACACAAGCAAAATAATTGCTTACTTTGGGACTAGATGGCGCTGTGTGAATGTGGTAGAATATTATATTATTATTATTATATTATTATGTATATGTGTTTCCAACATTTAATCTCAAAAAGATAAAATATACCATGGTTTTAAAAATATGTATTATAAATAAGTAAACGTGAAATGGTTTTTCTAAAAAACGTCCCATTTCCATCTTATTTCAAAAAAGCAACAAAGCCATAAGTCCTTTATAATTGTTACGTCATAAATCGTAACTAACATAATCTAAACAAAATTGTAAATGATGACGGCAAGATCAGTGGTAACGTCGCTCCGTGCCCGTGTTTGAGGTTGTCGGATAAAAACTGTTTTAACCCTTTAAGGTGCAGCTTAAGTGTCCAATTAGCGATACAGTGTTAAAACGACCGCGGCGACACTTAGGGCCCGAATTTACACTCCGGTGTACAAAGAAGTATTGATGCATTTTCATAGAGTTCACAATTATTAGAATTGAGAAAATGTAATTGGAAATTTTAAGCGTGTAGTGACGGATTAAGAATACATAATGTCGCTACCCCATCTCAACCCATGGGTGTCGTAAAAGGCGACTAAGGGAGTAACCTTATGCAAACAAGAGCACTGTGAGAAAAGGAAAATTTGAAACAAACCTTATACCAACCCGTCTGGCCAGCGTGGTGTAGTAGGCTAAATTCTCTCCACATTCTTTGTGGCAACCCGTGCCCAGCAGTGGGACGTTTATGGGTTGAGATGAAAAATTGGAAATTTTTAGAGCATTTCTTACTAGTCAAACTCCTGGGAAAATTATATGGATAAATTAATTTTGGAGATCAATAGATTTGGAACGCACGGAAATAAGCCTGCCGGACTTCAGGCTGGTACTGAAAATTCCAAGTCGGAAAAATCCAATACCTTATTTGCCTGATCGAACACTGAAGCCATTGCACAGCAGTCTTACTTACACACTCAACCAAAGCCGGCTATAATATTAAGTAAGTAGTTACTCAATTGAAATTTGTATATTTTCGGCAAGTAACTACCATTCTCAGTTTTGTTTCAAGTTATTCTGAGCTAAATACAGGGCACATAAATTTACTGAAACTAATTGATCTCTGGAGAGTCATCTGTTTACTGTAAGATCTAAGGTAAAGCGAAGGTTACATAGCGTAACCTACGCTACTTAAACTACAATTCTACAATGTCAGGCAAAGACAAACAAACGACTGCCCGTTTATTTTTACCTAAGACCTAAGACTAAGTTGACTTTTCTTTTTTTTTAAGAGGTATTAATATATTATTATTTTTACTTTTTTTTTACATAATATAATATTATTTAGTACTTGACTGTCATCATGGCGTAGCAGTTAAAAAGGTCGTATCTCCACTGACATCGTCATACCCACGTAGGCTCGATACCCACACAAGACAATTTTTGTGTAATTCTTGGATTCTTGTTTCAAGTCTGGGTGTACTTTGTGTTGTCTTTTATATGAATTAAGATAAGTAAAGTACCTACATAAATTAATGACAATCATATCATATAATCATATTACTACTAGCTTCAGCCGCGGCTTAAATTTAAAGTATTATTAAAGTTAATGTCCCGTCTATAAGATTTAAAGGTCCCTAAAGCGGCACCACAAGGAAGACTGTCACAACACAATGCAAAATGGCTTCTTTGTCTGTTGTTGTCCTTTTTAATTCGTGACTTATATGCGTCAAAGTGATTCACTCGGATTTTTACATCTACAAATATAATGCAGTCACAATAACCTTTAAGTCGAGGTGTCAAAAACGATTTATGTGGAGCAAACTGCTGAGTTAAAATTGTTTTTCGGTAGTAAAATGACCGTTGCAATACAACGTTTTGTTTGTGTGACCAGTCGGCTGTAAAAGGGTTAATGCATGCAAGTTTCGGCAATTGTCACGTGTATGGCAGTTTCGTGATTCAGGGAATGACGAATTTATCGCGAAATATTTTTAATGCCACTGAATTGGTAAATATTGTAGGTATACAATTGTTTACCTCCACAATCTTTGAAGGAGACCTGGGCCCAATAGGGGTACGTTTATGGCTTGTAATGATGACAATGTATAAAGCATTTCAAATTGACGGGCCTGTTGGTCTAGTGGTTAGTGACCCTGACTGCTAAGCCGGAGGTCGTGGGTTCGATCCCCACCCGGGACAAATCTTTGTGTGATGAGCATAAAGGTTTGTTCTGTGTCTGGGTGTAATTTATCTATAATGTGTATGTATTTACAAAAAAAAATGTATTTAAGTACCTAGTATAATTATCAGTTGTTTAGTACCCATAACACAAGCAAATATAATTGCTTACTTTGGGACTAGATGGCGCTGTGTAAATGTGGTAGAATATTATTATTATTATATTAGACACTTACTGCATCTTATAATTGGAATAATGATAAAATAATAATAGAAACCCTATAATGGTCCACAATGGCTTAATATTATGAATGGCTATAATGTACATACGTTCATAATTTAAAATTTCGAAAGTAAAATTTAAAAAATAAATAAACTCACACTATAATAATTACAATTAAAACTGTCTGAACAATTAATTTAAACTTTTGACGTTTAATCTAAATTTAACAAGATTCATTTCCGTAAAATGATGTATAATGGGAAAACCTCATATCACAACATATCATATCATAAAAATACAATTTTCATAGCATATAATTGTGCTTTGGCAATCAGTAAATTTCAATTTCAACCTTATCTACTTACTTAAAGAGAATATCTACATGAATATTAACAGCAAACTTATTTTGTCCCGAAATTTTAGACCACATTTTTATATCCATATTTATTATTTCAAAGACTTAATTCGATGGTAATAAAGTTGATTTTGGCATGTACCGTCGGTAAATAAGTGTTGATATTTAAAATACATATTCGTTGCCCATCGTCATGAGAATGACGGATCAGATCTTAATGGCGTGCTAACACCATAGAATGGATCATAAATCTAATAAAGTAATACGAATACTGTAATTTCCTTGAATTTGGCTGCAAATTTTACATTTTTATTTTTCTATTCAAACTTGAGTCTGTATTGTTTATAATAGTATGGTAACTAAATTTCCTATAGCTACATGTCATCATTGAGTGTCACCATAGCTTAGCGGTTACAAGGTGGTCGCCTCACCGCTAAAATCGTAGTGTCGAGTGACATGGGTTCGATTCCTACACGAGAGAAATATTTGTGTGAGTCACTGAATAGATATTTGTTTTGAGTCTGGGTGTGGTTTGTCATTGTATGTTTCTAAAATCCCCGCGACAAATCGCTTGTTCGGTTTTCAAATTAAAACTTAATTAGCTTAAAAATCAAAACCCATTTTCTTACGAACAGTTTAATGTTGACACACGCCTCAGAGTTAAAATAAAAAAAATATATATAACTACATAAGAGGTTTTAACTTATTTACTCTCAACATCTACGTAACATGCCGCTTAGCGTATCTATTTCAGCAATAGAACAAGATATTTATTTAATCAATTCAATTTCGTTTTAAATTCAAATAAATAAAGAAGCTAGCACATTAGCACGTTAACCCACGGCGTCTTTCAACTATTCCCGAACGTCACAAAACGCAACGATTTTTTCTGTGTTCCAAATTCGAAAAAAATGTTCAACGTTTGCGGTGGCACTGTCGGGACATCTATTAGCGAGGTGCAGGGAAACTGTTTAAAAGCTACCGGACTTGGCTGTGTCAATGTTTGCCTTTGGCAAAGTGACTTTAGACGAAGACTTTAAACGACGGGGTGGGAACGTAACTTTATTTTTTGTTTCAGCCACGCAAATATTTCACATACTGGCTATATTTACATATGTCATAATCTGTGTTCAAGTAGTATATATGTTAAGAAAAGTGTATGTCAAAAACATTTAAATGGATCTATCAATCAATCAATCATTTTATTTGTGACCATAGGTTACAAATAAGTGCAAGCAGTGTTTTTTGTTAAAACTGCATTAAAATTTGTTTCAGCAACTTAACCAATGAGTAGGTATATTGCATATAAGTATGTGGATGGCTTGAAGCTAAAACTTCTTATTATAAACATTTCAAAATAATACAAAAGCTGTTTTTATTAATTTAATTGGTTATAAAAAACGAGTAACGTAAGAGTATAGTAAATTAAGTCCATCTTTTTTTCTAATTTATATATCAATGTTAACGTATCTTAAAATGCTAGCTCAAATTATTTCGCTATAGATGAATTCGTGAACAAAACTGGAGTTGTATTGAAATAACTATACAATTTAAGAGCAAACTGTACATCACTTATGTATATTACCACAAACGTAATATTTCCACAGTTTACATAAGAATATAATCTAAAATCCCAACATACCTATAACGTGATTTAGCGCCACGCAGCGGAGGTCCCGTCTCCATTCTAATCATTACAACACACAAATCGCTCTTTGCCGCGCCGACTATGTGTACACTTCTTTAAAACATCACATCACACAAGTGTTAAACGTCGTATGTGCCGCTCTACAAGGATCACTTACGACGTTTTATGTTGGTAGTTGTGGATACAGGACTAATGTTGTTTGGACACAGTAGCAGAAGAGACCACCATGGTATGTTTGCACCCTTAGCTTTTAGATTAGTGGCTCAGTTACTTTGAAATAAAACCTAGAATTTAGTTAGAACCTATTTTATATTTTTTTTTATTTGTGGTTCTTAATGTACCTATAGCCACTCTCGTGTTATGGTAGGACACTTATATGAAGTGAGAGTAAATAGAAGACTGTCAACGTGGCAAAAGTACGCCTAGACGCAGAAAAACTAATATTTTCTAGGCAGACCGCCTAAGTATTTTTCCTAAGCGGAGATTTTAAACCAATTTTTTTATTAACAGGTGCATTCTACGACCATTATACTAATAATAATGTTCTACTACATTCACACAGCGCCATCTAGTCCCAAATTAGGCAATTATATTTGCTTGTGTTATGGGTACTATACAACTGATAAACTACTTAAATACATTTTTTTTTGTAAATACTTACATATTATAGATAAATTATATCCAGACACAGAACAAACCTTTATGCTCATCACACAAAGATTTGTCCTGGGTGGAGATCGAACCCACGAACTCCAGCTTAGTCAGGTTTAGTTAGCTTAGTCAGGGTCACTAACCACAAGACCAACAGGCCAGTCTCAATCGAAATACTTCAGTCTCTGCCTATCCTAACGAAGGATACGCGAGGTAAAAACCGATGATACTATCATCTTTTGGCTTTGCCCGTGCTCTCCCACGTATTATAAACATTTGTCCATATACATAGCATATAACATCATCCATGGTTGAAAAAATAGGTCCCACCCTTTTAATCAGTGCCACCCTCGTAATGAAATCTGGGACGCCATTAAGGGATTAAAAATAATAACTACCCTATATAGGGTCGTGATTGGGAGGGCCCAAGCGTTCCTTTTAATGAGCTATTGACATTATTGAGGGTTTCAAATTGAACATAGTTGTTTTATTGATGGTAGGGCTTTTTTGTGTCAACTATCTTGAGAATAGACTATGCGTAGACTCTCGAAGTACTGAAGTCCTAGGTATTTACATTAAATATTAGGCAATTTCCATCGCTTTGGTTCAACATTTTTTTTGGTTTAACATTTTTATATAAATTATCAGGAATTATGTGCGTATTCAGGGATACAAAAAACAAAGTGTAGGTAAGTAGATATCTTCACTTTGCACTGCATTAATGTTACTAAGTCATCATCATCATTTCAACCCATAAACGTCCCACTGCTGGGCACGGGTCTCCTCCAAAGAATGTGGAGACCACGCTGGCCAAACGGGTTGGTATAGGGTTTTTTTCGAATTCTCCTTTTCGCGCAGCTTATCTGCATATAAGTTTAGTCACCTTTTAAGACACCCACGGGTTGAGATGGGGTAGTGACATTATGTATTCTAAATCTGCCAGTACACGGTAACTAAGTACTTTACGTGAAATACAGCAGTGTCTGATCATCATATCCACACTATGCACAGCTAACTTTGAAAATAATTCCGAATACATAGATAAATATTTTCGATCGGCAAAACATTCAGATATGTCCTGTACCTACACCGTACTAAAATAAACCCCGAAGTCAATAATAAAATGGTATTTGAACACTTAGGTACCATCCGACTAAATCAAAACTTTAGGTAAGTTTCTTTGTTACTGTTGGTAATTTTCTAACATAATAATTACATTATACCACAGCGATGTCAAAAAAAAATTGAAATTTAATCTATAACTCAACACTTGTCCAAAATATTTAATATCATAAAACAATCACCCAACACACTCACAGATATTGCAAAACGTCATCAAAAATCACCCCCATGCCGACGTTTTGAATTACAACGCCGACCCGTCGAGTTTGGTGCAAATAAAAAACTCGTAATTGGTAAACAGGGGACAGTGGCGGTGATTTTATGGCTCCTACGTACGTCTCGTTTTATTAAAAATGTTGGATATGTGATAGATAGATTCATCAGAGGGTTGACTCAAAATCTTGATAGTAGACTTACTGCCGTACTTAGAGACGTTATTTAACTTTAAAGTTTATTTAGTAAAAACGCGTAATACTTAAGTCGATACGCCTAAAGACGATTATTCAATGAAAAAATTGTGTTAATGACAGATTACTGCTAATTGACGTCTCTGAGTGCGGCGAGTTAGACTTTTTTGTTTCAAATGTTTGAATATTTTTAAGCTAGACTAGGTTTTTGTGTTTTGCCCCTCATTTATGTAATTCAAGTTTAAGTTAACACACTGTCCATTATTGCATTTTACAAACTATTGTTACAAAGTTAATGCAAATGTTACGTACTTACTTATTGAGATGTAGGTATATCAGAACATGTGTTTAGATTTATTTAACTGTTGTACATTTAATATGTATCATGTGGCAGTACTTTAATAAATAAATAAAATGATAGCCACCATGTTTGTTTTCCATGGAATTATAAAACGTTATTTTTTTGTCAATATTCAACGTTATAGGTAGGTACTAAAGCTGAAACAGCCCAACCTTTATTTAAGAATCAAAATAAATCATCTAAATTCATTTTTTATAATTGCGTGAACATGTAATAAAAAGTAAGTATCCGTCAACAATGGTTGTATGGAAAATCGACGCTTCAAGTCAGAGATTTTGGTCTTATATTGTGTAAAAATCTTTATTATCTATGCAAAGAAGGCTTGCTAATAAAGTTATATTATATCGATGCATATACTTTGCGGTGTCTAAACGCCTCAATCTGTCTTCAATATCTCACAAAGTGGTATCTATTGCGTGACGTAACTTGGCGCCAATGTCTGGTAAATATAACTCACGAGGATGAGCAGACGTCGCGGGTTAAGCTTATTGCTTCTAGTGCGTCACTCACACTGCACCGTATTTGTATAGAGCTGATACAAAATCAAAAGAAATAGATTTGAGCTCTCGAATGCATTTAAATAAGTATCATAATCCTATTTCTAGTTCCGACGAAGAGAGACACTAGACCTGGTCAGACCAATTTATAAAACGGTCTTTGTCAGTAGAAAATTAAATAAAATAGGAAAATTTGTGATACGTCATCACGGGGCTTACTCTGAATTTCGACATTCGATTGTTCGGTTTTGATGTCGCTGTCAAATGTAAGGCAATTTAGATATGGTAGCCGCCACTTTCAAACATTTGACAGCGACATCAAAACCGAATAATCGAATGTCAAAATTCAAAGTAAGCCCCTAACTATGTATACGAATAGGTAGGTATATCACACAACGACAGAATAGACTTATTTATAGAGCAAATGACCGGAATCCCCCGACGGATTAAAGTGGAACAAATTGTAGAAAAATGGATTTGTTCAGTGGATTAGAGCAGAGGAAAACAATTGTCACACGTCGGTTAGGTTTTTAAGGGTCGGCAACGCGCTCGTGATGCCCCTGGTGTTGCAGGCGCCCATAGGCTACGGTAACCGCTTACCATCAGGCGGACCGTACGTCTGTTTGCCACAGTCGTGGTATAAAAAAAAAAAAAGACGTCCCCCATTTTGTGACGAATATTAATAAAGTATTATTTTATTAATGCTCTTATTAATATAATATAATATGAAGCCTATGTTCTAAAGTGGACGTCCTATGGCTGATTTGACAATGATGATAATAAATTATTTTATAACATATTTGCTCGTAAAGGGTCTCTTATTTCACCAATTTCAGTGTTGTAATGTATCTCATTACGCACTAGTGCGGTAATGTAAAGTAAATTGCACGGCTTCTCATGCTCACATACTAATAATCAAGGGGCTCCGTACGTAACGAACGGTAATTTTTTTAAATCTTAGCAAAGAGTTTTTATGTCAAAAAAGTGGTCAACATTTTATGAATAAAATTAATTAACTTTGGTAGATAAAATAATTATGATATCATTATATAAAATAAACATTTAATTCTTTAATTTAATTAATTTAAACCATAAATTACAACCATTTATCTGTACTAAAACACAAAAATATTAATTTACTTTATTAGTAATACTGGCTGTTTTTGTGTTTTTGCCTTAAAAAAAAAGCGCTGATGCGCGCGCATCGATAAATTGTGACAAATAAAAATAATTCCGCGCGCTATTTCTTTTCGCTGTATTTGTTTTTTTCTAAGAAAGTCCGAATTTTATTTATTTCCTCGCAAATATGTTATAAAACGTCGTATGACACACGTGCGCTTTGATAATTACAGCCTCTGGTTTCTTGTAGCCCTCGCCTGCGGCTCGGGCTAGCAATATCGCCTCGGCTGTAATTATCAACTTACCGCACTTGTATCATAATGTACTATTAAATATTATCTAACAATGAAAATAAAAAACAAAAATCACACTGTAACCAACCTGTCACACTTAAATAACTCCACAAAATCTTCAAACACGGATCTGTACCTCACGATCTTGTCTCATATGATCCAGGATTACGACCACATGCCTTCCTTCCCCTATCTTTTGAAAAACAAACTTTATGCTTTTAGACTAGAGTTTAATTTTCCGAATGAATTTTCCAACTCAGTTACTGTGTTTAACACCTATATTGACACATGTGATCAGTAGGTGGCACAGTGTTTGATATGACCCAAAAAATTTCCCTCTGCTGTTTATGGTAGTAATCGATCTAGGGATGCATTTAAAATGCAAGAGTAAAACACCGACGTGTCTAATTCAAATAACTTTTTTTATAAAAAATAATGAACTTTACGTGACCTTGTCGTAAAAAAAAATAAAAAAAATTCTTAAAACGTAACTGTCCAAGATATTTATGTTAGATAAATATAGTCTAATAAAGCATCTTAGGGCGCATATTTTCCAGTTTTTATTTTTTTAAAATCACTTCTGGATACCGAGTAATTTATTTTTTTCAGATTTTCGTTTTTATTTTTTTTCTCGAAAAAAACTCAAAAGTGTAATTTGTGACTAGCACAGAAAGGTTGCTCTTAATAAGGCCTATCGCTGATAAAATAACCACATTCCACTATCGAGGCCTTTAGGAGATATAAACCATTTTGTTCTAGGGTCAAGTGATACAACATAGGGTTGCCACTAAAGGTCAAACAAGTTTTTTTTGTGAGTGTTTTTTGTTTTCATACTTATGAAACTTTATTTAAGTCTTTAAACGCCATGTCGGACATCGTTGTCCGACAAACATAAATAGATAAAATTAATAAATTAAAATAATTTTTTTTTACGACAAGGTCACGTAAAGTTCATTATTTTTTATAAAAAAAGTTATTTGAATTAGACACGTCGGTGTTTTACTCTTGCATTTTAAATGCATCCCTAGATCGATTACTACCATAAACAGCAGAGGGAAATTTTTTGGGTCATATCAAACACTGTGGGTGGTGGTATGGTATCTTTGGAATATATTTTGTTAGTACTGTGATAGACAGCTATGTAACCAGTCTTTACTGCTATTTTGAGAGAAATAAGAACCGAGTATTATATTCGTTTAATTCTAAGGTACACTCTAAAAATGTGTCGACTATGGTCTAATTGTAAAGTTAATTATGAGTTAGTTGTGAGTTTCATTTCCACTCGTAATAAAAGAGATTGTTTTTATCCTCAAATAATTGATTTGAGTTTCAGCTCAACACACTCCGCGTAGCTTGACGCGCAATTCACTTTTTGTAAATTTCCCTAATAAAATACAGTACCTACTGTAATCTGGCTATCAGTCTTTTTATTAAGAAGAAATCCCATAGAGGCCTAGTCAGTGTACAGTGTACTTAGCGTCTGTAATACCACATTAAGTAGGTACTATAATCAGATCATCTCATTAGATCGAAAGCATTACATAACATCACAACTTTTTTAATACTATATATATATATATATATACTATAATAATATAATATTTCTACAAACTTGCTCCAAATTTTTCAAGTCTACATAATATGACCTACCTATATGGTTTTAACTTAAGAACGACACTGGGCAGATATTTAAGCAAAACAAAATATTCAACCCACAAACAACATCAGTTTCTGTTGGTATTAGCTAAAAAAATATATTTTTACACCGAATACTTTTATAAATCTGATAGTTTTCAATGCACGTTAGTTGCAACAACACTAAACAAAAGTTATAATCCCAAACTACGTTTGGCATATACATAACGCCCTTATGTATTCATCCCCTAGCACATGTGTATTGTGTAGGACAGTGCAAACACTATGGGGGTGTAATTCCATCATTCCCATCACGGCACCCCGAATTAAATTGAATCCATGGCCATCTCGTGTCATCGAGAATGGTATAATGTGAAACAGAAACAATAATAATCCTAGTTCTAATACAGATTTAAAATATTTCAGTAAATATATTAAATTACTATGAATAAATATTTACTTTGTTATGAATCCTACTAATGTAGGTACCTAAACGAATTGATTTCGTATTAAATGTAATCAATGTAATTTTTTTAATTCAATGCAAGTTTTTTGTTTATATACATTTGCATTGCATTATAGGTACAGATACTTTATACCCTAAAGGAAGAAGAAATTTGTTTCGATAAAGTCATATCTGATAAAGAAATGAAGAATAGGTAGTTTTTAAACTTAAACCCAACCCTTTGTAAAACGACATAAAATTCTAAATTCATTGTCACTTAGCCTTGATCTCCTGAATTGTGAAGTCGTGAATTTATGAATTCTGAAGCGTATTTACCTAAGTACCTACATCCAAAGGGGCAACGCGAATAAAATAATCTTAATAACTGTAAGCATTACGGATACGTAAAGTTGTGCTACATGGTTTTAAACTTGCCTTCCACAGAGGTGCCCTTGGTGAATTCCAACCGTGTAGCTGGCTGTTGTAAACCAAATTTCATACAAACTACGCGGATGGCAACCAAGCTCCCACCAAGGTCACTCTGTTGGTTTGCAAGTATATAACCGTGTAGAACACACCTTATATATTATACTTCCACGCAATTCTAAAAAATTTAGCAAATATATTTTTTAAATAACTAGGATTAAATAATAAAAATTGAAAACCACACAACACACTAAATTGCGTCGTTGTCACTTTAGATGTAAATACGATCTTGCAACCAGCTTCATATTTTAATATTTTTTCGTACAGTATTTCCTACAGCACATAGTTCTCTGAATAGATCCCATTTTACCACCTTTCAGCATAAAACCATTCACAAAATATGACATACAACTACATGCATTGCACATAATCCTCTTGCTAAGTGCACTTGTCAATACAGGGGGCTAGAACCGCTCTATATCCATCCACTTTCGATCTATTCAAATTCCAAATACCAACTTTATTTACTTGTATATTTAAAAATAAACAGAATATAGTTTTTTATTCAATGTGCTAAGGTTGGTTTTTGTGTAGCGATAGTTTTCGAAGTTACGCGAATAAAGTTGTGTTTTATAGTTCGGGAACACGACTGCCATTTTGTAATCCTGACTGGAAAGTGTGTTTTGGACTTTGAGGGGGTTATTATTGCTATATAGGTTCACTTTGTACAACAATAAAAGCCCAAAGTACTCCCTTTCATACTTATTTTGTTAGTAGAATCTTTGAATTTTATTGATTATAAACATTTTTTTATTGCATACGTAAAAAGTGATTGATAAGCTAACAGCGATACAGGTTAATACTAACTACTGCCTACAGACATTAGAATAGCCAACTTCAAAATAAAAAACTACCAATAAAAAACCAAAATCACAGTTTTATTATATTCCCGAGCAATGCTATGTAATGTAACAGTATTACGAATACAATAAGCTCAATTTAAAAATGTTTCTATACACTCGTATAGTTGCAACTGCAAGTGATTTTCACGGAAAATGTGCACGTGCCTGACTTCATAACAAAACGTCGAACGGTTCGATGTTTTGTTACAAGTAAATACTACAGTCTATAAAAAAAAATTGTTTTTAATTTTGATGATGATAAGGTGAGTTACCTTATCATCATTAAAATTAAAGAATATTTTTTTTTATCTTAACAATATCATTGAAAACATTTTTAAGTGGCCAATCAAACATTTTATCAATTCCCACTTCTTTTATAGGTTAAAAACTTACGAAAAGTCGCTTCAAGTGAATTAAAACTTAAAACTCAGAGGAGAAGGAACAACGATCAAAATTTGCACAGCCATTAGGCGTGTTGGCATCGCGACTCTTTGCAGAACGGCATTAAATGGCAATTGATTACAAAGAGCTTGGATATTGGGGAAAATTAACTGTCTTCTTGTTACTGCAAGTGAATTAGCTGCATAAACCGTAATTTTCTTTGTCTAGTAGGTAATCAGATTTAATAATAATAATAATAATATTTCACCACATTCACACAGCGCCATCTAGTCTCAAATTAAGCAATTATATTTGCTTGTGTTATGGGTACTAAACAACTGATAAAATACTTAAATATTTTTTTTATAAATACATACATAAGATAAATTACACCCAGACACAAAACAAACCTCATCTCAAAGCTCATCACACAAAGATTTGTCCTGGGTGGGGATCGAACTCACGACCTCCGGCTTAACAGTCAGGGTCACTAACCACTAGACCAACAGGCCAGTCTAATTTACAATAAGTTATCATCATTACAAGCTATAAATGTTCCACTACAGGACAAGGGTCTCCTACAAACATTTTAGAAGGAATTTAGCCTGCTATACCACGCTGGCCAGATGGGTTGGTGTAGGGTTTTGTATGGAGTTTTCCTTTTGTCGCAGTGCTCCTGTCTGCTTAAGTTAACTCTCTTAGTCGCCTATTATGACACTCACGGGTTGAGATGGGGCAGTTACATTATAATGTATTCTTAATCCGGCACTACATGGACTCACAATACACCAAGCACTCTTTCTATTACAGAAAGAAACGATGCACGATGGAAGCAAATTAACTTGTAAAATATTTAAAATTGCTATCAAAAGCAGTAGAATGGTACAATAGAATAGAACCTATCATTATATGGTCGCACCTCCTTTTAGCTTCATATTATTAGTAGGTATATATTTCAGTATCTAATCCAGCACCATTACCGCGATCCCAAAGACCTAAAGAAGGAAATATCCTAATTAAATATGGATGCAACGTAATGAGTTATGCAAATACTGTAGACGGTGGCTAACGATTGGAGGGTAGCCACCCTCGCTAAGGGGGGAGGGGGGGAGAAGACTCCTAGATACTTCAATTCCCCGGTACCGTCCGACAAATCATTTGAAGTATTTACTTTAACAATCTTTGGTATGCTTTCTTTACAAATTATATTGGAAGGGTTCAGAATTACTTTGTTTGCAATATTTTTAGGGATCCAAGGCAAACTTGAAATGTTAAATTAAATTCAAGTGTAGAACAAAGTTTTGGGACATTGGGTGTTGAGTAGAAAATTTGCAAATATTGACGATTTGGTTCGGGGGAATGTCTAAAATGACGGTGATTAAACACAAATCAGTCCCGCTCGCGTGGAATTTGTAATTTCTATGGCCACAAAATCTAAGCCTGTATAGTCGACAGTAAATTACAACCCTTAGAGTTAATGTAATTTTGTATATCACAGAACAATGTCTGTTTTGCTTGCAACTAACATCTGTACAGTGACTGGTGTCATCAATGAACGACCCACGTCAACATTAATAATGAGTCTTATATCTTAATTTTGATGGAAAATTTCGTAAGAATCTTAGTCATTCATTTTTATTTATTATTATTATAAATATATACTTTTAATTTTAATCCTCTTTCTCTCTCCTAATTTATTTTACTGTGCCTAAAAGGGTTCATAAATTATTATTGTAACCTATCTTATTCCTACCAGATGTTGTACATTATAGAAGCAATAAATGAACGAACCTTGAGTCCTTGTCGTTTACCTCTACCCGAGCATTTATGACCAATATATATACTAATATAATAATATTAATAAAATGGCGCAATTCCTAGATAACCTAGACAAAGACATTAAAACAGCATGTTACCGTGAAATTCTTTATCCAAACAGCCTTCAGTAAACACATTTTAATATTTAAATCTGTAAGACTGTTCTAGAATGGAACATTATTTTTCTGTAGCCAGTACGTTAATGCGAATTTTGAAGAAAAACTGTTTGTTGTTCGACAGTCATTATTATAATGTAAGTCGCCAGTTGGTCGGCCGCAGCCCAAGTTTCTTAAGTGGCCAAACATTTATAAATTATTTAATAGATGATATACTTTCTCAAGCTTTATTTGTTTAATGGGTAAATATTGTTAATCTGTTCAAGGTTCTGTTATAAATTATAAAAGTGGGGTAAAGTTTTTCGTGGTTTGCATATTAAATGCTAGCCTGTCCAATATGATACGATTACTGTGCAGCTAAAGTTCACAGATTTGATTCTCGAATTGATCTAAAGACTACCTGTCTTTACCTATATTTTTATTTGGTTACATGATTAAATTTGTGATTATCTCCATACTTATATTTTTGATCTTGTCATACCTATTAGGTTGAAAAAGTATATTGTAGTTATGTATAATTATGTTATATTATGTATATGTCTTGTGTATGTTTATTTAATGAGAATGCTCAAGAAAATGTTCTAATCTATACTCACTTTTTTCAGGTAAAGTGAGTCGAGTCATATCAACAACACAAAAATAAGGTAGGGGACGGCGAACAATAGTAACTTCTTTCTCTTCTTTAAACGGTAAACCGTTTATCGTTAAACTCTTGTATAAAATAAGTAATATATATACTAAGTATTATTTTTTGGAAAAGAAGCCATGAGCGACTTCTTTGCTACTTCAATCAGGACTATTGTTGTGCCCTTGTTGCTATTTATAGTTCTCTGCTTAGTCCTGAGAACCCAGGAACTTCTGGATTTATAAAATAAGCAAGACAAACTCACCTTTATTTTCCTTCAGTTAAGAGCCATCTAGGTTCAAATGAAACAGAACTATAGTTATTTATCGTTATAGAGATACACTACTCAAGTGGAGACTAAATTAGTTCCAAGCCAGATACTTTAAAGAGCCGTCGAAACTTTCGTATACAATCGCAGAATGAAAGGAAATCCGGGTCTGAAGTAGCACTGCGAAATTCATTAGAAAAGGGCACCCTACCTGTTCGGTTAACTTAAATTGTATAAATACTCTAAAATAGGTAGGTATAGTATATTTTCCCTCACCGTTACACTAGAATGAATTCTTAGTGTATGTATGACCCACCAACGCGCACTAGGCCAGCGTGTTTGGATTATGGCCTTAACCCTCTCAGCTTTCTAGATAGAGGAGAGGAGACCTGAGTCCAGCAGTGGGACATTAATCGGTTGCTGATGATGATGATGAGGTATAATATGAACCTATTATATTTAGTTTCAAAAGTATATTACCTACTTAAAGAGTAAATAAAAACGTTATATACCCAACATTCAAAATTAACTATCACTGTCGCGTAGCGGTTAAGATGAACATCTCGTCATTAACATCGCCCCGTGCAGAGGGACGTAGGTTCGATTCCCATGCGAGACAAATATTTGTGAGATATTTTTCGAGTCTCTACATTGTGTCAGTTAAGTAACTTAATAATATTCATAGTTTTGAATATTATTTAGTTGTTTCATAGAGCACGCGATGTATTTGAGAATTATTCGCTATGTATTTTTTACTTTGCATCGGGTTTGGTATCGAATCTTCCTTTTCTCGCAGCGCTATTGTTTGCTTAATGTTACTCTCTTATTCGCCTTGTACAACACCCACGGGTTGAAATGAGGTATTGACCTTATGTATTCTTAATCCGTCACTACACGGACTTTGGTTGGTTCCATATAATAATTGCTAATGACCGGGCATACTCGTATTTCTAAACTCCAAAAAGATACGGGGAATTGCATGTCAGAAAAACACAATACAGTTTTTCCCGACCCTGAAATCGAAACCAGAATCTCTTAATGAGGCGGTTAAGCATTAATAATATACCTACTAGAATACATAAATATCTCATTATCCCAAACAACTATCTAATTGAAATACCTCATTTGTTCGCCATTTTTAATCTAAACCCTTAACCCTCGAACGCGACGTTACATTTTAATAAAATTCTTCAGCAAATATTAATGAAGTCGGGCACTAAACAAGCACACCCATTGTGCCTTCACGTCGCACCATTATGATTTTACCGAGATAATGCACGGGAAATGACGGCAAAAGAAATTTAATTCGCGTAACGATGAAAGGGTTATATGGGGTCGGCTTGATAAATAAAGCGAAGGGACCCCGGGGATATTACTCGGGCCTTTTTTGCTCTACATATTGATATTAATGCTTGTGAATTTTGACAAAATTGCGCATAAGCCTTTGTGTTTTGGGCCTCGTTCGTTTTGATTTTTTTATGTTACCGCGTCCTGGTTGCGTAAATGAAATATTTATGTTGTCTTTTTGTACGCAACCTGAGTTTTAGGTCATTTATCGTCGTTATACGATTTTAACAGTAAATTAATGTGATATTTTTTTGTGGATTTATTTTTATAATGAAGTATTAAATACACAATTAAGATACTTTTATCAATCAGTAAAATTTATTGATTTGCGTAAATGTGGTACTCTAAATCTCGACATTCAACTTACCTAGTCGGTTTTGATGTCGCTGTCAAATGATTGAAAGTGACAGCGATCTTATCTAAATTACCTTACATTTGGAGATTTCCTTTTTCTCCAGTACCTACTTATTTTGCCGTTATTAGATTAAGACAAGTATGAACTTTGTTTCCGTTCCAATAACATCATGTCTAATTTTATAAACTAAAGCATTGTTATCAACATTATGTAAATAAAAAAGAAACACAAAATCATAAAATAAAAAATGCCTGAATTATAAATATTCTATAAATTACTGATGCTAAAAATTTGCTCGAAGTGATTTAAAAATCACATGTTTTGGATAGAAAATCTTCCCGTTGTAGGTACTGAATATCCATTCTCCTACTAAGCAACAATTTCTTTAGAATAAAATTATTTTTTTACGTATTTTACGTACTTTATTCTAAGTACCTTTTAAAGGGCCTTCCATTTTCTATATGTGATAAATTCAATATCAAATCACTCGCTAACTACCCATATCCAAAAATAATTTTAATAAACACAAATTTCAAAACTACCCTAAATAAAACATGCTTCCAGTGAAATCCCAAAAGTATGGTGGCTCACAACATGTCGGCATCAGATACTTCATTAATATTTAGCCATCATCCCGGTAATTAAGAGGGGGTCGCCAGGGAAGGGTTACGTAAATATTAGGCCGGTAACAAACCTTACATTCAATATTCAGTTAAGTGAATCTTTGTCAGTTTAACAAAGGTATGTTTCGGTGCGTTGCGGAGGGATCGCTTTTTGGTATATGATATGGTAATGATATATTAATTTCGACTTATCTTGAATAGTAATATGGTGTAGTACGAATTTAGAATACATAATATCAGCCCGTGGGTGTCGTAAAAGGCGACTAAGGGAGTAGTCTTACGCAGACAGGAGCACTGCGAGAAAAGGAAAATTCGATACAAACCCTATACCAACCCGTCTGGTCAGCGTGGTATAGTAGGCTAAATCCCCCACAACCTTTGTAGGAGACCCGTGCCCAGCCGTGGGACGTTTAAAGGTTGTCTTGATGAATATAGGTAGGTCGTTTAGTTTTTTTTAATTTTTTTTTCTCTATGCTGTGAAAAAGCTTACAAACTTGTTTTTATTTCTAGTGTAAGATACCTTGCATTACTATAAACAAAAGTAAACTTCTACATACTGATTTTGATGACCAATCTTTCGCAAGGAGTTTGTATTTAAATTAAATTTAAAAAAAACGAACTTATTTATTTATTAATTTTGTATCAAATTTGGTATCCGCATCAGATTAGGATCACTCGAAACGGCGAAAATTAGCTGTTTGGGTTGATAATATATGATGATGATTATCGATTAATCTTAACAACACTTTTTATTAAATTGAAACTTGCTTTCAGAAACCCTAGAGTTGATATTCCCATATGACGGTCAGGCGGATGATTAGTTACTTTCCTACTTATAAATAATGTCCTTATTATATACCTTTCTTATTTAAACTGAAGCACATAACACGGCGCATCTCCGATACGCGTAACATATGTAATTTGTAATCGTGATTAGAAAGTATACCTACTAGATACATTAGAATAATTAAAACTGGTTGCCACACGACTTTGCTCCCTATTGCATACAGTGATTATTTCGTCGCCACTCGCCACGTGTGCTGCTCTTCGTTTGCTGTTTCGGCAGTTTTGACAAGTAACGATAGCATGAGAAAATCCCTTCCAATATTTAAAAAATTGTCCCAAATTCTCTCTTTAAAATAATTATACCTACCTACCTACGATATATATAACATCAATCATTATTAAATTTATAATTTTCGTAGATACCTAAGTATATATTTTCTACCCTTTTGGGATAAACGAGAAGACTAACGAATAACAATTTTAAGGTCTTATTGAACAAAATCGATACTTACCAGTAAGGAGATTAGGTATATAGTTTATGAGAAAAATGCCCGTGATTTTATACTTACGGGCGGAGGGATATGATGAAACTAAAAGATATAGTTTTTCAAAACTCATAACAAATAAAGAGCATGGTAAATATCTCGAACACTATAATATCATGAAACTATAAGGGTTCCGTTTTTGCCATTTTAGCTATGAAACCCTAAAAAGTAAATATAAAAACGTCAGCAACGATAAAGATAACTAGACTTTCATTTCAAGAGATTATACTCAGACTTCATCTGAATTTTAAACGAAAAGTAAAGGTATAAAACGTTGTGATTTCTTGGTTGCCTCTGGAGTAGAGCGAGTTTTTTCTCAAAGAGCCCACGGATAAAAAGACTTGTTTCATCACACTGCGACTGACATTGCTTTTTATAAACATCGGACTTTTGTAAGCAACCTTTGAACGATGTAAAGCTTAATGAGCCGGGTAGAAAACATTCTTGTGATATTCTGAGTAACTTATATTTTAACTAGATTGGTTTTCTTTCCTTTTCAATTCGCATATATTTTTAATGAAAGTAAAAAAAACTGTATCGCTACTTTAAATTTGTTTTTCTGTTTTATATGGACGACTTTCGGATAACTAAATTTTGACTGTCACCGTGGCGCAGTGGTTAAGGTGGTCGCCTCGCCACTACATCGCCGTGCTGGGTGACGTGGGTTCGATTCCCACACGAGACAAATATTTGTGTGATTCATAGATATTTGTTTCTAGTCTGGGTGTACTTTGTGTCTGTTAGTTTCATGTTTGTAAAGCTCCCCGCGACACAGGGCTTGTTCCCTAGTGCGGGCGTTGTTTTAAAAAAAAGAAAAAAAAAAGGTTCATGATGCTTTGTTGATACACGTATCAACATAATTATAGATGGTTTTACGAAGGTAAATAAATTAAGCTGTAATGACGGATTAAGAATACATAATGTCGCTACCCCATCTCAACCCATGGTTGTCATAAAAGGCGACTAAGGAACCTTATGCAGACACTAAGAGCACTGCGAGAAATGGAAAATTCGAAACAAACCCGTCTGGTCAGCGTATAGTAGGCTAAATTCTCTCCACATTCTTTAAAGGAGACCCGTGTCCAGCAGTGAGACGTTTATGGGTTATTTCTTCACATCTTTGTTTAAACTCAATAGCATACTTCATTGACAATCAAACTACAACTGCTAAATAAACTACTAAAATAAAAACAAATTTTCTCAAACAAATTTAAAAATTAATGTACCTAGTTAAAATAACATAATTAGTAGAAATTAATATAAAGAAGGTACAGTCAGCTTGATGAACTAACTGTACCAGTAGTTACGACAAGTCTTAAGCATAATATTTCACTATCAAATTCACACGATCGCATCCGAACATCTGTCACGATCTTCAATATACGCAACTTGTCTACGAAGGGCTATTAAGTTCGCGGAAAGAAGCTTACTAGCCTTTTCAGAACTTAAGAAAGAATGAATAAATTATAAGAAAGATGATTAAATAGCTTTTCAGTTCAATGGTGTCATAGTTGGTTATGCATATAAGTTTGTTTCCAAATAAAAAAAAAGATTGGCAATTTTTCACAGAACGTAAACTTTAATTTTTTATTTTTTTATTAGCCTGTGTCATCCCACTGCTGGGCAAAGGCCTCCCCCTGAACCTTCCACTGCTGTCTATCTCCAGCCTTATTCCACCATTCCGTGTCGAAGGTAAACTTTAATTAGGAACTTATAATAAAAAGCGTAAAAAATACATGATAAATTTAAGTAGTAACAAAATTTATTTATTTTCCAACCTCACGAAGTTACAGGTTAATTTGCTAATATTATTTTAGCAGAAGTAATATTTTCTTAAGCTATTTTTAGGATAAAAACAAACTGTACATAGCTACTTATTTCTATCACTAATAAAAAAATCAGATATAGTTTGACACGAATAGCTTCTGTGCAGTAGAACTAAATGCTGAAATAATGTTTTATTGGCATATTTGACAACAAATAAACTTACAATACAGTAACGCCCTCCTTGTGACGTCAATATTGTACAGAAAGCCGTGTCAGACTAAATCTACACAAAAGATGCTTTTTGACATATTATTTGACATATATTTAGACTGGGCTGTTGGTCTAGTGGTTAGTGACCCTAACTGCTAAGCCGGAGGTCGTGGGTTCGATCCCCAGCCAGGACAAATCTTTGTGTGATGAGCATAAAGGTTTGTTCTGTGTCTGGGTGTAATTTATCTATAATATGTAAGTATTTACAAAAAAAAATGTATTTAAGTAGGATATCACTTGTTTAGTACCCATAACACAAGCAAATATAATTGCTTATTTTGGGACTAGATGGCGCTGTGTGAATGTAGTAGAATATTATTATTATTACATCTTATTTTGACATACATGAATCGCTATTTGAATGGCCCCGCAGTGGACGGTCGCCTCCAACCCGCCTCACTTGTTTCTACGTGCTCATTATTTTTTATACATAATCTGTGCGAGTTATACTTTTCTATGATTAACTGTACTTTCCTTTCAGAGATTGATTATTAAAAATTTTGTTCGTCGTTAATTATATGTTCGAGTTAATTGAGTAATTTATGGCGATGTGTTTGGTAGCTTAGAGGAGCTTCGTGTGGCTGTGTGTTGAAAATTACTGCAACATAAAATACAGACGCATAAAAAAGCGTCTGTGTATTGTTCATATTACGCAACTATAACATATGATTGTGCTTATGAAGAGCATCGGGAGTGCATACGAATGCTGCGTGAAATGAGGTCCTGGGTTCGATTCTAGGGTCGGGTAAAAACTCGAACCTCTACTTACCTCTTCGGGATTAAAGGCGTGTTGCTGTAGATGTACCTACTTATATAATTGATGTACTTAAGAAAAAATAAAAGACAGCTTTCTTTATATGTATGTGTAAATTTAGAACCATATTGAAACCTAAGAGAACTAGAAATGAAAAGAGCTAATTTATAAGAAATATTAATAGTGCTAATTTATAATACTCAGGGGGTTTACTATGAATTTCGACATTCGAATGTTCGATTTTGATATCGCTGTCAAAGGTAAGGAAATTTGAATATGGTCGCTCTAACTTTCAAACATTTGACAGCAACATCAAAACCTTCGAATGTCGAGATTCATAGTAAGCCCCCAGAATATTAATGTGTGGGGTCAGTAAAGCTATTTCAAATTTTTTTGAATAGTAGGTAGTAGAAGTATATATCATGTAACGTTGTAATAAGGCATATTTTAAACTACAATCTCAAAAATCGTAAGTTACTTACTACATTTTTAACTCCATAATTTATAACACTACATTGTAACCTAAACATTCAAAAGTAATAAACAAAAACGACCGTTTTTAGTCATCATTTAACGTATGAAGCAAGCAAATAAATGGGTGTCGTTTAAACTAAAATTACGTACGTAACAAAATAAGTAATTTCACACGTTTCGTCACTAATATGCGGTGTGGCGGCAAAACGTGTCATTTGTCAGGTGATATTTACGCATTATACGAGGCATAACGACGTAATAACTTTTTGTAGCCGACTGTACTTATTTACGATTTTAATTTTAAATGTGTTAGTTTTGTAAAACCTTTTTGTTTTTATTATGATTTTATTTTATTTAGGTATGAGAAATTATGTCATTGAACACTTTTTAATTAAATTATTTCCTTTTGGTGTTTTTGCGTATATTTGCTTTCTTTTCTTTTTCAACAATAATTATTATTATCCACGGCTTTCCGTGAAAATGTAAACAAATAATCCCTGCATATATTCAGGTAGATTAACGGTAATAGACACAAAACTACGAACTAGCGAAATGGTCGTAGGCAAATTTGCTGACACTACTTTTCGGATAACCTGTTACATTCTTGTGACTTTCATAAGTGTTACCTTGTAACCTAGATGAATAAACGAGATTTCATTTCATTCATTTCATTTCATTTCATTTCATTCATTTAACTGGGTTTTGAGTCTATTACCGTCCGTACCGAATTCATGGCGCTTATCTGGGCATAAACACCATAAATTAGTAGGACAGTTCTATAGGTTGTGTCATATCCCAGCAGATTTTAAGCTTTTTTTAATGATTTAAGTCGGTGTAATGACGGACTACCTAAGAATACATAATATCACTACCCCATTTCATCCCGCGGGTGTAGTAACCTTAAGCAGACAAGAACACAACGAGAAAAGTAAAATTTGATAAAAATCCCTATACCTACCCGTCTGGCAATGGTGGTATAGTAAACTAAATTAAAAAAAAAAGGTCGCTGGGTCTGACTGGATGCGGAAGGCGGAGGACAGAGTGCTATGGTGCGTGTTAGGAGAGGCCTACGTCCAGCAGTGGACTGCAATAGGCTGAAATGATGATGATGATGATGAAACTAAATTCCCTCCAAAATGTTTGTAGGAGAACTGTGTTTAGCAGTGTGACATTTATGGATTGTAATGATGATTATGATGATGATTGTACCTCTGCTTAGACAACAGACTTAATGCTATGTAAGTATTAGTAGTTAAGTGATTTACCGTCTGCTAACGGTGAAGGAAAATCTCGTAAGAAAACACCCACACACATATACTATGCTATGTATAATTAAAATATACAGAAGACCTTACTGTGTGAACTGAAAATGTTTGGAGGAGACCCGTGCCTACCACCAGCAACCCATTAAGTCCCACTGCTGGACTCGAGTCTCCTCTAACTAGAGAGCTGATAGGGTTTAGGCCATAATCCACACACGCTGGCCTAGTACGGGTTGGTGGATCAGACATACTCATAGAATTTCTTCTAGGGTATGTGGGTTTCCTCACGATGTTTTCCTTCACCGTTAGCGGATGGTAAGTCATTTGACTAGTACATATAAATTCCAGAAAGTGGAATCCACATTGGTACTGCTGGTCGGAATCGAACTCAGACCGCGTGATTTGAACGCCGGTCCCTTATCCATTCAGCCACCATCGCTTATCAATGCCTAGAAGTGGGACATTTATAGATTGTGACGATGAAGATGATGAATTGGTTTGAAGACTAAGAGTGGTGGGTATAAGCAGCCCTTATTGGCACAGAGTAATGAACAACAATTGCGGCACAGTTTCAGAGCACAATCACGATCGCACCGCCCTCGCTCCTTCTACATATCTCGTTCGTATCATGGTACAAGTTATAAACTGTTGAAGTATCTTATTATCATACTTTTTCTGTACATTGCTAAACGTAGTCCTCATCTAATCTACGCCACATACATGAGCGATTCTGGAATAACGTCAACAAGGTTTGGTGTCAATGTTGCGATTGTGAATCCAGCTAGAAATATATGAAGAATTTGAATAATTCACCAATCACAGGAAAAAATAAAAACCAGGCGTAGGATGATAATAGGACAGTAAGTTAGTAGTATGAAAAAAAAGTTCGCTGGGTCTAATTAGATATAGAAGGTGGAGAACCGAGTGATATGGCGCGTGTAAGCAAAGGTGATGTTCAGCAGTGGACTACAAAAGGCTGGATTTAATTATCGAGCAGGATGATATTTTTAAATGAAAATCTAAAGAAATTGCACTGAGATAGGTATAGGTCAGAACAATAGGGTTTCTGTTATCGTACAGGTTCCCGCAGTCCACTTCATTCAGCGAATTATGCAGTGTGTATGCACCCACTAAAACATATCTGTTCTAATTTCCCTTATTTCGTTGACTCGTAGAGTTAGCAAATCGAAAATGTCAGAGAAAACGTTTCCCCGAACGGAGAAGCATGCGTAAAAGCTTTTTCCGCTGAATCGCTTGTCTCTTACAAGTTAGATCACACAAAATCGGCACGCACAGTACACCTAATATCATCATTAACGATTGCCGAACAAATGCCTTGTGATTAATGATCGTTTTATTGTCTTCACTGAGTATCTCATACCGAGATTATACCACGATTTCTTAATTCCCTAATTAGATGTGAGGCAAGGAGATTTCGGATGATAGATCTGTGATGCTGCGGGCTGTGAACGATTTTCTATTGCTGTTATAGTTATAAGTGATCCTTATGGTTTATTGTCTTGAGTAATCAAAGTGTGGGTTTGTTGTGTGAATGTACACGAATTTGTAGCGTGATGTACAAGTAATTTTAGTAATTATTGATATTTTTAAGCCTTATTAAGTATTGTGAGAAGTTGCCATATAGAATTAATGCTTGTGTCGTTGTGGAAACAAAGTGAAGCCGCTAACACACTATCAAGTCAGTTAGTCATTTCAACGTGTGGCCTATAATTTTATTATGCCTGCAAAACATATTAATATAGTAAGTTTCTTGTTAAGTGAATTGTAAAGACAAGTCAAAAAGAGTATTCGTTTTAACTTTATAAGCCCGGAATCCACTAAAGGGGAGAAAATATAAAAAGTAAAAAAAGACACAATTAATACATTTTAAATTTTTTTTAATTACAATTTCCTAAATTAATTACTGCTCACGCTGTTCATCGTCTATGAGTGTTAATGACAATGTCTCTTATCATCTCGTCACCCTTTTTGCTACAAGTTAGGGTTTTTTCATCATCATCATCATCATTATATCAGCCGTAGGACGTCCACTGCTGGACATAGGCCTCCTCAAGTGACTTTCAATAGGACCGGTTGTATGCGGCTTGCATCCAGCACGATCCTGCTGTTCGGATCAGATCATCTGTCCACCTTGTGGGTGGACGTCCTACGCTGCGTTTTTTACGTCTATTGCAATGGCCAATAAGACTTTTATAAGCCTATTTCTATTTTTTTTTTCAATCCATGTGATAACAGCTAGGTGATGCAACATACTTTCTACTTCCCTATAAACTTTAACCCTACAATAATCACAGCTTTGCGGCAGATGTACGAAACTTTACATACCTACTTAGGTACTGCCGACATATTCGTATATGGCAGTGTATGGGCGTATGGCCGCGGTATAGCCGACGGGTAGGGGTGCTACAGCTACACCCACGTCAAACATTCAGCTGTTCACTAAAGCATAAATCAGCAGAACGACGTGACAGCCCTGGACACGTGAGGAGAAAAGTGTTCCAAAGTTTGAATAGAATAGGTATTGATTTTATTCGCAACTATAGTCTTTTTCAGATACCTATAACTCCTCAAGTATTTTACAAAGTGAAGTTTGAACAAAAAAGTATCTCAGTGTGTGTGTCACAAGCTGCAATACAATTGAAGAAATTTTATGTTTTCTATTCCATTTCTAGGTACAAGTTTTGTGGATAGGTAGTTATTCTGAATCTGGGTGTAATTAATTACTTAACAACTTACCGCTATATTTCAGATTAACTCAGTTTGAAGTTAAAAATTAACATTGTTTACAACCAATACCAAATCCATCCATGTAAAGTTTAAATTTTTAATAAATTATTATTATTAGGATACAATATAACAGAGTAAATAGTACATTCATAGCAAATAATGTACCTACGTATCTACAATTTAAGTACTTACATAGGTACAGTCAATAACAAAAGTACGGTATAAATGCGTTTTGAAATTTTGGATATGTTCAGTTACTTTTATTGCTGACCGTACAAACTTACATAACACATTCACTTAGTGTATTCAAATTGAACAGACTTATTCTTTAATTAAGGTAGATACAATTTCCAATTCCCAACCTACTTCCAAATTAATCGATCAATAATTTCACTATTACCCTAATACTGTCCAGTAACTATCGACTCGATCGCACCCTCACTTGATCTACCCTACTGCCATAAATAGGGCGCAGACGATACAGTGACCTACTAAGGGACGCGAGGGAACTCATTTAAGAGTGAATTGTGCCCGAAAAGTAAATAAATTTACAAAACAAAGATTTTGTAAATCTATTTGTTTTTATTTATATTTTAGTTTTGTTTAGTGAAAGAAAAAGAAGAAAGAAAAAAAATCATTTATTTCTACCTGCCTACAAAAACAACTTACACAGAGAAGGGTGAGAAATAACAAATATATAAAAGAAAAAAAAACAAAGAACAATTAAAATAATAATAATAGAAACATGAGAGAAATAAAAAAAATAAAAAATTAAACTATTAAATAAATATGGTGTAGTGGTTTAAGGTATGCTGTTCTGCAAGCCCCACCGAAAAAGGCCGCCATCTAGTTTTATCCAACAGGAATTGTCTGGAGCTAATTCTAGCCGGAATGATATCGGATAGACCTAGTTTTATCCAACAGGGAATGGCTGGACCTAGTTGTAGCCGGCATGATGAAGGATAGACCTAGTTTTACCTACCCGAAATCAATCGGCTCGTAGGTACTAGATTTAACCAAGAGTAAGTGACTACACCAAGTTCTAACCGGGTAAAACTAGATGTAGCCGCACTTCGGGGTTTAGCCGTAACATATATATATATATATATATATATATATATATATATATATATATATATATAGTAGTATATATAGGGCAAATAGTAGTATAGTAGTAGTAGTAAGTATAGTAATAGTATTTTACTTAAGACTTCAAGTCACGCGGGGCTTTGCTCCCGTCGTTCTTTATTAGGCCACTGCTCAGCTCCTATTGGCCGTAGCGTGTTATTATATAGCCTACATTACTGAGTGATAATGTAGCTTTCTAACGGCAAAATAATTTTTAAAATCGGTCTAGTAGTTTTTAAGTTTATTAGTTACATACCTACAAAATTACAAATCTTTCCTCTTTTTAATATTAGTACCTATAGATTAAATTTAAAATTAATACTTTATAAATAGTTCCGCATAAATAATTCAAATACCTTAATTAAACACCGAGTTGTACGAGATGGGAGAGGAGGCAAACGATTTGAGAGCACCAAATAGTGCCCAATCCAAATTTGTCTTATAAAATTCTTTAAACTAAAATGGCTTCTGTCCTAACACTAACATTAAATCATAACAACACAAATCTTATTGTTTCAAGATTAAATACCTAATTAATTTATCGACGTTTGCGTTGACTATAAATTAAATTTCTCGAAATTAATTGCAAACAATTCATACTCAGGACAATAATTGGTACAAGAATTGCACTTACGACATTTTATTAGACAAGTTATGCCAGCAGCCGTTTGTTTATTGTCAAAGTTATTAATAGGTATCATTTGATACTAAAATTTCATTAAAATTCTACGGTCAAGTTGTAAAAGTTATTTATATAGTTTGAAAGTTATTCGATTTGTAAAAATACGACAGATGACGGAAAAAAATATTTGGCACCTTATTTTCGACCAATGGGTGTGACTAGGATTAATTAAACTGAAAGATTATATCAATATGGTGGATCATAATGGCGAGATATCAACTGTAGATCAACTATAAAACAAATTGCACATTTTTCACCACAGCTGGCTTTGGAATCGATTTTGACGACTGTTTGTTATAGAAAAGAAATACAGCTGTATTTTATAATAGGCTTAGGTACTATAGTTCTAATATTTTTCACCCAAAAATAAACATCGAAATTACGGATAGCCTCTTAGTTTGCTGTAGGTACAATGATATTAAAAAAGGTGTTGCTGTATTTAGGTACAAATTGATAGTCTCATGTAACTTAGTGAGTCCCATGTAAGTTTTCAAAACATATACAACATACACATTATAATTGATAAGTAATTTAAATAAGTACCTATTATTGACATACCTCTCACATCATCCAAAAAGACACTATGAAGCACCATCAAAAACATAATTACAAAAAAAAAAAAATTTAAATAAAACTGAAGAGCACTTCGCGATTCTTAAGCACGGTATACACTGGCACCTAAGGCTATAAACACATCTGCTGTATCCGTCTCGCGATTATTATTAAACTCTTTAATAAAAGATTATTCAATATGGCGACCAAGATGGCGTTGGGTGCAAAAGGGTGGGACATGAATAGATTTTATTAAAATAAGATTTAGGGTTTGAGATCGGAATTTTTACACTTAGCTGAGTTTCGAAGATTAATTTCGGAGTCTTATATCGGTATGAAATTCACCTACATCCAATGATAAATTAAATTAAGTAAAAATAAATTACTCAATTAAAAACTGATACATAAAAAAGTTTTAATTTTATTCTACGTTATATCTTCAAAGGGCTGAAGACTAGAGGGCCTAAACTTGAAATTAACCCTTTGAACGCCAGAGACGTCTATACCTACACGTAAAATGAAAATGTGCTCACTTAGCCAATGACGGCATGGCACGTCTAAAATGTACTGTATTTTTAAAGCTTGGCGCTCAAGGCACGGCGATACCGATTTGACGTGGCGGTCAAAAGGTTAAACTGTGATTTCGAAGTTGACTAACTACTAAGTTGAGGTTTTTATTAGGGCCTTAATCTAATAGCATATTTAGGTACCTACCTACATATTTTTTGGCACTGTATCAATCATTTTAATTCTACGCTATTCCTTAAGTACCTACGTATATAGGAAATCAGATTTTTTAACAATGTTACAGCATGCAACTGACAGCTAGAATAAAAAAAACATAATCTCAACTAAAACATATGTCAAAGCATTACATAGACAAATCCCAAACACAAAACAGACATTTGAAAAAAAAATTAAAAGCTTACAATGTATCAAACGCTCAAACAGGAGGCGTACATGTCCCGGTGACCGCTAAAAGGGGCTACGCACACCGTATCGAAAAAAAACACACACAAAACGTCTTTTTTACCCTCAGGGAACAGAACAGCTGCGCTTTTGTATAACAATGATACAGCCGTGTTATTTCCACCAACCCGGGGCAATCGACACACTAGGCTACTAACCGAACAAATAAAAAAACACTCGTACCCTCTTGCTAAAATTATGGTGCCTTCTGAAATTGGCCGGGTTATAAACGATTGCGCAGTCCATATTACGATGCCCTTTGTTAAAAGTCACGCTTCATTTAGAGCAAAGTTGTGTCCTTTTTGTTATTTCGTGTACCGTGATGAGTGTAAAAATTGTTTGCATTGTCACTCATTTTGCTCGATATTAAAATTTTATGGCTGTCATACTAGCATAAATTGTCTATTAAGTACATAATTTAAATAAAGAACGCCATTTTCAAAATTCAAAAACGTAATATCAAACTTTATGATTTGTCATAGTATAGGTACTGAACAAATAAATACTATGGAAAATAGTTTTAAATAAAGAACGCCATCCATTTTAAAAATTGAAATAAAAACTGTTGTCATTGTATTGCGCGAATACATAAGGCGACATCGCAGTGACAATTCTGAGCGTTCCATTTTTAAAGCACGAGTTCCGATTGGTTGGGGTTTGGTGACAAATGGGCGACACAATTTCCCGTCCGCCAATAGGAGGGCGCGCACGTGATGTCGTCGAGCGTAATAACGTGATGTGAATAGCTGTTGATCTCATTATGATGTGGAGACAGTTTTATGTGAAGTGGGAGACATTATTTCTTTTACAAAACTGTGTGTATGTGTGGGTGTGCTATATTTACTCATTACTTTATTATGTGTACGATTGTACACACTATTATAATAATAATTCATTTATTTCGGAATATTTTTTTTTTTTTACATTCCATAGTAATAAGTACCTTACCTTAGAAGAGTTTTTGTTTATTGAATAATAATTTGCGGCATGTCCATATCTTAGTTAAGCATAAATTGAAAATACCCTGAGGTTTGATTCCATCACTTAAATAGCTAAGCCTTACAAAATTGCAATTCACGACCTTAGAACCTATTGTGCTTTTGTTTATGATTTAGAATGCCTAGGAACACCGATAAGAATTACTCAACATCTAACTAGGTATTCTAAGAATTCACACCTAGGAACCATTCACCCTAGGTATACAAAGAAAGATTTTCTAGTACCTATTATTACCCATGTCTCTTTTCGTCACGATTAAACTTCTCTCTAAGGTGATAACTATGCCCGGACCTTTTGGAAGGTTTACGTGGGGACACTGGTCTAACACGCGGAGGCCTTAATTTTTTTTATATGTATTTAGAATGGGGCTCACTCCATTCTAAATGTGATGTGAGATGCTTACCGTCGCCATATCACAACTGCAGTAGATGTGTAGTAGTAGCGGCTTCTTTGTTACCTCGACCAAGATACCTATATTATCAGAAGATACCATCAAATACTATTGCGAAATTACAAGTATTGACTCGGATATTTTAAATATTTTTACTTTTTAAGATTTTCCGTCTGTTACTAATATTTAAAAAGGTAAAGTTTGTGATTGTAGGGGCGTAATTTCGATATCTACTAAACCGATTTGAAAAATTATTTTAGTGTTCGATAGTCCATTTATCGAGGAAGGTTATAAGCTATATCACGCTACGGCTAATAAGAACTGAGCAGTGGTCACATAAAGAACGACGGGAGCGAAGTCACGCGTGACTTATAGAATAATCTTTTATTTATTTATCTCGCTAAATAACCTATTGAAAGTCGAAGGTTTTTTTTACCACTTCGTGTCAACCCCACCGTGTCCTATTTAAAAAATGGCATGATTACTGATCTTTATTTGGTCCCATTACACGCTATAACCTGTAAAGCCGTCGTTAAGTCGACACACCATTGCGATGGTCGTTTAGATAACAGTGGCACTCAATTTCGTCAACCGGTCGGTTATTAGGTGTAGTTGCTAGGGTGATAATATTAGGTATCAAAAGTTTTGTGTAGTAAGTAGCTTTTTTTTTATGGAAAGTTTTAAAAAGGATCTTAAATAATGTTTTTCTTATAAAATTGCAATAAATTATTGGTTTCCGTTTCACACAGCAAACTCGGAATTCATAAAATATGTTTTCGGAAATCATTACATACTTACATATAGATCACGCCTCTTACCCAAAAGCGGGGTAGGCAGAGACTATTATTTCCTTCCCCCTGATACGATTCTGACATTCTAACATGCTACATTCATACAACATTCGGAAATCATGTTTTACAAACAACTTTGTAACCAAAACTGTACCCAACAGTTTATGTACAAAACAGTTAACTATTGACCTTATTTTTTAAAGCATATCCAAAAACCAACAACACTACAAATAAAATCCATTCCGAAAAAATAAAAACTTTCATCCACCCCTTATCTATGATTACATAAACCCTCCAGTAATAGTTACAGGCCCAATAATTACGCGTAAAGATACATATTTTGATATGGCAATGTCATTTGTTACATTTTACTGCGCACCGTTGTGTTGACATGAAAACGATTGTTTATTACTGCTATTAACAAGATCGTGTAAGATAAAAAACTGCCACTTAAATATTATTAGTTTAGTTATGTTTTAGAGGGTGATATGGCCGACAATAGGTTCTGAAAAGTATGTTTTGTAAATTTATCAATTTAATGTTATGTGTGCTTTTAAACATTTGTAAATACATTTTATTATTTAAACCCTCTCAGCTCTCTAGATAGGTAGAGGAGACCCGAGCCCAGCAGTGGGACTTAATGGGTTGCTGACGATGATGATGAAATATTACCGGTAATTTTAAATTTTATGTAACATAAAGGCAAAAGGGAGGAGACCCTTTTGCCTTTATGTTGCATAAAACTTTTTACAAATATTATTTTTTTTATTTCAATTTTGCTTTTGTAGAAAATATTAAAATGACTTGAAGATATACCTATAATGGACCACCTTGAAAATGATGCACACCTTGAGTTGCCACCAAATTTTCCGACATGGAAAATTTACCCACGACCTCAAAACATTTAACAGGATTTTCATCATCTCATTAATACAATCAGTACGCAGTCGATAAGTATACCACTGAAACATGAGAATCAGTTTATATTGTCTCAATGATTGACACTAGCGAGCACTAACCGTATCGAGCGATCCAAACTTGCTCATCACGACGCTATAATTAAATAGACCATGCTACTATGAATGGGTTGCCAGAAAGTATTGTTGCCAGAATTTAGGAAGATTTAGAGATGATTGAAATTGTTTGAAAGTTTTTTAATTTTGATCTTGCATTGATCCCCATTTATGTGACTGGTTTAAGCTACATAATAATATACAAATACATACTTACTAATTTATAGGTCTCGAAGAATCGAAGAATACATTTATGCTGATGGTATTAGGAATTAGAAAATTTAAAAAGATTAATAAAAAACTCAAATAATTATTTTCTATTCAACCCTGTTTCGCGATCGGGACCGATATTTTTCTTAAATTGAATTAAGTACTTACATAATCTTTTTTTAAATCATTTTAGGATTCTTTACCTCACGTTTTTTCACTTATTTTAAAACTAGTAGGTCTTAGTCGTTCATCATCATTAATTTAAAAATGATTTTACTGCTTTTTTAGGGTTTTCACAAATTTTAACTCTAGCAACCCAATAAACTCAATGCTAATGACAGCACATCATCTACCTCTAACTATGGGTAATGTCTGAACAAACAGTTGTCCAACGTTTGCCCAGTCCCACGGAAGTCCATGTTTGGACATGTTTAACTTACTAACTAGTCTTATTTGTAACAAATCATATTTGTTTGGTATTCTGTTTGACGTTTATAAGAGAAAGTTTATAGGTATCTACTGTTATAGAGAATTTCCGTTAGGTTTTTTATATAAGATGCGTTTGACGAAAATAATCTGTCTATGTACTTTGTGTCCCCTAATTATATGATTAGAAAAATTTGAAGACAGAAAAACACAGTACTATTTTGTCTTGACCCAAGAATCGAACCTGAAACCTCTTGCGTAGCAGTCAAATGCACTACCACTGCACCAAGATAGTCAAGACGAATATAATAATAATATTATAACAACTCTTTTTTTTTCTTTTTTTCTCGCTCCACTTATGTGTCTCATAGTCCCAAATTAGGAGCTAAGAAGGTTTAGGACACGTCATAATAATTCACAATCGCTGATTCTATTTCAAATATTTAAATGCCACTTCAATACATTTGAACACATCCCTGACAAAAGCTATCGACATGTCACGTAATAATTTGACATGTCGCTAGAATAGAGATCGAATAGATTGCCACTTGTCTAGAGGGGCAGATTTTCTTCTAAGCTTAAAATTGATTCAAAGACGCTTAAAATTTCTGGTTTCATTTCAATGTTTTCCTTCATCACATTTATTTTTAGATGAAGTTTTGCATGATTAAATTTTTGATCAGATTTATGTAGTCTACCCCAAATCTAATAGGTAAGTACTACCTAAAGCATCCATCAATACAACCCATAAGCGTCCCACTGCTGGACACGGGTCTTCTCCTAAGATTGTGGGGGGAATTAAGCCTACTATACCACGCTGGCCAGACGGGTTAGTATAGGGTAGGTTTCGAATTTTTCTTTTCTCGCAGTGCTCTTGCCTGCATAAGTTTTAGTCGCCTTTTACGATACCCACGGGTTGAGATGGGGTAGTGCCATTATGCATTCTTAATCCGTCACTACGAATAATGTATGAACTAAAGCATGATGTAGTTTTTATAACACTCATCTTCTTTTATATAGACACTCTCCCCAGACACCTAAAATTAAAGATAAAACTCACCTAAGTACCTATATCCTTCAAGCCACAAAAGCAACAAACCCACCGCAGTACTTCACACATCTGGCTATGTATAATTACAGTAAATAAATAAATAGCTAGTCATTGTGTCACACAATTATTCTTCTCACACCCAACCGAACATGACCTCTTCCCCTCGTCTTACCGCTCATAAAATAGAACTTAACGGGGTTTTTGCTAAGATGTTTACGGTTCAAATGAATATGGTTTCTGGAGTCCTTGTCACTGTATGTCGCGGCATGTGGTGCCCATTTGTTTGGATAAATAAAGTCGTATTCAGACCGTCGACAGCCATATGGTGTTAAATATATATTAAAGATGTCTTACAAAACTGTTTTGCTGTTAAAGTTTGTACCCATGATGGCCAATTGAGTACCTACACTCAGATAGTGCCATGCGTCTTAGTTGATTTTTCCTTGTCAAACTTTTTAAAATAACAGCCAATATTTAAATAGCGGATTAAAAATTAACTAAATTGTATCTCGGAGATTTCGATTAGATCTTTTGTGTATTACTATTTTATTAGGAAATTAAAGTTCTAAATCTATCTTATTAAATACAAGTACACTTTGAAATTGTTTTAAACTCTAATATACGAAAAAGAAATAGACCATTATCACAACTCAATGAGAGTTCATTTTAAAATTAAGTGCACTTTATTAACTGCAAAATAAAGTTGGTATTTTATATACAAGTCATTGAATAAAAGAGAACTGTTGCGTTGGATTTTTATTGAATATAAGTGGCACGAATGACGATTGGCGACATCGTGACAAAATTATGGGTTGGATCATGTAGTAACTTATACACTTACATAAATACTTAAGCTATGTAAAGGCTGCGGTTTTGTAATGTTATAGTGTGATTTTAAATGAACATATTTCATATTTAACTAGCTACATAGGTATGTGTACTTTACATTAAAAAATAATATTTATAACTAAATAACAAAATAAATATAACTTTACATGTAGATATACATGATAAGAATTTTGTGGCCATGGTAGTATCTACATAAATAAAATTCGATTTATTTTTTGACTATTTTATACCCATACATTGATAAAATTGATAAAATAATATAATAATAATAATAATATTCTACCACATTCACACAGCGCCATCAACCAAAGTAAGCAATTATATTTGCTTGTGTTATGGGTAGGTACTAAACAACTGATATACTACTTAAATACATTTTTTTTTTGTAAATACATACATATTATAGATAAATTACACCCAGACACAGAACAAACCTTTATGCTCATCACACAAAGATTGGTCCTGGGTGGGGATCGAACCCACGACCTCCGGCTTAGCAGTCAGGGTCACTAACCACTAGACCAACAGGCCAGTCAAGTCATTAATAAAACATTATTATACTTTCGTCATGTCCGTCCGCCCGTCCGTCCGTATGTCACAGGCATTTTATTCAGAAACTACTCGATTAAATTTGGAGAATAGGTGACTTGTGCCCAATACTATACTCTAGTATTTTTTTTCAGCAAAAATATACGTGTACTTTGACAGTTCTTTTAAAGACAAAGGTTTCTAAATAAGTTTTTCGATTAAGTAAATATTTTAATTGGAAGAAGATACGCTCTATTGCTAGGGAACCCTACATTGACCATGGTCCGACATTATCTTAACCGTTTTTTTTGTTTGAAACATGTCATAATCGTGATGGGTCTTAGTCTTCTTTTATCAATATCGGTCCAGCCGTTTAGGGCTTAGCTCCTGGCGGGGGTTCATCATATCATCATCATTATTTCAACCCATAAACGTCCCATTGTTGGGCACAGACGGGGATTACATAATTTTATTTTATTTTTCAATTGCTTGCCTGTGCATTTTCACTTTCAGCTGTTTGCGGTACCAATTTACAGTTTTTTCATAAACACTCCAAAACAATAACATTTTAACAAAATACCTAACAAAACCAAAAAAACCTATCGTATATCAAATAAAGCACCTCCACACCACGACACTTAGCGACACGCAAACCATTAATATGTTAAAATCACAGCGACAATCGCAGTCGGTTTCACGGCGCGATAGTAATCTACCCGCCCAGTTAAACAGCGTAATAATCGCAGTGTCGGAATATGCGATGTACCGATTAAGTGGAAAGGCTTAAGAATTTTGTTTTAGTTTTTTAAAGGGGTTCAATGAGGTCAAAGTTCTTTATTAGATCTTTATGGCTCAAGGTGACAAATGATCATTTAGGTACTAGGAGTTTCTCATTCTAGATTCACTACCGACTGTACCTAATAATTATTATAGTCTATGTAGTGATGGGATTAAGAATACATAATGTCACTACCCCATTTCAACGTTCGACCGTGGGAGTCGTGGAGGATACCTTAAGCAGACAAGAGCACTGCGAAAAAAGGAAAAATCGATACAAAACCCTATCCAACCGACCAACCCGTCGCTAGCGTGGTATCATTTTCACCCATAAACTTCCCACTGCTAGGCACGGGTCTCCTCCAAAGAATGCGGAGGAAATTTAGCATATCATAACACGCTGGCCAGACGGGTTGGTATAAGGTTTGATTTGAATTTTCCTTTTCTTGCAGTGTTCTGGTCTGCATCAAGTCACGACCAATAAGAGCTGAGAAGTAGCTTAACAAAGATCAACGGGAGCAAAGTCCTGGGCAACAGCAAGATATAATACAATATTTTTTTCTCGAGCAGCTATTGATATACCTTTAAATAATTTTAAAATAGCAATTCATGAGATGTTTTGTGCAATTGTTGGTGTTATTTCAATCGTTTTTCAGGATTATAATAATAATATTCTACCACATTCACACAGCGCCATCTAGTCCCAAAGTAAGCAATTATTTTGCTTGTGTTATGGGTACTAAACAACTGATATACTACTTTTTTTTTTGTAAATACATATTATAGATAAATTACAACCAGACACAGAACAAACCTTTATGCTCATCACACAAAGATTTGTCCTGGGTGGGGATCGAACCCACGACCTCCAGCTTAGCAGTCAGGGTCACTAACCACTAGACCAACAGGCCAGTCAAAATTATGACTGAAATAACGGTCTTGTTACCCTCGTGGTATAGGTATGGAGTTACTCAACACGAGGTCGAATATTCAATAACCATAATATACTAGAAGTCGCGTGGGGCTTGGCTCCCGTCGCTTTTGTCTGGCCACAGCTCAGCTCTTATAGGCTGTAGCGTGATGTTATATAGTCTATAACCTTCCTCGATAAATGGGCTATCCAACACTAAAAGAATTTTTCAAATCGGACAAATAGTATCTGAGATTAGCGAGTTCAAACAAACAAACAGAACTCTTCAGCTTAATAATATTAGTATAGATTAATACATAGAACAAATATTATTTTGTCTTACATATTATAATAAAACCTAGCCTAGTATTACCAACCTAGAATTTCCTTAGGTACTCATTATATAAATATCAAGTTACCAACAGTAATAAATTTTCTTCCACCAAATTCCCCCCACCCTCCGTCCGGCACGCGAAGGCTCGCACTTTGTATACAACTTCCGCTGGCGGCTCGCTTCCGGTCCGGACAACTTGACCGGAAGTACGCCGTGGAGGTTCTATGTCACCTTAAGTACCTGTTGTGATTAGTATTAATTTATGGTTATTGTAACCAAGGCTTGTAATTACTGTTTTATAAATTGTTTAAGTGTTTGTGAATTATTTTGTAGTTTACTCTTATTTAGTGCTGTTGTTAGAGGGGGTAAAGTATTTTTTTTTTTATTTATAAGGAGTTACCACAATAAACCCCGGACTCTTTCAAAACGGACATGTAACCAGACTCTCTTTACCTTTGGACATTCTGGGCATGTGCCTAGCGACCTTACTATGAATTTGGTCATCGATAGTTGTATTTGGTGGTGTAGCCTAGTTGTATTTGGTGGTGGTGGGTGGCTGAATTGATAAGGAACCGACGTGCAAATCACGCGGTCCGAGTTCGATCCTGACCGGCAGTACCAATGTGGATTCCACTTTGTGGAATTTATATGTACTAGTCAAGTGACTTACCATTTGCTGACGGTGAAGGAAAACATCGTGAGGAAACCCACATACCCTAGAAGAAATTCTATGAGTATGTCCTATCCACCAACTTGCACTAGGCCAACATGAGTGGATTATGGCCTAAACCCTCTCAGCTCTTTAGTTAGAGGAGAGGAGACCCGAGCCCAGCAGTGGGACTTAATGGGTTGCTGATGACTACGCTAAAGCCCGGACTCTTTCAAAGCGGACATGAAGTCGGACAGGCCTGTATTTACCTCTGGACATTCTGGGCATGTGTCTAGCGACCCTACCATGAATTTGATGACTAAATTCATGGTAGGGTCGCTTATTCTATTTGATATCAACATTTCCACTACCAAACAGAATATACTATTAATATTTATTTTAGAAACTAATTAACAAAAAGTACCTATGTGAAAACATGCGTAGGTACTTTAAATACTTAGCAAAAAATATTGAAAAGATTATAAAAACCTTTAGAAATTTAAATTATTTTTGTATTGGTATGACACTTCGTTCGTGCAGTGTTATATTTTCTCTTTTAAATCAGCCGTCAAAGAACACAATCGACATTACCTAAACATGTTTGGGAAAAATAACTCTAAAGCTAAAAGCTGATAAGTCTTTTTTCCGTGGCAATATCATTAAGTTATTACGTTATTCGTCTCAAGCCTAAAGTACTGGGACACAAAAATTCACATAAACGACACTTGTCTAAAGTCTTCGACCTCTATTCATAACATCCATGTCATCACAAGTATCAATCACAATTTTCTTTACCATATTCTAACCCATAGCTGTATAAAAATCAACTTTACTACTCAGAAAATAAAGAGTTAAGTGTATGTTGAGAAACGGCAAATATAAGTTTGTGTGTAAATGACTTCAAATGTTTTTAATGCAAACAAATGTCGATCGAAAATAGATATTGTCATTGTCACTATAAGGCGTTAAACAAACTTTAGACTAAACCGTTATAGAGTGAAGGGTACTTGAGTATTAATACTTTAGGCCGCAGACAGATTTGCGATTTTATGACGTGTTATTTTGTTCGTAATCCTCGCTGTTTACTTAAGTCCTCTTTCAAAGATGTTGGGAATTGTAGCAATTTTAGATAAAAGTGTTTTTGTTTCGGCTTTTATCCTTAAACCAATAGACTATCTATCATTGTTCAAATCAAAAAATAATAAATATCAGACGCCTACAATCTCCCTAGACATGTTTTTCTAAAAAAATATTTAGGATTAAAAGTAATTCTGTCTTCAAAACTTGGCCCCGGCCACTGAATCGTGAGTTGCGCTCATCAAATCATCCTGCGTGCAGGATGGTCTCTCTCCGATGGTTGGACAAATGGCTTTAGGAGATTAGCATTTATATTCCTACTTATACAAGTATCCCTGGGACACATCATCATGGAGAAGAGAGAGAACTCTACTAGAGACTAAAAGAAACTACAAACTAACTAATAATGAAATGTCACTACAAAACATTCTTATAATATTGCATATATTACAAGAATGTTTTAAACTTTTAGATTTTAAATTATTTTTGTATTGGTATGACACTTCATTCGAGCAGTGTCATATTATTTTCTCTTTTAAATCAGCCGTCAAAGAACACAATCCAATAGACATTATCTAAACAAGTTTGGGAAAAATAACTCTAAAGCTAAAAGCTGATAATTTTTTTTTCCGTGGTCATATCGTGAAGTTATTACGTTATTCGTCTCAAGCGTCAAACTAATAATGAAATGTCACTACAAAACATTCTTGTTATAGATGCAGTCAAACGCAGGGCACATAGCTCGTAGAACTGATGGCCGATGGGGGAAAAAGGTTCTCGAGTGGCCGTCGTCGGTGTCGTCGGCCACCCACTAGATGGACCGACGACCTGGTCAGGGTGGCGGGCGGCCGTTGGTTGCAGGCGGCACAGGACCGTTCGCAGTGGCGTAAATTAGGTGAGGCCTATGTTCAGCAGTGGACGTCGTTGAGCTGATATGGTGATGATGATGATGCAGTCAAAACTCTTTAACCAGTCAAAAGTAATTTTTGATCCTAGGTCCATTTATTGCTTTTACTCTTTTAATAGCTAAACATCATCTATCTATCTCTCTATGTATCGTCATAATTTTTCATCATTTCAATCCATAAACGGCCCACTGCTGGGCACGGGTCTCCTCCAAAAATGTGGAGGGAATTTAGCCTACTATACCACGCTGGCCAGACGGGTTGGTTTAGAGTTTGTTTCGAATTTTCCTTTTCTCGCAGTGATTTTGTCTGCATAAAGTTACTCCATTAGTCGCCTTTTACAACACCCACGGGTTAAGATGGGTTAGTGACATTATGTATTCTTAATCCGTCACTACACGGACTATGTATCGTACTCTTCGTCAACTGGCCTGGCCTGGACTGGCCTGTTGGTCTAGTGGTTAGTGACCCTGACTGCTAAGCCGGAGGTCGTGGGTTCGATCCCCACAAGGACAGATCTTTGTGTGATGAGCATAAAGTATTGTTCTGTGTCTGGGTGTAATTTATCTATAATATGTATGTATTTACAAAAAAATGTATGTATAATGTATTTACCTAAATAGTATATCAGTTGTTTAGTACCCATAACACAAGCAAATATAATTGCTTAATTTGGGACTAGATGGCGCTGTGTGAATGTGGTAGAATATTATTATTATTAAACATAGTACCTCTACATGTAACTTTCACATTACGATAAACAAATCGCAAGACGCAAGGAGGTTTTAATTAGATGCTTATCAGACCACCCACGTGGCGCCAATACGCGTGTCGTTGTCGCAGCGACTTGCGACACCGTCAGCGCGTGAGTCAACGCTCTGTGTGGGAGGCGCCTTATGTGTCGACGTGCGACATCACTTGAGTTTGAGTTGATGACGTCATGATATGTGATGCGAAAGTACTATGATTGATTGAATTTTGAAAAGAATTTCTCTTTTGAAAAGTCGTTTTATGTGTATTTTATGTGTGTTGTATTTTATGTCGAAGCGGAAGTATACGACTGCTACGCAAGAATTCCTGACTTCGATTCCCAAGTCGAACAAAAACGTGTTCATGTGATGTAATTTTCAATATAAATATAAATAAATAAGTAATCTAAGGGACATTGTTTTTACGTAGCGCTATCTTGCCCCAAAATAATCGAAAATAAGCTTGGGTTATAGAATCTAGACAACTGATATTTCTAAATACATAATTATTATACATAGGAAAAAACCCAAACTACGAAACAAACATTAAATTTGATCATACAAATATTTGTGCCCAGGGATCGAACCCAAGGCCTCAGAAATTGTAACCTTATACAATACCGCTGCACCACCGAGACAGTCAGCTTATAATTTGGAAATGTATGCGTTTAGCAGCAATAAGCTCGCCTCTATATATATAGGACATGGTGAAAAGTCGATATGATGAACGTCTGCCTACCCCTTTGCGTATAAAGGCGTGATGCTTTGCTGTAGCACTAAAATTGCACGTAATTTTCCATCCCATATACAATATGAAACAATAAAGTAAGTGCTAATGGTTAGTTCACACATGTCGCGGTTCAAGGCAGGACTCGAATTTACGACTCATTTGTTAATGTTTTGTTAGGTTAGATCAGTGATGTTTTATATGCTTAGTTATTAAAACATCACTGATTTATGTCACTAAACTACTGAAAGATTTGACATTAATGCGGAACGACTTAAATGAATTTAAAGCAACGTATGTTACGAATAAGCAATTTGAAGAATTTAAAAACATTTGTCATGAGGAAAAATACGCATCCTTATTATTGCCGTCAGAAAATATTAATGTGCGAAGAGGTGGCTATCGAGATAGTGGACCTATGGGTATCTCGCATATTGTGGAAGGTTCTATTGACAAGGATACTTCCCTAACACAATCACAATCTTCGCTTCAAATGAGCGACATGGTTAGTGAAAACAGCAACAAAATAATTTCCGTTGAAAATATTCATTCTGTAATGTCGGTAGGTAAACAACAATCCGATCGACCAACAGCTGACGGCTGTTCCGAGTCATTCTATTCGAACATGACACAAACGGGTGTGAGAGAGATAGACGACAAACAGTCATTAGAAGTCAGCAGTGCAAGCGCCGCTGGCTCTGCCGCGGTAAATCATACGCAGGCGACAAATGAGTGTGCAATCGGTGTAGCGAGCTTGGATATGTGTGCGTTGTCTCAGCCTGCAACGACTGAGCGCTCTTGTAAGCTGATTGCTACAGTCCCGGTCGAAGCGGTCAACACTAATAACGATGCACTAATAACACAGCGTAGTGCGTCGTGCAATATAAACAATAAGGATGACGGATGGCAAAGAGTGTCTTATCGAAAAAAGCAGTCTAAACACCGTTACATTGGCAAGGCGGGCATAGCAACAGATGTGGACTGCCAATTTAAAGCGGCAGATAGAAAGGTTCCCATATTTATCACTAATATACATAGTGAAACGTCTGAAGCTGAAATAATTAATTATATTCGCTCGAAGACACAGGAAACGGTGTCACTTGAGAAAATATCAATGAAAATAGATAGGGGGCACAATGCCTTCAAATTTTTCGTGTCAGAGTCTAAGTTATCTTCATATTTGGATGAAAAGTTATGGCCTCAAGGCATTATATTTAGACGGTTTGTCAATTTTAAGCGTCGAAATCTGAGCGGATATATATCTGTGGACGGCTTGAATAAAAACAATAATGGATAAAAGACCGTATCGCTTTGCTAGTTTTAATTGCAGAAGTGTAAAACGCTCTGTAGATGGTGTTAGGGAGCTTTGTCACTCCTGTGATTTGGTGGCGTTGCAAGAAACTTGGCTACTTCCTGAGGAAATACCGTACTTAGGTACGATAGACAGCGGGTTTGGCTATACGGGAATATCGGCGGTGGACACGTCTGCAGGATTGTTACGAGGGCGACCCTTTGGTGGCGTAGCCATACTATGGAAAAGTAGCGTATTTCAACAAGTGTCGGTATTACAGTGTGGTAGTGAGCGTATATGTGCCATTAAAATAATAACGAGTGACCGGCCAGTAATAGTAATGAGTGTATATATGCCTACGAACTCAGTGGATAACATTGCGGAGTTTACGGACTGCCTTAGTATGGTAGGTGCAATTATTGATGATTATGGAATTGAATCTGTGTATATGTTAGGAGATTATAATGCTGCGCCATATGGTTTATTTTTCAATGAGCTTGTGAATTATTGTGCTGAGCAGTATTGGCAATGTGTGGATGTTGAGTTACTGGGTATTGGTTCGGGTACATTTACTTTTGTTAGTGACGTATATGGGTCATGTAGCTGGTTGGACCACTGCTTAGTAACTCAGGCTGGGAGGCAATCTGTTACAAATGTATATGTGGATTATAATACGGTATGGTCTGATCACTTTCCACTTATTATTGAGTGTAATTTAAACGTCATTTCGAAGTCCGTACATCACAATGTTGTATTGAATAAAGGAGTGACTTGGGGAGTACGTAAGGAGGAACAGATTGCCTTATATACTAGAGAATGTAACGAGAGGCTAAGGTTAATTGACTTCCCTGTTGAGTGTAGGCAGTGTACTGACTTGTACTGCAATGACCAAGGTCACAAGCGGGTTCTTGATAGACTGTACTTTGATATTGTGACTGCTCTTCGTGACGCAGCTTTGGCAGGTCGGGGAGGCAATAAAACGGGGGTGGCTGGTTCACGTGTAGTGGGATGGAACAAAAATGTCAGCGATGCTCATCGGGTGGCTAGAACCAAGTTTATCGATTGGGTGAAACATGGTAAGCCTAGTAAGGGGGACATATATCGGGATATGTGTGAAAGCAGAAGGGTGTTTAAATCTAGGCTTAAATGGTGCCAAAATCATCAGGACCAATTAAAAATGGATATCCTTGCTGAAAAACACTTAAAGGGGGATTTTCGTGGGTTTTGGCAGAGTACCAAAAAGGTAAATATAAGGCCTGGTCTTCCGGTGAGCGTCGATGGCGTAAGTGAACCGAAGGACATAGCAGATTTATTTAAGTCCCAATTTTCTGTACAGCCTTTGCTGGGCAGACAGGCTGCGGCGGTCAATACTGAGCGCCCTATGGGCGAAATAGAGACGAGGTTTCGGGCCAAAGAGGTACTAAATATAGTTAAATATATGTCAAGAGGCAAGTCTCCTGGACACGATGGCCTCAGTATTGAACACCTGCAGTATGCCGGCCCTCATCTGTCTAGAGTTCTAGCTGTGTTCTACTCGTTATGCGTGAGCCACTCCTATCTGCCGTATGATTTTATGAGAACAGTGGTAGTGCCTGTTGTAAAGAATAGAACTGGTGATCTAGCCGATAAGACTAATTACAGGCCTATTTCTCTTGCCACTATTATAGCAAAGGTGTTTGATGGTTTGCTTGAGGCACAGTTAAATAAATACGTGACATTGCACGATAATCAATTTGGATTTAGACCCAAATTGTCTACAGATAGTGCAATACTGTGTCTCAAGCATACCGTCAGATACTATACAGATCGTAAAACACCAGTGTATGCGTGTTTCCTCGACCTGTCCAGGGCATTTGACTTGGTGTCGTATGACGTGTTATGGCAAAAGCTTGAGGACATAAAAATGCCACACGAACTTGTTAACATCTTCAAGTACTGGTATGCACACCAGGTCAACAGTGTCAGATGGGCGGGTGTATTGTCTGAGCCTTACAGGCTTGAATGTGGAGTCAGACAGGGTGGGTTAACCTCACCCACACTGTTCAATATATATATTGATGCACTCATCGTAGAGCTCAGTAGCAACCATGTTGGATGCCACATCGATGGAGTTTGTGTAAACAACTTAAGTTACGCAGACGACATGGTGCTAATGAGCGCGTCGGTCTGTGGAATTAGAACGCTATTGCAAGTATGTGAGCAGTACGCTAGCAGTCATGGCCTCATGTACAATACTGGTAAAAGTCAGTGCATGGTCTTTAAGGCGGGTCCCAAGTGTCCGCAACATGTACCATCTATACGCCTGAATAATATTCCTTTGGAAAGGGTGGAAAAATTTAAATATTTGGGGCACTGGGTAACAGCTGACCTGAGGGACCATGTAGACATGGAAAGAGAGCGGAGGGCACTGTCTAAAAGAGCAAATATGATAGCCCGTAGGTTTGCACGTTGTTCAAATGAAGTAAAGATTACGCTTTTTAAAGCTTTTTGCACTTCCCTATACACGTGCAGCCTATGGGTTTCGTACACACGAGCGGCTTACAGTGCCCTCCGTATCCAGTACAACAACGCATTCAGAGCGGTGTTGGGGCTGCCCCGCTTCTGCAGTGCCTCTGGCATGTTTGCGTGGGCGCGCACCGATTGTTTCCATACCACTATGCGCAAGCGGTGCGCGTCCTTGGTGCGCAGGGTATGGGGCAGCTCCAATACCGTTCTGGAGATGATTGCCGGGCGACTAGATTGTCCCTATATCGGACATTGCTGTAGCAGACATGTTGCTGGCTCTGTCCGATAGAGTGTTTGTATTTATTTATTGTATTGTTATTATTATAGTATGTATTTGTATCTGTATATTTATTTGTGTCATGTTTTTTTTTTTTGAGTACCTATGTATGGGTTTGTAAGTTGCCTGAAGTAAATGCTTTTTATTTTTATTTATTTTTAGTTATGTCAACCTTACTAATCTTACTTTTATATTATGTTATAGTCAAACGTCGAAGCTCCTGGTCCTAGTTTTGACTAGTCAATCCTCAGGTCTGACTTAAAGTCTAACCTTTTTTTTTTAAGAGGTGATTGCGTTGACACGTACCTCCCCGTGCGGGGACACGGGACAGTTATGTGGGACTCGCCGGTCGAGACCGGAATACCCACAAAACCCATCAAAGAATCAAGAATCTGCACAAAATTTGACATACAGATAGATTTATAATCTGGGATAGCACAGAAATAGCACAACTGCCTCTGTGGCGCAGCGGGAAGTATATACGACTGCTGTACAAGAGGTCCCGGGCTCGATTCCCGGGTCGAGTAAAAATGGTATTGGGTTTTTCTATCAAGAAATTCATGTATCTAGCTAGATTTTCCCGGAGTTTGGTAAACAAATGTTCCCGGTTGATGACAATAGGCTCGCCCCCAATTTCATAGGACCAAACATAGCTGGCGAAATGTGGGTGTGATATACCTCTGCCTACCCCTTCGGGGAAAAAGGCTTGATGCTATGTTATGTTATAATAGCACATAAGCTACTTTTTAACTACAACAGGGGCGAAGCCATGTGTGGTGGCTAGTTATAATATTTTTTTTTTTTTACATAATCTCTGTATCCACCTATCCAGAGCATGGAGAGGCTGGTGATCTGTAATACAGGACCTCCTAGTACAGAGACCAGTCTCTCACACAGACTACACATTCGCTAACTTCTATTATGGACCCGTTGTTTGTTATCTTAAACATTTCATGTACTGTGTGAGAGAACAAATAAAAGTATTTTGTATTGTAAGTATTTTTTGTATTGCAATCTGTCCAGGAGACATTCAGCAATATTTTATAATAAGGAAGGGCGGTATGTGAGGTAAATGTCCAGTGACATTTCCTCATAATTGCTAGCCTATAGTAGGTCTTGTGGTACTCTTAATTTTAGTCTCCGACCACTGGGAGATATTTCGTCCATAAGATTATGAGCCAGTATGTTTGGATGCAGTTGTAATCTTTCTTTGTATGTTTTGGCTTTTGATTTTATTTCTTCCTTCACAGTTTTGATTCCAAGGTCGTAGTGAAGTCTCTCGTTGGTGACATACCATGTCCCACTGCTGGGTTCGGGTTACTCCTCTATCTAGAAATCTGAGACGGTTTAGCCAATAATCCACAACTGCTGGCCCAACTGGTTGTCAGACATATCCATTCAGTTGCGTTGGTTTAGTGGGATTCCTCACGATGTTTTCTTTCACCGTTGGCAGGTAATAAGTCTGAAAATAAATTCGATATTGATACTGTGTATAAAGTATTTTAATTTTTTTTCTCGCTGTGGCGGAATTTAGATGAACCCTATGTTCAGCAGTGGATGTCATACTGATATGATGATGGTGTATTAAATTAATGTAACTTTTAAGTACGCCGCTTCATCATCCAATCCATCCAAAGGTTGTCTGGAAGAAATCGCTATTAGCGATAAGATCGCATTTTCACTACTTTTTCTTTTATGTTAAGTCCTTTTACTTCTGTAATTTACATTTGTGGTGTACAATAAAGAGTATAATATAATTATTTTATTGGTTGTGTCTTCAAGTAAGTTCTAACACTCCTAATCGATTCTATCCGTCCTTCAACTAGTTACTTACGATAGTAATTAGGGCATTTAAATACATCGCATCACTATCAAGTGTATCAGTATTAAATCGTTTAGCTGCACGCCATATTGGCAGTGTTACAATGCCAGCTTGTAAACAAAAACGAACTTAAACTAGGTTTGTTTAAGTTCGTCTTTTTCATAAAAACAAAAAAAATTCCTGCATCTTTTTTCTGTTTTTACGAAAAGGCAGCGCATGCGCCGGCGAACAGGCATTATGTAGCAGGAGACTTTATAAACATACAATTAACGGACACAAAGTACACTCAGAAATAAATATAATATATGATCCCACGTCACCCGATCATCATCATCATTTCAACCCATAAACATCCCAAGACACGGGTCTCCTCTAAAGATTTAGGTCTACTATACCACACTGGCCAGACGACGGGTTGGTAGCAGTGCTCTTATCTGCTTAAAGTTAGGTCCCTTAGTCGCCTTTTACGACCCCAACGGGTTAAAATGGGGTATTGACATTATGTATTCAAAATCCGTCACTAGACGGTAATAAAAAATCAAATCAAATAGAAGAAGCCTTGATTGCTCAGCTGGAGTGTATAGAATTTCCAGCCCGGGGCTTTTGGAAATTTGCCCGGTTAGTAGCAATAAATTCGCTCTCTATAACACTGGCAATAAAGAAAATGCGTCGGTTATTCAGTGCATACTACTTTTATTAAGTGAATACCATAGATTATAATGTTCACTTGACATTGTGACACCTAGATGTCGCTGGTACCTACTTAGTTACATTTTGATACGGCATTACAAAAATATATATTAGGTATGACTGTGACACATCTCTACCTATCCCTTCGGGCATAATAAGGCGTGACGCTTTTTATTAGTCTATGAAAATAATTTTTTTTACAATACCTATAAAATATCAGCAGATCAATTAAACCGCCGTCATATTTTAAATAAGTTTTAAGTAAAACTATTAAGCAATAGGAATCTCGCACATTAAATAAATAGTGTGAATACTCGCTAAGGACCATATTACTTTGTATATTTATTACTTTCGTTAGCTATTTACTACACTGTCGTTTAGAGAGTTAAGATGGCTGGACTTAAACGTTATACGGTTGCTCTTTGGCTTACAAAGTTGACTCTGATTATAAATAATTATTTAAATATTTTTAGTACTTCAATACATCGTTTAGGCACTGTAGCATCTCAGGCATATGAGTTAGTTATAGATTATCAGAGACTTGAGTTACAAATTTAGTATGAAAAATTTCATAAATCTGTCAAATAAGTTTTAGATAAGTTATTAATAATATAATATTCTACCACATTCACACAGCGCCATCTAGTCCCAAAGTAAGCAATTATATTTGCTTGTGTTATGGGTACTAAACAACTTACTGATATAGTACTTAAATATTTTTTTTTTTTGTAAATACTTACATATTATAGATAAATTACACCCAGACACAGAACAAACAATCATGCTCATCACACAAAGATTTGTCCTGGGTGGGGATCGAACCCACGACCTCCGGCTTAGCAGTCAGGGTCACTAACCACTAGACCAACAGGCCAGTTATTGGAAGTTATCGGGTTAAAAAGTGGACAAAATATAATGTTTTGGGGCCCAGTGGTTGCGTATTGATTAGATAATATAATCAGTTAACTGCTTCTTTAGAATTTGGTAGACGAAATGGCGCAAACAAAATATGATCATCATAATTTCAATCCATAAATGTTTCAGTTCTGGGTACGGGTTTCTTCCAAAGAATGTGGAGGTAATTTAGCCTACTATACCCCGCTGGACATACGGGTTGGTTGGTTTAGGATTTTGTTTCGAATTTTCCTTTTCTCGCAGTGCTCTTGTCTGCATAGTCACCTCTTATGACATCCACGGGTTAAAACGGAGTAGTAAAATTATACTCTTAGTCACTACCCGGATTCATTAATTGCAGAATGATGGTCGAAAAAAAAAAATAAAGTTTTTCTTCTTTGTACGAAATCTTTTCGATGATTTTTTAATCATGACGGTGGCAAACAAGTTTACGCTCGCTTCAAGCCGACAATCGTGCTAGAGAAATTACCAATATTTTGATAAATCATATCAAAGCTGGCCTTCTTATTCAAACGTATTGTCAGCAGAAGACAAAGCCAGCTAACTAGCTTTTACGGTCCACAACATTAAAGCACCAATTTAAAAATAATTAAAAAAGCCGCAACACGATTTTTAATATACGTAATTAATCTTATATTAATCTCTTAGGTGTTATTCTATACACTAGAATATAATTACGAAGCATTCAAACAAAGGGAACGCCACACCACTCTGCTACTACGCAACATCCAATTTTAACATGATTAATGTATGATCCGTTCATTTGTCTTCTGTTCACGATAATTGGACTATCATTACATGGCAAGGTTATACCGAGGTCACTTTGCAATTTGAACTTGTTAAAACGTACTTGCTTGTTATTCTAACTTCAAATTTCAATGTATCGTTTGACTATTGTTGGTCTTCAATAAGATGATTTTATTTAATTACTTTGTGATAACCTTAGTTTTGAAGTTTATTTGTTTAGTTGCACGTGCTGCAAAGTGAATAAGATGGTTGTCTTATTATTAACAGGTTGAGGTCAACCTGTTACTAATTTTGGTTCTACATTCTACAATGATTTTTGGGGAACCCATCTAGACATATATAATCCTATTCTGTGCTTGGGTTTCTGAGTAAAATTTATCTCCTTGAAATAGGTAATACTGTATTACACTAGAATTGAATCAACTTTTGTCTCACATGTTAAAAACTCAGCTTCGTATTAAGCAATTATACAACCAGCGGAGCAATCAAGTGATTAAATTATGTAAATAGCGATAGAAAATATTTTTTACAGGATTGTGTGCGCAGCTCGCTACCCAAATTGTAACTCGCTAAAGATTGTAAATCTATCTGGCGATTAAAAACAGCTAGGTAGGTACCTAACAGTTAAATACATGTGTGAGTTCCTGCGAATTATTTTTTTCACATAACCTATTAGATTCTTAACTTATGACTTTTACAACTGTGAAAAAGGCCTTTAGAAATTGTGCTATTTTTAATTTGTAGCTTAGACTATTAATTTGGAATATAGGTTATTTCTAACATAAGTTTTAATACATTATTGTTATTACATACGTTATGTATAGTCCGAAATAAATGTTTTTTTTTAATTTTATACTTAATAGGTAATTATTTATAATCTAGATGAATTAACGAGCCTTCATTTCATGTCAAACCTCATCGAAAACAGATTGTTTTATTCACTTCATCTCCATTCAAGCCTGGCTATACAAGTAATTACACACACTTACCCCAACGAATTTCCTTAAATACCCTTTCCATACGAACATAAGATAACCTCATCCAAACAATCTGGAAATAGTACCGTGTACGGTTGACAACACATCATGCTCACCACTGTAAACAACGTTTATTAACGCGATCATAAAACGCAGCGTTTATCGGGGCAGTGTGGGTGGTCCCTTATGCTATGTGAACGGGACTTGTGGCTTTAAAAACAGCGGGCATTAATGGGCTAAAGGACTATGAAATTCTAAAAGAGATTTGCACGCCCTAGTACCAGAAATTAGATAATAACTACCTTGAGGCCTGACTAGCTGTGGGGCCAAAAATTACTAGAAATCTTTTCAAACACAAGCTTCATTCTGACGGCCACTGCTGGACATAAGCGACTAAATACTTTCAAATGCTTAATTACATAATAACTACAAACCTTAGAACCCGCATACTTGGCGTTCTTCCATCTATTTGCCCATTGGCAATCAGTTGGATAAATAAAGGAAAAACTGGTGCACATAGGCTATAGGCTGAAAAATACAGAAGCCGTTGGCAGCGATGAATCACAACTACATTTCGCAAGCTAAGTTAGTGCCATATAATAGGGGACAAGCATATTACCACATAAACCAGGCACATTTTCAATTTCCAGGCTGTGTCATATCAGAAAAATCCAATACAGTCTTCGAAATTTTAAAAATCGAACCAAAGTTTTTTTTTTACAGCAGCCTTTTTACCTAACGTTGCTCCACCAAGACGTTTTCTCAAGGATAAACAATTCTGAACGTACACGCGTATCTTCTGGCCCTATATCGCCGAGAATAGTGAATGCACAATGTTTAGATTTGATATTATGGACATGAAGAACTTGTGTATAGCAATAAATTCGGTACACCGAGACATCTGTCTACGGGAATAGCTTATTTATTGTGTAAGCCTTATCTCTCTTGTAAATGTGTACTGTTTTAGTATACATACATACATATATTCATACATACATATATACATACATACATATAGATCAAGCCTCTTTTCCAACAGAGGGGTAGGCAGAGACCATTTCCTTCCACTGACTACGATTCTGACATACATCTTTGGCTTCTTCAACATTCATCAGTCTTTTCATGCATTCTCGCCGGTTGAGGGTACTCCTGATCTGTCCCTTCTTTAGAACGTCACCAATTTGGTTTAAATATAAGAATTATTTCATATTGGGTATATTGTGTAAATCCGTTTAGTGACAGATTAAGAAAACGTAATGTCACTACCCCATCTCAACCCGTGGGTGTCGTAAAAGGCGACTAAGGGAGTAACCTAATGCAGTCAAGAGCTCTGCAAGAAAAGTAAAGTTCGACACAAATCCTATACCAACGTCTGGCAGCGTGGTATAAAAGGATAGATTCCTTCCACATTTTTTGTAGGAGACCCTTGCCCAGCAGTGGGACGTTTATTGGTTGAAATGATGATAATGATGATTCTGTAAATCAACTATGAAATTATACCTAAATTTAAGGGCACGTCAGAAGTGGCTTCAAACTTATCTGGTTTTTTTAATATCAATTTTACTATGATGCTATTGTTTAAGGAAGTGTGTACAGTCGACGTAATATCTAATTAAGTTTGTAGTTTAGACTTACCAAAGCTGCATTCAAATTTTTTCCACGAATCGACTAACTCCGAACCCTTAATTCCTGGGGGGCTTACTCTGAATTTCAACATTCGAATGTTCGGTTTTGATGTCGCTGGCAATTAATGTAAGGATATTTAGATATGGTCGCTGTCACTTTCGAACATTTGACAGCGACATCAAAACCGAACATTCGAATTTAGAAATTCAGAGTAAACCCACTGTATATTACCTTTGCCTCTACTTTCTTTAACAACCTTTCTAAGATAAGTACTTCTAAGAGCGTTATGCTTAATTTGCTATTTAAAATACTATTCGATTTTCTACGTAATAATTCATAAATACAAATGCCTATGAATGTCTAAACGAAATAGCGAAACTTTCTTCTAATTAATACTGACATCTTACACATATAATACGTCCAAACATGGTAATTAAAACTCTCACTAGAGTTCACGAACTTGATTAGATATGGATAATTAACAGCTCAATGCGTGCGTTAATTGCGAATATGTATTTAAAAAGAAAATCCTATAAGTATCACACGGGAGTTCGAGAAACAGTCACTTTAAACTAAAGCTTTAATAACTATGTAGGTATTTACTATAAATAATAATACTTAATACTGTGGCGGAAACTTCAAATTTCAAAAATGGAAATTTCAACATACAATAGTGGACGTCATTGGGATCAGTCCAAAGATGTCCACTATTGATGATGATAATGATAAATACAAATACAAGAACGTTCATTTTTCGCAGTTGTACGGATAGTGGACGGATGCTGGCAGACGTGGGTTCGATTCCCACACGAGACAAATATTTGTGTGATTCATAGATATTTGTTTCTAGTCTGGGTATACTTTGTGTCTGTTAGTTGCATGTTTGTAATGCTCCCCGCGACACAGGGCTTGTTCCCTAAAGCGGGCGTTGTCTTTTTTAAAAATAAACAAATAATTACGAGTTCTTTTTTTAAACAATTAAACTGACCTCAAATATCTTAAAAAAATACTACTTATGGGTCTTATTTAAAGAATTATCTTTTCAACCGTTATGGAGATGTACTTCCTAGCTACTAGATACGAATATCTAAATAACTGTCAGAGATATGTCTGATTTTTTTGTCCTTAGATTTTTCTAGGTTATATGGATTTCCTCACGATCCTTCACCGTAAGCAAATGGTAAGTCATTGACTACTACATATAAATTCCACAAAATGAAATTCACATTTAATTTTGTACTGCTTAGTTGCAATCGATCTCGGACTGCTTGCATGATTCGCATGCCGGTCACTTATCCATTCGGCCAACATCACCTGTGTTATAATATAGTATAACACTGAAATTATCAAGATTCGATACCATATAGAAAGTTTCTCTCGACAGACAACATGTTTATTGACAGAAATTTACTAGGCTTCATGTATAAATTTACAAGCACTATAACATGGCTAGATCCAATCATAGCCAGTAGCAGATGACTGAATATAACGCCATCAATAACAATCCTATATCAATTAAACACTTGGTTAACCCCTGCTCTCGAATGGCTTCGTCTGTAGCAAACGTCACACTAACGAGCCGAACTAGGCTTTCAAACCAATAACAAACAATAAAATAAGCAAAAATCAACCTTATTTTATATGCTCTAAGGTAGTTTAATAACTAAAGTAGCCTTATAATAAATAATCCTTCCGATTTTACGATCACAATTAAGCAATTTTATAGTTTTATAACACGGTCGCCGTTGCTGTCAACTTCTCAGAAGATTCTATACAACTTGTCATTAGAGATTGTAAAGGAGATGACAGTGTCGTAACAAGCTAATGAACGATACGTCTTTTTATATTAGACGACAGGGAGACGATACGATATAATTATCCTTACATAATACACAACATAACGCCTTTTTCCCCGAAGGGGTAGGCAGAGGTGTTTCACACCCACATTTCACCAGCTATGTTTGGTCCCATGAAATGGGGGGCAAGCCTATTGTCATCAACCGGGAACATTTGTTTACGAACCTCGAAACGAAACTAATACTATGAATTTAAAACCCCTTTTCTTCTAGACATCCTAAAGTCCTTTTCCGATAAAACTACTAGGGACCAAGTCTGCTAACAAAATCGTAAGCCGATGGTCTCATTCGACAGCAGTGATTGGTTTACTAAGTCAATCGCGCCATATTGCCTTGTAGGCTGATTGTAGGCTCAATTGCTGTGCAAGAATCCTGGGTTCGATCCCTGGTTATAATAGTAATATAAATAGTATATGTGTCTTGAAATTCTAAGCATCAGCCCGAAGTCTGGAAATATGCCCGGTTATGGTAATCAGCAGCACGTCTATTACGTGGAACTTAATAAAACTGGCAAAATGGAGTATTACCCCCCCATTTTGCCAGTTTTATTAAGCACCTCTGTCTATCCTTTCAGGGAAAAAGGCGTGATGCTATGTTCTGTAAAATTTTTAATAAGTATTCATTCTTCAAAAGGAAAAAACGGAAACGTTATAGTATCAAGCCGTATGCAATGAGATTCTATGATCTTGACGATATCGTCTGACCATCAGGCTGGTGGTCTGCCCACTGGCCTGATAGCTTCTCTAGGCCACCATTCTGTGGCTGCCTTGGTCCACCATCCGTTTATCTATAAGTATGAAATAAAGTTATTATCTATATACAAGAACTTTTCATTATCCTTTTCTAAATCGTGAACTATAAAAACTGTTGATTTTATAGAGGTCGGAATAAGAATTATAGTATGGATAGCCGATGTCTTTATTTCGGTACTGACTTCTGGTATTGTCGACTAACTTTATTGGTTGTAAAAATAGCGTGTGAAATTGGAAAATGTGTGGGACGTTCCTGGAAAGTTTAATTAAGTAAAGTATTTAAAGCTTCGAATGGAATCGAATCAGATTTTATTAGTGCTGTGACAAATCGCTGCTTTATAGGTTTTAAGAATGCCTAAGTTGTTACTTGTTGTAGTAAGCTTTGATTTGTTGCCTTATTGCTCTATGTCGTTGTTTTCTGGGAGCTTACTCTGAATTTCGACATTCGACGGTTTTAATGTCGCTGTCAAGTGCTTGAAATTGACAGCGACCATATCTAAATTTCCTTACATTTGACAGCGACATTAAAACTGACTAATCGAATGTCGAAATTCAGAGCGTCTAGATGCCACAATAGCAAATTCACTGATTCTATACGAAATATTTAATTGTCCCTTTAATACATTTGAATACATCCCTGATATAAACCATCGAAATATCACATGATCAATGTACTTACTAATCAGCCCCCCTAGACAAGTGGCAAATAGCTGATTCTACTCAAAACATTTAAATGTCACTTCCATACATTTGAGCACATCCCTGACATGAGCTAGCCACATTTCAAATCTATCTATTGATAGATCGAATAGATTGCCACTTGCCTAGGCCCTCTGGATAATAAATAAGTATTGTATTCAAATAGGTCTGCTGAGTGTACTGTGTGTGGCAGTTAATTGTACAAAATTACTAAGCATGAACCGTGTAGTGATGGATTAAGAATACATAATGTCACCACCCCATCTGAACCTGTGAGTGTCGTAAAAGGTGACTAAGGAAGTAACCTTAAGCAGACTAGAACACTGCAAAAAAAGGAAAATTAGAAACAAACCTTATACCAACTCGTCTGGCCAGTGTGGTATAGTAGGCTAAATTTCCTCCACATTATATGAAGGAGATCCGTGCCCAGCAGTGGGATGTTTACGGGTTGAAATTGTGATGAATGTTGAAGCATGAACACTGAACCTGTAAAATCTTCATTAAATCCACACACGTAATCCTGAAAGATTATCGTAAAACCAAACGTTCTATAATCATTTATTCCTTGTTGTTATTCAAAGTTCTTAAGCACGTTTAAATCATAGAGCTTATATCGCATCACCCAAGGCAGATACGTTGACATGCGTAGGAGGATCTTCTGCAGCTGAATCATTTCAATTTTCTATCTTATTCTAACACAACTAGGGTATATTATATATTTGTAGAGAAAGAGACTTTTGCAAATTTGTTAGGCTATTCATTTATTTTTTTATTTCTGCACATAGCTCGTAGAACTGATGGCCGATGGGGGAAAAAGGTTCTCGAGTGGCGGCCACGTATTGGAAGGCGCAGCGTGGGACGGCCCCCCACCAGATGGACCGACGACCTGGTCAGGGTGGCGGGCGGCCGTTGGTTGCAGGCGGCACAGGACCGTTCGCAGTGGCGTAAATTAGGTGAGGCCTATGTTCAGCAGTGGACGTCGTTGGGCTGATATGATGATGATGATGATTCATTTATTCGCAATCAAAAATAATCTTTGCTGTATCGGTATAAAGTTCTAGTTTACGTAATAAGGATTTTTAAAAGGTTATTCATTGTAGGACGAAATATATACACTTTAACAGTAGAGTATCAGAGTGATCCACCAACCTTCACAGTCAGTGGTTTATGGTTTAAACCCTCTCAGCTCTCTAGATAGAGGAGAGGTGATCCCGAACCCAGTAGTGGCATTTAATGTGCTGCTGGTGATGAATAGTAGAGTTATAAAATCTAGTTTGTATTATACAATAGTTTACAACGAAAGTAGTGTTGTTTCCCACTGCTGGGCATGGGTCTCCTACAAAGAATTTGGAGGGTTTCGGTCCCTAGTACGCATATATTATATTATCTATAGTAGAACACGACAGACTGTGATACTTGTTTTGTTGCAAGCTTTTCTTTAAATAAATAAAAATGTACTAAATATAATGTAAAACGAAATAGCAACTATTGTGCAACAAACTAAATAAGAATCGTCGGATCATCAATGAATGCGTACTCGGTGTACGTATACATAATAAAAAATACCAATCGAGTTGAGAACCTCTTCCTTTTCGATTAAAAAAAGGGCTGCCACTGCTGGGCTCGGGTCTCCTCTAACTAGAGAGCTGAGAGTGTTTAGGCCATAATTCACTCAAGCTGGCCAAGTGCAATTAAGTCCCACTGCTGGGCTCGGGTCTCCTCTCCTCTAACTAGAGAGCTGGAAGGTTTAAGGCCATAATTCACTCAAACTGGCCTAGTGCGGGTTGGTGGATCAGACAAACTCATAGAATTTCTTCTAGAGTATGTGGGTTTCCTCACTGTTTTCCTTCACCGTCAGCAGATGGTAAGTCACTTGACTAGTACATACATATAAATTCCACAAAGTGGAATCCACATTGGTACTGCCAGTGAGGATCGAATTCGGACTGCGTAATTTGCACGGTGGTCCCTTATCCATTCAGCCATCGCTTATAAAAAAAGGTATATGTTTCTTTTCTATGGACCAGAGACAAATCAAAGGATATCAAAGTATTTGGGGTACCGTCTATACAATTAGAAGTTCCCAGGGTTACCGACTCATATCTATTCCATTTCATAAAAATATTGCATTGTCATCCTATTTAAAACTTCAGCTTATTGGCAATCAAAAATTCTATGTTGTTTTATTTTACATTTAACAGTCATATATACAAATATGTTACATTACGTTCGAGTTGATACACACAATTAAACATAAGGGCAGTGACACACGCTGCCCGGGGCGCACGTTCGGATCCCGTGCCGACTGTCAGACACAACCACCTCCACTTTATTCAATTATATTAACACTGTTAATCGTTACCACTGATATTATTCTGGTGCATGGTGCATGAAATGTAATGTAATGTAAAAAATTGATGATTAAAGAAAAAAATCTTATATCAATCAGTTTTTAATTATCTATATGGTAAAATTGACTGGCCTGTTGGTCTAGTGGCCGGAGGTCGTGGGTTCGATCCCCACCCAGGACAAATCTTTGTGTGATGAGCATAAAGGTTTGTTCTGTGTCTGGGTATAATTTATCTATAATATGTATGTATTTACAAAAAAATAAAATGTATATAAGTAATATATCAGTTGTTTAGTACCCATAACACAAGCAAATATAATTGCTTACTTTGGGACTAGATGGCGCTGTGTAAATGTGGTAGAATATTATTATTATTATATTATTATTATAGTTTATAGACGCCTGCAACACCAGAAGTGTCAAATGTGCTTCCAAACTCTTCCTTTTTCTTCGTTCTTTTATGCAAACTAAAAATATTACTTAAACATTATAATAGTAGACTTGAAACAAATATTTGCTGGTTTCGGCATTAATTTGTGTATTAAGGTTCTTCCGTTCGTTTCATGCTAACAGATCACAATTACATCTATGACTTATATTCGCTTGAGGCTTCGGCCGAGCTAATCAAGTTATATTTATCGATATACCACACATCGGTAAATAATAATATAACTCTATTAACTATCAACAATACAGTTATAATGTAGCATTGCACGTAAAAGATTTTTAAATCAGTGCAGTAGTTTTTGAGATTTTCTTTACAAACATACTTACAAATGTTTTCTCTTTATAATATTAGTGTAGAATACACAGTATATATGTCCGTATGTCCGTTACATCACGCTAGCTAGAGCATCAGTACATCAGTTGACACAGGCGGTGCGGGCGCGGCACACGGAGGTCAGCAAAAGTTGTACTCAAAGAACACTCAAGCCATGTGTGTCGTGACTATGTATGTTTGGGTGAAGTTGGGAACTATCGGCGTTTTGACAATTATATCTCAGTTTTTTTGCTAACTTCTGGGCAAACATCTCTATGATCTTTCGCGTGTCTCTCTTTGAGGCCAACTCAAGAAAATACTTCCAAATCATTACGTCAGCGATTTCTAGGCCTACCTGTGTGTCTATAGACAGTGTACATTTTTGGCCGTTATTTCGGGTTAGTGCTGATTCCTCCCCAAAATTACGTTTTATTCAATAAAATTAACGTCTACAGTCAAAGAAAAAAGTACTTATTATATCTGTTAAATTTAATCGATTCAAAAATGAGAATTTTTTGAGCTACCAGCCACAACATTTGGAAAAAGTATAAAAATAAGTAGCCTTGATGCAGACAGCGTTCTCCAAAAAAAGTTAGTTTAAACATTTTTAAAGTTTCAGTATTTTAAAGTTAATTAAAGTTGCAGTATTTTTTTATTTCTTTTCTATTTGTCTATATAAAGACAACTTTACACATACAGTTAGACTCGTTTCATCAATAACCTCACAACTTGGACCATACCTAAAAAGTGACCTCTTGACAGGCGAGCTTCCAAATAGGTAGACACATTAATTTAGCCATCATTATGCGCACTACATCATAAAACCAACGCACGCGCAATCATACACTTTCAAAAACTTCCGGGTACTACTATGATAATAATTTGTTTTGAGTAGTTAGAAATATGTAACATCACGACTTTGTATGTCAGTGTGGTGAGAAGTATCAATACCAATCGTTTTCACAAGATATAAATATACATAGATACATACATACATATAGATCACGCCTTTTCCCAACAGAGGGGTAGGCAGAGACTATTTCCTTCCACTTGTCATCTGTCTCTTCTTTAGAACGTCATCTATATGGTCATGGTACGTTTTAGGTCTTCCCCTTTCAACGTTTGAAATGAACTTTCAAATGAAACGTTGAAAGGGAATGTTCGTCTCATACTTATATTTGTTTTGTCACTGTTCCTTTATTCATTATCTCGATATGTCATATAAATATACAAATAATACTAAAATATATTTTTTCTCTTTTTTTAATGTTTGAGTGCCTCAAATGGTTAAATTTACAAATGTGTATGAAACAAATCCATTTAGGTGTAGTGACGGATTAAGAATACATAATGTCACTACCTCAACTCAACCCGTGGGTGTCATAAAGGCGACTAATAACCTTATGCAGACAAGAGCACTGCGAGAAAAGGAATATTCTAAAAAAACTCTATACCATTCAGTCTGGCCAGCGTGGTATAGTAGGCTAAATTCCCTCAACATTCTTTGAAGGAGACCCGTGCCCAGTAGTGGGACGTTTATGGGCTGAAATGATGATGATATTGCCATTAACCGGACACTTTGTCAAACTCATAGCATCACGCCTTTTTTCCCCGAAGGGGTAGGCAGAGGTGTTTCACACCCACATTTCCCCAGCTATGTTAAGTCCCATGAAATAGGGGGCGAGCCTATTGTCATCAACCGGGAACATTTGTTTACCAAACTCCGGGAAAATCTTAATACTGGAATTTCATGATAGAAAAACCCAATACCATTTTCATCCGACCTGGGAATCGAACCCGGGACCTCTTGCACAGCAGTCGTATACACTTCCCGCTGCGCCACCGAGGCAGTCAAGTAAACTCTGAATTTGAAAATTCGGAAAACTCAATGCGGTTCAAAATCGGGTAGTGACATTATGTAGAAACTACACGAACAAAAACATACAACAGCCAGCAATAATTCTCTTCAAACACTTTCTTCTTCTAACACTTTTCAAGAGCGGTATTACCAATTGAACTGCTAACAACACTACGTGAATATTTACTTTTTTTCTTATCAATTTATGACGTATTCTCACGCAAGATTCCTATCTTAAAACACAAGTGAAGTCAGGATCTTTGATACACTGATAATGATCAATCATGTTCACTGGAGAACACATTAAACTGTCAGTCACGGCATTTAAGATGCCTTCAGAATGACAGGCGCTAACATATTTTCGTGGTTTTAAACTGGTAGGGAGAACTTTTGGTTGAACAGGTTTAACGCGAGTAAATGAGTTTATGAAAAACAAGTTGATACATGTAAGTACGCCAGGTTTTGTGACGTCAGAAACATGCCTTTGAGCTTTAAGTTTCGGCTAACAATTTCAAGAACACTATCGTAACTTTAGTAATTTTCAACATAATTTGAACGATTTATGTTTTGAAAATTCAAAATGTAAATGTGATTCGTCTAATAATAATTATAATAAAATGTTTAAATTGTTTTACTTCGCATATTTCAATGTTAACCAACTAACCGGAAAATTAAAAAAAAATCATAAAAATTAGGATAGTTACACTATTTTATGTTCAAATGTATGACTCATTATACACCCGGTATGATATTATAAATCATCAGCATCATCAGCAACCCATTAAGTCCCACTGCTGGGCTCGGGTCTCCTCTCCTCTAACTAGAGAGCTGAGAGGGTTTAGACCATAATATAATCCACTCACGCTGGCCTAGTGCGGGTTGGTGGATCAGACATACTCATAGAATTTCTTCTAGGGTATGTGGGTTTCCTCACGATGTTTTCCTTCACCGTTAGCAGATGGTAAGTCACTTGACTAGTACATATAAATTCCACAAAGTGGAATCCACATTGGTACTGCTGGTCGGGATCGAACTCGGACCGCGTGATTATAAATGCGAAAGTGATTCTGCCTGTTTCGCTTTCATATCGAAACCACTAATCAGAACCTAATGAAATTTGGCATAGAGATAGTTCAAGACCTGGAGTAACCCATAGGCTATAATATTGATATACCACGCTGGAAGAAGTTAGTAAAAAAAATACGGTTCAATTCAACCTATAAAATAAAAATTCATCCATTTACCTATCCACAAGTTATTATTGAACATTTCAACTGTCAAGCCTACGACAGTTTGACAACAGAAACGTGAAAAATGAATTAAAAAATCTCCGGATGTGAGCTCACGGGCCGGAAGTCAAGTGAGCCTTAAGCTATAATCAATCAAGACCAACATTTTAAATGTTTTTCCAAACATTTTTATTGTGATTTAAAGCATTATTATAAGACTTGGTGTGGTGATTCATGTGATTGGGATCAGTTGAGAGTTTGTATGAGTCTTAATTTAATTAATTTGGTTAATTAATAAGACTTGCTCTAAGGTTTATAAACTTTAATATTATTAATATTTATTGATTTAAAACGGGAATTCACGCGATTATGATTTACATACCTTATAGTGTTTGAGGTTTCGACCACGTTACACCAGCCGTGGTCACAAACTGACTGCTGAAATTTACAGTATTTAATATTATTATTTCAGCACCATCATCAGGAACCTATTACGTCTCACTGCTAGGCCCTCAGAAAATAAAGAAATCATCTTCCTTATCAAGATAACCATTTAATGCAATTCTTTAAGTCATTTTATACTTAGCTATGCCTTTATACATATATATAACTAGAAGTTCTTTATTTGGCCACTGCTCAGCTCCTATTGGCCAAAGCGTAATGTTGTATAGCCAATAACATTCCTCGATAAATGAGTTATCAACCCTATATTATTTTTTAAAATCGGACCAGTAGTTCCTGAGATCCTAGCGTTCAACTAAAGAAACAAACTCTTCAGCTTTATAATATCGCACTACCAATGCAAAACAGATATAAGTTGAGATTTGTCTACTCTAAAAATTCCATCTTCTGTGTATTAATGTAAGGTCTAAAATTGTCCAGCGGCATTTTTCATCTTATAACTTTTTTAAACTGTGAGTACGATATTATCATAGAAGATATAGAATAATATAGAATTTAAACTAAATAATTTTTACACCCGAATGTTTGTTCGTCTACTTCATCTAAACTGACTGACTGAGACTGGCCTGTTGGTCTAGTGGTTAGTGACCCTGACTGCTAAGCCGGAGGTCGTGGGTTCGATCCCCACCCAGGACAAATCTTTGTGTGATGAGCATGTGGGTTTGTTCTGTGTCTGGGTGTAATTTATCTATAATATGTATGTATTTACAAAAAAAAATGTATTTAAGTAGTATATCAGTTGTTTAGTACCCATAATACAAGCAAATATAATTGCTTAATTTGAGACTAGATGGCGCTGTGTAAATGTGGTAGAATATTAATATTATTATTATGTGGCTCCACGTGGCGGTTTCGCATACCTCTGCCCACTCCTATAGCAGTGCAGGGCGTAATACTGTATTTGTAATCTGAATGTATGACAAAAGTGGTGTGTAAATGAACCTTTATAAAAACGTTATAAATACTTACATTATGTTTGTACATTGTAATTTAGTTTTATGATTCGTTATTACTTTTAACATCAATATATTTGCTGTTCTTGAGTAATAACACAAGCAAATTAATTGCTTACTTTGGGGACTACATGGCGCTGTGTGAATGTGGTAGAATATTATTATTATTATATTAACTGCGTAACAGAAAGAATCCGCTGTACTTTACGATCCTTAACATCTCTATTACACATACTCATCCAGTTACAAAGTAATTCTTAAGTCATAAGTTAAGAATGTAATAGGTAATCTGAATAATTGACTGGCCTGTTGGTCTAGTGGTTAGTGAGTCGTGGGTCCGATCCCCACCCAGGACAAATCTTTGTGTGATGAGCATGATTCTTTGTTCTGTGTCTGGGTGTAATTTATCTATAATATGTATATATTTACAACCAAAAAATAATGTAGGTATTTAAGTAGTATATCAGTTGTTTAGTACCCATAACACAAGCAAATATAATTGTTTAATTTGGGACTAAGTAGGTGGCGCTGTGTGAATGTGGTGAAATATTAATCTGAAAAAAAAACAGGACCTATCAGTTAATTTGCCTACGATCTAATTCAATTATTAAGACCTTTAGGCAAAACACAGTTTTTAAATATCGATACCTGAGCTTAGACAACTGACAATCATTATGTTAATAAAATTGCAACAGAGCTAGTCTGGTCGTCGTAAATTAATCTATGCGTGGGATGTTGAGATGCAATCTAAGTTTGTGATGCTGTATAATATGGCTGATAGGATCTGTAGATTAGAGAGATAAACGTTTAATGTTGTGACGACATAAATATTAAATGTGTAAAAGATATAACTGACAAGTGAGCAAATCTTAGAAGTAAGTATTACCCAATATAGTAACAGGTCTAAATCAATAGACACAAAATTTAAGATATTCATAAAAATATATTACCGTTTTCTTCTACATCATACTAGATTGATGGTTAAAGAACGAAATATTAATTTGACTATATAATTTATACAAAACTTTATAAACAAAACTATCTCCAAGCCGCAGACATATTTATATAACCTCTAAGTACGTGAGATCGAACTTTCAACAACAGTAGGTACTTAGTACTGCTATCAAATTCATAATGTTGTTATTTAAAAAAAATACAAAAAAAAAGCAAAATACGTCTCTGTTGTCTGAATGTTACAAAAAACATCACTATTTAAGTACCCTTCAGTTATTTTTACATCTTTTTATTAAAAAAACTCACTATCAAGATATTTTTATACACTTATCTCAGAAACAACCAAACTAATTTCCATCATATCTTTTGAATCTGTTTCATTGGTTTCAATTTAAAAATGGAATATCTTTGTAATGAAAAGTTTCAATGTCTGCAGAATTGTGTCTTCTGAGCTACATAGTAATTTTATAAATACATTCAAACAGAACTATAACAATTAAATTTCATAACATTATAAATGAGAATACAATTTATTATTAAAATTGTAACAGATAGAATCATAATAAACTTGTATGCACATATAACCTAAAATATCTCCAATTACGATACAAAATGATATATTACTGCGATTTAAAGGATGCGTCGACCTTTAAAGTAAACAGAGCGCAAATAATACCCAACACACGCGAATAAAATCATTACCAATATAAAAAGAGCTATTGGACGTCTTCAAAGTCGCGCTGAAGAGAAGATACTTGAAGAAGTGGACAGGTCATGTTAGATTGGATTGTTAAATTGCGTAAATATTGTATAAGTGAACGTTGATACGATGCTGGGTTTGTTGCACTTTGGTCTAGTGTTCAAATACATTGTTGTTTTTATTAAAAACAAATAATAATATAATATTCTACCACATTCACACAGCGCCATCTAGTCCCAAAGTAAGCAATTATATTTGCTTATGTTATGGGTACTAAACTGATATACTACTTAAATACATTTTTTTTTGTAAATACGTACATATTATAGATAAATTACACCCAGATACAGAACAAACCTTTATGCTCATCACACAAAGATTTGTCCTGGGTGGGGATCGAACCCACGACCTCCGGCTTAGCAGTCAGGGTCACTAACCACTAGACCAACAGGCCAGTCAAATGTTTTATTGACTTAAGGTACCATTCCGACCTCGGCAACACGCAGCAGCAACGGTGCTGCACTGCACCACAAGTTCCCGTACATTTTTTAGGTTTTACCTATTTCAGGCAATTATGTATTGTATTTTGTATTACTATTCTATAATTAAGAATTTGTTAACATATTTGTACTTTTTACATAAATAAACAATTTATTATTCTCTATAGATTAATATGAGACTAGCTGGGCCCGCGACTTCGTCTGCGTAGAATTTAACTAAAGCAATATAACTTTTTTTATAATAATTTTAGAAATTTTCTGAAGTAAAAGTAGCCTGCCTAAGTTAGTCCTTAATATATCAGCAAATCAAAGCCCCCTCTAAATCGGTCTAGCCTTTTCAGAGATTAGACGGAACAAACAGACAGACAGACAAAAATTGAAAAAAATGTTATTTTGGTATATGTACCTTAAATATACATTCTTATGTATGTAGTAAGTAGTGGTTATTTTAATATTACAAACAGACACTCCAATTTTATTTATTTGTATAGATAACCTTTTTTCCCTCGTCGTGGTATAAAAGACATTTCAATTATTTAGTAAAGTAAAGGAGGCAGGTCTGAAGCAGTTGCCTCCAAAATTCTATAAATTGGCACGACGTCTAATTATAGAATTCTTATTTATTTATAAAATTCGCACTTTCTTAGAGAAAATATTTTCCATAGGGAGTGCTCTGAGGAACTCTTTGATTTGGTGCCATCGTGTAGGCTTCACCCGCACTACCTGGAGTCGATATTGTCTAGAACGGTAAGGTTTCAGCGATCATTCGTCCCACGTGCCGGCTCTGGGGTAAACTTCCTACAGAGGTGTTTCCTGAGCGTTATGACATGTCCTGAGCTATCCTCTCAAGGTAGGCAGCGGCTTGGCTGTGCCCCTGGCATTGCCGACGTCCATGAGCGGCGGTAACCACTTACCATCAGGTGGGCCGTCTGCTCGTCTGCCACTTTAGGCAATAAAAAAAAATTGGCACGATCTCTAATTACATTATTCTACCTTCATCTCAGCGCAAGATATTGTACCACGGAATAAAGAGAATGGTGAAAAAAAAGCGCAAATAAGAACAAACCAGACAAAACTGATGCAAACATGACATCCGATGTTCATTACCCAATGCTCTTAATATCCTCGACAAATGCTGATGATACGCTATTAAGTGTTACGTAACAACATTCACTATAGTTAATTATTTCGTCTGAGAGGTTTTGATTTGACATCTTAAGAGGGGAGGAATGGCAACGTTGGAATTTAGTGTGTGATCTATACATATAATAAAACTGTAGAAAAGTCGTTTTTGACATAACATAACATAACATAGCATCACGCCTTTTTCCCCAAAGGGGTAGGCAGAGGTGTTTTCACACCCACATTTCGCCAGCTATGTTTGGTCCCATGAAATAGGGGGCGAGCCTATTGTCATCAACCGGGAACATTTGTTTACCAAACTCCGGGATAATCTTAATACTGGAATTTTTATGATAGAAAAACCCAAAACCATTTTCACCCGACCCGGGAATCGAACCCGGGACCTCTTGCACAGCAGCAGTCGTATACACTTCCCGCTGCGCCACCGAGGCAGTTTCGTTTGTCGTTTTTGTACATCAAAAAAATTTCCAAAAATATAGCCAGGGTGTTAAAGGACAACCAACAGAACCCATTTCCGGCACTTTTCGATTTTTTGTCTGATGCCTGTTTATTTGTTTGGGCATCACGCAAAATGTACGAAAGCAATGTAGATAACCTTTATACACAACGATTAAGCGTAACTTGAAGTAAAATTTAGTTTTTGTTTCATTGCAATCAGTTCATAAATAAAAAAGTTACAACGATTATAAGAATCACGCAAACGAAGTCGCGGGCATAAGCTAGTTAATAATAAAAAGCCAAAACCACGAAATATGACATTAAATCGCGACGTTGCCAAATCTTAGGCAAATTTGCTGACACTATTTTTCAGATAATTTCTTACATTATTTACATGTGGCTTTCATAATAAGAGTTAGGTACTTTGTGACCAAGATGAATAACCGAGATTTCATTTCGCACTTTCACTACAGTAACCCATGAGAAGGCATTATATAAAGCTAATCAATAACTTTTATAAAGCAACATTTTGTCAAAATCGTTCAGTAATTTTGAAATTAACTTATGATGAAAAATATTCTTCATCATCATCATCATCATTTCAGCCTATGGCAGTCCTCTGCATTTTAAATATTCTTAAACCGTAAAATTTTTAAAATATAACCAGGTAATGACAAACCGATGAAATCTAAAACAAACTCCAAAACATCAAACTTCTTTCAATTTACGTCAAAGATTGCAAAACGATAAACGGTGATGACTGGCAATCTTTCAAAAAACAGCAAAAATAGGGGAACTAGGGGAAAAAAGGCACCGTTCTCTTGAGATATCAATTTAGAAGAAATTACCGGCTAATCTGTCACATCTTGGTACGCTGGGGGCAAGTAAGCTTGTCTCCCCTGTCCCTTTGCTTTTTTATTTGGGAAAAAGACGAGGGGAAACGACAAAGAACACAATCTTGTTAATTTATCAATTGTTGTCGAGTGACTGGTAAGTGGAACAATTGTAGCAGCGTTTAAGTCGCGTAATGAGCTCATTATTTATTCATACTTTTAAATTGATTCGAGTATTTTTTCGTTCAAAAACAGTGACTGTTGAATCATAAATTAAGGTCTTGGTTATTGATGATAAAGAGGAATATTTGCAACATAACTCCTGTGTTGGTAAATAATTTAATTTTGCAGCTCAGATATTGCTTCTAAGTGCCTGATTTACTTTAAAAAGAAAATAATAGTAATAAGATGCTCCCAAAAAATATTTTCACAGATTTTTATACTCCAACCATTTAAAATTCCTTCACAATCTAAATATTATCACGCGAAAAACCTCCCTAAAAATTGTGATCTTAAATTTTCATAACATCCCTTTTCATATCTTACTTACAAAAAAGCGCACGTTTAAAAAGACAAAGTATCACGCACTTAATCCCTGTTTCCCCTCACGCCAAAATCTTTTATCACGGATCCCCGGGGATTGCGCTTTTTTATTACCTCCCTTGTTCCCGAGGCAGTGGGGGACAAACGACAATAATTGTTTCATTGTTTTATGGTGGTTCATGATTGGCCTTTTGGTAGCCTTTTGTTACTTTGTTCTTCAGCGAATTTTAATTAGAATGTGCATTTTGATAGTGTTTTTTGTGGCGCCATTAAAAAAAGATTTTTAAATATTATTATTAGTTAAGCTTGCTATTTTAGTGTTAATATTATTAATATTGATTAAAAATTAAGCAAAAATAAAATTAAAGATACAAAAAACAAATGTATGATTTATGTGTGTTAATTAAATTTTTTTTTTTCTTTTTTCTGATTTTACTGTCACCGAGCAAACTGGTTAATATGGTTGCCTCATTACTATCATCGCTAAGCTGAGAAACGTGAGGTTCGATTCATACACGAATCAAATATTTGTGTGATACTTATAGATATTTGTATCGAGTTTAGGTGCACTTTGTGTTAGTTGATTATAAGTTAACTTTTTCGATACAGAGCTAGTCTACAAGAGCGAGCGTTGTCTTTTTTTAAATAATAAATTTAAAAAAAGTTGAATTTGATCTATCCTAAAAAATTGAAAGACAGAGGTGTACCTACAAACGAAATTCCCTTTTTGTACACCTCTGTCTTTAAATTTTTGGCTTCTAAGATTTTTCTCTTTCCACAACATAGCACTTAACATAGCTGGAAAAATTTGGATATGATGACCTCTGCCTACCTTTTCGGGGAAAAAGGCTTCATAAATACTTACCAATAATTTTACATAAAGCATGACAAATAGTGTCTGACTCACTTTAAAAGAATTTGTCACGTTTCAGTAAGAAAACAAGTGGTATAAAACAAAATGGTTCAGTTAATGAGAGAGCCTTCTTGCAATAAACCGATCCACCTTCGACTTATTATCATTGTTTTAATGCACGTTTCGTTAATATAAAGATACGGCTTCACTTATAGCTAACGACAAAACATTTTATAGATTTCAAAAAACATTACTCTCCTTTTTGGCAGTCGGGTAAAAAAAGATTAATGACTTCGTTATTTATTAAGAAATCGTCAAAGATTGAACAAAACAGTCATAAAATATATGAATATTTTTCCAATCTTTTATAATATACATTAAAGAACACACTTGGCAGGACACTTGGCAAGAAGGGATGACGGACGGTGGACCAAGGCAGCCACAGAGACGTGGCCTAGAGAAGCTATCAGGCCAGTGGGCAGACTATCGGCCCGATCATGGGTACTGTGATGGGTCACCGAAGCCATACAAAAACAAATTAAACAATAATTCCCTTATGGTCATCAGCAACCCATTAAGTCCCTTTGCTGGGCTCGGGTCTCCTCTCCACATAATCCACTCGCGCTGGCCTAGTGCGGGTTGGTGGATCAGACATACTCATAGAATTTCTTCTAGGGTATGTGGGTTTCCTCGCGATGTTTTCCTTCACGCTTAGCAGATGGTAAGTCACTTGACTAGCACATATAAATTCCACAAAGTGGAATCCACATTGGTTCTGCCGGTTGGGATCGAACTCGCACCGCGTGATTTGCACGCCGGTCCCATATGGTGTTTAAATCAAAAACACTAATATATCGTAGCATCAGCGTATCTTTAAGTAGATCGCAACCTCTCCCTTGTTCATAAACATTAAAAAGTTTAATAAAATAATAAATGGGGCTCGATTGCGACCGGTTCGATTCTCAGTAAGCAGCTTACTACGACTTAAATTGTAAAGTTTCGCCAAACATCTCAACAGTCGGGAGCGACGTCATTCCAATACGTCTTGTTTATTTTGTTGTTTAATTAGGAAGCTTATAAATTATATTGTGGCTCTGTTAAGCTTATAGTAGGTAAGTATATTTTATAGGTACCAAAATTGTATTACTTTGTATTTCAAAGGAGACTTTCTACGTGATGTAATAAAGGTCTAGAACAGGAATTCCCAACTAGGGGGGCACGCTCCCGTAGTTTGCCCCGTAATAGGTACGAAAACGCTTATATATTGTATCTGTAGGTATTGTACGGTAATTGAAATTCAAAAAATTTTGTTGATAAAAAAAAATGTAATTCTTAATTTTGTTGAAACTTAAATAAATATTGTTTTGGGTTCGGGAAGTGTCAGCCTTAGCTTTACTTATAGAGGTTGGGAAACCTTGGTCTAGAAGAACCTTTTACGATTTTAATTAATTTTATAGTCTAGTAAATCTAGAGAAAACGGAATATTTGATGGGCAGGAAAAGTCCTTACGGAAAACTCACGTTCAACAGCAGATCTGTACCTACAAGTACTAGTTTATTTATCATAATGAGGGATCAGTGAACAGTTTTATTAAGACTCGTATTAAAAGCTTTGATATTAATGTCAATAAGAATTAATATCAAGTGTCAATTTGTTGTGTCAACCGTTACTTAAGCTGTTTTAATAACTAAACTTTTTTAAAATTGAATAGTGATAATCTTACACAGTATAAAATATTCGCTTCCGTCTGTCTGTACGCTTAGATCTTTTAAACTAGGCAATCGATTTTGATGCGGTTTTCTACAATAGATAGAGTGCTTCATGAGGAAAGGTTAAGGTATAATATTATACTCTGATTATTATATACCACGCGAGTGAAGCCATGGGGGGAAGTTAGTGTGAAATTAAGCTATATACACATATACCTCTTGAGAAGAAAAAGGGCGCATACAAAATGTTTGTTTGGGAATTTATGTTTTGCGCAATTAGCAGAAGGTTAAAAATTGTCTACCTGTTGTGGTTAATGATTTAAATAAGCCTTTTTACTGGCTTATTTTTAAAAGGCCTTATACAATTATTGCTATGATAAATCGAAAATGAATTAAAGTCCCTCATCTACTGAAAATTTTAAAAGTGTAACCCTTAATAAAAATGCGATAGTCACTTAGTTTTATGTTTGTTTATTAACCCTTTCACGTCTTAATTTTTTTTTTCAAATTGTATACAGAGATAGTCTAAGAGCTGGACAAGAACTTAAGCTTTTACCGACATACGACGAGGGCTGTGGGCAGTAGATAGTTTTAAGCAACAGTCCTTATCAGCCATAACGCGCATCTGTCTATTAAGTATTACAAGATGTTATAAATAAACTAACCCTCGAATATCGATTGTTCGTTGTATTAAACAATACATCTGCTCGTGTTGTACGGCGCTCCCCACCGTGTGACTGCCTGTGATATTTTGTATAAAAAAATATTTTATTTTTTTATTTTTTTTATTTTATTTTATTTTTTTTTCTTTATAAAGACAACGTATAATATACTATCATTTACTTATCACCTCCAGGCTTGTTCGAATAATGGTAATACGTTGACTAAAAGTATTATTTAATAAGGGAAGGGGAAATTTGTTATGAAGCCTTAAGTGTAGTAGTGCTTGTACTATAAATTTCATATTATAAAGATTAAACCGTGCATTTTATTCACTAAATATTAAAAAAATAATCAATAAAAATCCATACATCTTTTATAAGAAAAAAAAACTCATTTAATGAAAAAATTTCGACCCTAGTCGTTCATTTAAATTTTCCGCAAACAAAACGAACAAATTTCATAACGTTCTAAATTCAAACACGTTGGCAAATTACTGGCACATTGTAAACAAATTAAAGAAGCCCCCGTACAGTAGAGATTTTGGGGATATTTTGATAATATTACGTCGCTTATGGGGTTATATTGAAACAAGCAATGTTCACAGTGTTATATTAAAATTCTCTGACAATGTATAAATCTTGCTAATCCACTATGTCAACGGTGAATTACCGAATAGGGTGAGAGTGTAAGACGAAGGCTTCCGAGATAGAAAATAAAATCTTACTGTTTTTTGTTATCTTTTAGATAAATTATGTTTCAAACTTTTATTTGGCTCTATAATGTATTTAATTTTAAATACAAACTGATTCTGAGCTCAAAATTGTCTTCAAAATAAGAAGCAAAAAACATGTCTCAAAAGCTCTCCGAAGATATCTTAGTTCTTATTTAATTTCAATTGATTAAAACATCAACACTCCACTGTAATTTTATTTTAATATTTTTTAACATTATTTTAAGTTTACACAGAAAAAAATTGATGAATAAAATTCAGACCAAAAAATAATATTATTATTAATAACGACAATATTTACTTATCAAATAAAGATTAAAATGTAACAGTTTCCTTACAACATCCGACACCCAACCCTGTGAGTGCACAAGGGGCCCAAACCTCCCTGTGATCTGTCACGCGTATGATCTGCTCTCCTAATATTATTTAGATCAATTGTTTCCGTGCGGTGGCCTCAGGCACGACAGCTTTGACTTTTAATCAGTTAACAAATATTTGCAAGCCGCTGCATATTGAGAAGGCTTGTGCAATTGCATTAGAGGGTTTTGTTACACATCAGTGCGCATCGGTATGGCTACACACCACTGGATCGGTATGTCACACAAAGGGTAATATTGCATGCTGGAAAATGTTGTGGATGTCAGGATAAATGTTTTGTTGAAGGCTTGCTGTAGGCTATTGGCATTTGGGATATTGTAGTTTCAAATTGAAATGAAAATATCTGCGATATTGAAATTCACTCGATTTGTCATGACCGGACTTACAATTACACTGAGTTCATACCAGAAAGATTTATTTTTAAAATTATCTGCCTGGCAACAACATGACTATATAAGTATTAATATCTCGCCTCGTTTAATTGTATCGGGTAATCCACCTCTAAAATTATGATTGTTTATTTTTGACAATAATAACCAGGTAACAATTTAACTGTAAAGATGTTTTCTATAAACGCAATTTCCGGCCACTGGCTCTTAGACTGACATAATAGACTCAAATTAATATAAAATCAATTTTATCAAAGTCAAAAAATTTGTATTGAATTCTAAAAACTCTTCTGCGCCAATCAGTTACTAAAATTATAAGAAGTCTCAGATATTTCATACTTAAATCCTTACAAAATAACGAATTCCACTATCCAACAATTTGTACCAGACAAGACGGTAGCGTACAGTCAATTACAAAGAGATTTGCCCCTACGTGTCTCATCGCGTATAATGACGATACAATCGCGTACAGCGACACAGTGGCGCACACGCATCTTTCGAACGTGTCTCATCAAACGCAAATGTCATTTTCTCGGTACAATTACGTACAGAAGTTGCAGTGGACAGTCACGCAGCGTCTAGATGATACGCATGTTTGTTAGTACGTGACTCACTGGATATGGCGACATTGTGTACACTCGTTCTTAGTGGTGCCGACTGTACATGATGATGTAAATAGAACATGTTAGAGATATAATAATATATAACAAATATTTGTTTAGCTTATTTTTTATTTAATTGTGTAGTTCTAAATTTTTTAACTCCCACATTTTGCAAAAAATCCTGAATGACATTATACATATGAATGTAATTACATTTAAAGTTCGTAAATTTCTATTGTTTTTACACTTCTTATTATTGTGTGGGCTTGAGGCAGACCGTGGTGCTAGAATTTATCAAGTCGCCCAGAAGGCTTCCAACTTGACGTAACGACTACCACATAGCGCCGCCTTTATAAAACTAATTCTTTATACTATAAATGCTAAATTTTTACAACTGACTTCTAACCAACATGTCCGAATCCAGGTACAGTCACGTACAACACCGATCACAGTGGCGTTATGCTCGTGAACGCATGTTTGCCCACGGTGCACGGTGTGCGCTACAGGCTGACACGATTGGCGCACGTACCAGATGTCATTACTTGGACATGCTTGGTTCGTGACAGGTACAGGCGAGCACAAAAGCTGATTGAATTTTGTGAAATATTATGAATAGTAAAGAGATAATTAGATTTACTTTTATCTTACGCTTATATTTTGTGTGACTTGTTAATAATAAATGTGTATGTAGACGGAATAGAAACTTAATTTTTTTATATTAACAATATAAAACATATATAAAACAAATTACACAAATAAGTTTCTTAAAATTCTAAATCACGCAAAATCTGCCAATAAAACTAATGCTTTTTTTTTATTTTTTGCGCATAAATTCAAAGGGAATTTAAATAGGTTAATAAAAAAAAAAGTTACTAAAGGAAAAAGGCACCAACTTATTTATAATCGCCTGTGAAAACAATTAATTAAACTGTTCAGTTCACTAAGACTTACGTCAGCGACTGTACTCACGTTTTCCATTGACTTTCGTGTAGTCCGTGTATTTCATATACGAGAAATGATGAGACAATAGTCACTGGCTTCCAAACATTTCTTTCTTTATTCTTAACAATATTGAAGCGTATAAAATAAAATATAAAAAAAATGCTAGATTATTTCACAAATAAAAAGTACCTATTATTTTATATTTTTTTATTATAAAAGTAAAATTTATATTCATTTATTTGTAATTCTTACCATTTTAATCTACTATAAAAATATGCCTAATATTTATCATCATCATCATCATCATATCAGCCTATCGACGTCCACTGCTGAACATAGGCCTCACCTAATTTACGCCACTAATATTTAAAATTAATTAAAAAAAATTGTCATACCATAGTGCATAGAATCCACAGATAAATTCTCATCTGGTTTGAAAACCAGTATTCGAACCCTATAGCTACACCCCCGCTGCACTATCGACTCAGTTTAATTCGTAAATATCTTACAACATTCAACATTGTATAGTTTGAGAGTCGTAATGTCCCATCATCGGGTGAATTAGCGAAGTAATCGAGCCTACCGCTGCAGCTAACTATGTAGTAGTTGCATTCTTTAGACATTAGATTGGAACGTTCTCGTAATTTATGTTTATAAGTATTGCACGTTTAATTACCATTTTAATAAAGCTGATACGCATTTAAATAAAAAATAAAAAACAATTGACTGTCACCGTGGCGCAGTGGTTAAGGTGGTCGCCTCGCCACTACATCGCCGTGCTGGGTGACGTGGGTTCGATTCCCACACGAGACAAATATTTGTGTGATTCATAGATATTTGTTTCTAGTCTGGGTGTACTTTGTGTCCGTTAGTTTCATGTTTGTAAAGCTCCCCGCGACACAGGGCTTGTTCCCTAGTGCGGGCGTTGTCTTTTAAAAAAACAAAAAACAAAAAAAAAAAATTACTAATTACATATAATATGAGTAGTATATATATATATATAGTCCTCCTCATCGTTTTCGATGACGGCGACCCAGACTATTATCATGTTCTTTTTTTTTTTTTTAAATATTACGATCACTTATTTTTTCATTTTTTTATTTTTTTATTAATATATTTTTATTTAATTTCTAGCATGTGCCCTTATGTGGCTCGCTAGACCGAACTTAGTCCTAAATACTCTGCTACAAGTGGTGCAGTAAAGTTGGCCTTGTGAGTTGTATGTATAATTATACGAGTTCTTGGGTCTTTCTTTTCGGATTTGTCGTTTCAAATCCATGTTTTCTAGCCGGTTTTCCTCAAACTTTTTAACCTTCTCGTAAACGGTAGAGCGCCATGAAGATCTCTTTGATGCAAGTTCCTCCCAACTGGTGGGGTCAATAGCGCAGGCGTTAAGGTGACATACCTATGTAATGAAAATGTGTACATGTGTGATAATTACTATCAGTAAGTTATTTTGTGCTATAAGTGTGGGTGGACAATCCGTGGATTTTATACTTTAAAAGGAAAGGTTAGTTGTGGTGCTTTTTTTATTCACTCATAAGTGTTATACAATGATGTCTTAGGAAGAGGCTAGCATTAAAGATACAGGGCTCGGCCTAGTTTAGTTGCTAATGTGTCATAAGTACATAATGTAGATTATGGTAACATAATACAAAACTAAAATGTACTTAACTAATGAGTGAGACAATTTCTTACAAAAAATTCTGAACGTAGTAAAGTTTTTTCATTCTAGAAGGATAACTAACAACACGGCGTCTCTTTAGGCATAACTTTTTCCATTCAAGGAACCAATTCCCAAGTTTCAGATAAGTATAAACCGATTACATATTACAGTAGTGTACAGCCTGTAATTTTCTTCGACACTTCACAACGAAATTCCATCGTCATTTTTCCCGCGCACCAAGAAAACCGAATACAATCTTAGAACAATCGCTTAAATTGCATATAGGTACGCAATCTCCACAAGAATGCCATAAAGGGTAAGCCTTATAAAGAATGCGATAACCCTCAACTGCGCAGCGGCTAAAATTGACACAGCAGGCTCACGACTAGCTAAAATTGACACTGACAACTTCAACCTTAACATAAAAGTAATATAGCTCTGTCTTTTTCTATCGTCAAGGATATAAAAGAGACAAAGGAAGTCTGAGTAGTGATCCCAGTGGGTAGTTGGACAGTATTCAATTCAATTTCGAAATCATGATACAATCGAGTACTTACACGCTACCAATATGAGAGGCGAAAATTGGCCGAAGCCATGATAGTATGACCGAAGCTATACTTAGATACGTGAGATACTGCTGGGAAGAATGTCGTGCTTTGGGTGGATTAATATTTTCAAAAAAGTTACTTATGTATAAGCTAAACAATTATTCAATCCATTATTAGTAAAAAAAAAACTGCAATCTTAATTGAAGTTTGTGTTTTTTAAGTTGGCTTAAAATAGAAATAGCTCCACTGGCAGCCAAAGCAAACTATCAAGAGCTACTGTGTTTTAAAATTAATGAGATATACGAACTGATAAAATTATTTTAAATTACCTTCAAAACTAAATAAAAATTAAACTTCAGCCAAACTTAGTTATATTTATACTATAAACAATAAAATTTAATTATATTTAAGTATATTTAACTTTGAACTTTAAAATGTTTTTTTAAAAAACCAGCTTTTACTCACAAATTTTCTCAGCCGTATATCACACAAGCTAGTCCACACCCAGAGCGTTGCTCGTGAAACGATATTGCCATATCATCAGCACCCAGTTATTTGCTCTCCAATCGTGTGAGAAAAACGTTACACAGCCAGCAAACCCACAATTTGCTCCGGAATGTCAAATGTTGAGAAACTATTCTAGTTAACTGGTGGGTTTTTTGAAGGACGGCTCATACGACGTGTGTCTTGTAATCGAACGAGAGTCACGTATTTGACAATTACATTGACAGTAGACATTATAGGGTTATCGGTTTGGATGTCGAGTTCACATAGGTCAGTAATTGGTTTTTTATTTGTAAGAGTATAAGGTTTAAGAAATATAAATATTTGGGTTAACAATTTTCTTACAACAGCACGGTAGCGATGGTAAGTATCTATTAACGTTTTTTTGCAAATAGTTTTGAATAGGTAAATAAAAAATATATCTTAAATAATTCTATATGCCTATTGTAATATGTAAATTAAGGCCATAATTAACACATTTTGGCCTAATACGGGTTGGTGGATCAGACAAACCATTTGAATTTTTTCTAGGATTTAATGGGTTTTCCCATAATCTTTTTCTTCACCATTAGAAGATAAGTCACATGACTAGTATACGTAATTATCGTGAGAGATTTTTTTACCTTTTATACGGCGGGGTACGACACTAGTGTAAAAAGAATTAAACTTATCATAGAGTCACACTTTTTTCCCAAAGGAATATTCACACCTCTACCCACCGCCCTTAAGGCAGTTAAAAACTTGAATAAATATACCACAATAATAAATTACATTTAACTAAACAGTACATAATATCTGCCTAATATTATCTTGTCACTATCGGAGTGTAACACTTGCTAACAAGGAGTCATCGCACATGACCGCTTTGAAACATTTTGACGCGCGTCAGTTTGAAGAAGCGCTTATCAGACCACCTCGCGTATACAAGGGTTAACCATCAATAATTTATCAAAAAGCACCCTTAACACCTTACATTAAAGTCCATATAAAACGCAACATATAACTTGGTAATGCTTGTAGTCTTTTACAAAAGCTATGACAGACAGTCACTTGACGAATTCCTTTATGCTATTATATGTGCCACATTAATATCATGTACCTTATTTAAATAACAGTAAGGTTGCTTTTAAAGTAACAGAATGCATGTTTTGGCCAAATACAATAGTCATGAAGATGTCAGTTGTAGTATCGAATGACATGTGGTTGGATATTCAAATATCGTGCTGTGAAGAAATTTCACTGTTCTTGAGCAGCGTTTGACGGGACGGTGTGTCATGAGCCGTCATATCCCGTCATGTGCATCATACTCGAATGACGCAGGTATGACGATGGTGTATAACACGTTCCCACACATCCCACCCGAGTTACCTGGAGCTTTCAGTAAATGTGACTTGGAGTTTCACTTCAGACGGCTATTTACATATTTTGCTGTAGATGAATTTACAGATCGCTAAAAATATTTATTTACTTCAAAATTTAAGAGCATCACGCTTTTTTTCCTGAAGGGATAAGCAGAGGTGTTTCACACCCATATTTCGCCAGCTATGTTTGGTCCCATGCTGCGTCAAGCCCATACGATAAGAAGAAGAAGATTCTATGTTAGAGACTACAAGCTTAGTTTCAAAGCTTTTTATCGTCAATCGTATTAATCGTATCGAGCAAAGCCGCGTTCTAAAACTAGTAATAGATAACTAATAACTAGGCACTTACTTTCATGTCTGTTACAAAAATTCACATACATCTGAAGTCTAAGAAGCTACATCTTGCTAATTTCACTAAATTACTTATTTCCTTATTGAACATAATCTCCGGATTTAAATGAGTTCGCGATCCAATATCCGCGAGTTCAAATCTCGTCTCGTTTGTAACAAACCAACAAACAAGATGTAAAAACTAATAAACTGGGATGTCTCACGTATTGACCGGTCATTATGGAGATTGTCCAATCGTAATACACCACACAGGCAGGCGATAACTACGTGACTTATCCGTTTGATATTTTGTTGTAAAGCTTTGGTAGTTTGATGAGATGAGTGAGAGATGAGCGGCATTATTAATATTAATGAATAGACATACTGGATGTCTATTCGTAAACGCACATTTGGCCAATATGTGTAAATTCTGGCCTAATCTTTCAGATCTTTATATATACGAAGAGGAGACCTGTGCCTAACAGTGGGACACCAATAGTTTCTTTTTATTATTATTCGGTATATTATGCGTTTATAAAATTGAATAATAATATATTTTTAAAACAACTGAAAGCATTATTAAAAATTTTAAAAATATTTTTTACTTTTTTTCATTTGAGAGTTTTTGTTCAATATAAAATATATATTATTCAAAGTTAAGTAGTTATGTATCTTATATCTCGAGAACTTATATAGCATAGCTACACAGAGCAAAATTTGATGTCAATCACATTTTGATTACTAAATCCATCATTGTTTTATTAAAACATAATATTGTCTGTATTCCCGAACAAAAAGTAATTTAAAAAACACTAACAAAACATAATAATTATAATAAATTCACTGAGCGGCAACGCACATTAATAACTAGCATTCCAGTCAAAACTAAAACTAACAACATCGCTTCGTTCATCTCACAATAAGACCTCATCCTTACCCTAGTTAAAGTAATATAATCCGAGTCTCGTATCGAATAGCTAGTTTGAACAAGAAAATTGCATGTGAAATTGTCAAGAGCACGTCGTGTGTTATTTCGACTGTTGATCTTTGAATACGTGATGTCTTGGTATATTGATCTTCGAAGCGATCAAATAGATTTATGATGTATAGGTATAGGCTTTAGATTATAGCGAATTTGATGTACTGTTTCTTTTTAACGTTCGTCGAGTCAATCTTCAGTCAGGTCAGCGTGTGTGAGATAGAGGAGAGTAGACCCGAGACAAGCAGTGTTAAACAAGTAATGGAAACATTCAAACCCACGACGGGACTTGAACCCGCGACTCTGCCATTCCGTGTGCAGTGCTCTGCCTACTGAGCTATCATTCTTATCTAAATGTTAAACCAAAACAAAAACAAAAGGAAATTGCTTAATATTTAATGTAAGTATTAATGGGTTGTTGATGAGTCAAGTCAGTAAAGGTACTTTACTATTAACATACATACAACATCATTATCATCATTACACCCATAAACGTCCCACTGCTGGGCACGGGTATCCTCCAAAGATACTGGATAGAATTTAGCCTATTATACGACGCGGGCCAGACGTTTGTTTCGAATTACTTTTCACGCAGTGCTCTTGTCTGCTTCTGACTCCCTTAGTCGCCTTTTATTACACCCATAGATTGATTTGGGGTCATTATGTATTTTTATTCGTTACTACACGGGATATTTTATTTTATAAAATTTAAATAATATTCATATTCATTTCATTCATTCATAAAAGTGTCTTTTATAAAACCAAAAGTTAAAATAATTGGCCAAACGATTGAATTAAGAATGCTTGAAATTAAGAATGCATCTCTAAGAAATACAATATGTAGGTGTCTTATTAACATGTATTGACTGTTTATCTATGTCAATATTACTCAAGAACAGCAAATATATTGATGTTAAAAGTAATAACTAATCATAAAACTGAATTACAATGTACAATCATAATGTAAGTATTTATAACGTTTTTATAAAGGTTCATTTACACACCACTTTTGTCATACATTCAGATTACAAATACAGTATTACGCCCTGCACTGCTATAGGAGTGGGCAGAGGTATGCGAAACCGCCACGTGGAGCCACATAATAATAATATTAATATTCTACCACCATACCATCTAGTCCAAAATTAAGCAATTATATTTGGTTGTGTTATGGGTACTAAACAACTGATATACTACTCAAATACATTTTTTTTTGTAAATACATACCTACATATTATAGATAGATTACACCCAGACACAGAACAAAGCTTTATGCTCAACACACAAAGATTTGTCCTGGGTGGGGATCGAACCCACGGTCTAGCAGGTTTAGCAGTAAGGGTCACTACTAACCACTAGACCTACAGGCCAGTCTAATATAAGTTTGGTAAAGTTAACCGGACACGTCATTACAATATTTTTGTACACATTACAATCTGTGTCGAGAGACTTTACAAACATACAATTTAAAGGACAAAAAGTACTCCGGGGATTATTAAAAAAAAATTAAAAGAAAACCCAATACCGTGTATGCCCGATTTGGAAATTGAGGAGGAGGAGGTCAGAGTGAGGTACTCAGCAGCCGTACTTAAACTCATCGCACCTGAACTTGACATGACTCATATATTGTATCATTTGTAAACTATTGAATTTACTAACTTCCTCCAGCGGCTATGCCTGCGTGGTATGTCTGTTAAAAATATTTAAGGGACATACCACGCATATAGAGCCGCTTATCGTATCCGTATGCCAAATTTCAGCCAGTTCCATTCATCCGTTCTGGTGTGAACGAACGACCATTTCCATTCTAACTTTCACATTTATTATATTATAAATTTATTTATTCATAGTTTTGTAAATAGAAGTTGTAGATATGTAAGTAAATAGTTAATAATGTTATAATTATAAATAATTTAATGTTATATGATTACATTAACCATTTTGCCCAGCCCATGCTGAGATGGCGGCCTTTTTCGGTGGGGCTTTCAGAACAGCATACCTTAAACCACATTTATTTAATAGTTTATATTTTTTTTTAATTTTCATGTTCGTATTTTTATTTTTTATATTGTTCTATGTCTTTTTTTGTGTAAGTTGTTTTTGTAGGCCCTAAGCCGAAATAAATGATTTTTCTTCTTCTTTAAATTTGCTTTATAAGCATATAAAATTTCTTGTCATCAAGAAAACCTGTCACTTATACAATATGGTAGGTACTTAATATGGTAATCAAATTGCTTTTTAAAAGCTCATAACTGTTACTAAAGTGCACTTTATTAAGACTTATTCTCTTAAGTAAGAACTGACATATTTAATAGGTGTTATTTTAAACACGTTTAAAGCTATAAATAATTGAATACATCAATGCAAATTAAATTACTGCAATTTTTCATACATAGCAACACGCCTTTTTCCTCGAAGGGGTAGGCAGAGGTGTTTCACACCCACATTTCGCCAGCTATGTTTGGTCCCATGAAATAGGGGGCGAGCCTATTGTCATCAACCGGGAAGATTTGTTTACCAAACTCCGGGAAAATCTTAATATTGGAATTTCATGATAGAAAAACCCAATACAATTTTAACCCGACCCGGGAATCGAACCCGGGACCTCTTACACAGCAGTCGTAGGTATACAGGGTGTATACGACGATACGACATTAAATGAAACCACGTGTAGCATGTGATGTTAGAAGACTATACCAAAAAAATTTAACAGAAATTTGCAATAGTTTAGACGCAAATGTACTTTCTTTATGTCACAGTTGTTCACAGTTTTAAACAACCTGTAGGTATTTACGTTGATCTTATGTTGTCATTACGTCATTCAATTCATTTAAATATCTCTGACTCTTTCATATTATCTTATCTCTTACTCTGTTCCGCACAGTTGTCGTCGTCATGTCGAAAACGTCATGATAGAAAAATAAGGTGTAGTTTAATATTCTTAAATTTTTCGACTTTAAATAATGTGTAGCTTTTTTTTTTTTTTTTTTTCTTTTTTTTTTTTCTTTTTTTTTTTAATAATTTATATTAGAATATGTTTATAAGGGTTAACACTGGCTACCTTGTCATTTAATGTCGTATCGTCGTATACACCCTGTATATTACCACTGCGCACCCGAGGCAGTTTTTCATGTTGACTTTAATATCGATTAAATTTAAAATAATCAAATGTTTTTATTTACATGCGTAAATTTAATATTTCATAATCATAATTGATCTCATAACCATAACCAATAATTTATAATTATTATTTATATAAAATGTTTTTAAATTATAACATTAATATTGTTTATATTATAATTATTCTTTCTTTCTAAGTGAGCTTTATAAATGTCAAAATGATAATATGTCGTAGATAATATGTGATGAAGACAAATTATACATAAAATGTAAATTTGATCGCTGTTATGTTCAATTGACAACGGTATAAAAATCAACTCATTGAATTTCTAAATTACGAGTTGAGTCCTACAGCTTGTGATGTAACGGGGAATTGAACTTTAACACCAAATTATCACATTTGCCAATGCTTAAAATGAACCCAATTTGCTTAGTGTAAACGTCGCCTTATACGACAATATTGTAAAGTGACATTTTGTATGCACTTATAAGTTGTTCGTAAATATACTTGTCTTTGTAAATTGACTGTTTCATTAGATGTCTCCGTTTATGAACGTTTAATGCTTTAGCGTTAACAAGGTAGTTAGGAAGATTATTTATAGCTTAGAGCAGTGATTTGTCATGGTTTTCTGGTCAAGGGCTAGATAGGACATTGAGAGATATCACTACGGATGATTGGGTAGTTGATGGTAGGCGCCATCAATCTTTTAACATTTTTTTATGAGCTGACGAAACTTGTTTAGTTGTTTTCATATCTTCATAGTGCAAAATCAATCAGTGTTGATAGTATTTTTTTATACCACGACGGCGGCCAGACGTACGGCCCGCCTGATAGTAAGCGGTTACCGTAGCCTATGAGCGCCTGCAACACCAGGGGCATTACGAGCGCGTTGCCGACTCTTAAGAAACCTATTCACTCTTTTTTGAAGAACTCCGTGCTGTAGTCCCTTCGGAAAACCATTAAACATCAACATCTACCTATATTTCGGTCAAAAGAAAAAGTTATAATTTTACCATAACTACCTTATTCTTTAGCTTGTGTATCATAAATAATAATTAACTTATTTATAATAGTAACTCGAGCTGAAAAGGCCTATTCTAACAAAACATAATAAATATAAAAAGCCATCGTAGAAATCTCATCATTAATAACATCACCGCTAACTAGCCGTTTGATATTTGTTTAAACTAGACTTTTTAATTAAAAAATCATCAAACTCCGTTAGACAGATTGGAAAGGAGACCCTTAAATCTATCACTACCTAATATGGTTTATGTTTTTAATAACGCTACTGTAATTTATACACAACTTTTAACGATTTCATTTAAATTTTAATAAGGCAAATTAATTCACGATTTGTTAAAGTAGGTAAAGTTATTTAGGAATCTTTGCTAAATAATAGTCCTATACGGGTTTCGATCATTTTTTTTTTTAATATTGATTATTTCTGTATTAATAATATTCATCAAATAACCTAAATGTTATGATTTGAACTCTCTCTGTAATCACGATAGACTAATTAAAAGTAACATATTTTATAAAATATTAATTTATATCCCTAATTTATAGTTTAGCTACTAATTTATACACGATTCAATATTCTGTAAAATAATTTATTAAAAATCAGGATTTTATGTAGGTAAACAAAACAAAATAACCTGCAAGTAATAATTTAATTTTACATTATATTCATTATTTTGACACATTTAATGTCAATTATGAATAAATTATTCATTATATAACGGTACAGTTGTGTACAGAATTGTTCGCGTGTTTCATTTTATTAATTTGAACTGAGCACTTGAATGGTACAAATCAAAACACGAGTAGTGTCCATCCAACTGTGTGTATTTATAATTAGCTTGTCAAGTTGACGCGAGTAAAAGTCGACTGTTTATTCACCAGATAATACATTGTGAGTCACGATTCTAATGGATAATATGTTTAATTTCTTTTTTCTATTCATGTAGTGACAAAACAAAGTTACTTCAGTTGCTCTTTCACTTTTTTCCAAGCTCTCTCTCTATGTGCGTCGCAAATTTGACTTTTAGGTGTACTTTGTGTACGTTAGTTGTATATTTGTCAAGTCTCTCGCAACATAGGGCTTGTTATCTAGTGTGGGCGTAAAAAAAAAGAAAGAAATCTAGATTTAGCGTGTCAATAACTAAACAGTGACTTAAAATCGATTACTTTTGAATTAAATTTATTTCAACATTTTAATGCTACATTAGCATTCCAACTTAAATGTCTAAAAAACTATTTTTTTTTACCTGACCCAATCTTTTTACCAGCTTAAGTCACATAAAAAGTAAAGATAATTCAGTAACAAAATCGCTACTGTATTGTAAACATAATTTCATTGATAACATATCAGTTAGTTTTCTTTTCAAATCAATACGAACTGTTAGCTACTACTAATACCTAAGCAAAAAATAACTAAATTATAATAGGGACCGGTACAAAAGGCACACATCATTAACTCTCAGAACATACAAACAAGAAGTTGCCGGTACATTTAACTAATGAAAAAAAAAAAAACAAAACTAATTACATACATGAACGAAAGGTGACATTTTGACCTCTCTTCTATCTTTGTCAGATCATACAAAATGTATGTAACAGTAAAAATACTCTGTTTCGACAAATGTATGGACGTAATAATAAGTAGACATTTATCATACAAACTATTAACATTAAAATTGTCTCTATCCATATACAACTAATAGGTATATTCAAATACTGAATTCAAGTCTTCACAATAGATAACAGTTATTTTTTTTATAAAATTTACGTTCGGAAATTGTAAATAAATTATTTAATAATTATGTAATTGTGTATACAGGTAATAAAACACCGTAAATAAAAACATTTCATTTTTTAAATTAGATTTATTTCTTCACATGAATTTTAATAATGACCTAATTTTAGATATTAACATTTTAATATCTAAAAACAGTTTTATTTTATATTATTTTTATTTATTCGGTACAGTAACATGTTACAGATTAATTTGTGTGTCTAAAATAAATCTTGTGTTTATCTAAAACATAGCATTAATTTACATATAAAGTAATTTAATATATAAAACATCGACATTGGTAGCGCAAAGAAATACCAGATAAAATTGTTTCACACAAACTTTTTGCTTTCGAATAAAAAGTTGGTTTTGTTTAGTCCTAGTCTGAGCGACCTTTACAAAAAGTACCACCTAGTTGAAGCGACCTTTACAAAATCAATTTACTCATTTCAACCAATCAAACATGGTCATCTCTAAACTAATATAGTTTGTCTGTATTAGTTTTATATAAGCCCGTCACATTTTGCCGAACATTGATGACATTCTGATGGGAACGCGTTTGCTTACATTTATTATATCCCAGCGGGTATTATGGACTTGTTTGGTACATTGATATAATAAGACTGGATATGTTAATTATATAAGATAAGAATTATTGCCTAAACATAATAATTATAATGAAATTATAACGGGTCTAACATAATTAATAATAATAATATTCTACCACATTCACACAGCGCCATCTAGTCCCAAAGTAAGCAAATATATTTGCTTGTGTTATGGGTATCAAACAACTGACTACTTAAATACATTTTTTTTTGTAAATACATACATATTATAGATAAATGACAACCAGACACAGAACAAACCTTTATGCTCATCACACAAAGATTTGTCCTGGGTGGGGATTGAACCCACTACCTCCGGCTTAGCAGTCAGGGTCACTAACCACTAGACCAACAGGCCAGTCAAAATCTTCATCATTTCAACCCATAAACGTAAAACTGCTGGGCACGGGTCTCCTCCAAAGAATGTGGAGGGAATTTAGCCTGCTATACCACGCTGGCCAAAAGAGACTTTCAAATTTGACCGGCAGTACCAATGTGGGTGTTACTTTGTGGAATCTAAATGTACTTGTCAAGTGACTTACCATCTACTAACGGCGAAGGAAACTCTTGAGGAAATTCTAAAGGTTTGTCTGATGCATTCTGGACTAGGCCCGCAGTTGTGGAGTATGGCCTAAACTCTCTCAGCTCTCTAGATAGAGGAGACCCAAGTCTAGCAGTGGAACATTAATGGGCTGCTGATGTTGAACATGTCTGGCAAAATGTGGATGTCTCTGCCTACCACTACAGGGAAAAAAGCGTGACTCTATGTTTATGTCCACACGGAGGCATCTTAGTTATTTCAAAATCTTCCCACGGTTTGCACATTCGTCATAATTTGATCTGCAGTTAAAACAGTTATCAAAAAATGCTGTCTATCTTGTTTTAAAACAACATTTTAAGACAATACTTTTGAATGAAAGTTGACAAACATGTTACAAAAGATTGTTGGTTGTCAAACGATTGCTATTTTACAATTTATTACCGTTTAAGTCTTTTATTTTTATGATTTGTGTGGGATGATAAACTTTTAATATCAGAATTTACACTCCTAAATTAGCGTTTTTATTTGTTAAGGCAAAACAGCGTAATGACATGTATATTGTCAAAGAAAACCATATCTAACACCTTTAACTTTAGGTATAGTTTTCCTTAATTCTTTCATTTTGATAACTTACAATGTAAATTTTAAGCTTTAGGGATGTTAGAAGAAAATAGTTTGGTAAATATTTGAAATAAGTTATGTTGTGAAACCTTATTACTTTGAATCTTCCTTTAACATAGGTACATTAAGGCTCGAAGGCGGCATAAATAAAACATTATAGAAACATTCGTAAATTTGGCGAAATTGCAGAATTCAGAAAACATAGGTACTAAAATAGTGTCATGCCTTTTTTGTCTCTTGCCTGTTATGTGAGATCATCATCATCATCACCTATTAATGTCAAACTGCTAGGCTCGGGTGACTACTCCTATATCTAGAGATCTGAGAGGGTTTATCACATAATTCACCAACCGGCACTAGACAACTAGTGCCGGTTGGTTGATCAGACAAACCCTTCGAATTTCTTCTAGATGTTTTCTATGATGTTTCTAGATGTTTTTCAGATGTTAAGTCATTTGGCTAGTACATAATATAAACTCCGATTTTGAAATCCACATTGATACTGCATCGAAATCCAACTCGGACCGCATGATTTGCATGCTGGTCACTTATCTATTCGGCCACAATATGTGAGACCCCATGTCACACTACCAATGTAAAACAGATATAAGTTGAGATATGTCTACTCTGCAACTTCCATCTTCTGTATATTACTGTAAGGTCCAAAATTGCCAGACGCATTACTCATCTTATAACACTTTTGAACTGTGAGTGCGATGTATGTTTTTGTTTTATTACAGTAATGACTTTAACCGGGCATATTTCTAAACTCTATGCGGATAGAGTTTTTATGATGGATAATATTATTCAAAAACGTCCCACTGCGGAGCACGGGTCTCCTCCAAAGAATGTGGAGGGAATTTACCACGCTGGCCAGACGGGTTGGTATAGGGTTTGTTTCGAATTTTCCTTTTCTTGCAGTGCTCTTGTCTGCATATAATCAATGCCAATTACTCGATACAGGAATCGAGTCTACGGTATTTGTTCCATGGCAAACCCACAGCTTACTATATTATGAACTACTATGTATATCTGGACGCCATTAAAAATTACTAATTTAACAAGACACATCTAGTACGTCTGTATCTGAAACATCAAACTCAATAATAAACAGGCAAAAAAGTCACGCATCCATTGCGCCTCCGATGGTACCGATAATTTTTCAACACACCATCTACTTATTACGATCATAGGTAGAGCATTAACTAACGCGCAGTCTTTTCAATCGTGCCTTATTAGAAACACTTGAAAATACACCTTAAAATTATCAACGTTAAGCTAAATTTCCCTTGACTCTATGCAGCGATATCATTTCTTAATGTCGTTGGAAATTGTATTTAATTCTCAAAGCTATAAGGTTGGTATTTGTTGGGGAATGATGAAGAAATGATGGTAGTATTTTCAGCTAGACATCGGTCAAAGAATCGTGACCGGCCCGTCCCAGGCACCTGACGTCCACCAGTGTCGGTTAATGTAACCTTACCGAAGTACAAAAACAGTATTTCAAAGATACTGTTTTAAATACTAGGGCTTCTTAACTTTTCGTTTAATATTCATATTTATTTTTATTAGCTTAATAGTTTTGATGTAATAATGTAGACATTAACACTCTTATTACAAAATATGGACTAAGTGTTAAACCAGGTTTAAATTGACATAAGCCATTGGTTTAGTGTCAAAGTTGTCAATTAAAACCTGGTTAAATTCTGAGTCCGTATTTTGTAATAAGGGGGTATAAGTCAAAATATAATTAACAGCATATCTTAACTAATTTGAAGTGTCTCTCGGTAAACTTTCTAAATTTTGCATGAAAGAGGTTGGTTTTCTAAATCACTGATGTCCTCCATCAGAATTGATTTCAGCAATAATAATAGGTGTGACGTATCGTTTGAATGTGTTGAAGAAGCCAAAGATGAATGACAGAATCGTAGCAAGTGTAAGGAAGTATTTCCTTCCACTTGCTACGATTCGAGAGACTATAATTATATTCTCTGCCAATACCTATGTTGGGAAAAAGGTGTGATCTATATGTATGTATGTTATGTTGAAAGAAATTTGACACTATCACACGTTGATAGATAATGAAAACATTACAAAAACTTATAACTCTTAATCTTCATTACGCAGTAGCCTTCGGCACCGGTATTGTCCGATCTTCAATAGCTGTACAAATTCCTAATAATAACTATTTTTACAAAGCAATATGATTTATTGGCAGTTCGTGGTTGTCTGTTCAACGATAAATTTATACTTCATAATATTATAAGGCTGAAGAGTCTGTTTGTTTGATCGTGTTTATCTCAAAAACTAACAGATGTATCTAGAATATTCTTTTTGCTTTAGGTGACTTGTTTTATTAATGACCCGTTTCTAAATCATCAGATAAAAGTTATATGGGATAAAATATAACTTGAACAAATTAAAAATGACAGTTTTATGAATAAACTAGTTCTATTGTTTTACTTTTATATGCAGTCAGGTTATACTTTAATCGATGAATTACTTTATTTCTTTCTCTCTGATTTGATGGTTCTAAAATATGAGGCTATTTAAAACTGTTTTATTTGCGCTATAAGCGTATGTAAGATTACTATGCACGAGATTCTGTATTCGAGTCACAGATCGACCAAAATTATTAGTAAATATTAAGTTAAGTCTTTAAATTATCAGCCAGTATGATACTCCTCATGAATAAGTAAGTAGAAGTGGCAGTGGGCTGGTCATATCTGCAGAAGGACCGATGGACGGTGGAGCAAGCGTGTCTTGGAGTGGAGACCGCGACTCGGCAAGCGTAGAATAGGACGCCCTCCAGCTAGATGGATCGATGAAATAAAAAAGGTCACTGGGTCTGACTGGTTGCGAAAGGTGGAGGACCGATTGTTATAGCGCGTGTTTAGAGAGGCCTATGTCCAGCAGTGGACTGCAATAGGCTGAAATGATGATACTCCTCTACCTACCTCTGTGATATATTTATTTTTTAAATGATAAGCTATTATTATCATGCCCATTCGACTCATAAGAGAAGAGCAAGACTAATACGGGTGAAGTTGCGGGGCGCAGCCAATCCAACGATAAATTCTAAACATATATTTGGAGAAGCTATCATAGCGTGTGTATCTCACGATGTGTTTGATGGCTCAAGGCAATAATGGCTTCCGTAACACAAAAACAGACATAAATATTAAATAAAACTGCTTCCTATCTAACCGTACTTTTGTTGTTTTATCTTCTTCTTTAGGTCATGTATTCACTGGGGTAGACAGTAACACAGTATTAATAGTAGACAGTAAATTGGCCAACTTTTGTCAGTATTAACCTAATACGGTTAGTAGGTACTCTTTTTAATGACGGCTCTGGGGTGAACTCCCTGCAGCGGTGTTTCCTGTGCGCTATGACATATTGTCTTCAAACGAGGTTTAAAGAGAGCTGTCCTCTCAAGGTAGGCAGATTTACTGAGTGCCAAACATTGCCATTGTCCATGAGAGGTGTTTATCACTTACCTTCAGGTGCCTGCTCGTCTGTCACTGTAGAGTTTTTTGTTGGTTTGGTTGAACGCGATCTAAGGAACTGCTGGTCCGATTTGAAAATTTTTTTTAGTGTTGGATAGCCCATTTTTCGAGATGGTTACAGGCTATATAACATCAGGCTGAGGTCAATAGGAGCTGAGCAGTGGCCAAATAAAGAGTAATGGTAGCGAAGCCCCGCGCGACTTCTAGTAAAAAATAAAAACAAAGTAATGACTGATTCCATGGCGGAGCGGTTAAGGCTGTCGCCTCATCACTATCATCGTCGTGTCGAATGACATGGGTTCGATTCCAACACGAGACAAATATTTTTCACTACCTTGATGGTGCAGTAGAAGTTTAAACTAGTATTACATTATAGAAGAGGTCTTGGATTATCATGTCACCAAAAATGGTTTTAAGTTTTTTCTTTTGTATATGTAATTCTAAGTATCAGTCTAGAATTTGGAATGCCCTATTAATTTTACATGGGGCTTAATATAGCTGGCAAAATATGTGCATATTGCAGCTCTGCCTACCTCTTTGGGTAAAAAGACTGATGATACAATGTTCACAATATTGTAAATCAGCCTTATATTTCCTCGTAATTGAATCCTGAGAGACAGGTCACGAAAACGACTGGCTACCTAGATGTAAACACTAAAAACGAAGTATGGCGTCATATATCTTGAGTAGGAGGAACTCATCAATATTATAAATCAGCCAAATATAATATTAGACAACTCAATCACGTCATTTGGAAAAGATAATTAATTTGGGTATCGTCACGATTCGCCTGTCACGAAAATAACTCGTTGGTAACGATAGAATTGTCTGTAGGTACTTGTGGTTCGCTTTATCGGTAATAAATTACCCACTAAACCACAAAAATTACACTGCTACTTCTTACCTATCGATATAATATCGATGAAGTGCAGTGTAGTGTTTTAGGTTCTATCCAATAATGGTAAAAATATTTCCATCAAAATATTTTAATTCCGAGAAATGTTTAAGATACTCCGTCACAGATTGGCAAAAATCATCTTAAAAAATATTTTTCTCATTCTAGCTTTTATATGTGGACTATCCTATAATATGACGTATAGTGTATGACACTACCAATGCAATTAAGCATCTAGAATCGATAAAATGATATGTACCAAAATTTTAGCACTCTTTGAATGACAAAAAAATGCATTATTATTAAATCTTCGAACGTTGGGGGTTTAGCACCATCACTTTTCATCCAAAAGCGCTCTTCTCCCAGTAAATTATCGTCGCATATTACTTCAATACATTGTCCTTCCATACCACTTTCTCATACATCGTATAATCACTACACAGTACACATAGTTCAACTAGTCGTGACCGAACCATGACAGCTACTTTTTATAGCCAGGTCTTTTTGCACAATTCCTCTCTATGTCTTCTTTTATTTACGTGTGCGAGCCGACTGTCGTGATGGACGATAATTATATAAGACAATTTTATCGTAAAAACTGTTGAAAAGATTGCTTTTTGACGATAAAGCGAAAAAAGTAACTTGCCTTTACTTACTAACGACTTCTTGGGCTTTTAATCGTTTCTTAAGAGACACTCAGAATCTTGTAGAACAGCTACAGAAGCAGGCACAATATTATTTAAAAAAGAACTTTAATAATTTGAACAATTAAGTCTTATATATCATCATACTTTTAACCCATAAACGTCTCACTGCTGGGCACTAGTCTCCTCAAGATCCTCAAGGCAAAGATTTTGGAGACAATTTAGCTTAGTATACCACGCTGGCTAGATGGGTTGGTATAGGGTTTGGTTCAAATTTTCCTTTTCTCCCAGTGCTCTTGTTTGCTTAAAGTTAGGTCCCTTGGCCTTTTAAGACACCCACATGTTGAAAAGGGGTAGTGACGTCATTATGTAAAGCCGTCACCACACGGACAAGTCGTACTTATTCCATATACATGCGTACTACCAAGAAAATAACCATAAATCTTAATAAACCAACATTCTCAGCTCCATTTAAAATACCAAGCCCATTGAGGTACCAGGAATGCATGGGAACGAAGAGCCTTACATGACACGAAATTATTGTGCCATACTATTACACCCCTCTTACACGACATGATATTATTGTGCAGAACTATTACCCCATTATGGGTACTGGACGTCTGTGTTTAGCCCGCGTAATGTTGCAGATAAACAGTCTTCATGTCATGAAGAAAATATTTTTTAAAACTATAATGGCGGAGTTTAAATTGAAACATTCTTGTGTTGAACTTTTGTGGGTAAAGGTGGGTTAAATACCAGTTACAGTACTTATAAAATCATTTATTTATTTTCAAAATTTTGCTGAAATAAATTAAAGAAAGGGTATAAATATGTTGCCAATAATTCTGATTACATGTTCAATTAAAGTACACACTTACCGGATTAAAAATACGTAATGTCACTTCCCCATTTCAACCCGTGGGTGTCGTAAAAGGCGATTAAGGGAGTACCTTAAGTAGACAAGAGCCGAGAACCGAGAACTCTTGCTGAGGAATTTTTATAGTGTATACTTTTTCGATAGCGATGGTGGCTGAATGGATAAGGAACCGGCGTGCAAATCACGCGGTCTGAGTTCGATCCCGACCGCCAGTACCAATGTGGATTTCACTTTGTGGAATTTATATATGTACTAGTCAAGTGACTTACCATCTGCTAACGGTGTACGAAAACATCATGAGGGAAACCCACATACCATAGAAGAAATTCTATGAGTATGTCTGATCCACCAACCCGCGCTAGGCCAGCGTGAGTGGATTATGGCCTAAACCCTCTCAGCTCTCTAGTTAGAGGACAGGAGACCCGAACCCAGCAGTGGGACTAAATGGGTTGCTGATGATGATACTTTTTCGATTTAAAATTGACGATAAACAGATGACAAGTTCCCTAATTTACCGTAAAGGAAAAGACACATGTGTAACCATCATAATATCTTTTATTATTGTAGTAATATAATACTTTAGGATCGTCAATCAGATAGTGAGGAAGTGCAGCCCGAGGGGCACACAGTGGACAGGCACGTGAAAGTGATTAGCTGCACAGTGGCCTACAGTGCACCACTGTCGTATACAGAGGGCCCTTGTGCAAGGGGACAGTGGGGAATTTAGATACACTCGGTATAGTGCAATTTAGTGAAAATTATATATAAACGAAACAATTTTATTTATGGGAATAATGCAGACATACTATTAGTTTATTTATTAAAATTGTAAGGCTAGTTATACCTAATAAAATTTTGTAGTCTAACAAAAATTATGAATCAAGTAAAACGAAGCCATGTTATAATAATAATATAATATAATAAATTGTTTATTCAGCATAAATAGTACACTAGTTATTACATAATTCTTAAGATTAAAGATAAGGTACAATAATGTTTGGTGCCTGCACTAGGAATATTCCTGTGTCGCAGGCAGTTTATGAGCACATTTTATGTTACTGTACAAAATGATGATTTTTATTATGATAAGAATAATGGAAAAAAAAAATTACCAGTATTCTAAAAAGATATTTAAATCGAGTAAGTATCTACTGTTTAATCCTAATTAATTTAGGAATTAAAAATAGGCACATACAAAATTCAACAAAATTTCACCGACTTTCCTGCTACATTTCCCTTTTAACCCTACTGTCCCCAAACGCGGCGATGTCGCGTGCTATCGTGTTTCACCCACTACAACGGCACCTTTGTTCATCAGTTACACCACAACTAAGAACAAAAAACACCATGTATTAGCGGCACTTTGCGATGCAATTCCTCCCATTCTTGCTAATTACACACACGAACAACCAACTAAACAAGACCTTTTAGCACTTTGTATCTTTAAACCAAAGTAAGGAACTTGGTAGGTCAAGTTATACTGTTTGTTACTTAGTGCCAAATTTCTTGAAATGTTCGGTAATTGTAAGACAATGCGATGCGAGTCATAAACGCTTGACGTGGTCATGCGAAGGTGTTAAAGGAAACAATGAGGTCACACAGTACGTTTAGCGGTTGCCTGTCTAATTATAAAGTGAAACTTCTGTTTTAAGCGCCTTCAAGAGTCAATATTATGATTTTTTATGGCAAACAAGATGTGTCTGATGATATACAGTTATTGTAGCTCATTAGACGCGTTTAAGACCTACCTATATGAATTAAATTGAAGTTTTAGTTATAATACGAGAACTAGATATACCTACCATGTGCATTTCCAATATTCCCGTTTTCAGCCAGTGTCAACAAACAGTCTAATGATCTTCCAAGCGTTTAATGACACACGTTTCCTTGTTTGGTGATCGGAGTAACATTGTAAAACCTAACTCAAGACTCCTCACCTTAATTAGTCTTCAATAAGAATTATTTCGTGAAATAATTTGAAAGTTTTTTTTGTGACGAGAAAATAAAGTATTATTATTAAAATTAAAATAAACTTTAAAAATTTAATATTTTAATGACAATTTCTCAATCTTTTAAAGATACTTTGGTTGAACTGATAAAGTCCCAGCCTCATAACTAGGTTTGCCAAAACAATAATCACGTAGGGTAGACCGGGTACAATAGTACCACGGGTCAATAGTACCATCGACGATATTTCTGCACACAAGCGTCGTTAGTTTGTGTGCGTAGCGTCAGAATACGCGCGTTTTGTGTTTTGAACAGCTCGCCAGTCGCCGGCGCTCGCGCTGAGAAACGGACGTGTATAGGAAGGATTTTTGTTTTTTGCCCAGCCGCGGTAAGTTTTTACGTCAAATATATTAGCCCATAATTTGCCTAATATGCTATTTGTTACCAAGGTATTGTTTTCTTTAGTTTATCCAAGGTCCAAAGTTTGTATTGACAACGAATTATTGAGATTCACTGAGAAAATGACTGGATTTTAGGTGAAGTTCTCTTGACTAACTACTTGGAACAATTGTACCAGTCTCCATGGGGTCAATTGTAGCGGTACAATCAACCCCGTGGTACAATTAACCCTACACATTACATTTTTATATCCAGTCCATTTTATACTTACCTACTACATAATATTTTAAATTGGTTTTAAAGTATATAAAATAAAAGTTATTATTAAATCTGAATATGTATTGTTAAGTACTTTCTAAAACCAGGTTTCTAAAACTCTTCTGAATCTGTACATTTTAGCATAATTCAGTAAGTAACTAACTATTTGAACGTTTGTTTTAGATGCCTCGAAGTAGAGTCAAAACTACGGATCGCGGGTCAAAAGATCTAATCCTTTATGAACAGGCTTATGAAGAAATCCTAAAAGGGCGAGGCATTCGGGCCGCTGCAGATATGTTTGGGCTCTGTCATGTATCGTTAATCAGATTTAAACGAAAAAAAGAATTAAATCCGGATGGAACCGTGTCTATGGGATATAATCCAGCGACCAAAGTATTTTCTGCTGAACAAGAGGGACAAATTTCAAAATATTTGATTAGGACTGCCGATATCTACTTTGGTCTGACGCCTAAGCAAGTACGACGGCTTGCTTTTGATTTGGCAATTAAATATGATTTAAAAAGACCGGAGAGTTGGGATCAAAACGGAATGGCTGGACCTGACTGGTTTTCTGCTTTTATGAAAAGAAACCCAGAGCTCTCGATAAGATGCGCTGAAGCGACTAGCCTCGCTAGAGCTACAAGCTTCAATAGGACAAACGTTAACGTTTTTTTCGATAATTTAAACAGAGTAATGGAACGTGATAACTTTGAAGCCAAAGATATATATAATATGGACGAGACGGGCATTACAACTGTCCAAAAACCCGATCGCATTGTGACAAAAAAGGGAGCAAGGCAAGTGGGAGCCCTTACTTCCGCAGAACGGGGAACTTTAGTTACTGTGGCTATGGCGGTAAACGCGTTAGGAAATGCTTTACCACCATTATTCGTTTTCCCGCGGCAAAGATATCAGGAACATTTTGTACGTGATGGTCCGCCGGGCTGTATTGGAACTGGAAATGCGTCAGGTTGGATGGAAGCAACGCAATTCATGAGGTTTCTTGAACATTTCCAACACCAGACACGATCATCTATTGAAAACAAAGTGCTGTTGCTTCTAGATAACCATCCATCACACATAACAATCCAAGCATTAGATTACTGCAAGGCAAAAGGTATAGTTGTGCTGTCATTCCCACCTCACTGCTCCCATAAATTACAGCCTCTTGACCGTTCAGTTCATGGGCCACTAAAAAAGCATGTAAACAGCGCTTGTGATGCGTGGATGAGAAATAATCCAGGACAAACAATGACGATTTATCATATTCCATCAATTGTTGCTGCTTCATTTTCACAGGCCTTTACACCTCGAAACATCCAAGCAGGATTCCGTTGCACTGGGATCTTTCCTTATAATCGTGAAATATTTGACGACACCGATTTTGGTCCCTCATATGTCACGGATCGTCCAAATCCTGTTGCAAACGAAGTTCAAGAATCTCTTGAGATAAGCACTCCACCTTCACCAATCGACTTGCACCTTCACCAATCGTCACAAGAAGACGACGTGACGTCGCCTCCCGAAAATATTGAAGTACCTTCTTTGCTCATTGACCCCTTGGCTATAGACGAGTCGCAAGAAAATGCATCACACGTAGAACCCAATATTACGAATCGAGAATTCTCCCCTGAACTCATACCTAGAAAACCTTTTAGTCCACTTTCCAATAACTTGAATAGAGAACCTCGAAATAGACCGCTTTCTTACACTTCGCCTTCACCAAGTACCAGTCACCAGCACTTTTCTCCAGAAGCAGTGCGTCCACTACCTAAGGCGCCGCCTCGAAAAACGACCAATCGTGGAAGAAAGAAGAGGCAGACCGCTATATATACTGACACACCGGAGAAGGACGCTATACAGAAGGAAGCAGAAGAAGCAGATAAGAAGAAGAGGGCCAAACAAGTCAAAAAGGATTTAGGAAGCTATAAACAGGGTAAAGGTAAAGGAAAGGGAATAGGGAAAAGTAGTAAACCAAAAACTTTGAAGAAGAAAGAAAATGATCCTAAGAGTTCTGAAGACGAAGAAGAATGGTTTTGTGTTTTATGCATGGAGCCATATAGTAGAAGTCGCCCTAACGAAATTTGGGTTCAGTGTTCGCAATGCGGGATGTGGGCACACGAAGAATGTACGCCACAGGAAACTAATTATATATGTCACAACTGTGAATCAGATTAATTTTTTTTCTTCGTTTTTTGCAGTAGGTATAAATCAGGGTCAATTGTACCAGGGGTCAATTGTACCTTCATATAAAAATAGATTTTTAAGTTTTGATATTTCTATAATTGTTATAATGCTTATTGTTGATTCAGAAGCAATGTTCGAGCCAAATATATGGCATATTATGTGGAAACAGTTAAGTTTTTTGTTTTTATTGAAGAAAAGTTATTTTTTTCGTTTTTAAACTTAAGTGTTGATTTTTCATACATGTACCTAAATATTTTGATCTCAATTAATAAAGACTGATGATTGCAGGAGCTTAAGAGTATAAAATACCAATAAAGGTGATGATTAGATAACCATAACGAGTTTTATTGCCTTATATATTATTGGTACAATTGACCCGTTGCAGGGGTCAATTGTAACATGAGACATCTTATAGTTCAAATTCGTTTTTCATTAAGTATTCGAAAGAATAGTTCAACTCTGCATACTTAAATTTGCAGCTTATGAATCTAGTTTTTACAGCATCCTAACATAATAAGTTATATTTCATTAGATTTCTCAATATTGAACAATTTCCAAAAAATGGTACTATTGTACCCGGTCTACCCTAACTGTCACTATATTAACTTGTGTTATCCCACTATGGGGCAAAGGCTTTCACATCTGATTTGAATTAATATTTGCAAGAGTTTTACAACTGACTGTAATCCAAGTCATCCCAAAATAATAATATTGACTGCCACACTCAGAGACGTCAATTAGCTGTAATCTGTCATTAACACAATTTTTTCATTGAATAATCGTCTTTAGGCGTATCGACATAAGTATTACACGTTTTTACTAAATAAACTTTAAAGTTAAGTAATGCCTCTTAGTACGGCAGTGAATAGAATAAGTAAATTAGAACATCAAATAGTTCCTCAATATTATGAGTTAATAACTCTAAAATACATCTTTATTCAACAAGCTATTTTTATTCTAACCACTATTAAACATGTATCCCAAAACACAAAAAGCAAATTTTGCTACTATTTACGATAATAACCAAAATTTACAACAAATATAATAACCATAATCAAAACAGGAAAAGACCCCTTGTACAAATACTCGAATTTGTAAACGAAAATCGAGTGCTTTCGATTAGCTAACCGAATAATTCGCCGAATATCCCAAACGCCACTCGAAATTCGAACAAAAAATCCCATCTGACTCAAACTAAGCGTGAAATATGGAGAAAAAATTACGCAAGTGAACAACAGACGTTATTGAATGCATCATAAAAATATGATTGACATTTTTCTTAATATGACATTTTTCGGGCGGTGATATTTTTTTGTCGCATGTGTACCGGGAACTTTGGTCGCCACTTTTGAGACCGACTGTACTAAAACTGTCGTACGATTGTCAACTTGTTTCCAAGAGACATAAAGTCGATTTTTGAAAGTAAATTTCGGAAAATAAGGGTCTAATATTTCGCGAAAGCTATTAGAAAGGAGATATTAAGCTCTCTGTAATCCAATTACACTTCTTTGTCAATTTTAGGATGTGTATTATATTTCTATAGAGGCATGTTAGCCTCTGTATGTTTGTATGTATGTACAAAAGGATATCTATTGAAGTTTTGTCCCTTTGTCTGTTATTCTGTAGTGAGTATGTCGTAATGACGCGGTTGAAAGACACCGCTCACAATTTTTTGTCATTCAAAGAGTATTTATTAGAACGAGTATATAATAATGCCTTATCGATAAAATTGCGTTGTTGTATGTTACAATATAATAGACTATGACATGAAACAAGCTTTCGAGGTTCGCAAAAAATACGTATATAACATAGTAGTATAGAGATATAGATATACATAAATATATAGTATATAGATATACAAACAAACTTTTTCGATGACACGATTAAAAATATCATTTAATTCGATGCCTACATCAATATAATTATGATGGCTATGGTTTATGATGACTTACTGTCATATTGCACTAACAGTTGATAAGAGTTAGAGTTGTATGTTAAAAATCACTAGAGGGCAAATTTGAACCTTAGAAAAATAAATAGAAGACCGAAATTTCCAGATATACAAATCTCATCTTATGCCTGTTTTATATTGACAGTGCGATATAGTATCGGTAGGTTAATAAATTCGATTGAAACTTTTGTTTTTTTTTTGACAAAGTACATACAGAAACAAACAAACAACACAATATGTTGAAATTCTTGTCTCGTGTCCGCTATATCCTGTGGAATCCAGGTGTTACAATTCCTTGAAAAATACGAATAAATTAATTGTAATACGTAGGTCCTAATTCTAAATTAGTTAAACACGCAATATCTTATTTCAACCATTTCTATTGTCAACTAACTTATCGATATTCCTTGAAATGGCACATTTGATATGTGATAGACCAATCGGCCGGAATAATATAGTCTGACACAGCGTTCTTAGTAGTTCTCTGGGTCACTTCGCCTTCCAAGGGTTATCACTTCATATCATTAGAGACACTTTGATATGTCCTTTCTATGCGTGTGATATTTGCCGGCAAAACTACCACGATATCCAACAATCACGAAAATTTATAGACGTCTTTATCAATGAGGAATATGAGTCAATTTTGATTGTATTTTGTTTTTGAAGAGTTAAGGGTGTGTTGGTCAAAACAGCTCATACAATTAAAGTCCAGTAGATGTCCCGATAAGAGTCGATACGATTGAAGATGTCATAAGATTATAATAACTTTTGATTGCCTAAGGCGTAATTATTGGTTCCGAATATGAAGGAACAGAACAAATAAAATATAAATTTTATTGATTGAGAGTTTTGATAAACAAGGCGTGAATATTAAGGTAGGGACGGTTTATAATAATAAATAATTGGTGTCTTGTTTCTAAGAATTGAATCATACATGGAAGGAGGTTGAGAAATGCAAATTTAACAAGAGCATTCGAAATTAATTCGCATTTTGAGGTGATTTGTACAAAATAAAACTAGCCTTTTCGCTATTTCGATATATTTAAAATGTGTAATGTGTGAAAATGAAGCGACTTTATTTAAATTTTCAAAACCACGTAAAAACAGAGACCAGTCGACCAATCAAATTTTCAAAACGACGTTAAAATAGAGATCAAGCGACCAATCGAATTGAGTCCTTAAAGAAATTTACTCACCCAAAATAGTGTCATAAAAAGTACGACTTCAAAAACGAGTTAGTCTACACAGACCTATTAAATGTAGATTATGAAAAACATCGTCACAAAACCCAAATACTCTAGAAGAAATGTTATATCTGATTCATCAACAAAATTCAAACACATTCAGCGTAAGTGAGGTCTTTAACCCTCTCATTTGTCAAAACACAAAAAAGTATGGATACTATGCAGTTGAAGTCATGTCCATAGTTCAAAAATCTATTTACTTTAATTTATTTTATTATACGCTATGGAATAGTGAGAGCTACTGCAGTATAATCAAGATCAACATTGCCATATAATTCAAAATACTATGCTATTTTCTTCTCACAATTAAACTCTGCTCATAAAACACAACAAAACTTAATTTAATTCTTATAATGTCATACAACACTAACGTAATAATTAGTTAATTGGTCACAGAGTAGTTTACGACTGAGAAACATTAAAACAAAATTATAATTAGCTATAAATCCGAGCGACCGAACTTGAGTACTCGATCCCTGCACGATTATAAGTATCGATTTATTTCGATTGTGTGCGTGTGTTCAAAGATGTTATGTTCACGTGTGAGTGTATAGGAACAACAGATTTATTGTTAATGGTGTCCTGAAGATAATTAAAATGGTTGATGTTTCGCCCGGTCCGCTTCGAGTCTCGGGCGAAGGACGTTGTGTTTGTGGAAATATAGAGTAGGGTAGTGATCTAGGTAATTTTAAAGACTCAAGATATAACTCAGTTTGCAAAGTGTAAGTGATAGACATTCGCTATCTTCCTGCATGTGTACTAGTTTATATATGACATCTCTGTCACACTCACAGTTATTAAAAGGTAATTTTTTCTTTTTACGCTTGTTTTAATAATAAACTATAATTAAATAAAAAAACATCTAATGTAAAATTTTTTTTTTGTTTTTTTTACTAATAAAATTTTAACTATTTTTATATGTATTGGAAGGGCAAACATTGCAAAAATTATATTTCTGCAGCCCAAAACAATTAGATGGCATATTTGAGGCAGACATCTAATCCACTAAAACGGAGGGACCAAAAGAGAAAACAACATATTATTTTTCTGATAGAGCCCATTATTATTACAATCCAAACAATAACTAACTATATAATATAATGTATGAGAATGTTTAGAGAACATTAATTCTTTAATGTTATTTGTGAAGTAACTAAATTTGTAAGTTGATAATTAGGCTCCTATTACATGAAACATTACATAGTTTGCCAAATGTGGGTGTAATGCATCTCCGCTTACTCTTTTGGCGAAAAGGTGCGCTTTTTTATGTTGTTTTCGTAACAAAATTAGCTACACTTCTAAATATTAAAATATTGTATTGTCAAATATTAACCCCACCATTAAATAAATTTTCTATTTCTTCACACTACTCTATGGCACATAGTGTTATAGATGATGGTTACCGATATATGGTGATGTACTCGTAACGCCATCTGTAAACCATTGTTTGTCCCTCACCTGCTCATAATGCCCTGATTGTTTAGATATGAGTATAAACACAATTCGATACGGTAAAGGTTCACTAAGATTGTCTCGCTTTGGTAAACTGTATTTGAAGAAAATCATGCTTTTACTTGGGGTAAGTGGTTACCGATTTGTAAAAATACCAAAAATGAAAAAATCATTAGCGTATGTAACCTATCAAATCAATAATATTTAAAGAGCAATAAAATTCTTGTATATTTATTTATAAATCTATGCACTGGCAATTCGAAAATAAAACGCTTTAACGATTTGAAACGACGAGACATTCTATTAAGTCAGCCCTGGTATTTTAAATAGTCTATTTAATTATTGATAACCAAGACAAAATTTTATTTCATTTCAACTTTCGAAAGCTTTGTAAGCATTGAATTTCTAGAAGAATCCAATTGAAGAATAGTGCTAATATTTAATTTACTTAAGTATAGGTAAAAAAAGTTGGCCATTTTATGTTATAGAACAGAATTGGATGCACAAAAATATACTTGCCTAAATTCAGTGACTCAAGCTAAGCATACATAACTCAATTCAATCTTTTCCTCCATTAATACAGTGTGAACTTCCCAGAAATCTTGGTTCATCAAACGATTAATCAAAAAGCGTCGCCTAATAATTATACCCTAGTATTTATACTGATTATAATGGGACGCCCGAAACGGTGTCGACCCGCCTCACTATTAAGCGACTTTATATTACGGTCGAGCTGTTTTGGCCTGCAGTTGTTTCACATTACGGCTGGGACGGGTCGCCAGCCGTAAATCATGGATGTAATATTACGTATTACGCTTTGAAGCTTGGGAATATTACTTATGTAATATTGTGGTTATGTTAGAGAAATATCGGGTGTTTAATTGGCTGTTTAGGCTTTAAATACTGATTTTGGAAAAATACTCAAATGAAATTGAGACAGAAAAGATAAAGATATTATTAGGTACTTATCTACTACTTTCTGAACTACTACCAGGTTGGGGCTAAGTTTTTGAAAGTTACTTAAAACATTTAAAGTTATAATCACGAAACAGTAATTAAGGTTGTGTAACAATATCTTGAGTGACCAAAAATTATTTGTCTTTTATATTTAATTATATTCGTCAAGTTGATAGCAGTCCGTTTTGTGTCTTTTAGTATTATATTAAGAATGTATAAAAAAATAGAATACAATTTTATTACAAAATCTGTTTTATTCTCTTTACTTTTATTCCAATTTATACACAAAACTACAATAGTTAATCAAACTCTTAAAGACTCACATAGAAATAATTCTCTCAATCCGATCGCGTTAATCCTAGACTCATTACACAATAACCTTCAAACATCATTAACAATATTCTATCAGTCAAACGCTAATGATCATCACATGGCGAACCACCCTTACCGAACAATCGAACAAATCGTAACAATCAACATTTTTCAATCGGTTTTTATATACAATTAATAATTCGTAAAAAATCATTAACAAGCGAGACAGGAGAACAAAAGTCGCCGTCCTTTATGGCATGTATAAAAAAGGAGAGAGAAAAAAATGTAAAGATATCCCGCAGGGCAGCGTCGGCGGCCCGTATACTAAAACCAACACGGTATGTGTCGACTGTGAAGTTGTATCAGGTCGCCGCTAAAGTAAGGATTATGTAGATGATGATAGAACGGAACCTGCTGATGCAGACTTATGTGAAATGGATAATTCATTTACATAAGCCGCTCTGGACGCTGACATTTGAAAGGAATATGTTCATGAGAAATGGATTGAACTTAATAGCATTTCTTCTATTTATATAAACTTATATAAAACTATGTTATTATGTAGGTACACAAAACTAACTGCTAAAATTTACCTGTAGCATCCTACTAAACAAAAGTCTATTATATGATTTTTAGTCGGTCCATGTTAACGTTTACCAAATAACAATATATGTTATCGTAATTTAAACAATTACATTAGTAAATAATTATGTTTATTTGTATGTAGAAAGTAATAAAAGTCTAAATTGTAAATAACTTGTAACAGAAAAACACACTTGAGTTAAAAACCAGTATCATCAACGCATAAAATTATACATAAATTCTCAATTATTTAATTGTACAAATACACAAATATCAATGAAAATCCCACTTATATTCAACACCATCTTTCCATCTACAAAATTTGTCCCTATAAAATAAAATACTCCATAAATAAGTACTGCAGCTACATCGGGCGCCGCATCAAAGGCCTCTGACAGTTCACCTCCTGCTGTTCAATGGTCATGGTGACAGCACCACATGCTATAATCAGCTGCGATGACTAATGAAACTTAAAGTCTTTTAATTGGACTTTTAATTTGTTTCTTTTGAATTGTTTTCGTTATACTTTTACTATAGTTTTATTTCAGTGATTTTTTTTGCGCTGAATTTTGATTAAGCGTTTGATTGACTAATTTGGTTTTTCTAAGTAAGTAAAATAGATTAAAGGTTAATAAATGGCATTAATGTTAAATTGTGTAAATTAATTAATAAAATATTTAGCATAACAAAATATTATTTGAAATAAATCATCGTCTATAAATACTGACTGGCCTGTTGGCGTAGTGGTCAGTGACTCTGACTGCTAAGCTGGAGGTCATGGGTTCGATTTCCACCCAGGATAAATATTTCTGTGATGAGCATGAAGGTTTTTTCTGTGTCTGGGTCTTATTTATCTATAATGTAATACTTATGTATGTATTTTAAAAACTGTATTTATATAGGTACCTAGTACATATATAACAGTAATGTTTAGTAGTACCCATAACACAAGCAAATATAATTGCTTAATTTGGGACTAGACGGCGCTATCTGAATATGTGAAAATATTATTATTATTAAATATAATAAAATGAACAGGTTGATGTCTGTATATAGTAAATATTTTCAAATAATGTTTCTCTGCCTGCCTGTCTGTATGTTTGTACGCTCATCACTAAAAACTACTGCATACAATTGATTACAGTTTTAACTAATGTATTACTAGAGATCTAATTTAAAATATAAGCCAAATTTTACCGCAGCAAATAAAGGGAACACATGGGCAAGAGAATTCAATTCCACGCAGTCGGGGCTACGGAAACCTGGTTTCCGTAGCCCCGACTGCGTGGAATTGAATTCTAATTGAATTCGAATAGAATAATAGATATAAATATAATGTTCGGTAATTTTTGCGAAGTTTTTTTACTAAAATTTTATATTTTGAACAACGATTTAATTTTTACAATTTCCATCAATAAAAGAAATTTTCTCACAATAGTTCAAATGGATCCGTCACCGTAAATAAAGCGTAACATAATAGCGAGTCTCGCCAGGCGCATATCTAGGCCCTGCGTGTCCCTACACAGCTCATAATGCCGACTACCTATATTTATGCCCTTTTGTCACGACACCGGCCAATTGGATGTCCCGATAATTTACACTAACGTGACGACATTAATATCAAGCTCAGGGTATCGTGATATAGGGCCTTTTAATAATCCATTCAGAACGCGTGCTGTGACAATCTTGCCTGTGAACTTATAAGGTTTTGTTTCATATTTATTTATGTCTTGCACTTAATTGAATGGCCTTTTTATACATTTTTAATGTGTATTTTTAAATTTTATTCAGTGTTATGAATTTATGAATCAAAATACAATTATTATTACGGTTGTATCAAGCTTGGTTCTTGGTATTTAATTTGAGTTGGCAATGTTGGCATGTTTTTGCCACTACGCTAAGCCGGCGCAAATGAAGTCACGGACGAGAATGTAGCCACAATAAAGTAGATAACACTTTCCTGATTTGAAACTCAATTGTGTGTGATTGTCCGAGGCTCGAATGAAATTGCGAGGCTGGTGGAAGCCACGAACTATCTGGTTTTGAAATAACATGAAATGACCACCAATTTTGACTTGATCATTGAGTCATTCGTCAGGTTTTGTTCCCACAATTAAATGATTTATTGTTCCTTTCTATTCAAAGTTCGAAAGGTCTGCACACTGTAGGGACTATTTTTCGCCATCGTTTTGATCTGCCTAACTATTTGGAACTTATTACAGAGATTAATTATAGCCTACGTTATTCTGATCTAGGTCTACATTAACTAAAAAATTCTTTGAATATTCTCCTAAAAATCGGTCAAGTGGATAAAGAGTGAAACATAACGTAACAATAGGTATGTGTAATATATACTATCGGATTTTTTTTAGTTATTCCCAGAATTTAATGAGTTTTCTAGATCAAATACATCAACTCGGAGTAGATTACTTATACATTTTTTATCAAATACAAACCATCTAGATGTTTTTAAGTTTAAATAGAAGACACTACTATTTGTACAACTATAGGTATTACAATAATGACTCAAGTTAAACTAAGTTAAGAATACGGGTCACAAGACAAGGAGAGACGTCATTGCACCAATTTGTGATATCACAAATAGCAACAATTGATAAAGATAACAGCAACAATTGAATAGAGACATGTTAATTAAATAACGATTCAGTTTATAAAAGTTTATTGCGTTAAGAGCTTCTAACTGAATTGTGATAAAGTAAGTGATAGATGGTGATAGACTGTGACGTGTTGGGAACAATGTTGTTCAGGATGACACAGTTTTAAACGTACCTACATACTTAAAATATTCTAAAAAGTTTAGCGTTACTTGCTTTATTTACGGCTCCCCTAGTAAAAGAACTAAGGGAGAAGTCCTACATTCGAATGATCGGTTTTGATGTCGCTGTCAATGGTCAGGAAATTTAGATACAGTTTCAAACATTTGACAGCGACATAAAAACCGATTATTCGAATGTCGAAATTCAGAGTAGGTAAGCCCTCTGTGTGTCTGTGTCGCGTGGAACTTTACAAACATGTTATTACATATTTAAAAAACAACTCGGAACAACTAATTGCGGACCGGATAAATATTCGTCAAATCATCATTTCAACCCATAAACGTCCCACTGCTAAGCACGGATCCCAAAGAATGAGGAGGAAATTAAGCCTACTATACCACGCTGGCCAAACGGGTTGGTATAGGGTTTGTTTCGAATTTTCCTTTTCGAGCAGTGCTCTTGTCTGCGTAAGGTTACTCCCTTAGTCACCTTTTACGACACGCACGGGTTGAGATGGGGTAGTGTCATTATGTATTCATATTTCGTCACTACACGGAAACTTGTCGTATATTGAGATTGAACTCACAACCTCGTCTTCAGCAATCACATATTCGTTGATTAACAAGTCAGTCAAATTGGCCACTAGTAAATATGTAGGTATGGTTAGTAACAGTAAATTGCTCTTCAATAATATATGGATACAGTTTCACTAATGACTGTATCATTAATATTGAACGTTGTGGCATCTCATCTAGCACCAATGATAGATAACAAAATAATACCCTGTCCATTTCGCTCTAACCCAAATCAGCAAAATTGCAAAACAACATTTATAAAAGTCAAAAAATGAAAAGTTTCAATTCGGAAGGCCCATCAAAGTCGGAGAGGACAAACGGAGCCTGTTATTAAACAACAAAAGGCTCGGAAACCTAACAAAAACACAACTAATGAAGTTCGATCAGAATTTTATTTCGTCCGCACTAAACAATTCACATCGTAAATATTCGTCAGTCAAAACGATTACATGAAAAAACTGTCCCTTGAAAAAATGCATCAGAAATAACAATCGAAAATCATTTTTATTAATATAAACATAAGAATTAAAACATCTGCAAATTTAACGTGGTATTGGTAGCCCCGAAGTCAAACTGTCATAAGACAAGTTCGGTCACTTTTGGGCGATTCTATTTTTTTTTCTAATTTCGTGTTTTCTTTGGCGGTTCGTTTATTGGAACCAAATGACACGACAGGTGACGAGTTTTTTTTTTACAATGGGCGGATAGAAAAGAATTGTTATACATTTTATTGCGTGTCCCCTTTGTAGATCGTTCGATCTGAACGTAAGGCTAATTTGCTGGGTTTTGGGCCCAGATGTTGCGATAAAGATGTCGATGTTATTTTTTAGCTTTTGTATTTTAATTTGGTAAATTTATTTCTGTAGAACTTATATCATAAATTGACATTGATGTGATGAAAAAGATGAAATATTAGCTAGATAAAACTTACAAAACTGCTCTATATTTGCCTATGCCTTAGTATCTTTTCGTACATTTAAAATATATTACGAAAACCCACCTCAAGGTTTGTAACCTATGATTGAAGAACCTGGTATTACAAAGCAAGAATTCATAGTCCACGCATAATTTTCGTTGCTTACTTAAATGTAAGCTTTTTATTTTATTCATATTAATATCATCTTGTGCATACATATTCTACTGTTTATTTTTATTAATATAGGATATACAAATTGATATTTTACTTTAAAATAAATTTAATTAAACAAAAATAACACATTTTAAAACGACACCCATTAAACAAAGCAGCTCTCGTACAAAAATGGCGTAACCGACAAAAACTTAAGTAAATAAAATAGTCATTAGCCCGTTAAGAACAAATGACACGCGATAATCTTTGGCCATTAACAGACATCAGTCAAAATACTGAAACAATAGTAATTGTCGTAATAAATAACTTCGGGTTTCGTAAACCACTTGTCTAGGCGCGCTATTAAAATTACATTACAAGGTGTACAGTGGTGGAAAAAATTGTGAATAGAAAAAATCAAAGAAATAGTCGGATAATCAACATTGGTTTAATGCTGTATTCTATGTTTGGTCAAGGACCTTGGATTATATGGACATTAAAAAAGTTGAGTTGAGTAAATTTATAAATGCGTTTCGCAGTTGGATATCAAAATTGGTTTAGATCTTTTTGTACATTGTGTAAAAAAAGATGTAAGTGACAATTTCACAATTGACACTTACATCTTTCTACAATAGAAAAGGAAATCTAAATTAAAAACCTTTATGCCTATAGACATACCTAACCTACCTGAGACCTAACATGAATATTAGGTACATGACCTGAACATTACAAATAGTACAATAATTTAACAGTTACATTATCTATCAAAACTAACCCTCATTATACCAATTCCAGTTCACAATAAACAGACTCATAAAAAACAAAAATGAAACTAAATCCAAATTACACGAAATTATTGTATCTAGTACTACACAATTATACTCATTTGTGAACAATACTACTTTAAATATCATACTTACAAGTAATTAAACTAGTTAATTCAGATTATGTTACAGTGTGCAAAAATATATTTGGTATTTTTGTACAAATTTTGAGAACCGAAAAGATTACGAGCCGTGAGGCCAAGATGACCTTTGAAAGATAAAATCTTTTATGATATTTATCCAACCATTTCTTTTATAAAAACCTTGCTGATTATAAAACATGTGTAATGTTTATACAATTGAGGTTATGCATTTATATAATTATAGACTACAAGGACGAATTAAAAAGTTGAATTATAAAAAATTTCGAAGAATTTAGTAGGTAAGAGTTATTAAATATCTGTGTAGTGACGTATTAAGAATACATAATGTCACTACTCCATCTCAAGCCGTGGGTGTCGTAAAAGGCGATTAAGGGAGTATCCTTAAACAGACAAGAGCACTGAAAGAAAAGGAATATTCGAAACAAACCCTATACCAACCCGTCTAGCCAGCGAGGTAGTAGGCTATATTCCCTCCACAACCTTTGGAGGTGACCCATGTACAGCAGTGGGACATAAGTATTTACATAAATGGGTTGAAATGATTACATGAAGAGTTATCAAACCACTTAAGTTACTCTACTAAATGTATACGTATACAGTTGATTTTAAATTAGTGTAGTACGTATAAGTATATAAGTATAAGAATACACTAGTTTAAAATGATTACTCGTCTCGTATCAACCATCAAATGAATGCGACTTCTGTAGATATATCTGTATAGTTCAAAATTGTTCAACAGATTTTTACTTCAAAATATTGAAAATCTCAGACCATTTACTTTGCTAACCATACCTGTCGTGCAATATTTGACGCGTACATCTAATGAACGTTATTGAAACAATTTATACAACGTATAATTTTACGATCTTCCAATTTGCGTTGCGGCCATTAAAAATCATTTTCGAACGGACGAGTACAATCAAAAGTTATTTATTAATGCGGTGCTCCTCCTTTGAATAATCTCGTTTCATATCCACCATGTTTAATTATAACACCATTTATAAGTTAATGTTTTGCAATGTTAACTTCGTCACATCCTGTAATCATGTCGTCATCTCCTACGTCATCGTTATGAGTAATTTAGACGGTACCAGTAGCGCAATCTATTGTTAAGGTTTGGGAAATAATTTTGGTTCAAATAGAACATGCAAAAGTACAAGGAGTTACGTCATTGTGGAAGTCGCTTAAAGTAAGATGTCCATGAAAGATAAAATTGTTATTCAAATCGTTTGTGTTAACTGTGAAGGAAAAACAGTCTTGCAAGACCTACATACTTCATAGATTTCCAATTTGAAAAGGCTTGCCAGAAAGTTATAATCTTAATTTAAGGCCCTATGGTCTTACTTATCTCAGGCTTACTCTGAATTTTGACATTTGAATGTTCGGTTTTGATGTCGCTGCCAAATGCAAAGAAATTTAGTAATGTCGCTGTCACTTTCATACATTTTGACAGCGACATCAAAACCGAACATTCGAATATCGAAATTCAGAGTAAGACCTCTGTAATCAACGTTTGCTTGTTAACAATATCTTCTGTTACTTACGCCCTTGTTCTACTCACCTGCCGTTACAACATCAACTATTAATACAATCTAAGAAATTAACAAAGAGGTAAATGATAGGGTATAAACCAACGATGAATAAAACCGTATAAGTATAAATTATAGGAAAATTCTACAACAGTTTTGCTGCAGAGCAACATAGCATTAACTTAAAGCAGATGCTGTAATTACACACTGTCGAACTTAATAATTCTTGTTTTAATTTCAACAAAAGACTCAACAGTAATCGCATAATCGGATACAATCAGGTTGCTCGATAATCCCGAACCCAATTTTACGCTACCTCAGTGTGGGTGGTCATTGACATTTGCAAAGAAAAAAACCATCCTACAAAAGAGATATTTAGTCTGTATTCAACCGACAGTAATACAACCCCTGTGGGCTACAATGTGACAAACCAAAACTGTCACAATCTCATTGTGGAGATACTATTGTAACGATTGTTCAGTGGCGCTACTGCTTTGTCACGAAATTGGATGAACCTTTGCTGGAAAAAGTCATTTTTTGCCCCCTTTCGGCAAGTGACATCGGACAAGTGGCTTTAGAAATCAATAATGAGATTTATTTTTTGTCTCGTCATCTTTAGATGAAAAAATACTACAAAATAGTAACCTTATTCCTAAAAGTTTTTTTTTATTATATAATAGTATTATAATTACTATGATCGGTATTTAAGGATTATTTATATTGATATAAATCAAATCTGTTTACATTATTACATCATCAAAGCTTCCATGAACAAAGTCAATTCATCTGAAACCTGACCGCAAGACACATCAGTAGCGCTAAAGTACGTTACAGAAATCCCACATATGCGCAAAACGTCACATTACAAATCCGCAGTACGCCTCTGTTTGTGCTCATCCGGCTTTAAGTCCCTAAAAAGCGCTCATGGTGACACCTCCCCGTCCTCCTCCCACCCCATCAGCCACGATCGACCATCTCGCTCACACACCGCGCCTCCGTTCCACAAGCGACAAAACGCGACACACACTTTCGCTACTAGACGGCTGAAGCGACAGAGTACGCGCGCGCAATACTCGTCTCTACACAACTTAGTTTTAAAGCTAGCGCTCCGGATTGCGTGACACATTAGAGGACATTTACTCCCCATCACAAAAATAGTGTAAGCGCCACATGGATATAAACATTATCGACTTTAAACTCTAGTTCATAAGTGCTATAATTGTGCATCGTAGCTAAAGGTGGTGTAAAGACACAGTTTTCAAATGTCACGCAGTGTAGTCGTCTCTTTTCTCCGGAGTCCTGTCGCATCTGCCCGGCTCCTTTGGCATCCTTCAGCATGCATGTGTCCCCCCGCATATCTTTCATCCCGCTCTACGGCGCCTGAAGCCCAGTGTCCGGTCTCACAGACTGTTAGGCGGTCGTGTTTGCGTCGCTCTTTGTATATGTTCGATATAATCACGAATATATTTGTGTGTTCGTACGTACTCATATGTATAGCGTGAAGGATTAGATGTGAAATGTACTGTGAAGTGACCCTCAGTGCCGTTTGATGTTAGTTTATGTGGAAGATAGTCGCCAGAAGCATTCATGATTCAGGTTAGTTTGTTAATTTTATGTAGCTTTTAGTGTTTTTACTGTCAACCATATATAAATATTGTAATAAGCTAGGTACCCGTTTGCAACTGTGTTAAGATTTTATCTGAGCTTTCGATTTTAAACAAAAGCGGATTTAACTACATAATTTTAATTTTATTAAAAAATTATTTATTATAATATAAATTGCTTTATGACTTATACGACTCATCTTAAAATGATTTAAGTGACATTTATGCAAGGTCGTTTCTTAGACAGGAAATTTAAAGTATATTTCTTTTTCGTTTTAAAATTAAACGAAGAGCCAGTCAATAAATAAATATTGATTGAATCAAAGCGTTGTGTAACATCAATCAGCTGCTATTATTTATTATTGTATGTCCAAACGTGGGCGGCCAAAGCGGGCAATAGATAATTTAATTATAGAATATATTAATTAAGTATTGCGAAGGAACGACGAGTAATTAATAGAAGTTATTAATTTCTACGGATAAGTTTTCATGTAATGATAAAAATAATAAATTTTGTTTGATATAGGTACATAAACTAATACTGTGCTAATAATGCTATTTTCTAACTGTAGTTGAATAATCGCGTCATTTATTGGCCATTTTAACTAATTCTCATAGGGTGTTTTATGGGTCTGATGTAACATTATACATATACCTATTGTTGAGTTTTACTTTAATATTGATGTTTAATTCAGAATTTAGAAATAATAATAATATTCTACCAATTTCACACAGCGCCATCTAGTCCCAAATTAAGCAATTATATTTGCTTGTGTTATGGGTACTAAACAACTGATATACTACATAAATACATTTTTTTTTGTAAATATATACATATTATAGATAAATTACACTCAGACATAGAACAAACCTTCATGCTTATCACACAAAGATTTGTCCTGGGTGGGGATCGAACCTACGACCTCCGGCATAGCAGTCAGGGTCACTAACCACTAGACCAACAGGCCAGCCAATTAAATGAAATTGAAACTTATAGTATTTTGCCCTTACATCGTTCTGTCAACATAACACCTAGTGTTGAATATATGAATTAATATTCTAATGAGTTTCTATTTCGATTAAATATTATTTATTACATTATTGAAATTTGCGATTCCGACCAGTATCATTAGGTACTTACAGGTGGAATTAATTTATTTGGTAAAAAAATGAATAAGAATAATTTTATGGTATTAATTTAATTGGTTGAATGCTACGCTATGCATGCGCTATATAACATCACGCTACAGCCAATAAGGGTTGAGCAGTGGCCAAACAAAGAACGACAGGAGTGTAGCCCCGCGTGACTTTTAATATTTCTAATAAAGAAAATGAAATGAATTTTTCATAACACATATATTATGTGTGACAGCAAGTTAGTGTCAAAATGATAATTACATGCTTACATTGAGCTTTAAATAAAAATATCAATATTTTTCAGTAATTTAATCTTCAAATCAATCAAATGGGTCAAGATTCTTAATTTCTCAAGATTGATGAATTTAATTTCGTAGCTATATAATAGTTAATACAAAATTGGAAGCCTGCTGTGTGTCTCTATAAGTTCTATTCCGAGTGATACTATGTTTATGAATTCAGATTTTCTCATGATCAGATCAAATTGGTTAGAGATTGTCAAGCCGTTTGATCATAATATGCTTTAAATGCTACTTTTCAAAACGTTTGATTTATTTACGATTTTCTATTTGGAAGAATAAAATGTATCATACAGTAAGATATTGCCTACCTATTTATTTATTAGTAAGAAATCACGTCAGAAGGCTGGCTTTTTATTTGCCACTATAGTTAGTGCACCCTTGCCATCCAGTGAGACAATTTGTTCAATGTTGAGTTGATAAATTCTTATTTATCAACTCTTATCAGAAGGCAGAAGGAAATTCTGTTAGAGGTCTGATTTATACATACCTATATACTCGTAGAGGAGTTCTGTAACTAGTATATCATATATTTTTGGTAAATTATTTAGCTTAGTTAAGGCTTAGTTATTAAGGTATATTGTTTTAAAGTTATGTTGTAGTTATTATGGGTGCATATGGGCATTGGATTGTGGGACAGCGATAGATTGTCGCTTACACTAATATAGGTGTCTCTTTTGCCCTATTTTTTCTACATCTGACGTTGCAGCGAATATCATTGTTGTGCTATAAACACAGTGTTATCTAAGACAGTGACACTAACACTCTAGATACTGTGTTATTGGATGAAAAGATGATTCTCTAAATTGGCAATAGTGACACTATTTGGTGATTAGAAAGAGTGGCTTAAGTTTTTCTGATACTTTCCTCAAGTGGCGTCTTATCCTGAGTGATCTGCCTTTATGGCAAGCGAATTTAACAGAACACAAATTAGACACACCTTTTAATTTTATATTATATACGAACATGGTTAAGCGTCTACGTGGCATCATTGTATATATAAATTTGTTTTGTTTGTTTTTTTTCTTATCTACATGTGCAGAAAGATTATGTTCCAAATTCATAACCGTAAAAAGCTTTCCAAAATATACATAACAAAGTCTCAACAACAGTTGCGTATAAAGCAACAGTACAACAGTGTACAGCGATGCGCAGGCGCCGGGCGCCGAGCGGCGAGCGTGACGCCATTAGTTCGGTACGAGCCGCTGGCAGCCTGCAGCCATACCGACTGTAGCCGACCGTTTGACAAACGTACGTCTTACGTTATAAAGAGAATACTTTTATTTATAAAATGACTAGCATCTGCCTGCGGCTTCACTCGGTTAAAAGACTTTGTTATCTTCTCTACGTCTATACGTAAACTCATTCAGATTCGTAAGGTTTAAAAGTCAAAGCTTAACTGATATAGTAGGTATCATTCACATTAAAATTTATAACATTCATATCATCAAAAACAACACACTGTTGGCACGGACTTCTTCTCACAACTGACAAGAGAAAGACAACAGTCTGACGTAGTTTAGCAGAAAGGTCTCAACCCACAAAAAGTAATTTTTGACTTATCGAGGTTTAAAGTTTAGTTGTGTATTGCTGCAATGATGTTGTATTTGGAATATTTTGAAATATTTTCGTTTATGGGCAAATTGGTATTGATATTACGGATCTTTTTTGCTGAGTGGAAGAACCAACCTTTAGGACCTATTTGCCATAAACAACTCATTTTTGACCATACTGTGGGTTGAGTCCTTTCTGCTAAACTACGTCCCTATAACCACGCGGGTTCAGATTACAGGTGTAGGTACTGGTGCTTAGTTATACTTCCAGTTGTAGATTTGTTTACCTAATGACCAAAGCGAATACGCGACTCACAACTTATATAAGTTTGCATGTTTGGTCAGCTTAAGAAGTGACAGATAGATGCGTTTGAAGAGAGAATGCTTGTTTAGTAACTCTATAGGTCGTTAACAGATCTCCTCTTTCTTTACTCCGCCTTTATTTAATCTGGATCTAACAGTTAAATTTCGAAAAAGAAAGAAACTATGCCTTAATTTACACCATTAAACATTTAGTTCCCAACTTGAATATAAAAATATCGCTTTAAATATCACGCAAACATAAATCAAATGAAGCTTTGAACTTCCTACATAGAACTTTCTCAAATCAGACATATAAAACTAACATACTGAGTTCACGTCTCGATAAACATCAGAAACATAGCTGTCTCAACGCAAGGATGCCACAGGGAAGCGCGCTTGCGCCGCTATGATGCCATTAGTTCGCACTGCCAACTGCTTCGGGCGATACCGAGCCAAGGCGAACGTAACCGAAGCCTGGACTAGCTCGTTGTAATTTTCCAACCGCCTAGAAAGAGGTAGCAACAAAAACTGTAGTCTTACTGTCGAATTAGTGCATGATTTAGTGTTAAGCACTAAGTAACAATGGGCTTATATCTTTAAAAAAACCTCATACATTTTGTAATGTATTAAATAAATAACAAATAAAAAATAAGTAATGTGATAAGACGAATCTTCACTTTATACGATTCTAAATCTAAATTTTCCAATATTATAAATGTGAAACGGAGTTTATTAATTACGCTTTCACGGGTAAATTACTGAATGGATCTTAATATTTGACAGAGGGATAATCAAATACAAGTACATAGGAAAACACGTAAAGTAAGTAGTAGTAGATATATTAAAACATTATAGTCCAGCAGCCCACAAAATTAAATAGTTATTCTGAGTTTCGGTTTGTAATTGTACGCTTATAAAGTAAAAACCTGCAAGACAGAGTTTTATTCCTAAACACGAAGGAGTTTTTATAAAAGAATATCTTGTTCTCAGTCGTATCATCTTCGTCAGAGTACTTACTACCGCTTGACATCTCTTTTGTCGAAGTAAACCTATCTTATCTAATATTATAAATGTTAGATGGAGGTTTATTACTTAATCATGCCAGAACAGCTGAAAGGATCTACATGAAATTTGAAATACGCTGTAGTCTAGATTAGCACATAAGCTTCTATTAAAGAGGCTAGTAGTATATAGGAACAAAAAAAAAATATTATATACAAACTTACAGGCATACTTATATTCTACCGAAGTCATAGTTACAAGTGCAGGTGAGTACAGGTGTCTGGTGTGTCTGTACTCGTGACGTCATTAACCTGTGGTGCCGATAGCGTATAATGCTACAGTCGAGTGAACCCGAACATTGCCGAGGTATTGCTTGCGTATATTTTACGCATTTTAATATAACCTCTCTCAGTAACATTAGCCGCCATTTTTACCCGATTACTGAAGGAAAAGTTAGTGATGTTTTTCGCGTGTAGGTTTTAGTCGATTGATTAAAACATGCGATTTTTGATAAGAGCTATATAATTATGTAACTATGTATCTGCGTTCTAAGAAGTATCATCAACATCATTTCAATCCATAAACGTCCCACTGCTGGGCTCGGATCTCTTCCTATTTCGGAGGGAATTTAAAGAAAACAACGTAAAAAATAAAAAACGTATGTATATCAATTTAATTTTTCCCGGGACCCTGAGCTTTAGTAGAAAACATAAGGCATAAACATAGCACCACGCCTTTTATCGCCTAAGGGTGAGCAGAGGTGCATTACATTTATATTTCACCAGCAATGTTCGGTCTCATGTAATAGAGAGTTGAATGAATTCAATTAACCGGTCCCATTTTCACACTAATAATAATAATAATAATGTTTGGACTCACACACAGCGCCATCTAGTGCCAAACTAAGCGAATTCTTGTAATATAGATACTAGACAACTGATACAATACTAAATATAGATATTATTACACCGAGAAACAGAACAAAAATAATTGTGCTCACATAAAGATTTGGCCTGGATCATGGAATCTGATTGAAGTGGAATCGAACCTACAACCTTATGTCTCAGCAGTCAGGGTCACTAACCACTGAGCACGAAGGCTTACAATGGTCTGATACTGAGAATTTCTTGATAAACAATGTCTATACGCAACTGTATTCATTAGTGGCATATTATTATCAAATATAGGTATTTATTTAATAAGCATCAAGAAATAATAGTTAATCTGATCTTAATCAGATATTCTATTTATAGGAATTTCCGGTAAATAGAGTATCTGGTTCTTTTTTCTTTTAATTGGTTAGCTGTGTACGTTTTTAAGTTATGTGTATTGGTAGTATTGGGAAAAAAAATATAGTTTAAATTGTATATTAGGTACTTCATTCAATACTTTACTTTCCTTTAACTCTTTTACTCACCCCTCATCCTTACAGCCTTAGGCAGTACTAATATTATATAATATTCCCAGCCGTAGACGGCCATTACAGCAAGGTGGATTATTGAAATAAATCGCGGGTGATCAACGAAATGCATAGTTTGCGCGCCAAACCATTACACTGATTGAGTTTGTGAGGATCCCATCAATTTGTTAGAAGAAAATATTAGAGGCCGTGTCTACTAGAAAGGTATTGGTACCGTTTATGGATTGATTTGAAAGATGGCGTTGTTGTTGCACGCATTGAAAATGAGAAGTGACATTAAAGTTTGTTGCCGTGAATGTTTCGTCACTCGAGTCAGGGGATTACTCTGAATTTCGATATTCGATTAGTCAGTTTTGATGTTGCTGTCAAATGTAAGGAAATTTAGATATGGTCGCTGTCACTTTCGAACATTTGACAGCGACATCGAATGTTGAAATTCAGAGTAAGCCTCCAGGTCCATGATTGATTATTTATAGAAATGCGCATACTTACATTACAACGTGATAACTTGGTGACATGGCTTTTCGTGCAGTCATGACACGGGCCCAATTGGATGTAAAATAAACAATAACAACATTTAACTATCTTTTAATGTCAGTTTTTGTGAAAGTTAAATTATAAAATGCAAGTTTTGAATTATTTTAAAATGTTTAATAAAAAAAAAAATTAAAGAAAATATTTCGGACTTAAAAATCCATATTTTGTTAGTAACAATGCACTTATAAACTATGTTAGTACACATACACATAAACAAAAATTACATAAAAAAGGCTGTGTCGAAATAAACAATTTTGTCTAGGTACTTCAACTTCTTAATTTTGTCTAATTAAGAGGCTTAGTACTGTTTAATGCCACTCATACCGGCTTATGAAAATATACTATGAATTAAATGCCAAACTACAATTTGACTGTATTTTAACGGTTATTTGTTTACAAACATTCTACTTACATGCATTTCAGCCACAATTTGTGATTTTATTGTACTTCTTTTCAAAGTAGAACTGCGTTAGTTCCAACTGCATCACAAGTCACAACCCACGTCAGGCTATATTTTAATAAATTTCCGCACGAAGAGCAAAAAGTCGAAGAGTCAAAAATGTCACTAGTGTGCTCTTAGCAATAGAACATTTAGGGTCCTTTCACACCTGACGGAAGATGTGTCAGATGTAACATTGATCGTGTCGTCGGACTTAAAGACCTATTCAACTTTACTATTCAGAATATCGAATAATTACCACCTGTCACACCAAATAAAATTTTATTTATCTATCAATTCAGTTTGCTTGCGGCAGTTGCCTAGAAAGGCAAAAACCGCCTCCAATTTTAATATGCTTAAAAATGGTTATTAAGATTTTAGTTCGTATTTATTGGACAAAATCATAGGTTCATCCAAATGGATGATATAAACTTCAAAAATTATATACTGCAATGACATAGTGCTAAATAAATAATAAATTATGTAAATTTGTATAAGGTTATACTTTTTTATTATTTAGTGAATACTTACATTCGCCAATTTCGGCCACTAAGGCTAATCTTTTACATAACAGAATTATATCATCATCAGCATATTAGCCGTAGAATGTCCACTGTTGGACATAGGGTTCCTCAGGATTCAAGTGGGATTGGTTGTATACGGCTTACAGCCAGCATAAACCTACGTTTCGGTTGAGATCATCTCTCCACCTTATGGGAAAAAGCGTGTACAAAATATAGTAGGTACGTATCCATTCAAACCTCTCCTAGGTAGGTACTGAAAGATTAAAACGTTTGAAATTTGAATTCAATACAGACAATTTTTTGGTGCGCCTAACGCCATCTATTAACAATAAGCAAAAGTAAAACTTCAATCAGTAATAATAATATATTGTTGGAATTTATAATTATGCCTAATTATGCCTAGGTATGCCTAACGCCATCTAGTTACGATAAACCAAATATTCTAGTTATATAGGTATCTACTTAAATAACAATGGTTTTATAAAATGATTTTTTGGACTATAAACTCACTCAAACTCACATTTAGTTTATTCGACGTTTAAATGTAATCTAGGTACGTCCCTTCCGAGAACTTAAAGCACTTAATTTGTTTATTAAATTTGAGTCTTCTATGAAAGCTCGACTTACCTGTTGTATTTATAATAGACAGCCTTGTTCATCAATTTTCATTACCCAAATTCATTGACTCACCCATTCATCTACAATTTTCACGAGAATCCTGTTGAAATCGATACTTTGTATCGTATATCTCCAAGTCGGGCACAGAGAAAATCGATAGAGTTCAAGGTTGTTAGGTCAAGGACATTTGTAATAAACACTATTGAAGTAAAACCTCGCGAGCATTCGCAACTTAAAACGAATATACTAACAAGACAACCTATTACGACTTGACTTTACAGCAATACGTATTTTTATTTTAATAAAATTTATAATCAGAATCAGAAACAGAAATATTTATTTGTCAATGTAGGTAGCTTAAATTTACAGATCTTGCGTTATTAAAAAAAGTGAGCGCTACATTATACCTGTAGGCATACAAATATTATTTTAAGATTAAAAAAAAGGCATTAATTAATTACATTTAATACTACAAACTAGACAACAACATTTGATATCAATAACTAGAAACGGGGCTTCGCTTCCATCGTTCTTTATTTGGCTACTGTTCAGCTCCTATTTGCTTTAGCGTGATGTTAAATAGTCTTATAACTTTCTTTGATAAATGGGCTATTTAACACAAAAGAATTATTCTAATTAGACCAGTAGGTAGTTCCTGAGATCCCAGCGTTCAACCAAATAAACTAAGAATTTTTCTAATCAGACCAGTAGTTTCTGAGATCTTTGTGTTCAACCAAACAAACAAACTCTTCAGCTTTATATCATAAAGGATAGATCGGTGTTATGTTAAAGAATGAAAGTTAAGAAAAAAACAACATTGAAAATTTAAAGTAACTCTCAACAACAGCTGATTTATTTGAAACGGCTGCACTAATTATTATAAAATATATTTAAGAATCACGGTCATGATTGTCAGCGTTCAAAAAAAAAACTGCATTAAAATCGGCCCATTCGTTTTGGAGCTACGACGGCACAGACAGACACACATCCAACTTAAAACACCCCTCTTTTACGTCGGGCGTTACAAATTTAGCAATACGCCTTTGCCCGCTGAAATAATAAATTAGTGCCTAGAGAGGAATATTCCGTCGTTACGACAACGCGACGCTATAAAATATTACACCAAATTTACTAAGTATACTTTCTATATCTGTGACCATTTTGAAGAACCTGCTTTTGAATCAATCTGAAAAAAATCCTTGATTACAAATTAGTTTTTTCTCCGATCAAATGAGACAGACATTTCTTAAACATAATTTATGAGTTGTTATTATAGAGAATCGTGTCCTACAAAATAATAATAAAATCAACAACAAAAACTTATAAGTAATATGAATGATTTATTGATCTATTGTTTTCCTGCAAATCATTTGGCAACAATAATAATGATGCGTCTCATATATGCCACTAGCACCATCTTTTGAACCTTTTTGTAAGTTTTCACGAAAATTTATGGGAAAATCTACTTCAATAGATTTAGGTTATATAATTAATGTTATAATAAGTAGGTACACCTGTGACTTAACTTTCAAATTAATTTGGAATATTTTTTTAGGCTCTAAGAGTGTTGCATCCTTTTATCCCACCTTTTTCATTTATACTTTGAGATTTTTAATAATGATATTCATTCATACAACGATCTATGCGTAACTAAATCTAGATGGCGTTAAGCTATTTATGTACCTAATATAAACCTACATACTTCTTACAAATATTTTTTATGCGAAAAAGGATGTATGGATGGGTGTTTGTTAATAAATCACACACACGAACGGCTGAAGGTATCTGCATGAAATATGGCACACAGATAGTCTATAGTCTGGAATAGCACATAGGCTACGTATTTATTGATATACCACGGGCGGAGCCGTGGGCGGTAGCTAGTCATAATAATGGCGCTGAGTAGAAACAAAATCACATCATCATCATCATCATCACTGTAACCCAGAAACGTCCCACTGCTGGGCACGGGTCTCCTCCAAAGATTTTGGAGGAAATTTAGCCTGCTATACCACGCTGGCCAGACGGGTAGGTATAGGATTTTGTTTTTTTTTCTTTTCTCACAGTGCTCTAGTTTGTTTAAGGTTCTTCCCTTAGTCGCTTTTAACGACACCCACGGGTTGATATGAGGTAGTGACAATATGTATTCTTAATCCGTCATTAACCGGACCTAAAAATATATCTTTGTAAATTACACTATTGGATAGTAATAACTAAAAAAAAATTACAAAATATTAAACAGATTTCTGTCATTACAAAGTCTCCCGATTAATTATTTTAATTGAACCACCTAACCACTAATTGCTACTCGCAAACAATAAGGACCAATATAACAAGCACGGTTTCTAATCGAGATCTAAATCGTTACGAATCGAGATCTGAATCGATCATCACACCGATTAATTCATTCGATGCGTAGGCGCATCTCTATTGTTAGGTAAGTTCGTTAGTTTCTGTTGTCGCTTGTTGTGATTTAGTCTGTTGCGAAAGTAGTGTGGGGAAGATATCGAGATATCGAATCATGAATAACAAATCGATTATTGTTTAGTGTCGCCGTGTTATGTGCGTGCATAAATTGATCGTCACCATATTAGTTATAAAGAATTTCGATTTCAATTGTGTGTTATTTCCTTTTTATACTGGACCAAGACGGTAGCAATCAGAGCCTATGGACGCCTACAACAGAATATTACCCCTACTTTTATTCACGCTGGATACAAGGATGCAAGCCTGCAAGCCTCATAGAACCGATTAAATTGGAAATCTCTTGAGATAGCCTACGTTCAAAAATGGACTTTCTACGACTGATAGGAAAATGGTATAACACTTGTTTTACCCAAAGAGTAAGGAGGGGTGAATCACACCCACATTCCCCTATGCATGACTTTAGCACGTGATGGTGCATCTAGGGAGGAGACGCCGAATATTTATTTGTGTATGAATGAGGGGTCAGTCTACTATAGGTATATACCTGGCATGTTTCAAAAGGCTGTGCTGATACTTATAAATAATTTCATCATCATCATTTCAGCCTATATTTCAGTCCACTGCTGGACGTAGGTCTCTCCTAACACGTGCCATAGCACTCTGTCCTCCGCCTTCCTTCCGCCTGCCGCCTTCTTTATAAATAATTTATAACAAGGAAACCCAATATAGATTAAAACCAGGACTTTTGTATACAGGAGTCAATACTCTCCTATTTCACAGAGGCAGAGATTGCAATTTACCCTTAAAAAAACTGTGAGAATATCGTGACTGTACCCGGTCACAATCAATTAAAAAAACAATAGAACCACAGTCCTTTACTCACAAAAATAAATTTTCCCATTCATAAAATTGGTCATAAATTCACACCTAACAATTATTGAATTAATATATCGGGTCAGTGAAAAATTATGTTTTAATAGCATAATAGTGGCGTGCTATCATCAATTTTGTATAATTATATGTAAATTTTGTATGGGTGACGGATTTTTGTGGATTCGTGGGTGGTTTTGGACTGGTTAGACGTAATAGGTGAATGGAATTTGCCCAACTAGCTTTTCTTTGTGAGAATTTTATCGGCAGTGATTATTGTTGATAGATAGATTGTTGCGAATAGGGAACTACAGTCCGTGTAGTGACGGATTAAGACTATATATTGTCACTGCCCCATCTCCACCCGTGGCAGTCGTAAAATATTATGCAGACAAGAGCACTGCGAGAAAGGAAAAATTCGAAAAGACCCCTATACCAACCCGTCTGGCCAGCATGGTATGGTGGGTTAAATTCCCTCCACATTCTTTGAGGAGACCCGTGCCCAGCGAACGTTAGAATGATGAATAGAAAAACTTTATGGGCTCAGTGAAGGTATGGTATTGCACAAAATGTTCCATTTTCAAAAGTTTATATGGAGATTTTAAAACCTAAAATTTTAAATTTTACACTCATTTTTTTATATAATTTCTTACATACATGCCTTGCCTCGACAATAGCAAATACAACAAAAAAGAATTAGCCAAATCGGTCGAGCCGTTCTCACGTGAATTCATCACATACTTTTCGGCGATCCATTTTTATTTATATAGATAATATGTAGTCAGTTAATTGTATGTTTATAAAACTTTCTCAGGGCCTGTTTGCTAATGAGAGCGTGGTCATGTATAAACACATAACATATGTATACAAAAACAAGTGATTAGTGACCCTGACTGCTGAGACAGAGGTCGTGGGTTCTATTTCCACCCAGGACAAATCTATGTATGAGGAGCGTGATTGTTTGGTCTGTGTCTGGGTGTAATTCATCTATATGCAATCAAATATAATTGCTTAATTTGCGACTAGATGGCGCTGTGTGAATGTAGTAAAACATTTGAAAAAATATAAAAAAACGGTATTATGCAACAATTTGCAAGGTATAAGTATAATTCATGCAACAAATCACTTCTTTTCGACTTATCGACACTTATTAGCTTTATGCAAAACCGAATTAATTATACCAAAATCTAGGTACACATAAAGCAAACATCAAACACTAAATCTTACCTATTTATCACTGCACACTATAATTACGCACTAACACATAAATTTATACAATACCTATACGTAGTGGGTAAGCACAGAACGTAGTACAAAGGGAACACGTTACATTCAAGATGCTATCGATATGACGAAATAAACTTGTACCATGATTTACAACTTGTAATTAAATAGCATTATGCAAAACTTAGATTGAATAGTTTCGACATGGCCTATCATATTCTAAATATAAATGTTCAATGGAATAGGAGAGACTAAAATCCACGGCTCAGTGGTTAGTAACTCTGACTGCTGAGGCAGAAGTCGTGAGTTCTATGTAATTCCCACCCAAGACAAATCTTTGTGTGATGAGCGTGATTGTTTGTTCTGTATGTGGGTTTTCATCTATATGCAAGCAAATATAATTGCTTAATTTGCCACTAGATGGCGCTGTGTGAATGTGATAAAATATTTTTTTTAAATTATATTAGACAACAATTTGAAAGGTCGAGCTTGAAGCTTTAATCCAATAGTATTGTCATTCCATTCTAACCGACCTCATACATTTCTATCAATGCCTAGCCTTTATTTTAAATTGTGTCTTATATTCGGCTCTTTAGAACCGACAGTCACCCCGAGGCTGTCTTGTTAACAACAAGATTAAGCGACGTTTTTCAAACAAGTTACCGCGGATTCTTACTAAAGAGTTTTTATACAGTTAAGAAGTCAACATATTTTTTACTAATGCCGGCCGAATTCACGGTAACGTTACAAGCCATCCATCTTGCCTACTCAACTTTAAAACTAATTAAGTACAGTCAAGTAAAAAAGTCACTGAGTCTAGGAACCAATCAATCAAATCAACAATCAATCAAAGACAACTGAACGCCTACGAAGTCGTACCTACACTGAAATGTCAAGGAAGATTGTACTATTTTGACTGCATGAATGGAACCAAGGTAGAAGAGTTATATAAGAGCTGACTTTATCAAAAAATCGGTTTCAGTGCAATAAGTGTATTATGTATGATAAAAAAGTTTTGTATTGTTGATGTACAAATAAAAATAATATAATTAGTCATAGAATTGTTTGTTTTTTTTAAACTATTCTAAATTAATGTTTATTTAAATTCTGTTAAAGCCCTGATACTAATTTTAAAATTTTCTGTGATTCTCAAGCTTTAATAAGAACAATATTGTGCGCAAAATAATTGCGTTTTAAAATTGTTAGGTGCAAAATTATATTATTGGTGTTGTTGGCCCCAGGCGGCCTGTATCTGATGTAGAAGGGCTTGACATGCTAAGTGATGAGTCGAATGATAGAAGCCAGCTTTCGTCGGGCGAGTATGACTTATGGCCGCAAGTGTACTTACTTACCTCTATCAAACTTTTGAAATTACGTGTACAGATATAATGGGCTAAGTTTCGAATTGTCCGACTTAGGGTTTAGTTAATTTTGTTTGAGAATGTACTAATCATAAACTTATACTTGAATCTCTGGAGTGAAATGGAGTTTTATATACTAGAAGTCGTGCTTCGCTCCCGTCGTTCTTTAATTGGCCACTGCTCAGCCCCTATTGGCCGTAGTGTGATGTTCAATATCCTATGTTACTCAGTGATAATGTAACTTTCTAATGGCGAATTTTGAAATCGGTCCAGCAGTTTTTAAGTTTATTCGTTACATACAAAAATACAAATATTTTCTCTTAACAATATTAGAGTATAGACGAGTATTATGATGAATTTCAACTTCGCAATTCTATAACACTGTATGTTTTGCATGGATAACTACAAAAAGGTTTCTCCCGCACAAAATTATTTTTATGCTTTTTCGTGCTTTATTTTCAAATCCCTCGCACAATAACCTTAGACTAAAATGAATATTTTAAATAAGTATCAGCAGAATTGGTGAAATTGTTCTCGAATTTTGCTATAAAATTCGTAAGTCGTAAACAAAATTATTAAATTCATCATCATCCTCCTCTCCTCTAACTAGCTGAGAGGGTTTAGGCCATAATCCACTCACAATTATTATTACCTATCTAAGTATGTAGATTCCCTGAAAGTGATACTTATTTATCTCAAAATACTCAATAAACATACCTAATAAAATTACCGACCCGTTCTAAATCTATTCAGTATATTAGTTCCGCCTTATTACGAGACATAGGTACTCACACATCTACATAAACTTTAACCCCAAAGCTGAAATTTTCGCTCGTATAACATATCGTAATAAAAGACAGAATACATTTTAATATAGTCGCTATAATGCTTAATAAATCTTATTGATTCTAATAATATACAATATACAAGCCTAGTACTAAATTTTATATAAATACATAGAAGTAGTAAATTAATTCTACACATTGGGTTAGGTTGCGTAACTGCTTTCAAACGGCATTATGAGATTGACAGAATAAGGAATTTATTTATTGCCTCGTTTCAATAAATATAATATACTAGTGAATAAATATAATATATCTCACTGTACTAACTTCTGCACTTGTCTTCACCCACGTCATTAGAGGAATGGAGATAAATTTTACTAATTTATTTATTTATAATAAGGTACACTAACGGCAAGACATACAAATATTACAAATTTAAGCACTTAATTTATACAAAGTTGGTATATATGTTTGCCAATTGAAAGCATACACATCATTCGTATTATATGTATAGGCAACATTGAAAGGAACTTAAACTTAATTAAAATATATAAAAGTAATAAAAGTGAACAATCGTAATAATTAAATAATCTTTATTATATAACTAAAATTAATAATATAACTACCTAGTTACCTATGCACGTTACAAAAAAGATTATAAAAATATAATAACTACATAATTTTGGGAATAAAAATACAATCTAAACGATTAAAAAATTTATATATCACAGTCATTCAGAGTAGATTTCCCAGGTGGTTTAATGCTTTATCTGCTGCACTCAGAAACGTCAATTAGGAGTAATCTGTCATTAACAAAAAATTTTCATTGAATAATCGTCTTTAGACGTATCGACTTAAGTATTACACGTTTTTACTAAATAAACTTTAAAGTTAAATTACATCTCTGAGTACGACCAGTAAGGACTCAATTTCAGCGCATAAGTATATAATATCTATATTTATTATTTTGTTCTGTCTGAGGATGGAACATTTTAACAATTTCAGACCACACCTGCAGTCATAGCACAATCCTAACAATAGGTTCTAAGAATGTGCTCAAGTAAATATTTATTATACCTAACTAAAAACAAAATGTGTTGCCAAACTCTTGTCATTAGGGACCAAAAATACCTAACATTGTCACTTCCCGAAATTCAGTGAATACACTTACCCGTGCCTTCAAAATTAGAACAATAGACGACTTATCAGTAGGGAGAACAACCCCATTGTCGGCTACCGCCGCGCGTTATATTTTTATTATTTTTTATTGTTTTCGTGTCTCACATACGGTTAACTTCAAACACGCCGCAATTTCTCGGAAAGTAATCTATTGTTTTGAGTTGAAATACAATGTGTATTTTGCAATATTTTGGTACTTTCAGTTAATCTTTAGAAATGTGTGATACCTTTCACGTTGGTAACAAATGGACTATATTGTGTTAAAAAGTATTATTTTGTCGGTTTGTTTGGTTTTCTTAGAAAGTACAAATGTGTTGGCATGCATTGTAACATCTAGTCACCTTAGTGTCTACTTCAAAGTACGTATTATATTTGCCTATATTTATCTAATAATATATTTACATAAATATAATAATATGACACACCTAATTTCCTAATTTTTAATTTTAATTTCCGCTGTGGCGGAAATTAGGTGAGGCCTATGTTCAGCAGTGGACGTCATTGGGCTGATATGATGATGATGATGATGATATTTACATAAATAATTAGTCTTAAAAAAATTTCAACAACATTGATGCTGAATAGTTGGCACTTGTTTTATACCTACTATAGATAGATTATTATTTTTTGAAATATTTACTCTATTATTTTGTTTTAAGGTATATATTAAAATTTTTTTATTACTACTTTTACTAAATTAAATTATATGTCAAAATTCTGTCACTTATATTTTAGATGAGCTTTCAGACACTTACCAAAAAGTCGTAAAAATTACATAAGAACTTTGAAACCAAAAAAAAATATACTTAATTTATTATTATTTAAATATTGCCTAGCACATACTGTTAAACTAAGTTGTTAGGAATGATAAATTAATTTGATATTACTTATTAATGATTATATAGATATATCAGAGTTTCCGGTATCATTAATTATGTCTTTATAATGTCGCTCATATGTGATTATTTAATTGCAAAATTTAATTACAACTCTTAAATTAATCAGCACATTACATGTTTGATATCCTTGTAAAATAATAAATATTATAATTAGAAAGATAATGGTTTAATAGCGTTATATCTTTCCTAAGTTTCTTGTAGCAAACCACGCTATATAAATATAATGACAAACTAAAATTATTTTTATATCTTGTTTCTTCATATTGTGATAAGTTATAGCAAATATAAACTTCAACATCAGTAAAGATGTAATAGAACTTTTGATGAAATCAAACATCGTAAAGAAATAAACAGCGCATTATATAATAAACATAAATATTTTATAACTATTTGATGAAAAAACCTGACAAATATACATCAAAAACTATCAGTAGCCACAATAAATCTATAAAAAACCTGTTGTACAATTCCAAACCAATCTTTGCAGATCATAAAGTACAAAACGGCTCAATAATTATTTTATTTGTTTCTATGGCCAATGAAATTACTAGGAACAAATGGGGTTTTTTTTCAGGTATTTTTTCTATTGTTTATTTTCATCAGGTAGTTTTCAGGTAACGCGTATCCCCACCCTTTGGCCGGTGTTCTAAGGGTGTTAATACTTGTGTCACAGGATAATCTGGATTAGTCTTGTCGAAGACATCAGATCTTACCGACGCAGATATTTTGTGACATTCGTTTGCCGACAGGCGTCAAGAGCAGTGAAATTTGTTAAAAGTTTTTAGTGATTTTTGTTAGTGGAGAGTTTTTGATGGTTTTCAATGTCTTCAGAGACGTTTGAAGAGTACGAACAAATGTATTGGGATGACTGTGATCAGTGTTATTGGACTATGAGTGAATATAGTGAGAGCCATTTAGGCAAGCTAACTCAGTTTGTTAAACGTTGGTGGGAAGATGATTACTATAAGGTTTGTCTTAAATAACTTTAAACTTTCAGTCGAAATTTCAATGAATTATAATTTATTGGCATGGTTTTTCAATGTTTTGGTAACGTAATCAATAGAAACGATGGTGGCCGAATGGATAAGTGACCGGCATGCAAATCATGTGGTCCGAGTTCGATTCCAACCGGCAGTACTAATGTGGATTTCATTTTGTGGAATTTATAATTGTACTTATCAAGCGATTCACAATGGTGAGTCGCTTGTTTTCCTTTAATACTTGTTTACCTAAATATTTATATAATTAAATACGCCTGTCTTAACATCACGTAGAATCTTAAAAAACTTTAATCCATATTTCTTTTATGTCAAATTCTTACGCCCTCAAAATGGATACTTGACCCCTGGCTTATCCAATTATTATTTAATACCCATAACAGCGCGAGGCGCCTTAAGCCGAGATTAAGATAAGCTCATACTTGTCCTCAGTGTATCATTACCTTTATTAAGTTTAACCGATACCCACCGATAATTTCATACAAAATCTAAATTGTATCATGAATCCTTTTAAAAGTAATGGAGATTATTATTATAGTGTCTCCATATTATAGGTTGTGTTGACTTTGTAGCGAGAATTAAATTACTTTGTAAGCAAAGTACTTGAAAAAATCAGTCTATAAAATACTCTTACTACGTACTCGTACTCTTTTGAAACTCAGGATTTTATAAACATATAGCAAAATTTTGTCATATAAATAGAGATTGGAAATTATAGAGAAGAAATTAGAATTATGGGTCTTTCATCGATTCACACCATGAGTTATTCGGATCACGATGTAAATCGCACCATAAACCTTTTTGAAGTCGTCGTTTCGAATTAGTACTCAATGGAAAATTATCCGAAACAATGCTTCAAAAGCTCGTGGTGTGAATCGACGCAAGACCCAAAATAGAACTATCATTTGGAACTTAAAATGTTTCTAAAACAAATTAAAACATATTTCTTTCGAATTAGTCTCATTCATCATCAGTTATGTTATATCAATAATACTTGCGAAAACCAATTTTACCACAAAAAACACGATTCATTAACTTTCACTAGAACAGTGATTCATTCGATGTAACGATAATCAAATTAATAGACATACTCAAATCGCCCACCCACACTGCATGATACGCCATTGTTAAACGAACGACAAATATTGATACAATCGCTTTGTTTCATGTCGACATACGTATTATTGTAGTCATGAGTAGATACGGTTTTATTTTGACGGGGACGACGATTTAGCTTTTCACCCCACCGCACCGGCTTTTTTACGAATTCTTTTTTTAAATCACATATCGTTTTTCTTTTTTTATTTATTAAAATTGCGTTATGTGTCACACACAACTATTTGTTTTTAATTTGTAGACAGCTTTCATTTTTTAACATAACAAGAACGTAATAGAATTTTATTTACATTTGAAAATAGATTTCTAACTTATTTCACTCTTTTATTGTACAGAATTATTTGAGGAAGGAATTAAGTTTAACAAAAATTACTTAAATTGTTAAGATAAGAAGATAAATAACAGAGTAGATAAATCCGAAAATGGAACGTGATCGAATTTTTCTAATCCTCATCTATAGATTAAGGTGCTTTGACTACGAAATATATGTAAACATTTTTTAAAGCTGAAGATACCATTTTTTTTATGGCACAGTTATATTTGTAGTCGGTAGTAGGCTTGAGTCAGCAGCAAGGACTGTTTATTTTTTTTAATCATGGACAGCTTTTACTCCGTCAAATTACATAATTATACTTACTTAACCCGACGCTTACCAAAGACAGCTGATGTTTTACAATAGCCCTAAATAATAGCACAATAAGCCTGAACGTTGCCATACTCAATTAATGTAGTTCACGCAACTATCAAGGAATTGCATGCATTTGTATTGCAGACATTTTTATCTAGTTACTGTTCGTAATTGTAGGGTTAAGTTGGGACTTTGGTTCAGTTGTACTGGTAGAGACAGAAGCGTTGGAGAAATAAATCATTTTGAATTTAGAACACGAATATTTTTGAAAAAGTTTATGTTAGTTACCCAATTTTTTGAATTCGATCACGTTCCATTTTCGGATTTATCTACTCTGTTAGTTAACTTCTTTAGTAGTGAACAGTTAGTAAAGGACTGATAAGTAGGTATCTGTTGATATTTGGCAAGGAAATATTTTAATTATAATCTATGTTAAGTATTTGTATAATAAATATAAATTGTCACATGTATGTACCGTACCTATGATGGAGCATCAATTGAGAAAAGTTCCGATTTCGCTGATTTTCATAGAACAAGATTTGCAGGATAAAGTCCTTAAAAGAAACGTGGGATACTGCGTGCTAGCTGGGACGGATACTAGTAATTAAAATAGAGTTCCAAAAATCACATTTTGTACACATAATGACCATAAATCTAAACATACAGGTATATATAGGCCCAATTCTTCCTCCCAATCCCCCTCGTTTTTATCCCTATTTCCCGCAGCAGCTTGGTTGTGTTTTCTTTGCAACCAATGCCAAAAGAACACAGCAATGCATGTCCTTGGGCGACGATACATCGGTGAATGCGGCCCACCTGATATATGATAGGTAATCTCTGCCACGTCGGATAATTAAAAAAAACAATTTATTATCTTCTATTAAAAGCCAAAATATAATTACCAAGCTTATAGTTGATTAGCATATTCTCAACAGAAGCCTTATTTCCCACAAGAAACCACGTAAGCCTTGCATCTCTGTGCTTAAACACTCATTAAACAAAATGCCAATGCATTCTGTACTTCACAGTACTAAACCTGTTTACTTACTTCATGTATCATGCCCTGAACAATATGGCATGTCACGACAGCGACCCAACGAAAAACGATCGCCTTTTTAAAAACAAAAACAACTCACGACCAACTGAAATAAGACCATACATCAAAGTAATAAGGTACACTTTATTATGCTACACTAAAAAAAATGCCATGAAATATGTCCGCTTGTCCATTGCTCTGTCGGTAGGCGTGGGTCAGATATGTGCGCAAATTTATGTTTTTCACTCACACCGCCGGAAAATAGACTGTTTTGAGACGTAATAAGAGTAATTTTGAGTGTACGGATATGTTTGTGGGTCGATCACCTCGGCTTAACATCGCGACTTTGGTGATTTTTTTGTGTTGAAGCCTTTTTGTCGGCTGTTGACAATTACTTGTTTCGTTCCCACAGTCTCAACTGTGACCGCCTCACAAGAAAACACTTGAACGACGGCGGTACAAAAAATAAAAAGTCTAAACTTCAATTTTATTTTCACAAAAAACTAATAGAGTACTTTACCTACTACTTAGTTATTATATTTTCATCTCACTCTTCAAAAACGTAAAAAGTCCTAGTGTTCTCTAGTAAAGAGTTTTTTCGAAAAGGATTTTATAAAAAAAAATGCTCAAACTGCAACATTCTAAAAAACATAAATTCAAGATTTCAACGTTATGATTGGTTGATGATACACTATGGATCTAATTATAATGATAAATAATAATGATAGGTTTAATGATGGCCTCGTGGTTTGCTATAACGAGAACTCAGCCTTTAAGAAATTAATTTTAGCAACATTGTGATATTTAATGTTCCTAGAAGCAAACAAACTATCTTTAATCAACGTAAATATGTATATTGTAGTGATACATAAACGCACGCCATATTGGAAAACAAAAGAGGCTATAAACGTTCATATTTAAAATTAATGAACTCTTTATTTGAAAATATTCGAGAACATCTGTAGGAAATTATATCATTCTCTTTTTAAACAAAAACGAACGTTTAGAATAACGACATCAACAGAACTTGGAACAAAAACACGAAACGCTTTTAGGAACTACTTAGAAAGCACAAAATTACTTTAAAACTATATAATTATCCGCATATCTTGATATGCCAGACGTATATTTTTCTAAAACGACACTTTATTATCCCGCGTTTATCCGTTGCAGCAATAGAAACGAAATGATTGTAATTGGTGTGCTTTTACAAAATTACCCCTGAGTGGTCCAAACGACAATATAATTCCCAAGAAACGGATAATGATATGGCAACCCCATCGGTTTCCCGCCATAATCGAGTGACAAACTGTTTTAAAGAGCGACGATCAAGTTCATTAAATGTGAATGCGGGGCGGGACCGCGGTTAAGATTTAAATGAAATTTTAAAATAAGATGTTTTTTCTTAAAGCGGCTGAGGTAAAGCATTGTTTTGATTATCATTATACACAATATTGTTAACAATGTATATTGTACTTAGATATTTAAGTTGATGTTCACAATACATGATATTACTTAAATATATTTTTATGTGCTCGTACAAAATTCATTTGTCATTCATGTAATACCTACGCGTTAAGATTAGTCGTAAGATAAACAACATCAGTCAAATTGGAATCGTACCAAGTGTTTTGTTACAGAACATTTTCATGTATTTCTCACGACAACACAATAATAATTACGTACAAGTTTTTGTACAAACCAGTTTACAACGCAAGCTGAGTAAGGAGTGGAATTAACTTGAAATTTAACTTTGACATCGCGAGGCGGCCCCGAATGCTTACCAAATGAATAGTAATTTAGTTTTCGGATTAAATCGTTTCAAACACGCGACACAGAACCACTTTTCTATTCTCAAGTCGACTCGAAACCGTCATTTTACACAATTTTACCCAATTGCTCCAAGTTCTCGGAATTAATTTGATATTAGCCTTTGAAAACGCAAGGTGTGGTTTTGTGTCGGGCTGATAGTTATTTTGAAGAGGGATTTGAACAACCAGTGTTTAAGGCTTGCTCTAGACTCGATAATCTTTTAGAATTAGCCGCTCATTCATAATTTTATTAAATGGAATGTTTTGTAAATTCGCTCATAGTATGTTATTTGACTTTATCGTCCGTAAACGGTTTTAGAACTTCGAATTCTGGAGAAGGCATTCATAATTTGCATATTCAAATCTGTAAGCAACAGTAGTTATTTGAGGATTAGTAAACTTACACAGTTCAAAGTTTATGGATATTTAGTCGTTGCCAACTTTCGAATGTAATAATAGCAACAGCATAAATTAAAATATCTTTATTTCTTGTTTCAGGAATCACAGTCCAGTAGCGCAGAAAGATGGAGTGGGCGCGGTCCAGAGCACAATATGGCTCTCCAACAAATACTCAAACTTCAAGAAGCAAGAGCTCTTCACAAGACCTCTCTTCTGCCCATATACAAAAAGAACGGTCTGCCTTCACCAACGGCTACATATGACAAGCCTGAAAAGAGGCTAGAGTATCCTGACTCTAGGGCTTTTGAACAATCCAAGCTTGAATTAGAGTTCAGAAGGCTAATGGAGCAATCGGGCAAAGATATTCGCAATGATGAGTCCTTAAAGTACTTTCAACATATGATGGAGGCCAAACAACACTACGATTATCTCAAAAGTCTTCAAGAAAGAGAAGCAAGAAGCTCTCTTGAAGAGAAAACTGAAGTGAAACGAGAAGTAACCTCACCTAATCATACCAGGTCGTCACCAGTACGCCAATCTCCTCCTCACAGAGTATCATCAGCTGATGTATCCCCCAATCACAGTATCCGTCTATCTACCTCATCCAGTCCTCTTTCAACCACTAGTCCAGTTAACTCATCGCCTTTAAGTCATTTGCAAAACATGCAACCTTTTGATTTTCGAAAACACAAGTCAAGCGAATGTAATGGTAAAGAAGACAGCAGAAAACCTTATGACTTAGGATCAGCAGAAAAAGCCACAATGGATCTAATGAGAAGCCAATTTTTTAACTTCCCTTTACCAACAAATTTACCTATTCCACCTATGTCAATGCCATCATCGTTCAATCATCAAGCAGCCATGGTAGCTGCTCTCAGTCAAAATCCTATGGGCTTAGCTTCACTTCAAGCATTACTTCCTCAAATGTCTACAAAACATACGGAATCTCCAGAAAACAAGACTAGTAGCAATGGTAAAAGATCCGAGGATATGAAATCAGAGGACGACAACGTTCTGAATTTAAGTAAAGATGCATACGTAGAAGCAGCACAAAATTCTAGAAATATGATGTTAGGGAAATGTATTAGTCCCCCTAAAAGGCAATGGGGTACTTCTCCGATGCCACTAAACTTAGGAACACATTTCATCAATCCAGCCACTGGAAAGAAAAGAGTGCAGTGTAATGTGTGCCTTAAAACTTTTTGTGATAAAGGCGCCCTAAAAATCCATTTCTCAGCTGTCCACTTACGTGAAATGCACAAATGCACGGTAGAAGGTTGTAGCATGATGTTCAGTTCAAGAAGATCAAGAAACAGACACAGTGCTAATCCAAATCCTAAGCTACATTCTCCACACCTCAGACGGAAAATTTCTCCTCACGATGGCAGAACTGCACAAGTACATCCAGTTCTGATTTCCCCACATCGAGCTGGGTTAAACATACCTCCAGTAATTAACCCGATGCATCCATTCGGATCTTACCCCCTTCTGAATCCACCTCATAACATGTCACAATTCTCGGGCAATTTACCTTTAGACTACAAAAATAATATGAATATGAATTTCTCTCCATCCTTTGATCACTCACAACCTATGCGACGTGAATCTGATTCTGTCGAAAATAAAGATCAGGATGGTCAAGGAGAATCTGATGAAGATGATGGAATAGTAGTAGTAGCCGGCGACGATGACGATGATGATGGTGATCACATAGACACTAGTGATTATTATTCTAATTTAAATAAGTCTACTGGATCTATTGATGACTCAGAAACTGATTATGATCAAAGAAGCGTAAGTGACAATAATGAAGTAGCTGAAAGTAGAAAAGAAGAAATAGCTAGTCCCGAAGTGATGAAAAGAAAACGCAAAAATCTAAACCCTACACGTGTACAAAACAATTATGTTTCTGAAAATGGTACAACAAATTCAAAAGTTGATAATCCAGATTCAGATGAATGTGCTATAGATTTGAAAAAAGTGAAAACTGAAGATAGCCAAGCTGATGACAATAATTATCACACACAGGAACAACCTGAAAAAGTTGAGGTAAAAAAAGAAGTCTCGGCCATCAAAGATGAACCTACTGATATGAGTTACAATAACATTCAAGACTTAAGAATAAAAGACGAGCCCGTTGAAAAGCCTGATGGATACAAATCAACGAACCTACAAACTGCCGAAGAGCAATTTTCATCAGAAAATGCATTGAAGAGATTGGAAAGCTTATCAAAAGGAGATTTCCCTAGCATGCCTAAGAAAAACGATTCCCACTCTTTAGGCCCATTCAATTTATCTGTGAATGATTCAATCGATTATTCTGATCGATCTCCATCTTCTTCTGTATCTAGTTTTGATTACAATGCAGAAGAGGCCCATGGTCAAATATTTGGACACTTTGATAATGGTTTCTTCGTAAGCACGACTGATGTTCCTGTAGACCACGAAAACCCTAGGAAATGTACAGTATGCGGGAAAATTTTCCAAAACATCTATGTACTAAAAACCCATTATCAAAATGCGCATTTAAAACTAATGTACAAATGTAACGTTGAAGGTTGCCGAGCTGCGTTTTCCTCAAAACGAATCAAAGATCGTCACAGTGCAAACATGAATTTACATAGAAAAATCGAAGAATATAGAATATCAGATGAATCTTCTAGAATTTTGGACAAAATTCGAGAGCAAATGGACTTAATCTCAAGGTTTAATGAGGAAGAACGAGCTGTACCTTATGTTGAATCACACATTTATTACCGAGCGAAGGAATCTGATAAAATAAAGAGTCAATTGAGTCACCATCTACCATTCCCTACACCGTACCCACCACTACAGTTACCCGATGCATATCTTAGTAACAGAGACATGTTTTCTCAACACTCATTCCTCTTCACTCCTTTCGGTATGTTGCCTAACTTTCCTCCGATACCTTTAGGTTTCCTTCCACCAAGTCTCAACTCATTTGGCTGTCAACCCAACTACTCCCCACCGCTATCAAGAAAGCTAAATTACTTCGTTGAAGACGAAGCACCGCGACCAAATAAAGATGGTAGCTATCCATGTCGGGGTTGTAAAGACTGCTTCAAGGATCTCTCTACACTGAAGCAGCATTGTGAAAGCATGCACGCGCAGTCACTTCACCGGTGTTCTATCAGTGGTTGTAATGCTGCATTCTTTTCAAGGACTAAGAGAAATATGCATTACGAATCTCATGTAGCTCGCAGGCAGAATGGAAGGATTCACGTGAATTCTTCGTGACCTGAATAGTAGGGCTGAGAAGTCGAATCTCCAGTGCATTTGTGATTTAATTTAGTTTTACCAAATAGAAACTTTATTATATATAAAATAAGTTCCAGTATTGTACATATTTGTTAGCTAATGCAGACTGGAGTATTAGGTCTGATCTGTAACTATTGTAAATATTTCTGTAGTGATCGCTTAGTTTTTTTATGTGTATCTTAGATTATAATTCGACATTCCATAGTAATAAATCGTGCAATAAATATACAATGTATATAAATAATAGTTTAAAATGTACAAATTTTGCTGATGTGTAGTTTTATTAATATTAGAGGTATCTAAAAAAATCACTTGGAATTTCTTTACGTAAATGTTTCAAAATTTATATTCCGTCAATCCTTTAGCACAAAAGATTGTAAAGATTTAGTTTTGCCAATAGTAAATGCACTTAAATAACTGTAAGATATGTTATATTTTCATTTAACTTTATTTTTACAAATCTTGTTGCGGATAACCCATAACTCTACCTATAACATAATAATTTGATCATATCTCCTGATGTTTTGGTGCTAAACTATGAGAAAATATTATTTCATCTGTATATTCTTGGTATTTCATAATAAAAATATATGTATAATGTGAGATATTAGTAATAATTAATTTGTATAAGTACCAAAAAGTATTAAAAACTTATTATTAAGATTGTATTGTATAAATAAAACTATTATACTTCCTTTTTGCCAAACGATAATAAGTACTTATGTAATAAAATGTTTGGAAAAATTTATATTGTTTTTTATTTTTTATATCTAATGCTTGAAATAGTGTGACAAATCGCTGTAAGAAAATAACAATATAGCACTTTTTATTTACACACAACTTTTTATTCCTATAAAGGATAGGCACTTAGGCAGAGAGGCATTATAACCACACACGACTAATTTTTAGTTTAGACTTAAATAAAGAGATGTACTAAGTAGTTTTTAGTCTAGACTCCAGGATGATACTGAGAATTTCAATACCGAAATCCTTAATTTTTGGTTTTACCTAATCCGGGGATCAAACAACCTCAAAAACCGCAACCATATACACTACGGCTGCACCACCGAGGCAGTCAAAATAATTATTAAAATAATTAATAAGGAATAAACAGTGATTGTAAATTTATAATTGGGGTAACATAAACTGTCTTTATAAAGCTATTGTACCTATCCATTGTTATGTAAGTACGAATGCAATGGCTTCTTGCTATTTTATGCTTTACGGTAAAGCAATAAAGTACAATAGGTACTTTATAATTAAATGTCAAGAACTCTAACGGACAAAGTTTCACCTAGCAATATCGTGCTTTGCTTACTCGCAAGCAAAATATGACAATATAGACAGTGTAGTTTCATGTCATTTAAAAACTATATCGAGGTCATAGTAATCGGTTATAGAATCAGAATCAGAATTTATTTTATTTGTCAAAGGTTACAATAATGGTCTTATAATTAATTTAGAGCGCTATGTTTTGTCATCACGACATACAAATAATTTGAAAAATAAAGTTATACAATGTCAGTACTCGTGCCCAGCAGTGGGATGTTTATGGGTTGAAATGATGATGATGATGATACAATGTCAATTAAATTAATGAAATAACAGAACATATAGATAAATAATAGAACATGTCATCTAGCCTTATTAAACAAAAAAAGTGTAAAGGAAAACTTTTTATTTTGTTGGCTAGATTTATCTGACACTGAAAAAGTTTGTAAGACGAGGGGATCAAGAGCATGTTATATGAATTAATTTACACACATTACCACGATTTTAAAATCGACCTACTGAATGAATGACGAGATTATCAGCTACAAGTTAGGTTTGTTGGTTACCTGATTACAAATACCTATGACGTACAATATTAAATTTATCAGATGTAGCTATATAGGTACATAATATCTCACACACGCTCAAGAAATCTACAATAACTAGATATGTAGGTATTTTAACAAATCATAAATTAATTTATTATCTATAACAAAAAAAGTAAAACTATAGTCGATGCTAACTAATAACATTAGGCAAAGAACATCCAACAAACAGCCCGGAGGCAAAAAGGTTAAAATTCCAGAAGCCGAACAACACTAATTTGCGTGATTTATGAATTTCAAATAAGGTTAGAATAAATTTTATGCGTTTTCAAAATTCGAACACAATTCGAACGAAAGGGTTATTTTAAGGGGAACGAATTATAGCTCCAAGGAATAATGCAAGGACTTGAGAGGAAAATATTTTGATTATTCTTTGAATGTATTCAAAACACTTTTAAAAATTTTGCGTGTTTTTACATTCCTGATTTTCATTAAATTCATATAATAGATACGTATAATTATGTAATTGATTCCCTCAACAATGTTTAGAGGAGACCCTTGCCCAACAGTGGGAAGTGTATGCGTTGAAATAATGATGATGATGATATATTATGTATTTAATATAGATAGGTAGGTACTTATTTATATATCTAATAAATAGACAATTCTAGTATAGGTATGGTTTTAACTTTATTTATATAAAGTATAAATCAGGTCTTTATAATATTTGTAGGTACCTAAGATAATTATAATTCCTAAGTAAGTAGGTACCTAAGTACATAAAAAAATAAGTAGCTCTACAAGTCTACACCATAAACGTGGAAATAATCTCTTTAAAAAATCATAAGCCTCTATACTCACTATTCTGTTGCCTACCGTCACTTGTCAGTGTGACATTTACCGTGACGCGATGACGTCACACGCGTGACACGTCACGCATCGCGTGTCTTACTCATTCATTTTTAATCATTCCATTATCGCTAGTTATTGGGGACGAATAAATTGATTCTGTTTGTTTCCTGAGGTTAGTATAAATATTTTCGTTGAATTACAAATTGTGGGTAGGTATTGGTTATTCCCGTGCGCTCCAAATATATTGTTCAAAATTCATTCGCAGTGCTCCAAGGGGTTTTATATTATAATGGTAGATTTTAGATGTTGTATGATATAAATAAATAAATAACAAAACCCCTTGGGAGCGATTTTACAAAATATTAATAACATTTTGGAGCGCTTGGGAGCATAATCGTGGAGTGGGTGGGAATAAGCCATAAAAACATAGAAATAAAGGAATAAATTATTTAATTAGGTATTGTGTTTTAAATCTGCTTAACAAAAAAAAATGTCTTTTCACTCACACTATGTTTGGTTCCATATAATATTAGCGAGTCTATTGACATGAACCGGGTACATTCTACCGTTTTTCATTCGCATTTTGGAAATCGAACCCAAGACAAGCTCGTTGCGCCACCGAGGCAGTTAAATTATAGTAAATCGTGACCTAGCAGCTAGTGGCATGCCTTTGGGCGCATAACGTTCAAAGCGCAAAATGGTAAGCACTGGTAAAATGGTAAAAGAGCAAAATGTTAAAGGAGCAAAATGGTAAAAGCGCACGAAGTTAAAAGAGCAAAATGGTAAAAGCGCAGAATGGTAAAAAAATCAATTGCATCGCTTATTAGCTGCTATGATGATAAATAACTTAATTTTCGTGAATTGTGACTCCCTAATAGAAACAATGTTCATAATGACATCATCTACTAATACGTAACGTATACATTATAATTATCAGAATCAAAAAACGTACTACTAATGAAAGTACATAATTAAATAAAAATAAAATCAAATTGATTTATTTCTATTGTTGCTATTAGGGAGTCACAATTCACCAAAATTAAGTTATTTATATATATAGCAGCTAATAAGCGATGCAACTGATTTTTTTACCATTCTGCGCTTTTACCATTTTGCTCTTTTAACTTTGTGCGCTTTTACCATTTTGCTCCTTTAACATTTTGATCTTTTACCATTTTACCAGTGCTTACCATTTTGCGCTTTGAACGTTATGCGCCCAAAGGGTGGCCCACCTGATGACAACCAACATCAAAAACACCAGAGTCAGAGTCAAGATGTTTTATAACTTCAAAGAGAGAACTTGAAATGCTAATAGCTTAAGAGACAAGGACACCAAATTACCACGGGAGCATCATGTCTCTATTGTTCGTATACAGTAAAAAGAAGTCGCAAAATGAATAAAATAAAAGCACTCGACTCCGCGACTAAATGACCTTCAGATCTCATTCATTATTCAATGAACGACTAACGAATTATTCAGCAGTCTTACACACACAATTGGTGCAGCTACCTCAAGTCACTATCTCTCACGAGCCAAACAATACGCACCCAAAGTCTCACACAAAGCTAGTCCGTTCTCATTTACATAATCAACTAACATCAGCCACATTTGCATCCGAAACGCAACGCGAATTAAATTCAAAATAACAACACAATGCATTCTAAATAAACTCTATTACTATCAGTACAAAGTTCAAAATAATAAAATTAAATGTATTTATATCGTGGCAACGTAGTGGTCTGCGGCTGGCGCATACGAAATTCGAACGTACCGCTTGTCAGCAATTTGTTTTGAAGAGAGAACACTTCTAATTCGCAAAAAGAACGAGCGTTCTATGTTTAAAAGTATCGTCACGCAACCTAGGTTAAGCCGAGTTTACACTGCGGAACGGATTTTATTTAACGAGTATTATTACCTTACATTAGTATTACATTTTTCATACTGTTTATGTAAGACTTTTATGAAATTTTTGCCCAGTAAATCTTACCTATAATAATATTTATCAAAATAACTAGCTATTTGCCATGCTATCGCGTTGGAAAAAAATAGCACGATGCTCATTTAAATACTTATTTATAGCTAAGTAAAATTTTACTGAAATGGATTTCCGCAGTTTATGTAAATAATAGCAATTTACTCATTATTAAACATGTTTTACTTACATTTACTAAGCCCTATCTACTAATACGTATAATTACTATGAAGCTCATTTTGTTCGAAGTAAAATAGTTAAACGAGTACTAAAATTCACGGCACTAATTTGCTTAGGTTATTTTATAGCTCAAGTTTTATGATAAATGTTCAAGTTTCTTGATCAACTGGCAGGGTTAATGTTGGTGTAGTTACTATGGGCAAAATAACCGACATTCAGAAGGACAAATCTAAATAAACCCAAATCCATCCACATATTCTAATTGGTTTCAAGTTTAAATAGCATCACGCCATTTTCCAAAAAGGGTAAGCAGAAATAAAGTAAGTTTACGTTTTACTGAATGTTTTAGTTCTACTAAATAAGACTCATGTAAGTAGGTACTCTTACCTATTTGAATAAAATAAAAATAACAGCATAAACTCACCTTTACGAGTTCCAAATTTGAATTTAAAAAGTTCTAAACGGGGCCTTTCTAGAGCGTTATTTTTTGTGACGCTAATGAGAGTGTGGCTTCTTAGGGAGCCAGTTCAGCCAGTAAGTATTATGAAAACGTTATAGTTGGGTGTATGAAGGTTTATGTCTAATGGAAGATTTGTGAGTTGTTTTAAGGTCCTATTTTTATTTAAGTATTTTACTTATAAGTAGAGAAGGTTTAATATTATCATGTTGAAGTTTATGCTTTAATTAGGTATGAGATTTAGGTATTGGCGTGTCCTAGATATTGATATTACCTACTTAGGTACTTATATTATAAATTATACTTAGTAAGTTATACTACTGGCAAAGTTTGTAGAAAATGAAATCATGGTAAATCAGTTCATAAATATTTCTAAAGTTTTTATATTTTGTAACCTAATCAGAAGAAATTTGCAGAAGAACTGAACACGGACTACTTTGAACATAATAAAACTATTTCTGACCGTTCGCAGTGGTGTAAATTAGGTGAGACCTGTGTTCAGCAGTGGACGTCGTTGGGCTGATATGATGATGATGATGATGATGAAAACTGTTACATAATGCGGTTAGATATTCTCAACAATTAAGTTTTTTTAACATGACACAAACGGAGTACAAAAATATCTAAGCTCCACACGACAGGTCTCATTGTTCTAAAATGTTTGATGGCCAGTACCTACCTACACGCAAACGCCAGCCCCGGGCGTGCGGGCTGCGTATTCAAACATTCGAATCAGACAGACCGAATTTTGAAAATGGAAGCATCGCCCGAGGCGCCATCTTAGCCATATTGCACGCAAAAACGAAATAGGACTGTTATTAGTTATTATGTATTTTTTCTTATAGATCTATAATATAAAATTATAGATTTATTAGAATAACCATTTCACAAGATAGACGTGAAGCTAGGTGTGTTTGATGTGGTTACAACTTCATCAGGTAGGCTTTTCATTAACTAGTATTATTAACATAACAAAGGCTCGTAAAAAAATATTTAAACGAACTACCTAAAAACTTTATTGTATTGCCTCATTGACTTACTTGCTTATGTCAGCCGATGTACCCACCTATACCTAGTACAAAAAAAAAGGTGACTGTGATTTTTGCAGATTATTTGGTTCTTTTTGATCGCCGTATCTAATTTTTTGTTTTAATTGGGCACGTAGGGTACCCATCTCTAATACCTAAATATAAGTACATTAATCTCTAATGTACATATTTATATATCTATTAGGTAGTGCATTGTAGGAATGATGCACCTCTGCTTTGCTTACACCTCCGAAAATTAAAACATCTGTTATTAAAGCTATCTGTTAAGTCGAAATATTTATCAAATTTCTAATAATTAAGATTCCTTCTCAATGTTCCCAAAAGGATTGTGTGAACTTTTTCTCAAGCTTCAGATGCTCTCAAATGCAAATCGGGCTCTACGTGTATTTATTTATTTATTTGTGATCGATGAATGAATCATCATACTGCACCTACAAAAATTCAAAATATTTAGGTACTAATTTAAATTTCAAAAGCTTAATGCCACATTTTCGCCTAGAGCACTGACAGTCTGTGAGAACTTTGTCTCGTGCTTCCAAATTCAAATTAATTTTCGTGATCGACCAATGTTTTGTAAAATTTAAATCACGTAGGTGTTCAAATATTCCAAAATTATTCGTTTGAAAATATTTAAATTATTTAAAATTCGAATATTTAACATGCCACGATATTGTCGCCTGAAGACTGACAAACTGTGTGAACTTTATTTCGTGCTTCGAAATTCAAATAGGTTTCAAAATTCAAATTGGTGATCGACTGCTTACTCGTACCTATATGAACTATTTTTTAATATTAAAAAATACCTAATAAAGTACGTAATATTAAATATTTTTGTGCGTTAGGTAGGTATGCAGTTAAAATGAAAAGGATACCTCATAAATTAATAGGTAGGTTAAGGATGTACTTACACTTAGTAAGTACCTACCTAGCTACGTACCTAGACTGAACATGTAGAGAGCCTTTTCAAGTGTCTCTAAAGATCTAGACAAAAATAGGCCTGCAGACCGTTTATTTAGGTACATACAATGACATGGGTGATTGATAGTGATTAGGTACTTATTAATTGGTATCTACCAATTGTACTAAATTAGGTATTAGGTAGGTACTTATTAGAAGTTTTGTTTAATATTTTATAGTTTGTTGTGTTATGCAATCTCAAGAATTAGGTTTTCATTAAGTTAGTATAATGAGGAGAAGAATTTGAAATTAACTTTCATCTCTTTGTTCTTCAGTAGGTAGGTACATGTCATTGAGGCCCGCAGCGCCAATTTCAAAATTGGAAGATTAGCTACCTGCACTTTACTATAAAACGACTTCAGATTCCCGCACGGAAGGCAACAGGAGCGATCGGATTATTCGTCCAGAAGCTCGTGCCGAGATATCGGAATTGTTCTAAATTCGATTATTAGAGGCACGCTTCTGAACGAACACGCGAGCGAATTATTATAAAAAAGAATGTGAAACAAAAGAATGCCTACCTACGTTTTATTATTCCTTGAGTTCTAAATTAATGTTAAATACCTAATGACATGATTTAGGTGATTCGTTCTTCAGAGAAGTAATCGATTAAAATGGGTAGTATTTCTAGATTTCTATATCACGCAACCTATTTATAATCGACATCAAAATATACCTATTTAATTTAGGTAACGAAGGCCGGTTTAGATTTTGATTTAGTAACCCACCTACTCGTACTTAATTCGAAATTTTTGATTAGGTACTTAGGTAATTCGAAAATTCTACATAGATTAATAAACAAGTGAGGATACACTTTCTAATTTTAATAGAAACCAAGTAGGTACCTACCTAGATACCTACAAACGAAACACAGAGAAATATATACCTACCTTTATGAGAAGAATCTAACAATACTCTAAAATTAAACCTAAGACCCATAAATCACCAACACAACACCTGATTTTCCTTACCAAGAACGTGTCTTACAGCACAAATGTACATATAAAACCTATACCACCTATAAAATCTCCTTGATACACACACTATAAAATACCTACAGAATAAACAGCTTATGTCTAGTTACGACACGGTAATAATCATTAAAACATGTCTCTAATTAGAATCACCGCTTGTTGGACCTCGCTTGCCTATTAAATTCGTTACGCAAAACAAGCTCCGCGAGACATTTCAATAAATTGTAGAGCTGAGGTAATTGGTGAACATTATATCTTTACACCAGTATTGTAACTAGGTATTTTTGTGTATTACCTACCTAGATTCTTAGCTATTTTTAACTAGGTACCTACTTGCCTACTTACATGAAGGACGCGTGAAAATCTCAATCAAAATTACCTATATATTTTAACAAAAATAGTGAAATTTTTATAACTACCTATTGTTAAAAGCTCGATTCACTTCGTGAACCTAAGCATGGTAAGGTACCTACCTATTTATTATGTGTCAAGGAAGATGTCAATATCTACCTACTAGATATTTTTGAGTTAAATGTTTGAGTAAAATGAAATTAGGAAAAGAAAGTGTGAGAATGTAAAAATCGCCTATTTTTATTCTGAATTTTGCATTTAGTCTTAGATGGAAACGATTTATTAAAGTTGTAAACGATTTGAATACTTGTCACAGAACCAATAATAGTACCTACCTAGTTACTTAAATAAAGTACCTAAGTACCTACCTACTTCTATAACTAAAAGACAAGTCTTCACTACTCTTCACATCATAAATAAAAAAATAAAGTTTCATAGAAAATACAATTTAGCCAATTTATTCAAAATAAAAGCGCATCACTAAAACACTTCAAAATTTAAATTCTTTGCACGAAAAATAGAAGTAGCCTACGTCAACATCATCTGTCGCGCTTGCACCCTTTTCTTTTTGTGTTAAGCTATCCCTTTCTTATGCGACATGCGACAAACAGTGACATCTAGTCCACAACCAATGACAAGGCGGAGCGCTACTATTGGACGAAAGTGTCGCATTCTTGAAACAGTTCAGGAAAATTGATTTTAGAATTGTGTAGAGAAAATAGTATCATATAAGTATTACAACGCTTTATCAATGGGTATTAAATACCCATTGATAAAGCGTTGTGCGTGCATAGTGCGAATTGCTTAAAAAACAGCACTGAACAGGTAGCTATATTATTTTAATATCTTTATGATCTAGGTGGGTATAGGTAGGTAGGTACTATAAATATTTTAAGACGTTTATTTAAAAAAAAAAGCTTAATGTAGGAATTGGTTGGTGTCTTGTACCTAATCGTTGGCGAGTTATTTTATTTTTTGTATTATTTTTTAAAGTATAAAAGTTTTATGTAGGTTAGTGAAAAACGTTTGTTACTACCTACTTATGAACCTTCATAAAAAAGCCGAATACCGAATTATACTGGTATACAGGAGGTAGGTACTTAGGTATGTACGTATCGCTGTTTTTCTCTATAAAATAAGCGTAAGTAGTAGTACCTACCTACTCATAAAGAGATTTAAACAAAATTCTATTCGATACATCTACAAATATCTTCAAAGAAAATCTCATGAAAACATTATCATATTAACACAAAATAACTAACGTAGGCGGTCTCGGCTCTACCGTTTAAAAATGTCACCGCCTTCCGCGCTATTGGTCCAAACTGTCACCGCGGCGTGCGACACTTCTGATTGGACAGCCACGCCCTTCTGATTTTGAATAATATGTCAATTTGAAATTTTCGTAACGGTTTTAACGTAATTATCTGTCAATTAAACATTCGAATTTAAAATTTAAAAATTAAATTCATTTTTAATTTTGATCTAATTTGAAAATGGAATGGAATTTAGAATTTTGTTTTAAACCTGTGATTGTGTCTGAATTGTTTTGTTATGAATGAAAAGGTAAAGAGAACGCGTTTTAGGTGAGAATGGCTTTTATAAGAAGAGTGTTTGAGTGTTGTGGCGTGTGGTGGGCTTGCGCGGAACTATTGATTTGAGACAACGATGGTCGACGCCCGTAATGTCCTGAGAGGTGACAAGTGCTTCTTATAGGTACTTGGAGGACCGTCTTTATTATGTGAAATGTATAGAAGTTAATGTAGGTATAAAGAATAAGTTTTATAGTAGTTACTTAAAACATAAAAGAAATAGTAGTTTTTTTATTTTTTGCTTATTTTTATTTTGTTTTAACTTTTGTGTGCTTTGTATTTTTTGTATTTTTAATGTCACTTTTTCTGGGATTAGGTACCTAAATTGTTTTTCTTTCTTTCTTTCTGCCTATTTTCTTTTTCCCCCATATTTCACTTTGCCTCCCTATTTCCTTTCAGTAGACAGTGGCTTGGTTGTGTTTTCGTCAAGCAATAAGAAAGTTTTTTTTTTGTTTTTCTGTCACAAAATTCTCAGTAACAACTAACAACCTAGTGTTTAAATACACTCCCCGTCTATCTTCTAACTAGGTAAACCTATAGGTAATAAGCCTAATACTTTTATTTTACCGTAGAACGTGTCTCTAACATTTCAGAATCATCAAAATTCTACTAGGTACCTAGTATTTCTACATCACCTCTACGTAGCGTCTACATCACCTACTTGTAGCTACCAATTTCCACTTATTCGCCATATCACCACCAATTTCTATTAGGTACCATCAACCCTGAAAGATATCATCGCAATGATCGTGATTACAACCCTACACTGCACTAACAAACCATGTCACTAAAGCTAATTCGACTAATATTCTTAGAACACAAACAAAGGAGATCAGATTTATACCCACAACTTTACAATCCGTTAGCGCGAATACTAAATGTATTAATTTAGAATTGAGCCTACGACGTCCGGGTGGCAGTTTTGGGTTAAATGTTAATGTTTTAAGGGTTGTCACTTTTAGGTGTTGATCGAGTACACACTGGGAAAAGGGATTTAGATATGTAAGGGACGTAAGAAATAGATTAGATTAATTAGTGTCTTTTGTCCGTGTAGTGACGGATTAAGAATAGGTAGGTACATAATGTCACTACCCTGATTCAACCCGTGGGTGTCGTACAAGGCGACTAAGGGAGTAACCTTAAGCAGACAAGAGCACTGCGAGAAAAGGAAAATTCGATACAAAACCCTTTACTAACCCGTCTGCGTGGTATAGTAGGCTAAATTCCCTCCAAAACGTTTGGAGGAGACCCGTGCCCACAAGTTGGACGTTTATGGGTGTAATGATATGTGTCTTAACTTTGTTCTAACTAATATTACCTATAGTACATGCGAATGTAAGTTTGTTTGGCTTTCATGCCAATCTTAAAGAAATCTCACATACCTAGGCATAGTCTAGAAGGACGTACCTTCTATAGTTACCGACATACCACGCATCCGAAGTTACGAGTGGCACCAGCTTCCACTCGTATATACATCTCACTCGTATATATATAATCAAATAAATTAGGTAGGTATCATTTAATTTTAGATCGATACCAATAATAACAATAATCTACATTCACACAGCGCCATCTAGTCCCAAATTAAGCAATTGTATCTGCTTGTGTTATGGGTACTAAACAACTGATATACCTACTAGGTAGTAATTTTTTTTTTTTTGTTAGATAAATTACCTACACCCAGACACAGAACAAACCTTTATGCTCATCACACAAAGATTTGTCCTGGGTGGGGATCGAACCCACGACCACCGGCGGGCGTAGCAGTCAGGGTCACTAACCACTAGACCAACAGGTCCACCAATAATTTTATAGGCACTTTATCTCTCAATTTCTAAATAGGTACCAAATTTCATATAGGTACCTAACAATTACCCCATAACCCGTCATCTAACTACCTATAAAAATACACGGTTTCAAACATAAAGAGTTATCCCATAAAAGCTAGACGAAGACCAATTAGTGTTCGAACTTTAAAACAAAATAATAGCATATAAAAAAAAATATCGTTCATTAACAGCTTAGACTTTCAAAAATGGAATCGATCGAGAAAGTTCTGAGTGCTAGTTAGGGATCCGGAGTTTTTGAACAGAGTCGTAAAAGTACTGAATTTTTATTTGGAATTCGTTCTGCAGTCTCGTTGTCGAATTGAAAACTGATTTTCTGTTGTTTTTGTGAGCGTAGGTATACCTAAACTAGTTAATTGTTAAAGTGAGTAATGAAGCATACTTTTGAGACAGATTATTTGAACCGATTAGGTACACAATGTCTAAGTAAGTAGGTACCTACATCAGTTGTTTACGAAGAAAAATTATGACTCGTATTTTCGTCCCTACTATCTATCCACTTACCTAACGAATTAAATTACCAATCTTTAATTAACAAAGAGACGTCAATTAAATAACATCAGCCGTTACAGTTCAACGCTCAAAGAAGTGCTTCATGTCTTGTGGTTAGACATAAAAATCTCTTATCTATGTCCTACCTTGTTTAATACTGGCACAAAAAACAAATATTATCTAAACCCCACTTCACTTAATAAAAGTGAAGGAAATTTATAAAAAAAAAACACCAACAAATAAAAAGGGCAAGTAGTGATGTTACGCAAACAGGGTTGTGCAACATAAAACTTTATGTGGGGTCGTAAAGTCCCGAGGTGATATCAACAGGTAAGCGTTTTAGGGTTATTGCACATTTTTTACTACAATGTGCTATGTAACTTTTAGAATAAATGTATTGGGGTTAATTGCTACGTGGATACTTGCTACTGACGCTAATTAACAATATTCGAAGAAAGATACCAAATTTTATAAATTATATCTCCAGGCAAATCAAATTATCGCGGCTTTTGTCAGATAATCCTCTTGTTGGTACAGTCAAAAACACATCCACAACTTCAAGAGAGATTCCCGAGTAATGGGTTGTGTTTTATTTTTTTGGATAATGCCCACGGCCTCTTTCTACCATCGCACCGCTCGCCATCGACAGGGACTTATTGGTCACAAGTTCACAACATTAAACCTTAATGGGATCACAATGCGTGGTTCAGAGGAATTTTCTCCCGAAATCTCTGAGGATGTGGAATGAATTCACTAACGAGGTATAGTTTTTAAAATTGTTTTTATTTAACATATTAATATTATAATTTTCGGGATATTTATTTGTATTATTGAGTTTACGATATTTCGGCGCTATCACGGAAGAACATAATGCTGTTGTATATTTTTTTAGAATACTATCTCTTTACTAATATTAGAGAGAGATATTTGAAAATAGAATGACATATTATAGAGAAAACATGTCAAAAGATGATATCTTTATTACGCGACAATAGCCCTCGAGACGTTGTCACCCATCTGTCACTTAGAAATAAAAAATAAACGCATAGGTATATTATGGCAAACAATGAAAACAGGACAATTTACCCTGCCTTTGTATGGCAACATCAAAGAACTTCCTACGCTCAAATAAAATGTTTTCACTACTTGTATTTACCCCATATACGTAGGTACGTATGTATGTACGTAGGTACACTTAGACAAGTACTTTTTGTACGGTAATGTTCATCGTGTGAGTGCCTTTGCCGTTAAACAGTTTACTGCGCTCGCTAAATTTTTATATCTACCCTCAGTTTTACATGTAGGTGTATGTAAATTATAATACTTGTAATGTAGGTTTTTAAGTTAATTTTGAGTGTCATTAATTTATTGTGGAAGTATAAATATATCTTTACTGTGTACACAGACACAATAACATATAGTCGCTAGCTAGTCTTGGAAGGTTGCTAGTTAGGTCTGTATACTGTCTACTACTAGACACACAGACAGCAGATTAGCTAGCAACCTTTCTAAATATTTTCATTTCTACTTATATTGAAATTTATCATAAAAATGATGCCGCGCACGCCGGTCACTTATCTATTCGGACATCATCGCATACATACCTATATTTAATGTCCCACAGCTGGGCACGGGTCTCATCTTAATATTTTGGAGAGAATTTCGCCTACTATACCACGCTGGCAAGACGGGTTGGTATTGGGTTTTGTATCGAATTTTCCTTTTGTCGCAGTGATCTTGTCTGCATAAGATTACTTCCTTAGTATTAAGTATTCTTAATCCTTCACTATACTCATCACGATACGATATTCATCGAAATTTGTTCCATAGACCTACTGAGAGTTATTGTCAATTGTCGCACATCTCTGCACACCTCTTGAGTACAGGACGTGATGTTATGTTAATACTTTATACAGTACCTACCATCAAAGCTGATTTCAAAGTCACTCCACCTCTGAGTACAACCCCCTCCCGTTTATCACATCCCTTATTTGCATTCCATTTCATTTGGGTACCGAATACCCCGGACACTTTTATACCCTTTTTACTGTCGTTTTATTTTTATTATCCTTCCAAGGGCCAAGGGTCAAATAGTTTTTTTAGCTTTACGAGTAGCCTGAAGTGTATTTAGATTTTGGGGTAACTTTGCCCAATTCTACGATTGAAGGGTTTATCTCAGGGCTGAATTTGAATTATTGGAATTGTTTTACGGCTTTGTGAAGTAATGTATACATACACGTTGTTTTGTATCTACTTATGGTAATTTTTTCGCGTTCAAATTTTATAAGTATTGGATAGAGGTACAGAGGCTAGCCAGCGTGGTATAGTAGACTAAATTCCTTCCACATTCTTTGGAGTAGACCCGTGCCCAGCAGTGTTTATGGGTTGATATATATCTAGGGGTACAAAAAATTGGTATCTAATGAGTAATTCATTTATAACATAGTAACTTTTTTTATCCGTCTAGTGACGGATTAAGAATAAGAAAGAAAGAAAAGAAAGAAAATACATTTATTCACCACATTTGTGTGACACAAGTAGGGATAAGAATAAAAAATAAATAATACACAGAAAAAAAAAACAACGCCAAAAATGAAAAAAAAAAAAAAAAAACCAATTGCACCTACTGCATGTCACACCTGCGGGAATCTGGACTCTGCTCAGCATAATGCTGTGGCACCAGCAACTAACTGCTGCTGGACATTCAACAGCGCTAATTTTCAGCAGAGCCCCAGGGACAGGATGACGAGTCAACGACCCGTGTGTCGTGTGTGTGTGTTAGTGTATGCTATATAAATACAAATTAATAAACAATACACATATAAAATAATGAAAATTAAAATGATACAAAAAATACATAATGTCACTACCCCATCTCAACCCGTGGGTGTCGTAAAGGGCGACTAAGGGAGTAACCTTAAGCAGACAAGAATACTGCGAGAAAAGGAAAATTCGAAACAAACCCCATACCAACCCGCCTGGCCAGCGTGGTATGGTAGGCTAAATTCTCTCCATCTTCTCTGGAGAAGATGCGTGCCCAGCAGTGGGTTGTTTAAATGTGGGATGTGTATAATTTGAAATGATGATGATGAACTTTTTATAATTATGTAAATAATGATTAATAAATAGACTTACTATTAATTTTCACAACATACTATATTTGCCGTAAAAAAAAAAATTAAATAAAACACTGATGTTGATTGTTGTAAAATAGTAATATAGGTAACTTTATTTCTTTGATTTTTAGTTAGTTTTTACAGTTTTCTATTGTATATATTTTCCATCGCACGGATTCGTTAATAGTATGACATCTTTTGTTCCGGACCAAAATACTAAACAACAGTTCCAATCAGATTTTTGTTGAACAAGGGAGAGAGCTTTTACAAGTCATTCAAGCAATATTTGTCAGTGACGGGACAGGCGTTAACATGTGTTTGGCACTGTAACGACAAGTCTGCGGTTGTGGAAAACAATTACTTCTCCTGGGGGATGTGAAGACTGTTATTTATTGATATTTGCTTACTGGGTTTACTGGGTAAGTGCTAGAAATATAACCGCAAATAATAATTAGATTGGTAGGTAATTAATTGTTGTCAATTGTAATAAAAACAATATTAGGTACAGTGAATGCTGATTAATTTGTCCGGATAGGTATGTGAGAATTAATCCGTGTAGTGATGGATTAAGAATACATAATGTGACTACCCCATCTCAACCCGTGGGTGTCGTAAAAGGTGACTAAGGGAATAACCATGCAGACAAGAACATTGTAAGAAAAAGTAAATTACATAATTATAATTATACCTAATTAAATTCGAAACAAATCATATAGGTACCAATCTGTCTCTTCCCTCACATTTTCACACAAATTCCCTCCACATTCTTTGGAGGAGACCCGTGCCCAGCAGAGACGTTACATAACATCCATCCATACATCCATTTACATCATCCAGCCAGCCTAAATTTGACATTTATAATATTATTGTAAGGTATTACAATCTAAAATGAACTCTACATTACGATAAATCTAATTAAACAAATAATTATTACGACTGCTGCATATACCTATTAAGACAAGCTAATATAATACGGTTCAAGTTCCCGTAGCAATGAAAAGCTAATCCAAAACCGCAGCTCTTAATTCGTCCGTCTGCCTGTGCTTATTGCTGGTTAATAGAACATATCATATCCCGCTGTGCTACTCAAATTCAAACTGTTAAAGACGATACACATACGTTCGCTATGGAGAGAATTGGATAATTTCTTCAAATCACTCCATTTACTACTGATTAATTTCGTTGCGGGTTCCAAGACAGTAGGTTAGGACTTCCGAGTGTCCAAACTCGGTGTTCGCAAGTGTTATCACTGATAATCCTGGCTTACAGAAGTTCCAGTAGTGGGCATGAGGGTGGGATTGTCCCGTATACGTTCGTTAAAGAAAATGCACAAAGTCGCGAAGAAGTATGATTGTGCCTTTTAAATAAAACAGCGTTGGAGGTCAAATCGATTAACATTACAGGTATAATGAAGCCTGCTCCTTAAGACAGCTTAATTTATTCTAGAGCAATGTTACAGCGAATTTCGCTATCATCTGTCTCTTTCATTGCTTTATACAAACTCGTATCAGATTATTCTATTCGTGTTACTGTCACACATGATAGATAAATGACGTCAAATTTTTATGAAGACGTTCGTAATTTAAATTTTATGGAGATGTTCGTGATTTAAAATTTTAATGAAATGGATACAGGTTGTCTATTTTATCTACACTCTATCATGCGATGGTGGCTGAATGGAAAAGGGACTAGCATGCACAATATGCAGTCCGAGTTCGATTCTGACAGGCAGTATCACTAACTTTTATGTAACAAAAGTTATGTATGTCTGCCATTAATAACAGGTTTATTTTTCACTGATACTCAAATAAGTAGGTACAGAAGTCCTTAACTAGGTAGGTACAAATCACGACTAAATTTAGAATTCTTTGCATCTAACTTCGCACTGCACTTAAAATAATTTCAAGCATCATTTAAACCAATGTCGGGGATAAAGAGACCGTCAGTTGATCACAGTGTTGCCATCTGGGGACTGTAAAAATGACTATTTAAATATTCTTTCATCTGATTTTTTTATTAATGTAGGTATTTAATAGAATTTTAGTTTAATATTTTTTACGCATTTTTAATTTTAATTATAGTTTTCATTTTAAACATATTAATAAAATTTATCAGTAGATATGAAACAAGTTATTTTTAGCATAGGCATTCGGTCTAAATTGTTAAGTACTTTACTAACGTTTGACTGAAAAGTAAGTGAGCGTACCTACGCAAGCTTTTCGATAATCTGTTTTCTTTTTCTGATATTTTTTTTTACTAAATCTAATTGCCGCAATTTTAGAGTTGCAACACCGATCAGTACTCGTAAGTCACCGCGCTTCCATAAACAATGCCATTAACGCGAGCGTTACGCGGCGGATTTTAAATTTGGAACGCGCGCCGCCATTCGTCATGTCGCCGCCGCGCCAGCGACACGCTGCCGCCGCTGACTTCGATTTTAGACTTGAATAATCTTGATACTTTCGCAAACTGTATAATTATAGTACCTACAGTTGATAGACTAGAAAATAACTTAGTGCTCAACAAAATACTAATAGGTATAGAATTCCTACTAGCATTCGCGTGTGGTTTCGCTTCCTTGGATCTTTGTTTGGTCACTACTCAGCTGCTATTAGTCGTAGCACTCGTAGCGCGTAACCTATGGGTTAGACGTAGCTTCTTATACTTTTGTGTAAGTAAATCTTACATATTATAATTCCCACCTTTATGACATTTTTATGTATTCTAATAACGCTAAAGGTCCACCAAACCGAATCTATTACCTCTACTGAGAATTCTGTACAACGTAATACGAGTGGGTACTTACATAGTAAAACGAAACTAGTTACAAATACAATTTGATAAAAATTTAAATAAAAAAATGCATCACATTACATAAGTATCAAAACAGCATAATCGCAGTATATTCCTTCGTGACTAATGACGTCATGTGTCCCGCGCAGCGATCGCAACGGCAAATGACTCGCGATGAATTTAAAATTCGAACTTTGCTAACGAGGGAGGCGGCATAGCGGCATGTTGTGGATTTGTGAGTTATAGTCGTTATGTCGCCCGGAACAAAGTACAATTATTAAACGTGTTCCTTGTTCCATGTCCCGCCTGTTATTGGAACAAATGTGCCGCAGGTGGAGGCTTTATATTGCTAAAACAGAAATAATGTAAAAGTAATTTGATATTTATTGTTGTATTTTTAATAAGAGTTCTTTCAGAAAACAGAAAGTGCGACAAAACTGGCGCATAAACGACTGTATCTTTTGATTGCGTTTTACTGTTTTTTTCAGTTATGCAAAGGATTGCAGACTTGAATTTTTGATATTAATTACAGCTGGATACCACCACGTTTTAATTCCGTGTAGTGCCGGATTAAGAATACATAATGACACTACCCCATCTCAACCCGTGGGTGTCGTAAAAGGCGACTAAGGGAGTAACCTTATGCAGACAAGAGCACTGTCAGAAAAGGAAAATTCGAAACAAACCCTATACCAACCCGTCTGGCCAGCGTGGTATAGTAGGCTAAAGTCCTTCCAAAATGTTTGGAGGAGACCCGTGCCCAGCAGTGGGACATGTATGGGTTGAAATGATGATGATGATGACCACCACGATTTCCTGAAAAAATGGTTTCTTGACAGATGGATAACTGAGTGATCCTATAAGGGTTCCGTTTTTTTCCTTTTAAGGTAGTAGGTAAACCCTAAAAATAAAATATATAAACTGTTAGGTACGTAAAATAAACCTTTACATTGATTTAGCGTAACCTATAGTTTTTATTTAAACTCTTATAATGCTAATCACAATGAATATCAATATAAAATAACTAAGAAAATTAAAAGAACACTCTCCAGACACCGAATAACCAAACTCGATATAAAATAAACGAACAGTAAAATCCACCGCATTTCCCGCCAACTAAGCAGCCATCTTCCCAAACATGCGCTGGCACAGGTTAAAAATACACGAAGTCTACGCGGGTGGCCGGAGAGATCAATTATTGTCTATTAACACTATAGCCAGGAAGTTTGTATGTACAGTATTAGTTGACTATGTCGCATTGTTTATGGTTGAATCTTTTCGTAAATGTGTTTTTTTTTTAATAATTAATGTAAACTACATGCATTCTTGTGTGTATTAGACTGGCAAACGTAGTGTAGGATGGTCTTATAAAACATTTAGCACATTTTCCTCATCTCTATCTTACCAAGTCGACAGCTGGATTTAGGCCTCCCCTCTTTTCCATAACAGATACTAGGAGCGATGTTGCGCGATAAGCGATGGTGGCTGAATGGATAAGGGGCAGGCATGAAAATCACGAGGTCCGAGTTCGATCCCGACCGGCAGTACCAATGTGGATTCCAGTTTGTGGAATTTATATGTACTAATCAAGTAACTTACCATCTGCTAACGGAGTAGGAAAACATCGTGAGGAAACCCACATACCCAAGAAGAAATTCTATGAGTATATCTCATCCACCAACCCGCACTAGGCCAGCGTGAGTGGATTATGGCCTAAACCGCTCTCTAGATATAGGAGAGGAGACCTGAGCCCAGCAGTGGGACTACAAGCGATGGACGCTAATACACAGACACAATACATGTAGGTAAGTACTTACTAATTATAATACTCATTCAAAGTATGACAACATAAAGAATTCCAATCTCGAAAATGTTGTTAATACGGTCTCTATATTCGACACTTGGCTAATTAATCTTAATAACACTAAAAACCATTATATGTGGAGCTCTATATACGACTACTATTACAAAGCAATGATTAAATGACAGGGCTCTTTTGATTCAGGTTGTTGTGTGTCACGCATTGAGTCAGGCCAGTCTCTGGCCCGAATTTGGCATTGCCACGCTAATGACACTCATTTCCCGCCAATCAAGTTAGCACCTGGCATTTACTGAACACATTATTCTTGATAAGTTTGGTAAATAGACGTAGTACCTATATGATACCACCAAAATCCCCTATATAGAATAATAATGAAATATAGATTTTTTATCACACAGAAAATTTTATCATTCAGTAGAAAAATTTTTAATAATGGGTTTTTCTATCATGAAATTCCATTATTAACATTTTCCCGGAGTTTTGTAAACAACTGCCTCGGTGGCGCAGCGGGAAGTGTATACGACTGCTGTGCAAGAGGTCCCGGGTTCGATTCCCGGGTCGGGTGAAAATGGTATTGGGATTTTCTATCATGAAATTCCAGTATTAAGATTTTCCCGGAGTTTGGTAAAACAAATGTTCCCGGTTGATGACAATAGGCTCGCACCCTATTTCATGGGACTGGATGCTATGTTCAGAAGAAAATATACATAAAATCCTTTGCGACTTCATTCTTTGTTTTTGTAAGTAAGTATATAAATATATCATTCATAGAAAAACACCCAAACTCCAAAACAATTATAATTTACAGATCATGCATACATTTATTTTCTTCTGACCCTGTGATCAATACCTCTGAAATCGCAACCTACCGCAGGTCAGTCAGTCAGTATCCATATTAAGGCCCTCTCTCAAAAAATGATGAAAAAAGAAGTGCACTAAAATCCAAATCAAATCAAATCGTTTATTGCAAATATAGGTATAAACAGGTGTTTACATTTATATTTGTTACTAAACAAATATTTGGTGCAGCTGCATTCTGCTATTAAGCATGCAATAAATTAGGGACACATAAAAGTATTTTAACTAAGAATTATAATATAATGTCAAACAAAGAAACTTAAATACCTATATCAAATACAATGTCATTATTAATAGTAATAATAGTAGTAAAATGAGTGTGTAAAGGCATTTAAACTGCAAAAAAATTCATTATTAATCTATATAAAGTGTTTTACTTAAATCTGGTTTTGTCAGAATTTATATAATTCTACTTACTTAATATTATTATGTTATTTCGACTGGCCTGTTGGTCTAGTGGTTAGTGACCCTGATTGCTAAGCCGGAGGTCGTGGGTTCGATCCCCACCCAGGACAAATCTTTGTGTGATGAGCATAAAGGTTTGTTCTGTGTCTGGGTGTAATTTATCTATAATATGTATGTATTTAGAAAAAAAAAAAAAAAATATTTATGTAGTATATCAGTTGTTTAGTACCCATAGCACAAGCAAATATAATTGCTTACTTTGGGACTAGATGACGCTGTGTGAATGTAGTAGAATTTTTTTTTTTAATTTTTTTTTTTTTTTTTTTTTTAATTTTGCATACCGTAATATAATAAAAAAAGCGATGGTGGCTGAATGGATAAGAAACCGGTGTGCAAATCACGCGGTGCGAGTTCGATCCCGACCAGCAGTACCAATGTGGATTCCACTTTGTGGAATTTATATGTACTAGTCAAGTGACTTACCATCTGCTAACGGTGAAGTAAAACATCGTGAGGAAACCCACATACCCTAGAAGAAATTCTATGAGTAAGTCTGATCCACCAACCCGCACTAGGCCAGCGTGAGTGGATTATGGCCTAAACCCTCTCAGCTCTCTAGTTAGAGGAGAGGAGACCCGAGCCCAACAGTGGGACTTAATGGGTTGCTGATTAATATAATGCGGTAAAATATGATGTACTATTTACAAATACAAGAGCCTGTAACCATGTTTTTAGCAAAATAAATATTCTTTATTCTTTACACATAACACACTATATAATACTAATAATATCCTCATTAAGCTTGAGATTCAAAACACAATAATTATCTGGTACCAGATAATCTTCTAACAAAAAAGCTGCAATTTAAAATGTTAAGTGTCACTTAAGTGCCGGAATTGTATGAATAATGATGTTTGTGCGTGCTCCGTATAGGGAAATGATTAGAAGATAGGTGCAGTGTCAGTAATGATTGTGTCACGAGACGTATCATTAAATAATACTGTTGTAAAGGCGAAGTATAATGGCTAGTTGACCGTGGGGTGGCTATTACTTCTTTTCTGTATATAATTCTAACATAACATAGCATCACCCTTTTTCCCCGAAGGGATAGGCAGAGGTGTTTCACACCCATATTTCGCCAGCTATGTTTGGTCCCATGAAATAGGGGGCGAGCCTATTGTCATCAACCGGGAACATTTGTTTATCAAACTCCGGGAAAAACTGGAATTTCATGATAGAAAAGCCCAATACAATTTTCACCCGACCCAGGAATCGAACCCGGGACCTCTTGCACAGCAGTCGTATACACTATCCGCTGCGCCACCGAGGCAGTTATATAATTCGCCTATTAATCTACATCACGTATTATATTTAAGAAATATGAAATACCTTATTTACGGTCGCCGGTGTAATTCGATCGAAACGTCGGGCAAATAGGTATTTCATATTCCTTAAATATAATACGTCACGTTGACCCGTGTTATAATAATTTAATATGTGTACAAGTCGCGTAAGTTTAAAATATTTTATAATTCTTCTATCACATATGGTGTGGTGTACATGTCATGAAGTTAATCTAAACGGCTGGATCAATTTTATGCCTTTTAAGTATGTTTAACGAATTGAAAAAATATTTTAGTGTGCGATAGCCCATTTATTGACAAAGGTTATAACATAAGGGTAGAATCAATAGAAGATTATACTTATTATATAAATATAATATAACTAGCGGACCCGACAGACGTTGTCCTGCATGATACCTATACCAATTGATTGATTTTTTTTTTTAATCTTCTTGAACACATACACAAAAATTCTTTCAAATCGGTTCAGCCGTTAAGGAGGAGTTCACTGTCAACACACGTACAGAAGAATTATATATATAAAGATATAAGTAAATTTTAATCTCTAAAAGTTTCCTTCTCAATGTGCCTTAAACTAGTATAATTGCAATCTGTTCACAAGAACAACAATATCTCAAATGAGGGCTGTCAACAATGATTGATACAACTCGTATTTATAAATACTTTTTTATTATATTTGTCAAAACCAAACGCTGTTCTAGGAAGTTCTAAAGGCGAAATGTCAAGGACAACATTATAAATTAAATTTAATCTAACAGTGTCTCGCCTTTTCACATATCACCAGCGAAGTAAGGTCCATAAGTCAATGTAAAAAGGCAAGCGTATTTGCAACCTCCAGACTTTATAGTTTATTACATTAGATTAAATTGATTACTATATTAAATTGATATAAGCGATGGTGGCTGAATGCATAAGGGACCGGCGTGCAAATAACGCGGTCCGAGTTCGATCCCGACCGGTAGTACCAATGTGGATTCCACTTTGTGGAATTTATATGTACTAGTCAAGTGACTTACCATCTGCTAACGGTGAAGGAAAACATTGTGAGGAAACCCACATACCCTAGAAGAAATTCTATGAGTAAATGAGTATGTCTGATCCACAAACCCGCATTAGGCCAGCGTGGGTGGATTATGGCCTAAACCCTCTCAGCTCTCTAGTTAGAGGGGAGGAGACCCGAGCCCAGCAGTGGGACTTAATGGGTTGCTGATGAAATTAATTAGGTACTTGTTAAACTCTTTTCCTAATATAAACATTAATTTGATAGAATATACCTAGCATAATGAAACAACAAAAGGTTATCAATTCTTAAACGAGCCTGGGTATATGATAGTAAATATACAATTCTGTGCCGCCTTTACATAAAAATATAAATTTGCAAAGCTTTTGAGCCTGACAGTACTTTATCTGCTACCCTTTATGATAAGTACAACATAAAAGTCTGTTACTTATTTTAATTCCTTTTTGATTAAAATAGCGTGGAGTACTTTGAGAACATCTTAATATTTTCATGGAGTAGAATGAAACCTAATTTAAAATATATAATTATTCATGGAGTAGTTTGAGAATCATTTTTGGAGTACTTTGGGAATAACCCCTTCCAACGGACAACCACCGGTAACCTTACCCAAAAAAATAAAAGCCAAAAATACATCACTATAGCTGAAGTTGAGTGAGGTCTATTCCATATATCTATGTCCAGCAGTGGACGTCATTGGGCTAATATGATGATGATGATGATTCGATTCCGGGAAAATGAAAATGAAAATATATATTTCATAATTAAACGTGTAGTGGCGGATTAAAAATACATAATGTCACTAACCCACCCCATCTCAACCCGTGGGTGTCGTAAAAGGCGACTAAGGGATGCAGATAAGGGCACTACAAGAAAAGGAAAATTGGTAACAATACATATACCAATCTGTCTGACCAGCGTGGTATAGTAGGCCAAGTTCCCTCCACATTCTTTGGAAGAAACCCGTACCTGGAAGCGTGACGTTCGAAATTTCAGCAAATCTTCGGGTTTTTCTATATCTTTTTACCGGGGTGAGAGTCAGCATTTAGAAAGTGGAGCTATTTAATAACAGGTGGCACAAGATGGCGAAAATACTTATAGGTAATATACGAAACATATTATAGACCTTGACAAGTTATCATTAAACACTAAAGATACATCGTAACTGTGACGTTCTTTTTTCAAAAGCGAATGTTCAACGTTCCCGCCCTCGAACGTGATTGGCTGATAGCCGGAACGACCGTACGTGTCGATGCGTATGCGCTGATAAACCGACGACGAACGATTTAACTTAACGAGCTTATTCTTTGCAGTATTATGGAGAAATATATATTTTTTTATATCACGATGATGGCACACGAGTTTACAGCCCGTCCAATGGTAAACGGTTACCGTAGCCTGCCACCCTTTTCCTTACCACTGAGCTCTGTACACCAGCATTCACTAATAGGAACACAAGACTACCGAGGCAATGTTATCATTGCTGATGCCCTAAATCAGCAAACCTTCGGAAGACTTCAGAAAAGATGGCGAGATGAGTTGGACAAATACTGCCAAGACTAGTTTGAATTGGCTCTGTATTAAAGAGTATGAAAGGTCTTTACCCAGCAGTGTAATGACGTTGGCTCACTGTAACTTAATACTTTAAACCCTAGATATATTTATTAAATGAGAGCGAGATAGGGCCCCAGTGACGTGCCCTGTGGCATACCGAAATCGCATCGTTTATTAATTCTTATAAAATTATGTAAATATTTATTCAGTACAACATTTACAATATAAACTAAATTATATATAGCTAAACCTAAAGTATTTACAAAAGATCTTATAGTAATCTAAACATTCACAGGATCTTCGGATATTAGTATCAAATCTCAATCATACAATGAACACTTTATATAGGTACTTATCGTTAACTTAAAAGTAACTAAAATATACAATAATCCATTATTATTTTATTTTTCACAGGCGATGCCAGCCCATGATAACAAGTCATGTGTTGTGTTAACGGAAACAAACTTAACAGTAACAATAAATAAATAAAATAACATGTAGTTAATATCACCGATGCCTCGGTACAATTCGTAGATATATCGTTTCTGCAGGGGTGAGCAATAGTTTCATGGCGTCGTATTTGATGCTACTGACTGTGTTTTCTGTAGTCTCCACTCTGAACTTTGAAAGGAACTTCGCTACGCAAATCCCGAATTGAATTTGAGCGAGTCTGGAACCTTAAAAAAGAGAATTTGTTAGATTATAAAAAAGAACATATTAATATCTTAGAGAATATGAAACTATTGTAGATTAATAAGTAATTTACAAGAAACCACAGATCAATTTTAGCTACATCGCTGATCTGACATAGTAGTAGGCCCGTGTGTAGACGTCTACAGTGTAGCATGTCGAAGTACCGACAGTTCTAGAACTCTAAATATAAATGTACAAAGTGAGGGTAGTAGCAGAAACCAACACGCATCAAGGACGACGCTCAAGTTAGCCCGTGACCACGATCGGTGTAATTCGATCGAAACGTCGGGCAAATAAATATGGTATTTAATATTCCATAAGTATAACATGTGACGTAGACCCGTTGCATAGTAATTTAATAAGAGAACAAGATTGGTTAAAAACTATTAAAAAATAATAATAAACTCACCAAGACAACTTCTTTTTCCAGCTCCAAATGATAAAAATGCACAAGGGTGACTACTCTTAACATTTTCTGGTGAAAACCGCTCTGGATCAAATTTTTCAGGATCAGGATAGTACCTTTCATCGTGTTGGATTGAATATGGAGAAATTACAATGTCTGATCCTTTTTCTATAATTAAATCTGTTCCATCTATTTTGATGGTTTGGTTACAACGTCTTTGTACTGCATTTGTTAATGGATGCATACGCAACGTTTCTTCAAAAACCATTTCCAGGTATTTCATATCTTTTAATATCTCATAAGTAAATTTAGCATCATTTTTCTCAATAGCTTCATCTATTTCTTTTATTAAATTGTCTTGTACTTCAGGATTACAAGCTAAATGGTACATTGCATAAGTCAAAGATAAGGTAGAATTTCCGTATCCAGCTAAAAAAGTTATCCATATTTGCGAAGCTAATAAAGAATCGGTTATTTCTAGAAACGGTTTATTTTCATTATTTATTAGTTTACCGGTGTATATATTTCCTTCTTTTTTCATACTTCTAAGAATATCCATAAAAAAATTTATGTCATTATTAACATTTGATTCTTTTAAGCCAGCTTTGAGAACTTGGTGGCAAAATTCTATTGCTTGTTTCGGGAAAATCGACCGATTTAATGTTTTAACAGCTCCGGGAAATACCATATCTAACTCACGATCATAAGTTGCCACAAATCCACTGTTATCCATATCACGAAACAGTTTATTGACATCGTCATTATATATATCGACATCTAAACCGTAGATCACACACATAGTTGAATCAATACCATACTTCACAACTAGTTTGTATATATCTTGCTCTGATTCTTTCATAGTAACATTTTCAACATAATCTGTAAACTTATCACTGCGTTTCTCTAATATATTAGATATATTTTTAAGCTTGCTGGTCGTGAATATTGAAGTGAATCGTTTCCTCAAAAATCTCCACGTGTCTAGGTCAGAATGGAAAATATTTTCTGTCAAACCTTCCTTACTGAAATAATTGCCTCTGTCAGGGAAAGCTTCAAAATCCTTGATCAGAATTTGTTTCACTACATCTAAGTCACGTATGAGCAGACATGGAGACATCAATCTGTAGAAGCCGACAACTTTTTCTTTCGGAAATTGTTTATAAAGATCACTGTATAGCAAGCCTATGTGTTGTTTTCTTAAAGCAACATCTTTATAATTTCCAAAAAACGGTATAGGTTTAGGTCCATTCACATTTTTGCTACTCCAGTAGCGGAACGTTCTAGTAATATAATAGTAAACTAAAAACGTTACTAACGCAAACACTGATAAATATTGATACATATTGCCAGTTTGTCTCACTCCCGACAAATGAATGAAAACGACTAAATATTTGGTTTCTATTTTATACCTTAATTAAGAAAATATCTTAAAGATAATCACTAAGATAATGTTACATACGCTGCGCCGCATCGTTATCCATCACTAAAATATTTTAAAACTACGATAAGAGTGTTTTTAATTCAAAATTTGTCATAACAATTACTAGTAATGTATTACAAAATCGCAAATATTTAGATAATTGTGATTATTTCAAATGTGGTTGTTTACTGTGGGCGCCTTGATATTGAAAATGACTTGCGTGCGTAAATGCTTGCGATCAATATCTGAGCCAGATAAAATTGTATTCTTACGTGTCTCAATGCTTAGTATCTTTCTATCTAAGAAAGACTTCATCATCATCACATCAGACTAAATACGTCCACTGCTGGACATAGGCTTTTAGAGATTTTCAATAGGACCTGTTGAATGTAGCTTGCATCCAAGTGATCGTCTGGTTAAAATCAGATCATCTGTCTACCTTGTGGGTCTACGTCCTACGATGCGCTATCCAGTACTTGATCTCTACTGTAGATCTTTTAGGCCTCATCGACCATCAATTCTGAGTGATACGTGCCCAGCCCATTGTCACAAGAGGATAATTATTTTATTATATTATGCCACAATACAAGTGGATTTAATTTCTTGTGTGTGCCTAGAGATGCGCATACATAGTATTGCATGCCTAACATAACTGTATCATCATCATTTTAACGCATAAACGTCCCACTGCTGGGCACGTGTCTTCTCCAAAGATTTTGAAGGGAATTTGACCTACTATATCAAGCTGGCTGGGTTGGTATAGGGTTTTGTTTCGAATTTTCCGTTTCTCGCAGTGCTCTTGTTTGCTTCAAATTAGGTCCCTTAGTCGCCTTTTACGGCACCCTCGTGTTGAAATGCGATAGTGACATTATGTATTCTAAATCCGTCACTACACAGACAGATCTTATGTATGTTAATAGAATATTGCATGCAATTTTAACTGAATAGTTGCAATTTTCATGCTAGCTCAATCTATCTTCCTATGTTTTTAATTTGGTGGCTTAATTATCGCATTTATTACATTACATATATTAATTACTTATTCAACACCACATTTACACTGATGGACAATATTCTCTCCACCTCATACAAGAGACACTTAGGTACATTTATTTACCTTTATCAAAATTCTAAGATAAATTCCGACACTACTATCCACCTATCTTTAGACACAGCAAATTACAATCAAATCGAACGCCGAAAAAATTGTGTATCAAATTGGTTGATCCAAAGATACCGGTATCATTACGAGGAGTCTACACGTCAGGAGAACTTCGTATATCTAATTAGTTGTATGATTTATGATGGGTGAAGTGGGATCAATTATTGTGGACCGATTAAGAGAATTATTACGATGTTAGACTAAAGCAGTAAGTAAGCCAAAATTTTCAGTTTTGTCGGATAGTATTCTAGCTGAAAATCAGTGCTGTGCCTTAAAGCACAGCGTATACTGAGCTAAATCCCCTGCTACACATATGTAAATTTGTCTGCTTTCTATGTATGTGTAAATGTGTCTATATTGTGTAAATGTTAATCTTTCTTTCTTCTCTTTGTATCGTGTTTTTATGTGTGTGTAACAAAATAAATGGTTTAAATGGTTTAAAAATAGTTTTTCTATTCTTCTCTTCATAGATAAAGTACTTTTTTAAAGGTCTACTTAGTCGTAACAGTTTTTTTTAAGAGTAATTCATTCATTTATTTTTCCAGTAGTCTATTAACCTTGTCATTAAAATCGCTATGTTTGTTATGCTTTCAACAAAAGTATTTACGTGAATAAAAATAGATAGATAGATAGAATACTCTTTATTGTACACCAAAAATGTAAATTATAGAAGTAAAAGGACATAACATAAAAGAAAAAGCAGTGACAATGCGGTCTTATCGCTAAGAGCGATTTCTTCCAGACAACCTTACAAAAAATATTGTTTCTGATCTAGATGTACCTAATTTGCGAATTGTGAAAAAGTGAATTTTATTCCAAATTTTCATTTAAACATAATTTGTTACTTACATGTAATGGTATCTTTAAAATCCTTCTTAATTGACTTTTGTCGCATTAAATTATCATGCAACAATGTGAACTACATGCTAATTGTAATTTTAATCACTGATTACTACTAAATGCACTGTATCATTACAATAATTATCTATCCCTATAGTGACAGATTAAGAATACACAATATCACTACCCTATTTCAACCTGTGGGTGTCATAAAAGGCGACTAAGGGAGTTTTGCAAGAAAAGGAAACTTCGAAACAAACTCTATACCAACCCGTCTGGCCAGCGTGGTATAGTAGGCTAAATTCTTTTCACATTCTTTGGAAGAGACCCGTGCCCAGCAGTGGGATCTTTATTGGTTGAAATAATGATGATGATGATAATATCTAGATGTCATCAATCGAACACACTAGTAATGTTATAATCAAACTACATAAAAATGGAAAAATAAACCCTACAAAATAGTATTTAAGGAACATAATATTGCCAACATTAAAACGGTTGCATAGTCTAAAGCGCAATACAGTACGGTAAGCCTATTATACAACACAGTTCCGACTTTCCGAATGTATGCCTATATTAATCGAATCGTCCTGTATAAACTTTCGTACCAAATCCAAAAATTTTTTTTTTTTCGTTCGAAAACGCACTACGACTCGGCGGCGTTGCTAAATAACGTAGAGTGACCTCTATTAATGCGCTCAGGGAGTACGCGTTAGTTGATACCGCTACACAATCCATAATCCTATGCAAAACTTCGAATTTTATAAAGATAAACCTACAACAAACAAGAACTTCAGAAGCGTGACTTCTATCATAAGGCGCCCCGAAACGGTCTAACGGTTTGACTCAAACCTTTTTAATCGTTTACAAGAGTTTTGAAAGGTTGTTGTGGAGCTTTTTTGATGAAATTTTATATTTTTGTTGTTTTAACGCGCCGTTTGATCGTGTTCCAATGCGTTTGAACAAACTAGCCTAAGTTTTGCGGTGGATTTTGTAGCGTGAGCATCTTCAAAAAGACGGTCAAACGGTGTCCTTACGTGTTTGATGAAACCGTTTTAGGTCGGTTTGTACGGTTGTCAATCGGCGCTCTGCAATTTGGCTTGGTACACCGCTGCGATTTATGAAGATGCTTAAAAAGATGCTCACGTTTTGAATCCACCGAAATACTTAGCCGAGTTTGTTCAAACGCGGAACACGATCAAACGGTGCGTCAAAACAACAAAAATATGAAATTTCATCAAACAAGCTCCAAACACGTAATTTTTGTCAAACCCTTCAAACTAGCTTTGTAAACGATCAAAATGGTTTGAGTCAAACCAAAATTTACGTGTTTGTATCAAACCGTTTGACCGTCTTGGAGCGCCTTAAGACTAATCGCAACGGTGTACCGAGCCAAATTGCACAGCGCCGTTTGACAACCGTTCAAACCGACATCAAACGGGAAACGGTGCCCTTCAAACCTGTGTTTGATTTTCATCAAACACAGGTATGAAGGACACCGTTTTTCACCGTCTACAGGCCCCTTTACCCTTCTAAAAAAAAAAAAACGCGATGGCATAATCTCGCACGTGCCATTCAGATTAAATAAGAGTATTTTATCACCATGGCTTAATATTGACGTAAATTCGTTTCAATTTGATACTATCTACTTTTTATATCAATGACAACAACATTGATTTATTAGACGAATTTCTATTTTTGTTTTTAATTATCTATTTCAAGATTATCTTTGATAACGGTGACGATGACGTGTACTAAGTAGATGTTGAAGAAGGAACCTAATACGTACCTTATACCTCACGCGCCAAGGTTTCCGTTCTATGAGGTATTATGGCAAGGTATTATTAGGGCAAAAAAAAACATAACATAGCATCACGCCTTTTTCTCAGGAGGGGTAGGCAGAGGCGTTTCACACCCACATTTTGCCAGCTATGTTTGGTTCCATGAAATAGGGGGCGAGCCTATTGTCATCTACCGGAAACATTTGTTTACCAAACTCCGGCAAAATCTCAATACTGGAATTTCATGTCCAATACCATTTTCACCCGACCCGAGACCTCTTGCACAGCAGTCGTATACACTTCCCGCTGCGCCACCGAGGCTGTTAAAAAAAACATAATGTCAAACATAATATACAAACAAATTTAAGTCATCCAGTCGAGCTTTATTGGTTATTACAAAAATAGTATGCTAATGGCAAATAATAATTATTGAAAACCTCAGAAATTTACAGCAAATTAAGCCTTTAGTAGTTCGACAGGAAGAAGATAGAAAATCGACAGAAAATACTGACTGACTGAGTGACACAGAGATCGTGGGTTTGTATCCCACCCAAGACAAATCTTTCTGTGATGGGCACAATTATTTAAGTAATAAATCAGTTATCTTGTATGCATATTACAAGCATTAAGCTTAGTTTGGGGACTAGATGGCGCTGTGTGTGAATGTCCAAACATTATTATAATAATACTATAATATAATAAATAATAATATTTCACCACATTCAACCAGCGCCATCTAGTCCCAAATTAAGCAATTATATTTGCTTGTATTATTAAGTAGTTTATCAGTTGTTTGGGTACTAAACAACTGATAAACTGCTTGCCTACTTATTTTTTTTTTGTAAATACATTTATATTATAGATAAATTACACCCAGACACAGAACAAACAATCATGCTCATCACACAAAGATTTGTCCTGGGTGGGGATCGAACCCACGACCTCCGGCTTAGCAGTCAGGTTCATTAGCAGATTAGATTTTTAAAATTGAAAGTTGCTGAAAAATGATTGTCAATTTGAGCAATCTGCAATATGAGACAAAATTTAATCAGTAAGAATGGCTAATGGCTATGGCAAAACAATGTGCTAACTGCTAATATTTTGATATGATTCATACGTAACGAATATCTTATCTAGGTTAAACATCTTCATATTCGTTCATCAATTTTGATAACAAATTACAGCAAGTTTTGTTATTTGTTGATATAAAGTGCAAAGTATTGTTTAAATTTTTCAATGGCGTAGTTTTTTCTCTATTTTAAATTTAGTTTGCAATTAGAATAGCGGCTACGACTCCATTTGACCCTACTTTAAAAGAAGAATCGACCCGTTTTTGAGGGCCCATTCACCTCTCAGAGCGCACTGTCGGAATTGATTAACAGATAGATTAGAAAAAAAAGTGTAACAATCAAATAGCTGATAAAACAACAAAATGAATTTACAATCAGTCAACGACTTATTGACCTGTTTATTAAATTGAACGTTTCGCAGTCACAGTGGAAGAAAGTCATAAGATGAGAAACGGTTTGGGCAATTGTGTACCTTAAACTTGTAGGCAGAAAATGGAAATTGCCGCATAGACAAATCTCAAGATATATCAATCTTATATTGGCAGTGCGATTTGATAAACATGACACAGTATATCGACATATCTCGGCTTTTCCGGAATGGATTTGCAGTGATACATTACTCGCACAGTGAGCTATATTTAATGCCATGTAATGTGGACGACCATATTGCCATTAAAAGGATGTTGCCGAACTAAAAAATAAATAAAAAAAGAATATTAAACTACCGTCATTAAATGGATAATTTTCAATATACATTGTGGGTCCAGAAAATTCTGTTACTATTTGTATGGAGTTTACAAATCTGTTATACAATATTAAAATATTAGAAATATACAGTTACAGTTAGCCCGTATAATCCCACTGCAGGACAAATGCCACTCCCCATGACTTCTATCATCATCTTTACACCCATTAAATGTCCCACTGCTGGGCACTGGTCTCCTCCAAACATTTTGGAGGGAAATTAGTCTACTTTATGTATTCTGAACATAATTTGAAAATGACACAGGTAGTGTCCTATTTTAAACATGGTCACACTAAACAATTGGCATCGTATTATGGGTCCGACAGTCGCCGTGGCATATGGGGCTACTTTATAGCTCACTAATACCTTTGGCTCACCTAACCGGTCATTATACTAACTCTCTACCATTTTTTGCCCGAAAAAGTGGTAAAAAATACAAAAAGTAGCACTAAGTGTGGGTCGTTTTTTTTTACGCTGGACCCTATTTCCTGAAAATAATTTTCTTTATTAGAACTTGTTATATTTTTATTATTATATTGAATTATATCTGCTGTTATTGCCGTTTATGAAGCTATTAATTTAATTAAGCAAATGCAAAACTTGGAAACTGAATTTGACCCCTCCTAATCGATTCGATTGCGGTCAAATTTTGCCTGTCTAAGTAAATCGGATGACAATGCACTTTATTGTGAAATGGAGCTCAGATGATGCTATTAATGAACTCTACTGCTGTGATGATCCGAGGCACCTTCTGACTCTATGATCACTCTATAAACTCAATGGTCAGAAGGTGCCTGTATGGAATAAATGCCGATGAATGAACTTATGAAATAAACGCCCTTGAAGTTTAACGGGCACAAAGTAAACCTAGTAAAAACCTAGTAAAAGTATACGTTATTCCTAATGCATTCACAGTTTGTCAGATAAATTATAATTATCAAATCGACGTACCCTTTACAACAACTTTGTTAACTACAATAAGCGTAATCCTTTCATCTGAAGCGATAACATATTACGAAAAGTGTTGTTATTTAGAAATCTCTTATTCACAACAATGCTCTTAGCCTGAGGAACACCATTATTACGCTTTATCGATCAGTGTATAACATTTATAGGGTGTTGCTTACACCGATGCGAATGCCTTTGTGAGCTTTGTAAGCCTGTTCACATAGGCTCATTCAGATTTTTTATGAACGAATGCTACTTATATAGGACAACTATATAGATTCATAAGTATTATGTATGTGATTCAAATTAAATAAAAGATTTGAATTTGAAAATTTGAACTATATTTTTGTATAATTGGAAATATGCTCGATTTTTCTGTACACCGTGGACTTTAAGTCTAACAATACAGCCATATTAAAGAGAAAAAAAATCATGTTTTAATTAACAATTTATTGTTCCACAGCTTATTACAATTCTTCCATCTTCAATCAAGTCAAAATCGATAAAAGTCTCATGCACCAATTACCAAAACCGCGCCCATAAATCTTATCATTTAACTATACATTACATTACGGTGTAACAAATGAGCATATTAAGCGTTCCCACAACACAGCGACAGGGGACGTCCGCTCGCGACGACTGCCGCAGGGCGAATGGCGATTTTTACCTTTTTTCCTTGCGGGTAGTCAGACAAGAATGTGACCGTGTGTAGTGCGATATGAAACGCCGCTGGGCGTAAAGACACTCGCTTTTTGTGTATAGAGCGAATAAATTACTGCTCTTAATCTCTTCGCGAGATGGTCAATGACTATAGCCCTTGGACATGAAGCCTTACTTTCAAAGTATCAAGAACTCTTTTCTTTTCTTTTATATTTTTATTATATCATAGTGTTTTTATAAAATTTACTATTCAAAAGTTATAGTTGATTTAAGATTCTTCTAGATATACTGGTTTTGTTACGTTGATTGTGGTAAAGAGGTGTACTTAAAGCTAAGCCCGATTCAGAAAAAAACGAAGTTTTTTTTTGTTGAAAATCATTTAGATTTTAGGTATGCAACTGGGTATACACCGTGCACTTTTAGTGTAGACAACTACTACACACTTTGTCTAATCAGATATAGAATACATTTAGCCATAATCAAGAAAAAAATAATCTAAATTGTACCCAGAATTGATATAGAAACACAAGCTGTGAAAACTTGTTTTTTTTTGTTTAAAATGGCTAAATGTATTGCATATCTGATTACTACATAATATATGTTCCCGAAAACGTACATAATATATGTTTTATATTTCAAGTAAGAAATAACAGTGTTCTAGAAGAAAAGAGAGAAACAGTCACTGTGGATGATGTTATGATTAGTCACAACGAAACTATTATAACAAATTAATTCGTCCCTATAGGTACATCCTTCACCAAAATCGGGTAATGTGTAAGTACTTAATACTACGACACGTCTCCCTCCCCCCTCCGCAGGCAACGCCGGAGCGTGGGAACGATGGATCATTACCAGGGATGCGCAGACGCAAACGCCGCACTTACGTAATTGGCACTGATTTTACGAATAATCACCGGTCACAGACCAAGAGAAAGAGGTTTGCTTTTAAACGTTGCACGTGTACACCGTAATTTCACCTTTTGAAATCGCTAAGGTCCTTACTTTGTTGTTATTCTGATTTGTCGCTTAGTTTCTTATGTCTGTAAACGACATGTCGGACACTGTTGTCCGACAAACAATATAGTTTTCTATTGTGTCTGCGGTCTGGCATTCAATGTGTAAAATTAAATAGTACGTCACCCCTTTATTTTATTCATAAAAGTTATAATACTCAAATATTACAATTATCAAAATAGATCGTAATCTTATAAGACATTAAGTATATTTTTCATTAATAATCATTAATAACTTATAGCCAGCATTAGAATGATATTAACCATCATAACATTAAAAATTGTGATAATCAAACATGTGCCGCCATTTAATTTTACAAAAATATTCTTTTATCAAAGCGATGGTCTGAGTTCGATCCCGACCGGCAGTACCAATGTGAATTCCACTTTTTGGAATTTATATGTACTGGTCAAGTGACTTACCATCTGCTAACGGTGAAGGAACAAAACGTGAGGAAATCCACATACCCTAGAAGAAATTCTATGGGTATGTCTGATCCACCAACCACGCACTAGGCCAGCGTGAGTAGATTATGGCCTAAACCCTCTCAGGTCTTTAGTTAGAAGAGAGGAGACCCGAGCCCAGCAGTGGGACTAAATGGGTTGCTGATGATTCTTTTATCAAGACAAATGCTTACATATTTTTTTTAAATAAGCATTATTTAATAGTTACATCACATAAAATCAATAAAAATTAAGAATTCTAGAACTGAACCTCAAAAGACCTCAATATTATCTCCGACAAATATAAATAGTTATGATTTGAAATTAGTAACAAGCACTCATACACAAAATTTACTAGTTAAATAGCAAATTCACCCTTATTGCAAACAGAACTTAACAATAATCAGCTCAGTATTGCTAACACAAAGTAAATGGGAAGACGGAGTCTAATTGTCCTCTAGGGACAGAGAAAAGGCTTTGTAAACAGCCGACGGCAATTTGTATATCGGCTTGGCGGGATAACTTCGGACTGTACTTACCCACTAATTTCTCGATACCGTCAGCAAAAACACTATGATTAAGTATAAACAATTATATTGCGATTTTAAATCGATATTCTTGTCGAAGATTAAGCGGTCGATGTTATATTAATTGATTTTTTCTGCATTAAAAAGACGTAAGGTTATGGGTTAACTTATGGCGTTATCTTCGGCTGATAAGTCTTCCTAGTTGTAATTATTTATTTCGATCTGTATGCTATTACGTTAACACATGTCATTATATATGTAATTTAATACTACTTTCTGTGCAGTGACAGATTAAAATACATAATATCTTATTTATTATAATATAAAGGATTTCTCGATGATCGTGACCTGTACCTAATATTGCTTGTGTTTATGTCAATGTGTTTTATGTGCAGGTTTAAATTTGACTTTTAAGAGTAATATGTGACATTTTTAATTTAGAATTATTACTTAATTTACATTATTATTTTTTTATTATAAATTTCTAATTAATGATTTTATGAATTCGCTTTTGACATTGTAGGTATCTACTCAATCAATTTATATTTGTATGTCTGCAATACGGCACGGCATGTTGATACTATTAATTTATCCTGTAATACCATCTGTACACGTGTTTTGAAACAAATAAATTTTTATCTTATCTTATCTATCACTACCCCATCTCAACCCATGGGTGTCGTAGGGGACTAACCGCAACAAGAGCACTGCGAGAAATGGAAAATTCGAAACAAAACTAAGGTTTTGTATAGGTACCACTACCAACCCGTCTGGCCAGCAAGGTATAGTAGGCTAAATTCTCTCCAAAATGTTTGAAGGAGACCCGTGCCCAGCAGTGGGACATTTTTTTTTTTTTACACCGCACTGGGGAACAAGCCCTGTGTCGCGGGAAGCTTTACAAACATGAAACTAACGGACACAAAGTACACCCAGGCTAGAAACAAATAGGTAGCTATGAATCACACAAATATTTGTCTCGTGTGGGAATCGAACCCACGTCACCCAGCACGGCGATGTAGTGGCGAGGCCACCACCTTAACCACTGCGCCACGGTAACAGTCACAACCCAACATTAATTTATGGGTTGTAATGATGAGTGTAAAACGATGGGGTGTTATAAGTTTGACGTGTGTGTGTCTGTCTTTGGCATTGTAGCTCTTCAACCGATGAACCGATTTTGATTTTGTTTTTTATCACATAGTACCTACTTTAGTATCTTACGCACTGATTTGGTAGCTAAAACCCCAATATCAATTCAAACAACTCTATAAACTTCAAAGAAACAATAATTAACAATAAACGAATGATATCTTATTAATCTCTTTGATAAAAGTATTTCGCGTGATTTATAATGTATTTTAAAAATTGCGTCATAACAATGAATAAACCGGAAAGCTATTATCATTATTATGGTATATTAATATTTTTATCGCAAAGTTAAGAGTAAATTCCCTGTATCATAATTAATTTGCGCAAAATTTAACTATGTAGATCAAGGATCATCATTTTAAGCCATTTTAAGAATGTTGAGGAAATTTAGCCTACTAGGTATAGGTAGGGGTTGATAAAGGGTTTGTTTCAAATTTTCCTTTTCTTGCTCTTGTCTACTGGTTACTCCTTTAGTCGCTTTCACGACACCCATGGGTTGAGATGGGGTAGTGACATTATATATTTTTAATCTACCTATCACTAAATGGATAAGATGGAAAAGATCAAGGATGGAAAGCTATTTACGAATATTAGGTACTAGAAGTCGCGCGTACTTCGTTCCCATCGTTCTTTATTTTGCCACTGCTCAGCTCTTATTGACCGTAGCGTGATGTTATATACTCTATAATCTTCCTCGATAAATGGGCTATCCAACACTAAAAGAATTTTTCAATTCGGACTAGTAGCTCCTGAGATTCTAGCGTTCAAACAAACAAAGAAGCTGTATGTATCGATTAAAATACCTCTTTCCTCATCTTCTTGGCATATTCTGAAATAGTAAACAAAAAAAAAAAAACAGTACAGATAACAACACATTTCAGTCATTAACTATTTATAAATGAAATTTATTTGACCAAACACTCCATAGGTACTTACGGTAGCATAAAATTGAATAATGTTTAAATTAGCGTAAACTTTGGGGACTTTTTCAAAACCTTTCCTTTAGCGCCACTTAAATCAAATACCACTATAATTGCCTGCTAACAATTATAATATCACACTTCTATTTCGTAGGTATAAAGTTGAAAATCCATTGGCAAAAGTAAAATTAAGTGCATGTCTATTTTAGTATAGTTCGACGTCGACCAGTTGGGGGGTCCAATTGTCATAAGCTTGTCATATCTACTATTGTGGATAACAATAGACATTGTTCGTAGAATTGCAAAATAATTGCATTACAATACTTTAAGTTTGATGTAACAAAAGTCGATTGACATTAGAAAAAAAGAGAAAGAATATTTTTGCTTCTTAGATTATTATGGTACAATAGATTTTGTTTGAAAATAAATATTTTTGTGTTGTTGCGTATTATGTGAGCCTTTATCACGCTTATTGCCGTACTCAGAAATATCGGTTGATTACATAATCGACTTCTAAATTAAATATTTATTTCTCTAATCTATTTAATTTTATATTTTATAAAACCAAATTTTAAGATACCTAATAATTCAAAAGCTAAATAAATTATCAGTAGCCAGTGAAATGTAATTAATATTAATTAAAATGTAATTAAATCATCATCATCATTTCAACCCATAAACGTCCCACTGCTGGGCACAGGTCTCCTCCAAACATTATGAAAGGAATTTAGCCTACTATACGAATTTTTTTTTCGTTTGTTATTGTTTCGAATTTTACTTATCTCGCAGTTCTCTAGTTTTTTTTATGTTTTCTCTAGTTTCTTTTGTGTCGGTGGCATACTGCATACAAATTCATAGCATAGTAACAGCATGTTAATTTGACCTGAGAGAGAGAATAACAAAGTTAAACATATAGGTTATTACAAAACACGGATTAAGCGTTAAACCAGGTTTAAATTGACAACTTTGACACTAAAACAATGGCTTATGTCAATTTAAACCTGGTTTTATACTTAGTCCATATTTTGTAATAAGGGGGTATAAGGCTGTGGCCTTATATTAGGTGACTACATCTATGCCAAGCAACTGCTAATCAAGTCACGTAACCAACATTAAATATCAAAAATCTACAATCAAATTAAAATACCACACGCAAAGCGAAGCTGCTGACATTTCTTGTGCCTTGCAACCTTTCAATTTGAAGCGTGTAACGCGTATATTAAGGTAATACCGATTTTAATTTAATGATTAAAGAGCGAGACATTACGTTTCGAACTGTTTCCTATACGAATAGCATCAGAATCCGACATCTCAACGACTATTAAAACTAAACACCACGTTATTGTACTTATGTGGTACAAGTTAAAAGAAAAAGCGAGTTTTTATATAGGTAAGTACAGCATTAAATGTATATGCGAAAGCTTTTTAATTGTTTAAAGTTGTTTATGTTGTTATTATTTAGTGTCTTAACACTTTATTTATTAAACAATTTTATCGTACGAAAATAAACAGTACTTATCTTATAAGAACTGTTTATTTTTCGAATAATATAAAATAATATTTCATCAACGAATATTTTTATTATATTTTTTTAATTCATAAACAGAACGCTTAGCTCTGTGTCATGTGAGACTTTACAAACAATTAACTAACACAAAGTACACACAGACTCTAAACAAATATAAAATCTAAAAATACTTTATGATACATAAAGAATTGAAGCAGTTTGCCGTAAAATAAAAATTGCTGAATGGATTCATTTTAATTTCATCCTTTCTCCAACTTTTTTATATCGAGATTGTGAGTTGTTTCTGTAGTTTTAGTTGTAGGTATTTCCCGCTACATCTTATCCCTTGCACCGGTCTTTACGAGTGTCGGTATCACCGCAACAATCGGGCGTTGGCAAATGATGTTAATTTTCGAGTTTTACAGCGAAACAAAGCAATTGTTATCTTGCGAGGCATCGCTCACGAGTTGTGCCGCTGTTATCTAGCAGTAGGACTTCGACTTGTCAAGTAAAACCGGTGATACAATGAGTGGATATTAGGTAGATCTTGTGCCATATTATACGTGCCAGAATTTACCCACCGTTGCCGGTAAAAGTAATCTGATTGACCGCCAAGATAGACCAGCTTGACAAACACTGGCTTCTCTCCCAAAAGCCTAAATTTAGATATCCTAACTCGATAGCAATGCGAAGCAAAGCAGGCAAAAATTGTAAGTATTACGATTATCTATCTTGAAATTTTTAGTGTCAGCCCAGCGTATGCATGTGTCCTAACACGACGGTGGCAAATAGACGTATGGCCCGCCTGATGGTAAAGTTACCGTAGCCTATGGGCGCCTACAACACCAGGGGCATCCCGAGCGCGTTGCCGACTTGGAAGAAACCTAGTTTAAAGAAACCCAGACTGTAGTCCTGTAATAAATAAATTAACTTTTTATTGCCACAACTTTTAGTGACATAATACAGTGAACTATATATTTTGCAGTAGTAGCAAGTAAAGGACCTATATAACATCACGCTACGTCCAATAGGAGCTGAGCAGTGGCCAAATAAAAAACGATGGGAGCGAAGTCCCACGCAACTTCTAATTTTCAATATACTTAATCGTACGAAAATTTCGATAAAAGTATTTTGCATTGATACAATCTGCAGGTAGACAATCCTATCTATACACTTGTCTTGCAATATCTAGATCAAGGAGACGGATTCGGATTAATTTTAAATTAATGCGTGATTTAAAAGCGATAAACAGCTAATAATATTACATTGTTGACAAATGGGTTGATAAAGACGTAATAATTAACGTAATTTTTGCATTATTACGTACAATCGCTATTACAATAAATTTCGTAATAAGTAGGTACCTATTTCAAAATTAGGTGGTTTGACACAAACATCAACTGCCGCACTCAGAGACGTCAATTAGAAGTAATCTGTCATTAACACAATTTTTTCATTGAATAATCGTCTTTAGGCGTATAGACTTAAGTATTACACGTTTTTACTAAACGAATTTCAAAGTTAAATAACGTCTCTGAGTACGGCAGTAAATCTCCCTTCTCCGAATAGAATGTCAATATTTTTGCGGTTGTTTTATTTTTCGCTGCTCGAAATTCAAATTTTAAAAAGCTATGTCATAGCATGGAGGTTCTCCAAGACTTAGAGGTCACTCTTAGTGAAACTCCACTATACTTTGTTTCTTGACTTCTTCGGTAGTCCAGCGAGAGTGTGTATTTAATAAATGTGTGATATGTGAAATATGTGGGTGTGTATTGCACGCCTGCCTACCCCGCGGAGAATAAGGTATGTACTATGTTATGTGTTAAACACTAGATTCATTAATATTATAATGTTTGGGATAATTACCTTAACTTTTATTTAACACAGTACAGTACAGTTCTTCCGTGATGTGATTAGGGCGCTTACTGTTTATTTCTAAAAGAATAGGAAATCTAAAATTGGTCCAGCAGTTGTTGAGTTCACCAATTACAAACATAGAAAAAGTCTAATCTTTCATCTTTATAGTTTAGATAAGTAAATTAAAGAAAGGCGATCCAAACCCCAAACAAGATGGTGCGCGCCAACTTGTACACCCACTCAGTGCGCCATCTTACAAACAGCTCCATACATCAGAAATCAATGTACAAACGCTATCTCTTATGAAATACCGGAAATATTTCGCTTCTTACTTTAAAATGAAGTATGTGTTCAGTTAAAAAGTCATTTAAAACATCTAATATATACACTGTTTTTTAGTAACACTGCTTCCAAATGACAGTAACATTAGATCAAACGTATTCAAAATCTTCAGACTTACCTACACCAAAGGTTTTGTGAACAAATTGTTTATTTTTTCGCGAGCACGTACCGGCACAAGTAATCAACAAAACACGACTGAAGTTAGCTGGTTACGTCACACCAGAGTCAGCCAATCACAAATGCGCCAACTTATCGCCCGCGCCATCTTACACCAACCTACCCTACTCACGCTGGCTTAGTGCGGGTTGGTGGATCAGAGGACGCGTTAGTAGCTGGTAAGTCATTTGACTAGTACATATAAATTCCACAAAGTGGAATTCACATTGTTACAGCCGGTCGGGATCGTACTCCGACCGCGTGATTTGCACACCAACCGCTATATAAAAAACACAATATAATTTTGTATAATAACACCTATGCCCATTGTGCCTCAGTCCTCTGCGAGTGCAATAAGTACGGACACGCACGGCAGTCGCGGCAGTCGCGGCCGAATTACGACAAGTGATACCATCTTGTACGACAAATCGACGACTACACCCTTCCTCTAACATCACGAATTGCACAACGACACCTAGATATTATACCCATATATAATTCTTCAATTATTTCTCATAAATATTATTAAAAAAAAAATATTTTATTGGCATTTGTACGTAAGTGTAATTATAGATAATAATAATTACGGCAGATTTTAAAAATGGAATACAATTAATTGATATAAGTTACCTACTATTTGTCAACTTATCACAGTATGTCGTTTGAAGACTCGTGATGAGAATGAGAATAAAGCATTATACGTACCATTACACGGAGCGAGTTTCACGCACGCTTCATGCGAGAAACTCGTACCTATGTGATATTCATAGGTCGATAATCACCTGTACACGTTTACACGGTGACATCCAATATTCAATGACAAGACGAGTATCGCCCTATCATGTCAGATATCATATTTATGTTTGGTTCACATGATCATAAAATTTTAACTCGCCTACGATAATCGTACGTTCGAGGCGAGAAACTCGCTCCGTGTAAATAGCGCTTAAAACTAACGTCTTAAATCGCCTGGGTATGGGATTTTTTATTCAAAGACGATGGCCAAAATAGCCCGCCTAATATTATGCGTTACCGTAGGTAGCCGTAAACGCATGCAACACCAGGGGCATCATGAGCGCGTTGCCAACCATTCCTCTCCCAAATGTTATTATTGCTGCAGACTTCTGTGGGACCTATATTACCCACTACATACACCATAACCTAAATCAAAACCAGGCAATCAAAAAAGACCTTTAAAAGAGGTTATTTGATAATGAGAAAGTTTTAGAATATTTCAGTCACAGATGTTATTTTTAACCCGCGCCTGTCGCAATATGATAATTTTTTTTTATAGTATTATGCGGTTTCAAGTCATTTTTTATTTAAGATATACCTGATTTTATCAATATCTAATTACCATCCATTACATTCCTGTTTTGGCCGACCCATATACGTGTTCCTTCCTTCCTTCCTTCCTAACGTATCGACTTGAGACAGACCCTAGTGTTGTAATTTATCAGAAGGCTTCCAACTTGACTTTACGACTACCACATTAAGTGATAACTGGGACCAACGGCTTTACGTGCCCTCCGAAGCACGGAGACGCTCGAAAATGAAATTGCCACAAACGGTCACCCATCATGGCCTGACTTTGCCGAACGTTGCTTAACCTTGATGGTCGTAACAAACATCTCAGCACCACAATGCTCCGAACGCGAAATAGGTATTAGGAAAGCCTATGTCCAAAGTTGATAATGAAGTATATTTATCGAAAACAGTCTAACTCGCCTTTTCACTCAAAAAGCTAAAAGGCCGTGAATATAGGAAGTACTGCACAACAAAGTGCAAAGCTATGCACTGAAGACGTAACAAGTAAAGGAGTGTTTAGATTTACCGTAAAGTAGGTTTATCAATTTTAATACTGTACGCAAAGATTCATAATTAAGCAGTTCAACAGTAAACATTTAGGTATAAGCTGAACAATGATGTTTTAGTAAGATTAGTGAAATAAATTATAATTTACCATCCCATGCGTGTTGCCGACCGTTTAAAAACCTGTATATAAGTGAGAAGTGCAAGTTACAAAACCTATTTCTTCATTAAATCATCATCATTCATCATTTCATCCCATAAATGTCCCACTGCTGGGCACGGGTCTCCTCCAAACATTTTATAGGGAATTTAGCCACGCTGGCCAGACGGGTTGGTATAGGGTTTTGTTTCGAATTTTCCTTTTCTCGCAGTGCTCTTGTTTGCTTCAAATTAGGTCCCTTAGTCGCCTTTTACGAAACCCTCGTCTTGAAATGGGATAGTGACATTATGTTTTCTAAATCCGTCACTACACAGACAGATGTCATGTCAGCATGCTATCATTTCAACCCATAAACGTCCCACTGCTGGGCACGGATCTCCTCCAAAAAATGTGGAGGGAAATTAGCCTACTATACTACACCACGCTGGCCAGACGGGTTGGTATAGGGTTTGTTTCGAATTTTCCTTTTCTTGCAGTCCTCTTGTCTGCATAAGGTCGTCTCTCTTAGTCGTCTTGTACGACACCCCCGGATTGAAATGGGGAAGAGACATTATGTATTCTAAATCCGTCCCTACACGGAATTAGCCCTTTGAACGCCAGAGACGTCTATACACGTCTAGTCTATATATATAAAATGAAAATGTGCTCACCACGCCAATGACGGCATGACACGTCAATAATGATACCGATACCGATTTGACGTGGCGGTCAAAAGGTTAAAAAACCTATTATTAATTTGACTCCAGAATCTATTACCATCGTAGAGGTATATGTGAATAAACGACTTCATCATTCTTTTATATATTTTCTCCAGCATATTTCTGGCTTATGGAAAGGGTTCCTAACGTTGGCGTGTTGCGTGTTCCTGTCCTATCAACCGGCAGTAGTATCTACTCACGTTATCTCGGTTCTGCAGTAGATGTGCACCGAAAAGCGATACCATCGCAGGCCAAAGGATGCCGGGGACTCGTGTGCTTTTATTGTAACTGCGCCTTTTGGTGGGAAACTTGATTAAACTCGGTTTTGAACATGGATATTAATTTGAGTTTTAAATTTAGCGAACTGTTTTCATTCTGGTGTTTAGACAACACACTTCTGGCTTCTAGCTCAGAATGAAACCTGTTAGTCGAATCTTTAAGTCCGTCGTAATATTTTGATAATTTTCCTGTGTTTAAATATTTTTTTTAACTATAATTGATAATCGATACCATTTTATGGGGTTATAACTCAATGGGTCCATGGTAGGACACGGCATAGGACCACGGGAATATGCCCAAATATAGTTCGTCATCTTTTTTTTTCTATAAACTCTAAAACAATAATATAAATATCATCATCATTACAACCCAAAAACGTCCCACTTCTGGGCACGAGTCTCCTCCAAACATTTTGAAGGGAATTTAGCCTACATTAATACATACGGGAACTACCCGTACTGCGAGCGATACATACACACATACCTATTAAAATAGGTATGTATGTATCGCTCGCAGTAGTCGCTGTGGCGGAAATTAGGTAAGGCCTTTGTCCAGCAGTGCCCATCATTGGGCTGATATGATGATGATGATGATCTAAAAATAACACTAGCTTGAAGTTTCTTGGTAGAAAACTCATAGATATTTGAAATAAGATCACAGCTATAAAATCGTCCATGTATAACCAAGACCCATAAAAGTATTATCTGGTTCCTTTGGCATTTAATCTTAAATGTTCTATTTTCTTTTCATTCTATGATATAAACAAACACATTAGTTTTATTAGCTTTCTAACGAAGAGACAACAAGTTCGTCATTGCACCGTGATCACATTTCATGATTGTAATCTCATTACTCGATTGTAGAGCTATAACGAATTAGCTGTGACCAAGTCACGCCCCAACAGTAAGGCTTTGTCTTGTTCAGTGATTTGATATCAAAGACAATTACATACTTTTTTTTAAAGACATACGCATTCAACTAGACCTGTGTCACGGAAGACTACACACATACAATTAATTATACACATAAAAAATTCTATGAATCCCACAAATATTTATCTCTTGTGGGAATCGAACCCACGTCCCTCGGTGTGGCGATGTAAGTGGTAAGGACTACCTTAACCGCTACGCCACAATGACAGTCACAACTATAGTAAAACATATCAATAAAACTGGCTAAGGGTGAGTGTTTACTTATTAGCTAGAAGCCACACGGGGCTTCGCGCCCGTCGCTTTTGTTTGGCCACTGCTCAGCTCCTATTGGCCGCAGCGAGGTGTTATATGCCTATAACCTTCCTCGATAAATGGGCTATCCAACACTAGGATCTCAGAAACTACTGATCTGATTTGAAAAAATTTTTAGTGTTAGATATGAATGTATGTATGATATGTATGTACGGTATGAAACTCTGCAACATAGAATAAGTTACACCTCCAACAACGATAATTAAGTAACAAATATTATAATTACGGTCTCTAACTGACTAGGTATTAAGTGTCTGAGTGTACCCTATAAAGAAGAGGGCCTGGAGATCCGTCATACAGGTCTCGAACCTACTACGGACTCCAGCTCTCACAAGGTTCCAAGTACGACATCCAAGATGCTTATAATCTTGTAGTATAAATAGTTATAATATACTAATTGTACCTTTTGAGAGAATTAAATGATTTTTATTATTATTATTATTATTAAAATAGCGATAAATATTGCTATAGAAACTTAAACCCGTTATTACAAAATATGGACTAACTATTAAACCTGGTTTAAATTGACATAAGCCATTGTTATAAATGTCAAAGTTGTCAATTTAAACCTGGTTTAATGCTTAGTCCGTATTTTGTAATAAGGGGAAAAAGGCCTTAATCAAATAAGTCCTAACTAGAACAATACCTAACATCGTTCACGATCTATCCACGGTAGATAGCCAACGATTTACTACACTATTGGACAATATATTGAGACTACCACGCGACACCAAACCACACGATGGCGTTGGATACCTTATATTTACGACTTCTGAATAGATATAATAGATCGAACTTTTATTCTCTTTAAACTGTCCACGGGTATCAATATGCCACAATCTTGGAGTCAGGACACTCAAATATTAATGTTTTTACAGATACGAATACTTATAAACACTAATGAGCTGTGTGTGTACCTATCTCGCACAAATACTTCTATGAGAAAAATCTTTAATCTTTACTTTACTTACTTTATTATTAATATTATAATGCTAAAGAGTTTGTTTGATTGGTTGAACACGCTAATCTCAGGAACTACTGGTCCTATTTGAAAAATTCTTGATAGCCCATTTATCAAGGCAGGTTATAGGCTATGTAACATCACGCTACAATAAGTAGGACCTGAGCAGTCGCCAAACAAAAGCCCCAAGTGACTCATCTCAATTTTTCTCTAGTCTCCGCTTTGATCGAGTCCATGTCTTATAGTTTTAACACGTAGTACATGCATGTGCAAGTAGTGTAGGTACAGTTGATATTACGAGTGAAGTCGGGGCGGTATAGTTACCCATTGGTTTATAAGAAAACGCTTCCTTAATCTTAATCGGCTAAACAATATTAAGGGCGGTAGTGTACGGTAACAAAGCTACCAAAGCTTCACAAATCACATAGCGTAGAATTACTCAGTGAGTTATAATAGCCACAGTGTCGGCTTTCGACTATAAAATCTATAAAGTAGGTGCGTCAACACGGGCGGTCGCGGCGTCTGCGCAGCGAACTTAGGATTAAGGATGGCGAGTGGAGATGGTTTTTTATAAGTTAAAATTGATAGAATATTGGGTAGCTATTTATCCTTGGGTTATCTGTGTAGTGAAGGATTAAGAATACATTTAAATGTCACTACCCCATTTCAACCCGTGGGAGTCGTAAGAGGCGACTAAGGTTGTAACCACAGACAAGAGCAAGTAAGAGCAGACAAGAGCATTGCGAGAAAAGGAAAATTTGAAACAAACCCTATAGGTACCAACCCTTCTGGCCATCGTGGTATAGTAGGCCAAATTCCCTCCACAACCTTTGGAGGAGACCCGTGCCCAGCAGTGGGACGTTTATAGCTTGAAATGATGATGATGATGACACGTACAGACAGAATAGAAACATACAAAATAAAAAGTTTAACCTTACTTTTTTACATACAAACATAAAAGAACGTAAGCTACGGTAACCGCTTACAGTCAGGCCGTATGTATGTATGCCACCTTTTGTGATATAAAAAAAAAAATCTAGGTAAGTCAACATACCGAAGTGTGTTCCTCATGGTAGTTCAAACACACACACAGTCGTAGGATATTTTAAACAATTATTGTACTAATACTATTTATCAAACTAGTCTAGAAGCTTTTATCTTGGGAGACAGTGTTCAGTTGATCAAAATTAGGCAGTACTGTTTGTACATAAGGGCGTTGTTTTACCTACTTTATTTTCAAGCTCTTAATTTAAAACAAATATATGAGGCGAATGTGAAAGGAAACCATGACCAAATAGGTGACGTTCTAAAGAAGGGACAGATCAGGAGTACCCTCAACCGGCGAGAACGCATGAAAAGACTGATGAATGTTGAAGAAGCCAAAGATGTATGTCAGAATCACTGCCTACCCCTCTGTTGGGAAAGAGGCGTGATCTATATATATGTATGTACGAGTATGTATGTAATTTAAAACTAAAAAGAAATACATAAAAAATATTTGATAAAGTATCAACCCTACTAGGTCGGCGTAAATTGAATATCCTCGTGACAGCACGTGTCGGGTTCAGATGCCTCGATAATAGCCATTGTTAGTTTTGTTTGAGCCTAGGTACTATGTTGCCGATATAATTGTTTATAACTAGACTATAGGAAGCTCTGATTGTGATAGAGTTGAGTAAAATTGCTGCGGTTAAAAAATTATGGGTAAATAAGCTTTCGTTATAGTCGTATGATTTCTGGATTTCTCAAAAAGACATAGGGCCTGTTTCACCACAGGCAAGTAAGTGCTAGATAGCTTATATAAAACTTATTTGACAGATTTTTGACGTATTTTTCATATAAAATGTGTCAAAAAAGTCTCAAGTAGTTTATTAGACACATTTTCCCAATGGTGAAACAGGCCATAAAGGGCGCCACACTATCAGTTTGTTGCAGTAGCCAATAGTAAACCTTCCACGCTTTACCAACAGGCCGTCATCGTCCGGAGAACTGATAGTGTGTGGCGCCCTTAAGTCTTAAAAAGACAGATTTTCTGCAGTTTCTTAGGTAAAATAATAAGTAAATAATTTAGGTACTTAAAGATAGCTATTGCAACAGTTAGTATAGAATGGAATGGCATATTTCTAGTGTATGATAGATACATTGAGGTCCTAAATTAACAGCTGTTACACGGGGCTTCACTCTTTGTTTGAGTACTGCTCAGCTCCTATTTGCCGAAGCGTGATGTTATAACCAATAGACTTCGATAATTCGGCTTTCCAACACAATTTTTTTTATATCAGACCAGGAGTTCCGGAGATAAGCGTCTTCAACCAAACAAACAAACTCTTCAGCTTTATAATATAAATTAACCTATAAGTATGTAGAGAAATTCACATATACGACCATTGCTGGTGTAGAAATATTATCATCATCATCATTGCAAAAATCGGAAAAAGTGTTAAATACAATGAAATAAGTTTTGCGTGCCTATTTATAAGTACATATATGCAAGTGGTGTTTGCTTATAATTTGAATGTTACATTTGTTCATATGTTATGTATAAGATGTATTATAAGGTTGTATTATTGTTACATTTAACTACTTAAATATCAATATTTTTTTGTAAATACATAAATATTATAGATAAATTACACCCCGACACAAAACAAACCTTCATGCTCATCACACAAAGATTTGTCCCGGGTGGGGATCAAACCCACGACCTTCGGCTTAGCAGTCAGGGTCACTAACCACTAGATCAACAGGCCAGTCATATTATTATCATATTATAGATTTCATTTCATTAACATTTGAACAAGACTTACTCTACCTTAGAAACTCTTCAAGAACAATTTCATAATTAAACGGACCCTGTACCTATGTACTACCAGGTGCTGTCGTTACAAATTTTCCGCCACCACGACCTGATACATTTTATAACTAACCTTGTAACTAGGTACTCCGATTTATTTCACAAAATAATTTCATTACCTATACACTAACAGATGCGCTGTCTGCTGCCTATACAGTGACGGCTTGACAGCCATGCTCCACAATTCACCAATTTATCAAAAACCTTTTTATTCAAAAGCAGTTCATAAATTTAAAGTAATAAAGTTCAATGCAGGTGAAGAAGTGAAGTGGTAGTAGAATAAAACTGGAGGTTAAAAGTTAACCACCCATCTGTTGTGCGCTTGGTGCACGATTATATTGAATTTGATGATAATGTAGTATAAGGAATCTACTTGTACTGGATCATAGGATTTATTAATATCAATCAAATCATTAAAATTTGAATCTAGGATACAAATTATCATAACTAATCGTAATGACGTTTCACAGGAGAAAAATGTGTCCTAAATGTCCTAACTAGGAGCTTACTCTGAATTTCGACATTCGATTGGTCGGTTTTGATGTCGCTGTTACTTTCAAACATTTGATAGCGACATCAAAACCGACTAATCGAATGTCGAAATTCAGAGTACCTAAGTTATACAATCAAACCTACGATAAAAAGGAAACTTTTGGAAAGAATAACTAGAAGTGTATAATTAAGAATTTCATGATATAATATATATACCTAGCATTGCTCCATCTCCTCTTATTTCACCTATGTTTGGTTCCATATTACTTCTAATCTAAGCATTACATGCCAGAATAATCCAATACTATTGTGTCAAACCTGGGAATTGAAAATCAGACTTCATCAGAGCAATCCCTAACTAACTCAACAGCAACCCATTACGTCCCACTGCTGGGCTCGGGTTTCATCTCCTCTAACTAGAGAGTTCAGAGGGTTTAGGCCATAATCCACTCACGCTGGCCTAGTGCGGGTTGGTGGATCAGACATACTCATAGAATTTCTTCCAGGGTATGTGGGTTTCCTGACGATGTTTTCCTTCACCGTTAGCAGATGGTAAGTCACTTGACTAGTACATATAAATTCCACAAAGTGAAATCCACATTGGTACTGCTGGTCGGGATCGAACTCTGATCGCGTGATTTGCACGCCGGTCCCGTATCCATTCAGCCACCATCGCTTATATCAATTTAATATAGTAATCAATTTAATCTAATGCAATTTTAATGCAATAAACTAATAAAAAGTCTGGAGGTTGCAAATACGCTCGCCTTCTTTCATTGACTTATGGACCTTACTTCGCTGGTGATATGTGAAAAGGCGAGACACTGTTAGATTAATTCATTAATCACTAACTAACTATTAAGTAAATAAGTCTAGACTGATTTCTGATTTGTATGTAATCAGATAGATACTAATGGCCGAAACGTGTAAGGTAAAACATTTAAAAGGGAAGAATATATATTTCCATTGAAAATATGTTATTATTATACGCAAAAGATGCAAATTTACCAAATTTTGTTGATAAATTCTTGAAATATCGGATCGGATATGTATTTTTCAAAAAAAACTTTTATTATATACTTAAAATTAAATGTTCTTGTACCTACCCATTTAAAAATGGGTCCTATTTGACAAGCGGTATTGTAGTCCATACATATATATATATAAATACCTTTACGGCTTTACCATTACTAAGAACAACAAAATTGATCAAAGCTTCCGGGGCCAATGGTATCCGACATTGTTAGACAGTACGGAGGCCGTAGTCGGCAACACAGCACTAATTATACATAATTACAGGTGTTCCAACCTTCGGCTGACAAGGTAACTGACATTGTTGAGAACAGACACTTCTGCGCAGTTTCACTTGTAGACTATTTTGGAGGCATTAAATGGGAGGTTTTTTTTTTGGAGATTAGAGGTCCTACTTGAAATCTCAAGTAATTACCGTAAGATTCGAAGTAGATTTAAATATCGTTGTCAAATTTTAAAAATGATCAAACTCAAATTCTTCTTTTTTCCGGATCCTAGCTCTTAGCTTAGCCTCCATTAGCACCATATATGAATATTAATAATATTCTACCACATTCACACAGCGCCATCTAGTCCCAAAGTAAGCAATTAGATTTGCTTGTGTTATGGGTACTAAACAACTGATATACTACTTAAATACATTTTCTTTTTATAAATTTAAATATGCATATGTACCTATACCAAATATGGTGGGCAGCGACTTGGCTGTGCACCCAGCATTGCCAACGTCCATGAACGGCGGTAACCACTTACCATCAGGTGGGCCGTCCGCTCGTCTCCCACTTTGGACGGCAATAAAAAAAAAAAACTAAAACCAATCTGAACATTTCTGAAAAGTGAGAGTTATGCATTAAGATCAAAAAGCGCAATTCTTTCTGAACACCTCTACAAAGGACATTGCACCAGTCATTATCTTGACACAATACTAAAACTCGTGCTTACATGAACAACAAGCTTTCCACGGCTGCCCCCATTTCATTTTCCCAAAGACTGCTCATATGCAACTCCGGGTGAGTCTCACGTTATCGTGCTGAAACGAACAATGGACAGGGCCTCGTGATTGATATAATTACTTCAGTGTAAAATGGAAGACCATGTTTGGACGAAATTGTTGTATTATTGAGTGTTCTGTCCAATGACGGGTCAGTGTGAAATGTTATGTAGTTAGGTTAGGTTTTTTAAAAAATAAAAAAAAGATTAGTGATTTTTTTTTATTATTTTGGTAGACCGACTACCAAAATAATAAAAAAAAATCACTAACCATTTTTTTTTTTTTTTTTTTTTAAAACCTAACTACATTTGATTCATGATTTTTTTTATTATTTTGGTAGAGTCGGTCTACCAAAATAATAAAAAAAAATCATCATCATCATCATTACAACCCATAAACGTCCCACTGCTAGCATGGGTCTCCTCCAAACATCGTGGAGGGAATTTAGCCTACTATACCACGCTGATGGCCGATACGGGAAAAAGGTTCTCGAGTAGCGGCCACGTATTGGAAAACGCGGCCTCCCACCAGATTGACCTACGCCCTGGTCAGGGTTGCGAGCGGCCGTTGGTTGCAGGCGGCACAGGACCGCTCGCAGTTGCGTAAATTAGGTGAGGCCTATGTTCAGCAGTGGATGTCGTTGGCCTGATATGATGATGATACCACGCTGGCGAGACTGGTTGGTTTCAAATTTTCTTTTTTTGCAGTGCTCTTGTCTGCTCAAAGTTACCCTTAGTCGCCTTTTACAACAGCCACGGTTTGAGATGGGATATTGACATTATTGTATTCTTAACCCTTTGAACGCCAGAGACGTCTAGGTATACACGTAAAATGAAAATGTGCTCACCACGCCAATGACGGCATGGCACGTGAAAAACGTACTGTATTTTAAAAGCTGTGCGCACAGGGCACGGCGATACCGATTTGATGTGGCGCTCAAAAGGTTAATCTGTCACTACACGGATAAGAAAATCTTTCATACATAATTTTATACTTATTTCCTTACCTGCAGTTTTCTTTTGGCGACAAATGAATAGGTGAAAACCTAATGATTTAAGGTGTCGTAAATTGCTGACAAAACCTACGCATTAACAAAACATTTTTGTCTTCAGAAATAATAATAATCATACGCCTGTTATCTTCAGAAATACCTACTCAACGCTGTTAAATTGCACAGTGAAGAACAAAATATAAAATTCAAACATCAGCAACCTCTCCTCTATCTAGAGAGCTGAGAGGGTTTAGGCGATAATCCACTCACGCTGGCCTAGTGCAGGTTGGTGGATCAGACCTAATCATAGAATTTCTTCTAGGTTATGTGGGGTTCCTCACGATGTTTTCCTTCACCGTTAGCAGATGGTAAGTCACTTGACTAGTATATATATATATATATATATATCATATAATTTCAAAAATGTTTTATTTTAGTTTAAATTTTTTTTTTTTCACCCATTCTGTCATTCCTGTGTGTTATTTAAAATATTTGCATGCTGTTTAATATGGCGAAATGTGTCTTAGTGCTTAAGTTTTTTTATTATTTTACCATCTTTTGTATTTACCACATTTTACGCAAATAAAAATATATTATTAGTACATATAAATTCCACAAAGTGGAATCAACATTGGTACCGCCGGTCGGGATCGAACTCGGACCGCTTGATTTGCACGCCGCTTGTCCCTTATCCATTCAGCCACCATTGCCTAATATAAATATATTATATGAAAATACAGTGCGCCTGATGATTAAATTACAGCAATTGCATGATCAGAGCCCCTTTTACCAATTTTTTAAGTGGCCTAAGATCCCTGTTTCCATCCTAGAAAGAAATTACCTACTTCGAACTAGCAGTACTACTCAAGCAGCAGGTAATATGATGTTACCGTCTGAAGACTTGTGTGGAAGTATTTCGCAGCCGCAATGCTCAAATTGATCCAAAAATATCTTTCTGTTTATGACTCATTGTTACAATTTATATTGTAGGTACTTATTGTCGTAGAGCTATCGTAACTAAAAGAATTCACAAGAATGCCGATGCGACCGGGGGCGGTGTTCTCTCACGACTGATGGACGCATTCAAACACACGGGGTCATTCTCAGTACGGCGATATATAGGGCTACACATAAAAAATCTATCGTAATATTGTAGGTATGTTATTATTTTGAGAACATCTCGCACAGAAATGATTTGATTTGATCATTTATTAATAAAAAATAGAATTAAAACTTAACTTAAGCATGCACATAGAAAGCATACCTATAGGTAAGTACGTAAACAAATTACAAGATAATGTTGAATAATAGTTTGAAATTTTACAGTTTTGCGAAATTCTATAGCTAGTTTTTTATTACTATGTGGGTACCTACTCAAAATTAATATATATCAGATTCAAAAACATTTGAATGATATCACCACACACCGGTAACCCCTTACCATCAAAACCTCTAATCTAAATCAAAGAAAACTTTACGTACACACGACACGCACTTTAAAATAACGAACTTAAAAAGCACCTCGTATGCACCGATCTAGTTTAAACGCACGGTGCGTTATTGTGCGAATTAAAACGGGCATCGCGATCGCCCGCGGACAGGTCACGAACACACTATGACCACGGCACACGGGTACGGCTGTGTGCTTTAATCACTTTCAACAGGAATACCAGTCCTTACACACCGGTGTATAGCTTTTAAGTTCGTTTCGTTAAATATTGTACTTTGTATTATTGAAGAATACGGATATATTATCTATCTAAATAATTATATTTAGATAGATAAAGAAATTGTGTAAAACCACGCAACCACACACATAGGTACACAGCCAATGTTAATTTTAGTTCTTATGTTTAATGATATTAATAAATAATTAAAAAAATAATTTTATAAACATAATTAAGTAAAAAATCAAATACACCGTAGGTACTTTAAGTCTAAGTAAGTACGTACTCCAAAGTTCAACTGGTTTTTAGATAGCCACGACACAGGCCTTATGTAGTGTGGCTATCAATGTTACTGCACACTTTTTAAGTTAACTTGCTTACTTTAAAAAAAAAAAATCGTTTATTACTTTTCGTTTTAATTTTTTTATTTAATATTATATTGTGGAATATTTTGTTAAAAACCGGTAATTTGATGAGCTTTGCACGGCGCGTCACAGGCATTTGACTCGAAAACTACTCGATATATATCGATGAAATTTGGAGGATAGGTGTCTTGTGTGGGCGTTACTAAGTTTAGTAGTTAGATTTTATAAATAAATAATTTTAAAGGGGGCACTATTAACATGTAACAGATATACTAAACATTTTTTTTTCAGCAAATTTGTATCTCAGGTACTGCAAGCTTGAACTAAAAAATCTTTTAGTATTGGATAGCCCATTTAACGAGGAAGATTATAGGCTATATAATATCACGCTAAGACCAATAGGAGCTAAGCAATGGCCAAATAAAAATAATATACGGGAGTGAAACTTCAGGCAACAACTAGATTATAATATTAGTAAGATTAGACTTATTCCCGCTTATTATAAAATACGGACTAAGCATTAAACCAGGTTTAAATTGACAACTTGTAACGGGTGCACCCGTTGCAGGTTACGTCCTTCACGAATGCACCTCTTTTTACCACCTTTTGGATCTCTTTTGATTTCTTTTTAATATAATTTAAAATTCAAAATCCTAATTCCTAAATTCCAACCGAGTCTTCGTCGGAGCATCCGCTGAAGGCTCAGGGCTCATTACCATAGTTATTCTAGTGCCGTCCGCACTTATTGTTATTATTTTTAAATATTTTTATCTAATAAATTTACAACAGTCAGTGACTATAATTTTAACGTATTTCATTTAGGGGCCCTTCGCCCTTACAACTATTTATACATAATATTTACTGCCCAACACGAATACAAAAGAAGAAGACTGATTTTACGGGCCCCACGCCCTTCTCCATACAGCTGGACTATTATATATTCTACTCTTGCCTAGCGCCCACTGGAGCGGACAGTGGAGACCGCTAGAAACTTTGACACTAAAACAATGGCATATTATGTCAATTTAAACCTGGTTTAATACTAACTGCCGCACTCAGAGACGTCAATTAGCAGTAATCTGTCATTAACACAGGTTTTTCATTGAATAATAGTCTTTAGGCGTATAGACTTAAGTATTACACGTTTTTACTAAATAAACTTTAAAGTTAAGTAACGTCTCTGAGTACGACATAGTTAGTCCATATTAAAATTTGTTAAAAGGGGGTTAAGGTTCAATTTGCGACAAAAACTAAAACTAACAATTTTAACAATTTTTATTTAATTACACAACTCTTTTTATGTTTCAATATTTCTACAGGCGTCAAATACAAAATCACATTACAAATTTCGCACATATACTCTTTGGCGTTAGGTTTATTTTGTTTTGAAGTTTTCGGCGTTGCTATTTCCTTCTTTTCATCCTTTGCTGAACAAATGAATTGTGTGTGTTGTAGTTTTTCTATAGGGGAGAGACAGACGGATATTCCGCAGTTAGGGCACGTCCAAGGGAGATGGTAACTTTCTTGATAGCTGTGGTAACTCCAATCAATATCGACAACACTGAAAAAAAAAGATTAATTTTTCTCACCTCATAATCATAATTATTATTAACCTCTCGATACAATTAATAATAATAATATTCTACCACATTTACACAGCGCCATCTAGTCCAAATTAAGCAATTATATTTGCTTGTGTTATGGGTACTAAACAACTGATATACTACTTAAATACATTTTTTTTTGCAAATATATATTATAGATAAATTACACCCAGACACAGAACAAATCTTTATGCTCATCACACAAAGATTTGTCCTGGGTGGGGATCGAACTCACGACCTCTGGTTTAGCAGTCAGGGTCACTAACCACTAGACCAACAGGCCAGTCATTGTGGACACAATTGTGGGTACTGACCATATACCTACAATAAATGCTTTGGACCAAGGGCGGATCTATTTAGGAGCTATAGGGGCTGCAGCCCAGGGTCCCCGGATATAAGGGGCCCCCCAGTCCCAATTGAAAACATTGTGAATTAAAAAAATCATAATAAGGTTAAGTCTATAAAATATTTATTAAATATTTTATATATTTTACTTTAAATACTTTACACTTGGCTGGTTTTTATTAATGGCAGCTAATTGATAATTTAGACCAGCCCAGGGCCCCACAAACTCACGATCCGCCCCTGCTTTAAACATTGCAACATTGTTCGCTGGCTAAATATTCAACATTTCAGGTAAACATTTTATATAAATGTTAAACAAGTAATAGAAAAATTCAAACCCACAACGGGACTTGAACCCGCAACCATGGCATTCCGTATCCAGTGCTCTTCAAACTGAGCTATGCGGGCGGACGTCTCTGAGATCGAATTTATCCATTAGCTGTCAACATGATGACGTCATGACAAGGTTTTGCTACTTATCACCGTGGTTCGTTATAAAAACCTACGGACAATATTCCTCCATTGCAGGTAGGTAATCCACACATGGGGCCCGATACTGCTAACAAACTGGTAAGTCAATGGTCTCATTCGACAGCTGTGATTGGCTTACTAAATCAATCGCGCCATATTGCCGGCCTGTGATTGGTCAATATTAGTCCATCGGTCTGCTATCAACGTGTGTAATTTAGCAGGATGGGGCCCCTAGCCTAATGCAGGTTGATGGATTAGAAATATCTCTAGAATTGCTTCTTGAGTATCAGGTTTTCCTTCACGGTTCAAAATTTATTGTGATTCTAAAAGCATCAAATTCATGGCATTTTGTCCTCCTTAACCCATTGATATTGTCGCGGACGCGAACGCTCGAGAACACTATCTAGAATGATTTCTTTTTACACACGTCGTCCGCGAATGCTCTAGAAATTTGAAGTTGGGATATAAATACGGTCCACCTCGCCGGACGAGGCAGTTCTGTTTGAGTTTTCGTAGCGGTAACTTCTAAGCGAAGAAACCAACCTACGAGTGACTTTAACTACGACCTGTGCTTTGTAATAAAGACTCGATTCGACTCAGTGATATTGGTTTTGTGTTGTAAACAGTGACAAGTGTGTGTGTTTAGTGTTGAGTGTAATCTGAATATTAGGGACCAGAATATGACCCAATAAATTAAGTGAGAACGTCATTGGTGTTTCACTGTCTCCAGTTAGAACCCTAGTAAGTAACAATATTCTTTAAAATACTTACCAATTATAAACAACGTTATCCGTTACATAAACGCCCCCTTTCTTCTCATGAGGTCGACATTCAAAATTTTCATCGAAAGGGTTAGGGTCAATACTAGCATGTGCTTCCTCCGCTCCATAATATATGACCTTGAGGTCACCAGGGAGAAGACGTTTGATAGTGTAGTATACTTCTGAGGCCATGTACGAACTGATATCGCAAGATAACTCGTGTTGAACCTCTTCATAATCGATTTTGGGTAGATTTTGTTTTTCGAGTTCGCTTTCAACTGTTTTCGTTGGATTTGCGTCTGTAATGTAAATAATAGTATAAATCTAATAATAATATTTTACCACACTCACACAGCGCCATCTAGTCTCAAATTGAGCAATTATATTTGCTTGTGTTATGGGTACTAAACGACTGATATCTTACTTAAATATGTACATATACGACTGATGCGCAAGAGGTCCCGGGTTCCATTCCCGGGTCGGGTGAAAATGGGCTTTTCTATCATGAAATTCAAACAAATGTTCCCGGTTGATGACTATAAACATAGCTGCCGAAATGTGGGTGTCAAACACCTCTGCCTACCCCTTAGGGGAAAAAGGCGGCCGCGTAACGTTAGGCACGGGTCTCCTCCAAACATTGAGGAATATTTAGCCTTTTATTAATTTTGCCAATTATATTTGCTTGTGTTATGGATACTAAACAACTGATATACTACTTAAATACATTTTTTTTGTAAATACGAACATATTATATAGATAAATTACACCCAGACACAGAACAAATGACCTCCGTTTTAGCAGTCAGGGTCACTAACCACTAGACCAACAGGCCAGCCAAATATATGTACCTAAAAGTCTTCGATTAATCAAAGCATCCCATCGCTGCCGCAACTTCGTGGCTTTCAAAAGCAAGTTCAATCCAGTCTCCGGATACGGAAACTCTAATAACAGCCAAGAGTCACAAACAATCCTGGAACAAACAATTCCAAATTTATGAGCCATTTTTGAGGGTATCTAAAAAATTTATAGTTTTCCTTTATATGAAGTACTTATACCTAATGCAAGGGTATTAAATTTGTGCGTCTGCGAGGCCTTAAATATTATAACATAAAACCTTATTTTCAACATCATCGTCTCAGCCTATTGCAGTCCACTGCTGGACGTAGGCCTCTCCTAACACGCACCATAACACTCTGTCCTTCTTATTTTCAATTAATTTATTTACTTTCGATGTTTCTTTTAGCAAAATGGAGAGTCGAAGTTATAATTCAATTTCGCCACGGGCAATTACTAACTACAAGGTTAGCTATTTACAGACAGACTAGAAGTCACGCGGGGCTTCGCTTCCGTCGCTTTTGTTTGGTCACTGCTCAGTTCCTATTGGCCGTAGCGTGATGTTATATATCGATAAAGGGGCTATCTAACACTAAAATAATTTTTCAAATCGGACCATTAGTTCCTGAGATTAGCGCGTTCAAACAAACAAACTCTTCAGCTTTATAATATTAGTATAGATAGTACGTCCTATAGAAAAGGGAAAAATTTATATAGCGGATAACTAGCGGACCCGACAGATGTTGTCCTGCATGATATACCAATCGATTGCATTCTTTTTTTTATTTTTATTTGTGAATCTAAACCATCCTCGAATCCACTTGAACACATACACAAAAACTCATTCAAATCGGTTCAGCCGTTTAGGAGGAGTTCACTGTCAACACACGTACAGAAGAATTATATATTTAATAAAGATTATTTATATATAAGGTAGTAGTAGTATAAATGGCAAATTTTGGATGGACGGATGGATTTTTGTTACTAAATCATGTCCGAACGACCGGTAGGGTCTCTATGGAATTTGGGATACCGACTTAATAATTCCACTTCGGTTAGTGAAATTCATAACTTTAACTTTTCACTGTAGGTGCGGAGGAAAGATAGGGAGAGTCCATATCTGTCCTTTCCCCTAATACAGAATATGTACTAAGTATTAAACCAGGTTAAAATTGACATAAGCCATTGTTTTAGTGTCAAAGTTGTCAATTTAAACCTGGTTTAATGCTTACTCCGTGTTTTGTAATACGGGGGTTAAAGTACGAAGTTTAGGCAATATTTCGTTACCTTGAAAATCCGATATTAGTGTCGATGCTATGCGCTAACAATAAAAGTGTCTGCGCGGCCGGCATCCGCATTGAATTCACAATATAAGGCTTCGTTGTTTCCAATAGAGATCTGTAATTTAAGACAATACAAAATTATAGAAAAAAAGCTACATTGCATACAGAGACTGGCCTAGTGGTTAGTGACCCTGACTGCTAAGCCGGAGGTCCTGGGTTCGACTTAATAGCGAAAAAATTAAATAATAATATTCCACCACATTCACACAGCGCCATCTAGTCCCTAATGAATCAATGCATCCGCATTGAATTCATAATATAAGGCTTGGTTGTTTCCAATAGAGATCTGTAATTTAAGACAATACAAAATTATAGAAAAAAAGCTACATTGCATACAGAGACCGGCCTGTTGGCCTAGTGGTTAGTGACCCTGACTGCTAAGCCGGAGATCATAGATTCGACTTAATAGCGAAAAAATTAAATAATAATATTCCACCACATTCACACAGCGCCATCTAGTCCCTAATTAATCAATTATATTTGCTTGTAGTAGTAGTAGCTTGTGTATGGGCTTGAGGCAGACCCTAGTGTTAGAATCTATCAAGTCGCCTAGAAGGCTTCCAACTTGACTTAACGACTACCACATAAGGTGATAACTGGGACCAACGGCTTTACGTGACTTCCGAATCACGGAAACGTTCGATAATGAAATTGTCACTAATAATAATAATCCATTTATTTCCATTTATTTTATTATAGATAAATACCTTAAAGAATAACATACATATATTTATTATAGATGAGTACACAATTTATTTCGGCGTCGTGTTTCGCTGAGCGGTGTTGTGCAATCTTCCACGAAAACGTCTGTACACAACACCCATCGGCCAGAATTCTTCCTTGAGGAACTTCTCGAGATACTGAGTCGGCACTCGCACCACGAACGATTGGAAACTCAAGTTATGCCGGCTTTCCAACTTCTCGACTCTCAAAGTCCAGTTGGTCTTGACTCGGATATACTCCACACATACTAATGGTCACCCATCATGGATTGACCTTGCCAAACGTTGCTTAACCTCGATGATCATAACAAACATCTCTATATATGGGTACTAGACAACTGATATACTTATTACTTAAATAGGTACAATTTTTTTATGTAAATAAATACATGACGTTATAGTTAAATTAAACCCAGTCACAGAACAAACAATCATGCTCATCACAGATTTGTCCTGGGTGGAAATCGAACCCACGGTCTCCAGCTTAGCAGTCAGGGTCACTTACCACTACGCCAACATCCCCCTAGACAAGTGGCAATTGCTTAGATCTATCTATTCTATCGACATGTCAAATTAGTACATTGACCACGTGACATGTCGATAGTTTATGTCAGAGATGTGTTCAAATGTATTGAAATGACATGTCGTTTAGAATAGATAGATAGAAGCTATTGCCACTTGTCTTGTCTAGGGGGGCAGGCCAGTCTCAAGATTAAAAATAAAAACTGTACTCACAAATAACACAATATCTGATGTTTGTCAGACAGCGGCAGTTTACTCTTGTATCCTTGCGGTGTGTCTGTCTGTATGTCTGCCTCGGTTAGTTGCAGACAACGGCCGTTCTTACCGAAGTATGACGTAGGGTGTAGGTACACGAACGGCTTACTCCATGTGTGGTATAGTTGCTCTGATATTGACTGTGAAATTATTTGAAATTGAATCTTATTTTTAGGGACTTAAGATTGCTATTTAACGCTGGTTTAAATTTTTAAGTCGAAAAAACCGGAATTCGGCTTTTCTGTCAAGAAATACGGAATTAGGAAATGTTACGAAATGTAGGTGTGATGCACGTCATTCTACCCCTTCAGGGAAAAAGGCCAGACGCCATCTTTGTTTTTACATAAGTACATAAAAAAAATCGTACATAAATCTATATTTACGAGTCCCATATTTCATTATATCTCTTAGTAAATAATATATAAGCATAAGTTACAAAAAGATTAAGATAATAAAAATATACAGTAATTTACAATTAGTGCAGCTGTGATATTGCGGCGATAAGTTAAGTATCTCACCCCATTTAAAAACTAAAATTCTTTAAGGGCTTCTGCGTGTTTGACCTTTGTCCCGTGGCAGCCTCACAAAAGAACCGGGTATACTTCTCACCTTAAGGCCCCACAGACTATCAGTTTGCCGGACGATGACGGTCTGTTGATAAAGCGAGAAAGGACATCTATTGGCTATTCCAAGTTGCAGTAGCAAATAGGCGACCTTCCACGCTTTACCACCAGGCCGTCATCGTCCAATGAACTGATAGTGTGTGGCGTCCTAACTCTTAAGGATATTTCTTCTGTTCACGGGTAAATTTCTCAGAAATATATAGTAATTTTATCCAAAAGAGAATGTGAACATGATAAGGCTTCGTTTCCACCAGAAATGTGCGATTATGCGATGTTTATTATGAACCAATAGAATTGCTTTATTTACCTGACGTCAGACGTGGTCTAAAGATCACATAATATGCTTAGTAGTGGTTATATTACCTTGCAGTGATTAAATTCATCAGCAACAGCCACTTGTGGATACAATGCTCTGCACAACACCACCTTGAAAACAAAACAGATACAGTTGACCTTATGGGAACTTTTGTTGAAGCTTTTAGATACATTTTGTATATATCGAAATTGAGATAATAATCCACGCATATACTGTAGTGGCGAAGCGACCGACTTAAAGTCGGTTTCCGATAGTCGGTACCGGATACCGGTCCGGATCCGATATACGATCACTTGGTAGATCCGTATCGCCGTATCATTAATCTTATCGTATCAAGGTCCGTATCTATTTGTGATCTTCTTTTCATCATCATCATCCGCTTCCGGGGCCAAGTACCACCATGACCGCACAACGAAGTGCATTGTGAAGTAGTTTTATAATTTTATATATGTTAGTTAGTAAGGTATTTATCTATGGGAAATTGTTATCCTGATAATAAACATTATTATTATTATCAACATCATCAGCAACCCGTTAAGTCTCACTGCTGGGCTCGGGTCTCCTCTTTACTCTGTATATATTTGAAAAACCGACTAGACAGGGGTCTGGCCGTATCAGTTGTCGTATAGAGCGGCGTATCAATACTGCTTATACAATATGCGATGTGAATCAATTTGCAATTTCATACGATTTGTCGTAAATTTTTAGGATGCGACGACGCATCGCAATTTTGTATGGTATACGAGTGACCGAATAACATACTTATATATCAACTACATTGGCAAAGAAAAAATTGCCAATGAAGAATAGGCAAAATTTTTATTTTGCCAATGAATAATTGGCAAAATTTTATTAGCCAAGAAATAAATTACCTTAAGCATAACAAGATCCCTCCCACTACTCGTACTGGAACCAGCAATAAGAGCGTGTATCCTTGAAGAGTCGTTACTGAGTCTGAATTCTATATCACGTATATCTGGTACATCATCATCGTTCGCTCTCTCGTCTACAATCTCCCAAGAGTCCACTTTCAGCTGCTTCTTGCGTTTCGATTCTTCAGCTGCTTTCTGTTTGTATGCTCTGGAAGATAATTTGTATCCATTTATATTATTATTATATTTAGACTCACTTCTTGCTTCTGCTTGCTTCACTTCTTGCATGCCTTCTAGGTGCAGTTTATCTACTTTAACCCTTTAAACGCCAGAGATGTCTATACACATAAAATGAAAATGTGCTCACCACGCCAATGACGGCATGGCACGTCAAAAATGTACTGTATTATAAAAGCTTGGCGCTCAGGGCACGGCGATACCGATTTGACGTGGCGGTCAAAAGGTTAACTGAACACCTTTAATCTGTATATTTGTTGATACGAAATAAAGATTTAATTGATTGATTGATTGTAGTCAAGAAAAGTATAGACTTGAAATACAGCAAAATAGATACCTTCTCATATCTTTGAGTTGTTTCAATTGGCCGTGTCGTAAAGCTCTCTCAGCAGACGACATTGTCTCAGGCTCCGGCGTTTCCATTAAGTTGTTGTCCTAAAAAGAAAAAGAGACATAATTTAACACATTGAACGCCAGACTGCAGACAATGGAAATTTAATTGTTTGTCGGACAACGGTGTCCGACATGGCGTTTAAAGACTTAGGCCGGCTGAATACGAAAAACTTTCGATGTAAGTTTGACAGTAATAATAATATTCTACCACATTCACACAGCGCCATCTAGTCCCAAAGTAAGCAATTATATTTGCTTGTGTTATGGGTACTAAACAATTGATATACTACTTAAATACATTTTTTTTTTGTAAATACATACATATTATAGATAAATTACACCCAGACACAGAACAAACCTTTATGCTCATCACACAAAGATTTTTCCTGGGTGGGGATCGAACCCACGACCTCCGGCTTAGCAGTCAGGGTCATTAACCACCAGACCAACAGGCCAGTCAGCTGTAACTGACAGTAATGACTGATAAAGCTAACATAGCCGACAAATGAAAGTGCTACCTATTTTCTAAATAATAAGATCGCATTTTAAACTGTTTTTCCGCTATATGAGTTTGTAGCGTAAAAAAAAGGTTAGCTTAAACTCAAAAGTTGCGTAATACATGCAACTTTAAATAATGACAAAAGATGGCATTATTTTCAACAAATGCCACCGTGTGTGGATTATGGCCTGAACCCTGTTAGCTCTTTAGATAGAGGAGAGGAGACCTTTGACCTGCACTAGGACTTGTACTGCTGGAGAAGAGTGAGACATTAATGAGTTGCTATTATTATCTATACTAATATTATAAAGCTAAATTGTTTGTTTGTTTGTTTGAACACTAGGATCTCAGAAACTACTGGACCGATTTAAAAAATTATTTTAGTGTCAGATAGTCTAGTATAGTAGTATAGTATAGGCAATATAACATCATGCTACGGCCAATAAGAGCTGAACAGTGGCCAAACAAAAGCGACGGGAGCGAAGCCCCGAGCGACTTTTAGTAAACTATAAAAAGATTTTACCTGTAACAAGCTATTAAGCTGTGCGGCAAGTTTCGTGAGCTCATACAGTCGTTGTTCTTCGATGCCTCGGCGGCGGCACCACGCTCGACCGCCGCGGCCATCTTTCTTTTCCCTCAGCCAAGCGCAGTACAACGATAGAAGGGTTAAAGGATCACCGTGGTCAGATTCGTCGGGTTTGCGAGCATTCTACGGTAAACACATAGCCAGTTACAATTTCTTTCAATACTTTTCAATTTACTTATGCCCTTATTATATGTACAAGTGACTTATGCCCGGTTTATTTATCGATTAAAGTATAACCTGACTGAATATAAAAGTAAAACAAAAGAACTAGTTTATTCGTAAAACTGTCGTTTTTAATTTGTTTAACTTCCCCCATTTAACGGCTCAGAAATCGGGCATTAAACACTTTAATAAATCTTAAGAGAGTTTACTTTTGAGCTGGTTACGTCACACTTTTAACAGAATATTGTTTTTTTCTATAATACGATGTTCTTTAAAACTGACTATAGTATAGTAACTATAATGTGTACAGTCGAGTTCATTAATATATTGGCACCATCAAGGATTCAAAATATTGTGAGCGTTGAAAAGCTCAATATATATATAGAACCTATGGATCAAATACATGTCCTCATGTGAATGGTTCAATAAAATATGCTGTACATTATGCAATAAGTTTTAGTCAATCTTTTCAACAAAAATATCTGGTGCCAATATATTAATGAACTCGACTGTACCAAGGATAATTTTTTTCGAAGTTTTAATATATGAATTCAGGGGGAGGCGTTTGCCCAGCAATATCCCACTGCAGGGCAAAGGCCTCCACACAGGCTAAATTAAAAAAAAAAGTATATGAATATTTGTGTCTCTTTATTAAAATAAATGATTTTGATTTGATTTTTATGTACTTTCTTGTTCAATGTTTTAAACTTTGACATGCAATATTACTCTGAATAATATTGAAAGTAGCATTATTAATATATCATTAGAAAGAACACAGTTAGAAATGCAACGTTGCCAGCCCGCCCGGTACAAACGCCTTTAATATAGTTATCTGGCATAAAAGCAAAAAGAATCTTCTAGAAAACCTATATAACTACTAACCTCACATTCAAAATCACGATGAGCTCTTGTAGTATATATAGATCGTATTCCAAGCGCCGCAGATAATGCCAGCGCCGAGTGACGTTTGTGCGTAGACAAAGTGGCAGCCCCCAACACAAGGGCCTTCGCTAGACATACTTCTAAGGGCAAGCTAGCAAGAGACCTGCCTAACGCTGTTAACTTCTCGTTGGAGGTTAGTGCGCCCTATAAAAACCATAATCTTATATATCATCAAGTAGACCTAGAAGAACGTACCATGACCAAATAGGTGACGTTCTAAAGAAGGGACAGAACAGAAGTACGGTACTCCTGATCTGTCCCTTCTTCAGAACGTCCCGTAGTAGGGTAACAAAGTACCCTCAACCGGCGAGAATGCATGAAAAGACTGATGAATGTTGAAGAAGCCAAAGATGTATTGTCAGAATCGTAGCAAGTGGAAGGAAATGGTCTCTGCCTACCCCTCTGTTGGGAAAGAGGCGTGATCAATATGTATGTATGTTGGCTAATAATGAAATGTCTGACAAACTATCTGTGACTTTTTGTTATGACTACTGTGCAAGAGGTTAGATTCCCGGGTCGAATAATAACGATATTGGATTTTTTTTATCATGAAATTTCAGTATTTTTATTTTCCCAAAGTTTGAGAAAAAATGTGCTCAGTTGATGACAATAGGCTCACCCACCATTTCATGGGTTCAAACTGGCAAAACGTAGGTGTGATATTAATTTATTTATTAAACTTTCTGCACCAAAAAGTACAAAAACGGACTTAATTCCTAAAATTATCTACCAGTCAACTTTAAGATGATGTAGAGACAAAACTTATGTAGGTGATTTCAGTTACATTATATATACAAAATTAATTTTCTATCAATAATAAAAATAAGAAATTACATCTTAGAACTAAACTAATGATGTGATACACCTCTGCCTACTCCTTCAGGAGAAATGGCGTGATGATATGTTATGTATTTGCCAATAATGAAACAGGGCCTTATCGACGTTTTAGTTAACTACCAACAGAATATACGTACATGTTGTTTAAGTTCTAAAAGTGCATTTTCTATAGCTTCTTCAGGCGGCGCGTCTAAAAACGGGAACCTTCTGACGTCACTGACTCCGAGTGAACTCATCAGCAGCAGTAACGATGCGAGAGGAACCCGTGAAACTTCGGGAGTGCTGAACGCTTCCATATCGTTGTATTGCTGTTCAGAATATATACGGTAACAGACACCCGGACCTATAAATTAGATTTGGTTTTAAAGATTTTAAACTATCGAAAGCCTAAAAAAGAAAAACATTAAATTTGAAAATCTATTCCTATTATTTAACGCATAAGGCTCATTTTCGATCGACCAACGGTATATTTTGTATACAATAGGTCAATAGAACAAGCAGGGTATCTATAATGCTAGAAGGTATGAAATTTCTCCAAAAATTAAGATTCGCGTCTAAAATTTAATTTCTTTCTTTCTATTTTCGGGGTCTCGTATTGCTTACAAATTTATGTAGGTAGTTAGTGCAACCAGATAATTCAGTATAATAACCTTTTATATTATATTAGTCAACTTTAATTTGGCGGCAGGGTAAATATTGTCATATCAAAAAAAAACAATCATGTTTTGAAACTCAAATCGTCAGAACTAGTTAATGGGTGCAGATATTCTATCTCACGAAGTCCGTTTGATTATGAATGTTGTCAGGCGTGCATGTATACAATGCTTTAGTGTGCGTAAGCGCGGGAGCAAATCAAATTTCCGTGCTGACGCTCCTCACGTTCACGCACACAAGCACGCTTTTTGACACGTTACACACACACAACGATAGCCAAAAGGACTTCGTGAGATAGAATATCTGTAAATCAAATTAGTTAACATACCTGTACGACCGGCGCGACCTTTCCTTTGATCAGCACTTGCTTTAGATATCCAAAATTCCTTTAATCGCTGCATCTTTGTTGTAGAATCGTAACTCATTTCTTTCACCTAAAACGTTAAAAGTATTTTTAGAAAATAGTGTTATTTACCCGTGAGGGTTAGGCCATAATCCACACACGCTGGCCGACCACTGGACCGAGCATTGAGCCCTGGGGAACGCCCATTTTTACAGGTAATCCAGAACATTACGTACGATAACGTACTGTTGTTTGTTTCCCAATAAAATAAAAGAAAAAAAAATAAAGAAAGAAAAAGTTATTCCCAACAACAGTGACATCAAAAATACAAAAAAAAATACAAAAGTTATTAAAAAAAAATTAGTAAAAACAAGTAGGTACAGTAGAGTTTTGCCAGATATATAACCTTTTCCTTTGGTTTCGTCGTTACAGTACTTAGATTTGTCTTTTTGTATTTCTCTAATATTTCATGCTAGAAGTTGCGCGGGGCTTCGCTCCCGTCGCTTTTTTTGGCCACTGCTCAGCTCCTATTGGCCGTAGCGTGTTATATAGCCTATACCTTCCTCGATAAATGGGCTATCTGACACTAAAAGAATTTTTCAAATCGGATCAGTAGTTCCTGAGATCCTAGCGTTCAAACAAACAAACTCTTTAGCTTTATAATATTAGTACAAATACAAAAAGAGAAAAAAAAAAAGGTTTATTTGATAAAAGTACCCACTGCATGTCACATCTGCGAGAATTAGGACTCCGCTCATCTTATTGCTGCGCCGTCATCAACTAAACAGCGGGTCACTCTGCAGCGCTGATTTTCAGCAGAGCCCCAATTACGGTAAACAAAGATGTAAGTCTACTTACCTTACCAGAATCAACAACGAATCGAATCCCATCAATAGTAACCGAAGTTTCTGCTATGTTTGTAGACACAATGCATTTTCTCACACCTTCTGGTGGATAATCAAACACCTAAAATAAATAAAAGCACTGTTAAAAAATAGATGTTGTGACACGAATAGAGAAAGGAATGTTAAGCTGGTTCGGACATGTCGAGAAAATTAATGAAAGAAGAGTGACAAAACAAAAATATGAGGCGAATGTGAAAGGAAACGTTGGAAAGGGAAGACCTATAAGAACGTACCATGACCAAATAGGTGACGTTCTAAAAAAGGGAAAAATGATGACTGCAGAAGGAGCCAAAGATGTATGTCAGAATCGTAGCAAGTGGAAGGAAACAGTGTTTGTCTACCCCTCTGTTGGGAAAGAGGCGTGATCTATATGTATGTATCATCATCATCATCATATCAGCCCAACGACGCACTATGGTATAATATCGTAAAAAGTTGCCCAAAAATATTTATTTGCTTTAATTAGTTGAAAAGGTGTATTTGAATGGAAATATATATTAATTTGGTGATTTAGAATGTTTATTGAAAAAAAAAGCACCAACGAATTAAAAAAAATATATTGATTTATTACTGCCCGGGATCCCTGGTCCAAATTTTTTTTTTATTACTATCAAGCAAATTTTTCGTGAGTAGCTTCATTTCGATGAGACGCCCAACAATTTCGTATTCCAAAAGTTTGATTGTGGTAGCTAACAGACGTAGCAAAGGTATACCGGACCGGGATAATTTACCACACAATTTGTAGGACAATATGACTGTTTAATTACATAAATATTAAGTAAGTAAAAAAATGGTCCAACAAAATCAATGGTTTGATCGAAGGAGGACCCTTCCAACTTGTATCGATAACGAAGTCATCATAAATGATTACTAACCAGCTGATTTTTTTATTTTTACTTAGTTAATATTTACGTAATTGAACAGTCATATTGTCCTACAAATTGCGTGATACGTTATCCCGGTATTTCCATCCCGGTCCGGTATACCCTTGCTACGTCTGTTAGCTACCACAATCAAACTTTTGGAATACGAAATTGTTGGGCGTCTCATCGAAATGAAGCTACCCACGAAAAATTTGCTTGATAGTAATAAAAAAAAAATTGGACCAGGGATCCCGGACTATTACGCATGTATAATAATTTTAACCACAAGACATATCACAGAAATGATTTCCGTCATTATACTTCGTCATCATCGTCGTCTTCTGTACTATAATCGTCATAATGTGTTTCCTCTGATCGGTTTCCCTCGATTACATCATATGTTTTATTTAAGTTTTCACAAGCTAATAGCTCTAAAGCTTTTGATGACAGGGGTTTTCTTTTTCTGTGTTTCACCAATCGTGAACAAGAGAGAAACGGATCTGAGGAAAGCAATAGTCTCTTAAATGTCTTAAGAATATTTTTAATAGTATTCTGTCTGCAACCAGTTTCGTTGGCCAAATGAGTATACAAATACTCAAATTTCTTATCTATATCTTTCACCTGTGAGAGTTTTATAATGTGAAATAAATCACTTCTGGTATAAATTTTCCAACCTGGAAGGTAAAAAAATAAATACAGTCCCTTAAGATTTTTTTTATAAAAAAGTGATTTGTCACCCTTTGTCTTAAAATGGATCATATTATGCGTATTAGCAAAAATTAGCAAAATTTTATTTTAATACTATAAAGTTGACAACTTAAGCTATATAATGACATTAAGTTCATAGCTCCACTTTGCCCCACTCATAAACATAAACCTTCGAGAATGTTGATTATACGATTATTTTTAGTCTTTAAAATGGGCAAGTAACATGTTGATATATCTAAGCCAAATATAAGACTATGATTATTAAAACATATTAATACAACACTTCTTACCTTCATTACCACTATCCATTATTCAAACAAATCGGTTTCAAACAAAAACTAACGAAGAACAAGTCACAAACATTAAGCTAATTTTATGCGTAAACAAGTAACAGTATCAACCGCATACAATATTGAACTTCACTGAGTGAATTACTAATAAATAAAGTAATTGTACATAAATTTGAGGGTAGTTTCATATAAAGAATTTATCTGGCTGTCGATTGGTGTGATTCGCTAAGTGGTTTCGTAATTTTTTAAATTTTGACTTATGGGCAACTTTTTACGATATTATACCTTAGTGCGACGTCCACTGCTGAACATAGGCCTCACCTAATTTACGCCACTGCGAACGGTCCTGTATGTCCTGTCCTGTCCTTATGTATGTATGTATTTAATTTAAAAAAATATCTTATTAGTAGCAGTCTAGGAGTTTATAATTTTCTATAAATGTCAGAATCATGTTTTGGTGGTTAGACCTCTTTAGTTTTCTTCATCATCATCATCATTACAACCCATAAATGTCCCATTGCTGGGCATGCCCATGGGTGACCCATGGGTCACAGCTGCTTATTACTAATAATAATTCCGTGTAGTGACGGATTAAAAATATATAACGTCACTACCCCATCTCAACCCGTGGGTGTCGTATAAAGCGACAAAGGAAGTTATCTTATGCAGACAAGCACTGCAAGAAAAGAAAAATTCAAAACAAACCCTATACCAACCTCCACATTCTCGAAATGAAATGAAATCTCGTTTATTCATCTAGGTTACAAGGTAACACCTATGAAAGTCACACTATAAGAATGTAACAGGTTATCCGAAAAGTAGTGTCAGCAAATTTGCCTACGACCAGTCCGCTGACGGGGTGGAGCTATGAGAAGAACTGGCAAGAAACTCACGCCACTCTTTTTAAAAAAATGGATAGTTACAATCTTTTGTAATTAACAATTTGGATAGCGTGTAAAGTGATGCAGCAGAGCACATCACAGCATCTCTGCAGGAGACCAACATTTAAGTGATAAATAAGTACCTTATCTTGTTCAGCAAGTGACAATCCACTATGAAGTGTCAATACAATCCAGTTCTTCGATTTCTCAGCATACTGTTGCGCTGCATCAGCTATTGCAGTGATCTCTTGTACGCCGGACATGAAGACAAGCAAATCACCTCTTTCATTGCCTGAAATATAATTCACATGTTAAAAACCTTTTAGCTTGAACATTTTGTCAATTTGATACAAAAAAATAACTACATAGCTTTCTAGCGGTCTCCACTATCCCTTCCAGTGGGCGCTAGGCAAGAGTAGCTATAGTAGCTGTAGCTAAAGTAAGTCCGGCTTGAGGGCGTGGGGCCCATAAAAGAAAACACAGAAAACTCACTTTCAGTTGTATTAATGTAACTTGAGTCCCTATAAAATTATAACATATTAAAATAAAATAATATAATATTTACTATTATTGAAATTAGGTATAATTGGCCAGAATAACGTGCATCGCACTAGAAATTAAAATTGTAATGAGCGCCAAGATTTATTAAGAGATATATTGACAAAAAATATAATATGGTATATATAAAAACTTTTGGATTCGATTCTGCTACGGATTCTGATCTTTTTCGCAATAAAATTTAGGAACAAAGGTGTATATGACACTAGCTTCAGAAAAATGTGTTTTGTATCGTATACTTTAGATGCGTATTGAAAAAACGCATCTAATGTATAAATTAAATTTACAATGTTTGTCATTGGTAAATATAAATACCAACCGTAGCTATTAACAAGGTCGGAACTACAAAAACACTACTTTTCAGTACGGCCAGTTAAAGTTTTGAACTTATATATAAGCTCCTATAAAATCCGACTTTGTTAATCTAAAAAAACTGTGTTAGCGATTATTTTGATACACGAAACTTTGTGAGGTCATAGTTATAGTATTTTAAGACCTTAGATGCAATAATACGAAAATCGCCAAAATGTAGTTCCGACTTTGTTAATAGCTATGGTCGCACAGCTAAACTATTGAAAAAAAAAAGAACCAGATACTCTATTTACAGGAAATTCCTATAAATAGATTGGTAAATTAATTCATCAAAAATAAATTTTACTTACTTGGATATTTACTGTCAATCAACTGCATTATCTGGACATACGGCTGAGGGTCGAGTCTGTCGTCTCTTGTAGGTTTCTCTTCTATAAATATTGGCTTATAGTTCAGTTCAATTGGGAATAATCGACCCGGTACCTGGTGACACAAAAAAAAAACTGTTGACATGAAATGTTACTCTCATTACAATATCAAAGGAATAAATCCTTATTTTTTTAAATTTTCTTTTAAAGCTTCACCAGATTATGTATTACTAGGTAGCTACATTTATTGTTAAGTATGTGGGTAATGAGTTAATTAACCAGTTTGGTTTGTTTAATTACAGTTTTAGTGCCGTTATCTTTGGGCAGACAAAAACTTGCAGGAGGAATGGCCTTTTGCCTAAAATTACAGCTAAGACCATAGATTTTGTAACCGCATCTAAAATATACTTTTAGATTATTTTTATGCACTTCAAAGATAATTGCTTTTTTTTTTAATGAACAACGCTCGCACGACATCTTTACAAACATACAATTAACAGAGACAAAGTACACCCAGACTCGAAATAAATATAATTATGACTAACACAAATCGCTATTTGTCTTCTGTAAGAATCGAACCCACGTCATTTGGCGTGGCGTGGCGGCGATGTTAACGGCGAGGCGACCTTCTTACGCTACACTACGGTGACAAAAGTAATAGTGTATTTGACTGCGGCATCTGAAAATGCTTAACCTACTGAGCTAGTCACACATTTAGATAATATAAACTTGTCTGTATTATAAATATTGTAGTGAATCTATGTGACAAAAATAAATCGACTGGCCTGTTGGTCTAGTGGTTAGTGACCCTGACTGCTAAGCTGCAGGTCGTGGGTTCGACCCCCACCCAGGACAAATCTTTGTGTGATGAGCATAAAGGTTTGTTCTGTGTCTGGGTGTAATTTATCTATAATATGTATGTATTTACAAAAAAAAAATGTACTTAAGTAGTATATCAGTTGTTTAGTACCCATAACACAAGCAAATATAATTGCTTACTGTGGGACTAGATGGCGCTGTGTGAATGTGGTAGAATATATTATATTATAAATAATTTATTATATTTGTTAACAGCATAACTTTCTAAAATTATATACCTGTATAACAGCCGCTGATTCCGCAGAGAAATAATCCTCGAACAACTTAATATTGATAGTGGCAGACATAAGTACTAGCTTGATATCATTACGACTATGTATCAAACACTTCAACACACCCAATAAGAAATCACCCATTAGGTGCCTCTCGTGAATTTCATCTAAGATTATGACGTCATAGCTAGGTAGGTTCTCTGACGACATCTGAAATGTAAGACATCTAAACTGATATAAGGAAATAAAATATATTAAAGTACGTATGCAGTAATTGTTATAAGTCTAGCAGTCCGATGGAATGTTTCATTGATAGCCACGGAATTTTCCTCATCATCATTCAGCCTATTGCAGTCCACTGCTCAACATACACCTCTCCTAACTCGCAATAAATTTATATTTCATAAATGGTATTTATTTTTCTTTCATAATACATACTATATATACCTGACCTGTCTCAGCAATAACCCTTCTGTTATAAAGCATATCTTCGTATCAGCCGTCTTACTCTTCTCAAATCTGATCTGATAGCCCACTTTACTCTCAAACTGTGTCAGCATCTCATACGCCACTCGTTTTGATAGTGAAACACATGCTATTCTTCTTGGTTGAGTGCAGGCTGTAATTATGTAAATATTGCTTATTACTTAAATATGTATAGAATGGGGCATTACATTACTGTAATGTAGTACTGTAAGCATTATAGACAAGTAGAGATTTACTGATTCTATTCGAAATATTAAAATTTCACTTGAATACATTTGGTCACATCTCTGACAAGCTTATGACATGTCTCATGACCAATGTACTAATTTGACATTCATTATAATAGATAGATTGCCACTTGTCTAGCCCCCCCCAGAGATTTGTTTGACAATTAGTGATTGTTTTTTTTTAATAGACATACCAATATTTTGAAAGCCTGCTTCATGTAAGTATTGTGGGACTTGTGTTGATTTCCCACACCCTGTATCTCCGGCAACTACCACAACTCTTTCATTCTGCACTGCAGATATGATCTCGTTCCTGTAATAACATAAACAATAAAATAAATATAGAATTCGAAAATTTGCTGGTGAAAAATAAGCTATAATTTTTTTTTTTTTTATAAATACCCATATTCAGAATTAATACTAAAAAATTTTAAGACAACCCCAATACGGTACCGTACCAATAATAGGCGTAGGAGTGTGTCCTATGCCTAAGGCAGTCCTAATTTTTATTATTAACAATGCTTATTAAAATCTATATGGTGGTCACAGTTGCTTTCAGTGAACACATTGTAGTGGTATATTCATTTGTAAATACATAAATAGGTACCTATACTTTGCGACAGGAAGGTCTCTCTGAGCTTGCCTTAATTTCTTGAGTTTCTCAAACTTCTCTTTATTTTTAAAATCAGTGTAAATTGAAACTATATTCAAGAAGGCTTCAAATAAATTTTTGTCCAGCTTTCTTCTTTCTCTATCATCGGATACAATGTCAACATACTTTATACCAGTCGTATAATTGATACTATTGAATTTTGAGAATTTGTCAAAGCTTGTTTCTTTAGGAATATAATCCACAATAGGTTTTCCAGCCTTCCTTAGTGTAGCTTCATACTTCTTCAAAAACACCCAGAAGTCATCTAAATTGTTAGCAACAGTAGTACTTTCACTACTGTACAGCATTATTTTATTTAATTGCCGTTTATAATCCAAAAAACTAAAGTTTTCTATAATTTGTTTTGAAGTTGATTCAGTGGGACTATTCTTTCTAAGTTTGTGTCTGTCGTATGAACGTGAGCGCGACCGCGAACGCCTACGTTTGTGATATTTACTTCTAATTGGGGAAGGACTCCGGCCCATTTCTATTTCTTTCTTAAAAATTTAATCCTAAAAATTAGACACTGTTTATTTATTTTGACAGTACATTAGTTATTAGATAGGTACAAGATTGACGAGTTTGACGACTTTAAGTTTGGGGTTGCAAGTTTTTGAGTGTTTATAAAAATAAAAAAAATATATAGAAAAAATAAAATTATAAAAACTTATATATAAATATATGCACAGACCTAATTAGAACAATGTAATTATATAAGGCTCCTTTCACACCTGACTAGAGCAATATAAATAGACGGGAGTAGCCAAGCCGCAACGGCACGATTTCCTCTCTGCAAAAGTACATGAACAATCTGTGTTCGTTTATTTGTGTGACAATTTTATGTTGTCGTTGTGCATATAGCACACAACAACAACAACGTACTGTATACCCCTACTATATACCCCTCCTCACACAAAAATGCCAGAAACATTGTAGTGGAAAGCTAGCGCAAGGGCAACATCAGTCTAATTGCTCTGGGCGTAATCATTTTTATATGGGGAATGCACTGATGGATCATCAGTCAGTGTCAAAGATCGATCGTTTTTGTTTGGATCTGACTACATGCTGAGGTAACGCAACGGATTTTCCGTCAGGTGTAAAAGGAGTTTAAGTGATTCCAGCAGCGCAGCTTTGCAGTGTAAAATCAATCAGATATTGAGATCATCAGAATAAAAGTATATTACTTTCATGAAGCAATGGAAGTAATGTTTACAACATGTTTCCATTATCATTTCCATTACTTGATAAGTACAGTCGACCATGCTTCATCACTTTTGATAATAAATTCCATAAAGATTAAAATTCAATAAGACTCATTTATTGAAAACATTTGCTGTTAATGTACTGATGTCACTTACAAGCAAAAATAGACAATATTGTTTTGTGATATGCAAACGACATTTTATTATATATACTGTAAAATAATTCCAAGTTCAAGTATCATCACTTGTAAAAGACAAAAATCAATCATACATATTCATCTAACCTTATGTATAGGATTTTCTGACCAAAAATCTTTATTTATTTTTATTACCGTGTACCGTCTGACAAATTTAACAGACTGAGAACGATTATTTTGTTACAAGTTAAAGAAATCATGAAATTGTATCTTAGAACTATTTATATATTATTGTATTCTTACGATGGAGGCTAAACTGTGTGTGTGTGATAAACTTACGACCCCTTTGCTATGGTAAACAGTTACTGTAGCCCACGGAACAGTAGCCTAAGAGCACCTGTAACAGCACTTATCCTCCAGTTGTTAAACAAAATAAGAGCATGGCAAAGGAAATACGAAAATAAATTATTTGTAGTTCTTTGTTTATTGAAACTAAATAAAATAATCATTGGATTATTTCGAAAATATTTTATATTCGATTTTGCTTTATTTGTCACAGATGTTTTTTTTAATTAATAAATTATAATCATAATAGATCATGTTTTAATTGGCAACATTTTATATCTTCTCTGCCACAGACAAAATAAAACAACGGTAAAACTTTAGCTGCCCTCTATCGTCAGCTAACAACATTTTTTATAATAATTTCCGCCATTACGTTCCGCCATTTTGCTTGGTCGCGCAGTGGACGTAAAATTTATTCCCATGTATTTTATCGTGAATAACTACTAGTTAGTTTAGATTTTGTGTTTAGCACACTGATGGCTTGCTTAAATACACTTAAGTTAGAAATCAAAACATTAGAACAAGTGTTTCCAAAAAGCCATGAACGGTTTCAGATAATGTCAGCTAGTGTCGACGAACTGACCTGCAGATTCGTTGGCAAAAATGGAAAGAAATATGAAATACATGCCAATATTACGGTAAGTAACACAATCAGCTAATTTACGTAGGTGACATAAAAATTAATGCGTTAGCACAGGGGTGCGCTTATTGATTATCTTTCGCAGGGACAAAGGGTCGTTGTTTATGAGGGCAGGGCTGTCAACAAAAGGTTTACGGAAGTGAATTTACATTTCCCTGTTGCAACTGCACGTTTGTCACGTTTCTGTGTAAAATATTTACAAAACATACATGATCAATAGCAGCGTGTTACATGTTCCGATCATATGTTTATGGAGCATACGGTACCGTGTCGAATCGCTGTATCGATCATTTCGGGTCCAGCACGTCATTATCACAGTGTTCGTGAATCATTACAGCTATTTTATAGAGAGAGTAACGACTGTTTTGTTTGGTTAACGGTATATAGGCGCGTTTTTGGGACAAAGGCTTCTTAGTCATCCTCTCTACCTGCTTTTTGTCATATAGACGTTTTGTTGGTCCCATTTAAGCGTTTTTTACTGATGCAACAATGCAAGCTTGGAATGTACTATGTCCTTAGTGGGTACATTCACTGATAACAGGTTATTATTGGCCACTGAATGTGTATAAGCATTTGTGTTTACTAGGATTAAATTGTATAGAGTAAACATTATTGTTTATAAACTATGTATCAGTGATATAACAACACAATGATTATAATTGTATTTCAATTGGCTATTATAATGTTATGGAATACACTTTGTATTAATTTTATTCAAAACACTATAATGTATGTTTTTAACTCAAAAAAACAAAGTAGTTTCATGTGTTTGTTACTAACATAGTGTATTATTTTGCTCAAAGTCTAAGTACAAACCTTTTAATTATATTGTGTACATTACAATTTTTAAATGTAGGTATAGCAAAAAAAGTATGTCAGTAATTAAAACAATTTTGGTGTTGGTAATTACATTTTGCTATTTGAATAATTAATATTTTGTGTAAAGTGATTTTATTGTTCTTTTTTTTTATAATAGGAACACTATGATGAGTACATACTTAAAAATAATAAACCAGCTTATATACAGATAATACATTTTTTTTAAATTGAATTTGAATTTTTTGTTATTACTCTGTATTGCAATCTGTCCAGGAGACATTCAGCAATATTTTACGATAAGGAAGAGGCGGTATGTGAGGTAAATGTCCAGTGACATTTCCTCATAATTAGTAGGTCTTGTGGTACTAATTTAAGTCTCGGACCACTGGGAGATATATAGATACTTTTATATGGAAACTATCCATACTAGGAAACATTTAATTTTTAAGTTCAGTTACTTATGTCACTGAGATAAAAAGTTTCTCAGATTTATTGTTATCAAATCATCATCGTTATAATAAGCCCAACGAAATCCTCTGCTGGACCATAGCGCTGCAAGCAATGTTAAATATAATGAATAATATGAAAGTGTAATTGTTTATATTATAATGTGAATTTAATTTATAGACAAAGAAAATCTAGTTTCATAAATTAAAAAGTTGTATGTTATAACAGTAAGTTGCCAATGAAAAATTTCAGTACATTGGTGGCCATTGTTGGAAAAATAATCTAATGTAAATTTTAACTATCAAGGAATAAAGATTATTGACCAGAACAATAGGCTCGCCCCCTATTTCATGGGACCAAACATAGCTGGCGAAATGTGGGTGTGAAACACCTCTGCCTACCCCTTCGGGAAAAAAGGTGTGATGCTATGTTATGTTATGACCAGAATATTAGTAAACTTTCACGATAGAAATAGACTACAAGCACATTTGACTATGTTTTAATGTCTGTTCGGCGAAGCCCAAAGGAAGGTTATTAATTTTATTGTAAAAACAATTAAATTAATAAAAGCCACCTTTGATTTATTTTAAACTGACTATATTTAGCAGGTAGCATAAAATCACTTGCAGTTTAGGAAATTAGGCCAGGCAATTAGGCTGATATGACGATCATGATATTAAGCAGTTCCTCTATTTGTTTACAACCATTTCACATCCATTCCTGCCCAATTATAGAGAAATACGTCATACAAAGAAGAAGTAATAAAGAAAGTTTTAAATAACACATGCTTTTTTTCTATAGGAGACGTACCCAAACACACCGCCAGTATGGTTTGCAGACAGTGAGGATCCTATCGTGACAAATGCAGTCCAGATCCTGAGCAACACACAAGGCAGAGATAACCATGTTATAAACCAGGTTAATAATATTTATATAAATATTTGAGTTTTATTTTTTTGTGAAATTTCTTAGCAGAGGATATTTTAAGGCGGCACACCATTACCGAAAAATTGCTGGTACGGCTATGTTCTAAGAAGCGAAGACGACCACGCCCTGATAGGGGCCCTAGCCTTTCCTGATTGACATTGTCAAATATCCACAAAAAAAATCACGCTGCGGCACAAGAAATTGAGTTGAAGTTGAGACAAACCCAAACATCTCGGGTACAGACCAGACCTCATTCAACTGAGAAGAGAATTTGTCAAAGAAGATTTTCTTGTGTGATTAAAACACTATTGGATATCACTTAAGAAAATACCAATAAACAAGTGATTGGTAATGTTGCAGACGTAAAAGAAAAGTCTTCAAATTTAATTGGGACCGTCCAGTCAGCATGCTCATAGACCACCAGTGCTTTCCAGACCATAAGTTAACAACCAATGGTCTAAGTAGATTAATCATTAAGTAGCAGAGATTTTGCTCTTTAACAAGTAAAATGCAACACAAAAGTTATTGATTTAGACTGAGATATTACCAAGTTAGATTACTTGAATCTAATTATTTATAGGTTCAAGCAATATTGTTTTTATGAAATATTAACAAAATGAAACACTAACTGTATATCATTGTTAATTTTCCTTGTTGTGTGTAAAAAAATATGTGCTATAATAGTAGTGATTCACTTTTAGAAACAGGATAATTAATTGTTTAGCTGTAAATTTCTAAGTATATATTTGTGTAAACATTGGTGTAAGGCATGTTTGCCAAATTACTTTGTGTAAAAGATAAACTTTCACACTTTATAGATATGTACATTATTAGAACTATTGTCTGCTTGAAACAATATATTTATTGTTGTCAATTCAACAAAATGAGACTTGTTATAGTTGTTGTTGATTGGTTGACATGGTTTTGGATTTCAATTTGCTGATGTGAATTGTGACCTAAATGGTTACAGTTGAATTTATTGACAGTGCTCTGATGCAAATACTTTGGATTACCAGTGTACTATTAAAGAGGTCTTTTGTCGATTCATTCAACGTGCTGTTTGTTCCACGGTTTACATCAGGAAGGATCCTTTTTGAAGTCGTTTTTTCATACTAGTGGGATAATCGAATATGGTTCGAAACGCGCGTTCACTGCGAAGAAGGACGCATCTGTTATGGCGCCTCAGTTTGAAGGAGTATCTCTCCCGTTGTCAAAAGTATTGGGATTGAGAACCTTTTTTCCCCATCGGCCCTCAGTTCTACGAGCTATGTGCCCTGCCCACCTTGCTTTAGCGATGCGATTCGGTGAGCTATGTCGACAACTTTAGTTCACTTGCGGATCTCATTTCTGATTCCATCACGCAGGGAAACTCCGAGCATAGCTCTTCACCAAATGAAATAGGTGCTTCGTTGTGCGTTTTCTAAACGGTAATAGTTTCACTAGCTCACGTAATTAATCAGGTTATTGTGTAGCACTGAAGGTGATTAATTAGCAACTGATCCATATCTATTTAATTAGACCATGAAAGAAACAATGTTCTAATTGTTGAAGGTGTTTTCATGAACAGTGCTAATGTAAATTGCTAATTTGCTTTGAAGTACTACAGTGATTATTATGAACGGGACCTTTCTTTAATAAATGCTTTCTAAGGAATGCAATTTGTATTGATTTGATGATAAAGAAAACTACCTATCTATACTAATATTATAAAGATAAAGAGTTTGTTTGTTTGAACGCTAGGATCTCAGGAACTACTGATCCGATTTGAAAAATTCTTTTAGTGTCAGACAGCCCATTTTTCGAGGAAGGTATAGGCTATATAACATCACGCTACGGTCAATAAGAGCTGAGCAGTGGCCAAACAAAAGAGACGGGCGCGAAGCCCCGCGCGATTACTAGTAATTAATATTCTTTAATAGCTAACTGTCGCCCGGAGCTTCGCTCCCGTAGATCTGTGTTTCACCATTATTCAGCTCCTATTGGCCGTGGCGTGATGTTATATAGCCTTCCTCGATAAAGCCCGCTACGGGCCCCCTCTGCCGGAGCTTAGCTCCGGCGGCGACGTGCGGGAACACGCACACGCCACCAGAAGACGCTCGCGGTCGACTTTCCCCAAAGTCGACCGGTCCTGGCGTGGTGGACGCGCTCAGCCGGGCGCGTCCTCTTCTCGGGCTAACTAACTCTTCAGCTTTATAATATTTACCTATAGATATAAAAAATTAATTAACCATCACTTTTTTGTGATGTATGTTTTGAACATGCTTGATATTTTCTAGGTTGATATTTTGCTGAGAAACACAAATAGAAGTAGGTATAAAATGTGTGCTTTAAATGTCGTAGTATGATTTTATAATTCGAATTTGTGCGAAATTCGTAGAGATTTTGCGAAAACACAGTTTCAGTTTGCAGAATATATAGTATAAATCTGGTTTTTTCAACAAAGAGAAAGAATTTAAATCAGTATAGAATTAAGTTGCGGTTTATTGAAGTTGTATATCATTGTGTATTGACAAACATGTTTATGATACGATTTTCTACGATATCTGTAGATAGAAATGTAGGCTTAAAGTTCATTTACATAGGACATGTTTTGTGATGCAAGTTTGATGTCATTGTATCATTTGTCGAGAAAAACAAAGATAGTATCTTGCTTGTTACGTGATATTTGCACCATGTATAAAATATAAATTACTGTGTGGTGACTAGTGTCAGAACGTGGTGATATTTAAGCGATGGTGGCTGAATGGATAAACCGGCGTGCTAAACACGCGGTCCGAGTTCGATTCCGATCAGCAGTACCAATATGGGTTTCACTTTGTGGAATTTATATGTACTAGTCATGTGACTTACCATCTGTTGACCGTGAAGGAAAACCTCGTGAAGAAACACACATACCCTAGAAGAAATTTAAGTGTAAGTCTGATCCACCAACCCGCATTAGGCCAGCGTGTTAGGATTATGACCTAAACCCTGTCAACTCTCTAGATAGAGGAGAGGAGACCCGAGTCCAGCAGTGTGACATTAATGGGTTGCTGATGCTAATGATGATGAAAAAAGTGACAAACAACAACAAATATGAACAAATCTGACTGACAAATACGGTTAAGAACCTGTCATAATATCATTTATCATCATCATTATATCATCAGGCAGAATACATTAGGAGTGATAAAATTAAATATTTTTATTCAGAACAGTAATGTTATTAATAAAAGCGTTTAGTCAACATTTTTGACGAATATACGTCGATTGAAGCTGTGACGCACTCTTAATTTGCCGCAGCGATTATAGACTTTTGTTGTTTTCCTTTACACTTCTAGGAATTGCTTATTTCAGTTGAAAATTGGTCACCGACAAAAGTTGCTGGATACTTGTTTTAAAGTTATAAATACGTTTACGAAACAAAAACGGTTCAAATTATTTTAATAATTTGATCATCATCAGTAGGCGACAAACCGACATGTGAAAATTAGCTCGTAAAATTTTAAATTTCTCATGAATTCGCGCAAAATTCCTAGGAACTCGCGAAAATTCGTATTATCAATCCATCCTAAGGCATGTTATACATTAATTACGAATACTATTAAACAAGTATATCTTTAAGAATACACTTATAAAAACGATATGAAACTGTTAGCATTTGTGTATTGTATTTGGACAAAGAAAGGACACGCGAGAGGCACTTTGTGGTAACAACTTGTTTACTTATTAACAAAAGAGCTACCTAATCGAAGTGTTACAATATTTAAAACTATAGTACTTACTGATAGAATGTTTGCAATTGTTGTGTTCGCCTATTAGTTAGTCGTAGAGTCGTAATACACACAGAAAACTTCTTCAACCAGGCGTAAAGCCCTTTCAATAATCGGATGCACCCCTGCCTAACCAGCCCCCTAGCTGTCGGAAACTTTTAGGTCCGAAATGTCAGTGTAATTAAAGTTAAAAAACATATTGTTAAATAAATAAATGGTTGAAGGAAAAACCTTAATTTAATCAGTTTTTAATTTTCTATACGTTAGACTATTTTCTAACATTAAATACCTAACATAAGCCGCAAAAATACGTCGCACTAAGATTCGTAAAAGTTTACGATCCGGGAGCAATCCGACGAGTCAGAATCAGGGGGCTGTTCGGGGAAAAAGCGTTGATGCAGTTTTATATAATTGAGTAATTTATTTCTCATCAAGTTATTTAGAAACAATACATGATGTAGGGATGGCTTATATTAGACCGGGCCGTGTTCGTGTCGTGCACAACCGTGGTGTAGCCTAAGTTACTCCTTATTACATCAGCTATCTGCCAGTGAAAGTCCCGTCAAAATCCGTCAAGCCATTCTAGAGATAAGCCAGAACAAACAGACAGACAGATAGACAGTCAAAAATTAAAAAAAAAATGTTATTTTGGTATATACCGTATATACATTTATAGGCATGTAGTAAAAAGCGGTTATTTTAATATTATAAACAGACACTCCAAATTTAATTATTTGTATAGATAATGAACATACCTACTTAGATTTATATACAAATAAAAACAGCAGCGAAGCCCTGCGCGTCTTCTAGTTATAAATATTTCAAAATAATCTAGAAGTTGTTTTTAATTCAATTAGTTTTAAAACAGATTGATATTAAAAAGTAGAAGAATTTTGATGTTTATTTTACATACATTCGGCTCGAGTAGTACCAAATCATTAACCTACGCTAGTAGGTTAATGATTTGGTAAATAGATGCCTTCAGTTATTGCACTCTGTCTATGTACGTAGGTACAGATCATTCGTCCACGACCTCGAGATCAATGAACTTTGCACCAAAATAAGTGCCAATCTGCACGAGGTGCGAATTGAAACACGTGTCTTTTATAAACACGTTCTATTCATGTTAATTTTCTACAAAGTACGTTTTTTCGGTAAATTGATTATTCGTTTTGATCTTGAGAGTGTGTGTCTCAAGGGCATGTTGTGAAATAAGAATATAAATTATTTATGTTGTTCGGAAGTTCAATGATATTATTTATTTATGCAGATACCTATCTGTTTTTAAATTTTAGATTATTAGATTTAATTTTTTAAATCAAATTGAGCCCTGAGAAGTAGCGCGGGGCTTTGCTCCTGTTGTTCTTTATTTGGCCACTGCTCTGCTCCTATTGGCCATAGCGTGGTGTTATAATAATATAGCCTATGTTGCTCAGTGGTAATTTAGCTATCTAAAGGCAAAAAAAAAATTTGAATTGGTTTTCTTTTTGAGTTCAGTTGTTTTTAAGTATATTTTTTTTTGTAAATACATACATATTATAGATAAAATTACACCCAGACACAGAACAAACCTTAATGCTCATCACACAAAGATTTGTCCTGGGTGGGGAGCCGGAGGTCGTGGGTTCGAACCCACGACCTCCGGCTTAGCAGTCAGGGTCACTAACCACTAGACCAACAGGCCAGTCAAATTAACACAACAAAACAACATTATAATAATAGATAGAAGTGGTTCCCAATCAATTTCATGTTTGCGACGCACTTATAAGTAAAGTATTTCGTCTCGTTGCCGTAACCTAGCTAGCAATTTAATAGAAATAGATACAATGGTAGATAGGCAGAAAAATTTAAATATCAACAATATGAAACTTGTGTTTAAAATGTTAATGTATGTGCTTATCGGCGAGTGAATGACGTGCGATGTGAGCGATCGAAATTTCATTGTTAATTTTGTACCCGTCACTGAAAAAGGTCCTCTTTACTATCTTTGTTGCACACTGTGGCAACCTTTGGCCTGTAGTGTAAAAACTATTCTTCATCATAATCATCATATCAGCCCAATAACGTCCATTGCTGGACGCAATTGCCGCCACAGTGAGAAACTTTGTGTCACCGGCGCCAGCAATATAGCTCGTAGAACTGGTGGCAGATGAGGGCAAAAGGTTCTCGAGTGGCGGCCTCGTATTGGAAAGCCTAGCGTAGGACGGCCCCTCACCAGATGGACCGACGACCTGGTCAAGGTTTCGGGTGGCCGTTGGTTGCAAGCGGCACCAAAAATAATATAACAAAATCTAATTGACAGATACAGCTTTGTATTAAAATTTATATTATTAAAACATACCTACTAAGCCGTTACTTAGCGTGGGTCAAGATTTCTTTATTCAAGACTGTTTAAAAATTTTACCTCGCATTTATGCTTGGAGGTGGTTAATATCAACTAATAGTGTTATTTCTTGTCTTTCTAGGTCGGTATATTGTTGAGAGAACTATGCAAGTTACACGGCGTGCCAGAACCGCCGGATTTGGACTCTTTATCTCTTCCAGTGCATCCAGCACCACAGATGAGGTCAGTGATTTACGTCTATAATAACATTCACAGGTGACTGAAAGTACCTACTGAAAAAAATGACCAGAAACAGAATCGTTTATTTTGTTAAACATAGGTTCAAAGCATAAAGGTCTTAAGTGTAACAGAAGTACGCTATGTTTTATCGTAATGATGTACAAATGAACAAATGACAATGACATGTAATTATTGCTAGGGAAAAGTCTGTACTTTGCATCATTCAAAGGTTGGCTGGTAGATGATAAAGTGACTTACCATCTACTAACGGTGAATTAGGCCAGCGTCTGTGGATTATAGCCTAAACCCTCTCAGCTCTCTAGATAGAGGAGAGGAGAGCCGAGCCCAGCAGTGGGACAGTATTGGGTAGCCTATGTATGATGATGAGGTTAGGCATTCCCTGGGACCCCCCTCCCCCCCCCTCCCGCGTGTCTTACAGGAGTTGCAGTGGTGGGCATGAGGGTGGGATTATCCCGTAAGCGTATTTTATTTTATTTTATTTAGCACACCAATAGTACACATACATAAATACATTCACAAAAAAAAAAAACAACAAACAAAGGTGCCATTATATAGTAAATGCACAGATAAGAGGCATGCATGGCATTGAATAACTGTAAACTCAAGTTAATACTCGAGACAACAAACTTAGGTAGGTACCTACTAATAAATTATTACAACATCTTAATTACATTATATAAAGACTTTAAAGCAGAATATAATATTATATACTCGAGACAACAAACTTAGGTAGGTACCTACTAATAAATTATTACAACATCTTAATTACATTATATAAAGACTTTAAAGCAGAATATAATATTATATATAATCTATTTTTCGGTTAAAAAAGTATTAAAGTATTAAGTCTGTAATTCTGTATGATAAAAATTTCATATTAAAAACATCAACATCTTCTGTCGCAGTAGATATGTCGTTGTACAATCTTGCCATGCGTGTAAATGGGCTGTTAAAGGTAGTATTTAAGGTTGAGGTTGGAGTTTCAAATATACAGTGTTTACGTTTAATTCAATTACTAATCCTAAGATTGAAATAGTTTATCAACTCTGCGCATCAATATTCCCGTTTACAATTTTGTAAAGAACAAGTAGGTCCGAGTTATTTCGTCTTTCCTTTAAACTGAGCATTCTGAAATGCGTTAATCTGTCACTGTACTCTGGAATAGTTTTTCGGATACTATTTTTTATGCAAAGATACCTAACAAAACGGGCCTGAACAGATTCTATACTATCAATGTACTTTGAATAATAGGGAGACCATATACTAGAGCTGTACTCAAGACAACTCCGTACCAAGGCATATATATATTAGTTATCATTGAGCTAGACGGCGCTGTGTAAAAAATGTCCCCGAAAGAGCTCCCAATACTATGTCGTAATCTCAAGTGATAACAATGCTTAACAAATTTTGAAACATTTCTAATCGAAGTCAATAATAAACATTGTTAGCTATGCAAGTAAGCGGTTTTTCCACGGGTGATAAGAACCACTATTGAAGTTGAATACGACTTGTTAGTCACGTGACGTGACGACGACGTGAAGTGTTTGCATACGTATCTTTGTAATAGTTGTAAGACTGTATAATTAATGCTGTAAGACTAATGTTATAAAGCAGAAGAGTTTTTCTTTGTTTGGATTGCACGTGCTAATATCAGGAACTACTGGACTTGAAAAATTCTTTAAGTGTTGGATAGCCCATTTATCGAGGAAGGCTATAGGCCATATAACATCAAGCTAAGGTCAACAGGAGATAAGCAGTGGTCAAACAAAGAACGACGGGACATCAGCTAATTTAAAATAAAGTTAATATTGTTATTGTTGCATATTTTAACCGTTTTTTTTCTAACGCTGTATAATAATTAAATTCAATTGTAGGAAATAAGCAATGCAAACACAAAATAGTACAATAGCCTTGCACTAAAAGTAAATTTATGCAAATAATAATAAATTATAAAACAGTTGGTACAGTCAGCATCGGAAGTACCAAACATATCCATATTTTCAAAACTACTTTTGTTGCTGATTGTACAGTTGTATTGTTATTTTATATAAAACTCATAAGTTCCATATGTAGTGACGGATTAGTTTAGACACTACCCCCATTTCAACCCTTGGGTGTCGTAAAAGGCGACTAAGGGAGTACCTTAAGCAGCTAAGAGCACTTGGGGAAAAGGAAAATTCGAAACAAACCCTATACCTACCCGGCCAACGTGGTATAGTAGACTAAATTCTGACATGACTACACAGACTTTAATGATAACTCATAAAGCAGAAATAGAAATCAATTTATAAATAAAAGTTATTTTTTCTAGAGTTCCAAGTGTGACGTCAAATGGAGCAGAGTCAGGCACCGAGGAAGATGAAGAAATGGCCGCAGAGGAAGATGAATCTGAAGGAGAAGATGACTTGCCACTAGAAATGGTCGACGATGCCGCACGCAGCAACAAAGTATGTATGATCAAAAATTCATTTTATAGTGATCATATTACAATTTAATTTAGAATGATGACACACTCACATTATTCGTTTGAAAATGTCTTAAGATACATTATGTATGTTTAGTAAAGTATGCTTTATTTTGCTATTATTAGAATATAAATTGGAATGATTTAGAAATTATTCCTTTGGAGATGTTTATACTTATATTTAACTATGTTTAGGAAAGTCAGCTGTATGCTGCTGGTATTAGAACTTAAATTTAAATTAACAGTCGTATTATTAGCTAATATGTATTTATAATAAATTGAACATTATTCAAAGGAGATTAGAATTTAAATTGCAATGGATATGTAAGCGATTTTTGGGCGTGGTTTTGACGTTTCAATGAACATTGATTGATGATTGCGATTTTGAGTAGCATATTGGCATATTCTGGTACCACTTTCATAAATGTTTTTAATATCTTGCCAACATATATTAGACGCCAAGTGTTTATTTACAAATGGATCGAACATTTTTAGATTTTAGGTGTAGACTGTCGAAAACTTACTACACACATTATCATCGAATTGCACCAACATAGAACAAAATAAAACTTGAAAACCTTTAATCTTCATGTAGTAGTTTAGATTTTGACCCATGTTTGTGACATTTATTAGTTTTACTAATAAAACTGTTTTTTTTTTAAATAAATTCCAGGACGATATGGAAACAGAACACTTAGCCACATTAGAACGGCTCAGACAAAACCAGCGGCAAGATTATTTGTCAGGTAGCGTGTCAGGAAGCCTCCAAGCAACAGATAGACTCATGAAAGAGCTACGGGACATATACCGTTCACATTCTTTCAAGAACAATATGTATTCTATTGGTTAGTATCTTGATACTGTGTACTACTAGGCTAAGGTCACTGATCATCATCATCATATCAGATCAATGACGTCCACTGCTGGACATAGGCATCTTATAATTTCCCCCACAGCGAGCGAGCTTGCATGAAAGGTCACTTCAGTCTTCTAAATATCTATTGCCTATAAAAATATATAAAATTGGAGTGTCTGTTTGTAATTATTAAAATAACCGCGTTTTACTACATGCATATGAAAGTATACCAAAATAACATTTTTTACAATTTTTGTCTGTCTGTCTGTTTGTTCCGACTTATTTCTGGAACGGCTGGATGGATTTTGACGAGACTTTCACTGGCAGATAGCTGATGTAATAAGGAGTAACTCAGGCTACTTTGAAAAAAGTAATGTTGCTTTTGTTATATTCCACGCGGACGAAGTCGCGGGCATAGCTAGTTGGTATATAAAAATCATTTTAATATAAATTCACTGCTGGATACGGGTCTCCTCCAAAGAATATGGAGGCATATCAAAATGGCTAATAATGTCCTTGAAATTAAATGTGTACGAGAATACACTTGGCTTTAACTGGAAACTAAGGTTAAGGCCTAAATATAATTGAGTAATGCAGAAAGCCCTTTAGCAACCATTTCCAACAGAGTTTCTGAGCTCAGTGAGTTTGGTACACAGATAATTCTGAATTACTTAATATGTTAGTCATGTTTAAAAATTAAGGTAAATCACAGCTGGCTCTCTGGCATTGCCTATGTCTGTGAGAGCGCTTATCATATACAATGGCTAGATAGTTTTTTACTTTCCGTAATAAAGATTTAGGACAAGTGTTTGGATATAGTGATGATAAGTCATGATTCTAATTTTGATTATCTGTCTATTCATAAATTTATAAGCTATGCCCTTGTTGGTAGAATGACCACTAATTATTTCATAATATTATTTTTATTTTTTTACAACACAATATAACCTTTTTTTTCATCTGATATATAAAGTTATTTTTAATGATTACAATTTTTATTGTCATTTGCAGAGTTAGTAAATGATTCCCTCTACGAGTGGAACATTAGACTGCGTTCAGTGGACCCGGACAGTCCGCTACATAACGACCTGTTGTTATTGAAAGAGAAGGAGGGCAAAGACTCAATACTGCTCAATATCATGTTCAAAGAGACCTACCCCTTTGAGCCGCCTTTCGTCAGAGTTGTATATCCTATTATTTCAGGTAAGAACCACTATTAGAATCTTTTTTATTCATCTTTAGTGGCGTAGTGGATGTACGAATGCTGAACAAGAAGTCCTATCATACTTGCCATACATAGTGAAAATTGTATCAGCTAAAGAAACTTCGAGTATTATTTAGAATTTAAATTGAAGAATTTGTGTGTCTGTGATTGATAAGATCTGTGTAATCGATGTCTACATAATATTCTTTTAATTAATAAAGATTCTTTTGCTATACTTAATTGAATAGAGATCATTTTGCTCCTCACACAAACCCTTAGAAGTCACACACATACCTACATATTATACCACACACAACTCTACTATGCACCGTGTCAGCAAAACATCAACTAAAACAAATACCTTTCATTCTGTTCTCTTTCAGCACTTGTGTAATGAAAAAGACCGTGTTAGTGAAGATCCTTGTGTAATTTTTTTTTTTAATGGATCTTCGGACGTAATCCAAGACCTTATTTGCAAATTTTTTAGTTTGCTTCATTTTAATATTAATTCAATTTAAGAATTTTATTGCACAATATACAATGTAAGTGTACAAAAGGAGGGCTTAATGCTAAAAGCATTCTCTACCAGTCAACCTTTGGGTGATGCAGAGATGAGAACAAGTAGGTGCAAAGTAAGAAAAGATTTATTTCTTGTGTGTAATTGCAGGAGGCTACGTGCTAGTAGGCGGTGCCATCTGCATGGAGCTGCTGACGAAGCAGGGCTGGTCGTCGGCCTACACGGTGGAGGCGGTGATCATGCAGATCGCGGCGACGTTGGTGAAGGGCAAGGCGCGCATACAGTTCGGCGCCACCAAGGTCGTGTCGCAGTCGCAGTACTCGCTGGCGCGCGCACAACAGAGCTTCAAGTGCCTCGTGCAGATACACGAGAAAAACGGTCAGCATACACGCATACGCATTTATTAGATAGTCATTTATATATTTATTTGATATTTTGATTTGAATGGCGATTGCTTCACCGACATGCTCTTGTCGGTGAAGCAATCGCCATTCTTCTCTATTTTCTACTTTTTTCTTTTCAAAAACAAAAGCTCTTAAATAAGAGAGAGAGTGATTTAGTTTTGAAGTCATACATAGCAATCTTTATTTTTTTTATATTTTTTAGGATATTTTGTTACACAGTGCTATCTAGCTCAAAGTAAGCTAATATAAGCTTTATCTAGACAATTGATAAATGTCATATAGTGTTATAGCCTTATTCGAAAAATGGGCTATCTGACACGAAAATAATTTTTCTGATTAACTTTATATTTCTTATGAAAATTTGTGAACAATAGTGTGGGTTATATGTTTGCTAATACTTATAGAAAATTTTGATTTTGTACCATCATAGCATGTAACTGTTTTTTGTTCCTAATAAATAAAAAAAAAAAAAAAAAAAAAAAAAAAAAAAACGGACCAACCTCCTGATTCTGACTCGTCGGATTGCTCCCGGATCGTAAACTTTTACGAATCTTAGTACGACGTATTTTTACGGCTTATGTTGCCTGCATGAGTGAGGAGGAAACAGCAGCTCATGTGCTCCTACACTGCCCTGAAACCGTTACATACAGGGCTAAGTACTTCAAAAACACAGGTACACTCCGACAGATCACCAGCAACGTCAATAGACTGCTGGCGTTCTTCGGCGAGCTAGGGTGGATCGAGTGAGCTATCCACCCTCACGCAAAAACCGCGCCTTGACGTGGAGTTGCGGACAACAGCCCGCCAAACCATACCATACCATACCATACGGCTTATGTTATTTAATGTTAGAAAATAGTCTAACGTATAGAAAAATTCGAAAATTAAAAACTGATTAATTTCAGCTCAGAATCAGGGGGCAGTAGTTCCTGAGATTAGCATGTTCAACCAAACATATAAAATCTTCAGCTTTATAATATTAGTATAGATTGGTGTGGTAGACACACATATGCCTCGACGCAGCAGAGGTATATGTCACTGCTCCACAGGAGGTTTTAAGTTCGAATTCCGGGTCGGTCAAAACCAGTATTGGGTCTTTGCATCATGACCCATGACTTCCTCCACACATATACCAGACATATCAACCTACAGTTTAGAAATGGGATAGGTATGGTATATGGATTGAATGCAAGCCCTGCTTTGTCCCTTTCGGCAAAAAGGTATGATTACATGTTTCTGTCTGTCTGTGTGTATGTAGTCCGTGTAGTGACGGATTAAGAATACATAATGTCACTATCCCATCTCAACCCGTGGGTATCGTAAAAGGCAACTAAGAAACTAACTTTATGCAGAATAGACAACTTCCCTAAAAGCCCTATACTGCTTAAGAAAACCGTCTGACCAGCATGGTGTAGTAGGCTAAATTCCCTCCACATTCTTTCGAGGAGACCAGTGGCCAGCAGTGTGACATTTATAATAATAATAATAATAATCATTTATTTCGAGATACAAAGTCTCATAAAAATACATACCTTACAGACTAACATACATACAATTATACAGGGTGTATACGACGGTACGACATTAAATGAAACCACGTGTAGCATGTGATGTTAGAAGACTATACCAAAAAAATTTAACAGAAATTTGCAATAGTTTAGACGCACATGTACTTTCTTTATGTCACAGTTGTTCACAGTTTTAAACAACCTGTAGGTATTTACGTTGATCGTATGTTGTCATTACGTCATTCAATTCATTTAAATATCTCTGACTCTTTCATATTATCTTATCTCTTACTCTGTTCCGCACTGTTGTCATCGTCATGTCGAAAACGTCATGATAGAAAAATAATGTGTAGTTGTATATTCTTAAATTTTTCGACTTTAAATAATGTGTAAGTAGCTTTTTTTTTTTTTCTTTTTTTTTAAATAATTTATATTAGAATATGTTTATAAGGGTTAACACTGGCTGCCTTGTCATTTAATGTCGTATCGTCGTATACACCCTGTATAACTAAAATTAAACATGACACGGGTATTCATTTCGGCGTCATGTTACGCGACGCAGTGTTGCTCAATCTTCCGCGAAAACGCCGATAAACAACACCCTTCGGCCAAAACTCTTCCTTGAGGAAAGTGTTCAGATAGTGAGTCGGCACCCGCACCACGAACGATTTAAAATTCGTGTTATGGCGCGACTCCAACCTTTGAACTCTCAAGGGTTTTGTTGTTTGTTTGTTGTTTTGAATTTATGGGTTGAGATGCTGATGATGACAAGTTTCTGTTGTAGGTATTGTAATATTAATATTTTCCAATACTAATACATGTTTGTACAATTTCCAGGATGGTTCACACCCCCTAAAGAAGACGGCTAATGCAGGCCAAGTCCTGCCGTTACATTTAAGACTAAATGTGCATCATTGACAGTAACGCCCAAACAAACAACCACTCCAAATTTTTGAAAAGTGACTTTTAGTTTGCGTGATACTATACACTATGATTCCATTCGTTTGTTTGTTTACGCCACGCAATTATGTATGTGTTAAGTATGACTGAGAGAACAATATGTGGTCGTAATTCGTGTATATTATATATGTACTTTAATCGTTAAGTGCTATTAATGTTCTGAAGTGCGGGCGATCGCGAGAGACTATACAAGACTTATAGGAAATGTTTAACTGTGTAACGTTTTTTGTAATCATTAATTTTCTCAAAAAAGTTATCCATATGGTAGCCTAGACGTTACTGGAGTGTAAAGTTAAAAAAAATTCTTTGCATTTCTTTTTAGTTATTGAAATAAAAAACCTGTGATTCTTAAATGTGTTTTATATACCTTTTTTATACCATTATTATTCACTATACACCAACTGTGACACTTCGTTCACTAAATAACTTAAAAATGCTGTTTTTAATTTACCAATATCAAAAAGATTTCCATTTTTTATACAATACATACTGTAATCTAAGGAGTAGTGAGGGATTTGATCTCAAAATAGTTTGTTCTCGACGGTTTCTTAACCCTTTGAACGCCAGAGACATCTTTACACGTAAAATGAAAATGTGCTCACCACGCCAATGACGGCATGGCACGTCAAAAATGTACTGTATTTTAAAAGCTTGGCGCACCAGGCACGGCGATACGGATTTGACGTGGCGGTCAAAAGGTTAATCTAATATTCTGAACTGTTATAATTTGGATAATATCTCTCGGTTGTCTTTGTTGTTCTTCATCAAAGCTAATAAGCCTTCTACGTGCAACTGGCTGCCAGGAATGTTGATTTTTTTGCAGTAATCTGTCTCATTCATGGAGTCTAACCACTGTTTGAGTTTCGGAAATCTGAAAAAAGAACATGTTGAAAGTGTACATTCAATAATAATTATCATTAAATAAAAATATGTGTAGGGTACATTCAAGTTTTACGTGCGATGTGGCTGTCTTCTGTGTATGTATTTATCTAGGTATAACCGTAAATAGGCCGAAATCAATGTAATAGGTACTACATTGATTTCGGCCTATTTAGTGTTATACCTGTTATATATAGTTTGTAAACAAATGACTGTCAAATAACAAGTTACAGCTTTTTTTTACTCGACTGCCAAGAAAGAGGGTAATGTTTTTCGCGCGTACGTATGTATGTGGGCATGTCTGTTCTATTGTGATCTTTTGTAGCCTAAACGGCTTGGCTGATTTTAAAGTGTGAGGTGTCATTATATTTATATTTTTCCCCCGAGTGTCATAGGCTATGCGACGTCAACAAAAACCAATATGGCAGACGTAAACAACTGACAAAACAGACGTTTTTTAGTGGTATCGCAATATGGGTATCAGATGAAAGCTAATTAATAGCCTAATTCTATTACTAATACTATATATGCACTAACTATTGCTCGCAGCTCCAGTTGTCTCTTGTAACCTAAATAGCTTGACCGATTTTGAAGTGGAGGGTGTTGTTATAATACTCTTATTAACTATAGACCTTTCATTTTACCAGTGTATTCTTAGATTTCATTGCTTTAAATTTACTGTCGAATGCAGCTATCTATATCTGTCGTCCACTAACTAAAAGGTCGTTAAGCCATAGGGGCTGTTTATGGCTTAACATCCTTTTAGTTAGTGGACGGCAGATATGCAGTCGGGTTTTTTGGTTTTTTAAATTAATTTCTGGTTGTTATTTGATAATTTTTAAATAATAAATTATTGAAGTTAATACTAACTTCTTTTCGTCAATAGGAACCAATCCGTTTAACGATGCCACACTCGATACTATACTTATATCGGCAATAGTCACTACGTCATCAGCCATGTATTTATGCTCCGATAAATAGTCTTCAAGCTTTGAGTAACCGTCTATTATGTTGGCAATCATGTTCTTTGTCATTTCACCGAGTTTTCCTGCGTATGTTGGCGCCTAGAAAAAAAAAACAACTTTCAAACTTTTTTTATAAATTATACGCGAGCTGCCTGTTCAGGGAAACAGGACGTTATGCGGGCTCAAATATGGCAGAAGGGCGGTCTTGGGTCGTGGACCACCTAAAAAACTTTACTTAAAACTTCTGTGCATCAACACAGCTTTTTGGGGGTAGCCAGATCGTAAGTTCAAAATTTGGAATTGTCGCTATTTTGGGGTTGTCGGGCGAAATAAATCATAAAATAGTAAGTTTATTTTTTTATTTGTACAAAAAGCCATTTTTGACATAACTAATGACTTTTTGGGAATGTGGTTTATATTGAACCAGGGTCTTTTACTCAAAACATTTATATTTTATTATCTGTTTTCTCCCGACAAATCGCGGAGGGAGGAGATTTTGCGATTTGTCAGGAGAAAACAGATCACTGTGAATGTCGGGAAAATCCAGACGAATCCCGACCATCTGGTAACACTAGGTGGACCGCCAGAACCTAATAGGACATCAACAGCATCTCATTTCATACCTGAAACTGGTGCGTTAGTCCCGTGACGATGTCATAAAAATAAACGTAATTATTTACCATTACAGATCTCAGTCTTTGAAATAAAATTGCACTTTCAAAGAACAGTCTCTGGTGGACGGTGCCCCGTTTTCTAGGGTCGACAGGATATAAATGAGCATGCTCCGGTTTGCCATACTTTTCTAGTAAGTAGATGATTATGGCATGGCTGAAACAGCAAGTATAATTGTTAACTTAAATATCCATTTTTCAGTGTTAAGTTGTAGGTATTAAAAGAATGTATACGCACAGGCCCTTATAGATAATACTAATTAAGTTCAATTTTAATAATTCATTTGTTTAAGTACCTGTCTGCTAGGCAGTAGTCACCCTCATCTAATAGTGGAATAGTTCGCATAGGGTTTTTCTGAAAAATATTTAGTAGGTAGGTACGATCTTATAGTAAAATTGTCAATAAACACGTTTTCTCATTTTATTTCTAATAAATAAGCGTCTGTTTTCCTTACCTTTTTAAGTTCTGGTGAGTCCTGTTCCCGTAAAACGGGGTTTAAATCTCTTAGCTCGAATTTTAAGCCAAGAATATCAACCAACATTATTACAGCCCTCGCAGGCGGACTGGCATCCGCTTTGTAAAGTATTGTGGACATTTTAACACTGAAATTAGAAAGGGTGCATTACATAACTGCTTTTTACATTTTAAAACTAGCTCCCGTGGATCTTTGCTTGGCCACTAAGTACTAAGCTCATATTGGTCGTAGCATGATGTTATAGGTATAAAATTATAGCCTTCCTCGATAAATGGGCTGTCCAACACTAGGTCTCGGTCACGGTGGCAAGCGGTGAGAGGACGCGGCAGCGGCAGCAGCGGCGAGGTGCACTCCAATCGGGAAAATTCGTGTTGATGACTGCGTCAAGGTGGTATATTTAAAAAGTTGCTTATAGTGACTCTTTTGTAAAACGAAAAAAATTTAAAAGCCGCTCTATGAGGCCTCAGGAAAAGAATGTTTCGATCCGGACCAGTAGTTCCTGAGATAACCCAAAAAATACGACTAAAAAATAAACTCTTCCCTTTTAAAATATTATAGATACTTATAGATCACAATTCTCGTACCTACTTATTATAAAGCGTACCCTCTGTCACGGGGAAATTTTAATACAACTGCCAGAAGTGGGTTCGTTCACTCCAAGAACAGCTTAGTGGGCTCTACTAAATAATATTACCTAATAAAATTGTCTTGTGGGGATCGAACCTACGTACGTACCTACTACGTCCACTAGGCAGTCCTATATAGTTTTGTCTATAACACGAGTTTGCCATCAAGAAAAGCCCAAAATCAAAATAATAGTGTAATAATCATAATAGCAAAGCAATTAATGTTTTATGTAGGTACCTACCTATAGGTAGTTCTAATAATGAAACCTGAGACTGCATTACAAAGACGGTACCTACCCGAAATATACGCAGAAATGTCAGAAATGTGAAAAAAAAAAGTTAGGTAACACGACCTTACTCTCCACAGTCGACTTTGGACTTATATCTTAGTTTTTAACGGAACAACCTACTAAATTAAACCCATAATGTAGTAGGTACCGTTATTAATATGTCTGCACACTAATTACTTCAGGAAGATACCAGTAGATATGTAAGTCTAAAAACAAAATAAAATTGACTCACCAACTTAGACTGACCAATCAAGTTTGTATTACAAATACTTACAGAATTTAGTTATTTATTATGGTGGTACCTACCTTGCTACCTAGCTACTATGTTTCTTAACTTGTTTAAATACAAGTACCTATTAAGTTTCACTTTAACTACACTACACACACTATGTACGTATTTATGTATGTAGATACTGTTTATGACAAAAGAAAGAATTAATATAGATAGGCAAGCAGATAACGTTTTAATTTCTATACGAACCCAGCAACAGTACCTAGATATGTCTGGAAAATTGTAAAACATAAATTAATGTAATGCAGCTAATCTAACCGAGAAGATGTATGTGTCAAACTATTCACACATCAGACTATCTTGTTTAGAATACCTTCAGTAATGTAATAATAAATTAATCTCATTCAAAAATTATTTTTGAGCATAATTTTATTTACCTATCTAAAAATTGTATCTTGCTAATTCATACTCTATAGATTTATGTTAACAAACAACTTCAACAGATATAACAACTCACCACACTGTTTTAATAGGATTTGGTTACTTTGGCCCCGTTCTAATGTTGTCGAGGTTGCCAACAACTTAATTCATTCAAGTAAAAGTACAAAATTAAATATCTTGTATCCAACAAAAATAGCATTTTAAAACAAATAAGTATTTATGTAAGTATATACAATGTACATGTTTCATTAATTACCTCTTTTTAAGCAATATACATTTATTATCAAAAAAAAATAGCAGCAGGCTAGACAGTCACAACAATCTTTTGGCGGGAAAATTTAAATAAAATTCGTTTGTGCCATATTAATTTTAATGTTTCAATTAAGTTTGATTTTTAATTTAATACCTAGGCACAAGTCATGCAAAGCAAAAAACAAAATGATTCTACGTAACTTAGGTAAGACGGTACCGTTTAGTAAAAAGCTAAGCTGTTAATTGGATGGCTAATTAAGATAGTTGGTTGCGACTTAGGCACCATAAAATAAAACACATCGTAGCGGAAAATCTTACCTAATAATGACGTGCAATGCCGCAAGTGGTTAATAACCGGTTCCTGGTCAACTACTTATCCTATCCTATGATTTATTTATAATTATTTATGATATCTGAGGAGTGACTTTCCTTATTCTTCCTTCTTCCTTCCTTCCTTCTTCTCTCTTTCCTTATTTATTAAAAGGGCTTATTTCGGGTTTATTTATTATCTTATGCATATCGATTTTTTGTACTTAAGTATATAAACACATCGTATTATCGAAGTTTCCGGTGATAAAACGTCTTATTCCCCTAAGAAAAATCAACCCAAAGAACACGTTTTAGAGCAAAAACTACTTAAGTATTTCTGGTTTATGGTTTTTTTTCCCCCACAAAAGCTAGAATTTACATAAATGTTATATAGTTAAAATATTAATATATGATAAGTTATCAGTTTTTACCAGTTTCTGAAAAAACTGTTTATACTGATAAGCCCTTTTGGAAAGTCACACCTCAATTGACAAGTGTAGGTACCTATAGGTACTATAGAGCATCGGCTGCTGTCAATAATTGGATAATGTATAAAACCATAAAGACCGAAGCAGGCGCTTCGTATTTTCGCAAAATCCCTGGGAATTTGGCGAAAATTCGAACTATCATCCTACTTAACCAAGGTCTATAAAACCATTAAAAGACTAATGGAATATTTATTCCCAATAACAATTAACTTTTATTATTTGTTATCAGCGCGATAAGATAATTTGTTTATACATAGAGTTTATTTGATTAGATATAATGAAAACAAATTTTATCACTTCACGATAATTATGTCATCATAGTTTAGCTATAAAATTTGAATTAGACAGTTCCGGTTTATATCTACTTTATTGGCCTCGCTGTGATGTTTGACAGTCTTAAAGCTGTGCTACATGGTTGGAAACCTGCCTTCCACAGAGGTGCCCTTGGTGAATTCTAACCGTGTAGCCGGCTGTTGTAAACGAAATTGCATACAAACTACGCGGATATGTAACCAAGCTCCCACCAAGGTCACTCTATTGGGACGCAATTTTACAACCGTGTAGAACTACTTATTACAGATAAATTACACTCAGACACAAAATAAACAATCATGCTCATTCATCACACACAACATTATTTTATTTGAGAATCATATTGAAACAGAATTCAAATAAATATTGGCAAATTAATATTGAGATACTTGAGCTGAGTTCCTGATTTTAGTTTGAAACCTCTCGTTTTGAATGCTAACAATGTGATGTGTGATGACATGTTTTAATTTTACGATATTTACTTATTGAAGGAAAGTTTATTGTTTTAGACCCAAAAATGTTAATAAACAACCGGTACTTGAATCAATCCTAAGCTAACAATGGAAGTACAGTTCAAGACAAAGATACTTTATTTCTTTAGTAAATAATAATCCAAATATTTGAAGATTTATTCTTGCTATATTTGGAAGCGATAGAAACGGACACTTCGTTTTTCTGTATTCAGCACCAGATTCAACTTCAGCGCCATGCCCTATCATAAGGACTGACATGTATATGTAGGTACTTACCATCTTATCTATATTATAAATGCTTAACTGAAATTGTTTGATCTTTGTTCTGTCGCGCAAGTGGGAAAACGAGTGTCCTAATTAAAATCGGTCACACTACGCGAGCAATTGAATAGCAAGGCAATCAACCATGTGAGCAGCAGCCAGCTACGAGTAGCAGGGCACGCTCACTTCACAGTTTGCATGGAATCGGCTCTAGAACTCTCGAACAATAGGGTGGATTGGTGGAATTACATAATTATTCGTTTACTTCTCTTAGGAAACTTATTCGACGTCCATGTTTGTTTCGCATTCGTATGATAATCACGTCGCTCGCGTCGAGTGATCACGTTCTATTAGGACAAGGCGGTCAACAGGGACCATCCCGCAATTCAAGCTGTAATCCCGCATCACAAAAACTTAAAAAAATGTCCCGAGAAACGAAAATTTATGGCGGAGGTTACTTAAAAACCAATTACTGTTAAATGCTCCAAATACTATACAGCAATATCAAAACTGAGTATTATCAAAGATTCCACGTCCAGTAGGTTGTCTGAATACATGAAGAACCTGATTTATTAGTATTACATAATAATTCTATAATTTTATACAAAACTTGCTTCTACCCACTCGTGGCTTCAATCGCGTGTTAGTTCGGTATAATGATGCCGTATTCTTTATCCCAGAGGAACATAAAAAAAATATTTCTAGGGATTGAAGTTATTATTTTATAATTAAATTATGTTTCGGTAATAAAGCATAAAATTTCGAAAATCCTTTGTGCGCGCTTTTGTTACTCGAAGAATCTGTGTACTTATAAAATTTCAAGTTCCTAAACCCAGTCGGTTGGGCAGTGCGTAGATAGGTCTGTCAGTTTTTCCTTTTATAATTAAGTATATAGAAAGATATCAGTGATTCAGAATGTGACCTACCTGTCCAAAGAAAACAACTTGGCCTTCAATCACAATCGAGGTAAAATTGTAAAGATACATTGTAATCTTATCATCAGAGCTTTTTTATTCAGTACATTTTCTGAGAAATGTGTTCAAAAGAGATGAACTGTCAAATGTTACTTTATTTCAGATTACATCTTTCCTTATACCATTATACAATACCTTCTTATTTTTAAAAATATAACATTTAAATACATACCTAAATATTCAATCATAACAACAATTTCTATTAGTGAAATAATCTAACAATTCATACGTACAATGGCTGAAGTCAGACTTCTAATAAGGTACATTTGTGAACAAGTAGGACACAGACTCAGCATAGTGAGTACGCCTAATAGCTTCAGCAAGCATTACAGATATATCAATCGTTTGGATCTTCGAGCACAGTTTCATGTGTTTCTCTTGAGGAATCGTATTGGTCACTACAATTGCCTCAAGGCTGGAGTTATTGATCTTTTCAATAGCATTGCCTGCGAACACTCCATGAGTTAATATAGCGTATACTTTAGTAGCACCAGCTTCATATAAAGCCTCAGCTCCTTTGACTATTGTGTCACACGTGTCTGCTAAGTCATCGACCATAATTGCTGTTTTGTTGCTCACACTGCCAACTAAGACTGTAGAATCACCCTCGTTTGCTCTCTGTCTCTCTTTGTGTATGATGGCAAAGTCAATATCTAGACGGTCGGCTATAGCTGTCATTCTCTTCACTCCTCCTGCATCAGGTGACACCATAACACTGCTGCTCCATTCAGGAATATTTTCCTTTATCCATTTTGTGATTGCTGGCTCAGCGTAAAGATTGTCCACTGGTATGTTGAAGAAACCTTGAATTTGTGACGAGTGCAAGTCAATTGTGATGACGTGGTCGGCACCAGCTACTGACACAAGATTAGCTAATAATTTTGCTGTAATTGGTGCACGGCTTTTTTCCTTCTTGTCTTGTCTGGAGTAAGGGAAGCAAGGGATCACAGCGGTCACTCGGGATGCTGATGCAATTTTACAAGCGTTGATCATGATGAAAAGTTCCATAAGATTATCATTTATTTCACCACAACCGCTCTGAACAATGTACACATCTTCTCCACGGACTGATTCACCAATTTCAACATTAGTTTCTTGGTTACTGAATTTTTTCGTGGTAGCTCTTCCTAAATCGAGACCAAGTCTCGATGCAATTCTCTTCGCAATATCAGGATGCGAGGTACCAGTAAATATCTTAATGTTCGGCATTCTGGGTCCTGGGTTTGAGAAGTGTCTCGTCAAGTTCTCCTCTGAAGGTGTCTCCTGGGTTTTATCAGATTTCATGAGATACCACAAAAGTGAAGCACTCCTTCACGTCTCGCGTTTCACCACAAAATAACTTGTTATTTGTTTTCTGCGACGGGTTATCAAAGTTCAGCAATGGAACGACACACAGTCCTATTCAAGTCAGTAAACACTTCGTTATAAACACTGGCTTCTATATGTTTATTGATCATTTATTACGTAAAATATAATCTTAATACATGTAGGAACAGAGTTCAGAGACACAAGTATTGAACGTTTATTCACGATAAGGAGGTCGTACAGAGATCTGTCGGTAATTGCATCATTCCTGATAAAGTGTTGTTATTTGCCTTATAATACACTGTTTCTAAGCGTTGTTATGGAAACAAATAATAATCGATTAATTGCGCTCCTCAGTAAAAATCACGCAATCTACGTACGTAATCTCAATCTTAGAACACTGCCGTTATTATTTTTTTTATTTAATCATTCTATGATTACATACACAAACTTGATAAATTCTTAAAATGTATGCTAATGCTAGGCAAGGGGAGGTAGGTACTTCATGTTTCTCTCAAACAGTCTGGGACAGACTTCAATGAGATATACATACCTGTAAAATTAATTGTCACAATATACCTACATAATTATCTAGATAAACTGATTGTGTTTTTGTAAGTACAAAATTATTGTCAAAGCATATTTTGATATAGACAACATTGAAAGATTTCTAAGGAATCAAACTAATTTATCAGTATTTTCAAAGAATTTTTTAACTCCAAATATTTCACATAACGAGTAGGTTGAAATCTATATCTACAATAACACAATACAAACAAAAGTTTTGTTTGAATAAATAAATGTGAGTATAATGTTTATTTACATATTTTATATTAAAATATTCTATGATGGATGTCGTTGTTTTCTTCACCGAAAAAATAGACTAGAAAATTTAATGTGAATTGGTTTATTAAATTTAAGGCAATATAAATGACATATGCGAATAGAAATTGTTTTTATATTGAAAACAACTAAAATGGTGACAAAAATCGTTACCATTTACCATCGTAGTTTTGTAACTTTTCTCATAGGAGGAGTAATATAATTGGCTGTTAGATTACAGGTTAATAAAACGATTGCAAAACAAAATTAAAGTAACAAGACAAATTGTAATATCTAAAAATAATAATTACAATGAAAGATTAGTAATGTAAGAATAAAAGATTAGTAGTAAAAAAATATCGAGAGAGCTAGATGCTATGAAAATTTCTTATATAAATAAATTTTCTTCTTAGTGCCTTATTAATGCGTCAACGCATTTCATTTGGTGGAGTAATAGTCGTTGTACTTTCATCATCATCATCATCATCATCATCGTCATCATCACCATCATCATCTACAAACTTGTAAATGATTTTATGTTCAGTTTCTAATTCACACAAATTTATGTTCGTCGTTAACTGACGATGATTATCGGCATTATTTTCATTTTCATGTAGACCAAATATGGATATGTGTAAAATATTTTTGCTTATAAGACTCTCAGAGCTATTACAGAATGCCTCAAATTCTTCACCTACAGCTGTTATTGTTAATGTATTTGCATCAGCTTCAAATAAAATTGTCATGTTTGGTGTAATATAAAATTTGCCTTCAGCTGTGCACGTAGTTATAGTGGGAATAGCAGTAGTTGTTGGTTCTGCAGTTGTCGAAGGAAGAGTCGTCATTTCTTCTTCTGTAGTGTCAGTAATTTCATCATTTTGTTCTCCAAATGATATATCTTCATCTGTTATGTTTTTGGTTTCACAATCAAGTGCAATGATGACACTGAAAGGTGATGTTTGACGTGTTTCTTCTATTGTTAATTTTATATCCTGAAAATAACATTTATTTGTAAATAAATCTTTTAAAATTCTAAGCATATGACTAATCCACCAACTCGCATTAGACCAGCGTGTGTGGATAATGGCCTAAACCCTCTCTACTAGTCTAGATAGGGGAAAGGAGATCCGAGTCCGGCAGTGGGATGTTTGTTTACAGTTTTCATTCATATAATTAGGGAAGAAGAATTTGTGATTCAGTATAATCATCATATTTTTTTTGATATCATCATAAATTCATTATTATCACGAATAGTTTTATGAGCTTTAGTAATAATAAAATAACAATAATTGTACCTCATATTTCAAAATTATAGATCCACCGCGTATTAAAGTCAAAAATTCTGCTTCGGTTGTTGTCATAGTACATGCCTCCCCAGTTTCACCCTCGATCTTCAAACCACCCCAAAATTCATACCACTGTCCTGGTGGCAACAAAAAATGAACATGACTTTGATTTGGTTGCAAATTTGGCACTATCATCAAGTCATCTCCTACAGAAAACTGAGTCGTCAAATTTGCTAGTGACTCAATTGAAGGAAATTGGTAGAACATTGGCCGAAGAAGAGGTCCTTCTTGTAGAACAGTTATAAGGTATGGCAGTATTCTCATGCGTGTATTCAGCGCTGTGATCATATGTGCTCTGTCAGTTCCAACAAAGGCTAGAGGGTCCCGACGAATTTCTTTAGAATGTATCTTGATCATAGGTAAGTAAGTTGCTGCCATGTACCATTTGGCACATAGTCTTATCTGAGTGCTGTTATCAAAATTTTCTGTGTCTCCACAGATAGGAGATGACCAAAACCAGTGACCAGAAATGCCTCCCAAACTTGCTTGAACCAGTTCTCTTTGGAGACTGCTCCAGGATGTTTCTATCTCTTGCCTGTTTACAGTAACGTTTTCATTCATCCATTGGCTAGTACTAAACATGGGAACAGGCGTCTGAATCTTCTCGAAAGCAGCAGCAAACTCGTTTCCGTATTGGTTGTGTGTGTCAAGGTATCTTACAGGTCTTGTGGCATTCCATTGTGGAGTGTGATTGAAAGCATTTTCAAAGTTCTGAAATTTATAGAATATGTTATTTTAGTTGTTTAGTCGAGGTTTCGTCTCCCTTTTGCTGCTTTATTTTGTGTTTTAAGTTTTTGATACTTTTATTTTATTGAAATTTTAACTGATCAATTTTTAAATTGTTATTTGCTTTACATGACTTTTGGTACTTTATTTCTTTTTATTTACTAACAAAATAAGAATTGTTGATTTAAAACATACTCACTTTACTGAAGTACGGCAAATAAAGTTGTGTTTGGTTTAATATCTTTTTAGATTCATCCAGAGGCCAATTGTTTTCCAATATAAGAGCATCGAATTCATCAAAGACCCACAATCGTTCCATAAACTCTTTACTGACTTCATCATATTTAGGATAAATGACTCTATGTTCATCTACTGAACCATAATATATTGCATCATAGTTCTGGTCGTGGAGAATATAATGTTCGTATGTTGATTCTTCAAAACATGGAGTATTGTCATCAGTTGATGATCTGGATTCGATTGCTTCAGTCACTCCATCTTCATTAGAATCATCTTCTTGTTCTTCCGATTCTTCTGGTTCAGGATAAAGAATCTGTAAATATATAAAACAAATCTATGTAGGTTCTTAAAACGATTAGAATTAACCCTAATTCTTTGATTTAATTATAGTTTTGATAAAAAATAAAGATTGAAAAATAATATTATTTAAAGTTTGAAAATTAAGAAGTGGACAATATTATTTGTTAATTTAATCAACTAAACGGTTGATTAACCATGTTTATGACTAATTGAAATGTAAATTAATTAGAGAATAACTAAATTATAAATTACACACACTCACAGAGATTATTTAATAAAGAACTTTTTAATATAATAAACATATAATATTGTCTACGACCCTATGATTATAATAATTTTACTGTGATCACTTACATAAGGAGACACATGAGGCACAAATTTCTTTCCAGCATTCTTCAGCTCCGTGATACCATTGTTGACTAACGTTACACGAGTCTCGTTACAATCTGTATTGAATACTATTGGTGCAACACCACAGTGGCTTTCAAAAGGCATAGAAGACGAGTTTGCTGAGCTGATGAAATTTTGGAGATCTGACAAAGAATCGTTTGTTGGTACTTCACTAAAAGAATAAAAGTTAAGTTTAGCATTAATTTGGATAATACATAATGTTACGAGTGCCTCGTACTTTTGTTAAACATCGATATTTTATCCAATTAGTTTAAAAACTTATCTATTTCCCAAAAAATATATTAAAATCGGCCAAGTAAATGTGATTGACGTTTATATACAGATATATTTGTTTATAAGCGCCATAAAACTTCAATGCTCTCAGCAAATATAAAAAATACTTCTATTTATCGATATTAAAGATCAACCCTCCTGTTTTCATTTTATTACCGTTTGGTATATATTTCTGTTTAGAAAGGGGATTATAAAAGTAATCAAATACTTACCTACAGATGTGTGCCCCGAGCATCCAGTAATCCAGCTTTTTATTAAACCCTATCAATTCCTTAACATCTTTCATTACATCAACAGGATTAGGCCCAACAAATAAATGAAATTTTAATCCGAAACTCGTAATACTGCGAACAACCAACAGATTTTCACTTCCAATATAAATTTCAGTGGGAGCTGTCGTATCAATCAAAAAGCCGTGATATGAACCATTTGATCTTGCGTATATTAATGGTATTGAGCTCAATCCTCCTTTATGGCTGTAAATTATTTTCGTAGTATTCTCTTTCAAGGGTATTTCACCTAATCCATACATTACTTCATCAGTAATTTTGAATGCTATTTCCCATATATCATCGGATGCTATTAAAGGTCCGCGTGCTGTATTGAATATATTTCCTTTTGTGCCATTTACTACAATTTGTAATTCTTTTGCCGTCTCTACTGTACCTCCTATATCATAGGCATATTTTTTGTCCTCAATTCTTCTACCAGTTATTATTTGATTAGATCTGTAGAACGTTAAAGATAGATGCGTACTCGAGACTTCATCTACGGAGACCCTGATGGCTGGAAAGCTTATTTGAGACCAAAAAGGTACGCGGCCAATTCTTGGTGATAAAACTGTCTCCTCCGTCCAAGTTTGGTTTAGTATATATGAAAATCTTGATGGAAATCTATGGAAGCATATGTGATTGTGGTGATCATAGCAGCAATCGGTGGGACACCTTTCAAATGGAACGTCTCCATAGCCACATGGAAGCCTGATATGTCTTGGACAGGATCCGAACGAAAAGCCGTCGGAAGGTGGTACTTCTAGGCTTGTGAATAATAATCGATAGATCAGCAGTGGTGCTACTATTGAAGTTAAAATCAGAGCTATTATTACTTTTAGAGGTCTATTTAGTAACACCCAGTGATACCAAGGAGCTCCTGAAAAAACATATAGATTAGTTTGTTGGTGTTGCGTGAATATAAGACCTAGGCTTAAATTTTTGTCAATTGTATTATTTCCTATTGACATCTGGTTTTGAACTCTTAATTGTAGACAATTTGTAATTTGTTGGACATTGAAAATTGAAATGATTAGTGACAAATATTGTATGCCCTAATGGCGGGTCATGACTCATGGCTGAACCTAATATAAACCATTGTAACATCCTATGTACCTGTGATTCACAATAAAACTGATTTTGCTTTTTGATTTTTGAAATTACGCATCTGCCATTTTCGTTAAAAGCGTTTATTGTATTATTTATATTATTTAGTTCACAACTATCTATTTCTACGTAATTTGTAATAAATTTTTGTCCATATCCGTAATATTATACTATTAGTATAATTTATTAGGAAAGAATGTCGGCCTATTAAAATTGATCCAATCAACACAAACCTCATTTTGGGATATTTGACTTTAAAATTCATTGCAGCATTTCTCTGGCTTTTAGTTAAGTTCATATAGGATTACAACATAAAATTACAAAAACAAATTTTAGCATTACAAAGCTAGAGAAATAAAGATAAATAAAGTCAGTAAGATCATAATTATTTATAATACTAAGATAGGTTTTGTATCATGATGCCTACTATCATGATCACAAGCCTCCGCCGGCCCTGAGGCCCTACTATGAATTACGCAAAATATAAATCAAAATGATAAGTAAATGTAATACATTTTATCCCGTGGGTGTCATACAAGGCGACTAAGCGACTACTAACCATAAGGAACAAGAGTACTGGAAAGGAAAATTTGAAATAAAACCTTAAACCAACCCGTGTAGCCAGCGTGGTTATAGTTCTGTTGGCTAAATTCCCTCCAAAATGTTTGGAGGAGACCCGTGCCCAGCAGTGGGACATTTATGGGTTATAATGATCATGATGAGATAGAATATAGATGGTATGCGATGGTGGCTGAATGGATAAAGAACCGGCGAGCAAATCACGCGGTTCGAGTTCGATCCCGACCGGCAGTACCAATGTGGATTCCACTTTGTGGAATTTATATTACTAGTCAAGTGACTTACCATCTGCTAACGGTGAAGGAAAACATCGTGAGGAAACCCACATACCCTAGAAGAAATTCTATGAGTATCTCTGATCCACCAACCCGCACTAGCGTGAGTGGATTATGGCCTAAACCCTCTCAGCTCTCTAGATAGAGGAGAGGAAACCCAAACTCAGTAGTTGGACTTAATGGGTTGCTGATGATGATTGAGATAAGCAATAATAAGCAATAAGAATAATATTCCATTTGCCCAAATTTCTTACGAATGTTAAAGAATATTGTACAAAAATATGAGTTGAATAACATCACGAAGTTATAATGTTATTCTTACACGTGCCGCGTAGATAATTTCCTCAATACTTGCATTATTGGTGGGTTTCAATATCGTACGGTATATTCGCCTTTGATGTCTTGTTATTTTGCATTTCAATTTCAATTGAGTTTTACTTTCTTGTTGATGCAAATTGGTGATAGGATAATTTTTGATATAATGTCAAAAAAGCACTAGAAAATCATAAAAGGTTCAAAGCATGCCATTCATGTATATAATAAATCTGTCCAGTATGTAATAAAGGACAAAAATGTATCCATGGATATCCATGGGTGTAGGTATTTAATTTTAAAAAAATTTTTCCTTGCCACAATACGTTAAGATTGTAAAAATCCAATACTCGAATCGCCATGTGGTCTTTCTCTTACTACACGTTGTGCAATGTGCATAGAGGCATTACACGAATTTCACTATATTGTTGGCATGTTAGCCTTATTTTTTTAATAATTTTATGAACCAAAAGTAACCCTGTTTGTTAGTTTGTTACGTTATCAGGCTCTAACCACTTAATCAATCTTCATGAAACACAAAGATAGTCTAAGACTTGGAGAATAGGCAACTATTTACCGATATACTATGTGGACAGAGCTGCGGGCAAAACTAGTGTACAATAATGGTTAAACGTGTACTCGATTACATGGGAAAATAATTTTCCGCGAAAATAAATCCTTATTTATTCGTTAAAGATGTATTTGCAGCTATAGAAATCTATTGAATAACAGGTTGTTAACTTAATATTGATGTAATCAGATATCGTTTGGAAAATGAGTGTATGATATTGTTTAAGGTTATAATACTTTTAAGGGATTTGCTCCAGTGGCTTAGTGACCCAAATAGCTTGCCTTCGATTTAAGATTACGTAAATATTATCTATTAGATTAGTATTAGAAATACTGGAGAAAGAAAGGAAATACCTACTAAGATCAATGGACAATAGAAGGGGAAAGTTAATTTGCCACATGATGCGACACGCTGACTTCTTTTAAAACAATAATTTAAGAAAAATAGAAGGTAGGAGCACATCCGTGTAGTAATGGATTAAGAATACACCATGTCAATACCCCATTTCTACCCGTGGGTGTCGTAAAAGGCGACTAAGGGTCTACCTTAAGCAAACAAAAGTACTGCGAGAAAAGGAAAATTGGAATCAAACGCTATACCAACCCGTCTGGCCAGCGTGTAGGCTAATTTTCCCTTCAAAACATTGGAGGAGACCCGTGCCCAGCAGTGGGACGTTAATGGGTTGAAATGAGGATGATGTTGAGAAGGAAGGAGAGGTAGGATACTTACTTTTAGAACTTTCAACGTTATAAGAGTAATCGGATTCTTCTAAGTCAACACTTTCCTTCGCGTTTACGTGTGGATACATCATTCATGTTTTTTCGACACGACCTGAAATAAATAACACAGATTTGTAAATATAATTATTGTCAAAGAAAAACCCAATACACTTTCCGTATGACCGTAGCGAGGTCCTCATGTGTATATGTAGTAGATTCTAAACAGCTAAGCTACAATTGATCATATTGATTATCTTTAGTTTATTAAGAAACACTATTGATACAAAACTTGCTGTTTATTAATATTATAAGTCCAAAACCGGAGGTCGTGGGTTCGATCCCCACCCAGGACAAATCTTTGTGTGATGAGCATTAAGGTTTGTTCTGTGTCGGGGTGTAATTTATCTATAATATGTATGTATTTACAAAAAAAAATGTATTTATTTTATTTTTTTTCAGTCGGATAAAAATTGGAACAGAATTACAAAAATACTCCATAAAGACTGTATATTAGTCCGTGCTCAAAAATAACTAGCCACCTGCGTTCTCCAAAGGATACCTTGTAAATTAGTATTTTTCAATCTTATAGATGGATGTTTGCTCTGCCAGAACTGTTGAAAGGATCGGTATGAAATTTGGCATACAAATAGATGCACATAGGCTACCATTTATCGACATAACACGCGAGCGGATCCGCGGACTGAAGCTAGATAAGAGTTATTTCAAATTTGTGTCTCAACATTAGCCGAATTGACTGAGCTTAACTGTTGTTACAAACTGATAAATTGATAATATTTGTACTCATCTTTCGACGTAAAATTTAAGACCAAATTTACATGTATCTCATAGGTAATATAATATTCATATCTGATCCTAATCAACCCTCGTAGGCAGTTGCTTAATACATTTTAATTACTATATAAATCTCGTCATACATTGATCACATGAATAAACAGCTTATTTCAGTGAATTGTTCCAATGCAATGGTGTGGTACTTACTTTATAATTACTTAAAATATAATAGAAAAAATAACAAAGTCTTATAATTATTATAATTATAAATATAAAAGAAAAACAACAAAAGTTTAAACATTAATCATCATCAGCAACCCATTAAGTCCCACTGCTGGGCTCTGGTCTCCTCTCCTCTAATTAGAGAGCTGAGAGGGTTTAGGCCATAATCCACTCATGCTGGCCTAGTGCGGGTTGGTGGATCAGAGATACCCATAGAATTTCTTCTAGAATATGTGGGTTTCTTCACCGTTAGCAGACGGTAAGTCACTTGACTAGTACATAAATAAATTCCACAAAATGAAATCCACATTGGTACTACCGGTCGGGATCGAACTCGGACCGCGTGATTTGCACGCCGCGCCGGTCACTTATCCGTTCAGCCACCATCGCTTAAACATTATATGCGGCTATATACAATATAATTTTTGCGAGCTCACTCAAATGTCTCGAAAAAATATCAATTCTACAATGTACCTCATTAATTAGTTTTATTGTTTGAGTTAATGGTGTTTTCTGACCCATTATGATGTGACGTGTAGAAAGTAGAATAGACTCTATGTCTAAAGCTTTAGGAATATGACACTCAAGGGCACTGCATGTGACCATTAGCAGGTACCTACAATCGTATCAACAAGGTCGATGACCCAGCACCTTGTTTCATGAGTTTTTCAACTGTTTTTCGTTGTTTTATTTCACAACATAAATTTGATCCACGTGGGTGGTAGTGAAAGCGGCCTGGAAGTAAATTTCACTTAAGTATGAGGTGCGTCGGTGTATTTTTACCTCCAGAGGTCGACATTCCCCGACAGAAAGGCTGGGTAATAAATTTCATTATTAAAAGAACAAAAACCCGGCCTATTTAAACTAAAAAATAAGAAACAAGCCCAAAAATTTTATCTAATATTATATAGCAACTATAAAAGCTAGCAACATTTAAAATTCTAGACCGAATTAATTCTTCCCTTTTCTTACAACAAAACTTTTATAGTCGCTGTGTAGAATTCTAGAATTATGGACTTGTTTAGACTAATTTAGTTTTCTTTTTAATTTCCTGTAAAATTGTAAATAAAAATTATTAAAAAAGATTATATTTGGAATATTACGTATTGGAAAGCGCAACGAGAGGTGGCTCTCTGCCAGATGGACCGACGATCTAGTAAAGGTTGCGGGTGGCCGTTGGATGCGGGCGGCACAAAGTCCCTCAGAGCGGCCCAAATTGGGTGAGTAGAGTAGTTCAACAGTGGACATCATTGGACTGATATGATGATGATAATGATATTTGGAATGCTTAGTAAATAAACTTAGTCTCTTTCATTATATATTTCAATATTTCAAATAAATAAAAACAGTTATTTTAAGACTGAAATAAGCCTTGTTAGAAGAGAAAATAAAAAAGAATAAAATATTTATTCATTCACCTAGGTGGCAAGGTCGGTAAGCATCAACCTTTGAGTGGCTAAAAATATCTCTCAATATCTCTGCTAATATACACATACATATAAATATAGATCACGACTCTTTCCCAACAGAGGGGTAGGCAGATACCATTTCCTTCCATTTGCTACGTTTCTGACATACATATTTGGCTAATATAGAAGCTACATAACATTTTATAGAGTAAAAGGGCTTACATGGGGCAAATAATATAGGTATTTCCAATGATATTGTATGTTAAAAAAGGTGTAGATAGGTTATAAGCGCTCGAAAAGTGGCACACTAAAAATAGTCTTATTAGCAAACTTCATCTCAATGTCCCGTTGACGGCGAAGGTATTTTGACATTGCATATCTATGTGTGCGTTTGTGTGCCATTTCCAAAGATCGAATTCTATGTAGGTAACCTATCTACACCTTTTTTAACATACAATATCATTGGGTATTTCTAATATATGCCACGCACATTAAACCTCGTTGTGCGCTTGGAACTCAACAATACCGTTCATCAAGTAAAGTTTTGAAATATGTGGCTTTACCTATCTTATAAAAAGTGAGGTACCGGAATATGTTTACATACACTTTGTTATCTTTAATATTTAATCTTTATTGAGCCAATAGTTACATGGATGTTTATATAGTACATGGTGACTGGGGGCTTACTCTGAATTTCGACATTCGAAAGTTCGGTCTTGATGTCGCTGTTAAATGTTGGATAGTCATCATCAGCAACCCATTAATGTCCCACTGCTGGGCTCGGGTCTCCTCTCCTCTAACTAGAGAGCTGAGAGGGTTTAGGCCATAATCGACTCACGCTGGCCTAGTGCGGTCGGACATACCCATAAAATTTCTTCTAGAGTATGTGGGTGTCCTCACGATGTTTTCCTTCACCGTTAGCAGATGGTAAGTCACATGACTAGTACATATAAATTCCACAAAGTGAAATCCACATTGGTACAGCTGGTCGGAATCGAACTCGGACCGCGTGTTTAACACGCCGGTCTCTTATTCATTCAGCCACCATCGCTTCATCATCAACGCAATGTTGGATAGTGACAGCAACCATATCTAAATTTCCTTATATTTGACAGTGACATCAAAACCGACTAATCGAATGTCGACATTCAGAGTAAGCCCCCTGGTCTCCTCACTAGGATTTCTGGTGTCTCGAAGACTTAAGATCTTGCACAGCAGTTTTCAAGTTTATTTATATATTGTGAGGAAAAAGAAACGATAGTAATAGGGCAAAGAAACAATGATATGTACCTACAGTCTACAGTCATCTCAATTTGTCAATATTATAAACATATTATTCAACGCGGAAATGTGGCTAGCCTTTTGAGTACGTTTCCTCAGGAATCTGATCTTAATCAGATATTCTATTTATAGGAATTTCCTTTAAATAGAGTATCTGGTTCTTTTTTCTTTTAATAGGTTAGCTGTGTATGTTTTTAAGTTATGTGTAAATATTTTATTTAATAAATTATCAAATACATACAGATAAATTGATAACTACTTTCTTTTTCCAAGTATTTTAAAAGCTGCTTAATGTTTAACAAGGCCAAGTAAGGAAAATATTGAACACTGTAGGTGTGAATACGTAAATAAATTTCTCATAAGAACATAAGAAAAGCTAATGTGTGGGCAAAGTTATAAATTTCTTCAATATTCAATAAAATTCTTTGTTATATAACCTAGGTGATACATTTTTTCTATGTCATTTGTTTTAAAGGAGATGCAGTGACAGAGAACAAGTTCTCTGTCGTCGGGATTTTACAAACATACAATTAACGGACACGAAGAATACAGAGACTCGTAATAAATTGATTTATACTTAAGAATCACACAAATATTTTAAATTGTCTCGTTGGAATCGAACTCATGATTCTCGCCACGGCGTGCGAGAGGAGTGTGGAGAAGACCACCTTAACCACTACGCTACTGTGACAATCTCTTTCTTGAAAGTGGCAGGCAAGGTAGCGGCTCATCTGATGATAAGTACTAGTAGGTACTTATGCCTTTTTTGAAAAATATAAATACTACTACTATAGTGATATATATGTATAGTGTGTTAAATGAATCTTCCCATGTAGGTAATAAAGTCCAATTTTCCTTTTCATTTAACCGTCCACGTGTGCTACTTCTTTTGTTGTAATTTGTCCAACGTGAACAAGACGGAATAAGGTAAAAGATTATTTAATTATATTCCTATACGGGGAATAAATTTCTTTGTTAAGCTGAAGAAGAGTGAAAGAAGAAATGGCAACTTAATCTTGTTCATCATCATCATTACAATCCATAAACGTCCCACTGTTGGGCATGGGTCTCTTCCAAAGGTTGTGGAAGGGATATAGCGTATAGGTATAGGGCTTGTTTCGAATTTTCCTTGTGCTCTTGTCTGCATAAGGTCTTTTACGACACCCACGGGTTGAGATGCGGTAGTGACATTATGTATTTTTAATCCACGGATATGAATATGGGCATAGGCTGTTTTTTATAAATATACCACGTGGGTGAATCTTGGCAATGATAATTTTTTGTCATGTTGATCTAAATGCTAGCATAAGATACCTCTCCACTCCACCTTCTCCACCACCATCACCATCTCCACCTTCCTACTTAACCAAGTACTTCAACTATCTTTGCTCCGTTCATGACCGAAATCTTCGTTCTTCTTATAATCTCCTTCTTGTTTGTACTTCTCACACATCTGGTTTCATTCATTCTTCATTTCCTATCCAATCCGTACTTCTCTGGAACGCCCTCCCTCCTGAGATCAGGAAGTCCACCAGCCGTTATGTATTTAAGAAGAAGGTCCACGAACTATTTTTGTCTAAATAATGTGGCAGTATAATACTGGAAATTCACTCATCTTTATATTATAATATAGCATAGTATGTATGTATTCACGTATGTATTTATATACTCTTCATATTTATTGTTATAATTAGTTTATAGTATTTATGTATTTTTATTCTATTTATAGGTATATAATTTTATCTATGTATATTAAATATTCATCTATATTTACTTTAGGAATTGTATGTATTATTAAATTTGCCTAATTCTATCGTTACGTTTATTTATGCGCCTACTTCATTCATTTCTCTGCATCACCCTATGGTTGACTGGAAGAAAATGCCTAAAGGCATTAAGTCCGCCAGTACAAAAATTTTGTATGAAGTTATAAATAAATAAATAAGATAGAGGCCTGGTATACAGATTTAATTAAACCTAACTCTGACACCGTCTCTTATAATGTTAAGTAAAAATTTGCCACCTTAACTAAGTTTAGAATTGACGTACCTAACCTTTGTGAAGAGAAAATAATAAAATTGTATTTATGGCTCTGTCCAAACTTATTGTTTATAATCCTTTATACCAATTTTTCGCACGAGTGTACTGTGTTTTGTCTTCTTTCTAAATGTTTCAAATAAAAAACAAAATTAAAAATTTTGAAAAAACCCACGACGATAACATCTATACAAAATAAGAAACGTAACATATAAAAAGGTTTAAATAACTTTATTTTAAATCCCCGACGAAAAGATAATAAGTAGCGTAAAAACAATCCCAAGAAAATTCGTCGGGGGCTGCCAATATCATTACTGTTTCTAGTATTAAATATATATTGTAAACTAAATATTGTTAATAATTAGGTAGGTATCAAATACATAAAACTGCAATACTTTCGTTCATTTCAAGTCAGTGTATGGCAGCCCCCGACGGATTTTCTTGGGATTGTTTTTACGCTACTTATTATCTTTTCGTCGGGGATTTAAAATAAAGTTATTTAAACCTTTTTATATGTTACGTTTCTTATTTTGTATAGATGTTATCGTCGTGGGTTTTTTCAAAATTTTTAATTTTGTTTTTTATTTTAAGTATTTTCAAAGAGCGCCCTATCTTACTAACTGTAAGTAACTCGTATAAAATTGTAAGAACCTTGACAGATAAATAAAAGTTTTATACTATGTTATAGAACAAACACATTTTTTTTTTAATTTGCTGTTGCAGTAAGTCTTATAACTTGAAATTATCATTTTAATTTTCTTATTTTAAACTTTTTAAGGAGCGCCTTATCTTACCATGTAAGCTCTAGAATGAATGGAATTTGCATGGAGCTTCGACTATATTATATATATTTTTACATTAATTTTTTGTTGACTTCTGTGCTCATCCGTCGCACAAAAGTCGCCGGAGCCCCGCTTCGCGGGGCTTCTACTTCTGGGTGGTTTGAAAAAAAAATAACCCTAACCTAACCAGTCCGATTCGGATTGCTCTGAATCGGGGGTGTTAAGTTTAGCTATCGCACATTGATTGCCGTAGCCGGACTGCCTTCGGCGTTAGCGCAGATTTCCACCTATAATAGTTTGTATCTCGAAAACGGTGAGTGCTATCGCAAAAATGATGAAAATTTGGTTACACCCCGAGCACGGGATACCTGTAAGTTAGAATAATAAGGTAGGTAGGTGTTTATATAACGTCAGTCTGGAATAAACTCTCACTCTTACTAATTTTTTTTAGGCTTATCATTGTATACCTCAGTACTAATATTCAGTGATATAACAACACGAGATCGGTTTTCGGATTTATTCCTTTACTTGTGCAACTTGTTATTGCTTCTGGCCAAATTTCATGATTCTAGGTCAACGGTAAGTTCCCTATAGATTATGATCGTCAAGATAAATGGAGCATAAACAGCTGTATCTTTTGATTGCGTTAACTTAGAATTTTGATTTTTATTTTACGCCGAGGTTTTGCAGACCCAAGTATATGATATTAATTTCAGCTTTATACCTCTATGCGTTCTTGAGAAAAATATTCTAGACAGACGGACAGACAGACAGACAGACAGACAGATATACAACGGAGTGATCCTATAAGGGTTCCGTTTTTTTCTTTTGAGGTACAGAACCCTAAAATTGCATAAACGGTCACCCATCTATGAACTGACCTTATCTGAAGTTGCTTAACCTCATGAGTGTAATCAATATCTCAGTACTACAATGCTACGTGTCCCTATACAGTAACAGGTCTAATTATTTTACAGATAACTGTAAATATAAGTTTGCTTAGTCTATTGCCGCGCCCCCTGGCGAAAAAATACAATATCGTATATCCAAAAGTCATCCTCGATAAATCACAAATACATAACAGAAAACCGTATCGAAATCGCTTTAATCGTTTTAAAGATAGGAGGGCACAAAGGTTTCAACGAAATCAACATAGGTTTGCCTAGTCTATAGCAGCGCCCCCTGGCGAAAAATTACAAAATCTTGAATCCAAAAACAATCCTCGATAAATCACAAATACATTACAGAAAACCGTATCGAAATCAGTCTAATCGTTTTAAAGATAGGAGGGCACAAAGGATTCAATGAAATCAGTGTATTGTAGCGCCCCCTGGCGAGCTATTAACATAACACCTATCTAATAACCTGTCCCCAAGAGCCGCACACACTTTACAGAAAACCGCATCTAAATCGGTCAAACCGTTTCCGTGATATAAGGCATTATGTTGGAACACACAAACACACAAACACACAAACACACAAACACACAAACACACAGCCTCTCACCCCAAACGCATATACCGTCTCCGTTCCGTCGTGGGTAAAAATGGAAAGGTATTCTAATTCCGTCACAACGCGAGGAGGGATTATGTTTCCTCTTGTTGAAACACGTGCAAAGCAGTGGGTTGTACTTTGTTGTTGATGACGATGAATAAGTCAGAAGTAAGTAAATTTATAAATAGAATGTATGAAAATTTCTTTGGAGTATTATAATTTCTATTTTGATAAAGGTTATAAATATGGAGTTCCCCGCGACGATGCGGTTTATTATGTTTAAATTTATAGTCGTAAAAGATAGCTAGGGAATTTACATAAAGGCTTATAAAAGATAAGTATAAGTAGATAATGGTAAGTTAAGTATACATTGCAATAAATCTTACGAATAAAAATCAACTGCTGGTGAACAGTGTATTGAAAACATAGAAAAAAATAGCTCCGAATAAATAATATAAATAGAAAATTCGTAAATATTATACCAAATTGCCATTCGTCTGTATGAACCCTCTTAATACTAGATTTTGCCCACGACTTCACCCACGTCGTATTTTTAGAAAAAGCAACCTATGTCCATCTTCATGTCTTAGTCTATCTGTATGGCAAATTTTATAAAGATCTGTTCAGTAGTTCTAACGTGAAAATATATCAAACAAAAACACAAATTTACTTTGGTATTTATATCATTTAAGACACCAGCGTTAAACACTCCACTTATTGTATTTACCACTAAGGCCAGAAAAATGTGGAATTTTGATGATATTTCAAGATATATTGTAACATAGGCCTTAATTTCTCTTTTGTTTTTCGCGTCAATAAGGAAAAAGCTATTAAAAACTAACCTGAAAGTGTATTATCCTCTGGATATGGTGTACACAGGTGACTATTAAACCCAATAAAATAGGTATTTTTAATAGCAGAAGTCCTGTTATATCAACACGTTTTTTTCAGTACCTATCACCAAAACTTTTTACATTGAAGTTTCATTATGAAAACAGTTTATTTACACAGTAATTGTAATTAGACTGAATATTCAGTAAAATAATTTCGTTATCAATGACGTAGATTACGATAATTGTACTGATTGATAAGGATATCGTTTGATAAGGATACCAACAAAAAGAAACAAGATAAGATACTCAGAAATAAATCAGATTTTAAAATATTTTGTGTATTTTTATATTTTTATCAATTAAATCTTTTTATGACTAAATTGAAATAAATAATGTGCTACCGTACTCAGAAGTCCGTCATCATCAGCAACCCATTAAGTCCCACTGCTGGGCTCGGGTCTCCTCTCCTCTAACTAGAGAGCTGAGAGGGTTTAGGCCATAATCCACACACGCTGACCTAGTGCGGGTTGGTGGATCAGACATACTCATAGAATTTCTTCTAGAGTATGTGGGTTTCCTCAAACAAAAATGCTTGTTAGAACAAGGTTTATCTGAAGTCAAAAAGATGATTATTTAAAGCAAAGTAAATGGAATTCCCTCCACATTCTTTGAAGGAGACCCGTGCCCAACAGTGGGATGTTTATGGGTTGAGATGATGACGATATGATGAAATGGAATTAGCTTACAGGATACCTATTGTTCGTAAGTCCTCTTCTAAAGTTTTTTTTTTTTTTTTTTCTTTTTTTTTTTTTTTTTTTTTTAAAAAGACAACGCCCGCACTATGGAACAAGCCCTGTGTCGCGGGGAGCTTTACAAACATGAAACTAACGGACACAAAGTACACCCAGACTAGAAACAAATATCTATGAATCACACAAATATTTGTCTCGTGTGGGAATCGAACCCACGTCACCCAACACGGCGATGTAGTGGCGAGGCGACCACTTTAACCACTGCGCCACGGTGACAGTCAAATTTTATTTTTATGTTTTCAAAATGGGAGACCAAGCTTCATTCAGCTTCGAAGATAGCGTGGTTTTTTTACACGTAAGGACCTGTTACAAAATAAAGGCTATATAACATCACGCTACGACCAAAAGGAGCAGAGTTCTAGCCAAATAAAAATCCACGGGGGAAGTCCCGGAAAACTGCTAGTTTTAAAGAATTTTTACAGTTTTGTCTAATAGGACTAATTACATTCAAGTAACAAGTAATTTAAGAAACTTCGTACTGACCTTGAAGGACCTTGCAATAAGAGGCCTATTAACCGTGAAAGTTTACTTGTAATCTTTATGTTTCAACTCTGTTAATGGGATTACTGTTTAACCTTACTAAAACAACTTAAACGCAATACAAACTCAAGGAAAACCGTGCTCAATTCTTTTAGCTTAGACGCGTTATTCGCGTGAGTTTTCTGGTGTAGTTGTATTAAGGTTCAGCAAGTTTTGTAGCACGAATAACAATTGACTGCGAAAGTTGTTCTTTATTTGAAAGTATTTAAACAATTACTTGGGAAGTGTGAGTTAGAATCGGGTGGACAATGCAAAACTGAATAGGAAACCTTTATTGACAAAAGTCTTATATTTTTTTTATACAAATCTTAGTCACGCGTCCTTCTTTATTTGGCCACTGCTCAGCACCTATTGGCCGTAGCGTGATCTTATAAAATTATCTGCCCATTTATTGGTTGAATAAGGTTTATCTGATTGAATTAGACAAAATCCGAGCGAATTATTATTGTGATAACCAAATAGTAAATTGTAAGACTGAAAACAACAATACCCACAGGTCATAAACCTATTGAAAATACACTAACAATATTCTCTTCCAAGTAAACCAATGAATCCTTAGGAGACAAACATATCTTCTCAATATCAGTATGAATTTGCGCCAAATCAATATTATATTACCTGAGAGATAACCTGGTACGTGTTCTTGCCAGAGTATGACGCCAGACAATGTAATTGTAATTGGTTAGGAACAAGTTATGACATCATTCTGTCATGAATTATTTCGCTTATTATATATTGGCGTTCGCAATACCACCATGTTTTAGGCGTTAAATAATAAATGTTCCACTTCTGTGGATTACAGCGTCATCTTTTGTAGTCTAAAATCTCGTTCAATAAAAGAATATATAAGTATCGTGTACAAGGATTTTTTTTCATATGGAACGTTTATACGCATGAACGGTATTGTCATAATTTAGTGTCATATGTTTATTATTTAGTAGGAGCTATATTTAAAATATATTTTCAATGTACTTTTTACCCGACTGTCAGGACGGGTATTGTTTTTCGCGCGTATACTGTATGTTTGTAAATTTCTTTATTCCCGCGAATCTTCCAAACGGCTGGATGGATTTTGACAATTAGGGTATCGTTAGATTCGTTTAGAAAACCCAAGTGTCCTTAGATAGGTTTTAAGATTAAAAAGACCTAAACGGCGGGCTTTTGACGCCAAATTATAAGAAGTTCAATTTTTTTTTAACCAAACCTATCGAGTTGGGTATCAAAATAAAGAGAATTAAAAGAAGATTACATATATTCAAAAAGAGATTATACTTAATTGAATGGTTCCAAATTGTAAGTAGTTCAATTTTTTTTTTAACTAAACCTATCGAGTAGAGTATCAAAATAAATCGAATCAAATGAAGATTACAAATATATACATTATGTTATGTATTTAAATTTAATCAGGTAAAATAATATTACAATAATTTTACGGTCTTTTTAGTGCGTTGCTTGCTCTCTGTTGATTTTTTGCAGTCAGGTTATTAATTTTTTTAAATTATATTTACTTGTTATAATGATGTGGACGTGTATTAAACAGTAAGTATCCGTAGTGTTTACAGTTATTTTACCATGAACGCCTTGCAAGTTCCATTGTGTTAATACCCAAATACAACTGTAAGCGCAATCATTTCTTACCTTGTACACTTTACACCTAGTTAACTAAAAAAATGAACCTAAAAAAATAAGAAACATAAATAAGAATAAGAATAATTTATTTGCAATAACTAAAGTACAATATTACACAAGTTCTTGAAGTCACCTTTTAAGCAAATGTATGCCTGTGCTAGGTGAACTTCGCTGTTCCGGAAATCATTACAGAGGTACTTATTATTACTCTACTCTACTAGTATACTACTACTCTACTGGTCTTTTTTGACAACATTTTTTTGACAAAAAGAAGAAGATAAAATAAAAGAAAAACAAAATTAAATAAAAATAAATGATACAAGATAAATGTCATTCTTATTTATTTATTCGTGACAACTCGTGGATTTGTCGCCCCATTGTATCGTGAAATAAATAATTAAACTTTCGAATTTAGAATTTATAACAAGTAAGGATAAGAACAATTTTTCGGTGAGTATTACGTACACTCACAATGTGTTTTGAAGTGATGTGTCAAGTTGGGTACTAACCCAAGTAGACACATCACTAGAATTACTAAATTCTAGAAAAAATGTTACTTGTATTCGATATTTTTATATCGGCAAACATGCCTGCGACCTGCTGTCCTGTCTAATAACTGTCTATTACAATAAAGTACCTAACCTAAACTAACTTAAACCTAATGCTAGGAATATACGTTATAATTATGTTGTCGTTGTTGTGTAGGCATATATTCATTGTCTTACTTCTTGCAAAAATTGTGGGTTGATATTCTACAGAAAATACAAGCGCTGTTTTGAACATATAAAATATTATTAATATAAAAACCCTCCAACTGCCGCACTTAGAGACGTCAATTAGTAGTGTGACAGCACATCATTCGTCCGCGCGCAAGGCACGAATCTGTCAACTGAGTGCGCGCCAGCCGGGTCTTCACAGCGGCCGTCGCTGCAGGTGGATGCCGTGTCTCCGTCCCTAAGCTTAGGGACGGGTGTTTGTTGCAACCCCTACGTGGGGGTTTATTGGTAAGTGAGGGGAGGCTGGGCTTCTTCACTCCAGGGGCGGTCTGCACGAGCCGGGTGAGACCCTTGGTTACCCAGGGTAGGTCCGGCTCCGAGCGACCAGCGTAAACCCGGGAGACTTTAATAGCCCTCCTACCCCTCTTGGGTTTTAGTGGTTGTACACTGGCTGTCTCATCTGTAACAATGATGCCCTCCGTGCACGGTCGCCGTCGCAGCACGCCTGGACGCATCGTGCAATATGCGCGTAGGTGTCGCCGCGGAGGGTTGGCCGTGATCGGAGAGCACCTGTAGGGTGTGTGCCCTACTAGTTAGGTTGAGTGCGCCGTCCGCCGGGGAGTACGGCGGTTGGGATGGAGGCGCTGAGTGCGCGCGCGGCAAGCCCGAGTATTTATATGTGGCGCACTCGCACGGCGCGCGCTACGATTGGCCAATAACGTCATACGTGCGGCTTAACAACTTAACACATGAGAACCTAAATAATGTATAGAATCAGTGCACTATATTTAATAAACATTCATTCATATCCTAATCGTGACTTTAATTACACTATCAAATACCTGGTAAAGTAATCTGTCATTAACACAGTTTTTTCATGGAATAATCGTCTTTAGGCGTATTAACTTAAGTACGAGTATTACGCGTTTTTACTAAATAAACTTTAAAGTTAAATAACATCTTTGAGTACGGCAGCAAGTCTAAACGTTTGTCAGCCCGTTAACTTAATATAGACACTTACACAGCAACCATATCTTATACCACCATAATTCACCATGTCCAAGGCAAACAAAGCCTAGATTATATTAAGTAGTGTATCATGTTAAGCTGTGTCCTTAATGAGGGTTTGAGTAAAATATGGGGGATATCATAGTAAATAGGTCATATATTCGTACCTACAGACTAGGAAAAACTACTTAAGGGGTGTCGTATTGTGTCATTATGTGGGCTAGTTTCGCCTTTGTTTCGTTACCATGGCAATATGTTAAAAGGTTAGTTCAACGTCTTGTGAACAACCAAGATACATACAAATTCCACAAAGTGAAATCCACGCTGATACTGCCGGAATAAATAAATAAATGAATGACTGAATAAACTTGGATTTAGGTGAGGCCTATGACCAGCAGTGGACGTCATTGAGCTGATATGATATGAAGATACGAGCAGAAGTATATTGTTTACCGTCTATGTTCCACTTAAATGGTTCTATGGGTGACCCATTTGACCTTTGACAAGATCGAATTCACAACATGATCTGTCGCGATTAATAAACATCTCAAAATAAGGCTTTGTCTCGCTGTGTCCTGATTTTCTTAAAAGATTGTTTTCTTAGAAAATATTTGTTCTCATAACATAACATAACATAGCATCACGCCTTTTTCCCCGAAGGGGTAGGCAGAGGTGTTTCACACCCACATTTCGCCAGCTATGTTTGGTCCCATGAAATAGGGGGCGAGCCTATTGTCATCTACCGGGAACATTTGTTTACCAAACTCCGGGAAAATCTCAATACTGGAATTTCATGTTAGAAAAGTCCAATACTATTTTCACCCGACCCGGGAATCGAACCCGGGACCTCTTGCACAGCAGTCGTATACACTTCCCGCTGCACCACCGAGGCAGTTATATATTTGTTCTCACTTTGAGCTAAACGCGTCAACACAGAAAGATACCGAATCCCGCCCCTCAAAATTATCTTAACAAATTACAAAATTCGCACTTGATAAACAAGTGGTTGAATTATAACCTTAATTCGAGATTTCTCAAATAATAGACGCCATTTTCGATGCCCCAGTAAACAGATGAAATTGGAAATTAATGATATTAGGCGCTTCATTTTAGGGTTGTTGTATTTAGGAATTGTTTGTTTATAGTTGACAAACAACATGATTAACAAACTGTGAGTGTGTGTGTGTGTGTGCTTGGAGATAAATAATAGCGTTTGTTTCGAATTAATCTAATGTTAGAAACTTCATAAATGCGAACAGATACTAAAAAAAAATATCGTGGTAAAAGCGTAAGTATACTTTTTCTACATATTACTTGGACGAAACCGCAGATAGAAGCGGTTAAAATAAAAAAAAAACAAACAACAAAAGATCAAATTCAGGCCATTAGAACGGTAATTTTTAAAAATTAACAAAATGCAGAATTTTTATTTTATATTCGCACCAAAATAGAATTTATGGCTAACATTACTAGAGGGTATATTTCTTTGAAATGTACGAGTAAGTTTTATACGTGTCATAAGTACGTATCATAAAGATGACGGCGAAGTTTTGTGCACAGACCCTTGTCTAACTTTTGTTTCGATATTGTACCCTAGATATTATTTCTACATTACGAATATTCTTTTTACATTTGGCAATGTAAGGTATAGATACATAACGTCCATATTCTAATATCTTTTTGATTCAATTTAAATTTGGCACAAACAACACGTATACACTAGTTACATACATAGTACATAATATTAGAAATAGAATATACATTTTTTATTTTCTAGAAAATATCCTAAATACGTTTTTTTTTTCATATAAAAAAGTAGTACAATATACCAGCTTAAATCTAAATTATATGTAACTATGTAATAATAATTCACACAGCAGTAGTATTTCGAATCTGGTTCTAAACACACAACACTGATAATACCACTAAATACTTTTTTATTAATATGAAATACTTATTCGTTCATAACTTATTGCTTAAGATGACTATAAAAACATGATGACCTCAGGCTTAGCAGTCAGGGTCACTAACCACTAGAACAACAGGCCAGTCAGTAATGATGCACTGCTAAATGTTTATTATTATTATTATTTTCTTCTTCTGTACTTGTCTCGTGTGAAAAATAAAGCTTTTCTTTCTTTCTTAATTTCACGCCAATGTTCATTCATAACTGCATATGAGAAAAGTTCTCCTTTCTGACTTTATGACTGGCCTGTTGGTCTAGTGGTTAGTGACCCTGACTGCTAAACCGGAGGTCGTGGGTTCGATCCCCACCCAGGACAAATCTTTGTGTGATGAGCATAATTGTTTTTCTTTGTCTGGGTGTAATTTATCTATAATATGTATGTGTTTACAAAAAAAAAATGTATTTAAGTAGTATATCAGTTGTTTAGTACCCATAACACAAGCAAATGTAATTGCTTAATTTGGGACTAGATGGCGCTGCGTAAATGTGGTAGATTATTATTATTATTATTATTTCTCCAAATACAGCGATGAATCAAAGCTTCTTGCTGGCTACGTCATATCGTGCTACGGCGCTACGGCGATCACACGTCTCGTAGCTGCTACGAACATTCGTAGACCGCGGAGTTCCGACGGGAAGTTAACTTGTGTGAACTTGGATCTAAATTGTGTTTGGTGTTTTATGCTATTCTTATAAATATTAGTGTTATTTATTAGTAATTATAGAAATAATTATTAATTAAATCTATGTGTTGTGTTATTAGATGATAGGAAGTGTACTTTTAAAGTTGAAACTAAATTTAAATTTAAAATAATATTTATGCAGTAGGTTACCAAATAATTCGAATTAAAAAAATTAATGTTTTAAAATTAAATTTTAAAATTGTGTAAAGTGTAATAAATGAAAGTGTTAGTAACTAATTAAAAAGTGAATATTTAAATCTGTTATAAAAATAAAATATAAAAGTTAAATAACAATTTGTCAAAAAGTTCAATTTATAAACGGTGTGAACTAAAACTTACTTCAAATTAATTAATTTTGAAAAACAAAATGTTAACGAACTTTAAAAAACCGTGTTCAAATGTTTGGCACTACATAAATTAATATAAAAAAGCACCCAAAATTCGCCAAAAGTTTCCGTTTCGAATATGACTTAATATCATAATGTTACAAAACAGTTCACCAACCAACGAAGATACGGAAAGTGATCGGGAATTTTCGGACTATTTCAACATGGATGTACCAAATAGCATAGTGAATGTGACTGAGATTGTGGACGTGGTGCCAGCACCTGAGCAAGGCTTTGTTATTTTAGTGTACAGTGCATTATTGGCCGCCGGTGCTGTGGGCAATGTTGGGGTGTTCACCTCTCTCGTGCGCTCGAGGAGGCGAAAATCCAGGGTCAATTTATTGATGACACATCTAGTTGTTGCTGATATGATTGTGACCTTCATCGTTATTCCTTTAGAGGTATGTATTACTGTAATTTCTTTTCTTTTCTTTTTCTTTTCTTTTTAAAAGACAACGCCCGCACTATGGAACTAGCCCTGTGTCGCGGGGAGCTTTACAAACATGAAACTAACGGACACAAAGTACACCCAGACTAGAAACAAATATCTATGAATCACACAAATATTTGTCTCGTGTGGGAATCGAACCCACGTCACCCAGCACGGCGATGTAGTGGCGAGGCGACCACCTTAACCACTGCGCCACGGTGACAGTCAATTGCCTTTGTTTAAACGATGTCATTCGCCGGGCGCTTGTCAGCGCGCGTGTACCGTCCGTTTTGGAGCCTAAGAGCCTAGTGCGTAGCGATGGTAAGCGACCCGACGGCATGGCTCTCGTTTCGTGGAAGATGGGTAAGCCCTTGGTGTGGGATGCTACTTGCGTTGACACACTGGCGGCATCTCATCTTTCACGGACTGGTATTAAAGCGGGTTCTGCTGCCAATTCTGCAGAGTGCCTCAAGAGTCGTAAATATGAAAGTCTTGGTGAGACTTACATTTTTGAGCCTTTTGGGGTTGAAACTCTTGGACCTTGGGGGCCAAACGCTCACAAATTTTATCGTGAAATTTGTAAGCGTGTTTCTGAGGTATCACATGACCCAAGGGCTGGCCTCTACCTGGGGCAACGCATTAGCCTTGCTATCCAACGCGGTAATGTGGCTAGCCTTTTCGATACGTTTCCTCAGGAATCTGATCTTAATCAGATATTCTATTTATAGGAATTTCCTGTAAATAGAGTATCTGGTTTTTTTTTTAATAGGTTAGCTGTGTATATTTTTAAGTTATGTGTTAATATTTTATTGAATGAATGTTTTTATTTTAGGCAAATATTGCTTTATGTTTTTTATTTCAGACGACTTTTCACATAAGTCAAGTGACTCATTTATTTTATTAAATATTTTATTATATTTAATTTAAAAAAAAACATTCGTTAAATAGTGATTTAATATTATTAGAATAACTGATTGAGGCTCCTATGGAATCAATCCTAAGGGAATCAAGTTTCAATCAGACTGACTTCTGACTTTTACACGTTTCTTCTTCTGTCGCAATCTTAAATACAGGAAGTCGTGTTTATTTTGAAAGGCCTGCGGTGCTTTTGGTGTAGGTAAATATATTTTTCTCTCTATGCCTTTAGCATGCCTAAAGACAGAGAGACAATTAAATTTGAGTTAATTTTTGAGAGTGTAAAATTATAACAGTCTGCCTGTCGTATAGAGCCTTCAAAATAGCCTGGGTGTGTTCGATGACTAATATCGGCAAAAATTGTATTGCGTTTTACTGTCATTACATACCGGAGAGACCTATCAGAGTTTTAATATGGCTAAACCAGCAGGCAGACGTTCATCCATGACACCGTTTAACAAACTTATTATATTAAGAAGTTAACTTTTACTCTTATAATGATTTATTCAATAATTCTTTTTTATCTTTTCGGTAAGCAGCGTTTGGCTAGCTTGCTGGCGTTTCGACCACAATATGTTCGGCCACAGTGGTTGTAGGACACTTTTTATAATAATAATAATAAAATATTTATTTTCAGAAAACAAAGTTCCATAGATACATACCTTACAGTCTAACATACATAACATTAGTCTAACATAGTTATGTTATGTTATGCTAACATATATAACATTATAAACAATATTGTTTTAGTAAATAGAACTTAAAACTATGTTAGTAACACTTCACTAGCACTACGTCACTGTGCGTTCGTTTGGCACCGGCCCGCGGAAGCGACGGAACACGACACCGTTCATTCAAAAGTTCTCCTTCAGGACGAGGTCCAGGTAGCATGTTGGTACACGCACCACAAACGCCTTAAAGTTGACATTGCGGCGTGACTCCAACAGCTGCACTCTCGGCCTGTACGTGATCTTTTGGTTCACGTATTCTTCAATATCTTCCACCTTCACTGTGTAGTGCAGGCGGGATACGTATACTGGAGTATTTGGGGCCGCGGCACGTAGCTTGACGCCAGGTTCCGCAGGAGCCGTACCACAACAGTTCTTGATGGTACGTGAGCGGCGCTTCCTCCTTTGCACCGTCACGAAACTATCTTCTTCAGCCGGTTTCGTTTCCTTTGTAGTACTTTTTAATTTCAATATTTTTTAGTGACGTTTCAAACACTCAAATTATTGAAGATATTGTGGTCGAAACTTTTTGCTATAAATGCTAGAAGAACACTATGTACATGGATGGCGATTACCATCTACTGTCAGGTGGGCCTAATATAAGGAAATATCGGTTGGCAAAAATTTCCAGCCAATTAGCACGTTTTATTGCGTTGACATTACTGCAATAAACAATAAACAATAAATAACATAAGGCTTAACTTGCTTCTAAAACAGTGCAACCGTCTTAGTTTTATTGTTTGTAATAAATCGTCGCCTTCTCACCGTGACATTTATTGTGTCCACAGCCCTAGTAGACAAACACCTTTATAAATAATGTATAGAAATTTTTAATGCTTATAAAACAGTAATGGTATTATAGAGATATTTAATATAAGTTACACAGACATATAAACTATTAACTTTTCCATGCCTGTATATTTTTGAACTATCCATATTTGTCAAAACTAATAAAAACTTATTTCCTTCCTTGAATTATACCCGACAAAGAACTACTAGCTTAAGATCACAATATCAAACACTACTTTGTACTGGTTCATATAATACAGCATTATTTAAAAAAAGCGTAATGTGCATGGCGCCTATTGTATATAATCAAATACCAAATTATATTAAAGAACAACCACTTAGAATTTTTAAAAAGCAACTCTCAGATTGTCTTATATTTAAATGTTATTACTCTGTAGCTGACTTCTTAACAGATGAGTCTTTATAATTTTAATGTAGTTATTTAATAAGTATTTTTAATTTTTGCATGCCTTACAGGCAGAATGTACAGGGATTCACTATTAGTTTGTAAGATCTTATAGTAATTACCTACCTACATTCTTAGCAAATAAAAAGTAAAAAAAAAAGTTATATTAACCGAAAATAAATCATTTAATTTTAATTTGTAAATAAAAACAAAACGTAGTTATTTTTTTACTCAGAGACCTTACTTAACTTTAAAGTTTATTTTGTAAAAACGTATAGTATTTAAGTCGATACACCTAAAGACGATAACGATAATCCATTTTTCGTTTTTTAAGTCGGTATTTTTTATAACATTTTTTTATTTGAGTGATAGAATAAGAAATAGTGTAATAAGGGAACGTTGTGGCTTAAAAATAGATGTTGTAACTCGAATAGAGAAAGGAATGTTAAGCTGGTTTGGACATGTAGAGAGAATGAATGAAGGAAGAGTGACAAAACAAATATATGAGACGAATGTGAAAGGAAACGTTGGAAGGGGAAGACCTAGAAGAACGTACCATGACCAAATAGGTGACGTTCTTAAGAAGGGACAGATCAGGAGTACCCTCAACCGGCGAGAATGCATGAAAAGACTGATGAATGTTGAAGAAGCCAAAGATGTATGTCAGAATCGTAGCAAGTGGAAGGAAATGGTCTCTGCCTACCCCTCTGTTGGGAAAGAGGCGTGATCTATATGTATGTATGTATGTATTTTTTGATATTCTTTAGGAAAAAAACCACTACCAAATAGTGTTAATAATGCTGTGACATTTAATAATTTAAAACAAACTTTACATAGGTATTGAATAAAGTCAATGTATTTTTTAATGTCTTGTGGAGGACGTGAAGAGAGGCGATGTATTATATCAATTCCCTATAGAAAATAAATTAAATATTTAAATAATAAATATTATATTGTAAACACCAAACTACGCTAGGCTTTTGATTGTTTATAAACACTTCTCAAACTACAAAGCGGACACAAGAAGTATTTGCGCTAAATAATCGGGTATTCTCTCGTTTTCCATAAATTCATTTGCACTTATATTTCATCCCCGATCATAATATTTACTTGCACTATTATCATTTTATACCAATAACGTTTGCCTTAACAACTCAACAGTGATAACTTTTATTTGCCATAAAATGACTTTCTATAACAACATATATTATAATAATTAGTTTCCATAAGTAACACATCTTATAATCGACTCTTGACATAATCAAAATTTGATATAATTATGAAAATAATACATAATATTGTTAGGTCGAAATTAATTATCGTGTTTTTTTTAAACCACCCAGAAGTAGGAGCCCTGTCGAGCTTAGTTAGTAGACGCCATAAAATATATTAACTTACTCATTAACATAAAAATTGCAGGCGCTTGTACTAAATTATCTTTATTTATATTATGGTGAATAAAAGTTATGTAAAATTGCATTATTGAAAACGAAAATTATACAAATACATTTATGGATTTAAATTATTATGACACTTGATCGATTATAACCAATGGAATTAGTGAAAGTCATTTTATGTCATTTCACGATTATGGCAACTGAAGCGTTATTTCGAATGAAATTATGGCAAATATCAGTATAGCATATGAAATTATGGCATTTTAAATTAGTAAACCAAATAATCGAGGTACGTCAATTTACTTTTTTTTATTAATATTCATATTTAAACTTCAAGAAAAACATTTTTGATTGGCAGCTGTATATACCTTCCAGTAAATTGGTTTTGTAACCCCAAAGCGAAATTGCCCTATATCAAAATATTTGCTGACATTCGTATTACGTAATATTAAACGTTGTACAAGGACTATTCGCCCGTTTTATGTACACAGCTATTCCGCATACAGTTGATGTTATGCTCAGTAAAGTTGTGTGCGGTTAAAACTTATGATTATTTCAATGAGTTTCAGGTTTCAAATGGATTAGATGTTTCAGAGGCACAGTTAATATTAAGTGTGAACTTATGCCTAAATTATACATTACTCAACTCGCTTCTGCCGTACGGTAATTTACAACTACCTGAAATGATAGTAGGTGTGCTTAGTGAGACGTTAAAGCCTGGGCTACACGGATGTAATTTTGCGTTCTAACAGTGATGACCTTAGAGATTGTGCATAGAATTTGGATTACATCTGCTGTCTAGATGGATGGCATCTCATTAAATCTTAAGATTACATCAATCTGGAATGCGTTTAAATAATTATTTTATTTCAATTAAATAATTCTGACTATAATTTTTGTATCATCATCATCATCATCTCAACCCATAAAATTAAATATCCCACTGTTGGGCACGGGTCTCCTCCAAAGAATGTGGAGGGATTTGTATGCCGTATGCAAATTCTATACATATACTTATATAATATTATAAAGCTGAAAAGTTTGTTTCGTTGTACGCGCTAATTCCAGAAACTGTGGTCCGATTTCAAAAATTTGTTTAGTATCCGATAATCTATTTATCGAGGAAGTTTATAGGTAACATAACGCTACAACCAATAGGAGCTGATGGGTTGAAATGATGAACGCCTTAATACCTCAAAGCACCGTCTTGTTATTCACTTCTGGATAAATCAGTGTGTAACGCAGCCGAGTGTATGGCTGTGTTTTCATCAGAGATATGTGTGGATACGATGTTTATTATGAACCAATAGTATCGCTTCATTACACTGACGTTAGGTGAAAGTAATTTAATGATGCGATTCTATTGGTTCATAATAAACATTGCATCCTCGCTATGTCCCAAGCTATATTATAGCAAACAACCCTATTGCCATGCATGGACGCGATCTAGACTGAGGGTAGATCCTGAAAATTTCATGTCAGAGAAAAGCCCTCTAAACTGTTAACATTTTTCCCATATAACACATTATGTTCTAAATAAAATGGAAAAAAAACCGGTTAAGAGCATGTCGGACCATGCTCAATATAGGGTTCCGCATCAAAAGAGCGTATCTTCACACCGCTTATGTCCTTTTTTTGAGAAGCGCAGTATTTATAGAAATACAACAACAAGCAACTACTTTATTTTAGTCACTATAAAGGATTAATGCTAAGGATTTTGTATTTGGTACAAAATTATCTAACACCCAAGTTCAACGACTATTACTACTAAACTGATAAAATTATCTTAACCGTTATAATTTGCATTTAAAGTTCATGAAATGCACTATCATCATAAATTTTTCCAGATTTTTCAAGCAAGCAGTTTAGCTTTTAGAGGGGGAGACACCCTACTGGAACAAAAATTTGCTCTTTAAAGTTTAATATTTCGTAAATGGACCATTAAATCGAAAAATAATGTAAGTAACCCCCAAGTTATTTTAGAAGACCTATTCAACGATACCCCACACGATGGGGTAAACGACAAAAAAAAATTCATCCCCACTTCACATGTATGGGAGCTCCCTTTTCCAAAATTTTATTTTACCACTTTTTCGACGTAATTGATATACACACTCCTACAAAATTACAGCTTTCTAGTACTAACGGTCTCTTAGCAAAACCTCGGACAGATAGACAGACGGACATAACGAAACTATAAGGGTTCCTAGTCAGAACTACGCAACCCTAAAAAAAGGCCAAAACGTTTGAACTAAAAGTATAAATTAATGATGTCCGTGTTTTAGACAATTTGTCTCAATTTTTTTTGGGAATTATGAAAAGGTCGCGACGTCTTGCCAGTAAATGAATTAAAGAAAACTTTTGTAATTAAAAGTCATAATGAGGGATTATATTTCGTACTCACTTTAATTAGAAGTGCCGTTTCATGGAGTCAAAAAAAGAGGAAAATAACTTTTGACACGCTTTTATTATCTGAACTTGTAACTAACGATCTAATTAATATTAAAATAAATAAATATAAATAATCGTTCTTCTATAATTTACATTTACCTTTAATATGTTATATTTTTACAGTAAATAGTAATCAAATTAAATCTAAAAGGACAAAAATACAAGGAAAAAAGGACAATGATGAGGAAATATTGTTATCAACGTGAGATTAAATTAAAGTCTTCTACCAGCCTGGACTAGGTTTATCCTGTATTTCAAGCAGTCACTTGACTATACCTTTTTCTATTTTATTTTCAGATAATACTATATTAGTAATAAAGTTAACAGTTTGTTATTACAATAATAAGGTAGAATAAAAGAACGAAAACAGTCTAATATAATTATTATACGAGTACAATAACATTATAGTAACTTAATTGTTTTCGTTTCATTTTAATATTTCTTACAAGTTTTCTGTGTCTGAGTAGCTTGTATTACCTTTATTTTTAACCGACTTCAAAAAAAGGAGGAGGTTATGTTATTAGAAGACATCATGGTCTATTGTTCTCGTCGTTAATAATTTTACTACTATTTTATATACGTACATTTTATTGGCACTGAATAGCGTATGGATGATGATGGCTGAATGGATAAGGGACCGGCGGGCGTGCAAATCACGCTATCCGAGTTCGATCCCAACCAGTAGTAATAATATGCATTTCACTTTGTAGCTTTTTTACGTTCAGCTAGTTGGAGGAGAGGAGACCCGAGCCCAGCAGTGGGACTTAATGGGTTGATGATGATTAAGAGGATGATGAATGGCGTATTGGCTGCGTTATACTTAACCGGTTTTAGGTATCGAAAGGGATTTTCTTGTACCATCAAAGCAATTAACTAAGGACATTTAGCAACTATTACATATTTCTACCCATGCGGCGTCAACATGGCTGCCTTATTCTTCGAAGCTCTATTAGATACTTAACATATTGATCACTGCTAAATGGAAATGTGACATCAATTGTTAGCTTGTCGGCTATTGGTTATTCGAGGCGTGTAGTCACTCACTTAGATTTACGGGGACATTAGTTAAAATAGATTTCTTATTTGTTAATTAATTTAGGCGCTTAGTCAAGTAAATATCTTCTAATTTCTACATTATAATTATAGTCGATTATGACGAAACTAGATATTTTTTTATTAGATTATAATATAGAAATTAGAAAATATTTAGAGACCAGAATTTTGTTATTCAATTGGTCAATTTCGATATATTATCACTAACAAATATTGAAATATTGTGAGAATTTTAATATTTCATGCATATCAAGATTGCAAGCAGGCCCTCTGGCATCCTTAATTTACATAAAAATAAAAATCATAAATAAAGTTAAACACACAAAGTTAATAGGTATTCTACAATAAACCTTGATCGCTTGTTTTAAAATATTACCCTAGCCTTGTTTGCGTATGAAATTCTCTAATAGGATTTACAGGGTTGCATTTGGGTGATAAGGAAAATGTATTTTAACATGATTTATGCAAGCTTAGATTCTTTCTGTCTTTGTCCTTGACCTAAATTATGAATGAGAGGACCGAGTTTATGCTGCAGATCATAAGCTGACGTATTGTAAACAAGATTTTTTTTTTATCTCTGTGTATAATAAAGTAGGGAATGTGAAGACGAAATTCGTGAGACAAATTTTAGTGTGTTTTGAGAAAAAATATATTTATAAATTATATTTTTATTTCAGAATAAGCGTTTGGGTCTTCAGAGTTCCATACAATGATAATAAACCAACCTTAGTAGGTTATTATTCAGAAATTTTTTACGTCGCTATGTTACAGAAAATCCCTTAATTACATTTTCTGGAAATTTTAATCTCATATTAATTTGAAATACCTTTTGTTTTTAATTTGTATTTTTTTATGTTAGTGTCTAATAGAAGGCACAAGTCTTCTCTGTTTCAAAAGTATTGAGAGTGTTTTGGTTAAATCGACACACGCTGATTCAATACGGATAAGTGTAAAAATAGGTTAAGTACATTCACGTGAAAATTAATTTCACAATTTACGCATATTTTCGTATAAAAGTGGTACTCATACTGTTCTACTTGGCACTTCTCCAGATGGCTCACAAGGAGAACCTGTTATCATAGCACTGCCTTATTATTTCTGAAGCCTTAGTCAGCAACTTCGTTCCCTTGGGATTGTATTAACACAATCGGCCTTCACCTTGTAAGGAGTTAGTCCAGATTGTGTTGTCTTTGTTAGATCCTAGAAGCTGATTTCTACTGTACTTACTATTTGCATTGTTTCAAAACACTTTCTATTGCATTAGTGATAGAATTAATTAAAATTAATTAAAATAAATTCTTGTTTTTAACATAATAATCTCTACTTATACATACATACCTACTTAATATCAGACTGGCCTGTTGGCCTAGTGGTTAGTGACCCTGACTGCTAAGCCGTAGCTCGTGGGTTCGATCCCCACCCAGGACAAATCTTTGTGTGATAAGCATAACGGTTTGTTCTGTGTCGGGGTGTAATTTATTTATAATATGTATGTATTTCCAAAAAAAATGTATTTAAATCATAGACCTAGGATCCGCGCGCTACCGCAGAAGACAAGCATAGCGCGGAAACGAGAGGTCAAATTGATATGCACGCCGTAAAAGAGTGAAAGAGATGAAAGATAAAATGGGATGTGACAATATTTTTTCAATTAGCGGGCCATAGCGGCTCGCGTGTTTTACTGTCAGCTCTTATTTTGCTAAAATATTTACAAATCGTGCAATAAATTGCATAAAAGGTGTGCCAGTATCATGGTGGTCTGTTCCTTAACCAATTGTGACGTGACAAGAAGGAATAACCCAGAGAAATTTCACGTTTCTCAGGTAAATACAAAAATCTAATGAATTTTTGCAAACCTTATTTTGTAAAATTGGTGCTTTTAACTGAGCAAAAACCTATTTTGTTGGACGTATTTAGGCTTCTTCTTCGTTATGTTGATAATATTTTATGTATATACGATATATTATAGCTTTTTTCGTGTAAAATAGGAAAATGTTTGTTGACGATAGGGCTTGACGAAATGATGACGTCATGTGTATCGATAAAAGTCGATAGTATTTTTATTTTAAAACTGTAATTATTCCGTCAATTCTTTAAATCATCGTAATATGTGCGTTAACGCCTTAAGGTAACCACTATTGTAATTGAGTGAAGCACACTAATTTATTTACATCTCTCTGTTTTTTAATACCTATTTTTAAATTAGTTGTTTCTCACAAATTCAGTAGGTAGTACTTAAAATATAAGCTTAGTGAGTCAGGTGAGCCATTAAGTTAGTGATATTTTTGTCTTTTATTTTAGGTTTCCAACGAAAACAGCGTCACGTGACAAATGGATACGTATTATAAATAGACCAGACTGGACCTTAAAAAAATATTCAACTACTTACATATATAAAACATTAGTTAAAGCTTTCCTCGATAAATGGGCTAACCAACCCAAAGATTTTAATAATATTTTTCATTTTGAAAATAGTTTTGCTGTATTTTCACAATTATTTGTTATATAATTTTTTTCCGAATATAAAGAATAAAAAAAAATATTATGTTATACAACGTGTTTAAATATCGTGTGATTTTAAACCATCCAATAAATTTTCTATCATTAAGTACAGCTATATAGAATATAATCGATCAGATATATTGTTCTAGTTCATCATGACATTGACCATAAACAACTTAGGCAGTAAGGTTTATGGCCTGCTTTCTTACTCATCAGCAGCCCATTAAGCCCCAATGCTGGGCTCGGGTCTCATGTCGAGAGCTGAGAGGGTTTAGGCCATAATCCACTCACGCTGGCCTAGTGCGGGTTGGTGGATCAGACATACACATAGAATTGCTTCTAGGGTAGATATGTGGGTTTCCTCACGATGTTTCCCTTCACCGTCAGCAGATGGTAAGTCACTTGACTAGTACATATAAATTCCACAAAGTGGAATGCACATTGGTACTGCCGCTGCGTTGGGTTCGAACTAGGACCGCGTAATTTGCACGCAGGTTCCTTATTCATTCAGCTACCATCGTTTCTTTTTTGCTTTCTTACTATGGCTATATATATATATGGTAGGTATCCTAGTCTTAAAACTAAAAGATAGCGGTTTGGAAAAAAAAATTGCCTACCAGCACAATTTTACCCGATAGCATGAAAAGTTAACTTGTTGTTAATGCTTCTTAAAACAAATTGTTGCGACATTATTCAAGAGTTCAAGACGCTCTTTACACACCGAATTCATAAGCTCGATAATCCCAAGTACAGAATATCGATAGTGCACAACAGTCCGTTGCAATCACTATTTTTAACTCACACATTGACAATCACTCAATTGTGTTTTGGTCTCGCCTATAATCTGACATTGTTTATCTTGTACATACTAAATCTATGATTTAAATAGTATATCAGTTGTTTAGTACTCATAACACAAGCATGTGAATGTGGTAGAAAATTATTTAAAAAAAATATAATAAAGCCTGGGTAGCGCAGCGGGAAGTGTATACGACTGCTGTGCAAGAGGTCCCGGGTTCGATTCCCGGGTCGGGTGAAAATGGTATTGGACTTTTCTAACATGAAATTCCAGTATTGAGATTTTCCCGGAGTTTGGTAAACAAATGTTTCCGGTAGATGACAATAGGCTCGCCCCCTATTTCATAAACATAGCTGGCGAAATGTGGGTGTGAAACACCCCTGCCTACCCCTTCGGGGAATAAGGCGTGATGCTATGCTATGTTATATTAAAGCTGAAGACTTTGTTTGTTTGGTTCAACAAATATTATGTTCTGCTTAGTTGTGATTTAATTTGTATGTAGGCTATTAAAGCGAAAGTCGGTCTGCATGTGTTCCACTTCTGTATTATAAACTTTTAAAAACTCAATAAAAATACTGGGGCTTAATATAACGTTGAATAAACTGAAGTTAAATAGAATATAAAATGTCCTGCAACTTTAAAACTATTTCCTCTTAGCAGTAAAAGAAAAAATAAGTTATGAAAACTTAAAATTACTTTATGATTAACCCTCGTCATAACTTTGTATGATAAATGAAATAAAAGTGAAAGAAAACCTTTTTACGTTAACTGAAAGTCAATTTAAAGAACTTAGCAAAGCTTGAAGTTTTTAACAAATAATATTTACATAATCCCAGGTTGCTGTCGCTGTGTTGCAGTATTTTCTAAGTAGTAAAAATAAAGTTTACAAAAACTAAAACTACCCTAATACTACTTAACGAAGACTTCTTATTTTTATTGACTTACTAACTTCAGCCTGCGGCGCCACCCACGTGGTATGTCGGTCATCTAGCCTATGTTCTATTTGACTAGTTTGGTAAGAAAAATACATAACAAGTTGCATAACCAAAGGAAAAAATCCGAAAACCATACATGAGTATGGTTTTCGGATTTTTTATATCACTGAATAATTATTGTACTCTGTTGGAAGGGGTATAAAGTGATAAGCCGAAAATATTTTTTTTTCCAGGTTTATAAATGTTATTTATTAAGGGATGTTAAAAATATTTACATATTATATCTACAATAATATAAAATTTACAGCTAAAACTAAGTACTAAAGAAAACAAAAAAAATAAAAATAAAATTAATATTTAATTATATTTTTAATACATAATATAAAATTAGTATTAAAAATGTTAATTAAGAGTGAGTTTTTTTTTTATTATTCATCATCATCATCATCATCATATCAGCCCAAAGACGACCACTGCTGAACATAGGCCTCACCTAATTTACGCCACTGCGAACGGTCCTGTGCCGCTCGCAACCAACGGCCGCCCGCTACCCTGACCGCTTTTTATTATTATTTATTACCCACGACGGGACGGAGACGGTATATGCGTTTGGGGTGAGAGGCTGTGTGTTTGTGTGTTTGTGAGTTTGTGTGTTCCAACATAATGCCTTATATCACGGAAACGGTTTGACCGATTTAGATGCGGTTTTCTGTAAAGTGTGTGCGGCTCTTGGGGACAGGTTATTAGATAGGTGTTATGTTAATAGCTCGCCAGGGGGCGCTACAATACACTGATTTCGTTGAATCCTTTGTGCCCTCCTATCTTTAAAACGATTAGACTGATTTCGATACGGTTTTCTGTAATGTATTTGTGATTTATCGAGGATTGTTTTTGGATTCAAGATTTTGTATTTTTTTGCCAGGGGGCGCTGCAATAGACTAGGCAAACCTATGTTGATTTCGTTGAAACCTTTGTGCCCTCCTATCTTTAAAACGATTAAACCGATTTCAATACGGTTTTCTGTAATGTATTTGTGATTTATCGAGGATGACTTTTGGATACACGATATTATATTTTTTCGCCAGTGGGCGCTGCAATAGACTAAGCAAACTTATATTTACAGTTATCTGTAAAATAATTAGACCTGTTACTGTATAGGGACACGTAGCATTGTAGTACTGAGACATTGATTACACTCATGAGGTTAAGCAACTTCGGATAAGGTCAGTTCATAGATGGGTGACCGTTTATGCAATTGTAGGGTTCTGTACCTCAAAAGAAAAAAACGGAACCCTTATAGGATCACTTCGTTGTATGTCTGTCTGTCTGTCCGTCTGTCTAGAATATTTTTCTCAAGAACGCATAGAGGTCTAAAGCTGAAATTAATATCATATACTTGGGTCTGCAAACCTTCGGCGTAAAATAAAAATCAGAATTCTAAGTTAACGCAATCAAAAGATACAGCTGTTTATGCTCCATTTTTGACGATTTATCATGACGATCATAATCTATAGGGAACCTACCGTTGACCTACAATCATGAAATTTGGCCAGAAGCAATAACAAGTTGCACAAGTAAAGGAAAAAATCCGAAAACCGATCTCGTGTTGTTATATCACTGATTATTAGTATTGAGGTATACAATGATAAGCCTAAAAAAAAATAGTAAGAGTGAGAGTTTATTCCAGACTGACGTTATATAAACACCTACCTACCTTATTTATTCTAACTTATAGGTATCCCGTGCTCGGGGTGTAACCAAATTCTCATCATTTTTGCGATAGCACGCACCGTTTTCGAGATACAAGCTATTATAGGTGGAAATCTGCGCTAACGCCGAAGGCAGTCCGGCTACGGCAATCAATGTGCGATAGCTAGACTTAACACCCCCCGATTCAGAGCAATCCGAATCGGACTGGTTAGGTTAGGGTAATTTTTTTTTTTTCAAACCACCCAGAAGTAGGAGCCCCGCCAAGCGGGGCTCCGGCGATCTTTGTGCGACGGATGAGCACACAAGTCAACAAAAAATAAAATATATATAATATAGTCGAAGCTCCATGCAAATTCCATTCATTCTAGAGCTTACATGGTAAGATAAGGCGCTCCTTAAAAAGTTTAAAATAAGAAAATTAAAATGATAATTTCAAGTTATAAGACTTACTGCAACAGTAAATTAAAAAAAAAATGTGTTTGTTCTATAACTTAGTAATTCGTTCCAAGAAAATTCGTCGGGGGCTGCCAATATCATTACTGTTTCTAGTATTAAATATATATTGTAAACTAAATATTGTTAATAATTAGGTAGGTATCAAATACATAAAACTGCAATACTTTCGTTAATTTCAAGTCAACCATGGGGGGGGGGGGGTATGGCAGCCCCCGACGGATTTTCTTGGGATTGTTTTTACGCTACTTATTATCTTTTCGTCGGGGATTTAAAATGAAGTTATTTAAACCTTTTTATATGTTAAGTTTCTTATTTTGTATAGATGTTATCGTCGTGGGTTTTTCAAAATTTTTAATTTTGTTTTTTATTGCAAATACATTTAAATTTTTTCACCACAAAACCATTTAATGGTTTGACTATGGGATTGAGTCTTAGAGAGTTTATTTCGGTCTGACTTTACATAAAGATGATGCAGCCACCTACCTTTATGTGAATATGTATTCTAGCTTATAGCTATCCCGTTACGTATTAATTTCTTACATTTCAATAAAAAATAAAATAATAATAAAAGAATTACTTAATCTTACGAAACTCTCGGTGCGTGAGTTCGACTCGCACTTGGACGGTTTATTTTTATGCAGTGGCTACACTATCGCTAGTTAATTTATTTATTTACAGAGAAATACTGTAAATATTATAATTTTATATAGTTTTTAATATAAATTTAATTTATGAACGGATCATGCATTTAAATTACAGCTAAATAGTGAAAATAAATAATTGAGAGAAATGGTTTAAATGTGTTTCAATAATAATAAAAATGCAAATTCGAAGTAATGTAAACTTAAATATTTTTTCTTTAAAATCAAACATAACTGAGACATTCACGTCTAAACGGGAACGCAAAAATGTAGAAAGAAGTTCGTGAGATAAAACGCTCGTTAGACCCGTGTCGAGGTGTAATCTCATGCCTCTCACGCCGGTACGAAAGAAGCTGCTGCTACTAATTACATTTTCGATAACGTTCAAGTGATTAAGCTTATTTGGGATACCCTCCATATGATATAAGATGGTAAATCTTACTTCTTTCTAATATTATAAAAGCGCAATTTAAGATGGATGGATGGATTTTAATTACTCAACCACGCCAGAACGGCTGAAATAATCTGTATAAAATTGGACTGGAATAGCACATAGGCTACTTTTTATCGACATACCACGCGGGTGACGCCGCGGACGAATGCTAGTTAAGAATAAAACTTTTCATAAATCCTTTTCTTTCCAATGAGAACGCAAAAAGTAATTAGAAGTTTGCTAATGTTAGAAACTTTGATAGATTAATTAATACCAGTGTTTGAACCTAGCATAATATATAACTTAAACAAATAAAAAAAATGACAGCCGTATGAATAAACTAGTTCTATTGTTTCACTTTTATATTCAGGGAGCTTATTCTGAATTTCGACATTCGCATGTTCGGTTTTGATGTCGCTGTCAAATGTAAGGAAATTTATATATGGTCGCTGTCACTTTCAAATATTTGACAGCGTCATCAAGATCGAAAATTTGAATGTTGAAATTTAGAGTACGCCCCCAGTCAGGTTATACTTTAAACGATGAATCTTTTATTTGATGGTTCAGAAACCGAGCATGGTGGTCCTTCATCCAAACATTGTGGAGGGAATTAAGCCTACTATACCACGCTAGCTAGACTGGTTGGTATAGGGTTTGTTTCGAATTTTCCTTGACTCGCAGTGCTCTTGTCTGCATAAAGTTATAGTGCATACTCCCTTAGTCGCCTTTTACGACACTCACGGGCTGAGATGGGGTAGTGACATTATGTATTCTTAATCCGTCACTACACGGAATATATAGACGATTAAACGATACTCACCAATAATAGTGTCCAAGTGAGGACACATATATTATCAGTGCTTTCAGACAATTGTTCTGATCTAGTGTACTTTATGAGTTACTCCGTAGGCTTAGTGCCAAGAATGTGATTTATTTCAAGGTAGGGAGTGTTTTATTTGTGATCTAGTCTGTATTTTAGAAGTAACCACAAACAGTTATCAAATACCGCTAGTTCACAAAGTGTAAAAGATTATATCTTGCTTGTTTTCACGGAAGCACATTAAAGCGGAATAAAATATAGTTTATGTAATTTTCCAGCCTTCCCAAATTTTCACAGAACGGAATATCATTACAGATATTCCGTTCTAAGCAATGTGTATTTATTCTAATTGAAAAGGCTTGAAGATTTTGTAATTAGTCCGCGAGCGGTATTCACTTTGATCGTGAAGATTAGCATAATATAAGCAAATGTTTGTACAATTTATTAATTAAATGTACTTCTCTAAGATCCGAGTATGAATATAAATGACTTCATTATTGTAATAAATGTTAAATACCGAATAAATTAGTAGGTATATTTATTTATGTTTTTAATTGAAAAGGAAAAGGATTGAACATTTGTTCATCTATACTTTAATAATGTGTTTTAATCTATACTAATATTATAAAGCTGAAGAGTTAGTTTGTTTGAAAGCGCTAATCTCAGGAACTACTGGTCCGGTTTTTTTCAAGGAAACTCTTTCTTCCTACTGAACCGAATTGAAAAATTCTTTTAGTGTTGTATAGGCCTTTTATCGAGGAAGGTTCCAAACTATTTAACATCATGATACAGCCAATAGGAACAGAGTAGTGATCAAATAAAGATCCGTGAGAGAGAAGCCCCCGGCAAAAGCTAGAGTATATAATATAATATAGTCATCTCATTATGATAATTAAGCACAAAATAATAAATACCTACACAGACGATTTGCGACATTCTAGAGAGAGATTTCACTCTTCAATTAAATTTTAATAGCCAATCAAATTACCCTGTATAAAAAACGAGTATACTTCAATAAATCATATTAGGCCTGTTAACAAGCATTGTGTACAAGGTACTCAAAAACCAGGACCCTTCACCTTAATTGACCAATCTAACAACACCCACTATTGAATCGAATGATAAACGACATCTCGAACTATTAGTGTAAAATAAATATAAGAGACTTATCTGTCTGGCAATTTTAGTCGTCTACGTATTATACTAAGGTGCAAAATTGTCTAATATTGTTTTATAACTTATAACTATTTGCGACCGATAGTGTGGTCTTTTATCATCAATTATTGTAAGGGTCTGTTAGTTGCTAGTCTATATCATTCAACCGTTCATAATGAAGAAAGACAAAGTGTGGGTAGTCTGGGATCTAGATCAATTCATTAAACAGATAGATTCCAAGATTGTTTTCTATTTACCATTTTCGACGAATCAGGTACGATATAATATTATCAAACGACGTAATATTGATAAAACAAATAACACAGTAAGGTAAAGGCACCTATTACGGAGGTAGTCAAAATCGGCTCCTATTACGGTGGTATTTCTATTTTCGAGTTTTATTCCTGTCTTTCTTAGTTTAAGTACACCAAAACGGGACCTACTTATTCTAAATTTATTACTTCATGACATAACTGAAGTTTGCAAGTATAGCACATTGACAACACAACAAGATCAATCAGTTTGTGTAACGGCATCGACGTAAGAGGGGTTTCCATACAAACGCGGAACGACAAAACTAAGTACACTAATATTTAGAAACTAAGTTTTTCGTATTAATAAGCCGTTCAAGTTTGTTTATGTGTTATTTATAGCATTTTCTTACTATTACACTAACTATTTAAATAGCTTGTTTTATATTTGCAACTTGTTTTATACCCAAAAAATAAGAAATAAAACACCGCCGTGATAGGATACGAATTTTATAGATTAATCCTAATTCGGTGGTATAACTCCGAAATAGGAAAAGTACTGGGCATGTTTAATTGTTTATAACTTTCAAATTATTAACTTATTGACTTAGTTCCAAGTTTAATCAATCAATTTCAATCAATCAATCAATCAATTTTTATTTGTTCGAATATGTGTTACAAAAGGTGGTGTGCTATAATATAATTTCTTAAAGTACAACATATTCTGCCATTTCTGGCGTACAAATTTTAGTTTATTATAATCAGTAGATATTAAATTAAATTTCATTACAGTTAAATATAAGTACAAAATTAAATGTCAAAACAAAAAATACAGAAATAAATATAAAATGTCAAATGTAATTAGGTATTATAATTTTTTATTGTAACGTCACACAGAAATTCATTTACGCTATAGTAACATTTGCTGATTAATAGCACTTTTAATTTATGTTTGAAACCATTGCAAGGGAGGTTTTTATAAGTACTAGGTATTTTATTATAAATTCTAGGTGCCATGCCCAAAACACTTTTTGACATTAAAGCTGTTTTGGCGCTGCGTGTACAGAGCCTAGTGTTGTCTCGTTTACTGCGATGATAATTATTATCTGACAACCGTGGAAATAAATGCGGATTTGTTTTCACAAATAGAGCAACCTCCAGTATATACAGGCAAGGTAGTGTTAAGATTTGGTATTCTTTAAAATAGGGTACACAACTGTCAGTCATTTGAAGGCCAAACATAGATCTTACACACCTTTTTTGGATTTTAAATATCATTTCCCTATCCGTAGACTTGCCCCAAAAAATAATCCCATACCTTAATATAGATGCCACCAATCCGTGATAAGCAGTAAGTAGAGCATCAGTGCTGGTAATTGGCTGGTAGTTGAAATAATTATTAATCTCATAAATTAGAAACCATATTCTGCGGTATGTGTTTTTAATTAGAAATCTGGTTAAACATGAAAACTGTTGAGTACAAAATGTTGGTTTCTTAGAAGGGGTAAAAATAGGAAGGTGTATTTTAATTTATCACAAATCATTTATTTTGTATAACTGTTGGCTGAGTTTTACACATCTAAACCAAAAAACTGTTATCTTTTGATTAAGCATTTACACTCTTTTGTTTATCGAAATTTTTAACGGTCAGAATTAGGATTATTAAAAACACGAGTAGTTTTCCTATTACGGTGGTAATTATTTCCAGGTAACTCTGTGTTAGGTTCTATGATCTCCTATTACGGCCCTATTCATCATGGAACATAAAATGACAAGTTTTAGGGTTTCGTAAATAATTGATACTTATGCATGTTTTTGCAATTACTACTTAATATGTAACATTTGTTTGTTTTTTTTTTGTTTCTTTCAATTTAACAAAACTACGAGACCGATTTAAAAAAATCTTTAAGTCTTTACCGAGTAACATAGGCTTCCTATATTTATTTCTAAAAATATTTTGGGATCCCTACTAAAACTTGTAAAATGTAATCATTTTGTAACTATTTACCAATTTCAAAATGTAAAATCTATATAAATTTTAAAAGCTTGAGGCACTGATATTACTTATATGCCATCTGTTATGTAGGTTTACTATCTCATATTTTACTGAACGTAAAAAGAAAAATCAACGTTATTTTAATTACCTGAAACTCTTTTTAAAACGCGTGTGTGAATGCACGGTTATACTATATTTGTAAATTTTATGAAAACTGAATGAAACATTTATATAATTTAATAAATATTATTTGTACGGAACTTAAATGAATATAATTTCTGACCCTCCGTATTAGGAGCCGTCTACCGCCGTAATAGGCTCTGACCAAAATTTTACCTCCGTATTAGGGAAAATCGACCCGACTATTTAAATATTTTTTTAAAATAAGAAATATCATAAAAAGTAACATAGGCTCAACAGCAATTCAAAATATAGATTCCACTTTTGACGATAAAATTAGTTTACACCTTTAAAAATGCTTAGAAATGCTTATTTTTGTTTCTTACTTTCAAATGTTGCGAAATACCTCCGTAATAGGTGCCTTTACCTTACGCTTTGGTTGACAGAAATTAGTTTGTATTTACAAAGATGTTATTTACCTAGGCATCTTTTCACTCGTTTCGTCTTTTTGGTGTTATTTGGTGGAGTTTATGTCAGATGGAAATTAGGTGTTGTGAGAATTATAATTATTGTGTTACATTTTTTTTTTGCGATAATATTTCAAACAGCCATATAAATTTACCCTTGTCATACAAGACAAGTATCCTCGAAATAAATAGGCTTCCGTAAAATTCTAACAAAATCTCAATAATATTATGATAAATAGCAGAGTTACGGCCTTTCTATGTTTTATGGATCTCAGGATTTAGAGCTTCGAGGTTAGGGAAATTCACGGAAAAACTTTGCAAATAAATAGAATGAAAAGTGCCGAATATTTCTAATACAATATCTAACACTAAAATGTCTGTAGAAAATGTTTTTCATTTCATCAGCAACCCATTAAGTCCCACTGCTGGGCTCGGGTCTCCTCTAACTAGAGAGCTGAGAGGGTTTAGGCTATAATCCACTCAAGCTGGCCTAGTACGGGTTGGTGGATCAGACGTAGGTACTCATAGAATTTCTTCTAGGGTATGTGGGTTTCCTCACGATGTTTTCCTTCACTGTTAGCAGATGTTAAGTCACTTGACTAGTACATTTAAACTCCACAAAGTGGAATCCACATTGGTACTGCCGCTCGGATTCGAACTCGGACTGCGTGTTCTGCACGCCGGTCCCTTATCCATTCAGTCACCATCGCTTTTTGAAAATGTCTTGTAGAAAATGTACATATTTGAATTTCTCGGTCGGCTTATTTAAATACAGTTATTCATTACGCCTAATCTGGATTAGACCACCAGAATGCTACAAGTCTTAAATGCATTGGTCGAGCAGTCTGTTAATATTAGGTAATACACGTCAGCTGAATATAAAAAAAATATAGATAAATTTAAACAAACTCTTGCCTAGTTTATACAAAGAAATATAGTATTTTTCTCTGCACTTTCTATTTACATTGCATGTTTGTAGACTCCTCAGGCAATATAGCATTCATCTTAGTATGTTTTATGATTTTGCGAATTAAGGATAAGGTCAAACTAAAACAACAACGAAAAGTCGCTGTCTATAAATAGTCTAGTTTCTTTCCAATTACGTTAGTGAAGTATGTACCTTCGATAGACGATTCATTTATTCAATATTCAGTTTTTGTGGTCCAACTATTGGAATTTGGGACAAAACAAGATGGAATACATGGAATATCTTCTGTTCTAGAATCTAGATGATACTTTATAAGGTGTGTTAGTTAGCCCGGTAAGTTACGTAAGATCTGCCCGCATCTTCACTTATTTTCAGTCTTCAAATCTTATTTGTATCAGTTGAATCAGGCCCAAATTTCGTTGAAATAAAATTTATCTTTATTATGGTATACCGGCGTGTGCCCGCGTCTTCGCTAGTAAGTAGCTTAATGTTCTATTTCAGACTTTAATAATAATTCTTGATACTACAGGAACGTATTCTACTCCTTAACGAGGATTTCACAAGGGACAGAATTAGGTCCTTCAAAAAAGGAGTGAATAGGTTTCTTAAGTGTTAGCAATGCGCTCGTGATGCCCTGGTATTGTAGACGTCAATAGGCTTCGATAACCACTTATCAACAGGAAGGCCTTAAGCTGGATTACCGCCATCGCCGTGCTTTAAAAAAAACATCATCATCATCAGCAACCCATTTATGTCCCACTGCTGGGCTTGGCACTCCTCTCCTCTATCTAGAGAGCTGAGAGGCTTTAAGCTATAATCCATACACGCTGGCCTTATGCGGGTTGGTGGATCAGACATACACTTAGAATTTCTTCTAGTGTATGTGGGTTTCCTCACGATTTTTCCTTCACCGTTAGCAGATGGTCTGTGTGACTAGTACATATAAATTCCACAAAGTGAAATCCACATTAGTACTGCTGCTGCTCGGAATCGAACTTGGACCACGTGTTTTGCACGCCGGTCTCTTCTTATCCATTCAGTCACTATCGCTTAAAAAAACATAATTTTTCTGTAGTATTTTTTGCACTGAATTTGTTCTAAACCCCAGTTGCTTTTAACCTAGTCAAGAGGTTGTAGTTTTTGTCCAAAATCCGATTTCATTTCATTTTGTTTTTATCTCGAAACTTGGACATATTTGATCTGTCCTCAATCATCTTTCAAAGAGTAATTTATATTGTTCGGTCGACAAAAAATAACAAAATGACAACGTGGACCTTTGATATTTGGAAGTTCTGAAAAGTTTCTGAAAAATTATTATGTTTTATGTTTAACCAAATTCTTGGAATAGTCTAGTAAATAAGTGCTCGAAATGGTACTGTGGAGGGAAATGTCGAAAGCAGAAACTTTGACTTAGAAACTTTGTTTGGAATAGTTAGGATATTTATATTAGTATGAAACAATCAATTTTGTTAGAAGTAATTTAAATTTGTTTAAAAATTATAGAAGAACGTCACAAAAACCGAGTTTGCTGTCCGCTCCATAAGACCACACTATTTAATAATGGTATCTTTTGTATGGGACCACGAATATATATAACCATGTTCCTAATCCTAAGAGTTTGTTAGAATTGGAATGTAGCAATCAATTTAATTATGAACTAAAAAAGCTTCTAATAGAGAAAGCTTATTACACTGTCAATGAATATTTGAATGACATGCTAATTAATTCTTAACTATTTATATTATTAATTTTTTTAAATTTGTCATTGAACATTACTATTTTGACATTCATCTGTGACATAATTATACCTCATCATGACATTTAAATATTTATATGACACAATAATTATTAGACATTATTAAAACTTTTTGATTATTGTTAATTATTATGTAAATTAGTTTATAATGATTAATAACTGTATCTCTACCTAATAAATTACATTGCATGCTGAAAATGCGGAATATGGCGTCTCTAATATAAAATGTAACACCAAATATGTAACCTGTGCTCGCAATAAATGATTTGAATTTGAAATTTAGGAGATACACATACTAAAAGTCTTTACCTCCCCGAGGTGAGCCCGAGGGGGGCAGCACAAAGAAGGTCAAAGATAAAGTTAATTTGTTTTAATTGTATTTAATAACTAAATACATTTTCTTTTAACTTATGACTGGCACATATATAATTTTATAGACTCAATAACATATTGCCGTTGTCTTTGAATACATTTTTATATAGACTGTTGGAACAATTATTGTATGTTGAAACAAAAATAAATGTTGTTATTCCTTTGAATTCTTGAAGTTCTATTCATACATCTGTCGTCCCAAGATGTATGAATAGAACTTTGTAGTAGCAATAAAATGTTTCAAATTTTAGTATGTCACTGGCTTTGACTAGTAGGTATGTTAAAGTTCTGTATTCAGCTCATACTCATTAAAATACAAATACGTTGTGAAATCACAAATAACTCAACAATTTTTTACCTGCGACGTAGACATTCTCGATTTTTCTCTGTAAAATTACTTTTAATAGCTTTCTATTTGTGTGACAAAATAAGCACATTTTTTATCGAATTTTTTTTTTTTTAAAGCAGCCACATACTAAGGCATGTATAATCACATAACACACACATAATATACATAACATAACATAGCATCACATATTGGATTTTTCTAAAATGAAATTTCAGTATTGAGATTTTCTCGGAGTTTGGAAAACAAATGTTCCCGGTTGATAACAATAGGCTCGCTCCCTATTTCATGGGACCAAAAACATAGCTGGCGAAATGTGGGTGTGAAACACCTCTGCCTACCCCTTCGAGGAAAAAGGCGTGATGCTATGTATGTATAAATTGTATTCCAGCCGAAAAAGATACCAACAGCCATATAATATGGTATTTAACAATGATAAGCTATTTAACGTAAATTTTATTACTGGATTCATGTTTGACCTATGACCTTAGATACCCGTTACTGTCACCCCGATGCCGATGCTATAAACATTATGGTGTATAATATTAGTATATTATTAGCCCTCGTTTATTGCCCCTGAGGGATCAGGTTCTCCCCTAATACCCCATTATTGGATGATGTTAATCGTAATTGCTTTCCAAGCGGAATGAATTGAGAAAGCGGATAAAGTATAGGGCAATTTTTATTAGGTCCTTTCTTTGAGAAGCTTATCCGGGTTGTTTTTTTCGTCTATTTGGACAGGATTCTTTCTGTTTTAAGAATAAATATATTAATTTACTTCGTCCTTTATCCTTAGTTATATCATACTATATCCGTGTAGTGATGGATTAAGAATACATAATATGACTATACTGGTTGAGATGGGGTCATCTCAACCCGTGGATGTCGTAAATCGCGACTAAGGGAGTAGTAGTAACCTTATGCAGATAATAGCATTGTTAGAAAAGGAAAATTCGAAACAAACCCTATACCAACCCGTCTGGCTAGCGTGGTATAGTTGGCTTAATTCCCTCCACATTCTTTGGAGGAGAACCGTACCCAGAAATGGGACGTTTATGGGTTGAAATGATGTTATCATATTATAAAATAGCTGTTCCCACAGCATTGATCAGCAGCATCGATTCAGGTGATCACAATGCTTTCCAATGTTTCTATTCCTAAGAAACATTCTTGAACGTCAACGAATATTTACAAAAGAAATCTTAATTGATCCAGCCGTTTCACGTTGATTTAATTGATTTTGTACATCATCATCATCATCAGCCCAAATTAACCCATTGTTGGGTATAGGCCTCTTCTCTACAACGCCACTTTTCACGGTCCTGTGCCAGCCGCGTCCAATGAGATCCTATGATCTTGATGATATCGTCCGACCATCGGGCTGGTGGTCTGCCCACTGGCCTGATATCTTCTCTAGGCCACCATTCTGTGACTGCCTTGGTCCACCGTCCGTCATTCCTTCTTGCCAAGTGTCCTGCCCACCTCCACCTTAACCTCGTCAAATCAAACGATTTTGTACAAAGTGTTTTTATTTACCCGACTGTCAAAAAGGAGGGTAATGTTTTTCGCGCGTTTGTATGTATGTATGTGGGCATGAATGTGTCCATTGTGACCTTCTGTAGCCTAAACGGCTTGGCTGAGCTTAAAGTGTGATGTCATTAGATTTGTATTTTTCCCCCGAGTGTCAGAGGCTATGTGACATTAACAAAAAACCAATATGGCGGACGTTAACTGTCAAAACAGACGTTTTTTATCTATCGCAATATGGGTATCAGATGAAAGCTAATTAATAGCCTAATTCAATTATATATGCACTAACTATTACCTCACTCCACTTGTCTCTTGTAACCTAAACAGCTTGGCCGATTTTGAAGTGCAAGGTGTTGTTATATTCGTATTCATCATCTCTATATCTTAGCCAATAGACCTTTTACCAATGTATTCTTCGAATTCATTGCTTTCATTTGACTAACATAACATAACATAGCATCACGCTTTTATCCCCGAAGGGGTAGGCAGAGGTGTTTCACACCCACATTTCGCCAGCTATGTTTGGTCCCATGAAATAGGGGGCGAGCCTATTGTCATCAACCGGGAACATTTGTTTACCAAACTCCGGGAAAATCTTAATACTGGAATTTCGTGATAGAAAAACCCAATACCATTTTCACCCGACCCGGGACCTCTTGCACAGCAGTCGTATACACTTCCCGCTGCGCCACCGAGGCAGTTAAATTGACTATCAGTCGGGATATTTGGTTTTCTTTATTTGAGTTACGACAGTTACCTACCTAGTAATAACAGTACGATATTATACCTACTATTATATTACTTACTCAACAATAACAATAATATTATAATACTGCCGTCCACTAACTAAAAGGTCGTTAGTTAAGCCATTGCCGTCCACTAACTAAAAGGACGTTAAGCCATACACAGCCCCTATGGCTTAACGACCTTTTAGTTCGTGGACGGCAATGGCTTAACGACCTTTTAGTTAGTGGACGGCAGAATAGGGATACCTACATACGTTATATTCAGATTCGTGTTTCATTCTTAATTAAACAAACTACGTATAAGAAAACAATGGATATTGAAGTTTTATAAAGGCATCGCTGTTTCTAAGACACTTCATATAAATTATTCAAAATATGTTAATTTCAAAATTTAGTTTATTACTCTTTATCTACATGTATATTACGTAGCGTGAATTGTCTGGAAGTCTGGAACCGAATGAAAGGATTTTATTTTAGAAGGGGTACAATGCAATCAACTTCACCAGACATCTGATTTTATTTCTCTCTACAGACTAGTTTGATGCGTTTTTTGTACGGAATGAAATGTTTTCTAAAGCTTCGCACTCATCTAGCATTCTCCGCGTGGGTGGCACCGCAGTATATAGTAGTCTGTTATTAAATCCGATAAACATTAATGGTTTACATTTTTTTTAAATTGCGGGCGCGAAGTAAAGACGGCGGGACGTGATTAAGGGGTTATTACACTACACGATATTAAGGGCCCTTTTAAGACACCTGAATACCGTGTAGTAATACATATACTAATGGATCAATAGTTGACTGGCTGTTGGTCTAGTGGTTAGTGACCCTGACTGCTAAACCGGAGATCGTGGGTTCGATCTCCACCCAGGACAAATATTTGTGTGATGAGCATAAAGGATTTAAAGGTTAAAAAAAATGTATATAAGTAGTATATCACTTGTTTAGTACCCATAACACAAGCAAATATAATTGCTTACTTTGGGACTAGATGGCGCTGTGTGAATGTGGTAGAATATTTAAAAAAAAAAGTATATTACACTTCATAGTGTTCAGGAGGTGCCTTAATATATCGTGTAGTGAAATAAGCTTTTTACGTGTCCAAGTTCCAACGGTTGTCACATCCCGGCGCCGCACAGTGGGTCGAAACTGCTATAAAAGGGACATACGACTCTTTTTTACAAATTCCACTTAAAAAAAATACCTATCATAAGATCTTGTCATTCTGATCAATAGTTGTTATAATAAGGTTTTCTCTAAAACTAATAGTAATAATATTTGACTGTCACCGTGGCGCAGTGGTTAAGGTGGTCGCCTCGCCACTACATCGCCGTGCTGGGTGACGTGGGTTCGATTCCCACACGAGACAAATATTTGTGTGATTCATAGATATTTGTTTCTAGTCTGGGTGTACTTTGTGTCCGTTAGTTTCATGTTTGTAAAGCTCCCCGCGACACAGGGCTTGTTCCCTAGTGCGGGCGTTGTCTTTTTAGAAAATAAAAAATAGTTTGCCTGGAAAAAAGTATTTTCTCTATTAGTTGTATGGAATGAAACAAAAAGTCCTAAAATTTGGCAAACTCTTGAGAGGTCTTGCTTATAATAAGCCCATAATAGTTTTAACTATTATGGGCTTATTCTTTGAGTTGTTAGCTATAATTTTACGCTTTCAGCGCGCACCCGTAGTTGCCCGTTCAAAAGTTAGGAGGGTCAGAAAATTGAAAAAAAAAAAAATTAAAAAGTATTTTGTATTGATAATATCATTCATAAACTACTTGTGTTACATTACTAATTATTATGTAATATTAATAATTTGGAACGCATATTTGATGAGAAAAAATACTTACAAAAACACATTCCAAAGTTATGAGGTTCAGTAAAATGAAAAAAAATAAGTAAGAAGTATTTTTTTTAATAATATCATTGCTAATATAATTGCCTTATATTCGACCCACTGTGCGCCGCGCCGCTCCCTACGTCGACGGAGCGTGAGCGTGACGACTGCGTGGTTTGAGCGTGAAGACGGCGCTGCGGCGTACCATAAGTAGTTGTCGTCGCTCTCCCGGCTCTGCCGTCACGTCGCTATCCCAATATCGTCATCCCTTGTGACTGAATTGTTAAAAAATGTCATAAAAATTGTTAAAAACGTGTGCTCGATCGATATTTGTTAAAAAGTTAATATTATGCCTGTCCAAATAGAATATTATGCAAGTAAGCCAGAGCTATTCAAATTACAGACAAAACTCATTTTTTTTGTCAGATCAGTTAGAGACAATAATAAATTAGTACCTAAGCTTTTCAGAACTAGTAGGTTCTTTTCAGTAAACACATCATATCAACGACGTCCACTGTATAACCTGTGCAAGATATTTTGAACATAAATAACATAACATAACATAGCATCACGCCTTTTTCCCCGAAGGGGTAGACAGAGGTGTTTCACACCCACATTTCGCCAGCTATGTTTGGTCCCACGAAATAGGGGGCGAGCCTATTGTCATCAACCGGGAACATTTGTTTACCAAACTCCGGGAAAATCTTAATACTGGAATTTCCTGATAGAAAAGCCCAATACAATTTTCACCTGACCCGGGAATCGAACCCGGGACCTCTTGCACAGCAGTCGTATACACTTCTCACTGCGCCACCGAGGCAGCAAGATATTTTGAACTATGTATATTATTTTCTGGGGTTTTTGTATAAATCTAAAAGATTGACAATAGCTTTTAGCGAGTATTTAAATACTCGCTCGTAGAACTGTTGAATAATAAAATTGTAAGTCCGCCATAAAAATAAGTACAAGTTTATCTTGTACTTCGGCCTTGTGACCTTAATTAAACTTTCAATAATCTCACTTAGCATCGACTTTGAGCTAGAACGACATTATGGATATCTGAATGTCAATTCTGTCTTATACACTATAACCCCACTTCCTTGAGGTTAGTCTTCCTAAAATCTAAAAAAAATAAGAAATGTAAAAAAATATATATTTATTATTCAAATATATTTTGTTTGGCAAAGTTAGAACGTAATTAAGTTAGACAATTGTTTGTTTACCCCGCTCAAAAAATGTTAAAATACCGAACAACATACCTAATTTGGAAAATAAAAGCAGTAACTTTCGCCGAATATAATTGAAGTAATTAAAAAACTCCCAGTAGCGCAGTAAGGATTCTGTCCTTGAAAAAATTGTTATAAGTATTACTCTTTTTTGTAATGAGAGGTAGAATTGACGTGTATTTTTATTCATTAAAGTCGTCAAGGTAGAGACTCTCTTTCTAAGGTTCGGTATAATAAAAGGATGTCAATATATTTTTTTAACGAAACTAACTTGGCGATAATATAGTTTCGTTTAATAAAAATTAGTAATGGAGTAACAAATTAAATGAATCATTATGCAAATACATTCTGATTATTTTAATGCCAATGACGACGAAAGCCCAATGACGCCCACTGTTGGACATAGGCTTCACCTAAAACCATGGATAGACATCTCTCACGATATCATTGAAAATTTGTACGAAACAGAATGTGTAGGGTATATAGCCTACTATACCACGCCGGTCTGAAGGGTTGGTATAGGGTTGGTTTTGAATATTCCTTTTCTTGCAGTGCCTTTTTTCGGACTTTTTTTTTTTTTTTTTTGTCGGACTCGGCGATTGATTCCCAATTCTTAATTTTCCAGTCAGCATAAGGTTCCCTTAGTCGCCTTTTACGACACCCATGGGTTGAGATGGGATAGTGACATTATGTATTCTTAATCCATCATTACACGGATAGTATGTTGTAACCTATCATTACGCAATTGACTGGCCTGTTGGTCTAGTGGTTAGTGACCCTGACTGCTAAGCCGGAGGTCGTGGGTTCGATCCCCACCCAGGACAAATCTTTGTGTGATGAGCATAAAAGGTTTGTTCTGTGTCTGGGTGTAATTTATCTATAATATGTATGTATTTACAAAAAAAAATGTATTTAAGTAGTATATTAGTTGTTTAGTACCCATAACACAAGCAAATATAATTGCTTACTTTGGGACTAGATGGCGTTGTGTGAATGTGGTAAAAAAATATTATATTATTATTAATTGTTTGTTGTCCTGAATAAAATAAAATAAAAATAACATTAAAGTTAAAAATACGTAGCTCACCGCTTTGTTACATGTTCATGACAAGTAAATTTCCTATCTTGTCTAGTCAAGCTAATGGCAAAGATTGCGTTAGAAATAACTTTAATAAATATGTGTAGGTAGATAATACTCACTTTCAAAGTCAGCCACATCCGTTGTCTTCTTGTAAACGTGTACATTCACTGACAAAATAACTTCCAAGCGCATTTATGCAAATAAGTTCACGACTTGACGCCCTTCATGAATAATAATATGAAAACTGTTTTTAACTTAAAATCACTTCTCATCTTCGTCAAATTATAATTCTCTACAGCTATTTACGGCACAGAAGGTACAATGTCTGAAGTATTTTATGAAACATTTAAGTAGAGAAAATTTAGTATAAGAAAAGCACCTCTACGAGGAGGAAAGATTTGTGTCCTAATCTCGTATAGGGTTGATGAAGAAATTTGATTAAAGTAATCGAATTTATATTTGTTAAAAATCGATTTACTTATGCCTTTTATCTTTTTTTAAATAAGAAAAGAAAGAAAAGAAACATTTATTGGTACAGCACAGAGACAGAGTAAAGATACAAGGAAATGATGTAAAAGATACACAGAAAAAGTGAAAGGTACAAACAATTAAATATATAAATAAATAAAACAAAATACCATAAAATACAAAAATCATAACAACAACTGTAGTAAATATGTGTCTCGCGGCTGCAACCAAAAGGCGTCCAGTTCAGCATTGAAGCCAGGTCACTAATTATAGGTACCTGGCGCTGGTTTTCAACTGGAACCTTGGCAGTTGACATACACGGATGTCATAAGAGCGGCTTTATATTTAAATTATGTAAGTACTTCTAAGTTAATATTTAGGTAGATATAAGTATATTATGCCATCAAATTAAAGTTAAATGCGCAATATTAAATGTAAATAAATATTAAATAATAATTCTTAAAGACATTATTGGATTAATAGATATTATATATTAGTATTCTTAGATTTATTATTTTCAATTGGGTATCGGACCTTTATTATTATATTATAATATTTTTATAATAATAGCAATAACATTTATTATTATCACTAGATTACTAGATATTATTTTAATAGTTTTTAATTTATTATTATATTATATTTTAATAACGCTCGCACTTGTGAACAAGATCTATGTCGCGTAGTCTTTTATAAACATACATTAACAGACACAAATATTTGTCTCGTGTTAGAATCGAAGCCACAATACTACGCACTACGCCAAAGTGACATTCAAAAGTTTGTTAAATAATCATTATGGAATGTCCCGATGTCTCTGATTATAATAAATTGTGTTAGGTACGTTATTTGTACAGTATATCTTGAATGTACAGGAAAATTGTTAATACTTAGGTACATAATTCCCTAATGCTTCACTCAATTTGTGCCCTTTCATCTGAAATAATTAGATTCGAACATAAATTATCTAAAGCGGATCCATGAAACGACAAGGATAATCCAGACTGACGCTGACATATGCGTACAGAGGTTTTCGTCGAGGGACTACAAACACAAGCCTAAGGCATTTTCTGTAAGCTACCTTCAACAATTTGTTGCTAGGTATATAAACCTACATCATACTATGAAATAGGTACATTGTACAATCTCAGTGGAATAAGATTGTTAGAATAGAGACACTACCTGCCAATAAATACCTTTTCTTTTACATAAAACACCCTTATCAAGATATTTCGTTTTCAATTCCCAAATGGCCATGAAAAGGTAAAGTATTCAATTGGTCTATCTGAATAAAATAAATGCGAAAATAAGTTTCACGCTTTCACAGCTAAATCACTGAACGGATCGTAATAAAATTTGACATAATATATACCTAAGAGTCAGGTCTAAGAGATTCGAGAATTTTCTCGACATATTGGCGCGTGAAACCCTGGGAAGGAGCTAATTATAGATCTGGGAAATCAGCTCGATACGGCAGTATTTTCAGACTAATACGATTTAGCAACAATACCCTTCCTGTCACTCCGGTAAAAAGGAATATGCTCGTTTCTTAAAGGTACCTTTAATAAACGAGCATATTCCTTTTTATTATCTTGTATGTTTATAAATTTCTTTACTCCCACGTTTCTTTCAAATGGCTGGATGGATTTCGACAATTAAGGTATAGTTAATTTCTTCTCAAAAGCCCAAGTGTCCTTAGATAGGTATTATAAAAAAGAAAGACAAAACGGCGGACTTTTGGCGCCAAATTGTAAGAAGTCTAAACTGCCTAGAATTTTTTTTATCCAGAAGTATCGAGTAGGGTATCAAAATAAAGGGAATCAAAAGGAGATTACAAATATATACATTATGTATTTAAATTTAACCAGTAATAATAATTACAACCATTTTCTGTCTTTTGAGGGTGCGTTGTTTATCATTCTGTTGATTTTTTATTAAATACCAACCCGTCTGGCCAGCGTGGTATAGTAGGCTAAATTCCCTCCACATTCTCTGGAGGAGATCCATGCCCAGCAGTGGGACGTATATGGGTTGAATTGATGATAATATAAATTATAATAACTTTATTGTTATTATAAAAGAAATACAATAAAATGACGAAGCTTGCTATCAATACTCACACAAAAAGGCCACGCATGTAATTTGCAGCTAACAAATTAAATTAACAAGGATAATGGATATTGTCGATGTTTGTTCAAGTGGCATTGGCCCGACAGTTATTGTGGACGAGTAATGTAGGGTAACTGATGACTGCATTCACTGTTGGTTAAGCGACCTAGTTAACAAGGACATCGCACTCATAGTGGAAAAGGGTTATAAGATGAAAAAAGCCACTGGGCAATTTTAAACCTTAAGCTTGTAGACAGAAGCTGGAAATTGATGTACTGACAAATTTCAAGTTATATCTGTTTTACATTTGCAGTGCAACATGATGTAATTATGTAGTAGTTTGATATGTGACGTTATTATTTTGAAGATGATTGTGGTGCAGTTGGAATGTGTGAAATTGCCTTGCTTAGGCTTTGATTGTTTTTACCCGACTGCGTCAGGAGGGTTATGTGTTACGAGTATAGAGAGAGCCTGAACGGCTAGATGGAGTTTAGCTTGAAAGGTGTCGTTAGATTTTTATACACTGTGAGAGTGACACTGGGCTGGCCCACACCCGATGTACCAGGGTAGCGCATCGTTTTCTCATTGTTGTAAAGAAACAATCGATACGAGCTTCAACAAACATCCCTGACGCGCTACAGAAACGGGGCAACCCTATCAGTATCCTGAACGCGGTATTATATTGAATGCGAAGGACACCGTACGATTTCTGCGAATAATCTGCCCATAGACTGCACGTGTAAAAAGAAGCAAGCATGCACGAAATAGGGTTTTTGTACTATCCGATATTTAACTAATTTATGTATAAAATAGTTGTCTGAATTTGATAAATTTTCTAACCAAGTCAAACAGTAAGTTAGCAATAACAGTTGTTAGTAATTGTGAAGGAAGATAAATTAATATCAAGGCAGTGGTTCCTCCCCTATTTGCATTAATTTCGTATTCAAATAGATAACTAAATCTGATAATTTGTTACTAACTGAACCTATTTACGTCTCTAAGCTGTTGAGCGTGAGTTCAAAGTGAAATAATTTGGAATTTACATAATATTTTAAGAGCTTTAGCTTCCTTGCTAACAAGTGTACATTTGAGATATAAATTCAATAATATTTTGATGTAATGTTTGTAGGTATGACTGTTATGAGTATTTAATAACGCTTAATGTGTTTCGTAATCAACAGGCCTATTTAAACCAACGTCTCTCTCAATCTCATGTACGTCCTCCCTCTTGGGTGCTTGAGTGCTATGACAGTTATGTCCTTCTTTAAACAAGGTTTAAAGAGAGCTATCCCCTCAAGGTACAGGACCGCAGTGGCGTAAATTAGGTGAGGCCTATGTTCAGCAGTGGACGTCGTTGGGCTGATATGATGATGATGATGATCTCCTCAAGGTAGATAGCAGCTTGCCTGTGCTCCAAACATGGCCAACGTCCATTAGCGGCGGTAACTATAGGTGGGTCGCCAGCTCATATATCACATCAGGCAATAAAAAAATCAAAATTTTACTTATTTTCGGATACATTGCATTAAGTTAGGTGTCCATATAATTTCCAGCACACCCTCGAGGTGTGCGGGGCGTGGGCGGGTCAGCGCGCTGCACTGGCCTCGATCATAGGCGAGGATCTCTCGCTCCCAGCAGTGGTGAAGGCTATGCTGGAGAGCGAGACGAACTGGGGAGCAGTGCTCTCCTTCTGCGAAGAGGTGATGAGGCAGAAGGAGGAGGCGGAACGGCAGAGGGAAGACGATGCCCTCAGTGACCCGATCCGCCATCGAAGGGTAGGCGGGAGAAGGCGGGCTTACGCCCGCGACCTCCCGCCGTAAAAGCCCGAGAAGAGGACGCGCCCGGCTGAGCGCGTCCGCCACGCCAGGACCGGTCGACTTTGGGGAAAGTCGACCGCGAGCGTTTTCTGGTGACGTGTGCGTGTTCCCGCACGTCACCGCCGGAGCTGAGCTCCGGCAGAGAGGGGGCCCGTAGCGGGCCATCGTCGCTGTGGTCGCGGACGAATGTTCCTGCGCTCCCGTGACCACAGCAGAGCGCGACGAGAGGAACACCTTGGGGTTTTAGTGGGTGCGAGCCCCACATAACCCCTCGGTTCTTTCCCCAAGACCGAGGGGTATGCGTCAGGCATTTCCCCAAGTAAAAAAATAATAATTAATGATTTTATTTATGTTTACTGTTTTACCAGAATGGCAGCGGTCGGCAGTGACGCGGCGAACATTTTCAGTGTGAAATAATTTCAAACTTTATCTTCATAATAAAAAAGTCCAGTATGGCTTGAAAAGTGTTCTACAGAGTGTTTTATATGGAAATATTCCTTATATTTCGGCTCTATATTCCGGAAAACTTATTGACTGAAGTTTGTAGACTGTTACTGCCTTGTAATGGGAGCCTGAAGAATAATATCTCGTTTACTCACAACATAGAATTCCCCAGACGGCTTCCTAACTATATGGCACATGATACCTTCTAACGTTTATTGTACTGCAGTTTTCTGAACTTGTTTCAAACAGAATTGTTGTATTCTAGCTTTGAGACAAAACGGAACGGGATTACGTTTATGATTTACGGCAAGAGTTTTGGATAATTGCTCGTAGTGAGGAAATGAGAAAGTGGTGGTGGCAAATTGCCGTCATATTGTGACTAAAAGAGAGTTTTGGAGTACATGTACATAATATGGGTAGTATAAGGTTGAAATTCTGAAATTAATTAAATTAAATAATTATCACTAAAAGAAGTTAGCTTCTTTTTCAACACCAAAAAACTTTTCAAATCATTAGTATACAAGTATAGATATAGATAAAAGATAGGCAGAGGTGAATTAAATTGTTAAATATATTAGGTACCATACAATAATAGTTAAAGTATTTCAAAATAAAAACAAAAATTAGACCTTTCAATCAGTTGAGCTTGCAAAAGCTTTGAAACGCTGTTGAAAGTGCCAATTTCCCTTAGCCGTTTGACAACGGGCATTAACAACATTGTTGAACTTTGATTTATTTGCTAACCCTCCAACTTTAACCAGATTGTTGACTTTGTAGGCTTAGCTCTAACGTGTACGGCGATAAAGAGAATAGTTTGTTACTAAAGCCGATAAATAAATTCTCGGAATTGAATTAGTCATGTTTGTGTTTTGAGGCTAAATTCGGATGTAGAATCAACAGACGGGAGCTGACTTTTCGCTAACATTAAACCAAAATTTTTCTGTCATTGTTTGGGGTAGGTGAGGTTTATAGATACAGCACATATTTACGTAAAATACATAAATAAAACACACGTATGTAAAAAAAGGATAGCGTGCGCTTGCATACGCCCATCTAATTGGTCTGATATTTGAACATAGTTATTTTTAGGGTTCCGTACCTTTCAGGAATACTCCGTTGTCCGTCTATCACTCTGTCTGTCCTCCGTGAAGAATATTTTCCTCAACAACGCATAGAGGTATTAAGCTGAAATTAATATCAAATACTCGGGTTTGCAATCTCTTGGCGCAATTAAAAACTTAGAGTTCAAAGTAATCACAATAAAAAAATACAGTCATAATAACAACAAATGAATGAATAGATTGCAAGTAGCCCTCTGCCCTTCTTACGTAGAGACAGTCGTTTGTTTTATAACAACAAAAGCTTATAAAACTCAGTTTGGGTTGTTTCATAAAATAATTTAATTGTTAAAGACACATTGGAAGCTTTACGCCGAGGGTGTGCAGTGCTCAACGACGCCGTGTTATGGGAGCGGTCCTCACATTAAATGTAGTTACGAGCTCAATTAAGTCTGTCGGTGGTTCATTACCTGTTTCGTACCTTGTGCCTAATTAAATTTTAGCTTTTGAATAATCTTGGCTGATATTATAAATGTGAGTGAGTTTCTTTGTTTGTTAGGCTTTCATGGTCAAGTTACTGAATGGGTCTGGAAAACGGCATGCACTCCTTTTTATAGACATAGTACGAGAATGAAGCTGCATGACTGAAGCTTTTCTCATATTTTTCCAAACTATTTATTAGTTCACAGAACAGAGATAGGTTCTTTCATTGTTCTGTGGTTTAGTCTGATACGCATAACAGTGCAGCCGAACTAAATGTTCTCAAATTGCCATATTTTTATAAAATTTGAAGCAATACAATAGAATAAGCGACGGCACCACAGCACTTGTGACGTTATTACACAGAGAGCCGTGTGTTTTTTTTTAAATATTTAATAATATTTTACCGTATTCACACAGCGCCATTTAGTCCCATCAAGCAATTGTAATTGCTTGTATTATGGGTACTAAACAACTGATATATAACTTTTTTTTTTGGACATACATACTTGATATAGATAAATTACACCCAGACACAGAACTTGTTTGTTCTGTGTCTGGGTGGATGGTCATCATACAAAGATTTGGCCTGGGTGGGAATCGAACCCACGACCTCCGACTGAGCAGTTAGGGTCACCAACCACTAGACAACCAAAAATCAGTTATCTGGAATCAGTATAATTGTAAAAAAAACTGTTACCATTTCATAAGCAACCCATTAAGTCCCACGCTGGGCTCGGGTCTCCTCTCTTCTATCTAGAGAGGTGAGAGGGTTTTTGGCCATAATCCACTCACGCTGGCCTAGTGCGGGTTGGTGGTTAGCAGACGGTAAGTCACTTGACTAGTACATATAAATTCCACAAAGTGGAATCCACATTGGTACTGCCAGTTGGGATCGAACTCGAACCGCGTGATTTACACGCCGGTCCCTTATCCATTCAGCCACCATCGCTTGTTACCATTTAGCACAATAAAACTTATTATTATATCTACCATATTTGTCTGATAACAAAGTTATCACTGCACATTATAGTTGGTGTTTCACATTCCAGCTGCAAATATAAGTTTGTAATTACTATAACAATCTAACAGTTTATGAAGCGAGTTTCGTTTAAGTTTGTAGTGTAGCTAAAGCGATTATTTAATTGACGGTAACCCGGCGGCTGTTACACATATGCGCACACAACAAACAGAACTTTGATTGAGTGGTTAACTTTGATGTTTGTTGGCATAACACACGAGGTAGCCTAGTTTCTCTGTGGTTCCATATTTACAGAACGATTTAGATTATAAGCTGTGTAAGTGTGTGTCTATAATATCATCATGATAGAAATTATGCATTTAAACGACGGATTTTAATTTATTTTCTTATTATGTATGTTATATACAGAAATAAATAAATAAAACATTTTTGTTACCATTAACAAACATATATTTAATGTAAGTTGTCTAATTACAGCTTCACATGCTTCATATGGTATTTTCAGTTACAATTATTTTACCCGATTGCGCCTGAAGCAGGATTATTTTCGTTATTGTTATTATTTTGATGAAAAGTATAAAATTGTTAGAAAAATGTCACTTTAAGCTTTTTTATGGATATCTTCTATAATAATATAGAAATTAATACAGTAATATTCAGTAGGTATGTATACCTTATCAATTTGAAAAGTGTTAGAAATTTATCAATTTTAAGTCAGTGGCTTTCAGAATCTCGATTAAACCTGTCTTCTCGGGTGTAGCATTACTCTAACTTGTAGAGAATCACCGTTCCCTTGGGAACAAAATACGATTAGATAGCTACTGAATAAAGATAGCTACTAAATCAAAGAATTGGTGAATAAGTAATCGTCACTCGAGCTCGTTGAAGGGCAACGGGATTTCTTTGCGACTACAGAAGGTATACCTAATATATTTTTTAGGCTGCCTGTATAGTAAGTACAAACAATTATAGCTATACTACATCTAAAGCTCCAAAGTTAGTATTTCTAGTTAAACCCAGAGATTTATTGTCTGGAACTGATAATTGGATTTTATAAAATAAATTTTGTATTTTGTAGTGCAAGTTTTGAGAAAGGGTTAAACTATTTAGTATACCTGTGGTCAGGGTAATCGAATTACGTGTAGATTACGAGTGGGGCCTTGGGTTACGTTAGACAGCTAGTTTTAATATATTATATAATCATAATGATGATAATTCCAATGAGTAGTAAATAATAATATTTGAAAATTAGAATATTCTACTGTTAATAACTTTTGTCAATACCTCGCCGTTTTCAAGACCTTCTCTTTACTTAATTTTAAAATGTGAAAGAAGTACTGTTTCTGTTTGTTAAGCTTTCTCAAGCTAACAACCTACCTTATTTATTTAAATAAGGTTTTTATTAATCTTTTAAATATATCTACAGACAGAACGGGCCGTGTCTGACAAAATTATATTTTTCTATAGAATTTGACAGCTGTTGGTGCTGTGCTGCCACATTATGATATATAAATAGCTTAGTATCAAGAGTATAAAAGAATATTTTTGTGTCTGTACGACACGTGTCTGATACGAATTACGATCAATGTCTGTAGATATAAACGGTGATGTAGACCTGTTTTAAAATAATGAAACATCTAAAGTCTGACACGAATGCTGCCTTGCTAAGAAAAAACAGCGTAATTAGTTGCATTACATGAATTACGGGAAAAAGGCATGTAAAGAAACATTTTTTAAATCAAATTTCCCTTGCGCTTGATAAACAGTTACGCCGTTCTTTTTTGGTAGAGCCGAATGGCTGTGCAGTGAAACAGTAAATGTTGTCCTATTGTTATAAAGTCATATTTGACAGCTTTTAAAGGACAGTGTGACAGTGACAGTGCCCTCCTTGTGACGTCATTACTGCACAGAAAGCTGTGTCAGACTATACTAGTTGCGTAAGCTTAAACCTTTTTATCTGTCTTAATATATAGTCTGTGCTTTATTACCCAAGGCTCACAGACGGTGTATGGCGAGGTCTTTTCTCATTTCAAACAACACGCTTTATAGCTGTTTTAAATAGTTTGCAAGCGTTATATTTGTCACGCGCCTATGTGGTGAAAACTTTAATGTTTGAACGCTTTGACCCGGTTTTTATTGACACTGCCAAGGGTCTATGTTTAACATTCCAAATGGCTGGGGTAAAAAATATATATAGGGTTCGATGGCACGATTTGAATCGATTACAAAAGTCGAGAAGGTTTTTGTTTATTCCGTTATATTATAGTCCACAGCTCCATCCGTGTGGTATGTCCGTAAAAAGCCTATGTGTTATGATGCAATTTAAAACAAAATTCGATTAAAAAATGTATCACTAATAAAGAAAATTGGAAGAAATGTTCACAGAGAATGAGCATGTAGACCACTAACCCTCTGATTCTGGGCTATCGGAATATTTTAGGCCAGAAATGTCAGTTTATTTAAATAATAATAATAATATTCAACCACATTCACACAGTGCCATCTAGTCCCAAATCAAGCAATTATATTTGCTTGTATTATGGGTACTAAACAACTGATATACTACTTAAATACATTTTTTTTTGTAAATACATACATATTATAGATAAATTTCATCCAGACATAGAAAAAACCTTTATGCTCATCACACAAAGATTGGTCCTGGGTGGGGATCGAACCTCCAGCTTAGCAGTCAGGGTCACTAACCACTAGGCCAACAGGCCAGTAAGTTTATTTAAAGTTAAAAAACAATGCTAAAAAAATAGATGAATGCAGAAAATATCTTATATTTATCAGTTTTTAATTTTCTATATCCGGGAGCAATTCGACGAGTCAGAATCAGGACACCAGTAAATGGTAATCAATTACCAATTACAAAAACCTTATTTTTTTAGCATCGGTTATAAATATAGAGGAAGGGGGAAATATGGGGGAAAGGGAAATACGGAGGAAAAGGGAAATATATATGGAGGAAGAGGGAAATACGGAGGAAAAGGAAAATAGGATGGAAAAGAAAAACGAAACGTCAAGCGACTCGATGTTTTCTGAAAAGTAAAATTACAAGTAAATCCCCCAATGTAACTCATAGTAGCAAAAACACCACTCAGTGTTTGGTGGGTAATAAAATAACTTGCGTCAAAGTTGCGTGCGTCATTCACGTGCGTACTTACTTTATATTAAGAAATGTAATCCCTATCTATTACTTTTTTGGCAGCTTATATTGTCCCACTGCTGAAAGAAGACGTCATAATACTCAATAATTAAAAAAAAACAAAGGTAGGTATTCATATAATAAACGTATACAATTGGAATACTTACTTAACTTGTGAGTCATAAAAGTTAAGCTTTCTCTGACAAAGTGTCTTAATTATAATTTACTAAATTGCCATCGTCAGTGTTCGGGATTTTTTTCATTAAAGATACATGTAAATTGAATGTTATTAGCTTCTTTTAAAAGAAATAAGTGACTGACAGACAAAATTCTGCCTAAACATCTGAATTAAGACTTAAATGTTTATAACTTAGGTGTAGGCTGTAGCATACAACAAAAGGTCTTTCAAAACTCAACTACTAAAGCCATCTAAGTATTCAATTGTGCTCTAATTACTAAATTTCTCGTAAAGATAGTGCTTTCTGAACACTTCAGGAACGAAACGAAACGAAAGGGCTCAAGTGTTTTATAAATACATGGTAGCAATCCATTAAAGAGGAACCACTATACACTCGAATTAATTCTAAGGGTATGTCTGATCCACCAACCAACTTTACTCGTAGGCCAGCGTGTGTGGATTATGGCCTAAACACTCTCAGCTCTCTAAATAGAGGAGAAGAGACCCGAGTTCAGCAGTGGGACATTAATGACATTTATTATTGCTAATGATGATGTACCTATTAATGACCTACTGCTAGGCACAGGTCTCTCCTCTTTTTGGAGAGCTAGGGCATACTCATATGCTGACCTGATGCGGGTTGGTGGATCAGACATACTCTTAGAATTTCTTTCAAGTGTATGTGAGTTTTCTCACGATATATTCCTTTACTGTTAGCATATGATAAGTCACATGACTAGTTTAAATAAATTTCACAATGTAAAATCTACATTGGTACAGCCGGTCGGAATCGAACTCGAACCGCATGATTTGAATGCCGGTCACTTCGACAACCGCTTAGGTAATGCATATAAAAATGTTTTTTTTTTTTTTGTTTTGAGTTTGACTGTCACCGTGGCGCAGTGGTTAAGGTGGTCGCCTCGCCACTACATCGCCGTGCTGGGTGACGTGGGTTCGATTCCCACACGAGACAAATATTTGTGTGATTCATAGATATTTGTTTCTAGTCTGGGTGTACTTTGTGTCCGTTAGTTTCATGTTTGTAAAGCTCCCCGCGACACAGGGCTTGTTCCCTAGTGCGGGCGTTGTCTTAAAAAAAAAAAAAAATACATCATCATCATTTCAACCCATAAACGTCCCACTGCTGGGCACGGGTCTCCTCCAAAGAATGTGGAGGGAATTTAACTTACTATACAGACGGGTTGGTATTGGGTTTGTTTCGAATTTTCCTTTTCTTGCAATTCTCTTGTCTGTTTAAGGTTACTCCCTTAATCACCTTTTACGACACCCACGGGTTGAGATGGGGTAGTGACATTATGTATTCTTAATCCGTCACTACTCGGACGCGTTACTACACGGACGATAAAAATACATGCTACTTATTAAACTGCGCGTGATAGTACGGTTATATAAACTTGAGTCTTGAGTTTTTACAGAATTGGTTCTACTTCCGAGAAGTTTGCCATCTCTGGTTTAGACGAATAAAGGTCGTGGCAAAAACGAACACTATGAAGCACAAATACTAAAATTAGAACCATTTGCGTAGGTAGCAATTACATGCCTTTGTTAATTTTAATTCGATACGTAAACATGTTATTATTGCTCGACCCTTATTTTAGAACGTGCTTGGTAAAGAAATCGTTGTTTTACCAGATGGTGAATAATAAAATTATTGCTTATTACGTTTGTACGTATGTTACAAAAATTAAAGGTTTATTAATTCAATTTTAAACACCAATGAAGAGACGAGAGACGTCCGAACCAATAGAATTTCAATCTAACTAACATTATAAAGCGATGGTGGCTGAATAGGTATGGAGTTCCATCCCGACCGGCAGTACCAATGTGGATTCCACTTTGTGAAATTTATATGTACTAGTCAAGTGAATTACCATCTGCTAACGGTGAAGGAAAACATCGTGAGGAAACCCACATACCCTAGAAGAAATTCTATGAGTATGTCTGATCCACCAACCCGCACTAGGTCAGCGTGAGTGGACCTAAAAACCCTTTCAGCTCTCTAGATAGAGGAGAGGAGACTCGAGCCCAGCAGTGGGACTTAATGGGTTGCTGATGAATAATATAAACTAAACGTCGCGCGCGATTTCGCTCCCTTCGTTATTTATTTGGCAACTGCTCAGCTCATACTGGGTGTAGTATGATGTTATATAGCATATAACCTTCCACGTTAAATAGGCTATCCAAAACTATAAGAATGTTGAAAATCGGTTCAGTAGATCCCGAGAGGGTAAGCCCTACAACGTTACAAACTCACAAACTTCCTTTTTGTCATTCAATCAGATTATTTCTATAAAGTAAAATATATTATATTCAATATGAAAACATTAATAGGACAATTGCATTCTGAATAAGGAAATTTTGCTGAAACCTTATTGACTCTATGAAGTTCGAAAGTATCATGCATAATATTGTGATCTAAATGAACGACTTCAATTAAACGAATGTCTCAAAAGTCGTTAGGGCTTAATCTTTAATTCCTCGGAATAACTTCTTTATGACCGCCAACACATTTAGGTAAGTAATTGCTTAGTATATTGACACGCACGTTTCTAGGTGAATCAATAGTGCTGAACTTAATGACTGTTTTTACATCTTTTTTGTGTTGTTTCTAATGATAATTAGGTGTGGTTCCGCGATAATTGAACTCATATTGAGCTTTAGCAACCAAGTAAATTCAAGCAAAATTCCTTGATCCTAAGTTATTTATTACGAGTATAAAAACTCGGCGTCTCCACAATCACGTGATTGTGCATCAAAGAGAGAAACACCGAATTTTTCATTCTAAATTTATGCACAAAGTTTGAAAATATACCCGGTTAATGGTTAGATTAGCTTCTGATTACATTAGACTTCAAAATATGAAATATGCTCTGCTTTGGTGATATGAAAAAAGGCAAATAAAACAGACAAGGCAGACAACCCACTTCAATTTTGGTTGACAAAATCTGTATAAAATATTTCATTCGTCCGTCAGAAACTATGGAATCTATTTTTGGTGCTTACTCAATATTCTGCCTTTCGTTAATATGCGCCTTGATGCGCATGTGAAATGAGATGGAATAAATTCACGTATTCGGTCCTACAAGTCTATGGAAATGAACTAAAACAATGGAGATCTTTGAAAAGAAACTTGTATATGGGATACTCGTGTATTACGAAACAAAAAGCTATCGATGCATTTACCCATAATATATGAGAAACCCAGGACCCACACCACACACAAAGAGGTCAAATCAGATTCAATTGTCACAATTGTTTCGCTGTCTATAGGTGTGACGTCAAAAAGTTTTAGCGTATTTCAAAAACAATTGTAATGTGTTTTAAATAAGACTGATTTTACAAAAACTATTTTTTTAAAAGACCGCGTCTTGGCAAGCGTAGAGTAGGACGCCATCCAGCTAGGTGGACCGACGACATAAAAAAGATTTTCTGGGTCTGACTGGATGCGGAAGGTGGAAGACTGAATATTATAGCGCGTGTTAGGAAAGGCCTATGTCCAGCAGCTGACTGCAATAGGTTGAAATGAGGATGATGATAAGTTTCTAAAAATATAATCTTAATTTTGATCGTATTTCAGCGACAGTTTTGAGCGTGACTTTATTCAAAGTTTTGACTTTGAATAAAGTCATCTTTTTATTTCATTTGGATCACATACATGATACTTATGAACGTCATACAAAGCCAGAAAAGGTGTCAGTAAATTTGCCTACAGCCAGTTCACTGACAAGGTTGAGCTCTGAGAAGAACTTGGCAAGAAACTCAGGCCACTCTTTTCAATCGCCATAGTTGTTACAATTTTAATTGGTTACAGTTTGAAAGTACAGAACCAAAACTAAAATAAATTCAATAAAATTTGGATATGAGAAAATAATAATAGTAATAATGAGCAATCAAACTTTAATTTGTTTTCGTCAAGAAGTATGGTATGTGGGATCATCACTTGGTACCAACTATGTATTAGAGAACGGTGAAAACATTTTGTGAACACATTGTTTAGCAATATTAGCTTAAAAAAATTAAAAAAACTATTAGTATGTGATTATGTATCTAGAGGCAGACGCCGAATTTTTGTATATCAATGCATCTATGCTACAGTCCTGTTTTCCCCTCATCTAGACATGCCGCTGTGATATTTTTTTTACACCACATAATTTATACCGACACAGTAAATAAAGATAGCGTCTACTTTATCACATTCAGGGTGGCTGTTATGATGGTATTGACCCATTACACTAAAAGGGCTTGCAAAGTGCGATAGCCTGAAACTACTTTGTTTAACATCGGAGTGAAATTAAAAGCCATTATGCTATAAACGAACTACAATTGGTTGTGGTTATTGCTGTATTGCAGAACACTAACTTGCTATCACTAGATATACTAGTTCGAAGGATAAAACATTGCAATAACTGGCTATATAAAATTGAATGTATTTTAATTGGATGTCCTATCTGCAACTGGAATTTTATGAAGTTATCAATTATGTCGCGAAGGCCTATAACAGAAATAATATACAGGGTGGAATGTTGTAATGCCACCTGGAGGGAAAGTACTCTAAATACTAGAGTTAGATAATTTTACTCAAAGGAAACATTACTTTGTTTTTAAAAAGAAACAAAACTACATTCAAAATTTTTCGGAAATTCGCTTGCCACACCCGGGAATCGAACCAGCTAAAATCCAAAAAAATAACATCCGGTACTTTTATGGCATTGATCGATAGGGTTAACCATAAGGATCGAATCTTACTAACAAACATGGTTAATTAAATAAGAAAAAAAACATAAGATATTAACTTATAGATGTATTGTGTCTCCAGTATTGAAAGTACTTTCCCTCCAGGTGGCATTACGAAATTCCACCCTGTATATCCAGATGCATGAACGAAGCAATGAATTATAGTTTATTCTACTAAGTAGCTTTTAGAAGGACACCCAATCTACATAAGAAAAAATGGTCTGTACATATATAGTAGGTGGTGCACACGTCCGAATATTTTCCTGAATTTTTGATCAGAGAAATGTGCCCAGCTTATATATCCGTTAAAAAGTGAAGTAATAATAATTATAAAATAAATAAATAAAAATCATTTATTATCAGACCACAGATCCATAGAGTGTTAGTAACAATATAACTTATAGACTATGTTAGTATAATGAAAATAAAAAGTAACAAAAATATAAAAAAAAGATTTTTTTTTTTTAATATTTTTAGAATTTTTTTTTTGTAATTTAAAATAATATATATATATATATATAATTAAAAAAAAAATAAAAAAAAAATAAAAATTATTTATTATCAGACTGTATCCATAGTTTGTTAGTAACAATGTTTACTTAAAAACTATGTTAGTACCTAAAAAACTAATACCTAACACTAATACTAATAGGGACAGAAAAATCCTCCTCCCCCTACGCAGACTCAGAAAGGTATCATATCTGTCCCCAATCATTTTTAGCACACTGTTCGTACTCCCCTGGACCCAACACACTGTAGACGCCACTTTCTTCCGCATCATTGCATAAAAGTCATCGACTTTTGCATCTGCAAACATACCTGAGGCACTACAATACCTAGGGAGCCCGAACAATGCCCTGAACATATTATTGTAATGGATACGCAAGGCATTGTAGGCTTTTTATGTATAGTTTGCCCACAGGCTCCCAGTGTAAAACGTCTGACAGAATGCTTTAAACAGCGCTATTTTTACTGGTGCTGTACATCTATCAAACTAATCTAGAAATTTTTGAAGAATTATGGTTCTTCAAAAATTTTATATTCTTATGTATACGTTTCGAAAATCTGCCTTAGAACTTAAATAAATGTAAAATCAAAGTCAATATAGATATCAATTAAATTGATTTCTCTTCTCTGGTAAATTTGCACTAAAGTGATTTTTGTTAAAGGGACTATACACTTGCTTTCATGCTCTTTTCAGTATTCGCTTCTTTTATCGTCTGATAAAATAAGTGGAAACGCCTACTACGTTACATTTTCACCCTCTTAGCCCACACAGTCTGAGTGATGGTTGGCTATTTGCCTTAAATTCGTACTCGGCAGGCGATTAATGACTCTAATGTAACAGTATTACAGCCTACTTCACTTTATTTTGAGATTGAAACGTAATGGTGATGTGGATTTATAGCGTAGAGGGTCTTAATTAAGAGTTTTAGAAATATAAAGGTTTGAGAATTCGATGTTTGCATGACGGTGGTAAACAGGCGTACGGTTGTACTGTTTGTGTTGTCCAACGGTTCCATATGAACATGAATAATTTTAATTATTTCAGACGGACAACTTAGTGATCCTTTAAGGGTTCGGTGTTTTCTTTTTGAGGTACGGAACCCTAAAAAATATAATTGTACTCTTGACCTATTGTTTACTCACTTAATCTCGACTTGTTAGCCTTTAGATTTAAGCTTAATTTGTGAATATAAGGAAGGAAATATAAAAGAAAAATAAGAAGATTTAATAAAAATTAATAAAGTACTTTTAATTACTTCCAATATTCGGCGTATGCTTGTTTGTTCAAAGTTTTCAAAGAAATTTGAAGAATTAGACGTTTTTTAAGAACATCGTTCATAAAATTGTCTCACAAAATCCTTTGTCAGGCTTTATTAAACGATGTCGCTCGGGGCTTCAAGCCAATTAACTGGAGGAATTTAATATTGGGAATTTATAGCCGTAATAGAGTTTCGAGTGCATAACCGGATGCCGATGTTAACTAGATAGAGTATACAGAGGACGATCAATCAAAGGATGTTGATATACTGTAAATATAAACAAGACTTCAACATTATTTTTCATAAAACTCTTGTAGCAGAAAAATAATAAGTACGTCTCATTTTGAACTTGTTTTACGAGATTCAACTCTAAGTACCGCACTCAGAGACGTCAATTACCAATAATCTGTCATTAACACAATTGAAAGGGGGTATTGGTACCGACACTGATGTACGAAAGTAAAAGCTGGGTATGGCAGAAGAAGCATGAAAGTGGAACAAATGCTGTGGAAATGAAAGCTTTGAGAAGTATGATTGGGGTAAATTTGAGTGATAGAATAAGAAATAGTGTAATAAGGGAACGTTGTGGCTTAAAAATAGATGTTGTGACACGAATAGAGAAAGGAATGTTAAGCTAGTTTGGACATGTAGAGAGAATGAATGAAGAGAGAGTGACAAAACAAATATATAAGGCGAATGTGAAAGGAAACGTTGGAAGGGGAAGACTTAGAAGAACGTACCATGACCAAATAGGTGATGTTCTAAATAAGAGACAGATCAGGGGGTACTCCTGATCTATCTCTCAACCGGCGAAAATGCATGAAAAGACTGATGAATGTTGAAGAAGCCAAAGATGTATGTCAGAACCGTAGCAAGTGTAAGGAAATGGTCTCTGCCTACCCCTCTGTTGAGAAAGAGGCGTGATCTATGTATGTAACACAATTTTTTCAATGGATAATCGTCTTTAGGCGTATTGGCTTAAGTATTACACGTTTTTACTAAATAAACTTTTAAGTAAAGTAACGTCTCTGAGTACGGCAGTAAATGTGAGAATTTTTAAAAAGAGAATGCCACACATGCACTATTTGAAGCCTCCGTAGCTCAGTTAGTGACCCTGACTGCTGAGAGTCGTGGGTTCGATTCCCATCGTCACCTTTTCATCATTTTTTTTGGGGATTCCGTTGCTATAACGGAAACCGGTCTTGTTGGGGAGCCGGCGACAAATCTCCACCATCTTGTACGTGACAATGGACACGTGGTACAGAATCGTGAACTTGCTACAAACGACACTAAATATTGACAATGATGATTTACGTGCAAGAAATTCTATGAGTATTCAATCATCGGACACGGATCTTGATGCCGCTGTTGGTTTATACTACCTGTCGATTATTAACAAAAATTATTATCATAGGAGGCAGACATATACAGGTATAAGTAGGTAACATGAGAAATGGGAACATTTCTTGTAAACAAAAAACTTGTTTCGAAGTTTTATTGAGTTTAGTATTTTGTATTCCCACGTGAGCGATTTATGCAGTTATAAAAGTTTATCAAAGGTTTAGTTTACTTGGAAGTTGGTTCGAGTTCGTTCAAGTGAAATGTAAATAAACATTATACTATATTGACTATGAATACTGACGTGGAACGCCAATGGGCTAACCGAACGAAAACAAGAATTAGAAGCATTCCTTACAACTGAAAAAATTGACATTGCCCTAATATCCGAGACAAGACTCACGTCAAAGAGCCACATAGAATTTATAAACTAAAAAATTTACACCACGCACCATCCCTCAGGAAAGCACACGCAGGAGCAGCCATAATTATCAAATCACACATAAAACACTACCCCATAGAACCTTTCTGCTCTGACAAAATCCAAGCACCGGCAATTAGAATTAACGACAACGTTTCCGAAGTCACCATATCAGCAATATACAGTCCTCCAAGGCACACCATAACAACGAATGAATACAAAGATTACCTCAACTCACTGGGCAACCGTTTCATCTGTGGTGGAGACTGGAACGCGAAACATACACAATGGGGCTCTAGACTGATTAACCCTAAAGGAAGACTACTCCATCGTGCCATAGGTGATCTAAATCTTGACTACCTCTCCACCGGTAAACCCACTTACTGGCCCACAGACAGAAATAGACAGCCAGATCTGATGGATTTCTTTATAACCAAAAATCTTTCCCTCAACAACATGGCCACAGAGCAAATAATTGATCTTTCCTCTGACCACACACAGTTGTATTGAATGTCCACTGTAAGGTAATACTCAAAGAAGCTATTCCCAAAATACATAGTCGCAACACGGACTGGGAAAAATACCAAAATATCATCCCGAATTCACTGGAACTAAAAATACCGCTAAAGAACACCGAAGACATAGAGGAAGCCATAGAAACTTTTAACAGAGCAATACATGTAGCAACATTCGAGTCAACGCCCAAACACAAATCATATGTGCCGAAGGAACACATATACCCAACCTTCATCAAAAACAAAATTGCAGAACGACGACGACTGAGGAAAGTGTGGCATATATCCAAACATCCAAGGGACAAAGCTGCTTTCAACAGAGCATCTAAAGAACTGAAAAGCTTAATCAGAGAACTGAACAATGACAACCTACAGGAATATTTGAGAAATCTTAGTCCAACCATTGACACCAACTACTCCTTATGGAAGGCGACCTCAAAACTGAAAAGACCAAAAATGTAGATAGCCCCAATAAGGTCGCAAAACAGAACATGGGCCAGATCCGACCAGGAAAAAGCCGATGCATTCGCTAGGCACCTGCATGAGGTATTCCAACCCTTACCCAGTACAAATAAAGCCCATGACCAAGAGATATACAGCTACCTAAAATCAACCAACCAAATGTGCCCTCCCCTTCAATGCGTATCACCAAAAGAACTTCTCAGAGAAATCTGCAAACTTGATGACAAAAAAGCACGATCAAATTGACGCAACCCTCATCAAAATGCTACCACGGAAAGGAGTGCTCTTCCTCAATCAAATATATAATGCTTGCCTCAGGCGACTGACCTTTCCAAGCCAATGGAAGATAGCCCAGGTTATAATGATCCTAAAACCAGGTAAACCGGCCCAGGAACTGTCCTCATATAGGCCCATTAGCTTGCTGCCGATCGTTGGGAAACTCTTTGAAAAAATCATACTTGCCAGATTGCGTACTCACCTCGAGGACATAATACCTGAACACCAATTTGGTTTCAGAGAAGGACATGGCACAATAGAACAAATTCATCGACTGGTCGATACAATAAACAGAGCATTAGATGACAAGCAATATTGCTCTGCAATATTCCTGGATGTCAGTCAAGCCTTTGATAGAGTATGGCACGAGGGTTTACTGTTCAAAATCAAGAAAAATCTGCCACACACCTTCTTTCAAATGATAAAATCATACCTGGAAAAAAGATGTTTCGAAGCCAAATACAACGAAAACCTATCTAAAATGCACGAGATTAGGTCAGGAGTACCACAAGGCAGTATCCTGGGTCCTGTGCTGTACCTGATCTTTACAGCGGACTTACCAACCATGGATGAAATTACCACCACAGCCACATATGCAGATGACACAGCCCTCCTATCGGTACACGAAAGTGCACAATCAGCCTCAATAAACCTCCAAAAACACCTCAGTTTGGTTGAAGTATGGTTTGGTAAATGGCGCATTAAAGTAAACAAGGACAAATCGGTTCACGTCACCTACACACTCAGGCGCGAAACATGTCCTCCTGTGCTATTGTACAACGATCCGGTCCCCCAGGCCGACGTTGCTAAATACCTGGGTATGCACCTGGACAGAAGACTTACTTGGCAGAAGCATATCTGGACCAAACTTGACACCAAGATCCGAAATCTACACTGGTTGGTTGGACGAAAATCCCAACTCACGAATGAGAGCAAAATAGCCATCTATAAAACTATCATCAAACCTATCTGGACTTACGGGATTCAGTTGTGGGGCTCGGCAAGCAATAGCAACATAGAGATGCTAGAAAGATTCCAAAGTAAAACAATCAGAAACATGCTGAACATACCTCGGCACGTCAGCAATGTGTTCATGTACTCGGACATCAACCTAAAAACGGTCAAACAGGAAATTGAACCATGTAGCAAAAACTACCATACCAGACTCAACACTCACAGGAACGTTCTGGCTGTCCAACTGCAGGGCCCCGGAAGCTTCTTATTCTCTCGGCTGAAACACTATAGTATCCCAGAACTCGCGGCAAGATACGCGAACAGAGAATGAGAGATGACTCACTGGACAAGTCTCCCATAGTAGTGACAATTTAAACAGAGGACACTCAGACAGCAGCTTGGACTATTGTTGCCCTAACAGATTGCCAAGATGCAGGATATAGAAAGAAAAAAAAAACTATATTGACTGTAGAATAAGTAAGTTGAAGTGGCAGTGGGCTTGGTCATATCTGCAGAAGGACCGATGGATGGTGGAGCAAGCGTGTCCTAGAGTGGAGACCGCGACTCGGCAAGCGTAGAATAGGACGCCCTCCAGCTAGATGGTCCGACGACCTAAAAAAGGTCGCTGGGTCTGACTGGATGCGGAAGGCGGAGGACAGAGTGCTATGGCGTGTGTTAGGAGAGGCCTACGTCCAGCAGTGGACTGCAATGGGCTGAAATGATGATGATGAATGATATTATTGACTGTAACCGTGGCAGAGCGGTTAAGGTTTTCGCCTCATCCATAACAATGCCGTGATGAGTGTCGTGCTGAAGACTGCTGACCGACTTGATAAATACCAACATGTGCCTCAATTGCATTCGATAACTGGCCTGTTGGTCTGGTGGTTAGTGACCCTGACTGCTAAGCCGGAGGTCGTGGGTTCGATCCCCACCCAGGACAAATCTTTGTGTGCTGAGCATAACGGTTTGTTCTGTGTCTGGGCGTAATTTATTTATAAAATGTATGTATTTACAAAAAAAAAAATTAAGTAGTATATCAGTTGTTTAGTACCCATAACACAAGCAAATATAATTGCTTAATTTGGAACTAGATGGCGCTGTGCAAATGTGGCAGAATATTTATTTATTTATTTATAAGAAAGAAATAATTTTAAGTACATTTCTTTGGTAACCAAATCCCTAAGTCGATTTTTTCAAATAAAATAAGATAACAACACCAATGCTGGCAAAAATTCACGAAATTTCCCTGGAAATTTCGTGTACCAATAAATTTGAGGTGCCATATTTTTTTCTCATTTCGTTTTTATTTTGTGCAAAAGAAAAGTTTTATTACGTTTTAGATAGTTAGATAAATCTTAAATTACAAGTATGCAAGTACTTAAATTATGATTTTTAAGGAATTTCTTATCGAATGGCTTAGTGTCAGAACGTCAAAGTACTTAGACTTTAATATTCAATATTGATTTTGCAGTTCTCAGTAATCTATTTCTTATTTGAAATTCAAGTAACCCATATTATAATAGTTCTAAAGGTAACCATGTTTGAACGTATTTAGTGATTTAAATTCATTTGTCTTGTTACTGAGTAGTCAAGCATATAACAACATTTTTTTTAATATTACTATCTTATCAATTCATTTACAACCAGCACTATTTCTGTTTAAAGCCTCTTTTTGAAAACCTACTATGAATATTTGCTGTAAGGAAACTTCCTTGAAGAAGATCCGACAATACTTCAATCACTTAAAAGTTTTACTTGTATTTCTTAAAGTTCAGAGCTTAACTGAAATAAAAGTTAATGGAGCTGGAATATTTATAGAGTTGTAAATGCTTTTCTCTTTTACCGAGTCGATTTAATACCGTTATTGGCTAACTTGGACTTCCTGTTTCACCGGACTTATTTAGGTAAAAGTTCTATATCTATGTACTTTTCGACCGTAGCTCTTAACAAGTCGGAACTACAAAAACACTACTTTTCAGTACGGCCAGTTAAAGTTTTGAACTTATATATAAGCTCCTATAAAATCCGACTTTGTTAATCTAAAAAAACTGTGTTAGCGATTATTTTGATACACGAAACTTTGTGAGGTCAAAGTTATAGATATTTTAGGACCTTAGATGCAATAATACGAAAATCGCCAAAATGTAGTTCCGACTTTGTTAATAGCTACGGTCGTTTTGTTCAGTAGAAGTCTTGCGATAGTTACAGTTTATTAACTGAGTGTAACCAACTGGTAATTTTTGACTATTAATGTACTTATTACTCGACTGTTAGTAGCTCGATGGGTCGGTTTAACTGTCGCTGTCAAATGTAAGAAAATTTAGATAATATGTTCGCTGTCACCGACCAATCGAATGTCGAAATTCAGAGTAAGCCCTCTGGGGGCTACTTTTGGCAAGCTATATTCAATTATTATTTTGTAGAAAATTACTAGGGAGAAAGTAATAATAAAAATATTCTACCACATTTACACAGCGCCATCTAGTCCCAAATTAAGCATTTATATTTGCTTGTGTTATGGGTACTAAACAACTGATATACTACTTAAATACATTTTTTTTTGCAAATACATACATATTATAGATAAATGACACCCAGACACAGAACAAACCATTATGCTCATCACACAAAGATTTGTCCTAGGTGGGGATAGAACCCACGACCTTCGGTTTAGCAGTCAGGGTCACTAACCACTAGACCAACAGGCCAGTCAAAGTGTCGCTGGGGACCTTTTTATAATACAGGGGGGCAAACGAGCAGGCAGGTCATCTGTTGTTAAGTGATGGCCGCTACTCACGGAAAAGTACACCCATACTTCGAAACTAATATCTATGAGTTACTGAGTTGAGCCCGCAGCCCTCGGCACAGTGGAAATTAAATTTATAATATTAAAGTCATCATCATCATCATCATCATTTCAACCCATTAATGTCCCACTGCTGGGCATAGGTCTCCTCGAAAGAATGTGGAGGGAATTATAAGTAAAAAAATATATAAAAAATCCCATATTAAAGTATATTATTTTATTCTATACTAATATTATAAAGCTGTAAAGTTTGTTTGGTTGAACGCTTGGATCTCAGGAACTACTATTCCGATTTGAAATTTTTTTTAGTGTTTAATTACTCATTTATCGAGGTAGGCTATATAACATTACGCTACGTGTAATAGGAGCTGAGCAGCGGCCACATAAAAAACGACGGGAGCGAAGCTCCGCGCGACTTCTAGTTATATTATACACATACACATAGCTCACGCCTTTTTCCACGAAGGGGTAGGCAGAGGTGTTTTACACCCACATTTCGCCAGCTATGTTTGGTCCCATGAAATAGGGGGCGAGCCTATTCACATCTTTTTTTATATTATAAGATGACAGAATTACTGAAAATATAACTGAAATTATCTTGTTACAGATTGGCTGGCGAACAACAAACGCGTGGTTAGCGGGAAATTTGGCTTGCAAGTTTTTCTTAGTCCTGAGGGCGTTTGGCCTGTATTTATCTTCCAACATATTGGTGTGCATATCACTTGACAGGTAATGCATTTTTATATTATATTGTAAAAATGCAAAGAGTATTCTTTAAGCATGCTTTTTCTTAGATTCAAATAAGCTTTTAAATGATATTGACGGTAAGCTCGTATGAACTTATACACATACACAAATGTTTCTGTTTACCAAACGGTTATGATTACAAGACTGAATTTTAATAGAAGCTATAGCGATGGGGGCCGAATGAATAAGACAAAACCATGTAAATCTTGCGGTCCAAACTTGGACCGGTAGTAACAATGTGGATTTCACTTTGTGGAATTTATATGTACTACAAGTCAAGTGACTTACTATCTGCAGACGGTGAAGGAAAACATTGTGAGGAAATTCACATACCCTAGAAAATTTTTTAAGGGTATATCTGGTCCACTAACCCGCACTAGGTCAGTGTGTGTGGCCTAAAACCCTTTCAGCTCTCCAGATAGAGGACCGACCTCTGCAGTAGGATATTAATGGGTTACTAATGATGACGGTTATAATAATAATAATGATATTCCAACACATTCACATACAATAAAGTTACACATAAAAATAAAAAAGAAACAGGTATTTATAGCAAAAATTAAATAACAATATAATCATCATACAACTAAAGACATTTATACATTCCTTTCTTAGAAACCCAAGCATTCTGACGATATAATCTTCCATTCATTCGCAAACGCATCACATTGTGGCCTTTGGTCCAGTTTTCGCGGAATAGGAGAATTAGCTCGAGCTACTGTCCTACAGGTAGGAACAACAAACAATCTATGATACCTATCTCGGTGTGCTCGGACCTTTATCTCTCCTGAACAAGCACACAACATTAGTGACTTCGAAGTGATTGTTCGGCAACAAAGTACACTAGTTAAGTAGGTACTAATTTAAAAAAATATATTTTTGGTAGAGTAAGTTAGAATTGCTATTTTTGTAAAACAATTCTAACACGAAACAGTAGACTAGCACTTTAGATTTTTACCCTTATCATACTTACGCCGCGCCGAGGGTTAGTACACTCAGTGACCCAAAATAGGTGCTTCTAAATAAAATCCTATTCAAACACACTTTTCTTTCATTTTACTAAGCCTTTGTGCCTTACAATAATGATACAAGTTTTGTACGTGACTGAACGACTGATATTCGTATTCGGAACTTATGAATTAATGTAAATATGAAAATTTAAATCAATCCCAGAGCGGGTCGGAATGACATACATGCTGCGGCATTGTATTTATGAAGTCCAATTAAATACAATTCCGATATTTTGGATGAATATAAAATGTATTTAAGTAGTATATCAGTTGTTTAGTACCCATAACACAAGCAAATATAATTGCTTAATTTGGGACTAGATGGCGCTGTGTAAATGCGGTAGAAAATTATTATATTTAAATTAATTCTGCCTATAAAACCCATTCATGAAGAGGTGTACAGTGTGTGTTTACATTCAGAATATTTTTTTTCTTATACAACTGAAATTAAATTTACGAGTAAATTTTCTACTTTTGTACTGTTAACTGATAAGACTTATTTCTAGACTTATTATTATAATAAAACAAACAAATTTTATTCTTAAGTTAGCTGTGGTTGCCTATAATTTATAGCTATAAATTAGTTTTTTATAGAGAGCATCAGGCACGCATTATGTTTTTGATATTTCTTTGTTAAGTATGTGTATCTCTTGTTAGTAATCCTTAAGAAAGAAAGAAATAAATAGTATAGATAACATAGCCGAAAAGTTGATTGAAGTAGCAGTTACTTGTCAGAAATCCATTCCAATTATATAAATAGAATAGAGAGAAAAATAGTCTGAAGAGGCTGTCAGTGATCGACCTTATTTGTTTTCTTTTACTTACTGACTAGACGTATTTTGCGAAGTTACACGTGGATGGGTATTTTAGGAAATACACGTGACGTATAAAATAATAAACTAAGGGTATTTTTTTGTATAGAACCTAGTAAACAACTTAAAATGTAGGTAGATAATCTATGTAATCCTTATTAGATAATGTGATTCTGAAATATAAAAAGAATATTTATGAGCTTATACTAATATAACCTTGAAGCGTCTGTTACTTGAGCTAATATAGAGATTGACAGATTATCTAGATTTGTTTTTATTTGCCGTCGTTTCGATCGAATTACATCAGTCGTCTTCACGGGCTGACTAAAGGTCCGGGCACACTGGATGCGTAAGCGTAGACGACAGAGCATTGCACGTGCCACTGAGGGAACTGAGGCTACGTATTACGTGTACATTACGATAGCGGTGTGTCATGTCTCATACAATTTCATACATTACAACTCAGTGTTACGTGCATGTCTACGATTAGGCTTGCCTTACACATATGCTGACTTCGGTCGAACGTATGGATAAATAGACAATGATATGGATAATGAGACACTGCACAGTGACACTGACATCCACATCAGATTTATCGCTACGTAACGCTGATGTAGAGCATCGGTCTTGCTCTCTATGCGTTGAGCGTTCACTGCAAAGCTAACCAAGTTGACATACGTAAGCACGTGTGCGTGGTGCCTGTATCGTATAACGATCGGTTTCGCACTGCGAGACTTTCTGTATCATACGCTGCTGACGGTACGCTCGACTGACGTCCGCATCCAACGTACGCGACCAATGTCAGTGTAGGAGGGCATCAAGTCTTACGCATCCGGTGTGCTCAGCCTCTTTAATACTGACAAATATTATCACGCGGTTTCTCTAAAAATATTTCTCAATATATCTAATCCAAATATATTATATTGAGGTTTTATTGTGGATGTATGGTGCCATTTTTATTACGTAACGTGGTTAAACTGCTCAATACTCTCAGCAATAAACGAAAATGCTTTTTTATCTCTCATAAAAACGCTCAAAGTCATTCCAACTTTCTCTATGTAATGAGATTTGGTAAAGAAATGCGTAGAATATTTTGAACCTTATAATAAGTAACATTCGTGTTAAAAGCGCACACTCTAATTAATTAATGTATTTTAAAAGAGACTAATCATAACAAATCAATTGAGCCAAAACTCAATGGACTTAGTAGTTTTCTAAGAGTTTCAATATCCATCTTCTGGATCATACGATATCGACATCATAAGATAAACCATAAAATATGATAAGAAATTGTATCGTCATTCATTTACATTATAACTGTTATTAAAATTAAATATATCGACACATGTCCTATCCTTAAATATACCGCCATGTATATGGCGAGATTTACTTTATACAGCTGTTTATTTCTCTGAAGAATCGAATTTGGAACGACGTGATTCGATAGAGAACCAAATTCATCAACATAGCCCACAGTATAGGCAAGCTGGTGGCAGTAGGCAGGACATATATTATCATTCGTAGAACCGACAACCGCTGGTAAAATGAGGTCTCCATGATTTCATTTCGGCAAGCGTAGTGTGGGTCCCCCAGACTAGGTACATTGACGATCCTTGCAGGGTGGCTGACAAACACAGGATGAGAGTAGTAACTAATTGTGCTCAGCGGCGTACAATTGGAGAGGTCTATGTCCAGCAGTGGACTAAAGTAAAGTAAAGTAAAATTTATTGAAGTATTATGGTATATATGTATAAACAGACCTCTTTAAAATAACTTAATGTAGGGAACAAATTTATGATTCGCCTGTACTAGGTAGTAAAACCTGTGCTACAGGCGTCTTAGGTCATACACTCTGGTACTCCTTACAATGTAGAGAGAACTTCTAGATTTGGTACCATCATCGCCTTTCTATCATCGCACCACTCGACGCCGCTGTAGGCTTCACCTGCACTACCTGGAGCCCATACCGTCAAAAAGGGTAAGGTTCCAGCGATCATTCCTCCCGCGTACGTGCAGGCTCTGGAGTGAACTTCCTACAGCGGTGTTTCCTGATCGCTATGACATGTCCTTCTTCAAACGAGGTTTAAAGAGAGCTATTCTCCAAAGGTAGGCAGCGGCTTGGCTGTGCCCCTAACATTGCCAACGTCCATGAGCGGCGGTAACCACTTACCATCAGGTGGGGCGCTTGTTCGTCTGCCACTTCAGGCAATAAAAAAATTGTGTAAAAGACTAGTTCAGGTTGATAATGATGACGATGAAGTGTTAATTTAGTCTACTTTCTAACCTAAACAATAAAATCAAATAATATTTTGAAAACTTTGTTTGCCCAATTTTGTTTTGTTTAAAGTGAAACAAATAAACTGTACGTGAACATATAGTTCAGTTAAAATTTATATATACAGGTGAACAATTCACACTCGACGTTACACTGAAATAAAAAGGTAACTAACTCAGTAATTCAGACAGGTGAAAAGTTCTTGATTCAGCAACTATTTCAAAATCACAAATAGAGGATCAAAATGTCTCTAAAAACACGTCACAAAAAATGTAGCCAATCTTTCATGAATGAAATGCTCTATGTACCAGGCGTACACCGAATAAACCATAGAAATGGCGCCTTGTTTAAATTGGCGCCTTATATTACGGACAATAAGTATGTATCGATTTAGAGTATCGAGTGTCCGTTACGGGGGTGTAGTCTATTGAACCCATTGTAATCGATTAGGAAAATTACCTACGTTGTCATATTCAGTGAACCTATCAGCAGAGTCTCTTGTCAAAGGAACTTATAAGAATTGTATTAAATTAAATAAAAAATATTATTTTTGAAATTTTGGTATCTGTATTACTTGTCATAACCTGTTATAATCACTCAATACTAATTAAAAATCCTGCCAAGTGCAATTTAGTTATCTGGTGGAAAGAGGTATTATATTAGAAATCGCGCGGGTCTTCGTTCCCATCGTTCTTTATTTGGCCACTGCTCTGCTCCTATTATCCTTAGCGTGATGCTTTATAGCTTATAAGCTTCCTCGATAAATGGGCTATCCAACACTAAAAGAATTTTTAAAATCGGTTCAGTAGTTCCCGAGATTATCCCCTACAAAGCCACAAACTATAAGATTATGAAAAACAAATCCATAACTTTTATTGTAAAATAAAGTGAGTTCAGTAATAGAAAATACTGAATAAAAATCCAATGCTCTGTATCACAGATTGTAAATAAAACCAACGCGCACGTGTTGATTCTGTTACGTTTATGCAATTATTTGAACAATTTGAGCCGTTAGTCGTGTGTTCCGATATATTGGAAACGTGTTTGGGGCTTTAGAGTAAAACTTCTCACGTTTGGTTCGGCTTGGGTTTCAATTACATTTCACCGGTTACAGTTTATGTATATGCGTTGCAGTCTTAAAAATATGAACCTATTCTTTATAATAATAATATTCTACCGCATTTACACAGCGCCATCTAGTCCCAAATTAAGCAATTATATTTGCTTGTGTTATGGGTACTAAACAACTGATATACTACTTAAATAATTTTTTTTTTGTAAATACATACATTTTATAGATAAATTACACCCAGACACAGAACAAACAATTATGCTCATCACACAAAGATTTGTCCTGGGTGGGGATCGAACCCACGACCTCCGGTTTAGCAGTCAGGGTCACTAACCACTAGACCAACAGGCCAGTCAATAATTATATATAAGTCAATAATAATTATAAAATAAGACAAAAGATTTAACATTTTTTTATTTTTGCATACTTATCATTATCGTTAAGTTTTAAATCATTATGTTTGCATTAAAGAAAAAAATATTAATGAAATTGCTTTACGATAGATTCAAGTACGAGTCTTGATTGAAAAAACTTATTCAATTAATATTGGCACCTCCTACATCATCTTTACGTCTCCAACTAATTAAGTTCTAGAAATAAAATCTCTATTTACCAATTAATCGACGTTAGACCTTAATACTTTCTTGTAAAGATTTAATTTGGTACATTATGTTTTTTGAGAGTTATTCCCAGTCGCCATCATCGCTGTACCACCTCCATTTGGTGGCAAATGGGAAGGATGAATTTCAATTCAAGATCAACTTAAAAAAGATGTCTTACCCCCTTATTACAAAATATGGACTAAGTATTAAACCAGGTTTAAATTGACATAAGCCATTGTTTAATGTCAAAGTTGTCAATTTAAATCTGGTTTAATGCTTAGTCCGTATTTTGTAATAAGGGGAAAGAAACAAACGCAATGATAACAAATGAATCGTTAAATTCGAAACACCAATATAGATGTATACCAATAAGTAGGTATACCTACATAAAATAAAAATTTAAAATAGGTAAGTATATTTGTTTATTTTGAAAACTAAATTCGAAATATATTTGAATTTGGAATCCTAACCAAATGCCAAATTCAACTGATTGAATCAATGAATGAATCAAAGGCTAACCTTGATTCATATAATTATGAACTAGTAGAACAGCTTGCTATCTAACGGTGAAGAAATATCATCAGGAACTCATTGATCAACATTCAGTAAAATTCTCTAGGAGGTTGTGCCTAGCAGTGGGTGGGTTGCTAATTTTATTAGGTAGGTACTACCTAATAAAATAAGGTAAAATCAGTTTTGGTAATATGACACGATCTTATTCACACCTGTGAAAAAGAAATACTATTTACGTCAAACTTTAGGCTCAGTGTATGACTAAAGTTCACGTACGAATATCTAAAGTTCAGAGATAAGTACTGTATAAATACGTTCAACTGAAAAACTCTCGACGTTGTAATGGAAAACTTATGATAATTCGAGCAGGCAAAATTTTAATGGCACTTCAAAACTTGGTCTCCCTTGTATGTTTTATTTTTTTACATACAGTTGTACTCATAATTACCTACCCAAATACTTTACCATTCATGAAAATATTTCTTTTTCTTTTTACCCGACTGTCAGAACGGGTATTGTTTTTCGCGCGTATCTTGTATATTTGTAAATTTCTTTATTTCCACGAATCATCCAAACGGCTGGATGGATTTTGACAATTAAGGTATCGTTAGATTCGTCTAGAAAACCCAAGTGTTCTTAGATAGGTTTTAAGAATAAAAAGACTTAAACGGTGTTCTTTTGACGCCAAATTGTAAGAAGTTCAATTTTTTTTAACCAAACCTATCGAGTTGGTTATCAAAATAAAGAGAATCAAAAGGAGATTACATAAATTCAAAAAGAGATCATACATAATTGAATGGTTCCAAATTATAAGTAGTTCTATTATTTTTTTCAACCAAACAACAACAGAGTATCAACATAAAGGAAATCAAATGGAGATTACAAATATATACATATTATGTATGTTATGTATTTAAATTTAATCAGGTATAATAATATTACGGTCTTTTTAGTGCGTTGCTCTCTATTGATTTTTTGCAGTCGGGTTATTAAATTTTTTTTAATTATATTTTCTTGTTAAAAACAACTTTTGAATTAGGAAAAAAACGCGTCGCGGGGGACTTTACAAACATATAATTAACGAATACAAAGAACACCCAAACTTGAAATAAAAATGTATTGAATTATACGTTCTAAGGAAGGGACAGATCAGGAGTACCCTTAACCGGCGAGAATGCATCAAAAGACTGATGAATGTTGCAGAAGCCAAATATGTATGTCAGAAACGTAGCAAATGGTAGAAAATAGTCTCTGCCTACCCATCTGTTGGGAAAGAGGCATGACCTATATGTATTATATATGTATATATTGAATTACACAAAATACTTACAACGGTGTAAGTAGTAATTGTCATCACTCCGTGTAGTGACGTATTAAGAATACATAATGTCACTACCCCATTTCAACCCGTGGCTAAAGGTTACAATAGCACTGCGATAAAAGGAAAATTTGAAACAAAACCCTATACCAACCCGTCTGGACAGCGTGGTATAGTATGGTTCTACATAAGACATTTACACAGATACAATACAGATTTAATAAAGACATTTACACACACATCCACACACACACACACACACACGCCATTGCGTTATCGATAAAATAAAATAATTATTAATTTTGTTTAAAATATCTTGTACTAAATTCACTTTGCATGTTAACTATTAGTATTATAATAACAAATTTGTTAGTAGGTATAAGCATATCGAATCAGATGAACTACTGGAAGAGCGGGCTTTCCAAACACAAGCATGTTATAGCTTAAATGGAAACCCCTAAAACTGAAAAATGTATGCAACCTCTGTTACAGAAATAAACATTATTATTATTATCATATTACATAATATATTTATTATGGCTAAATTCCCTCCACAATGTTTGGAGGAGACCCGTGTCCAGCAGTGCGACATTAATTTATGGGTTGTAATGATGTTAGAGTAATTTACATCACTGTTATGCCAACGTGACAAATCTTCATATTTTCTTGCGCACGCCACAATGCACACCGCCACAAACAAAACTCGACGTCATTGACAATTGTAAATAATACATACAACACGAGAGCAATGACCTCGTGTAAATATGTAGTTCCCAGAGTCACCAATGTCTATGGAGATAGGACTCTTAACAAACGTAATAGTAGGTAGGGGCTACTAAATACTTTACCATCCGATATAAGAAATGAAACAAATAGGAATAAATTTAAAATTAAGTTATAAAAGCATATGTTGAGCCTATTACCATGATCTCATAATGTATGCATATTATATGCATATATAGAACTTGTTAGTATAAGTGTAATGGTCCGATCCCACAGACAAACTGCCTGTGCAGTTTTCCGGGACATTGTCAGTACTTTTTTTTAAGCATTTACATATAATTGTATAACTAACTAATAAATAATAAATAACACACAAAATGTTCTTATAACATTTTATTGTTATTCACTGTGCAAATAACATAGATTTTTTAATTGTGAAAGCTAATTTCAAATATTTATATAGCTGCCTTTAAAGAAGCAAAACTTTTTTCTAAACTGGATGAAAGTAATTGGTAATTATTCTTTTGGTTTCATTTTTTTGATTTTCTGCAAGTAGTTCCCTTTCCCGGGATTTGACGACCCAATCAGATATTGGGTACCATTCTTAAGTCCGAGAAACTTTAATTAAAAAGGAGGCAGCTTCCGATCATCTATTTTCAAACAGTGGGAAAGCTTTACCATCCTGTGATAATGTCTTAGAAGGAAAGTTGTCCAGTCACTTCTAAAACAATTAAAGTTAATGGGATTTTCGGGTCGGCTTACATTTAATAACGCCCTAACACTTCTAAGCATCTGTTGACTTAGTAGTTTTGGTTAAGAAGTTTGAGGGTATGTTTGTTGGCAAACTCGAAAGGAAATTCTAATGATATAAATGTGAAAGTGAATTTGTTTGTAATAGTTTCACAGCGAAACCTCTGAATGAATACTTACTTTAATTTCACATAGTTTAGTTTAGGTCTAAAAGAAAGATGTAGACTAATTTTCATCCGCGTTTAAACTTCCTAATTTTTTGAAAGAAAGCAAGAAAAAAAAAACATTTATTTGGTACAGACACACACACAAGAGGAAAGCATATGAAGTATAGCAAAAGGTAGGACATAACAGTAAAAACTTGAAACAGAAATATTTATGTATGTATATACTAGAAAAAAAAAAAAAAAGTTTATTAATTAAATTAAATTTATTCCCTCCCGTGTGCCCTATCGCACCAAAAGGGTGTCCAGCTCAGCATGTGGCAGCAGCAGGTTGATGAAACCTAGCGCTGGTTTTCTGCTGGATCCCAGACATAGCGATGTCAAGCAAAGCACAATGTGTTTATGTGTAGTGTGCTAGTGTAGTGTGTCGATTTGTTTTGCTACTAGAAATAGTATATGAATAACCTATAAGAAGCTTTTAAATGATATAATCGATAATACTATCCACCGTCATCAATAACCCATTAAGACCTACTGCTTCGCATGAAGAGTGGGATATAAGCTCATTGTTGTCAACATAGAGATTTATTTCGAATATGTCTTCCCTTATAAAATGTACTGTGATTGAGATGAAAAGACATGACACATTATGTCGATATGGTGTGATGAGTGATGATATGGTGAATATAAAAAAACATAATTAATAAACATTAATGGATTCTTTAAACCTATTACTTATATTAAAATATAAACTAGTTTAAATCCGTAAATGTTATCATATTATTTCACGACTTTAATTTCCAAACCCACATTTTAGAAGCAATGTTATTTCTATAAGTACATATTATATAGAGAGGCTAACCTATTGTCGCTTGGTGTCCGTTCATATAGAGAGTAGGGCCAATTTGTTTAGTATACAAAACAAAACTTTAAAGCATTGAGTTATGATCTATGTTATATTTGAGATTCCCAAGAGGATTTATTTTTTATAAATACTTATATGCAATTAAAATTAGATCATAATCTAAATTTTATAAAGCTTTATTTTTAATACTATACAAAGATCTGTTCTTTTAGCCGGTCTATGTGAAAGGAACGCAAGAACCAGGCACGTTTTCAGACGTTGGGCTGATACTAGAAAAACGTAATATTATATTTTATATATTCCTCAACCATATAACGATCCCAGGACCGGCACAGAAGTTGTAAATATCATAGTAATGAATATAACAGAAATAATACTGAATCGAGTTTACCCTACCTTAAACATTTCATAACATAATATTCGTAGTTCGTAACATAAAAGAACTTCAAAGGCTTGTATTGTAATATTGACACACAAAAGTTATCGAGAACGTTGTTTGTAATCGAATTTTATATTACATAAGTTGTTTGAGACGTGAAAAAAAAAAAAAAACGTAAAACTTTTAGCTTCTATTGAAGCTTAATACAAAAATATAATATAGGTTTATACTGAGTAAACTGCCTCGGTGACACAGCGGGAAGTGTATATGACTGCTGTGCAAGAGGTCCCGGGTTCCCGGGTCGGGTGAAAATGGTATTGGGCTTTTCTATCTAGAAATTCCAGTATTGATATTTTCCCGGAGGTTGGTAAACAAATGTTCCCGGTTGATGACAATAGGCTCGCCCCCTATTTCATGGGACCAAACATAGCTGGCGAAATGTGGGTGTGAAACACCTCTGCCTACCCTTTCGGGGAAAAAGGCGTGATGCTATGTTATGCTATGTTACTGAGTAAAATTCAGTAACAGTATTAATATTTCCGTTTTTGTTTCAGGTTCTTCGCTATCCTCTACCCTTTGAGGCTAGCCATTGCGAGAAAGAGAAGCAAGATGATGCTGTACATGGCTTGGGTTATCGCTCTTTTCTGCAGTCTACCGCAGGTGAGTCCATAATTCAAACAAATTTTTCAAACAGTCCAACTTATCTATACTAATATTATAAAGTTTTGTTTGTGTTTGTGTTGTGACGTGTGTTGTAGGGGGTAATCTCGAGATGTATTGAATCGATTTTCAAAATTCTTTATTTGTTGAATAGCCCATTTATCAAGGAAGGTTATAGGCTATATAACATCATGCTACGCCCAATAAGAGCTGAGCAGTGGCCCAATAAAGAACAGCGAAGCCCCGCGCGATGTTAAGTATAATATAATACATTAAGTAAATGCAATTCATTAGATAGGTCTTAGAGCAATTGGACGGGAGTAGCCAAGCGAACGTTTTCCCCACTACCAAAGTGTCCGTTTGTTTTGGTGTGAGTTTATAGAAACGTGGATTTTTTTTCATGAGTGTGCGGCAGTGTGTAGATGTGTGTCCTCTCTCAAAATGGCATAAAAATGTTACAAGATTGTAGTCTCAATTGAAGTTGTCTTAAGTCGGTACCTACCTATGAAATTATGACGTATTCAAATTATACAAGCTATGTAATTACTTGAGAAATTTTGATTTTGTTTTCATAAAGTAAAGCTGATTTCACAAATTTAAATGATGATGAAATTTTGTATTTACTAATGGTTTATTAGCAATATATGTACTTGTCGTAATTGTATACATAACATAAATACATATAATAATATTATATTAAGTGCTTGTATTTGAAAGTGATTTGATCTTTAAGTAATAATTCTATGAGCAACACAGAACACAGCTGGTTGAATTTATTTAATGACATATTAGATAGGGTTTGGCCCTAAAATAATTTCAAAAGCTTTTATGAAGTAGTAATGAATTGGTTCAGTATATATTAGATAGACTTTAGATAAGAAATAGGTATTTTGATATAAGAAATTCATAGAATTTACTATTATTATATTTTGAAATAAGTGTTTATCAAGGTTTAGATAAAGTATAATATTCATATTACTGGCAGGTGAAGCCAGGGGTTTACTTATGACCTTAGAAGGTACTCACGTCACCGGTACGTAGCGCCCGAATTTAGAACTAGACTACTTAACCGCCGCCAACGTCTGTCACCCCGCTAAAGTCATTAGTTTGATTTTTTTGCTTTGCTAAGAAGTATTTCAAGGTTATTTATCTTTTGGGTTATATGCTATAAGCTTCTTTGCTACGTCAACTCACTTAAAACTACGATCCATTGAAGTACCCACACGTACACTTGAAATTTCTTTTACGTTATTTGGATTTATTCATGATGTTTTCCTTCACCGTTAGCAGATGGTAAGTCACTTGACTAGTACATATAAATTCTACAAAGTGAAATCCACATTATTACTGCCGGTTGGAATCGAACTCAGATCGCATGGTTTGAATGCCAGTCATTAATCCATTCGACCACCATCGCTAAGTTAGTAAAGTAATCAAATTTTGGAAATCAAAAACTGGATTTAAATTTGGAAATCGATGTCTGAAATAATTTCTATTTAATGAATTTATAAAGTTGTTAAGCTAGTTTTTTTTGAGGGAATGACGAGAGGATCAAAGCAAAGTTTGTGTAGGGATGCCGAAATAAAATTTGACAGGTTATAAACCAAAAGCCTAGCAAAACACACAAACATATTATGGAAGTTTAAAGGAATGCCTATCATTTTATTTTGCTGGCTTACGTAGAGCAATGATGGTATGATACCTAACCAGCTAATTGCTATTCTCGAACTATCAAGTTTTACTTGGGAAACCTTCAAGTTTCTCAGCCAATATTTGTGTAACAGAAACTAATATCCATTTAAGTTATACAAAGCCACATACAGGAATGAATAACATTGGATCAAACATTTGTATATTTGGATAAACATTTGCGGTCCGAGCAGTGATCGGAAATTACCTGTTTTATGCTTTCCTTACTTTTGCCTGTAATTGGATTTACCTCTGTGAGTGACGACTTAATTAAAATTTTAGGGATTTTGCTCAACTTGGGTAAAGAAGATTAATTGAATAGAAGCCGTATGTATTTAAGTAATTAATCATCTAATACTGACTACATTAGTACATACATACATACATACAATCACGCCTTTTTCCCCGAAAGGGTAGGCAGAGGTGTTTCATACCCACATTTTGCCAGCTATGTTTGGTCCCATGAAATAGGGGGCGAGCCTATTGTCATCAACCGAGAACATTTGTTTACCAAACTCCGGGAAAATCTAAATACTGGAATTTCCTTATTTAAAAACCCAATACCATTTTTACCCGACTCGGGAATCGAACCCGGGACCTCTTGCACAGCAGTCATATACACTTCCCGCTGCGCCACCGAGGCAGTTCAGTTACATTAGTAATTTATGAATTTAGCAATTAATATTCAAAAGTAATTATTTCATAGTTTTTTTTGAAATATTAGTTTAAGAGGGTTTACACCGAGGAATTGCAAGGTCACAATGTAGCGTCATAATTCATGGTTTTCGATTGTTATTATAGCAAATTTTTTAATGTGAAAACAAAAAAAAATAGCTCCGATTACACATACATTTGTTAGAAATAGGTGAAAAATGTGTAAAAAATACGAAATCATTGCATTTACAGTTGAATTGTTATACAATACTTTTTTTTTTGTTAATACATACATATTATAGATAAATTACACCCAGACACAGAAAAAACCTTTATGCTCATCACACAAAGATTTGTCCTGGGTGGGGATCGAACCCACGATCTCCGGTTTAGCAGTCAGGGTCACTAACCACTAGACCAACAGGCCAGTCAGTCAATATGAACCCTCAATCACTGTAATTGGGTATTGATTCCACTTCCGCTCGCAGCTTTGCCTGCATGGTGTATCGTTATCGTTATAAGTAACCTATATTCTTCTCCAAGTTTTAAACATTTCTTTATAAAATTTATGCAGGTCGAATAAAATAGTTTCGAAGATTACCGTCATCTAAACTCATAAACTATGTATCATCATCAGCAACCCATTAAGTCCCACTGCTAGTCTAAGGTCTAAAAAAAAACTAAACTATGCATATATAATATAAATAGATTATTATGATGATTGTGATGTAATATTGTAAGAGCACTTTGGAATATTTGCGCTATCATCATCATCATCATGTCAACCCATAAACGTCCTACTGCTGGGCACAGGTCTCCTCCAAAGAATGTGGAGAGAATTTAGCCTACTATATCACGCTGGCCAGACAGGTTGATATAGGGTTTGTTTCGAATTTTCCTTTTCTCGCAGTGCTTTTGTCTGCATAAGGTTACTTCCTTTGTCGCCTATTACGACACTCACGGGTTGAGGACCATTTTCGCTATGAATGAATGAATGAAATTAATAATTGTAATAAACACAAAGTAATAACACAGAAAATGACAGTTCACGTAATATATCTAGATACTTATTATTAATTATAAACATTTGTTTGACATAAACATGACACTGTCATTTTTGTTTAGGAAATTAATTATAATGTTCTGTTAGAAGTACCTAAGGATGTTCTTGACATTAATTTTATGAGAAAAATGAAATAGATAATGAAGTAATTACTCAGTGTCTTTGAGAGGCTTCGGGGAAATTTATGATAACATTAACGTTTTCATAGTTCTATATTATATAAGTAAAAAGTGGCCCCTTTTATTATAAAAAAAACATACATCATTTTGATAAAATAAATCTTAAATTGAAATTTTTATCTTTTTAGGGTTCAGTACCTCAAATAACCTTATAGGATCACTCCGTTGTCCGTCTGTCTGTCTGTTTAACTATACGATAAACCTAAAAAAATTAAGTAACAGTGAGAGTTTATTTCGGACTGACGTAAATATTTATTCTAAATAATAAATACATATCCCGTTACCTACTAAATTCTTACATTTTAATCACAAAAAAAATGAAATGTAGGTTTTTTATAACCCAACAAATGTCTCTACAGTATTAATACGAGTAAGTAAAATATAAAGGTATTTCAATAGCTTAAATTTAACCGTCTAAATATTTGAAGCCGTAGACGTCCGCCTACGAAGATGTCCCGCCTACGCCGTAGAGGGTACGGTGTAGGCGTCTGTCAGTTACAGCTTTTATATTAATTTTTTTTTTAAAGTAACAATAGTTTACTTTAAATTTAATTACAATCTAGCCTGTAAGACTAATAAATAAATTTAATGCTAACCTAAATTGCTAATTAATCATATTGCTAAGAATGAGTCCAATAACTACTTTCTTAGTGTCTGTTAAGGGGAAGTCACTTTGTTCATGTGTTCATACACTGCACTTATTAGTACATTTCTGTTTATCACTTACACTAACTCGAAAGGTTTAGTCCTTTTAAGTTTTCTTACTAGATTCGTGTTGTCGAGAAGCTGGATTGCCTCGACATTCACGTGATGATGAAGTCTATGTTGGTGAGCTTCTGCATATATTAATTATATACAAGTGACAAACAATTTGATCTCGGTATGTATTTCAATTCTATTTCAATGATCATATATCAATTTATTAGATCGAATGTGTTTGACGTGTAGATCATTACATAACTTTGCATCACGCCTTTTATCGACGAAGGGATAAGCAGAGGTGCATCAATGTAATATTTTACAAGTGTTATTTTGCGCCATGTTATAAGACTAGGTATATATTTTGGCAAATCTAGATTTTTATATTTTTATTGCTGCACTGCTGAGCAAATGCCTGATCATAGCTTTCTATTTCCGCCTGTCCATTACCGTATTCCACTAGTCTTCTTGGAATGTATTTAGGTCATACTCTAGCACAGCAATTTTTTGGCCTGTAATATATAAGATCTTTATAAATTAAAAGTCATTAATATTACAAAATGTTTCATCATTCTCTCAAACGAAAAATCGGTGGCTAATTGTCTTATTAAGCTTATTATTTGAATAATATATTATTAATTCACAAAATATTAATACTCCACTTAAAACTAAGAGCTTTAAATCTCTTGAGACGATTATTTTGGTTTCTTTAATAATTTTACAGCAACGAAACCATAATAATGTATATACATATTAAAGATAAGTCCTTGTAATAAACTATTTAAATTAAGCCGTTGCAAATATTAAATAATATTAACAAGAACTTCTAAACTGTTATTACGAGCGAGCGTTGAGAAATTCAAAACAAAAGCTATGCGAGCTAAAACGCCCGCAAAAATATTTGTCCAATCCGATGATGGACTTGGTGAAGAGATGAAATGAAATGAAATTTCGTTTATTCATCTAGGTTACAAGGTAACACTTAGAAAGTCACAAGATAAAAATGTAACAGGTTATCCGAAAAGTAGTGTCAGCAAATTTGCCTACGACCAGTTTACTGACGGGGTGGAGCTATGAGAAGAACTGGCCAAAAACTCACGCCACTCTTTTAAAAATAATGGATAATAAGTTAGTTGGATTTTTTTTTAATTTAACGTTATTATTTTTAGTAACGTAACACAAAAAATCGTTTTTAAAAGCTTTTTAAGACTAAAGATTCAGAATCTTCATAAATATCAACTTTAAGTTTATTAACATTCTTATGCCATTTCTATTATATATATAAATGGCCGTATTCTTCGAATTAACTTCCTTACTGAGTGAATCAAAATTGAACCTTATGTCCATTGTTACAGAGTCTGGTTTTCCGTGTGATGAATCATCCGAAGGTGCCGGATTTCCAGCAATGCGTGTCGTTTGAAGCATTCACAAACCAACATCAAGAGTTAGCGTATAACGTGTTCTGTTTATGCGCCGTTTACTTTCTGCCTCTAATGATTATATCAGTATGCTATGCGTGCATATTCTACGAGATATCGAAGAATTCGAAGGAAAATTCAGGTAGTTCTTCTTCTTTCTTTCATTTTCTATAGATATAATTCCTTTGTATATCATGCCTTTATCTCGAAGGAGAAGATCATCACCGTGGTGTAGCGGTTAAATTGGTCGCTTCGTCACTATACTCGCCGCGCTGTGGGTTCGATCCTACACGAGACAAACATTTGTGTAATTCATAGATATTTGCTTCGAGTCTGAGTGTACTTTTTGTCCGTTTGTAAAGTCCCCTTAGAACAGGGCTTGTTTCCAAACCTAGGGCTGAAACTGAAATTTTGTAAAAGAAAACCCAGTACTGCTTTTGCCCAAACTGGGAAGAAAACAACTAACAAAAAAACAAAAAATAAAATAAAAACATGAACTATTAAGTCAGTACAATTAATTCTGTAATAATATTTAATGTTGAATTACTCTCCGTTTATATATCGATTTTGTGCATGCGAAAATGACAATGAAACTACAAATAAATGACTCCACCATAATCTACTTTTGCTCTATTCACAAACTGGACAACTGATGAATATCGCTTTCATAACAAAAAGCATCACAATGTCTCTTGACCTTACTCACAGTATAATCTCTGGAATGAAGGAAAATATTCCTTTGTTGTGTAATCTATTTAGTGAGCGTCTAGTGTCATGAAGACAAAATTCCTTTTTAGCTGTCAAAAATGCCGCAAGTTACGTCATAGAACTATACAAACAAAATTTACAAACAAAATTTACCAATGCCAACGCCGTGCTGGGATCAGATTTGATCCCAAAATTATTTATATTACTCATAGATTAGTTCTGGATCCTGATATGCTTTGAATCCAAGATTTATGTTTAGAATTACCTTTTGTTTTATTTTCCTTTCTTATTTGAATTTTCAAATTGTTTTTAACCAACCTTTTTAAGCTTGGCCACACATAACATCATAATTTTTTATCTATAGAGTTTTGAATTTGGAATTAATCTTCAACAGAAAAATATCATACATCAGACCACAGCAGAGTGACACTAAGGAGATCCGATCAGAGACCGTTGGCTCGTGCTCGACGAAGGACGCTCAGGATGACTGTGACCATTGTCACCGTGTTCGCTTGCTGCTGGCTACCGTATGCTACTATGACTTTGTGGTAAGTTAAGCTTTATAATATCTTTCATGTATCTTGTGTATCCTTTGTTGGAGTTCTTAATAATAAATTAGTACTCCGAGTCCCTTTATGTCCTGAGCAAAGTTGTATTAATTAGTGACTAAACATGACCCAATAACACTCAAACTTGTAAAGCTTTAAAGAAGTTTTAACTTACAACTTAATTAACTTCACTCACCTACTTTAAAACTAGTAGTCAGATTTCTCAAAGTCCAACAAAGTGTTGCTTCAACAATACAAGTTAAACAACTATTTCTGACATGTCTTTAGTTGAAAACGAGTTAGTGAGATACGATGCAATTTACACTTTGCACTGTTGAGTTAATTTTTTATTTATTTATACTTTATTGCACACAAAGAAAATACACAAAAAAAGAAAAAAGAGCAAGACTCAAGTGTACAACCATACAAAGAAAAGGGTGAGAGTAGAATAGAAAAAGGGAGAACAAAAGAGAGAAAAGAAGAGAATAACATTTATGTTAGAGAATAATAATAATGTTTAAAGTTTAAATTGTCGCTAATTGTCTAAATTATATACTGATGCTTATTAGTTAAAATCTTTTTAAAGTAAGTTTAACCCCCAACGCAAAAACGGATGTAATAAGTTTGGCAGACCCTAGTGTGTCGCCCAGAAGGCTTCCAACTTGACTAAACAACAACCACATTAAGTGGTAACCGGGACCAACAGCTTAGCGTGCCTTCCGAAGCACGGAGACGCTCGAGAATGAAATTTCCACAAACGGTCACCCATCATGGACTGACCTTGCTGAGTGTTGCTTAACCTCGATGATCGTATCAAACATCTCAGTACCAAAATGCTATGAGCGCCTCATATAAACTATTACATGAATCAAATATAGCCGACGTACTGTGGGCTAATTGAACCTTCTTTGTACAGTCGAGTTCATTAATATATTGGCACCATCAAGAATTCAAAATATTATGAGCGTTGAATAGCTCAATAAATACTATAGAACCTATGGATTAAATATATGTCCTCGTGTGAATGGTTCAATCAAATTTGCTGTACATTATACAATAAGTTGTACCCTTTTCAACAAAAATATCTAATGATGGTGCCAATATAACAATAAGTTGTACCCTTTTCAACAAAAATATCTAATGATGGTGCCAATATATTAATGAACTCGACTGTACCATCGATGATTAGACGTCAGGCAATGTTAGTCTCTGTGTACAGTAAAGAGATTCTAGTGAGTTCCCTTTTAAGTATTTCTCGGTAAATATACTCAATATCACTTAACCTTGAGCATGTGCTTTAGCAAGACTGTCATACGCAATATCACTGGAACGTCTCACTGAAGCACATTACTTAGTGTTAGCAAATAAGCATTAACGGTATTATAAAACTTTCTACTGCCGAGACTTGGTTTCAGTGTTTTTTTTAAAAGCAGGCATAATAATATGTTACTCTCTGAGCCTCTATTTCTAGGAATAAAATCGTGTTTTTTATAAATAACAATAATAATTGTCGACTATATTTACTTACATTTTAAGTAAGCCTTGACACCCAGTATCCTAATGATTATTTCACTTGACATCCAAGACTGTTTAATATTGCGAAGAGGTTGTTCTACATTTTCGTAAATTATATGAAAGTAATTGCAAAATGTCGAAATAAAACACTTTAACAAATTTAATCTACATTGTGTTCTAGAGATACTGCAAAATAATGTCCGTATAAAATATTTAAACTGCATTTTCACTGGTTGTTTCTTACTGTCTGTAATAATTGGGACAAAAGTAATTAGAGAGACTTAGAAAGTATTTTGTATGTATGTAGTACCTATATTATGCATTTTGAACTTAATTCGGAACTCGGAAACGCTATAACTAGACAAACGAAAACCTATAGGCACTCTTTCGACTTTCAACTGTTTCCGTAATAGAAATAGAAATAGAAAACATTTATTTGGTACAAACACAAGACATACTAAATAACAAATATATAGATAAAACAGATACAAAACAAACAACAATCCCGTGTCTGTACCAAATAGGCACCATTTCAGCATAATGCCGAGCACAAGTGGCCGGCGCTGATTTTCAAATGGGCCTATTTGGTGTGACGAACGGATGCTTATCCTAAATTAAAAAAATAACAAAAATAAAACAATATGTGTGCCTCGATACAAAAAAATATAAATAAAAATAACATAAATATTACAGAGATAAGAACCAAACGTATATACTAATTTTAATCTGTAATCGAATCACGTTGCTTCGCTGCTCTATTACAACGTGAAATAAGGTGTTTTATAGACATTTTCTTATTAGTCATGAGTCCAATATCCTTGATTGAATTAAGGAACGACGAACAAAGACTACTTTCTAAAAATAAAAATGAAGTTACGCAAAGATCGAACAGACAGGTATAACTTAATCATAATATTCCGCTTCGCTGAAAAAGTCGTAAAGTAAAAAACTTCGGTAGTTAGTGAACTGGTATTATAACCGTGACACGATTCTAATTAATTTATGGTAGAAGAATCACTGTTTAGGCTCGTTGTCTTTGTTTTTTTTTTTTTTTTTTTTTTTTTTTGTTTTTTTTTTTTTCGGCTACGCTCGCATCAGATTTGATTTGGGTAGCGAAATGAAGTTACGTTAAGTTAGAAACCTAGTAAAGGTTGCGGGTGGCTGTTGCTTGGAGGCTGCTCAAAAACACTTGTTATGGCGGAAATGAGGTGAGGCCTATGTCCTGATGATGGAGATCAATTTTTCCTGGGAACATAAATTTCCTGCAAGATGAAATTGTCGGAAAATATAATTTTATATGTATGTAGACAGTGTGTACAGTTCTTAGGTTTTTTGCATGCTCGTTTATTCTTAGATTTTAATCGATCAAAAAACCTGCGACTTTTTCGCAAAATTCGTTCTAATACATTAGATTTTTTAAATTTTTTTACTTTTGATTTTTTTAATCTTTTTTCTATGTAGCTCACAAACAATGTTTTATTGGGCTGGAAATTTGCCACCAAATACGCTGCGCAGTTGTAAAATTAAATGTCGCAACACACAAACATCTAAATATTTTAATGGTAGTAATTTAAAAATCTGAAGTGTTGGTGTAATATCTTTTACAGAGCGTTGGTTTTCGTTTTATGTAATACCGCTACAAAATACTGTTTAAAATGCAAGCAGTTTTCCCTATACACCCTAGGTTTCATGATAGTTATGCACGTAACGTAGTTTCACCCTGAAGGGGTAGGTAGAGCTGTATCATATACAAAAATTTGAACTTGTTCGTTGATTGTTGTGTGTGGACTATATAAAATTATAGGCTTCTTTGTTCAGCGTACAAATTTATTGTTGGTTTCGAAATGGTATAATTATAATACAATTTGATTGGGTATCGACTGTTCCGGACTAGGTTTTGAAATTGAGTGAGACGAGATGGCGACGAGATGCGGAGTGACGTTATCGCAACCGAAGAGCCCCCGTTTCCTCGTCGTGTTGTATGACGTGGGCCGGATGACGCGTACGCCGACCATAGACCAGGCGGTGCTCGTTATTGGGTTCAATACCCAACAACGCCATAATGCTAGATATGTTTGACCAAATATTATTCGTGTCGAGTTTTTTGGTATTCATCATCATCATATTATCAGCCCAACGATGGTCACTGCTGGACATAGGTCTCACCTGATTTTTGCCACTGCGAGCCACCAACCAACCGACCAACGGCCACCCACAACCTTGAACAGGTTGTCGGTGGGGGGCTATCTTACGCTGCTTATTGGTATTAACCCGCCACATTTTTATATTATACTTTCTGTGTAGTGACAGATTAAGAATACATAATGTCACTACCCCATCTCAACCCGTGGGTGTCGTAAAAGGCGACTAAGGGAGTAAAACCATGCAGACAAGAGCACTGCAAGAAAAGAAAAATTCGAAAGCAACCCTATACCAACCCGTCTGGCCAGCGTGGTATAATAGTAGGCTAAATTCCCTCCACATGTTTGGTGGAAACCTGTGCCCAGCAGTGGGACGTTTATGGGTTGAAATGATGAATACAATGATTTTTATACTTACTGAGAATTCATCAGCATCAGCAACCCATCAATGTCCCACTTGCTTGGCTCGGGTCTCCTCTCCTCTATCTAGAGAGCTGAGAGGGCGTTTAGGCCATAATCCACACACGCTGGCCTAATGCGGGTTGGTGGATCAGACATTCACTTAGAATTTTTTCTAGTGTATGTGGGTTTCCTCACGATGTTTTCCTTCACCGTTAGCAGATGGTAAGTCACATGACTAGTACATATAAATTCCACAAAGTGCACCACATTGGTACTGCTGGTCGGAATCGAACTCGGACCGAGTGTTTAGCACGCCGGTCTCTTATCCATTCAGCCACCGTCGCTTTTTATACTGAGAATTGCAAGTCTTTAAGTCGTATACCAAGTCGTTTACCACTTTAATAGTATTAATAAATACGGCGTATATTGATGGTACTACAACGGAACGCAATAATATCAATCATAGTTGTTTACGAGCGCAATCTGCTACACGAAACTACGACCGTCATTCACCAGCCTACCGTATTGTATGTCCAGGTGATTGTTATGAATGTGTAGAGAGGCACGTGTTGAAACTGTGAGCGTATTCTCTAAGGGAAAAGCGACGTATCAGTTTAATATTAAATTCTAAGGCTTTGTATAATAATATATAATAATAATAATAATATTCTACCACATTTACACAGCGCCATCTAGTCCCAAATTAAGCAATTACATTGCTTGTGTTATGGGTACTAAACAACTGATATACTACTTAAATACATTTTATTTTTTTGTAAATACATACATATTATAGATAAATTACACCCAGACACAGAAAAAACCTGTATGCTCATAACACAAAGATTTGTCCTGGGTGGGGATCGAACCCACGACCTCCAGTTTAGCAGTCAGGGTCACTAACCACTAGACCAACAGGCCAGTAAATATACTCAATATCACTTTACCTTTAAAGTTAATATTTAGTTAGATGGCTGTCTACGAAATCTAGGATTTATTTATATCTAATGTATTATTGTATAATTTCCACGTTCATCAAAACCTATAGATTAATGATCAACTGCTGGCCACTGGTCTCCTCCAAACATTTTGGAGGGAATTTAGCCTACTATACCACGCTGGTTAGACGGGTTGGTATAGGATTTTGTTTTAAATTAAAAAAAAAAAAAAAGAAAAAAGGATTTTGTTTTAATTTTCCTTTTCTGGCTATGCTCTTGTTTTTAAAGGTTAGTTCCTTAGTCGCCTTGTACGACAACCCCGTGTTTTGAAATGGAGTAGTGACGTTATGTATTCATAATTCGTCCCTATACGGACTATTTATTATTAATAAATAAAGATATAGTAATAACTATATCTTTCTACAGTATTATTGCGTATAGTTTCTTAAAGATAATACGAATTGTGTCTTCGTTTTTCACAATCCAAAGCCAATGGTTCTGGGTGTCATTTAATGTTATAGTTGCTAACCCAAGATCTGGGTTTTCAACGTAATTTTAACACTAAAGCCAACAATATAATGACAACAATTTCAACTGAGACACGTTTCTGAGATGATTAAATTCTCTTGGGTTTGAATCGAATCATATTCGCAAATATTTTTGTTCCACAGGTACATGCTGGACCGTAAATCAGCAGTGCACGTGTCAGCGCGGGTTCAAGACCTGTTCTTCATCATGGCAGTCTCTAACTCATGCATGGACCCGCTGGTGTACGGGTCCTACATAATAGACCCTAGAACGCTGAAGAGGACGATAAAAAAAATATTCTGTATACATGTCAGCCCTTCAGAAATACCTGGTAAGTGAAATATTAAACTAGAAGTCGCACGGGGCTTCGCTCCTTTGGTTCTTTATTGGCCACTGCTCAGCTCCAATTGGCCATAGCATGATGTTATGTAGTCTATAACCTTTCTCGATAATTGGGCTATCTAACACTAAAATATTTTTTCAATAGAAGTAGTAGCTTCTGAGATCCTAACCAAACAAACAAACTATTCAGCTTTTTAATATTAAGTTTAGATACAAATAAAAACAACACTTTTTCTCCGAGCGGTATAGACAGAGATGCCTCACGACTAAATTTTGCCACTTACTTTATGCCCCATATAATAGTCTAAATCTATATAAATAAAAATGGATCGCCGAAAAGTATGTGATGGATTCACGTGAGAACGGCTCAACCAATTTGGCTAATTCTTTTTTTTTTGTTGTATTTGCTATTGTCGAGGCAAACCATGTAAGAAATTATACAAAAATTGAGTGTAAAATTTAAAATTTTGGGTTTTAAAATCTAAACTAACTAAACATTTGAAAATGGAACATTATCACGAATATCGGCTAGTGTCTATTAAATTTAAATACCTTTTGTAGACATATTTTTCCCTACATTAAATATTTAATTTCCAATCATATCGAAACAAGTCAAAAGGGACGTTGATGTCTTTATGCAAGATTCATTTTACCTTATCAATATTTTGTTTATGTTTCATCACGCTGGTTGTGAATAATGCAAAACATATTTAGCCGCCCGCGTCAATGAGAACAACATGTTGGGTGAATATTAAAATATGTTTGTTTATGAGATTATCTGTTATTATAACATATTGAGAATATTTACATGAGCAAGCAAGCAAAACAAAATTGACTTATTAGATTTAATATAATATTTAGAGAACTTCAGAGGACCCACTCAGATTGATCACTTTTATTTTCAAAATCGACTAATTGCCGGTTTCTAATACCTATAATACCTATACCTATATTCTACCACATTCACACAGCGCCATCTAGTCCCAAAGTAAGCAATTATATTTGCTTGTGTTATGGGTACTAAACAAGTGATAGGTATACTACTTAAATACATTTTTTTTTGTAAATACATACATATTACCTATAGATAAATTACACCCAGATACAGAACAAACCTTTATGCTCATCACACAAAGATATGTCCTGGGTGGGGATCGAACCCACGACCTCCGGCTTAGCAGTCAGGGTCACTAACCACTAGACCAACAGGCCAGTCAAACAAAATTTATTCACCAATTAAAATATAACCTGACTGAATATAAAAGTAAAACAATAGAACTAGTTTATTCATACAACTGTCATTTTTAATTTGATTAAGTTATATTTTATTATATTAATAACTCCTATTTGATGGTTCAGGAATCTGGCATAAGTTGAATGTTGAGATTCTTAGTAGATCCTCTGACCTTGTCTGTTGGCATAATTACGAAGTAAATGGTTAAAGGTACTATATAAAGGCTGTTTCAGTGACGGTTAAAGCGCTTACAGGAGGTCTCGCAAATTTTTGTGGTAGAAGCGTTGCGAGACTGGCTTTTTTGTACGTTCTACAGTTTTGTTAGGACTTTTTAACCCCTCGTTTGATATAAATACTACATAACAAATCCGTGTAGTGACTGTTAAGAATACATAAAGTCATTACCCATTTCAACCCTAAGGGTGTCGTAAATACTTAAGGCACTGCGAGAAAAGGAAAAAATCGAAACAAAACCCAATATCAACCTTTCTGGTCACCGTGGTATAGTAGGCTAAATTCCCTCCACTATCTTTAGAGGCCCAGCCGTTTGATATATATGGGTTGTAATGAATATGGTAATGTAGAAATAGTAAAGTATGTTTATATGTTTATATTTTTTTTATTTGTCAGAATTTACCTCTATCGGGTTTTAGCCCTCATAATTTATTCAGGTTAAAGGCCTATTCAATTATAAGCGAGTCCAAACCTGCATAGTTCATTTACTACACATCTGGAATGGAGTGTGTATAAATTACAAGGTTGATTGTCTATTGTTCCCAAATGCGTATATATTTAAATGAAATAGTGACGATTTTTAATGAGAATTATGCTTTATATACTACGGAATCTTTGATTCGTTGTTTTTAAAGATTAATTTATTATAATAGTGTTTGTGTATGTTCAGAGACATTGAAATCTTTTTAAGTATTCGTGTTTGAGTAAATAGTTCTTTCTTATTTTTCCAAGTGGAATATTATATAGTCATTGAAGTCATAAATTTGTAAATCAATTCCTAGAAGAATAGAAAATGTTTTGACGACTAAAGAAAGATTTCGTCAAAACCCGGCCAGACACAACAAAAAAATATTTTTAGAGTTGTTATAAAATACAAGTTATAATCACACCGATTGTTAAAAGTTCAGAAACCAACAAGTTGAAAATATTTATGTTACTAACATTGTATTACGTATTCTTTATTTGGATGTACTTAGGTTGTTTACGACTATAAATTTTATTGTTTAAAAAGTGTTTTTAACGAAACAGTAATCAAAAATGTTATCATCCAAATCAAATTAAAACATTAAAGTAAATTACTATCAATAGATAAGTGTTACAAATAACAGTTAGCCCTCATCATCTCACTGCAGGGCAAGGGCCTCCCATGACTTCCATATTGTTAGATCCGAAGCTAATGGTAGACCAGTCTTTGCAGTTATGTATTAGTCTATCTCATCTCGCCATCTTTTGCGATCCATCTTTTGATTACATTATTAAAATAAATTCGATTCTAATTATTTATAAATAAATTAAAAATGAAATGTTATTATAAAGGCACGAGTTCGCGTCTTCTTTTCTAGGAAATATTTCTTATGTTTTAAAACCATAGTACAGGTTATAATAATATACTTTACCAAGCTCAGCAATAAAGTTTTAACACTTAACTTGTTTTCTCTTTGGTAAACTTTATAAACGGTTTGTAGGGTTGTTATCCTATTCTAAGAAACCTCAAAGGAATAGTTGGCTAACTGATGTATAACTACGGATCAGCTGATGTTCTTTTGATGTTATTTCAAATAAACGTTTATAAAGTTCTGTGAAACGAGATAGAGTCTGTGATAATAGAGTGTGTTTGATAGCTACTGTTATTATTTTCTGTTTTACTGTAACCGTTTTGTTGTGTTGGAGATTATAAACGTTACGATCACGAAAACCTTTTGTAAATCTTGGCCAGCTTAGCTTTTGCATTGCTGTTTGCAGTTATGTATTGTATTATAAAGTCACTTTGGTCTAAATTTGAACGTAATTCACGATTTGGACTGACGTATTTGTGTCTTTATAAAACTTTATCGTAATATTTTTTATAAAATTTGATTCTTCTAGTCTTGTTTTTCTAAATAAACTTGCAAACATACTTAATCTTTGCCCTTATACTTAATCTTCTTTTAAACAGCTATAATATGATATTATTCTTACTAATATTACTAGCGCAAATAATTTATTTGTTGCATTTTAACTCCCTAATATTCAACCGATCTTCATGTCTCGGGTCTCCTCTCCTCTAACTAGGGAGCTGAGAGGCTGATCCACTCACGCTGGCCTAGTGCGGGTTGGTGGATCAGACATACTCATAGAATTTCTTTTAGGGTATGTGGATTTCCTCACGATGTTTTCTTTCACCGTTAGCAGATGGTGAGTCACTTGACTAGTACATATAAATTCCACAACGTGGAATCCACATTGGTACTGCCGTTCGGGATCGAACTCGGACCGCGTGATTTGCACGCCGGTCCCTTATCCATTCAGCCACCATCGCTTTTCACCAACATAGCAGTCGAGAAAGACCAGAATCTATTATTTTACATACAATATCTTTTGAAGTTTGTTAAACACGAACTGTATAGTAACTCCGTATCCTTACAATTTCATACTGTGGTTTTAGTCCGTATACAGGGCCACGTACTATGTAACGGGTCTTTTATGAATATTAGTGTTTCCCCGTACCTGATTGTTTCGAAAGTAATTCACTATTCGTGGTAGGCTCTAGGCTAAAATGTTATTAAGGTTTATTTTGCTATACACCTCAACGCCTACGGGGAGTTTGTTGTTATAATACGCTCTGCCCATCATGCTAGCAAATTCAATAGAAAACCAATCGATTGAGTTTACTGTCTGCCTTCAAAGGATGAATTTTAATTTTGATGCGAGGTTATTGCCGCCAACGCCCGTTTGAAGAGATTTAATTACTTTTTTTGCGCAGGTATAACCGGACCAGAGTTGAAAAATAAAGTGAGTATACGTCAACCAAGCAGGGATACGGTGCAATCAGAAAATGTAAGTATAAACTAACTTTAGCTAAGTTTCTAAACTAGTTTTAGAACTTACGTTACTTACGAAGAGATTGATGATTACTAGAAAGTTTAAATTTATTTATTCGCTTTTCTAAAACTAATTTCGTTGAGTTCCTTAAAATTATAACAATTGATAAATATTATTGTTGAAATTTTGTAATGATATGGTTAGATTGGTTAGTAACAAGGGGAAATGTATTGTATAAATAAATAATTTTAATTTTGTAAGTAAATAATTTCTTTAAAATAAATCGTTTAATAATATTACCTATAATTGTCTCACTTTGGGGCACGGGTTTCCATCTTCTGTTTAAATAGTTAAGAGGATTTAGGCTATAAACATAAAGCTGAAATGCAGAGTGATGGATCGGACGTACCCTTGAAACTGCTTTCAGGGATATATGGGTTTTCGTGCGTACTTTTCCTTCACTATTACCAGAAAGTAGGTAATTCATAAAAGTAGAAGATAATAAATTTTCATCTACATTACAAAGTAACTCTTATGAAAGCCACTAGTTAAGAATGTAAAACAGTTATGTTATCCGAAAAACAGTGTCAGCAAATTTACCTACAACCAACTGGTCGTAAGTAAATTTTCATTGATTACTGTGCAATTGTGGATAAAAAAAGTGGATTGCATTAGTACTGTCACTCATTTTTCCATTAAACTACCCCACTTATATAAATCATACATGAGTCATTTTAATCACTTGAATATTTTTAAAAATTACATAGACAGAAAACTAATATTAGACATTATTTTATCCTTTTAAATTTACTGTAAAAATATGACATTACTTAAGGATTTGTGAACCTATGAACAAAGAATGTATTGATGTAAATTTTATTTTATTTAAAAAAATATATATTACAGTTTCATGCCAACCTGACAGTTATGGTAGAAATCCAGACATGAGTTGCAACTAATTAACATTAACATTCTCAGGGACGTCCACCCGCGTAGCTCAGATGGAAGAGCACTGCACACGGAATGGCAGGGTCGCGGGTTCAAGTCCCGTCGTGGGCTTGAATTTTTCCGTTACTTGTTTAGCATTTATATAAAATGTTAAACCAAAGCGATGGAAATTGCTTAATATTTAATGTAATTAACATTCAAACAAACTTCACAATTGGAACACCTTTTTTCCAAGAATGTTCGTCCAGTAGCAACGTTTATTCTCCTCCCTCGGTTCGCGTGTTTAAGGATTAAAGTTTATCCGGAGTAATCCGTAGACTAGACTCGTGTTACGTTTCTCTAGGGAAAAGGTTGCTTTTGTCCAGTAATTTTGATAAATTGTTTGAAAATGACTAGGAAATTCAGAAATTAGTATGATCGAAAATAGCTTGTTGGTTTACGTTATAGTTTTTACTTAGCTGTTTATTTGTGATGTTATTTTGAGTTTCCAATAATTTTGTGAATTAAATTATTAAATTATTTAAACTGCCTCGGTGGCGCAGCGGGAAGTTTTTTTATTTTTTTATTTATTTATCACTTTTAAAGAAGTTTAACAAATAATATACAATAGCAGCTAAAAACCACTGAGGTTTAAACATGTGCTATCATGCATGATTCTGTGTGTATAATAAAAGCAAGCAGTAGAAATAGGATACAAACTTATTTTCAAGTTATGCTTATAAAATATTGCTTTAATTTATTCTTAATATTTTTATGTATACGACTGCTGTGCAAGAGGTCCCGGGTTCGATTCCCGGGTCGGGTGAAAATGGTATTGGGTTTTTCTATCATGAAATTCCAGTATTAAGATTTTCCCGGAGTTTGGTAAACAAATGTTCCCGGTTGATGACAATAGGCTCGCCCCCTATTTCATGGGACCAAACATAGCTGGCGAAATGTGGGTGTGAAACACCTCTGCCTACCCCTTCGGGGAAAAAGGAGTGATGCTATGTTATATGTTATGTTATGTTAATAATTTTGTTTAGTTGAACTTACTAATCTCTGGAAGTAGTGGTCCGATTTGAAACATTCTTTTAGTATGCCTATAACCTACCTCGATAAATGCTATCTAACTAGCTATCCAACACTAAAATATTTTTTCAATTCGTTTCTGTAATTTCTGAGGTTAGCTTGTTCAACCAAACAAAAACCGCTTTATTCACTTAGTATAAATAATAATATAATTATTTTATTAAAATATTTTAAAAACCAAAAGCGATGGTGGCTGAATGGATAAGGGACCGGCGTGCAAATCACTCGGTCCGAGTTCGATCCCAACCGGCGGCAGTACCAATGTGGATTCCACTTTGTGGAATTTGTATCTACTAGTCAAGTGTTACTTACCTTCTCCGAAGAATTTCTTCTCTTCCAGAAGAAATTCTAAGAGTATGTCTGATCCACCAACCCGCACTAGGTCAGCGTGAGTGGATTATAGCCTAAACCCTCTCAGCTCTCTAGTTAGAGGAGAGGAGACTCGGGCCCAGCAGTGGGACTTAATGGGTTGCTGATGATGAATTTATAAATAACAAAGTCAATATATTGCGAACGAGTACTAATAGGTATATTTAACGTCTTATACTTGAAAATACATCCTCATTTATTCGTTAAAAATGTTTAGTTGAAACAATATCAAATAGTTTACTACTCTCACATTTAATACTTACGCTGAAATCTTATTCTAACACTTATACTCCAACACAAAATCGCAGATCTGGCGGTGGTAAGCTCTGGGATTATTGTGTTTTTTACGTTTTTTCTCCGTAATTTTATGAAATGCTGCTGCCTTTACGTTGCTTTTCCTCATCTCTTTTATGTATGTAGCCTACAGAGTCACATGTAGTTTTAAAACATCTATTTGAAATAATATTTCTACTTTAAAAAAAAACTTTAAACTAACAACTGACTACACTGGAAAAGTAAATGTTCATTTTATAACACAAGTTATATTATATCCTCCTTGTATCGATTCTATTATAATTTTTGCAGTGTCTCAAAAATCAATCAATTTTCCTGTCAAAATGAACAGCAATTTTTTACTCAAAAAGTGACATAATTAGCTAGAATATTTACAAGATGGAGATTACTGGGATCGTCAGAAAATATTTAACGAAATGCTTCAATAAAAATAAATTATTATCTTGAACGCTTCACAAAATTGAGGAAGTAAATTTACATACTACTCGGCAAGGAGTATCGTCTCAAATTGACTGAGAGGAAAAAAAACATTTAGGAGTAATATTTGAAACGAAACCGATCCATTGTACGATCGAACAGTTTTTTGTTTTTAAATAATTGTATTGATTGTTTTTCAACATAGTACCTAATACTTTTTGTACTTTCTTCAATACTGCTTATACATTCTCTATTAAATAAGTTATTATTATGATATACATACTTTTTTTTTTAAATATCCAAATTTCTTCGAATTTATTTTCTGTAACATTCTGCGCTATTTCGAACTGTAACCAATTGAAATTGTAACTACTTACTATGGTGAATAAAAAGTGTGGCCTCAGTTTCTTGTCAAGTTCTTCTCAGAGCTCAACTCAATTAAGCTGTGAATAATACCTTCTTCAATACTGTTTATATATTTTTTTAATACGACGACGCGATGGCTAACCTTAGGGCCCCACCTGGTGGTATGTGGTTACTGTAGCTTATGGGCTCCTGCAACCTCACGAGCGCGTTGCTGACCCTTATAAAACCTGTTGTTGCTCCCCCCCAGGGTACGAATCGCAAAAATACCTCTTTTAAAGTCGTGACTTCGAAACAGCGCAGTGGTATGAATCAACGAATGTCTATTTTGTACCTCGTCATTTCATTCCACGGTATGAAACACCTTTTTGATTTAGTAAAGTAGATATTACATTACACGGTATACAGGTCCTGTGTTTAGGGTGGCTCTGCTTCGCTTATTACATTGCCCTGAAACTTAGGCCCTCATTCAGTTTAAACGTGAACGCAGGGAGTGTTGTACCATCATCATATCAGCCCAATGACGTCCACTGTTGAACATAGGCCTCACCTAATTTCCGCCACAACGAGCGATCTTGTGCCGCCCGCATCCAACAGCCACCCGCAACCTTTACTAGGTCGTCGGTCCATCTGGCGGGGGGCCGCCCCACGCTGCGCTTTCCAATACGTGGCCACCACTCGAGAACTTTTTTGCCCCATCGGCCATCAGTTCTGCGAGCTATGTGGCCTGCCCACTGCCACTTCAGCGATGTTATTCGGTGAGCTATGTCGGCAACTTTAGTTCTCCTACGGATCTCCTCATTTCTGATTCGATCACGCAGGGAAACTCCAAGCATAGCTCTTTCCATGGCTCGCTGAGCGACAGTGAGCTTTCTAATGAGCCCCATAGTTAGCGTTATAGTACCATTGGCGCCTATATTTTCTAAATATCCACTAATTAGCCATAAAAGATCCACTAATTAGCCGTTTGTTAGTTTAAATTCATCATCATTTGAACTCATAAACGTGCAATTGCTGGGCACGTGTCTCACCCAAAGAATGTGAGGGAATTTAGCCTAGCCACGCTGGCCAGACGGGTTGGTATTTTGTTTCATATCTTCCTTTTCTCGCAGTGCTCTTGTCAGCATAAGGTTTATATATATTGTTAATTGAATATTATTGTTCAATTTGTAGGCTGGCAGCTCATTGGCTACTATCGCGCGTTCCGGACTTCTTACTGAGGCTGAGTCTAGGTCAGCGGAGTTGCAGCGAGCCTTACTCTGTGCCAGTGAGGTATACACGCCCCGGATGCCAGTGTCACCATGCAAGGTCATTGATACATTTTATTTTCAATACACTGGAAGTCACGTGGGGCTTCATGCTCGTCTATCTTTGTTTGACCATTGCTCAGCTCCTATCGGCCGTAGCGTGATGTTATATAGCCTATAAACTTTGTCGATAAATGGACTATCCAACACTAAAAAAATGTTTAAATCGGACCAGTAGTTTCTGATATTGGCGCGTTCAAACAAACAAACCCTTCAGCTTTAGGTAATTAAGTAAGAAGTATGCATTAATTGTTCGTAGCTCAATTGGGCCCAATTTGACGTACTACTTTTTTTAAATTTTATTAATTTAACTATTATTCTCCAAGTTAAAAATAGGCGAAATGGACGTTTTGATGCCCAGCAGTGGACTGCAATAGGCTGAAATGATGATGATGAAATAATATAAAGTTATATAGTAATACGTGTGCCGCCAGACCAAATTTAATAATAATATATTATTTTTTGAGATCAAGTTGTACCTTAGAAATGGGTAAAATAAAATATCTAATGATTCAGAGCAAATGCTTGAAGAAAGCTAAGAAAGAAATTTGATCCCTTTTTTGACTAGTAATTTTTGGGCCTTTGCAAACATTTGCGAATTGGATTCTAGTAGGTTAGTATTCTCGATTTCGTATTTAAAACGTGTTTATATAACGTAACAACCTGTTTACATAACGTGTTTGATAATTTTCATTTAATTGAAATCTTGTTTTAAGCATACACCTCATTAATCTGAAACCCACTGCGGATGGGTACTCAATTATAATTATGAAAACAATCCTGGGATAAAATCGCTAAAGATACCTTACATGTGTAGATTTTGTATTGAATTAAACAGAAGACCGCAGTGATAATTTAATAATAACAGATTTTGTTTACTCAGGCTGTAATTATTGTAGTATATATAGCTGCTGTAGGTAAATTACCTGGTAACGAGAGAAACTATTTTGACAGACTTAGACCTAATTAATTTCAAAAATCATGAATTCATGACATAAGTGAAGCTTATTTAAATAATAATAATATTCTATCACATTCATACAGCGCCATCTAGTCCCAAATTAAGCAATTAAATTTGCTTGTGTTATGGGTACTAAACAACTGATATACTACTTAAATAATATTTTTTTTTGTAAATACATACATATTATAGATAAATTACACCCAGACACAGAACAAACCTTTATGCTCATCACACATAGATTTGTCCTGGGTGGGGATCAAACCCACGACCTCCGGCCTAGCAGTCAGGGTCACTAACCACTAGACCTACAGGCCAGTCAAAAAAAAACTCTACGGAGGTAGTGACGCAGTCTTTGAAAATAGATAATATAATGTGAAAGTCATCAACATTTACGACGCACAGCCATGGCAAACCCAGCAACGTTAGTACCTAGTACAATTTCAATAAAGAACTTCAAACAAATATAATAATATCTGCATATCTATAAATAAGCTACCAGAACCTTGTACTATCGGACGGGTAGCATTCGTTTGCCCTGCGAACATAAAAGATCACAAAACTTGACCGCCAATATAATCTTGTGGCCCTTTTTTATAGAAACTTTCGTAATATTACAAAAACGAATGACGACATTTTTCACACAGAATATCCGGAGCACAATACGTGATCACAAAAATGATTTGTCAGTCGTAAAAATGTTTCTGCGCTCGTTTTCTTTTGTGACGTTAATGCTAAGTTATGTAATAGCACTTTTGAACATATAAAACAAAATATAACGTCACGCTTTTGTTCCTCTAAGGGTAAGCAGAGGTGTAACATGCACATTTTTTGAAACTATCGCTATTAACTGGACACAAATTTACATACCAACCTGATTTTTATCACAGAAAATCCAATACAGTTTATGCCCGATGAGGGAACGAATCTGGAATGATCGGTAACTATTGCTATCCATATATAGGTACATTCCAGCTATGCTGATGCGAGTAGCTTTAGAAAACCTATTTAAAGGAGCAATTTTAATAAAACTACTAAGAACAAACACAATTTTACTAAGAACTATTTTAATAAAAACCTTTAGAAATAAAAATAGCTCCTTTATGTTACTTTTCAAATTATACATTACACAATCTTTCGTGAAATTGCAATCCGAGTATTTATTGTATGAAGATGGTGGCTGAATGGATAAGGAACCGGCGTGCAAATCACTCGGTTCGAGTTCGATCCCGACCGGCAGTACCAATGTGGATTCCACTTTGTGGAATTTATAATACGAGTATATGTACTAGTCAAATGACTTACCATCTGCTAACGGTGAAGAAAAACATCGTGAGAAAACCCTATGAAAAAATTCTATGAGTATATCTGATCCACCAACCCGCACTAGGCCAGAGTGTGTGGATTATGGCCTAAAACTCTCTCAGCTCTCTAGATAGAGGAGAGTAGACCCGAGCCCAGCAGTGGGACTTAATGGGTTGCTGATAATGATGATGATGTTATGTTGGTAACATTGACTTACAACCCTTTTTATTTAAACCCAATCTCGTTTGGCACAATACCGCTGTGGCGGAAATTAGGTGAGGCTTATGTCCAGCAGTGCACGTCATTAGGTTGATATGATGATGATACTCCTCGGTTGCTAATGTGTCATGGGGTATTTTAATTATACAATTAACGCACACAAAATACACCATGCTCTAAACAAAAATCTATATTTAACACAAATATCTGTCTCGTATAGGAATGGAATTGTCCATGTAGTGACAGATTACAATACATTTGCACCTACCACTCTCTTCTCTGCATCGCCCAAAGGTCGACTGCTAGAGAATGCCTTTGGCATTAAGTCCGCCTTTGTACAGTTCTTTGTGCATAAAGTTGAAATAAATAATGTCACTACCACATTTCAACCCGTGGGTGTTAAGGTGTCGTAAAAGGCGACTAAGGGAGTAACTTTATGCAAACAAGAGCACTGCAAGAAAGGGAAAATTCGAAACAAACCCTATACCAATGCTACCGTGGTATAGTAGGCTAAATTCCCTACACTTTTTTAGGAGACCAGTGCCCAGCTGTGGGCCGTTTGTGGGTTGAAATGATTTATTTATCATACAACATACATCTACCATTACAGTTACCCAATTCGGTAGTGTAGAGTATAGTACATAATAATATTTACATACACAACTTATATACTAAATACATCTAATTCCTACTACGTAATACCCTACAAGTCGTCTGAGTGAAGTCATTTAATGAACAATTAAACAGATCTAGTTCCTCAGCCACCGAGTTGAGCGTGCGCAGCGCGCGAGTTAACAGTGCGTTATAATAGAAGTCCTGTGCGCGCACTCGGGACCACTAGCAGCTGCGGCTGCCTACGCTGACTCCTATAATTATTCCCATCTGGTACAAATAGGCGAATCTCACCTAGAATACTACCATCTGTTGTTTTACTACGTAGAACGTGGAATAAATATGATGTTAATATTATGATGACTATTATGATGGGAATGGAACTCACGATATTGTACAGCGTTGTTATTGGCAAAGTACCACTTTAGCCGCTACGTCACAGTGATACTCACACCACACGGTGGTGGCAGCAACACAAATTATGCTAGCGACATAACAGTTGTACGTAGGTACTGCGTTTTAGGGGCGTACTCGTTGGCCTTTCCCTCATTTGCATTTTAAATTAAACTCGTGCCCTGTCCCCGTGTTACTAAAATGACGTTACACACTCTTGTCAAGTTCATCTTAATATTAAACGACAATTCCTGTATGTATTTACGTAATATACTGAAACCTTGAAATTGAACATGAAAATCTTGAAATTGAAATCTCTCTAACGATTTGAATGAAACTTGTAGTGTGTTAAATAGGTCCTTTTTATTTAATCCTACTAATATTATTGTCAATTTAATATAGTCGCTATTATTAAACTTTATTAATTTTGTTGCGCTTTCCAAGACAGTAGGTTAGGCATTACCTGGGACTCCCGAATTTCAAAACTCACATTTTACAAAGATATCAAAATCGACGAGAGATTATAAGATTCAGATAAGATTCCAAGTAGTCACTGATTTTAATAAAAATATTAAAACGCACATACGCAAATGCGGTAGTAGGTTACTAAATTGTTCTATCTCCATATTTGTCATCGAATTTCATTTTCGCGTAACAAAATTAATTGGATTTGCCAGAAAACGGTTGCTTCGAAATTCAAATTTGAAGACCGTTTCTTTTTACTAAGTCTGGACGTTTGATAAAAATGAAAAATGCGAATGAAACTTTTACAATTTTCACTTTGTTACTTGGAAAGGTTCCAGATCCAGATATTCTTATTTCATATTTTGAAATAACTGCGGATTCATTTCAGAACTGTGCTCGTTTATAAAAAAATGCAAATGTTAGCTTGTTCTTATTGATCATCGGTGTCGTGATTTTTTGCACACAAATATTTGGAGGAGCGGATAATAGCATAGGACTTAATACGCTACTTTTTTATTATCCCGATGATGGGTTGGATGGTTCAAGATCACACTAGTAAAAAACGACAGCTAACAACGTCATGCTCTTTGCCCTTATCATCATTGAATGTCATTGAGTCACATCAATAAATGAATAATTTTATTCGCGGAATATACATTGAGTTTAATTAACAAATATTAACCTTGCCTTATTTGGCCGGTTACGGCAAGAAAATATTAATTATTACATTTTATTTTCACATATGCATTGGTGCATATTCAAATTTGATACAGAATTTATAAATTAGTGTTTAATAAGGTTTACCCTTGTTTGTTATAACAACGTTTAGTCGAAAATCGCTTCGGTTAATTTCAGTTACAATAAAGTCATTTCGCATAATTATTCATTTGACCGAATAATTAATTGGTCGAATTTTATTTAGTATATTTATTTTTTTGGTATAATGTCATTTCACCGAATTTTCAAATGCACTAATTTTATTTAAACTAATGTTTCACTAGACTAATAATGATTTAGTCGAAAGATCGTATCGAATATTCAGTTCAGTAATAAGGATTAGTAATGTTGGACCAAAAAATTCTGTTGGGTAATTTATTCCACTACCCTCTACACTTATCGCCGTGAAAATGAATTTGTTATTTGGGAAAAACGCCCTAAAGTCGCTTCTGTCGCCGCTGTGATTATGTCAACCTAACCCACTCGGCGCTTCGCTCCTCGCTAACCTAAGCTGTATGGGTACGACCCTTTCTACACTACATTACACCAATTGAATATTCGATAAAATAAATGTTATACCACCTGAACATTACATCAAATGAATATTATACGTTTAGATCAATAGCGCAAATGTTGTTATCTCAAATAAATATTCGATGAAATGAAAATTATGTTAATCGATTTTATCATCAGCAACCCATTAATGTCCCACTGCTGGGCTCGGGTCTTCTCTCCTCTATCTAGAGAGCTGAGAGGGTTTAGGCCATAATCCACACACGCTGGCCTAGTGCGGGTTGGTGGATCAGACATACCCATAGAATTTCTTCTAGAGTATGTGGGTTTCCTCACGATGTTTTCCTTCACCGTTAGCAGATGGTAAGTCACATGACTAGTACATATAAATTCCACAAAGTGAAATCCACATTGGTACTGCCGGTCGGAATCGAACTCGGACCGCGTGTTTAACACGCCGGTCTCTTATCCATTCAGCCACCGTCGCTTTTTTCGATATAATCGACATTAGACTAACCGTTGTTATACCAAACAAAAATGAACCTTTAATAATAATATTATTTTATTTAATGAAATAGGTTTTTTTATATGAATACTTTTGTTTACAGATCCGTCTAACCTGCATCCGCCATCACAAGGTGAGATTTGAAGAGACATCGCTTAAGAACAGCGTCAACTCAGAGCCTATACCGTACTGGGCCGAGCGTTCAGAAGACGAGAGGATCGTCCGGCCTACTAGAAGTTGTGAAGTGTTTGTGTTGCGTTCTCCTTAAATAAACTATTCAAAACAGTTTAATAAGTGACTGTATGAGACCGATTTAAACCAAGATAAATAAAATTAAGGTAAAACATTAATAAATATATAAAGGCTACTTTACATGAAGAGAGTTTCTCGTGAGAAACCCGAATTGCCTTTACACATTTACATTGAACCAAAAACTTGCGTACGAGTCATATTCTACGTCAAGTATTCAATGAAAAGGCGAGTTACACCCTTGAACGTTCGATTATCGTATGTTTGATATTATTATATTCTCGCATACGGTAATCGTGAGTTCTAGGCGAGAAACTCACCTTGTGTAAATTACTCTTAATCGTGTTATGGATAAGGAAAGAAGGATGAAAGACCACCGGGCACCAGGCTACCAGGTGCCTAATCTAAGGATCTTTAAGTTTACTCCTCAAGAACTGTAGGACTGCTGGTCTTCTCAAAAACGCCTGAATACGCCTGCTGTTGTCACACTCCCACTTATAAAAACCTACACAAGAGGCAAAGTGTTGCAAACTCTGATGATCTTTCTAGGAAAACAAAATATCGTTTAAATATCTTGAACTTAAAAGTTGGAAAGTTGGTGTAATTATTGACATTTTATTCGGTAATATATTATTGAAATCTACTGTGACATCAATTAAAAACTACAAGAATTTATAAAATAGTTATATTACGGACAAACAGTGTTGCATCTATTTTAATAAGTATGAATTAAGAAAGTGTTATATTTAAAAAGTTTAACATTATAATTAAGTCATCATTATCAACAGCCTGTATTGTTGTCCTATTATGGTCGTAGGGTTCTTTAATAAACTATATTGACAGTATTTAAGGTAAAACTACATTGTTTTGTGTGGTGACCTTTTAAATCATTAGTAGATTTCGAACAGCATTTAAAAGCGTGTACATCCAACTCTTGTCAGGAAATCTACTCGATCTTTTTCCAAAATTTTATAGGTTGAGGTTGAAGTCACTGTCAATAATTGAAAATGACATCGACCGTGTGAGAAACTTGAACTAACAAAATACTATCACTGATTTGACATGACATGAATGACCAAATATGCTTTGTTTATTATGCTTACGAATGTCTAAAGCTATAGAAAGGTTCAAAAATTTCACTTGGCAACTATCTCTGTATCATTACATGGAATTGGTCTATTTTAATGCTTAGTTTCTGAGAAGTATGGTTACTTCTGTAAAACTAATAACTGTGTTATGAATAGAAACATAATTTGTCGTCCTAAATAAAACTATTCCTTTGTAAATAATAATAATAATATATCACAATGATACAATTATTTCGATACATGTCAAACAATTTTCGATAGTTATATTCGATTCTTCATAGAATATGAACATTGAAAGGTCTATATAAGACTTCTTGGAAATACCTTTACATAATATTGTGTACAGCTGTCGCTTATTTATTTCATACATAACTAATTTCTTTGTATGAATCAGACACTTCATGCCCACGCTACAGTAATTTCCTTTTCGCCGAAATCGTAAGTATAGTAGATTTTTCAATAACATTCATGATCAAAGAATTTTGGGGTGCCGGATACATAATTTTTTCTACCTACTTAGAATATGTTTACAATTTTATTCACAAGTAACACTTTTATAAGAATATGCTTACGTAGGTTTGGATATTTTGATTTTCAATAGCCAAAGGTTTGTTTCTTTCCACATCTACTATAATATTTCATACTTTATTCTAATATTATATAAATGCTTAGGTCTGATCTGTTTATCTTTTTCTCACGTTTCAACGAATCAACGTGAATGGGTATTGGCATAGGAATATTGGGAGGGGCGGAGAGAGAAGTAATAATCAATTTGTTGGTTACGTTATTAGTTGCCAAGTGAAATGTATACCGATCAAATGGGAATGTCCAAATAAATGAAAAAGTACATGAATACTGGCGTAACGTAACATATTAAACTTTTCTATTATTTAGTTTGAAACCTAAACTATACTTTAACCGCCTTGTTACTACTGTTGTTTTCAACAAACGCTTAAGATTTTGATATATTGAAAAAATGTGGTTTTCACTTTTCTTATATTTTATTAACAACAGGTATTTTTAAATAACACATTTTTTTTTTGTTTTGTTTTTATGGCTTATACAATAAAATCAGTAAGTTCTAAAACAATAATATCTCAATAACAACTGGGTTAAATTCATTTTACTACAGTGCGGTATTTAATTCCACTGCGTTAATTTGCAATCTACCTAAATTGTAACTCACAAAAGATTCAGAGTGACGTGTGTTTCTTGTCTGTTACTCTAAGGATTCTACTGTTTCAGGGAACTGGTCTCAGACTCTCTTAGCTTAAATTTCTTTGTCACCCATATGAATATGGTTTTTTATTTTAAACATTTGATTTTTATTTTTTAGTTGGAGCAAATCTCGCAGGTACCTACTATACCTAGTTTTTACTTCACTCAATGAGAGTCAGACTTGATGATATTGCATTTGTATTTATCGGTTTGTATAACGTAAATGATAATGGTTGTGAAATCCAGTTTTTGGTTTAATTTAAAAGAGATTTAACATTTAACTCCTAAAGATTAAAGATTCAGACATTGTACCTAATACTTCGGTTAGCTTAAGTAGCTGTACTTTCGAGTGAATAGGCATTCGCGTAAACTTCGGTGTATTTATTGCATTATGTGCCAAAGTAATGTGAGTTCTAAAACTAAGACATAATGGCCAAAGTTCCGAATTAAATATGAATTCTTTTCAAATATTTTGTAGTTGTTAATTTAGTACTTACTTAATAATTATTTTTTCAGTTCAGTTCAGTGTTTTGAAGAAAATCTTTAATGTTATACATTCATGCTAAGTAATTTTATTTAAAAGTCTAAGCTAAAGAGAATTTTATAATAAAGATATCTGTTCTAATTTAAGTTTTTTTTGTTGAAGAAATATAATAAAAGGATTTAATAAGCTAATATCTGTCTGTCTTTAATTAAAAGCCTCCTTTTGAACCCTTTTATTTAAATATTCTAAAGCTACAGAAAAACAAACTTGCTTACTATTACAACTAAATTTTGAAAGGGCTCCTGTGTCTGTGTACGTCAAAAAGGTTGGTAGCATTTATGAGTATTCTTATTTGTTTTATAGCTACGGAATAATAAATAATTATACCAATAGGACTAAGCACCTTGAGGGATTCAATCGGACTAAAGTTTGAAAGGAACTTTTGTTTTTGCAAGGTACAAATAAAAACAATCTAGGTAGCGAGTGTACCTAAAAGAATAATAATCAACTAAAACTCGCGCGGGGCTTCGCTTTCATCGTTCTTTATTTGGCTACTGCTCAGTTGCTATTATCCGTAGCGTGATGTTATGTAGCCTGTAAACTTCCTCGATAAATAAGCTATCCAACACTAAAAGAATTTTCCAAATTGGTTCAGTAAATCCCGAGATTACCCAGTCACAAACTTTACCTCTTTGTTATAATATTAGTATAGATATCGTTGTCAAATATTTGTAAATTTTAATTTGAACATTATTTGCTGCCTGTAACCAACTGCCAACCTTTACCAGGTCGTCAGTCAAGTAGGCTGTCTGGTTACCACTTACTATTGGATCAAACCCTTACACCTTTGCTAATAGAAAATAAGGTATAAGTATTCATTTTTATTTTCTTTATAACCTATGAGATTGGTTTATTTGCTTTCTGGCGAACGTGCGCCATGATTTGTCAATATATTTTATGAGGTAAATAACGTTAAGGTCATTGCTATCTTCCAGGGACGGACCGTGAGTTTGTGGGGCCCTGGGCTGATACTACTCGGGGACCCCTTGGGGGCCTGTCTAAATTATCATTTAATTGCCATTAAAAACACCGGCCAAGTGTAGTATTTAAAAAAGTAAAATATATAATTTAATAAATATTATATTAAATTAACCGTAGGTATGATGTTTTTTTATTCACAATGTTTTCAATTAGGCCTGGGGGCCCCTTATATCCGGGGGCCTCGGTCTGCAGCCCCTATAACCCCTACATTGATCCGCCCCTGCTAACTTCGAGTAAATACTATCAACGATAAAACCCCTGACACGTTTCCAGATAAATCTAAATGTCTTCAAACATTCGAATCGACTGGATGAATATTTCTTTTATGTAAACATTGAATCTGATAAGCTTTCAGAAAATGCGAAGGAATCTTCAGTAAAGGTTTGAGATATCCTTACAACAGTCTGTTTGTTTGATCAGCTTTTACGCCTTAACCACCTCAACCAATGTTCATGAAATTTCACATAGAGATAGTCTAGGACCTGGAGAAAGACTCAGGCTCCCTTTACCGACATATCACGTAGGCCAATCCGTGAGTGGCAGATAATATATAAAATAATAACAACTAATAATTAATGTCTTTCCGTGAGGTGACGAATTAAGAATACATATTGTCACTACCCCATTCAACTCGTGGGTGCCGTACAAGGCGACTAAGGGAGTAACCTAAAGCAGGCAAGAGCACGTCGAGAAAAGGAAAATTCGATACAAAACCCTATATCAACCCGTCCGGCCAGCGTGGTATAGTAGGCTAAATTCTCACCGAAATGTTTGGAAGAGACCCGCGCCCAGCAGTGGGACATTTTTTTGACTGGCTTGTTGGTCTAGTGGTTAGTGACCCTGACTGTTAAGCCGGAGGCCGTGGGTTCAATCCCCGCCCAGGACAAATCTTTGTGTGATGAGCATAAAGGTTTGTTCTGTGTCTGGGTGTAATTAATCTATAATATGGATGTATTTACAAAAAAAAATGTATTTAAGTAGTATATCAGTTGTAACCATAACACAAGCAAATATAATTGCTTAATTCGGGACTAGATGGCGCTATATAAATGTGGTAGAATATTTAAGGGTCGTAATGATGAATTAATGTCACCTCACTTCTATCTAGCTCTCTTGTTTAAAATACAAGTTAATAACTATGCTTGTCAAGTAATAAATAAAGTTGTTAGAATTTTAAAGGTCATACGATATTTTTATGAAAGGGTTGGCCCTCATCTCACCGTACGGAATCGCACTTAATATGTTTCTATCTCTTTCTGTCACTTAGATCCGTCATTTACTAGAGCGAAAATGAGAGTGAGAATGCGACCGCACGCGGCAGCATCGACAATGCGCTCGGCTGTCACTCTCTATATCACTCTATTAAATGATTGTTCTAAAGTAAAGTATTAAGTATCCGTGTAGTGACGGATTTAGAATACATAATGTCACTACCCCATTTCAACCCGTGGGTATCGTAAAAGGCGACTAAGGGACCTAACCTTATGCAGACAAGAGTACTGCAAGAAAAGGAAAATTCGAAACCAAACCTATACCAACCCGTCTGGCCAGCGTGGTATAGTAGGCGCCAAATTCCCTCCAAAATCTTTAGAGGAGACCCTTATCCAGCAATGGGACATTTATAGATTGAGGTTGTTGAAAGTAAAGTAAAATTTATTAAAGTAATAATGTAAATATTATACACAGAACTCTTAATAACGACATTAACAGACTGAAATATACAAGTAAATATAATTGAAAAATTAAAAAACCCGACTGCAAAAATCAACAGATAAGCAACGCACTAAAAAGACTGAAAAATTGTTGTAATTATTATTCCTGATTCAATTTAAATATATAACATCTGTATATATTTGTAATCTCCATTTGATTCCCTTTATTTTGATACACTACTCGATAGGTGTGGTTAAAAAAAAACTGACTTCTTACAATTTGGCGCCAAAAGTCCGCCGTTTTGTCTTTTTTTTTTTATAATACCTATCTAAGGACACTTGGGTTTTTGAGAAGAATCTAATGATATGAATAATGAATAAAGAAATTTATAAACATACAAGATACGCGCGAAAAACAATACCCGTCCTGTCAATCGGGTAAAAATAACTTAATGTAGGGAACAAAATTGATGATTATCCTGTACTAGGTAGTAAAACCTATGCTACGGGCGTTCTAAGTAACAGAAAAGGATAAAAGTAGACAGCAACCCTAACATTATTTCTACAATCAAAGTGTGTACTTATTTTGTTGTGGGTTTTCTTTGAAGCCTTCGAAAGCAATTAAAAAAAATATTCAGTCACTTTTATATATAATAATTTATTTATAGACAACCTTTTCAAAGAAAATTTCTTTAATATGAAAATGAAACACTACAATAACGATTTGATAAGTTTATTAAAAGCACAGTTGTATTTCTTATTTCTTAAAATTCCTAAGACTAGACAGACTAGAATGTTATGAGAATAATGTACAGTCAACTACAAATAGATGTATCCAATTTAATCTTACAAAATGATGTACAGAGTGTCAGAGAGACAGAGTGCCAAAGAATGTGACAAACATGGTATCCACTGAACCTGACAGTAATCTAAGATGTACACTTACAAGTATCATTAATAATCTATCCACATACTGTGAAAGAAAATTGTATTGTTCCAAAGAAATGTATCCATTACATGTATTGTGGCACTCTCAAGGATACATCATTTTGTAAGATTAAATTGGATACATCTCTTTGTAGTTGACTGTACAATTGCACCACACAAAGTATTGTAATAACATTCTAGATAAATATTAATTAACAATGGAAAATGTTAATCCCTTCGAGACTTGAACCAACGATCGTGTACATCATTAAGTACTCAGCAAGTTAACAAGTTATGAAAAAAATCTATTTTCGGAACAAGCACCTTCGCAGCTCAGATAGTAAAAGCATTGCTTAAGAATTAGTAGAGTTGTAGGTTCAAATCCCAGCAAAGGATATTTTTTTTATTATTATTTAATATTTATATAAAATCTTTTTCCAAAACAAAGATATATTGCTTAATAATAAAATGTAATAATAACATTACACAATTGTTTTACGAGTAATTAAACAACCAATAAAATAATTATAACTAGAAACTTCTGATGTAATTTAATAACATGTCTGATTTTCTTTATTTTATTGCCCTCAAAAATGAAAAAAATCTTTTTTTTTATTATAAGATCATAATAGCTAAAAAAAACGCAGAAACTTAAATTATACAGATGTCAAAAAATCAATAACATGATTTTTGCTATATTAAGTAGACAAGTAATGCATGATTCTTGATCTATTATTCCTTAATTGCCATGAGCTTAAATATAAAATATTAAATTGTAAAAAAAAATACGTTTTTATACAATAATGTAAGATGATAACTATCCGATATTTTACAAAAGCATAAATTTTATCAAATTAATTTTATATTCTGTTCGTAACAGAACAGAAAATAAAAGTATTTTGATATTTTTTTTATTAAATGTACAGTAGGCAACCGAGTTTACAGCCTTATTCACAAAAACTGTTTTATAAAGTAAATTTTTCATTTTGCTCCTATCGTTAATATCACCCGGAGACTTATAAGGAAGATCAGAGCTAAAGACATGGTAAGTTGAAACTTACAACAAGGAAAATTCGAGATAGTACTCAGAGGTGAGGTCAAAGACCTCTGCCGCTGTGACGCATAATATCTCATGTACTTGCAATAAAATGTACTTCCACTAAATAAAAATGTTTAATTTTATTGAGTTGCCAACTGTACATAGAACGTTATTTATAGGCATAAGTGTTATTGAATACGCGTACCAAAAGCAATATGAAGCAATCTACACAAAAGGTCCCTTCTTTACATATATCTTTCTATCACTTATCCTAATTATACTTTTTACAAAGATGTTATCCTAACACAATAATTACAATAACTTTGACACACGATGTTCTTGGTAGAAAAATCAATGCCAAATTTGTATTAATTTGGCAAACTAATTGGGGCACTCATATCTTTTTACATTTGCATTGACGGTGCGTAGAAATCGAAACAATGCATTTAATTTGCAAGTATGTACAAAGCCTTAGATATAATAGTATAAAACGAGAAATTCTCGTAAATCTATTTATTAATAAAACACTGTGATCTCAAAAATGGCTCTAACACTATGGATGAAAAATTGTACTTTGATAAACTAATCATTTTCATGTTTATCTGTGTAAGTGATGACTCTAAAATAACGCGAACTTTGACAAAAAAGATAAAAGTAAAAAACGATGAGCGCCATCTTTTAGAGTTTTGTGGCAATTGAACAAACAAGCTTGAACGAATACACAAGGTGGAATTTTGGTGGAATATTTTTTTTATAAGCATGCCTGCATTCATACGCACAATATTACTGCGAACTCGATTCTTTGACTTCGAGATTTCGTGAACCTTCTGAGTTAACTATGATCCAAAAAGTTTGTTAATCCACTAATATTCCACTTTGTATTTAATTTTATAAAGTCTGACCATCAAAACATTTTAAATATTTTAGGTATTTACATTTCGGGGATAAGGGTCAGCCAGGGTTCAGGTTATTTATAATATTGCTACTTCTCTGCTGTACACTCATTTATTGAAATTAGGACCTTAAGGTTTTCTGATACATCTCATTCATACATTTTACTGGCACTGTTATCTCTGAACATATACTCTTTTTATATAGAAAAAAATATTTTATCACTTTTCTACATTCAATAATTCCGTGTATTGACTTTTTGGTCATAATTGCCTAATTTGGTCAGAAAAAAAACGACAAAAAATTTACTTTGTCGCGGGTATATTTGTTTTATTCTATAGTAAAAAAGTGATAAAATCAATTTTTATATGTAAAAAAGTACAATGGAGGTGGCGTATCGGAAGATCCACCCTAAGTATCCTGAAGATGATAAAATATAAATTTTAAAATAGCAAATAAAACTAATACTACAGAATTTGTATTCAGGTCAGAATTTTTATCTTAAAAATATTGTTGTAATAAAAATAATTAATATTTAATTGTACTTAAAATTATTCTTTTTTGTTTCAATGTCTAACAAAAAATAAGTTGTAAGTACTAATTTATTTTTTTCTATAATATAAAAATAGTAGCATTGTAAAGTGGTTTTGCATTTTATAGGACGTGGTACTTAAATCGATAAACGTTAGCGGGTAAAGATGAAAAGAAGAAGTTCATAAGATTTGTTAAATATATATTATAAGGAGGATGGATTCAGTAATTGAAGGTTGTTTTGTTCCTTAGAACGTTTTATTTTCTAAGACCTGAGAAAAGGTTTTTCAATACAATAATTTTTCTGCAGTAAAGTCTTTCTGGCACTTTCCTTTTCAAAATATTTGTACATATCGAATTCTTTTTATATTGGACTTTATTATACCACTCCGCTTCATTGCCTTCCACAACCATAACACTTCACTTCTGCTATCATCACATAAGGTTCAATTTGCAATATCTTTGTAGTTTCTCTAAAACCTCTCGGGCATTGGTGACACGGATCGTCTGGCTTGCAGCGCTCTGTTATTACAATACGACCTGATCTCGTCTATAGGCATCATTAAAAATACCGGCACATCATCGTCGCGTTTCTGTAAAAAGAGAGAATTTGTTAATATAAATTTACATAAAGAAACAAATCGTTAGGTGTGTGTTGCAGATCACACAAATATTGCTCCCGACCCGGAAATCGAACCTTAGGGGCTAAGGTTCGATCTCCGGGTGGGGCTTAGGCCTCAGAAACCGCAACCATATATACACTACCGGAGTGCGTCTCATCGCATAATGTTTTTTTCTCGAAATGTCCTTTCTCATAATGTCCTTTTCCCAAGATGTCCTTTTCGCGAAATGAACTTTTCTCGAAATGACCTTTTCTCAAAATGTCCTTTTTTCGAAATGACCTTTTCTCAAAATCTCCTTTTCGCGAAATGTCCTTTTCTCAAAAAGTTTCAATGAAAATTCTGAATATTGATATTTGGTCACATTAGATACACTATTCATGTTAGATTTGCATTAACTGTTAGCTTGTATACAACTCCAAGAACCCTTATGTGAAAAACCAAAAACATAACATCACGCTATTTTCCACCAAGGGGTAGGGAGAGGTGTGTGTGTGTGCATGAGGTATGTGTAGGGGGAGTGAAAATGACATCAACCGTGCACATTTGTTTCCAAATTCCGGATTTATAATATTTTTGCCCGACACGGAAATCAAATCCGTAGTCTTCTTGCACCGTAGTTCACTTCCCGCTACGCCGCCGCGCCATCCAGGTAGTAAGTAGTTTATAAAAAGGTTAACAGAACTCAAACCTTATTGCAAAAACAATAATGCTTAAATTAAACTGATTTAATTTTTTTTATACTAAGTTATTTCAGAAGACTTAAAGTTAAATTCTGCGAATTTATCTTCTATTATTAGGGGATATTTCAAAGATTATTTCACAGGAGGCTTAAATATGTATAATATAATATTAATTGCTTAATTTAATATATATATGGCAATTATTATAGAATATGAAGTACTCTTCAAAATGCTTGAAATAAATAATACGATTAATATCTTTGGAAATGATAACAAAATCCTTGTTGGGATGTAATCGTACCACAGTGGAAAAACGTATTAAGTAAAATTGAGTTCCTTTACAAATATCTGTCTTGTATACATCAAAATAAGATTGATAATAACATTGTAAAGTGTGAGTGCAAAATAAAGTATGTAATATAAATTACCTGGAAGAGAACTTCTCCTTCAAAGTAAGTTAAGTGATGCTTCCTCGTTCTTAGCAGTAAACCCACAAGTTTGTCGTTTATTACTGTATATATCTGTGAAATAAAGAGAAAGGCATATTATTAGAATGTGAAAGAAAGAGAAAGACATATTATTAGAATAAAAGAGAGACATATTATCAGAAGTGGCGGAATTTAGGTGAGTTCTATGTTCAGCAGTGGACGTCATTGGGCTGATATGATGATGATGATGATAAATAATAATATTCTAATAATAATAATATTCTACCACAATTACACAGCGCCATCTAGTCCCAAATTAAGCAATTATATTTGCTTGTGTTATGGGTACTAAACAACTGATATACTACTTAAATTCTTTTTTTTTTTGTAAATACATACATATTATAGATAAATTACACCCAGACACAGAACAAACCTTTATGCTCATCACACAAAGATTTGTGCTGGGTGGGGATCGAACCCACGACCTCCGGCTTAGCAGTCAGGGTCACTAACCACTAGACCAACAGGCCAGTCATGATATTATCAAATATCTAATGCTATTACTAATACCATCATATTGGATCTTGTAAAGTCTTTGTGAACAGCATTTGGAGATATTGAATCTAATACGTTTGAACAGCTGAACGCTATGATCTCAAATACTACTGCCCCCCTAGACAAGTGGCAATCGCTTCTATCTATCCTAAACGACATGTCAATACATTTGAACACATCTTTGACTTCAGCTATCGACATGTCACGTGATCAAGTATTAATTTGACATGTCATTAGAATAGACAGATCGAATCGATTGCCACTAGTCTAGGGGGGATGATCCGATTTGAAAAATTCTTTTTGAGTCGGATAGCCTATTTATCGAGAAAAGTTATAGGCTTATAATATGATCACAGCGAAAGTAAAAAAACCCGAAAAAAAATTATAGATATGTCTCATTTGAGAAAGTTCATCACTGAATATTTATTTATTTTATTTATTTCAACTTTATGCACAAAGAACTGTACAAAGGCGGACTTAATGCCAGAGGCATTCTCTACCAGTCGACCTTTGGGCGATGCAGAGAAGAGAGTTGTAGGTGCAAATGGAAAATAATAATAAAATTATATTTACACGTATTAATTTAAACTTATTTCCAACAAAAAAAAAAAGAATAAAATACAAAAATACATATACCTAATAAAATATATAACTTACAAATATATAAATATAATATATACAATAAAAATAAATATATAATATATATATATATATATTGCCATACCAAGTGAAATTAACGATGTGATAATACTGCTAGTTCATCGAAGAGAAGCTTCCGTACTTTAATTTTAAAAGTGAACCGGTTTGTAGCCATCCTGACTTCGAGAGGGAGTTTATTCCAAAGTAAAATGGATTGAACAAAGAAGGAAGAGTGTATAAAACCAGAGGAGTGAGAAGGACAGACGAGAAGAAGATTATTGGAAGAACGAAGCTTTCGATTATGGACTGCACACAAATATTGAAACCAAGAGCTTAAGTAAGAAGGAGGGGTGGGTGAACGCAAGATAGAAAATAAAGTTGTGAGAGAGCGTAAGTTACGTCGCTGTCGTATTGGAAGCCAACGTAGCTCAGAGCGATAGGAAGAGACATGATCATATTTACGGAGGTTAAAAATGAATCGAATGCAGTTATTAAGAAGACGATCGTATTTATTGAGAAAGTCTGCATTCAGGTCGATATAACATACATCACCATAGTCGATTATGGGAAATATTAAAGACTGCACAATCATTGCTTTAGTCCTGGATGGAAGGAAGTTCTTTAGGCGGTATAAGGCACGAAGAGACCCAGTGACCTTTTGACTCACACTCGTCACTTGGGCTTGCCAGTTCAGATTTGAGTCGATAACAAGCCCTAGATCCTTAACGGTTTTACTAAAAGGGATAGCACAACCGTCAAAAACAACATCTGGCAGTTCCTGGAAGTCCAGTCTACTTAGTAGTCTACTGCTACCAATGATTATTGCCTGGCATTTTGTAGGGTTGACACATAGCCCGAATTCGCAGGACCAGTGCTTTAAAATTTCTAAGTCACGGTTAACGTTAGCTATGGCTTCAGAGACATCCCCTATACTGGCTTGAGAATACAGTTGCAAGTCGTCGGCGTAAAGATGATACGCGCATTGAAGTTTTTGTGTCAAGAAGTTTATAAAAATAGAAAACAATAATGGTGAAAGTATGCCACCTTGAGGGACTCCAGCATCAAGGCTACACCAATCAGATGAAGATTCATCAGAACGAACCATTTGCTGACGTCCCTGAAGATATGAAGAGAACCATTCTAGTGCTTCGCACGAAACCATAAGATGGGAGAGGATAGAAAGTAGGATCTCGTGACTGACGGTATTAAAGGCATTCGAGAAGTCAACTAAAGCCAGCACAGTGACTCTCGTTGCCTCCATGCCAGTCCTAATATCGCCAGTCACTTTAAGGAGAGCGGAAGTCGTGCTGTGACCAGGCCTGAATCCAGATTGAAATGGACTCAGTAAATTATTACTGAAAACAAACTGGGAGAGCTGCTTCTGAACACAGGCCTCAGCCACCTTGGATAAGAATGGGAGAATGGAAATAGGACGGAAATGATTTGGGGCAGATGGATTGGGTATCTTAGGGAGGGGTATGATATAGGCATAGCGCCAGGAAGATGGAAATTGTCCAGATTCCAGGGAAAAATTTACGATATGTGTTATTGGTAAAATAAGAAAGTCTAGAATCTGGACAATCATGCGGCGGCTAATACCATCGCACCCCACTGCATTGGACTTAATTGAAAGGATTATCTTTCTGATTTCATTTGGAGCAGCTAGAGAAAATCGAAAAGGACAGTTAATACACGGGTTAGGTAAGGCTGCAATGTTATCTAATGTACGACACCTGGTCTGATGATCTATTGGAGACGATAAAGCAAAGTGTTTGTTAATCTCATTCAAACCAACTGTCACCTGAGGAGAAGTACACTGCTTTTTGCCGATACCTAGGGTTCCTAGAAACCTCCAAATATCGGCAGGAGATGAGGAATTGATATTATTGAGAATATGGCGGCGTTTTGCATTTCGTATCACCTGATTACACCGATTCCTTGCAACCTTAAAACGCCCCCAGTTGTCATCAGAACGATCCCGTCTATATCTTCGAAATGCTCTATCCCTGATTCTCATCGCCATCCGAACCCCCCTCGACATCCAGGGAGCTGGTGGACGCTTGACCTTAACCTTTCTAACAGGTGCATGGATGTTATATAAGTCCATAACAATGTCATTGAATACACGAACCTTTTGATCTGCGGTATGAGCCGCAATCAAGGGCATCCAATCGATATTGGCAGCATCCTGGTTTAGGTTGTCCACGTTAATACGTCCAAAACAACGAGTGAGCAGAACTTTGGGTGGTGGCTTTGGAGGTTTGATGTTATAGGAGAGGTATAGGAGGTCGTGGTGGGAAAATCCGGGGGCTGGAGTTTGACCATGGGTATGAACTAAGGAGGGGTCAGAGGTGAGGATGAGATCTAACCATGTGTCTGCCCCGTCAGAATTGTGATGAGTCGCAAGTAATGGTAGAACATGTAGATTGGCAGATTCAACAATGTGATGGAGTTTAAGGGAACGATGGGAGTTTAGGGTAAGGAGATCGGTGTTAAAATCGCCCATGATGATGTGATGTGGATATTCGGACCCTAAAGATTCCAGAATCGACTCGAGACTGGAGAAATAGTCAACAGCGGGAGGACAATAGACAACCCCTACAACAGTTTTGACTCCATTGACACAAACCTCAAGGAAAAGGAATTCGGCAGTTGATGAGTTGGGCGGGGAGATAGCAAGAATTTTATATGGAAAGTTGCTGCGAAGATAGATGGCCACTCCACCCCCCCTACGGCCAACACGATCATTCCTAATCAGGATGAAGCCGGATAGGGGGTAAGTGACAGAAAGGAGATGAGGTTTGAGCCAACTCTCTGAGACCAGGATGGCATCAACTTCGGTGTTAGAAAAAGCCTCGAAAAAATCACTATAGTGACTAGCTATGCTTTGAGCATTAATATGGCAGACATTGAACATACGTCGAGGTTGATGGTTAAACGACGTCCGCAGAAAGTCACCTAAAGTGTCGGTCACTGAACAAAAACTATCCATGCTATCATCAGTTGACGAACCGCAGGAATCATTGGCAGAATGATAAGAATCATCGTCTGAATATGGCATACTAAAAATATAATAATATATAATATAATAATAATGTATAATTAATAAAAAAAAAAACTAAGAAAAAATAAAATAAACGAAAATGATGTATCACTACTATCACTGCACCACCCGCCAGCTTACAGAATAATAATAAAAGAGAAAAAAAAAACAAAGTGCAATACACATACGATAAGATAAAAGTAATACAAAATTAATCACACACTACACAACCATTACAGAAAGTGAAAACCAATAGAGAATTTAACTAAATATCCAAACTATAAAAATTGACCTCTAATTATTAATTGACATTATATTGATAAAAATTAATAGTGAACTAAACGCAATTACGAAACGAACAGACCTGTCAACTTGTTTGACAGTCTTGAATTCTTGACATTAATCAAAACAATAAATTTATACAATAAAGTGGGTAAATTAATTATTAACTATAAGTTATATAAAGTTGCGAACCACGATCAAATATACAACATCTGTGTAGTGTGTGTTGAACATCCAATACAATAGAATTTAATGGTTGTTCCGAACAGACAATGTTTGATTATTCAAACCCGACGACAAACCTGCAGCACGGACGCCACTTGTTGGAACTGTGGTAGCACTGCTAGATGTTTTAGGGTGCTTCTTCATCAATGGTTCCAGCTCGTCCATGCTTGTGATTTTATGGCGGTTGCCATCGGATGTCTTTACCATTATGCTGCCATCTTGGGTCCAAACTGATCTAAGTCCAAAGTGAAGACGAGCCCTTCCGAAGACAGTTTGCCGGGCTTTGGTTAGAAATTCTCTAACAGAAATGGTAGAGCCCTTTAACTTAGCCTTGGCCTTCCAGACATTGGACCTGTCCCTGAGATCACAGAACCGCACAAGTATGGGTCGAGAATGATCCTTCTTCTGGGCTCCAATTCGATGACACACTGAGACACTGTTGGCTGAAATACTACTCAGCCCTAACTTTTGCTGAGTGATGTCCATGACTATCTGTGTGCAGTCTTCCTTGTCATGTTCAGGAACACCCAAGAAGATAATTGCCTTCCGTCTGCGTCTGGTTTCCATGGAATCAACCTCTTTGCGACACTCATTAATCTGACTGCGAAGAATGCCGAGCATTTTAAACATTAACTCTCTGAACAATCGGAACTCCTCCGCAACCCGGGCAACTGTGTCCTTGGCAGATCCACCGGAGTTAATCTGCGCTCCAAGCTCAGCCAATTTACTATTGAAGCAGTCATCCAAGCTATCCAGTCTTGCCTCGATCTTGAGTTGAGTTTCCTGGAGTTGAGTCATACTTGTGTGTGTGAACTTTGTGAAGTGTGTAGAGTTTAGGTTATGGGGTGCTGGCAGGTGGTGATCCAAAAACTTCTATGTCACATGTACAGCTGTGCTAATGTAGATATAGGCTAAATATACTATTATTAACTATTTTTCAGAACTTTTTAAAGTAAATATATGGTAAGTATTATTTAAATATACTTTTGAAAAAATTTTGTGTGTGCTAACTTATTTACACCTACCCCCAAAAAGTATTTACTTCTCTAGGTAGACGGCGTAAAGCCCTAGAGAAATCTAGCATATTATCTACTTCACGTTTGAGATATTTATATAAAAACACATGAATCCAGACGTCCAGCCTCCACGTAACAAGTTACTAACCCTTCACAATTCTCTCGGGAAGAAAAATTACCTATTTGACCCTAAATTATTCGCTACAAGGCCAATGGTAAATGACTGCGCCTGTCGGATTTCACTGCAATGTCTCTATAAAAAAAGACGGTTAAGTTCGGTTTGGAATCGTGTGTCAACGGTCCCGTACATTGATGAAAGCAAGAAATTGATATTTAAGTATTTTCAAAATAAAAACCAATGTAGCGGTGGATTTAGAATACATAATGTCACTACCCCATCTCAACCCGTGGGTTCCGCACTGCGAGAAAAGGAAAATTCGAAACAACCAACCCGTCTGGCCAGCCTGGTATAATAGGCTAAATTCCCTCTACATTCTTTGGAGAAGATCTGTGCTCAGCAATTTATAGGTTTACGGTAACTTTTATAGGTTGAAATGATGATCGTATAAAAATAAAAATAAAACTTTATGTTCATCATCATCATCATCTCAGCCTAATAAATAGGTTATATATTTTCAAAATAATTTATTACTATTGGCTTCTTTTAAAACATACGGAATCCTATTCTTAAACGAAACACATTCAAGGTTACACTTACACACGTTTCCGAATAGCCATTTATCCTTGTCGTGTATCCAAAACCTGTAAGGAAAACCGTGAAAGCCTCCGAACGTATGTCACGTACGGTAATGTAGTTTATAAATTGCCGTAGAATATCAAACTCAATCTAAAGGAAGTCAGATTTGGTTTAGATTATAAAAATGTTACTATAACAGTATACAAGTAACTTTCATTAAATATCTCTGAATGCAGCAGTTTTATAGATTTATTACATTTAAACGCGTCAATTCTTCGACGAACTTCGTAAATATACTCAAATACCCAGCCCTTTCCTCTGACTATCCCGATGTTTATTTCTGTCGAAGTCTTCCGATTCCATATTCGGTGCGGTTCGGAAACGATTTGTTTATGTTGCTAATTACGCGTCATTGGACGCACTGGCGAACGAAATAACTGATAGGGTTGTCAAGTCTTACTAATATTATTATGTTAAAAAAAAAAATATTTTCATAGTTTTTATGGTGGTATTATAGATCAGATTAAAATTTTAAATTTTAAATTAGGTATAGGTTGTTTGTAGTATTCCATTGGACTTCAAAATTATCAATTTCAATATTCTTAATTTTTCGTTACAAATCATTAATAATATCATACTATGCTGAAATATCTCAATGAAAACGAAACTTTAAATAATAAAATGTTATAAATAAAAATAGCAACACAGTGGATTCATAATAACAAAATAAAACGTAACAATAGGACTAGGAGAGTCGGCTCAGAAGCCCACTTCTTAATTCTATTCGTGTGTTAAATTATCTAACAAGATACGCCTACAGTGTTGTCGTACAATTCTGAATAAAAAATGAGTACCTTCATTTTAAAGGCCTTATCTTTCTCTTCGTCTCAAAACAAAGGCTGTCACGAATTGTCACTTACTTTTATGCATGTTCCTTGTATTCAACTTACAAAGTAAAAAAGTTGTTAAAAACATTTTATTATATTAACGTATGGGCTTGGCTTGAGGTGTTGGAATTTATAAGTTGCGCAGAAGACTTCCAATTTGACTTAACGACTGCCATGTTAAGTGAGGTTTTTGGGACCTACGGCATCATGTGCCTTTCAAAGCTCGGTAACGCTCGAGAATAAAAATGCCACAAATGGTCACCCATCTATGGACTGACTACTACTATAAAAGAGCCTCGTTGGCTTCTTGCTCGTTGCGCATTATTTTTTTTATAAGCGATGGTGTTTGAATGGATAAGGGACCGGCGTGCAAATCACGCAGTCCGAGTTCAATCCTGACCGGCAGTACCAATGTGGATTTCACTTTGTGGAATTTATATGCACTAGTCAAGTAACTTACCATCTGCTAACGGTGAAGGAAAACATCGTGAGGAAAGAGATGGAGAAGAAATTCAATGAGTATGTCTGATCCACCAACCCGCACTAGGCCAGTGTGAGTGATATGACTTAATGGGTTGCTGATGATGATGAATTATTATTTTTATGTTTTATTTAATACTAGCTTCCGTCCGCAGTTCCGTCTGCGTGGTAAAAAGAAGCATAATTATGTACTATTCCAGACTATAATCTGTCTTTGTGTCTATTCAGATCCTTGCAGCCGCTCTAGCTGGATTGAGCAAAAAACATCCAGCCATTCACCCAACCATCTTAACTTTCTCATTTATAATATTAGTACAATTGAAGGGGTTGTATTAAGAGTGCAACCAATATTGTGTTGAAATTTAATTATTTCGTCTAAAATATTTATAAGTCGCTTAACGAATTGAAAATTTAATTCACAGTGTAATTAAAAAGTAATGAAGCGCTGAATATTTTTGTGCTTTTGTCATGTATCTAAAAAAATAGTAAAGATATTTTGCAGTATGTATATTGTATCATTTATTCACTTGAATAAGCCAGAAGCTATTGTTTATTTTGTTTTGTATTGAAAACCAAAAGGAATAAATGAATAAAAATAAATGCTGGAATAGTAAGGTAAGATAGTGTATAAGGTAATTCATAATATAGTTATGTAGTTTTAGATAGGCTATGCTATGTAGTCAGTAATTTAGGGTACGATGGAGTTGGCATGGCTTAAAAGCTAAAAACTCCTAAAAAATAAAGATTAAAAAAAAAATATTAAGGTCATCTATTTAGTATAATTATTATACTAAATATAATAATTATACTAATAATATTGTTAAATCATCTATTAGTATAATTATTATATTTAGTATAATAATTATACTAATAGATGATTTAACAATATTGTCATTAAAACAACATTCTTTAAACATGTATTACTTTTACTTATAAAAAATAATTTCTTTTTATAATCTTGAAAATTATAAATTTAAACAAAATATAATCTGGCAGCCCTACAAATGACATTAGTAAACCGATTCCAAATTTAAATGTTGGCCGTGACGAAGTGAGTCGCCACACGGAATGCTGTGACGTCACACCGCTATGGCCGGTGCGTTCCGTGATGTATCTCTTGTTTATTTGTACACTTGCGCTGTATAACTCATCTCGTTCAAGTACGATGGAACAAAGAAGTACTGGGTACAATTATAGTGTATCCTTGAGTTTACATAATTTTATGTAGCTATACCATGTAGTGACGGATTAAGAATATATAAACATAATATTGTCACTACCCCATTTCAACCCGTGGGTGTCATAAAAGGCGACTAAGGGAGTGTGATTTTTCTGAATTAACATTTACAGTTAATAAAGTAGTAAATCGGATGTATCATAATAATTTAAATGTAGCGCTAAGAGGGGTGGAGACCTGGTGTTCTGAAATACAGGTCACGAGCCTAGCTTAGGCACCAGTCTCCCACAATATTGTAAAATTAAATTAATATTAAAATTAAATTAATAGGCCTCAAAAATACAATACGTAGTTTTTATTCATGTTTAATAAGTTTTTGACTGGCCTGTTGGTCATGTTATGGCCTAAACCCTCTTAGCTCTCTAGATAGAAGAGAGGAGATCTTAAACAGACAAGAGCACTGCGAGAAAAAAAAATCGAAACAAAACCCTATACCAAGTCGTCTGGCCAGCGTTATTTAGTAGGCCAAATTCTCTCCAAAATCTTTGGAGGAGACCTGTGCCCAGTAGTGGGACGTTTCTGGGTTGTAGTGAATGACTGACTGATACCATCACATCTTTCTTCACTTATTGGCATGGACTATCAGCGGTAATTACTCCGATTCAGATAAATCATAGGCCGCGGAGTCCCCGCAGCCGAGGATCAACCAGAGAGAGAAGTTTTGATTTTTTTTTTCTAAATTCTTGCGGAACCCCGACAGAGGTATCATGGAACCCTAGGGTTCCGCGGAACACACTTAGAGTATAATGCCCTAGTTTAAACTAAATTGATTGCTGAAATTACTTCTGAATCTCCTGATTTAAAATATCGTGTTTCATTTCTGCACAAAATTGAACCTTTACAGAAGCACAAACACTCCTCGTGTTTGTGCTTCTGTAAAGGTTCAATTTTGTATATATAAATAAATTGCCTAAGAAATGGTAAAATTTAGTTTTAATTAGTTGCTTGTGAAACCTCGTTGAATATTGTGGTACTTGTACAAAATAGAGCAATTAAACATGACCTTTAAACCACCTAAATATTTTCAACAAACACAAAAGTACAACAACACTGTGAGTGTAAAAAGAATAGACATAAGATGAAATTATTGGTGTGTCTGACAATTTTCACCTTCTTCCTATTACGCTAAGGTTCAAAATTTCGCAGTAGTGTGTTCTAATAACTTTTCAACTGCTAGTGCGCTGTAACCTGCGTACATCGTATTATTTTACTTCAAAATTTATAAACTGTTTTTCGTATAATTTTATGACGTCGTTAATGAATGTGTCACTTCCTGTTTATTCAAATATGTGTGTTATTAACTCGTGTTAAAGTACATTTGTCGAATCATGGTGCAATGGTATCATTACATTAATATTTATTAATATCTTTCTGCTTGGCTCATTCAGGGAGACGCTGAGAGTTGTAATATCATATTGTGCGTTTAAAATATAATATATTATAAGAATATATTGTTTTGAAAGAAAGAAAGAAAGAAAAATATTTTATTTGGTGACCAAAAAACACAATACGCAAACAGAACACAGATTAACATATTTATATTAAAGTCACCAAAATAAAAAAGTGACAACAAGTGGTTACAAGGTAACACTTATGAAAGTCACAAGAATGTAACAGGTTATCCGAAAAGTAGTGTCAGCAAATTTGCCTACGACCAGTTCGCTGACGGGGTGGAGCTATGAGAAGAACTAGCAAGAAACTCACGCCACTCTTTTTAAAAAAATGGATCGTTACAATCTTTTGTAATTTATAATTTGGGTAGCGTGTAAAGTGATGCAGCAGAGCACCACACCCAGTTAAAATGAATGTTTGCAAAATAAATAATAAACAAAAGTAAAAAGTCAGGCTCTGCGGTTGAATCACTTTACACATTGCTATGCAGCCGTTAGGGGCAGCCTGTGAGTAAATATAGTTTTAATTTTGTAAATAAAGGCAATGCGCGAGAAAACTGACATAAATATTCACAAAGTGCCCCCACGTCACAAGTGTCATTCTACACAAACAAGATATATCAAATCAATAATAACATTATTCCCAAGACATTTTATCATCTAAAAACTCATTAATTGTATAATACCCCTTTCGAATAAGATGATCTTTAACAATGGTTTTGAATTTAAGTATGGGTAAATTCATAATGTCTTCGGGAATTTTGTTATAAAATTGTACACCGAGTCCCTCAAAAGAATTATGAACTTTATGTAAACGATGATATAAATTATTCTTCTCTCTAGAACATTTTCAAGCACAAAATACTTGGTGACGCAATGACTGAAGTAATTTTTTTTCTACGCAATAAAACTCATTACACTGCCGTCTTCTGTTTTTTCTAGTTAAACCTTTCATAGACTATCAATTTAAATAATTTAAAAAAGTTAAATATATTGAAACATAGAAGTAAATATAACTAACTTATATTTACTTCTAGTGTTAACGCAATGAATGTCACTATTCTTGGTATATAGATGAACTTCGTATCTATATGATAATGTAGGTCCAGTGTGTGAACTGTGTGCTACATATTATTATTATAATACATTATCTATGTATTAGAAAAAATATTTATTTATTTTATTAAAATAGAAAAAAAAACAACGCCCGCTGTTGAAAACCAGCAGAGGACTAATTAATGGATAATAATTAATGGACACAAAATATACTCAGACTCAAAACAAATACCTATAAATCATACAAATATATCACTCGTGTGGGAATCGAACCCTCGGCACATCGATATTAGTGGCGGGCGTGGCGACTACCTTAACCACTACACCCCAGTTACAATCTAAATTTAATTTCATATGTGCTTAGTATAAACTATATGAATATTTTTTCCAAAAAGTCGAGGAAACGAAAAAAGACTACGTCAAAAGTCACTCGTTTTTTTTTCTCGTTTCGCAAGATAGCATAATAATATAGGATAATTTATTACTCTCAGCAAACAAAAGCAAGCTAGAATACAAAGGCATACATGTATTTTGAATGAAAATAATTATGAAAAATGACCGTACAATTTCCGTGGCATTGTTCTAAAATGATAGTGTGTCTCTGATGGCAGTGTCAGAATTAATAGACGCTGAGGTAAAATTAAAATTGTTTTAGCATTTTTCAACAACGAAGTGCAAAATACGAACTTAATATACATACATTTTCAACAATGTTTCAAATTGTTGAAAACTTATTAGAAAATAAAATGCACTGAGTATTTTTTTCTAACATCCATGAAGAATGTTTTGAATCATTTGCAATATACCAGTACCATAAGTAGAAAAATATAGCAAAATATTTCCACACACGACATCACTAATAAATTATGTTAAGGCCATGGAAATAGGGACGTAAAGTGTTTGCAATTTTACCTATAATAACACGAGTAGTATACAAACGTAATTAGGGATGTCTTTTTAGCATCTCTGTGATATAATCACATTCAAGAACCTATTAAATCCGAGTAGCATAAGAATATCACTGTGCAACCGTCGGCGACGAAGTCGTGAAAGTTTTACGGTTTGTATAAAACATTATTGTATATTGCGTCGTATTTAAATAGTACTAGCGTATGTTCTATTAGCCATTTTATTATTAGTAGTTAGTAAAAGACTTGCGAAATTTTAAAGTTAAAAGTTGTCTAAGCACTTTTTGTTTTCAAAGAGTAATTAATACACTAGGGATCAGTCAGGGTCAGTATCTGCCCGAAGTCAATGTGCCTGGCAATAAACAAATATATAAAAATGTTTGTGTTTACACTCCTCCGATTTTGGATGATGGTTTTTTTTTTGTTTATTTTGGTAGGTTTGGTAGATATCATTAAAAATAAAATTGTATTTTTTACCCAAAACAATTCAATGAAAAAACAAATGAAAAGTTTTGTGCTATTTTGCTAGATTGATTTCCAAAAGAGCGTCAGCGCTTTTGGCGTAAAGCTTATATGTCTTGTTACGACAAAAACAATCCAACATTATGTTATTTTGAAATTTGCAAATATTTTTGTTTGTCTAACGTCATATTTACCTGTCGTCGCTTAGATAATGTTAATAAATATTTATTTTTACAAAGAAATTGCGTCAATAGAGTTATAATAGACAACAAAGTACATATTACATAAGACTAGACTAGACTAGACAGGTGCTTTGCGGAAACGTTAGTCATTTGGAAATTCAATCACTTGGCTAATACACAATGGACACGGGACATTTCATTGGCATTCTTTTGAAAAATAGTTGGCATTACTTTTAGTATAGTATATAAGATAAATAATTCTCATTTTCCTTTACGAATGATAGACTTACCATGATGTTGGGATATGAAATTTAATTTAGTCTGCAAATTCACGCGAGCATGCATTTGGTATTTACATACTTAACTTATTTTGATTGGCATTTCGACCAGAGACTCTACTCAAAATCTCGACATTCGACGCAGTCTATTTCGATATTTAGATAGTCAAATCTTAGAAATTACCATTTTCAAAAATTTTACAACAATGTCACAGCGATATATAGGTTTATTTTTAAAAGAAATTGTAATACTGTCTACATAAGATTGATTTTACAAAAAATTTTTTTCTAAAAATGTAATTATACTTTGACAGTATACCGGCGACAGTTTTGATAGTGACTTTAGTATGTGATTGTGCATCTAGTGGGAGACGCCGAATTTTGTATAATAATATCAAAGACGAGAATGTTAGTATTCATCAATTACGTAAATAGCATTACTAATCTATTCTGTTGAATGAATTGAAGCTTCAGAGCGATTAATTTAGTACCAACACAATTTGTACTGACAAATTGTTTTACTATGAAGTATTATATACATAAATACCTACTAAACATTTTGGCGGTTACCCAATTGACGGAGCAATTAGATCTACAATACAATGTATTATCAGAATGATGAAAGTACATATAATTATGTGTGCATAAAATTGGTCGTATTTTTTTCCGTCAGCTGTCAAAAACTGTCAGCATCACGCTGTTAATAACTCGTCTCATCAACGATTGCGGCTTTGGTAGGACGAGCCTATCAGAAGAAAACGCTTCCTTTATTAGACTAAAAAGAAATCGAGTCTAGTCTAATTCAAACACTCCTACTTAAGCTGCAGTAACAATAAGCGGACCGAACGTCTGTTTACCACCGTCGTGGTTAAAAAAATAAATAAATAAAAACTGTTCTGATGTTTCTCAAAGTGCATAATTTTAATAGCTAACCATTTTCATGTTAAGCCGTTAATTTAAAACAAAACGTCCACGTAAAATATGCATGGCATCCGTTTTGCGGTCCTCTTTTTAAATTCGCTTCTAACTTATTAAGCGGAACATAAATTATTGTTTCTCTTGTTTAGTAATTATGTACCTAAAATTTGGTGGGCTCTTTTACAAGACTTTAGTACAAGCGTGAAATTAGTACAGAAAACTTGTTTATAAGTCAGTGGACATAATATTTAAATGTGAACGATTGTTATAATATAATAATAATAATATCAAGACAATAATGTCCCACTGCTGAGTACGGGTTTCCTCTCCTCAATTTAGAGAGCTAAGAGAGAGAAATCGACATTTCTCTAGCTATTTTAGGTACAGGCAGCTTCAAAAGAAGATCATGTCCATATTTCCAAAACTCTAGTTTACCATCATCATCATCATTACAAACCATAAACGTCCCACTGCTGGGCACGGGTCTCCTCCAAAGATTGTGGAGGGAATTCAGCCTACTATACCACGCTGACCAGATGTGTTGGTATAGGGTTTGCTTCGAATTTTCGTTTTCTCGCGGTGCTCTTGTCTGCCTAAGGTTAAACTTAGTCGTATTTTACGACACCTACGGGTTGAGATAGGGTAGTGACATTATGTATTTTTAATCCGTCACTTGTCCGTCCGTCCACCGTCACACCCTCCAAAATGTATTGAGGAGACCCGTGCCCAGCAGTGGGATATTTATGGGTTGTAATGATGATGATGATAACAAGACTAGTGCCAGAATTTACGAAGTTAATTCAATTATGTCCTTCTTCAAACGAGGTTAAAAGAGAGCTATTCTCCAAAGGTAGGCAGCAGCTTGCAGCGGCTGTGCGCCTGACATTGCCAACGTCCATGAGCGACGGTAATCATTTACCAACAGATGGGCCGCTTGCTCGTCTGACACTTCAGGCAATAAAAAAACAAAAAAATTGCACTTGTCTTAAATGTGTCCTTCGGTTTTTAAGTTTTGGAAATACTAAAATGAATAAAATTATAGTCATTTACTTTCGGGGCCCACTGTACTATGTAATAGAGGGTGAGACTATAATATAACCGTCTCTGAGTGAAATAACACTATAGAGATTTGAACAATAATTGAAATAGTTATGTGTAGGGATAACAGAATATTAGTTTTGTTGTGTTTATGACCTATTAAATATGTACTAACGATCAGTAAACAATAAACTTTTATTACTAATATCTAACTTAAGTGTAGATAAGGGTTGAAGTACTAAAGCATGAAATTTCAGAGGCTGTACCTACCTATACAGTTATGCTGAAGCGGGTATGAAGATTTTTTTATTAAGTATTTAGTTTTGTACCGATGGCAAGGAATTGAAATTATAATTTGCCAATGTGTGTTTGTAAGAAGCCACTAGTCATTTAAATGTCAAATAAGTATAATAATATAATATAATATTCTACCACATTCACACAGCGCCATCTAGTCCCAAAATAAGCAATTATATTTGCTTGTGTTATGGGTACTAAACAACTGATATACTACTAAAATACTTTTTTTTTTTTTTGTAAATATATACATATTATAGATAAATTACACCCAGACATCACACAAAGATTTGTCTTGGGTGGGGATCAAACCCACGACCTCCGGCTTAGTAGTCAGGGTCACTAACCACTAGACCAACAGGCCAGTCAAAGAAAAAAAAAAGTTTCGTTGAGATAACATACATACAATACACGATAATTTGTTTAGTGTGCCACAAATGGCGATCATAAAACTATACAGTTTGCACTATGCAGTCTAATTGGATTTGTGCACGTATGAGACAAAATTGGTTCAGTTTATTCTGATTTGTTGAAAAAGTAGTCGCAAACCGACGTGATCAAATTGATTCAGTCGGTCCGGTCGACTAACCCGAACTTACCTTAAGGGGCTTATTCTGAATTTCGACATTCGATATAGTCGGTTTTGATGTCACTGTCAAATGTAAGGAAATTTATATATTGTCGCTGTCACTTTCAAACATTTGACAGCGACATAAAAACCGACTAAGTCGAATGTCGAAATTCAGGGTAAGCGCCAAGGTCACACACAAGTTATGGAATTACATCCAATCAGTGAGAACTGCATGTATAACTCTGTCTGTAAATGGAACCCTGTAGTCTTCGTTTCTATGTATACGTTGCTAAAGTGTTTTCAAGATTATTTATTTGAAGACTGTATTCATAGGTAACCGAAACAAAATATACTGCGTCAACCAAGTAAATCACATAATTATCACCTGTATAATCTAGTTCGGTTATACAGGGTGTATACGACGATACGACATTAAATGATAAGGCAGCCAGTGTTAACCCTTATAAACGTATTCTAATAATAATCATTAAAAAAAAAACACATTATTTAAAGTCGAAAAATTTATAAAATATAAAACTACACATTATTTTTCTGTCATGACGTTTTCGACAGGACGACATAAAAGTGCGTAATAGAGTAAGAGATAAGATAATAAAATGAAAGAGTCAGAGATATTTAAATAAATTGAATGACGTAATGAAAACATAATAATTATGATCAACGTAAATACCTACAGGTTGTTTAAAACTGTGAAATAAAGAAAGTATATTTGCGTCTAAACTATTGCAAATTTCTATTTAATTTTTTTGGTAAAGCCTTCTAACATCACATGCTACACGTGGTTTCATTTAATGTCGTATCGTCGTATACACGCTGTATAGATAGCATTACTTCAAAATAGCAATCACTTACCGTGAACAATTCCCCGAATGAAATGACTTTGGTTGCATCCTTCAGTTCTGGTGGTAATAAACTTTTGCAGGGTACTTTGCCGTAATCATTGATGATTTCGCACAACTCTTTCATCTCTGAACATACTCTGGCTTGAGCTTCAGCGCCTCGGTACTCGGTCATTGAACCCGGAACAGGTCTGAACAGAAAAAAATATCTTTATTAATAAAATGCGAGATAAACTTGCGATGGTACCCACTGAAACAAGCGATGGTGGCCCAATGGATAAGTTTTTAATAGAGAAAATCTTGAGGCAGCTATTTGCCTCAAGATTTTCTCTATTTACAGACTAACTTTCTTTCTTTCTTTCTGTCTCTCTCTCTTTTAATAACAGTTACAATTTAAATTAAAATCTAAATAATTTCGTCATTGGACTTAAGTTAGTGATTATAATTTTAGACTGCGAATGGTTGTTAGTAAAATTTGCACATTTAAACTAAAACTCTTAAGCTTAATAATCGTAGTACAACTAAACAGTTTGGTATTTAATTGCCTTAATTACTTTACTTGAGATCTCTGAATGCGTGAGGGTCAAAGAATAAACTTTGACCACAAAGACGTAGGTATAACTGCCAAGCTCTAATGTCACAGTAAAGTACACCTTAATGGTTTGCAATAACGATACGTTCTTTATCTTAATGGTGGCTAAGACCCTTGGCGAAATGTATGCGCGATAAGCGGTCGATAGTAATGAAATTAAATAATATAAATAATATAATATTCTACCGCATTCGCACAGCGCCATCTAATCCCAAAGTAAGCAATTATATTTGCTTTTGAATGGGTACTAAACAACTGATATACTACTTAAATATATATTTTTTGTCAATACATACATATTATAGATAAATCACACTCAGACACAGAACAAACCTTTATGCTCACACAAAGATTTGTCCTGGGTGGGGATCGAACCCACGACCTCCGGCTTAGCAGTCAGGGTCACTAACCACTAGACCAACAGGCCAGTCAAAAAAATACATTGATGTGAGGAAAAATAAACAATAACACATTCTCATCTAGTCAGTTCATTATATGACTCTGGCTAAAGAGAGTCACAGTGATGAGTAAGAAGGACATCTTCCATACATTGGCATAGTAATTGGCACGTTAAAAGCTTGCGATCAACACGTAACCTGACTATTATATTATTCAGCCATGTTTTGTTTACTATGTTTATCTATTATTCTATACTAATATTATAAAGCTGAAGATTTTGTTTGTTTTTTTGGTTAAACGCTATGATCTAAGGAACTACGGGTCCGATTTGAAAAATTATTTTAGTTTTGGATAGACCATTTATCGCGGAAGGTTATAGGTTATATAACATCACGCTACAAATAATAGGAGCTCAGCAGTAGCCTAATAAAGAGCGACGAGAGCGAAGCCCTGTGCGATTAGTTGTAGTATAAACCAAGACAAACCTACGCATTCATTTTGATTCAGCATTTCCCAACATAGGAGTCGCAAATCATCGCTATATCCCAATTATTCAGTAGGTATTAAAGTGTCTTACTTCTAATTTGAACAGTGTATCATTCATTTATATATGCCCATTTATAAAACTGATTACCAAGAGGTGAGTTCCAAGGATAGGAGATTTTTATACATGAGTCGAAGTTAGTAAATTTTTGGAGCCACTATTTTGAGTGATATATTGACTCTTACCGTTGTTTGAGTATATAATGTTGCTTGTATCCGGATTACTATCAGTTGAAGTTTTAGTCCAATAAGAGCGACTATTGAAGTACTTTATACAAAATCAATTATTTTGTATTGACCATTGCTGGTGGAGTTTGAATGCATCAAGGTCTTAAATTAATTCACCAATCAATGAAATGCGAAGTATTCAATCAAGTGCTCTGTATTGTTAACATTTGATTGAAGTTTATAATCGGATGTAAAATTACGTTACTGATAATATAAATTGGTATTTGAGGAATTGAAATAGCTATTTTTAATTTGTATGGATTGGAAGTGCTTATATTTTGTGTGGCTGTTGTTACGTTTTGTTTCCGTGTTTCTTGCCAGTTCTTTTCAGAGCTCAAACTTGTCAGAAAACTAGTCTAAGAAAAAAATGCTGACACTTTTTTTCACTTTGCATGCGATTTTTTTTATTGTCTATAGTGGCAGACGAGCAGACAGCCAACGTAATGGTAAGTGGCTACCACCGCTCATGGACGTTGGCAATGTTAGGACACAGCCAAGCCACTGCCTATCTTGAAAGGATAATTCTCTTTAAACCTCGTTTGAAGAAGGACATGTCATAGCGCATCATCATCATCATCATATATTATCAGCCCAACGACGTCCACAGACTGCTGAACGTAGGCCTCACCTAATTTATGCCACTGCGAGCGGTCCTGTGCCGGCTGCAACCAACGGCCGCCCGCAACCCTGACCAGGTCGTTGGTCCATCTGGTGGGGGCCCATCCCACGCTGGGTATTCCAACACGTGGCCGCCACTCGAGAACCTTTTATACCATGACATAGCGCATATACATAAAAATTAACTTTTGATTTGTTTTGAATTCGTTATACCTATTCTAATTCCAAAATAATAAATTTAAATAATATGAATTAATATTGATGGCAAGAAAATAGAAGAGATTAAGTACAATCCTTCTTTTACTTGGTTTTATACCTTATAAAATCTGCAGCTCATAAATATTTACGACTTTGTAACTACTTAAATCATAATAAAGTACATAAAACCATGTTTTATATTATCACTATGTACCATCTTTAAAAAAAATAGGCTTACGACCTGAAATATTGTCTCACCAACAACAGTAAAGCATGAAAGGCAATAATTTTCAAGCCATTTGTCAATAGGAACAGCGACTGATATATTACGCACGCTAAAATAACTCTTTGTACCCAGTCAAAAAGTCTTTATTTTCTACATCAGAGCACTTCAATGATGCTGCGAGTGGGTCAGACTAGATAAAAAATCCCAAGCTTTATTCTGGAATACGGTTTCGTGACTTGTCGACGTAAAATTTTGGTTCCTTTTATTTGGGTGAGAAATAGTAAGTTGCTTCTGTAAAAACGGAGTAGGGGTTGAAATACATCTAGTCGCATTGAATCGTGTTAGTGTGTTTGTCCGGGGTATCGTTACTCTTAAACAAATAGACTGATTATGATGGTGTTTTTTTTAGAAAGCTGACATGGTCGTGTTGGTTCTTAACATGTTTTTTTAAAATTAGTGCAGTCGTTTCAAGGTTTTGCAGGACTTAAAATTTTCCATTTTGATTTATTATATTATAAAAATAATTAATATAAAATGAATAAATATAATATGATAAGTATACTTCTCTTATAGATAAGTAAAATGTTTACCACTTACTTGCCATACTCGTCCTTGGAGAATGTAGGTTTGAGGTTTTTGTCGAAAGAGCCACTAAAGGCTGTTACTTTCTGTAGATCGGTGTGAGCTTGTGCTTTTGTGTCGAATGCAGATATCAGGTCTGTTAGAGACGAACTCTATGGACAATAAATAAATAAATTTATGATTTTTTTTACACAATTAAAAGTTACTTTCGTAATGGGATCTAAACAACTAATAAATTTAAAAAATGTAAGTATGTAACATACACATACTTACATTTTTTTAAATACACTACATTTTACATACATATATTTGACTGACCTGTTGGTCGTCAAATATATGATGATGATTTATGTAACCTAGTTTTTTTCTAAAAGAGATTAACTTATTTGGTTCAGTGAGAATCAGTATTGCTAAATTCGCTAGTTTTGATTTTTTTATAAATAAATAAATTTGATTTGATCGGTGTTTATTTCGTCGTCAAAATTACGAATGGTTAGTGATAATGTTACTACAAATTAAGGTGAGTGAGCTAGGGTTAAGTAGTATATTAGTTGTTTAGTACCCATAACACAAGCCAATGTAATTGCTTACTTTGGGACTAGATGGCGCTTTGTGAATGTGGTAGAATATTATTATTTTAAATAAAATACAAACATACATAGAAAAAACCCAAACTCCGAAACAAATATCATACAATCCATGTTCGAAATTAGTACACGACACGTTTTCTTTTCCTATACCGTTTATTAAAGGAGTGTTACACTAAACAATCTATTTGCAGCGATTATTTTGCTAGATTTTATTGACAGAAAAACTGTTTTGATCTAAATTATTCCTGATATAAAAAAAAGAAGATTTAAGAATCCCTTAATAATCATTAATATGCATAAAAAGGTTGTGAAAGTGCATTATATTATAATAGAAGAGATGTACGGTAAAGCTTCCACAATGTTTGGAGGAGACCCGTGCCCAGCAGTGGGAAGCTTCTTGGTTATCGTGAAGGTAAAGCTAGGAATAATTAAATAAGGTAGGGAACAGCTGGATGAGACACGGATTACACCAAAGCTAATAGATTGATGATCTCTGTTCTTATTCTTCGATGTAATGATATATCAACCTATTAATATTCCACTGCTAGGTAAATCTCCACTTTCTTTTTTCTAGAGAGCTGAGAGGGTTGTTTTTTGGGTTTTTAGGCAAGCGGGTTGATGGATCAGATTCAGACAAAATCACAGCTTTTGCATATAAAATGATTTAGATATACTTACCTATTTTTTTTAATTACCTAGTTGTTAACGTGGAACTGATGGAATCTAAGCCTGAATCTGACCAGCAAACTATTACCCACAAACAGTCAGCTAAACGAGAACCTAGTTTTACACCACCTTGTGTATATAATATGCATATTATTTTAGTATGCTAAAGTAAACATTAACACATGTTTTATGATTTATTTTATGAATCGTAAACATTTTTGCGGGTGTTAAACGCATTAATAGTAGTAGTAATATGTTATAATTTAATGATACGACTTGGCACTGTACTTGGTTTGAAAATAAATTGACGGGTGAACTTTGTCTGACTTCGACAGCCGACTATTGTGTGCTAAATATACAAGTAATTTGATTATGGTGTTTATTTATATACTCCTTTGTTAAAGATGACTGTTTTTATTATTTTTTGGCTAGTAATAACTTTCGTACCTAATATTTTGCAATAAATAATTTTTTTTTTGAAAATTAACTAGGTACGTCTGTCTTTTTTCAACTGAATCAACCTGAACCTATATACACCTATGTTTCAAGTTTCATGTTAGTAATAAATCAATTAATTTACGAAGTAATTGCGTACCGTTATACATAATTGATAGCACTATAATATATGAATTATTACTGAACCAAAATTTAATACTCTAGGAACATTATAATTTCAGGAATCGTGATTATAAAGGGAATATTTAAACAGGACCGTCAAATCAACTCACTTTGAACATTTTAAATTACCTTAGTCCACAGTCTAAAAGTTAATTGCCTGAAAAGTACACGTACTTTTATATCGACACGGAACGTTTCAGACTCGTGGCGTATCAGACAAAAATATTCTTTTATAGTTTGTATGAGCCATTTATATCTAACGTAACATGGCCAAACAGACGCTGACCTACAAGAGATATCAAATTCTATAGTAAAAAGTGATGGTGGCTGAATGGATAAGGTGCCGGCGTGGAAATCACGCGGTCCGAGTTAGATCTCGACCGGCAGTACCAATGTGGATTTCACTTTTTGGAATTTATATGTACTAGTCAAGTGACTTACCATCTGCTAACCGAGCCGAGTAGTGGGCCATTAATGGGTTGCTGATGATGAACCAGAAATAAAAATATTTATGTTCCAAAGTTCACATGTTTATTTTAATATTAAAAACCTTGGCACATTTTGTGGATTTATTATTATTCCACTAATGATTCTAAATGTCATGTTATGTTATTTTTGATTTCATTGATAACGTATCTCGTAGTACTATTATGTTGCTAATAAAAATCTAGCTTTTAATATTTATGTATAATAAAAATATTTCATAATTGATATTACCAAAAAAAAAAAAATATACAAAAAGTGGAATCCACATTGCTACTGCCGGCCGGTTGGGATCGAACTCGGACCACGTGATTTGTACGCTGGTCCCTTATCCATTCAGCCACCATCGCTTCATATAGTAAGTAGTACCTATGTAACTAAAATACCTATGTAGATTTATTAATTAAATAAATAATACCTAATTAAAAACAATTATTTTCTAATCGCATGTATACCAAGCATGTAACAGGGAGACTTGATAAAGCTCTAATTTAGTCAGACGTTGGTCACAACCACGAACGATATTATTATAATATATTGTGTCATAAACATTTGCCTAAATATTATAATATGTCACTGTTATGATATTTATAAGCCTATAGAAACTCACAGCGGATTTTAGGATTTAGGTCACAGTATTTCAATTGACTACTAAATTCACGAAGCAATTTAATTTAGCCTATCCCGTCCTTTCCTATATTTCACCAATATACAATGCTATGTACTATAAAATACTCCACGCATAACGCCAACCAAAACACCAATGTTAAACAAAAACACTTTAATGTTTTCATTAGCTAAAATAACACGGAAACGTTGAAACATAGATATTATTTACTTGCATTGCAGTGGTCTAATTAAATTCTATCCAGATTTATATCTGAGGAAGTTGCAACAGCTGTCCATCGAGTGACTCATGCGCACGTGTTCAAAGTCAATGCCAATTTTGGTTTCAGTTTAGGAAATAGAACATTTTGAAATATTTTTGTTTTTTATCTCAGTATACAAAAGAGGATGCGGGCGGCACAAAATCGCTCGTTGTGGCGGAAATTAGGTGAGGCCTATGTTCAGCAGTGGACGTCATTGGGCTGATATGATGATGATGATGATGATGATACAAAAGAAGTCCCGATTTCAATCCGGGTCTAGCATTGCAAATACAATTAGATTTATCAGTACCTACCGTGTCTAAAAAATGTGCTTCGTTAATTGTATTGTATTGTATAATTTATTTCAAGTTTTACACTCATATTTTGTTAGTAAATACATTTCCTTAAAAATTATCTGTTAGTACTTACATGTAGCCTACAACTATTGTTTACATAGGTACAATCTACCCGGTCAGCGATCATTTTCAGGAGGGAGTTGGAGCTTTCCCTGACTCTGTGCACGAGGGAGGCGGTGCGCTTTCGCATTGTGGCATAAAAACAGTCTACTTTCGCCTGCATGAACATACCTGATGCGCTACAGCGCAGCTCCAGGGTAACCCCATCAACCTCCTGAATGCGTTGTTATATTGGACTCGGAGGGCCCCGTACGTCTTTTGGGTATAGTTTGCCCAAAGACTGCAGGTGTAAAATGACGAGCAGAAAGCTCTAAATAGAGTAATTTTCACCTCAGGTGAACAGCGTACAAATCTGTGAGCTATCATATTAGCCCATTAGCATTAATAACGATTGGCTTGTACACTATTACATAATATATTATAAGATCAAACATAGGCGGTGAAATGGCTGTAAAGCACATCTGCTGACCCCTTCGGGAAGAATAATAATAAGTATTTATTGATTCAAATACCTTTTACAACTGTCCTTAGAACTAGGGTACATAAAGGTGAAGGTTATACTAATAGTTTAAAACCCTAACTCCCAAACTAGGTATTCCTGTGACTTGAGAAGAAATAATAATAATAATGATTTATTTTAGGTTGTACACCCATATAAAACACACACAACAAGAACTACATTAAAATTTCGAATTCAATAACAATAATACATTAATTAAGAAAATTTGCAATAAAAATATATAATAATAGAATCAAATGTAAATTTATATAATTACTAAATGACACTATCCTATATTTATGTTTAGTGATGCTGGTAATTTTTTTTACGTTCGTTATTACGTCATAAGAAAACTTCCTTTCAGCTAAATGAGCATAGGTTATTCAAATACGGGAGATAAAACATCTATTAAGGGAACATTGATACTTGTGGCCAATTTATACTCCTATTATAAAGCTGATGAGTTTGTTTGTCTGTTTGGTTGAATGCCCTTATCTTTGGAACTAAGGGTTCGATTTGAAAAAATATTTTAGTGTTGAATAATTCAACACTAAAATATTTTTAATATTTGAGAATTACCCAAAGACTAGGGCATTCAACCAAACACACAAACAAACTCATAGCCCATATGTCTAGGAAGGTTATAGGCTATATATTTAATTATAACATCACGTTACGGCCAATAGGAGCTGAGCAGTGGCCAAATACAGAACGACGGGAGCCAAGCCCCGCGCGGCTTTCGTATAAAATATAAATAAAATAGTTTTAAACACAATCATGTTTAAAAACACTTCAGTATGCTCACGAGAACTCTTAAAACTTAACGTTTATCTCGACTGAAAGAATTGGCAGCTTTAAGCTTTAACACTGTAGAGTAATTCAAATATTATATGAACGAAGTAAATACTAAATGAAAAAAGTGTTCTCTGATTCATGTAAATTCAATGGGCAAGTACAAAGGTTTGTAGTATGTGTTATATGTTATCCTATAAGAAAGCAATTTATTATTACATTTTGTTATAAGCAACAAAAAGCTTTTAACCCGAGTACAAAAAAAAATGTCTGAAGCATTCAAGACGTTGTTTTCTAGTTGAATAGATACTAAATCGGAATATATTACGTTTGAAGCTAATCCGTTTTGAAGATGGTTGCGTTGATCAATGATATAAAAGAGAAAATAAAATTTACAATATATTCTAATGCAATAACATTGAACTCATTCTTAAAAGGTAATCACTTGCGATCTTTTTTAAAATTTGGTCCAACAATAGTCAAAATATAAGAAGTACCGTATGTGGTATTATAAGCGTAAGCAGGTTTTCAAGTGGCGGCAACTTTTCCTCCGTCTTTCCCTTTCCAAAAAATGATAAAAAAAAAATATCAATTAAAAAAACATGACAGCAGTAACAAAAGCACAACATGTATTTAAAAAATTTAACGCATTCTGGGGACTGCCGCTCCGATTCGATTGTTTGTCTTTTAGTTATTTTTGTTATGGCAGTCGTATTTTTAGAGTTTCCTATTCAAAATGGCAAAACGGAGCCATGCATACTTGAATCTTGTATACATAACACTGCTTTTTTGGGCAGTCGTGTAAGAGCACAGCCCTTGGGCGGTGGCTACCATTTACCATCAGGTGGCTCAAATGCTCGTCTGTCACGTCAGAATTCAAGAAAATAAAAGTATGTAGTTGGTGCAATGTGGATGTGATGCATTTCTGCCCATCCCTTTAGGGACAAAAGGCGTGATACCATGAATAACAAGTACAAGAATAGACACATTTGTCAGCACTCGGGTGAATGACAGATTGAATCGCCGCTTGGCCACCAGCCTGCGAAGATGCGGCCTTACATTATTTAATACTCATTAAGTATGAATAATTGTTGTTTTGACGTACACCTTCATGATTCATATTTCCGCCTACAATCTTGGAGTACTCACAGGAATTTAAGGCGTTAAATTTAGGATATTAAATCGACCAAATTTGCATGTCTCTTGGAAGTTGGCATGAGTTTCGCGTACGAATATTACATGAATTTAATTCTGAATTAATAATCATTCCGGGATTTCATCTAATGTTTGTTGGGTTATCTCGTGCTAAAATCTCTTCATTTATTAATAAGATTCCTATCTTGTTTAACGTAGGTGTACAGTACCTATAGTATATACAATAATAAGAACGTTATTACGTAATTGAATAAATTATAATAAAGTACAAGATCAAGATCAAATGTCACTCAAATAGAAATTATTGATTTTCAATATACTTTTATTGCAGAATTTCAGTTATGAATGAAAGGTTAAAAAACAACCTGACGTAAATTGCGAACATTTAGACACAGATTACGCTAAACAGCCCCTATAGACAAGTGGCAAACGATACGATTTGTCTATTCTAACAACATGTCATATTAGTACATTGATCACGTGACATGTCATAGCTTATGTCAGGATTTTTTTCAAATTAAGAAACTTAGGATAAGATTAAGTTCCTTGGTTAAAATGTATTGAAGTGACATGTTAATATTTAGATGAAAATCACTGAATTTCCCACTTGTCTAGGGGGCTGATAAGTAGGTAGAATTAAGTAATTAAAGTCCCTTTTTCCTACCACTCCTTAATTACATTTCCTTCATCCAAAAAGGATCATTTGCCTGTTAAAATGAATCAAAACAACCGCTTTTACACCACCAAATGCGAAACAAAGAGAAATGAATGAACACATAAAACAGTTATAGGTCGGTTCGTTGCAAACAGAAGTCATAAAAATGAATCAATTGCTGACATTTTATTATTATAGGTCAATTTACTGTCTTGTTGCAGGTCAATGGTATACCGATGTATTATAGCTTGACATTATGGCTTGAATGTTCATAAAACCAAACGTTGTGTCGTGGAAATTAACAATGCCCGATTAAATACACGACTTTGCAACAAGCAACTGTTTTATTGCAACGCTGCAATTTAATTGCGAGATTGCAATTAAATTGTGACATAACTCAGAAGAATCAAGAGAGGTTTTCAGCAGGAAACAACAGTTTATTTAAAATTAAAAATACATAACGTTAAAACAAAACAAAAGAAAAACGTTTTTGTCCAAAATTATAGGCAGTGGTGCATTAAGTCTAAATTTCATATAAACTGCATTGTGCGTAGAAATCGTTGAATCAAACCTGGGGGCGAACCTATAGCCGTTAAAGTCTGAAAATGTACTCGACATTTTCAGACTTTGGACTGATACTGAGAATTTGAAGATAGAATAAACCGGGACCTTATTTTCAGAAATTATATATTCCTGCAGTGCCACAGATGTAGAAAATAATATTCCTTTACTTTGAATACGTATTCATATTTTATCAACGAATATTTAAAAGTTTTTAATTTTCCTTATCGTGATTGCTTTGTATTACACTTCACGACCAATTTATTTCTTTCAATTATTATCGGTTTTATAGAACATTCTAGAGCGCGATATAATTTTTATTCAACCATTTAACTAAAATTCCGATATTGGATAAGTCATTTATCGATGTCATTGTTAATATATTTGAAAAATGACAAAAACCATATTATTATTTGACAGCAATATCGAAAACGACCAATTGAATATTTCCAAGCCTAACCTCGGAGATTCTAAGCCTACTTGCCGTCTTGAGATTCTAGTGGTCGTGTTAACAAATACAACTAAATAGACATTCTTTGCAAACACGTTTGGAAAATCAGAATTGTTAGTCTACGTAACAAATCCTCTTCCAGTCTTAGAATAGGATCCCTTAGGAGTACTATCGTGAAGTGGTCTTCTGTAAAGTTTTGTCTGCATTGTAACATAGACTAAGATATATGTATATGTCGGAGATTATTAAATTTGTAAATACAATATTGAGGTTAAGTACTGGAATTTTCAATTATTGTTAATAATTGTCTATTTATGTGATATAACTATTGAATGATGCCTAATTAATTAAAAGATGATTGTTTATGTGCATACAATTGTGATTCATAGCATTTTATGATAAAATTATGTTTTTGTAAAATTTATTGGCGGGACATGTTTGAATATCACAACTTTTATTGTAAAGATTATTAATATCATTCTAATCCTTGTTATTAGTTAATGATAATTATTATTGGATTATTTAATAAATTTACAATGTGTATCTTATTAGATTTAAGATCTATTTGGATAATAGTTATGTTTTGAGTAAACGCTTTGGCGCCCATTTCCTGGCGCCAATGGACAGAGTTGTTTGGCGGGAACTCGGTGGGTATATAAACCCCATACATTTGATTTTGCCGCCAGTCGATCCTTGTGAAAGACTCATAGAGCTCCCCGCTCCCGACAGAACTGTCGGTTTACTCTCCTACTTCAGCTGTTCTTATCTACGGTTCAAGGGCTACCCTGCCTGGCCGGTTGGTTCAGTGAAGGTTCGGATGATTGGATGGCTTTCGCCATTGTACGAACTGAACGGCTCGTCTGTTTGTGTTCGTTAGGGATTATTCGGTACAGACTCTAACCTATGGTCTGTATATTCGCCTTAGCTAGATTGCTCTGCGATCGCTTAGGTTTTGGGTGGTGTATGCCACTGTACGAACTATAACGGCTCGTCTGTTTGTGTTCGTTAGGGACTATTCGGTACAGACTCTAACCCATGGTCTGTATATTTGCCTTAGCTAGATTGCTCTGCGATCGCTTTGGCATAGGTAATGTATTTCACCACAGTACGGTATGTGACGCCCATATAGGCTGTCTGACCAGGTACTCTAACTTCTAATTGCTTTAACATAATTATTATCTGTGTATCGGAGGTGTCGGCCAAAGAGAATATAATGTCGGCCAAGATACTGACCTCCATTATTTGTAACTTAAAATAGTTTGTATACCAATAATTGACCTCTAATGTTAGTAACATAGTTTGTACTACATTTTATGCCTGACCTCTATTAATGCTGATAAATTAATTATTAATAATATTGTACGCACAGGTTCCTTTTTCTATATAGTTTGTATTAAGCCACTATTTATCAATTGTTGTTTGTCAATATAAGTTCCGATTTAGAAATCCATTTTTATTATTATTTAACGCCCACTAAAGAGAGATGTCTGATTTTATGTTCTCATCTTATTTAATTTAATTTATTCTCACCATCCTGACCATCCACACTATTCTGATTCTACATCAGAAGTGGGATCAGAGCTGATCTGATCCAGTCTGAAACATAACTATACACAGACTGCGATGATCTATAGCGAGCATTATTAAATTTTCAGAACCGGCATAATAAGGCACTATTATTCAAAGTTATGAGAATATCTTAAACTTGTGTGTCTGTGTTACTCTTGTCACAATACTGATATAACGGAGTCTAGCACACATGGTCTTTTAACGTTTGTTTGATGGATTAAAGTTATTATTGCACTTAGTCATTGCTTTAGTAGTAGATGGCTTGCTCAAGTATCTTATGCGGATGTTACTCTGATAGATTTCAAAGTGTTTTATGTTTCTGAAACTAGGTACTTCCTTAAAGTCCAAATGGAAACACCGAGAGTTGGATTTATTGCAATTATTACTGTTTTTAAATTCGATTAATTATTAATTTGCATTTACTACTGAATTGTTAACTGGGTCTATGGTACAACAAGAACTGCGTGTCTTGTCTTGAAGCAAATATCAGTCTTCATCTGACTCGCACTATTATTTTTATAAACATACGAACAAGTACTTTAATCTGTGTTTTCTGTCATAAGGTTTAAAATGATTGAAGTAACACATTCTGCATCGACAAGTTCTTCGTAAAGGCCAGCCCATAAGAAAATCTGCTATTGCTTCGGGGAGTTGTGCCACATCACTCCATGGTGTAAAGCGTCCAGGAGATACGAGTGGTGGACCTCGAGACCTTCAAGAGGACCTGCTAGTAACCAGTTGCCGAGCAGTAAACCTACTGCTAAACAAGTGGAACTTTGTGGAGTACGAACTGTCTCCGATGTTTTGTGATGATCCGGTGATGTACTTTTATTTCGTTATTATTTTGAGGCTGAATGTTCCTTAAATTATTGATGTTTAATGAACGAATTACCTAAGTAAACATTTTGTAAAATGCTAATCAAGGGAAAGCTTCGTGGTAAAGTCGTTTAATTGTATGACACCACAAGATTGATTATTCGAATTGTTCTCTAGCCCATATGGAGATAAGTTTTGTTATTTAATTAGAATTTTTTATGGTTTAATAATAATATTGCATTACCGCAAAACTTTACGAGATTGCTGAAATAATTTAATTTTTGCGGAGCAAAGTAATTCTTATAAATACCTCATCATCACTTATCAGCAACCCATTTGGTCCCGTTACTGGGCTCGGGTCTCCTCTCCTCTAACTAGAGAGAGATAAATACCTACTAAGAAATATTTAAACCTCTAAATGTAGCGGTTAATATTTAGTCTAAAATAGAAATTAATGTCAATATTGCCGCTAACAACAATCAGTATGTGTGTTTCATTCATCAGCAACCCATTAATGTCCCACTGCTGGGCTCGGGTCACCTCTCCTCTATCTAGAGAGCTGAGAGGGTGTTTACTTTAGTAAAATTATTTGCCGCTTTATATTGTCTCAAACTTGGTACTGTAATGTGAGGACTAAGACTTAGACTAGCTTTAAAAAAGCTTTGCTGTAAATTCAATTGGCAAGTGCAAAAGTTGTTGTTACATTTTCTAATAATTCTTATTTTCACTTTTAAGAAATTGACATTTACAACTTTTCCCGCTAAAATAATATTTCAGATAGAGTTGTAACTTCAGCATTAAATTGGAGCTCATATTATTATTATTATTAAATTTTTATCTAATGAAAGTATTTCTTTAGATTCACTTCGGTATCGTTTAACAATAGTTGCATTTTGTAGTTTACATTAATTAATTGAGAATTCTAAATTTAAACTTTTATTTAAAAGAGTTTCTGAGAATGTTTCTATACTTTGTGTATTAAAACAACTATTACGCAAATAGTAAAATTAAATAGAGAATGAAGTACCAAACTATTTTATTTACAACTTAAAAAAAATGTTGTTTATAATTGTTTTTTTAGTATTAGGCTATTTCCTGTTTTAATAGGTATAGCTATGACAGTTTTGGTTACTCATAATTATCATCAGTACGACAAAAAGTAACAAAAATAAATTGTTGTGAGTTTCATCAACAATAACTACTTTGAATGAATGAGAAACTTAAAAATGTATTGGTTATTGACCATTTTTGAATTATTGTTTTATGCGTTTGTAAATAATCTTTTGATTTAATGAGCATAGATAATGTGAAAATCGAAGTCAATTGCTGACTTTTAAAGTGCTATTGATTTAATTTAATGGCTTTCTCATATTGTAACTGTCGCAGTGAAGCAGCAGAATGTATATACGACTGCTGTACAAGGGGTCCCGGGTTCGATTCTCGGTTTGGGTGAAAATGGTATTGGGCTTTTCGGAGTTTAAGAAATGAATTTTTCCAGTTGGATGACAATAGGTTCACCCCTGTTTCATGTGATAGCCAAATGTGGGTGTAATGCACCTTTGCCTACCTCTTCAGGGAAAGGCGTAATGCTATGTTACATTTCTCAAGTTTTGTGTCAGGAAAGTTATTAGGTACTGCCTAATTTAATTGCGTGAATTTCAAGTTAATTTACAACTTTATGGAATTGAGTAACCTAATGCAAAGTAACTGAGATAATTGTTTAATTTTATGTGGTATATTCTAGATTTTTACTAATGTGCCATTGGTTTTCTAAGAAAAATGCCTGAATGTCTATTTTCTGTTTGCCTTCAATGATGACTGCCTACTGACTGACTGATGTATTTAAGTACTATATCAGTTGTTTAGTACCCATAACACAAGCAAATATAATTGCTTAATTTGGGACTAGATGGCACTGTGTAAATGTGGTAGAATATTGTTATTGTGATAGAATATAATTATGGTACTGTTACTGACACATCATAGCCAAGTTATTGTTCGGAATGTCTTTAATGCGATAAGGATGTCTTTGGTGACTCCTAAATGCGATAGGTTGTCTAATATGACGCCTGTGTATGTTTGTCTATTTTGGTGCCAATTAATGGTTATCTTGTATGATGCCTGTGTAAGGTTGTCTATTATGACGCCTGTGTATGGTTGTCTATTTTGACGCCAATGAATGGTTATCTAGTACGATGCCTGTGTAAGGTTGTCTATTATGACGCCTGTGTATGGTTGTCTATTTTGACGCCAATGAATGGTTATCTAGTATGATACCTGTGTAAGGTTGTCTATTATGACGCCTGTGTATGGTTGTCTATTTTGACGCCAATGAATGGTTATCTAGTATGATGCCTGTGTAAGGTTGTCTATTTTGACGCCTGTGTGTGGCTGTCTATTTTGACGCTTGTGTACGGTTGTCTATTTTGACACCAGTGTATGGCTGTCTAAATTGACGCCTGTTTGTGGTTGGCACCTGTATAATTTTGAAGTTGAACTTGACTTTTTATGTTGGGTATACATTCTTTGTACTGTTTTGTAATTTGTGCTATGTGATGTGCTTATAACAGTATAGATGTTAAAGTTAAAATGATTAATTTTTAATTAATAATTACGGCTTTAGGATTTTTCTAGATAATCTTATTTTGGAAACCTACCCCTATGTGATTATCGATTTTGACGTCTGTTTTAGGTTGTCAAAGACGCATTTTATGTAATTTTGAAGTTGATATTGACTCTTATGTCAGGTGTATATTCTGACTGTTTTGCAATTTGTGCTATGTAATGTGCCTACAACAGTGTAGTTGCACAAGTTAATAAGATAATTTTGAGAATTACTTATGGCTTCAGGAATTTTCTGTATAAACTATTATTATTACAAATCGTTTTGTGGTTGTCTATTTTGACGCCTTATTATGAAGTTGATCTTGACTTCTATGTTGGATGTCTATACGACTGTTTTAATTGTAATTAAATGCTATGTGTTATGCCTACAAGGGTATTGTTGTTTACTGAAATTATTTTTTTATTGAGAATTATTGTTGGTATCATGATTTTTCAGTACTTACGTAGCGTCCAAAAGGATCCTCATATTCTTTTGCATAGAAGTTGTCAGAAAGGCCGAACGATATTTAGTAAATATCATTATTGTTTTGTTGTAGAACCACACGAGGACGTGTGTAATGTCAGTTCTGGCCGTGTCGGAGATTATTAAATTTGTAAATACAATATTGAGGTTAAGTACTGGAATTTTCAATTATTGTTAATAATTGTCTATTTATGTGATATAACTATTGAATGATGCCTAATTAATTAAAAGATGATTGTTTATGTGCATACAATTGTGATTCATAGCATTTTATGATAAAATTATGTTTTTGTAAAATTTATTGGCGGGACATGTTTGAATATCACAACTTTTATTGTAAAGATTATTAATATCATTCTAATCCTTGTTATTAGTTAATGATAATTATTATTGGATTATTTAATGAATTTACAATGTGTATCTTATTAGATTTAAGATCTATTTGGATAATAGTTATGTTTTGAGTAAACGCTTTGGCGCCCATTTCCTGGCGCCAATGGACAGAGTTGTTTGGCGGGAACTCGGTGGGTATATAAACCCCATACATTTGATTTTGCCGCCAGTCGATCCTTGTGAAAGACTCATAGAGCTCCCCGCTCCCGACAGAACTGTCGGTTTACTCTCCTACTTCAGCTGTTCTTATCTACGGTTCAAGGGCTACCCTGCCTGGCCGGTTGGTTCAGTGAAGGTTCGGATGATTGGATGGCTTTCGCCATTGTACGAACTGAACGGCTCGTCTGTTTGTGTTCGTTAGGGATTATTCGGTACAGACTCTAACCTATGGTCTGTATATTCGCCTTAGCTAGATTGCTCTGCGATCGCTTAGGTTTTGGGTGGTGTATGCCACTGTACGAACTATAACGGCTCGTCTGTTTGTGTTCGTTAGGGACTATTCGGTACAGACTCTAACCCATGGTCTGTATATTTGCCTTAGCTAGATTGCTCTGCGATCGCTTTGGCATAGGTAATGTATTTCACCACAGTACGGTATGTGACGCCCATATAGGCTGTCTGACCAGGTACTCTAACTTCTAATTGCTTTAACATAATTATTATCTGTGTATCGGAGGTGTCGGCCAAAGAGAATATAATGTCGGCCAAGATACTGACCTCCATTATTTGTAACTTAAAATAGTTTGTATACCAATAATTGACCTCTAATGTTAGTAACATAGTTTGTACTACATTTTATGCCTGACCTCTATTAATGCTGATAAATTAATTATTAATAATATTGTACGCACAGGTTCCTTTTTCTATATAGTTTGTATTAAGCCACTATTTATCAATTGTTGTTTGTCAATATAAGTTCCGATTTAGAAATCCATTTTTATTATTATTTAACGCCCACTAAAGAGAGATGTCTGATTTTATGTTCTCATCTTATTTAATTTAATTTATTCTCACCATCCTGACCATCCACACTATTCTGATTCTACATATATATATCTCATTGTATACCGCTATCTCTTTATATATCTCATTGTTTATCAATAAATACTGCTGTGATTCTGGAACGTATTTACAATATCTCGATAGTTCTCATTCAAATAGTTTTTAAGCCTGTTTCATACAACTCGATCACATAATTTTCATGCATTTTTTATTCGCTATGTGAATTTTAGCGGTACGTATGTATAACGTTGAAATGAAATGAAATCAAATTAAATGATTGGCAGAAATATGGTAGATAGGTACATAGGCTGTTTAAATACGTTTTGAGTATCACATATTTCGTCAGTTTTGACATGCAAATTATTATAAAAAACAATATTAAATGTATTGGACCTTGCAGCTACTTAAAAATTAATTAAACAATTTTAATGTCTGATATATAGGTAATTATTAGTCGAAATTGCGTCAATAGAAGAACGTTACATTACACTCTAAACCCTACTGCAACTATTACAGACCAGTAAATCCAGATATGCACCGGAGTAGTCTACTTCAAGAGCTTTATTTAGTAATAATAATATTCTACCACATTTACACAGCGCCATCTAGTCCCAAAGTAAGCAATTATATTTGCTTGTGTTATGGGTACTAAACAACTGATATACTACTTAAATACATTTTTTTTTGTAAATACATACATATTAAAGATAAATTACACCCAGACACAGAACAAACCTTTATGCTCATCACACAAAGATTTGTCCTGGGTGGGGATCGAACCTACGACCTCCGGTTTAGCAGTCAGGGTCACTAACCACTAGACCAACAGGCCAGTCATATTTTAGGACTTAGAGATGTCTTTTATGCAAAAAACTTGCGATTCCCAATAGAGTTTTGGTGCTGTATGTGATAAGGAATAGAATTTAAAAGTAATTCTGGTTTAGTAACAAAATGCATATTATCATAAAAATTCCCTCTATTCTAATATAAATGTTTGATAAAATACCTTCTAAAATACCTTGGTATGTATTTTCCACTGAGTCATAACAGATATTGCTATGTATCTATCTTGTCCTACTTTGTGACAATCAAAATGATTTCGTCTCAGAAAATTCTTGGCAGTCTTCCACTATATGAGACGAAACAGTTTTTAAAATGTGTTACATTCGAATCGTATTGTTTCGCGACATTTTAATGGAATGTTTTAATAAATGCGTTTTTTGCATCTACTGAAAAGCTGTGTTAAAAAATATATTCCTAATCAAGGTCGCTGTATTTGTAACAGTTACCAACCACTGTTGTGAAACTAGATAACATACCATAGGCAATTGAATTGGAATTTGCAGTGATCAAGTTCTTATTTAATCCACTTATAGTAAAGTAAAAATGATTGTAATTGAAGATTTAAGTCTTTTCTGACATTATTTGATAATAAAAAGTAGACTTTGTCATTTGTATTAATAATTAAAAAAGCAATTTATTATGATATTTCGTACAAATACGAACAGCTTTTTCTATCTGGCATTTTTCAACCTTCTGCACTTTATTTTAAGAATCAAAATTGTTCAATAACGTTCTCATCTAATAACTTTATTTTACAGTCTATGCAAAAAAGGTTTAAGGTGTCCTTTGTCTGTCTGGTACTTTCAATCTTTTACTAATTTGTTATAAGATTCAAAATAACCCAGCAGCTTTCCCACCTTTTAGCTACCTATATTATACAATTTAGGTGACAATGTTTATTAGTAACTTGTCTTAGTGCATAGAATTTATTCAAGACATTTGTTCTAGTTCAGCAATAAAGCAAATTGACATAACGTATAATATAAACATCCATTCTATATCCGCTCCATACAAAGTGTATGAGAAGCGAGGAAGAGATGCATCACTTCGAAGAGCAATGACAGCTGTTTGGGGGAACAAAGCAATGTAAAGTGAACCAAACGTTTTGTGACGTCATATGAACATTCCATGCAACGTGAGTCATACGGAATGTTGTTGTATTAAGATTTAACTGTGTAGTATCATTGAGATAGATTTATTGCGGGGAATTTATCAAGTGTATGTCGAATGATATGCGAGACGGTGGCTAAGGCCGATGACTTTTTATTGAATTTATACTATTTAAAACCTAAGCTTGCTCATTATTGAACATGTTTTAAAATGTAAAGCAGCTTAATTTGATAAGAATTAGATTTTTATATTGAAGCTTTCCAAACTATTTTTTGCTCCAATGTGGTGGGTGGTAATATGAAAAATTGTATTGCAGTAAAAATTTAAATTAAACAATGAAAGAGAAGAAAATTCTTTAGGGTTGCGAGTGAGTTTTTTTGTTCATTTTTAACATACTAGGTAAAAACCTAAGCATACATACATACTCGTATAGAGACTATAATAATGGAGTGTTCAATGTGTGTTAAAAAATAAAACTTTCATTAACTAATATTTTATTTACCTAATTTAATTTAATACTTTAAAAAACGAGCTATAAATATGTATAACGTTGTACTTCAAGTCCTTCGAGCGGGATGTCTAATCCGATATTCGAAGTTCCAAATAAAATTAAAATTAACTCTATTATATCGAGTGAATACCAACCAAAGTAAGTATTTTATAACCTACCTTATTTTAACAATCAACATTTATTTTAAATGTTTCTAAAGACTGATTTACATTATCATGAATGGAGACATTCCTATTATTTTTGGCTCGAGTTTAAAGAATGCGGTACGTCATTGTAAGTCTAGACGATTGGACATAAACCTTCCTATAAGTAAACAAGGAATGACGCAAAGAAACAGCTGAAATATCCAATCAATGGATCTTAGATGATTCACATGAATTTACATTATGTTTAAACATTTGAAGATGTTATTTACAATGTTTAATGTGGAATTCGGTTTATAGCAGTTATTCGAGTGATGAATTAGGTTTGTACTTTTAAAATGTTCAATTATTCTACTGTGGATGTAAGCCAACATAATGTAGATGTGTATAAATGTATGTGTGAGTGCATGAAATAGCGGATTTAAGACTAGATGGAGAGCCACGTTAATTCCATAATAAAAGTTGTTTATAAAGAAAAGTTGTTCAATTTGAAAAAGAAAAAACCGGTTAAGAGCAAAAGTGCGTATCTTCATAGCACTTACGTTTTTTTGTTGAGAAGCGCAGTTTTTAGGCAATAACTCAAAAATGGTAGGTATAATCGATAGTATTTTAAATTGTTTGGCATCATCGTGGTTTGTAAAATGGCTTTTGATGACATAGGCTTTTTATCGTCATACCACGCGAGCGAAGACGCTGGCGACAGCTAAAGCTAGTATGGTATATAATACATAAAACACATTCAAATAGGTATTATATCCACTTTGATCATCTGGATATGGAAAAAAGATGTCAGCAAAAGGTGTTACCTTTTGGGGGGTTGATTGTTGGCTATATGAAAATTCAAATACATATATGTGAAAATTCATCATCGTCATCAGTAACTCATTAAGTCCCACTGCTGGGCTCGGGGTCTCCTCTCCTCTATCTAGAACTGAGAGGGTTTTTAGGCCATGATTCACTCACGCTGGCCTAGTGTGGGTTGGTGGATCAGACATACTCATAGAATTTCTCCTAGGGTATGTGGGTTTCCTCACGAAATTTTCTTTCACCGTCAGCAGATGGAAAGTCACATGACTAGTACATATAAATTCCACAAAGTGGAATCCACATTGGTACTGCCATGCCGGTCGGGATCGAACTCGGACCGCGTGATTGGCACGCCGGTCCCTTATCTATTGAGCCACCATCGCATTGAAATGAAATTAAATTAATGTACAAATTTAGTCTATAATAATTAATTATTTGTTACGCTACCACAGCTTAATTAATCAGAATAAAATATATCTATAAAAGCCTAAGAAACTAGTATACATATATATGTACATACTCATATATGTATATCCAAATAAAATAAAATGCCTATAATTAACATAATAATTCGTTCATTTTAATAACAAAACGTGCCCAAGCGAGGCTCAAATTATATTGTAATTATGATAATGAATATAATATAATCATAACACTAATTAGATAATCTGGCTCTTTCAAGACAAAACATTTCCACAATGTCGGTATTATTTCTAACAATTCTGGAGCTAAATGCCTGAAAATATTATTTAAATTAATATTACCTATTATTTTATAGTCTGGAAACTTTAAACCGTATACGGTTGATTAATATTTTTCTAACCAAAGGCAATCTTTAATAAAAAGTTTTATTTTTATTGTGTTAACTCAAAATTCTACGTAGGTAGGTCTTCCTTCTAATTTTATTTTTTGTAAGCATTTAACCTTGCACAGCAATATAATATTTAATTTATGTCTCAAATAATGAAAATTTAATGATAAAACTACTTTATCTGAATAGAGAGTCTACGCTTACTAAGTGCACAATATAAGTACCTATCAATTCAATTATATGTAAATGTTCTTAAGAAATTAGACGTCAATGATCTCTGTATTCAATTTGAAAAATTCTTTGACTTACCATGTTCTACTTATGTTAAGTAGACTAATTCTTATCTCAATAATAACGTGCGTCTGTTACCCTAAAAGTAGGCAGTGAAAGATGCTAATTTATGTTAGAACTTTTATCCTTTTATTCCACTTATTATACAATGAACTTTTGAAACTACTTCGTCGCTTTCCAAAAACAATGTCTAACAGTAAATTAGATGACTAATCTGTGTTTTTCAGTTTTTTTTTTTTTTTTAGACAACGCCCGCACTAGGGTTCAAGCCCTGTGTCGCGGGGAGCTTTACAAACATGAAACTAACGGACACAAAGTACACCCAGACGAGAAACAAATATCTATGAATCACACAAATATTTGTCTCGTGTGGGAATCGAACCCACGTCACCCAGCACGGCGATGTAGTGGCTAGGCGACCACCTTAACCACTGCGCCACGGTGACAGTGTAGTGTTGAGCACAACCAAAGCATCAAATGAAGCTGCAAAAATCTTTAATGTTGAAATATGTTATAGTAACAGAGCGTGAACATCGGTAATTGAACTGATGACCATAACAAAGTCATTGGGTCTTAGCTTCGATCTTTTGTTTTCTTTTTATGTACTCTTGTTATTGTCTGTTTTAGGAGACTGGCCTGTTGGCCTAGTGGTTAGTGACCCTGACTGCTAAGTCGGAGGTCGTTGGTCGTTTCCCACCCAGGACAAATCTTTGTGTGATGAGCATGATTGTGTGCATGTTATGTATTTATTAAAAAAAATATCAGTTGTATAGTACTTATAACACAAGAAAATATAATTGCTTAATTTGACTGCGTATTATTATGTAATAGTTGGTATATGGTAATAAACAAAATTAAACTAAATTTAAAAATAATATTTACCAACAAAAACTAACTAAATGTATCATTAAAATAAAAAAGGGGGAGGAAATTACAAATTAAAATACGGCATCATAAAATTCCTCCGCAATTTTTCCTATTATTATTATATTAATGTGAAACGTTTAAAGGGGAAGAACTCGAAGAACGTTTATTGACCATATCGGGGACGTTTAAATAAAGAAAAAATAAAGAAAAAAAGCCCTATGCCGACGAACTTGTATGAAACGAATGATGAAATTTGAAGAAGCGAAAGTATTTCTAATTTGTAGCAGACAAGGAGATAGTCTACTTACCTATCTATTGGGAAAAAAGATGTGATTTGTATGTATGTAAGAAAGAGGTTAATTACGGAGAAAACACTTCTACTTTCATTACTCATTCTATTACTGCTGTGACACAACCAAGACGTTTTTTTTTTTGTGTCAAAACTTTATATTTTTGATACAAACCTCACAAGTACGTATAAAAATTATCGCTATATTATGTACAAACTGTTCTCCATACTAGGCGAGAGCCTGACTTGTGGCCTTTATTCCCTATATGGCGAGAGGATAAAGCTAATAGAGGTCAAAGTATAAGCACGTAAAGTTTTAATAACTACAATAATTTTATTATAAATGAAAATTGAGTTCTTACATTTTAAAAGCCAAATTTAGTTGAAAATTTAAAAGTAAGATCTGCACAAGAATAATGCTATTTATTAAGACATCCTACGCAGGAAAAACCGCGTGCAGAATCTTGTATCATCATCATATCAGCCCAACGACGTCCACTGCTGAACATAGGCATTATTCTTAATATAAAAAAGAAATTATTAATTTTTTTTTGCTTTTAGTATTTTTGTTTGTAATGAATAAACTTAAAATCTACGGAATTGATTTTAGCGTTAAAACTAACAAAGGCTAGATTAAGCAATATTCCAAGCAGAGCCACGGGCCACAGTTAGCATTAATATGATTAATAGCATATGTATTGAAACGTTTATTTAACCCTGTAGTTATATAAAACGATTGCATTACTGCGCAAGTTCATGATCACAGAACATCTGAACACTTGTACGGTATCTCGGTCAAGTGCACGCACCCACTTCAGTTCCGTGTAGTCATGTGCTGTCCTATACATTGTAAATAATATCACCTCCTCAGAGGAAAAGTGATTTAAGATATACATTTTTGCTTCACAAATTTAAACCTTAATGCTATTAAAACAAGATCGAATTTGCTGAATGGACCCTTTTCATTTAATGCCATTTTCCAACACAGGTGCGATATCGTATCTAAACACGATTTATGAACAAGTTTTGTGATATAAATATTGATATGTGGATTGATTGAAACTGCTCGATAGCGCAGTGGGAGATTGTGATGCAGGTCCCGGGTTTGATCATGGGTCGGATTATTTTTCGTCTTGAAATTCTTAGCATGACCTCGAGGTCTGCAAATGTGTTCCGTTAAATATGACATACTATATACGATGCCGAGACGTAGACACTCACTGCAGGACTAGCCCACAAACTAAAGGTCGCGCAGCTAACTATGGAACAAGCTATGCTCGGCGTCTCTTTGAGGTATAAATTTTGCAACGAAATAATACGACAAAGAACCAAAGTTACCGACATAGCTCGTTGAATGAGCAAGCTGAAGTGGCATTAGGCTGGTCACATCGAAGGACCGAGAATGTGGTTCAATGATATGAAGTAAGCATGTCCTGGGGTGGAGACAACGACTCTGTAAACTTAAAGTATGATGCCTTCCAGCTAGGTGGCCCCATGACTTAAAAAAGGTCCCCAGGTCTGACTGTATTGTGTTATGGCGCGTGTTAAGAGAGTTCTATGTCCAACAGTGGACTGTAATAGGCTGAGATGATGATGATGAAAAAACAATAGCAAGTGAAATGTGACTGTGATGCACGTCTTATTATCCGTTTGGGGAAAAAAATCACGATGTACTTTTCTATGTTATCAAGGACTTTTAACCGTAATTTATGACTAGACTAATCTATACTGACGGTAACTTCTGTCTATGTCATAGCCGTAGGGGCAGTAAAATAACGCCTGCATAAAAATTCTTTCTCCAGATTCTGACCGAAATTTTATGAAAATTCGTTTAGTGGTATTATTGTCGGAAAAGTAGACATTTTTTTATTTTTATTTTCTATCTTAAAGATTATGAAACAAAAGTGTTTATTTTAAAACGTAACTTCAAGAACTGCTATAAAAACTAAGCTATCCTATGATCATTGTCTTTCCATATCCTAGAACTCAAATGTAAGACAACAAATGTCCAAAAGATTCTAAACCATTCAAAGACCCATTCAACTGTACAATCGAATTCCTAAAAATCCGTACAGCAATTTGGGTGTAATTCAGTAAAGAACAAGAAAAATAGACATGATTTTAACATTTCAGTACTGCTGAATTTTAAATGATTACACTGTTTTTAAAATAATTTATTACTTTTGGGTGTTTATATACTCACAGATGCTATCAGACAATAATTTGGTATTTTCATATAATAACCAGCGTCGCGTCGTCGTATACCTAGTGAATAAAGATAGGTAATTTGTTTGTCTCCAGTTTTCAAGGTCTCTTTGCGAAATTTATTTGAATAGCTTTTGCCGCTGCATTTTGAACCAGTGTTAAACAGTGCTATAGTTTTATAATATTTTTATCAAATGTGTATGAATACATCTCGATAATATGCATTTTTTTCACAACTTTTAGCATATACATTTTCATTATCTTATAATCATTATTATTAATATTACGTACATAATTTAAAGAGGTTTTAGCAAAAATTTGTAGGTTTTCCAATTTAAACATTATAAAAATATTTAGAATCAAGATTATTGGCTGTTCTAAAATAAAAATATTTGAAGTTTTAGAACGTGTCTGAAATTATGTAGGTAATTAATTTTTAATTTAAGCTACGATAATTCCGTAGTTCACAAATACAAAAATATCCTTCCAAGAAGCTAAAATAATGCGACATTTTATTTTTAATTTCAGTAGATCAATCTTACAAACTCTATTAATTAAATTGTAGTATAGATCTAATTAATCGAAATTATTTTTTTTCTTTAAACTTTCGCGACTTGTACAGTGATCAGTCAGCCCGTGACCACGGTTGGTGTAATTCGATCGAAACGTCGGGCAAACAAATAAGGTATTTTCATATTCCTTAAATATAATACGTGACCTTTATATAATAAATTAAGGAATTATTATTACAAAATTCAAAAATCATACCTCAGCAAACAACATGTACATACTTTCCTAACACTTGTTTATTGTAATTATAAAATATTTTTTAATTTATGTTATGGATTTTTAATGATTCATTAAACCACAATGAGGTCAGATATTTACAAAAAATAATACTATTCAACAGAGCTGAATGAATATATTTTATCCTGTTCTTGGGTATTTACAGTTTGTACTAAATAAAACAATCCTGATTAATGTGTGCAAAATTTATCTCAAAATACTTATTAAATCGATTCAATATACATTTATGGAATAGTGATTAATATACTCGTACATAGTTTTATTCTCAACTGTTCGAATCGTTCCAAATATATTACAAATACATAAAATGTATTCATCAGCAACCCATTAAGTCCCACTGCTGGGCTCGGGTCTCCTCTCCTCTATCTAGAGAGCTGAGAGAGTTTAGGCCATAATCCACTCATGCTGGCCTAGTGCGGGTTGGTGGATCAGACATACTCATAGAATTTCTCATCTTCTAGACTATGTGGGTTTCCTAACGATGTTTTCTTTCACCGTTGTAATTGTGTAAATGTATTATTATTAGCTAGATTGACTGGCCTGTTGGTCTAGTGGTTAGTGACCCTCACTGCTAAGCCGGAGGTCGTGGGTTCGATCCCCATCCAGGACAAATCTTTGTGTGATGAGCATAAAGGTTTGTTCTGTGTCTGGGTGTAATTTATCTATAATATGTATGTATTTACAAAAAAAAAAGTATTTAAGTAGTATATCAGTTGTTTAGTACCCATAACACAAGCAAATATAATTGCTTACTGTGGGACTAGATGGCGCTGTGTGAATGTGGTAGAATATTATTATTATTATTATTAGCAAATGATATTATATTTTTATGATCTGTTTATGATGAAGAAATTTGTTTCCTTGAAAGGCAAATGTATTTCATTAAATAATATATATTAGTTTAATCAATAACATATTCAGTTTGTGAAACTGTTTATTTATACTTTGTTACACAACTGTATCAAGGTATGTGTACGATTACAAGTCTTGCTACTAATTTATAAAGAAGAAAGTGTATCGATAAAAATGTTTAGCTAAAATTAAATATTGAGTTAAAATTTCCACTGTTTAATTCTCAAGTCTTACTGAAGAATAAATATACGCAAACAAAATGCGAAACAGACTTAAATATTCTCTTTATTTTGGTTCAGTGTTTAACTGTGCCCTTGAATCGTATTGCCTTCAACAAACACTAATGAAGTGTTGAATGGAACTGTTCTATGGAGAAAATTGTATAAGTAACATTTGGCACGACTAGCAAAGTGTTTGGTGCCAAAAGTTCCGGATTCACAAGTGTCATGGGCGATTTTTCTGTGCTATTGTTGTTTCACTTGTTTCAAAGATATCTCTTTGATTCGTTATTAGGTATATGGAGCAGTCAATGACATCGAAATGAAATTTCGTTTAAGATTTTATTGGATCAAGTGACATGTAATTTAAATGTAAATAGTTTTTTTATGAAATTTATAATAAAAGTTTAGGCAATTTTGAGCAGGAATGATGTCGTGTTAAATAGGTAAGTGCTAATAAAAATGTACTAAAATATAATAGGTATTTTTTATAGGACAAAGTATGTGACTGTAGGCTGGTAAATGCTGATGCCGAGTAAATTTATAAGACAATGTATGTGACTATAGGTTATTAAATGCTAATGCCGAGTATATATAATATGAAAAAAAAAATGCCTTACCCTTGATCGCCTCTGAATAGGATCATCTCCAGGTATCGTAAGAAAGTTGCCGCTCATTTTCACAATATTAAAATATCACTTCTAAAACACAAACTCTTTTGTTTTTGTTACTGTTAAAAATAGCGCGGATACTTGAGCCAACGTGCGCACGCGACGATAGTCAGTATTCAAATGAAGTAGCGAGATTTTATGAATGGGTGACGTTTTTAAATAGCCCCCCTCTCCTTCCCTTGTGGTGTGACGTCACAGCTCGTAGCCGGGCAGTGTAGGAGTGTCTGCGTTCCAATCGAATTGTTACCTAAATAGACCGTATGATCAGCTGTGCGGTCGACATGGAAAGCTCCTCCTGAGGTTATGGGCTGACTCATTGACGTCATTAATCATGTTTGTGGAAAATCTACGGAGTTATGCGCAAACTATCACTTTATAACTTCAGTAAAGTAATAAACAAAGATACTGGGCTTCTGGTGGAGAGAAGTTACTTTATATAAACACTATTGAAAGATCGACTTGATGATGACATCCTATTTTAATAATTTATAATAGCCAGAAGATAAAAATTATATGTCCTATTGTCAAATTATCCAGAACATATTTTCATTTGATGATTTTATTTATAAGAATATTTCGGTTGTTAAAATAATTTAAAGCAATGTCTTAAATATTAATATTTAGAGATGTGATCATTGAAAGATTACCATACTAATACTTATAGTGTTTATTAATAGATTCTGATGGTTTATTCTCCAAAATGCTCTAGTGACCTCTACATTATTATTAAGTACGTGAGGTATGAGAGTTAGTGAATAGTATTAAACAAAGTGATTAACATTTATGTTTGACAGAAAAGTCCAAGTTGGAATATTCCAAAGTAGTAAGATATACATCTAAATGTTATAGTAAATTGATTAGATTAAAACGCGAAGCAATATTGTCAAATGGCAGATAGCAGTTGCGTTAATGAGAAGAGAATAGAGATGCTTATTTGATGGTACGAGTACTTGACTGTTTATATCGTTTTTCTTATCGCATTGACCTTGCTTTAGTAAGCTGGTATTTTCTCTGTGGGAATACAGTTTGAACAAGAAAATGAGTTAGATTAAGCGACCGTGATATATTATATTCGATTAAAAGTTAAAATAAATAAGTCTGCAATTGAAATTCAAAGTCATAATGTCGAAAGTTTATTGGCAAACGAATCTGTTTAGACAAACGGAAATATATACGAATAAATGTTGATAATTATTCTATATTTTTGTTTTTAAAAGAACGGCTGTACTATTTGCACTAATGGAATGTTCATTTAGGTATTAAAACTTTGTGCACAAATTAATGTACAAAGAATTGTTTACCAGCCAGGCTTAAATGTATTATTATAATAATTATATTTTCATAAAAAAAGCTTTTTATAAAGCAATACTTTATTTTTCCGTTGCGTGTATTGGCATTATAATGTATATGTTTATTATTTGAATAGATAGCTCATAAGACTGATATACGTACATCTTCATCACCATACTCTCAACAGTAATTGCAATTTATTAGACTCATCAAGACGCGTTCAAAATATTGATGATTGACTCATGATGAACCATATTGTAGTCTATGAGAATATAAAGAAAGAGTTAAAAATTCATTAAAATTGTAGCTTTCAAAAATTTCAGGTCTTATGGCCAAGTGCCATAGACGATAGTAGCTAGGAGGCGTATTTTGAATTTCGACATTTGACTTAGTCGGTTTTGATGTCGCGTCAAATGTAAGGAAATTTGGAACTGTCACTTTCAAACATTTGACAGCGACATCGAAACCGACTAAGTCGAATGTCGTCGAAAGGCCCTACGCCACATGTCTATATTGGTTTTAGAAGAACACATTAATTGCTCTCGTCTTTATCTTGGCATTTAAATATTTTATTATTAATATCTGAGTAGGTATATCTTTAGTACTTTTGTAGGCGTTTTTGTAGGCGTCTCTTAGAAGAATAAATCCTCAACGAAAAATTTTAAAATAAAATTCTCTAGCTCGTGGAATAAGTAAGCTGAAGTGTCATCATGTCTGTAGAAGGATCGATGAATGATGGAGCAAGCGTGTCCTTGAGTGGAGACCGAGACACGGCAAGCGTAGAGTAAGATGCCTTCCAGCTAGGTAGACTGAAGACCTAAAAGAAGGCTTGAACCGACTGTCAAATTTACTACCTTATTTTTCTGATATTTCAGTAATAAAACTGTTCGATAGCTTATAAATAAACAAACAACTTCTAAGTAACTAAAGGTACAAATTACGCATTTAACCAAAAATTATTGGAATTCCTTTGACTCCCACGTTTTCCTTTAATTTCTGTCTGAAGGTTTGTAAACAATTAATCACCACACAAATATTTGCGCTTAAACTGAACTGAGTCAGGATGGGATGACGTCATACAGGATGATTATATTGAGCTTTGCGTAAATACGAAATATTTCATGCTGGATGGAAGATAAACGCTGTCTGAAACAAAATTGAGGCTAGTAATGGTAATTACTGAAACAAAACGCGAGGTCATTGACCATAGAGGGGCATGCTTATGACATGATAAGATAGATATTGTAATTATACAAATTTCTTCAGATTTTCCAATGTTAATGAGAACTGTTATTTTATATTCATGATATCAAATTAGTTGCGCAAGAGCGCCAGAAAGTATCTGTATACAATCGCAAGTCTTAAGAGATGCAATCGTAACTTCAAGCGACAGAAAAGTCACAAACAATTTTTCGTTGAGAATTTTATTCTTCTAAGAGACGCCTACAAAAACGCCTACATAAGTACTAAAGATATACCTACTGAGATATTAGTAATAAAAGTAATAAAATATTTGAAATGCCGAAGTATTAAAGATGTATGCTTTCAATATAAACAGACGCCCACCGACCAACCGAACGAAATCATTTTAATGAGTCTATGATCCAAAATTAAACCGATATTTTGACAGAAATCTATTCCGGTATCTTTAGATAGGTATATTTAGTTTTATAATAACAGGAAGGTCGACCAGCTTATACAAACAAATAAATCAATATTATGTTCGTTTATTGCGCAGTGTTTTTGAAAATGGATATTAAAAATATAAATATTTTTAGAATGTGTCTAAATAATAGCCGTGGTATACTTATATTAATCATATTATTATTTTAAATTTTGGGTTAGATGCCATTAGAGGGTTCTTTGCTACGTCGTGTCCCGTGCTATTCTCTTAAGAAATACAGCTTTGCATACAGCGCTGCCGCAGGGACGAAAGGTAAGTTGGTATTCATTAATTTGTAATTAGCTACACTAGCGCTCTAGGCTGTGACGGCCGTGAGCCCGAACTATTCAACAGCGGGTTAATTGATACAAATTCGTATTCCCCAAAAGCTACAATAGCCAAAAGCTACAATAATTGCGCTGAAAATCGAGACGATTATTTTTCCATAGCAGTTTTATTTTATTGATTCATATTATTAAAATTTCATAAGTTTGTTTACAATTAAGTAAGTTTATTCTTTAGAATCGAAGGAAATGGCAGCTAATGCAGTCTTAGTTCTGAACTGAGACTGCATGATTTCCATACCGGTCCTTATTCATTCGGCCACTATCATTTTATTTTATTTTTTTATTTATTTAAAAGGATTACCATCCAGAGATACATTGGGCACGAGTCTCCTCCAAACATTGTGGAAGGAATTTAATTTAGCTTTCTATACCACGCTGGCCAGACAGGTTCGTATAGGGTTTGTTTCGAATTTGTCTTTTCTCGCAATGTTTTTGTCTGCATCAGTTTACTTCCTTAGTCGCTTTGTATGACACCCACGGGTTGAAATGGGGTAGTGACATTGCGTATCCTAAATCCTTAAACTGCCTCGGTGGCGCATTGGGAAGTGTATACGACTGCTGTGCAAGAGGTCCCGGGTTTGATTCCCGGGTCGGGTGAAAATGGTTTTGGGTTTTTCTATCATGAAATTCCAGTATTAAGATTTTAAGTTTGGTAAACAGATGTTCCCGGTTGATGGCGATAGGCGCGCCCCCTATTTCATGGGACAAAACATAGCTGGCGAAATGTGGGTGTGAAACACCTCTGCCTACCCCTTCGGGGAAAAAGGCGTGATGCTATGTTATGTTATGTATCCTTAATCCGTCACTACACGGAGTTCCTAAAGGGTATAATGAAACAAAACAAAATATATTTGAAATACGGATATTTATTTATTTTTTCATAAAAATTCTAAATTCAATAATGTGTTTAAACATGTAACATTTACATATATGCATTTATACAAAGATGTAAGTATGCAATGTTAGTGATATTTTAATACTAAAATTGGAGCGTAACAATGATGCCAATTTATGTGACGATCAATTTTACACTTACAAAATAATATTTACCAAGTATTGTCAAATGGTAAAAGTTTATGTGTCAATACAATTTGTTAGTAATACATATTGGATGAGATAATCACGAATACTGTGCGCTTTTCTTTATACTAGCTCGAATCGCAATATCTTCATAAACAGTGTAACTGGTTACCGAACTAATGTTGAATACACGAACAACAAACGAATACAATTAAAGTAATACTGATATTTTGGTTTATGTAGATATCACACGAACCCATCAAACTTGAGGCTTCCCTTCGCATACTGTGGAAGTTCGAATTGTAATTATTTACAAATGTATGATCCAATAATGATTTTGTTATAATGGAACTTTTATTTTTATATAACAAAACAAAAACGTATAATGCTTTGAACGCCAAACATTCAGACACAATGGAAAATTTGTTGTTTGTGAGACATCGTTCCCCATGGCGTTCAAAGACTTAATGTCTTGGAATGCGATGGGGTCACCAATGAATGGACGTCACTATTATCCAAAATAATCAGTTAAAAAGTTCTATTCAACGCAATAATGCACAACTGTTTTTTTTTTTTAATTTATTTTTGATTACATTTATTCTGGACAAAGAATGTACTAAATCTTATTCAATAGTTTATTTCAAGTTAGATAATGCACATTAATCCGTTGAATAAAATTTATGAAGATAAAAAATAAAATTACGTTTTAATTATTTTCAAATTTTCTATTAGGTACGCTATAGTTACACAGATTCAGTCAACTCGGAAATTTAAATTAGAAATAATAAAAGTATTCTCTATATATTATAATAAGACGAGTAAATATATAATTAATTAATATATATTATTGAGATTTGGACTAGACAAACCACATTCTCTATCTACAGATATGTAATCCATGATAAATGCTAATATTTAGAAAATCTATGTCCCGTGTCGGTTCGTGATGTGCCTAACTACACACCGTGTGCATTTTCAACCCCATCAATGCTGTATATCGAAGGCTAAATACCTTTAGATAAGGACCAAATTATCTTTCAAAAACTACAATATTGCCAAAATATTATTAGTTGAAAAAGGTAATTATTATTAGGAAAATCGTACAGTAAGGAAAATTAAAAAAGTACCTAAGATATGTTTGTATGTGTGTACTAAAAGTAAAAATATATTTACGAAGTCTTAATGTTATTGAAAATGTACACACACTAAAATGTATTTATGTGACGATTTTCAAACCGTGATTTGAGTTTTGGACTGTGATATTAATATTTTTTTTATAGTTTATATTTTATTAATTATGTTAATAAATCAACGATTCGTTATTGTTATTTGCCATAATATAGCCTTAACAAATTATTTTTGAGCACTGGGGCCTTAACATGGAATGTATATTTTTTTACGCAAAAATAACAAATATTGGTATAAACAATACAAAATTGATTACAATAACAGTTCTATTATAAACAGTCTCATAACAAAATGGAATGACATGTTACAATGAAACATTTGACAACATATTTTTTAGGAAATTATTTTATTAACAATTAACATTTGAATTGTTAACTTTTTGAATGCCACAGCATTAATAAACTCTGAACGCCAAGACATGCATTAAAATAAAATTAGTATTTTGCAGAATGTAACAATGATATAAATTTCTTATTTCATTTTTGTCACGATCATGACTTTGGCGTTCAGAGCATGAATCACATTTATCTTTTTTATAACAGTGACGTTCAAAAAATTAAAAATATAAACACGACAGTTACGATGTTACGTAATTTTTATAACAATATCACAATTTTCAATAATATACAAAAAGACATTGGAGAGTTTAGAATACACTTTGAACAGGCCAAGCTTATTAAAGTAAGAGCAAATATTGTGATATACAATTTATAATAACATATATTAATTGTTATATACATGTCTGTAATACACAGTATGGACCACATAGATATAATAGATCACTCAAAACGGGACACGTAAAATAATTTATTTTATTTTATAAAAAGATGACAAAACCGCACATACTGATCCGATACAAACGCGATACTTTTTGAAGCGATATAAGATTTAAGATTAAAAGTTTATTTAAAAATGTTAGTACTTCAATTCTATCTATACTCGTAGTAAACATAAAAATAAATCTAAACAGTCAATTTGCTCTCTGTATTAGTTTATACGTGTTTATTTTGGACACCGCGGAAGCCATTACGTTATAAAATGGAGATATACATTTGAAGATAACTCGCTCTAATGCTAGTAAAGCATTTAGACTTCAAAAAGCATCGCGTAAAGGATCATAAGAATGAACGACGGCTATGACTATATTAATTCCATTTTATAGAACACTCATCACCTAAACGAACATGCTTGTATTTCGCACAATTCTATACACCACGCACTTACCGAAAAAAATAGAAACGCATTACCTCATAGCACTCAAACATCCTTTTAACACTTTTATACTTTCGACTCGACAGAAGCAATGGTTACCAACAAACGAAGGAAATAATTTACATAAGGCCATATATTTTACTGTACACGTATAACGATTAGATGATTAATTAGATAAATAATTATGTTGCAATTTAATATTAATGTTTAGGGATTAATTCATCCGTATTTATGACAGTTTGGTCCATATAAATATTACATTAATCGTGGGTCAACGATGCGTCCGCGAATTTAGATATCCAGCAAAATGTGTTTTGGAAGGAAAGTTTTAAAGGAAATTACTTTGCAATTGATACAACATTTGTCAAAATTAGACGAAGGTCAAAAAAGTTAAGGAGCATTGAATACGAATTAAGTGTTGCCAAAAATTGAAAATTTTCAGTGTCTTGAAATTCAGACGAGAAAATGAGATTTTTGCTGGATCTCTATTACGCGAACGTCGCGGCGCCCGCGGCCGCCTACGGTCAGTCTTTTCTGCTAATGTTTACGAATTTGTGCAAAATATTCTACTATCCGCGTAACTTAACAAAGTTAATTTTATTTACAAAACGTTTTACATCTCGACGTGGATGTATTAAACAAATGGAACTCACACTGACCGGGAGCCGGAGCGCCGACTGTCACTTCCTGACTCCGTGGCGTCATTTCTCTCTATCGCACATGTTGGTGTGTCTCGCTCGCACACACTGAATGAACGGTATCCAAATACTATAGGACATCACAACCGGATCGTCAGTCCAGTCGCAGTCTTGGAGTTGATAGGTTGTGTTGAATGCTGTGGCACGTGGGGTTTTAGTTTACATGCTTCATGAAGGTCCTTGGCCTCCAGTGGGTGCTTCCGCCCTCATCTCTGACTTGAGTTTGACGAACTCGCGAGCCACCTCATCGCTGTGCCTCTGCGATAGTATTCTTAATATCGTCCAACCGGTCTCGTCCATTTTGACTCGAGTTCCAAGAGGCAACCAGCAAGCGCATGAGCCCTGGTAAAAGAAACTTCAAATTAGAATAATATTCAGATTTTAGTAAATTTTTTATTACAATTTTTATATGGAAATTGGTTATGAATAATTTACCTGTTCTGCGATGTCTGCAAGGCGCATAACTGCAACACCAACTAGTCGATCTTCTCGGGCGAAGCAGTAATCTCGTACGCAGACATGCAGCTCGAATAACTCCAGCTGTTCTGTTGCACTCACCATACTGGAAAATATTTAAAACAAGAATCTTAAGAACAAAGAGATAGAAATTATATAGGCATCTACGACAGAAACTACAAAAATAGAAACACGTGGATAAGTTCAAATAATGACGCACATTTTACCTCCTTGCTAATTGAATTAGAACATTAATTAACAACAATTACATGAATGATATGAACTGACTCATTTAAATCATAAATATATATTATGTGGTTTTAATCCCATCGAATTAGACGAAAATAAGGTAAGTCTTATGTCCAGCAGTGAATATCATTGGGCTGATATGATGATGATTTTAAATCAAATTTTGAAACAGTTGAAATTGGAACTGATAGTGGTTAGATCACTATTAATACTGAGCGAACTCTTCTGTATGAACTTAACGTGTATGTTTGTATTGTATCAGAGTTTTAAACAGTAATACGTACAAATGGAATGTCTCGTTAAACTTGGGGCTCCAGTTGTTGCTCTTGGATTTGGTAGCAAACTTCCGCTTCTTATCAGCAAGGTGTGGCCCAATCAGGTTCACCTCAATGAATGGACGGAACATGCCGCTAGCAATCACCCACTTCAGGTCATTTGCTGCTACCACTGAAAAGTTAGAAAAAACATACATGAGTATTGTTAATTAAAATAATTTTAGTGTAAAAATTAAATTTGATAGTAATTAATTCAACTATACTTAAGGCTAGAAAATAAAAATTAGATGAATGCATAAGACTTAGTAGTACGTCTAGGTCGAGATGTAAAGCATAAGAGCGAGATGCCTTCCTATACCTAAAATTGTATTGTTTATAGCTAATTTCGTTGACGCAAAGTTATTTGGCGAGTATTGTTCTAGTTAGTTTTTAAATAATATATTATCTTCAATCGCAGTATTATATTTAGATTAATATTGTGACTGTATGGCGTCTATTATTATCATACCTTTAACAGTGATCTTGTGCTCGCCAGTTCCAGGATGCGTGAACAAGTCAACCTGAAGCGATACTTCTCCCACGCTGCCTTCTTCTGCAACTGCAGCATCTGTGAATAAAATAACAGTTCATATTATAATCCAATCAGTCAAAAGCTTGTCTAAAATCTGTAGGTATTTAAGATTACTGCATTGTTTACCTTGATTCTGCTGACTTGTAACAAATGTTCTGATCAGCGTATCAGTGGTCTGCGTGTACAGACTTAACGCGTATCGCAGTGACTGCAGCTCTGGACTCTTCTCTAGGAAGGTCTTCTTCAGTCCGTTGCCTCCGGCATGGAAGTATAATTTGATGGTGTCTAAGGCCGCATCGAGAACCGCACACTGCTTCGGCGTCAAACTCTTCTCAGCTGACAAGTGCTGTTGGAAAAATAATTTAGACAAATTGCATAGTAAATATGATTCTCATAAAGTTTGGATGTGAGCTGTTTCATAAATTCAACTGTAATATATTTTACGTTGACCTGGATTTAAGATACCACAAGGTCGGGTTATCGTCTTGTTCTAAAGTAACATTTAACAGATGCAGTATAGTATGATGTATATTACAATAGATTTAAAAAGTAACAGTGCTCTTGCTCTGGCCTACAGAAGGCCAGCCTCTTTTGAAATATGAAATAAGATATTTTTCTATCTTAAAAAGCTTCGAAAAAACATTCAATCAAAAAGCATCACGTAACATTACCTCTTTGGAAATATCCATGACTCCAGACAGCGCATGTTTGACGTCCTGCTTCCCGACTGTGCTCTTGAAAAGTTGTGTCATATCCTCGATCTTTGCATTTGCTGCCAAGTTCTTGGCATTGTTTGTCAGGTTCTTCAGCATCATCTAGATAAAAAGGTATTTTGAAGATTATATTTATAATATGTCTATTACAATTATTGACGTTATTAATGTTATTTTTATAGTAAGTCGGATGACTTGATAAACTATAGTTTGTTGATGCCCACTATCGTTTAAAGATCAAATTAATTTTGTTAGTATTTTCTATTTTCCATTTCATTTTTGTTATAGCTTAACACCAAAAGTATAAATTACAGTATGCCAATAAACTTACCGTTTTATCTGTCATAGGCGGAAGCACTACAGTCTTTTCTAATATCTTCATCACAATCTTCCACAATTCCTTAAGCAGTCGTTTGAGTACAGTCTTTTCACATGACTCCGCGTACATGGTGAGAGAACCATCCTGAAAGTAAGAAATATCATTGTTTACTAATAAATCAACAAGCCAGAAAAATTAGGCGTGGGTACATAATATAAACAGTTATTAGATAAATTTAGCCTGACCGTATTTATAGACGATGAATATTAAACATTAAATGATAATGTACTGTATGGAATGTCCGTACAACAGACATTAAAGCAATTTCCTCAGTATTTTGTTGCAAGAATAACAACGTAAACTTTGTGAATTTTATCGTTTGTACTTCTTATGATATCTTTTATTAAACAATATTAGTGAGATATTTGTATCCGACTATCTTATTAATATTATAAATGCAAAAGTTTGGATGGATGGATGTTTGTTACACAAACATGCCAGAACGGCTAAATGGATTTATATGAAACATCATTGGCATTGGCACACAAACAGATTATAGTTTAGAATAGCTATATAGACTACTTTTTATCTTAGAAATAATTTCCAAAGTAACAGCTAGTTTTGGAAACTCACCAAAATATCCATGAGTGGTCGCAGCACTTCATCAGCCTCATGATGCGCTGGTGGTTGTGGAGCCCCAGGAGCTCCGCCCCCACCAACCTTCTGCAATAGTTCTCCTAATTCTTTCACACTGGCCGTGATTCGCGTCTCTAAGCTGAAATGGTGAAAGGTGAAAGATTTGATTGGTAAAATAAAAACGTAATAATGTATGACGTTACAATATTCGCTACATCAGAAACAGAAACAAAAACATCATCTTGATATAGATACGTAATTACCTGCCAAAATCAACTATTATATTGTCGTCTTTGGCAAGCTTAGAAACGAATTGCCAGACAGATTGATTAGATCTTTAATTGATCGTGTAAGTTTTCTGGCCCACAAAATAGGTTTTACGACAAATGTGGACTAAATTTGCAATAAAAGGCTAACGACGTAATATAGCATGGATCGTGTTCTACAAAGTTAATAATAGCACGTTCTAGGAAAATTTATGATAATTTGTGAAAACGTACTATCCTAATTATTTATCAAAAATAAAACTTTACGTCTTCAAGGTTTCAAGGCTATAATGGCAAGAAATGTAAGCAAAAGTAAACATTCAACTCATGGATTGTAAACAATGACATTCGTGGTGTTAAAATTGTTTTTGGATAGACTTTTAAGTTGATCTCATTTATTGTAAATCTTATTTTATGGGTGTTTCAGTCTTGTTTTATTTGAATCTAGAAACAATAATTGATGTACCTGATTGCAAACATAGATGCCAGTTCATCGAGTGTACTATTCAGCCTCTGCTGCAAATCGTGCAAGATGTCTGCCGCATCCCGTTCTAGCTTTGTACCACCCATCGCTTCGAACATCTTCTCCAGTTGCACTCGAAGTTGTTGAATGTTGTTCATCAAAATACAGGCCTGAAAGTATAATTCAGATTCAAAATATATCTTTATCATTTTGATTCTGATACACATACTATTTTATTAAATATATTATTAACTATAAAAAACTAAAAAACTTCTCTCCGACTGTTTTGTCAGTTGTTATTTAGTCATTATATTTAATTCGTAACGTTTTGTTAATCAGTCAGTCAATTAAATATATATTTTTTTGTTTAATATTATTATAATCAATCATCGTCATTGGTTCGAGACGTTCCCTGTTAACTAACTCTCTCAATCTAAATTCCACAATGACCTAAAGGCTGTATCCATGGATGTAATTTTTAAAGTAAGTCACCATATTTTCAGAAGTAGCCTATATTGGCCTTAAAAGGCCTTGAGTTATTTTTTATGCCACGAATATCAAACTCAACGTACCACTCTTTCCTCTTTCAGATGTTCAGGAAATTCCTTCTTCACGATATCAGCGTAAGCCACTAGCACCTTGACGATGGTCTTGGCGAACCGCTTCATATATCGCTTCCAAATCTCAGGGTCTGGACATTCGAGCTTGGAGACCACATCAAAGCATTGTGTTAACTGAGTGAACACGTCTACCACGGAATTACTGAAGAGTGCATGCTCGCTTGATTTTTGGAACTGGAAATAAAATTTGACAGTAAAAATAAGAAAATACTATTCGAAAAAAGCAAATTGTAAATTTTTGTTCTGTTTTATTTTATGTTATGAATCTGATTTTCTGAATTACTTACCCCGTCTCTCTTATCCCTGTTGAAAGCTCCATTGAGATATTCAAGAGAGACATCATCGTTTTCATTGAGCCATTGCATGACGAAGGGTTCAAACCATGCTGGGTATTCAGGAACAGCACCACAATATGGTGGAACGTCTTTCACATAGTTTGTGTGGAGCCATTTCACCTAAAAAAGAAAAGACAAATAAAAAATAAGTTTCCATAGGAATATATAAGACTATTATCCATTCATAGTTAGCAACTGCCCAAGTGGCAAAGAGGAAGTTCTTACAACTGCTGCGCAAGCGGTTTAAGGTTTGATTCCCAGCTTGGGCAGAAACGGTATTGGATTTTTGTAATAAAATTCTGAGCATCAACCCGGAGTTCAGAAATGTGCCCGGTTAATTTCGATAGTCTGGCCGTCTATTATAAAAGTGGTGTTTAAAAGAAAATATACCTTAAAGTGTAAGTTCATATAGGCGGAAGACTTGCAAAGTCGATGTTGTTCATGTTCTTCTAGCGCATACTTCATGTCTACAGCAAATAGTGACCACATCGTAGCGGCTGACAGCTGTTGAAACAAAGAGTACAAATTTAAACATCTTGCAATAAAGCACTAATAGTGATAAAACGTTATAAGATAAGAAACGGCGCTGCGCAATTTTGAACCTTATCTTAACAGACAGAAGATTGGCAAATGAAAAATTTTTAGGTGTCTTTAGTAATAGATCACATTTTTAATGCTTCAGCGAAATGCTTGACTGAATACGCATATCTAAAACAATACATTACCTACATAGTTTTGTTTAAATTCTGAAGGTTCTAGTTTTCTTAATGTGTCTTGATCTATCATGAGTTAATTAAAAGTTAGTAGGACTGACCATTACAAATATTTGTTCAATATTTTTCCTCTTGCATGTTTTGTCTAATAAAGTAATATTTCTAAAGTCACGTAGATAACAATATACTATATTGACTGCTTTATAACATTACCTGTCCAATATTCAACTCCTGAGGGAATTGGTTGAGTACTGGTGCATAGCTGTTCCTGTCTTCTTCTATCACAGATACGATTAACGCAATCAGCTTGTGCCAGAAGTCCACAGAATCCAATTGCGGTCCGTGGTCTGCTGGATCACGCTTGGCTTCATTTGGATCCACCTTAAGTAAACATTGACCATAATGATTAATCAGGACTATTCTAGATTGTACAACGCCTAGTCTTTTAAAACATTTTTTGCAAGGTTATTTTTGTCTTCTATACTTTTAATTTTCATTAGTTATAGGATACGGAAAGCAGATTATAAAAGTAAAAAACAGCCTCAAAATTAAATGAGTCGAGGAATCGATTAAAAGGTTTTAATATTTTGTCTTGTCATAAAGTTTTTTCGAAAATATCAAAATCATTTTTGTTACTAATCTTACCTGGAACTCTCTATTGTACAACTCATAACAATTCTCGAACAGAAACTGATATGTTGATCTAAGGCATGCCTTCACGCAGTCTTTGACCACTGTGCTGGCGCGGGGAGGGCTGCTTAACTCTTGGACCTTCAAACAAACACAAATATTTAAGAACATTGAAAATAATTAAAATGAGTAACCTTAATAACTACGTAATACGAGCTACATTAGTGATTTAAATTATTATAATACCTTCATCGATATTAAAATCGATTAGCGTTCATGGAAAATAGTCAATTTTCGGAAGTATGAATTGACAGTATTTTCTGCTTCATTAAATGGATTACAAAGAAACCATTCAAAGTGCACACTAAATTAAAGCTAACCTTCGCTGCATTGTTCTCTAATGTCAAGGTTTCTCAAAACTCACACAGAAAGGATAGTATAAAGATAAAAACATATTGAGAGTATCAATAACAAACAAAGGTACATAAATAAAAAAAAAAAACACCAACACTGTAAAAGTTAGAGCTGTTATAAAAATATCAGATATTCTTTTACGATAATAGGTAACTAATAAAATGAACTGAGTTTTTGTGGTAAAAAATAAAAGTTTGTTGGAGAAATTACTAACTTTGCAAATAAAAACTTTCACGCTTTTTATAACATTGGTTTACTTAATATTCGTTACTGTTTTAATCTTCAATGCCTTGGAACCTTAAAGTTTTATCAAAATAACTGTATTTCTGATTCTGTGATCAGATAAAATTTTGTCTTTGTTATTTTCTTTGCAAGAATTGCGAAAGAGTTTACGTTTGGTAAATGCAGATACCGTAGTCTATATATGTATAAAATACTGTCTTACCTTCATCCTAAAGAACGTAATACTGGTGAGCAGATCAACTGTAGACTTAAGATCCATGAGTTTTTCAGCACTCGAAGCAGGAAAGTTATTGCGGTACATCGACAAGTCAATCCGAAGCGAGTTGTGGAGCTGGTCGAGTAGCTTGACGAATTTCTCTTTCTGATTGAGGAAAAAAAGGAAATAATGTCAGACATACTTTTTTTCTTCATCAATTACATTGTAATTAAATATTTTACAACCTTTAATGAGTAAACCACTATTTTCAGTGTCAGTAGTCAGTTATTCATTATCATATCATTCAAAACAAAATATGAATTTACTGGAGAGAGATACTCAAATTCTGTCACTTTTGTTGTTTTAAACAGAATTAATTTAAGCCTGTTATTTGTATCTGTCTCTAAATGAGCTAATAGAAACAGGCTTTAAGGCTTATTTACCCCAAAGTTAGATGCAGCGAATCGATCCGATGCAGATACTGCAGATGAAGCTGTTGTGTGAGCATAGTAGGCGTTGATGTTTGCAAGTAAGGTGGACATGACGGCTGGTACTCCGGCACATAAGTACTTCGTAGAAAGGCAGTGGAAGTGGCTGAAAAAAAATGTAAAGAAATTGGAACAAATATTCATAGATTTTAACAAGTTTATTTCGTTATTATCAATATATTTTTTTAAGTTTGTGTGTTTGAATTTTTAACCAATTCAATAAATTATATAAGGACCAATACCAATCCGTCTGGCTAGCGTGGTATAGTAGGCTAAATTTCCTCCACATTCTTTGGAGGAGACCCATGCCCATCAGTGGGACGTTTATGGGTTGAAATGATGAATGATAAAAGACATTAATTGTAGTAAGCGCTATTTCCGACACTATTAATATGTGATATATATTTACTTTATTTTAACAAATAATATTTCTATATAATTGTTTGTATTGCCATAAACTTACGTCATAGCTTGGTAGATAGCTTCAATTCCGTATCTCATCGCAAACTCGTCGACAATTTCTTCTGGTATATCATTGAAATACACCTTCCAGGCATCATCACCCCTGGCAGCTGGTAACGTGACGGCTCCCCCGTTTTCCTCACATAGATAGTGGAACAGGTTTTCATGAAGACAGGTGTACTGTAACAAAGAAAAAGATAATGTTAGAATAATTTCAATATACTTTATGTTATTGCTGAAAATATTTTTGGTTTGAAAAGCTAAATTGCTCGCTGTGTTATTAAACAAAAGTACTTGCATTTATTTTGGAAACCCTTATATTTCTAGTCCTATACTTGAGCCAATATTATTATAGTAAATAGGTATTTACGTACTATTATTACAAGTGTCTTGCATTTTTATCTTTTACGACATTATCATTAGTTGTATAAAGTCCTTCCAACGCTATTTTCATTCTTATCACTTGGATAAAATCCGAAAAGACTTTTCTATTAAACCTATTTCAAACTTTATGACATTAAACATTAGAATGATCCCATCCGTCATTACAGAATACACCAAGGCTTGCAAAGTTACAAATTAAAAAACTTTGAGTAACAGAAAAAGTTGATGGACATTTATTTCAATTCGATTTGGTGTAGTCTGAAACAAAATCGAATTCGCATGGGAAATCGCGGCGCATACCGAAAATAAATTGAATCCCAGTTCTTGTCCGACCCCTACTTGACAGTGACAAATATATGACGACAATAATGTGTAAATTCACCTGTCTCTAACTCGTTATTTATCGGTAATAGCGAAGACATTTGAATATATTCTACTATTGAAGATAAATGTCAATGGGAATAAAAACCGTGAATGATGCAAAAGACCGAATTTTGAGTCACACTATGTCTTAGAGGTAACAAATAACTAGAGGAGACAAATAAAATCGATTTCCCTCGTCTCGAATAAAAAACCCATATTTTATATCGCAAAAAATAATTTTAGGACTTTTGAACCTATTTTCATAATAATACAACTATATTTCTAATGGTATGATGTAATATCCACACAGACATGTCAAGATTATACATATTTTTTTAAAATATTGATAAGATTTTCAAATCAATGTTCTATTTTAATACCAAACTATCTAATAAAATATTTACTGCTACAGACGCCTAGTCTAAATCAAATCCCCTGCCAATCCCTGATCAGGAAAAGGAAGATACTTACATAATACATTCAGAATATACATGGGATTCCATTACGTTAAGGAAACAGAAATGTTGCGATATTCGAAATCGTGAGAAATATCGCACTGCTAATGTAAAACAGATATAAGTTGAGATTTTGTCTGTCTCGAAATTTCTTTCTTCTGTATATTTGAATATGTAAGTTTCCAATCTTATAACTGTTTTCAACTGTGAGCCTAATCACGTGAAATTTTTAATGTACTTAAATAAGACAAAGATGTGTCACATATTCTTTTCATGTATAACAAAAGACGTTTAAGTACTGATGATAATGCTAATTAATCTTGATTGTCTCATAGAATATTATATATTGTACAATGGTCAGCTAAACGATGTTTGTCACGACACGTGCATACGTCATCGTGTCGACGGCGAGACATAAATCTATGTACGTCAAGCAGCTTTCCCGATGATTTACGTTTATTGTTGAATTATTCAACAGTGTACGGATATTTCAGTTGTATGTTTTAACACGAAAGGGTAAGGAAAACATAACACTCCTTTTGTTGGGCAGTCGTGTCTTCTTCTAATAGGCGCTCGTAGCATTGTGGTACTGAGGTGTTCGTTACGACCATCGAGGTTAAGCAACATTCGGCAAGGTGAATCCATGATGGGTGACCATTTGTGGCAATTTCATTCTCGAACGTCTCCGTGCTTCGGAAGGCACGTAAAGCCGTTGGTCCCGGTTGTCACTTAATGTGATAGTCGTTAAGTTAAGTTGGAAGCATTCTAGACGACTTGATAAATTCCAACATCGGGGTCTGCCTCAAGCCCACACGATAAGAAGAATAAGAAGGCAGTCGTGTAAAAAGATTAGTAACAAAATATATTACTGCACTTTGATTCCAGGGTGCTGTAAATGATGACTTTTTGCATAAACCACGACAGTGACAAACAGGCGTACGTCTCACTTGATGGTAAGCGTTTACTACGGATGCCTCAAGCAACTGAAGTATCACAAACTCGTTGCCAACCATTCAAACTTCTTCCCAATGTCTAAAAGAACAAAAAAAGCTGAATTTAAAATCTTGCACTAAGCCGTCTATGCAGCGGCAACAGTATGAAAATATATTATAATTTCTTGTTAGTGAACGTGTCGTCATTGTTCTATTACCTAGTTCAGTCACCCAGCAGTGGGACGTTTATGGGTTGAAATGATGATGATGACTGTTCGATTAAACATAATAGTTAAGTCATAGGTATTAATTATTATCTCCTATAGAACCGACTCTTTTAAGTTTTTATAAGAGTAAGAGACAAAAGTTACTTACTGGCCTGAAATAATTAATTTGTCTCATAAACTTTAACGAGGAAAAAAACATAATAAAATTTCATTACAAATGTTTTCTACCCACTATTTTCGAGAATAATATTCACCATGGAAATTGTTTCCGAATCTGATGTTTTGTTGAGCCGGAATCCCAGTTAGCATAATCAAATCAGCAATGAAGCATCCACATGAGTGCTGAAAATTCAATCCCAGTCTCATTCTATGTAAATTAAGATTCGAATGTCAAAAGCTCTGAAACTAGGCTATGGACCTTTTCAGAAACATTAACAGTTGATAAAACTTTGTGGAATAACTTGATTTAGGCTGTAAATGTCATGGTGTTATAATTAAATGGGTTTTGGTTTATATAGAGATAGATATACGAGTATATTAAAGGTGGATTAAGTACCCGCATATTTAAAATTATTGCCTGCATTGTTTACGTATCTCTTGTTAAAGCTGCAGTATATAGCGGGTTTAATTGTTTAATTAAAAAGGTATGTTGTTTCCAAGCTTTTATTTATTTCATGATTCGTTACAACTCAGTTCGAAAGGTATCCTTTCTATAGGTATATATTGGTAAATATTTATAACAGTAATCTAATTTTATTATACGATTCTGATGATTTGGATGAAAACAGTATTTTTGAACAGCTGTTTTTCTAGTTTATCTGTATAGTCATTTTAATTATTTGAATTTATTTTTAGTTAGCTGTGTGTATCTCTTGTTGGTAATACTTATAAAATAAATAAATAAATGAAAACAGTATTTTTGAACAGCTGTTTTTTCAAGTATATCTGTATTATCATATCAGCCAAATGACGTCTACTTCTGGACATAAGCCTTATCTAATTGTCACATCGAGCGATTTTATGCCGCCTGCAGCAACTGTATGGCTATACCTACTCAAAAAATAACGAATTTGTTCCGCTTCATCACATAGCTTTTCGACGTAAAGGTATGAATAGTACCATCTGCCAATTCGTTTATATAATACGATCGTTTCTGGGCACCGCTTGGTGTCATGTGCCAACTAGTTGCATTCAATATATATAAAAAGGCACAACTCCATCATATAACGCTCTATCACAAAAGATAGGTACATACCTACATACTTAGCAGTACATACATAGTATCACACCTTTATCCTCGAAGGGGTAGGCAGAGGTGTTTCACACCCACATTTCGCCAGCTATGTCTGATCTCATGAAATAGGGGCGAGTCTACTGTCATCAACCGGGAACATTCTCTTTACCAAATTCCGGGAAAATTTTAATAATGGAATTTCATGATAGAAAAGCCCAATACCATTTTCACCCGACCCGGGAATCGAACCCAGGGCTCTTGCACAGCAGTCGGATACGCTGCGCTGCGCCACCGCAGCAGCCCAAACGATAATGACAATAAATTATACTAATGTTAACAAAAATGCCGACGTAATAAGGCCCGCAGTCTCTAAATGGCCTAACATGTTAAGGCAAGAAAAATATTTCATAGTTAATAAGAGATTAAAGACTTCAATATCAAAAGCTTTCGTTTCAAAGCACAAAAGCGTGAGAAAAGTAATTTACTTTCAGCAAAAAATATCTTCAGTATATATACGCAATTTTTCAAAGATAAATTCAAAATTATCGTTAGGTTCACTCCCAACCGTTTCAAACATGTAAATTTTGCTATGTAATCCAATTTGGGGATATAAACGCTACGTATTTTGAAATAATCAAAGTTTAGTGTTACTGTTCATATATGTAAGGTAAGTGAAGGTAGTATACGTTACCGTTAAGTAGAATCGGTTTACCTATCCCTGTAATTGTTTGGTATTATAGTATCGTGCTGTTTGCAATTTTTGAAGTAGGTATTAAGTGAATATAAATAAGAGTAGGCCTCGTCTATGTCCAGCAGTGTACGTCGTTGATGATGATGATCAAATAAGACTAAACTGTAATTATATTTTAAAACTTGAGAGAATTTTGTGTGCTTTGAGTAGAGAAGTCTTGCACGTGTAAATTTGTTATTTGCGCTTCTTACACATTTTTTAATGTTCATTCAGTCAGGGGAAGCCCTTGACGGCGCGAACTCTGAATTTCATTTGAAAGTTACAGCGACCATAACTAAATTTCTTTACATTTGACAGCGACATCAAAACCGAATATTCGAATGTCGAAATTCAGAGTAAGCCCCCTGTTTCGTGTGAACAAGCATATTTTCATTTTTTTTTGTACGTTAACACTAGTAGTTGTCAGAATATTTTAAGTTAGAATAAATCTTCATATGCGGGATAGGGAGATAGGTGCACCATCTTACGTAACATCTGTCTGGAGTAAACTCTCACTCTTAATCTGTTTTTTACGCGTATCATTTTACCCCCTCCAATATATTTCAGTGATATAACTACACGAGTACGGTTTCCGGACTTTTTTAATTGTCAACATTATGCGACAAAATGGAGCATAGATGGCTGTATCTTTTGATTGCATTTACTTAGATCTCTGATTTTTTTATTGCTTCAAGAGATTGCGACATGAGACATGCAGACAGACCAGTATTTGGTATTAATTTCAGCTTGATATCTCTACGCGTTCTTGAGAAAAATATTCTTGACACACAGATGGACAACTGAGTGATTATATAAGGGTTCCGTTTTTTTCATTAGAGGTACACAAACTTAAAAACATTAACATATGTACCTACAAATGTATGTATGTTTGAAAAAATATTTAAATAGGTATCTACCTCACAAAAGTTAGTGATATCTTGAGGAAACCTAACCTCATAAGTACACATTTGCTCTTCTATAATAGAGGTCGTACAAAGTTATGATATCTAAAAAAACCAACCAAATGTATGGCTTAACCAAATGAAATATTTTACTCTCTCAGTACATTTTTAGTTCTACAGCTTATATTTATAAAAATAAATCTAAATTATGTTAAAACTCAGAGCGCAAAGCCAGCCTAATCCACCTCGGATTAGTGTATATTTTTCTGAGTAAAACCATTTCATGAGAACGTTTCTGCCTACTGCCGCTTTTTATATTGTAAGTATTTCGATTCACATGCGTTGATATCGTGGATTATACAAGGAAATGTATCCAATTTTTCGTTGAAAGATTTTCGCGTTACGACTCGCAATATTCCTGAAATCAATTCGTATCTTCTTGATTGTAACGTGACTTTAAAAATAAATATTATGATCGTTTCCGTCAAACTATGTGTTTGAAGTTACGAAGAAACAGTACGCAAATAGAATCTTCTTCTTCTAAAATTGACGCATATTGCATTCAAATCTATACACTGGTCAAATACATAAATAAAATAATCGTTAAAAATGACTCAAAATCGCTATAAATGCTATAAATCTCAGTAACTTTTGAGAGTGAGTGTCATATATTTCATAATTACATTCGACACATACTGCTTTGTTTTTTAAAAACCATCACCAGCTTTAGAGAACAAGACCTGTGAAACTTCGGACTTAAAAACATACAAAAATGGACAGAAAGACACCCAGACACTCATACTCGAAACAAATAACTAAGAATCAATATATTCACTGGAACGGCGATATTTGTAGCGAGGCGACCAGTTAAACCGCTACTCCACGATGACAGTCAAATATTAGATAATCAATTGACTATGTCAGTATTGTTAGTGTAAAAAATGCATTGCAATGTGTCACGGCACAAAAGCTTCGAAAACACATTCACAACGTTCTATTTTTAAATAACATGCCACCTGCGGGCTGTTACACAAATGTACCTTTTTTAAAACCTATACAGACTATTTTTAACGGATTTGTAACTCCAACTGAATGCACTGCCAACGGCTTAAAAATACTATTTTGTTATAAAGAAAATCGAATCAATTGGTTGTTAATTAAAGGCGAATACTATCTAAACAACAATATTATTAAAACAATTCACAAAAAAAAACAAAATTCATCTTGTTTAATGAATACAATGTAAATGTATCGCCCGTTATTTGCAAATAAATGTTACTTTCTTTCAAAAAGCATAAATTTCTTCATCTCCTCGGAATTTTCCGAATAATATATTTGAGTTTTATTGATGATTGTTTATCTATTGGCTCGATAATATAGCCAATAAGTCTTCTCGACACTATACCCAGACTCAACTTTAAAAAACAAAATTTCAATGTTGACAATATCTTTCAATGCGTACACCACTGACCGCGTGTCTATTGGCTATTGAAAATACATCTTCACTCATTTTCGGACTCCGGAGTTCTTCGGCAAATGGGACCGCAGTTAACTTGGATCGCAAAAAAACAATATTCAAGCCAAACCAGTACAATACATATGTAGCAGTAAAACAGTAAATGAATCTATTGCTCAAGCGTGGTCCCAGTTAATTGCGGTTCCAGTTGATGGAAGCCTCTCTCTCACTGGACTAAAGTCCAATATCAATAAGCTTTGTTAGCTTAAAGACCAGAATCTAGGCTATTTGTTATAGCTATCAATAAGGTATCTAACGATTATACGACATGATTTACTGAAAGCACTATAACTAAACGTTCGTTTTACGATAAAAGTTTGGTTTTATGTAGTTATTGGATATTTTTGCATAAAATTCTCTCTAAATTCTGATAAAGGATATTGGATTGGCCGCTTTTATTTTGCGAGTGGTAGATAGTGGTATTATGTAATGTATGTCATGAAACAATGCTTTAAGTATTTCGTCTATCTATACATAATATTGAGTATAAAGTTTATTATGAAAATAAATTATATAAATGGACAAAAATTTGTTTAGTTCGTTCTATTTTCAAAAGACATTTACCGACATTTTCACTTTTTTTTTTCAAATAAATTTTCACGATTGAAGATTATTGAATAGGTAATTTCTAAATAAAGACAAGACTTGATAAAGATAATTATATAATATTCTGCAGAAATATATATCAAGATCATTTAAATATTATATTAATATTAAAATAAATTTCGTCAATAAAATATGAACAACAGAGAATGACGTCATAATATCAAAAATAAACGAATGCGAATTTTTATTCATGACATAAAAGTTCTAGCAATTTTATAAGGTTTTAATTGCTCACATAACTTTCTTGAATCTAAGTATATTTATCTTATAATACCATAAAAATACGCACTGACCTAAGTTCTCTTCCCAAACACCAGTCTTACGAACATTTTCATTTAAAAATAAAAACTACTTTTTTCGTCGAGAAAATTATGATTGCCCCGACATTTTTGAGTAGTTAGTGAAATATGAGGTAATTAAACTGTCGAGACACAAGTTGATTGTTAAAAAATCGTTAGTAGAAGGCCACTGTGAGTATAATAGACGTATAATTATAAAGTACTTGTAATGTATTGGAATTGACCTTGATATGCTCTTAATTAGTCGTGGAAAAGAAAATGAACAATACTGTGTACCTATAGTAGCTTTTTTAACTACAACGCGGCAACGCCCATCACATAACATAACATAGCATCATGCCTTTTTCCCCGAAGGGATAGGCAAAGGTGTTGCACACTGAAATTTCGCCAGCTTTGTTTGATGCCATGAATTAGGGGGACCTATGTCATCAACCGGGAACATTTGTTTACCAAACTCCGGGAAAATCTGAGTACTGGAATTTCATGATAGAAAAACCTAAAACCATTTTCAGCCGACCCGGGAATCGAACCCGGGACCTTTTGCACAGCAGTCGTATTGCGCCACACTGCGCCACCGCTTTGCGTAGCTGGCAAAATGTGGGTGTGAAACACCTCTGCCTACCCCTTCGGGGAAAAAGGCGTGATGCTATATGTATGTTTTATGAAGAAGCAAAAGATGTATGTCAGAATCGTAGCAAGTGGAAGGAAGTAGTCTCTGCCTACCCCTCTGTTGGGAAAGAGGCGTGATCTATATGTATGTATGTATGTATGTTTAGGTTAGAAACATTGACTTATAAAATACCCAAGATGCCCACTCAGCAATAAAAATGGCGATTTTTTCAAGTCTTTTCTCTATGCAGTGACTAATTACTGCAAGGTTTTATAGCAAACATAAATTTAAATGATTAAATGTACGTAGTTACTCAATTAAATTGTCACTCAATAAAATTATCATCAAATTGAATTAAAGCTTGAGATTGAGACTGTCACCGTGGCGCAGTGGTTAAGGTGGTCGCCTCGCCACTACATCGCCGTGCTGGGTGACGTGGGTTCGATTCCCACACGAGACAAATATTTGTGTGATTCATAGATATTTGTTTCTAGTCTGGGTGTACTTTGTGTCCGTTAGTTTCATGTTTGTAAAGCTTCCCGCGACACAGGGCTTGTTCCCTAGTGCGGGCGTTGTCTTTTTAATAAAAAAAATAAAATAAAAAAATAAAAAATATTTATTATTATTTATTTATTTTAATTTTTTTTTATTATTTTATTTACCCGTGCCCAACAGTGAGATATTTAATTTTATGGGTTGAGATGATGATGATAAAATTATTTTAAAGTCTATTAACTCTTTTAAATGCTGAAACTGCTTTAACTATATACATAGAAGTACTTTCGCTGAGCTAAGATAATCCACTCATCTTCATTAAGGAGAGGTGAAGTCGATAGACGGGTCAGCCATTTTTTTTTAACGGAGTTGAAGTAATAGAGGGATCTTTTGAGTAATAGCTGAAAATATTTTTCCCTCATCCCATTCTTACGTTTTAACGAGGGTGTCCTGATGCGCTTATTTTGACTTATTATTCTTTTCAACGAATTTCGGCAACGTTGTTTCCTCCAAATTGACGAGAGCTTTTAAGACGATCATTATTTTTTCCTTATTGATGAATTGTTTTCATATTTTTATAAAAAACTTCAAAGTATTCTCTTTGTAGATGTTTCATTAAATTTTCACCCTCATTTTATATTGAAACAAAGCTCATAAAGTTTGTATAAGTAAACGTTTGATTAACGAAAGGGGTTATTAAACCATTATGGAAGTTTGAATATCTGGCTGCTTTTATTTTGGGTAAAAAAGCTATAGGATATCTACGATTAAGTTTATAGGGGCAAACTCGCCTACATAAATTAAAAGTTTTTGTTATAAGAACATTACTTTTTTTAAACAATAAATTCTTACTAGAGAACATTACAGGCTCTGTAGTTTAGTAATAGACTTTACAAACTATTTTATTACGAAAATAAATTAATCTCCTTGTCGCAACCGGCCTGTTGGTCTAGTGGTTAGTGACCCTGACTGCTAAACTGGAGGTCGTGGGTTCGATCCCCACCCAGGACAAATCTTTGTGTGATGAGCATAAAGGTTTGTTCTGTGTCTGGGTGTAATTTATCTATAATATGTATGTATTTACAAAAAAAAAATGTATACAAGTAGTATATCAGTTGTTTAGTACTCATAACACAAGCAAATATAATTGCTTACTTTGGGACTAGATGGCGCTGTGTGAATGTGGTAGAATATTATTATTATTATAAATGACTGCTGCATCTGGTTCTGGATTAGATTTACAGAACTGGCAAAATGAACGGTATTCGTTTTTGTTGGATTTTGGAAAAGTGACAAATTAATGACAATAAACTCCATCCTATTTCTATTATATATGACTTAACATAACTGGCAAAATGTTATACCCCAGCTCACCCTTTCAGGGAAAAAAGCATCACGCTATAATAAAGGGAGTACACTCAGACTTAGAATTATTAATAATTGTGTTGTCCATAATTATGTTTGGCAATCGTATACCAAAACCATTATCCAATGAAAATAAAATACTGAATTTGTAACAGCAACATTTAGTAATTAGGACTATAAATACTAATTTAAAAATTTATTTCGTGATAGAAGCGAGACACAAAATTAATTGACACAATTGGAAATAGACTGGTATATAGCGGGCACCAGGTGGTTTAGAGAGCTCAATTTGGAGTAGTTGCAATGAAAAATGTATAACGTCTTGTGCTATTCGAGGCGAGTTATCTCCCTAGAGATATTGGATAAATCAATATTTTATATTTCAATGAAAATGTTAGTAATAATATTTTCAGAAATGTTGAAGTTAGCACATACTTATAAGTGTATTTATTTACTTTGCCTTTTTAAACAGTAGCTAGCATATTCCGTATTTATAATCTTATAATATGATCTTTATTTGCAATTTATTAGAAAATTTGTAGTCTGTTTTGTAAAAAGAATATTTTTTTGGATTAACCTTTTTTGTATGATTAAAACTTACAGATTTTATTATAATTAAATGTTATTTTAATTCTAGCTACTCGTTAAATCGCTTCTTTGTTTATGAATAATACTGTGCTGTCTGGTTAAAAATTATAACATAATATAGACAAACACCATAAACAAGATCAACTACCTGTACCTAATGTACACAAGTTCGCAAATAAACATTTGATTGATTGATTGATACCTATGTTTTTTTATGCGACTGTTCATACTAAGTACTGATAGACGACACGTGGTAGTTAATCACAAACTTGGTACTTAATTCATGCTCAATCTTTCTACGGTAAGGATGTGCGTGCAACTGCCATCGTTAATAAATAGTTCATAATGCTTGTTTACCATTTTAAAATTCTAGATTTCCCGATAAACACGCAATAAAAACCTTGAAAAGTAAATCAAAAACTATCTTACTTGGATGTTTACTATTACATTGAAAAAAATATTTATCTCTAATCAAATCCACGACATTAGCTTCGGTGATTATAATGGCGAGCTTAACAGCTACGTCACAGTCACAGTCAAAAGTCATTACCGAGTACCTACTTTGATAGTTCGTTTAATAATATAGGGATAATCCTGCGTGAATTGCACACATAAACATTATCATCAAGATGATTATGAATTTTCCTATATTTAAAATTATAGCAAATAGTATCTAGACTTTGCATGTCCTAGAAATACATTTCACGTAGATATAGGTCAATTTTAACGTAATATATTACCATAAAAGTGTTTCTAAAACAATTTTTGTTCTAGTCGACTTGGCTGTTACGAGTATCTATACTATATTGGAGGTAATATTTGTGATATTGGATTTAGAAGGTAATCTTTGTAACTTTATGTACTTTCTAGAAACGAGAATATCTCTTTTTAAAAAAGCGGTTACGCATCTTTGACCCCCTAGTGTTGCAAATTGCCATGGGTAGTAGAGATCATTTTACATTAGCTGAACAGCTAGCTCGTTTGCCACTTCTATTATAAAAAAAAACCAAACTAGTCATCCGATCTTCATGTAATTTCACATAGACAGACAGTCTTAGACTTGGAAATGATATAGGTTTGTTAATTATTTTCAAAACTTGTAATGTGATCGCAAGTCAAACTTTCTCAGCAAAATAAGTCAAATGTTCCTAAATGACTGAATAGATTTTTACCAATGAAAAACCCGTAAAACATTGTTTCAAAAATAAAATAAAAACCACAGTTAAAAACTTAATCAGTAAAACAACGACCTATTTGCTCCACTTAATTACTCACACAAATATTTAGTAGAAACGTCACTGTTCATAATATAACTTCCGCATTAGCGTGAACTGCACACATAAACATGCACGCGATTATAAATCTTATAACTATAGCATATAGACAGAAATGGACTACATTAATTATGAACTTCTCACATTTCGTATATTTCGTTTAGGGTGGTCGCACCAATATTTTGGAGTCCATTTAATTAAGAAGACCCTCAATATATCAAGGAAAGATAAATTGGTTTAAATGGGTCTCCTACCTTTCTAGAGGTACTAGACCGCGTAATTTATATTTGTACGGAACCCACCCTACAATGTAACCTGTCAGATTTGTGTAACTAAATAGACGTGGGATGTGTTTTAATTTTATTTATTTAGGTCAATGATTTCAGTATCATCGATATTTTGACAGCCGAGATTTTTTCTCTGTCTTTGTATTGCAATCTGTCCAGCCCCCTGATTCTGACTCGACGGATTGCTTCGGAAAAACTTTTCCGAATTAAGATTCGGAAAAGTTTTTCCGAAGCAATCCGTTAGTACGACGTAGTTTTACGGCTAAGTTATTTAATTTTATAAAATTGTTTAACGTATAGAAAATTAAAACCAGATTTTTTCCTACAACCATCTATTTCTTTAACATTATGTTTTTTGTTTTATGTTATTGAAGAGGCGGTATGCGAGGTAAATGTCCAGTGACATTTCCTCATGATTGCTAACTTATAATAATATATAATAATAATATTCTACCACATTCATACAGCGCCATCTAGTCCCCAAGTAAGCAATTATATTTACTTGTGTTATGGGTACTAGACAACTGATATAGTGCTTAAATACATTTTATTTTTAAATACATACAAATTATAGATAAATTACACCCAAACACAGAACAAACCTTTATAATAAGTCTTGTGGTATTCTTAATTTAAGTCTCCGAGTTCTCCGACACTGGGAGATATTTCATCCATAAGGTTATGAGCCAGTATGTTTATGACAGCAAAGATAGGGGTGTATGTTTTTACCTACTGCTTGCCAAAGACTACTCCTAGAGTTTCGATTTCGTTATCAAATGTTTGAAAATTCATACATTTAAATTTCAAAATCGATATCAAAATCAACTATAGTGAATTTCGAGATTCGGAATACTTAGGCTTTCAAATAAGCTACTGTATTAGTTATAAGCATAATTTTCTGACTATAAAAAAAATCTGATGATAGACTCAGAATTTTGAATGAAAATTTTATCCAAGTTAGTAGTAAGCCATAATTTATATATACTTAAGCTTCTCTTCTAATAACTACGCCAGTTGTATTGAACAACAGTCCAATTGATTTGCAAAGTATTAATAACAATTAGAGGGAAATAAATCTTAATTAAAAAAAAAAAATGTAACAAATAAGTAAGTAAAATATTTGCATTAATTAGTAGGAGATATTCTGCCAGGTACCCATCTGGTATTAACACAAAGGCCCATCAATTAATTGATGTAAATTGCCTGCAATTTTACTTGCAAATATTTTCAACACCCTACAAAGGCCCGTCTATTTTTGATGGTAGGTATAACCTCCCTTTAACATTGAGTAAACAAATGTTAAATTATGTTCTTAAGTATAAAGCACGATAGCTTATTTACGTCTTAATTAGCTACGAAATGCAGCTACAGCGCAGGCGTAGCGGTTTCGTAGAACCTTCGTAGGGGTTTCGTAGTACTTAGCTGTGCGTTTATACGCCAAGATTTAAGTATGCCATAAAAATTAATATCTCACGTGCATTGGGTAAAATATACAGAATATGTTTTATCACGGTATTCTTAATGGAGGTGAGCACGCATTACCCGACTTCCTAAACAACAAAGGCTTATTACTGCAAGGAATAAAATGAAATTGTTGCTTCTCACAAAATGTTTGAGGGGACTGTTTATGTATGCCCTCTGCTGTAATTAGTTGAAAAAGGCTATGAGTCGTAGAAAGTAAATGCAATTCTTTGTTTTAAACGTGTTATATTTTAGTAAAATTTTGTTGACCAGTTGGGTGTAAATACAACTTATAAAATAGACATAATGTAAAATATATATTGTTTTTGAGCAAAAACCAATATTTAACAAAATATATTGACTGGCCTGTTGGTCTGGTGGTTAGTGACCCTGACTGCTAAGCTAGATGTCGTGGGTTCGATCCCCACCCAGGACAAATCTTTGTGTGATGAGCATAAAGGTTTTTTCTGTGTCTGGGTGTAATTTATCTATAATATGTATGTATTTACAAAAAAAAAAACATGTGTTTAAGTAGTATATCAGTTGTTTAGTACCCATAACACAAGCAAATATAATTGCTTACTTTGGGACTAGATGGCGCTGTGTGAATGTAGTAGAATATTATTATTATATTATTATTTCCAAAAAAATGTATTTAAGTAGTATATCAGTTGTTTAGTACCCACAATACAAGCAAATATAATTGCTTAATTTGGGACTAGATGGCGCTGTGTGAATGTGGTGAAATATTATTATTATATTTACCTAAAGTAAAATAAAAATATCTAAAAATGCATATACTTTTCCACTTACTTCGACTGCAAAATAGTAAACTAACGTTCAACAGGTTCGATATTAAAACTTGTCAACAGTGAATTGAAAGTTGTAGAGGTCCTTCAATAGGAGGTCTTGTTTGGTAAAACGAGATTTAATTGATTTATTTTCCCTATGTTAAGTGGTTTGTCATTGTTGAGTGAAATTAGTTTTTCCTAACCACCGAGCTCGTAGAACCGACAACCGGTGGGGAAAACGGGTTTTAGAGTGGAGACCTCGTCTCGGCAAGCGTAGTGTAGGGCGCCCCCAGTCTAGGTGTCGAGTGAGTAGCTGCAAATCGTACTCAATGGCGTGCAATTGGAGAGGCCTATGTCCAGCAGTGGACTAGTATAGGCTGATGATGATGATGATGAACCACCGAGCTCTGTTTACTAATGATGTTTTATATATCTGCTTGTGAATTCAATTAAATTGGCTTGCTTAAAAAAGAAAAGGCGTTGTAGCCAATATAATTATTATATGCTTTTATTTATTAAATGTATTTTTAGGATTACTAAAGATCCTAAGCTACATTGCGACCATAGACAAAAAATACCTTCTCTGAGATGATGTGAATGACAAAAAAAATAAAACATTTCTGTATTTTTTTTATTAGTAACGCCTTTTTGTCATAATTGATATTTTATTTTATTATTAGAATTTTTCTTTTGTTATAATATATATTATTTATATTTTATTATTTTATTTAATGTTTGTGTTGATGTTTGATGTATAATGTATAATTTAATTTTGAATTGTGGTTTATTATAATGTATTTTTGTATTTTATTTAACTATGGATTTAATCTGAAATAAATGAATTATTATTATTATAATTATGTTCATATGAGTATAACAATTATGCCACCAAAACGGAATTTGAATCATGAATAATTACAACGATAAAACACTACGATTAACGGAGACAGACGTCTTTATGTTATAGAGTTAAAATAATATTAAATAAGAATGTGGGATACAGAGAAAATTAAATTATAATCATCATCATCAGCAACCCATTAATGTCTCAAATCTCAATGTTGGGCTCGGATCTCCGCTCCACTATTTAGAGAGTTGAGAGGGTCTAGGCCAAAATCCACACACGCTGGCCTAATGCGGGTTGGTGGATCAGACATTCTCATAGAATTTCTTCTAGTGTATGTGGGTTTCCTCACGATGTTTTCCTTTACCGTTAGCAGATGGTAAATCATTTGACTAGTACATATAAATTCCACAAAGTGAAATCCACATTGGTACTGTTGGTCGGAATCGAACTCAGACCGCGTGTTTAGCACGCCGGTCACTTATCCATTCAGCCACTATAGCTTTTTTAATATAAATTATAATACTGTTATTAAATTATTATACTGCATCAAATAAAAATTTTACGACGCTAATTCACCACAAAAGTCACCTCGCTTGACAAATTTAAAATATTCCAAGATACATTACCATAACGAAAAGGCAGCCAATCTTCTGAGAAATTCGCATTTATCCAAAAAGCCACTCAACGTTTATTGCATATATAATATATTATGTAACATAAGATATATAAACGCGTATCTTTGTGTTATGTAATCAAAAAATCTTGTCGCGTGCGAGGCTTCACAGGCACCTGTTACTACATCAAAGAGGAGGGACGGAGAGTCAGAGGATTGCTTTACTTGTACCTATAACGTGAGATATATAACTATTTTTAAGGTAACTCCCATCCGTGTAGTATTAGATTAAGAATACATTATGTCAGTACCCCATTTCAACCCATGGGTGTCGTAAAAGGCGACCAAGGGACACCTAAAACAGTCAAAAGCACTGAGAGAAAATGAAAATTCAAAACAAAACCCTATACCAACTAGTCTGGGTAAGTACGCTAAATTATAAATTAATATTATTATATTAATATAATTTTCTTTTTGTTTATTTTTGTATCAGCCAGTTTTAATATGCAATTATATTATTGTTTTTTATTCATTTTAGTTTTGCTTGTAATGTGTATTGTGAGAATAAATAAATAAATACATTCCCTCCACAATCTTTGGAGAAGACCCATGGCAACAACGAATACACTACTATGTTAAGTAATTGACAAGATTTCATCCATATCGTTAGAGCTGTTTCTAAGAAACAGATGTACTAATATATTTTAATTAAATTTTATATTAATATCGACAATAATTAAGAAACGTTTATATCATGGAAGGTTTCAGATGCATGCCGTATCAGACAAAGGTATTCTATATAGTTTGTACCCTTCAATATCTAGCGTAACGTGGCCGAGTAGTCACGCACTGAGAAATTCTATAGAAGAATATATATTAGTTAGACTAGCCTGTTGGTCTAGTGGTTAGTGACCCTGACTGCTACGCCGGAGGTCGTCGGTTCGATCCCCACCCAGGACAAATCTTTGTGTGATGAGCATAAAGGTTTGTTCTGTGTCTGGGTGTAATTTATCTATAATATGTATGTATTTACAAAAAAAAAATGTATTTAAGTAGTATATCAGTTGTTTAGTACCCATAACACAAGCAAATATAATTGCTTACTTTGGGACTAGATGGCGCTGTGTGAATGTGGTAAAATATTATATTATTATAAAATTATTATATTTTATTTTGTCTGACGCGGCACGTTCCATGTCCAGCTACAAACGAATCTTTACTCGTTTAGTATTAGAAGTCTAGCTTTCATCAAAGAAAATTGACAAACAACCACATCATTGTGCACATTTATACTGCCATAATATATTCTCATATTCCTATATATACCTTATATTCTATCATTGGATTACCTACTTAATACCAGCGTCAAGTACCGCTGAATTCGCACATCAGTACACCTAAGCTGTTTGTTACGTAAAATAATGTGTTGTTCAGTTTTACTCTAGAATTTTTCTTTCCATGTAAAAAAAGCGGTTATATAACCAGATTCATTCGCAATGCTAACCTTTATTCAACCCTTCAGTTTTGCACATTTAATTAACAATTAATGATTAATTGCTTGTTGTTTGCCACCAAATAACTAATAATTAATTAATTTTAATTGTAGAAAATAACAAATAATAATAAGTAAAGTAATTTTCCACAATAAATTACAATTGATTAATTATTAACATGCAATTAATAATTAATTGTTAATTGCAATTAAAATGTGCCCAACACTGCCCTCAACACTCGGTATAGTTTCAATACCAAGCTTTATACCAGTAGATAATTGAAACAGGCACCTATAATTAATTTTAATTACATTAGCTGCAATATAAACAAATGAAATAAAGCACTCTGAAGAACAAGAAAGTATAAAACGAGATAATCGTTGAAATTACAATTCCCCACAAAAGTATAAGTTTTTTTCTTCGAGTAATAATTCGGGCATAATGCCAAGTTGGTCATATTTAACAAGATAATTAGGACCAAGTTTATATCCTCGTGACCATTTTTATGGTAACTTTGATAATTTCTTCATTGCATACACTAATTTGCCATTATAAGACTATAATGGCAAATTAGTGTAATACGGAAAAGTTATCTTGGCAATGCCTTGCGAATAAGTTTTCTTTCTTTCCCAGCATTAACTAGCCTAATATATTGCAGAATATTATTATCACGTTATAAAACTTTATTAAGTAGTTTCCATAAAATGAATTTTAAATTATGAGTATCTACATAATTATATATTTACGTATTGACATATTTACTTAAAAAAAAATTGTATTGTGTTTTATTGTATTGTGTAGTACATGACAAATTTTGTAGAATTTTTCATTTCTCTCGATCTCCTTTTGTTTGTTTTTTACTTATCGGTTAAGTATGCATCTTATTAATAGGGGTACAAATTTTTTTCTTTAGAATTTTTATCAATAATATATTTATTATACTTTTCAATGACTTTTTGGGAACAACGAAGTACGTTGGACGCAGTACGAAGCAACTAATCTCCTGTCAATCTGCTATATTAAATACGTATTATATTATTTTGAAGGCCATTTTTCTTTGTCATTTCTCCTTGACCTCGATTTTATTAAAATGAAGCATTCCCCTCAGGGCTTGCGAATTTAATATAAGATTAAATATATAATTTTTCTATAAATACGAGTTTCATTTTAAGGTTTCAATAAAAATTCTTATTCTCTTGTGACTGATGTCAGTAAAAACAATTTAGTCTTCAAATAAATTTAAAATCATTTTTCCCATTGCAATTTCCAACTTTAGTACTTATTTATAGTTTTAAGACCCTAATCAAATTAAACCTTCCTTTACTGATTAAACATTTGATTTATAATTTTCATTAGTATCTATATTATAGTATATTACGTACGGACCGTACGTCTGTTTGCCACCGTCGTGGTATAAAAAAAAAAAAATCTTAATTATACATATATAAAGACTACCTATTATTTATTTTTTCTTATTTTCTATGTCGTAATGGTTGATTATTTAGCGTATGGAATGTAAGAAATGGATGATTAAAGTAGTATAGGCTGAACTTTTAATACATCAATATAATATTGTATAGCTGTGAAAATAGGTGATTTTTAAAAAAATATAACTAAGCAAAATACTGGAGGCCTACGTCCAGCAGTGGGCTGAAATGATGATGATGATGATGAAACAAAATACTTAATAATAAAATCCAGAATCTAGTATTATCAGTCCTATTGTAGGTACTCATAAAGTTTTTAAGCTAATACCTATAAACGTACGTATACAATGCAATTGCAAGTCATACATAAAAATATTACATAAACTACAACCCTACAAAATAAAATGTAGATACTAAATAACTTAGTCATAAAAATTTTTGACACTGATACGAATAAATTTCACTTTATCCACTTGACATAAGTATGACACTCGAAAATTGACTTGGTAAAGTGGTGGGATTGCTTTAGAATTACACACCAAGTTTGACATGATGACCTGATTTTGAACTTTTGAAATATTAATTTGACGGAAATGTGTAGCATGGTTTTTAGGGCAAGGGGAGCCGAAATTGTGTTAACACAAATTGAGTTAGGAATGATTCGATATTTTGGACTTTTGATTCGTTTTGTGTTTAAAGTCGATGGGATATTGGAGTGAAAGTGACGGATTAAGAATACATAATGTCACTTACACACACATATTAGGTAGAATATAGAATATTATAATTACATACATAGTAACTACTACTGTTGCCTAGGGCTTTGCTCCCATGGATGTTTGTTTGGCCCTCTAGTCAGCTCCTATCGGTCGTAGCGAGATGTTATTTAGCCTATAGCCTTCCTCGATAAATGGACTATCGAACACTAAAAGAATTTTTCAATTCAGTTCAGTAGATCCTAAAATTAGCGCATATACAAACTCTTTAGCTTTTATTATTAGTAGAAAACTGTGTACAGAATAAACCAAGTTAACTTATATATTCATAATTCTAATTTATTTTTGTATTATTTAAAATATAAATCCAAAAATATTCTTTAGTCCTAATTTTCAACGTTGCAACGGAATAACAAATCATAAAGAACGGATTAATTGAGATATCATAATGATTATTATATTATGTGTAAAAAACATTACAATCCTTTTTGGCAGTCGGGTAAAAAGAAACGATACACCGTTCCCATAAGTCACGTTAGAAATTAAGTACTACTAAGGAAAATAAATTTCATTGTAAAGTTGTCAAGTTAAAATAGAATCTAAAGACCCTTACATGATACGCATCCAATACCCATGTAACTAAATGAGGCGTAAAAGACCCTAAAAATGACATACATAATACAAGTTGACCTCGAACTGTTTACACGACATTAACCAAAGATAAATTTCTTATACAAGAGCAACATAAATTTATGTGTTCAAGCTGTGAAGCGAGAAGACCAGTCCTAGCTAAAAAAGACTAGATACAAAGATATAACACTAGTTGCTTCGACGTTACTTTTCCGAACCATTACCTTTACAAAGAACGGTATTAGTAGGTAGCGTGTGTTTCTACAAGTACTACACAAAGGCTGTTTCCGTATGTGGACGTCTTCAAGGGAAGAAATCACTTGTCTGTCACAGTGGCGTATCATCGCGTTTAAGATGGTCGAGTAACGTTGGCTTCGAAAATAATATTTGTGTCATTCATAGATGTTTGTTTCAGGTCTGAGTGTAGTTTGTGTACACGGCTTGTTCTTTGGTGCAAACGTTCTCTTTTAAAAAACATAAAGAAGTATAAACATAACCAATATTTATCAGATCGTGGATTAATATGAAAAAGAGATATACCATATTTACTTATAGTAATTTCAAAATAAGAATCTCAAAAAAGAAAAATACGTAAGAGAAATCATAGATAAAACGTCTGTTTGAAATATCTCTTTAAGGCTATTCAAGCTTCGATTGCCTACTTCCTAAGATTGGACATCAACTTTTACAAGCCAATAAAATCTATAAAAATAAAACATTGAAATCGTAAAGTTGAAAGTCTCGTATCTATTTATAGATTAAATTTCGAAATAATTAAAGGCATTTTAAAAATTACGGTTGAAACAAATTTATTTATTTCACGATATTATTCACTTGAGAGTTAAACTAGTATCGGAAAAAGTTTTGATTCAATTGAATAACTTGGATATTAATAATTAATTAATATACCTAAGAGTTATAAAACCACTGATTAAAGTGGAAGACGATACATAATGCGATACAAAATCCTAACTTCATAATATGTAGAAGACACAATCCTAAAAGTTAGAATTCTATAAATTAAAATAATATTAATTCTTTAGCGATCCAGTGATATAATTTAATTTAATTAAATAATTATATTGAAGTAAATTCATATTAATTAGCTAGGAACTGCTTTTGTTACTTACGCATGAATTCTCACATTTTGCAATTCAAACTTTGTCCCAGAAATACAAATACAAAATTTTGTGCCAAATTTATTTATTCTACTAAGCACAAGGCTATGCAATTTTGTTGGCAAAATGTAATAAGCTTTAACAGGTACAAGTACAATGAACACAAAGTTTGCCAATATACAACAACCATACGACTTAATGGGCAAATTGTTGATCGTAGTAAATCGAAAAACAGGAAGAAATTGTTCTTGGATAACGTCGTCACCTTGCGGGACACAAACAGGAAAATATACAGTGTTTCTGTTTTCCGAGACGTGAATCAACAAACATCTGTTTTGGATCAACATGTTGAAAAAATAAATGCTTGCTAAGATGTAGATAAAGAAATAGATGAAACAAATAAAATCATAGGTGTAGAAGCAAACATGACACATAAAAATGAACGGAATAAAATGACTGTAGCAATTTGCATTTTGATTCCAACTGGAAAAACAAAGCTACTTGTATTACGCGGGCAGAAATCTAGCACGTTTTTGTTATATTGTGCTCTGCCTACTATAAGAATTTTATTTGGTAACGGTCCACGAATACAAATTCAGAGATAAGTTTGTGAAATTTCCGGATGTGCTTCGTGTTTTGTGGGACAACGTTTGTTATGAAAGTGAAGTATTTTTTTGTGAATGATAAATAGTATAATTTTAAAGCTCGAAACAGAAGCTTTGCCTCTCTGATTTTGATTTAATAAGATGTTTTAGAGTTAAAAAAAATTTCCAGTGTCTAAATTTTTTGTTAGTTCTTCTTATAGGTTGATTTCATCAAAGTAATTAATCATAATGTCTTGAGAAAAACCTATAGGGTACTTCCCGCCGACCTGGAATCATGAAATTTGGCAGTTGCGCAAGTAAAGGGAAATATGCAAAAACTGTACTCATGTAGTTATATCACTGAATATTTGTACTCTATCGGAAGAGGTATAAAGTGAGAAGCCTAAAATACCTATCTACCTTTACGTGAATATTTATTCTAACTTATAGCTATCCCGTTACTTTCTAAAATCTAAAAAAAATTGCATTACTGTACGAACACTCGGTGCTCGAGTCGGACTCGCACTTAGCTGGTTTGTTTTTATTATTTTGTATTTTATATTGAGTTTTTACTTTGCTAAGTCATGAATAAACAGAAGCGTTTAACAAATAACGAATAATTTCCTAAATATATTGTTTTATGTTTTATTCACAAGATGACGTTGTAAGGTCCATAAAATATGCGAAAGAGTCATGTTTTTCCAACAATTTATTGCTAAGGAAATTAAGGTACATTAATCTTTTAAGTCCCGTAGCGACAACAAATTTGTCTCGGCTTGGGTTATAACAACCAGAGCGGAAACCTGTACACCGTTGTCTGTTAAATAAATAATAAGATGGACATAGGAACCTCTCTCAGATGCTAAGGTGTCTGTTTGTATAATTTAAATTTGCATTCTTGAGAAACATTGTTCAGTTGAAAATAATGTATTTGGTTGCTGCGATGTTTTTGAATGTCTTTCTTTCATGCTATCGTTACTTATTGTCGTATTTTTGTCGATGATATCTAAAATGTTGTTATCCATTTTTTCTTGTCTGAATTTCATTTTTTCTATTGTTTGGAAAATCATTTTCCTTGAAACCAAGTTATTACTTAATGGACCGTCAATAATGTGAAATGCGCCGCAATGAAACCATGATAACATTGTTTTGTTTTTAATTCACAGTACATATTTCATCAGCGCCTACCACTGGTCCATGTACTCTACGGCTTTAGTGCTGTCATAAAACAAGTCTCGGCTCAAATATGGCGCCCTTCCTTTTTCCTCGTTTGTGTACGGTCAGCAAAAGGCTACATAAAAAGAATTAGGGACGGGTCTTTTATAAAAATAAGTGTTACTAAGAACGCTGGCAATTACTATATCAGTCTTGCAAGGAATACGTGAGAAAAATAGAAAGTGGTATTTTTTTGCTGGCGGTACTTAAGAACGAATCGGCTTTATTCTGTCATTTTTATAGGGCTGCCATTTAAAACCAATTTGGCATTGGATAAAAGAGTGTAGTTATGTTGAGTGTAATAAAACCCGACCAAATAATTGGATAAAGAGCACAAACAATATGACACGTCCCACGTTTATTCACTCTCAAAACACTCAAAATCACTCACTTCAAAACACGCGATACAGTTAAGCGAGCATTTACAATTCATGCTTTTTATAAAATTAGAATAAAATTTGAATCAGAATAAATCAAAACCAGTTACAGAAACGTTGATAGAAAGAAATTTAGGAATATATTTTTGTACAAAAGTATATATTCCTTTCGAAGCCAACTTACTGAGAAATAAGTCTAGATTCTAAATTGACTAGGATAAAAGACAGCTCAATCTAGAAGTTGAACGCAAATCGAGGTACATAAATCTCTTGAACTAGAAAAGAAACTTAAATTTATTTCAAAGATTTGACTTCTTTGATTTGAGTCTAGTGGTTTTATTATACGATTGCTGAACAGGATTGTATTCGATCAACATAATAAATGAAATGAAATCTCGTTTATTCATCTAGGTTACAAGGTAACTCTTATGAAAGTCACAAGATAAGACTGTAACAGGTTATCCGAAAAGTAGTGTCAGCAAATTTGCCTACGGCCTGTTCGCTGATGAGGTGGAGCTATGAGAAGAACTAGCACGAAACTCACGCCTTTTAAAAAAATGGATAGTTACAATCTTTTGTAGTTTACAATTTGGGTAGCGTGTAAAGTGATGCAGCAGAGCACCACATCGTTATATATGGAAGAAATATTAGCCCAATGATATAACAAGAATAAATGACTATCATTCAATTGTTCTTCAGTGTCTGGATGTCTATTTAATAAATATTCCAAAATATTTAAATATTCCAAGTCAATGCAAAAGTCAATTCTTTTATTTTATTAGATCACAATACATGTATGATCAGCAACAAAAGTAAGTGAACATATCCATAATTTCAAAACGTGCAAGACTAGTGCCATAATCGAATTAATCGTCGTAAATTCAATTCTGACACTAGTCTTGTTAAGTAGTTTATGTATGCTACGGTATACATGGGTTCTGAAATTATGGATATGTTTTACTATTTTAGTTGCTGACTGTACATGATACTTTACGAACGTCATACAAAGGCAAAAGGGGTCAACAAATTGTTCTAAGGCCAGTTCGCTGATAAGGTTGAACCTTGTGAAGAGGTGGCAAAAAACTCAGGTCACTCGTTTTAAACTACAAAAAGTTATAATTTACATTGGTTAAAATTTGAAATATCATGGAATAAACTAGAAGTCGCGCGGGGTTTTCCTCCCATCGTTCTTATTTTGGCCACTGCTCAGCTCCTATTGGCCGTAGCTTGGTGTTATATAGCCTATGTAGATTTCAAAAGAATTTTTAAAATCAGTCCAATAGTTTTTAAGTTTATTCGTTACATACAAAAATACAAAACTTTACTCTTTATAATATTAGTGTAGATAAAAAGGCTCCCAGCGAAGCAGAAATAAATGACCAAGAAAGGGCTTTTCTAAAAAAATATATTAAATATCTACGGTACCAACAAACTTCAAGTTTACACCACACATGCAATAGCTTAGGAGCATCATCGTTTCAATGGAGCAGTTTCTCGCGTAAAAATACCCATAGACGTTAAGTGTAAGGAAAAGTAGGGTGCCATTTATCGAAGACCGACATTGCAAGATACTCGTCGTAAAATAAAATGAACTAATCTTTTACTAAATACAGTATCTGAATGAAATATTTTACATTCAAAGGTATCATCCGTGTAGTGACGAATGATGATGCGCCACTGAGGCAGGTTTTATATATGTTTTCCCAAAAATTCTTGTTATATATATTTTAGTATGCATTTACGTTATGTACGGTCAGCCTAAAAGTAGCTGACCATGTCTAATTTTCAAAACTCATGTATATGTTTCAGTCAAAACTCTTCTAAGTCTTCTAATTCCTTAACCACCTTTAAATCATTGCTTGATGACAGATCTATCATTTTGGTAAAATAAAAGTACTATTGACCGATATTTCTCAGTCAAAAGTACTTTCAATCGATTTTTTTTTAGTCAAAGTGCTATTGACTGGTTAAGAGTTTTGACTGTAACAAGTATCCGTAGATTGCTCAACAAGATTAGTGACGGAATTGAATTAACATCGTAAATTCAATTCTGGCATTACCTATACACGCGTTTGATAATATGGTAAGGCTTAGTTACTTTTGAGGCTGACTGTACCTTTTGCTTAATGATTTCAACCGTGGCGTGGGTTGATACTTTCTTCCACAGTGAATCAGTGTTTATTTATATAATGTATCTAATTTTAATAGGAGTACACTAATAAGAGACATAGTGCCCGCTATTGTTATCATAGCAATTGTATAAAGATTTTTGAGAATACAACACAATAACAGTATATTTATTATCATTCAAATCTGATATGGTGGTTGTCGCAACGGTCTCTCTTTTGTCTTTCAACTTCCTTATCAGGGGTATGAGAAGGTTTGACGAGGAACAAGTGATAAGCTTATCATTTTCTGCTCATCAAATTGTTTCATAAATAAAAGATAAATTTTGAATCAAATATTTTTTTTTACTATTTTCCTTTTGGTTTGGATACATTAGTTAAAATTTGAATATATTTTTTTTCTTTAGAAGATTTTTATTTTCAGATTGTATTTTACCTTTAGAGTTTTCAATATTATTACGTCACTCAATATTTGCTTTAAGCTTTATGTTAAACATACAAAGAGACGTTTCACTATCATCATAATATCAGCCCAATGACGTCCTCTGCTGGATCTAATTTCCGTCACAGCGAATTTCTTCCAATTCCCATTCCAATTTGAGCCGGAATCTGTTGGGCCTCGGAATAACGTTAGTGTTTCGTAATTAACGATCGGTTTACATCACAAGATTCAATATTTTCCTTCCCTTGTGCTTAATTGGTGCGATTTATTCGTTCGTTACTTTAATCCTTTACTGTTTCAGTCCGAATCGCCTTTCAGTAATATTTTTAATTACAAGGAGAGGAAATCAAGGTTGAAATTTTAAATTAGTAAATTTTTGTGTGGAACATTTTTTTTTTTCATTGAATTCTATTTAATTAGACTGTCACCGTGGCGCAGTGGTTAAGGTGGTCGCCTCGCAACTACATCGCCGTGCTGGGTGACGTGGGTTCGATTCCCACACGAGACAAATATTTGTGTGATTCATAGATATTTGTTTCTAGTCTGGGTGTACTTTGTGTTCGTTAGTTTCATGTTTGTAAAGCTCCCCGCGACACAGGGCTTGTTCCCTAGTGCGGGTGTTGTCTTTAAAAAAAAAAAAAATTACTATTAGCCTATTAGGCTTCGTTCCCGTGGATCTTTGTTTGGCCAATACTGAGCTCCTATTAATCGTAGCGTGATGTTAAATAGCTATAAAGCTTCCTCAATAAATGAGCTACCAGACACTTAAATACGTTTTCAATTCAACCCGTAGTTCCTGAAATGATCGCGTTCAACCAAACAACAAACTCTTCAGCTTTAAAAATGTTATAAATTTTTATTTTGTATTTGTCATACTATAATAATATTTTTTAATAATATTCAACCACATTCACACAGCGCCATCTAGTCCCAAAGTAAGCAATTATATTTGCTTGTGTTATGGGTACTAAACAACTGATATACTACTTAAATACATTTTTTTTTTGTAAATACATACATATTATAGATAAATTACACCCAGACACAGAACAAACCTTTATACTCATCACACAAAGATTTGTCCTGGGTGGGGATCGAACCCACGACCTCCGGCTTAGCAGTCAGGGTCACTAACCACTAGACCAACAGGCCAGTCAAAATACTGGATAATACTGGAAAACTTTAACGAAGGCCTACGACTAATATATGATTTTGGTTTATTCTTAGTGCGTAAAAATAAACTGTTTGATGTTTGCGTCTCAATTATGGACAAGGCCTTGACCTTCGGATTAAACATGATACACAGGATAGGCCGTAGCCTAGTTTATCAGACAAGATATAACATATTATAATTGTGTCTGTAAAATCATAATTATTTGAATTGTATTCAGCTGATACCACGGCCAAAAGATAGCGATTAAATAAAGAGAACAGTGTTTTATTAAGTAGGAAGCTATTCACCGGAAAATTATCTAACAGTACTTTATCTGGGGCAACATTTGAAGGCTAAATTCCCTCGCATTAACAGTCAGAGCACGCTTCCATTAAGCCATAGAGGGGACAATACTTTTATCAGACAATGGCAATTAAATATTCTGCCTCTGTAAAATAATTTTGGTTCGTTACTTCCCACTGAAAACGAATATCTCCATGCGGTTTTTAATTGTATCCATTTCACTGATTTAAATTGTAACATATAGCTGTAATCAATTTTAAAATAAACGTGTTCAATGCTATAGGTACAGCTGTTAATTAATTAACAGATATTTCAGGAAATTGATGTTAAATGTGTTTTATTTAATGCGGTAAATGTAAAGAAAGTTTTATTCAAAATATAGTTACAATAAAATCAATGCAATAAAAACTTTATTTTGAATAAAACATTTTGACGCTATTATTTATTGTTTCTAGGAAATGCTTCAACATCAGATTATTTTTTATAAATGAAATTGGAAAATAAAATGTGTAGTATTTTATTGCGTAAATTCAGACCATTTTATCAAGAGGCGATGGTGGCTGAATGGATAAGTGACCGGCGTGCTAAACACGCGGTCTGAGTTCGATTCCGACAAGCAGTATCAATGTGGATTTCACTTTGTGGAATTTATATGTACTAGTCATGTGACTAACCATCTGCTGACGGTGAAGGAAAACATAGTGAGGAAACCCACATACACTAGAAGAAATTCTAAGTGTATGTCTGATCCACCAACCCACACTAAGCCAGCGTGAGTGGAATATGGTCTAAACCCTCTCAGCTCTCTAGATAGAGGAGAGGAGACCCGAGCCCAGCAGTGAGACATTAATGGGTTGCTGATGATGACTAGAAGTCATCACATAATATGCTATTAATAATGTATTTATTATTTCTTTTAGTACTATAATGAAAACTAAATGTACTCAAAAATATTTAACGTAAATACTAAACCGTTATTTATCCTGTCAAACAGGTAAATTCTTTGTGAACTACGAAACTAAATAACTTACGAATACCTCAGAAAGTCTTATTCTTTGAAAAACACCTATCAAAAGACCCGTGTCACAAACAAAACCTATTATAAACTTTATATTGTTACTAGTGCTAAAGTTTTGACATAGCGATACGGGTTTTTACACAACTAGGGTCTATCCTATAATGCCTTTAGAAGTATCTATGATTATTTCGCAAGAGATAGAAAAAACGGTAATATTTTTTCCTTCTTGAAATTCACAGAACAAACTCGGAGTGGACCTGCGTCCGATTAATGGCAATATTTTTTTATTTTCTTCAATAATATTATAAATAAGAAAGATTTGTATTTTTGTATGTAACAAATAAACTTAAAACTACAGGACCAATTTTGCCAAAAAAAAAAATTATGCCTTTAAAAACATTATCACTGAGTAACATAGGCTATATAGCACCATGCTACGGACGATAGGTGCTGAGCAGTGGTCAAATAACGAGAATAAGAACGACGGAAGCGAAGCCCAGCGCGAGTATTACTCTTTAGGTTTTATATCTTAAATCTAATATCTATATCTACTTGTTACACCAAAATTCACAAACGAAATTCAAATTTTAGTGGTTTTTTTTTTTTAATAACTTAATTAATTATTGATAACTGCAAGAATCTTAAAAAATAATTTACATACTAGAGTGATATTCGTGTGCATGGCCCTCCCAGATTTTGAGTTACTCAATATTACAGAAATTAATAATTATTATGTTAATGAATATGTATGGGTTGCACTTTATGTTAGCTCCATACATTAGTCCAACATATAGCAATATCGTACATAATGTATCCATCAATGATAAAATAAAACAAAAAGCCGGTAGTTAAATTTATAAAAGGTATTTCGACTATACTGTGGCCGCTATCGACAAAAGTTAACCAACGTGTGGAGCTCGCATTACTATAAAAGGTACTAACCGGTTACGATAAAGTAATGCAATTAAAACTTTGTAGCGTGCGACACTCAGCTCTTTGTGCCTCAATTACCTTCGTAAGTGGTTATAATGCTGCTATAGTACGGGTAAAGTCTTTTTCGACGTTGGTATATGCAGTCAGAGGGTTTTCACGAAGGTTTTTTAGGGTTATAGTTATAAAAACGATGTTGATATACAGGGTGTATACGACGATACGACATTAAATGACAAGGCAGCCAGTGTTAACCCTTATAAACATATTCTAATATAAATTATTTAAAAAAAAGAAAAAAAAAAAAAAAAAAAAAAAAAAAAAGAAAAGCTACACATTATTTAAAGTCGAAAAATTTAAGAATATAAAACTACACATTATTTTTCTATCATGACGTTTTCGACATGACGACGACAACAGTGCGGAACAGAGTAAGAGATAAGATAATATGAAAGAGTCAGAGATATTTAAATGAATTGAATGACGTAATGACAACATACGATCAACGTAAATACCTACAGGTTGTTTAAAACTGTGAACAACTGTGACATAAAGAAAGTACATTTGCGTCTAAACTATTGCAAATTTCTGTTTAATTTTTTTGGTATAGCCTTCTAACATCACATGCTACACGTGGTTTCATTTAATGTCGTATCGTCGTATACACCCTGTATACAGGATGGAATTTAGTAATGCCACTTAAAGGGAAAGCACATTAAATACTAGAGATAGATAATTTTAGTCAAAGGAAACATTCCTTTATTTTTAAAAGAAACAACTGCATTTAACGATTTCCTGAAATTCGCTTACTATACCCAGGATCAAACATATTTTTTAACCAGTTTGTTAATAAGATTCGATCCTTATGGTTAATCCTATCGATAAAAGCCATAAAAATACAGGATATTATTTTTTTTGCATTTTAACTGGTCCAATAACCGGGTGTGGCAAGCGAATTTCCGAAAAATTTTGGATGCAGTTAAGTTTCTTTTTAAAAACAAAGAAATGTTTCCTTTGAGTAAAATTATCTATCTCTAGTATCAAGAGTACTTTCCGTCCAAATGGCATTACAAAATTCCACCCCGTATATGCGACGTACTTGGTAGAGTATATGTGCTTTAATTGTGTATAATTAAATGTAACATGGACCTCACATAACGTGAGGGCTTAATGCCTTTGTTAGTCAAAAGGTTAGCTTCCAAGTTTCATGATAAATGATGTTAGTTTGTTAGGTCCTATTGTAATTGTGAGCTCTAATATGAATTTTAATACTAGAAACGTAATATCTATAGTAAAAAAGATTTTATGATAAAATAAATAAATTTAGTTATGTAGATCATCAATTTAAAATAAAAATTAATAAAAAAAATAAGTTGGTAGTTGGTAGTTTGTTATCGTCATCATCATAATCATCAAATCAGCCTAACGACGTTCCTTGCTGAACATAGGCCATTATGAATATAAAATAATTATAATAGGTTGCTATACCTAGTTTAAAAAAATTCAGTAGTTGCCATTAACAACATTTTTTGACAGTTTTATTTCTTTATTGCTATTGGTAGTAGTAAATTTTTTGCGCATGGTTGAAAATTTAGCTATTAATTATACTACATAAAACAAAATTGGAAATTTTAAATCACCCCCGACGAAGAGCTTGAAACCATGTTTAATTTTTAACAATATTGAAATCGTATGGTCGTATGTCAAGATTCCGATTAAGCATTCTAATCTTTCTTGATTTAAAATTACAATATAATTTTCTTCTAGGTTCGCCGAGTCACAAAACGAACAAAATAACACTAGCAATTATAAGCCTAACTATCTTCGAATAGGTTCCATGGGTGTCATCCCAGTTAAATCAAGTGGAGAAGTAAATTGGGATGTGGTTTGTTATTTTGCCTCTGTGGTTACGTTAGATATACGTCTTGGTTAGTGCTAAGCCGTTATACAGATAGCCTAGCCCACCGCAATAATTGACCAAGTTGCTATTATGTAGGATATGTTTGTGTGGATATAACTTTAGTTGTGGATGGACTTCCTAAATTGAGAAGAGAGTGTGTTCTACCGCTTGTATAATGGGTTGTGCTCTGAAGAACTGTTTGAGATGATGCTCACTGCCACCTTCTACCATCGCACCGCTCGCCATCGGCAGGGAGTTCATCCCCACACCATGGAACTGAAATGATCTCGTACCGCGCGTTTCCAGAAGAATTTCCTCGCAAGATCTATCAGGTTGTAGAATGAACTCCCTAACGAGGTTTTCCCAAGGGACTACAGTATGGGGTTCTTCAAAAAAGAAGTGAATAGGTTTCTTAAGGGTCGGCAACGCGCTCGAGCACGAACACCAGGGGTCGCCTGCAACACCAGGGGGTGTTGCAGCCGCCCATAGGCTATGGTAACTGCTTACCATCAGGCGGACCGTAGGTACGTCTGTTTGCCACCGTCGTAGTATAAAAAAAAGAGGAATGTATCATTAACGATTTCAATTCATGATTTTTGCGTGGATCATCATCATCATCATATAGTAAGCCATAGGATGTCCACTGCTGGACATATGCCTCCTCAAGAGATTTCCAATAGGACCGGTTGTATGTGGCTTGCATCCAGTGCAATCCTGCTATTCGGATCAGATGTTTGCGTGGATATGACTTTAATTTTGAAATCTATTTAATATGATGTGAAATTTCAAAGTCAGATGCATTTCTTCTTCTTTTGGAATGTGTGATTTCATTTAAGATGATAATAATAAGTCTATGATATACCGGAATCTAAAAATGGGAATCGAAATGATTTAAAAAAAAAATTAAGCCCGAGAGGATCGCAATTAAGTAAAGCCGTTACTGAAATTTCTTATTTCAGTTGGAGCGTATTGAGAATCTCAACATTTTTCAGTTAGTTAATTCAGCTCATTAATTTCTGCAAAATATTGAAAAAACGTGATAACAAGCAACGCCATTATAGTTTATTACATTACAAATTGAAGTTAAACGGAAAATACTATCTAAACTATAGAGTATAGAAATCTAAATTACCTCTCTAAGCACTTGATGGCATAACGAGGTATACTTCGGCAAGAAATGGGACATTAGCAGCTAATTGGTCTTCTAACTAAAGAACATAGTTCTAAGATTACTTAGTATGTTATTATTTTATACTGGTTAGCTGCCTATTTTTACTACTAGTTTGTGTTTTTAATACAAAAGTGTATTTATTTCTTACTAGAAATCGCTCCCGTCGTTCTTTATTTGATCACTGCTCAGTTCCTATTAGCCATAGCGTGATGTTATATAATATTATAATTAGGTGAACCCTATGTCAAAAAGTGCACGTCATTGGGCTAATATGATGATGATAATTATAAAGTAGTATCTCCGTCATAGCTGTATAGTGACGGAATAAGAATATAGCCTATAGCGATCCGTCTGGCCAGCGTGGTATTATTATAGTAGGCTAAATCTCTTCAAAATATTTGGAGAAGACCCGTGTCCAGCAGTGGTACTTTTATGGGTTGAAATGATGATGATGATTTTCATCTTACACCTTAGATGAACGTAAAAGTTCTTTGAATAATATAATAATAAATGAACTAGTATTCAAAGGCAGCAAAAACGTTTTCCGCAAACACAAGGCGTTGATTCAATGTAGTAAGTGAAGCTCGAATGAAAATACCTATTATTTTCAATTCATAAAAGTAGCAAGCGTGTGAAATTTTCAAAGGCGGCTGTTTGAACCAAATTGCGACTATTATTCACACCATTACGCTTGTTCAAACCACCGTCAAATATATTTGACTTCACAACTCTCACAAAGGCTAATAAAAAAGAATTTAATTAACTTTATTCGCTCATTAGGTATTCTACTGGAAAACTAAGGCTTCATTTTCATAAGACGTAGGGTACCTACGTAGATTTTATTGCCCAGTGTCACTGGAATTAAATGAACAAAGTTCACTGTTCAACTGTTCGTTATGAAACGTGTGAACATTTATTTTGTATACTTCGTGTGTTGCCGGAATAAGAAGACTTATTTGATTGCTCGATTTTAATATCGTTGTTAATTGTTTGAATATTTAAATACGGTGGTTGTCATTTTCAATTTGACAACGATTTTAAAATCAACATATTGAATGTTGAAATTGTGAGTTGTAGCACTGCTAGGCACGGGTCTCCTCCAAACCTCCACAATGGAGAGAATTTATCCTACTATACCACGCTAGCCAGACGGGTTGTTATAGAATTTTGTTTTGAATTATCATTTTCTCGCAGTGTTCTTGTCTGTTTAGGTTTTCTCCCTTAGTCGCCTTTTACGACTACCGAAGGTATAAGTAATTCGTCATTAAACGGACGTTGAGTAAGTTCTAAGAATATACAAATCATATAATTCGTTTCAACAACTTCAATGTAAACAAACCTATATACGAGTATAGGTACTCATATAAGACCCGGGCGCCCATTTATGTTAATCGCAAATTAACATGTTTACCAAAGCATGAACACAACTATAATATAGTATATTGTACTGTCAACTTACTGTTAAACAGCACAACTTCGTGTTAGTGTTGAATTACTTTATATATAGCTTCAAGTGTAGTTACGAGTGCAAATTGAAACGGTTGAAGCCGTAGTAAAACGTTTTCGTTGAAGGCAGTTATAGGATTCCTAGAAACACAAGCTAAATTGTTTAAACATGGCTTTTTTCCCGACATAAATATTGATAGAAAGACAGATTATGGGCTTTCATGACAAGGGAACAGATTAGCTGTCGCTGTCAAATGTTTGAAAGTGACAGCGATCATATCTAAAATTTCTTACACTTGACAGCGATATCAAAACCGAACATTCGAATGTCGAAATTCAGAGTAACCTCCGGGGCTCGTAAGACACATAATTGTGACTTAAATTAGTACCTGTAGTATTATTGATTTATAGAACTTTATGCACACGTGAGAAGCATTCTTTAACAGTCAACCACGGTATGATCGAAGTTAACAAAATAAAAAATATGGGAATGAAACTACAATATATATTTATGCGATAAACCCAGATAATAATATTCTATTTTTGTGTTCAGTTAGTTTGAATAAGCAACATACATCAAATTCATCATTAACTTTGATTCTCGTTTTTCACTTTAATGTCTAAAATATAAGCGATTTGGTATTAGGACAAATACACATCATGTTTTTTAGAAAGCTCGTGAAAATTAAGGTGACTATCAATTCTATCACAAATCCAAGATTAAATAAAATAGCTAGAAGTCTTATGAAGCTTCGTTCCCGTCATTCTTTGTTTGGCCAATGCTCAGTTCCTATTGGCCGTAGCGTAATGTTATATAGCCTATGTCCTTCCTCAATAAATGGGTTATCCAACTATAATAATTTTTCAAATCGAACCAGTAGTTCGTGCGATCGTAGCGTTCAACTAAACACAGCTTTATAATATTAGTATAGAAGTATAGAATAATAATAATAATATTCTATCACATTCACACAGCGCCATCTAGTCCCAAAGTAAGCAATTATATTTGCTTGTGTTATGGATACTAAACAACTGATATACTACTTAAATATTTTTTTTTTTTTGTAAATACATACATACTATAGATAAATTACACCCAGACACAGAACAAACCTTTATGCTCATCATACAAAGATTAGTCCTGGGTGGGGATCGAACCCACGACCTCCGGCTTAGCAGTCAGGGTCACTAACCACTAGACCAACAGGACAGTCATAGAATCTAATAGAATTACGAATATCAAAATCATTTTACATTCCTCACGTTGGATTTGAATGTCTACTAAAGCCATTATAATTTTATTTATACGTCAGACCCCATGTAACATCCGGGTTATATAAATTAAACAAATTATGGCGGGGAAGCAGTTAAAAAGTTTTTTAACTCTGTACTAATTACAGCTTTGAGGCCGTGAGCTTAGTCAGATTATGATAAAAGTAATTAAATAAGTCAGAAATTCTTGTAGTTGTATTCTTTTATTATTGTATAATTATAACTACGATTTATTATTATTTTGATAGTAGTACCCCAAAACAAATTTTCAAATCTTTAAGTTAAAAAAGAAATAAGTTTTATACAATCGTTTTTATCCTTTTTTACCCCTTAGGGGTTGAATTTTAAAAAAACCCTTTCTTAGTACACCTCTAGACATTAGGACAAACACACCATCCAAATTTCAAGTCGCTACGACCAGCGGTTTAGGCTGTGCGTTGTCTGTCAGTCAGTCAGGACAAAGCCTTTTATAATATGTATGGATTATACTGGCATTATTAATACGAAAATTACGACTTTTTTACAGCACTGAGCACACCTATCAAAATATAATTTTGAATATTATGATTTCCATTTAAATGAAGTCTCATGTTTGACTTAATTTTAATGTTTTTGCAGAAAGTACTGGGGGCTTACTCTGAATTTCGATATTCGACTTAATCGGTTTTGATGTCGCTGTCAAATGTAAGGAAATTTAGATTTGGCCGCAGTCAATTTCAAACATTTCACAGCGACATAAAACTGACTAAGTCGAATATCGAAATTCAGAGTAAGCCCCCAGTACCTTCTGCAAAAACATTAAAATTTAGTCAAACATGAGACTTCATTTAAATTGAAATCATAATATTCAAAATTATATTTTGATAGGTGTGCTCAGTGCTGTAAAAAAGACTAATTTATTTAATAAAAATTAATGGTAATATCACAACAGTACAATCTACTTTGAGTTTCATTTGTTTAATTATTTCTTTGTTGTATTTTGAGGGTAAAAGTTCTAGTTATATTTTTAAATTAGAATTAATCTTACTATACCTCTTTGCACACCTGAAATCTTTCCTAAAATTTATATTTATATTAACAAATAAGAAAATTTTCAGTGAGGAAAAAAATCCTAAAATTGTTAACCTTCTATTCATGCGCATAAAGCCTAAATTGCTTAACAGATGTTTCTCATCTTATGACATTCTTCCATTAAGGATGTAAAATCTGCTAACAACATCAGTTTCCTTATACTCTACAGAAGAAAACGTCTGCTTTCATTTCCCTGTAGACACAGTGTCGTTGTAACAACACACTTTGTTATGAAGCAAAACAGGCTTTAGAGTAAACTTCTGGACCCACCATACCACACAGTTTTAATAAAAAATTGAACTTGTGTTATTTATCTACACTAATATTATAAAGAGGAAAACTTTGTTTGGTTGTAATGAATAGGCTCAAAAACTACTGGACCGTTTTTAAAAATTCTTTCACCACTCAAAAGCTACATTATCCACGAGTAACATAGGCTAAATTTTATTTTGGAAAAAAATTGAGTTCCGTAAGATATTTGGTTTTTTCGGACATAAGGTGTAAAAAATCAACCAGAAAAGTTACTTATTTAGCGTACACTGCCTAAACTATAAAAGATAGAACCATAAAGTGTTCTAATTAATTGTAGATCTTATAAATACCTATCTACAAAAAAGTCCGCGACACACTATACCTATCTATGTCGAGTGAGGCACAACAACCATTTTTTTATTTAAAAATCTTTGACCTGGGAATCATTTTGCTGACCATTTCTTTTCTGGGTAGGCTTTTTGCAGCGGTAACCGATATCCACGCGGGCGTAGCAGCGGGTGACCGCTAGTTATATATAAAATCCTACTCACATTGTCTAGTCGTTTACAAAATATTGACTAATTATCAAACTAGGTTTAAATTAACGTAAGCCATTGTTTTAGTGTCAAAGTTGTCAAATTTAAACCTGGTTTACTGCTTAGACCGTAATTTGTAATAAAGGGGCTAGGATTTATAATATTTTAATAAGACTAATATTATAGTATAATGCGGATGATTTTTTGTAACTAATTACGCCAGAACGGCTGAAAGGACTTGTATAAAATTATGGACATAATAGAACATGGGTTACATGCGGGTGGAGCCACGGGTATACAGTATATAATATAGTTACTAAGTTGTTTTAGAAATTTTCTCATTAAGGTAACTTCTTTACAAAATACTTAGGAGAACAACGAAGTTCCTAACTAATTTTCCTGTACTTAAAGTTGAGTACGTCTTGATATAAGCAGGCTGCCCTTAAAAGCTTCTAGAAAGCTTTATTTTTATACCAAACTGTGGTTAATCCTGTGATTATTACCAACTGTTAAATCGAATAAAAACCTTAACCTGACAATATTTAAGTTTTCAATTGAAGTAAAGTTATGTATAGACGCCTCTATATAATCTGTCTGTATGTAAATTTTTTTACAGATGTTTTCAAACCGTTCTATCTATTTATCTATCCTATCTCATTTTATAATATTAGAAAGATAATAATATTATAATGTTAATATATTTCATCATCATTCAAGGTACATATTATGTTTTATTTTTATTTATTAAACTTTCTGCACAAACAAGTACAAAAGCGGACTTAATGCCTGAGGCATTATCTACCACTCAACTTTAGGGTGATGATGTATGTAGAGACAAAACTGAGTTAGGTGCTTTCAGTTAATATCATCAATATGAGAATAAATATTCTAATAACAATAAAACGTATATGTTACTTAAAGTTAAAATATTATCATACTCAATCACACCGAAAAGATCAATTTGAATCGAAATTTGGTACACAGCAAGACAGATAGTCTGAATGAGAACTTTTTACCGAGTTTTTATTCAATAGAGTCGCAGACAGGGAGCTAGTTTATTTTTATTTTAAGAAGCAAATATTTGTGTATGTGTATACCGTACTAATTAATTTTAACTGTAGTCTCTACCCAAATGGGAGACAGTTTTAATTCAGTGACCTGAGCCTACAATTTTAATAAATGGAGTGTAGCGACAATTCTCGAAGGTAAGGCCGAACGAACATAACAGAGATTTTTCTATTAAAAATCTCAAAAGTCCGTAAAATGTGAAAGGTAAAGAGGAAGTCTTGGGCGGGCCGACGACGCAAGTTTTAATAACATTGGATCTTACTTTGATGGGAGCACGGAACTTTAAAGAATAGTATTTCCACCCGAATGCGGAATTAGGTAACATTGTACGTTGCTACAAGTTTTAATATTTAGGCGCAGTTTAACATACATATAAATCACGGCTATTTCTCAAATGAGGGGTAGGCAGATAATTTCCTTCTACCTGATTTTGACATGAATAATAATAACAATCTACCACATTCACACAATGCCATCTAGTCCCAAAGTAAGCAATTATATTTGCTTGTGTTATGGGTACTAAACAACTGATATACTACTTAAATACATTTTTTTTTGTAAATACATACATATTATAGATAAATTACACCCAGACACAGAACAAACCTTTATGCTCATCACACAAAGATTTGTCCTGGGTGGGGATCGAACCCACGACCTCCGGCTTAGCAGTCAGGGTCACTAACCACTAGACCAACAGGCCAGTCAATCTTTCGCTTATTTAATATTTATCAATTTCTTTATAAATTCTTGCTGGTTTAGGATTATCATCAGCAACTCAGGTCCGACTGCTGGGCTCGGGTCTCTTCTCCTCTATCTAGAGAGGGTTTAGGGTAAAATACACATATGCTGACCTAATGCGGGTTGGTGGATCAGACATACAGTTAGAATTTCCTTAATCGATAATTTTTTAGTTGCGGTTGGATCAAAAAAATCAAACTGTGTTTAACATTGTTTATTCCACAAGCGACTGCATAATCTCTTTGTATTTTGACCACTTTATTAAACCTCATAATCATATTTGATAACATTAATTAAGCTTTCGACCACCAAAACCACTACGGTTGGTATATGAATTGCAACTGAAAGATATAATTAATAAGACCACATTTTAATTATTTTCAAATTGACGGCAAAAGACAGTCGCAGAAATCAAAAGGTTATTTTAAAATGAGTCGTTCTGCACATTGCAGTATGCAAGGGAATTGTTGGCGCTCTGAGACATAGCATTCAAGCGATGTCATGTGTAAAAACTTGTGTAATCTCTATGTATTTTTTCGCCGGATGGCCACTTGAAACTTAACGTCATTCTAATCGTTCCTAAATACGTTGTTTTTTCAGTCAAAGTTCAAGAATTAATGATGTCAATAACAGTCCACCCGGTCAACATAGACTGTGTTTAATAATTTTGCATAAATTAAAACTAATATAATGTCAGGAATAACTTGGAACTTTTGCAAATTCCATATTAATGTTCAAAACAACCCGAAAGTTGTTGTTCAAGACTTTTGAAGTGTATTTTGAACAAACATTTTAGTTTTACTAAGAACTTTAGTACGAGGAAGTAAAACTCTTTTGAATTTCATCGCGCTGGACACAATTCTGGCGAATTATACTTGCACATCACCTGGAATCCAGATTTACTGCGAACGTGCAGCGGCAAACTTTCTGCATACATTTAACACAAAGTTTTCTCTTATATTGTACTTCAGTGCTAGTAAAATGTGTGAATGCATACAATTCGTCGCGCAACAAAATAATAATGTCAAAGTTTCTCTTAATATAAATACTCATAAATAACCGTCGATTTTTAAAGAAGCTGCTGAATAATTTCAATAAATTTGCTAATATTTTACAATGTTCGTAAATTATTAAAACACTGAACATTGTCGTGATAAAGGAATATAAATCTCGACGAAATTCAGCCGTCAGTGAATTTGCGAATAAAATACTCGTAAAAGGCCCTTAGAAGATATTGAAATGTTAATAACGTAGTATTTCCATTATTGGAAGCCCATTATTTTAGGTCAATACATAAGGGATTTGATATTACATAACCTTTTAATTTAGCAAACCTATCTTTCAGAAGTGATATTAATATAAGTATATTTTGATATTAGAAGGAAGGTATATTCGATTTGGGATATGGAAATAATATTCTATGCGGTGACAAAAAGTTATTATCTCCACTTCTCCAGATTGTAAGAAGTGACGATGTCAACCAAATACAATACACTTCTGCAAGATACGATTAAGTCGAAATATAGCTCTGTACCTATTATATGACCAATGCTGCAACAGTAAGGTATTGTCCTCTTTTTATGAGGCTTTTTTAGAATATTATTATTATTATATTATTACGATAACATACATACATACATAGCATCACGCATTTTTCCCCGAAAGGGTAGGCAGAGGTGTATCACACCCACATTTCGCCAGCTATGTTTGGTCCCATGAAATAGGGGGCGAGCCTATTGTCATCAACCGGGAACATTTATTTACCAAACTTCGAGAAAATCTAAATACTGGAATTTCCTGATAGAAAAACCTAATACCATTTTTACCCGACCCGGGAATCGAACCCGGGACCTCTTGCACAGCAGTCGTATACACTTCTCGCTGTACTACCGAGGCAGGCATTACGATATATAATAACAATAATCTCTTCACTATCATTTAGTTTTATATCGTTAAAAGTAAAAAAATACGCTCTTAAACGCGACAAAACGCGAGAATTTACGAACCGGGAGCTATGATATTAACCAACCGTAAAAACTTTTCATGACACCGCTTTTTGCTGAACTTTTAAATTGATTAATAGCCTCGTTTAATTATAATTTCATGCAGGCGGACCATTTTCATTAGAGCCCTTGTATGTCTACAATATACCAAGTAACATACGTCTCAGTGAATTCATTATGTTTTAATTAAATATACCTTATTTGAGGTAACCTATGAATGGTTCTTTTTTTTTTTTTTTTAAAGACAACGCCCGCACTAGGGAACAAGCCCTGTGTCGCGGGGAGCTTTACAAACATGAAACTAACGGATACAAAGTACACCCAGACTAGAAACAAATATCTATGAATCACACAAATATTTGTCTCGTGTGGGAATCGAACCCACGTCATCCAGCACGGCGATGTAGTGGCGAGGCGACCACCTTAACCACTGCGCCACGGTGACAGTCATATATATATAGTATATAGAACCCAGCCCAATCTTAATCTTGGCAAAGTTATTAGGATATTGAGAGGTCGTTAGAGCAAGATATATGTAGCATGGTCTTATTATTCTCGTGTTAACAGGAAAGGTTAGGTTTGCTTAAGATAATATTTACTGGCTAATGTATCTTATAAGATTCTCATACATAGTTCTTGTGGATATTAGATGATGTCTTTATAACAACGTATTTATGGATACTACAACTAATAATTATTTACTTTTAGTCAACAAACTATTGTCAATGTTTGAACAAAGATTGGTCTCTTTATTCAGACTCTAAGCTTGATAAAATAACATATAAGTAAGCATTGTGATACTGAGATGTTTGTATCATCGAGGTTAAGCAACGTTCGGCAAGGTCAGTCTATGATGGGTGACCGTTTGTAGCAATTTTATTCTCGAGCGCCTCCGTGCTTCGGAAGGCACGTAAAGCCGTTGGTCCCGGTTATTACTTAATGTGGTAGGTATGAACTCTTCTAGGCGACTTATTAAATTCCAACACTAGGGTCTAACTTACGATAAAAAGAAGAAGATTGACAGAGACATGTACTAATATTGCTTTTTAATTATGTAATTAGAAGCCAAATATTTAAATTATAATATTATAAAAATAAATTCAAGACACTTCAGTACTGTTTACTTATTCGAGAACTACCCATTGCTTGCAAGGGATTTTCCCCGTGTGAAAATCAGCCAAAACTTATAATAAACTCCAAAAATAAAGTTCAAAATCGTGTGTAACAAAAAATGTAATCTCTAAGGCAACGTTAAACTCGTGAAATAATTTATTATTCAATCGTACAATTTATGACTGTCCAATTATTTCGCCAAAAACTTTCTATTGATACAAACGTCGATTTAGTAGCGTTATATTTTGTATTATTATTTGCGATAGATACTTGAAAGGATCACAATTTGCTGTCGACAATTTGAAGATATTGTCACGTCTTGTAGTTTTCAATAGAACTTTGTCTCGTGATAAATTGTTAGACTCTTATACAAGAAATGAAGTGTTTTATTTTTCTGTCAATATGACTTATTTATGAGTATCTGCAGGAATGGATTTTCTCGGTAGCTAAGCTATTCAATTTAACTATCTGTAAACTATATGAAAAAGATTTATTAATAATATTTAGAGAGAATCTATGTGCCTCGGTGCTTTGTTTAAGTACTTTGTTACGTTAATGCGTGATTCTAAATATGTTAACGAATAAATCGTCCCATTAGAAGAATAATGTCTTATCTTCAGATAAAACAAAAATGAAATTATTATAAATTTGGCATTAAAAACCGTAAACTATCAATTGATCAAATTTGTATTTTGTAAAATACTGACTAAAGAATAAAATAAAAATTTGATCAATCGATAGTTTACGGTTTTAATGCCGAATTTTTTAATAATTACATTTTTATTTTATGTGAAGATAAAACATTATTCTTCTAATGGGACGAAATGCCTAATATACCTATTTGGAAGTTAATGTTAAATGCTTTAATTTAACAGTAATAAAACCAAACACGATAATTTAGTTTTGAATTGAATAATTAAGCTATGTACTTACATAAAAATGTTAACCATTTACTGCCATACTCAGAGACGTTACTTAACTTCAAAATTTATTTAGTAAAAACGTGTAATACTTATGTCGATACGCCTAAAGACGATTATTCAATGAAAAAATTGTTTTAATGATAGATTACTGCTAAAATTGACGTCTCTGAGTGCGATACTTAATATACCACATAAAGAAATGTAGGTACAGAGTTTGTTAAATTATGAACATTAAAATTCCCTTAGAGAGAGAAAGCAGCGTAATATAATATAGCCAGCTTAAATTATTTGCATCACAAAACTGGCCGCGGTCCCCAAACCCCTGAATGTGACCAAGAAATTATACTTTTGCATTAGCTAGTAGGTTCGTTTAGTTAGTCGGAACAAACTTTTCACATTTATTCCGAAAAGTTGTTCCGTTCCCGCATCTGGGTTATAGAAGCTATAGACACTCTCCAAAGGCTCGACAACTAGATTTGATTGTTTGCTCGAGAATTGAAGTCGAAGGCTGTAATAAACGATCGCTGTAATTCGAATTAATGGTATAAAAGAACGGTTCAACCGAAAAACGTTGGACCTTTGGAGAAATAAATTGATTTAATTGAATACTAGGCTTTGATTCACAAGATGTGAGTTTTAATGTAAGGTTTTTAGAATGAATAATTTGGAACAATATACTGTGGTCACAGGAATAATTGTTTATGGGCTTAACTGGCTTTAAAATATACCTAGAGTAATGTGAAATGCTTCAGATAATATTATGTTGCAAAATTATGAAATGTATCGTCATTAAGTATTTTAATTTATCAACAAATATTTTTTTAAACTATTATACATTTTCAGTTTTGAAGTAATCGTATAGTGTCAAGACAGTCTAAAATCACATCATACAGTCAAAGTCACCCACTAAATAAAAAAAATATTTTACGAAGTTGTTCGAACTTAATAAATTCTTCACAACAGAGTAGACAATTATGTTTTTCTGTTTCGGTAATTGTTAAATAACAAGTGATTACGGTCACGCCTGGCTTTTGTCCAAGCGGCATCATGCCAACACTCCTTACAACTTGTTGACTAGCCATGTGAACCGGAAAATATCATTTCCAGAATGTAAACGCATAAGCTGTTTGAAAAAGTCGACCTACATTTTCTCTATATTGCTGCGATGTGTTATATCTTCTTCAAAGTACAACTTTATAACGTTTTTCATTTAATTTAGAGTTGATTTTAATAATCTAATTATTTAAATTAAAAATGTTCTCCGATAAGTTGATAGTATTGTTTGTCTTCATATATTTCTGTATTCATATATTAAAATATAATTGTACCTTTATTTCGGGTCTTAATACAAAAGTACAGCTTGCATGAAGTAACCAATTCACTAAAATAAATTTCACAAAATCTACGAAGAGAATTTACAGAAAGTTTTTATAAAATATTTCACTAACCTGGACATGATACGGCGCCACCTTCTCTTCACCCTTGATTTCTACGTTGATGTGCAGTCTTATAGCTCCAGACACAGCTGATTTGTCTGTCCTCTTCTCTAAGTTGTACCAGACATCCATCTCACCAGACAAAGTCCGCACCTAGTTACATACCATTATTGTTTAAATCATCTAATACAAAACGAATGTTGACGATATCGGCATCTACATTGTTGGTTTCTTCAGTCCAATATCTATGTAATAACATTTTTAAGTTTATTTAATTTCAAAATCGAGAACTTTCGAGTGAAAAGAAAACTGTCCTAGGAATGAAATTGACAAAATATTCAATCTTTTATAAACAATTATCACCTAGTATAATAGAAAAGATCATCTGAAAAGATTGCTTTAGTCAGGAATATAATATTATTCGACGAATTTCTATTGCAGGATTATTTGCGAAAATTAACTTTGTTTTCAGATTACATTAAACGCACCAATGGCAGCAGAAGATAAAGCGATGAAGTTACGTAACGTAAATAATAGATTTACCTCAATAATCGTCTGGCCCAAAAAGTCGTCAGATTCTCTCGTCAGTTTCTGACGAAGTTTTGATTTCAGGTCGTTATCTTCGTCCCATACTCTCACTTTGATACGATCGGACGAGTTGTGGCATTCGCTGGAATAAATTTTATTTTAAGCAAATGGAAAAGAAATGATGTAACATTTGCCTCAATGTTATCTTTCTTTTCAGTGATTTTATTAAAGTTCTTTTTAAATATAAAACTTGATTGAAACTTCTGAACTTAAGATACTTACAAATAAAATTTCTCGTTCCACACTGGATTCAATTCCTGGGGCATTGTTCTCGTTCGTTTCTTGACCTTGCTAACTTGGACGGTAACGTAGGGGTCTGAAGTTCCACTCTTGTCTTTTGCGATAAGCCCTTGAGCACAGATAACTGCCCACAAAGGGCCAGATTAATATTTAATTACAAAGTAATTTCCTCAATTTAGAAAAATCAAACATATCACAAACGCTTGGTGAATTTTTTTAAGTAAGAACGTTAATGCTTACAGAAACAATATTTCAAATATTTCGCTTCAGTTAGCTCCTTCATATAATAAGAATAATATAACAGACTATTCGAAAAGCCCTTCGGTACGGTTGAGTAAATTTCACCAAACGTATTTCTGATAAATCTTTTGAAAGTAGGTAATACAACATTCATATTCATTGCTCTTTTATAACTCGTATTTCATGAAATGTTATTCTATCCGGTTCGATATCTTGCTGCAAATAATTTTGTTCATTTGCTTGATTAAACTTATGCTAAAAGATAACCTTACCTCATTATCCTTTACCTTACTTACCAGTTAAGGCATTCAGTGCTAAAACCTTTTGAAAATCTATAAACAGGGTTTCGTGTGATCAGAACGGGTTGGGGTCAAAGATGAAGACACTAGCTTCAAACTACCAAACTTTTTATCTATGCCCAAATTCGATTTCTAAAACAACTTGAACATAGCGCCTACATTATCGCAACTTCTAATGCAAACTTCGACCAAGAAGAAAGTTTCAAAGAAGAAGTATAAAGATATGCGCGGGAATCAAGTCTAATGGTATTGGAATTTTCACGAATCGAAAAGTTATTGGCAGTAACAGTAGAGAGGCAGAAATTCGGGATAATTGGGGTCCTTCATTCGGCATGCTTTTATTCCTTCTAAAAATTTCATTCATTACTACAAAAGTAAAGGTTTCTATCATCGTCGCACTGAAAATTAAATGGATTAATGTTTGTAATGTGTACCGGTTCACCGTGTGTGTTGTAGTGAACGGCTTTGACAATCCACTCATATTGTAACATTTATTATTAATTTGTGAATATCATGCAATTTGTGTCCGTTTAGCAGACGTGCTGCCGAGTTGTGGTTTTGCAATCATTATAAATAAACGTGGTTTGAATCGTGTCATTTCAGTGTCCGGGGAGTATAAAATTGTGTGCGTGACTAGAATCATTGATTTTGTATTATCATTTTAACAGAGTTAAGTGAAGTGTTAGATTCGTGGAATTTCCTTAGTGTTAAGTAATGGTTAAATCAAGCTACGTTTTATCGATGGAAGTGATTAGAGGCGGTGCATTATCGACCGTGATTCTTGGATAAGTATTTGAAGTAAGATATGCAATAGAGTCTTCTTGATATCTGCTTTGTTATTCATAAGCATTTACTTTAAAATTAGCATAATATTTATAATGAGTTATTGTAGCTGATAGGTTTTAAGCAGATATCAAAAATAAGGGAAATAGAATTCAGGCGAAGAGTCTTTCTAATAGTATCAAAATTGCGAGCGTGCGGTTCGTAGCCGCAAAAGACCACCGCAAACCTGTAATGGCGATCTTGCAAGACCACTTTGATGTTCCTTCTATAGTGACTTGCTTGGCCTGTTCTACACTGTCAATGTGAGTGTCTGGGTCGACGTTAAAAGTCCGCCTGGCCGCCACATGAAACGAAAGATGGAATACAATTTAGTGTCGTGTTTGTATTGTGTTCTCCATTGCCTTTTGATGATGTTGCTCTCCTTCTGCATCTAAATCCTGGTAGGAAAATGATTAATGTGACTATACATCATCGAACCTGTGATGGCGATCTTGGCGCTCCATTTTGATGTGCCATCGAGGACTGATTGCTTGACTGTGCTCATGTGCGCCGAGTGTGGTTCTCCTTCGATGCTGAACACCTGTCTGTTACATACACATTTGTGTCAGCTAAAGATAACCAATATAATATAATTTGAGAAATTTGACTTTAGATATTTTTGTGTCTAACAACTTCATTACAGACACGGTTAAGTCATACATCATTGATAAAAGGGTGTTTTATAATAATTATGTGCATCATTATATTGTTGCAGTTAAAAGTGTAAAGTATAAGAACTAAGTGTTATTTTGCTTAGTGAATAATTGTAGAATTATAGATACAACATAAATTACCTGTAAATCCAATGTACTAAAGAAAATTGCTGAACCAAAGTCTACACACACATATAAAATTAATTCATCAATATTTGGAAGTATTATTACCTGATCAGTTCAAATATTTCAGGTTTATCTCGTTCTCGTTGCTTCATTCTTTCTTTCATAGCCGTGATGATAGAATTGGCTTTGTCTTCAGCGCCATGTTTGGAAGACTTCTCAGCCGCCCCTGCGAAACACACTGATCAGGCGGTGCCAACGTTGTTCTTGCAAGCCGCGGGTTGCGCCGGGACGGCCGCCCCGCCCCGCGCCCACACCCGCCACGACCACTCTCGGCCTCAACCTGAAGAGACTCCAACTTCACCACGCAAAACTTTTGAAACAGAACTGTCAGATCTGATCAGGTCAGCGACGTTGAGCGGCGCAGGTCGGAGCGGATCTGAGCACGGCGCCTGACAAACAAACTCAATACATTCCAACGCAAAGGCTTATACAATGTTACTCATTGGCAGATTATTAATATCAATCATTCATCATACCAACAATCTGCCAATTGGTCGAAAAATGCGTCAGAACTGTATTGTTAGCAAAATACCCTCTGTATCTGTATGTATTAGTATAGTAAGTTCGTTCAGTTGCCTTTATTTGATCGGAACTTAGTAACGATCTCGTAACATATACAAAAATTACTTTTAATCATTCTAAGCGCAGAACAGGAGTCCTCTGGGATTTAGAAGTAAAAACATAAACACAGTAAAACGAATACAGAAATGTGGAAGTCTATAAATTAAAATATGTAAAGTAAAGTAACTAAAGGACCACATATAATATAGAAGTGGACAGACACTGGATTGCGTGCACACATTGCTAACAGGCACATCTTTACAACACGTGAAATTTGTTGAATTTGTTGGGCACTTGTGTTCTTAAAGCTTCTAGACCGGTTTGTTATAGAAACGGTGTGTAAGATAGTGTAGAATGTAAAGTAGGGTATAGAAAAGTACATAACACAGAAAATTCAGTTTAATAGGGTTTAAAAAATTTCGGCGCTGGGCGGGGCAACCCGGAAGGAACGAACGAAAGTCGGTACCGGCACCCTATCTACGTGAGCTAAATATCCACACTTCGAAAACATTAAATATTAATATTTTTCTATTACGCATCACAAATATATACATTAAGGAAACAAAACAAGTATAAGAAATAAGAATAATAGAAGTAAAAATAGAAAAATATACTTACGTGAAAGTAACACTTAATGGCACAAATATAAAAATTAAAAGATACATTTATAACACAATACCAATTGTCAAAACGTATTAATAAAAACGTAAAAATATTAATTTGAATAAAAAAAAAAGAAATATTTCATTAAACCGATAATAATTTCAAAGTGTAGATAGACTATACAATAGGTATATAATGGCGTGCAGCCGATGATGTCTAATTGGAAATATATAATTATGTTACACGCGGAGAATCACCTGACGACTGCTCGCCTACATGATCGTGCAATGTCAATCTAAAACCGACAATTATGGGAATAATAAAATTTGAAATATAATAATAATTGTGTATCGCACCGATAGCCATGCACACCGATAAAGCGATGGTCAAACCAGTAATTGGGAAGGGAAAACGTCATGCTTTTATTATATGAGGTCAAAATATGAAGGAAAAGAGAAAAATAAACATCACAAAATAAATACACGACAACGACAAAATATAAAGAAAATGGTTCATTAATCCTAGGTTGCGTGATCTTGGTGATGTCACTAGTTGTGTATCTTTAACCAATGATCCTAATTAATTGTGTTCTCGAACGTGAATAATGTTTGATCACCGATGTTTAGCGATCGATTCATGCAAAAAAAGTTTACACATGCACATCAACCATACTAATAATGGCAGTAAGATTGACTACGACGACATTATTTTACCATTTGTTACCTTTTAACACAGACATCACCTAGACAGCAGAATCTAACACATTAGATAAACATCTAAAAGAAACTTATATTAACACAGCTATAATAAGAAGCATCACTTTGTACTGTAACTTTTGGCTCGTAAAAAGTCGACGTTAAAATTTATAATAAACATTCATAACTTGAAATGATATCACACTAGAACGCGAGTATAGGTCATATGTAACTCTTGACAAGAGTTGCGCTCCATTAAATACCTACTCTTGAAACTCCTTCTATTCGGTGAACTTCTAAACTTACTTGCACTTCCATCTTATCTTATATTGCCGGCCTAGTTCTAAATCTAATGCAAAAATCAATAGCGATTCCAAGTTAAATGTGAATACAATTAACCGTATAAATTCTAATTATGTTTAGCTCGTAAACAAAAAGGAATTATCTCAAGTCTAACTAAAACTGAAATCTAACATCTTCAAAGACTTAAACAATCTAGGCTAACTTGATATAAGACAAATGCCTCAAAATTACATAAACTTATTACTATATTAAGTGAAACGGACCAAACTTGAGCTGAATAAGACAAAGTGTTTCTGCTTTAAGTACAAGTTCTCTTAGAGACTGTGCATTAAATATTGATTTTCCTCAGCGACGCTTGTGTATCCAAAGATCTTGTCTACAACGAGTGACCCGTCAAGTGCTTCTTGACTCACTTGAGTTTAATAAGGAGGGTACTGCGCTTCCCAGCCAACTAAAAACCTAAACATATCACGCTATTTAAACATAATAAAGCTTTTGATAAAGTGATGCTTCATATAATACAAATATTAATATTAATCACAACATTGGTAACATTACTTTTGTGATTAAAAAACGTACATATAGGTATTCAGGTGTGAAACATACATTTCAGACATCAATACAAAAGAAAGAGAATGTTTTATAGTTTTATTTTTTTATATTAATCTTAAATATTCTTTTCATTGAATATCTCTTTCCTCTGCTGACTTGTGAAGGGACAAGAAAAATATTTTAGAAGGAATAAGTTCCATTCCTAATTTAGGTTTTCAAAGCATTGAATTGAACAATGGAACAAATCCCTTCACTTATGGACAATACCCATAGACTATCTCAAGGCTCCACTTACTCTGTAGACAATCAGCATTGAGTAAATCCTTGCATTTTTCATGGCACTTTACCCCACACTCTGTACACCTCACACCTTGCCGAGCTATACCCCAAAGAAGTCCCTCACACTCATAACAATAAGTGGGTGATGTAGCCGTCCAAAGAACGAAGTTATGGGGTGTAGTCGATGAAATGGGATATATAAGTGCTTGCAAAGTTTTCTTGTAGACGTGCATTTTCTGAAAAGACTTTGAGGTCAGAATCAAAAAAGAAAAAAGTTTCAGTATCGTATTCTGAGGATTAAAATTTATTTGTAATAATATAGATTTGAAACCCACCAGTTCTTCATCGTTCAGCGTTGCCCGATGTACAGCTGATGTCAGGCCTGCATTCCTCTTCGTAGCAGCCATAGTCTAAACAGTAAAAAATAAGTTAGCAGAAGAATATAAACATTGTTCTGCTATCCTCAGTCTGTACATGGCACTGAGTCTTGAGTCTGCTATTTTCTAATGAAGCTTTAGTTGTAATCGCCTACCTACATTATTTTGAAATTGCTAGATTTTTCTAAAATTAAAAGTTGTCTCAGATCTTTAATTGTTATTTGAAACTACACATGCCTTTAAAGCTGCTTTTAAAGCTTGTCTTTAATCAACATATCTGATCTACCAGTTTTCAATTTTAGTCTTTTGATAGAACTTATTTCAATCGATAGGTGGATTAATATTGTAAAAAATAATACTTTGTAAAGTGCGTGAAATGTGTTAAGTAAAAATGTGTTTATGTGTCAGTTACAACATTGAAAATGTAACATTTGAGGGACCGTGTTAATTGATGTTGTGATGAAAAAGACCTTTCAGTCGCAAAAATAATATTTGCTGTGATATTGAAGCTTCGCAATGAAAACGAAATCGGCAAGCACGTGCATGTTCCCAGTGTGGAATTAGATTTTTATTTTTATTTGTTTTCGGTATATGTATGCTGTGGTGGTGTATGCAATCGTTGGATGTTTAAGTATGTAGCTTTACATTTTATACTTTACCAACATCTGAAAGATGATAATAAAGCAGAAACATGCAAAGGCCAAATTAAATAAATAAATATATTTAACGCAAGCAAACTATGTACAGTAGTGAAAAGAGAAAAAATGTCGTAAGTAGGGTAAGCAGGATAATCATTGGACATCGAATATTTATTGGACAGTCGCTTTTGAATGTCAAAAAACAAAGTAACAACAAACAAAGAACGAAATCTAAGTACCTACTTATATTTATTAATAAAATCTCTTAGTATTCAGCATTATTTTAGTTCATAGGTTTTACAACAGATGGCAGTAAAAAAGTGACAATTATTAATTTGCTTAATTGTCCAATGACTATACATTTTACCCTAGATCAAATGTTAGTTTTTTTCTTCTCACTGCTTATTAGAACTGCATGCATAGAAAAAGAAAGTGTTATTGGGATAGAAATACCTTGAGAACCTGCGGGTCCGTGGTAAGAGGGTAAAATGCAATTACATCATTAATTTTTATCAGGAAAAGTCTTTCATTCGGTGACTATGGTTTGGCTACTATATTGTTGCTCCGGTGACCCCTAGTTTATCTTTTACACGGTACAATAAGGAATGGATTAATATCTAAGAATAGGTTAAAGGCCATCTAAGTAGTAAAGATCAGAAGGAACACACAATACAGGTAACATTAAGACATCAATGAAGAGAGAAGGGATCAAATAGGCCTTTTTATTTTAATTCTTTTACTTGAACAATGAATGGGTGGAGATTTACAATGTATTTTTGTATGTATTACTCATTAATTTACCTTTTTATGGCAGTTATAGCTTGTTTAATTATAGGTAATAATAACATACTTAGCCTCTGTTTCGCCACTGTCATATAGGCATCTGATAACATAAGAGACTAAAGTGAAAAAAAAAATATTAAAAAAATTGTCAAATAGGTATCTTATGTTTTGGAGGTTATCAGAAACGTATCAGTCAATGGTGAAATAGGGCTTTAATATTGTAATTCGAACGAAAACGATGCAATTTTCTTAAACAATCTCCCCATAAATTGTTCAAAACACATAATATGGAAATTTTCCGTGTAGAAGAATACATTTATTACGCGCCTAATATTACTAAGCTTCAGGAAGCGTACGTCGATGCGAGCTTTTAACATTTACGACCAGTTTCAAATATCTACCTTCCACAACCCTGAATACAGATAAAGGCTTATGCCTAAGATATCCCTTTTGAAATAGCAAGTAAATATTAAGATAGCGAATTGAAACCGGCCCGAGAAAAAGATAGCTTACTTCCATCGGATCATAATAATAGATAGGGTTGTATCGATAAGAAAAAATTAAAACGTTACTTACAAGTTCCGAGACGAGTGGAATCGATTTCCTTCTAGGCCTGATGTCTGGCATGCTGTCGATATTACTGTAGAATGGATTATCACCGGGGTGCCTAAAAAATATTACGTAACATATTGGTCAGTTTGGTTTACAATATTATTATATTTCTGAAGAGTAATGACGTGAGAATTGTCACTAGGCAATTTCGAACTTAATGGTAATTATCAGAAGATCAAAATTGCCATTAGAAAAATCTCAATTTATCCGCTTACATTAACAATGTGATTTGTCTAGTAAACTGAGATAATTTCTTTGATATCCAAACCTACAATTTACTCTTGATGTTAAAATTGCAAAGAAAACAACGTGCAACAATTACATTAATCAAAAAATATTTAATGACATACCCATTGCCTCGGCCTCCTTGCTCGCTGAATCCACCGGAGCCATTCTAAAAAAAAAAAATACAATTAATAAAAAAAATAAAAACTAAAATAAAACGCTAACATTTTATTAAAAAAAAAATAACAACAAATAATGGTATAGTATGATTAATTTTTGTGACAAATAGAATGTACTTTTTAAATTTAAGTAGAACAATCAGTCATCAGTTAAAACTAGTAACTGCTAATGCTATTGATTTTAGTGTCAAAATTTACAAAATTTGATAAATTCGATAAAAAAATTGAAGATGTTTTTCCACCTATTTGTCACAAAACTCAATCAGAAACATCAGTAATGCTTAGAGTACATAAAACATTTTATGGATTAATTTAATATTATCGTAATAAGATATTAAAATTAAAATAACAGCAGGTATGTAATGTTTAAGTTATATTTAAATATTATTTCTTTTTTGGTTATCCATACTAAATAATACTACTTCTAACATATTATATTGACCAATTACAAATAAATTGACCGACCTGAAAAAAGATAACAATCGCTGTTCCTTTACAAAGTTACAAATACAAAACTTCAACATATTCAAAATATTTTACGCTAAAACCAACCTAACTGCCCATATATTTTAATACTACGTAATAATTCAACATCTAAAACTCTCCGCTAAATATGTTATTATAATGTGCCAGCTATATTTTTATGTAGTGTAAATAGCTATACGAATACCTAAGCTGTGTGACACCTAGTAAAATACATTTATGTATTTTAATTCTATTATGAGTATAATAATCTCGAATGAGACATTTATAAATAACAATGGCGGCACTCGTGATATGAAATTTGATGTAGAACCTGATAAATATTTTGTAAATGATTTATGATAATGAAATCAAACAGGTTAATCAAGGTAAGAATAAATTTGTATCTGGTTTCTGTAGCAGATTACCTTTAAAAATTATGACGGTTAAGAAAATAATATTGAGTATTTTATTAACACACCACAAAGGTGTAAATGTTGTGGAAAGTGTAATACGATAAATTCTCACTGAATTCTAATTCCTTAGATTGGAAATAGGTCCTGTGTTTACTGTCTTGTCAGTAAGATGAAATGATACTTACTGACAGGTATTTGTACCAAAGTATGGAGTTTTGAAAGATGAACCAAACAGTCTAGGTATTCTAATTCATTTTTAACATTCTCACTGTTTCAAAGACAAAGGTATTATATTAATTAGCGTTCGATTATTTTTTTAAATCAAAGAAATTTTGAAGCAATTTCCCAAGTGTTTCAAAGTCTATAGGGAAATAAGATTTCGTAAAAAAAATTTACGTTTCACAAAAACTGGTTCAATATAACGCCTTTAGTAATTATACTTCACCACTGACAGACGTATATAATACTAGATAATTAATTATTGTAGTAAGAGGATCTATAAGCCTAAGATGAGAATGATAATTTATAAAATTAATTTATGAATAGTGTTTAACTAGTTGCCATATAATGTGTTTATGCTATTTAATCTTTTTAAATATATTATACTTAAAGTGTTATCTATGATCAAGTATATTTCTTGAAATACTAAAGTGCTTAGAGCGAGTGTCTATATATAAATAAAAGGAACATCTTTCTTTTGATATGAGGTGATATGACAATGAATGAATTTTGTACGACACAATGCTCCCAAGCCGCTCTGATACATGATTCATTTAATTATAGACAGCAAATTCATTTATAAGTATAGTTTCTAATATCTTAAATAATACCTATCAAGCAACAAACACATAATAATTATATAATACTGAGTACATAGTTGTTTGTAAAAGTTACCAGTATATACTTGGTATATAAATTTCGTCAAGCAAATCTTGTTAGAAATTATATAATTGTTTGGTTGAATACTTTAAGCTTTATGTAAAAATCCTTTAATATATATATAGAAAGTTCTTAGTACCCTATTGCATCGGTTACACCTAATTATTGCCTCAATTAAATAGAAAGAGCGTCAATAGTAAGTAAATATAAGTAGGTATAATTGTATATACGAGCACCCTATTCTATGCATTCGAATACACAATAGCATTACAAGAAGGAAAAACAGATTGGTTGAAATTCTGGTTTTAAATTCACAACCGCAGTAATATTTTGTTTTGTTTTACTAAATTATTATCAAAATGAAACATTGTAAAACCTTTGGAATTGGAACAGAATTAAAGTACAGTATAGCTTCAGTGACTTTTCACTGAGTTACTTAAAATGGACGACTCTAAACAACAATTACATTTTCTACTTCCTATTCTAGAATAATTATATTATACGAATAATTTATGTGTATTAAGAGTTGTAAAGCGGGTTACATAATGTAGCAATGGCTTGAGTATATCAGTCTAACTATTAGTTTTATTAATATTAAGTAACCGGAAGTTATCTGGCTTATATTCCTACAAAATCTTATATTTAACTCTTTACTCTAATTTCATGAAATTTTTGCATAAGGTAACTTACTCCAGCACTGACTTTGTCCTTTTCAGTAGACGGTGTTGTAGCTGCTGGAGTGTCCGACGCCTTGTCTTCAGCTTTTCTATCTTTTAACGCCTTAAGAAGCTTCCATTTGCTGCCAACAGGTGCATCTTGCTGGGCCGGAGGCTCTTCCATAGGAACAGGTTCTTGATGTATTTGTGGCATGTCATAATCATCATCCAGCTCGTCTCCACTTTGCACTGGACTGTCAGGTCCTGATGTCTCACCGGATCCAGAATCATCATACGATTTATCGTCCTCAAATTCTCTATCCTCAACATCATCAACAGTTTCTTCGATAACAGGAAAGGTTGTGATATCCTTCCAAGTATCTTTGACAGGAGATTCATCGTATTTTTGTTTTACTGTTGCTGTTTTTAATTTTAACTCTCTCAAAACAAACGACATTTTTTCTTTCAAATTTTCTGCTGATTCTTCTTCTATATCTTCGAATTCGGGCTCTTCTGGCAATGTTTGCTGCCTTTCAGCCTCTAATTGTGACTGATGTTCCATTTCTTCCAATTTTCGTAGTTCATAACAATACCATTCATCTTCAGAATCAATACTGTCTTCAGTGCTTTGCCTTCGTGATGATACTCGTGAACCACTTCTCCAAGAATGTGTACTTCTACTATCATCATCATCATGTTTGTTTGGTATTTCCAAACTTTGCTGATGTCGTGGTTGAAACTTATTTGGCAAGCCTCGAGTACTTTGGATAGATGGACTTCTTTCAGGTAGAGCAGAAGGTTCTTCTGTAAGAGTAACAGTATTCATAACTTCAGGAGTACTCGGTTTTCGAACCTTTTTTTCTCTATGATTTTGGTATTCTTCACTTATTTCTTCAGGTGGCTGGGATTCCCCTTTTGGTGGAGATATATCAGCTATATGCTCATCAGATACTGATGTCGATTTCCGCAGACGATACTTTCCTAAGGCCCGAGAAACCGCAAATTCTTGTGAACTACCGCTATAAGATTTGTTACTTTCACTCAAACCTTCATCAGATACATTAGATGATTTTTTCACATCACCAATTGTAGCAAAAAGAGAACCAGGTGATTGATCATCATCTTTTTCCTGTTCTTCAAATAAATCAACATTTGATATATCGGTATCAATGTCTAATTTTTCTAATTTTGGAATGTTATTGGACTCTTTATTCATTTGGCTGACTCGTGCAAAATGAAAATCGATATCATCACTTTTGTCTCGAGGTATTACATTACTTGCCATAAGCTTATCACTTTCTTCAATTATACATTCGGTATCATCGTCATGAAATTCTATACCTTGTTCTTGTATCCTCTCTTGTAACATTTGCTGTTGTTCTACAATTTCTTGGTTGTTTATTTTTCTTTTAGGTTTTGAAGCAACTTTTGCAAACATATTACCTTCATGTGTAGAATCTGAAAAGACACTATCACTGTCTTCTGATTGAGCGCTAGAACGACCACCAGACCACTCGGTTTCTGAAGTCTCTGGATCTGATAATGACTGATGACTTGCTTGCTGTTTCCGCCTTGCTTTCTGTAGTAATCCAGACATTGAAGCTACCAAGTGGTATTTCTTTTTTCTTCTTTGCGCAGACAATATTCTTTCTTTTAAAGATTTCTCTTGTTGTGGTTGTTCTACTGTATCTACCCCTGAAGGCAATGAATGTGATCTATGTTTCTTCGGCAAATGTAAGTCAGGTAACCAGTGACTCATAGATGACATAGCAGACTTCAAAGATGATGTACGTTTTGGTTTTTTTGGTTGTTTATCTTGTTGTTTTCCTTTATAATTATTTGATATTGATAGATATCCTGACTCTGACACCAATATACCACTGGAATCTACATATTGTTCTTTCCTTATTTTTGTATGTTCTGGCATTACTTCTTTGTCCAATCCTTGGTTTTCATACATAATATTTCCATTTCGTTGATCATATTGTTGTTGTTTAAAATACTCCTGTTGTAGTTGATTTTGAAATTGTTTTCTTTCAGTTATACTTAAAGAATGAGATTTTAAGCTCGATGTTTCCATTGAACTAGTCGGCGATCTGCTTCCACCTTGCCATGAAAGTTGGTCGTCTAAAGATGCTCGTTTTGGTGATTCATATCGGCTAGATGTTGGGTAATATGAAAGGGCATCAGTAAGATTACCAGGTGGATACCCACCTGCATTAGCACGACCTGCTTTGAAACCGTTTTGATAAAAGTGGGGATCGTTTGCGCCCATCGTATTAGCCCTTGTCAGAGGTCGCTTGTTAGCATTTGCTGCCGACATTACAACAGTTTGTGCGTGATAACTAGGCTCTGGTGGATACGAATCTACTGCAGGTCTGGCAACAGATTCGGCAATTTCATTTCTATCTAATAATTCGGAAAAACTTCTATCTTCAGATAATATTCCTCTCGGTGTACTGTACACAGTTGTAAATATTGGTTGTCTATTTCCGGCAACGGAATATATCGAAGGCGCTTCGTTACCATAATAATATTCCCCCATATTACTTATTTGGGTTGTTTGATCAATGGCCGAATATGGAATATCGCTTTTTAAATAATCACTATCATTTTTTCCTTGTATTTTACTTAAATCTCTTGAACTTATTTCTTTTGTCATGTGATCAGCTTTTCTCAAGTTATAATCACTTTTTAAGTTTTTGCCATCGTAAAGGTAAGAGTCTACGAGCGTCTCAATATATGGTTTAGAGTCGACATCGTAAGATATTCTCTGTATTGATTGCGGGGAATGAACTCTCATTTTATGGGAATCATGACTTCCATGTGCTATCCGTCCTGTCTTCGGTGAGCCAGGACTTTTTTCTAAACTAGACCAACCACTCATTGATGATAATCCTGAATCGGACTTTGCTGCTACAATATTTGCTGAGTCCCTTTTAACATGTTTAGGGGATGTTTTTGGAGATTTAGGTGATCTAGGACTTAAACGCATACCATCATGTGGCATTGCGCTACTTGTTGATAACATTGGTTGATGAGCAACTAGTTCGTTGTTGTTTTCAATAGACGGAAATACACCTGTTCCATTCGGTGGAGCAGGAGGTGGTGGACTGGGGGATTTTCTAAGCCGGTTGTCTTCATAACTTAATTCATTAGCACTAGGTCCGTTGTATATTTCATGAATTGACAAGGGAGAGTGTTGTTCTGAGCCTGATTTGTAAATCTCGTTTAAAGGCTGAGATAAGCCTTTGTTAGAAAAATAAATCTGTCTGGAAGTATCTGTCACTTGGTATGATGAACCATATTCAAAGCGTTCTCTTGAAAGAGCACTGGGTGATTTCGATGCCTTAGCCGCATTAATCTCTGCATTGGCTACAGCCGAACTATATGCCAACCGACCAGTTACAGTTGTATATGGTTCTGTTGTAGTTCTTTCAGGTACAAACTTTCGACGAGGTGATAAAGTCGGCGGGAAGTAGTCTATCGTTCTATCAGTACCTGTGTCAGTAAGAGATAGTCTTGAAGGTGATTTTTCTCTAACAATAGCATCTTTTGGAGCAGTTAACATAAAATCATCAAAACTTTTCATCATGTCGTTAATAGCCCAGTGCTCACCACCTGAGTATACACCTTTAAGTTGTTCATTTATAATATTTCCATCTTCAACCAATGCTTTGGCTTCAATTTCCCTATCATGTTTTGATATTTTCGATTCAGGACTTAAAAGTCTTGTTTTCAAGTCTTTTAATTCTCTTGAATCTTTGTGTAATTGGTTGGTCAGTCTATCTAATTCATGTAATTTATCTACTGTTATTTGATCTATTGTACTTAATGCAGACAAATCCACCAAGTCTCTTTCGCTAATTGCAGGCCCACCCTTCATTCCGCAATAATGTTTATAATCTGTTGAACTATATATTTGTCTAGAACTTGTTGGCATGATTTCAATATCTGGTTCTTCTGGAGCTTCCCAAATCATGTCCAACTGTGACGGTGGCCTAGATGTTTCATCACAAACGAGATCATCTCGATAAGCTTGATTTAAGCTTTTATAAAATGCTTCATTTGATTCCATTACCTCATCCTGAGGGATCATTAATACTGAACTACGTCCAATATCTAAACCTTCCTCTATGCCATCTTCAACTGTGCCATTTCCTAATATTTCCCTTATCACTTCCAGTCGAGTGATAGGATCTCTGGAGCCGACAGTTCGACATGTGTAAAAGTCGAGTAATGTTGATATTACACCCTGTTGATCGGCCAACAAAGTCTCTAATCTCTCGAGTCGTTCCCACATCCTGACATACTCTTGACTGAGTAAGTCAAGAGCTCGCCAGGCATATTTGAGTTCCGTTTCGAGAATATTGAGACGTGTGCCAAGCCGTTCCATGTAGTCGCTGATGATGTAGTCGCCGGAGTATGGGGGAAGGTCGGGAGGAAGTGCAAGAGAGCCACAGTCGTCCATATCGACCTCTGCACCCCCATTCCCGCCGACCTCGCTTTCCTCCATCGCGCCGCTTGTTCCTGCCCCACCATTGTCGTGAATATCGCGCATCATCTTCGGATCGGACAGTGGGTTGCACAAAACATTTTTCACTATGAGTCATCCCATATCGTTTTATTGTTCACACTTTCCACGCGAAACAGTCCTGCATCACGGACAGTCCTCATTAAAATCATTTTCCCACACTAAATATTTAACACATCATTATTGTTTATTTAAGTTCACTTTCTAAAACTATTAGTATCTTTTTTCAACGATTTAAAATGTATACTTTGTACTTCGACGGAATGAAATTGATAATTAATTTACATCAAAAATATACTTTGAGTTACACTTAACACTTTACTGAAAATAAAAAAATCGTTAGAAGATGTCGAGATCCACTGATTTGGACATAAGTCGGCTTATGTGCACACCAGTGGATAGGGAGTAAAGGAAGTACCTCGATGAAACATGTCAACTTTGCAGACAAATCGATCCAATTTCGCTGATAGAAATGTTAAAAATATATTAATCGATGTAACTCAAAAGAAAATCGACGTGTTCCTATGTGAGGCAGCTAAGCGGTTCGTATTGGATTCCACGTGAGCAAATTCGTCTCAGAGGTGGAAGGCGTCGCTCGGCCAGGAAGGAAATAGGATGAAACGAAAGGAAATTAATACCGAGTTTCACCACCGCTTCGCTTAAAATAACAGGTTTAGGACAGGGCACTATTGTTGAAAGTGGTAAACAAAGCTTTTATGTTCTTATTATAAATATGTATTTACATCACAGGTCCGTATTCCTCGACGTTAACTAAGCAAATGAAGACCGTCTATAGGACAATACGTGACTAGATAGCTAAAGAGGAATGTCTTTGACGCGACATAGAGGAATATTCATGGAGCGTGTATATACCTACAATTCTCTAAACAATGTGAGCCAGCATTTCGTAGTATGATAAATAAATGCTTCATTGCCGAAGTATTCGTATGAAAGTTAATATTGTCAACGTAAATATCACGCACATACCGACCTACATTATGTTTCCATTTTATTAAATACCGACTATATTTATGTTCAGCCTAAGTCCGATAATATTTTTATTCTGTAAGTATTATCACACTAAATAATCTGAATAAAACAGTTATTAATGTAGGTTCAAGGCTGATGGCGATAAAAAAGTCTATACAGAGAAAGATTGCTAAATTGATATTACAATGTTTTGTACAACGAAGGGTCAACAATAAGCGTCTTAGTGTAAAATATAATAAATATTTTACAACAAACATCAATCGAGATTGTTGTAAAGCCAAATAAAAATACAGAACATCTATGTTACTATACATACTCATATTATAATATTTATGTAGGACAACGCAGTAAGGTCGCCTTTTCCAATAAACAATATCGCCTTATCGATAGGATGAGGTGTTTTCATTCCGGCATTTTTATTTTTAGTATCGTACCGTGTAATATTGGTTTTCGATAGTATTCTATAGGATATCGGCGTGACATTGGTATTTTAAAGGTCGTCAATCGATAATTTGGAAATTATAGTTATACTAGAATTCGCGCGGGGCTTTGCTCTCGTCGTTCTTTATTTAGCCACTGCTCAGCAGCTATGGGCCATAGCGCAATGTTATGTAGCTTATTGTCTTCCTCAATAAATGAGCTATCCAACATTAAAATATTTTTTCAAATCGGACCAGTAGTTTCTAAGATCCTAGCGTTCAACCAAACAAACAAACTCTTCAGATTTATATATATCTATACCATTCTATATTTATATATAGAATAGTATATATTATGTATAGCAACGTATGATTTGTCTGAATGTCCAAACGAAAGTATCTACGAGATTTATGAGAGAGGTTTTGCGTTCAGTTCATTTCGTTTTAAGTCTTTCTGTCGTGAAATGCTCAATATCACCCTGGACTTTATTTGTACCCAGTAAACGGCATCATACTTATCACTCATTACACGATTAATAAGCGAAATATGAATGTTAGGTAGGTACTTCTACATACATCTTTGTCTTGAAGTAATGTAGTGTGCAATTACGTATTCGACTATTTTAAATGAAATATTTTTTTTTATTAGTACTTAGAAAGGATCTAATTGAGGATTATTATGTCGAAATAAATCCAAAGCGCTGCAAAATAAGTTATAAGCTAAATTATAAAACAAAATATTTTTATGCAATAACATGATTTAAGATGATTTTTTAAAGTATTTTTTGATGAATTACTCGCAAAAAGTTGTGTTCGTTGAATGAACAAGTTTATCCAAAGAGATTTACGATGCAGTGCGCTGGACGTTTGCCCAATATTTCATAAAAATGTTATAAATTGTAGAAATAATCTTAAATTAGTACCGAAAACTTTAAACCATTTACTAAATTACTCGTATCTAATAGATCACTTTAATAAATAGAGGTACAATAATTTAAAGTTATAAATTTTTTTTCTTGTTTATAATTTCTCCAAAAAATTTAAATGATTATATTTTCCACATTTATAGTGTTTCTGTTTTTAAAGACGAATTTTTCACAGCTATTATTTTAATTAACCCTCTAACCTCCTACATTGTATTAAACTGATCTTTTTTTTCATTTTCCTTTCGCCAGTATCGTATACTTCGGCTCGTTTAATCTTCTTTTGCTATTTCATCATCATCATTACAACTCATAAACGTCTCACTACTGGGCACGGGTCTCCTCCAAATAATTTATCCAAATATTTAGCATCATAACATAACATAGCATCACGCCTTTTTTTCCCCCGAAGGGATAGGCAGAGGTGTTTCACACCCACATTTCGCCAGCTATGTTTGGTCCCATGAAATAGGGGGCGAGCCTATTGTCATTAACCGGGAACATTTGTTTACCAAACTCCGGGAAAATCTTAATACTGGAATTTCATGATAGAAAAACCCAATACCATTTTCACCCGACCCGGGAATCGAACCCGGGACCTCTTGCACAGCAGTCCTATACACTTCCCGCTGCGCCACCGAGGCAGTTTGGGAATTTAGCCTACTATTATATACCACGCTAGCCAGAAGCGTTGGTATAGTGTTTGTTTCCCATTTTCTTTTTCTCACAGTGCTCTTATCTGTTTAAGCCTTAAATTTTTATATTTTCAATCTTCTATTAAAATAATGTTTATATATATTAGGAAAATGTTTACATTAGTACTCATTTACAATATAATGGACTTAATTTTTTTAAATAGGTCTGGTGGTTAACAGGTTAAATTACGATAATATAATTCAGCCAGCAAATCTTTTTATTTAAAACAATCACAGATTACAATCCACTACAGTCAGTAAAGCACAGTCCATTTTTAAATCACGAACGAAACCAATCAATCGTTGAACTAGTTTCAACTAACCTACAACGTTTACAAACAACTTTTTTTCGATGTAAAGTAAATTATTTACCGATTTTCTTGCAGCGCACGACACTAAAGTTAAAATTAGTGGCAATGAACCGACATAACATGCCACCGGTTGGCAATCCCAATTGAAACAGTTGGATGCAGTCCAACATCCACCAAAGAAGGCTTCAACACTAATTCGATTTGTTTCGTCAAATTCTATAGAATTCTCATGCGAATTTTATCGAGCAATCTGTCACAAATTAACTTTAGTTTTTACTATAAATATAATAAATTACATTTGCTGAATAACATCCACCAAAGAAGGCTTCAACACTAATTCGATTTGTTTCGTCAAACTCTATAGAATTCTCATGCGAATTTTATCGAGCAATCTGTCACAAATTAATTTTAGTTTTTAGTATAAATATAATAAAATACATTTGCAAAATATATACTTATTGAATACTTAATGTATCGTAATTTTTTCTGACATATTTGCGCTATACGCACATTTTATCATTACATCATTTCAATTCATAAGCATCCCACTGCTGGGCACGTGTCTCCTCCACGCTGGCCAGATGGGTTGGTATAGGGTTTGTTTCGAATTTTCCTTTTCTCGCAGTGCTCTTGTCTACATAAGATTAATCCCTTAGTCGCCTTTTACGACAGCCACGGGTTGAGACGTGGTAGTGACATAATGTACTCTTAATCCCTCTCTATCCGGACTACGCACATATACATATTATTGATGTTAACAGTATATTAATCTTCTTTCAACTGATTTACAGGCAGATGTAATCGCCGTAGCCGAAATCAGCATGGGGGACATTAGTGTCAAACAACATTGTTGTATTTTTCAAAAAATGCCAAGAATAATGATGACGTAACGTTCTCTTACACCAAATATTTGTTTAAAGATAGGTCGTCATTATCCTAACAGCAAACTAAACAATGAAAAAAAAAATACTTTTTGAATACAGCGAAAAAGGAAGCTATCATATGAGCCCATCTTAAAGTAAATCTAAGACACTAGATACGGAGCACTCCCCAGAAAGTAATACGGAACATCAGTACGTGAGAAATAATCCAATAACGATCAAAGATAGTATAGAATAAGAAGGTACATTACATTATATGAGAGTTGATGGGCCTAGTAACATTAGATGGAAGTAAAGGGCTTTCAAATATAACAAGGAACAATTTCATAAGCCTCGATGCGTGCGATCAAAGTTTGGCCAATAATTGAACCAATATTGGAGGTTGGATGAGGGCCATCGTGGCCAACGAAAAATTTCTAAGAGCCCTCGTATTAATACTCATAAAGTTGATAACTCAAGGTTTTTTAATGAGAATATACGTAATGGTATAATGATATTAACAATAAAATCTGTTTGAGTTACTAATATAACATTTTAAAAAATTGGAATTATTATGTAAATAGTTTAACACTAATATCTTGGCTGTATGTGGAAGGGCTCTGAACACAGGCAATGTTTTGTCTAAAAGCTCTAATAATATTATCTTATACCCAGATTAGGCAGAGTTAATAAAATAAACAATATTATTATTATTATTTTATTAACCTAAGTGGAATAATTATCTACTCATTCACGTACAAACTTCTGAATTCTTTTTTTTGGAACTCAACAGACTGAAGTTGTATGTTCCGATAGCTGGAGTTATGGACGGAAACTATATCGTCTTGACCTAATTAAAAGATGCTTCTTTAAAGCGTACAACAGGAGCATCACTCGCGTATTACAATTCTTTATAGAGAAAAATGCACTTTACACAACAAATATAACTAATACAATAAATTGACTAATTAATAAATTGACTGTCACCGTGGCGCAGTGGTTAAGGTGGTCGCCTCGCCACTACATCGCCGTGCTGAGGGTGACATGGGTTCGATTCCCACACGAGACAAATATTTGTGTGATTCATAGATATTTGTTTCTAGTCTGGGTGTACTTTGTGTCCGTTAATTTAATGTTTGTAAAGCTCCCCGCGACACAGGGCTTGTTCCCTAGTGCGGGCGTTGTCTTTTTTACAAAATTAAAAAAAAAAAAAAAAATATAAGTAACATCTCGATATTTGTCGACTTTACATTGTTATGGATTACAATTCTGGGGCATTGAACGATTTAGCGTTCAGGTGCCTTTTCAATTTCCACCGACCGTTCGGTCACACATAAATTCATCGCGTCAGCCTTATATTCGATTTATAAGATTTTCGCACTATAAAGACAGGAAACGTTGTTACGACTTGTTTTGATAGAAATAATTGTGTTGTTGAAGGAAAATGCAAAGAGTGTATACACTTTTTTCTTTTTTTTTCCAATAACCTAACAACAAAGTTACACCCTTCATAATATAATTTGCCGGATTGGTATTGATATATTACTAATCAAAAGTAATTTTGTCTGTTATGCTTTCCATGTTACAGTGCATAATGAATATTCAATAATTATATACTTAAAGGTAATCTGGACTTTGGAGAAAGTCAGAGGCAACATTTTATTAATATACGAGTAAAATTATGAACGGAGCCCTCTTTAGAAGTTAGTAATTTTAAGGTATTGGATGGATGAATTTTATTGAAATTTATGATTGTATTCAAATAATAATTAAAAGTTTAGTTCAGTTTTCATGACAGAGTATTGTAAATTCGCTTTGGTTTTAGTGCTAATCCTCACAATAAATCTCTTGTAGTTTTCATTTTAGGGTTTGTATTCTAATTATTTTAGTAAAGTAGTTAAAACTATTTGATTTATTGTGTATTCGTGACAAAGAGCTGTACAATATTTCTGAAATAAATTAAATTCTTTAATAATTATTTATTAATTTTTTAATGAAAGAGCGCTGTAAAATAATTCATAAAATTATATACAGGGTGTATACGACGGTACGACATTAAATGAAACCACGTGTAGCATGTGATGTTAGAAGGCTATACCAAAAAAAATTAAACAGAAATTTGCAATAGTTTAGACGCAAATGTACTTTCTTTATGTCACAGTTGTTCACAGTTTTAAACAACCTGTAGGTATTTACGTTAATCGTATGTTGTCATTATGTCATTCAATTCATTTAACTATCTCTGAATCTTTCATATTATCTTATCTCTTACTCTGTTCCGCACTTTTGTCGTCGTCATGTCGAAAACGTCATGATAGAAAAATAATGTGTAGTTTTATATTCTTAAATTTTTCGACTTTAAATAATGAGTAGATTTTTTTTTATTTTTTTTCTTTTTTTTTTAATAATTTTTATTAGAATATGTTTATAAGGGTTAACACTGGCTGCCTTTTCATTTAATGTCGTATCGTCGTTTACACCCTGTATAGACGTGCAACAAAGTAAAACAAAACCGAATATTTATTTTATTAGATATTGGATTGGATTATAATTTAAGATTAGCTTTCGTTAATATTGAAATTATTTTGACACAGACTGCATTTAATTAAAAAAAGTATAATCTAACATACTAAATATATAAATAAAATAAATAATTATAAATAAATAAAATAAATAATAAAATATACATTGCCCCGAAGGCGTAGGTTGAGGTATATCACGAAAACGCAAAACCATTTTACCAGACCCAGGAATCAAACCCAATACATATTGCGCAGCAATACACATACCCGTTGCATTATTAATTCAGTTTGTAGAATAATATACTTTTATTCACATACTATTCTCCCCTAAAATGGTATACAAATACTACAGATATAGCGCAAGATATTCCCACCCCAGCTACAGTCATGGTGAATAATAGCTTGCCAATTCATTCCCCACAAATGGACTGAGGATTATTACCGACAGTGTTTGCATCCGCAGCTGTTGGCATGAGTTCAATAAACCAGATGTTGGGCTTCACGGGATAACAGATTACTGCTTAATATTTACGGGTTAGGGGAGGAAAAGTGTTTCTTAGTAGCCGCCCAATAGTTATTTAGTTAGCTTGTATGCTGCCAAACTCACTGCTATGGGTGTTATCTTTATTGAAACAAATATGGTAATAGTAACTTCGGGGATTTATTACGAAATTTATGTTTGGCCAACTTTTTGATGAGTCTTCTAATTTTTATTTATGGAAGAATAAATAGTGGGGTTTATTGACGTTGGGATGTTGGCAAATGTTTTGATTTGTTTTAAATGTATCATTATACCTACATGGTTTTCAAGGGGCTTCCCTCCATATGAACGCTTTTAATCTTCTAAACTAGACAATGGCTTTAGATGTGGTTATCATCAATAGAGTGATTTATGAGGAAGCTTTTTAGGTATATAATGTTATTATTTATATATATTATTTATTTATGAAATAAATATCGAATTGACGACATTTAAATTAATAGCGTATGCTCTTAATTTAAATGTCGTCTATTCTTAAAAAGACATCAGTGTGTAAAAAATATTTTTACACTGCCGTCTCTGACTAGGTATTTAATATTATTGCTTTCTACGGAATACCGCTGACAGCCAAGAGTATTAGTCTAATTTATTTCCCACGAAAAGTATAAGCTATATTACTATTAAATAAGGACCCATAATAACTATCTTCATTGAAAAAAACTGTCTATTCTTACATAAAACAATCGTGAAGCTATGAACTCTGTTGATTACTCGCGCTGTAAATATATTATAGAATTCTGAAGACTGCAACAAACTTAATCTTGAATAAATATTTCGCAACACGAAATCTTCAACAACTTAATCATTGCAGTTGGACAAGACGAGGGTTATTACAAATGGCAGGATGCAGATGTTGGCAGCTGTTCAACAGTGCCAGATGATCGCCAGATTGCACCGTTACAGTACTGGTTTGAAAGACTGTTTTAATGTTTTATTTGCTGTAAGATATTTATGTACTTAGATATTGCACTTATGTTTTATTTTAGGTAGTATTTTAATACTTGGCACCTGTTTCACCACTGGCAAATAAGTGCTAGATAGCCTATATAAAACTTACTTGACATATTTTTGACGTATTTTTCATATAAAATCTGTCAAAAAAGTCTCAAGTAGTTTATTAGACACTTATCTGCCAGTGGTGAAACAGACCCGTAGTATTTTTTGTGCCAATCTATAGGTACAGGTTTCAATAAGCCGTTTTTATACGCTATTCAAATGTTTCCTTTTGACCGTATATGAATGCGTATTAGAAATACGAGCATCAAAAGAACGTTACCGAATTGATTTTGCTATTAATGGTGCATCCACACCGTAGTTACTTTTTTGTGCAGCAACAGAATGCATCACAATAATTTTAAGTAAAATTTTTGCTGCTTGTTACCCTTTGTTGAATGATCTATCTAGAAAGCTGAGAGTGTTAAAGCCATAATCCACATATTTATGCTGGCCTAATGCGGTGGATCAGACATAACTTAGACACACACATAACATCACTTACATTTTTGTCTAGTATAATATATATATATGGGTTTCCTCACGATTTTTTTTCTTCACCGTTTAGAGAAGAAGGAAAGAAAAAACATAAAATCAGCTACAGGATAACATGTACACAATAAGATTTATATTAATTTTTTAAAAGAAATATACTGAAATTCATGCTCCTGTAGAAGACCAAAAAATGGTTCCTACCTCAGCTAATACTGCAGCTGCTTTAACCGCAACGCTGATATTCTGGTACGCCCAGTTAACAGTTTTACGTGTACATATAAATTTCACATTGGTACTGCTGGTCGGAATCTATCTCAGACCGCGTGTTTAGCACGCCGCGCCGGTCACTTATCCATTCAGCCACCATCGCTTTAGAGGTAAACTGAGGTAATTGATATAAAAGAAATTCAATTGCTAGAAAAGCTGCAAAACGCCGATGATATAGCTTTCCGTAAAGATTGTTATTCGTACGTAGTATAGACGTCATATCAACGCATAAATAACTAAACATAAACAGTATTAATGTAATTTATCTTTATTTAGTTACCTTATAAATAGATATATGTTTTTTTACGAAATACTGCATCCAATTCATCACAGATGAAACAACAGTTCCGAAGTGTATCATAAATTTGCGTCATATTTCAAGTACGAACCCTATTTATTATTTACCTACTGACATTTTCATGGAAATATTTATTTGTTTTGCCATGTGTTTTTTTATATATTAGCATAGCAAGTGACTCCACTTTGTCTGCTAGAGAGCTAAAAATATATTTAGTATTAGTAAAACAACTGCAACTTAAACTAACTTACATTAAACAAGGTCTGATCCTATAATCATTCAGTTGTAACGAGGCTGTAACTGTAAGGAAGTCTGTATAAAAACTTTGCAAACAAAATTCTGTTTACTTCTTTGTGTGAAGTTTACTTGTACAAGCCTAATATTGATTTAGCGACGGGCCCACAGAGGTGCGAATAAACAATTTGAATAAATTACACTCGGCACTTGTAAAACGTGTTATCTCGACCTTAGGATCGTTATTCAAGGCTTTGGTGATCCAATTTTTATATTACAACACAAATATTTTGTTTTACTAGACTTATTTTATAAAATAACTAGTTCTTTAATCCGCGACCGCTTCTAAATTAACCATTTAAAATTATATTATATTAATATATTTTATTATAAAATATATCGTAGTCGAAAAACATTTTGAATAAGCCTAGGAGCAATTCCAAAGATGTATCTGATCAACCAACCCGCATTAGCTGGTGTGTGGATTATGACATAAAGCCTCCAGCTCTCTCAGTAGAGCAGAAAAGTCTTTAACCAGCAGTAGCACGCCTATATAGGTTTGTAATTGATAAAATATAATAAAAGGATAACCCTTTTACAATAAAATTGAAAAGTTATCTATGAAAAGAATATAAAAGACAATTTCGAGTGGGTACATAAACACGTAAATTTTTTATCAGATAATACAAATCGAAATGGAAATATCGTGGAAATAAAAACATGATACGGTGCGAGATTATGGCTTTATTGAAATCGATGGGTTATGCAAACACTCCCACAAAGGTGGATTCGTCAAATAAAAATTAGGATGTTGTATTTATACATGTATATTTTGTTCTCCAATTCAATTGAACATTACAGGGTTAATTCACGTAAATTTTGTTCTAAAGTTGGAATGAACCGCTGCACGTGAAAGGTTAAATGGGCCAAATAACGTGCTTTATGTTTCATTCCAGCAGATGAAAGAGGTTTTCATTTGGTATAACTCGTTAATTCAATTTCTGTAAGCGACTGCTGTTACCATTTCAGTTATGTAATCGCTGGTTACAGTTTCAGTCCAATCCTTTGTTGTAAAAGAAATTTATTTCAATTTGCGTGAAATTGCAGAGTAAAGTGAGCAGTTTAAATACAAATATAGGTATACATACAATATACTAGAATACGCGCGGGACTTCGTTCCCATTGTTCTTTATTTGGCCACTGCTCAATTCCTATTGACCATAGCGTGATGTTATATAGCCTATAACCTGCCTCGATAAATGGGTTATCCAACAATAAAATAATTTTTCAAATCGGACTAGTAGTTTCTGAGATCCTTGTGTTTAACCAAACAAACAATCAAACTTTTCAGTTTTATAATATAAGATTAGATATAAAAAGAATATGTATGTACCTATATCAAAGTAACAAAGCAAACCACCCCTATAAGTTAAAACGCAAAACATTATTTGTCTTCTGTAGGCCATTGAAAAATAGACGCTGAAATTTCAACATTCACTCGTAAAAATTCTCACATTTTCTCCCCACTGAGTCTGTTCAAACAGCACAAAAGTTTCAAACATGAAAACAAATGAAAAAACCGTTGGGAAGGTAAGTATGTATAAGCGGGAATTGTCAACAAACGATTTTGAATACGAGTGTACCTCCGTCCCGCACCATATTGCCGACTCATGCCCATTTCATTCAGTCCAACAGTTTTTCGCACCCACTTTTTGCAGACTACATAAAAATATTCACTATTTCCATGATGGAATCACGTAACAGGACAGCGTTCTAATAAAATCCGTTTCGGTTCGAACGCAGGTCAACTTTATTTATGGATTCAATCACAAAAAACATATTTCATTGTGTGACATAAAACAGAGAAATGCAGAAACTTGGATTATAAAGCGTGTGCAATTTGATTTATACATTCTATTCCCGTATCACACCTTGTGTGGCGTCAAAATCATTAACAGTATTTTTCATTTGTTTTAAATTGAAATGCAAAAGAATCTGGAATAGATTTTTACTTTAGAGAATTTTTGTTCATTTTTCGAATTTAAAGAGTCTTTTATCAAAAACGGGTTACGACCAACTTTGACACGGTGACCCGATCTGTCACAGCAATCCCTCGTCCATCGAGACCCTTGCTCTAGAACATTTTTCCATATAACAAAGCAAATACCGCTTCGGGTAACGTCCACAATCCGTCCGATTTTACAAATCGTCAGAAAGGTTTTAAAGTTTAACTTGAATTTAGGTAAAATATTAATGGCTTGCTTTCATTGTGATTAAGGAGAGATTTTGAAGATAAATACGAAAAGAATAAATATTGCCATTTGAAATAAATATTTCGTAATTATCTAATGTTTTACTTTATATCAATAACATAGCAGAATTTATGACAAATATTATTATTATTAACACGGAACTGCGGCTTTTAGAATAATTAGTAATATGATTATTACTTTAGTAATAATCATATTAAAATAATTAATAAATAAATAAAATTGTGAAATAGTTTAAAAATCATAATGCATTTAAACATGGGATAATGACCGATAGAGAATGGCATTAAATTTATTCAAATAATGCATTTTATTGAATCACACGGGTCAACCGGCAGTTATAAACTAATACTCACAGAAATATTTATATATGGAATGTACATTAAAGGTAATAAGTAATTTGAAGGAATGACAAGATAATGTATTGTGTGCCATAGTTACGTGGTGCGTGTCTAGATACTGTAATTTACCTGTCAATGCTTTCACTGAGTCGTATTACCTCAGAAACTGGAGCCAACTTATCAACAACTGTAATTACAGGGCCTGATATGTATTTAGAACTTAGTAGCAATAATATATACTTACAGTAAAACAGTAGAAATACTAGTGTTTTTATCCATAATTATATAAAAAACGTTCAAGAAAATTACCTAAAAATACACAAACAATATCGTCAAAATATGAGTATAAAGATAATATAATTTTTCATACCACAGTACAAAGAAAAATGACAAAATTCAACGGTTATTTACAATAGGATATGACGATGCAAAATCGGAAAATTTCGGAACAATTTCAAATAAAACAGCTCTGAAAATTGTTGACAAACTTTATACAGAAGATTGGTATAATCAAACAAAAGAGTTTTAAAGCAAATCCCGAACGGCGAATAAAATGCTAAAGTATTACAACCGCGTGCAATCACAAAGGGAGCCGGCGTTTAAAAGGAAAGAAATAAGGTCAACAATTATTAGATGTACAGTATGATAAATGAAGATGTTCCTACAAAAACACTTGGAAACAATCTGTAAGTACCTACAGTTACAAAATTAATGTATATATGAAACCGTATAAAAAATGTAAAACAAAAACATTTATACAATCCTTCTTGGTGTACTTGTAGTAAGTCTGACTGTAATATAGAAGGTTCAAAAATTCCGGATTCAATCCCCGGTCAGTAAATAATTGTATTTCATTTTTCTGTCTTAAAATTCTCAGTATCAGCCCAAACTATGGAAATATGCCCGTCTAATTGCAATCGGTTCACAAATAAGACCAAACATAACCAGCAAAATTTAAGCGTTATCCACCTCTGCCTACCCCTTCGGGAAAAGAGGCGTGATGCTATGTCATGTTTTATAGAATTGTACATCTAATTGTGTTATAATGTCGTTGTTGACTGTACATAAATTTAAATTAAATCAAAAAAATCCTTCTTATTTGAGATGTTTTTATATCTTTTTCCTCAAAGAATGTTCGGTTAATAAATATAAAACCGTATTAAGTTTCCAATTACTTTTTGTGCAAAATAATAAAATGGTGTCTGATAAGCCATATTCGACTGGCTTGTTGGTCTAGTGGTTAGTGACCCTGACTGCTAAGCCGGAGGTCGTGGGTTCGATCCCCACCCAGGACAAATCTTTGTGTGATGAGCATGATTGTTTGTTCTGTGTCTGGGTGTAATTTATCAATAATAAGTATGTATTTACAAAAAAAAAGTATTTAAGTAGTATATCAGTTGTTTAGTACCCATAACACAAGCAAATATAATTGCTTAATTTGGGACTAGATGGCACTGTGTGAATATGGTGAAATATTATATTAAATAATATTAATATTATATTCGCGACTAATTGTTTTGTTATTGTCAATGTTTTATTATTCTAATCAGAGTTTTATGTCGCTAACATTAAATTTGTTATGCTTTCACGTCATAACTACTTAACTGATCTTCGTGTAATATTAAATGCAGATAGTGTAAAATAGGAGATAAGGTTTTTTTATGGGTGAAGCTGTGAGTGGAATCAAGTAAAAAATTTTTGTGTGTGTATTGCATTTTTTACAATTAAATTTATAATAATAAGGCGTACCCAGGTTTCTCTACAATTAAGTTAAAAGCCTAGTAATGAAAGCGATATAGTAGGAAATTTCCTGTGGGCAAAGCGGTATTTTGTTTGAGAATATTGTATGACACAAACTCTCTACTATACTGCAGGGTACAGGCTCAGCTTTATGGATTAGTTAAGCTCCACAGAGAATGTATATAAGTTCGTACACTTGACAGTGATATTAGAAAACTGTTAGGGACCTGTCACACTGAACGCGTTCACGGTTTTATGCGTTCTACGTTCACATTCTTTATTCACTATATTACGTCATATAGACATGTCCACACAGGAGGCGTTCTGACCGCTTCAGTCAAGCATTACAACGCAATATAATACAGCAAACGAAGAACGAATGAACGCTTTAACGCGTTCTGTGTGTCAGGTTCGTTAGTCATACAAATTTATTATATTTACGTCCACAATATTATGATGAAATGACTCCTTTGTAGTTCCTCGGTTTCCTAGGCTACAACTACTTGTATTAATATTCATAATCATGTTTGTATTTCGTACGCCAACATCACAATAATAGTCAATTTCAGTAAACCATTAATTCATTCACGAGCTAGCTTGAGGTGGACTCACCTTGTGTTCTCACCGTAACAAGTCTTACAAAGCAATTTGCGCTTAATGAATAATGTCAAAGGGTTTATTTTCAATTGGCGTTTCGCGCAACGTTTTCCTTCGGTCCCAAACACACACCCTTTGTGTCCCTTGCGACCGGCGTTATCTAGGCTCTGTTTTCTGTGGTGGCAATTTCATAAATTAAACCGCACCGTGTCGGGAAACGTCGTCAGAAATGTTCTACTTTACTCGATTTTGGTTTGTTTGTAATGCGTACAGTTTTATCAAAACGGCACACAAACTTCAGCAAATATCAGTTTCGTTATATAGAATGCCTCATTGATATTCTTTGAGACTTCGCTAGTGTTATAGCGCTACTTTGAAGTATATTCGTATGTTGATGTAACAGTAGTTCTTAGCACAACAAGATGTCTCTGGGGTGTACTAAGAATATGTCGTTTCTTTTACCAAGTATCTTTAGTAAAATACATTTTTATTTTATAAAGAGACTTTTAAAACAGTTTATATGCGAAAGAACTTCTTATAAGATGTCATTGTTAACACTGAATATTTAAAGTGTAATTGAAACAGTTTTCAAATTTGTTAGCTGTGAGTTTCGTAACTCGTGGCAAATCTTTGCAAATAACCGTGCCGGAGCAAGTACAGGTAATAAAACTTCCATGTTTGAACAACTCGTAACGTGCAATTTCCTCTGAGCATTGCTATAATTCAGTAGTGTATTAACAGAGTTTATACCTACCGCGATGTAACGCGTGGGACACTTTCAGAGGGTAAATTATTTGAGGCCTAAGGGTTAAGTTTTTATCGCTTATTGCGGTCAACTTATATTACGTGTGCGGCTATATCACGCGAACTTTTACAGGTTATGAATTTATAGAGAATGGATTTCTCGTGCTATGTTAAGACTCATTGAGAGCGGCTCCTGTTACTCACTCGAGGAAAAATGTTGAGTTTTTTTTTATGTCTACGGGTCATATCTGGGTCAGCGTTTCCTTACATTTTCTTGCTTCCTTCAATGCATTTATGCTGTGAAAAATACGAGTTGAATGTAGTTATAACGAGAGTGTTTTGAATGCCAAGAGTTATTTAATTTTGTTGCTACAAAATGTATATTAGCTTCTTGTTTAGAATCAAACTAGCTTACTCCTGCCTATGTGCTGTTCCAAAACATAATTTATCTGTATGCCAAATTTCATACAGGTATTTTCAGCCTTTCTCGCGTAATTGAGTTACAGATATCCAACCATACATTTTAACTTTTACATATAGACTAATTATTATACAGGGTGTATACGACGTTACGACATTAAATGAAACCACGTGTAGCATGTGATGTTAGAAGGCTATACCAAAAATATTAAACAGAAATTTGCAATAGTTTAGACGCAAATGTACTTTCTTTATGTCACAGTTGTTCACAGTTTTAAACAACCTGTAGGTATTTACGTTGATCGTATGTTGTCATTACGTCATTCAATTCATTTAAATATCTCTGACTCTTTCATATTATCTTATCTCTTACTCTGTTCCGCACTGTTGTCGTCGTCATGTCGAAAACGTCATGATAGAAAAATAATGTGTAGTTTTATATTCTTAAATTTTTCGACTTTAAATAATGTGTAGCTTTGGTTTTTTTTTTTTTTTTTTTTTTTTTTTTTTTTAAATAATTTATATTAGAATATGTTTCTAAGGGTTAACACTGGCTGCCTTGTCATTTAATGTCGTATCGTCGTATACACCCTGTATACTAGAAGTCGCACGGGGCTTCGGTCCCATAGTTCTTTATTTGGCCACTGTCTATCTCTTATTAGCCGTAGCGTAATTTTATATAGCCTATAACCTTCCTCGATAAATAGGCTATCCAACACTTAAAGAATATCCATCCATCATCCTAATTTTCAAATTTATAATTGTAGTAAAATTTAATTAATGAAATGAAATGAAATCTCGTTTATTCATCTAGGTTACAAGGTAACACTTATGAAAGTCACAAGAATGTAACAGGTTATCTGAAAAGTAGTGTCAGCAAATTTGCCTACGACCAGACCAGTAATATTGAGAACTGTACAGTAAAATCTCTATACCTATCTCGTTTTTAAACAAAATCATTTCACAATTGCATATTCATTTTCAAGTACTTGATCAGATATCTATAAAAACGCGACTAACACTAAAATCATTTCACAATTGCATGTTCATTTTCAAGTACTTGATCAGATATCTATTAAAACGCGACTAACACTGCAGGTCAAATAAACATAATTCCTTTACAACAAATTGAACTTAATGTATCAGAATGACGATTAATAATTTAACCAGGTCAAACTTATTAGGTCAGGTCGCCATTACATATCGTTTGTATCAAACGTCAACGTAAACAAAATCGACAAACTAACGCTATACGAGTATTTGTTAGAAAAACGGTACTTTTAGAGAGACACAGACTAGCTATAGCTCTCAATAAATAATATTATACCAACAAAAATAATTATAAACTTCGAAAGAAAATATTTAAAACTAGTTACCATAGTTACTTATCCGTGTAGTGACGGATTAAGAATAAATATTGTCACTATCCCATTTCAACCCGTTTGTATCGTTAAAGATGACACGAAGACAAGAGCACTGCGAGAAAAGGAAAATTCGAAACAAAATCCTATACCAACCCATCTAGCCAGCGTGGTATAGTAGGCTAAATTTCCTCCAAAATCTTTGGAGGAGACATATGGCAAGCAGTGTGACGTTTCTGGGTTGTGATGTGTGATGGTGAGTTATCAATATAATACGTAGGTATTTTAATGTATGTTCATAATATTTCAGTATGTTTAAAGAAAATTCAAAATACAAATTTACAAAATTAATTATTCAATACTAAAGCGGCGCCGCGCCATATGCTGTTTCCTATGCCGCGCAAAGATTTAACAGACTGTATAATTATCTTTCCTTTGCTACTACTGTAATACGACGTGAAATTTTGAATTCTAATTTTAAAATTCTCACAATAAGTGTGCCAGCTTTATTCATTCGTCAGATTTCTCGTTAGCCGAAGCTTGAATGCTGAAGAAAGGTTTCTAGCTGTATCCGAGAGGCATTGTGCGGTGACTGGTGGGATCCGGCTTGTGGTGTTAATGAGGTACAGTCACGAATCACAATCAAGCTAGAAACTGTAGTAAAACTGACCTCGATAAAAATGCTAACAGATGAGAAATTGTCTAGTTTATTTTGAAATATTAGACTCAATCAATTTAACAGTAAAGTCCAGTTTTATTGAAGTTGATTGTTAGTATTTTTATGTCAGAACCATTACTTTTTTGTGAGGGCAATTTTAAAATACCGATTTAAATTTTTACTAGTTTTTTCTTTTTTATGGGCTGAACTGTACTAGCGTTTTGTATCAATATAAAGACTGGAAACGTAATTATTTTATGGATACGGGGCACTTAAATGAACCAGCAATCCATTTACATATACGTACCTATGTGAATAAAAATTGTGTTTTTTAGCAATTTCGGCAGCATACAAAAAAATATGTTGAACTTTAAAAAGTAGAATATGAAATATTGATCAATTACTGGCAGATTGACCTAACAATAAAAGATAAAAGTATATATTTTTATTATCATCAATGTACATGTATGTTAGCCTATTTTTTCTAACTATTTTATTACTAACTGTAGGCCATATTTTCATCAGCATGCAATTACAGTTACAAATTTATTATCATCAAACATCTTTTCGCACAAACTTTCACGGTTTTGTCCGCGGCTCCATCCGCGTTATATTATGTGGGTAAAAAGTAAACTATGTGCTATTCCAGATTTTAATCTATCTTTGCGCTAAATTTGATGCAGATCATTCCATCCCTCCATCCTGACTTTTGCATTTATAATATTAGTAGGGCTAGTAACATCAACACTGTTACTAGTCCACCTTATCTAAACTATTGAGTGAAAAAGAGTGGCCTGAATTTCTTGCCAAGTTTTTCTCAGAGCTCAATCTTGTCAGTGAACTGGGCTTAGGCAAATTTGCTGACACCTTTTTTGGCTTTGTATGACTTTCATAAGTCAATAAGTATTTGATAAGTTCATAATTATTTGATATATTATTATGAAATAAAGATTATGACTATGACTATTGTTTATCTAATTTACACGATGTTTTTTAAATTATTATTTATATATATTATAAATAAAAACGTAATTCCAAAGTCATTCTCCTAGATGTTAGTTAAAGGCCCGTTAAATAGCCCATAGCACGGCCAACTAGAATTAGTTGCTCTGACGTCACATTCATACGTCATACCACACCTCATTAGATTTGAAATAAAACCTAAACTTTATCTGTTACTAACGTTCATTCTTAGTGGAACACGTAGTTTAGACTTCCGAGTACATTTTATAGAAACTAGTTCGAGCTGTGGTAGTTTTCTTTCAAAGCTTTTATTCGGTTTTAAAAAGTTATATAAACAACAATGAAATTTAAAGCTTGTCAAGCTTTAAATTTCATTAATGTTAGGTTGATATTTAAGCAGCGTTTCACAATAAATATTATGAAATTGAAGAATTTTTTGTTTAGTTAAATGCTAGGATCTTAGGAAGTACTGGTCAGATTTGAATTATTTTTCTAGTGTTGGATAGCCTATTTATCTAGGAAGGCTATAGGTTACATAAAATCGCGCTACGGCTAATAGGAGCCGAGCAGTGGCCAAATAAATAAAGCCAACAGCAAGTTATTAAACTAATATTTACTAAGCACATTTGCAATTTAACTTTTCTTACAAAAGTATACTAAATGTAACCTCTATTTATACAATCTACAATAATTAAGATATCAAAATAAACAGTAGAATATTATCCGAGCTCGTCAAAGTTATCTTTTACAAAATGAGTTTGTACAACGCTGGGATGATAAGAAAATTGTAATACCAGTTTTCTTCTTGTAAATATACCCTCGTTTGGTATTAAATATTAAACGTACATACAGTTACTGCACATCACTTTGCATGTTACGATCAAATTAACTTAAATAGATATTTTTATGAAAATGTTACGTGTTATCAAAGAGGCTGCACTCAAAGATGTAAAACAAATTGACAATTTTGATGTTTCTTTCTTGTAACATGTATTTAGGTCACGAATTTTTGTCATTTAATTTGCAAGCATAGAAATGGCCCGCTAAAGGCATGGATTTACCCAAAATGGAGGTGAGGAGAATAGGGAAGATGCATTGAAAATGAAAAGATAATATTCTATAATACGCAAAATAGAAATCATAGTTTTTAATTTAAGTTACAATTGGACGTAGAAGAAACTCAAATAAATAACTTAACTCAATTAGGAAAAAATAAGCTCAGAGCTACAAAGTTTCTCCAACGTAATACAAAAAGTAGAAGAAATCTTTTAATAATAGTATAAATTGTAAGGAAATTGTGAGGATTAAAGGGAACTGTATTAGCTCTACAGCTGCGAGGGTTTAGACTTAACAAGATCTACTTGTTTTGAGTTAAGGATATTAGGAATAAAATGCTATTCTACGAAGCATGTTTTGTTTTTTAACTTGATAAGATTTTACAAGATTTGAATCTTTTGATAAACTATTTATAGTTTCATACATCAGCAAAAAACATTTTCTTTTTCTTTTAATCCACTGAATATTATTTTGATTTTTATTTATAATATTATATCCAACGAATTTCACCTGTTTCAAGACAATATAAAAGCATTTTTTATCATACACACAATTATTCGCACTCTTTTAGAAATACCTATTTAATAATTGTATTAACTACAAAGGAAAGTTACTATTCATTTTTCTAATAGAAACCCATTTGTACCATCCAGATATCAATTAAGTGTGAAAAATCGGTTCCGTCTATTGTCAGTCTGGTATTCGTAGAATAGAATAGACAGTAATAAAGACCTATACCTATATCGACTGGCCTGTTGGTCTAGTGGTTAGTGACCCTGACTGCTACGCCGGAAGTCGTGGGTTCGATCCCCACCCAGGACAAATCTTTGTGTGATGAGCATAAAGGTTTGTTCTGTGTCTGGGTGTAATTTATCTATAATATGTATGTATTTACAAAAAAAAAAAATTTAAAAAAAAATGTATCTAAGTAGTATATCAGTTGTTTAGTACCCATAACACAAGCAAATATAATTGCTTACTTTGGGACTAGATGGCGCTGTGTGAATGTGGTAGAATATTATTATTATTATTATTATTATACATAAAACTCCGTAAACAAACAGAATCGATGAGAATCTTTAGACGCAAGGTCAGGGCTCTTAGTTAGAATGTCTATATACAACAACATAGCTATGCACAGCGCAACTAAATGTCTACAGACAGATCGGTCAGACCACATTAATTATACGAGGCAGTGATCATCAATCACTCCTCTACCCTCTCCACTAAGGCCAGGAATAATACCCATTACTGTCAATTTGATCTTATAAGCGCGAAGAGCTGGTGACCTAAATTCTCAAGTTTAACTTTTTGACATTTTTGCTTAATCCTCTGCAAGAGTGGTATTGATAAGTGTTTGAAATAGTCTTTTTAAAGTCTTTTATTATTTTGAAATTAGGGCTGGTAGATTTTATTATTGGATTCAAATGATTCTTTGGGGTACCTATATTTTATAGGTCTTAGAAATTTGATCAAACTTTGTCCTTTTTGAGTTATGTTTAAAATGAGATTATTTATTGATTTAACTCTGATAAACTGATTTTTATATACCTTTTGGCAAAATTTAATTTGAATAAAACGGAACAAATTCTCATTTATACTTTTGTGGAAATTAAAAATAAAAGACGAATGGAAAAATACGATAATATTTCAGATAAAGCACCTTCTTAACAGATTACTCAGAAATTATAAACCAGTAAAATGCGTGGAAGATGTATACAAATCTTATATATAAAATGAAATATTTCCGTTCAATTTATTAATAGGTATAAGGTTCAAAAGTGCCCATGGCATCACTCATCTTAAATCGAACCAAGAATAAAACTTCATATTTAACACGGAACACTAACACGACAGTAACAAGCTAGATGTACGTAATAAAAACACCAGTGAATCGTCTAAAATAACAATACATTCTTTCACAGAGTACAAAATTACAACATTACCTTGCCTAATTATCATAATTTATCTCACAAACTAAACCAAAAAACAAACAGGGAATCCCGGAAAATAGTGCCCATTTTCCGGGATTCCCTTTGTTTCATGTATAGCACATCATGATGAGTAACGAGGTTTGAAAAGGACACGCACCAAAAAAGTTCGCCAAATAACGCCTTAGACAACATTTTAGGGTTCTCTGTAAATCTTATTTATTCTAACATTGTTTTTATCAAACAGACGTGTGACGTATGTATGTTCCACAGAGAAAAAAAACATGTTACTATAATATTGCGAAAAAAGCGATGGTGGCTAAATGGATAAGGTACCAGCGTGCAAATCACGCGGTCCGAGTAGTTAGAGGAGAGGAGACCCGAGCCCAGCAGTGGGACTGGGAATGGGTTACTGATGATAATATTGCATCACGCTTTTTTATTTGACAGGGTAGGCAGATTCTAAAATGTCCACAATTCACCAGCTATCAGGTCATATGGAGGGCGAGCGTATTATCATAAATAGTCATATTTCCAGACTCGGTGCTGATACTAAGAATTTTACGACAGATAAACGCAATACTGTTTTTGCTCGACCCGGGAATCGTCACCTTGTGACTTAAGTACAAGGGTATAATTTTTGAATTGATTTTTAAATATAATTTGAAAAATAACTGCCTATTATGTGACTGCTATGAAGTACCGAGTTTAATCCGTTATTAAGATTTCAAATAGTAATTCGGAATATAAACTCTATGTATAATGCACCCTATCACATGATATCTAAATCTAAAATAGCTTGTAAATTGTGGCTATGATAAACCCTTTCATTATTGCAATAAACGTATTTGAATTCAAATGATTATGTTTGGTTCTATGTAATGGTTGAATAAATAAATACGCTCAAGTGTTCAGAACAAACTAATTCCTATAATTTCCAAGGCATCGTTTCCATTAAATTTTAATACAAAGTTAGTTATAACAGTAATCGCCAGTAATAACGGCTTAGCGCTTCCTATTTACAAAGTATTAATCGATTAGCCTCTCAGCTAATACGCATAATTCAATTTAACTGAACAGAGCAAATAGGGCTTTATAACTATCCGTATTAACTGCGTGATTTGTCATTCTATGGAGTTTGTAATTATTATAGATCATTAAATCATCACGAGTGTTACATAATAATAATGTAGGCTCATAATTAATACATCTATACTAATATTATAAAGCTGAAAAGTATGTTTGTTTGTCTGTTAACTACTGGTCCAATTTGAAAAATTCTATTTGGATAGCCCATTTATCGAGGAAGGTTTTAGGCTACATAACATCACGCTACGGTCGATAGGAGCTGAGCAGTGGCTAAATAATAATAATAATAATCTACCACATTCACACAGCGCCATCTAGTCCCAAAGTAAGTAATTATGTTTGCTTGTGTTATGGGTACTAAACAACTGATATAATACTTAAATACATTTGTCCTGGGCCAAACGACCTGGATCGAACCCACGACCTCCGGCTTAGCAGTCAGGGTCACTAACCACTAGACCAACAGGCCAGTCAAAGTAAAAAAAAAAGTCAGTCAAATAAAGAACAACGAGAGCAGATCGCCGCGTGACTTCTAGTAATTCATATTTTTGCAAATATGTATAATATATTATCATTATCGTATCAGCCTAATGACGTTCACTGCTGGATATAGGATAGATGATTGACCGACGACCTGGTCAGGGTTGCGGGTGGCCGTTGTTGAATGATATCACCATCATCAACATCTCAGCCTATTGCAGTCCACTGCTGGACCTGGCCTGTCCTAACACGCGCCATAACAATCGGTCCTCCGCCTTCCGCATTCAGACCCAGCGACCTTTTTCAGGTCATCAGTCCCAGCGGACTGGAGCTAAGTTGCAGGAGGGCGTCCTACTAAGTATGATATAATATAAGTTATTTGCCAATAATTAGAGAAATAAAGCCACTGCATATTTAAAATTCTCACCACTATACTTTGTAGAGGTAGGTTTTGCTTATGAGACAGTGTGTTGCATAATTTATTAAGCGCAACGCTAATACATCAGTAAGATATAGTGTTAATTTGTAAGGTAAAAAGACCGTTATTAACACCCGATATTTTCAATACATATATACATAAATATCCACGCATCTTACCCAACAGAAGGGTTACTTTAGCAGAAACCATATCCTACCATCTGCTTCGACTTCAAAATATTTTAAAATTCCAAAACAAATAAATTAGTTTAAAACAATATTATGACTACGTCGTTAATGGAACGCCTAATAAAATTAGAGACAGCGTCAGACAACATCATGATTGAACTTAATAAAATAACAAAATAAAACTATTCGCTACTAAGTGAGTTAGGATTGTGAATGAAGCCAGTAATGCCTAGAGCTGTCGATATTAATCTAATAATGAAAGAAGTAGGTTGAATTTATTGCCTGGAGAACGTTTACTAGGATACTGCATTTAACTTAGCTAAATACGTCAAAGTGTAAATTGATCACTTGAAGAACGTATTTTAGTTTCCAAAGGTCGTTAAGAGCGGAGGGGGTAGGCTTAATCTTATAGCCTGTAAGATTAAGCCTGCCCCCCTGTCAGTGTTCTATAAGGTTATATCGGCCTAGCCTCCTTGGGGAACTTCTATTATTTATTATCAAGTACCTAGCTTGCTGGCTCACAATAAAAAAAAATATCCTATAATTTATTTAGGATTAGCTGACCCAACATCTTGCACTGTTTGAATACCGAACACGAATATTTCAAGAAAAAAAAAAAATGCTAAATAGTTCTGCTAGTGCTCGAATTTTATGCTTAGTAATATTATTAATTAGTCATTCAATTTTTTTCTATAGATCTTTTTTGTTTTTTTTTCTTTATTTTGTTGACGAAAATATTACTAGACCCAACACTTGTTTCCAAGTTAAGCATCATTTAAAAACATGCCTCACAAACGTAAGCTCTTTGTTTCATAAAGTTTTTAACTCTTATCCCTCACATAAATTGTAAATCAACTGGAGAAAATAGGTTAATGCGATGCCATGCGATCGGGAAGAACGGTTTATGCAAAAATTGCCGCCTGATCTCCTCATCACCTCTCGTGGGTATTGTAAGACGACTAACAGATTATATCAACCAAATCGATACGATTACGTTTATGTGATTGAAAATACAGCCATGAGCATAACGTCATGGTTATAAATATTTCTTGTGTGTTTAAAATCATGAAAATCAATGTTTCGAATGAAAGATCGGATTTACAGTCACCATATAACAAAAAAAAAACATGTTTCCGAGTATGTGTTAATTGATCATCTAACGTATTTAAAATTGATTTGTAATTCCATTCGAAACTTCAAAACCGGCCGGTTATTGTATTTTTTTCTCCATAATTATTTGATCATTTAAATTTAATATTCTAGTGACTCATTGTCGTGAAAACAAAGAAATACAACTCGATTCAAATAGTATTCGAATTAAAATGATAAAAAGAGTCAACAGTTTTTCCTAAAAGCTGTAGTTATTGTGGATTCTTTATAGCACCACTTGTTTAGCTTAATAGCAACACTAGTGGCCAGTTTCACGTAATAAATGACCGGCAATAAATATAAAAAATCCTCGCCTAGTTTGTACGAAATGTCCAAGAAGCAGCGAATATTTTGGGAACAAATTTTTCCGGTCATAATCAATATAAGCATCCCAAAAGGTCCCATGGGTGCCATTAACCATTCCGTCATGGGAATAGGCAGCTGCATCCATCATATTGGACCCATCTTCAACTTTCATCTTTATGGGATAAACTTTGAGATACCACAGGGTTTTACTGCAAAACATGTTTCGCAACTACTTTAGCGTTACCCAATCCTTTATCTGTCTCGTGTCTACAAAAGAAAGAAATAAAAAGTTGGCCGGATTTAAAAAGACAATTTCTAAAAAGGTTTTCTAACAAAATTTGCAGGTTTTCTTTTCAAGGCTACCTAGGTTAGGGTCGCTATTGGCAGAGTTGTGGAATGTCACTGTTGAATACATCGGAATGAATACAATAAGTCATTTAGTCACTGCAATATTAGCAATTTACGACTGGATGTTTCATTCCACACATTCATCATGTTGGTTTAAATTACAATGTTCTGTTTCAGTCAAATGTCAGTTTTACAACTTTGTTCTAAATTTGACTTGTATTTTTTTTCTAAAGCTAATGCTCATTAGCCAGTACTTTGAACTTAATATTGTAATCTAGTTTTGAAAATCGAACAAATTGTTACACAAAAGAGTTCCTAGTCGGTCTTTATCATTTAAAACGTTTTTATTCTTAAAAGAACAAAAAAGGAATATCTCTTTATACATATTAGATTAGTTATTTTTTTGTCATTCCTTGTTTGAATTAAATCAAAAGGATCTTTGTCTTTGATCCTTTGGCTTATGTCGACGCTGTGACAATTATACATAATATTATAACAAAGCTACATTTTCGCCTAAAGGGATTTCCCGAAGTAACGAACCAAACTCATGTAAATTTCATAAACCTATTTTCGTTAAAATTTACATGAATTTACAGTGAAATTTAATTTCTAGGAATCTTATCAGTTTGTCGAGAAACAGTAAACTTAGTTATTTATCGTATTATATTGGGAATTGATAAGAGTGATTCATGATATTCTGCTGATATCCCGTATCTTTTTAATTTTGAAAAAATAAAATTCATCATCATTTCAACCCATAAACGTCCCACTGCGGGACACGGGTCTCCTCCAAGGAATGTGGAGGGAATTTAGCCTACTATACCACGCTGACCAGATGGTATAGGGTTTGTTTCGAATTTTCCTTTTCTCACCGTGCTCTGTGTCTACATAAGGTTACTCTCTTAGTCGCCTTTTACGACAGCCACGGGTTGAGATGGGGTAGTGACATTATTGTATACTTAATCCGTCACTACACGGACATGAAAAAAAATATCCAAACTGATTTATCTATCCACAATTCAGGAAGTATCAAACTTTAAGAATTTATTTTTAAAACTATCACCTAAGTTCCGTCAAGAAGCTTTTAATGAATTTCCTTTTCCTTTTAAAATAGGGAATGAAAATGCTTTCCCCTTTTAAGAAGCCGGTTTAAATATAATTAAAGACGTGTGTTCCAAACACGAATGACCTGAATAGAAAATTGTGTTTTTATTTTACTCTAATTTCAAGCATGACTCTGCATACCCATTTAATACAGTTGCTTATTTTCACGAAATAGGCCAGTTAAGAGGTCGTCCAATTAAAAATTAGTCATACAGTTCAAAACGAAACTAACTGCCTATTAGCGCCATATGAATACTAAAGTTAATATTCACAACTAATATTAATAATTCCCAAGCGTAGCACTTACGTAGCCTACATCGTAGCAGGTGCTACGAATCGTCTACGCTCGTGATAGTTTGAATGAAACTTTGTAACGATATTAAACGTTATATACGTAGAATATACAGGTAGTTGATAGTTTATAAAGTGCTAAGTTACTGCCTGTAATAACGGTAAAAGCCTAAAGTTTCCTCAACCGGATTTGTAGCTGCCGTGCGCAAAATTACCACATAATTTTAGCGATAAGATTGCTTATTTTAAAACAAATTACCGGCATAGAATACAACATTTTAATACAGTAGTATAACCTATTGAAACGTCTACACGCCATAGTAATTTTGTCGGACGTATTTACGCGGGCAATTATCGGGAAAACATAACGGTTTTTAATCTATAAAAAGCTTTCCCGTATATTATAGACGCCTATAACATTACCGGCGAAAAGCTTTTGCCATTACGCTCGTTACATAATTGATTAACTAATTACACTACACGGACGGCTCAACGCCCGCGTCACGTAGAATTATAAAATCGTCACGTGGCGTATAGAAAGTTATGATGAACGGTCACTACACATCACTGTCACATCGGCTTTGTTTACCACATCGGCATAGGGTACCTAATATGTACAGGATATGGGTAGGATTCGCGGTGGGCGGTCGGGCCGCCACGCGCGGCCGGCTGGATCGTGCGGCCGCCGGAGGACGCATTTAACACTGCGAACGCGGCCAGCCGGGCTTCAGACGCCCGTTGCACTGCTGCGCGCGCCGCCGCCACTGCCGCCGCCATCACAGCGCTCGATATTCCGCGCCGCGCCCCACACAACTCATTATACCACCTGTGAGCTCCGTCAAAACACCGCGCCATGGTTTTTGTCAGATCACTGCTCGTAAACATGCAGCAACACTACGGTACAATAAGGCTATGTGCAGATGAATAGCGTCGATAAAAGGATCCGAGCGAGTTGGCACTTGGCCTATATAATTCATTCGATAGTACGCGCTTGTTAGCAAAACACGCACTTATCGCTTGACTGAATACATCCCAACACCTTCATCGCTTTTCATAATGTCATTTCACTCTCGATACATTTCCTTTTCGAATACCGCTAAGTTTTCGTATCATTTATCGTAAAGTAAAACTTCTGAGAATCGATCACAACTTTGCCTTTTGAAGTACAAATGTGTTATATTTGCGCGATTAAATTTTCCCTTTGATATTCATAATGACAGTCATTAGAAAAGGAACTTGTCTTTATCATTCTTTATTGCGATAGCTAGGTAATAAAATAACGTATAAAACGTGTGGGAAGAGAAATGGGGTAAACCGCTGCTGACATAAAAATCAGATCAGTTAAAAGCTTCTGAGGCTTCAAAAGCACCCGCAATCGAAAAATTCGATGTTCAATTAATAGTAGGTATTAAAATTTATCTCGGTTTTTATAAGCGCATTCTGTATTCGAATTTTGACTTTAGAATACTTTTGTGACGTAAAATGATTATTCATTATTTCAACCCATAAACGTCCCACTACTGGGCACGTGTCTGCTCCAAAGAATGTGGCGGGAATTTAGCCTACTGTACCAAGCTGGCCAGACGGGTTGGTATAGGGTTTGTTTCGAATTTTCCTTTTCTCGCAGTGCTCTTGTCTGCATAAAATTACTACCTTAGTCTCAGTGTGACCCATCTCAACCCGTGGGTGTCCCCACGGGTTGAGATGGGGTAGTGACATTATGTATTCTTAATCCGTCACTACACGGAAATGATTATTCATTTAACATAATTAAATATGTGGGTATTTATTATTTTTACATAATTTTCGACTGTTTATTAATTAACAATATTGTACCATAGTAATTATTAATTTTTAAAAATTAATAATGACATTTTTATTCAGTAATCATTCTAAAAGAAAAAATAATAATATTAATTTGTGCTTCCTCCAACAGAGGGGCAGACAGAGATCGTTCATTCCACCTTATAAGATACTGTCATACATGTTTTGCTCCTTAACGTTCATTAATCTTTCGTCATATTATATGCTCGCCAGTTTAGCGTACTTTAGCTATGTTTTCCTTACAACGTCTTTGATTCGATCATGAAACCTAATAACCCCTTTTTTACCTGTGGCAAACAATCAATGAATTTTGAACTTTGAACTTGAAACATTTTTCTAAGTTTTTGCTTTCAAACTTATCTATTGCTGAAACTTATCTATTTAAAGATATTCTAAGAATCGGACAACTTTCAGACTCAAAATAGAACAGAGTTTAAATTTCGGATGATATACTAGTAATATTTTGATATAGTAGACGGTTTGTAGTAGTAAAAAAAAATTGCTTGTCATAGTAAATGGGTTCTTAAACTAACGTAAGCTAATAATAATAATATTCTACCACATTTACACAGCGCCATCTAGTCCCAAATTAAGCAAATATATTTGCTTGTGTTATGGGTAAAACAACTGATATACTACTTAAATACATTTTTTTTTGTAAATACATACATATTATAGATAAATTACACCCAGACACAGAATAAACCTTTATGCTCATCACACAAAGATTTGTCCTGGGTGGGGATCGAACCTACGACCTCCGGTTTAGCAGTCAGGGTCACTAACCACTAGACCAACAGGCCAGTCGAGTAGAGAGAGAGAGAGAGTAGTAAGCTGTATTTCAGAAACCAGAGCAATGTTTTACTGTGTGAAAATCTATGAACATGAAGTTAGTTTTATGACAGATCGGGACAGTTGAGTTATCGGTGCACCTGGTGCTGCATCGATACTCTGCTTATGGCCATCGGTAATAGCAAAGATATAGCCAAGCTATATAAGTATATAAATATATATATAAGTATATGTATAAGCGATGGTGGCTGAATGGATAAGGGACCGGCGTGCAAATCACGCGGTCCGAGTTCGATCCCGATCGGCAGTATCAATGTGGATTCCACTTTGTAGAATTTATATGTACTAGTCAAGCGACTTACCATCTGCTAACGGTGAAGGAAAACATCGTGAGGAAACCCACATACACTAGAAGAAATTCTAAGTGTATGTCTGTTCCACTAACCCGCATTAGGCCAGCGTGTGTGGATTATGGCCTAAACCCTCTTAGCTTTCTAGATAGAAGAGAGGTGACTCGATCCCAGCAGTGGGACATTAATGGGTTGCTGATGAGCCAAGTTGTATGACTTTGCCAATTTCCTCTTCCCATTGAGCTATAAAGGACTAAGTCCAAGTTTTAACCAATGATCCCACCAGAAATATATTTTAAAACAAAGTATATTATATTAAGTATATAAACAGACTAATAAAATTTTAAATTATTTCTACAAAACTATTATCGGAAAACAATCTTAATACTTTTCAACCAGTACACATATAACGTGCCCCATAAAAATAAAAGATGAAAGAGATAGCACCAGATATAAAGACAATATATCTATCGGATGAGGCAATAAAATTTTCTGCTATGTAACATCGCATGACAATACGACACAAAATGTACGAGTTGTAATGGTACTTACGACCTTTCAATCGGTAGTATGTGTGACGATTGAGAAAGGATGTTATGCAAAACTATGTTTTATTGAGATGAGCTTTTGATATCGTAGTAATATTATTCAGTGTGTGGATTATTATGGTACGTGAACAAAATGTCGATATTGATAATTTAAAAGTGAAGGATTAAGAATACCCCGTCTCAATCCGTGAGTGTCAAAAAAGGCGACTAAAGAAGTAACAGACAAGAGCACCGTGAGAAAATGAAAATTCAAAACAAACCCCTTACCAACCCGAATGGCTGTTTGAGACCATTTACATATTAATTTTGTACCATTGTACCAATTGGTGTAAAACGACGAATATGTTTTTTGCATTCTTCGTTTCACACCATGGTGATTTGGACCAGTATAGTAATAAAATGTCCTATCAACAATGCCAAATAAGTTCTACGCTGTTTCAAACCTTGTTGTTTGTAAATCGACGAAGACAAACAAGACACTCGTCGATTAACACCATGGTCCCAAACAGCCAATTCGTTAAACGTCCTTGTGCGATTGACACCGTGGTGCTAATAACTCGTGGTATGGAACAGCGAAATACACGGTAAGTCAACTACGACAAATAAGGACTTAAATAAAGCATCAAATCTTGCAAAGAAATTCGTTTTAGATACGTCATCACTTGAAATTACATTAAATACACGATAAAATTAATGTCAAACAAAACACTACACAAATTCGAACGACTTCAAACACCCTAAACATAAATTATCCATCAAGAACACAATTTGCCAACTCAAATTTAAACGTCAGTAATGACTCAACTTTATGAGCGTGCTAATGTCAAACGCGCCGTCACTAGGCGGGCGTTAGTTTGCTAATCCAATTGCTTGCATTTCTGCTCGTGATCGTCATATGACGCTGTATTAAACCTTCTTTGAATAATTTAGTACATATAAAGCAGGCCATACACCTAAGGTTACCTTGTTATAATTATAGAGAGGTATGCATACTATTCTATAGTTTTTCCTGCTGCTATGTAATACATACTTCGGCTACGTAAGAGGTATCAGATTTGAACTCCAGGTCAGGTAAAAATTGTATTAGGCTTTTCGGTCTTGAAATTGCCAGTATTAATTATTATTACAAGCCCAGTTAGTTATAATACGCTGGCCCCCTATTACAGGACCCAACATAGAAATGTTGCCATGATGCACGAAGGCCTACACCTCCGGGGAAAAAGAGATACAGTAAATATAGTTCGCCTCTATATTCGACACAATTTTGTATGTAAATGTTTTACACTATACCCTTTTAAGTTATGGTTATCATTAGCAACCCATTAATATCCCACTGCCTTTCCTCTATCTAGAGAGCTGCGAGGGTTTAAACTATAATTCATTCACACTGGCCTAGTGCGGCTTGATGGATCAGTCATACATTTAGAATTATTTCTAGTGGATGTGGGTTTCCTCACGATGTTTTCCTTCACCGTTAGCAGATGGTAAGTCACTTGACTTGTATATATAAATTCCAAAAAGTGAAATTCACATTGATACTGCCTGCCCTACTGAATCTATTCGGCAACCATCGCTAATATTCGGTTTTAGGTTTTGGTTATATAACGTTAACGTTAACTATAAGTCAAAACTTACGTGTATGACGGGTTTAAGGATCGCAATATCATAAAGACCGAATGCATTAGGAAATAGAGGTTTATTTTATCTGTATTTGCATTTCCATTAGATTTATTTCACGAGTGAAGTATCGGGGGTGGAAGTTCACAGATGTCCATAAAATCTAAACATGAAGAGAAGATAATATAATATATTATGTATTTCACATTTTCGTATTATCGTATGCAGTATTTTGCTGCCATAAAAAAACAAATAAGTTTTCGTCATATTTAAGTGGAAGTTTTTATTACATAATATATTATCATCATCATCATTATCATCATATCAGTCCAATGACGTCCACTGTTGAACATAGGCCTCACCTAATTTCCGCCACAGCCTGCGATTTTATGCCGCCCGCATCCAGCGGCCACCCGCAACCTTTACTAGGACCGACGACCTAGTACATAATATTTACATCATAGAAATGATAGCCTGGGTATATTATTTCCTCGTGACAAATAACTCTAAAGATTAATTTCCAATGTCGCTATTCTGAAAAACGATTTGATGTCACTTAGGTTTTATTAAACTAAAATGAATCTAAGAACCACGCCATTACCGTAACATATGAAATAAAATGAAATGAAATCTCCTTTATTCATCTAGGTTACAAGGTAACACTTATGAAAGTCACAAGATAAGAATGTAACAGGTTATCTAAAAAGTAGTGTCAGCAAATTTGCCTACGACCAGTTCGCTGACGGGGTACATAATAAACCTATCTTAGTAACCAGGTATTCATAGCAATTTAGCCTGAATGCTTTCTCAACATTATCTGAGGTAAACTAGGAACGGCTTAACGTACAAACGGTTCAAAATCACTGAACTGATTTTGACAAATGAGCAAACTATCGATTTATCTCAGGGACGCCAAAACTTAGACGACTTACGTTGAATTTTGCATTTGCTAAGTAATTTACTGTAATTTTGAAGACATCATATTTTACACTAGCTGTAGCCTGAGGCTTTACTCCCGTGGATCTTTGTTGAGCTATTCATCATTTCAACCCATAAACGCCCCACTGCTGGGACGGGTTTCCTCCAAAGAATGTGGAGGGAATTTAGCCTACTATACCACGTTGGCTAGACGGGTTGGTATAGGGTTTGTTTCGAATTTTCCTTTTCTCGCCGTGCTCTTGTCTGCATACGGTTACTCCCTTAGTCGCCTTTTACGACACCCACGGGTTGAGATGGGGTAGCGACATTATGTATTGTTAATCCGTCACTACACGGACTATTACTCAGCTCCTATTGATCGCAGCGTGATGTTATATAAGTTAAGTAGAAGTCGCGCGGGGCTTCGCTCCCGTTGGTTTTGTTTGGCCACTGCTTAGCTCTTATTGACTGTAGCGTGATGTTATATAGCCTATAACCTTCCTCAATAAATGGGCTATCCAACACTAAAAGAATTTTTCAAATCAGACCAGTAGTTCTTGAGATTAGCGCGTTCAAACAAACAAAACAAAATAAACTCTTTAGCTTTATAATATTAGTATAGATAAGCCTTTCTCGATAAATAGGCTATCCAAAATATTTTTTTTCAAATGAAGCCAGTAGTTCTTGAGATTAAAGCGTACCATCAAATGAAGTCTTCAGCTTTATAATTTTATAAGTATAAGTATATATACAGCAACCCCTTAATGCCCTATTGCTGGCTGCGAGGGTCTCTAGATAGGAATATTTTTCCTATCTAGAGAGGCTATATGAGAGGGTCTAGGCCATAATCCACACACGTTCACCTAATGCGGGCTGGTGGCCTAATGTTTCAAATCGTTTGTGACACATGAATAAAATTGTTTTCTATTGATAATACGGAACTATCTAACCTTTTGCATACCACAGACATCAATAATCAACTCACGGATAATTGAAAACTCGCTCTTATTGTTTCAAAACTACGTCACATTTTCATTCGTCACGGTTTCAAAGTGAAAATATTTTTGATTTAATATTTGAGCTGCTTTGATACAAGAGAACTATTCATTCAATAGTGCTAATGCGGTCTAGACTTTTGGGCACCGTTCTTTAGAAATCGGACCTCAATCAGATTTACAGGAATATTTTACAAAATCAGATATCATCATTAGAACTTTTTTGTAAAAACTTTAGCTGTCTATTACTACACTAAGTTATTACTGACTGACTGGCCTGTTGGTCTAGTGGTCAGTGACCCTGACTGCTAAGCCAGAGGTCGTGGGTTCGATCCCCACCCAGGACAAATCTTTGTGTGATGAGCATTAAGGTTTGTTCTGTCTGGGTGTAATTTATCTATAATATGTATGTATTTACAAAAAAAAACAAGTATTTACGTAGTATATCTGTAATAATTGCTTACCATGGGACTAGATGGCGCTGTGTGAATGTGGTAAAATATTATTATTATTATCTATATCTATATTAATACTAGCGGACCCGACAGACGTTGTCCTGCATGATATCAATCAATTGTAGCGCCATCTGCTGGGTTTATTTGTGAATCTAAACCATCCTCGAATCCACTTGAACACATACACAAAAATTCATTCAAATCGGTTCAGCCGTTTAGGAGGAGTTCACTGTCAACACACGTACAGAAGAATTATATATATAAAGATTATAAACAGGAGGGATTTGTATTTTTGTATGTAACGCATAAACTTAAGAACCAATTTCAAAAATTATTTTGCCGTTAGAAAGCTATATATTCACTGAGTACCACCACGCTATGGCCAATAGGAGATGAGCAGTGGCTAAATAAAGAACGACTTCTAGTTGTAAATATTTTAGTGGTATTTAAGTTCTGTAGAGAGAAATTTTTTTAGTAGTGAGTTGTTATATATTTAAGACTTAAAAGCTAATTGAGCTTTTATACTGATTATAATAATATGCATAAGGACGTTTTCTTTCCAATTACAATTCTTTATGATTTAACATAAAGAATTGTAATTGGAAAGAAAAGGTCTCATTTCAAAATACGTGAAACGTTATGTGTGTCAGCTTAACCGCTGAGCTGGAGTGAATGTCGGCGCCCTACTCACAATATAAACCTAGACAACTATAAAAATAGACTCGACATCGAACAACTTTTCAAGATATATCTCCTACTTTTACGGTGACATTTGGCTGAAATACTTTCTCGTAGATTCAATTTAACGTCAGATTTTGTTGATAAAACTAATCGTTTACGCTCTAAAGCAAACAAGTCACATGTTCCGTATATAAAGACGAAAATGTAACATTGTTTCACTCCTTTTTATAGCAATTTGAACGTTAAAATGTATAATCATTAAGAGGAATTTTAACATTTTTGTTTTTTGTCTTACTTGTTTTCAGTTAACTTCACTTAGAGTCAATTCATCATCATCCCACCAACCCATTAATGTCCCACTGCTGGGCTCGGGTCTCCTCTCCTCTATCTAGAGAGGACCACGTGAGGAAATCCACTTACTCTAGAAGAAATTCTATGGGTATGTCTGATCCACCAACCCGCACTAGGCCAGCGTGTGTGGATTATGGCCTAAACCCTCTCAGAGTCAACTAGTAACTAGTAATCTCTTTATATAAAAAGAAATATCTTCACTCTTGATATATTATTATTGCTACCTAATGGACCTTTTTGTTACCTCGAGGTTGGCATACAGATTTCTTGTCCAGCTTTCTTTAATAATAAAGTGGCCAATTTTGTTGAGAATCCAAAAATTTTTTACAACACATCAGGCTAAGGCGGACATACTATTAATATTAATAATATAAACGGCTTACTTGTAATTTCGGGTATAAAATTTATTAATTTAATTAAATGTAAAGCTCAAATTACTTAATTCAATTAAGTAATTAAGTATCATTAGTGAAATAAATCGGAAGTAAGCCAAAACCGCTCATTTTAAAGCAGATTATTTACTTCCCGTTTTGCGGTTACAATGTTTCATACTCCCGTATTTTTCACTTTTAAATCTCTACATGAACACCGGTTGTGGTTATATTCTGCCGAAAAAAAATACACCAAAATATAGTGATGTTGTCCGACTATGTGTGATTAAGGTCGGCGTTCATCGACATAATGGTTTTATATATAAAATGCTGCATAGTACTAGAAGTCTAAAAGGGGCTTCGCTCTCGTCGTTTTTATTTTGCAACTGCTCAGCTCCTATTGCCCGTAGCGTGATGTTATATAGCTTATAACCTTCCTCGATAAATGGACTATCCAACACTTAAAGAATTTTTCAAATCTGACCAGTAGTTCCGGAGATCCTAGCATTCAACCAAAAAAACAAACTATTTAGCTTTCTAGTTTAGGAGAATTCCTTCGTGTTTTTATTCTATACTAACCTATTGAAAGACTCGCTATGCCACAGCAATCCGTCTTGTCGTTAACCAACAGCCTTTAATATTTAAACATTGCTGAATGGCACGCAGTGTAAATCTCTTTGTGTTCTACTTTACAAAAGCTGAAAATAACACGTGTTTTTGCATACTGCAACGGCATGAAAGAGGATTAAAAGTGCTGCGACAAATGTTTTTTTGTTAGCAGAGGTATAACGAGGTATAAGGTTGGCATTGATTGGACTGATCTCACTCTGTTCGAAGCTACGCAATCGAACAGCGCAGTGATTCATAATGTGCATTGCATGCACATTATCAATTCATTAATTTATAATTTCATATGTAAAATCAGTTCGCAATCGTACAGCGACCGAACTCGACCATTTACCATTTTACCATATTTTTACCATTTAATTTACCATATTTTTACCATTTATATTATCTCTATTATTTAATAAAGTTCAGTGTTAAGTGTTAACTGTTAACTTCTAAATATAGTGATTTTATATACAACTAAAACAACCTTATTTATTACGTCCGTGCCATGTATACAATTATTACCATTAAACGAGCTCGTCCCGCTACACACTCACTGAATAAATTTAGTTAGAAATTAAATTAGATTAGGATAGAAATTAGGATTATGTACTAAACCCTCTCAGCTCTCTAGTTAGAGGAGAGGAGATCCGAGCCCAGCAGTGGGACTAAAGGGTTGCTGATGAGAATATTCACTATTACATTTACAAATACAAGAATCTTTCAATAGCCGGTATAAAGTACATGATATTCTACAACGTATGGCACTGTAACGCAAACATACCTTCTGTAAATAAATAATGTATTCAGAAATAACACTAAAGAAATATTGACATATCAGCAGATTGTATACCCACATTACGTATAAAACTTGGTCATAAACGAACATCGAAAAATACCATTACCTGGCATAAAATCGTTTACTCTACCTCAATTCTATTTTATCTATGTAAATTTATCAACACAATGGTTTTCTGGTAGATCTTCTTAATAGTCGAATCTTGAGGACCCAACGGGTACACAACCCTAATAAATATATATTATAATAATGATATACCCAAAATGTCCAAAGATAGACAACAATTAAAATGACTATTAACAGCTTAAAGCATGTCTAAAACAGATCTGATGAAGACGTTTACAATCTAATTCAACTTCCCTTTATTTCCCACTAATATTATACAGGGCAAAGTTTGTGAATGTGTATGTTTGTAACTACGTCACGCTCAAACTGCTTGATCAATTTTGATAAAATTCAGTATGGAGCTAACTGACATCCTGGATTAATACTGAGGCTCTTTTTTTTAAGCCGAACGTATAATAATAAAGTCGAATTCACTTTTTGTTTAATAAACAAAGGAAGTGCTTACACTGGGATACAAATACTTACTCTGTCGCGGGAGCTCCCATAGAATAATGGTCACTCGATACTTATATTATAACCAACATTAATTAAATGCAAAGCGAAATTTCCTATTTAAAGTTGAATAGCTTAACGGGAGAAGTAAGTACGCTAACGAACGGTCGCATTTTAACCCGCCTAAAATATCTCACATTTTTTCAACTACCTAACCTCGCGCAAATCGATAGAGATCCGAATAATTTCCAGCCTTCAAACGCACTCATGAAATCCGACGGCAGATAATTTCATGAAATTAATCCGATTTCATTTTGCCTACACAGAGTTGAAATCCAAATAATTTATCTTACGTGTTTCAAGAAGCATCGAACGTTTTTCTATAGACTCATCATAACCCTCGCCCGTCGTTTCTAGGTCAAGGCTACCCTTAAACCCGGATATGACTTCGTGTGTACCCTTATTATCTGATTCTTTTACAGAAAATCTCATTCTGTGACCAAATTAAAATGAATATATTTTTACGCGTTGCGTGTTGAAAACACTTTTGTATTCATAGAAGACATTCAGGGTTAATGTCTCTAAGAAATTTTGCGTCTAGATTTTCTGAACGCATTTAATATTTTTAAGGAGTTCATAGTCACAAGACTATTAGGCGTTATTCGCGCTATATTAACAGAAAATACACACTAAATTGCCATTATCACAACAATGAAAGAGGTTTTTATTGTCACCCTCGTGTGATGAAACAGAATGACTCGTACTGATGGCGGAATTAAATTGGTTTCTATAACAAAAATACCCAATAGTAACAAATTTGTCAGAAAAAAATAACCTAATGGTTTCAGATACAAAAATATGTAATATCAATTTTATCATGAATAATAATCGTATCGTAGTCAAAAAATTGCAGAAAATAGAGAAGAATGGTGATTGCTTCACCGACAAGAGCCAAGCTCTTAAATAAGAGAGAGAGAGAATAATCGTATTTAAAGACTACTTTTGTATAGCAACTTCACAAAAATATATTAATCTAAAAGACCTTAGTAATACGTGTAGACAGTAAAGGACATAATTCTAACAAACAGATATTTTCAATATAAAAATTCCACGCGTCTACCCCGAGGGATCGCTGTTACAATCCGTATGCTATCGGCAAGGTACAGTCGACCGTATGTCCGTTCGTCACATGTACCGGACAAGATATATTAGAGGGTAGAAAAGGGTTAGGTTGATAATTTGAGGTAATGCGAACAGCCCTCGTTAGAGAGGTATGAAAAGATTGATATATGAAGAGTTAAGACGCTGAGAAATGAGCTCATCAGCTTTCCGTTTATTAGGTGAAGACGAGGTCAGGCGGATTAAAAAGATCCTAAAGAAAGATTTTTGATATAATTTTCTTGGAAGTTGGATTATTTCGTTCAAAGATCGAAGGAAGTATATATTTTTTAAATTGTACGAAAACTGCAATTCAATTATGGTCCAAAAATTTGGTAGTACAGTTTTAATCACACGTGTAAATTTCATCCTGATGATTTTTTTTCTGTTTAGGAATTAATTATGGGAAACCGTAATATTAGTTTCTCTCGGGTGGCTGCAGTAAAATTTTTCAGTAAAACTGGCACTGAATAAAATCAATGCGTGTTTTTTTTAAATCCAAATACCAAGAAACTCAGAATTTGTGATTGTTGACTACTAGTCAATACAACAAAAGAAAAATGTGTAGCGCCAAAAAAAAACATTTCATTTCATAGTAATTTGCACTATACCAAACATACCAAGCATACAATTCGATTAAATATGACGTATACTGAGCATCAAAAGACCTTACGAACAGTCACATTTACTAGCCCACTCAATGTATTGTGAATATTGAATTATCTAACATAATACTATACTATACTATACTTATTGTATATACATACATAATATATTTACCATTCAATCAGAAGCTATTCTCTGGAGGAACAGTAGCAGCTCCTTGATTCTATTATTTGTATCGGAGAGAAGAATCAAGGAATGAAATATTGTCTAGAAGATTGGTATGTTCTCTAGTAGTATAGTTAAAGGGTTCAGATGGGGTTGCGACATTGTATATTCTTAATCCGTGGAGTGATGGATTAAGAATACACAATGTGAGTACCCCATCTCATCCCGAGGGTGTCGTAAAAGGCGACTAGGGGAGTAACCTTGCAGACAAGAGCACTGCAAGAGAAGGAAACTAACCCTATACCAACCCGTCTGGCCAGCGTGATATAGTAGGCTAAATTCCCTCCAAATTCTTAGGAGGAGATCCGTGCCCAGCAGTGGGACATATGGGTTGCAATGATGATGATGATAGTTAAAAGAATTGATATGTCAGTTAGAAGTTTCATTTCAAAAAGGTTTCAAGAGAAAATTATTCCATTCAGCAATTTCCGTCTTGCGTTGATAGAATTAAGGTTGATATTGGGAAGTGAAATTAATTATCTTATAACGCTGTTCCATGCAGGGTGCGTTAATAAGTAAATGCTTTCTAGTCACTATAATATACGCTGTTAAATGTTTGAAAGTGACAGCGAACATAATATCTAAATTTCCTTACATTTTACAGCGATATCAAAACCGACCAATCGAATGTCGAAATTCAGAGGAAGCCCCCAGTTTATTTAACTGTCATTTTAGAACTTAATTTGACATCTAAGGAACTATAATTAAATTATTTTGTATTAGAGCAAAGGTTTATTATTACACGACTGCCTAAAAGAAGGAGTGTTATTTGAAATTTGTAAAAAAATTGGACGATAAAGTACGTACAAGAAAAAGTCCGTGTTGATAGCAGAAAAGTCTTATCTATGACGTTGGCTTAATTTCAAGATCAGTTCAGATCTGATATAAAACAATTTAATGTGATCATGATAAATGGTAAATCAATATAAGCTAGCTAGCAAAGAAATCTGAACCTCAGAGTTTTTAGGTTGTAAAAAATATTCGGGTTCTGTAGTTATTTAATAGCTTGATGAAGACGAGTAGACACAAAGTTCTTTTCTGGACAGGCGCCAAAATGTTAGCGGGTAAGTTGACAGAATATTCGTCATATTTTACTACATTAAGCGCTTCTTACTCGGTGTTTTTTCAAAAATATATTTTTATTTGTTGGTAACACTCGTAAATATTCTTAAGCCACACATTACAGTACATTTACACAAATTCAGACAGTGTGTGAGAGTTTGCCCTGTTTTTGCTATCTATAGGTGACTCGAACCAGTTTTTTTTGAAGACATTTTGTAGGATGTGTCCTTGGACTTTTTACTTTTTATTAATTCTTTGTTTATTGGTGATGTTTTTATTCAGATATAAATTTATTGCATTCTAACTTGTGTTCATTATTTCATACATTTCGCGTAATGAAAATACTTACCTAGATATTAATCTATAAGGTAATAAATATTGCTTTACTGTCCTAGATTATTATATAGGTATATAGGTTATATAGGTATCTACTGTTCTTTGTCTCTCCGGCAACCAAGGTTTAAGTAGGTATTTGAAAAGATGATCAAAATGTCTATAAATACAATTTTTTTTGTATTTAAGCCAATTCTGAGATTCGAATAGTGAAGATATATAGAAAAATCCAAGAATATTTTGTAAAATATGTTTAGATATATATTTATAAATATAGATATAATACATTGGTTGCAGGGGGCACAAACTCGTTTGATGTGGCGGAAAATAGATGAGGCTTGTGTCCAGCAGTGGACATCGTAGTGATGATATTGATAGACATTCAATCTACTTGAAATTTAGTAGTTAGTGATAACTAATTTCCAGAAAAAATTATCTCTTTGTCAGTAATTTAAAAATATGCCCTGTTACTAATTCAGCGATTTATTATTCCTCTCAAAAAGCCGTTTAAAAGTTTAGAAGAGTTTAATTACATAAATTTTCCTGACATAATTTATCAAGTTTACAAAGCGAATGTTTTATTTTGTTTACGTGGAAACGACATACACATTTAAGTAGCTGACAACATACAAATTTTCCAACTTCACCATTTAACATAAGAACTAAAAACATTAAGTAACTTAATTTATTGTATACATTCTAAGAACGTAATTTGCAAAGTGATTAAAGAATTAGGACGAGTTCAAACTCGCGTGAAGTTAGCGACTGAATGTCGAAGTAATTGCTTGTGGAACCACGTTGCTTCGGTTGTTCGCTTCACTGTGAAGACAATGTGTGCTGCATATTGTACTTGGTGATATTGACAACAGAGCTTACTCAGTCAGACATTCATTTTGTCACTGTTAATGCGAAAGTTTTCAGTTACTTACTACAGGTCAATATAATAGTAAAATATTATGCATTTAATATTGTGTAAAAGGTGTAAGTAGCTCCTGTAACTGTACTGTATCTAAACCTTGTAAAAAATGTTTTCAATTTCAAAATTATATTTAGAAGAAAATTTTATTTACTTTTAATTTATCGAAAACTACACATTATTATTTATTTTTTTGTTTTTACTTCAGATTATGTTTTGATATGAACATTATGAATTTTATTTGTGACAGTTGAAAACGTGTGCGATGATCAAAAGGTTTATGGCTGAATTATTACTGAACTGAAGTGTAACCCTTTTAAACTGTTATATGGTTTTTGGTTTTGCTTATGTGTACTTCATTAGGAATCTTTATTGTGAATTTACAAATATTGTGCGCATACAAATAAAAAGTCTTTTTTTTCTTTAAAATATAGCAAGATAGATAATCATAATAGTCAAAAGAAAGGTTCAATAGGCTACAGTAATCAATTTATATCATTGATACAAACAAAATTTGAATACACGACACAATACATTCAAAATACCTACCGAGACAAGTGCCTCACATAAACACAAAGGAAAATTTTAATATACAAGGATCGACGTCCATATTTGATGTGAAACCTTGATTTTACGTTATTTATATTCCAAAGGCATGTATTATTCACGGTTTTGTGAGGGGCTGCGCTATTAGTATCTACACTAAGCACCTTCTGTGTCCAATATGTACGTTAGCAGTGAAATTTTAAAGCGCTTTAATGCTTAAGTGCTGGGAAGGTTCTCGATGTGGTTTAAATATATGGACTAGAGTAGGTACAAGAAATAAAGTTTTGGCTTCATTTTGTATACAAAAGTGAACTAATGTCGTTTGGAAATAAACATAATCATCATTTCAACCTATCAACGTCCCACTGTTGGGCACGGGTCTTTTCCGAAGATTTTGGACGGAATTTAGCCTACCATACCGGTGTGGTATGGTAGGCTAAATTCCGTCTAAAATCAAATCAACCAGACGGGTTGGTATAGGGTTTTGTTTCGAATATTCCTTTTTTTGCAATGCTTTTGTGTGCTTAAAGTTAGATCCATTAGTCGCCTTTTACGACATCCACGGGTTGATATAGGGTAGTGACATTATGTATTCTTAATCCGTCACAACATGGATAAGAAAATAAAGTATGGGCTTCATTTTATATATAGACGAGAACTAACTTTGTAAGGAATAGGAAATGAATTTAATATTTTGCTAGAAATTTCAATTTTCATGATTGTGTATTCACTCAAAACTTCCTCAAATAAAATACTGAGAGAAAATAATGCATAATAACATTCCCAAGCTTATTTTAGCCTGTCTCTGTTTATGTAGCGGCATAAAAAATAACACAAGAACATCCATCAAAAGTAAAAAAGAACTACAAAAATCTTTTTCATACTCATTTGAGAAAACAAAACCCAATTTATCATGTCCTGAACAGAGACGGTTCTTCGTCGTTATTTTAGTTGTTAACAAAGCAGTAAAAGGTACCTAATTTAAATATAACTATTATCCTGCCACAATGTTCTGCCTCAGACCACATTATACCTTCTAGTATATTGAGCGATTTTTTTTTTTTAATATATCCGTGTAGTGACGGATTAAGAATACATAATGTCACTACCCCATCTCATCCCAATGATGTCGTAAAAGGCGGCTAAAGGAGAAAGGCAAGGAAGAGCACTGTGAGAAAAGTAAATTCGAAATAAACCCTATACCAACCCGTCTCGCGAGCGTGGTATAGTAGGCTAAATTACCTTAACATTCTTTGAAGGAGACCCGTGCCCAGCAGTGGAACATTTATGGGTTGAAATGATGATACAGTTTTATAAACATTAGTCAGATTAGTTAATACGAATTGTTCTAACAAAATTAAGCAAGAACCTTAATGAAATTCTTATATCGATGTCCTTTTTGAAATACAATTGCGCAGTTATATAGGATTGGATGAATATTTTTTTTACCTAAAGTAAATGGTAACAGAATCGCTTATTTATATAAGCCACGAATTCAAATGTAGTCAAAATATTGAGTCGCGTTCCCTCCGCAAATTAGATTCATCGTCTATTATTCAGAAAACAATTTATGTTTCAAAGATATCGCGTGTTGAAATCTCATAAAGTGTTTTTGATCACTCAATATTTGGGTTCCCTCGTTTTATTAAAGTCCCCTGTGGCGTTTAACAAGATAATTTAATATTATTATTTATTAACACATTTTGAAAATGAGAGCTGGAGGAAAGAGAAATATTCCATAAAAGGAAAATTTGGGATACAATGTTCCAAAAATATTTAGTCTAAGCCATTGGACACGAAGCTATGTCTGGTTAGGATAGCTTGCATAGCTACAAGGTATTTTTGACACTCGAAGTAAACCTAGTCGTGTCCTAAGCTTTAAAACACTTGTGCCATTTTACGTGTAATTACTACCTTAAAAATAATAAATTGATAATAAGGAAAACAGACTTTTTTTTCTAAAAATTATGAGATGTGAAATTAAATCAGTAATTTTTGAAGTCAAGCGCTCACGTAGCTAATTTAGTAATGTTATTTAATATTATGACAAATTTGTAAGTCAAATTAGTAGTTTGATAGCAGACCTACATGTAATGTTATTTTTTATTAACCGCTTCCAACTGATCTTCTAATATTAAATTATTATAAAACGGGTCTACGTCACGTATTATATTATAAGGAATAGTAAATACCTTATTTATTTGCCCGACGTTATTATACATGACGTAGACCCGTTTAAAAAAAAATGATCTTCTAATATCCATTCCATATAATATTATATCGAAGCGATGGTGGCTGAATGGATAAGGGACCGGCGTGAAAATCACGCGGTTCAAATTCGATCCCGACCGGCAGTACCAATGTGGATTCCACTTTGTGGAATTTATATGTACTAGTCAAGTGACTTACCATCTGCTAACGGTGAAGGAAAACATCGTGAGGAAGCCCACATACATTAGAAGAAATTCTATGAGTATGTCTGATCCACCAACCCGCACTAGGCCAGCGTGAGTGGATTATGGCCTAAACCCTCTCAGCTCTCTAGTTAGAGGAGAGAAGAGCCGAGCCCAGCTGTGGGACTAAATGGGTTGCTGATGATGATGATGATAATATTATATATTATTACTCTATTAATTTGACTGTGATAACAGCGTTTTATATAAGCATCTATCTTAGGGTCTTAGTCAAATTCTGTGTTGAGTTTCGATAATATTGTTCGAAATATTCTGTTTAGTTATTATAAAGTTTCATCACACTTTAGGTGTTTATTGGAAAATAAGGCCATAACAAATTGAAAAGTTTTCGCTTCTAGCTCTGAATTTGTACACATGTAAAATTGTTTTGATACAAACACCCACTATTATTAGTAATCTTTTATCTTACGACTTCTTACATTAAATTTTACTATAAATGTCCATAGATTATCACATTGTTATGTTTATATATTGACCTTTTTATATTACCAACTTCTTCCAGTAAGAGCCGAGTCTCACTTGAAATTATTTAGGTAAGAGTTTTTCATTATTTTATAATATGCGTTCCCTTTACATGTAAAAAATCTGGCTATCAAAATATAACTGATTTTAACACTTCTGAAAAACAAGATGTTTTTTTTTACTGTACTGTTAAAAACATTTAATTTTATGTTTTTAAACACTATTTTAAAAATCACTGAATTAGGTAAACCTAACTGCGATAGATAGAAAATACTTGCGACAGATTAGATAAACCTTTTTTATACATATAAAAGAGGTTAAATTAATAATTTTATTACACACTATAAATTTCTAAGTGTAGATAAAAATCATTTATTAAAACAGCGATATCCAATTGTGATTACAAAGTCATTCCTAGACTTTTAAAACGACAAAGTTAAGTTTATTTAACGACTTTATCACAAGTAGTAAAACTTTTATTGGCTGTTTTCTATATACTAGAATTGTTACTGGCTACGTTTTCTAAAAAGTGTTACCAACATTGTGTGATATAGTTTTTACGAAGATGAAGTATTTTTATAGGTATAATTGCGTATTTCAGTAAAATACGATTAAATTGTAGAAGGGACAGATTAGGAGTACCCTTAACCGGCGAGAATGCATGAAAATACTGATGAAAGTTGAAGAAGCCAAAGATGTATTTCAGAATCGTAGCAAGTGGAAGGAAATTGTCTCTGCCTACCCCTCTGTTGGGAAAGAGGCTTGATCTATTTGATGAGTGACTTTCCAAAAGGGCTTATTTTTTTATTTTTTTTTTATGCAAATCGATTTTTTGTATATTATCGTATTATCGAAGTTTCCGGTGATAAAACGTTTTATTTCCCTAAGAAAAATGAACCCAAAAAAAACGTTTTGGAGAAAAAAAATCTTATTTCTGGTTTATGGCATTTTTTTCCTAAAACTGAGAAACTATTAACCAATATAGCTAGAATAGGTACCTATTCATGAGTAAAATTATTAAAACAACTTTTTTACTTTGTTAAGTACCTTTATAAATAAGATTATTTATACGGACGCTCGATCCCACAGTCAAACCATGACATGATTTTGTGGGGTATAAATAATAAAATAAATATATTACGATAAAATCATGAAGTTTTCTCTTCAATTTATCTATGAGATCGCTTTGGATCTATATTATCCTGGCAAGTGTCTCTGAAAAAGTCCAAACTGACGCGCACATAACTGTTAAATCATCCAACATGACGTCTGCGGGGAGCGGGACGCGAGGGGGCCGCGAGGGGGCCGCGAGGGGGCCGCGCGGCGGCAAACCGGTCATCGGGCCGGCTCGGGCATCGTCGGCGAGCACACAGCTGACACTTTCTACTAGCTACAACACACGCACGCGCTCGCGCATTCTATTTAACCACACATTGTTCGCGCAGTATTTGGAATTATTTAATACACCTAGTTATACAGTCCACTAGCATTTTAATTTAATCACACCTGAGCTTCGAAGGAGTAGGAGATCATAAACCAAGCCTACAATGACTGATTAGTTTGTCGTTGTGAAATATTTGGACATCGTTGACGTTCGGATAGATGTCTTACAGCAACTTTTTTGTGTAACCTGAATTTTGTAAATCTGTACTTCTATCTGGCAAACTTATTACTTTTTTTTCTTTTTTTATTGGTTGAAGGCGGCAGAGGAGCTCACAGAAAATTAGATGAAGTCTATGTCCAGCAGTGGACGTCTTTGGGCTGATATGATGGTGATGATGATTCTATACTTAATTATATTATACCTACAGCTGAAGAAACTACTGGTCCGATAACATCACGCTACGACCAATAAGAGCTAAGCAGATGCCAAATATAGAACGGCGTGACCGACGCCCCGCGCGACATCTAGTGTTAATATACTCATATTACATGACATTGCGATCTTTATTGACATAACTAATTTAATTCTTGAATGCATGAACCTATTTAAAATTTTTGTATTTATTGAATGCCGAATGGGACATATCTGAACTAAATAACTTTAAACTATAACATCTTTATTATGTACATAAAGCGGAGTAAATAAATACCTCATCAGCAACCCATTAATGTCCCACTGCTGGGCTCGGGTCTCCTCTCCTCTATCTAGAGAGCTGAGAGGGTTTTTAGGCCATAATCCACTCACGCTGGCCTAATGCGGGTTGGTGGATCAGACATACACTTAGAATTACTTCTAGTGTATGTGGGTTTCCTCACGATGTTTTCCTTCACCGTTAGCAGATGGTAAGTCATATGACTAGTACATATAAAACACATTGGTACTGCCGGTCGGGATCGAACTCGGACCGCGTGTTTAGCACGCCGGTCTCTTATCCATTCAGCCACCATCGCTTATAATAAATATAATAAATAATAAATACCTATTCAAGCAAAAACAATCTATCTCTTATCCAAACTTAGACATAGATATCGTATTTTCTTCAAAACTTAGAATATTGGTTACTGTAACAATATTAGTATAAATTATATAAACATTGTCTAGACATTTATTTTATTTCCGAAGTAAAAATACGTTATCTACTATATTGGTTTCCCCGAAGTCTGAAGATTTAATTGTGACTACGTATTCTTTCAATATTTGTTTTATATTCCGTGTAGTCACGGATTAAGGCCCTGTACTAAGCCAATGTTGAGCTAATCCAGGGGGTGAAGCAGGGAAGCTGAAGCACGAGCCCCCCGCGCCTTTCAACAATTCATCCCAAAGAACAAACTCGCATTCACGTCAACCAGCGGCGGCCTTATTCTCGCGCCGTCCGTATTCTGGTCGAACAAAATAATTATTAGGTACGGTAAAATATTTCTAATGTTTTCTATTTTTAAACCAAAAGTTCTTAGTTTCTTTCTTTACCCGACTGTCAAGAAGGAATGGGAGGGTAATGTTTTTCGCGCGTATGTATGTATGTTTTTGGGCATGTCTGTTCCATTGTGACCTTCTGTAGCCTAAGCGGCTTGGCTGATTTTAAAGTGTGAGGTGTCATTAGGTTTGTATTTTTTCCTCAAGTGTCATAGGCTATGTGACGTCAACAAAAAATTAATATGTCGGACGGAAACTGTCTAAACAGAATTTTTTTTAGTGCTATCGCAATATAGATATCAAATGAAATGAAATGAAGCCACTGCTCACTTCCTATTACCCGTATCATGATGTTATATAGCCTACAAACAAAAACTCTTTTAGGGTTTTTGGTTTTTTAAATTAACTCTTGTTCAATAGACGATGTCTGAACTGAACATACGCAAAACGTGCACTTTAAATGAAGTGATATACAAGGAATTATAGTTAGTACCAAGTGTTATAATCGTCTAGCATCGTATTAAACACTAGAAGTCGCACAGGGCTTCGCTCCCATCGTTCTTTATTTGGCCACTGCTCAGCCCCTATTAGCTGTAGTGTGATTTTATATAGCCTATAACCTTCCTCGATAAATGGGCTATCCAACACTAAAAGAAAGTTGCCAGTTGGACCAGTAGTTCTTTAGATCCTAGCGTTCAAACAAACAAACTCTTCAGCCTTATAATATTAGTATAGATTTTTTGCGTTTTTGTAACTTTTTCACTGATGCTTCGCTCCTATTGGTCTCAGCGTAATGTTATATAGCTTAAAACCTTCCTCAACAAATGGACTATCCTACACTAAAATAATTTTTGAAATCCGACCAGTAGTTCCTGAGATTAGCGCGTTCAAACAAACAAACTCTTCAGCCTTATAATATTAGTATAGATTTTTCGCGTTTTTGCAACTTTTTCACTGATGCTTCGCTCCTATTGGTCTCAGCGTAATGTTATATAGCTTAAAACCTTCCTCGACAAATGGACTATCCAACACTAAAAGAAGTTTTGAAATCCGACCAGTAGTTCCTGAGATTAGCGCGTTCAAATAAACAAACTCTTCAGCTTTATAAAATTAGTATAGATTACACGTGCGATATAAACAAATAAAAATAATTTGCATTTTATATTTAAGTGATAGATGGACCATGTTACTTGAGATAGTTACAAGAGTAGGATAATATGGATAATGTAATTTGGGATGTCAACTTTTTTAAAAAGAGAACGATCCTATTTTTACGTGGGAAAAAATAAAGCATTTGGAAGAAAATCCTAAATATATTAATTATATTTGTTTATTCTCATGAAAAAATACACATAGCATAAGCTAATGTTTTTTTGTCTTTGAATTTAACCGAGAACAGCAGATACTAGCCAACTAAGCAGGATTCAACCGAGATAATGATAGGGTGATGATAACGTGAACAGTCCTTTTGTAAAAACCAAAAATAAATAAAAAATAATTTATGTAAATATAAAATATAATAAGTAATAAATAATTTTATAATTAGGTACTAAAGCAGGAAATAAACTAGCTGATATGTTACTACTGATTTTGACGTTTATAAGTAATACACAATTGTTTTAAATGAATGAAGAATTTTTGACTTTGACTTTAACGAAATTTTTATATCTCATCAAAAGTCTACAACAAGGCACATTTTCTTTATTATCTTCAAAAATAGAAAAGCATTGTAGCGATCCTTCAAAGTTAACTGTTGTCTCTTGCGATATGGTAGAGTTGGATAACCTTCAGAATCGAAACTTTTCTTAAGACCCAGTATATTTTTTTGATGTTGTTGATCATGGTTTTTTATGAAAAATCCCCAAATGTTCTTACCGATATGAATTTTTTTCTCTCAATGGCATGCCTCGAGCTTGACGAGGGTAAATTTCAGGTAATAGACAGTCCATATAAAATGACAACAACTTTGGTATCATTATTGTTTATTTCCAATACTCTAAATTTTGTACGTTATTATAAAGTAGCCACCACGTTGTACGTACGTATGTAACAGCGCCGTCTTAGCGCTCGCTGGTTGTTAGCCTCAGCGACATCTTAGCAACACCGGCCGCCAGTGACGTGATAAGAATAAAACCAATGCAAATATTATCTCCGATATTGAGAATTGTTGCAAGATATTAATGTTATGATAATTGATTTTTGTATCCAAGAAGTTTTCTTCGAAATAAATAAAATGTTTATTTAAAAAATACGAAAATAGCGTGAACCAAAAATTTAATCAGAGTGACGTGACCTTCCTTGCTAACGGCTCATCGCCGACTGGGAGGGGGCACAATAAACAACCTACACTAGTACCTCATGTGAACGCATAAGGTTCAAATTGCTGAGATGTTTGACTTTAGTCAAATCTATCAAGCGTCGAATTAGGCGTGTATTCGCGAATTTCTCTTAATAAAAAAAAAACTACGTGTCTTAGTGAAATAATTTTTAGGTAATTCTCTAGCTTATTAAATTTCCTTTATTATCATAGCAAAAAATATATTACTTTACGATCTAAATATAGCAAACTGCGCGACGAAAACATTTTCTAAGGGTCATCTTTGTGACCTTTTTTCTACGAAACTATTATAATTACATGAAATATTTTTAGGTAAGTCTTTTCTTTAGATTCTCGACTTTATCCAAGTAAATTTTCTGGTTTGTAGTATATACCGATACGGCAAACTGCGCGACGAAAAATTGAGAGTTTTTCGGTGTTTCCGTTTGGACAGCGCCTTAAGAATACTTAATGTCACTAACCCATTTTGACCCGTGGGTGCTGTAAAACTATATTAAACAGACAAGAGCACTGCGAGAGAAGGAAAATTCAAAACAAACTCTATGACAACCCGTCTGGCCAGTGTGTAGTAGGCTAAATCATCTTAACAATATTTGGAGGAGACCCGTGGTCAGCAGTGGGACGTTTATGGGTTGAAAGATAACCTATTCTTTAAGACATAAAAATTGTTACTAAGATAATTTAGACAATGTATTTAAACGTTAAAGAAAGCACATGCGAAAATAAAAATGAACTTTATATATTCAAAATTTTTTACATGATATTTTTATTACGTATATTATAGACGACCCTATCAGTTGCAAAAATTTTAGTATTATACTATATTTTTTTCATAACAGCCATCAATACAATCATATTTTATTATTCATTGATCGAACAATAAACAATACTGCCAAGCCCCGATAACCTTTCAAAACCAATACTCAATAAATTCAACAACTGAAATAACTCCGATCCTCAGATTTTATAAATACAACAGATACGTTAAAAATACACCCTACTAATTTAAAACAAACACTGTTTGTTAGGATATTTTCCCAAGCGGTGAACGTTTCAATTAGTCGCGTAAGCAGGCTACTGGCCTTATCTACGAAGCGACACTCTGACTTTGCTGTAATTTATAAGTTTAAAATGTAGACAGTTAAGCTTAATATTATTTAGTTTTTTAGGCGTCTAAATTTATTACAATCAAAAAAATTATTATTTACCCAATTTTTTATAATCTTTAGTATTTTAAAGAAGGTCAAAAATTACAAGTCTACAATTATCAGAAAAGATTGTAAAAAAAAATTAGAACGTTAATAAAAGACAAAGTAAATACGTAAACGTTTCCTTTTACGTATTTACTTTGTCAATATAAATAAATATAATTATTACGTGTGTGCTCGCTGTGGCGGAAATTAGGTGAGGCCTATGTTCAACAGTGGACGTCTTTGGGCTGATATGATGATGATGATTATGTAAGTTTTTAAATCCTGCTTATACTATTAAATACTGTGATTAAAATTAATCTAAACTAATTTTATTTAAGCAAATAAATAAAAATGAAGTGTCTGTTTGTGATATAAAAATTGTATCTTTTTAGAGTGAGTATATACGTGACTTATAACAAAAACACACTCTTCAAAATTTTACTTTTTCTGTCTGTCTGTTTGTTTGAAGTTAACTCCAAAACGACTGAACGGATTTCAATGGGACTTTTACTGGCTGATGGCGAATGTAACCTAGGCTACATTGATTTTGGAAAAAGTTAGTAGAATGTGGTTCAATGTTAATAGAATGCGAGGTTAGTTATCCACCCGAACGAAGTCATGTATTGTGCACAGCTCGTATAGCAATAAAAGTAAAATATATACTAACAATGAACTCAATTCCAAACGGAAAGGAAACTAAATTTAACTTTTATTTATCTCAAAATCCTATTCAGTATCTCATAACTTAGCCCCGTCGCTATTCCTAGTCCGAACCTTAAATAACAACTTGGACTAGCCCGGCGTAAACTCGAATCGATAACGCCCGTATTAAATTAGGAACAACCGAGATCTGCGAAGCTTCCACCATCACAGATAAATAGATACTTTACCGACTGATTCGAAACCTTTTTGAACTGACATTTGAATTCTGAAGTTTAAATTAAGAACGACTTAGGTTCTGAATGGACAGTATTTTAACGAGTAAAAGAAACATACACACTCACAAATTTTCGCTTTTATTAGTGTGAAGTGTGATAACTATGTAAATTTTCTCTTCAACATATTATTAAGGTAAACAATCACGTTTTTGATTACATTGCACTTACTAAGTTTTTTTATTTCATCTATATACGAACTTCTTATTTTGATTCAGATGACGTGACGACGAAGATTTTTTCTATATTTTCAATAAAGTATGCATAGAAGCTTTGACTGGCTACATTCGTATTTCAATTGAGATTATGACTTTGACCTTGCAGTGACTTCTTCAGTTAGATGAACTGTCTTCTGAGTTATTAGATTCTAAAAATCTCAGAAGTTTGAAGAGTGAGTTTATCCACTTACACACACCGCTAACACTAGACTTCCTAAAGAAAAAATAAAATAAATGATTTACTGTAAACTAGTAGTCTCACTAATTTTTGCGCAACATTTTAAATTAATTGAAATAATAAACGTCTCAAATGAATATAATATTATTCAAAGCAGAAATAGATACTGAAAAATGATCATTGAATAAAGAATATTATATTACAACACCCGTGAGGCAAACAGGAACGATTTTCACCTGCTACCCTAAACTCGAAATGGCAAACAAGGGAATTCAAATAAGAGGCAAAGCTTAAAATGAAAAATTGGAACGAAAAATAAATCTACCATAAAAGAGCACGTTCGGTATTTAAACAATGAAATGATAGAAATTATTTGGCAGCACTGGCGGTGCAACAAGTGCTAGATGGTTGTGTGACGTTCGTGCCAGTTGCGACGATGTTGCCAGACTGTGCCCACCTTCCGAGTAACTTTATTGCGCTTGTTAACGGCTTTGTAAACGCGTGTGACGCTTACAGTGTCGTATTGTTGGCAAATACTTGTACTGGTCAGATTGTATTTGTTGAAAGAGGAATGACATCTGTAACTTTGCTTTTATAGCTTTAAGTGTACGTAATAAGGACTATTTTTATTTGTTGACGCATTTTCGTACTTACTAATTATACTTTATTACCCGAATGCCAGGACGGGTATTGTTTTTGGCGCGTATCTTGTATGTTTGTAAATTTCTTTATTCCCACGTTTCTTCCAAACGGCTGGATGGATTTCGAAAATTAAGTTATTGTTAGATTCGTCTCAAAAGCTCAAAATAAAAAATCAAAACAGCGGGCTTTTGGCGCCAAATTATAAGTAGTAAAATTTTTTTTTAACCTAACGAATCTAGTAGGGTGTCAATATAAAGGGAATCAAATGGAGATTACAAATATATACATGAGTTATAATTATATTTAAATTTAATCAGGAATAGTGCGTTGCTTATCTGTTGATTTTTTGCAGTCGGGTTATTATAATTTTTTAATTATTTACTTGTTTTAACTATAAATGTTCTCCATGGAAATGTGACTTAACACTTTTGGACTTTGGGTTAATTAGTATAGTATGAATATATTCCCAAGTGTATTCCCAAGTGTAACATGTATGTGTTTTAATTCTTTATTTCATCAAATTTAACAGCTTAAGTGATAAAGATGCCATAATTAGTTTCTCTTTTAGCTTTTACTTAAATATATTTTATAAAACGTTGTACCAATAACTGAATTTTGATATGAAGTGAAACTGTAAAACTACAACAAATATTTTATGTATACGAAAAAAAAAAAAAGTATGTACATGTCATTTCTCAATCTGATCATTCTGATGAATAGCAATTAGGTAATCAGTGATCAACGATGTTGGTTACACTATTAGTTAACCTTGTTATATCTAGTTTTAAGTAACAATATATAGTGTGTACTGTTTGTTGGTTCTAATAAAATAAAATAAAAAATAAAAATTATTATTGCCCTGAGCGTTCCTTTTAGCCTATTTTCTGCTTTCTAGACTAATTACCTTTACGTGTTTAACGTCTACGCGGATATTATGAGATAAGATTATGACTGAATAAATATTTAAACATCAGAGATAGTTTCCATCATCACCTAGGCAGACTTAAATAACGCTGGTGTGACAACTAAACAATTCAAAAGGACTAATGTTATATGTCAACCATCGTAGACCAGTAGACTAGAAGAACTTAACAAGAATAGTGTAGAAGAGCAACCCATTAATGGCTTATTGCTGAGCTCGCGTCTTCTGTCCTCTATCTAGAGAGCTGAGAGGGTTTAGGCTGTAATCCACGCACACTGGCTTAGTGTGGGTTGGTGGGTCAAACATATCATTATACTTTCAGGTTATGTGGATTTCCAGAACAGCCTATACCGCTGGTCAAAATAAAAAATACCCTCATCAATATTTTTGACAAGTGGCTTTGGAAGGGTGAAATTGGGGATGAAACGTGTGTATGTGTGTGTGTGTGTAGTATGAAAAGATCTTTGTTTTGAAGTTAACGTTTTGCAAATTAGTATTGGGATAGGAAGTTAAAAAGTTGTTTTTAATATTTTTGATAGGGATGGGTTTAAGGGGTGAAATATTAAATAGACAGTTCTTTGTTTTTCAAGGGTAAACTTTAAAATACGCTGGTGTGGACTTAAGAGAGAATTGTTTCTCGCACGGTCAATTATATGTTGCTCCCGAGTAAATACACCATCTTCATTAATTATTTTAGCTGCCCCAGATAAAAAAAATCGTTTACAAAGAAGAGTTGTGAACAGCAGCTCTGCCCTGCCAATAGCGTCTAACTATAAAATTATATCCACGCGAGCGAAGCCGCGGGCAAAAGCTAGTAGTAAATTTTTTATCTTTTTAAAATTGTAAGTATGTTTATAATATAAATACAGATATTCTTTAATACTATAAAAATTGTGTTCTACTAACCAATTATGTACTTTTTTTTTAAATAATCTAAGGCTTAATAATTTAAAGTGAGTGATTTAAACTACAAAATACAACGAATGGATTGGCGCTCAATAAATTAATTAAGCAATCGGAACAACAGAGGCATTGTCACGGATATCCGGGCATCGCGTGACTTGGATTATATTGAGCCAACCGGTAAATGAGACCATTCCGATTCATTCGTCCCTTAAAGCGTGGAATTAGACGAACTAATTACTGAACTCCTATGGACTTCAAAGAAAATCTTTTGGGATATTTATATAATATTATATACAGCTGCTGCATCACTTTACACGCTAACCAAATTATAAATTACAAAAGATTGTAACTATCAATTTTTAAAAAAAGAATGGCGTGAGTTTCTTGCCAGTTCTTCTCATAGCTCCACCCCGTCAGCGAACTGGTCGTAGGTAAATTTGCTGACACTACTTTTTGGATAACCTGTTACATTTTTAATTTGTGACTGTCAAAAGTGTTACCTTGTAATCTAGATGAATAAACGAGATTTAATTTCAGATTTCAGATAACTCAAACTTATTTTTGAATAAGTTTGATTATATTCTGGAATTGTATTTCTGAAATATGAAAAAATTTGAATGTGCAGATCTGTCTTTTAATTAAGTTACAGGTATTGAATGCTGTATCCAATTTATAATTCTTATATTCTTATAATTTATAATTAAATTCCTTTCTTTGGGCGTTTAAAAAAAAGTAAATTAATTTAATTTATTTAAAAATGTATTTATTTATTTAAGTTAAATTATTTTTTATATATATGACGTACATAAACTTATTTGTCTAATTAAAGAGTGACGATTGAAGATACAAACATTCTTGTTTCAAAATAAATAAAGGTATCAGAGAATAATAAATTATTAAAATCTGGCTTTTATTTAAAACGAATAAATAAGCACTTTTTTAAATTATGTAGGTACTTATAACTTGTGTAGATTTATAAATGTTTATACGCTAGTACGCTCTACTGATTCCAAAGTGTTGTTTTACTATGATTAAATGATTTTATTCCAATTTCTGTGTATCTATTTACCTAGAAAATGAAAAAAAAAAATTACATAATTTCTAAACAGTTAAACCATTATTTCTTATTTTTAAGACATACAAACATTAGAAATCGTTTTTAAACTGGTGGATGCATATTGCAACACGTTATTTTATGCCTGAGGCATAACCTAACGTGTGCACGACCCATATTGAAAGCATTCGTTTATTCTAAGAATGTATTAATAAATAGGTACTTTCCCTTATATTTACTAAGAATGTTTTTATAATGCATAAAAAGGCGGTACTTAGTTAAATTAAGCCGCGTGCATCTCCGAAATACTTAACCGCAAAAGCGGGCGGCAGTACAATATAAGCTTTCGTAACAAAGCCAAGATAATTCTACACAAAACGTAGGAAAAAAATGGCTTTACTACTTTTGCGTGTCGTTTTTATTTCCTATGTGTTTGCGTTTCTAAAGGATGTGAGAAGAATTTATATTATACGCGTCTTTTGTTTGAAATACTTGAATTTTCTTTGAATATTTAATATATTTTTGTATTGTGTTTACTGTAGAAAAGAGAGAGAAGGCAGGGGTTTTCAAGGGTCAGCGACACGCATGTGGTGCTCCTTATTTTACATGCGGTTGTAGGCTACGGTAACCACTTACCATCAGGGGCGGGTCAGAAATTTGGTTACCAGCAATATGGTATACAAAAAATTGTGCAAATTTTTAAGTTTAAAAGAATAGCGTATTTATTTAATAGACAATGGGTCTTTAAAGCGTATCGTAATTGAAAGTTTAAAGTTTCTAGTGTTGCCGACACTTTTTAGACACTATTGACTTAATTTAAAGATATTTGGAGAAAATATAAATACTATAAATATATTTATGATAGAAGTCGCACGGGGCTTCACTCCCATCGTTCTATATTTGGCCATTACTTAGCTCCTATTAGCTGTACCGTGATGTTGGATAACCCATAATCTTCCTCAATAAATGGGCTATCTAACACTAAAATAATTTTTCAAATCGGACCAGTAGTTACTGAGATCCTAGCCTTCAACCAAACAAATAAATAAAGTCTTTAGCTTTATAATATTAGTATAGATAGCAAAATTAACATTCTATAAAAACAGCTGTTTTAAAATTACTGCCTCGATGGCGCAGCGGGAAGTGTATACGACTGCTGTGCAAGAGGTCCCGGGTTCAATTCCCGGGTCGAGTGATAATGGTACTGGGTTTTTGTTTTTTTCTATCATGAATTTTCAGTATTTAGATTTTCCCGGAGTTTGGTAAACAAATGTTCCCGGTTGATGACAATAGGCTCGCCCCCTATTTCATGGAACCAAACATAGCTGGCGAAATGTGGGTGTGAAACACCTCTGCCTACCTCTTCGGGGAAAAAGGTGTGATGCTATATATGTATGTTATATGTTTAAAATTACAAAAATACTCAGTAACGAAATTGCCTTCCAACATTGAACATACACACTGGGAATACGTCTGAGCCAAATTAATTATGTACAAATAAAACTCGTGCATATCAAAGTATTCGGGAACACTCATATTATGTTACTGACATTGCGTAGGAGCAATAAATTCATAAAGGAGGTCATGCTTACACGGATTAATATTACGTTCATCATTTCTGACGGAGGAAATGGGGTGATTTTCCGATTGTGTGAACACATTTTGCGTTATATGAAGAATGGTGCAATCATGTCCTGCACTGAAGCGGTAATGGAAAGAAAACAAAATGACACTGCCAACAATAAAACACGTTTTAGTGGCTATCATTCTTAAATCAACAGAAAAAGGAAAGAGAGGGTAGGCTTTCTCGCTCACTCGTTACTTAGTAAAGGACGGTTTGAATCAAGGTTTAGGATAATTTCGATGAAAAGAGATGCGTGGTATATCGGTAAAAATTATACAACTTTTTCTTCTATTAGACTACCTCTATGTGAATATCATCAAGATCGATCGAGCTTGGTTAAGGTGTGAAAGCGTAACATACAAACTAACAGAGTTATATTAAATTACTTTAAAACGGGTCTACGTCACGTATTATATTATAAGGAATAGTAAATACCTTATTTATTTGCCCGACGTTTCGATCGAATTACACCGATCGTGGTCACGGGCTCTTAAAGTAATTTAATATGTGTACAAGTCGCGAAAGTTTAAAAACAAAAAAAAAAAACAGAGTTATTTTCGGATTTGTATAATATTGGTAAGGATAAAAATGTGTTCGCCACACGAGCACAACTATTGCTTGAAACATATCCCTCTTTAGCCGTGACGTTTACCGTTTCGTGGAAACAAATTCCTTAACAACAATACGTGTATCTTCCCAAAAACACAATTACATTGTACATTAAATTCGTATATAAATTCTCAATGACGTCACTGTGCACTGAGATTTCTTACTAATTATGCGAGATCTTGCAAGTAATGCTCTCAAATCTCGTCGTATTCGCTGTTCTCGTACGCGAATGGTATGACGGTATTTGAATTTAGAATGTAAGGAATACGTCACAACAGTGGGTATTAGACGTAGCCTTGGAGGGATTTAGTCTGAACCTTGTTATCACAAGTTGAGGGTGTGTCATTGTATAATGTATTGTGAAACGTTATCGTATACTGTGATACGAATCGTGACCTGAAATGTAAGAAAAACAGACTAGTACAAAAGAATAGCGCCACAATGCGGATTATAATACGGGTTAAAATGAAATTGAATAAAATCGTACATCGGGTACAGTGGTTGTAAAGGTTCACGAGCACCGAAATAATCGTATCAAATGCTATTGATGTTATCCATTCCATTCAAAATTCGATCCTTAGAACAATACTCCTCCACTGGGTCATCTCATAAAAGCATTAAAATGAAATTGTATTCTCACAAATGTACCTCTAAAGGCTTTTTGCGAGTAAGCCTTGTAATAACATTCAAAGAGACCGCTACGCCATGGTGAGGGAAGAAGAATGGTTGGATACAGCGTAATTAAAATTTTAGGACGCTCACGAGTTGTTAGGAATTCTCGGAGTGTCTCCCGACCGGCAATTTGAAGGATGACCTCGGGAAATTTCGGTTGTTTCCGTCTTGCGTCGGCATTTATATTTGTTTGAGGTAGCTATCTGTTTGATGCGTTGAATGTTTCATGGGTTTTGTTGGGATAGTTTTTTTGCGACTGTCGTTTATAATTACAGTTCCTTTTTTTCTTAAATAATAATTTCTGTTTATTTAACGTGTTTAAAACAAGTAGTATAGATAGGGTTTCCGGGGCCTATAGGCTTTTAGGCCTAAAATTAAGTCTATTAGTTCTTTTTAATGGCCATGATAGAATAGTAAGCTTTGACTCACTTTAAAAAGCCTATAGGTTTAAAAAAAGCCTATTATATTTATAGTAGACAAAAAAAGGCTATAAAAAAACCTAGTAAAAGCCTAAAAAGTCTTTTTAGGCTTTTATCCCGCTGTAGCCCCTTAATTTATAGGCTAGCCTTAAAAAAAGCCTAAAAGCCTATAGGCCTCCGGAACACTAAGTATAGAGTAATGGATAGCATGCAGTAGCTACTGCACTCATACTAATATGCACTGTGATTGAGCCGATGATTTAACTATTTTTTTAAATGTAGTTACTCAAAAACTAAGTTAAATGTTCGTTGATATACAAAAAGATACATTTTTGTTGTTCATAAGCATCAACATAAAACATTTAAGACTGACAAAAAAATTCTATTTTTGTATAAAGTAACACCTTACCCTGACAATTTCGGACATACATAATTATAACCAAAGCACTCAACCCATTCTCAAGTGATAATATAATCTTTCAGTAGTGGCAATAGATTTCTTTTTAAAACACCTCAACATACGCAATAACATTCATCACAAACTAAATACTCATACAAATAAAAGTTCAATGCTCATTTGTGACGATGCGGGACATATTTACACAGCTCAATTGGGTCTCAATAAAACGTACAGCGTAACTTTATTACTGGAGGCTGGTGAATAATTTACTGTCGCTTCCGATGCCCTCGCAACGTTACATACTGACATGTCACACTTTCCGTTCCCGTTCAGTTGCGTATGCTAGTGTTGTGAATATTATTGGTAAATTTGCAATATGAATTCGCCAAGTGAAATGAATATTTAAAGCAAGATTCAAGCTGCATACAACAATTCTATTGGACATTTCTGGGAGAAGCCATATAAATATAAATATTATGATGATATTGAATTAAGTTATATTTACATCTATTTAATAAAAATGGATCGTCGAAAAGTATGTGATGGATTCACGTGAGAACGGCTCGACCGATTTGGCTAATTCTTTTTTGTTGTATTTGCTGTTGTTGAGAAGAAATTATTAAAAAAACTGAGTGCAAAATTTTAAATTTTGGGTTTTAAAAATCTCTATATAAACATTTGAAAATGGAAGATTATCACGAATAATAAAATATGGCGGTACGAAGTTCGCCAGGTCAGCTAGTTAAAAATACAGGTTTAATACACCAGTAACAATTTTTAAACTAAAATATAGTTATTTTCAAATTGGAAAGTCTTCAGAATATCAGACAGCATTTGAATAACTGGTCAGTATCAATTTTGAAATAAAGAGAAAATTGAATTATTATTTTTGGCCTGAATTTGAATGAATATCAAATAGGTTTTGTTAGAATGTGCCCTCAAGCGTACAATAGCAATGTTTGTGGAAACTTGAATAAATATAGAAGATAAATCGTTTAGGTATTTGTGGTATTTTATGAAAATATCAATAGTTTATTTTATTGGCCGAAAAAATATGCGTTGTGGTAATATTTCTTCCAAACTACAATTATAATTAGTTTTTTTTTTAACAAAAAAAAAACTACATTTTTTTTGTAGCATTACTATTTTTGTCCTACTTGAAAAAAACGTCCTTTTCGAAAAAAAAAACTCAATTATAAATACTTCTTTAATTTGTACACCCAGTTTCAAAAATACCAAGATAGAACGTTATCAAAATCAATTATAGTATGTATACGGATAAGCTTGGCATCCCAATTATCTTCAAGATCAAAGGTTAGTGATAAATGAACGGTTAGAATAACACACGGTACAATATTGTGTTTTTGTTTAATTCCGACAGGAACAGAGAGTCAATTCCGACTAAATTAACAAGATGCATATCAGACTGTTTGATTTATTACTTGCTAGCGACCCAAACGCGGTTTCATTTGGGCAACAGTCACAATTTATACGAAAATTTACCATTTTACAACATGCGGGGCCTTGCTCTATCACAAAGTAAGTAGTTAGTAAAATTACAATGACACTAAAGAGACAATATTGTACTATAGCGTCAATTTTTAACCGACTTCAAAAGAGGAGGAGGTTCTCAATTCAACTGTATTTTTTAATTTTTGTTACCTCAGAACTCCTGTGAACGGATTTGGAAGATTCTTGTTTTTGACAGTAAAGTCTTTAATTTGTCTCCACGATTGACTAGATTGGCTAACTTACAGATCACTATCCCTTATTGCCAATCTCACACCAATGTAATTTACACCTAGTGTTACTCAAAACACTATAATATTGCTATGTTATTACTCTAAATTCCTTTGGGATATGACCAAAACATTAATTGCAATGTATTAGATTAGGACTTCGAAAATGCAACTGTATAATTCATTGCATGAATACATAAAAATCAGAATAAGTCAGTAATTCGGTGGTAAAATGGTATCAACTACTTTAAATTATATATTATTTGTATGTATTAACATTTCAACTCATAAACGTTCCACTGTGGGGCACGGGTCTCCTCCAAATAATGCGAAGGGAATTTATATTTATTTAATAATTGCAATAAATAGAACCTGTGTGAAACAAGAGACGGTCGTTAGATTAAAAAAAAAAGAACTTGTTAGCTAGCTTAGTGTTAATAACATATTATTAAGATTTCATATGAAAGCAAAAATAATCACATCTATTGTTTCTTAAGATAAATTTTCACGTTAAATTACAAGGTTGATCATGATTCACTCGTAGTTCAAAAAGATTTTACCCTCTTCACGTACAAACGAAACAAAACTCGTATTTTTAACTAATTTAACAGTAAAATCAAAACGAACTACATTTTTTTCTGAACTAATTACAGAAGTTAAATAACCTCTCTCACCGTTTGGTAAGTAAAGTATCTAATAAATTTAATTAACCTCATTCAAAAGGTGCTTTTAAATTCAACTCAAAAGAGAAAACGAATTTTTGTACAAATCTTCTGGTTTAGTATAGAAGTCATGTACACACGTTATTAAACTTTATGTCGCTTTGAGTTTACCTACCTTTGATAAGCAAAGTTTCAAATAGCTATAAAGCTTATATTCCTTTGATGCATACGAGTTTATGTGACATTTCAAATTATTTTTGACCCAATTGACTACTTATTCATTTGCTTAGTATATTTTAATAATTAGGTTAAAATAGGAAGTGTAACTGCTTCGAAAGTGCAGCGGAAGTATTTGTGGGTACGTTCCTCGGTTGGGGCAAAAATTATTTTGGGTTTTTCGATCTTGGAATTATGAGTATCAATCCGAAGTCTGGAAATATGCCCAGATAATAACAGTAAACTCGCCCCCTACGTTCTATCGTTTCAAATTATGGCAATTCCTTCAAGTAATATGAAAAATATTAGATTTTAAAGTATGTAGTTAGAAAAGTAGTTTATACTCAGTGAATAAGTTTTTAATTTACTATTAAAACTTAACGGAAATTATGTTGTGTTTGGGTAAAGAGTTATCAGATACAATAACTTGAATTAATGCGTAAACTTTTACAATAACGTTACATTAATAGAGCTGTATAGAAGCGTAATATAAAAACAGTTATTTTTTAAGTATAGTGTATTCGATTTCGATATTCGAATGGTTAATTTTGAAAAAAATCTAATGTTTAAAAATGACAGCGAGCATAATTTGAGGTTACTTTAGAATTTTTATTTTTAAATCTCTTAATTGAATGTCAATATTGCGAGTAGACATTTATGTTTCGTCAGAATTTAATAACAAAGTAAATCACATTAAACTTTATATTCTACCACATAACTCATATTTTACCTCAATAAAAATATCAAAGAAAAGTCATCTTCACCATTTAAGTGTCAGTGCTAGATGCCGATAATCAATGACAGATACACTCCAATAACGAATCAGAGTTACAATTTAATTAATTTCATAATATCCATTCAATGTTTGATAGGTTTAATTAAAAATTAATTACTATTGAATGCATGTACAAAGACAATAATTACTGGAATAATTTATGATACACAAAATCATTAAAATGTGAGTAAAATCATCTTTAAAACAATAATTCCATCGACTGTCACCGTAGCGTAGCGGTTAGGGTGGTCGGTCGTGACTAATATCGCCGTGCCGAGTGACGCGGGTTCGATTCTCACACAAGACGAATATTTGTGTTATTTATAGATATTTGTTTCAAGTTTGTGTGTACTTTGTGTCCGTTAATGTATGTTTGGAAAGTCCCCCGCCACACAAGGCTTGTTTATTAGTGCCGGTGTTGCTATTTAAATAAAAAAAAACAATTTACTTCTCGTTGGACTTAAGTGCGTTGCAACTACTGGACACACTAGATTGTAGACTCGATTCTTATATAAGATAGATATTTGAACCTTATACAGTTGTTCTAAGTCTGGATGTAACCTATATCCGCATTAATTTAGATATCAAATAGAGATACGAGATATAAAATCTACAATAATCAATAATGTCAATAAGTATGCAGTCAGAGTCGACACCATTTCCTCTATTCACAGGAAAATTAATAAAATCTACTAGTCGCATCTCAGATTAAATCAACCGGGTTTCTCGTAATCCGATAAAGCATTGAAAAGATTTAAATAAACTCAGAATTTTATAGCAGTAATATCTACAAAAATCGAAAAAGCTTTGGTGGCTGAATGGATAAAAAAAACGGTGGTGGCTGAATGGATAAGTGATCGGCGTGCTAAACACGCGGTCCGAGTTCGATTCCGACTAGCAGTACCAATGTGGATTTCACTTTGTGGAATTTATCTGTACTAGTCATGTAGCTTACCATCTGCTGACGGTGAAGAAAAACACCGTGAGGAAACCCACATACACTAGAAGAATTTCTATGAGTATGTCTGATCCACCAACCCGCATTAGGCCAGCGCGTGTGGATTATGGCCTAAACCCTCTCAGCTCTCTAGATGACGAAAGGAGGACATTAATGGGTTGCTGATGATAAATATCTACAATATCTTGAAAAATACGTTGCAATTCGCATATCTAGTGTTTCATAATGTATGTCATGTAAATATAATACAGCTTTTGACCTATATTTAGAACGTTAGGGTATCGGAGAAGCATTTATGCTTGTACGTGAACACGTTATCATACTAAGACCACCAACGGTACCTAAATATCATGATACAGTATTACCTTACTACAATGTAGGAATACTTTGCTGTGATGTTGCTATAAAATCGGGTGTGTTGCAACTATGTATATAATGTATACAGATTTAGATTTAGATTAGAGTATTGAGATTTTCCCGGAGTTTGGTAAACAAATGTTCCCGGTAGATGACAATAGGCTCGCCCCCTATTTCATGGGACCAAACATAGCTGGCGAAATGTAGGTGTAAAACACCTCTGCCTACCCCTTCGAGGAAAAAGGCGTGATGCTATGTTATGTTATGTTATGTATACAGAGTTTAGAGGTGATGGCCCCGGGGCCTTCACAATAGAGGGGTCTTCACAAAGGAGAAATATTTTTTTCACAATTTTACTGATAAAGAGATACACAACTTATGCAAATATATTGTGGAAGATGGTAGAATATAGAATTTTTATTTTAGTTTAGAAATTAATTAGGGGCCTCTACTACGTCGTTGCCCTAGGGCCTCCACACCTCTAAATCCGGCCCTGCAGAGTTTGCATAATATAAATACAAGTACGTAGGTCAATATGATCGAGTTTTTCATTGAGTAGTGTTCCCGAGCTTATTGCAGAGAGAAGGGGATTTAAAGGGTTGGGCAGCGGAAGGGTTGCAATTTCTGAAGTCGGATTTTATATGATTGCAAAGCAAAAAGCCAAAAAGCAAAAAGGCAAAAAGCCTGCCTCGGTGGCGCAGCAGCAAGTGTATACGACTGCTGTGCAAGAGGTCCCGGGTTCGATTCCCGGGTCGGGTGAATATAGTATTGGGTTTTTCTATCATGAAATTCCAGTATTAAGATTTTCCCGGAGTTTGGTAAACAAATGTTCCCGGTTGATGACAATAGGCTCGCCGCTTATTTCATGGGACCAAACATAGCTGGCGAAATGTGGGTGTGAAACACCTCTGCCTACCCCTTCGGGAAAAAAGGCGTGATGCTATGTTATGTTATGTTATGTTATGTATACAGAGTTTAGAGGTGATGGCCCCGGGGCCTTCACAATAGAGGGGTCTTCACAAAGGAGAAATATTTTTTTCACAATTTTACTGATAAAGAGATACACAACTTATGCAAATATATTGTGGAAGATGGTAGAATATAGAATTTTTATTTTAGTTTAGAAATTAATTAGGGGCCTCCACTACGTCGTTGCCCTAGGGCCTCCACACCTCTAAATCCGGCCCTGCAGAGTTTGCATAATATAAATACAAGTACGTAGGTCAATATGATCGAGTTTTTCATTGAGTAGTGTTCCCGAGCTTATTGCAGAGAGAAGGGGATTTAAAGGGTTGGGCAGCGGAAGGGTTGCAATTTCTGAAGTCGGATTTTATTTGATGATGATTGCAAAGCAAAAAGCCAAAAAGCAAAAAGGCAAAAAGCCTGCCTCGGTGGCGCAGCAGCAAGTGTATACGACTGCTGTGCAAGAGGTCCCGGGTTCGATTCCCGGGTCGGGTGAATATAGTATTGGGTTTTTCTATCATGAAATTCCAGTATTAAGATTTTCCCGGAGTTTGGTAAACAAATGTTCCCGGTTGATGACAATAGGCTCGCCGCTTATTTCATGGGACCAAACATAGCTGGCGAAATGTGGGTGTGAAACACCTCTGCCTACCCCTTCGGGGAAAAAGGCGTGATGCTATGTTATGTTATGTTATGATTGCAAAAAGTGCTTGTTTCGGAGTTTCCCAATAAAAATTTTGCCACGACGAGACAAGAGAGAGATTTTGCCAAGTCGCACTATCAAAAAGTTATCAGATCTCATGTAGAGCCAAGCTTCTAACTCTACACGCCCTAATTCTACAAGGCCTAACTTCACAAACTCTACACCTTAGTCAAAATATGTGGCGTTTCGTTACTACAAGAACTATTGTGTAACAGACAATAAATGAATAGTGGATATATTTTTCACTATGTGAATAGAAAGTTTAATTTATGCTAATGAAAAAAAAATACACCCGAAAACACAGTAGATCAAATTTCCATATAAAATTGTAGTTCCAACAAGGAAGTTGTTCCATTTCGAAATACAGTTTATAATTAAATCAAATCTTGTAAGTTAAATAACAAGATATTTCCTTAAACTAACTAGGAAATCGGTTTAACTTGACAAGCGTCACTGTTTATTTAAAGGTAAATTTAATTTGCATTGTCTATTCCATTATTTATTGAACTAGAATTGCTATTCTTCTGAGGCTGAGAAGGTTTGGTATTATGTATATATACACATATTTACATACATCATCAGCAAACCATTAATGTCCCACTGCTGGGCTCGGGTCTCCTCTCCTCTATCTAGAGAGCTGAGAGGGTTAAGGCCATAAACCACATACACTTAGAATTACTTCTAGGATATGTATCCTAGAAGTAATTCTAAGTGTATGTCTGATCCACCAACCCGCATTAGGCCAGCGCGTGAGGAAACCCACATAGGTTTCCTCACGATGTTTTCCTTCACCGTCAGCAGATGGTAAGTCACTTGACTAGTACATATAAATTCCACAAAGTGAAATCCACATTGGTACTGCCGGTCGGAATCGAACTCGGACCGCGTGTTTAGCACGCCCGGTCACTTATCCATTCAGCCACCATCGCTTCAATTTACATACATAGTTACAACAAATAAACACACTACCCTCCTTTCCGTCGCGCACTCGGCTAAAAAACATAATTCATCTACAAACATCATTCTTTAGACAAGAGCATAAAACTTTCAAACTTGTCTTCCTCAAACACAGATCAGAACAAATAGATCCCATTTATATCCGACAAACAAAGAAATGCATTCGTATTGCAAAAATAACAAATGGCCGTTTGTGAACGTCGTTTGTTTCATCTTATCAGTTACCTCGAGCTTGCTCGTATTTTGCACGACCGAAACGCAATGAGCGGAAAAATAAAGGGTTTGACGCACACCTCACCGCTTCTTATTGGATTTATTTGAGACGGACGAAGATTTTCAATGATATGTCGGTTGGAAAATATAGTTAGGCACATATTTTATTAAATATAATATAATAATATTAATATTCTACCACATTTACACAGCGCCATCTAGTCCCAAATTAAGTAATTATATTTGCTTGTGTTATGGGTACTAAACAACTGATATACTACATAAATACATTTTTTTTGTAAATACATACATATTATAGATAAATTACACCCAGACACAGAACAAACCTTTATGCTCATCACACAAAGATTTGTCCTGGGTGGGGATCGAACCCACGACCTCCGGTTTAGCAGTCAGGGTCACTAACCACTAGACCAACAGGCCAGACTTTGTGGAATTTAAATAAAGACAGACTTTGATTTGACAGCTCAAATTTACAGTATGCGGATGACTAATATTTGAATACGTGTGATTTATATTCTGTCTATTTAGGAGAACTGATGCTGAGGTTGAGATTTTGAGTTAATTTGCGGTAGATTTACTGCATTATGAACAGAATAATATGGCCGCACTCGGGAACAAGCCCAGGGAATTTTACAAACATACGATTAACTGCCTCGGTGGCGCAGCGGAAAGTGTATACGACTGCTGTGCAAGAGTTCACGGGTTTGATTCCCGGGTCGGGCGAAAATGGTATTGGGTTTTTCTATCATGAAATTCCAGTATTAAGATTTTCTGGAAGTTTTGTAAACAAATGTTCCTGGTTGATGACAATAGGCTCGACCCCTATTTCATGGGACTAAACATAGCTGGCGAAATGTGGGTGTGAAACACCTCTGCCTACCCCTTTGGGGGAAAAGGAGTGATGCTATGTATATGTACGATTAACACAATGTAGTAACCAGACTCGAAATAAATATCTACAAATCAAAAAAAATTTTTGTCTCGTGTGGGAATCGAACCCGTGTCACTCAACACGGTGATATTAGAAGTGATAGCAGAATTTTTACAATAATATAATTAAGAATTAAATTATTTCACAAACACTACAATTAGTTTAAATTATTATTACTAAGAGTAAATTTACCGTAGAATCCATTTATCATAAGTCTCCTGAGACTTGGCAGTCAAATAAGATAGTTAAGACCAAACACCTCACGTTACAAATTAACTAAACTAAACTCTTCCATAAAACCGAAATACGTACTATAAAGCAAAGTCCAAGATTGTTCTCAAGCTAATTTATGACGTCGGCGTCGCTTTTGTCGTTAGTCGTAGTCGTAGGCAAACAACTAGTGTCAGCGTTTCTCAATCTTGTTCAACTAATTAGACCCCTTTTCAAACCATGATTTTTATTTACGGGATTATATTAAATGATTATATTATTGTTGGCAACCATACGTTGGGTTTACTACACATCACTGGGTCATTGTCCATCTCCATAAGCACTCAGGCGCATATCTTCAATCTTAGTTTGTTATTTCTTTTATTCTATTATTTTATTATACAGTCCACTTAGATATCGTAGTTTCTATTTCGTCATCCTAACAAGACCTCTAGGATAAGGACAGTTCTGTACATTATACTTTGTTAATTAAATAATGAAAGTTGATTTACGAGAATGAGTAACAGATTTCATCTTTGTTTTTTTATCGTATTTGTACATTTCTGAGCTAAGGATGTTCAATAAACCATTATTTCACAAAAGTGTATGGTAAAACCAATGCCATAAGGAGTGTTTTTGTAGTCACTCGGTGCGCTAATAACCAAAATACTGTCTCTATATTACTTAAGAATACACATAATAAATTATTACCAGGAGTCTAATTTGGTATAAAATTACTTGGATAGTACCCACCCGATTTAAATGAACTTTTATTTAAACAAAATGGGTTGCTATCTCCGAGGGTATCCAAATAAAAATGTTGAGAAACGTTGTCTGAAAGATATTGCAGACCACATCCTAGTCACGTCTGACGTCATTGACAGTTGACAGCTATTATGTCACGCTGTGAACATTAATTTTGTTTAATTAAAATATAGAGTGCACAACAGGGAACTATTAGAGAATTCATATTCTGTGAGCCCTCTGAGATAAATTAATAATTTCATATAATCAAGTAGCGTTAAATTGGGTGAACAGAGACGCGGCGCGGGAGTGAAGAGGTATAAATGTGATCATTGAAAATTAATGTTTCGATGACGTAGATGGAGTGTGTGCTACTGTTGTGGTCCTGGGTTTGATTCCCAGGTCCGAAAAAACGGTATTGGTCTTTTCCGTGATGAAATTCTCAGTATTGGTCAGGATTATAGAAATATGCCCAGTTAATGCTCAATAGGCTTGCCCCGGATGGAATTGGACATGCGGATTGGACGTGCCTCTCTACCCTTTCCAGGAAAAAAAAGTGATACTAAGTCATGTTGTTATGAAAATGGAATCAATCACGACTTATATAATTAATTATTCAAGAATATTTTATGTTACGTGGCCGTTGGTGGCACAAAATCGCACGCAATGGTGGAAATTATGTGGGGGCTATGTCCAGCAGTGTGTGATAGTCATTGGACTAATATGATGATGATGATAATTCTATGACCCTTTGTATATCTGTCCACCCATATATATATCCCTGATTATATTTGACCTGGTATTATAATTTAGCTACATAAACAAACTTACTACATAAAGGTTTGTAGAATATAAAAAGTCACAGTATTCACTTATTAAAAGAATCACGACGTCAAAGTATTAAATAAAAGAATCACAATATTAATGAGGAAGAAAAACTTTTTATAAAATGTGCAAAAAGTTTCAGACAGTTATTTTTAAATGCCAATTCTCTTCACGATATTTTAAAAGCAAAGCTCTGTTTTCGTTTTATTCCAATATAAAGTTATTATAACTGGCCATGTCTTTATGACATTTTATAAAATCAAACGAGCATAATTATTTTGTAAATCGTCTCATTCCCGGGCTACATAAAACGGTATTTCTGTTATGAGCTAAGAGGATTGAGGCCATAATACACACACGTGTGTGGATTATGATGCGGTTTGGTGGTTCAGCTATACAATTAGAATTTTTTCTAGCGTACGTTCACATGCCGGTCGCAATCGCACTCGGACCGCGTGTTTAGCATGCCGCCAGTCACTTATCAATTCGATCATTATCGCTTAGGATTAAATTGTTTAACAGTCTTAGAATTACACTAATTTGTGAATTATAATGTTCATTTCGCCGCAACTTAAGAGACCTAAACTAATATAACCATGAAAAGGCAAATCTCTAAACTAGCAGATTAGTAATTATAGCAAATACTGAAATCCCAACACTAGAATTAGTGCCGGTTTAACTCGTGTTTGATTACGGGCTGCAAAACCTCAAACCCGGGGTAGTTACGCTAAATGTATCGAATATTGCCGGACGAGCAAATTCTAATTGTAGTGATCCGTGTTACATGGGCAGAGATCGATGTCCATGTTCTGCGTAATCGTTGCATATATTCACATAATTATGTTGTTAATTAAAAAGTAGCGGCACATTATGACTTTACTCTTGATTTATTGAAGTACTACTGGCTTTTTCGGGAGTAATAACGTTATCCGTGTAGTGAAGGTTTAAGAATACGTAATGAACATTAAAAAAGCGATGGTGGCTGAATGGATATGATATATATATAAGAGACCCGAACCCAGTAGTGGGACTTAATGGGTTGCTGATGAATGAACACATAAACATCTCACTGCTGGCCACGGGTATCTTTCAAGGATTGTGGAGAGTATTTAACCTACTTTATTACTATAATAATAGCCTACTATACCGCGCTGGCCAGACGCGTTGGTATAGGGTTTATTTCAAATTTTTCTTTTTCTTAGTGGACTTTTACGACACCCACGGGTTGATATGGAGTAGTGACATTATGTATCCATAATTTTATTCATCACTACACGAATGCAAACCATTGTATATAATATTATTATTACTAATAGTGTACTATTTATGCTGAATAAACAATTTATTTATTTATTATTATATATTAATTAACTACTGACTACCACGATGACGTGAACATTTTGTTCGTGTGTATCTATCAAGGAATCAATAAATAATAAACAATGACTAGGCTTCCTAGAATCTGACATGTTTACGATAAGCATCGTAAAAATTTGATTAACAGGTCAAGGCTTTCAATAAGTTTATTTTTCATAATAAAGTTATAACTTCGTATAATTTATAAGTTTAATTTACAGCTTAACGGGAGCTAACTAGATTAAATAAAATATTTATTATCACCATTAAAATGTTTATTTCATCGCTGTCTGTAATATTAATAACTTAGTTATGAGTTAGTGTTATTAATGCTGTTTTTACTCGACTGTTAGGACGGGTATTGTTTTTCGCGTGTATTTACCCGACTGTCAGGACGGGTATTGTTTTTCGCGCGTATTTACCCGACTGTTAGGACGGGTATTGTTTTTAGCGCGTATTTACCCGACTGTCAGGACGGGTATTGTTTTTCGCGCGTATCTTGTATGTTTGTAAATTTCTTTATTCCCACGTTTCTCCCAATCGGCTGTATGGATTTGGACAATTAGGGTGTCGTTAGATTCTTCTAAAAAACCCAAGTATCCTTAGATAGGTATTATAAAAAAAAAGACAAAACGACGGACTTTTGGCGCCAAATTGTAAGAAGTTAGAATTTTTTTTTTAACCAAACTTATCAAGTAGGATATCAAAATAAAGGGAATCAATTCAAAAAGAGTTTATACATAATTTGATGGTGTCAAATTGTAAGTAGTTAATTTTATTTGTCCAAACCAAACGAACAAACGAGATTACAAATATATACATATGTTATATATTTAAATTTAATCAGGAATAATAATTACAACAATTCTTCGGTCTTTTTAGTGCGTTGCTTATCTGTTGATTTTTTGCAGTGGGGTTATTTTAATTTTTTAATTATATTTACTGGCAAAGAAAGCCATGTCGGACGGAAATATTATTAATGTAACTTCAAGTCATTTTGAGTTTTTGCCTAAATATAAGTCCATATATTATACAGAATGGAAGGAATATTTTAATGAACGATCAGTAACTAAAGGTATTTGGTATAAAACGCTACAAGCTCAACCTCCTCATATTCCTTGGTTTGCCAAGGCTAGAGGCTAGAGGCTAAGGCTAGAGCCTTAGTAGAAAATATATTGTGACAGCTAATAGACTTCGTACTGGACATGCTCCACTCAACGGGTTCCGATTTCTCATGAAGTAATAGCTCGAATTGTACAGAGTGCGGTACTCATGATGATGTTCATCATCTGTTGGTGGAGTGTGTCAGGACCCAGGAGTTACGTTATATATTGTTTGGAATGTTGAGCATATGTGGGATGGATGTGTGTGCCTTAATGTGTATTTTAGGTAGGCCTCTTTCTGATGCGGCCATTATAATGTATAAGATAGTGTATAAGGTAATTCATAATATAGTTATGTAGTTTTAGATAGGCTATGCTATGTAGTCAGTAAAATTTAGGGTACGATGGAGTTGGCATGGCTTAAAAGCTGAAAACTCCTTAAAAATAAAGATTAAAAATAAAATATATATATATATATATATATATATATATATATTTACTTGTTATTTAATAAGATTAACTAAATTAACTGTGAGCTAATGGAAAATCCGTGTAGTGATGGATTAAGAATACATAATGTCACTACCCCATTTCGTTAACCATAAGCAGACAAGAGCAGTGTGAAAAAAGGAAAATTTGAAACAAGCCCTGTAACAACCCGTCTGGCCAACGTGGTATAGTAAGCTAAATTCTTTCCACATTCTTTGGAGGAGAACCGTGCGTTTAGGAGAAACGTCTCACTGCTGGAGTGAGACGTTTATGGGTTAAGATGATCATAGATCACGTTTATAGATGACACAAAGATTTGTCTCGTGTAAGAATCGAACCCACGACACTTGGTACGGGATGTTACTAGCAAACCAGTCACTTAAACCGCTATGCCAGAGTAACAGTCAGATTTATTATTATATTAGAATACATTTGCGTGATTGTTAAAAAAATGTAGAATAAAAATTGTATGCACAGATAATCTATTTATATATTTTATTATCATTCGAATAATAGTAATTATTGCAGATAAATACAATGATATCAGATGAAACTGACGTATTTATGTACGTGCAAAATAAAGAAAAGGAATGAGAAAACTATATTCCAACATGATTCATTTTTCAGATACCATTTTGCCTTACACCCTGATTTCCGAAGATAGGGAGGCTGCTGAATTCTTTATCTCATAAACAAGGAAAAAGGAAAATATTTTTCTTTATGGTAAATAAAACTTTTTTTGTACGTTTTAAATATTCAGGCGCCATATTTAAAGTGCCAAGTGACGCATAAATCTACAGCTGCTTTATAAAGTGCCAAGTCGTAACTTTATTAATTCAAAATAAAATACATTTATTTCCTGATTGTTTAATGAATCGGTTTTTCATTAAAAACCGAATTTGGATTACCTGGAATAGTCATTTGCACATAAAAATTATTAATAGTTATAATATATTTCATACTTACTTTATTTTTTGATATTTTTCATCATTTTACAACTGTTTTTCGAATATTACACCGTTTTTGTTAGGACACCGTTTACCGTGTTTTTCACCGTTTTAGTTGAGATAAGCGATGGTGGCTGAATGGATAAGGGACCGGCATGCAAATCATGCGGTCCGAGTTCGATCCCGACCGGCAGTACCAATGAGGATTCCACTTTGTAAAATTTATAATTATATGTACTAGTCAAGTGACTTACTATCTGCTAACGGTGAAGGAAAACATCGTGATGAAACCCACATACCGTAGAAGAAATTCTATAAGTATGTCTGATCCACCGACCCGCACTAGGCTAGCGTGAGTGGATTATGGCCTAAACCCTTTCAGCTCTCTAGATAGAGGAGACGAGACCCGAGCCCAGCAGTTGGACTTAATCGGTTGCTGATGATGATGATGACCGTTTTATCTCCATAAGAATTAGCTTTATTTAATATAATTTAAACATTTACAAATACCTACTACACAAAAATAAATAATAATATAGACGAATAGAATACCGCAAGATGACAATCAAAGACTGAAGTAAAAAAAACAATTGAAGATAAAGAAACTAAATTTAAATTAGAACTGAACTTTACTTATAATCCGCAACATCTCACCTTCATAGAAATTGTGTTTTCAAGTTTAATGACGAGGATAAAATGCCCTACATAGATCATTGTTACTGTTTTCGAACGCAATAACTATTTCAGTACCCTCATCACAAGCGCTTGAGCACTCAAAAGCCTAAAATTGCTATCGCAAAATTTTCACTTCCAAATATTCGTGCTTTTGATGAACATTCAAAACACGAGAATTAAAACAGATATTCATCCCGTACTAACTGTTGGGATACAACGGGAGTAAATTGCGTGAATGCTTGTGTCAAACGGTGCACCGGACGAGCGAACAAAGGTCGTTTATTGCTCGCCACGGCAACTATTGTGTTGGTAAGTTTGCTATTGTGACTCTTAGTAGGGTTAGCAATATTATACCACTATAAAAAAGAATATAATAAAATGTACCTACATTCTAAAATCAAACTGCTTTTTTTAGTCAGGCGTTAACGCTTTTCATAAAGTATTCTACAGATTAAGTTACTAGTGCACAAAAACTATGCTTTGAAAAAACCCCGTCGTTGTGGTCTTGTCCAACAAGTGTTCTTTCTTTTGCTTATCTATCATAAACGAATATTAGGTATAGTATAATTTATATCTGTCACTAAAAGCGAGACAGTTAAGAGGGTATATGCCTAAACCTAATTTTAAAAAGTGTATTAAAAACATTTAAATAAAATAGCTCGAAAACCACGACATATTATGACATTAAATTGAGATGTTGCCATTCTTACGTAGGTATAAACACTCTTAAATGAAGCATTATTGAATGATTTTCTTATAACTTTATGTAAAAAATTTATATATAGTTGAAATACCATTGAATCGAAAATTGAATCGCCTCACGGCATATGTTTGCACATTAACCGTTGGAATTCGATACTATACTACTATTAAAAGTGTATATTTTTTCATATATTCGTAGTCTGCAATAGAGTGAAAAACAGTGACTAATAATTAATCAGAAATCACTAATTGGGACAATTTATTTCCATAATGTCTATGCTGTTTCTATGTATTATTATAAAACAAACGTGCTAAAATTAAAATGATTACGCAATTAATATTTTGTTCTTAAAATCACTTTTGCAAATACAATTCTACTCCTATAGACCAAAAAACATGTCACTGTGTGGTGTCATGTTCGACGTCATTGTATAAAATCACGGTTATGGCCTTCCAATATCTAAAGATATACATAGTATTCTAAGTTGTCAAGAAACTTTAACACGTTTCAACAGAGTACCTTTGAGAACTATTAGAATTTATAACATCTTTAGTCAGCGTTGCGAATTACAAACGAGTATCTAGACAAAGTTACTTGACGAGATATGAAACCCTTTGATCTGGTGTAATTCAAATTATGATTTAGCAATATATTGGATATAAACCTATACTTCACAACTAAAACGAAAATAGGGAATTTAAAATGCGTCAAAAAAGTCCTCCGCATCACTGCCCCCTTAAACGTGCCCAGCAGACCACCAGCATTTGTCACGTTTGATGACAATGCATATTATTTGCGCCAAGAAAAAGCCATACCGCAACGCTGAGCCCATCCAAGCGAAAAGGGTATAAATCCAAAAATTTAAACTATAAATTAGGAGTCGTTCACATAATCATTCAAAATCTCTGAGTACGGTAGTGAGAATTCTATTTTCGATTACATTCACAACTGCACTTTAAATAACAGTCTAAATATGAAAATGTTAGCAGTAAAAAGCAAAGAATGTTTATTTAAAGTTTGAATTTGCATCGTTCTGAAATTGTGATCCGAAATAAATAAATGGTGACCCTAGTTATAGTCGCTACTTGTGACAGACGGATAGGATGCAGCGCCACCAGTCGGATTTCTGTTTCAAATTGGAAAATACGCCGTTCATACTGAACGCTTTTGTTACCCGGACAGTTTTTTATTAGTAACGTAACAATTTTGTAGCCAAAACGAGAATGACAGCCAATGGTGTATGCATTTTAAACGTGATTTTTATTGGACGAGTAAAATTTGCAATTTACATTAGCCATTCTGTTTTTTCATTCAATTCAGTTTCAATTACCTTTGAAAAGTTTCATTCAAGAGCTTTTTTATTGATATACTATGCAAGATTACGATATAAAGACATAAAATCAGAATGACGTCATATTTATGATTTTCCACAAACTGTCATATTGTATGACACATTCTAATAAAAGCATTAAGTTCTTTGTGCTCTTTATGTCCTGCTGAGTTAAAACGGGGTTAAAACCTACAAAGTTGACGCAAAGACGTAGCAAATTGAAAGTGATGTCATAGGAACCAGAAAGTAGAAAGTATTCCTTGAAGTGCCCTACATGTTACAGTTCTAACTGACTTTTATACAAGAAATACAATTTGTACAAAGATACATTAGGAATTTATATCAAACGAAATAACTGCACGATGAGAGATTCAAGAACTGATAGATCTTTAGTTTTATGTGATATCTCCATCTGTGGGATTTGGAAGGGTTTGCACGTCTCCGTTTATACTTATATTAAGGCTTTCACAAGATGTCAATATACGTGGAATGGTTAAAATGCTGTTAAACAGACAATTCGTATTCAGACCAGCTGTATTTTGGAACCAAACTCATACTGGCAGTAAGTCATCTAAATTACTCGATGTCCGTATTCAGAAACTAAATTTCAGAGACGTGCCGCACTAGGATGCCAGATATTAACAAAAACCAGTTGCTTATATTTAGTAGTATTGTGTATAGAAAATACCAAGTCTATAACTGGAGGTTTCATAAGATATGTGTGTTATTGCTAAACAAGAATTTATCTCGTGAACGACAAGTAATAAAAGTTGGTGTAAAAGTTTTATACGTTTGGAATTTAGATGTTTTAGTTTATTTTAAGACCAACTGCATTCGTTGTACGCTTGCTTATGATGTCTAGCGTCTGTATATGCAATTACTTCTAATCATGATTTATTATTTGACAAGCCTATTGGTCTAGTGGTTAGTGATCCTGACTGCTAAGCCGGAGGTCGTGTGTTCGATCCCCACCCAGGATAAATCTCTGTGTGATGAGCATGATTATTTGTTCGGTGTGTGGGTGTAATTTATCTATAATTATGTATGTATATGAAAAAAAAAGTAACCATAACACAAGCAAATATAATTGCTTAATTTGGGACTAGATGGCGCTGTGTGAATGTCGTGAAATATTATTATCACTTCGGTTGAAATTATTAGTGTTTTTAGTGCATAATACAGTTCCTTATCACAGAAAATCTTCTAAAATGCCAGTCAATATATCAAAATTTGGTACTGGTGTCAAAACAAATAGAATTTATGACTTGCACAGAGCAAACCTGTAGATGTTGTTGGCTAAAACGATGATTTACGGCAAATCTAGTTTTGTTCGAACATTTGTCAAGACAAAGGATGACAGTTCAGGTACTTCAAAATATTTACTGCCATATCTCATATAATTCACCACAATGGAGAAACTGATTGTGATAATCTATCAACATAAAGGGGATATTCTAGATCCAGGCCAGTTAATCTTGACTCATACGATGAGTAGAGAACATTATTGGATATCTGTAACTCAGGGCCACTTCGATCAACCATTTTGATATGAGTAAATATTCTTGTCATCTCTCCAAAACGATGTGTGGATAACCCAACACACATATTGAACCATTTCTAAAGCGGCGACATTGGCATTGATGTCAGTATTAGTTCTGCTATTAGCCGCAACGTCGCTAGTTGTCTATAATATATTCTAAAGTATAGTTACTACAAATTTAATATTACATCTTGTGCAAGGTTTTTTGTTTAATTAATTTAAAAAAACAAAAAACCCGGCTGCCTAAAAGTAGCCTTCGATAGTCAATTTATAGCAATGAATTCGAAGAATACACTGGTAAAAGGTCTATAGGTTTAGATATAGAGATTCTGTGATGATTACGAATATAAAAACATCTTGCACTTCAAAATCGGTCAAGCTATTTACGTTACAAGACCTTCTGTAGCCTAAACGGCTTGGCTGATTTTAAAGTGTGAGGTGTCATTAGATTCGTAATCTTCCCCCGAGTGTCATAGGCTATGTGACGTCAACAAAAAAACAATATAGCGGACTTAAACTGTCAAAACAGTCGTTTTTTTAGTGCTATCGCAATATGGGTATCAGATGAAAGCTAATTAATAGCCTAATTCAATTATATAATATAATATTATATAATATAATATTCTACCACATTCACACAGTACCTCCCAAAGTAAGCAATTATATTTGCTTGTGTTATGGGTACTAAACAAATGATATACTACTTAAATATATTTTTTTTTTGTAAATACATACATATCATTTAGATGAATTACACCCAAACACAGAACAAACCTTTATACTCATCACACAAAGATTTGTCCTGGGTGGGGATCGAACCCACGACCTCCGGCTTAGCAGTCAGGGTCACTAACCACTAGACCAACAGGCCAGTCCAAAGTGTCAGCCAAAGCCAGTCCAATATGTGCACTAACTATTGCCCGCATCTCCACTTGTCTCTTGTAACATAAATAGCTTGACCGATTTGGAAGTGCAAGGTCTTGTTATAATATTCGTATTCATCCCCAAATCTCTATATCTCTACTAATATTATAAAGCTGAATAGTGTATTTGTTTGTAGGCTATATAAAAAAATTGCTACGGCGTGCGAGGTTTCGCTGCCATCGTAATTTATTTAGCCACTGCTCAGTTAAGTGAAATAGTTAGACGATTTTGATAGCACTATCGAAATTCACAAAATATTAATATACATAATAATTAATAACATTGACTGATGAAGGCTACTTTTTGACAAGGCAAACGTGTCGGGTTTTTTGGTTTTTTAAATTAACACTTGTCACTTAAATACTGATGACGTTCGTTTAAAATAATTAAAAAAAAATTAACATATTAAACATCGTTAGAAAAACCGATATTAAATTTAATGCAGTAATATTGCAGTGTATGCTAATGAAAACATTCAGACGACTAAATTGAGAAAGCTAAGAGAAGTAAAATAAATTAACATATTATCACATCCGCCAGTTTCAGTAACTAACTAACGGTCCAACAGGGATTGACAATTTATACATTTAAAGCCTGCAAACTAAAATATTCGGAATATTCGCCTCCTAAATTTGGTTTTGGAAGTTTCACTTTGGGGTTCTTCAAAAAGGAGTGAATAGGTTTCTTAAGGTTCGCAACGCGCTCGTGATGCCTCTTGAATTGCAGGCGCCCATAGGCTACGGTTTCCGCTTACTATCAGGCGGACCGTACGTCTGTTTGCTCCCACCGTGGTATATAAAAAAAATGTTTTCTATAAAACAAATTCCTTTTATAAAACTACAAGTATTAATACAAATATAAATACAAATACCCATTAGTTATTCATCTGTCAGACGATTCAGACCGTAATGGAAAATAAATAGAAAATACTAATGGAAAAACATCACAAGTTTAACTTGCAAAGATTTCCTTTACATTGGACGGGAGTACAAATTGCAACAATACATAGTTTCGACGGTAACTTCTGGCGCACATTTCCATATGCCGGCAAACACCGCATAGTACGTTCTTTCATTTGTCACAGCGACAGACAGTTTCATTCAAAGCGTGTTTTTATGACGATTCAGATATATAATGTAGATTCCTGTTTCATTTCATATCGTGGGTTCTGGTTATGAATAAAACCGCTTTCTTCCCAAGGGTGACAGTTGGCAGATTGTCGCCGAGGTCTTAGAAAATTACGTAATACATCTGCGATGTTTTCTAGTGGTTAACTTTTGAAAATAAATAAAGTCGCCTTGTTAGGTCAGACGAACTTAAAATCACATCCAAATAGTTTGAATTACAAATTCACCACTGTCTAACAAGTTTAAACCGCAACCCTCACATCGATAGAAATCAAGTGTTCATTAGTATTCAGGATACGCTGGGAGTTGAAAATTTTGTGAAGTTTCCTTCGTTGGAGTTTTGTGCGATCGCTTGATAGAACAATAATAATATGGGAACTGAGTTCTGATATCGTTTTTTATTGAGTGAAAAACTGGAGATAAAGGAAAACAAAATATTTTTTCCATCTGACAATTACTAATCCACCACATATTATATATTTGCTTTAAAAGTTAAGTTTTAATATTTTGCTATCTCTACTCCGTGGTCGTGACGAAGATAAAGAATACGTGTCACAACTCTCTCTCATGTCGTAAGAGCCGATTAAGGAAAAATAGCGCCGTAACACCTGCGCTAGAGAAGGAAAATTCGAAACAAAACCCTGTACCTGTAATCTACCTATGACAATACATCTGAAAGAGAAATAAAGTAAAACATTTATTATGTACAATATAAAACGACATCATTATCATATCAGCCCAATGACGTCCAAAGCCCAAATAGGTGGTAGTTGGCCTACTGTTACCATGCTGGCCAGACGGGTTGGTATAGGGTTTGTTTCGAATTTTCATTTTCTAGCAGTACTCTTGTCCTTAGTCGCCTTCTATGACACCCGCGGATTGAGGTGGTGTAGTGACATTATATTGTGTTCTTAATCCGTCACTACACGGAAACGTCGACTTGTATCTAATAAAAATGAATCGCTAAATGTGTTGGTAGTGTAGTTTCCGTTGGCAATGTAGTTGGTGTTTCCGTGTAGTGACGGATTAAGAATACATAATGTCACTACCCCATCTCAATCCGTGGGTGTCGTAAAAGGCGACTAAGGGAGTAATCTTATGCAGAAAAGAACACTGCAAGAAAAGGAAAATTCGAAACAAACCCTATACCAACCCGTCTGGCCAGCGTGGTATAGTAGGCTAAATTCCCTCCACAATCTTTGGAGGAGACCCGTGCCTAGCAGTGGGACGTTAATGGGTTGAAATGATAATAATAATAATAATAATATTCTACCACATTCACACAGCGCCATCTAGTCCCAAAGTAAGCAATTATATTTGCTTGTGTTATGGGTACTAAACAACTGATATATTACTTAAATACATTTTTTTTTGTAAATACATACATATTATAGATAAATTACACCCAGACACAGAACAAACCTTTATGCTCACCACACAAAGATTTGTCCTGGGTGGGGATCGAACCCACGACCTCCAGCTTAGCAGTCAGGGTCACTAACCACTAGACCAACAGGCCAGTGATGATGATGATGAAATGTGTTGGTAAGCGCATAACTCAACAACGCCTGGACCAATTTGGCCAACTTTTTTTTAAAGGTCGTTGAAGTTCAAGGATGGTTTTTAAGTTTTTTTTTTTTTTTTTTAGTTTATGTAGGTAGGTAGGTAGGGTAGGTTGGTATACTTTCATAAAATCATAAATTAAGTAGGTGGTACGGTTTGCCGGGTCAGCTAGTATTAAATATAAATTCCACAAAGTGAAATCCGCATTGGTGCTGTCAGAGATCCCATGATTTGCATGCCGGTCATCATCGCCTGCGTCGATGCGCACGCTTGTTATATTAATTATAAAGTAAAGACTGCAGTGGTTAGTTGCAAGTTGCACAGGCCTGTCTAGAGTGTGCGCCTGAACTAAACCATCACGTAAACGACTACTGTATATAACATGAAACTTTAACGTCCGTTCGAAGCGGACGAAGCGAGATAATTAACAAAGTTCACGGGGTTACTTCCAGTTAATTCCCTTATAGATCGTCGGTTAGCTCTCGTCAGTCGACAGGGGGTGCTTAAAAGGTCAATTTAGTTTTAATTCATACATTAATTCTAATTACCTACCGCATTTTAAGTATTTAAATTTTTTTTAGTCTAACAACAAATTCCAAACCTATTTAATAATGAAAATAATAAAATGTTAAAATGAATTAATTTGATTTAATTAAAATGAAATTAATGTATAAACCTTAATAAAAGTAATAATAGTCAAAGTCAAAATCGTTTATTTGCTAGAATATAAGCTTTTGTATATATTATTATACTATAATAAAGCTTATGGGCTCTAGAAAACTAATAAACATGCATATTAAACATAGAAAAACACCCAAACTCCGAAACAAACATCCGACTCGGGAATCGAACCCGAGACCTCAGAAACCGCAACCGTATCAACTATCATTGCGTCACCAGGCGCCCGAGACCTCAGAAACCACAACCGTATCCATTATCATTGCGTCACCAGGCACCCGATCCTGCTAACACAATGGTAAGCCGATGGTCTCATTCGACAGCTGTGATTGGCTTACTAAGTCAATCGCGCCATATTGCTGGTCTGTGATTGGTCGATATTAGTCCAACGGTCTGCTATCGACGTGTGTAATTTAGCAGGTTTGGACCCCTGAACAGTCATATTTGTTGAGAACTAATAATATGATATCATTATTTCTTAAACTACGACGGTATAAAAAACAACACCAGGACATCACGACATTTTTGCTGACCCTTTAAGAAACCTGTTCACTTCATTATTGAAGAGCCACATACTGTAACCAATAAGATGTCGTGTATTTTCTCTATAACAACAGAACGTATAACGAGCTGAAAATGCATTAGATACCGAAACAGATTTCATTGTTGTTACAAGAACTTATGACGTCAAAACCAGCAATCAAGAACGTACGATGCAATTTAATTGTAATCCTATAGAATTGATGACTAGTCTGGCACCAATAATACCTAGCTAAGACAATCAAAGCGCTCCAAAGGCTGTAATTTAAAGTGACTTATCGATTAGCTCTGAAGTTAGTGACCGTTTAGAGAGTAAATCTCCTTCGAAGCGCCGGGAGCACGTTAAGCCATCAGCTCTTCAGAAACTGAGACATTTACTTGACACGAATAAAAGTACGGTGACGTAGAATTAAATTAGTATTTTCCATGTTTAAGGTAACTGGTTAGTAAAAAATAATCCTCAATTTAAAGGCATTTTTCAAAAAAATATAATATACAAATTCTTGTCGTAATCTTACAGCTGAAAAGGCTGGAAATAAACTTAGTTTAATAATAAGGGTTTTAGTATGTACCTTAAAATAATAAAAGAGAATTTATTAATAAAGTCCTTATTGCCTAGGGTGTATTAGGCATAATCCTTTCAAATTGCGATTTTGTATAAAACAAGTTTTACATTATAGAGACCTTCATATAAGATTTTAACCTAATTAGTTTTTTTTTTCTATTAAATAATATAGTATAATAATAAAAAGAATAAAATAAAATATATATTCCTTTTCTCTAATACAACAAAAATAAAACAATCTGGCTAATCATTACATTCTTACATTACTTTCTTCGATTTTCCTTACCTTAATAGAAATAATATCTTCACTAAATATTTACGTATAATATTAATAATTCTGTCAGACCCTGTCTCTTACTATGGAGCTATAAATAATATCTGTAATGGTTCTACGACACGATTTTACGGACACCGCCAAGACTAAAATGGTTGTGGAATATATTCTACTGAAAACAGATAGATCCCTCGATGCTCATAGCTTTACTTGCATAGAATTGTTCCCAAGTCTGTAGTATAACTATATTGTATAAAATATTATAGCAAAAAGGCCGCGTACTGTAATATAGGTAGTTTCTTTCACAATTTTTCAATTTACTACTTCTAAGGTATAGTAGGCTAAATTCCCTTCACATTATTTGGAGGAGATCCGTGCTCAGCAATGGGACGTTTAAGGGGTGAAATGATGATGATGGCTACTTTAATAGAACCTGCGATGTACATAATATAACCCTCGATAAATGGGCTATCCGTCAGTCAAATAATTTTTCAATTCGGACCAGTAGTTCTTGAGATCCTATCGTTCAACCAAACATACAAAAACCAAACTTTTCAGCTTTATAATATTATATAAATAGTATAGATTATTCAGTTATAAATTACGTATTTTTTATCATTAATTTATTTAAGCTGTAAGTAAAATTCGAAAAACTTCACGTTGTGTGAGTTTTCCATCGGTTCAGAAACAGGCTTCTAGACGCAGTAAAAGTAGTTTTGGACTACACAGAACCCACGATACAGATATTGTATCAAAAACTTTTGTGTGGAATAGAAGCTGCAAAACTTCTTACTTCTATCGTGAAACAAACAACAAAAGCAAGAAACTCGTTCTAAAAAACTTGCATCACATTAATATGTTACTAAAATATTTACTACTGTCAATTTATTACTGCTATTTAGTTAACAGATGTCCTGGAAACGATATCCACCTGCCACATTAAAAGAATCGTTACTTCAAACAGTTTAATTTATCGAATTGTCCTAGCCCTCTCAAATCTGGATGAGATTACAGTCAGAGCTATAAAAGCTTCGAAATAAATCTAAGATACCTATTTTAAGGAATCTGTACTCGTAAAATCAAAGAAACGAATGAATTTAAACGCAAATGTTTTATTATCAAAGTCTATATTCCTGAAATTAGGAAATGGACGGTAATCAATATCGTATTGTTGATGGAGTCCTTGAAAGTCCGATGTTCAAGTCACTCATGATGATGATTATCTGCTATATTTTTAAACTGCCTCGGACAGCGGTAAGTATATACGACTGCTGTGCAAGAGGTCCGGGTTCGATCCTGAGTCGAGTCGGGTAAAAATGGTATCAGGTTTTTCTATTGTGAAATTCCAGTATTGACATTTTCCCGGAGTTTGAAACACAAATTGACGGTAGATGGCAAAAGGCTCGCCGCCTATTTTATGGGACCAAACATAGCTGGCGAAATTTGGATGTGATACATCTCTGCCTACCCGTTTTATTATTATATGTTATATTTTTTAAACAATTTCATCTTAAATACAACCTCAATTCCCTCGTAACTTATATAAACGCTGAAAGCAACTGTAATTTATGGTCCACACTAATATTAATACTATTGGTATGAATTGGTATCTAGGGGGCTTACTTCGACATTTGATTAGTCGGTTTTGATGTCGCTGTCAACTGCTTGAAAGTAACAGCGACCGTATCTAAATTTTCTTACATTTGACAGCGACATCAAACCGATTAATCGAATGTCGAAATTCAGAGTAAGCCCCTAGCTCAAAAGTTACCAATTGCATAATACGACCACTAGTCTATAGTTTTATAGTTCCAATTTTAACTTACTATAGAGTTGATATTGGAATGTAAATATGTCCTCATGTAAAGACATCTTACTAAACATAAGAGATGCCTGTTTATCTTAGTAAGGTTACAATGAATCTTGAACGTATTTTTTTCCGTAAAAGCGCAATTTATAAGGTCTCAATTATTTATGGTGGCATAAAAATTTCGCAATGGCTCCTTGAAGCATATGGCGTTTATGTGTTCGGCCGTTGTTTTAGGAAAGTCGTAACTTTGATAGCCAACAACATTACGTCATGGGGCCATGTGGTTTGTTTAACTTATAATCAAGAAGTATTTAAAATTTACGTCGTAAACATAACGGGATTTTGGTTAATTGAACTTATATCTTTTATTTTTAACGACTTCCAAATATTGTATAGTATGGTACCTACGATCTTTTCCAGATCACCAAAATTAAGCTCATAATTATTTTTTCTGGTCACATACAATAAAGAAATAAAATATCTTCATCTCATATGCTTGAAAATTAGATAAAAATATAACCGAAACTTATTTTACAAATATGAACTCTGCAAATTAGATTTTACAATTGCGGCATTATGAAAAAAGTATAAATTGGCTCACGCTGGGAAAACAAAATTAGTAAATTATGTATATATGCAAACCTTATAATACTTGCTTAAAAGTATCAAACAGTATTTTTGAATTATTTATTTTATAAATATTTATTTAACAAAATAATCTAATGCAAAATTCTGCTTAAATTAAATAAATAAAACATAAACATTTGGCATAAAATGTAATGGAGTCAAAACAGTTCAGAATTCAGTGCCAACTAGCAACAATGAAATTAAACTTTTATCAGAGGCTCGTACTAAAAACTATAAAATACAATATTACGTTTTCATTAAAAATAACGTTTCAACTTTTACATTGAACATTGTTAATGCTGAATTTTAGTTCTGTTGTAAAAATAACAGTTAATGGATATGTAAGGTTTAACGAGCACATTTCACAATGTTTTAAATTTTTGAATAAACAAAAGGATATTTGAAACAATTTTCGAATTTTCTAGAAAAACAGTGATTGTTTTGAATTCATTATACTACGTCATCATCAAGAAGAATTTATTTAGAGCATAAAAAATAGTTTTATAAGACGAATATTACGATGGACATCCGTAAAACATCGGGAAATACTGAATTTGTTATACCTTCACATAATTATGAATTATTATTACACATTAAGAAAAACTATTGCACTTAAAAAAAACACTAGTAAAAACTAATAAATAATTTTTTAAGACAAGGCATTTTTAAGTTCCATCTCAAAACGTCTACAAAACTTAATACCAGAGACAACAATCTTCAACAAAACAAGGACAAGAAAATACGAATAGAAGCATTCCTTGAACATTATTCCTTGTAGATGAACATTCAAAAGCACAATAGCATGAGCATGATAGGTGAAAGTTGGCATAATTGCATAGCAGTCACAGGCAAAGTAAACTGGAGAGAATGCACTTTTATTACTGTGCCTGAAAGTAGGTCAGGACGGGAATAAAACGCGGGTTACTCCGTCCTGTATACTGCCAATGATTTATATTATGGTCTTGTGCAAAAGATGCGAGAGCCATTGTTATTTACGAAAATTGTGTAGTGAATTTAGTTGTAAGATACATTATATAAGTTTTATTAAAGTTTTGAATATATTTTATTATTAGAACAATTATCCAAAGTCAAACTTTGTTTGGTCATTAGGAAAATTGGATAACAACTTTTTTGACCATGCGAGACGTTTTTTTATTATCGAACGGACTTTCGATTTATTTTTTAATTGATTTTGCCCATGGTTTCACACTCGTCGATCTTTGTTTGGCCACTGCTCAACTCCTATTGATCGTAGCGTGATATTATATAAGCCTATAGCTTTGATAAATAGGCTGTCCAAAACAAAAATAATTTTTAATTCCGTTCAATAGTTCCGTAGATTAGCGAGTTCGACCAAACAAACAAACAAATTATTAAGCTTTATAATATTTGCAATTAATTTTTGGAGTGAAAGTTGAAATATAATACTGTTGATTTGACCCTTAAAAATGTTTTTACCTTCCCTTATATTGTACTGAATTTGAAAAAATTAAAAATCTAGAAAAAAATGAAAAAAAATAAAAATAATTGTGAAATCAGTTTACATTGAATAGAAAATTTTCATTCATTACCTACCGAAGGAATTAAATTTTTTATTACCTCCATAAACAAATATCACAAACTTAAGTCTTATTGCATAGTGGAGTTTAGAGAGTGCCATTTTATATACAGAATAAAAATTCTGTAAGCATTTTCATTTCAAAATATAAATCTAACACAAGTAATTAATCTAGCCAAAGTCTAAAAACTTTATCGTATTTGAAATGATAACGTCAACATGACTTAAAGCTTTGACTGCCTATCTCAAATTAGAAATAAAAATCGTCTGCAGTTTTTGTTACAGTCACGACTAGATACAAAATTAAATAAGAATTTTAAATTTAATGTCAAAATTAGGCGCAAAATTAACATCAATTTGAATGAAAGGCAACGTCATTTCAAATTTATTTTAAGTCTAAAACGTGACAGCCCTGAAATTAGTTAGGGTTGTCAACTCGTCTCCGTACGAAAATTAAATATGGTGTGAATTTAGGTTATTCAAATATACATAATATATTTACTTTGATATGATTAAACTAAAAGCCACTTGTTAAGATTGAGCCCTTTAAAATTAAGACAATAGATATGACATAATAATAAGAAAAAGATGTAAGTTTGAGGATTGCTACATATCAATGTAAACCATTATGTTAATTAGCACAAGATACAAATTTATCTGATAAGTGAAATTTTTAATTTGCTTTCTATTACCAATCTTTAGTGCATCGTCTCTTTAACAATTTTTCGCCAAAGTGAGACAACTGTTAAACAAGTGCACTTATATTTTCATCATTATGATCAGCCTGCATTAGTCCACTGCTGAGCATAGGTCCTTTTAATTTCAAGCCACTGAGCACGATTTGCAGCTACACTCAAAAATCGTCTTTATACCAAGTCTGAAAAGGTCCTCAGTAACATGTAGATACTATAAAATATGTCGTCCCCCGTCCCCGAAACACACCCTAAAATGTTTATTTCAGTAAAACTTCTAATAAATACCTAAAATCTCTTAGAAATACTTTGTGCAAGCCTTGATCGGGATCTCACGGAATATTTCATCAAAACGGTAAAATAGTTTCTTACTTTTGGTATGCAAACTACAAAGTAAACTATCCTGGTTATATTTTATACTAACTTAAGATTTCTTAAGTAGCTGTAGTAAAATAGAATTTGTATAATAAAATGTATATAATACTGTGCGGCATGCAAATCATGCGGTCCAAGTTCGATCCCGACCGGCAATACCAATGTGAATTCCACTTTGTGGAATTTATATGTACTAATCAAGTGACTTACCATCTGCTAACGGTGAAGGAAAACATCGTAAGGAAACCCACATACCCTAGAAGAAATTCTATGAGTGTTTCTGATCCACCAACCCGCACTAGGCCAGCGTGAGTGGATTATGGCCTAAACCCTCTCAGCTCTCTAGTTAGAGGAGAGGAGACCCGTGCCCAGCAGTGGGACTTAATAGGTTGATGATGATGATAATAAAAAATATATATTAGTAAAAAATTCTTTGAGCCCTAGCTGTCACTGTTGTCTATTCTTTTAAGTGTATTTTTTTTACTGGTAAAATAGAAGGGTTCTAGACGACTTGATAAATTCCAACTCTAGGGTCTGCCTCAAGCCCACTCGATAAGAAGAAGAACATTGTATGTAACACGTCGCTGTCAATGTACGTGTTTTTATTAAATTGTTACAATATTGTTCATATGTGAAAACTTGTAATTGGCCTTTTGCTACTATACTTTAAATAGTAATAATTGTTAGCCGTTAGTTTTCCTAATGAAATAAAATAAAATATTAAGATATTATCCTATTTATTTGTACTTTTATACTTATACATACTAATATTATAAAGCTGAAGAGTTTGTTTGATTGAACGCTAAGATCTCAGGAACTACTGGTCCGATTAGAAAAATTCTTTTAGTTTTGGATAGCCGATTAAAGGAAGTTAGGTGAGGCCTATGTCTAGCAGTTGATTTTATTGGGCCGATATGATGATGATGATGATGATGATGATTAGAAATATAAAACTGGTATTAAATTAAAGCGACCATGCATGATGCATATTTGCATACCTTATAATAATATATAATAATAATATTCTACAGTCCCAAAGTAAGCAATTATATTTGCTTGTGTTATGGGTACTAAACAACTGATATACTACTTATATACATTTTTTTTATAAATACATACATATTATAGATAAATTACACCCAGTCTCAGAACAAACATTTATGCTCATCACATAAAGATTTGTCCTGGGTGGGGATCAAACCCACGACCTCCGGCTTAGCACTCAGGGTCACTAACCACTAGACCAATAGGCCAGTCGTATTTTGTTTGTTACACCAGCTGACTGAGTCAGCATAGTAAAAATCAGGTGTAATGTAAGCATCTAATAAATTATCGCGGAAAGTCCCTTTTATTAGTTGTTTAAACACAGCTTTTCTTCCACTAAAAATATACTCGTATATAATAATTCGACAATTCTTTAAAATATGAAAATTTAATGTGCATATAAATTTGCCGTAGAATTTTCACTGTGTTGACACCAACGGGACTACATTAGTGCTTGTTGAACGCGAGCTGTGAGCATTTGGAGAGCTCCATCACGACGAAATGAAAGCGCAAACGATGGAAACTATTATAAATACAGTTGCGTTTGCCCCACTAATGAGAAACTTGATGAACTAAAACAATAATTAAGAAACTCAGCGAGCTCTCTCCACAACTCACAATGCATTTTTTTTATTTTATTCTCACGGAACTTTACCGTGTTGCATTGAAGTGTAATGAAAATGAAATGTACAAAATATTATGATGTATTTCTTTCTTTTTCACAGAAAAAATTAGTGATTTAAAAATAAATGTTATTTTATTTTTTATTTTTCATAATAATAGTTTTTAATATTTCCCACCCACCTTCTTGCCAGAGAGATTCACAAAAACTTCTTGAGATAAAAAGGATCATAATATATTATGTAGACTATCTGCGAATTGAGTTTTATCAAAATACTTTTAATTGTGTTTGAATGAAAAAGGAATACATATCCGTCGAACTAGACGGTTCGACGGATATGTATTCCTTTTTCATCCACATACACATTTCACCATTTACACAAATCAAGGATTCTATGTAGCCTATCTGCGAACTGAGTTTTATACAAATACGTTCAATTATTTTTGCATGAAAAAGAAACATAATATATCTAACCATCAAATCTTGACAAAAATGTTCGCTTTAACATCGTATTTACAAAACAGAGTGGATCAATGTAGTGTCATATTTCGTGGTTTTAATTATTTATTATTTACTCGGAGTTTATTAGAATTATCATTTTTTTTTTAGCGATTCTTGAACAAAAGAACGCATTCTTTTACCTTCACACAATGCAGCTATAGTTCAAATAAGAAGTTTACAAAACAAAATAAACTAAACTAACACAAAAGGTCACAATAAAATTTGCATCAAAAGCCAATTTTCACTGCACAATACAATTTTAATTTGTCTACCTTCATTTAAAGAGAATTAATTGGAAGCAAAATGTTATGTTTCCCTTGGGACTGGGGAATACAGCCACTTGTTATTGCAAGCGTTCGTTTGAGATCAATACGTTTGCTGCGAGTTCTATTATCGGTACGAGCGAATGTAAATAGGCTATTTGTCACTTACAACCAGTCTCACCCAGCGGACTATTAAGTGATGCTATTATGGTGCTGGTTAAAGTTAGGTTCTGCATTTGTAAATGTTAGCGAGAAATCTGTAGGTTATCTATACCTACTAATTTTAAAAAGAGGAAAGATTTGTATTTTTGTATGTAACTAATAAACTTAAAACTACTGGACTGATTTCAAAAATTCTTTCGCCGTTATAAAGCTACATTATCACTGAGTAATATAGCCAATAATATATACCACACTACGGCCTATAGGAGCTGAGCAGTGGCCAAATAAAAAACGATGGGAGCGAAGCTCCCCGCGTCTTCTAGTATAAAATTTTTTAATTTATTTTAAGTTACTTTTAATGTTGCCTATATTATAGTGTGAATGCTGCGAACACTTTTAATTGGCAAACATACAATATACCATAAAGTTTAAACTTTAAGTGCTTATATTATTATATTTGTAACATTTGTGTGTCTTGCTGTAAGTAATAAATAATAATATAATAATATTCTACCACATTTATACAGCGCATTCTAGTCCCAAAGTAAGCAATTATATTTGCTTGTGTTATGGGTACTAAACAACTGATATAGGTACTACTTAAATACATTTTTTTTTGGTAATATATACATATTATAGATAAATTACAACCAGACACAGAACAAACTTTTATGCTCATCACACAAAGATTTGTCCTGGGTGGAGATCGAACCCACGACCTCCGACTTAGCAGTCAGAGTTACTAACCACTAGATAGACCAACAGGCCAGTCTTAGTGTTATCATCATTACCATAAATGTCCCACTGCTAGGCACGAGTCTCCTCCAAATATCTTGAAGGGAATTCAGCCTACTATACCACGCTGGCCAGACGGGTTGGTATAGGGTTTGTTTCGAATTTCATTTTGTCGCAAGCTCTTGATTGCTTAAAGTTATTCCCTTAGTCACCTTTTTTTGGGGCATCCCACCCTGCGCTTTCCACTGTGATCACGGGAATCTAATTCCACGCGAGCGAAGCTGCAGGCAACAGCTAGTATCATCTTTATGCCCATTTACTTTTAAAGTATAGATTATTTAAATGCGAACATTAGCTACCCTTAGGCTAAAATACAACATTATAAATAATTAACTCTCACATTTTAATCTTTATACTAATTAGACAATTTTTTTCCTCGTTGAATTGTTTATATTATTTTTAAGGTTAATTAAGTACGATCTTTTGCATACAGTTTTCCTTACAAGTACTTCAGAAAGAGGATTTAGAAGATCATAAAGTAAAATTAGGTTCTGTGTTTTGCGCCTTGCGTTATATTTAATTCATGGTGTAATAGGGATTACTAAATTAAACATAACATTACAGTATTGCAACTGTTTTAGCAAAAGGTAAGCAGAGATCTTATAAACTAAGCAGTTTTTTTTGTCTGTAGTAACAGTGATATGGACCGACAACCTCGAGAAGGTTACGGATGGTATTTCAACGGTTTTGGCGTGATTGAGTCACAAAAATCTATCCATTCATCCATCCAAACTTTCGTTTTTATAATAATCATTTTTTACCTAAACTACGTTTTCAAATGTTACTTAGTTTTGTGTGGAAATAATTTAAATATTATTAAGTAGCTATTTCAATTACATTATCTTAACATTCTGAATAAGCATTAATCTAAACTTGTTAACTTCCCAAATAAGCATTAGCAAAATTTCCTAGTTAAGAGCCGTAACTAAGCTTTTTAGAACGAATAACAACTACGTGACAGAAGTTACGCGAAAAAGTGTCTAAAATATATTACATAAGACGCATTTTTCCGGAAAACCGAGCTTACATTTGTGTCCTATTTTGCTAGGAAAGCAATATAAAACTTTACAACAATGACCAAGCTGTTATTATACCCAACACCTTTACGACGTGCTTTCATAATGTGTTATAGTCGCATTAAATGCACTTTAATAAAACTTGAAATATTATAGACAAACTATAAAGTTGGTTTAATGAGTTACATTAATAGCTTCTTCTTCTTCTTCTTATCGTATGGGCTTGAAGCAGACCTAGTGTTGGAATTTTTCAAGTCGCCTAGAAGGCTTTCAACTTGACTTAACGACTACCATATTAAGTGATGAACAGGCCCAACGTCTTTACGTGCTTTCCGAAGCACGAAGACGCTTAAGAATGAAATTGATACAAACGGTCACCCATCATGGACTGACCTTGCCGAACGTTGCTTAACCTTGACAATCGTAACAAACATCTCAGTACCACAATGCTACAAGCGCCTCACTAAGTACGTCATCCACGGTCGACACACAGCCAATATGAATAGTGAGAAATGTGCGACTTATCTCAATGTCTGTCCGCGTTACTGCTCAATAAATCTTGTTTTCTTCTTGTTACATTGTAGTAACAAATTATTACTACTTACGCTATCTATTGTATCTTTTCTATAACTTATGTTCAAATTTGACATTGGAATAAAAGTCAGTCGTAAACCGAATAGAGTTTTAATAGGTTATGGGCCCAGCACGCTTCCACTGTCAATGTTTTTAAGTTCACTTTACTAGAATAGACTTTTCCGTCGCCCAGTCTTTTCAAGATTTCGAAAGCTCTAATCGCATTAGCGTTAATATTTAAATAGGTTTGATTTGTTGAACATTTTGAGCTAATTGTCCTCGTTTGTGTGGTCTCGATTAGATAGGTATTGTTTGGCTTTTGTGAATTTTATTTAGGTAGTTTTAGAACTTTTATTGTGTAGTATAGGTAGTGAACTGGTATGGGTAGGACAACCATTTCAATACTAATTTGATGATTGATCTTTATCGAATGATTACAAACGCAACTACAAAGATGAATGTCGAATAGATATATTAAATTTATTATTCATATTTAACATATAAGTATTTCTATACATGCACCTACTTTGTCATATCTCTGCATCACCCAAAGGTAGACTGGTAGATAATGCCTTAGGCATTAAGTCCGCCTATACATTGTTATTGTGTATGAAGTTTAAATAAATAAATAAATAAGTATATACATACATATACATATAGATCACGCGTCTTTCCCAACAGAGGGGTAGGCAGAGACTATTTCTCTCCACTTGCTACGATTCTGACATACACCTTTGGCTTTTTCAGCGTTCATCAGTCTTTTCATGCATTCTCGTAAGTTGAGGGTACTCCTGATCTGTCCCTTCTTTAGAACGTCACCTATTTAATCTAACTAACATATAAGTACTCACATAAAAGAGTATTAAATAATATATAGTATCCAAAAACTAGCTAAACAAATTAATGCTAAATATAAAAAAATATTTAAAAAAAGTCAAAAAGCTCACTCTTCTATAGTGTTATCACCACTCACACACCACCAAATGACACTATAAATCACCAATCAAGATTTTATATTAATTTCATGTCATGATTTTTTTTTTTGCATTTAACGACCTCATATCATCAACAGTCAAAGGTGATCCCAAAGGTAAAAGGATGGGAAATTATTCCCATAATCGCAAGCTTTGAGGTCAAATTGGTGATCGCACTCTGCATATTAACATAATCCCAAAATCACCGATTATGGCGTCCGTAGTACGTACGGGGTGGAATAATTTACACTTTAACTGGAAAAACATTAGAAACAGTTTCTACGTAGTTGCTCTAAATTTGGTAAATATAAATCAACAAGAAAACACTGTATATGAGTTGAAGATTTATTTAAAATATAGTAGAATCAACATTTTAAGTTTAAGGAAAAGGTTTTTATGAACCAGAAAGAGTCATTGATATAATGCTGAATGCATATTTACTAATATGTCTACGTCATATATTTAAGGAATATGAACTACCTTGTTTATTTTCCCGACGTTTCGATTGAATTACACCGACCGTTGTCCTCACGCCGCGCTTCAGTCAGCCTGCGACTACGGTCGGTGTAAAGTCTCGAAAGTATAAAAGATGTCTTTGTTTATTAATAACAATTTGTTTTTTATGTTTCATTGTACACGTATTTTATAATGTCTCTGTATTACTCAAGGTTGCTTTAGAGAATGCTTCTGGCCATATTATTATGTCTTGTTTATTACTTAAGGTTTTTAGTCCGTGTCGAAAAGAATTAAGAATAGATAATGTCACTACCCCATCTCAACTCATCGGTGTTATAAAAGGCGATTAAGCGAGTAACCTTATGCAGACAAGAGCATTGCGAAAAAAGGAAAATTCGAAACAAATCCTATACCAACCCGTCTGGTGAGCGTGGTATAGTAGACTAAATTCCCTCCACATTCTTTGGAGGCGACCCGTGCTCCGAAGGGACGTTTATGGGTTGAAATGATAATGATGAAAAAATATCATATCAGCCCAATGACGTCCATTGTTGAACATAGGCCTCACCTAATTTTCGCCACAGCGAGCGATTTCAATGAAAAAATATAAATATTATAGTTATGTGTTTCAATTTAAATAGCGCATAGCATTTAAAAAACTATATTTTTTTTCATTTATCAAGCATTCATGACTAGCCTGTTGGTCTAGTGGTTAGTGACCCTGACTGCTAAGCCGGAGGTCGTGGGTTCGATCCCCACCCTGGACAAATCTTTGTGTGACGAGCATAAAGGTTTGTTCTGTGTCTGGGTGTAATTTATCTATAATATGTATGTATTTACAAAAAAAGAAGTATTTAAGTAGTATATCAGTTGTTTGCTACCAATAACACAAGCAAATATAATTGCTTACTTTGGGACTAGATGGCGCTGTGTGAATTTGGTAGAATATTATATTATTATATTATAATTATTCATCCCTATAACATGGAATCAAACAAAGCTAGGGTAGAGTGCGATGCATCTCTACTAACCCCCTTGGGAACTAAAACCGTTGGCGCTAAATGTTGTTATTTATGATCTCCTTTCAAAGGTTGACAATAGTTTGGTATTTACAAACAATGTTAGAATGATTCTACAAAAAGAATTCAACCTAGACCTAAAATGAAATAATACCGTTCATTGTTACAAAGTATTAGTTCAGCTTAAATGGAGTCGCGTCATTGTCAAACGTGCCTTGACGCGTTCACTCACTAACAAGTCTAACGAGCAATTTGCAACTTAAAACTGTTCAGTCGTAAATAATTGTACTGCAGCCTGTTGATACTGGCCAACTGATTGTTTACTGTTTTAATGAGTTATTATTAGCTCTTTTTTGATAGAAACAAAATGCAATAGACAATAATGGGTCTGCTACGATTGCCATTTTATTGATTCTGTTATGTAGGTACTTATATAAACGAAGACTTATTTAAAAATTTAAGCATGAATTTTATCATCATCATGAGCAACCCATTAATGTCCCACTGCTGGGCTCGGGTCTCCTCTCCTCTATCTAGAGAGCTGAGAGGGTTTTTAGGCCATAATCCACACACGCTGGCCTAATGTGGGTTGGTGGATCAGACATACACTTAGAATTTCTTCTAGGGTATGTGGGTTTCCTCACGATGTTTTCCTTCACCGTTAACAGATGGTAAATCACATGAATAGTACATATAAATTCCACAAAGTGAAATCCACATTGGTACTGCCGGTCGGAATCGAACTCGGACCGCGTGTTTAGCACGCCGGTTTCTTATCCATTCAGCCACCATCGCTTCAGTAAATTTTATACTTGAAATAAATTATTCCAATAAAAGTAAATACTAACTAAACAACAAAATAACTAAAAATTTAATTATAATTAAATGCAACATAGAACTGCATCTATAAATATGGGATCACGCATTTTTCTTTGACAGGTAAGCAGAAGTGAATTGCATCAACATTTCACTAGTTATCATCATTATCATATCGGCCCAATGATGTCCACTGCTGGACATAGGCCTCACCTAACTTCCGCCACAGCGAGCGAAATTAGGTCTTTGCACTGAAAATGTGCCCAAAAAATAGTTGTAAAAATAAAACCATTCAGATTATATCTTTTTAGGTTTAGATTAACAACGCCCGCCCGGATACTTTATAAATATACTTAATTTAACGGACTTAAAGTACACCCAGATTCGAAACAAAAATCTATGAATTACACAAATATTTGTCTCGTTTGAAAATCGAACCCACGTCACTCGACACGGTGATGTCAGGCGAGGCAATTATTTTATTCTACGCCATAGTGACAGTCAATATTACAACCCCTTTATTAGAAGCAGCTTCACGCATATGCACCAAAAATCGTAACACAGAAAAATATCTCAATCTCAATCTAATAGAACATTGGGAGAACGTAATAATATCTTGAGTATGAATACTAAAGTGCACTTCAGAGTGCTCGAAATTTCACGTTGAAGTGGCCAACGACTTGATTATGTCATTTCATCTGAAGCAAGTCTATTTGGGTCAGTTTTCAATCTTATTTTATAAGTTACGTGTTCAACTGGGTGCAAGTGGTCGACATTTTCGTTGGTGTTTTGTTTTAACTTCTGGTTTTTGTTTTGTTTTCAAAGTTATAGTCTGGGAGCTTTTTTATATCATCTTGAGCCTTGGAGATGCCTTGGACAGGACACATAATTATATTGTACTAGAAGCCAACACATAATTAAAGTGTTTTTTATTTGACCACAACTCAGCTACTATTTGTCAAAGCTTGATGTTATATAGCCTATAACCTTCCTCGATAAATGGGCTATCCAACACGTAAATCAAATTTTCAAATCGGACCAGTACTTCCTGAGATCCTAGCGTTCCAACCAAATAAACTTTTCACCTTTATAATATGAGTATGAATAAAATAATTGCGTGATATAAAATGTGGATATGATTACTAATAACAGTCCCAAGTTGTAGGCCATCATTATTTAAAATCAGACTTTCCTACGAAGTCAAATAATAAAATTTCAAACCATTAAAATAAATCCAGATTATAATTTTCCTATTTCCCTACTCTGCTCCATTCCCGCGAACTTCAAGGCTCTTTTCCTCAGTAAAAAGACAGAACCATCTTCCTGTTTCGCCGGGACATTTTCCGTTGGAACTTTCTAAGCAACTTATATGTTTGTTCCGTGCCGTGTCGATAGGAACAGGCGGGAATGTTTAATGTAGTGTAACAATATTTGCTTCTATGTGAATTCTGTGTGGGATATTTTTATACAAACAAAACCATTTGGTAATATTCTGTTTTATCCCAGTCAAATATTGAAAGAAAGAATTCGAAATCTTTACTGTCTAGCTTAGACGAGAGAAACTTGGAAACTCGATATCTGACTTAGTCGATTTCGAAATCGCTGTTAAATATATTAGCTAAATAGAAGTCGCGTGGGGCTTCGCTTCCGTCGATCTTTATTTGGCTACTGCTCAGCTCCTATTGGCCGTAGCGTGGTATTATATAGCCTATGTTACTCAGTATAATTTAGCTTTCTAAAGGCAAAAGAATTTTTGAAATCGGTCCAGTAGTTTTTAATAAATGTGACCAAACTTAGCTAAACAGTGTGAAACAAAATTTGACAAATGTATGCCTCTTATGCCGAGCAATACAATTAGCAGCAAGACACTTTAAAATAAACTTTTTATTCAAAAACAATAGGTTTCATCAATATTAGTATCGTATAAAATTATTGCTAATTTTTGTTCTATTTATTTATAAAAGAAAATAGTAATAAAATAACCCAAGTTATTTCCCAATTAAATGTTAAATTAAACAGAAGGCCAAGTTTAATGTTTATTGTGTACAATCAAATCTAGAAATAAAACATAAAAGACCAACGCACGGTTTATATTTTACGAGATTCGGGTAGCTTTATTATCAAATAATTAGGACGTGGCAGAACTAGCCAAACTTGTGAATAAGACAAGGACAGAGTCATAAAAGAACGAGATAAACAGTGTTTATAGAAAACCGATACTGCACCGATAAAACTTCGTGTTGATGACTTAATGCCTTCAACGTCCCCGAAGACATAATAAACATCTTATTTTGATTGAAATAACTAAACATTGTAGTGGTCGTAAATATGAAGATACCGTTCCTGGATATTATGGTCTAGAAAGATCTTTCATATCTTGTCAACTCATAAAATACATAACATCACATCAATCATCAACTAAATAACCAAAGTTAAGTATTACAACAGAATGTGTAAGGACTTACTTTGAAAATTATTTCGGTGCATCTTTCAAACGATGTGCAAAGACTGTAGAAGTGAAAAGGTTAGTAGCACACTATAATTTTGCATCACTGGCGTTACCATCCCGTCACGCTCGCAGTGTGTCTAGAGTTTTCACTTAAAATTTTCAAACACAAGCCTACTAGAAATAAAAAACTATGCCATCAACTCTAGAGACAAAGTGGATTGGACTGGCAACACCGGTCGCGTAAACATACAAATAAGACTCCTCTGTGAATTAATTGGTAAATATCGAATAAAGTGCATAAATCTCATCAAACCACTGCAGAAGTTCAAAACATAACCTCAACAAGTGATATAAGAAGATATCTACATTACCCAGAAGGATTCTGTGAGTTAAATCATTGTCTTAACGTTTAGAAGATACGTTACACTACTTCGAAATCCACACACACACACGTAATCAGCTGATTTACAGCTGTTTTTGCATATTCACTGGATACACACATACACCACCGCCAAAATACTATCCAAACATCAAACATCTGACTTTGACATCATTGACAGAACAGAGACATCCTGTCAGTGACTTGACGTATGACAGCAAATGTTGCCACTGCATATATTTTAACTTGATTGCCATTATTTTTTACGTTTAGTTACTACAGACTAAGTTATGGATAATTTTTTAAATGGAAACTATTACTTTTCATAAACCAATAATATTCAATGGCATGTCTTTGAACTTATTAAAAAGAAATCATCATTTGAAAATCGAAAACAATGGCCACTGATAGTAATGTAACGATTCGCAAACTAAAAAAGACTATTTCTCTACATGACTTATCAAGTCAAAGTCTATTTGAAGTATCACATATGAGTATTCAAGACATCTCTATAGACGACAATGTTGTTCAGTTAAACATACAAATAGAAAATCTTACTTCAAAACTAGAATCAGCAGACTTGGAAATTGACAATTTATTATTAGAAAACAAAGAGCTTAAGGAAACCATTGAAAAGCACAAGAATACAATAGAATTATATAAGAAACTTAGTTACACTGGTGACGTTATGACTCCACCGAGCGGACAGAGAAAGAGTAAAACTGCCAGAAGAATCTCAACAGAATTCAAGGAAAGTCCCTTACAGAAAAAGCAGAGCAATATACCGCCGTTCACAAAAGTACAAAATGATCAGGCGCCTGTCAAATGTGATGAAACAAGGCATTCCAAAATGAGTCCACTATGCGAGGAATTACCTGAATCCCGATGCACGTCGAAGGAACCCCTCCCTCTAGAACTGGAAACATCTACCCAACACCCATTGGAACAACCCTACCGTGAAGGAAACGTAATATCTATACTACCAGGCCGAGAGAACGCATCTAGAAATAAAATAATTTTAATCGCCGACGATCAGGGACGTCATATGCAGCACACTCTACAGCGCTTGATCGGTGAACACTTCCAAGTTCTATCATTCTGGAAACCGGGAGCCTCTCTACAGGATATTCTGGTTACTGAACGTCCTCAAATAAGCTCATTAACTGACAAAGACTTTGTTGTTGTCATGGGCGGTATGCATGATAGATCACCCACCATCTTAACCATTTGTTTGTCTAACTTTTTATGTACCACAAGACATACAAATGTTATTGTATGTGAAGTACCATTTAATAAGTTTTTGAGAGAATCCAAACTAAACCACGAGTTTAAATTGTTATGCTCTAAATTTAAAAATGTAAAATATGTAGACATGAATTTCAGCTTATATAAACCTCGCCGTATTCTATTTCCTTTCTATGTAAGTCAAACTATACGGGAATATGTACTAAATATTGATTATCAGAAACAATTAAATCAAGAGAAACAATCTTTAAAATATAAATATCTACAAAGCAAACAAAATCAGGGTATAACACAGAAAAATCAAAAACTCAACAATCAAAAAACAATATTGCATTACTTTAAACCTATTTCTTATTACACTAAGCCATCTAATTATGCAAATGAAACAATATATCACCGTCAAACTAAATTATCATGTACAAATGAAGGAAGTATACCCACAGTTGTCGTCAATCACGGTGACTCTTTAAATGATACCGCACTAGAAAGCTCAGACTTTTTTCGTTTATAGACATATGTATATAATCCATCAAAATATCAATGGCCTTTTGAATAAATCTGATATATTAATTGAATCCTTAGATACTCTCACTAATCAAGGCAAATTTATTGCTATTGTATGTGTAACTGAGCATAACATGTTGAAGAGTGACGTTGACCTTCTCAAAATACCAAACTTTAAATTAGCAACTTTTTTTACGAGAGATACCAGGCATGGCGGTACTTGTATACTAGTCCACAATAAACTCATCTTCTCAGTGATAGAATCTGTAAACTCATATAACGTTATAAATGCATTCGAATGTTGTGCTATAGAGTTGACTGATCACAAAATTACCATATTATGCATCTATCGAAGTCCATGCAGTAGTAATTTAAACATTTTCTTTAAAAATCTCAGTGACATTTTATTCAATATTCGTTGTAAAAATAATAATAATATAATTATCTGTGGTGACTTTAATATTGACATGTTAACTCAGACAACAACTTCAATAAATTTCAGCCGTATTGCAAACGACTTCTGCCTTAATTTTGAAATACATGAATCAACCAGACCGATTAGTGGTAAGTGTTTGGATAATATTATACACGACATTCGCGGCTGTAAAAGTGAAATTCTTGAACTTGGTGTCTCGGATCATACTTCACAATTAATGAAATTCCCAGTCCAAAAGACCTGTATTCTAAAACATTGGTATACGTATAAACGCGACTACAATACAGAAAACATAGACCTATTTCATAATACCATAAAACAACTAAAGTTTCATGAGGTATACGAAACTGCAAATGCTAATGAAAGTTTTGATTCGTTTTTTACTACGTTCAAATTATTTTATGACCTTTGTTTCCCAGTCGTCAAGAGTAAAATCAAAACAACTAACAGAGCGAAATGGATCACACCTGGTATAAAATTATGTAGTAAAAAAAGACGCGATATGCTCTGGAAATATAGACTAACCAAAAACAAAGACATTCTAAACAACCTTAAATCTTACACTAATAGGTATAAAAAAATAATAAAACTTACTCAAAAAGCTCAAAACAGCTATTTTATTGCAACAAGTAAGAATAAATCTAAAGCAACTTGGAAAATTATTAATGATATGAAACCCAATATACCTAAAGAAACTATTAAAGAGATTAACGCCAATGGAAAATCTATCACAAGTCCTAAACACATTGCACAACAATTTAATGACTTTTATGCAGACCTTCCTGGTCTAAATACTAATAAAAAATCGCCACATATTAATAATTTCACTATATGTCAATCAATGTTTATGGAACCTATCATACCAAATGACATAGTCACCGTAATACGTAACCTAAAGAACACCAACAGTACAGGCTATGACAACATTCACACAATAATAATTAAAGCAGTGGCACCTATTATAGCTCCTATACTTTGTGATATCTTTAACCTATGTGTGCAATGTGGAACATTTCCAGAGAAGTTAAAGAAATCCATTATTATTCCATTATATAAAAAAGGTGATAAGAAAGACCTCAACAACTATAGGCCCATAGCTTTACTACCAGTATTTGCAAAAATTTTTGAAAAATTGATTTACAATAGACTCAATAATTATCTGGAAAAAAACAACATTATATGCAAAGAACAAATGGGTTTCAGAAAAAACAAAAACATCAACATGGCCATTTATAATGCACTTCAATGCATTCACATGAACCTTGATAGTCGTCAGCCAGCTTTATCTCTTTTTATGGACCTGACAAAGGCGTTTGATTATGTGGACCATGAAATTCTCCTAAAAAAGCTATCAGCATATGGCATCAGAGGAAATATACATGATCTGTTGAAATCTTATTTAGTTAATAGAAAACAAGTTACTCAAATAATTCGTATAAACACTAGAACAAAAATTCAATCAATATACTCATCTAGTGCTAGAGTAATGGCTTACGGAGTGCCACAAGGTAGCGTTCTAGGTCCATTGCTCTTCCTGTGTTACATAAATGACCTTCCTAATACTACTATAAATCAAATGTCTTTATTTGCGGACGACAGTACGGTTATCTTTGACAAGGGCAATCTACGGGAAATCGAAAGCAATGTAAATTATACTCTCATAAACATTATCAACTGGTTAGACGCAAATAATCTGAAGGTAAATCTCACAAAAACAACTTTTATGAATTTTCAATTAAGAGAAAAATGGACATCAAAATTAGAAATTAGATATAATGATACTGACATTAGTGAAACAAAGGTGACAAAATTCTTAGGACTATATATTGACAACAATATGTCATGGAAAACACACATTGACTATGTACGTAACAAAATAAACCAATATGCGTATGCTCTGTACAGGCTAGGAAAAATTGCCAATGACAAAGCACTGCTCACAGCATATCATGGCTATGTGACCTCAACATTAAGGTTTGGTTTAATCTTCTGGGGCGACGCCACAGGTATTCAAGATGTCTTTATAGCACAAAAAAAATGCATCAGGTCCATTTGTAAATTACAACGTAATGATACATGCAAACCATTTTAAAAAAAATTGAGAATACTGACTTTACCGTGTCTGTATGTTTTTGAGGTAAGCATGTTTGTAAAATCAAATATGCACCTATTTATATCAGTAGAGAGTCAACGCCGCTCTGATACACTTCACTTCCTAAAAGCTAATACAACTTTTTTACATAAAAGCATATATGCAATGGCTCCAAAAGTGTTTAATAAATTACCTAAGAATATTAGAAATTGTAAGAGTATCAGTGAATATAAACGCAACCTCTTTAAGTTTTTGACAGATAAAGTATATTATTCTATTAATGAATTTTTAAATGATAATACCAATTGAATCTATATTTTATTTTTATTTATTTTTTATTTTAATTTAATTTTGATTATTATATTATATTCACTGACATTCCGTAATAATTTAATTTCTTGTTCGACATTAATTTAATAAATTCGACATCTTTAACTTTCGTATGCCGTCTCGGCGAATCATAGTAGAACTATTTTGAATCACTGTACCATCTCTGTAACCTATGTTTTACGAAATAAATGAATTGAATTGAATTGAATTGAATTGAATTGACTTTTGGCTTGAATAATATTTCCAAAACTTTGAATATAGAGACGGAAAAGTAAATATTATTTATTTTTGTTTTGAAATTTTAAATTTAAAAAATTAGCTTTATTTAAAGCAAAATAGCTATGCTATATCTATAGCTATTTGACCTATGGCCGATTTCAATAATCTATCTATCTATGGATTTGGCTACTAAAGTTAGAATTTTGACACATTTTGTAAAATCCATAGATAGATAGATTATTGAAATCGGCCATAGGTCAAATAGCTATAGATATAGCATAGCTATTTTTTAAATTTAAAATTTAGATTATTGAAATCGGCCGCTAGTCAATTGTGGTTAAACTGAACTGTGGTTAGCAACAAAATGTATTATTCTGATAAGAGTGTCATTGCCCTCGTTCACTGAAAAACAGAGACAAAAAAGCAGTAATATGTAATATCATAATAATTGTGTCCATTAATTTCAAAATCTTCTGAATCAATGCAAATTCCATTCAAAAATCAGAATCAGTGTTTTGTAATAGACTTGCTGCAAGTTTGAAATTTTACTAATCAATGTTTGAAAACTTGGTTAACAACCAAGTTTTAAGTTTTTTTCAAAATTGTAATGTTACTGGAGGACTTGTACTCCAGTAACATTACAAACTGTTACTATTGGTTAAAACAAATTTTCTGGAGACCACAAAAGTTCATAGTTAACGTAATATTAAACTTAGTTTGAATTAAAAATAGATTCCAAACTTTCTATCTCCAAGAAAGGCGAGCGTAAAACAGTCCAACAAAAACATACTATCCAAGAATGAATAAACGTGTTTTTCATTTAAATTCAATCTTTTTTTATCCAGTTTTTTTCACTAAGTTACTTTTAATAAGCAATTTTTCTTCACATACCCCATGATTATCGCTAATTTTAGAGATAAAAGATAAGATAAGGTATTCCAATTTATTTTTAATTAGCAGCATCCTATTACGTGCTGTTAAAATTTCATGAGTTCATATGTGATAATAAGGATAGTTAATTAATAATATTAAGAATGTCCAATTAATTTTAATAACATCGTATTTTATTACACCCGAAGGTTGCTTACTAGATTTTTTGCCATAAATGTAATAAAAAGTGGTGTTCTGTTGAAAATATCAAGGGTATTTTATTCATCGCGTGAAATGAAAAAGATTGTATCGATTGAGCTGGTCCTAAGCAAATACGTGAATTCATTTGAGAACGGAGATAGATTACAGTGAAAACTTCAAATGAAAGTTCACTGCTCCGACACATTTACTTAATTAATTTATGGACGTATGTTTAAAAGAAATGATCTGATACAAGAACTCCAACAGATTTTTGTTTATTAGAAGTATATCTTATCTTACTAATCAATACTTAATATTATAAAGGTGAAGAGTTTGTTTGTTTGGTTGAACGCTAGTATCTCAGGAACTACTGGTCCTATTTGAAAAATTATTTTAGTGTTGCATAGCCTATTTATCGAGGAAGGCTATAAGCTACATATATTATCATCATACTACCGCCTATAGGAGCTGAGCTGTGGCCAAATAACGAACCTTCCCGACTTCTAGTCTATGATATTTTAATAACGTAATGTTAATGTAACCTTTTTATTAAAAAGAATTAGCCCTCTACTGCATATGAGCCCATATATGGTATGGCGATTTTATTGTTGTTTTATTTACAAACAAATAATAATTAAGCCATTCCACATTCTTAAATCCATGTAATGGCTAATTAGCAATATAAAAACGCAATAATTTTGTCAATAGTTTGATGACATTTAGAAAAAACGTAACTTTTCCGCGGGTAGTCAGTGAAACAAAAGGCGAGTGCCTGAGAGACATTTTTGAGTATCGAAAACAACAACGAAACGTAATTAATTATAAAAAATATTTATATATTTATAAAGTGAATACCGCCTTCTTTACCTATCAACAATAATTTTCTCACTTTTTACGTATTTACTATTCATTTCATCCACTTTTATGTCGATACCATATATGGGCTCATATGCAGTACGACGAAAATACGTTTGAACATATATGGTATCGTATGCAGTCAAACAAAAAATTACAAAGTAGAAAAGGAACATTATCTGAGATAAACAGAAGTAATATTTATTATTAATGAAGTGATTTATTAGGAATGTAACGAGACAGTTTCTTTTATCATTATAGCATAAAAAAAACTTTGCATTTTGAGCATTTAGTGTATGTCTTCATAGAACATACTATGCAATGTTGACGTTTTTTCTGCCACGTAGGCCAATGTCCAATATTGTCTGTTCTGACACAGTTCAAAGGAATGTCTTGACGCCTCTCTGGAATTTTTTTCATCCTTTTAGAAGATACCGGGGTACCAGGATTGGACAACAAAGGACTTCCTTGACGACACGACAAAACGTGGCCTACGTGGCAGAAAAAACGTCAACATTGCATAGTATGTTCTATGAAGACATACACTAAATGTTCAAAATGCAATTTTTTTTATGCTACAATGAGAAAAGAAACTGTCTGACTAATAATAATAAATATTACTTCTGTTTATCTCAGATAATGTTCCTTTTCTACTTTGTTATTTTTTTGTTTGACTGCATACGATACCATATATGTCCAAGCGAGTTTTTGTCTAAGTGCATATGAGCCCATATATGGTATCGTAGTTTTTTTTGTACATTAAACAACTTTTTAATTTTTTTTCGATTTATTTGTCTTAATATTACTTAAATAAAGCAATATCTACAAAGAACAAATTTTTTTTTCATCTTAATAATTCATGCAGTAGAGGGTTAAAAGAATGATGAAAAAAAAATTAAAGAATTTAAATTTAGAATTTTTTATTCTGATTCTGCAAATAAAAAGACGTATGGAGTATTAACAAAGAAGAAGAAGCGTTGTATATAAACAAATTTTGACTGTCACCGTGGCGCAGTGGTTAAGGTGGTCACTACATCGCCCTGCTGGGTGACGTGGGTTCGATACCACACGAGACAAATATTTGTGTGATTCATAGATATTTGTTTCTAGTCTGGGTGTACTTTGTGTCCGTTACTTTCATGTTTGTAAAGCTCCCCGCGACACAGGGCTTGTTCCCTAGTGCGGGCGTTGTCTTTTAAAAAAAACATACAGAAAAAAAAAAAAAAAATAAGACGCGGGGTGAAGTTCCTTAATCTAAAACCTGTTTCATACATTTTTCAGACATATTACGAGTACACATAATATAAGTGAAAATATAGTTGTCCTTCCTCCTTTCTATTCGCCAATAATTACGTTACCCATATAAAGTTTCCGTTAAGAGTCCATCAACAAGGATTTAGGTCGAGTGCAAACTCTTTGAGAGGTTTTCGGCACGTTTCTCTCTTATGATACCATAATATTGTGTTGCTTTTGTCAAATAATTATACTTACTTATTTATTAAGGAAGAAGAGGTGGAAAATTTGAAAGTGATCGGGTAAAACATTGTTTAATTATAAAATTGACAGGGGCCATATTTTCATCCAACAGAAATACTATCTCTATAGAGATATTTGAAAAAAAGAGTGACATATTCCGTGTCAAAAATATTAGAATTTGTTTAATTGTTTGTTTGGTTGGTTGAACGTGCTAATCTCAGAAACTACGGCATCGAATTAAAAAAATATTTTTGTGTCGGATAGCCCATTTATTGATTGCTATAACATCACACTACATCTAAAAGGAACTGAGTAGTGGTCAAACGGGAGCAAACATCCGGGAAATAGTTCGAGATAATCTCTATAGAGATGATGTCTCAATGGCGCAAGAAAAGCCTTCCAGCTCTCTATGCCCCACTGCTGCACATGAGTCTCTTTTTATCTATCTCGTGCCAAAGGACATTAATGGGTTAATATTATTTTAACTTCATGTATTAGATACCTACTTACAGTATTAATTCAAGACATTACACCGTCGTTTAATTATCAGAATCTGTGTTTAATAAGTAATTTATTTAATCTTCTAATATGACGTTAATATTATCTTTTTATTTTAAAAACATTTTTTTATAACTATTTTTTTTGAGCGGCACAAAATCACTCGCTGTGGCGGAAATTAGGTGAGGCCTATGTTCAACAGTGGACGTCATTGGGCTGATATGATGATTAGATGATGTACTATTAATTATTATTTATTAATCACATAATATACAATAAAATATTAACTGTGTTATTTGTTTGTGGTAATTTTTTCGCTATTGTAAGTCTATTAGAAGAATCCTTATTCAATTACAATAACGTTTAATTTTTATTCCCTGATTGCAGATAATAACTTAACTAAAAATAGCTTAACCCTTTTCAAATTAAAGGGTGAACAGCATTATTAATTAGAGTGCTAATTGACAAAATATAAAGCAGCTGCCCTTTGTAGATTTGTGTACCTAAGTAACAAAAGTAATTAGTAAGGTAGGGTTCGCTTGACCTTGAAGTTATACTGATTAAACATGGTCCCGACGAATTCAACTTCACCCGTTCAGTTGCGTAATCAGAATTTTTATTTTATTCTTCAAGGAAATGGTTAAATGTATTTTGAGTGTACGTTATGCCAAGGTTTATTTTCGGTAAGGTTTTATTTAGCTACTCAACTACTTAGTGCCATTATTGTTAAAAGTCTGGGACCCAAATCCTAATAAGAAAATTTTATTGGTTGATATCGATATTGTTGTCAAATGTTTGAAACATTTGATGGCGAACAAAATATAAATCACCTTTCAAAACATCTGACAACGAGATTGATGACGACCAATCGAATGTCGAAATTGCGAGTAGTATTAGACCTTGTTTGATAAAAATGGATACTAAACCTATTTTTATCAAACGAGGTTTTGAGATATACTTTTTGGTAGGTCTGCAATTATAACAATAGGATAAACAGATACCTTTTAACATTTTTAGATTATATCTTGCTCCCCTTATTACAAAATACGGCCTAAGCCAGGTTTAAATTGACATAAGCCATTGTATTAGTGTCAAAGTTGTCAATTTAAACCTGGTTTAATGCTTAGTCCGTATTTTGTAATAAGGGCTAGCAAGATATAATCTAAAAAATGTTAAAAGGTATCTGTTTATTAACCTATTGTTTTTATTGTTATAATTGCAGATCTATCAAAAAGTGTATCTTAAAAAATCGTTCGAAACCCTAAATGTAGAACAATAAAATTAAATGACAACATATGACATAAAAAATAGACGAAGGTATTTAAATAATATATGGAACGTTTACTTATATACAAACTTTTCTAAGATTCGATACATATAGTAAAAGTGGTATTACGAACCATTTAAAACATAATTGGCCACCTACTAACCTCCCAAAGATCTTGATATTATTAGACCGTGGAAACACGAAAAAGATTGTGAGAAAACGAGTAAAAAATTGAAATGATCATTGAGCATTACAATTTATGGGATAGAATGAAAAAATTCGAACATTAATCGTGCGGAGATTTTTACGGAAAAAGGGAAAATGGTAAAAGAGAGCATAAAGACAATTGCCTTGTTATTGTTAATTTATACGAATAGAATGCTTGCTGAATATATAGAGGAGTATTTTTATTTAAATTGTAGTCTAAGCTGTTAGAGTAATCACGTTACAAACAGCTTTTTTATTACATGTAATACAGAAGATGAATGTTTCATACTGTGAGCCGTATTCTAAATTTGATCATCGTCTCAACCCACAAACGTCCCTGCTGGGCACGGGTCGCCTCCAATGAAATTCTAAATTTGATAATCAGTGTAAAATTTTTCAAGGGTCAAAATTTGGTTAGCAATTAAGAAAATAATAATTTAAAGGAATAATCCTATAACCTTCGGTAACCTTTCTTCTTTCTATTAAAAAAAAACTATCTGAGGATAGCCATTGCATATTTTCTCCCTCTGCCATAAAAGCTTTATGAAGGCTTTAGTTGCACTGATTGCGAGCTAATAAATAAGATATAAATTCATCTTTAAAATATAACACGCGACATAGATTAAATTATTTTATTAAATTATTAATAGTAAACTTGATGTTAAAACAAAGGTTTTTGTCTATGTTTTTACGCGCAGGATTATTTTTCTACTTTATCGGTAGACGATTTAATATCGTTAGCAGAGAGCTAAAACCACAGCTCTCTAGGAGAAGTTCTTAAAAAATATATTATTATAGAGAAACATCGGGCAAATATATAAGGTATTTACTATTTTTTATAATATAATACGTGACGTAGACCCGTTTTATAATAATTTAATATGTGCACAAGTCGCCAAAGTTTAAAAGTTTTTAACATTATTTCAGGTACTCAATGGAAACATTAATAAAACTCTTGCCACTCAACCGTAAATTAATCTTCTAATAAAAGAAAGTCACGTGTCAAAAAGAATGCTACCTTATTTTAATACTTATATGATTTATTATCAAATAAAACAAACTCAGTGGTGCCGCACGTACAATCATTATTCTGTACAAAAAAAGATGTGTTCTGTCATGTGACAGATTTGTTTCCGCGGTACTCACACGGCTGACTGTACCGACCCTGATTTATGACGTACGTGTTTTGTAGTTGAAAATGTTAAAAAATATTCTATTTTTTCAACAATAAAGGTGAATTTGTTTTTGGATCCTCTTTAACTACTAGCTTATCACTTATAAGAAACGTAAGTGACAGATTTTAAATTAAAAATATTGTACTATTATCGTTTTGTAATGAATAATACTGGCATGCATAAAAATGGGACCGCTTCAAACAATGAACAAAGTATTTTTTTTTTGAGAATTGCATAAATTGGGGAAGATGAATTAGGTAACATGAAATACTTAAGTGAATCCACATCTTTATTTAAAGCTCCACTCAAATTTTACGAAAAAAAAAAAATTTCAATTGTAGGTAAAAGGTTAAATTTAAAGGGCTTCTTCAATATTTATTAATTTTTCGTCGGCTTAGGATTCTGACCTGTCTTTTCTTTACAACGTATATTTGGTCAAAATTCGTTCTTTTCTTTACAAAGATCCCATTCACACTTACTTAATATATATGTTTAAGCATTTCTAAAAAATAAACCCATATAAGTTAGTAATTTTGACGATCTAATAACATGAACCTTAGTTTATTATGCTTACAATATTACTCCAAATAATTGCAAATATAAGGGCCATGATACGGCATTTTTTTTCCTCAATAAAAGAAGTTTATTTGGGAGTAAAATCAACTGTATATCCATAAAATTGTCTCTTATTCCTGTATAAACTAGTTAAGGATACTAAATAAACATTACAGAGATATCAAACAACTCTGATATGAATACTGATTTAAGGAAAAATGTATTGCTAAGAGAAAATAAGGAAAGCGTTGTCATGACAATTGGTGAACCTGGCAAAGTGATTGGGGTCTTGTTTATTTACCTTTTTAGTCGAGTGTGAAGCAATCGTGATAGTCTCAGGAGTATGCCAATTTGTTTCTTCGATAAATTCCTTGGTGCTACAATTCTTTTGTAGAAGCTATTTATATAAAATCGATTGCGGAATATATCCAAGTCACATATAAATGACTTGACCAATCATCATCATCATCATATCAGCCGCAGGAAGTCCACTGCTGAACATAGGCCTCCTCAAGAGATTTCCAATAGGGACGGTTGTTAGCGGCCTGCATCCAGCGCAATCCTGCTATTCGGATCAGATCGTCTGTGCACCTTGTGGGTTACCGACATTACCCACCGGATTAGCAAGCTGAAGTGGCAGTGGGCATGGCACATATCACGTAGAACTGATGGCCGATGGGGCCGAAAAGTTCTCGAATGGAGACCACGCACCGGCAAGCGCAGCGTAGGACGCCCACCCACTTGACCAATATAACTTATTAATTTTTATTGACATTTTATTAACAAGGTTTGAATGAAAGAAAATTTAAGGATAATCTACAGGAAAATTAGCTTCGAATAGTTTTTTTATATGTTATTATTAGGTGTAATGAGAGCTCATAATTGTGTTTGGTGTGTATTACATATTTAAGTATTTCATACAAAACTAAAAAAAATACTTTTAATTAATCAACTATTAACCTTCTTAGCTTTAGAGACTTTTATTACTACACGACTTTGCAACAGTGTTGCTAACAGTATTAAATTACCACAACTAAATATACACGTCATATAACGTTACCAATCATATATAAAAATATACCTAGAGAAAGTTAATCAATGAGTTTGATCGAGAAACCACCCTTAATATAAATGACCAAAAGGTTGCGTCACGCATCGATAAACAATTCCGAACTTTTCCTTCGCAACGTTGCTCCATAAAAAGTTTTTATTTTGTCTTGACTATTTATGAAACCGCCAAATTTTACGGCTCAAATTTACAAGTATTTTAAAAGGTGAAATTATAAGGTTATTGATCTATAAATTGTTATACAACTGGTGATGGTGTGTGACATAATTATTTACCTTTATAATTAAAGACATATATTCATAAGTTGATGATGTGTGAAATTTAAAATATACTATACTACTGTTTACGGCTCAGCCGTGAATAAATATTCATACGGCCTGCCTGGATTTTTATGTAATGTAGATATTGAAACCACACGAGTACATTCTGCTTGAATTTTTACGGGAGGTGATTCTTTTGTTTAATTGTCTGTTGTTCTGTTTTTTATTATAATTGTTTTTCATCAACATATTATCGTTTAATGTTGTTTAAGAATTAATATCTGTTATTTAAATTATTTTAATAGCTTTTGTGAGGCATTTATACTAGTATCCGATGTCATTCCACCTGCGTGATTCATGAATGGATGAAAAGTATGTGTTAATTCAAGGTATATACCACAATATGCCAAGTTGTATCATAATCCATTATATAGTGTTAGCGTAAAAGAGTAGTAAACATCCAATCATTGAAAAACAAACTTAAAATACATTTGCAATACTTAAATGCAATTTATAATTTGCGATATCTTTTTTATGTGCCGTAAATCTTTAGGTTAAGAAACTCGTTCACGACAAAATATCAACAGCAAGATATTTCAATACGTCCTCATTACCTAAAGCTAAAACCCACAGTCCAAAATACTTTTCATTTTTAATTCTAACTGAAAATATTAACATAATTAAATTTCTGTCGTCATTCGTCATAATCATTCGCTCGTTTTAAACCCTAATGTTTGGCGCAATGTTTGCCGCCTCCGTAATTCTCGCAAACTGACACAATTTCATTTAACTCTTATAATTTTTAATTAAGTGGTTTTACACAATAACACTTTTATATAATGGAAATGAGAATTTTGTGAATAGTACCTTACTATGGGTAAATATCACCTGTTTCATGTTATAACAGAATTAATAGTGTCTTCAAAGATATATTTTAAGGAACAGACACAAATTACTATGTACTATTCCAGATTAACTGAACCGCACATAATTATAATAATAATATTATAATCATATCAGTTCAATCACGTCCACTGCTGAACATAGACCTCACCTAATTTCCGCCACAGCGAGCGACTTCATTACATAATTATTATTATTAGGTATGTATATTTGTATTATTTAAGGATCAAACCACAATCTAATATTTTCTTATGCGCTCGTATTTAATTTTAATTTAAAATTTCATTAGACACTGAGAATTCGCATATAAACGATTCTCTAAAGCATCTCGGAGAGGAAATTAAGTCTATGTAAGACTCAGCACAGCAGACAGAGAGCCTTACGACACACAACATACATCACTATACTGTGTCGTATGGGCTATTAGCAGCAGTAGCAGTGTTCCCTGTGGTTGCTGGTGAGGAGGCGCAGGCGCAGGAGTGCCTCGTCCCATCTAACATTCATTATTTACCGTTTTGACCAGATAGCTTTCTCGAACAAATCGACATTTTAGAATATTGTATGGCTTTCCATTTTATTTATAATTGTCATACATATTATGTCATAAACATTCTATTTTTATTCTCTATTACTAAATTTGTTATTCCATTTCGATATTAAAGCTGTCAAATTTTTGAAAATTTTAATATTGCTGCTGTCATTTTAGAAACATTTGATAATGATTTCAGAATCAACCAATCGAACATTAACATTTCCAAATAGGCTTTCAGATTACTAGCTGTGATCACAAGTTCACTAAAATCATCTAAGTAAAAAAGAGAGTAGGTATTTAAGTATTGTACGACATATACGTATATAGAAGTTATAAATAAAATGGAAAGCCATACAATATTCTAAACGTTGATTATTCGACCAAACTAAGTATTCATAGCATGAACGTATCGATCGTGGTTTAAACTTAGTGGATCCGAATAAGGCTGGTGATTGAATAATACATGTATATCCCGGCCCCGCCCGGAAGCCGCCGTACGTAATGTTATTTTAGAATGTATCTTCACAAACAAACTCACGCTGCCAAATAAATATTGTAGCCTTTCGTGGTCTATTTTGAGTACCTGATCTATATTTTGTTATAACAAGTAAATATAATTAAAAAATGAAAATAACCCGACAAAAAATCAACAGATAAGCAACGCACTAAAAAGACTGAAAAATTATTGTAATTATTATTCCTGATTAAATTTAAATATATAACATATGTATATATTTGTAATCTCCATTTGATTTCCTTTGTTTTGATACTCTACTCGATAGGTTTGGTTAAAAAATAAAAGTAGTTACTGACAATTTGACACCATTAAATTATGTATAATCGCTTTTTACCCGACTGACAACAATACCCATCCTGGTATTGTTTTTCGCGCGTATCTTGTATGTTTGTTTATTTCTTTATTCCCACGTTTCTTCCAAACGGCTGGATGGATATCGTTAGATTCTTCTCAAAAACCCAAGTGTCCTTAGATAGGTATTATAAAAAAAAAGACAAAACCGTGGACATTTGGCGCCAAATTTTAAGAAGTTAGAATTTATTTTTTAATTATATTTACTTGTTGAAAATATGTAATCTTCTTTTGATTCCCTTTATTTTGATATGTTTGGTTAAAAAAAATTCTAACTTCTTACAATTTGGCGCCAAAAGTCTGCCGTTTCGTCCCGAATCGAACCCACGACCTCTGTCTCAGCAGTCAAGGTCACTAACCACTGAACCACGGAGGCTTCAGTTTCTTCTCATAGCACCACCCTGTCAGTGAACTGGTCGTAGGCAAATTTGCTGGCACTACTTTATTTCTTGTTCGTTGTGACTTAGTCTTCTTACCTTGTAACTTAGATGAATGAACGAGATTTCATTTCATTTCACTGATATGATAATGAATCGAATAAGTACTTTTATCGATTGCCTTAGCAATATTGTTATCAATAAACACCTAATACTGGGTGGCGCAAAAGTAGTGGCACTAAAGAAAATGCTTTTTTTTTTTTTATTATACATTTTCTGTCATTCTGTTGTTGAAAATTGTGTAGTGAACAAATGTAAAATACACTGAAAATAAACATGGACCGTTTTACTCCCCAAGAACGTGGAATATCAGTGATAAGAACACAACGTGAATTTCGTCGACGATTTCCCCACCGTCCGGCACCGATTGGTCGCACAATTCGACGCTTTGCCACACACCCACTAAAAGTTACTGTATGGTGTGGCATCTGTGTTGACAGAGTGATCGGACCCTATTTTTTCGAAGACGCTGGAGGCAATGCGATAACTGTCACTGGAGAACGCTACAGAACCATGTTACGTGAGTTTTTGATACCCAGTTTGGACGAATTGGGGCTGGAGCACATCTGGTTTCAACAAGACGGCGCTACGGCACACACAGCGCGCGACACTATGGACTTAGTGAGGGACGCTTTTCCAGGCCGAGTTATCTCTCGTTTTGGCGATTTGCCTTGGCCTGCAAGATCACCCGATCTGACCAGTCCAGACTTTTTTCTTTGGGGTTTTTTGAAATCTCGGGTGTATGTGAACAAGCCACAGACTCTCGCAGCTCTAAAAGAAAACATTCGTCAAGAAATAACGAACATATCGCAGGAAGTGTTACGGCAAGTTATGCAAAATGTCATAAATAGGGCTCAAATGTGTATCAACTCTGGAGGTCACCATTTAAAAGACATCATCTTTAAATCCTAATGGTACGAAATTTAATGGCACAAATATACATTTAAAAAAATCTAAATCTAGTTTTCTAATTTAGAAAAAATGTTATAGCTGAACCAAATAGGGTCTTTACTTTTGCGCCACCCGTTATTATAACACAACTAATGAATAATTCCACAAATTCAATGTGTTGACCCGTGTTAGGTTTACCACAATGATTCGGCGGTTTGTGCCGTGCCAGTTGAATCGATTCAAACAAATTAACCTTCATGTTATCGATACTAATCGACTATGCAGTGGTTGTTTCCAGCTTGAATAGGAAATGACATTAAATAAATTAGTATGAGTGTATTCACCGTTTTGTTTTGGTTTAAAAATAGGTACAGTGATTAGCCTTAACTGTTTGAATAATATACTGACTTGTAGAAAAAGTATTGTAGGTATCTAGAAAATGTACTAAGAAAAAAAAATTATGCTAAAGGTTTTACTAATGACCTTTGAAATAATCTGCAAGGATACAAGTTTAGTCATCAACAACCTAAAAAATAGTTTCAATAGTTTGTATTTGTTGAATTATACCTAATAATAAGTAGCTTATTTTGTTTAAATAAAAACAAATTGCTACTGATGAAGATCACTTCTAACGAATCAATGGATTTGACTAGTTCTTTTTTTGGTATTGAATTTCTGAAAAATATTCAGGTATGCATACAAGGTTTTTTTTTCACTATCAATTGCACTAACGTAATCGGAATCGTTTATACAATAAATAAAGAACTTAATTTACAACCTATTTTAATATCACCAAATCCAAATGTTACGAACTAGACACCTTTTCCATACCGACTTTTATAACCTATATAAAGAGTTTAAAATACTCAATTAAACAGCGCTCTTACATTCCTTCAACCGTTATTCATTGAAAGCTAATCCAGCATAATATCCATGTCTAAACATCGCCTGAAGCCTGACAGAAATGTTCATGTGTACGTGTAAGAACTAAGAAATACCTTCCGCAACTTATCTAAAAGAAAACATTAGACTTATCGCGTTGGGTAACTGACAGCTAAGGGAAACCTGTGACGTAACAATGAATTAACGATTTGTTAGCGATGTTCTCGAGCGGACACATTGGGTGATATTTGATGGAATCAACGGTATTTCCTTCATGAATATCTTTAGGCAAATATGACTAATGTTAAGTGTAGGATCCTTATTTATACTAGCTTTTACTATCAGCGGCTTACCTGCATACCAAACTCCAGGAATGAAACATTGACAACTGATGACTCTGCCTTCTGTCATTGCATTACCCGACCAACTTGTATGCGTGAGACAATGATTGCATCTACTAAGTAGGTACTACATTAAGTATCTATTGATTTGAACTTGTTAAGTACATAATATTGTCGTTTTTAATAAAAATTCAACATGCAAAGTGAAACTATATTATATTTAGATATAATATATTTTATAATTAATTATAAATTTTACTAGGTAGCTATGTTAAATTCCCTAATAATATCTATTTTTATTATTATTTATTTCTATTTATTGTTTAGTTTGGTTAAAAGAGCTGATCGCAGGAACTACTAAACCGTATTGGAAAATTATTAAAGTGTTGAATAGCCCATTTATCGAGGAGGGCTAAGGGTATAATTAAAATATCATGCTACGGTCAATAGGAGCTAAGTAGTATGCAAACAAAGAACCAATTGCGCGAAACTCTGGAGAATAGCTAGCCGTAATAAAGTTCCCTAGTTAGAGAGTTATTTAAAAGGTGCTAGTAAATATTTAGATATTCTAAGTTTTTTTTTATGCTACCCTAAAAATTTTTCTAACATCAAAGTAGCCTAAGTTACCACTTGTGACATTAGCTATCCGCCAGTGAAAGTCCTGTCGAATCGGTCCAGCCGTTCCAGATATTGGCCGGAACAAACAGACAGACAGATGAAAATTGAAAAAAAAAAAATTGTTTTATGCACCGTACCTATATAGGTACATTCATATGCATGTAGTAGAAAGCGGTTATTTTAATATTACAAACAGACACTCCAATTTTATTTATTTGTATATGTATAGATAACGATAGAGTTACGGCAAAAAACACTGATTAAAACGTAATTTAAAAGGTATTAACAGAAGCCTCAGAACCAATATCAAGAATGAAACAAGAGAGAATAGTCAACTTAGTATTGTAATCCTTATGCAAATTTCATTAGAACATAAAACCGATCGACATTTATCAATGTCTTACGTCATCAATTCTCACTAGATAGCTATATTTTTAACACCAGCAGCCGTTAAAAGAAATTTAAAAGACATTATATGTATCTTTGTCTTATATTTTATTGACTATTTTACCGTTTCTTTAAACAGTCTTCCATTTAGAGGATGAAATATTTACTTTATATTTATACAGTTTTATGAAAGTAATACGGTATCTAGTTATTTTTTATTGAGCTATTGAAAACAAATTGACAGATTTAGCTGACTTTAGAGATACCACTTTTAATAATAGATATATAACGAAAATTCAAGCTGCATTAGGTATTAACGTACCTTTTGCATAACGTTTCGACCAGGTGATCATGGCCAAAACATCACGAAACGTGAGAAATTTAAAAATAAATGTATATTTTACAAAAGAGCAACACAAATTTCAAACAATAACAAAAAAGGAAAGCCAACAAGCTCAGAGCAAAACTTCGTAAATATTATTTCTCAAACCTTTCCACTCTTTCAAATTTTAATAAAACAAGATGCCTAAAAAATGTAGAAGAATTTCCCCAATATCATATTATTATATTCAAGATTTTTGTTGCTTTTACGTCAGGGTTTAGAAATATAGTACATGGTCTCCAATTAAACTTTAGCGAGACTCAAACAGAAACACCGATAAATAACGGTATAACCCTTCAAGGGCCCAATTAAAATATTAATTCACCCCTTTGTAAGATACAGGGTATAAACCCGAGTTTGGTGGATACAATGCAGGAACAATGCCGTAAATTGTAATCATTATGGCAGTGCGATAATAAGGTTCAAGATATTATTAAAGTTAGAAATTGTGAAGGTGAAGATTTTATACTTTGTTCATTTGTGAACAATTATTAAGAGGGTTCACACAGAGGAATTGCAACGTCACAACGTCATATTTAGTGGGTTCCGATTTTTATAATTCAATCGGAGCTTTTTTTTTATTTTTTTTCAATACATTGTTTAGGATTACGTGAACTTGTATTAAAAAGTAAGTATCTGTAATGCTTACAGTTATTTTACTATTGAAAAAAAAACGCTCTGCAAGTTTCAATGTGTTATTTGCATAAATAGAATGGTAAACGCAATGATTTTGTAAAAAGGCGTATTGAAAACATTGAAACATTTAGCTTCCGAACTAATACATAAAAATCCAATATAAGTTTCAACGACGTCTTAACCCTAGTTAAGCCACATTGGCATATTGATAACGGGCACAAGGCCCGTTATCAATATGCCAATGTGACAAAAACTTAAAACTCAGTAATCGATAACTAGTATGCTTATATTTTTATAATATATCACGAATAAAATATACCACTAATAAAATAGGCAACCAAAATACACTATCAGTAGTTATTTATTAATCCAATTTAAATTGGAAGGATTAAAACTGTGTTTTGAACGTTTATCGATATGTTTGGCTTGCGGTATCTCAATTAACAGAAATGCTATAAATAGGGTTCAGTACAGATGAAGATAATTTATTTTAAATATTATATAATAAATTTTATAACCAGCCAGGTTAGCAGTTTTAAATTTTTTTTTTTTCGTTTTTTGTTATTGTAATCGGCCATCTTATTACCATTAACTACAAGTATTTGCGAGTGCAACTTATCTTGCCGTCTAACAAATTGAGAACAATAGGGTTAACTACACAACTTAGACAATTAGTGGACGCAAATTACACTTAAAGTCGATTAACTGTTTGTTAGTATTTTTATTACTTCTAAGTTTTGATTATCTCGCAACTATAATAATAATTATATTTCTCGAACATCTCTAACTTAAATTGTATTGTTGTATCTCTAAAACTACTCTAGCTATTCGAATAAAATAGACCTAGGTTTATGATATGATACTAAAGTTGCCGACATAGCTCACCGAATCGCATCGCTGAAGTGGCAGTGGGCAGGCCACATAGCCCGCAGAACTGATGGCCGATGGGGCAAAAAAGTTCTCGAGTGGCGGCCACGTATTGGAAAGCGCAGCGTGGGACGGCCCCCCGCCAGATGGACCGACGACCTAGTAAAGGTTGCGGGTGGCCGTTGGATGCGGGCGGCACAAAATCGCTCGCTGTGGCGGAAATTAGGTGAGGCCTATGTTCAGCAGTGGACGACATTGCGCTGATATTATGATGATGATGATGAGGTTTATGATTAATTTGAAAAAGTGTTTTAAGTGTTAATAAAAACGTAATTTATTTTTCAAAAAGGTCTTAAAGCCACTCGTTTCATCACCCCAATATTTGTTATATAAAAAGTGAATTTCCCATCAACACTCCCATAACTTTGTCGACCGATATTTTAAAACAGTTTCTTGCAAAGTCTTAAGTTAATTCCACAGAAAGCTGTAACGCCAACAATTAAAGTTACTTAACTTCTTTACAAAGGAAAAGTTTGACAACGAGATTCCCAAATATAGTAAAGTAATGTTTTCATTAAACTGTTTGCAACCTTTCATCGATGGGTATCAATATTATAAACAAGAATATTCTATTTTATTGATTATTTTGTTATGCAGTGTTAGTGCATTGCAGCAAGTCAAAACTTTTTGCACTTATATAATATTTTCGGTTATAAATAAATATAGAAACACGGGTCTAAGACTTGGAAAGAGATAAGCGACCGCTTGTTTCTCATTTAAAAGATATATAATACTTCCATTAGGTACATATTTAAGCTTTTATTTTTATGTTAAATTAAGTTCAAATTTAAGTTATATAATTTTTGTTGTTATACCACATTCACACAGCGCTATCTAGTCCCAAAGTAAGCAATTTTATTTGCTTGTGTTATGGGTACTAAACAACTGATATACTACTAAATACTTTTTTTTGTAAGTACATACATATTATAGATAAATTACACCCAGACACAGAACAAACCTTTATGCTCATTACACAAAGATTTATCCTGGGTGGGGATCGAACCGACGACCTCCGGCTTAGCAATCAGGGTCACACTAGACCAACAGGCCAGTCGAAAGTTTCTTCTTGTCTTTTTGAGAATAAATCCTTTAAACCTAAAAGTACATCTATTCATTATCTGTTAACCTTCATTGAAGAAGACATTGGCGACGGAACAGGAAGACCAACTCTGCTGACGTACATGAAAAATCACGTAGGTAATATAAAAAAGGCCGTAACCCACATCAAGGGTGGTTGAATGTTTTGGAGGGGCGGGGTCTGTCCGGGGCTCCTCTATTGATTTTGCCCCTCTACCACCCCGCGCATCCCTCCACGCATCTCACAACTGTTGCTTAACTTAAGCCACAGCGTAGTACAATAGGTCAGTTTGAGAGGATCTTTGTGTTTGAAATGTTTTAACCGGCTTAAAACAAGGTTCTGAACTTATGAGTTTGTATGTATTCAAATTATCTATTAGTTTTGTTTGTGTTGGATTTAAGAAGGTTTTGAATCTTAGTTTGTTAATAAACAGACTGATACGCGGCGACTGACTAGATGGCACGGTGTAAGAGTGGTAGAATATTATTATTATATTATTATTCATTCTAATTCTTACATCTATAATACCAGTAGGATAATATATAGGTAGTAAAACAATCTATCAACCATAAGTAAAGTCTTAATGGAAAAACTATGACAGTAAAACGAATACTACTGCATTTATCTACACTGTTTACTGACGTAGGTACATTATAATGGCCTTGGAAGGATCCCTGAGGACATTCGAATCTGTCAAAACTGTATTCGGATAAATTAAATTGTGTGTTGGTTACCATGGTTACAAAATGAAGTAGGTTATATGCTTAAGTTATGCATAATTAACATCTATCCTGGGGCTAGGAATCCAATAAGTTGATTCAAAACACAAGATATTCTAGGAAGTTTTTAACGTTTCTTCTGTTTATTTATTAGATAAACAGAAGAATATATTGTATCTCAAAGAGGATGTGAGAAATTTGAACATCTCATCATTGAACCATCTTGGTCCAAAAGGGAAGAAAGTTTTAATTAAACAATGAAGACATGAATAATAATATTTACTAAATATATTTATAATTTATACTATGACGCCTAACCCACATTACAATTTATATTATTATATATTTATAGCCTTGTAAATATAGTACTTGTAGATATTATGTAGGTAGATAGTTTTATTTTTATACCACGATGGTGGGAAACAGACGTACGGTCCGCCTGATGGTAAGCGGTTACCGTAGCCTATGGATGCCTGCAACACCAGGAGCATCACGAACGCGTTGCCGACTCAAGAAACCTATTTTTACTGTAGTCCCTTGGGAAAACCTCGTTAGGGAGTTAGTTTTTATTTAGTTTTAAATATGTAATAACATTATTATAATAAAAGTTTATAATATTTTGTGTGAATTTTAGTTTTAAAATAAGCGACGATAATCACAGTTAGGTGTCTCAATTCATAAGAAAACTATAGACTTAGACAAACAAATACGTGAATCATTTTCAGATGAGCAAGGTGATCTTATAGGCATTGAGCAATAAACTATTGTAGATAACTATGTAGATATAATCTTACTATTGTAATTTAGGAGAGTAAATGTTATTACTAAAATTCAAAGCAACATAACAAAACTTTGGCTTGTTTATTATTGCAAAATTTAGGGGCAAACAAAACTTTGAAGGTTCAAAAGTCTAACACATCAATCACTATATACTATAGACTGGCCTGTTGGTCTAGTTTGTTGTTGGTGTTTGTTTTTTTTTGGTTTTTGGCCTGTTGGTCTAGTTTGTTGGTGGTTAGTGACCCTGACTGCTAAACCGGAGGTCGTGGGTTCGATCCCCACCCAGGACAAATCTTTGTGTGATGAGCATAATTGTTTGTTCTGTGTCTGGGTGTAATTTATAAATTACACCCAAATATAAAATACAATTATGCTCATCATACATATATAACATGTATGTATTTACAAAAAAAAATGTATTTGTATAACATGTATGTATTTACAAAAAATAATGTTGTTTAGTACCCATAACACAAGCAAATATAATTGCTTAATCTGGGACTAGATGGCGCTGTGTAAATGTGGAATATTATTATTATTATTATATTATTATTACTATATTTGTAAGATAAAAGTTTTATAAAAGTAGAATAACTTATCTTTTAGATGAGGCTTATGTTCAGCAGTGGACGTCATTGGACTAATATGATGATGAAAAGTAGTATTACTTTGATGAGATTTAAAGTCAAAGTATAAAGTCAGTCATTACCTATACTTACTAATATTATAAAGCTGAAGAGTTCGTTTGTTTGGTTGAACGCGATAATCTCAGGAACTACAGGTCCAATTTGAATTTTTTTTATTGTTGGATAGCCTTTATCAAGGCCGGCTATATGCTATATAAGAAAGAAGACAGGACCAAAGCCCCAGGCAACAGTTAGTTAAGTAAATAAATTTAGTATGTAGTTAGACTTCATACCGGTTGCGACTCATACTCATGTTCTTTAACCTATAATCTTTGTAATCTCTTTTTAAATCATAATTTCAACCCATAAACGTCCCACTGCTGGGCATGGGTCTCCTCAAGAATATGGAGGGAATTTATATAGCCTACTATACCACGCTGGCCAGACGATTTGGTCTAGGGTTTGTTTCGAATTTTTCTTTTATCACTGTGCTTTGTCGGCATAACACACAGGTTGAGATAGGGTAGTGATATTATGTATTCTTAATCCGTAGTACGCGGATCTGTTTTTAAGTGTTACAATATAGTTTAATTATCTTTTAATTTCGAAACCTTTTAATCAAATCTCACCCTCATCGCCAACAACACCTAATAAGTTATAAAACAGCTAAATTGAATTGACTAAAGCCAGTCAAATTAGCATGTCTTGGAATTAAATCACAATTTCAGCTTCAGAAACAAAGAAAATTTACCTAATAAACCAGAACCTGAATGTTCTACAAAATTCTTTTGTAGTACTAATATAGTCAAAAACACAAAGAGAATACAACTTACATCCACTTACTTACTTAAGCCAATATATTTTTTTAGGTAAAATTTCGACATTTACGTTACCTAATGTATCTATGTTTGAAATACTCTTTCTATTGACCCTCTCCATGTTACAAAAACACGGAAGTCAAATACGAATACATGCACCATAATATTATGTATTTCGTGTAGCTGTTTTGAAATAAGCATCCTTCTCGTAATTTATTAAACACGTAGATATAAGCGACGTACCATTTATGACAATAAAAATTTAACATTTAAATAATGAGTTAGTGTAAAAGCTACATTATTACTATCGTATTAGGTGCTATAATTATGTGAAAAGATAATTATAATTAATTATAGTGCGCTATATTTTAATCTGTAACCAATTCTATTTTGCAAAAACCATTCTTAAAAATTACATCGCAAAGTCTATATTTCCATTAAAATTTTCCTTTCGTACATCACCAAAGAGTGAACGTAAGTACTCTCAGACCGTATAACTAAATGAACTTAACAAAACCTTTTGAAATACCTCCACAGTCATCGACACTGAAACGCAGAGTGATATTAAAAACGATTTCATTTTTCTCAAAGAGAAAGGTCAAAATGAGGAAATAAAAGAGGTGATTTGAGGGTTTGGGGAGCTCTTCGTTTGTGTATTGTGCCTAATGTTTCTTGTTTATAGCGTTGCGTGAATGCTTTCATGTTAGTACTGCGTAGTATTGATATATTGTTATTATATTTATATATGTAGCTACCACTTCAAAATGGTTACTCGAGAACCAAAGAACATATATATCTACTTTGAATCTGTGAGTCGTCAGTTACAACTTCAACGATTGTTCAGTTTGATTTATTAGGGTATAACATTTCTTTAGCTTGAAATATCATTATATTGTTTAAATGTGAGCGAGCTTCATACTTTTGCGTCGAATAATATTGTGACTTCAAACAATAGATCATATTTTTTACGTTTCCAATAAGTTATGGTGGTCAACTACTGCAATCCGCACTGCAACTACAGATAGGCAATCACTACTACGTGTTTATAATATACATTTAGACCAAAAAATCTTTTATTCAGAGAATTTGGAATTTGTTTCGTGTATGTATTGCAATGCTGAAAAGTGCAGCTGAGATGCAAAATATTATTATATTTTGGCATCTCAGCTGCAAAAGGAAGCCTTTAAAATGTAAAATATTTTGTCAAAGCAGTCTTATAGCTAAGAAACTTTTGGAGTAAATAAATTATTATAATTTTTGTATACGGAAATATTATAATATACGGAAATAAGTCAAATTAGTTTGATGTAAAAATAAACAAATCGGGTCTTTCCTCCTATATCATAAAATTTTGGATTTAGGTATAAATGAAAACGTTTTATTTTCTCTTTTATTAATATTTGTATTTATACCCTCAGAAAATGCATTGTTTCACAATAAAAACAAAAATTTAGTGTAGTAGAAATACCTACCGAATTAAATGAAAGAGTAATTCCTGTTGAATGAATTACCCTCAAACATAATTTACTTAAATCCAATGGAAATATTTCACCAAATCCACAAGGCCCATGTAAATTGACACATTTCTCCCATCTAAACGCTTAGGTCGTTGGGGTCTGTCTATCACATGTCACTCGCTACTTAATAGGATGAGATGGATAATGCGAACTCTCAAATACATTCCTTTAGAATCAATGAGATATAGGTTAGAAAGGGTAATGGGTTCTTTGAAGGGTATTAAAACATTTGTTAGTATGTCCAGAATGTTACGTAAATTGCTTATAGAAAAAATATTATTTGATATTATTTTATGGAAGGCAAAGGTATATAAATATTTTAGGCTATACTAAATACCATGTCATAGTTGAAGCAATTTGCGCTTGATTTTAGGACGTAAATACTTTTCTTGGGGCTTATTCTGAATTTCGACACGTGCGCAAAGATGAAAATGTGTTGTAGTGTAGGACTGTTATAGGTACTTCTTAGGTAAACGTGTAACGAACGCTATGGCTTGGATGGCTCCTTATTGTGATGTTCTGGGATATGGCTGTAAAAGTTGAGGCACTACATGTTTAATATGGTACCTACATGTGTTACTATAAAAGCATTTTGCCAAAATTCACACTTAAAAATAAATTAAAATAACGAATAAAATCATAAATAATTTATTCGTAAGCTATTTATTCACGAATTAATCATTTGTGAATGAATTATTCTCGAATACACTGCGAATAAAAAGTTTTTCGAATAATTATCTAGATAAAAGTTTATTCGAATAACGCCCAACCAATTCCCTCCACTTTATTTGGACGATACATTTGCCATGAGACGTTTATGAGTGAAAATGATGACACGAACACACGAGTGAAGTCTTGGTCGGAAGCTCGTCAGTTAATATATTTTTACATCACCGTCGCAGCCTCAGTACGAGCGGATTTCAAAAGAAAAAGAAGTAAAGAACCGGCAATTATGAGATAAAGGCCAAAGAAAATGGCGGGCCATTAACGTAAGTTGCAATTAGGTAAAATGCGATGTGTTCTGTACCTACATATTAATATTTAGTGCGCGCCGAGTGCAAATGATTGTACTATATTCCGTACCCCAGTTTTATGTACCACCGTTTGCGTTGCAATGTTCGTTTCGTGGCTAGCCCTCAATTCACTACCTGAGTCCGTCGGACTCACATTGAAATTTCAAACTACCATAATTTAAACGTTTTAGCGACTTGTTTCCCCTCCGTCCCAGTACCTTCCTGTAGTGACGTGGGTACCTTGGTGGCAAGCGGACGTGCGCCTGCGACGCGTATCTGGTGAGTTATTACGTCGAGTGAGTCCCTTGGACTCATACTAGTATATTACGTAATATTTTTTTGTTATTACATTTTTCAAAATAAGCTTATTATTGATAAATATATATATGTCATATGGTTTTTTTCTTGTAGATTTGAAAATGGATCCAAAACAACATAAATTATATTCACGAATAAGGATGAAGTGGGGTCGGTCGTTGAATCTTGGCTCCAAACAGTTTCCTGAAGATGCGAACAATCCCTGAAAATGCGAGTCACGCTGAAACTGGAAACAAGTTATCCAGGACTCAAAGAAAATTTTGCCATCTATGTCATTACAAAAAGAGAACAAAGACTGCATATCTATGCACCAAAAGTCTAAAGCCAATATGTTTGGCTTGCTCAAAAAAGATATGCCGACGTTGCCTGTAAGCAGTGGAAGAACCCATTGCACGTTTTTTTTTTTTGTATAGAAGCATACTTTTTTGTTATTTTATTTTGATTTTTTATATCTTTTATAGTCTCAAAAAGATAAAAAGATATTTTTTTTATAAATATTTGTTACTTTTATAGAGGTTTGAAAATACCTTAGTTTTTTAAGACTGATAAAGTGAGTTGATTTTATTTTTAAGAAGATCTAAGATTTTAGTTTCGTTTCGTTGATGTTTTCTAGTGCTCTAATGCATACTCAAAAATAATAATTAAAAAAAAATTAAAAAAAAACTGCTTTATTAAGAAAAACTACGCTTAAAAAATATATGAGTCCCGAGGACTCATAGAAGGTGTTTAAGTTAGTAAATTTCACCTAGTGAATTGAGGGCTAGATGGAGATTTATGTTATTTGTAAATTAACGTTTATTTTTCAACTATAGTCATAGAATACGCAAATAAAAGATTGGAATGGATCGCTCTCTGTGATAAACATTGTAGATTGTGCAGGAGATATATGACATGAGCAGCAGGAAAAACTTTTAGAACACTAAGTAAGTAAGTACTAATTGGACACGTCGTTAGAATCGAATAGAATGCCACTTGTCTAGTCCGTCTGATCAACAGAGTAACAGAAAATGTTTTATTGGTTTTATTTTAATTTACGTGTTGTTATAACTCAGGTGGTCAAAAGGAGCCTACACAGTTTGAAGGCACTCTAATGAACAAGCGCTATAAACAAGTGAACTTCGGTGGTATTCTTAAGCGTTGTCTTTCCATTTTTCGTCTTTAGATGACAGTGTTGAGTACTTAAAACCCTTGATTCCGGCAGCCACTCGACGTGATAGTCGGTAAGTTAAGCTAAAGTATTGCGAACGGAATAAATTTTAACACCAAGGTCTGCACAAGCTAACTAGATAGAAAAAAAATAACTTACAGGTATGATTGTTTCCAAGAGTATTTTAATTTATTTTAAAACCTTAGTAACAAGGCGTCACATATTCGCATCTTTGTTCATATTTTACGACCGAAATTAATGGAACCTACAATAAATCTGTCTAAGCCAGTCCCACAGTCTGAATTTGAGATAGCGTACCCAAAATTCTCTCTGATAAATTAAAGTTGATAGGTATTCTATTCGGCTTTCACTTATTTCAGAACAGGTTATTTCTAAAATAATAATTATACGAGTATCAATATATACCTATAAACATATCTCAATTTTTAAATTTATTTATAGTTCCTTGCACACAAAACTGCTGCGTTTGTTTAAATAATTAATTTCATATTATTTTAACAAATACATTAAAACATGATACTATGAACTATTTATTTTCGCGTTATTGTTCGGCTAGTGACAGACGTGACAGTCGTAGATTTCGTTTAAGTAAATAACAGTTGCTATCAATGAGTAGTAGATACATAATAGCTTTCAAGGACTAGAACTGATGAAGTTGTGGTTACACGCTAATGCAGTGGGAGTATGACGTTAATTGACAAGCCACGTATAATAGACTACACATTTTGGTAGCACTAGCTTTATTTAGTAATACATGCTTGTATGCGGAGAGTAGTGGTTAATTTAAATTGTTATCAACGTCAGGTCGTGTTTTATAGGTAGGATCCTCACGTTGGATAAATATTGTGATCGTCTTTACTGAATTTGATTAGGTACTGAACAATGGATCTGAATTTAATTGTATTTTTTCGAATCCTCAGTTGATAGCTATCATCTTGGATTAGTCATATTTTGTTTAGCAATTTAACTACTTTATTTTTGCCCGCAACTTCGTTCGCGTGATTCTTATAATCGATGTAACTTTTTTATTTATGAACCGATTGCAATTTTTTTTTTTTTTTTTTTTTTTTTTTTTTTTTTATAAGACAACGCCCGCTCTAGGGAACAAGCCCTGTGTCGCGGGGAGCTTTACAAACATGAAACTAACGGACACAAAGTACACCCAGACTAGAAACAAATATCTATGAATCACACAAATATTTGTCTCGTGTGGGAATCGAACCCACGTCACCCAACACTGCGATGTAGTGGCGAGGCGACCACTTTAACCACTGCGCCACGGTGACAGCAATGAAACAAAAACTAAATGTTATTTCAAGTTACGTTCAATCGTTGTGTATAAAAGTTATCTACATTGCTTTCGTACATTTTACGTGATGCCCGAACAAATAAACAGACAAAAAATCGAAAAATGCTGGCAATGGGTTCCGTTGGTTGTGCTTAAACACCCTGGCTATATTTATTGGAAATTTTTTTGATGAACAGAAACGAATTTTCTACAGCTTTATTATATGTATAGATTTAATAATGACTACTTTAAGATTTGGCTCATCTCTCCAAAACGATTTAATTAAAATAATATTCTATGTTGTTATTATAAGGTACATAATATTTAAGTAGTAGTTCTTTGTAAGTAAAGTTATTTTGATTCAGAGCGTGATTTTCCGAAAATTGCATGTCCGTCAAGCCCAAAAGGAAAAAAGCTTATACAAAACAAAAAAGGGTTTTTTTAGTTGGTTTTAAATAATAAACAAGATTATGTTTCTAGGTTTACAGACATCCTACCTTTTTCAATTATATCAAATCTGATTTCGCATCTTACAGGCATCCTACCTTTTTCAATTAAATCAAATCTGATTTCGCATCGACAATTTATAGCAATGTCTAGAGCACCTCAAACAATCTGAAGTGTGTCTAACCTAACTAGTTCAAATTCAGTTGCTCTGTCTGTACATAAAGGATTTCGCTCCAAAATATCAGTGGAAAACGTTTGAAGTTGATTTAGCAAAGGATTTGAGTAAATAATTAGTACGAAGATAAATTTAGTTCGAAACCTGTACAATATTACGTTAGCTGGATTAGTTAGATAATTTATAGTGAGTCGGTAGTTTATTTTAGTTGCTATCCCTACTAAGTCTATTCTAATATCATAAAGAGGATTTGTACTTTTTATTTATTGGATTATTTTTTTAAGTAACGAATAAAAATAAAACTATTGGACCGATTTCAAAAAAAAATTGCCTATAGAAAGCTACATTAACATTTAGTAATGGAGGCTATATAACACCACGCTACGGCCAATTGGAGCTGAGCAGTGGCCAGATAAAGAACGACGTGAGCGAAGCCCCACGCGACTTCTATTATAAAATAAAGTCGGTATACATGTCATGTACTATCAGAAAACTTTCTGCTCGACCAGATTTCAAACATGTTTCTATGTTTTTGTCCACGAGTCGACACTAAAGAGTTCAATAGTCCGAATAACACATCACTGCTTTATACAAAGATTCAGCAGTCCAGTAATACACAGCAAATGCTCGGAAACAAGTCAAGCAGGAAGTTAGATCTTCTAAAATACGCGATTTTAACGTTAGTGATTTTCGAGGAAGGTTCGCCCCATTATTTTTGAAGGCACCGTTTCATACCAGTGAACAATGGAAAATGAAAAACAACAAATCCTTTCCGATTTATATCGTGAGGCGAACATCGTGTGGTATGAATACCACGAAATTACACTAACGATAAAACTTATATTTCAGGGTGCCGTATCTCAAAAAGAAAAGGCAGTACCCTTTTAGTATGTTTGTCAAGACAATTTTTTTCTAATTAGGATATAAGATAACTACTACACACTTATCAAACAAAGCAATTTGTTTCCCAGAGACATAATTACACCTCTGAAACTAGGTCAGGTATAATAGTGTATTGTAAGTAGAATCCTTTTATAATAACAATAATATATTGTTCTAGTTTGTCGCTTTCAATAAACAAAGAGGTCTGTGTCCAACCAATTAAGTTGCGAATGCTCTAACGAACTAACTAACTAGGCTATAGGGACATAACAAAAGTAATATTCTCGAATACACAGTCACTTCGTCAATTAACCTCGTGTTGAGTTTGAACTGAAGATAAAACAAAATGTATGCAATCCATATTTTATTTTGAGTTATTGTGTCTGTTATTTAAATAAAATATAAATAAATAAATCCTATCCAAACATAAAATGTTAGACTGTCTAAAGTTGATAAGTAGTAAAATAATTGTGAGATCTCATGCAAAACCAAGACAGTTATTTTAATTTGTGTCTCTGGAAACATAATTATACATTAGAAAGAGAAAAATTAACATCAAATTTAAAAATATTTTAATTTTTTTTTCCTGTTTATGGTTTTACTTGTTACTATAATTAAGAAATAAGGTTACTTTTGAACATATTTGCTAAAAACAAAACTTATTAAAATTATTTCGACTGAGGTTTTTATAAAGGAAAATGGAAAAAACATGCTCCTGTCATTGCTTTGATATTTATACGGGTAGTCTTTTATTTTGCATTTATTAAACCATATTTTAAGCGTCTATTTCACCACTGGCAAATAATTGCTAGATAGCCTAGGTATATGAAACTTACTTGACAGATTTTTGACATATATTTCATATAAAATCTGTCAAAAAAGTCTCAGGTAATTTATCAGATATATTTAAAGGTGGTGAATAATTTAAGTTGACTTCTGTTAATTAAATTGATTTGCGATACTATTCCAAATATGTATAGGTATGTTCTAGTACGATTACTATATATCATGTACCAGGAGTACACACAGATCAAGGAGGTTAACGCACATCATAGTACCAGGATGATTAATTGATACAGATTGATCGTGAGCCATTAACTAATGAGTACCGTTCCATCTTCGTCGTAAGATAATCTGATTTTACACTCACTATGTACCGTAATGTAAAGGAAGTTTTGCAAACGTGTGAGTAAATTGTTGTTAAAAATCTTACAAACTTTGTACTATTTTTATTTCAGACAATCGGTAAATTCATAATTTATGATTTTCATAAGTTATTTTGTAATTTGGATAAATAAATAAGATGAAATCTTGGCACATTTATTGTAGGAAAGTATATTTAAATTCACGAAAATAATTAGTAATAACATTTTTGTTTCCCACAAATATTTCTAAGGCTAAGAAATTGAAATTTTTAGATTTAATAAACTTTCAATAGCTGAGTGACCTGTTTGCCTATAATCAGTTAAATTTTGGTAATAATTTAAAAAGAGAATCTAATCTAAATCATATAAAAATATCTAAAACTACCAGTGACAATAGAGACCAGAGACAAAGATAAACGAAATCCTAAAGTTCGAATAATTCAACCTAACTGTATTAATTTTTTGTGCCAGTACGTAATATTATATGAATTTACTACATAAATATAACCATACCCTTAGTCAGCACTACCTTTAGCTATTAAGCCTCTTCATCCAACGTAAAACGTAGCTCGGGATCCAATCTAATCTGAGTCCTATTTACACGACTCTCCCCTCCACAAGCTAGGACACCGGTAGCCAAAGATTAAAGTACCAACTATACAATCAAATTTAGCCTGTGTTAGTAGGATAACTGGGACCGACGGCTTAATGTGCCTGCCGGTTCATAGAAGGTTATCAAAACATTATAATATATGTACCTATGTTTATATAAAGAGAAACTGTAAACGTGTTTAATTCAACAAATAGTACCTAAACTGTGCCTTTATATTAGCATTTTAAGGCCCGGTTGTATGTAGTACAGTGTGATATTTTAAAAATATTACATCACCCGTCGGAGTTGTCCGAGCACGATTGCAGAATAGCGAACTAGAATTTTATTAGTCTAAGAGCCACACGTATCGAACTATACCCATTTGCTTGCCGGATGAAATAAGATTAAAATTAAATGAAGAATTAAATTAAATGTTTTGCCTGCTAAAATCTTTTTAAGTGTATTAAGTTATTGGAAGCAGACAATTTTTTTTTGTGAAATTTGAGCTCGTTATTGTAATTACTTATACGCATTGTAAAAATTAAAGCATTTATATGCGGTTGTTTAACTTGCCAAAGTAAAAAAAACAGTAAATAGGTTTTACAGATAATCTTACTGAGTACAAAACTGTTTCACCACTAAATGATAAGTGCCTGTTAGCCTATCTGAAACGTAAGTATACATTAAATTTATCGCTAAGTCTTAGATAGTCTATTAGACATACTTTCCAGCGGTGAAACTGAACCTCAATTAATCAATATATTTTTATCATTAATTTTCTTTTGTAGACCGTGACTTATAATTCTATTCTTCCAATTAGTTAATACTGTATTCATTTATAAGCTCAAATAAAATGTTGTCAAAATGTTTTCATAATTAAAACTAGGAAGTAACAACACCAAAATGGGTGCCAAAATCCGTTCGAAAACCCAAGCCATTTTCCTATAAAATATTATAAGATAAACGCAACATGTAAACAAGGAACCAACAATTCGAAATCTCAGATTTTGTTTCCAAATACAAACACATAAAGAGTAACACTCGTTCCTTTGTTAACACTCTGTATAACGTGACTATAAACCTGGTATATATACCCATTCCCGTATCATTAAGAGCTTTCTCATAATTTGATATGAGGGAAAATTTAAATACAATATTTTAGTATGGCTTCCTGTTTAAAAACAAATGATTTTTGTTATGAGGGGAGTATGGGATGTAATATAAGCGTCCTTCCTTGAAATATAAACCAAGGTATGTATACGAAACCGCAATAGAAGAAATGTGAAAGATGAAAAAATACGTTTAGTAATTTTAATGTAAACCTTATGACAGTAAAAACTAGGTTAAAATTTATCAAGCACATATTGTTTCTTGCCGAAATTGTTTTTTTAATTGATCTCAAAAGATTGGTAATCCTTTGGTAATGCTATTGTGTAATAATAATACTAATCCTATCTGCCCAAATGAAGGTCTTAACATTAACAGTATATTTAAATTCCTACAAAAGAATTCTAAACCTTAGTCATTATTTTGTTTAAGAGGAAACTAGACCTTTTCTTTTATTTCTCTTTCAAAATAAGATTAAAAACAGGCAAATAAACCCGACAAGATAAAGTATATATTAACTTCTAAAAGTGGTTAAACTTTCTGAATCACATTTAATTCTACTGTTTGTTTGAATCCCACTTCTAATTCTATGTTATGTTTTGGTAAATATAATACCGGTAAATGATTTTCATTTTAATTGAGTTTAATAAATATATTATATATTATAGTTACTTATGACTAACTTATTGCTAAAAAATAAAAGATCAAAAAAATAATAGTAGTAACCAAATTACTGGATTGCTGGTTCATTTATCCCTAAAAATACAAATGAAATTTTTGTTTTGAAAGGGATGTCTAGTAATACCTTTATCCAGTAATTTAGTGTATTCACAAACTTTAACTAAATCATAATAATAATCAAATGAAAAAATCAATCAAATTAATTCTTACGTTTCTCTGCAATCTGTGTGTGTAGTCTGTTACTTACCTGAAATAGAAGAAAACACATTTTATACATTTTTGTTTCAAGTCATAATTATATACTTAATTAATTTATACCTACTTAATTATTTTTGTAAATCCTGCAGCCTGCTGGACAACTTGGTGTATCATTAATATTACAGGCAACCGGCCCAGGTGGCACTCTCTCGTAGTGAGACTCAATTAGAGTGACAGCACACACAATAGTTTTAGCATCGGTGAACAGCGATATAGTCGCTTTTTAGAAGCTAAATGCATATACAGAATATTTAAAACACGTGATTTTAATACTGTGATGGAATGCAGCGAGTCGCTAAACTCCGGATGCTAAAAATATTGTTTGTGCTATGGCCCTTATTGAGTGAAAATGAACTCCATAATCAGCAAAGCTCGGAGAAGGATAAGTTTAGTTTATAATATGTTTTAGCCGTAGTTTAGTTTATTGACGTCATTAATAGCTGGTTAACGTAATTATATCACGAGTCACAAAAAAATATGGTGAATAAAAAAGGGGCCCAATTTCCTTTTCAGTTCTTCTCACGTCTCTATTTTGTCATATTGGTACCTAGTTATTATTACTGATTGCATTTTCGTAGCGTTTTTACCGACTTATGGCTTTTTAAATTTTCTAACAGTAAAGAAAACGACACGGATATTTATAAAATTTTATACTTAGTAATTTATTCGTACAATTTTATTTATCCCGATTTTTTATTCCCATTGGTAGTGTAAGCGAATCGCTGGAGAAAGCGTTTCATAAATTTATAATTCTTTTAATAAAAATCATTGATCGATTTAAGTCGTTAATGAAAGAAAGTTAAAAGCTTTTATAGCTAGCACTAGACTTTAATATGCAAAGTTCCAGATGGTTCTATAAACTGAATAAATTAGTTAGTTAAAATTGCTTTTACAATTGAAATGAGTTTGTAAGATGATCCGTTATTGCAATGGTATATCGCATGAAATAATACAATTCTTTGTGAAAGCAAATTATTGCTGACTGGTTTTTTCCATCAGTCACATGAATTTAATTAATTAATTTTACGTTTTACTTTCTTTTTTTGTAATTAATTGTATATAAAATTTTTAGTCATTTAATTTAATTAACGTCATTATTATAATTTAATAAAATTTCTTATTATCCTCAAAGTCATAATAATAAATGTTATTGTCGGGTATAATAAGGTCCAGCAAAATATCTGCTTGGGCAAAACGTAGCTCAATTCTTGAATAACTAAAAATAAATGACACTAGACAGCTATTTTGATACCTAAAATAAAAAATAACAACATAAACATTTAACTTAATCTGTACTAATAATTTAAATACGAAAGATTTGTATTTTTTATGTTTATATTTTTGTATGTAACGAATAAACTTAAAAATTACTGGCCCAATTTCATAAATTAATTTGTCGTTAAAAAGCTACATTATTACTAAGTAACATAGGCTATATAACACCATGCTACAGACAATAGGAGCTGAGCAGTGGCCAAATAAAGAACGATGGGAGTGAAACCCCGCGCGGCTTCTAGTAAAAAATACTTTCCTAAATTTCCCAACAACCACTACCACATTACGATCGCCTAATTAATGACTACGACATAACAGAATAAACAAACCGAAACCCATCCCAAATATATCGACATTACAAAGGTACACCCAGAAAATTCCATCGTTAAATATTTGGAGTTTCAGCAAAAAATTAAACGACCTGGACTTACAGAGTAGGGTGGGGTGAAATGGACGAGTAAACTTGTTAACGAGATTATCCTCGTACACTGGACTGGTAATATCATATACAACGAAATATGTAGGAGCACACAGACATGACATACGAGTTGGCTTACAAAAAATCTACACAACATAAATATTTGATAAGTGTTTGGGAACATGGGGTTGGGCAACTGGGTCTTGGTTATAGCGATCGTGTTGGAATTGAGAATAAATATGTATCTCCTCGGGTATGGATTTCTAGGGCGTATGTGTGAGTTGCAGAGCAATTTACACAACTTACGATCTTTAATACATGATTAACGATGTTTTCTTTAAAGAGGAGATGAGACCCGTGCACAGCTGTGGGACATTATCCCCCTTAATACAAAATATGGACTGTATTAAACCAGGTTAAAATTGACATAAGCCATTGTGTTAGTGTCAAAGTTGTCAATTTAAACTTGGTTTAATGCATAGTCGGTATTTTATAATAAGGGGGTAAATGTTGATTGTTTTGTTATAACAAGAGCCAGTTTTTATTTGTCAAATATGAAATCTTTAGTCGTCAAACAGATAACTTTTTTAAATTTAGCATTCAAAATAAGAATAAAAAATATTCCTGGATACTTTTGAGTTCCTTTTGCTGAGTAGTCGAACCTAGAGCCTACTGGGAATTGGAGACATTTGACTTATTCGATAGCGTTGTTCACAACTTGTAGGAAAAATATTTTAAAATAAACTTGGTCTGAATTACGCTTGGTAGATTTATCAAAGTCAAGAGTAACAGCTTGTTCAAATGTAGCAATAATTGATACTAAATTATTCTGTAATTTTTACGTTCAATTTACAATAACTTTATTATTGGGAAAATAAATCCTTCTAGTCTCATCATCATCAGCAACTCATTAATGTCCCACTGTTGGGCTCGGGTTTCGGTTTTTTTTGTGTTTTTTGCTTTTTCTTCACTCTTTCTATTTTCATTATGACGATAGATACGAATAGATTCAAGGACGGTGACATTAGCTACCTATTTTATCGACATAACACTCAATCGAAGACACGGATCTTTTTCTAAATACCTATTATTAATAAAAGCTCTGTCAAATTAAAAACACCATAAACTTTATCACTACTTTTTTCCCACAAGAGATTGATTTTCTTACGTCACTGTATTTTGAATCACTAAAGCACATGTGTGACTGTCACCGTGGCGCAGTAGTTAAGGTGGTCGCCTCGCCACTACATCGCCGTGCTGGGTGACGTGGGTTCGATTCCCACACGAGACAAATATTTGTGTGATTCATAGATATTTGTTTCTAGTCTGGGTGTACTTTGTGTCCGTTAGTTTCATGTTTGTAAAGCTCCTCGCGACACAGGGCTTGTTCCCTAGTGCGGGCGTTGTCTTTTTAAATACAAAAAAAAAAACAATAAATACATACCGTAATCCGCAGATGTAACCTATACGATAGATAATACGATAGATAATATTATAGAAATAGGCACGTGTAATTAAATGAGCGTAATAGCTGTCATACGTCAAAACCCCATAATATACTGTCACACGTATGGAGCATTAAACCCATTATTATCATCATTGTTTAATGGTACTCAACTCGGTATGACATTCACACCCCATACATTTATTATTACCCCATAATGTTTTGAGCTGCATTACCATGTTTGAGTTTTCCCAATTTTGGTGAAAGATAATTTGAAAAAGTTATTTTAATGTATGTATGCCTAAAACTACGCTCTTTGCAGGGTTAATATAGACCCCACTTGGTATCTGGATGTAGTGCTGCCGATGCCTGATTCATCATCATCATCATTTCAAGCCATAAAAGTCCCACTGCTGGGCACGAGTCGTCTCCAAAGATTGTGAAGGGATTTAGCATACTATAGGTTGTTGCAGTGATCTTGTCTGCATAAGGTAAAAGGTGTTCTACACGGTTATAAACTTGCGTTCCCACAGAGTAACCTTGGTGGAAGTTTGGTTGCCATCCGTGTAGTTAACAGACGGCTTCACGGTTGGAATCCACCAAGGGCGCCTCTGTGGAAGCCATGTTTACCGCCATGTAGCACAGCTTTTACTCTACTTACGCTTCTCCTACTTAGTTGCTTTTATAATACCCACGGGTTGAGATGGGGTAGAGACATTATGTATTCTAAATCCGCCACTACACGGGCAAGTATTATACAAACTAAGTAAAAATATAAAATAAAGTTAATGGAAAAAAAAAAGTATTTAAGTAGTATAATATCAGTTTTTTAGTACCCATAACACAAGCAAATATAATTGCTTAATTTGGGACTAGATGGCGCTGTGTAAATGTGGTAGAATATTATTATTATTAATGGTACGTACTTTTTAATCAACGCACTAAAAGCTCTTAGCCCTGATCTAAATTTTTAACTAGTTCTCTTAGTAGCGTATACTGCAGAATTATGTGTTGTGGCTCACTAAAGCCTCAGATTTATACAACACGAGTATTATGTATGTGCGTCTGAAACTAGCTAGGATTTGAACTACTTTCTCGTTAGAATGTTCTAGATAGTTTCTACCCAATTTGGTATGAGAAATTAATCTTAACTTTGACACTTATGTATGTATTTGCCTTCAAAGACAACATACCTAAAATATTAAGGTTAAATATACCTAGTGTAGTTGTAGTACATACATACCTAGTAATAAAAATTCACTTGATGTCAATAAAGTCATAAAAACAGATTTATTTTTAAAAACCAACCCACGGGCAAATAAATTAAAGTATATATTGAATAATTCTTAAAATATAATTCATAAAAGTGTAAGTTTTAGATAAACAATCAATTATTTATTTATTGTTTTCCTAATAAAATAGAAAAAAATATACCACTTTACTATTTTAAACCTTAACATTTTCAAAATAAGATATAATTTTCTTCATCTTATGACTTCACTTGCGATATAAACCGTCAAAATGACGTATATGTACAAATTGTGCAGCAAGACCTTTTTGCAATATCTATATATAGCACATAGCAGTTTTTTCACCCCATGCTAATACGTACTCGTAATAGGGCATAGTATACAATATTCATAATCTACTTACAGTTTAGCCGCAAACATAAAAGAAACTTACAAAACAAAATAGACGAAGTTTTCATTACATTAGAGTTTTCCTGTAGAAAATAATATATTTTCGAAGGGAATAAATCTGTGGCCTGTTTCACCATTGGCAAATAAGTGCTAGATAGCCTATATGAAACTTAGTTGACAGATTTTTGACGTATATTTCATATAAAATGTCAAAAAAGTCTCAAATAGTTTATTAGACACTTATCTGCCATGGTGAAACAGGTCTTAAGTATTACAAACATAGGTGTGCTTTTAGCTAAATATTTCACTGTATTCATTTAAAGACGCTGCCTTGTCATCCGTTAGGTACTAATCATTAAAAATGTGAAAGGAACTGTTTATTTGTTACACTTTTACACCCTGACCTCTTGACCGATCTTGATTTTTTTTCTTTGTGTGTGTGTTTGTGTGATATATATTTGTAGTGCGAGTTCCCAAATGCTGTCTGGCAGCCGTTATGGACGAAAACTTCTGGTGCAAAACATGGTGTTCTTATGATAAAGTGATTTAGTGCCAAGAAATTGTTACTAACATAGTTTTTACCCGACTGCTAGGAAGGGTATTGTTTTTAAGATTTATGTACTTATAAAATTGTTATAATTGTATGTATGTTAGTTTATAAGCTATTTATGTATAGGATAGTGAATCCCAAAATAAATGGTTTTATTATTTTTTTTTTGTTTCGTAATCAAAAAGATAACGCCCGCACAAGAACAGACAGATTCATTAACCCGGCGTCATTGTGGCTGGGTGTATAATACCCGACAACTTTTAAAACAGTGATAACTTTAAAACAAAACGAAAGCACAGTTCGTGGTTCACAGTAGCTGGAGTTGTTGATGTCTTAAAGCGTTTTAGCCCCTCGCCTGAGTATTGCTGCGTCCGCGGGGAAGTGTACAGGTCTCAGAAGAGCACACCGGGTGAGTTATACCCGGCCACATCGGCCGCGTAACATTTTATGTGCGTGGTATGTTTCATGTTTCCTTCATTTATGTGTATATTTCTAATCATTTTTCACAGTTTTAAATAACAATGTCATACGAAAGGGAACAGAGAAGACTTCTAGCTCTATTTGAACACGCTTCAGGTAGGGATGACTGGAGAATTCAGTTCAGATGATGAGAAGGAACAATATTTCGCAGCGGAGTCAGGAAAATGACACGGAACCAGAGCTAAGTGATCATGCGGAGCAGGAAGTGAATTTATCGAATCGTAACTCATTGTATTATACTGGAAAAGATAAAATTAGGTACACCTGCAACTATAATAATAAGCCTATTTGTATGGAACACATTATTCCTATATGTAGAAAATGTATAGATATCAATATTATTTGATTAGTTTAAAATATTACTATAAATAAGACTTATTTTTTCATGATTTTTGTTTTTATACTATTTAGCTACCATGATGTTGAATTAGTTTTAATAAAATAATGTTAAATTTGTTTTAAATAGGAATAACGTAAGCAGAGGTTTTTATTTGGTTGATTTATAGAAGAATGATTAAAGATTTATGTTTTTGTTAAATATTACTACATTTAAAAAAAAAAATTGTTTTATTTTCTTAAATGATATCTATAATTTGTAATTCCCTTAAATTTTATCATAATATATACTTAAAATTGATTATAATACGTGATAATGTGCAGGGTATAATATACCCGGCCACAACGGCCGTGTTCTGTTTGATCGCCACAACGACGCCGGGTTAAACTTGGCTATATATTATATCTACTATTTATTTAATACTCTGGCGTGAAATAGTAGAAAATAAAATAGTTTTTATTAAATCTGAAATACATTTCATATTTTCATTTCATCTGAACTCAGTTTTATGTCTACAAAGTAATCAAAATAACACAAAAATGTAAATACATTTTACGTATCTACTAATACGAGTGTCGATACGATGAACAAGCCGTGTGTGTAATTGTATGAAAATGGCCCGAGGCTACAAAAATATAGCAAACGTTATTCTCGGATGAAAAATAAATTTAAAAATGCTAACTGGATGATTGTACGTCAACAGAAGATAATCTCACTTCTAAATAAATGTAAAACCATTTTGATTGAAAAATAAAATAATTATGGTTTTTATTCTCATGTGTTATCATCACGATATCACAAACAGTTTTGGCATTACAGTACATATAAATACATAATTATATTGCGCCGGCTTTGCCATAGGCCTGTCCCCTATTACATAGATAACATAACTAGCAAAATGTTGTTTATGAAAAAAAAAGCGTAACGGTATGTAACGCGGAGCTTCGCTCCCATCGTTCTTTGGCCACTGCTGAGCTTCTATTGGTTGTAGTATGATGTTATATAGCATATAGCTTTCCTAGATAAATGGGCTATCTAACAATAAAAGATTTTTTGAAATCGAACTAATAGTTCCTGAGATCTTAGCGTACAACCAAAAAGACAAACAAACACTTCGGCTTTATAATATGTATTAGATATATAGTGTAGATGTCTCTATTTCTACATTCATAATAAATATTCAGTTGTTATAATCAACAAAGTAATAATAATGGTAAATGATAATCAGGTATTGGTGGTTAAATATATGGTATATTATTAAATTCATCATAAAATGATAAAATGCCAAAATAAACGTTTCAGAAAGGTATTACAATTAAAATCAGACTAGAAATCTAGCTTGGAGCTTCAATGTTTTCAAAGCAGATTCGCTTAAATAGCTGACGAGGGCGTCAAATTGTGTTTTTCTTTTATCTGCAGTTGGAATGGGAAATTGCTGTTGCAAAGCTATCTGCGATTACATGTCTGTGAAATTGCGAATAGCTGATAGCTAAAAGGGAGCTCTTCTATCAATACGAGATTAAAGGCTGACTTGACAATTAAAAAAAAGTTTAAAATAGCCTTTATTTCAAAGGTAATAAATTCTATAACAGCCGCGATTGACTTATGGCATTTCATATTGTAATTCTTAAATATTTTTTTAATAAGCGTTGGCTTAGTAAAACTATTATTTTTTTAAATAAAATGTATCTTATGCTTACTCAAAGTTCATTTTATTTAACATCAGTCTATACTAATATTATAAAGATGAAAAGTTTGTTGTTTGATTGAACACTAGGATCTCTGGAACTACTGGTCAGATTTGAAAATTTATTTATTTTGTATTGGATAGTTTATTTTTCGAGGAGGGAAAAAACTTTTTCGCGCGTATCTTGTATGTTTGTAAATTTCTTTATTCCCACGAATCTTCCAAACGGCTGGATGGATTTTGACAATTAGGGTATCGTTAGATTCGTCCAGAAAACCCAAGTGTCCTTAGATAGGTTTTAAGAATAAAAAGAATTAAACGACGGGCTTTTAACGCGAAATTGTAAGAAGTTCAATTTTTTTTTAACCAAGCCTAGCCTAGCCAAGCCAAAATAAAGAGAATCAAAAGGATATTACATATATTCAAAAAGGGATTATACATAATTGAATGGTTCCAAATTGTAAGTAGTTCTATTATTTTTTTTAACCAAACCTATCGAGTAGAGTATCAAAATAAAAGAAGTCAAATGGAGATTACAAATATTATATACATAATATATGTTATGTATTTAAATTCAATCAGGTATAATAATATTACAATAATTTTACGGTCTTTTTAGTGCGTTGCTCCCTGTTGATTTTTTGCAGTCGGGTTATTAATTTTTTTTAATTATATTTGTTTTATCCATGTAATAGGGGGCAGGCCTGTGGCAAAGCCGGCGCAATATATTTATGTATTTATTCGGTTTGTGATATCGTGATGATAACACATGTGAATAAAAACTATAAATATTTTATTTTTCAATCAAAAAGGTTTTACATTACAAGTAGTACATGTTCTAGACAAGCCAAAATTATTAATTTTTGTTCATACTCACATCAGAATAGCTCTTATTAAAACAATTTTAATAAAGAAACTTAGAAACGTCAAAGGGAATGTACAAAGTCAGCAAAGAAGTAATGAAAGCAAAAGAAATAATTACTTTAGGAACTATGTTTAGGGTCTTTCCTGAGGCAATATAAGAACATTGTTATAAAAACTGTTTTAATAAATATAGAGAATACATTAAAATAATTTACCTATTATACAAGATTTCTCAATTATAATAATATTAAATAATAAGTTACCGACTGAAAATCTTTTACCAAAAAGATTGTAACTATTGTGAAAATTAATATAAAGTAGATTAAAAAAAACGACGTACGTTGGTATATGATAGCTGATGCATGTCCTCTGCTCATGTAGTGCACTTATATTCAAAAGATCCATTTAGGACAAGGTTAGTTGTTAATTGTATCTCTTTAAAGTAGTGATAAATATGCTCATATACGGTGCCGAATATGAGGTGATAAGACTGTATGTAATAATAAAATAACCCTATATATACCCTATTGTGAAAAGGCATTCGAATTTTTAATAACAACTTGTGTTATGGGTACTACAACAACTGATATACATTACACAAAGAGTTGTCCTGGGTAGGCATCGAACCCATGACCTCCGGCTTAGCAATCAGGGTCGCTAACAACAAAATGAATTTGAAATGCTAACCCAAGAAATTTTATTTTAATGATCCGAATCAATGATGCCAAAAAGAGTTCTACACTATTTTACACCATGATATAAATCGACGAAGACAAAACATTCATCAACTGACACCATGGTCCCAAACAGTCAGTTCAAAAAACGTCCTTGTGCGATTAAAACCCTGGTGTCAATAATTCGTGGTGTCTAATTGGCCATGGGATAGAGTATTCTCTATCCCATGGCCAATTAGGGTACTTAGCAACGTAGCAACTGTTTACTGACATGACACGTGGATGAAACCACGGCGCGGGGAGACAGCTCATTCATATAAAACTTACCAACATGGCGGCGCGCGGTAAAATACGTCGGATGAAAACACCAGCCAATATAGGACACAATGGTGACCTTTGTACGATATTAAAACTGGGATATTGATGACTTGCTGCAAATATTTTATTATAACAGCGAAATTTAATATAGAACCTTTTTAACGTTGCTAGTCTTTTATTAAAGCGAAAATTATTATGATGATTTTTTTGGATAATAATATGTGGGACATAAAGGGAATATTTATAGTTGATAGCAAATCTATTTACCGAAGCTGTAAACGAACTTTTAGTTCAAAATGACCACACATCATTTAAGAAAATAGTAAGTTCCTCTAATCATTTTGCTGTCCATAAATTACTTAAGAAAAAAAATCCAAGTATAAAATTCTTATTAACCTTATCACTGATCTAAAATATGTTTCAAGTGCTTTCGTTTTTAAAATTATCGGTATCATTGGTACAATTTTATTGATATAAATATTTTAAAAGATAAAAAAGAACCCTGTGAGAATCTAAAATCTATTTCAGATCATAAAAAAATAAAAACATTTTCAGCGTGTATTTTGAATTCAAAAGGGAGTCCTTTAAGTCGGCAGCGGGTTGTTTTGGTCTATTCTAACCCTAATTCATATTCAACGGTCATTGACCGGACCCTCAGTAGACCTAACTTAGATGCCGATAATAGCATTATCTTATTGAGTAACTCTCGACCGTTTGTATTACTTGAAGTACCACAGAAACTTTGAAAAGGAATGGTACAGGGCATTGTCAATCCTTTAGATGGGTTTATATTTAAATGAAGTATAACGTAGGGTTAAAACAGGGTTGAAAGTATTCTTGAATTTAAGAAAATCTATTGTAGAAACGGTTTACTAACTTAATAGAAGGAATGCGAAGATCTTTGTCTAGCAGATTTTACGGCTAAGGCGAAAGAATTACTCTTCTTAGAGAAAAAGCTTAAAAGCTTAAAATTTGCGAATTATTAGTGCTCCACACCATCCCTAGCCATAAACATTACTTTATATGTCTTGAACCATTTCATTTATTATTTTTTCATTCATTCTAGTTAGCGTACAATCCCACCGTTTCAAATTTGAATAAGAATACCACAACGGTGAAGTAATATTATAATTCTACTTTATATTCTGTGCTATATAATGAAAAAGGTTTAATTTTCTTTGCAAAAGTATACTGTGAATTAATTACTGAATAACTTGACCGTTACTCGGAACTTTTAAGTGTACCTTAACCGCAGTGTAGCCAGATAGACACAGATACAAGAAACGGCAGCTATTTCACTTTGTTTTATAGTGATACATACGCATATTGAATTAATAGAGCTTTATAACACAGAAATTGAGTAATTACGCAAGTTTTAAAGATGTTACTTGCCTAATATATACTTGCAAAATATAAAGCTTAAGTGACAGATGTTGTTCGAAAAATATGACAAAATCTGTTACAGATACTTAATTTATTAGACAATGGCGTACGATACGTATCAGCCAATTAAGCTAAACAGGTCTTTCATAGGTATCTAGTATTTTCGCTGCTGTTTGTATGTGAAAGACGTAGCTGTAAATCTCTTAAGCTATAACGTTATGTGCCTACATACATTTGTACGTAACAAGTTGGGCTAATGTGGGTATACAAGTATGTCAGATATTATTATGTTATATACAGTTATCTCTAACATAACTTTCGCATAGTTCCCTGTAACTTCTATGCTAGTTACATATATCATGCAGATGTTGTATTGTTCATCCTAGTTAGCGTAAAATTAGTACTGTTAGCTTATAGCATCTTATTTCTAGATTAAGGCCTTTCACTAACTTCAAACAAGCGATCGTGGCTGAATGGATAAGAGGCGTGCTAAACACGCGGTCTGAGTTCGATTCCGACCAGCAGTACCAATGTGGATTTCACTTTGTGGAATTTATATGTACTAGTCATATGACTTACCATCTGCTAACGGTGAAGAAAAACATTGTGAGGAAACCCACATACCCTAGAAGAAATTCTAATTGTATGTCTGATCCACCAACCCGCCGGCGTGTGTGGATTACGGCCTAAAACCCTCTCAGCTCTCAGAATAGGGGAGAGGAGACCCGAGCCCAGCAGTGGGACAATAATGGGTTGCTGATGACTGATGACTAACTTCTACATTACATTATTGTTAATATGGGAATAGGTACCAAGTTCACGCTACTTCAACATACAATTAAATATTGCCCGAGGCGCTCGTAGAATTGTAGTATTGAGATATTCTTTACGATCATTAAGGTTACGCAACGTTCAACAAGGTCAGCCCATGATGGGTGACCATACTCGAGCGGCTCTGTGCTTCGGAAAGTTCGTAAAGCCGTTGATACCGATTACCACTTAAGTGGTAGTTGTTAATTCAAGTTGGAAGCCTTCTGGGCGACTTGATTAATTCCAGCACCAGGGTCTGCCTCAAGCCCACATGATAAGAAGAAGAAGATTGCCAAATTTACACAGATGTCGCAATGCATTTTTCTGTTTTATTTAACCGGACACATGTCAAACTCCGGGCTTATAATGAAAATTTGTAGATAGAAAAACACAATCATCATCATCATCGTCAAATCAGCCCAATGACGTCCACTGCTGGACATAGACCTCACCTAATTTCCGCCATAGCGCGCGATTTTGCGATATTTTTGGTTCCAGGAGGCGCAAATATTAGTATAGATTGTAAAAAATTCATTGAGTATAGATTCATAAATTGATGTTGTATTGAAAATCTCTACTAGTCAGTACTTTGATAGAGTCCAAGAAGTGTAAGTGTAATTTGATTCAAATTAAAGAAACCACATGTCGTACTATGTGGCCGTTTTAATTCGATTCAAGCCCCATTATCAAGATCTACAAAGGGCGTGAATTTACACGGTGAAGCCGGTTAGTTGTACAGCGTTGATTTATCATCGTGTTCGGGCCTCGGTAGATATGCATCGAATCAATTATGTGCCGGCTAATCAGTGCCAAGTGTTCCTTTGATGTTAAGTGTTATTGATCTTTTTGTTTTATAGGTTTATACAGGTTAATTGAATTATGTAAAGGTTTTTAACATTAACAGGTGCTGTGCCTAGGGATTGCACGGATGGAAATTTTTGACTTTACCCATGGATTTGATTCAAACAAATAATACCCTGTGTGGTGACGGGGTTTAAGAATACTTATGTCACCACTCCATTTCGTTCCCGGGATGTCGTAAGAGGCGACAAAGGGAAATTCGCGCCACAACACCTGCGCTAGAGAAGGAAAACTCGAAACAAAACCCTGTACCAACCCGTCTACCCAGCGTGGTAACAGTAGGCTAAATCACCACCTATGAACGACACAAATAAAAAACGGCCCCCAGTACCCGGCAGCCCCGCCAAACCAGGCCAAGGTAGCGGCGTGGGATTTGGCGGGGCAGGGGGTGCTAAGAATCCCCGGCACGGATTTGGCTACCACCACCGACGACGATTGGCCCTGGCAACATATAACATTAGAACGCTGCGGGCCGACGAGAAAATAGTGGAGCTGGAAGAAGTAACAAGGCAGTTACGCTGGGATATAATAGGGTTATCAGAGGTCCGAAGAAAGGGACAGGACACGATAACCCTGAACTCGGGTAACTTGCTCTACTACCGGGGGGATGAACAGCTATCCCAAGGTGGTGTCGGGTTTATCGTCCACAAGTCCCTTGTCAACAACATTGTCGAGATTGACAGTGTGTCGACCAGGGTTGCGTACCTGATACTCAGAATGTCTAAAAGATATTCGTTGAAGGTCATCCAGGTTTACGCCCCGACTTCGACACACCCAGACGACGAAGTGGAGGAGATGTATGAGGACATATCCAAGGCCATACACTCCTCCAAAACACACTTTAACGTCGTGATGGGGGACTTCAACGCGAAATTGGGCACAAGATGCGGTGATGAGCTGAGAGTGGGGCAATTTGGAGTAGGTCAACGGAACTCCAGGGGGCAGATGCTAGCCGACTTCATGGAGAAGGAAGGCCTCTTCATGATGAATTCCTTCTTCGAGAAGCGGCCCCACAGAAAGTGGACCTGGATGAGTCCGGATGGTTGTACCAAAAATGAGATCGACTTCATCATGTCGACAAAGAGGCAAGTGTTCGATGATGTCTCTGTGATCCACTCGGTGAAAACCTGTAGCGATCACCGTATGGTAAGAGGCACATTGAACCTTGACCTCCAATTAGAAAGGCGTCGACTGTTGAAGTCCACGCTCCGACCTACAACCAGCCACATCCAAAACCCCGAAAGCTTTCAGCTCGAGCTCCAAAACCGCTTCGAGTGTCTTAATCTCGCTACAGTGGATGATACCAACGACATGTTTGTGGAAACTGTCCATACGGTTGGGTCCAAATTCTTCAAGACCCGCCGTACAAATAGAACCAAAATGATCTCGGACTCGACCTTAAGACTCATGGAAAAGCGACGGGACCTTAGGCTGCAGTCTTCGAGTGACGCATTGTCATGCCGAGGGCTCAATAGACAGAACTCGAAATCACTAACACGCGACAAACGTTTCTTTAATACCCAGTGTATTAAAGAGACAATAGAGCGGAACCAAGGCTCCAAAGTGTTCGCGAAAGATCTGTCAATTGGGCAGAGCCGGTTGACAAGGCTGAAAACCGAAGACGGTAGTATCGTCTCGTCCAAACCAGAGGTCTTAAGGGAGATAAAGAAGTTCTATGGACAGTTATACACGTCAACATCGAAATCCGTTGGCAGTCCAGCGAAAGATCCAAGAGCTAGACTGACTCGACACTATACCGAAGATATCCCGGACGTCAGCCTGTACGAGATTAGTATGGCTCTGAAACAGCTCAAAAACAACAAGGCGCCGGGTGATGACGGGGTTACGACTGAGCTTCTGAGAGCGGGTGGAAAACCGGTACTTAAAGTCCTCCAGAAGCTCTTTAACACCGTTATACTCGAGGGCAACACGCCACAGGCATGGCACAGGGGCGTGGTGGTACTGTTCTTCAAGAAGGGTGATAATACTCTTCTTAAAAATTACAGACCCATCACGCTGCTGAGCCATGTCTACAAGCTGTTTTCAAGAGTCATCACGAATCGTCTCACACGCAGGCTCGACGACTTCCAGCCTCCCGAACAAGCCGGTTTCCGAAGAGGCTATAGTACCATAGACCACATACATACGCTGCGGCAGGTTATACAGAAGACCGAGGAGTATAACCGGCCACTATGCTTAGCGTTTGTGGACTATGAGAAAGCCTTTGATTCGGTGGAAACATGGGCAGTGCTACAGGCACTCCAGAGATGCCGAATTGACCACCGGTATATCGAGGTGCTGAGGTGCTTGTACAGAAACGCCACCATGTCAGTTCGTCTCCAGGATCAGAGCTCGAAACCGATCCAACTGCAGCGAGGTGTGAGACAGGGAGATGTCATATCTCCGAAACTGTTCACAGCTGCGTTGGAAGATGTCTTCAAGCTTCTGGACTGGAACGGATTCGGCATCAACATTAATGGCGAGTACATCACCCACCTTCGGTTTGCCGACGATATCGTGGTCATGGCAGAGTCACTGGAGGACCTTAGCACAATGCTCGCTGGCCTCAATAGAGCTTCTCAACGGGTGGGGCTTAAAATGAACATGGATAAGACGAAAGTTATGTCTAATCGCCATGTAGCCCCCGCCCCTATTAATGTGGGGAGCTCTAATCTCGAAGTTGTTGACGAATACATATACCTAGGACAAACGGTCCAGTTAGGTAGGTCCAACTTCGAGAAAGAGGTTAACCGCCGAATCCAACTCGGCTGGGCAGCGTTCGGGAAGTTACGCACTGTTTTCTCGTCCACAATACCCCAGTGTTTGAAGACAAAGGTCTTCAACCAATGTGTGTTGCCAGTGATGACTTACGGTACTGAGACGTGGTCGCTAACTATGGGCCTCATTAGAAAGCTCACTGTTGCTCAGCGAGCCATGGAAAGAGCTATGCTCGGGGTTTCCCTGCGTGATCGAATCAGAAATGAGGAGATCCGCAGGAGAACTAAAGTTGTCGACATAGCTCACCGAATCGCATCGCTAAAGTGGCAGTGGGCAGGGCACATAGCTCGTAGAACTGATGGCCGATGGGGGAAAAAGGTTCTCGAGTGGCGGCCACGTATTGGAAGGCGCAGCGTTGGACGGCCCCCCACCAGATGGACCGACGACCTGGTCAGGGTTGCGGGCGGCCGTTGGTTGCGGGCGGCACAGGACCGTTCGCAGTGGCGTAAATTAGGTGAGGCCTATGTTCAGCAGTGGACGTCGATAGGCTGATATGATGATGATGATGATGATGAATTAATCACATCAGTGCAGATGTTCTTTAAATTGTTATTTTTTAAGATTATAATACATTTAAGTAATCTATATAGTAAGTATTGTGTAAATATAAAATAGAAATAAGTTTAAAAAAAAGAACATTATTAAGCATATTTGTATTTTGCGGAACATAGTGTTTAAAAAACTAGTAAAATACAATTCTCTATAATAATACCCTTAATCTTATAACAATAACAAAACATAATTCTCAACTTTCGTGGAAACACAACCTGAATAAGAAAAGAAAATACAATTAACTTAGAGAGAAGTGAGAAAGAAACGAGAAAATGTGGCTCTGATGTCCAATTCTTGGGAACACCCCATCGCAAAATCCTAATTAAATGGGCAAAGTTAGCCGCAATGGGTAAAACGTGACTCCTCCCAAAAAATAAGGTAACATAAACCATTAAAGTAGATAAGAACTGAATATAATATCGAGTTTTGCACTTTGATGAATATTTTATAGATGTTTTCTGTCTGATGAAAGATTGCGATAAACGTAACTCTGGAAAATTTAAAGTTATATTAAGTTAGAATTATATTTATTTAATTTAAAATTTATCGGTTTATTAAAAAGATATACCACGATACACCCGGGCATATTAGGAATCTCTTTAAGAGGGCTATGTCCAGTACTGCGTGTCCTACGGCTTATATTATGATGATGAAAAATATTATGTAGAATAATAAATAGTAAAATTTTAGCCATTTGGCCATATTAGAAAACAATTCATGTATCGCGACGCTTTACAAAGATAAAAATTATTCAAGCTCACAACAGAACTGTTATCAGTATTTTGAATAAATATTTGAATCACAATGAAAAAATTACGATCATAATTATCATCATCATCATTTCAACCCATAATATGTCCCAATGCTGGGCACGAGTCTCCTCCAAATATTGTGGAGGGAATTTAGCCTACTATACCACGCTGGCATACAAAGGAAAATTTGAAACACAACCTATACCAACCCATCTGGGGATGGTAGAGGGCTTGTTTTCTCTTTTTCTCGCAGTGCTCTTGTCTGTATAAGGTTACTTCCTTAGTCACCTTTAACGACACCCACGGATTGAGATGGGGTAGTGATATTTTTTTGGGATGAAGGATGGATGGATGGATATATGAATGTTTGTTATTCTATCAAACACGAACGGCTGAAAGACTCCTTATGAAATATTGCAGACAGTTAGATTATAGTCTTTAATAACCATAATATAAGCTTCTATTGACTGACAAACAAAGTGGGCGGAGCCAGAAGCGGTAGCTATTTCTCATAATGACAAAAATTATATCTGTCTAAAGAAATAGCTTATTTCTTAGTATACGTAGTCAAACTTTATGTTTCTGAAGGAGTAGGACATTTAGCGAGTATGATAAATCCCATGTTATATAGGGCTAACCTCTTACCAACAACATTTTTATGTATATAAATCACGCAAACCTATATCTTAATACTAGGAATAAAGTATAAGGAAAATACGTTTCACAATCTGTGAGGCCACGGCCCAAAAAGTTGACAGGCCACAGAATAAATGTAATCTTAAGAATACTTGCCTTCTCTTGTCAGCATTTTGGGTTACATAACATAACATAATATAGCATCACGCCTTTTCCCTGAAGGGGTAGGCAGAGGTGTTTCAGACCCACATTTCGCAAGTTATGTTTGGTCCCATGAAATAGGGGGCGAGCCTATTGTCATCAACTGGGAACATTAGTTTACCAAACTCCGGGAAAATCACAATACTGGAATTTCATGATAGAAAAACCTAACACTATTTTCACCCGACCCGGGAATCGAACCCGGGACCTCTTGCACAGCAGTCGTATACACTTCCCGCTGCGCCACCAAGGCAGTACATAAATTATACATAGTTTACTTAGCATATATCTGTGTAGAGACGGATTAAGAATACATAATGTCACTACCCCATCTCAGCCCGCGGGTGTCGTACAAGGCGACTAAGGGAATAACCTTATGCAGATAAGAGCACTGTGAGAAAAGGAAAATATATACCAACCCGTCTGGCCAGCGTGGTATAGTAGGCTAAATTCCCTCCACATTCTTTGGAGGAGGTACCTATGCCCAGCAGTGGGACGTTTAGGGGTTGAAATGATGACTTAGCATGTGTAAGTCAGAAGAATCCGTGGCTCAGTGGTTAGTGATCCTGACTGCTGAGACAGAGGTCGTTGTTTTAATTCCCACCCAGGACAAATATACGTAACATGTTCTAAATAAACTTTGTCGACAAAGCAAATTAACAGACTCATTTTAAAAACACATCTGCCTGATTGTTTTACAAATTTGACCTTCTGCCAACTACCTTTTAGGGGGAGCTTTGATTAATATGCCTTCTAACGACCGGATATTAGCAGTCGACTGCGGAGCGAATACGACTCCTGTATATAAATAAATATAGCAATTTGATTAACTCACTGTGGCCTGAATTGGAAATAAAAAGCAAACAAAAACATACATCACGCTTTTTACCCTGATAGGATAGGGTAGAGATGTATCAGAATCAAATTTCGTCAGCTACTTTTGGTGCTATGTGATAGGGGGCGAGCCTGTCATTAATCAGGCATGTTTTCAAACTCCGAGCTAAAACTAAGAATTTCCAGCCAAACCCAATACAGTTTTTACACGACCCGGGGATCGAACTCGTGACTAAAAAGGATACATTATAAACAATATATAGTCAGCTTGTGACCACGGCCGGTGTAACCTGGTCGAAACGTACAACATCATAAGGTATGTAAATACCTAAATCATAATCGCGTGAATTCCTGTTTTAAATCAATAAATATTATCATGCAACGCGAAAGTTTAAAAGTAAATAATATACATGAAGGCCAAACAAATCTCACATAAACCATCACGTCTTGTTTATATTGGGGTTGGTAGACAGTGTGGACACTACAAAACGCCGAATGCCCCGATCCAAACACGCCTCTTTTTTATTGGATTTGAATACACTTAATTTACTACTCGAAATTCTGTTTAGTAGTACCTAATATTGTAAGTTCAACAGTGGATGTCATTGGGCTGATATGATGATGTAAGGATTTTTTATACATTTTTATTAAAATTATAAAGTTTAATATTAACATTCCAATAGTTTTGAATTTACCACGTACGGTATTTAAATTTCATAAACCATTATTAATAGAGAAAACTGGTATTTTTGAAGGTTAAATCCATTTATTATTCTCAATATAATTTATTAGAGTGAATAGCGCGCTATTCGACAATATTCAATATTCAGATTTCCATTTTATTCAGGCGTATTATTGTGCTCGGCGCGTTCAGAAACGGGCACAGGTGGCTCGAGCCACTCGGCTTTAAAATACAAACAGAACTACAAATATGTATAATTTATAAATTTGCCCGACTATGGAACATTTCATTTGCAATCCACTCGTACTTACTCTCATATTTAATAAAATTAAATCATGGAAAAGCATCAGGGCTTCAAGGCATGCAAGTAAAAAAATTGTAATACGAAGTAATGCTCACCTTTTCAGGCTGATATTATTATGTATATAGGCATCCACCTCGCTCTCTCGATAATCAATTAATCGATTTAGATATCGTTGTTCTCCGTGTGGTGACGGAGAATTCCTGGGATGTAGTAAGAGATGATTAAAGAAAAATTGCGCCGCCAACAGCTGCGCTAGAGAAGGAAAACTCGAAATAAAACCCTGTACCTACCTCTCTGGCCTGGGTAACAGTAGGCTAACTACCACCTATTTAGGTGAGGCCTATGTGCAGCAGTGAACGTCATTGGGCTGATGATGTGAGATATCGTTGTCAAAAAATGTTTAAAAATTTTAATAAAGTCGTCATCGGTGTCAATGTAAACTTTTGACAACGTTACATTTACGTCTAACGTTACTAAAAAACCAAAGCCAATGAGGTAGTTGAAGTTATTATTATTATATTATTCTTCTTGACGAAAACAAATTAAAGTTTGATTGCTTATTATTATATATTTTCAAAATGTAACCAATTAAAATTGTAACAACTATGGCGATTAAAAAGAGTGGCCTAAGTTTCTTGCCAAGTTCTTCTCAGAGCTCAACCTTGTCAGAGAACTGGCCGTAGGCAAATTTACTGACACCTTTTTTTTTGGCTTTGAATGACGTTCATAAGTATAATGTATGTGATCTAAATGAAATAAAAAGATTTGACTTTGACTTTGTTTTGACTATATATTTAATAGATATGTTACAGTCAAAAAAACTCTCTTAACAGATACATGTTATATGTAAATGCAAGACTAAATTCCCAATTTGAAGCTCATATAGCTTTCCGCACCAACCACCTGAGTGCGAGACGCTTTAAGATACAGGTGGGAAACAAGCACGCGGCTTTAAAATACAAACGGGATTCGATGCAAATTTAATCAGTAAGCTTTATCGGCCTTGTGAAACCTGCGAACCGTGCTGATACGTTACGTAATTTCCAATACTTTTATCCTCTAAAGTAAGAGATTCCTTAGGCCACTTTTATGAAGATGTTCCTACTACATAAAACATTTACGTGGAAATTTTCAATTCTCTTTTGACGGATTATAAAAGGTACGCATTTCGAGTTAACCGTCATCATTTTTAATGGATAGAAAAAGGTGTTTCAAACATAATATATAATGTAAATTATACATGAAATATGGTAATAAAATTAATATTCATTGAACATTTTTGAGTAATGTTGTAAAGAAAAATACGTCAAAGAGATTGTGGAAAAATTTTAAGAATCCAGCACCGCTGAACAGAAAATCTTTTCCTTAGATATATATGTAGGTATATGCAAATAATGTTTAATCAAGAAAAACAATTCCAATAAGACTATTTTCCTAGTGAAATGTTAGGAGCTTTTACGAGATTTTGGGTTATAAAATGGAATTCAGTTTTCTCTACGAAACTTACAGTGAAATCTTGAAATTCGGTTTCCTAGTTTTTGTGTTTGTGTTTAGCCGTTGATCCGAATTGAGACTGCGAGATTTAAATAATAATCAATAACAGGTTAAAGATTCAGAAAATATACAAACATGTATGACTTATCTTTGTATGCCATACAGTACAGACCTTCAAGACTAATGGCATGGTGATAAGTTAATAGTTTATTCAATATAAGTTTTCTCGCAAGTCTTGACTTGTATGTATACGTTCACCTGCAGTTACCCTTATTTCTAAATGCAAATAAGCAATCAAAACAAACAATCTAATCAGGTCTTGCATGGTTTAGTTTATATTCACAACAGTTAGTGAATAATTCAATTAATTGGGACTAGTTTCTTGCTAAGATCTAGATTATGTTTATTAACGTTTAGCTTATGCTAAGGTATGATAATTGATATTGAAACTGTTAATTTACCCAGAATAATATCTAATCTGGTGAACAGTCAGTTATCTTAGTGATAATTTGATTAATTTAGTTGTTGTGTTTATGTTAGATGGCGAAGTTGTTGAAAAGTTAGTGATTCAATACCGGGGTCACCGTCTACAGTAGCGATTTTATCTAATAGGGTAAATTGCATCAATCTACTTCATTGCCGTTTTAGCTTACTGGCCCGATTTTATTAAAATATCTTAATTAGACGTGTACTAATTATTAACCAGGTCCAAACTATAAAAATTACTACTAATATAATCTTCTAAATAAATAAATTTAGACCCATGCCCAGCAGTGGAACGTTTATGGATTATCATGATAATGATGATTATGATGAATATAGTTGTATGACATGGAAAGTTAAGAATCTGAAGTAAATTATCGTTAGGGGGACGTGAGTTCAGCGCTCGATTTCATCAGTTAGTTTTCAAATAGTGCAAAAATTGCAATTATTTTCTATCGAGACCAAAATGCTTACAAATCGTTTTTTAATCTAAGTTATCCCTGCCAAAAGGTCTTAATATATCCATATATTTTACTGGAAATTAATCACACAAAAGAAACAATAGTAATTAAATTTATATAAATGTTAAAATACTCCCGTTCACTAAACTCATTTCTCCTTGAGAAAAAATTCTTAGAGCGGGTGTACTGTAAAAAAATATAAAATTTTGTGTCACTGTCACTCTTGATGAGCTATTTTATGTTTACGGGAACAAGTTAAACAAGATAGATGTGATGAAACAAGACATGTTCGTACATTAAATATTACGAGTATTTTCAGTTGACGAATATTTCATTCATCTTCATTTCAACCCATAAACGTCCTCTGCTGGGCACGGGTCTCCTAAAGAAATTTAGCCTACTATACCACGTTGGCCAGACGGGTTGGTATAGGGTTTGTTTCGAATTTTCCTTTTTTCAATGCTTTTATCTGCATAAGGTCGCCGGTTGTCGCCTTTTACGACACCCACGGGTTGATATGGGTAGTTACATTATGTATTGTTATTTCGACACTACACGGATATATTGCATTACAATCGTACTAATACTGGAAATATGAAAGTTAATGATGAATGTTTGTTACTTACTCCAGAACGGCTAAAGGAATATGTATAAAATTTGGCATAGAGATAGATTATAGTCTGCTACCTTAATCGTTCATAGGACGTACATTTAATTTTGAATCAGAGCAGTTAATTCTAAAATTGAATGGTACAATCCACAGAACAGATATAGGTTAAATTGTTCTGTGGTACGAACATCAACGAAGCAAAACAAAAACGTACACAAAACGTGTATCTACAAAATTGGGTTCAAAGTACTAAGCTCCCATTTTCAGCTGTTTCAATCGCAACTAAAATGTTATCAACAAATTGTGAAACAAAACTTTCAAACCGAATCAGCAAAACAAAGAACAAATATCAGTTTTTCGGAATCAAATTTCCGGACAAAAACAAAATGTATTAACTATGAAACTAGAAATTTCGTTTGTATGTTTCAATCGTGTAACTGATAGTAAATATTCATTCTAACCACTGTTACCAACTCCAATTTTATTCCAAAAAAAACTAAATAAAAAAAATTTCTATCATAGTCATCAAATACACTTTGCATTTATGCAAACTTATAAGTAAAATAACAAAAAAAATACTGTTAGTACTTCTTTTTAGCTTATTTTATTTCTTTATTTAATTTTATTAACTTCAGACAAAATATTACACAAGCGGTCTTAATGTCTTTGGCACTCTCTTTTGTTTATTGGTGATGCAGAGGATTAATCGAAGTAAAAGGTAAATAATTTCTATGACCCCGAAAAAAGTTTGTAAAGCAATCGAAATTTCACCCAGAACGAACGTATTTTACAATCTCTTTAAAAATGTTAAAATTTTTAGAAATTACTACCATTTTTCTTTCTATTAAACAGTTCAACAATGAAATTTTAAAATGGTGAAATCCTTTTATATCTCTAGGGATTCTGAGAAATGGGCTTGAGTCCGCCGGTGAGCTCACCAAATGCATCTTAAATATGTATAATTACGGCCGTATTTAAGGTAAAAATTCGTTGGAAATATTTTGGTTACGCACGAAAAACCAAAGGGTTACAATGAAAAATTATAATAAATATATTGAAATATTTCAAAAGCATCAATAGAGCCTTTGAATATAGCTTGGAACACCGTAAAGGACTACCATATAGGTATAATTATGTAATTTACAAATAAATCTATTTTGTAATGAATTCAATGATGACTAAACTTGTAGTTGACCAATGGCAATATTCGACTGAATTACAAATTACCAACTTACCCGAATAAACACATCAACGATAACCTTCAATAACAATTTGCGGGAGCTTAGGAAATTACTCACATTCATAAATTTAAAAATAAGTCTACTTTAAATTATAAATTAAAAGTGGTTCTTTGATAACCAAATGCTACTTAGCTTACACACAATCGCGACATTTTGTGATTGGTTGATATCATAATCGCTGTGAAAATTTATATAAGCTGTCATTTTCAAACATTTGACGACAGTATCAAAATTCACCAATCCAATAACAAAATTGCGCGTATACGGTCTCAGGTTACAATCGCTGGACTAATTAATATATCAACTACCCTCGTACGGCATATAACATAATATATATATATATACTTTTTGTTAATAACGAACCAGCCACAAAGGAAATAGGAAGCTAATTCCGGAACAACATAAAGTGTAAGCGTGACATTGCATCTCTACAATGTAAGGCCGACGTCATACTGAACGCGTTTAACGAGTTAATAAGTAATGTGAAGACATCTCCGCAGTAGTGTGTAGCTACCAAGCTAACCCAGAGGTCCCGTGCGTCCTTCCTCGGCTTTGGAAAAATTGAATTGGATTTTCCTATCTTAAAATTATTTGTCTTTGACGAAAACTATCCTTAAATTTTATATTATTATGTGCATCCCTGTTGTGCAAGGTCTGTGATATCTCTAACAGTATCCTAAATATGGTTGGAAGCCGGCTGAGTAGTGCTGTTTCTCCTGGGATGGTACTGAGGAGATTCACTGAAGTACTTATATAGTTTTTTAAGATATACTAACACCTATGAGGCAATGGTTACTCGAATAAATATATATTAATTACATATTTTACATAACTTTTTAACTCATTTTTAGTACTAGAACCCATCACATGTAACTCTTTCATTTATTTTAAAATATTTAGCTTCGTTCAGGTTGTACTCATTTGGTTTGGTATTACATAAACGCTTGCAGTGAAACAAATGCCTTAAATACAGCTTAAACTAGCTGTGTGCAGTGCTAAATAACGCATACCAGGCATGGATAATCTCTGAATAACAGGGAATATTCTAGAAATAGTGAAAATTTACAGCACCCAATTCGGGACATAACCGTGACAATATTTAATAGGTTAGGAAATATTTTAGGTGACAAAGTGAAGGTATATAACTACTTTTTTTATATGCAACTAAAGTGGCAAAGAAGTTTACTTCAGTGCAAAAATTCCTGGTTTTGATGTCCAAGTTAAAAATACTTAATATAATATTTTTATAGTAGAGACATAGAGGCATAAATTTTTACAGTAACTTTTACCTTGTCCTAATTATTATAAAGTTGAAATTAAGCAACCGGCAGCTTCAAGCAAGTTCATAACTTCTTTAATTACATACGCAGACACGGTATTAAAGATACACTAAACCGGTTGAAGCCCTACGTTTGTATAAAACCTTTAAGCTTTTTAGAAATTCAAACAATAGCTCGAAGTGAGGACGGATGTAATAGCCTCCCGTATTTTGTGCAAAATGTTAAGGAATGCACATTATTTAACGAACCTAGGCCACAGCTTAAGAAGAAAACAGCTATTACAATACTATCTATTGAATAAATAAACCTGGACTCCACACAATTGACGGAGAAGAAAGAATATAATATATGTACGGTGAGCGATGTATTATCTATTCTATTGGTAGGTTATAATCAACAAATTTCGAGTTAGAAATGTAAGGATAACTATATTGAACTAGGCTAAAACTTGTGAACTATCATTATAAATAATAGCCTATGTCAGATTCCGGTTTTTTTTACTTAACTTAGATACAAGGGCTATTCACAAAATTATCGTTTGATTGGCCCCTTTCTATATGGCATTTTTTTTATAAATATAGTCGCTGTCAATTTCACATATTTGACAACGGTATCGCTACATAATTGAATATCATACGCATTACATGTGAGTACGATCCCCTGTGCTCTATTGCAACATGAAAGAAAGACAAAAAACAAGCATCGTTTTCATGATAATTGCTGTTTATTTACGTATCAGTAATATGAATATACAAAAATTACTATCTAACAAATGAATTAAACAAAAATAGCCCTGTGGTTAAATTATAATGCAGTCGAGGTGGGAGTGATAGGTATACCAGTGAAATCCCTCTTATACCTACTAAAAAACCTAGGCCTCCCAAGAACTTCAGTAAGTTCGTTAATAGAAAGAGTTTTCAAAGCCGCAATCGTAGGTTCTAATCAAATTTGGCTAGGTAGAGAGGGGAACACAGATAGTGAAAGGTGAGCGTAGTGTACACCAAAACCCTTGAAACTACTCCTGGAATCGCAAGTCCCAGGCACTACGTGCACGTTTTCCTCGCTCTACTACAAGATGGGCTTCGTAATCCATGGATTGTTAATATTTTTTTATTGTTTCTCGTACTAGCTGTATTTATTTAAGCTGTATCCAGGCCTTGGACAACTGCGCAATTGCGTTTAGCCTTGTGACAGAATTATGCTTAGACAACAGAACAAAGTTGAAATTGTGTTGAACATAGATTATACTCTACTACTCCCTAGTGGGATGACGAACATGGTTTTGGTTTGCGTATAATATTACGGTTACTATTTGTCCACTATGGCTTTAAGTGAAAATAATTCCATTCAGTAATTTATATCTTGTGTTTATAGTATTAGAGTTGGTAGTTGTGTAGTTGAATTTATTGTTTTACGATGCTTACATTGAGCATGCATATTACACCTTTATTTCAACCCGAAAGTAGTTTATTCAGAATCAGTGGCAGAATCGATTCCAATATAGTTTTTACACCATGCTATATTTTGTCAAAAATTGATTAAAATTTTGAAAACTGGGACACAGTTGTTTTAAGTGTATCAAAGGCTGCCTAGAAATAACCTTCTACATCATAATTATCTCTCCTAATATTGTAAGAGCTGAGCCAGATCCTGCAAAATTACATGCGTCAATAGCAGGCCGATAGACTAATATCGACCAATCACAGGCCGGCAATATGACGCGATTGACTTAGTAAGCCAATCACAGCTGTCAAATAAGACCATCTGCTTACCAGTGTATTACGATTGTGTTAATACTCGTAGGATCGGGCCCCTGCACTCTTTTTGGTGGAATAAACACTATATAACAAGAAGGTATTATCCCTTGTTCCCGTAAATCCTTTCACCTCGTGGTATGACACGTCCTGTTACTCTATAATTTCATTTTTATAAAACAAACTCAGCAGACTTGCAGAATCAGAATTTAAAATTTAAATGTGAAAACATTAAACCTCACGAAGAAAGAAGAAGCAACTTTCAACTTGCCGAATATCAGTAGTTTATGTACCTACCTATTTAGTATTTATTTATTTATCGCTGCGAATACACGGTGTGGCACAAGGCGTTAGGCGTCCAATGATACACTTCAAACAACGGTGTCCAACTTTTAAAATTTTAATACATCTTTGACAAAAAATATAGCATGGTATAAAAACTATTCGAATAAATTCTGCTACTGATTCTAAAAACAACTTTCAGGTTTCGCATTAAGTAGGAATAAGGCTGTATAAAATGGCTAACAAAAAGGTGTGATGTACTTCTACTCCTTTGGGGATAAACGTCATGACCCTATGTTATGTAAGTAAAGTACACAAACATTAATAAGTACACAGTATACCATTTTCATTACGAGTGCTTGTACACAAAGAAAACAAAATGAAACAATACCTGCAGTGGTACTTTTAATGAATGTAAGTTGACAATAGGATACACACCATTGTGCTACAAACGCTGTGAATTAAGAAACGGGCTTTTGTAGCTTCGACTCTTGGGTCACTTGATATTAAAACTTAAAGGAAAAGTACTCTTTGTTTATACTTCATCATATCTCGCTATGTCCTTTATCGTATCTTTGTAGGTACATATTGTTTCTACTGTTTATTCTGTTTTAATCTGTATCATGCAGCGTCAATATTCGGCTTTTGTTTGATCACAGAATATTAAAAAAACGTCTTTTTTTGTTCTGTGCGTGCGAATGTCAGCGTGACGTACCGGTTAAGGTCCCGAGTGACGTGGTACGATTCCTACATGAAACAAAAACGAGTATTTGCGTGATTCATAGATATTTGTTTCGAGTCTAGGTATATTTTGGGTCCGTTATTTGTATGTTTGCAAAGTGCCTAGCAACATAGGGCCAGCTACTACGCGCGTGAGTTGTCTTAAAAAATCCAAGAAATAAAGACATAAATAATTAATTACATACCTACCGCTCGCGGTGGTGTAAATTATTTGTGGCCTATGTCCAGCAGTGGACGTCGTTGGGCTGATATGAAGATGACGATGATCTGGCAGACTTGACTTCTACGACCAAAATACGTTCTTAATTTTTTACTTTTAAATTTATTTACATATTTATGTATAAGATTTTCCATAATCATCAAAACATAAATAAGGAGATCACGGTCATCATCATATCAGCCACAGGAAGTCCATTGCTGGACATAAGCTTCCTCAAGAGATTTCCAGTCGGGCTGGTTGCATGCGGCCTGCATCCAGCGATATATGCAATGGGCAATTCCTAATCCTAATTTATTTCAAACTCATTGATTAGTACAAATAGCCACAGAGGCTAGTACTGAACTACAGACGAGAGTACCTAAAGCACCCACTAATGGCACTATCATTATAATATAATATTCATTCACATCTTCCATTTAAGATAAGCGGGCCTAAGCCGTTAATACAACCATAATGTGTCTCAGATCGCGTCGAGGTCCTTATCTCTTGAACTATCAAGATTAAAGGATTACTCCAACTATTAATATTAATTTGTTTATTTAGGACTAGCTACGCTCGTTTAGTACGCGTGCGATTTCATAGTTTTTTTTATATTTTCACGGAACCCTATGGATATGTTTTTTTTTCCTAAATTAAAATAGCACTGTAACCAAGGGAAATAAGGATTCATTTTTATATAATTATATAGAAGTTGTGCCACCCGCATCCAACGGCCACCCGCAACCCTTACCAGGTCGTCGGTCCATCTGGTGGGGGACCGCTCTACGCTGCGCTTTCCAATACGTGGCCGCCACTCGAGAACGCAATCGCTCGTTGTGGCGGAAATTAGGTGAGGCCTATATTCATCAGTGGACGTCATTGGGCTGATATGATGATGATGATGATGATATAAAAGTTAATTTAATTATAAAACGTCATTCTTTGTTTATACCAAAGCCGAGACACCCCAAACTTTTTATTTACAGAATCAGATTAAAAAATCTAAATTTAAAAAGATCAAACATCACGAACTCATATTAATAAGCATTTTTCATGCTTATTGCTGCTGCCAGCACCGGCCGATAATATAATCTATGTAAATAAAAACAATACCCGTCCTGACAGTCGGGTAAAAATGGATCGTCGAAAAGTAGGTTTCACGTCAGAACGGGTCGACCGATTTGTCGAGGCAAGGCATGTATGTAAGAAATTATATAAAAATGTAGTGTAAAATTTTGCGTTTTAAAATCTGCATTTGAAAATGGAACAAAAATGATAAATAAAATATGGCGGTACGAAGTTACGCGTTAAGACGGGTCAGCTAGTATAAAATAATATTTTGTGACAAAAATATAACATGGTATATAAACCTAAACTGTAATGTTAACATTACAACAGTATATAATATATACAGTAGTAGTAATATACAGTAGAAAGTAATGTAATAACGTTGTGAGAAAAATGCTCGTTTCGTATAACATGACTTCCCACTATGTATGCCCGCGTAGATTCTATTATTTACTCGACAAACTCATATGAACTTCATAGTGGTTTCATGTTTACCGTAAGCATTGGTTAGCAAAAGATTTTTCTTAGAATGACTAGCTGACCAGTTAAAATACCCACATTAAAAATGATAACAACAATGATAACAATAAATTAACCCAGATGTTACTGACATATTATTGAAGAACTTACTGATTTTTTTGTATAAAAAAAATAAAACATGCAATTTCAAGTGTTTATAAATAAAAAAAGTGAAAACCACCCACATTTTCTTCAATATAATAAAAAAACAATCTTCAATATTAAAACGACAGTAGTAACAAGTGGGATACCTTATGCATAATCACGACGTGAATTTTTTTCATAATAATATCGTGCAACGCAAAAGTTATTAAATAAGTTAGGATTTAGTTATATAGAACTAGCTAGACTCAAATCTAGAACAATCTTGTAAATGATATAAAACGTGATACGGTATTGAAGCAGAAATCCCAATCTAATCTATTTTCGTTACAAGAACGAACGACTGAAAAGCAACACTATTTTAAGATTTAGACATTTAAGTGAAAATAAACAAGTGAAGATAGGAAAAAGTCAATTTCGAAAAATAGAACCTGTGAACTGTAAAATGAGGTTCAAATTTGCATGCAGAACGCACGTATTCGATGTGGATCTGACAGACTTTTTGCAGATTCTATTTGCGCAACAGTTTTTGAACGTGGATAATCGAAAATATGGCCATTTCGTGTACGCGACTGATAAATCAAAGTATTATTCAAACATTCGTTTGTTTAGGCAACGCACTTTATTGGTATTTCTTTCTTCTATAACGGGATAAGCGATATTTATTGTAAAGATGGTGGCTGAATGGATAAATGACCGGCGTGCAAATCACACGGTCCGAGTTCGATCCCGACCGACAGTACCAATGTGGATTCCACTTTGTGGAATTTATATGTACTAGTCAAGTGACTTACCATCTGCTAACGGTGAAGGAAAACATCGTGAGGAAACCCACATACCCTAGAAGAAATTCTATGAGTATGTCTGATCTACCAACTTGTCTAGTGCGGGACCAGCGTGAGTGGATTATGGCCTAAACCCTTTCAGCTCTCTAGTTAGAGGAGAGGAAACCCAATCCCAGCAATGGGACTTAATGTTTTGCTGATGTGATGATGATGTGATTGTAAAAACACATAATTCGGGCATTTCGTTGAAATCCGAATATTAAATCTTAAAAATTTGCAATTGCTGCAGAAAACTGTCCAATAAGAATTATTTAGGATTGATTGTATTTCAAACATGCATAAGATGCTACTGCTAGTCACTGGTGTTGCTGGCGTCTATAACTTATGGTATCTGCTTCTCACCAGGCAATGCTTATGAACCCTGGTACTGTATTTTAAAGGGGTTATCATTAAAAAATTATACTATATACATAGAACATAACATTTCTGACATTTAAAATTTCGCTATAATTTTTTTTATAAGTTATCCCGAAACGATAATTGAATTATACCTATATTCGACTAATACCTACCACAAATTGCCACATAACATTGATAGCTTTTTCAAAATGCCATAAAGTACAAATAACAAGTTAGCCAATTAAAGCGAGTTCACTTAGTTCGAACAATTCGCACGTAGGCTATATTTTTATTGTCGCTTCGTCCCATTAATATGCATGGTGGGAGAATAGGATTCTGTGGGACAATGAGGGGCATACGTGATGTGGAAATAAATTCGAAACGCAATAAGTTTTGTGTTAAAGCATTTAATCGTATTTTGACGGGTATTCATCATTTATTAATATGGAAGCATAAATAAAGTTAAAGGATCTCTGCTTTAGAATTTTCTTCGAATTTGAATGTAATGAGGTTTCTTTTTTAATAACGTAACTTTAATTTTTGCTAAAATTTATTATTCAAAATGGCGGACGCTTTTATGCTCGGACATCCAAAATATTATTTAAACCCTATTTATAATTCACATTTTAAATATGTATGCTTATTTGTATGCAATCCATTTTATAGGTCATAATACCATTTTATGTAATGTATCATTCATTAAAATGTTGATGTACAAATAAACCAAACCACAAACGGTTAACAACAAAATTGAAATGAAATTACTACTATTGTTACTTAAAGTAATATAGTTTATGATGAATAATGGACCTTATGGGTAGAAAAACAAGACAAGAAATACAGTGAATATTTTAAAACATTTATGATTATTATTAGTTGATTTTAATTGTTGTAAGTTTCGCTGTAAGTTTATACAATACTTAGATTTTTGAACATACTTTTAAAGTACGGAACCCTGTATTTTAGGCTACTAGTAATGCTATATAATACTAGGAATTTCATTTTAATAGAGTTAGCTTTACTTCTGGGCGTCATTTCAAACAAAAAAAATTTTTTTTGTTTCCCATTAATGAAAAGGACATTATTTTCTGGATTTCTCAATGACCAAAAAAAGTCTTAAAACGTATTTGGTTCAAAGAGATATTTTTTAAATTACTATAAAAGAAAATAAATCACAATATAATCAAATTAAAGCAGAAGTAAGTGACGCAAAAAATCTTAAACTTAATTAAAAGAGTTTGGCGGGAAGCCGTAAAGATTGCGAAGCGATAAAAGCAATTAGAAAAACACTTCTACGAAAACAACTTTTTGCAGATTTAAGCCTTTTTCATTTGGTTGATTTATGTTCAAATAAGATTCGATTCTGGTGGCGAATAATTATTTCAGTTTACAATACAGAATTTCATTAGAATTACAAAGATTTGAAGCTTTTTTCAGAGTTGTGCACGTGATACCGAATAAGACAAAAATTCTGGAAAAATGTTGGCTTTTATGCGTTTCCTCCATAACTTGAGTTAGACATATAGTTCATTTGCAAGGAAGAATGACGTTGACACCTCGCACCATTTCACATGAGTTGAAAAGAGGGGTCTACTTAGACTGGAGCTGGTTCAATGTATTTCAAGCAAAGGATATCACGGACAACGGATTATATATTATGGGTGTCAATTTGGATGGATGAGGATGCTTATTCGTAGCTATACTCAATCATTTTTTGTAAACATTCAGCTTTGATGTTTTAGCGGAAAGTAAAGTGCTAAAATGAAAGGATTGAAATTGGATAGGAATCACGTTATTGCCAATTAGACCGTTTTGTTGGATGTTAAGCAGTTATCATAAACATAATATAGCATCACGCCTTTTTCCCCGAAGGGGTAGGCAGAGGTGTTTCACACCCACATTTCGCCAGCTATGTTTGGTCCCATGAAATAGGGGGCGAGCCTATTGTCATCTACCGGGAACATTTGTTTATCAAACTCCGGAAAAATCTCAATACTGGAATTTCATGATAGAAAAATCCAATACCATTTTCACCCGACCCGGGAATCGAACCCGGGCCTCTTGCGCAGCAGTCATATACTTCCCGCTACGCCACTGAGGCAGTTATTGCAGTCTAAGTATTTACATATAATATATATATTATACTGATATCATAAATGCGACGTTCCACACGTTTGGTCAACAAAATGAATATTTATTTTCAAATGAATATCACACTAACGTTATCAAAAGTCATAACTTTCCATTTTAATGCTTTTTGCATATTTATCATTGTTACTGTAAGTACACTACAAATGGAATCAAGTGATTTATAGAACATTTAAAATGTAAAATTTTAATAATTTTAAAAATGGTTCGTTGATGTTAGCAGGAAAGTTAGTCTCATAATTTTGAAATGTAGAACGAGAAATATTTCGTATATATATAGTAAATAATAAAAGCACACGCAGATTAAAAGATTTTTGTGGGCATCATTTTTAAAACCAGAATTAATATCAGGATAGTGTTATAACTAGCCTATATTTCGAGTGAAACTATAAGTGGGATGTAGTAATTTCTAATAGAATAATACATTAACATTAGCTTAGAAATGTTCAAGATCTCAACTGCAAGATAAACTTTAAAGTGAAACATTTAACTTCTCTCCGAGGAAGATTTTTATAAAATAATTACTTTTGAACAACTGCGATTTTAAGTTGCAGGAGGGTAGAATCTACACACTTGACTTCATTTTGTTAAAATACTAGGTTACACCCGCGTTTTGAGATTAGTTTTCTTTACCCATGGGAAGCTTTTCTATGGCATTCATTATTATTTATATCCATGTAGTGACGGAAACAGAATACATAACAAGAAACAGAAAAGAATACATAATGTCACTATCCCTTCTCAACCCGTGAATGTCGTAAATGGCGATTAAGGGACCTTATACAGATAAGAGCACTGCAAGAAAAGGAAAATTCGAAACAAACCCCATACCAACCCGTCTGACCAGCGTGGTATAGTGGGCTAAATTCCCTCCACATTCCGTGGAGGAGACCCGTACAGCGGTGGGACGTTTAGGAAGGCGAGCGGCTGGTGGCGCTGCACAAGCGCGTGCGCTTAGTGCTCATGAATGTCGAGATCGGGCTCACCATCGTGTATACTCCACATTCCGTGGAGGAGACCCGTACAGCGGTGGGACGTTTATGGGTTGAAATGTCATTCTAGAGCCCTTACTTTCCCTTTACAAAATATCATGTTGATTCGATGCTTTAATGTGACGTGAAAAATTAAAGACCCGGGCAAAAATAGTATTGGGTTTTTCTATCAAGAAAAACTCAGTAACAAGCCAGAGTTTGTATGGCAACAGAGTCGCTATTACATGGGAATTAAATGCTGACAAAATATGAGTGTGCTGCACCTCTACCTACCCCTTCAGGGAAAAGGCGTGATGCTATGTTTTAGATTTATAAAGAATTTGACGTCTTGCGTACGAACAAATTTAATGTCGGACCTCGGTCGTCGTAAATGGGTCCGTTATTTGATATCCACAGGATCAGAAAAATTATCCTCAAGCAAAATGACGTATTTAGTAAAGCAAGTCTAATAATTACGTGCAGAGTAAATTTAAAACTAAAATATAAGCGACGAAAGGTATGACATAGAAAATGAAGCTGAACCATTAACACAGGAAATATTTGTATTTCAAAATTATTCCAGAAACATCTATAGGTAGCTAACATTTCTCGAGTGAAATGTTCCCTGCGAAAATTGGTAGTACTAATCGCCACTCAGTCGGAGAAAATTTCATCAAAGTGCTAGGACAAAGAAATTTATTTTATTTAATTTGGGAAACGTCTCCCTCCGAAGCCATGAAGCGCGAAACTAAATGACCACCAAATTCTTGTCCTAATTTCGTCTGTTACTGTATTTAGTTTATTAAATTGTGTACTATTAATTTTAACTGCAATCATTAACTACTATTATCACTTTAAGCCTTTAGTTTCCAGAACATGAATTCTTTAATATCATTTATTACTCTGGTTTCTAAAGGCTGAAAGGGTTATAAGCGACATTTCATTTGTAACCAAAATTGATACCTAATGTCTAAGAGTATAATGTGACTGTCACCGTGGCGCAGTGGTTAAGGTGGTCGCCTCGCCACTACGCCACTCGCCGTGCTGGGTGACGTGGGTTCGATTCCCACACGAGACAAATATTTGTGTGATTCATAGATATTTGTTTCTAGTCTGGGTGTACTTTGTGTCCGTTAGTTTCATGTTTGTAAAGCTCCCCGCGACACAGGGCTTGTTTCCTAGTGCGGGGGTTGTTAAAAAAAAAAAAAAAAAGATAATGATTAATTGACTATTTCTTTGTATCAACATCTTCATAATACCTACTTATTCTAAATCCTAGCTTCGGGAACTTATATTGGGCTAGCATGTGTGGATTATGGCCGAAATCCTTTCATCTTTCTTGATAGAGATAATAATATTTTTGCCTAACATAGGATATAAATTGGTTGGTATTATTATTACTTATATGAATAATTTTTTTATCTATATTAATATTACACATATGGGGCAAAAAAGTTCTCGAGTGGCGCCCCCAGATGGACAGACGACATGGTAAAGGTTGCGGGTGGCAGTTGGATGCGGGCGACACAAAATCGCTCGCTGTGGCGGAAATTAGGTGTCTTTGAAATTAGGTGTTTGTGTGATTCATAGATATTTGTTTCTAGTATCTGGTCTGGGTATACTTAGATTTTGTTCAATTGTATGTTTTTAAAGTGCCCCGCGATACAGGGCGTGTTCAGCGGGCGTTGTCTTTAGACTTAAATAGTAGATTAGACATCTAAAAGTTAAAACAATGTTATTGAATGTGGTTGAAAAGCTCTACAGCAAACAACCCTGAGTCACCAATAGCTCTCCATTGATACAAGTTAAATACATAATTTAGTTTATTGTACTAACGTATACATAAATATTTGTACGCAAGAAATAATATATGCGCAAAATGTGTGCCTAAAAACTTATACCGGGAAGCTTTTCAATGTTTACTCTCATGATTCATGTTTTCACGAGAGAGCTCATTTAAAAAGGCTATGTGTTCTCGCTTTTTGATATATGGACAATTTCGTTGTACGTCTTTCCGACTTGTGACCTTCAATATTGTAGTTATTTTGCATTTTGCTTAGAATGTTTTGAGCCTCATTAAGCCTAAAAATTATAGGTATATTTATAAATGCTTAATGTCTTTTTGCTCAAAAGTCTAGATAAAATTGTATTTATATATACTTAACCTATACCCTGCCTATTGTGTGGTGTATATTATGCGGTATTATGAAGATGTTGATACAAAGAAATAGTCAATTAATCATTATCTTTTTTTTTTTTTTAACAACGCCCGCACTAGGAAACAAGCCCTGTGTCGCGGGGAGCTTTACAAACATGAAACTAACGGACACAAAGTACACCCAGACTAGAAACAAATATCTATGAATCACACAAATATTTGTCTCGTGTGGGAATCGAACCCACGTCACCCAGCACGGCGAGTGGCCGTTATGGAACGGTATGGAAATCAAACCTACGTTGCTCGGTACGGCAACCCGACCTCTTAATAACTACGCCTTTTGGACAGTAATTTTATGTAATTCACACAGTGTAAAGGACTACCTTGAGGACAGGTGCATAATATAATCATAGATCTACATGTATTTATAAATAATTATAAATAACCATAATAATTGCATTTTTTTACACAGCTTCACAATATTATAATAACTTATAAATTGATATATTTAATATATAAATATATATCCTTATGTTGAAGTGACGTATCTTTTTGACTTATAAAAAAATTTTAATTTGTTTAACGTTTTTAGGGTTCCGTAGTCAACTAGGAACCCTTATAGTTTCGCCATGTCTGTCTGTCTGTCTGTCCGTCCTCGCTTAATCTCTGTGACCGTTAGCACTAGAAAGCTGAAATTTGGGACCAATATGTGTATCAATCACGCCGACAAAGTGCTAAAATAAAAATTGGAAAAAAATGTTTTATTAGGGTAGCCCCCCTATATGTAAAGTGGGAAGTGTTTTTTTTTTTAATTTTAACCCTAATGTATGATATATTGTTGGAAAGGTATTTAAAAATGAATAGGGGTTTACTAAAATCATTTTTTGATAATGTCAATAATTTCGGAAATAATCGCTCCAAAAGTAAAAAACAAAGCGTCCCCCCCCCTCTAACTTTTGAACCATAAGTTTAGAAAATACGAAAAAAATCTGAAAAGTAGAACTTTATAAGGACTTTCTAGGAAAATTATTTTGAACTTGGATGGAAACAACAGATGGAAACTGCAGTTAACCAATATAATTTGGTCCCTGAATCGTATGAGCGCCTATACAATCCAGAGGTCAAGTTTCATTTGCCCGTATTTTTTTTTTAACTTCGTTTACATAATATTTTATTATCCTGAACGTATCTTTTTTTAGGGTTCCGTAGTCAACTAGGAACCCTTATAATCGCGATCGCGAACATAATGGATAGTATGGATACCCACCTTTAAACTCATAAGTGGGAACACTTATTGTGACGGACGGGAAACTACGGAACCCTACACTGAGCGTGGCCCGACACGCTCTTGGCCGGTTTTATTATAGGTATTGTATGAAAACTTATTGTATGCCTACTAGGCCGAACATTGAGGACATTATATAAATAAAATTGTAACAGGATTTGTTCAAATAACATCACCACAATGACATGCTTCCCTAGTAATCACACAAGTGATAAACATATATATAATACATTGGGTATATATCCGTAAGGAGGTACTATAATAATTGTCCATTTAAAATTTTATGACGCATGGCAAAATAAACCCAGACCCCTGACTAATAAACTCCAATAAAGCTCATCAAATAAATAAATAAATCAGATCAAATCGCAATAACACTTCGTTTGAAAGAACCTAACCTAATATCAGCCAATTTTTTCTGAATCCCTATTCTGTTAGGTCCAAATCAGTCGACATTTGCTCTCACTACGCTCATAAATAAGTACTTACTGCCAAAGATTTTTATATAAGAACTATTCAGCCTGTTTAGGGTAGGACCTTCCAGTTTCCACACATAGTTCCATTAAACGAAAACTGTTAATATTTTTTTACTCTTTAGTACTGCCTGTTATTGTAATCATAATATATTTTGTTTATCTGATATTTTCTTAGGGTTTTGGAACAAACTAGAGCAAAATAGGTTTCTAAAATAGGCCTTTTTTATAGATAAAAATCTCATAAATTTTGCTGTCAGCCCTCACAAAAGGATATTAGCCTACTGTTACCACGCAAGTCTTCTACGTCTGATTTCTCTGAATTACCTATAAGTAGCAATATTATAACCATAAAATGACTACAGACGGCAAGCAAAAATGTGACTAACTGATATAATAATAAAACTGCATTTTTAACTATAGATTTCTCGGTTAATACATTAATATTCGTGGTCTGTCCATCCGCATTCGTTAAAATTATTACAGCTGTTAATTAGACAAAGTTTATAGTTGCCTCAAATTGTTGCTATCAAACATTCGAATTAGGATTCGAATTAGAAAAGCTATGGAGTACGTATTATGGTTGAGAATTCATTATTTCAACCCATAAACGTCCTACTGATTGTTACGGTCTCCTCCAAACAAAAAAAGGGAATTTAGCCTACTATACCACGCTGGCCCGATATGGGGTGGTATAGGGTTTGTTTCTCGCAGTGCTCTTGTCTACATAAGGTTACTCCGTTAGTCGTCTTTACGACTCCTACGGGTTGAGATGGGGTAGTATACGGTTGAGGATTATCGTCATTATATTTTCATTACCTAAACAAAATCTACATACATTAAAAGCTCTTTCTAGACACATCTCTCACATCATCGGAAGATATAACAAGAACAGCTAAAACAATTAAACAAGCTAGAAGTTAAAATTAATCTTTAGTTTTGAATACTATGAACTCAATTTGAAACAAGGATTTATAATAATAGAACAATATTTGACTACGTTATTGCATGTTCATGTTTAAGGGTGAAATATTTGTCTAACTCTGCTGCATTCGGATATTATTGGAATACATGTTTTCAAAGTCCAATAGCAGGTATATGAAATTCATATAATCAAATAAAGTTTCTTTGATTTTCAAAAATAGGCCTGTCATATCAGCGCAGGTCCTAAGGCTTTCGATTCTAGATCTTCTTAGGAGTCAGATATAAAAACCAGCTTGTGAGACATTGAACATCTATACTATCTTTATAACGATTCTAATTTTTCTGTTCGTGTGTATGTCATTGAAGTCCTCATAAGCAGCTGGATCGAGTTTGATGACGTTTTTACTGGGTCCCTGGATAATTCAGATTCTTATGGTAACGCTGTATATAATAGGTTAGTTTTTTAAGCACTTTTTACTTTAGAGTTTCTTCGTAATAGTCTGGTTATTTTGATAGATTTTGAATTAGTAACTAGAAAATTTTTTTCAACGAGCTATGGAGAGGGCAATACTCGGAGTTTCTCTGCGTGATCGAATCAGAAATCAGGAGATTCGCTGAAAAAATAAAGTTACCGACATTGCTCACTGGATTAGCAAGTTGAAGTGGCAGTGGGCAGGGCACATATCACGCAGAACTGATGAACCGAAAAGTTCTCGAATACCAGAGACCACGCACTGGCAAGTGCTGCGTAGGACGTCCACCCACAAGGCGGACAGATGATCTGATCTGAACAGCAGGATCGCACTGGATGCAGGCCACATACAACCGGTCCTATTGGAAGTCTCGGGAGGAGGCCCATGTCCAGCAGTGGACTTCCTACGGCTAGTATGATGATGACGATGATGAAATTTTGTCAAAGAAAGTTATTAAAGCACGTTTCCATTCACAACATCTTATAAATTAAGCCGCACTAAAAAGTAATTCGGGCGTAAAGATTACAAACATCTCAGCGATAGCCATACAACCTTCAAATTATCTGATGATTTATTTTCCTGAGCCGGCTTGACAACTCGAAAATATTTTCTTAAAAAAACATAATAAATCTTACCGACGCAAACGTCATATTGCTCTTCCTTTTATTTAAATAAAAATGATTTATCAAATGAATAATGCGAACTGTTTTGGTATTTTTTATATAATATTGCTAATCATTATTTATTACTTTGATAATACCTAGAAGCACCTGTTTAATCTTTTGCTTAAAAGATTAACATTTGATTGATCAACCAATACTCGTAAACACAATCATGTTAAAATAAATGAGATTTAGTACGCAAAATTTTACTATTTCATTTATAAAGAACTGTTTATTATTTACACATTAATCTAAACGCAGAATTAATAACCGTAGACGATCACTAAAAAAAATCCCAAACCACAAACGTGTTTGCTGAACCCAAAGTTAATTGAAACTTATGTTATACACGATTATGGCAACGATAACGAGGTTTGCTTCGGTAAATTAATTTGTTTTGACTCAAATTTGCACATTCAAGAATTTATGAATCAGTTAATGCGTAATATTATGGCAGGGATGGTTCCGATTGGTCGTTTGTTAACTCTCAAATTTTGTTTCGGCACAGATATTGGATTCCGATAATTTGGTTTTGAACGAAACTTTGAATTAAAGAGGTCATATTTTAGTTATAAAGAAAACAAGATCAGAATAGGTAGGTATACCCACGATCTTTTTTGATTCAACGCTATACTTTTGATTGAGTGCGCAGTTTTGTAATACCTAGATAAAACTATATTCACTAAGAAGATATCCACACAGATCATTTTTGCAATATTTGCATTTAGTTTTATTAAGTGGCAACGGTCAAAGTAACCGATCATAATTATACGGTCGTAGGCAAAACACAAGCCTATTTGAGATATATATACGAGCTTATTATAATGACTTTACCCGTTGAAAATCAGCGCTGTAACGTGTAGTAGCAACCAGCTAATGGTACGCCAGCATTAATGCTGAGCCGTGGTCAATTTCTGGGTGAAAGTGGCAGTTTATTATAAATATTTAATTTAAAGCCCAGAAATAAACACTTTTTTTTCTATTAAAACCGTTTTGTATTCCACCAACTACGATAGGTTCCAAATAACAGTGAAGCCATTATTATTGTCACTAAACGAGCTCATTTCCAAACTTCAGACCAACTCTGAGAATTTCTTTCCAAAAAATCCAATATTTACTTTTTTCCGGAAATCGAACTCGAGACCTCTTGCAGTTGTAATCAGTAACAGCTCCATCTAAGCATTTGCATGTCATATTGCTCCACTTTGGCATGATTTTGATTATTATAACTTCGCCATATAATATTCAACCGCAATGATAATCATAAGTGTCTATGTGATATCGTAATAACCCCTACTTAGTACTCAGGTCTACCAAATTAACCACAACAATGCACATAACACAAATACAGCCGCACTCAGAGACGTCAATTAGCAGTAATCTGTCATTAATACAATTTTTTCATTGAATAATTGTCTTTAGGCGTATAGACTTAAGTATTACACGTTTTTACTAAATAAACTTTAAAGTTAAGTCAGTAAGTCTCTAAGTACGGCAGTTAGTCCTGTATAATACATAATGTATAGATTAAGTTGTTATTATGAAGCATAAAAGCGTTCATAATGGTGTTGCTATCCAAACTTATAATAACCTGTCAGAACATCACTGTTACGAAGTGACTGGCGACTTAAGCTGCCGGTAATTGAGGAAAAGAAAAGAAATATTTTTTACGCATAAACGTTCTCAGGAACCTAATAAATCGGATCATTTTCTCCAGAGTTCATTTGTAGCCTCAGATCTCTTATTATGAGCTGGTTTCCTGGTACTTTTATTCAGGGCCGTTACATACTGCCTTTTTTTCTGTAATCAGGTTGATAAAGAAGCATTACGTTCTTTAAAAACTTAATAATTCATAATTTCTTTTGTTTAGGTTCAGACTTCTTTTTATGCGATGATGTCCTATGATGTCTCCTTTTTTTGGGACTAGGACATCATCATCATCAGCTAAAATGGCAAAAACGAAACTCGTATAATTTCGAAATGTCCGTCCGGCTGTCCGCAGCATAAATTGTGTCCTACCCTCCCCCTATTTTCAAAACCGTAAAACCTAAAAATCTGTAATAAATCAGAAAACATTTCCAACCAAAATTATTTTGAACATGATCGAATATACCGTTTTTGAGTTATTGTTACAACTGCATGTCAGTGACAATCTACGTCCTGGTGATGAATAGTCGCCACAGTCTACAGAAAGCCTTAACCTCGACAACAAAACATCTGAGCACAATATGCACTCAGATTCAAAACAACAACCTGTAGGTCATGCAAATATTTGTCCCTTTTAGAGATCGAATACACAATACTCTGTACTTACAGCCCGAACTTTACCAAAGCAGCGACAAAACGACAAGAAAGAAGATGTGTTATGATAACAGACGTGAAAAAAATAACTTAATTAATAAATACCTATCCCATGTAGTCACGGATTAAGAATTTAGAATACATAATGTCACTACCCAATCTCAACCCGTGGGTGACGTAAAAGGTGACTAAGAGAGTACCCTTATGCAGATAAGAGTACAGCAAGAGAAGGAAAATTCGAAACAAAAGCCTATACCAACCCGCCTGGTCAGCGTGGTATAGTAGGTTAAATTCCCTCCACATTCTTTGGAAGAGACCCGTGCCTGGCAGTGGGACGTGTATGGGTTGAAGTGAGGATAAATACCTAATATGCCTTTAAAGGTGGCACAGCAAGGAGTAGTATGCTAATTTAATAAAATATAATACTAAATAAACCTAGAACAGAAATGAAAAAAATAAATATTCTAATTTTAAATTTAAACTGAAAGTGTTTATGGAACTATGAGTAAAAGAATTTACAGCGCTAAAGTTAATTTACACTGCAAATTAATCTTTGACCTTTCGTCGTGAAAGTAATTATGGCGCGGAAACTTAATAAAAATAAATAAGTACCTATGTTCCTCTAAATTCTTGGAACCATTCCTAGCAGATTTGTAATTTAAAGCAATCTTGGTTCGTGAATTATTCATAATACATTTATTATATTTAATATAGTGTTTCATTTGTAAGTATTAAGGTATTTGTGGCTTGATATTGTTGGCTTCAAGCATAATCATAGACAACATTAATTTGTTTGTGGTTTCATACTGAATAATTTATGTAATCTTTACTGCCAAACTAAGTGACAGATGCTCTAATTTGATCTGAAATGGGGTAGTGACATTATGTATTATTTATCCATCACACGGAATGGATCAAAGCTGTCTATATTGTGCTGTGTAGTACATATATTTCATTCTACACTTTCGAGCTAGATACACAGTGTTTTTTGTCTTCTTATCTTATCGTGTGCGCTTGAGGCAGACCCTGGATTATGACCTAGGATTTATGAAGTCGCCCATAAGGTTTCCAACTTGACTTAACGACTACCACATTAAGTGGTAACTGGGATCAACGGCTTTACGTGCCTTCCGAAACACGGAGACGCACGAGAAAAAAAATACCAGAAACGGTCACCCATCATGGACCGACCTTGCCGAGTGTTGCTTAACCTCGATGATCGATATCGATCGTAACGCACATCTCAGTACCACAATGCTACGAGAACCTGCGATGCGATTTTTTTGTGTTAACCACTAATATTTTCTACGTGTATTATATGGAGTATTAGTTAGATGATTTCCTCAACTAAAGTTACAAGAAAGAGAAGTTTCCTTATTATATTAATATTAAGTAGAACGCATAAGCTACTTATCTCGACGCAAGTTGTTATAATCTTCTCTTAGGAATTGGGTCACTGTCTTTGTAGGTGATAAGTTGGGAAGGGTACAAGTATACATCATAACTGTTTTAAGATAACAACCTTATATGTATAAAGTCAAAGTGAATAGAATTCTGTGCATTCAGTTAAAAAACGTTTCGTGCCAATATAGTGTTAAATTCTAAATGGAACACAAAAGATAGATGTACTTTTTTAAAAAGGGTAAGTTTAGGTACGTTTCACCCATAGTTTTGACATAACATAAGTTAAGTTTCATGTAATAGTGAGTGAGTCTCTTATTCATGGCGCACATTGCCCAACACGGGTTGATACTGGGAATTTTTTGATAGAAAAATGGAGCTTTGAACCCATGTACAACTTCAACTTGTTATCAACTTTAGGCCACGGTATGGTACGAGTATCTCATCATAAGGATATCAGCTTTCTGTTACTATATTCAGACACATAAAGGATTGAATGACCCTTAGACCTAAAGCATCGGTCATTTTGAAGTCTTTAAGAGATTTGAACTTATATTCGATCGAGATTAGAATTATATTAGTAATTGTCTGCTGGTTGACGATGAAGAACACATCATCGAAGAATTATTTTTAAATATTTGCAACCCCAGGGGCATCACATATGCGTTGCAGATTCCTTAAAAATCTATTGAGGCCCTCTGTGAAGAACCCGTACCTCACGAAACACCCAGAACCGTTTGTGGGTTTTTATTTATCTTACTATGCTCGATGAACAAAACAAATGATTTCAACATTTAAGAAAATATACTTCAAGTTTTTGTTTCTTTGAAATTTATTAAAACATCCCTAGTTCACAAATCGTAACTTGATCGGCATTATAGGAGTTGTTATTTCGTATTTTATCTTGTAGGATCACATTTATTATTCTGACTAAATCTTTGTGACTGAACATGTAATTTGTTATAAAATTATCCCAGTCTCATGGGAGTGCTGAGGACAAGATCAAAGTAGCATGTCTAGTTCAATTGTAAACTATGTTATTAATAAACGAATTTCTGCCGAATTTGGGTCATATATTATATTTCATATAATTTTTGGCCTAGTGGTTAGTGATCCTGACTGTTAAGCCGGAGGTCGTGGGTTCGATTCCCACCAAGGACAAATCTTTGTGTGATGAGCATGATTGTTTGTTTTGTGTCTGGGTGTAATTTAACTATAATAGGTATGGTGTGTGTGTATGTATTTACAAAATTAATGTATTTTAGTATCAGTTGTTTAGTACCTACCCATAACACAAGCAAATATAAATGCTTCATTTAGGACTAGATGGCGTTGTTGTGGTAAAATATTATTATTATTTAATTATGTATCATAATAGTTATAAGATAAAAATGGTAAAAAGCGAAACGTAAGAAGATAATTATTAGGTTTTTTATGAGAGCAACTTTTGAACCCACTAAAATAGACTATTAATTTGAAAGGACCCACAACAATCATCAGTGTTGAAGCAGTAAGCAGTTTAACTGCTACACATATTTACTTTAAATTTTAAATAACAAGAACAACTGTAAACAATTGAACCTAAATTTCATCAAAATCTGTCACTCTGTCTTAATTCAACACTAATAAAGTTCATATTAAAAGACAAATACTTCATCATGTAATTACATAGTTACACAGCCGCTGACGTCATGAAATACGTTCGGTATCTCTAGAAGCATTTCCAATATCTCAAGTCGACCCTGCGGTCTTTTTATTTGAAAAGTTCCATCTTTGCACGAGTACATAAGGAAATACGCCGCAATATTTTTGTCAGTCACGTTTTCCTAAACAGTTGCCGTTTTCAAGTGAAATACAGTACAGTATTGCGAAACAGGTATTCTGTTTTGTGTTCAAACGTAATGAAATTGTAATAAACTTGTGTTTATTACGTGAGGTGCTTTGTATGGTGCCTTATTTCGTTCTAAAAGTACTACCCTTTGTACCTACTAATTACTTACTTGTACGTTCTCTGTGAATAGTAAATAGGTTTAATTACAATATTGTTTTAGTAGTCCAGTGATAATATAAACGAAGGCTATCTGCGTTGTGATCCCGAGTTTTCTAGAGTTGGAATAATTGTTACTTCAAAAAAACTTAATTTCAGTCTAAAATCCGGACTTTACCAAACTCTAAAAAACAGAGTGTGACGTCATAAATTAATGTACATGTTTAATTAGAACATGTATTAGAAGATTGAGATTCAAATTTTTACTGATTATAACGGGTGGCGCAAAAGTAAAGACCCTATTTGGTTCAGCTATAACATTTTTTCTAAATTAGAAAACTAGATTTAGATTTTTTTAAATGTATATTTGTGCCATTAAATTTCGTACCATTAGGATTTAAAGATGATGTCTTTTAAATGGTGACCTCCAGAGTTGATACACATTTGAGCCCTATTTATGACATTTTGCATAACTTGCCGTAACACTTCCTGCGATATGTTCGTTATTTCTTGACGAATGTTTTCTTTTAGAGCTGCGAGAGTCTGTGGCTTGTTCACATACACCCGAGATTTCAAAAAACCCCAAAGAAAAAAGTCTGGACTGGTCAGATCGGGTGATCTTGCAGGCCAAGGCAAATCGCCAAAACGAGAGATAACTCGGCCTGGAAAAGCGTCCCTCACTAAGTCCATAGTGTCGCGCGCTGTGTGTGCCGTAGCGCCGTCTTGTTGAAACCAGATGTGCTCCAGCCCCAATTCGTCCAAACTGGGTATCAAAAACTCACGTAACATGGTTCTGTAGCGTTCTCCAGTGACAGTTATCGCATTGCCTCCAGCGTCTTCGAAAAAATAGGGTCCGATCACTCTGTCAACACAGATGCCACACCATACAGTAACTTTTAGTGGGTGTGTGGCAAAGCGTCGAATTGTGCGACCAATCGGTGCCGGACGGTGGGGAAATCGTCGACGAAATTCACGTTGTGTTCTTATCACTGATATTCCACGTTCTTGGGGAGTAAAACGGTCCATGTTTATTTTCAGTGTATTTTACATTTGTTCACTACACAATTTTCAACAACAGAATGACAGAAAATGTATAATAAAAAAAAAAAAAGCATTTTCTTTAGTGCCACTACTTTTGCGCCACCCAGTATAATGTTGCCTGCGACTCCGTTCGCGAGGAATTCGATTCCTCAGACCACAGCAACTTAACAAAGGTATTTTTTAATTTATCCAATTGTTCTCCTCCAAAGAACCTTACTCGGACTTCAACGAAAATTAAAAAAATAGTTCAGGTGTTTTGAGTTATTATTTGAGACAATAAGTTTTATTAATATAGAATAACAACATATCTTTGAATTAAGGAGTCCAGATTAATGTCATCACTACTTACAAATGATTGATGTCTAATTCACTTCATCTAAAGTCAATTGAGACCGTAGGGGGTAATCAATCACTTTATCAACTGTTCCCTCATGCTTATTAACACACTATAACCCTTAATGTTCAGTGCCTTTAAGCATTTTTAGGGTATATTGGGTCAATGTCATGATTTTATAAGAATGGGTATTATAGCTCGCAATAAGCTGGATAATGCGGGTTCAGCTTATTATTTTATACTTTTAAGTGTATAAGATGAATTAATTCTAGTAGTAGTAAAAGTCAAATTTTTATACTAGAGGAGACAAGATCCGAGCCCAACAGTGGGACTTAATGGATTGATGATGAAATAATATAATTGAAATTGTAAATACTATCAATGATGATTAAAAAGAGTGTACTGAGTTCTTGTCAAGTTCTTCTTAGAGCTCAACCTTGTCAGTGAACTGGCTTAAGGCAAATTTGTTGACACCTTTTTTTGGCTTTGTATGACGTTCATAAGTATCATGTATTTGATCTATATGAAATAAAGATTAAGACTAATTTATTACTACTAATTAATTGCGGAATTTATGTAAGCGAGTCACTTGCGAATGTATGTATACCAATTACCCATGTATTGGTTATTTTTAGTTTTTTACGCATGTGATTATCGAATAACTTTGTATGCTAGAAAAATCGCACGAAATTGTCAGAAATTTGAATGATATTTGGGTATTAAAAAATTATAAGAGCTAATCTGCAGGCAGCTAGTACTAGTCTCTAATTAAATAATAATTAAGTTTTTTTAAATATTTAAATTTATTTATTATATTTAAATTAAAGTTTTGGTTAAATAATTGTGTATAATAAATATTATATAGGTTGATTCTATAATTTTCTACCATTAGTGATACATAATTAGAGATAGGAGGTGCATTCTGTAATGTTTTAGTAACATTTAACAAACATTAATAGCATTAATAGTAAATGTATTTATAGCTTATGTTTAACATAGTTACGATACGACTACACCCATAATTCGCACATAGATTATAGTGTTTTAGTGGCGCCATAGGCGTAACAAAAATAAAACGTTCAATCAAACACACAAAGAACTGTCACACAAAGACTTCCTTAACCGATTACGTCGTGCTACTATTGGTAAACAGGTTTATCTATTACCAAGACAATTGAACAGTTGACAAATGATATCGTCAGCCAACAAAATCCAACAAACTAACCACCTTTACTTAAGTTACCGTGACTTATTGGCAAATAATTGTGTCAAAACATTAATGACAATAGTCGGTAAATTACGAGCGTTTTCCCCTTAACCCTAATCTGTTCTTTGTGTCAATATTGTTTCCTTAATTATCGAACTTTGTGTTTCTTGTTTGTATTGTACGTGTAAATATTGTATTGTTAGGTTGGATTTCATACACCTATACACCCTATACGTTGTTCATTTAATGGTTACTCTATATGCACTTTACATTTTTAGCCGACTTCCAAACCAAAAGGAGGGAGGTTCTCAATTCGACACGTATGTTTTTGTATGTATGTGACGCGATTTCTCAGCCGATCATGAACTATTTTTGATTATTCTTGTTTTGTTCGGTAGATTCTATTATGGTATTGGTCCCCTATAAATTGTATTGAAATTGATTCAGCAATATTTGAGAATATCAAAAAATACTATTTTTTTCTCGTTAATTTGACAACACGACGTTGTTGTAAGGGTCGCCACGGCTGACAGAAGATACGTCGTATATCGTCAGTCGTGTTACCCTACTACTTAAGCGATGGTGAATTTTGTTTTGTTACGGCACGGACAAAATGACGTAAGCTATGCTAGTTTTTTAAATTTATTATTAAAAAAAAAGAAACGACAAAAATTAATATAACTATAAATATTTGAATAAAATAATTTACATATTCATAAAACCAATAATTATAGTAGATACAACATTAACTATAGAGTAGAAAATAAAAAAAATATGTCCATAATTATATAAATCTGCTGAATTAATAATCTTCTTTTGTTTTTTGCATGTCTTGTTATTTTCATTGATTTCGTCAACAATTATTTTACTTCCTTTAACCTAACGCTCTGAAATGTAATCAAATTACACTGTGTTTTAAGGGCTACGTACCCGTTGGACCTCCAAGTTTGGACCCTATCACAAAATTACCCGTTCGACCTCATTTTTAGGTCCCGTTGGACCTTCTTCAAAATATAATAATCAATGTGCCCTTTCGACCTCTTTTTTAGTGCCCGTTGGACCTTCAATATTAAATCAAATAAAAAAGACTCCGTTTGACCTCTTTTTCAGTGCCCTTTGGACCTTCAAAAAATTCCAACCTTCAAAGGTCCAACCTTCAAAAAATATGTGTTATTTTTAATAAGAAAAGGTACAGTTACGTTGAAAATTGTCAATCGGATAAATTTATGCACGATATTGCCAACGTTTATAATGAAATAATTGCCAAAACTGGTACCTATAGAAGTATTGAAATATGAGTAGAATCATGGAGTAGAATATTATGGTGTATTTGTTTTTTTTTTGTTAAATTTAAATTTAATGGTTATTTTACAAAACAATGGCTGCAAAGAGAAGATATAGAATCTGGTGTTTCAACCAAGAAAGACATCGTACAACACATAGTGTCGAAGCATGGCATTCAAATATTAATAAAAAATGTTTCGAAACCGGATATTTTAAAATTTTTGAGCATGATCAAAATGGACGCATCAGTGTCAAGTGTAACTATAGCCAAACTGGACAATGGACATGAACTACTAAATAAGCGTAAACAATATATTGAAAAAGATGAAAAAATTAGTTATATTATTCTAGAGCAACTAGAAGACAAATATAAATGTAGGCCATTGTTTAGAAAAGCTGCTTACGTATGTGTTTTAGATTTTTAAATTAGTATTCTTCCAATAATTTAATTAAAGATTTTGTCATTTGAGCTGGATTTGATTGTGATGTTATACATAATTAGATAGGATGCAATTTTATGTTTTAGTTAATTTTAAGATGATACTGTGATTAAAGAAACTGATCTGTGATTTATAATAAAAATATACATAAGTATACTTAATTCTGAATTAAAATGAAAGCTTACCTTAGGACAATATTATTATTTTATTGTAATTACTTACGGAATAAATATATGATTTAAAAACATAATCATGATTATTTTAGTATCATTAAGTCAGTTACCTTAGGATAAGACTGATTTTAAAATATTTAAAGCTTTTTCGAACAGCATGTCTGTGAGTGACAATTTTGTTATTTTATTATAATTACTTACGGAATATATGCTTTAAACCATGTATTACATAATAATAATAATGATTATTTTACTACCTTAAGTCTGATTTAGGATAAGACTAATTTATTTATATTTGATTTGTGATTTATATACTCAATAGCTGACCCGTTTTTGAGGAATTTAGTTACAAATACTGTGACACGAGAATTTTATATTGAGATTTTAATTAGGTACTCATAATATACAACATTTTTTATAGTTACAAACATGATCAACAAAAATAACATTGTGATTATTTGAATAGTAATTTAAAAATGTATATAATATAGGTAATCTTATATTTACAAAACTTAATCAAAGTTGTATTATCGATATTACCATCGACAATAAGTTGTCAGACAACGTTTACTCTAAGAATAGTAACCACTCTAGCGAACACTAATCCTCGAATTCTATTGGCGCTTTTATATTTTTTATTAAAATATTGATTTATTATTACAGTGTTTTATTTTTGTGAGTGTCTCACTTTTGTGCGCGGTTGTATTTTAACTTTTTCAAACGAAGATTTATAAATGAGGTCGAACGGAACTTGTTATTTGACAGAGGGTCCAATGGGCACTAAAGTAAAAATAAAATCCAAGATTTAGGGTCCAAACTTAACATGGAGGTCCAATGGGTCATATTTTTTGATGAGGTCGAAACTTGGTGGTCCAACGGGTACGCAGCCGTTTTAAGAAGGAATCTAATAATTTAGGTGAATTAATTCCCTTGGGAATAATAAACTTAATTCTAATATGTAATAAAGCTTAAGCTTTGAGCAGCACAACGATCCTTCTACATCATAATCTCGGGAACAATTATTTACAACACACAATCAAAATTAAATGCATTTATACGTAACATTCTAACCATATCCAAGCTAACATAAATTTACCCTTATTGCCTTCAGAATAAAGTGTACTTCAGACGCGTAGTTATATTTGTATTGTCTCTCAAAGGGGCAATCAAATATAGCTTGTAAGGCGGTGTATTAAGGTCGTTAAGATATCATCAATTAACCTCTGCTAACGATGATTGCACTGCAATGTAATATGGCATTATGGTATGCACAGAGTTTAATAATAATTAAACTGTATTAACCTACTACCAATTAATTTCTCCATACATTAATTATAACTAATTTCTGCCCGCCGTTTCGCTTGACTGATATTTAAGATCTTTGACTATATTTTTATTATTCTTGAAGATCGGTTGAGTTTTTAAAGCGTAACAAATAAATAGTGACTCGCATAATTTTTTTATAAATTAATTATAAATTCGAAACTAAACTATTTTTTTTTCTTAAATAAAAAAAAAACTAAACTATTTTTTTTTCTTAAATAAAAAAAAAACTACACTAATTTTTTTTCTTAATTTTTAACAGAAAATGTATTATTTTCATAGCCAGTATTAAAATTATAAGAATCGTGTTTGATTAATGGCTTAATTCCTGCTTATCATCGTCTTGGTTTTTCAAACATGAGTATTTGTTAAACGACTTCAAAAAAGGAGGAGGTTATATGTTCGACTGTATGTATTTTTTTTTTTTTTTTATGTATGTTCAACGATTACTCGGAGATGCCTGAACCGATTTAAAAAATTCTTTTTTTGTTCGAAAGGGTATACTTCCGGATTGGTCCCCTATTCATCACGTCAAGTTCTGATGATGGAATCTCAGGGAAATCGAAGGCAACCCTCAAATTTTATAGGCACATGTTACGTTTTTCATATATTTTTTAAAGTTATTCAAGTATTTACGTCTGATAGTCAACATCTCATGTTGATGAGCTGGTGATGGAAGGTATAACTCCTTGACTGTTAGGAGTTGGAGGATAATTCTTTCGACATTATAGGTTCTTATAAACCAATAGTTGTATTCTTGTAGGTTATTTAGGTGAGCTGATACTGGAAGGTATAACTCCTTAACTATTAGGAGTTGGAGGATAATTCTTTCAATATTATAGGTACTTATAAACCTATAGTTGATTTCTTGTAGGTTATTCAGGTGAGCTGTCAGTGGAAGGTATAATTCCTTGACTCTTAGGAGTTGGAGGATAATTCTTTCGACATTATAGGTACTTATAAACCTATAGTTGTATTCTTGTAGGTTATTCAGGTGAGCTGTCACTGGAAGGTATAACTCCTTAACTTTTAGGAGTTGGAGGATAATTCCTCCAACATTATAGGTAGGTACTTATAAACCTATAGTTGTATTCTTGTAGGTTATTTAGGTGAGCTGTCAGTGGAAGGGAAACTTCTTAATGTTTAGGAGTAAGAAGATGATTTCTTTAAATATCACATCCATGTATAAACCTTAAGTTGTGTTATTTCAACTGTCTGAGGTGAGAGCTCTTGATGGAAGATAGTTGTATAATTCAAAGGAATTCTTAGATGATATTTTAAGTTCTCGATATAGTATCTAACCTGCATTGTATACCTATACTTGTTAAAGAAAGACATAAAAAGCTGAGAGTTTTGAGATTCCTCTATTCTACAATCAGGTTGTGTTGTTAAAATATTTAAATAGACGTTCCCTTCTATCGAAGATTCTTTATTTCGGTTTTCCGTCTTAGTTTGCCAGCCAGTATTATTAAATCTGCTAGATAAAAAGTACACTAAAAATGGAAAAATAAACTATTTTTAACAAAAAAATATTAAAACGACTTCAAATCAGTACTAAAAAGCGAAAAATAAACTGAATTAGATATTTAATTCCAAGCTAAAAAATACCTACCTACCTGTTTAAAGTATAATACCTACTCTATTACTAATCTGTTTGAAGTCGGTGCCAGCCTAATGAGGTTGTATCACTCAGTTTGAGCCGTCCACTAGGTACACGCAAGTGCGAGGTGGTGTGAAGTAGCGAGCGGTAACAGATGTACGTACTAAGTAGTACGTAGCTTAACAAACTCTTTAGGCTTGGCACCGTCTTCAAATAGATTAGTAATAGGGTATTATACTTTAAACAGGTAGGTAGGTATTTTTTAGCTTGGAATTAAATATCTAATTCAGTTTATTTTTCGCTTTTTAGTACTGATTTGAAGTCGTTTTAATATTTTTTTGTTAAAAATAGTTTTACTGAATATAATTTGTAACTAATAGTAACATTCAGTTTATGATTAACGATATTTACAGTAAAGCCTCAGCTCTTTTGCTTAAAAATAATTTATCATCATTTAAAGATAACAACAACTTACAACTCTTTGCTTTATTTAATGAAGTTAACCACTTGTGTAAAATTATGCAAATTTATAAACTTTATAGGTATTTGAAAATATTAAAAAATATTTAAAAAAAAATTACGTTTAACACAAAAAAGGTTTTGAGTAATAATATAATAATAATATTCTACCACATTCACACAACGCCATCTAGTCCGAAAGTAACCAATTGTATTTGCTTGTGTTATGCGTACTAAATAACTGAAATACTAGTTAAATACATTTTTTTTTGTAAATATGTACATATTATAGATAAATTACACCCAGACACAGAACAAACCTTTATGCTCATCACACAAAGATTTGTCCTGGGTGGGGATCGAACCCACGACCTCCGGTTTAGCAGTCAGGGTCACAAACCACTAGACCAATAGGCCAGTCAAAGTAGTGAGTAGAAATATGAGAAAACAAGTTTTTGTAATGAAACCGTAGAAGCTGACGAAATTACTGGTATTCATATCTCACAAATAGCTCCTAATATTATAAAGCTGAGCTTGAGTTTATTTGTTTGGTTGAACGCTAAGATCTCAGGAACTACTGGTACGATTAGAAAAAATCCTTTAGTTTTGGATAGCACATTTATCGAGAAAGATCATACGCTACGGACATAATATATAATATTACGCTACGGCCAATAGGAGCTGAGTAAATAAAGAACGTCGGAAGCGAAGCCCCGCCACGTCTTCTTGTAGTCAATATAAATTAAACCAAAACTTTACAGCAGCAATGTTTACCATCGAAACTTTTAGTAGAATTAGTACAAGTTCAAGAAACACCCTAAGGTTTTTTAAAGCAAGAAACAAGTTAACACAGTAATAAAAAGTTTGTATATAATGTGAGTTAAGTGCATATAACTACCAAAGTACCTACAAGTGAACATTAAAAGAATCTAGTTTAGTTTCCTTAAGCATGCACTTCTAAGTCACATAAAATATAAGAGCTTGCCAGTTCTAACACGCCCCATCTTGAGTAAAAAGAAAAGGATTGAGATATAACTCTAGAGTTCTCGCTATTCAGTGCGCGTTACGAGAAGTTCTGTGTTATAAAAACTGAAACCACTGTCGTATTATAGCGTTGAAGTAAATTAAACATAAATTAGATGGTAATAAAGCTAATTTTAAAAAAGCGATGGTGTCTGAATGGATAAGGGATCGGCGTGCAAATCACGCGGTCCGAGTTCAATCCCAACCGGCAGTACCAATGTAGATTTCACTTTGTAGAATTTATATGTACTAGTCAAATGACTTACCATCTGCTAACGGCGAAGGAAAGCATCGTGAGGAAACCCACATACCTACACTAGAAGAAATTCTATGAGTATGTCTGATCCACCAACCCGCACTAGGCCAGCGTGAGTGGATTATGGCCTAAACCTTCTCAGCTCTCTAGTTAGAGGAGAGGAGACCCGAGCCTAGCAGTGGGACTTAATGGATTGCTGATGATGATGATGAAAGCTAATTTTAATTTATTCTTCAAACACAAGCGTTTATCCGAAAACAAATTAAAATATGCATTGCTATAGTTTTAGCTCGTATTATTTTAACGAAACGGTCTTGAATAATGGCCATATTTATTTTTATTAAAATTGTTCTAGTCTTGTCCGACTAGCTCGTGAGCTAAATATAAACAGATCATAAAAATATAAAATAACAGATAATAAATATACTACATGACGATTACGAAAACGAAAAAAAAACTCACAAATAAAACAGAACGTTGACCAAAAAACCCCACCATCACATCTCAAGTTATTCTGTTAAATATTACATGTTCGAACAGTAATTTTCGTTCTGTAGCTGTTTGACCCTTTAAATGGGTTTGCTCAACGGAAAAATCTAGAAAAATCGCTATTTCGCGTTCGGAAGAGGCAACAACATCGAAACCTCTTGGTGTAAGTCTTTGACGTATTTATGAAGATATATAAATACGCCGTATATCAACGTAATATGGGCCGTGTAGTGACGGATTGAGAATACATAATGTACCATACCCAACCTCAACCCGTGGGTGTCGTAAAAGGCGACTAAAGTAACCTTATGCAGATATGCATTGCAAGAAAGCACTGCAAGAAAAGGAAAATTTGAACAAACCCTATACCAACCCGTCTAGCCAGCGTGGTATAGTAGGCTAAATTCCCTCCACATTCTTTGGAGTAGACCCGTGCCCAGCAGTGGGACATTTGTGGGTTGAAATGATGACTTACTTGATAAAATTGTAGTAATATTTAATGTACTGGGATTTTAAACAAGGCATCCAGAATAAAATGTATAAATATAGATATACATTTTTCCTACTATAATTAAATTCATCCTATATAAATTCAATGGAGAGTATAAATTGAAATTTAAAACAACATACTTGTATCCCAAAGGCAAGATTAATACAACAATGGTTAACAGTACTAAAATTGTTGCAGTTCCGTTGAACTTTCAAATTGACCCCTTGAAAGTAATAAAAGAAATTTTGTATTCTACAACGTTCTCACGATTAAAATAATTTCATTTGCAGTACTGCCTTCGGGCATAAAGTTAATATCATGGGATATAGCTCTTTTTGCTGTAATTCAAGAGCTGAGTTGAGAAAATCTCATCAACCCGTGTGGGTTTAAACCGGTTTAAACTAGTTTTTGTCCGTCGAACCGAGTTTTCTACTTCTGTATACGTAAAGTAGTGAATGTTTAAATCTTCTATTATCCCTCTTTAGGATTACATTTATTTTTAGTAACGAGTATGAGAATGGAACTAAAATTATGGAATGTTTAGTGATTTAAATAAATAGACTCAGTTAGCACCTTAATATGCAACGGATAGTTGATACAATCTATATTAATATTAAAAAGCTGAAGAGTGTTTGTTTGCTAGAACGCGCTAATCTCAGGAACTGATTAAAAAAATCTTTTTGTGTTGGATAGCCGAGGAAAAAATAGGCTATATAACATCTAATAGGAGCTCAGGGCGACAGCAAGTTGTTATAAAACTTATATTATTAGATATTTTTTTTTAATTCTTATCAGTTTTAGCTTAATCTTCTATTAATCTTCAATTGTTTAATTTGTTCGTAAACATAACATGAACACGCTTTACGTATAATTTAAACCCATAAACGCCCCACTGCTGGGCCAGTCTCCTCCAAAGAATGAGAAGCGAATTTAGGCTACTATACCACGCTGGTCAGACTCTTCCTTTTCTTACAATGCTCTTGTCTGTATAAGGTTACTCCCTTAGTCGCCTTTTACGACACCCGCGGATTAAAATGGGGTAGAAACATTTTGTATCCTACACAGATATACGAGTATGTATATAAATTCAAGTACATTGATAGCCATAGGTATGTTAACACTTAAGAATCCTCCTCTAAAAGGTATATCACAAAATACCGCATAAAAGATACTATTTACTAAGTGATCGGAATCTTATCTGCCGCTCAAACTAACTAAACCTTTACAATAAAAAGTACACAACGAAAACTTAGTTTAGTGCCTCGTAAACTTTACTGTGTGTTAAGTTTAAATGAAAAAGTTACGCTACATACGATCTATCAGAGCTTTAAATCGAAATGTTTGCACATTTTCAACTGGACTATGTGTGAAAGTGTATTGGAGTTTGTTGAGTGAAATTCGATTTAAAATTATTAGGAAAATACCTGTTCAGAAATACATCTATATAAGTTTGTTTGTTTGAACGCTATGATCTCAGTAAGTACCGATCCGATTTGAAAAATTATTTTTGCGTTGAATAGTCCATTTATCGAGAAAGGTTATAGCGTAAATAAGATCACGCTACAGGCAATAGGAGCTGCGCAGTAGCAAAATAAAGAACGACGGGAGCGAAACCCCGTGTGACTTCTAGTTTCTAATATTATTGTGATTATCGATCTTCATTCAACGTACAATATTGGCAGATGCATATATGTTTTATGTTTTTTATTTTTACTAGTTATTGCTAGGAGCTTCGCTCCCGTGAATCTTTGTTTGACCATTACTCAGCTCCTGTTAGTCGTAGCATCATGTTTTAAACATTAAACCCTTTTTTAAACGACTTCAAAAAAGGAGGAGGTTATATGTTCGACTGTATGTATTTTTTTTTTTTTTTATGTATGTTCAACGATTACTCGGAGATGCCTGAACCGATTTAAAAAATTCTTTTTTTGTTCGAAAGGGTATACTTCCGGATTGGTCCCCTATTCATCACGTCAAGTTCTGATGATGGAATCTCAGGGAAATCGAAGGCAACCCTCAAATTTTATAGGCACATGTTACGTTTTTCATATATTTTTTAAAGTTATTCAAGTATTTACGTCTGATAGTCAACATCTCATGTTGATGAGCTGGTGATGGAAGGTATAACTCCTTGACTGTTAGGAGTTGGAGGATAATTCTTTCGACATTATAGGTTCTTATAAACCAATAGTTGTATTCTTGTAGGTTATTTAGGTGAGCTGATACTGGAAGGTATAACTCCTTAACTATTAGGAGTTGGAGGATAATTCTTTCAATATTATAGGTACTTATAAACCTATAGTTGTATTCTTGTAGGTTATTCAGGTGAGCTGTCAGTGGCAGGTATAATTCCTTGACTCTTAGGAGTTGGAGGATAATTCTTTCGACATTATAGGTACTTATAAACCTATAGTTGTATTCTTGTAGGTTATTCAGGTGAGCTGTCACTGGAAGGTATAACTCCTTAACTTTTAGGAGTTGGAGGATAATTCCTTCAACATTATAGGTACTTATAAACCTATAGTTGTATTCTTGTAGGTTATTTAGGTGAGCTGTCAGTGGAAGGGAAACTTCTTAATGTTTAGGAGTAAGAAGATGATTTCTTTAAATATCACATCCATGTATAAACCTTAAGTTGTGTTATTTCAAGTGTCTGAGGAGAGAGCTCTTGATGGAAGATAAAGTTGTATAATTCAAAGGAATTCTTAGATGATATTTTAAGTTCTCGATATAGTATCTAACCTGCATTGTATACCTATACGTGTTAAAGAAAGACATAAAAAGCTGAGAGTTTTGAGATTCCTCTATTCTACAATCAGGTTGTGTTGTTAAAATATTTAAATAGACGTTCCCTTCTATCGAAGATTCTTTATTTCGGTTTTCCGTCTTAGTTTGCCAGCCAGTATTATTAAATCTGCTAGATAAAAAGTACACTAAAAATGGAAAAATAAACTATTTTTAACAAAAAAATATTAAAACGACTTCAAATCAGTACTAAAAAGCGAAAAATAAACTGAATTAGATATTTAATTCCAAGCTAAAAAATACCTACCTACCTGTTTAAAGTATAATACCTACTCTATTACTAATCTGTTTGAAGTCGGTGCCAGCCTAATGAGGTTGTATCACTCAGTTTGAGCCGTCCACTAGGTACACGCAAGTGCGAGGTGGTGTGAAGTAGCGAGCGGTAACAGATGTACGTACTAAGTAGTACGTAGCTTAACAAACTCTTTAGGCTTGGCACCGTCTTCAAACAGATTAGTAATAGAGTAGGTATTATACTTTAAACAGGTAGGTAGGTATTTTTTAGCTTGGAATTAAATATCTAATTCAGTTTATTTTTCGCTTTTTAGTACTGATTTGAAGTCGTTTTAATATTTTTTTGTTAAAAATAGTTTTCGGCAAATAGTTTATCTAAAACTAAAAGAATTTTTCAAATTGAAGTAGTATATTCTTAGATTAGTGCGTTTAACCAAACTTTTTGATAGATAGATAATTTATTTATTCATAAATAGTTTACAAATTTTGGTTCGTAGTGTCTTATTAGATTTATCTAGACACTAGGTTCTCACATATTCATAAAAGATATATCAAATAAACATGCATCAACATACAACAATAAACAAAACAAATCAATATTAACATTATGTGGGTATCACAAGTAAACCGCTCACAAATTTAGCGATCAGTACAGTACAGTAAAAGTAAGTAGGACAGTAATAGTCCTACAGCTAGAGCAATTCAATTAATTAATAATTTTTTACAATCTGATCCTAATGCTGACATATTTTATGATAAATTAAGTGTATTAAGTAATTCTATTTTATTTCTCACTATGACATCTCAAAAGTATTAATTTAATTGTTATACATTTGAATGAATGAACTTTAATGTACCTAATCTTTTATAGTATAATTTAATTTAATATGTTTAATGTCTTAATATAATTATGTTTCTTTTGTATAGCTTCACCTAACATTTAAGCGATTTGGTGTATAACTGTAAGCTTATATTGTTGAATAAATAAATAAATAAAAAAAAAATCACGAACCTGCATAAAAAAAAAAAAAAAAAATGATTATTATTATTATGTATGTCTTTCCTTTATCTCGAGCCAATGGTGACTCGGACTTTTGGAAGGCGTACATGGGGCCGAAGCCAACATGAAGAGGCCCTTTAGACAGTTTAATCTAAGTTGTAATGTGACACTGACCGGCGAGTATACTTGTATGCGCTATATAAACTCACACAAGTACACTCCCCGGTCACTGTAGGTCTATTGTAGTACTTGGAAAATAAAAATCATGGGCTATTGGGTTGGGTTGCTAAGTGTGTTGGAAAAACTGGTACTATGGAAGGGACTATGGCGTCTGCCCGTAACAATGCTGTTAAACACGTATAAAATGGGCAAACGGAGACTTGCCAACTCAGTGATGGGCCCCCAGAAAACTCGCAACTTGCAAGAAGGGGCAACATTTCCTGAGCGGCTAAAGGTGGAGAGGTGTCACTGGACTTTCTACCCGCTCATCAGCTCCCTGAGGGTCCAGCCTCACGTGCCCACTCGCCACTTACGTTTCACATCCACCTTCGAGCTATAACGCTCTCGCGACTCCACTCTGACCGGCCGGTTAAGGCAAGTCAGAGGTGGGGATCTGTTCCTCGTCAGAATTCACTCGAGCCGGCCAATGAAGGCAAGCTAGAGATGAAAAACAGAGTCTTTCCCCAGGAGCACTCAGGTCCGTAGGGGTCGCTACTCCCCAACAGCTCGCCTCAAGCTGCCCTGCGGGTTTTTATTATTATTATTATTATTATTATTATAAAAACTAACAAACTACATCCAATCCAAACATAGTAAGTAACTTTATTATTTTCAATTCATGACTAACAATACATCAACTTTGGACAAGAATCGTTATTCTCAATATTTGTACAAGAAGTGAATATAGTAAATCGTTTAAGTAATATGAATTCTGGTACATACATATTACATCTAGACTCAACGTTAAGGTAAAAAGTCAATAACTCAGTCAAGAAGAAAACTTTTATAGGTAGGGTATAAATCTTTATGATCACTAAGGAAAAAGAAGCCTTCGCTAAGAGTAATCAGTCAAAAAGTTCACAAGATTAAGTTATCTTGGTAAAAGTTTCTCATATTTCTTACTCCAGAGATTTGGTAGTTAAAATTAAAACTCTTTAATCTAGAACAACATTATGTGTTGAAACTGTAATGGTGGTTAAAATAATTGAATTAAATGAACTGAAATAGATCTAGCTTATTTGGAGAAGCAAGTAAGAGAGAAGTGGGATGCAAGCTGAAATTTGTTCTAACACTAAACTTCGTCTAATCCAAATACAGAAAAGCTAGCAGGCTTATGTAATTTTTCCATAATTAAATTATATATTATATCGGCTAGCCTGTTGGTCTAGTGGTTAGTGACCCTGACTGCTAAGCAGGAGGTTGTGGGTTCGATCCCCACCCAGGACAAATCTTTCTGTGATGACGTGATGAGCATAAAGGTTTGTTCTGTGTCTGGGTGTAATTTATCTATAATATGTATGTATTTACAACAAAAAAAATGTATTTAATTATTTTTTCAGTTGTTTAGTACCCAAAACACAAACAAATATAATTGCTTAATTTGGGACTAGATGGCGATGTGTAAATGTGGTAGAATATATATTTTTATTATTATATTGCTTTTCCAAATAAAATCCTTGAGGCACTTTGAAATTGAATACCTTCAAATTTAATATTTCGGGTGACCGAATGCCAGCGACGGTGGTCGAATGGATAAGTGACCGGCATCATGCAAATCATGCGGTTTGAGTTCAAGTCTGACGGCAGTACCAATGAAAACAAATTCTATGGATTTGTCTGATCCACCAACCTACTAGGCCGGCGTGTATGGAATATGACATACATCCTCTCAGTTCTTTAGATATAGGACAAGAGATCCGAGCCCAGTTGTGAGACTTTAAGTTATTGATGATGATGATAAAATGTAATACTTACAGAGTGAAAATATTATAATTGTTCAATCATTTAGGTAAGAAAACTACTTGCCAAGCGATCAAATTTCCTCTCTCCTGAACCTGCCCTTACATAATTTCCCTCAAACTTGAACTCTAATTCCATGTCAGAAGATAGTAAATACGTAACATAAATCACAGTATCGATACAGTCAATCTAAAGTACCAATCACAGCTACAATGCAAATGGTAATAACTTGATATCGAGCGACCTAGACAGATATTATCTACATTGCATTTATACGTAAAATATTTGCATTCGTGATGAAACCCATGGAGTCACGGCAGGTTATATTTCTGAAGGCACTTTAAGGTTACTCGCATATTAACTATACCTTACTTTATACTAGTTAACTATTAGAACAATCAGTGAATATTTACGTGAAGTTCTAAAGAAGGGACAGATCAGGAATACCCTCAACCGGCGAGAATGCATGAAAAGACTGATGAATGTTGAAGAAACCAAAGATGTATGACAGAATCGTAGCAAGAAATGGTCTCTGTCTACCCCTCTGTTGGGAAAGAGGCGTGATCTATATTTTCCTTTGCTTTGTCTTAACATTTTATATAAATGCTAAACAACTAGTTGAAAAATTCAAACCCACGACGGGACTTGAACCCGCTACTCTGCCATTCCGTGTGCAGTGCTCTGCAAATTGAGCTACGCGAGTGGTCGTCCCTGAGATCGAATTTGTTCATTACCTGTTAACATGATGACGTCATGACAACGTTTTGCTACTTATAACTGTGGCTCGTTACAGAAACCTACGAACGATGACGAAAAATTCAAACTTACGACGGGACTTTGAATTTTTCCATTAATCAGTGAATAGTTGGATGAAAGAAATTAAGTAAACAATTTTTTTTTGGGTTCATTTCATTTCAACTCATAAACATCCCACTATTGGGCATGGGTCTCCTCCAAAGAATGTGGAGGGAATTGAGCCTACTATACCATGCTGGTCAAACTGGTTGGTATAAGGTTTGTTTCGAATTTTCCTTTTCTCGCAATGCTCCTGACTGCATAAGGTTACTCCCTTAGTCACCTTTTAATACACCCACGGGTTGAAAAAGTGTAGTGCCATTAAGTATTCTTAATCCGTCACTACACAGATCTGAACTAAAATATTTCTTATCCACCCCACACTTGCATTGAATGAACGTATTTAGAAACAATAGCATTTTCACACACAAAGATTCACTATATTACTTTTTTTACCCAACTGAGGATAATGCGGGACAAATCATAATTCTAAGCCGGATATTTTGTTTTTTCAATATTAGTGCCTTTTATGGTGGCTATAGTATAGTTCTTCTAGTCTTAGGAGTATATTTAATTACTGTTAAGTTTTTAATTATATAATATATAAAGACTATACAAATAATGGAAAAATTCATACCCACGACTGGACCCTGCTATTCCGTGTGTGTTCATAGTTATATAAAAAGCATATGTATGTGCATATAGCATAGTTTATATAAAAAGATAAACCAAAGGAAATTGTTTAATAATATAATTAATGTAAGTTTTTAATTGGCCGGCGGGATTTGGTTCTTTGAATTCATGGTAGGCATTAATGTACAAACACGTACTTTTTTAATTCATATTGATGAAAGATTTTTCTTGTTTATTTAGGGTTTACTTGTAAGTTCTAGTATAATGTCTGAAACCCTGTTTAACAGAATGTTACGAAGTCTATGTAGGCGGATTGTTAAGGCTTAATCCTACGTAAATATAAACAAAGACGGTGATTTTAGGCTTCCAAATCAACATATTTATGCCTGAAACTTCTACCTACATAACAGAAATAAGACATCAGTTAAAAATAACATGCCAATTAAGTTTATTTAATTACGTAATTAAATATATAGATACTTAAAAAATACATATTCTAAAACATGACATTGTTTTAAAATATTAAAACATAACATTTTATTCTTCTTAATTTCGAAATATTATAGAAATGAATAAATTCTATTTGAAAAAACATTCAATGTGAGTTAAGGTTTACTAATAAAAAAAATATTTTATGAATATACTGTAGGTAGGTACCATAATATTTACATTAAAATATCTTAGTACGTTTATTTTATTTCAAACGATTAAATATTTTAACTTTTTATCTTCAAGCATTTTTAAAATAACACGTACATTTTTTTATCTAAAAGTCACCTATAAAAACTTACAACATTCAATATAAATAAGTTTTCCCTTACGTGTTCATCACCTGATGTATTTCACCAGTGAACCTAACGCCATGAATAACGCATCACTGTATATTACCAAAGCTTTGGCACATTGAATTGCTTTTTCAATATAGTATGCACCATCTCCCGTAGAAACCTCGACGCGAGACACAAAGGAGTTTCTGCGGTAACTCTACCTATAGCTCCGCAGCACTTTTATTTAAGAGCAGCATTGGAATTTTTTCCTCTTATTTTTACCTGACTGCCAAAAGGGTTATGTTTTTATTTAAATAAATCCAGATGATATAATTCAGTTGAACCAACAAATTTTACAGATGATATTTCAATTTTAGTTTATTTTAAAATCATTGTTACTGGCCTGTTGGCCTAGTGGTTAGTGACCCTGACTGCTAAGCCGGAGGTCGTGGGTTCGATCCCTACCCTGGAAAAATCTTTGAGTGATGAGCATGAAGGTTTGTTCTGTGTCTGGGTGTAATTTATCTATAATATATATCTATTTACAAAAAAAATGTATTTAAGTAGTAATTCAGTTGCTTAGTACCCATAACACAAACAAATATAATTGCTTAATTTGGGACTAGATGGCACTGTGTGAATGTAGTAGAATATTATTATTATTATTACTTTACTTTCTATAAGTTGACATATTTCGTCGCGTTCGCGTCGTGTCTCCACGTACGTGATAAATATTTCAGCTATATGATTATGCGTAGATGACTCATCGTTGAATGACGTATTTAGTCAAGAATCTAGGTTAACCATATGAAAATTTAGCTTCAAATTAAAGACAAGGTTGTCAATTTACATTTCATTATAATCCTTAGTAAAGTGGATCTATCAAAACAATTACGTCATCACGATGTCTATAGTTTTTTGAGGTTTCATGCTTGCGTATTAAGATTTTATATTTATATACATGTATGTGTAATTGGCCAAGTTTTTAGTTTTTATTTGATATCCATAATATGCATACGCTTGAAATATATTGTGCGCCTAGGTCAATCGGATTAACGAAATGCTTTGTAGGACAAGTTGGCGTTTACTTCAGTAACAAGAGCATAGTTTTTGAATTTACAGACATAGAGAGTTTATCCGAACATACGTTATCTAATATATCTTATCATGATAAAAATATATTAAGAAATATAAAAAACGATTTGTACTTAACATTAGCGAAACGTGAACTACAACTTCATACTCTTTCATAACTTTAGAAACAGAATAATAGAATCTGGAATCTGAACAGTTGTATAAAACATGCCAACATAAAACATGCCACGCAAATTTCAACCATAAAACAATAACAATAGATACGTGAGAAGTATATCAAGTGAAAATACCTAAAACATTAAGCTATTGTACATTTTATAGCAACACGTAACCATTTACCCACAGTACTAGTGGTAGCAATTACACGGCTCTGACACATTTCTAAAGGAGCCCCCAGTAACACCTTTTGTGAATAGCGAAAATTCCATATTACATTTTATACCGGACAGTATAGAGGGCTTAAGCACTGAGTTTGCATACAAAAGGAGGGATGAAAGCAACTCCTGTATAGCATTCATGGCTAGATTGAATCTTAATGGAGTTAAGATACATAAATATTTATACAGCCTTATAAAATGCCGTTCAAAATCATTAGCAGAATCGATTCCGATAATTTTATCTTTTCAACCTATAAACGTCTCACTGCTGGGCATGGGTGCCCTCCATAGAATGTGGAGGGAATTTAGCCTACTAATACCACGCTGGCCAGACGGGTTGGTATAGGGTTTGTTTCGAATTTTCTATTTCTCGCATTGCTCTTGTCTGCATAAGGTTACTTTCTTAGTCGCCTTTAACGACACCCGTCGATTGAGATGGAATAGTGATATTATATATTCTTAATCCGTCACTACACGGATGTAAATTGTTTCTATACCATGTTATATTTTTTTGTAAAATATGTTTTGAAATTTTGAAAGCTGGACTTCGTTGTTTGAAGTGTATCAATGGCCGCCTAACGCCTTGCGCCGCACCGTTTACTCGCAGCTATACATAAATAAGTACAACATAGGTACATAAACTTCTGATATTCGAAAATATTCAGCCTGATTCTGCAAATAACAAGACGTTTGGGGTGTTAAACTTTAGTATAAACAAAGAATAACGTTGTATAACGTGTAGATCGCAGGACATTGTAAACATGTCTGACTGTCACCGTGGCGCAGTGGTTAAGGTGGTCGCCTCGCCACTACATCGCCGTGCTGGGTGACGTGGGTTCGATTCCCACACGAGACAAATATTTGTGTGATTCATAGATATTTGTTTCTAGTCTGGGTGTACTTTGTGTCCGTTAGTTTCATGTTTGTAAAGCTCCCCGCGACACAGGGCTCGTTCCCTAGTGCGGGCGTTGTCTTTAAAAAAAAAAAAAAAAAATTTCCTTGACCTTCACAAGATTTTTGTACTAATATACCTAGTACAATATCTTCCGAAATAATTCATGAGATCCTTGTAAGGATATCATCAAATGTTATGAGGTACAGGCCCAAACGATGTGTGTACAATTTACTTAGTATAACAAAGACTGTATTTGAGGGATGCTCTCATTACCCGAGGAAATACATTCACAGTTACGAAATGTTTTTGTTTATATAAAAAGTACTTATGAGCCTTTGTCTGAATGTGGTGGGTTTTTGTTAGACAGCCTACGTTAAATTTGTACGCAATATTAAGCTTGCGATAAACATAACATAACAACAACAACACAAACAAGTTAGGTAAACTAGTCACTAGGCCAGCGTGAGTGGATTATGGCCTAAACCCTCTCAGCTCTCTAGTTAGAGGAGAGGAGACCCGAGCCCAGCAGTGGGACTTAATGGGTTGCTGATGCTGAATCAATATACGCATTTAGTTGCAGGAATGTTTCATAACATAATTATTATTATCATTGCCAATAGTAGTGACAAAGCACACTACAGTTTTCTCTTCTTAAAAATAAAAGTTAAAGTATGTGACGATAAGGACTAAGATGTTTATTGCTTATTTCTGCAAAAAATAATCAATGGATTTTGACGCCATTTACTAGTTAAAAATTCATAAACAATTATTACGTATAGGTTATAATTAATTATTCAGGTCAATGAAAAATGCAGTTTTATGAATTGCTACAATAATGTCTACTGGTGGGCATAGAATAGAGAGGAAGGGAGCTTTATCTATACTAATATTATAAAGCTGAAGAGTTTGTTTGTTTGAACGCTCTAATCTCAGGAAAATTAAAATTATAAAAAAAGAAAATTTTTCAAATTTTCTTTTTTTATAAAAAAAAACCGGCCAAGAGCGTGTCGGGCCAAGCTCAGTGTAGGGTTCCGTAGTTTCCCGTCCGTTAGACGTGCCAGAAGTTTTCGATGGTAATTTTGAATTGCGAGAACCTATTTTAATAATTATTTTTTTGTTTGAAAAAAGATACGTTCAGGATAATAAAATATTATGTAAACGAAGTTAAAAAAAAAATACGGGCAAATGAAACTTGACCTCTGGATTGTATAGGCGCTCATACGATTCAGGGACCAAATTATATTGGTGAACTGCAGTTTCCATCTGTTGTTTCCATCCAAGTTCAAAATAATTTTCCTAGAAAGTCCTTATAAAGTTCTACTTTTCAGATTTTTTTCGTATTTTCTAAACTTATGGTTCAAAAGTTAGAGGGGGGGGGACGCTTTGTTTTTTACTTTTGGAGCGATTATTTCCGAAATTATTGACATTATCAAAAAATGATTTTAGTAAACCCCTATTCATTTTTAAATACCTTTCCAACAATATATCACACATTAGGGTCAAAATTAAAAAAAAAAACACTTCCCACTTTACATATAGGGGGGCTACCCTAATAAAACATTTTTTTCCAATTTTTATTTTAGCACTTTGTCGGCGTGATTGATACACATATTGGTCCCAAATTTCAGATTTCTAGTGCTAACGGTCACAGAGATTAAGCGAGGACGGACAGACGGACAGACAGACAGACAGACAGACAGACATGGCGAAACTATAAGGGTTCCTAGTTGACTACGGAACCCTAAAAAAGACCGCTAGTCTGATTTGAAAATTTTTCTCTTTGTTGGATAGCCCATTTATCGAGAAAGGTTATAGGCTATTTAACATCACGCTACAGCAAATATGAGCTGAGCAGTGACCAAACAACAGCGACGGGAATGAGGCCCCGCGCAACTTCTAGTCTTTCATACAGTCTAAGATTCAGGTGCATTATTCAAACCAAATAATAAAACTGAATAACAAGTAGGTTAACATGAAATTTCAACGAAATAGTGTGAATTCATGCTTTGTATGCTAGTTTAAAATAGGTTAATAAAAACAAATGAAACACGTTCCTTAATGTTGTAAAATGGAATTTCAACACAGAATTTCCATGAAGGTAATATGGAAATTAAATGCTTCGTTGGAGCTGTTAGGCTAATTGATATTGTTTTTAGACATATTATTATGTACTTGTATGTAACAAGCAAAATAGTTCGTGTAGTGACGGATTAAGAGTATGACGTCACTACTCAATTTAACCCGTGGGTGTCGTAAAAAACGATAAAGTGAATGAAGTGAAAAAGAAAAGGAAAATTCGAAACAAAATCATATACCAATCAATGTGATTGTAGATTATGTTATAACCAAGATGCCTACTCTAGCGTGTATACTTCCTCAGGGCCTCGTAATCAATTAAAAGTGTAAAAATTTAAATACGTTATGGTCACCATCATTTTCAAAAAATTATCAACGATATCAAAATCGAAAAACCCAATACCAAAAATTCCAAGTACGGTGCCTCATGTGTCAGATTTCGACTATATATTTAAAAATAAAGTCAGAATGTTTTACCCACCTGACAAAGAAAAGAAGAATAAAACTATATTATAAAGACATTTCTAAGTATATTTGTATTTTTACTTAAATTTCAGAACCCCCAAATAAAATAATAATCTTACACCACAAGCGACTTTTCTTATTTTATGATGTAGCCGGCACACTCTATTTCCCCTTATTCCCCCATTACAGCAAGGAGTCACAATAATCATGTACACCATCAAAGCATTGACTACCTTGGCATGTCTCCAAAAATGGGTTGAAAAACGTGACCCATAATAATAAGGGTTAACAATAGCATTCGTATGGATATTACGTTACAGTCACATATTACAGAAATATGTACTTGTTGTATGGAAAAATATATAAACTGTAGTTTTCCTGTTAATATGACTCGTATTATAAATATGCGATGGTGGCTGAATGGATAAGGGACCGGCGTGCAAATCACGCGGTCCGAGTTCGATCCCGACCGGCGGTATCAATGTGGATTCCACTTTGTGGAATTTATATGTACTAGTCAAGTGACTTACCATCTGCTAACGGTGAAGGAAAAACATCGCGTGGAAACCAACATACCCTAGAAGAAATTCTATGAGTATGTCTGATTCACCAACCCGCACTAGGCCAGCGTGAGTGGATTATGGCCTAAATCCTTTCAGCTCTCTAGTTAGAGGAGAGGAGACCCGAGCCCAGCAGTGGGACTTAATGGGTTGCTGATGTATGTAGTTTGTATAAATATGTAAGAGACTTTGTCCAAACACAGCTCGGTGCGCCGCGCGCTATGATTGTTCAAACTTCGCGACTTACCGCACGCGAACGGTATAATTTGTGGCGCCTGCAAATGCCCGCGCAGCTTCCATGCACTTTTGGACACACCTTTACGCTATCAGGGTTAAACCAGTGAACAGATTTTAATATAAATTTACTTGGAGCAGAACATAGGTTACCACGGTGGCGAAACCATGGGCAAAAGCTGAATTTTTTAATTTGATTTCTGGTGTTAACAATGAGATATTCAATGCATCTTTATTTAATACACGTCCAGACCACGTCTGGGCAAAGGAGACGAGATAAGAAGAATATAAATATTTAAAAAATAACTTTAAAACTCCAGTATTAATAATATATTTTAACTCAAATCGTCAATTGGTTTTTAAGTCGAGCAAAAACGGTTTTGAGTTTGTCTGCTATGTAATTTCTACCATTAGCCTGAAGTTTAGAAAATATTGGGTTAACGGCAAAAGTTCCACGACAACCACAGAACAGATAAGAGGTTTCATCAAAGCTACCGTAGTTTTTTGGCTAAATTTGGGAGTAGTGTGACCATACTCTATGGTTATACTCGTAGTTAGTTTGTCTCCACGCATACGTCATAAGGTAAGAGTGACGGGTGCAGAAGAACAATCATAGTGACGTCACGGAGTCACTGACAACAGACAGTCGACGTCTGACCGTGACCCGACAACGAGCCATAACATACTTAAGTCCGTATAATTAAATAGTTTGCTATTTAATGATACAAAACAGTGGGTATATTGCATCTCTGCCTAAGTGACGCTATCATAAATAACTAGAAGACGCGCGGGGCTTCGCTAACGTCGTTATTTATTTGGCCACTGCTCAGCTCCTACTGGCCGTAGCGTGATGTTATATAGCCTATAACCTTCCTCAATAAATCAGCTATCCAACACTAAAGGAATTTTTCAAATCAGATCAGTAGTTCTTGAGATACTAGCGTTCAAACAAACAAACTCTTCAGCTTTATAATATTAATATAATTAAAATTTGTGCAAAAATTCAACCGTCGTTCTCATTAGCAGAATTTGCAATGTTGATAAGCTCATACTACCTACATAATGCATTTTATTTACATTAACAAGAACAAAATTAAATTATCGTTGCAAATTGCATTCTGTGGCTTTTTATTCATTTGAAGAAAACAATGACAACCGAATTTATTAGTTTACTAAAACTGGATACAATTATCTTTTAGTTTTATTCATGAAATAAAATATACTTTTGAACCTTGTAATATCTACCGTGAGCAACGTGGGTGGAGCCGTAGGCACACACTAGTATATCTAAATACGAAGTTTTTCTTCGGATTCAGTCACGTCAAAAAACGGGTGAGGCTTGAAACGACATGTATGTGTCGATTAACCATTCGGCGCTGGGTCGTTTACCCCAGATATTGCTAAAGCGACATAGTAGAGGATGATCTTTGAAGGTTTTCGTTGAATCGACATAAATAGGGTTATGCGTATTAAAGTCCACGATCCATTTAGACTGCTGCGTCAAAGGAATAAGTATTTAATATAAATACTGACACTAACTGATGATATAATAATATTGCGTTTTTCTATTGTGAAATTCCAGTATTAAGATCGAAACTCCCGGAGAAAATCCCGGAGTTTGGTTAACAAATGTTCCCGGTTGATGACAATAGTGGGCCTATTGTCATCAACCGGGACCAAACATGCCCAAACAACCAACACCAATGTGGGTGTGAAACACCCCTGCCTACCCCTTCGGGGAAAAAGGTGTGATGCTATACGTGTATGTGTATAATAATAATAATATTTGGACATTCACACTCAGCGCCATCTAGTCCCAAACGAAGCTAATGCTTGTAATATGAATACTAGACTACTGATTTAATACTTGAATAACTTTATTTTGTAAATACATACTTAATATATTGTAGATACATTATTCCCAGAAACAGAACAAATAATTGTGCTCATCACACAAAGATTTGTTCTTGGTGGGAATCGAACCCACGACGTCTGTCTCAGCAGTCAGGGTCACTCAGCTACGGACAACCACTGAGCTACGGAGGCTTCAATATTGAAATTGAAGACACTTTATATGCACAAATTTAAAAAAAAATGTGTTTAAGATAGAAATGTGAACACAGCAAAAATAGACATATAAATTTCTGTGAAAGAATCTCGTTATCAATATTAGGTGTTCTACACGGTTATAAACTTGCGTTCCAAGAGAGTGACCTTGGTGGGAGATTGGTTGCCATCCGCGTAGCTTGTATGAAATTTGGTTTACAACAGCCGGCTACACGGTTGGAATTCACCAAGGGTACCTCAGTGGAAGGCAAGTTTATAACCATGTAGCACGGCTTTAAAACTGTTCTCTGAACTATTGGATGGATCTATATCCAGAAATAATAGTTCAGAGAACAGTTTTTAATTATGAGGTAATTGCTATCAATTACCTGCTTAAATTCATCTTCCACTTCTATAAATACCTATTTTCGATCACAATTTATTTGAAAAGTCGTAACCAGAGTTTCGTTTACCATCATTATATAAACAGCGAATACTTAACAGCCCGAACTAAAAACAATTTACGAGTAGTTTTCAAACAAATGCTGAAATTCAAATACTTATCAAGGGTAAACAGGCACATAAATAGCGCTCAGCTTTCTATATCCTCTTTATCGTAGGCAATTCTACTAAGTCTTATGAGATGAATCTAAATCGTTAGTTATTCTGATACATGATGCGTAATAAGTTGAGGTGCTTCTAGCATTGTTGGTGTGTTAAGATCTTCGAGGTTAAGCTACGTAAAGATCACTCTGAAGATCATCATTTCAACCCATAAACGTCCTACTGCTGGGCACGGGTCTCCTTCAAAGACTGAGTGGCTACGCTGGCCAGACGGGTTGGTATTGGGTTTTGTGTCGAATTTTCCTTTCTCGCAATGCTCTTGTCTCCTTAAGGTTACGTCCCTTATTTGCCTTTTACGACACCCAGGGGTTGAAATTGGGTAGTGACATTATGTATTCTAAATCCGTCACTACCCGGAAAACACGGACTGATCTACTACTGAATAATCTGAGTGATGCAATGCCGAAGGGCCCAGTTGCCACTTAACGTGGTAATCGTTATATCAAGTTTATAGACTTTTGGACAACTTGATAAATTCCAAACTAGAATCTCCCACAAGCCCAATTGACACGGACGTAGAAATACTTATTAAAAAGGGAAGAGGAAGAAGGGAGCAAATACAATACAATGTATAATAAAAAATAGTAATAACACTTTTATTACGTAGTTGGTTGTCGTGTTTATAATAACATATTTTGCAGCATGGATTATCTATGTCATTAGTCCAATATCTTTTTTTTTCTTTGTATGCAAAACGGGGTGAAAAGTCTTGTTTCTACCCATCCCCTTTAATACGCCAATTCCAATCGATATAAAACAGTTTAAACTGGTTTTTCTGCAACCCTATAAAATCTTTCTTAAACAGCACTTTTGTCACAAAGTATTAGGTACCTTGATCGTGTCGTTCAAAAACGCTGACGCTAAAATGAGCTGAACGCGTTACAAATCGTTTCATATAAAAACCATTTGAGTTCTGAAAGTATCAGCTTCTTCTGCTAATTCATGAGAAAATGTAAATTTATTATTGACGATCGACACGATATCGATTGTCATTTTTAGGAATGAGATTTAGGGTTTACTTCAGTAAAGGATATATATATACGTTTACATTTTAAAGAGTTGCATATTATGATGATAGAGCACTGCGTTATTAAATAAAGTACTAGTGAATTATTATATTATTATTATTATAGACAACGGTAACCGTATACTATCGGGCCGTACGCCTTTTTTCCACTGTCGATGTCAGGGTAAAAAAATATTAGTTTGGAACTTTTAAATTCTAAAAGTTTATTTACAGATCCTAAATTAATATTTTTATATATAAATTTCGCTATACAATAAAATCCCGTTTTATCAGCCGACCACTTATTTTATGACAGAATCCCAAAACTGGATTAATGGTCTAAAATAAACTGTCGGCAGGTGTACCCTTTTAATGTCATACAAAAAGAAATACCATTAGGCTTATAAGCTGGAAAGAACTGCGATCCCTCGCTTAACTAAATCTGACAATTATGACTCATTACTTATTCAACGGTCCATTTTCCACAATCAAGCCCTTTTTACCCTAATACGGAAGCAGCAAAGTACGAATAATAGCCAATATATTATACTTTTTATAATTATCTTCGTTTGGTTTTCGAAATTAATGGCTGATTTCTATATTACAATGGCTTATTCCCACCCGCTCCAGGATTTTGTTCCCAAGAGCTCCATAACTAAAATTAAATATTATTATTATTTTTTAAATGTTCCCAAGGGCTCCAAAAACTTATGCAAATTTATTTCTTCAAAACTTCTGATTTCCATACATTTATTCCCAAGAGCTCCAAATGATAGTACATTGATAGTGTACTATCATTTGGAGCTCTTGGATAAAGACCTACTTACTAGTATGTTCCCGACAGCTCCAAAACAGTCTGTACGGTTAGCAGAATTAAAACATGTTTGTATTATAATATTTTTTTATTAGGTAACGTTGATCATATATAGAAGTAAACAAAATCACAGTTTCCGTAATCACAATCAGTCTTATGCTACGCTACGCTTACTTATTAAATCTTCTTAGTGTACTTAGTCGTTAGAGTAGGCAAATAGTTGTGCCTAAAGTTGACTTTTGTTCAAGAATGTTCACTCATTTTATTTCTCATTTGATTCGGTAGACAAATAGAATTCCCGATAGACATTGACTTTGTCCCCAATGGACCACCACCGACCGAATTTGAAACTTTAACATAATAGAGAACCACTTTTATCTAATAAAAAATTATTAACGTCCGATTTCGAAGCAGCTCGTCTCGATCCGTGCGAGCTTCGTACAGTCTACACGCATACGTCTAGTCGCATGCACACAAACACCATTTATTAGATATACCATTTATAGATTTAAAAATAAATCAAGCCAGTATTATTTTTATAATTTACATTGAAAAACAAGGTAAAAGTTTTCAGTAAGAAGTCAGAAACTCGACAACTATGCGCTACAATAAATAACTGAGCTGCACAACTAAAGCTTTGTGTGAGAAACAATATTGAACTAGCCACCACAAAGGTTCTGAAGAAAATAGTTTACATTTTTAATTTAATTAAAACGTTCTTGACTTTTGTGTGGGTAGTTGGTTTTTATGAATGAATAAGCAACAACAACTTTGTATGTAGCTTGCAGTAATTAGATTAGTACTTCTTCTTTCGTTTGTTAGAATCCATTTAAGTTTTTAGGTCGCCTAACAGTTTTTAGCCTCCAGAATTTGTAACGTAAAAAGATTTTGGTGTTGACTCAAATTTTCCTTATCTTTCAAGTGTTAAAATAGTTTATTTATATCTTAATTAAGTAGCAATAACAAATATTGTGAGTTATGTATTAAAACTAGCTATGCCCGTGACTTCGTCCGCGTGGAATTTAACAAAAGCAACATTACTTTTTTATAATTTTGAATTTTTCTTAAATAAAATAGCCTAAGTTACTCCTTATTACATCAGCTATCTACCAGTGAAAGTCCCGTCAAAATCTGTCTAGCCGTTTCAGAGATTTTCCGGAACAAACAGACTGACCGACAGACAGACAGACAAAAAAAAATATTTTGGTCTGTGTACCGTATATATATTCACTTGCATGTAATTTTAATATTACAAACAGACACTCCAATTTTATTTATTTTTATAGATTATAAAGAGAAATGTGAATAACTTAAATTTAATACTATTATGTCGATTTTATCGAGCGGTAAAGCTACTGAAATGCATTTTCTTTGAGAAAAGTCACCACTCTCTAGCAAACACTATTCGCCGTATGCTATTGGCGCTTTCATATTTTTGATTAAAATATTCATTTATTATAACAGTGTTTTATTTTTGTGAGTGTTTCACTTTTGTTCGCGGTTGTACTTTTTCAAACGAAGATTTATAAATGAGGTCGAACGGAACTCGGCGTTTGACAGAGGGTCCATTGGGCACTAAAGTAAAAATAAAATCCAAGATTGAGGGTCCAAACTTAACGTGTAGGTCCAATGGGTCATATTTTTTGATGAGGTTGAATCTTGGGGGTCCAACGGGTACGTAGCCGTGTGTTGGGCTGTGTTGCCGACAAGAAACACTGTTATTCCTAAGCGAAACATCTTGAATAATAACACAGCTTCACCCGGAAACAGTGTCTTGTTTACGTTCATCAATGTCATTGAACAATAATAAGCTAAGAAATTTGTTGTTGTAATGGACAATAATATTTTAGGTACTCTTCTCATAACAAACGGATGATGGATGTCAACTTACATGTTTGGTTAACAAAACTTTCTACAATCAGACATAATAATACATTATTATATAAACTTTGCACGTATCAGACTATTCTATATCATATTGCCAATATAATCAGATTAATATTGAAATTAGCTGTGCCAGCATTCAACTCCGTTCGCGTGCAATTTCATAAAGTATTCCACTAAACGGAAATTAGTTTTTAGGGTTCCGTAACCAAAATGGAAAAACCAGAACCCTTACCCGCTTATTACAAAATATGGACTAAGTATTAAACCAGGTTTAAATTGACATAAGCCATTGTTTTAGGGTCAAAATTGACAACTTAAACCTGGTTTAATGCTTAGTCCATATTTTGTAATAAGGAGTGATAGTTTCGTTCTGTCCGTCCGTGTGTCACACACATTTTACTTAAAACTACTCGATGTATATCGATGAAATTTGGAGAATAGCTGTCTCGTGTGGGCAGAGCCGCTACTAGTTATGGTAATTAAATAATAAAAATAAATATTTTTAAGAAGGGCACTCCATACATGTAACAGATTTATTGAAAATTATTTTTTTCAGCAAACATTTACTAATGGCACATACTTCGACGGATCTTTTAATAACATACTCTCTTTTGCTGCGGAACCCTACATGGAGCATGGCCCAACATGCTCGTAACCGATTTTACTTGTGATACTAAATAGATAACACAAAAATTTGGTAATTCTGTTAATAGCTTCAAAATACTATTAAGTATGTGTGATTCAAACGATACAATCTTAGCACGGCACATACATTCATTTAACGAACAATTTAACAGTATTAATTACTTATGTTTCACTAATTTTAGATTTATTATTTTACTATCATATATTTTAGTCCGTGTAGTGACGGATTAGGATTACATTGTCACTAACCCATTTCGACCCGTGGGTGTCGTAAAAGGCAACTAAGGGAGAAACCTTAAACAGACAAAAGCACTGCGAGGAAAGGAAAATTTGTAACAAAATCCTATACTAACTCGTCTGGCCAGCGTGGTATAATAGTAGGCTGAATTCCCTCCACAATCTTTGTTAAAGACTCGTGTCCATGATGATGGTATATTTTAGTGATTTAAAACATTAAAGCCTTTTTATTCCTCGCAAATAAAAAGTGAATAATCTAGAACAGTGAGAAAAGCGATTGCCTATCCTATTGCAATTAATCCCGGCAGTCCGTTAACTCCTTTGCCAATATCGGAGTTGTGTAGCGAAACTGTTAAAGCCCGTTTTTATATCCGCGTCGCTCGCCTCGGTCCCGGCTCAGCTAAGTGCTGATAAAGAGAAAGATTAACTTTCAGATGGAATACAATGTATTTCTTTGTACATTGCAACGAGAGTTTATTTTATGAAACTATGTATATAACGTAGCCCAGCAGTGGGACAATACAGGTTGACTAAAATAAATGTATATAACGTAGAAACTGCTATTTTTTATTATAGGAGTAAGTACTTAAGTACAGAAAAAAAAATAACGTTAATTGAATTTTCATATTTTGAACATCATGACTATTCGTCATCATCATCAACATCCCACTGCTGGGCACAGGTCTCCTCCAAAGAATGTGGAGGCAATTTAGGAATTAAGAGGGTTCATACACAGGAATGGCAACGTCGCAATTGAGTGTCATATTTCGTGGTTTTCGATTTTTTTTTTCCACTCACAGCGCCATCTAGTCCCAAATTAAGCAATTATATTTGCTTGTGTTATGGGTACTAAACAACTGATATACTAATTATATACATTTTTTTTTGTAAATACATACATATTATAGATAAATTAATAAAGAAAATTACACCCAGACACAGAACAAAACTTCATGCTCATCACACAAAGATTTGTCCTGGGTGGGGATTGAACCCACGACCTCCAGCTTAGCAGTCAGGGTCACTAACCACTAGACCAACAGGCCAGACAGAGAACAGAACAGAGTCAGTATTTAATTGGAGCTATTTGTTTTAAATGTTTTTTAGGCTAAAAACAAAAATACAGTAGTTTAAAATAAGCTTTGGAGTAACATACGTCCCGCCTTATTTTCTCGTTTTCGTAACTTATTTGCTTTACGAAAAAGTAGGTGTTTTCTAAAAAATCTTGTACATAATACATGGACGTTTCAAATATAAACATTTAGTTGTGATACACGTCTCTATTTTGGTTCAAAGCTAGGTAAAAGTTACACCCCGCGTCGACTTACATAAATCTGGGTGTTGATTTATGTTGGATGCCTACAAACACTGTCATGTTACGTGTTGCGATATAAAAACGGATTTTGTTAACTAAATTACAAGGTTTTGTATTACGAAACTAGGTTTTTTTGTTGGTTTTATTTTTAACAGATTAACTTGCATTTGCTATGGATAATATGGTATATATATAATATGAATATGGAGGTAAAAAAATATTTTAAAACTTAGATCTTTTGTTTTATAATATGAATGCTAAACAAGTAATGGCAAAATTCAAACATATAACATCCATATAAAATATTAAATCAAAGCAAAGGAAATTGCAAAATAAGCTAAATTCCATCTTTTGTTTGAAATTTACATCACGTTTAATCCTGGTTTGCTGAAGTCATAATAATTGTTTCGAAGGAATTTTCTCATAGTGTAACACTAAGGAACATAATATTAACAATTTTCAAATGGGACTTTTAAAACACCATGTTTTACCATGGTTTCAAAAGACAACAATACTACTACAGTTTTTGATTACCTGATATTTAAATCTTATCAGAACTTTCCTAGAATGCTTTAAAGTTTGATTTGAAACTATTATTTTAATTAACGAAATATTTCACATCATCATTTCAGGTTTCAGTTAATTTATTACAAACAACAAGAAATAAAATATTTTTAAAATAGGCTGCTTTCTATTTTCCGTCCCTGTTGATAAAGTTCAAAATGACCCAGAAATATTTTTGATCTCACACCTTTTATCATTATGATTGTGAAGTAGGCTTTATAACAAGTTAATTGTCTTTGTATTTCAATAGAAAATGTCAGTTAAAGGACTTAATTCATTCGTGTAGCTTTAATAACTATTTCATTTGTATTCATTGGTCTATTAAAAGCTTCATATAATGAATTGCCACTTTGTCATTGATATATGCAACAATACGCTTTTACACGTATTTTGCAATGCCATTTAAAACAATTGAATTTTAATTAATTTATTTATTAATTAAATTAAATTACCAATTAACGGTTTTAATAAGCCTCATTACCGGAATTATAATCGCAAAATTATGGGTAGTAAATTACTGTCATAATATATTTTAACAAAATGATAAAGTGATGTTTGCAATTTATATTTAAATAAAAAGTAAACGTTAAGTCAACTTTTAAACGGTTTGTCACTTAATCTCAAAGTCATAAAATATTTTGCCATTGCATATTATTATCAATTTATAGACTGCATTACCGTTATATGACATAACGTTGCCAACGAAAAAGATAATAATTATCGGTGAAATAACGGTAAAGACACATTTTTAAGTCATTACATTGTACGGTATGCGAGCGACTCATCTTTTTACTCTTTGCAGTAAAATTTCATTGCGTGATAACGGTTAATATGCACATGCTTAAGATAATGTTTATAAAGTCGTTTATCGTACCGAAATGTTACAAAAAGGTTACGCTATAGTAACGTAAAAGTAATCGACAACTATACTAGAACAAAACTTATTCATTTTTTAAAATATTCTACGCATAAAACTAGCTACGCAGAATGGCTAAAATTTTTATATATTATATAAATCTTTTTGAATGTTCAATACAATTATAATATTTTATTGGAAGGGATATAACATGATAAGTCTAAAAATGTTAATAAGATTGAGAGTTTATTCCGGACTGACGTTACATACAGATGGTGCATCTACCTTTACGTGAATATTTATTCTAATTTATATTTATACATTTCAATTACAAAAAAAAATAGTAAAATTGCATAATCGTACGGAATCCTCGGTGCGCGAGTTCGACTCTCACCTGACCGGTTTTTATTATTATTTAAGCTACATTTTCAAGTAAAAATAGAAAGTAAAAACAAAAGAAATAATCCTATTAATTCAGCAACTATTCTTAGTATATAAATATTCTTAAGATTATGTCACGGCAGGTGTGAACAATGCGAGGAAATCGGCGTCCGAAGCAGGCATACTTGAGTGCTATTACACAGTGAGAAGTAATAAGGCTTGGCCAAAGTTACGGCCGAATGGCGACGAGGAATTTATGTTAATGCCCATCTCTTCCTGTAATTTCGAATAGGGAATATTATTCTTGGATTGGGTACAATTTAGTTTTTACTTTTTCGTGTTTTCACGAGCACCTGAGGTCGATCGTTTTCGGATTTCAAAACCTTTTTGCTTAAAGCTTTCAATATTCGAGAGTGGTTTGTGCAGTGACATTGTGCACTAAACTATATTATTCTAGTCGTGCATCTTGAACAGGGATGTTGTGATTTATATATAAAATGTATACAGGTATATTTAAAATGTATACCGATTGTCCAGATATATGGGACATATTTTGAAATAGGTACGAGTTACTAACTTTTAATGTATTTAAAGAGCTTTCAAAGCGTTTTTCCGACACTTTCCGTGACCAACAGGCTGGCTATTTTCTTGCACAAATAGTAAGCATTGCCATCCAGCGTGGCAATGCTGCCAGCCTGTTGGGGACTTTTCCCTCAGATAATGGCAGCGATGCGAATGAATTTTATGATGCTGTATTTTATTTGTGTTTAAAGTTTAATGATACATTTAGGTAGTTTTATTTGTAAATATTACTGGTTAAATTTAGTTTAAAATATTATACATAGATATTTAGCAAGTTATTATGAAAATATACAAAAAAAACTATGTACCTAATATAGTTGAAAAAATGAGATTTCATGCATTGTGAATTTTTATTCGTCAGCACTGCATGATAAGCCACAAAATCACGCACTACAGGAAGCAACCATAAAGCTACAAAGTTTTTAACTAAGAACAATAGAAACAATTGAATGTAGAAACTCGACTCGTGGTATACAATGAAGTGTCATCCCGACAATCTTAGTCAACTTTAATACTTGTGGTATGATAAGTTATTTCCTTTGTTACTGAAATTTATTTGATACTAGCTTCCACCGGCGGCTCTGCGCGTGGTTCTGCCCACGTGCTATGTTTGTCAACGGTGACCTATGTCCTTCTCTATTATAGCCATTATAGCTTACCTCGTAACACAGTTATAGTGAATAAATTTGAATGACTCCGGATTTTTTTAATTATAACATATACATTTCAACTTATATACGTCCTACTGTTGGGCACGGGTCTCCTCCATAGAGTGGGGAGGGAGTTTAATCTACTTTATCATGCTGGCTAGCGTGGTATAGTAGGCTAAATTAACTTGAAATGATGAATATAATGTACGTAAACTTTGGTAACAGCCATTTTGGTTTTGATTACAAAAAAACAATTTAAATTATTACAGATGTTAAATGAAGGATAAATTAAGTTAATGCCTGATGAAAACATTGTTTCAATTTAATTATTCTAAATACTCTGAAATGTTTCGTTTCTGACATGATCTTTAACATTACATTAACATTTAATAAATATCTGCCTTCGGGTAAAGTTATTATAACGTTAATTAGCTGTTGAATGAGATTAGGTAATTAAGGTACATGTTACAGGAATCTGATCTCAATCAGATATTCTATTTATAGGAATTTCCTGTAAATAGAGTAACTGGTTCTTTTTATTTTAAATAGGTTAATTGTGTATATTTTTAAGTTATATGTAAATATTTTATTGAATAATTTTTTTGTTATAAGGATGAAATAATATCTTTATCTTATTATTTAGGTAAACATTCGTATATTTTTTTTTTCTACTCTCATACTGAATATAGATAAAAAAATTAAAAACTTGAATGACAGTCTTTACGCACAAGCCATCGAACGGCGTGATGCTGTTCATCATCATCATCTTAGCCTATTGCAGTTCACTGCTGGATATAGGCCTCTTCTAACACTATGTGATGTTATTCTATTCATTTAATTTTAAAATATCAACATGGACCGATTCATCATCATCATCATCATATCAGCCTTTCGACGTCCACTGCTGAACATAGGCCTCACCTAATTTAATAATTACCAATTTTTTATTTTTTTATTTATGTGCCGATTACACATAATTAAATACGCAGCTTAAAATAAAATAATTAAATTAAACATAATTAGAATAAAAATTAAGATAAAATTAAAATAAAATTGTGGTGCTATGACTAAATTATAAAATTGAAGAGTTTGTTTGTTTGATTTTACACGCTAATCTCACGAACTACTCAACCGAATTGAAAGAATATTTTTGTGTTGGGTAGCTTATATATCGAGAAAGGTTATCATCATCATACTACAACTAATAGGAATACAGTAATGGCCAAACAAAGATCTACGGGAGCGAAGGCCCGAGTGACAACTAGTGTTTTGTAAAATTGAATACTTTTTTGAAGTAACAGACACAAGAACAACAAATCCATGACAATAGTTAATAAAATTTTAAACCGTTCCTTTTTTTTTTATTGCCTGTAGTGGCAGACGATCAAGCGGCCCACCTGATGTTAAGTGGTTACTGCCGCTCATGGACGTTAGCAATGTTAGGGGCACAGCACGGCCGCTGCCTACCTTGAGAGGATAGCTCTCTTTAAACCTCGTTTGAAGAAGGACATGTCATAGCGCTCAGGAAACACCGCTGTAGGAAATTCATCCCAGAGCCTGCACGTACGTGGGAAAAATGATCGCTGGAACCTTATCGTTTTAGACGGTATCGGTACTGCTCAACTCCTGAAGACCGTAGCGTGATGTTATACAGCCTACAACCTTCCTATTTAATTTTTTATAATTAAAACGTGAATAAAGTTCTTGAAGCTGTCAGCTTTATCATAAAAACTGTATAAAGCGCTTCCACAATGACTTTTAATCTTTCTCACCTTCTGCTCCTTAAATTACTTTAAGGCTCTGAGAGCGTCGACGCGTTGTAATACCTTTTTATAAATTAAAATATTTTATGGTTTACGACAAAATTGTTTTAGAAAACATTGAATTTTTGTATCATCGTCATCATCATTATCAGATTAGCCCAATGAAATCATAGGCCTCACCTAATTTTCGCCACACGATCATTTTATGCTTTAAATTTTTAAACTGTTGGTTTTAGTGTTGGATAGCTTATTTATCGAGGTCATATAACATTGAGGTATGACTAATAGAAGAGCTGAACAGTGATCAAACAAAGATCCACAGAAGCGAAACTCCTTGCAACTACTAATGTAATTCATTGATATTGAGAATTATGGATTAAATATCATTGATATATAAAAATTCACGCTAAAAACTGACGCCGATATGGTCACTGTCAAATTATAAAATTTGTAAAATCAGTTTTATTAAATAAGTTATATTCAAACCTCGAAGCTTCGACACTCCTAGGTTTGACTTGAATTCTAACCTAACCTAGGTTAAACCACTCATTCTAGGAAGAGACTCCATATCGACCTTTGGCTATGACAAATACATTGCTTATAAAAAACATTATTAATAAAATAGGTAATAAAACTTTTTTGTCGTTCACACCTCACGACAGCGAAACAATTGTGTGACAGTGGAACTTTTTTTGAGCGATCCTGGCGTTCAAACAAACAAACAAACTTACAGCTTTATAATATTAGTATAGATGATATATTTTATTATTCGCACTAATATATGTATATAATACTTTTTTGACTGGCCTGTTGGTCTAGTGGTTAGTGACCCTGACTGCTAAGCCGGAGGTCGTGGGTTCGATCCCCACCCAGGACAAATCTTTGTGTGATGAGCATAAAGATTTGTTCTGTGTCTGGGTGTAATTTATCTATAATATGTATGTATTTACAAAAAAAAATGTATTTAAGTAGTATATCAGTTGTTTAGTACCCATAACACAAGCAAATATAATTACTTACTTCGGGACTAGATGGCGCTGTGTGAATGTGGTAGAATATTATTATTATATTATTATTATACTGCTTATTACCATTCGAGTGAACGTAGATATTCCCAAGCTACTATAATAAAATCTCTAAATATGTAGTTTAAAAACCAGCGAACGCCTCCACGTATATTGAAGGTAACGTGCTAACCCATTTTATTTTCCTTTACTGATTTCCAAGGGGGTTCGCACCTTCAATGAGCTACTCATCTGATCTTATCTCACAAAGGGAGTCCCAGAGGCCACTTTATTGCCCTGAAAGTATTAACTTCCTATAGATATAAACCTTTATATTGCAGTGAAGTGAGCAATACAGAATATGGTCACAAGCTGACTCAGTTTGTGACAAGGCTGGGGTAACTCTATTCCTACTCCGCAATTCGATATTAGAATTATCACTTTTTATATCGTTGTCAAAATTACAAAAAAAATGCCTCGGTGGTGTATACAACTGCTGTGCAAGAAGTCCCGGGTCGGATGAAACTGGTATTGGGCTTTTCTATCATGAAATTCCAGTATTGAGATTTTCCCGGAGTTTGGTAAAATGTTCCCGGTAGAAAACAATAGGCTCGCTCCCTATTTCATGGGACGAAACATAGCCGGCGAAGTATGGGTGTGAAACACCTCTGCCTACCCCTTCGGGGAAAAAGGCGTGATGCTATGTTATGTTGTCACAATTACAGCGACAGTTTTAATTATTTAAATTTGACATATGGAAATTAACCAACTGAATTGCGAGATTGGGTGTTTATTCCTGTTGTAGGTACCCTAAGTCAATGCAATATTTAAAGATAGGTTTGGTATCTTAAAATTGACCGGCTAATGTTTGGGTTATGCATGAAAGGTTAGTGTACAATAATTTTATTTTCAAATGAAATTATCAAATTCAATATAAATATTATAGGATTGAAGGTTATTCAATCTTATAATTGTAAATATTACTGGGATCAAACATAGCTCAATGTGTCCCGTAAATTTAAATTCATAATATCCGTGGTTCTTTCTTCGTAATTGTTTAATTCTTTACAGATTAATTTTATCTATCACATAATTACTTAATTAAATAATAAAGATTTATGTTAATCAAAATTATACTAAGTTTCAGTTAAAGACAGGTCTGTTATAAATTAACATCAATGTTGAGTTAAAACTTTTCATCGTCGGTTTAACTATATTTATATACTATATCTATATTTTTTTATTTTATAAAGCTGAAGAGTTTTTTTGTTTGTTTGTTTGAATGCTAAGATCTCAGGAACTACTAGTCCGATTTGAAAAATTATTTCTTCTTCTCTTTTAGTGTTGGATAGTCCATTTATTGAGGAAGGTTATATACTATATAACACTACGCTACTGCCAATAGGAGCTGAGCAGTGACCGATTAAAAACGACGGGAGCGAAGTCCGCATGACTTCTAGTATCTAATATTTTTAATGTAAAATTAAACAATGATCCAAAGTATACCTATTTAAACATTTAGATAAATTAAAATAATCATTACGTTACAATAGCAATGGAAGAAGGATTGTAGATAATATATTAAGTATAATATTATTTCTAAACGGTATTATTTTAACCGTGTAGTGACAGATTGTATATATGAACCCGTGGGTGTCGTACAAGGCGACTAAGAGACTAACAAGAGCACTGCGAGAAAAGATAAATTCAAATTAAAACCCTATACCTAAGCGTGGTATAGTAGGCTAAGTTCCCTCCAAAATGTTTGGAGGAGACCCGTGCCCAGCAGTAGGACAGTAATTCATGGGTTGTAATGATGATTATTTTCACGTATTGTGGTGATTTTTTTTTTTTTAAATATATTTATTCACTTTCATAATTTTTAAAATTGTTTCACAATCGCCAAACTGCACAAGCAGTTTGTTGGCGAAAGAGGCGCTCTTACTAACTAAATACCTTATAGTTAAAATTTAAACATTGTTTAATTCAAAGTTTTACAAAACTCCAGTGAAATGGAACTCAATATTGTTTCTCTTTATACACAATAGCTGTCTATATTATTATGTGTTTCCTTACTTATGTGAATATAAAATAATATGAAACTTAAAATCTTACAATACCTACTATGAATTTCATATTGTTACAAACAAAATACAAATATTTCCTCTTTACATTGTTAGTTTAGATAATTGATCTATGACGTAGTTTTGAAAATTTACAATAATGCAAGTATTTATCAATAAATTTATTTTTCAACACTTTACTAACTATTATTACTACTATTATTAAAACATGTTCATCCCAATACTGTCCAGAAGGTTAGTTACGGATAGCCAATTTTTTCAACAAAGTTTTCCCATATTTTTAAAATATTTAAATTTATACGATCCCGGTCAATAGCTCTTTGGCGGAACTAAAGTGCTACTGCATTTATTCTTTCAATTTATTACTATCTGCTATATTGAAGGTGAAAAATTGAAATTTGCATACTACATACAAACTCTTAGCTTGATATAATGAAATCACGACTCTTTTTCAAAGAGAAATAGTTTAAATTTCAGAATCTATCTATTCTTTTTTCATAAGGCAGTATATCTTATATTTACTTATACACGATTACTTAATGATTATAATTATTAACGATACTGTATTTATATTTATCAGTATAAAGTTCAGTTATCAATTTTTGAAAATATTTTAAATGAAATAATTTGAATTAAATTCTTTATTGACATTTTTGTAGAACAATTTTTGAATTCCTAACTCCTGAACTTGTAAAATTACTGTATTACAGGAGCCAGTATATTCTCCTTAAATACAGATAGGTACAATATTGCCAACATTAAAATGCGCAACATTGTTAAAAAGAAATTAATTAACAATAAAAAAAAAGTAAATTAAAACTAGCTTCGGTAAATGTTTGTGTGTGTGATTACTTGAGTATAGTAAATAGGTTTACAGTTTCGCCAATATGCCCAGTTTATGGCTCAAAGCCTACTGAAATGTGGGCACTAAAATCGATGTGACAACCCTGTTCAAATAACATTATTATTATTTATTAAACTATGTCTCACCAAACTGTACAATAAAGATAGACTGTGAGATCCAACTTCGATTATCTCAAAGTCAAAAATTTGAGAACTCAATAGTCCTAATATATGATTGTTCTACCAAATAAAATACATCATATTTTGTCAAGGCCATACGACAAGTCTGTAGTAGGCAGCTAAATATTTTATGAAACGAAATCGAATCTAAACCCTAAGGCCAATGTAAGCAGATCTTCATTTCCTTTATCGAATCAATACTCTAGGTACTATCTAACTAAAGTGGAATTTCATGTCACAAGTTCGCATATCGGGAGCAAACTAGTACCGAAATTAATACTAGAACTATATTGAATAACTTCGGGCATAAAGTCTTATGGGCACAATATTGCATTTGTAGATGTACTTATATGAAGATAAACAAGGATTATATTGGTATAATAGTATTAGAGTTTATTGAATCTTATAATGATGATAATGCTAATAATAATGTAACCAATATTGGCACGTAAGAACATGCCAATATCGGTTACGGTGACTGTTGCTGCTCTTAAGTGACCAATCATTGCAACCCACAAACGTCCCGCTGTTGCGCACTGGTCTCCTCCAAACATTTTGGAGGGAATTTAGCCTACTATTCCACGCTGGCCAGACGGGTTTGTATAAGGTTTTGTATCGAATTTTTCTTTTCTCGCAGTGCTTTACTCCCTTAGTCACCTTGTACGACACCCTCGGGTTGAAATGGGGTAGTGACATTATGTACCTATTCTTAATCCGTCACTCTGGTCCATGTAGTGCTAGCCAAAATTAGCTATAGCTAATTTTAGCAGTAATAGTGCGCATACAGCGAGCACAGGTCAGGATGCCAGTGATAAGATTATAACCAAAATATTAGCTTATTATATTATTTGGTCACATTTATGATAATTTGTGTATGGTACTGTTTCGACGGTTATAAAGTATCAATTCTTGTGTTGTAGGAGACAAACTTACTTACGATATATTATTCTATTTCCTTATTTTTATATAATTTTTGTGTTGGTTTTCAAATTTGTTTTTATTTTTCTTTATTGCATTTTTATATAATCTATAATATCATCTATAAAATTTATATTAAATTTATATAATCTATAAAATTTATATTAAATTTTATATAGTAACTGAAAGAAGTATATACCAACCTACTTTTGGTAAATTAACTCAGACCTCTAAAAACGTTTGTTCAATCCATAAATAAAAAGAAAAAAATCTATTGTTCAAACGAGGTCCTAGTTAATTGAGGTCCCAGTTGCCGGCAACCTCGAATTTATTTGTATCTTTAGAAAATGTAAACCTTTTTAACAAATTTTGTTATAATTTTGGTTAAAACGAAACGTGATCGCTGACCAAAACAATTTACGTTCAAAGTAAATATCGGATTTAATCAACTAATGTACACGAATTAAACAAAAATATATTTGTATAATTGACTTGTAGCTTCGTCGCAATGAGCGAAAATTTCAGCGTTGGATCCGAATTAATTCCCAACGTACCACATTTGTTGGCTCGCATACTAAGCCGCGAATTCGGTAACGTACTAATGTGAATTCGTGTATTTACAGTTCATGTTATCGGACATTTTCCAACCAGAATTCTGATAAAATAAACATAATTATGAGAAACTAGGTAAATTTATAGTTATTGTGATTATAGATCGATGTAAGAATACATTGTACACCCTAAAAACAAAGATGTTAAATTGAGAGGATTTTATTTATTCATCAACAATCAATCAACATTACATTTCATTACATTATACGAAATGTTTATAATTTACAAACGAGGCTTAAAGAGAACTATCCTCAAAAAAAAGGCACCTAACATTGTCAACGTCCATGAGCGGCGGTAACCACTTACTAGGGTGGGTCACCTGTTCGTCTGTCACTTCAGGCAATAAAAAAAATATACTAAAAAATGGGGAAAACAGTATAAAGTGAAATTAATGATTTAAACATTAATGACTGTCACCGTGGCGCAGTGGTTAAGGTGGTCGCCTCGCCACTACATTGCCGTGCTGGGTGACGTGGGTTCGATTCCCACACGAGACAAATATTTGTGTGATTCATAGATATTTGTTTCTAGTCTGGGTGTACTTTGTGTCCGTTAGTTTCATGTTTGTAAAGCTCCCCGCGACACAGGGCTTGTTCCCTAGTGCGGGCGTTGTCTTTTAAAGAAAGAAAAGAAAAGAAAGAAAAAAAACAATAATAAACATTGTATTTACAGAATGTGAACACATCGGAGGCTAGACAAATGGCAACCTATTCGATCTATCTATTCTAATGAAATGTCAGATTGGTACATTGATTACGTGACATGTCAGAAATGTGTTCAAATGTATTGAAGTGACATTTAAATATTTGGAATTGAATCAGTGAAACATATTTTCAGGGTTTTAGGGAGCCAAAAGCGGCATTTACCTGTCGTATTTATTTCTAAAAGATATTAATTATGTTCTAAAAAAACACCAGATTTTTCTACTAAATGAGTTAACAAAGTGAAGATATTTTTTTCGTTTAAATGAATAAAAAGCCATTGAGAAAGCTATTAAATAAATTGGACGACGGAAATTAAACGAAACAAAGTATTCATCTAATTGTTGGCTGTTTAAAGACAACCATTTGTTTTTACTTAAAGTATCTATAGAGATTTTAAAGGTATACAGTACATACCTATACATACCATTCAGAAGTATGCGATACAACTTTGAAAGTAGCTACAACATTGTTCTAAAGTTCATTAAGCTTAATAGCAACTGTAAAAGGGGATAAATATTTTTTTATAGAACTAAGGCGACTAAGGGAGTTTACCTTATGCAGACAAGAGCACTGTGAGAAAGAGAAAATTCGAAACAAACCCTATACCAACCCGTCTGGCCAGCGTGGTATAGTAGGCTAAATTCCCTTTACTATCTTTGCAGGAGACCCGTGTCCAGCAGTGGGACGTTTATGGGTCGTTATGATGATGAGAACTATAGAATCAATTAGTACTTTTTTAATGAGGGGAAAATGCAGTACGCATGCTGCCCCGTTCAGTGAAACGGGTTAGTTATGTGGGGCTCACTGGTTTCAAGATGGAGTACGCCAGAATACCGATCTAAAAAAAACAGTACAATAACAGAGTGCTTTGAAGTGGGTCGCCAGAATCTACTACACGTTAGCGACATCCCCTGACCTATCAAATTGTATTCGGTGAGGGAATAAAAATATAATGATAATTACTCATACATAGAATCACGCTTTTTTTCCTGAAGAAGTAGGCAGAGATGTATTATTGTACACACACATTTCACCAGCTATGTTTGGTCCAATGAAATAAGGGTGAGCCTATTATCATCCACCAGGAACATTTGTTTGCAATCCCAATACTGAAAATTCATGATAGAAAAATCCAAAAACATTTTCACCGACCCGGGAATCGGACCTCTTGCGCAGCTGTCATATACACTTCCAACTGCGCTACCGAGGCAGTTGTGTCTCATCACTCATCTCTCATTAATATCCCTAGGCAAAAACGTAATGGGCCTTTTATGCGTCTAGGACGAGCATCTATTATACCCTTGGTACTACTACACCTGACACAAAACTTTGTGGTGAATAAGTGTTTTGAGCACTCAAGCGTCTGAGCACTACTGATACCGCCCTAGTTATGACATTGTTTCTAGGATTTTCTTAAAGATTAAAACTCCTTAAAAACTTAGGTACTCAACATGGTAATAATAGGCTTAAACCCTCTGTTCATAATGAAATACTCGTGCTTAGCAATCGAAAGTAAATGATTGCTGATATAATGATAGAACCATAGTTATGAAATTCGAATGTATAGTCGACAATATAATTTCTGTACCACTCTTAGTGTAAATGTCGTTTGCATTTCACAAAACAATTGTCTATTTTTGCTTGCAAGTAACATCAGTACAGTGACAGTTGCAAGGAACTTATATCTCCTAATTAACTGGAATGCTTACGGGACGATATTAGAAAAATCAAAAGCTCCTCTGTGACTTACGAAATAAGGTTGAAATTTGTTCGTTACAATATTAAGAGGAATAAATTCCTATGAGAGCGAGATATGGAGGGAATCTCTCGCTTTCTCGCAATTGACAGTAATTATAAAACGCGGGACAATGATATGCAGTAGATAGAGACAATATCCCTAGATTTTTTCGGAACGCTTTTGAGGTGTAGGTAAGCATTCCAGCTAGTCAGATAATTATATAAGTTCCTTGGACAGTTGTCATCAATAATGATGGTAATTTTGGTCACTACTATATCAAACTAAAATAGTTAAGTAGTTCGCTTAAAGCCATTATATTTTCATCTACCCGTCTTCTAATAAAATTTGCATCAAGTAAAATGCAAATGTAAGGTAACAAAATAGGATTTAATTAAAATCCCAAGAATAGGGAGAATATGTTAATTGAAACAATTAGGTGTTGAATTAATTTCGTTTTATACAGGACCTGTTCAAATACTCTTTTAGGATTACAACTTAGCCTAGCATTCTTGGCTTCTAAAGCTAGGAATGGTTGTTTAAGTTAATGAGAAGCTGCTTGACATTTTTGTTGTTTTTTTAATTATTGTGTTGTAATGTTTATTATTAAATATATTGTATTATTATATTTATTATTATTCTATTGGAAATCTCTTGAGGAGGCCTATGTTCAGCAGTGAACTTCCTGCGGCTGTCTGATGATGATGATGATGAATGTTTATTAATTGTTTTTGCTCCAATTGATAAGTTATTTGGTACCAACTTAGTTTTAAGTGATTATATGAAATTAGTTGTTTCTTAAAAAATATTTCAATAACATTGTTTCTCCAGAGAAAGGAACTCGAGGAGCATTGCCTTCTGTATCAGGTCTTTTATCCAGCTACCTAGCTCGAGCCTCTTAAGATGTTGGTCGAGGCTCTTTGCTACTAGGCCATTGACTGTCACAACTATCGGTACAATGACTGCTGAGTCCAAATCCCACATGTTGATGATTTATGATGTATTATTATTATTATATAGGTACATATACGTAAATAAGTAAGTCCATATGCCAACATACACTGCATAACATAGTACTAAAATATATCTTAATAAAACCTGCTTCTACTAGATGAGAATTCCTTCCTAAAGCCGTTATGATAATATACTTACACGTAATTAGAAATATACCGTTTAGGTTTCAATTAAATCTGTTAATGGCCAGACCTTCATTACATTTGGAATTAAAGCTAATGTTCGGTAAGCTTTGTAAGATAATAATAGGACGTGTACAATGTACATAGACTGGAACTGTTTTGTAACTATTATGAGTGTACTAGCTTCCATCCGCATGCTATAATAATAATAATATAGTAATAGAGCTCTCTAGAGCCCTCACCACCGGTAGCTTGGTCCCTTTACCCGATACCGGTGGGTCACAAAAATTTTTATATTTTTAAATGTATTTTTTTGTGAACATATTGAAGTAAAGAGGAATAATATAATAATAATATTTTTTACACATTCTCACAGCGCCCTCTAGTCCCAAATTAAGCAATTATATTTGCTTGATTGATAATATTTATTGATTTAAAACGGGAATTCACGCGATTGTGATTTAGGTATTTACATACCTTATGGTGCTTGACATTTCAACCAGGTTACACCGGCCTTGGTCAGAAGCTAACTGAGTAATAGTCATGGAGTGGTTAAAATCAATAAATACAATTATATTTGCTTGTTTTACAGGTACTAAACAACTGATATAATATTTTTTTTTGTTGTATATACATACATAATATTATAGATAAATTACACCCAGACACAGAACAATCATTCATCCTCATCACACAAAGATTTGCCCTGGGTGGGGAACGAAACTAACGACCTCCGGTTTAGCAGTCAGGGTCACTAACCACTACGCCAACAGGCGAGTCAAATGTATGGTATGTTGGTTAGAAATAGGCCTAAGTGCTATAAACTATAAACGTATTAGAAGTATGCCGGGCATTGCTCCCGTGCTTGCAGTGAAAAAAAGTACTATAAAGAAAGCCATATACTCTATCTATCATATCATATACTAAGATTTTTTAAAGGTATGTCTAATCCACAAATGCTGGCCTAGCGTTTGTGGATTTTGACATCTTTTTTTTTTTTTACCACATTCACACAGTGCCATCTAGTCCCAAAGTAAGCAATTATATTTGCTTGTGTTATGGGTACTAAACAACTGATATACAACTTAAATACATTTTTTTTTGTAAATACATACATATTATAGATAAAGTACACCCAGACACAGAACAAACCTTTATGCTCATCACACAAAGATTTGTCCTGGGTGGGGACTGAACCCACAACCTCCGGCTTAGCAGTCAGGTTCACTAACCACTAGACCAGCAGGCCAGTCAACAGTCAACATCAACTCTCATAAGAGAAGAATCTTGCCGAAGTAAATAGGTTGATGTTTTTTTAATATTATTTATTCAACAACCACTACACTGTTCCAAAACTTCTTCACTTTTTACATAGCCCAATATAATACAAACATCCTTAAAAAATTCCACCTTACTGTAACCTAGTGCTTACCTATTTACGTACTAAAACTTCATACAACGCCAGAACAAAATTGGAAATCCAATATTCGAACACGAAACTATGCAAAAGACAAGCTAATATCAAATTGTTTACCTAATACAGTGAAACGCAATAACCGTGCAAGTTACCGAATTGCAATGCAACGCAATTCATAGAGCGATATTTCAAAATTGCCACGAATGGTTCTACGCTTACGATACTAACTTCGATGATATTTGCTCCCCTACATGTTTATAGGCTGTAAAATTGACGCGTAGGCAATCAAAAGCAAATTATTTTTTTTAGATTTCTTTTGTTTACACGTACAAATGAATAAAGTATCTAGCATTTTTTTTAGTCTCAGTTTAGTAGCCGTGTTAAAAGTTTTGATAACTTTTCAGCTATTTCAAAATCTTCTATGTTACTTATATAAATGAATAAAATATATACGCGAATCAAATTAATCACTAATTATTATTTGATATGATATCGAAATAATTATGAATACGTGATACTAACGCCACCTACACTCCCTCAGGTAAACATTTGATGGAAAATACAGAAAGACTTTTCCAACGAGTTTGTGAAAATCTTCCTAGATGGCGCTGTACTGAGTTTAAAAATCTTGGTTCTTCATACTATTTACATATTACATATTGTTTGGGATTTTTTATATTCTATAATTATAGTTGTTTGTTTTCTAAAGACCCTCACTATTTTCTAGAAAACTTAGGGCAATGAATAAGCTATTTAGGTTAGTGTCTACTTGGAAAAAAAACTATTTGAACTCACTCAAATTAATTAATGTTAAAGAAAGATATTAATCGAGGCTGGTAACAGTTATTAGTATTTTTTAAATTAAAAACCACATTAAGTATAGCACATTTAGAAAAGCTTTCTAGGCGTTGAGAGACATTTATTGATGAGTTGATTTAGTATACTGATTTATTTGTAACATTAATCAATGACCAGACATCCTTCAACTTGTCCTCGGCTAGGGAAAAAAGATGCTTATGTGAACGTACTTTAGACACGTTTTTCTATCTAGCGTGTTGTAGTTAGATCGTTCTTTCTTAGCGGATCAGTCTACTGACATTTACGAGTTCTTATGTAATATCATAAATTATGTACCTAATGCATTACAACCCATAAACGTGCCACTGCTGGGTCTTCTTCAAATAGTTTGTAGCAGGCTGGATATTTTATTGCACAAAGAATAAACATTGCCATACAACGTGGCAATGCTGCCAGCCTGCTGGGCACTTTTCCGGTAGACAGTGGCAGCGATGCGGAAGTATTTTATGATGCCATTTTTTAATTATTTCACCACTTTTTAATATTTTGTTTTTTTATTGTTTTAGGTTGTAAATATTGTTTATTTTTCTTTTTAATTTAAGTTGATAACCTTAGTTTAATATAGTTTATATCGTTGTAATTAATAAACCTAAAAATTGTTTGTATGTGGTTTGTTTTGTATGTTTGTAAGTTTTTTATTAAAAAGAATAACTTAATTACTATTCATTTTATTACTGGTAAATAACATTTAAATCTTTTACGTCAGCATGCTACGATGGGAAAGATTAAAGTTTTGAGACAGAAATTTTCAGTTTCACGAGTCTTCTGTCAGCTAAATTTGCGATTTTGACAACGTAATTACATACATTGAAATAATTTATTCAAACGAGAAAACGAAAATAAAGAAGAAAGGAGATTGAGGAAAGAAATTGGACCTCTAGCACTCATCAGACAAAACGCTACAGCAAAGTATATTGATAACATTAAAAAAATTGCCCTAATTAAATAATAAAAATTGAAAATCACGATACGAGTATATGACACTAAATTGCTACGTTGACATTCCTCTGTGTGAACCCTCTTAAGTACAGCAGTTTAGCTAATTCAGTTACGATTCTAATATGTAATTGTTGCAATAGGATTGATTAATGAACCACATAACGTACACCGGACATTATAGATTTGGCAAACAAGGCATTGTTTATCTTGTTTTTAAAGCTGTCAAGAACGACAGAGCAAATTATAATGATGTTCCGTACAACAGTTTAGTTTAGTAAGTTTACGAAATCGTTACGGCAAGAAGGTATTAATTTGACTGAATTGAATGATGGTCCGACGACCTAAAAAAGGTCGCTGGGTCTGACTGGATGCGGAAGGCGGAGGACAGAGTGCTATGGCGCATGTTAGGTGAGGCCTACGTCCAGCAATGGACTGCAATAGGCTGAAATGATGATGATGATGATGAATGATGAAAATAATTTGTTTTAAATTTGAAGCCTCAGTGACTCAATAGTAAAATACGAATAATGGAGTAACCTTATGCAGACAAGAGCACTGCAAGAAAAGGAAAATTCGAAACAAAGCCTATACCAATCCGCCAGTGTGGTATAGCAGGCTAAATGTCCTCCACATTCTTCGTAGGAGATCCATCCCAGCAGTAGGCCGTTTCGACCCACAAACGGCCCACTGATGATGAATGATGACCCACTACATTGTGTATTTTAACACATTATTCCTTAAGTTCTAACAATATTCCATATATACAGTTTTGTAATATTTTCAAAAGCATAAAGAGTTCCTGTAACTACGTTCGACACTGTTAATAATTTGCCATGGTATCACATAGTCACGTATAATACGATTATACGCCTAATATCACGATATTCATTGAACGAGCTCTTATCAACATTTGAGCTAAAAAATTCAGTCTTACACAGAATCACATGACGCAAGTACGCTTAAAACTTTGAATTTGACTTTGAATTGCAATGAATTTCTTATACCAGTTTGTAATTATTAGTGTTATTTCTATTTATGCTATTTATAGCGATACTAATAATATGTATTTCAGGAGTGTAACAAAGGTAATTTTTTTTTTTTTAATTATTTTATACCACGATCTTGGCAGTCATTTGCGGCCTGTCTTATGGTAAGCTGTTACCGTAGCCTATGGATGCCTGCAACAGCAGGGGCATCACGAGTGCATTGCCGACTCTTTAGAACCACTCCTTTTTTTAAGAACTTTACTGTAGTCCCTTGGAAAATTTGAACTGTACTTTCCGTGGACCCAATTAATTGTGTTTTGTTTCTATAGCCAGGTCAAAATCAGATGGCGGTTGGCCACTTGGTATGTATTACTCAGTTTTTTTAATTATAAATAAATAAGTCTTTTGTACATTATTTTGCAAATATTACTAACAAAATATAACTGGATGAGAGTAGCAATTTATGCAATGGTGTGGAATTGGACATTGGCTGTGGACTAACACAGGCTGATGATGATGATGAAGATAAAACTTGCATAATATAAATGGTGTTCTGAAATTAAAGAACTTAGTAACCCGTTTATACAACACGGAATGAAATTGCATAAAATACAATAATATGAAAAAAGAAATAAAACTTCGAAATTAAAATGCAAAAGCATCCTAACATAACGATTTTTTGTAAAAGGAAGGAAGAGTATCGAATTAAAATCGAAACCAAAATTTATCTAATATTAGAGTAAAACAAAATGCGGGTTATAGTGAGTCAATTCACCACTAGAGGCGCTAGTGGTGAGAAAGGTTTCCGAAATGTTTAATTTCATTGTATGTGTGTATTACGTGGGCTTATTTTTAAAATAAGAATAATTTTATAAATACTAACCACACTCTATTTGAAATATGGAAACAAGTTAAAATAAGATTATATACCGGTTATTTATTTGAATTTTTAACTTTTACAACATTTATTAATTTTTTTATATTTTGCAACTAAAATGTAAAAAGAACAAAAAAAAAAATAGAACGTTATAGATTTCTATTTAAAATCTTTTATTATTACACGCTACGCACATTAAATTTGACTGTCACCGTAGTGGTTTAGGTGGTTGTCTCTCCACATCGCAGTGTCGTGACGTGGGTTCAATTCTCACACGAGACAAATATCTGTGCGATTCATAGACTGCCGTGATAATTTGTATCGAGTTTTGTGTCTTTAAATTGTATGTTTGTAAAATCCACCACGACACAGGACGCGTTGCTAAATGCGGGCTTGTCTTTAAAAATTATCGTTTTATCATTGAATGAGGAACTCCGGTCAGTTTGTATCATAAACCACAGCTATCGTGTAAGTGATAGTCAGTACAGTTTTGAGCAAAATCATAACAACCATCGTTACTTCGCCACTGTTAACATAACATCTCTCACGTCCTCTTTAGTATAGTCAAGATTGTCATTCAGACTACATTGCTCAACGCGATTAAATAACAAATCCATGAAAATAAATTTTAATTAATTAATTTGATAAATAGCTTTTTAATTTTAAATTAGAATTGAATTAAAATAAAGCTGTATTAATATAAATTTATTTTATATGTCCTATTTAAAATGGCGTGTATAAAAAGTTGATAACGGGATGTGAAATACAGGAAAGGAAATGCATCGCAGGATATTTATCGTATTCGCGATCTTGGTCGTCATCACCATGCAGGTAAGAATAAATTACCACTTTAATATAAAGTCATAAAGTCGGAAGTTCCCTTACGTAATATTTGTACTTAAGGCAAAAGTATGAAATTTTCACGAATTGAAATATGTGTATATATGTAAATAATTGGATACAATGGGTCTTCGTCGCGTAATATAATTTAAGTTTTAACAATTCCTTTTCTGGTGGATTCAACTTAAATGATACTAATAACTAAGTAGACCTATTGTCTACTAATTAAATCAGTTTCAGTTAGAAATCGCTTAAAATCTAAAAAAAAATATTCTAATGTCACTAAAATAAATTCACATTATTGTGAACTTTAGTTATATTGTGCGAATGAGGACTATATTTCAACATTGCTGCGTCGCTTTACATGCTACTCAAATTATAACGATCAAAAAAATTGTAGGTAACTATTTGGCTATTTAAAAAAAGAGTGGCGTGAGTTTCTTGCCAGCTCTTCTGATGGTCCTATCCAGTGATTAGTCCTAAGCATTGGTCGTAAGCAAATTGCTTGACATTATTTTATTCAAATTATAACGATCAAAAAAATTGTAACTATTTGGCTATTTAAAAAAAGAGTGGCGTGAGTTTCTTGCCAGCTCTTCTGATGGTCCTATCCAGTGATTAGTCCTAAGCATTGGTCGTAAGCAAATTGCTTGACATTATTTTATTTTGGATTACCTGTTATACTATAACTTTCATACGAGTAAGTTTGTGACGTAAAAACAAGATAATTTTCATAGGCATTTACGGCAACTCATTCAAACAATTTATTTTTTTAAGTTGGCGTCTTATGGTATATAACGTCAACTAAAATAAAAACAGTAAAAATATTAACGGGGTGTATCTGATTTATTTAGACGTTTTGAAGATTCAAGTGGAATGTATGAGTATAACGAAAACAATGCAAAAGCTTATAAGCAACAATATATGAGTAATTCACTAAAAGTATGTATAGAATGGTATTGTTGACAAAAATATTTTCTTGTACACATTTGGCATCTTCTTCTTCATCTCTTGTGGCTTCACGCAGACCCTGGTGTTGGAATTTATCAAGTCACCCATAAGGCTTCTAACTTGACTTAACGACTACCACATTAAATGGTAACTGGGACCAATGGCTTTACGTGCCTTCCGAAGCACGGAGACGCTCGAGAATGAAATTGTCACAAACGGTCACCCATCAGGGACTGACCTTGACGAATGTTGCTTAACTTCGATGATCGTATCGAACATTTCAGTACCACAATCTACAAGCATTATAATTAGTTACTATTTGTAACTTACTTTCGCCCGCGGCTTTACCCAGGTTGTGTGTCTATGTGCTAATATGCTATTCCAAACCATAACTTATCTGTTTGCTGAATTTCATACAAACCTTTTTGAGCCGTTTTGCCGTGATTGAGTTATAAACATCTATCCATCTTCAAACAAATCCATCCATTATAAATTTCACATCTATAATATCGTAAAGTATAATAAATAGTTCATTAATTTCTTTTTTTTTATCTTAAAATAATATTTGTATGCCTACGGGCTCACTTATTTAATAACGCAAGATCTGTAAATTTAACCTACTTACATTGACAAATAAATATTTTTGTTTCTATAAAATGTGGTAAGATTAAGTTTGCACATCCAATATGAATGCTTATTTTCCGTCAAATGTTTCATAATAATGAGTGAATTTTATACTAACATATAAATATTATGTAACCATGACTACACCAAACAATATAGTTTTTAATCTGGTATCATTTTCTTTGAAAAAGAAAAAGGAATCATTTAATTATCTGCTATTTTACACTAACGTGTTCCAAAGTTAAAACAAACATTTTTAGTTTTAATCAAGCTTGTTACTGGCAGCTTACGTTATTTCGAAAGAAAATCTAATCTAACGGCTTTAGACACAAGCGCAGCTTTTTATTAAATTAATATTTCTGTACCACTCATACAAACTCACGTTAACTTGACTACTCTCTGCTATTTTACGCAATAATAATGCCCGTTAGCGTAAATATAATATTGTTTTGTACAGTTTTACAGGTTAATTATTTTACAGAAAGGTAAGGTTTGAAATTTAATTACGAAAGTAGTTTAATTTGATGACGTTTTTATTTTGACTTTGACATGTAATTTGATAACTAGGTACTTTTAATGAAATAAAATTACAACTAGGTAGGTATATAATTCGATCATAACTATTGTAATACCTTGTAATCTAATTTAATAACTGTGAAGTACAAATTAAAGTGACTTAACGAAATTATATTTATATGTGTTAAAATATTCACTTTCGAATTAAATAATCTACAAATCGCAAGTTTATATGTCAAAATAGGTATCCATATACAAAAAGTATTGCCAGGGATCTTGCTCTACTAATACCTAACCTAATCTAACCCAACGACACAGATTCATAATTTCCTGTCGCGTTTTCTTTACTTTACTCGTTAAAGTAAAGAAAACGCATGTCTTAAGCTGCGTTATGTACAGACATTGAAATTGTCAGAGAAAACAATATTTTTCTATAGAATTTGACAGTTGTGTCTGTCCACGACTCTGTAGTAGGGCTTTCAATCCCACATTCTATATTCAATCTCGATGTTTGCGAGAGAAAAATACCGGGAATTTGCGGGACATTTTAAATTTATTATTCAGTCATATCTTTATATTATTTGTACTATTATTTGCATCAAATAAATATATCTGGAATTATAAATAATCCTAGAAAGCTGATATGAATTATTAACCTGTTATTTAAGTTTTGTTATAAGTATGAGATCAATCAAACTGCATTGTTTAGAATCTAATCTTTAGATCAACAATAGAAAAGAAAACCACGACCTTTACCTGAAATATATCCATAATACTTTCAAATATAATAGTGTTTCCAAAAGTCACACATCGAATTGCACCGAAAAAGTAGAATATGAATACATCTCGTAAAAACTTCTAAGTTTTACCTAAATTCAAAATTAAATATATAAAATTCTTGTGTAGGTATCATATAGGTGGTAATTAAAAGGTTGCGGGTGGCCGTTAGCTGCAGTCGGAAAAATGTAGAAATCAGGTGTGGCCTATTTCCAGCAGTAGACTTCATTGGTCTGTTATAATGATGATAACATAACCATAACATAGCATCACACCTTTTTCTCCGAAGGGGTAGGCAGAGGTATATCACACCCACATTTCGCCAGCTATGTTTGGTCCCATGAAATAAGGAGCCCATTTGTCACTTCATGCTGCAAGACCGAGGTAGTTAAATGACGATGATGATGATGATGATAGTTATCTACATAAAAAATACGAAAAATTTTTTAAATTTGTATGTAAAAAATAAACTTAAAAACTACTAGACCAATTTAAAAAATCTTTTGCCGTTAGAAAGCTACATTATCACTGAGTAACATAGGCTATATAAAACCACGCTACGGCTAATAGGAGCTAAACAGTAGCCAAATAAAGAACGAAGGAAGCGAAGCCCGCGCAACTTCTATTATTGTATAAAGTAAGAACTAACTTAAACAATGAACTAATTGCTTGGTTTACGAGCTAACCGATATAAAAACAGATCATTTAGTTGACACAAAGTTCTTTTAAAAGTTGTTTTAATATTTTAGTGTAGCTGTGTAGTAAGGACTCATTAGGTACAACTTGTTACTTGACTCGGCGACTATTAAACACACTAACGACCTAGACTGCCATAAATAAAAAACTGGGACTTAAAAAGACATCTTCCTTTAGTTTTTAGACTGTTACTCTAAATGATTTAGATTTTAAAAATGATAGTGTAAAATTTACGTTACTAGATATTAAAAACAGTCACATTAAATTAAACTAAATCTCCCTTCTTATACAATACGGACTAAACATTAAACCAGGTTTAAATTGACATCTTCGACATTAAAACAATGGCTTATGTCAGTTTAAACCTGGTTTAATGCTTAGTCCGTATGTTGTAATAAGGAGGTTTTAGTTTATGTTTATTTAGATTCGATAAGAAAAGTCTTATTGTGTATCCCCAAACATTTGCTCAATTTTACATTCAGAATTTAAGTTCCTTCACAGTGAAAAAATTGTACTCATAAATCCGCATAATTAGCGTCTCAATTTACAAAGAAAAGGCAATTACAGATAATGGTCAGCCAATGACGAAACGTTAGGCGAACAGACTTTTCAACAATCGAATTACGTGCATTAAAGTTTGAAGCATTTTGCATAACACGGGTTACACAACGTGACGACTTTCTATGTAGTAACAGCTCTCGTTTGATGTTTAGTCCAAATATTTTCGTAATGACTGCAAAACAATACCGTTTTTCTATTTCCTCTTGAAAAGAAAATGATCGTACAAATATCTTAGGTCTAGATAAAATAATATCTAGGGTTTGGATCTACTATAGTAAAATAATCTAACAAAAAAATCAAAATTTATATTTGGAAAATGGTTGATGACAAAACTTCACTTGACTAGGGTCAAGTGACTTACCATCACCTAACGGTGAAAGAAAACATTGTGGGGAAACCCACATACCCTAGAATTAATACCAAATGTATGTCTCATTTACCAACCCACACTACGCCAGCGTGTGTGGATTTTATCCTTCTTTCTTTATCATTATTGTCTCAAAAACTTATTTATTTTTATGGCCTACATACTCTCAGCTATCTCAGATAGAGAAAAGGATACCAAAGGCCAGCAGTGGGATATTAATGGGTTGATATATACCTATATAATTATATTTTAGTAAAAATAAAATACAAAAAAATCTAACAATTGGAAACAGCCGTTTCTAAAACATAAAGAAATCCATCTTCATATAAAAATTCAGTCTCAACACAAATTGATCCTGTCCAAACGAGAACAAGAGCTAACAAAACCTTTCCTTATCTTTCAGGCGCCAGATTTTCAAGATAATCTAATAAATGGGTACCGGTCCTTGATTGCGGACATCCAGATCCGTACACAAAAATCCCGAGAAGATATGGACACACTAGTGTCCCAAATAAAACTACTCATGAAGAACGAAGCGGACAAAGCAATTAATTACATGACAGTTTATCTTGAACAAATATCTTTATATTTCCAAGTGAGTGATTGTTTTTTCTTTTTTGGTGATTTTTGAAAGCTTTAGTCAACACGATAGAAAAATATACAATCCTTTAGTACAATACTTGTAGTATTTGATACATTTAAAAACAATATAGCTAGCAAAAATTTTAGCCTTCGTATACTTATACTTATGGTCTTTTAAAAAGTAATTAGGCATTTTAGTTTTATAAACAATAGCAATCTGATACTGTATTCGATGGAACTAAAGTACTAAATTTACTTAGATTAAAACTAATCATTACATTAGTAAACAAGGCAAAATTAAAATTCATCAGGCTAAAAGTTTTGCTTAGCCATTGTAGACCTTATTACGTTACGTCTTACTTCCAAATAACATACGATAAATTGAGCCTTTTCAGAAACGGGAAGCCGAATCTATTTGTAGGTAATATTTTGAATGAATACTAGTTTTGTCATTGCAATATTCATGTTATTTTTAAATTATATTTTTTTTATTAAAAATTAGCAAATTATAGCAAGATAATTAAAAAAAAGAATGTATTTCTTTTTCTTTAGTTCATATTATTATATTTTCAGGTAGCAGCTGTAGTCATTCCGTTTAAGTTATAACGTTTAAATTCCGCTCTTGAGACCGAAGGGTCTCTATATAATATGAATTTTGACATCGACTTAGTCGGAGTCGAATTCGCCTTTAGATGTTTCAAAATTGTCAATGTCAATTTAAAATATTAAAATGTTTCATCGATATCAACTCAAACAAAGTCGATGTCGAAATTCATAGTAGGTTTTCTGCACTAAAAATGAATTAGCATATACCTATATATCCGATTTAAAAGACCATTTCACTCCTAGGTGATAATACACGACCGTAAGCCCCGCAACGGCACCCATTGCAAAGAAAGCATAGTAAAGCTACTCGGTGAAAACCTGCAACTGGCCGACGAGAACGTCACATTGTGCCTCGCCCTCGGTTATCAAAGAGTGCAGAGATTACCAGGTAAGACCTAACTTTTAACTTTTGCGTTGCATGATATTATAAGCTATGACGTAAGCCTGGCCACAGCCAGTATAAAACGTCAAAACGTCAAGCAAAATAGTTATGTAAATGCCTAATGAATGATCGCCTGAATTTAAGTTTTATTATAATACATTTAAAAGTTAAATTTTATGAAGATAAGACACTATTTCTGGAGTAACGTATATACTCTCACATGAAAGTCATAAGAATCTATATTGGCATGATGGAAAAAAAATATTTTTTAATAATATGTAAAGCGAGGAAGTCTGTAGCGATTTTAAAGCTAGATATTTAGAATCTTCAAACAGATATGATGGAATAATTCTACCAAAAATTTAAGTAAAAAATGCTATTAATTTCCACAAAAGTTTGGTTTAAACATTCCAAAAATCCAACAGCAATTTATAATCATAGTCTGATAAAAACATATAGACTAGTGTAATGAAGTCGTAACATAATTTCATATCTCTAGAGAAGGTTAAGGCCATAATCCACTCACGCTGACCTAGTGCGGGTTGGTGGATCAGATATACTCATAGAATTTCTTCTGGGGTATGTGGGTTTCCTCACGATGTTTTCCTTCACGGTTAGCAGATGGTAAGTCACTTGACTAGTACATAAAAATTCCACAAAGTGGAATCCACATTGGTACTGCCGGTCGGGATCGAACTCGGACCGCGTGATTTGCACGCCGGTCCCTTATCCATTCAGCCACCATCAGTTTTTATTCAGCGTAACGTAATTTGAAACATCAAAATAAATAAAAGTATGCACATTTCCGGGTAGTGACGGATTAAGAATACATAATGTCACTACCCTATCCCAAATCATGGGTGTCGTAAAAGGCGACTATGAGAGTACCTAATGCAGACAAGAGCACTGCAAGAAAAGGAAAATTCGAAACACACCCTATACCATCCTGTATAGAAAACTAAATTCCTTCTATATTCTTTAAAGAGGACCCGTGCCTAGCAGTGGAACGCTTATGGATTAAAATTATGATAGAATAGACAGTATTAAAACCTTCAGTATCATATTTAATTGATACACCACATTTTCATATTGGGGTCAACAGTTCTAGTAAACAATGTTTGACCGATATATCGTTCAGTATACATAGACAATGTAAGCCAACAAACCTGTTCTGTACACACTACCACGTTAATTGTTTAGTTCTGATTTCCTGTTTGAAGTAAAATCGATTAAGTGTGCACGTTTGTGTGACAGCATCCTGTAGTAACATATAGGTACATAGAGATATGGATAACTACTCATATCTGGAAGGATTGTTATAGCCTAAATTAATATCTTTTAAAATATAGAACACCAACTTCTGATCGCAGCTATATGCTATCATTATCAGCAACCCATTAAAGTGCCACTGCTGGGCTCGGGTCTCCTCTATCTAGAGAGCTGAGAGGGTTTTTAGGCCATAATCCACACACGCTGGCCTAATGCTGATTGGTGGATCAGACATACATATCGAATTTGTTCTAGTTTATGTTGGTTTTCTCACGATGTTGTTCTTCACCGTTAGCAGATGGTGAGTCAAATGACTAGTATATATAAATTCCATAAAGTGAAATCCACATTGGTACTGCTGGTCGGAATGAAACTTGGACCACGTATTTAGCACAATATGTGCTATGCCAGACTATAATCTATCTGTATATGAAATTTAACATAAATTTCATACAGATTTCAGCCGTTCTGGCGTTATTCAGTAACAAACATCCATCCATATATCAATACTCACTTTCGCTATTACATTATCTGTAAGATAAAAATCAAAACAGAATTAAAAAATAAGAAGATAAAATCGTTATCATTGCTACTTTATTAAATGAGAATGTCTTTGTCCCACTTTCACGTTACAAAAGAATGACCGATCATCTTGATTCATCATCATCATCATCATTTCAACCCACAAACGTCACACTACTGGGCACGGGTCTCCTCCAAAGAATGTGGAGGGAATTTAGCCTACTATACCACGCTGGCCAGACATCTTGATTAATGGCATATAATTACAGTTAGAAAGTTATATCCCTATAATACAGGGTTATCCGTGTAGTGATGGATTAAGAATACATAATGTCACTACCCCATCTCAACCAGTGGGTGTCGCAAAAGGCGACTAAGGCAGTACTTTATACAGACAAGAGCAATACAAGAAAAGAAAAAATCGAAACAAACCCTATACCAATCCGTCTGGCCAGCGTGCTAAATAGCGGCTAAATTCGTTCCACATTCTATGGAAAGACCCGTGGCCAGCAGTGGGACGTTTGTGGGTTGAAATGATGAATACACAGTTACACCGGTAAAGCTACTATAAACATAATAATATACAAAGACTCCAAAACTAGTTCAACAATGAACGCAAGTTGATACACATGTCCATAATTTTAGTATTTTGGAAAGAAGTTTCTTGTTTATAAGTGATCATTTCCGTCATTGTAACAATACAGTTTGTGATCAGACCAAAACAAACCAAACAGCGCGAGTGAGTCATAACAGAGACTCGACAATGTTCATGTAATGTTAACACATGAAATGGTTTTCATTTGCTTTTGTTAAAGGTATTTAACACCATAAACGGAATTAGGGTTGAGATTGATGACATACGGAAATATTTTCGTCGCTTAGATACCTACATTTATATTTAAATTAGTCCGTGTAGTGATGGATTAAGAATGTATAATGTCTCTACCCCATCTGAACCCGTGGGTATTGTAAAAGGCGAGTAAGCGAATAAAAAAAGTCCAACAAAAGGCCTCTGCAGGAATGGCCCTGCAGGAGGCGAGCGACGCCGATTCCATTTCTTTGGAAACGAAGATCGGTCTTAAAGTCCTGAGCGAACTCACGAATCAGACGCTGGAACGCCAGCTTGCAGATCAGGAGCTCGGTGCTCTTCTGGTAACGACGAATTTCACGTTTATGGAGATAGAGCACTACAAGAAAAGGAAAGGAAATTCGAAACAAACCCTATACTAACCCGTCTGGCCAGTGGTATAGTAGGCTAAATTCCCTCCACATTATTTGGAGGAGACCCATGCCCAGCAATGGGACGTTTACGGGTTGAAATGATGATTGTTTGAGGGGTTATTTCAACATCTTTTATCTTGAACCTGAATTGTTGAAGTATTTTTTAAATAAATAATAGGTATTAAAGTTAATAAAAAATAATACACAGACAAAGATAGCAACGAATGATACAATATGTATCTTGTATTCGTTGTGAAAAATTTCAATAATAAAATGTACTGTTTTTTATAGAAAAACTAAATGTTCACTTTGAAACGTTGGACAATTTGAAGAAGTATTCCGCGTCAAAGTTGTTTGAATGTCAGAAACAACAGCAGACTGGAGGAAACTGCTCTCATGAGAGTCAAGATCTTGAAAGGACTGTGGTAAGTAGCACAGCCTTATTGTTCTAAGGTTATAAGGTATGATTGAATGTTTAATACCTAATATGTCTATTGTATTTCATTGTAATTAATTACAATTCTGATTGAATTGAATATAAAAGTTTTACAATATACGATGAAATTATCTTAAGTCACTGTTGTAAATTAAGGAAGGAATCATAAATTTAGTCGGTAAAAGATTACTTTTTTTTTGCATAATTACGAAGCAATCTTGCAAAATAACTACCTATAATTTTATCATCATCTGAAATAGAAGTCATGAAGGCATTTCTTGTATGTACATATATCAGCAAACAGAACGCTGTGTGAATTCGTCTTAATACTAACTGATAATAAACGAACAATTTTTTTAAATTACTCTATTCATCGAAGTTTAAATTTAACCAGATTATTTTTATAACGAATTTTTATTCTAAGAGAACATGTCAATTCCATTAGTCCTTATATTAACACAAATTTATATAGTGTTAATTTGTTTTATTAATAACAAATGAATTTATCTGATGTTAAATTTCTCCATGGTATATGCAAAAAAGCTATTAATTTTCTTTTGAATTGGCAAAGAAATAGTTGGAGAGTTCTCGCAGCTGCTAAGTCCAAGTTATACAACTTTTATTTACCCAAATATATTTTTTTTTTCAAATTTCAGTTTCTATACGAAACATCACCGTTCCCGGTGGTGATGGCAGAAATAGCGATCCACGGCTTTAAAGAAGTATCAGACCTCAGCGTGTGTCTCAAGGACATTATCTCAAGAATGATGACTCACTCGGTCAAGGTCATCGGAGACTTCAACAGGTGCATCCACAATATAGAAATGCCGAAACTCAAGTATTTGCTCAAGTTCATGAAGAAATATGCTTGATCGATAACTTTGACAAGACCTGTGAGTTTGCTAAATACCCTTCAATTAATTGTTTGCATGTGTTATTTGAAAGAATTACTGCATGTTTCACGAGTGATTTATTTGGATTTACATATATTATACTTTATTATGTAGTGTATTTCTTAATACATTTTTGTTTAAAACTATTTATAAGTGTACCAAGTTACTAGATGAAATAATTATAATAAACGATAATTTTGTTTTATTTACAACATTGCAAGATTAATCACTTTGTAATGCAGTTGTTTAGGACCCTTAATACAAGCAAATATAATTGCTTAATTTGGGACTAGATGGCGCTGTGTGAATGTGGTAGAATATTATATTATTTTATTATTAATCAATAATTTTTATTGCTTGTTTCTACAAGAACTAGTGTTATTTTTATTGAGTAAGTCAATTTAAAAGCAATAATTATCAAAGATACGTACTATTTGGTTTATAAAAAATAAAAAAAAATTGAGTGGTGATTAAAGATGATTTGTATGTATGAGTTAGTTCAATGTAAATATTATTTTCTTATAGCAGTCTATCAAAATGAAGTTAGTGTATTTTTATTGATGGAATATTGATAGCATAGACATTTTGAATAAATAAATTTAAATGATCTTTTGTTTTATTTACCTACTAAATAATTCATGATGTCACATTTTTATGAATAAGTTTGCTTAAAACCATCCTAACTCAGAAAATATGAATAACTAACTACATTTTCATTGTATTGACGCAATTTACAATTGGAAAATAATGCAAAATTTAAAGTTAATAGAAAACAGAGATTTTTCCTTAATTTGCCATTTTTTAGAGTTCCGTAGCCAAAATAGCAAAAACGAACCAACTGCCCCTACAATGTGTAGGGAGTTTTGATTATTAACATTATTCTATTTAACATATATATAAAAATCAGCACTCCGATATAAGATATAAGTAAGTAGTAATATAAGAAAAGTTAGTAATAATTTTACATACTTTTAATACCGGATACCTAAAAATTAGCCGTGCGTCGGCACAAGCTAGCAAGTATGCGTACGTTCGTAGTACATACTAATACTACCTTCTCGTCTACAGTTTGTTTCTCAGAACATAAGTAACATCTGGGAGCTTAGGGATCTTAGTCTATAATATGTCACAATGTTGCTTTTAATGAGAAGCGCGCCATCTATTATTGTGCAAAGGAACTACTACGATACTGATACATCAAGTTGGCAGCACAAGTCACGTCGCTCGTGAAGTTTTCTATTATATAGCAGTGGAAGAGAACTAAATTTTTGAAAGCTGTTGTTCAATACAGCCAGTCAGTTTTTTCATTTTAAACACACTCTGAATTCAACACTTTTCATAAATTTCAACAGGCAAGTGACGATGTTATAAATGCATACTCATAATTGTAACGACGCAAACACATACCAGTAATAATGGAAAATGATATGAAACGACGAATTTAAAAAGGATCCTTCCCGATTCTAACCGCGGGACGAAAGGCTCTTAGTATGAATCCCTAATCTTAGAATGAAGACCCGTTTTTACACGTTGCGTATTACATAATTATAATATATTATGATATAAAGTATTATGACACTATTCGACTTAGTATAGGTTCTAGTCAAAATAATTTTTGCTAGGGCTATATGCGTGTTTATATTGAGATTCCGGGATCAATTTTGAGAATTTTATTGTTTTTTATGACTAGATATTTCGTATAATCTCATTCCCATGATCTAAGCAACGTTGTCGACTAAAATTGCACGGTGGTGTATAATAACATTTCAAAATCGTAACGAAATCGTAGACACGTAGAAAATCACTTACAACACATAAAAGCCCCTGCAATAAAACATTTGGCATCGTTCACCTCTACGTGTGTTATTTGATGTGAATTCAGACAGAAAGCAGTTTTCCACGAATCGAAAATTGAATCGGTACTAGGAAAAATGTGTATCAGCTGATGTATTCCCGCTCTCCCCACTTTCTGTGTTCCTTTGTCTCAACACTTATGTTAATATATAATATTTGGACACTCACACACAGCGCCATCTAGTCCCAAACAGAACTAATACTAATTATAGATACTAGATAACTGATATAATACTTAATTAACTTTTTTTTCGTAAATAATATTATACATATATATTACACCCAGAAACAGAACAAATAATTGTGCTCATCACACAAAGATTTGTTCTTGGTGGGAATCAAACCCACGACCTCTGTCTCAGTAGTCAGGGTCACTAACCACTGAGCCACGGAGGCATCCAAAAGTATGTAAGTTATGTTATCTATATTCAAAGATAAGTAGTTAGAGATAATAGTCTTTACAGTATTTACTGCTTAATAAATGGATAGACGCACAGAACACTTCAAAGTAGAAACCTATCTCTGATTTGTAGCTGACACCTGACTCTGGTCCGTGTAGTGACGGATTAGAATAGAATAGATATTTATTTTGTCAAAACATGTGTATACAGTACAAGATAAATTAGCTTGCATGTAAGGTTAAATTAAGTATACATAATGTATACACATTCCCCATTTCAACCCGTGGGTGTCGTACAAGGCGACTAAGGGAGTAGTACCTTAAAGCGCGAGTAGCGTAGGTTTATAAATACAGACGTAAAACACACTTTTGTGAATTGTGGTGTCTGGTAGACTACCAGATCAGTGGCAGAGGGTTAAGCAGGCAAGAGCACTGCGAGAAAAGGAAAATTCGATACAAAACCAAACAGTCTGGCCAGCGTGGTATAGTAGGTTAAATTCCCTCCAAAATGTTTGGAGAAGACGTGTCATGCTCCGGGGCAGGACAGTTGACGATTTTGGGATTTTGTCTCGGTGAAAACAATTGTGCATAATGGGTGCATAATTAGTACTACCTTACAATAAATAGTGCTTCTGTAGTTTAAGAGCACATTAACTTGAAATTGGGACTGCTGCGGAGCATCCTCTCCAGCAAACCATAATGCAAATTAGCGCTTCTGTGAATGATTTTAGCACGAAAGTAGTATAAAAAAAATGTACAGGAGAGATATATAATAGAACATAAAGAATTGAATTAATTGCAGGCGCCGAATAACAACATTTTTATATTTCAATTTATAATATCAAACTGTGCCTGATCCAAATATTATAGCAAAGTTTCTTATATATAAGGATAAGCGCCTACATTAATATTCAAGTTAGCTAAATGAAACTTTGCTATAATATTTGGATCAGGCACAGTTTCATATTATAAATTGAAATATAAAAATGTTGTTATTCGGCGCCTGCAATTAATTCAATTCTTTATGTTCTATTATATATCTCTCCTGTACATTTTTTTTATACTACTTTCGTGCTAAAATCATTCACAGAAGCGCTAATTTGCATTATGGTTTGCTGGAGAGGATGCTCCGCAGCAGTCCCAATTTCAAGTTAATGTGCTCTTAAACTACAGAAGCACTATTTATTGTAAGGTAGTACTAATTATGCACCCATTATGCACAATTGTTTTCACCGAGACAAAATCCCAAAATCGTCAACTGTCCTGCCCCGGAGCATGACACGGAGAAGACCCCTTTACTAGCAGTAGGACATTCATGGGTTGTGATAACCCTGAAAAGGTTGTTTGAACGACTAAAAGTCCACGCTCTATGCAATAACTAAAATAAACTACCGAATTTCATTAGTTATTAAAGTTTCACACATCAAAACTTTTGAAGTGCATTTCCTTCGAACTTAGATACCTAGTAAAATTTATATCTTTCGCTATAATAATACATCCTTACTAGAAATAAAAATGTGAACGTGTAGGAATGTTTTTAGGATGAGACAGTGATATAGAGTATATACATAATACAATAAACCTACTTACATAATAATATCAACAAGCATTTGTGTCTATTTATTATTTTTAGTATTTGTTTATATCTTATTATTATTGGACTGGCCTGTTGGTCTAGTGGTTAGTGACCCTGACTGCTAAGCCTGAGGTCGTGGGTTCGATCCCCACCCAGGACAAATCTTTGTGTGATGAGCATGATTATTTGTTCTATGTCTGGGTGTAATTTATCTATATATGTATTTACAAAAAAAAAATGTAATTAAGTAGTATATCAGTTGTTTAGTACCCATAACACAAGAAAAAATATAATTGCTTACTTTGGGACTAGATGGCGCTGTGTGAACGTCGTGAAATATTATAATATTAAACCTCAACGTATAAAAAGTATATTACCCGTCTATATGCTAATGCTTTAAGCTCCAAATGCCCAGATAGTGTCAAACTATTGACTAGATGAGTTGATAATAACCATAACTCAATTAAAGTACGTTCAGCTTTTACGTTAGATACACACTCGACCGATAACACAAATTACAACTTAATAAACCGACGCTGTTGGAAAATAAACAATCCTTTTAGTTCCTAATAAAAGTAAAACAGCGTTGTGTAATGGAAAATAGGCTATAAAATTGTAGCACTTACCAAAGTAATAAGAACGTCTGCCGAACATGGTTGGTACTTAAGTAGTCTGCTAAATCTTAGAGTCCGTTGGGCCATAGTGAGCGGCCCTACAGGTCGGGACATGTGTATGAGCGGCGATGATGGCGGACGAGACGGCGGATTTGACACAGGTGCCACATTCCTCCGAACAGTCTCCAAAGGCACAGTCCTAGCTACTAAAGTGTCACTACCTACTGAATTAACACTGCCACTGAACATGTTCATCAAATCCCCAATAGACCCACCACCGCTTGAACCGCCACCACATCGCAATTTGTCTAAATCCGTCAAACTTGATCCGCGTCG